>OZ043929.1:2705325-5368151 GCA_964056405.1 Acronicta alni
CTAACAATCAAGTCATTCCAGAACTCTATTGAGCTACCGCGACATTCTTAGCAGGCCTTAATCACGACCAATATGCGGGAACGATTAGACAAATGAAATTGCAGTCAATAATGGCCGGCGCGCCGCGATTGGTTGGTCGAGCCGCGCGCGCGCATCTGTTCAACGAATTATTGAGCCCGCGCACCCGTTCCAATTTCGAGCGTACGTTGACGCTCTGAATCACGCGCCGACACAAATGGGCTAAATGCTAATGCGTGTTTTTTGAATATAGATCATTGTTTTGTAAGTATCGTTAATCAGAGGGAAGGAGAGACTGATATAAATAGGACATTAACTTTTATTTTAGACTTAAAAGCTTATGGGTGTTGTGATTAATTCTATACGAGACATCTTATTTAAATATCAGGGATTGATTTACCTTATATACCATATTTTTTTGCAAGCAAATGTGGTATTTATATACAGGGTGTTACAAAACTACCCGTAAAGCCGAAAGGAGGTTAAATGGGGCCTTATAACGAGTCCATTCACAACACACACCCCAAAAAAAGGAAAACAACAACATCTATTAATGAAAAATAGAAAAACTATTAAAGTAGACAATTATTAGGTAAAATATATCAAATATATAATAATCTGGTTTCCTGACATGACAGCCGACAAAATTTTCAACTTTGATAATTAATTATATTTTTTACGGGGTATTTTGTAACACGTTATAAGACTCTACACGACCAAATCAGAAATTAGGAGATCCGTAGAAGAATGAAAGTTGCCAACATAGCTGAAAGCCTTAGCAAGCTTCAGTGGCAATGGATGGGGCACATATCTCGTAGAACTGATGGCTACTGGGGCAAAAGTTTCTCGAGTAGAGACCGAAACGAGACGCACCGGAAAACGCAGCGTAGGACGGCCTCCAGCGAGATGGACGGACGACCTGGTAAAGGTCGCTGGAAGTCGTTGGATGCAGACGGCATATAACCGGTCTTTGTGGGAGTCTATAGGGGAGGGCTTTGTTCAGCAGTGAACCTCTTGTGGCTGATATATGATATACCACATAGTGATATTTTTTCTCTCGGAGAACAGTATAAATCAGCGAATAACTTTAATAACTAGCTGTGTGAGCCCAACATTCATAGGATAGGAATATTTAAATAATAACATCAAGAATAAAAGTCCACACAGGAAAAGCGTGTCGATTTATAAGATCCCATTAATATTTATGACGTTGCCACTCTATTTTTTATACTTCTATTTTATGACATTGCCAACTTTTAAGAAAGGAAAAGTAGCAATTTCAAACGATTGATGTGTGTATCGTCAGAGGAAGACTATCTCGGTAAATATGCAACAATAATAAATTAACGAATATTGATTTCTGACATTTACGCGAATATTATACATTGAAATAAAACTACTTTTTACGGATTTTATCGCGTATATTGATATTATTAATTCCGACGTTTCGGACCCTTTACAGCGTCCATGGTCACGGGTAGAGTCTACCCGTAGTCTAAGTAGTTTTATTTCAAATTAACGGATATTTTATTTGAAAAAGTGAGACAAACTGGTGACGAAGACCTAACGCAAATTCTTAACTCGAAACTCCTAATTTAATTTAAGAATAAAAACCAAAATCATCCTTCTTTTCCCAACTATATTGGGTTTAACTTCCAGTCTAACCAGATGCGGCTGAATATCAGTATTTTACACGAAGCGACTGCCATCAGACCTCCGCAACCCAATTTATGGGTAATCCTCCCCGGATCCATGAGGATTTTCATCATATCAGCCTATTGCCGTCCACTGCTGAACGTAGGCCTGGATCAAAGAGCCCCAACCCCCGGTCTCGGGCAGCTCAAATCCATCCACTGCCAGCCACCTCCTTCAAATCGTCCGTCCGTCGTATCGCAGCCACGGACTACGCTTGCCCAAACGTGGTCTCTATTCTAACACTCGTCTGCCCCATTGATGAGGAGTTTACGTACATAGGTACGGTCGACAAAAGAGTTAAGTATACAGGCAGCTAATTAAACATCTGTGTTTTGTTAAAGATTCTGTAATAATGATCACGCAATATGTGTCAAAACGTGGGTATTGTAAGCTGCTACACATCAAATCCTTTGACGGGTAATTATTTATATCAGAATCTGTGTAAAGAGGCAGATTTCGTTCGCTACCTGTATACCAATCTCTTTTGTTGACTGTACTATACAAAATAGGTTACTTAAATTATCATAATTATCTATTATAAATCTACCTCTATTACAATGAATATCATTGTCAGACGTGAATAAACTTTGAAGTTAAACATGAGATAATATATTTACGGTTTGGTTATCTTACCTCCTCTTGGTTTTTCCATTATTATTTATAGAGTATCTACATGCTATCTTCTCACGTGCTGTTAGTACATGTTATGTACCAAATTAGCTATCGGTTATGCGCAGATTGATCGGGTGCAATGTACTACCTAATAACTTGCATATAATAAACATGAATATAGCCTAAGACACTAAATAATGTGGCTTTCTATTGTTAAAATAATTTTCAAAATCGGTTTAGTAAATTCAGAGGTTACCCTTACATAAGTATAGATTAAAGCGCGACTGCTACGTTGTGTGTCTTGGGTTCGATATTACGTATCATCACGCCTATTGTTTCCCGAAGGGTATACTAATGTACACCCACAGTTCGCCGATACGTTTAGGTCTATTGCCATTTAACCAGACACAAATCCAAACTCCGTGCTGCTATTGGGAATTTCATATTATTATAAAAACTGAATAATACTTTGCTCGACCCAAGAATCGAATCCTCATCACTTTATCTCATCGCGCATACGTTATAGAGGGAGATGCTAGCGACTATAGCTCGGTAAAATATATAAACAAAAAGTAACAAATGCATATCCATGTCGTTAAACATATAAACAATTCAGAATAAATTCCAACAATTCAGATTAAAATATTTATGTCAGTGAAAGCTGCATTAAAATCCGTTGCGTAGTTTAAAAGATCTCAGCGTAGGTAGATACAAACGGGCAGAGCGGGAAGCGACTTTATTTTACTATGTAAAGACGGACAACGAAGATCCTTTTCATACAAAGGTGGCAAACAAGCAGGGCGGATCGCTAGTAAACTACTAAAATATTCTGACAGGCTAGATAATCATTATCACTTGTTGCGTAAAGAGCATTCTGTTAGCAATAAGATACCGTAATATTATTTAATAAATATCATGTTATGTAACTGTTAGATATTTTATTGAATAAATATTGCATTACCAAAATAAAGAGGAATAGTTGGGATGGCAGTACAAGGGTCAAAATCCCCCCACTAGCAACACAACGTTTCCTCGTGGAGCACTGACAACCTTGCTCACCGTAACAACACAGCTCAAAACAGTGTTATTTCACTTCAATTTTCTGCAAGGCGGAGGTACTTCCCCAGTCGGGCAGCACCAATTTGAGTGGAATTACTCCCACTATGCCCTACCTCTCTTAAAAGAGAGATGTATATTGTATAAGTATCGTGGTGTTATCGCAGAAGTTAAGCCAACTTTATAAGTAGCCTCAATGGCTTCGAGTTACTCTCATAACCATACAACAAAGATCGGTAACTGTGTCAGGTATCTTATGTCTTTTACGACGACATCCTGTGGACCGCTTTGATCATCTTGACGCTCTTTCATTATCTGTACGTTGCCGCTAATTGCGTTGTGTCCAAATATTAAGATGATATAATTATTATTAAATAGATATTTAAGAAAAATAACTATAGGTAAGACATAACTCTTCAAAAAAATTCGTCTATCACAGTCATACGATAAGTCTGAGGAAGTATTAAGTAAAAGTAATGTGCTCACACACTCAAACACACAGATACACATAACACAGTACAACACACACACAAGCACACACGCACACGGGTTCGGCAGAGGTGTACTAGAGTGTACACCATAGCTCACCGGTCATGTAAGCGTGTGAGCTTATTGCCATTTTTTCCGAGCTGCTAGTGAGAATTCCGTAGGAAAACCCAATAACACTTTGCTCGACCTGGGAATCGAACCCAGGACCTCTAGTGTAGAAGTCGTGCTTACGACTATGCTACTCAGGCAGTTTAACCGTGCTGGACTGGAACTTTAGGATTTGCTATGTGGAGCTCTAAATATGAATTAAGTCCAAAGAAATTGTTCAATATTATTATTATTCCAATATAGCCTAATCCCTCTCATTTTGTGAGAGGAGACCTGTGCCCAGCAGTGGGACAATAATTATATGGGTTGTTGATGATGATGGCCTTAATAGCCCCAATAAAAGCAGAGTTTATACTCGCTTATTGATTGTATATCATTGAGTTTTTTATTGTAACTATATCTAAACCTAAAGTGCTATCATTGATGAGAATCAGTGACTTTGTAATTTTGCTTATCTAACACTATTCAGACAAATATTTTGTACCTAGAGACCAAATCATATGTTAGCATACAATACAATAAAGCATGCTTAAGTACTACATAATAAACCCTTCTAATGAACAGAAACAACAAGACGTATTTAAAACAACGTTAACTTTTACAAATGGACTTGCGACTAGAAGGACCAGAAAATCGAAAGCTTTATGGCTGTCTAAGTTAAATTTATATGCATTCTTGTACACAATTAAGGTAGGGTGCATGGAGCCGGCTAACCGTAGTCTATTATTAGACCGCGGCTACCTGTCTGGTTTCCATCACGCGTTTGTCAGCTGATACGTTTGGACGCTTTTCCGTTTACGAAGAGACTGTTTTGAAGTCGGCCTCGGGAGATTTATTGGATTCAATTACATACTTAATTTATAACACTTAGCTGACTGTGAACTTGAGTTCTCTATTTTAGGACAACATTGGCAGTTTTTCTCATACTTCTTTTTTCAAACTAAACCTGATTATTGATTATGTATTCGATTGCTTACGAGAACGTACATCAAGTTACCACAGTCTGTCAAATTTCTTTGATAGATTTTCAACTTAAATACGGTTCATGTTCAATTGGGAAAATTTGACAGTTTTGGATAGCTTGATCTGCTAGCGTCTGTACTTAATCTATATTACTTTTTTTGTTAAAGAAGAAAGCTAATTTGTTTTCATGAAATCCCTAGAAATACATCCTAGTCTTTTCTTCCTAAAAATAGCAGGCATACAACAAAAGTGGGAAATATTGTAAATACAAAATGCAACGCGGACGCACAGCTGTTTTTCCTCGCGAGATATAAAAGTCAGGCGAGGAAATATGGACGCTTATGTTAGTGATCGCTTAGAACGTTCAAAAGCACCTAGAAACGGAGGCTGAATCTATGGATGCAATAATATAAGCTTTAATTACATTCAGATCAGAAACTTGTGTTCAGTTCATGCGCCCGACCACGTTTCCAAAAACACCTTTTAACCTTTAATAAGATGATCTATTATAAGAGTTTCTAAAAGGTAGTTAGTTATATTATGTATATACTAGCTGTTCCTCGCAATTTTACTAGCATCTCAAATGACTTTTTGGAGACAAAAGCCTTCTCCTAGGTCAAATCTATCCCTGTACCATATTTCATCAAAATCGGTTCAACGGCTTTGGCGTTAAAACATAACAAACAGATAGACAGGCAGAGTTATCTTTGCATTTATAATATTAGAAGGGATTTAAACGATTGTGTGTCATGGATCGTCCAACGCTAAGGGAGACTCGCCACCGTGGCTTAGTTAGTCATAGCGTCTGGTGTATTGAACTAGAAGACGCAGGTTCGAATCCTGCCCACAGTTGAATTTTTCCTTCGTTAAAATTACTGTGTTATTATATCATTTAAACTTTATTCATATCTAAGGTCACATATACTACGTTAAAACAGTGATAGCCTAGTGGTATGACCATTGGACTAGCAAGTCAAAGGTCTCAAGTTCGAATACAAGGCACGCACCTCTGACTATTCGAAGTTAATAATGAATTATCACTCGCTTAAACGGTGAAGGAAAACATCGTGAGGAAACCTGCATGCCTTAGAGATTTTCTCGAAGGCGTGTGAAGTCTGCCAACCCCCATTAGGCCAGCTTGGTGGACTATAGCCTAATCCCTCTCATCCTAAGAGGAGATCTGTGCCCAGCAGTGGGACAGTTATATGGTTTAATGATGATATAATACGTTACGAGAAATGATAGTGACATAACCTTCAGATTAACTGATTGAAACTTAAATGAATAAAAATAATGAGGTCATAAATGTAAGGTAAGAAATATAATACTTAGTGTTTGCTTCAGTGATTATTACAAAGTTAAAGTTGAAAGCACATTAAAAGTTACAACAGCTGACAGATTAATTGATCCATATTAGGTACTAGTGAATTAAACTGTGTAAATTAATTACCTCACTGTGTATGGAATACGCGTAAATACAGCTTAAAATATAGTTTTTTATGTCAATGACCCGACGAGGCAGGATTTAGGCGCGATTTGTTGGTTGTTTATGCCGTATAGAACTATTTTGATCTCAACACCGTCCATGCTTTGGTCACTCGTACATTGGATTTTAATGTTACGAATAAAACACGAACTGATTAATTCATCAGCAGTTTTGATTGTATTTTATTTCAGTTTCCATTGAGTTCGTAATAATTAGAAAACGAGTACGTAGAATATCCATATCGGTTTCTTTAAGGAATAATTAGCGTTTAACTGCTGTTTATGATACTACCTACGTATTTGCGCCATAAGGACCAAAATTACAAATTGGTCTTTATACCCTTGGTCGACTTTAACCTAAAAGTTTGCACGAGTACGAATACTTGTATCGTAACATTATGAAACTATTGAAGTAATGAACTGTTGACTCATACTATGAAAACGATGGATTTATTTTGCTTCATCGTGACGTCAGAACGTTATATGGATCAGGGAGAAATGGCTAATAGATCACTATAGATTGTAGACTACTCCTAGAAATGTTAGGCTGAACTTTGTATACTTCTCCGTATTGAGATTGTTCTTGGTAATAGTAAAAATGTGGCCGCTTTGAGTAATTCAAAAATTGATTCTATTTTTGCACTAATAAAGATCATAATCAACAAATTACGTTTTAAAGGACAGGGAAGGACAGTTTATGTTTCCGAATGTATGAACATAATGGGATTACCTGATCATTCTGATCATGAGTCAAGTAGAGCCATCCGAGCAGGGCCTGGGGACAGCTCTCGGTCTTGCCGCACCACTGGGGCAGGTCCGCGCCGATTGCAGTCGGCGACATCGCACCATAACACTGTCACAACACTATGATACCAAAATACCGGGTTTAGTTGAAATTTTGGTATTCTTTGTTTGGTACGTCAGGCCATCGCGTCGCGGCCGGGTCGGCTGGTATTTTTGGATCGCGCTCGGTTCCACGGGATGCGCTCGCGCCGGCTACGATGTGACTAGCGGTCGCCGCCGCTCCTTAAGACGGGAGATGTGGCGATTATAGGGACGTCATTTGGTTAGAATAATGTTTAGTTATCGATTAGGAAAATGAAAGTGAGAGTTTTGTAGAAAAAGAACAGAGCTTTGCTGTGGAATGGATGAAAGAAAAAGCTTTTGATAAAAATGCGTATTATGTGGACTGTCATTGTATGGTTCAGCTTAGAAGACAGTTTAACTTCTGATTTTCACTTTAATGGTCCCCATGGAGTCCATCAAGATATAGAGTCTCATGGACTTTAAACAACTATGCTGAACCAAATTAGCTTATTAAAATTTTCCTTAGGATCCGTACACTTCGTCTTTTCGCCATAGACACATCTCTATCAGCTGTCATCTTACTACTTATACTTACTTCCGTATCATATCGTCTTTTACACAAAAAAACTATGCACCTCTTCTTTTGTGTACCTTTCCCTTATAATAATCCACATTTATGATTAAAACCTTCGTAGTAACGTCTGTGAATCACATATCTATACCATGCCAAACAGTTTCTTCACAATTTTTCAGTCATTGGTACTACTTAAAATCTTACCTACTTATTGCTATTGTACAGATAGACACCAGTAGGTTAAACTATCCAAAACTGTCAAATTTCCCCAATTGAATAGTAACCTTATTGTTTTGTTTTCAATATGAAAAGCAATCAAAGAAATTTGACAGATTGTGGTAGCTTGATGTGCTAGCCTCTGTATCTATTTTTTCAGGAATTTAAATAGTAATGCATGTCTTATAACCAAATTTCAAGCCAATATTCAACCAGAGCCATTTAAACCAAATGCAAAGGTTTAAAGCAACGAATGTAAGGTAAAAATATTTGTGGCGTTCACCACGTGTTCGCGCTTTTTTAAGAAAATATGACTACTACCGATATCGATAATTAAGTGACATCACTAGGGCGAGCATGTGGGCGCACCCGTCCGCGCCGGGGACGGCCAGGAGAGCAATATTTTGGTTCACCGCGTACCACAAGACCACGGAACGATACACTATCGTTACAACTATCGTTACACGCCTTGGTACCGGTAATATAAACGAACTTTTAAATTGTAATCAATTTGTTATTTGTTCCAGTTTCTAAATGCCAAAATTTTCTCTTAGCATTCAAACAGAATTTAATGTAATCAGATATATTTTTTGAAAATCAAAGCAGGTTCATTAACTCTCTGACTAAAATAAGCTCTATCTGATATGTTTGTAATTTCAATTTCAATAATACTGTTCCAAGTCTTGTAATTACTTATTACTATTAATATTTTTGTGTCTGTTTAATTAGGTAACACATCTCAACGAAGTCACATAATTTAAACAATGTTGTGTACAGTTATAATTGGATTTCAGATTTGAAATTGTATACTTTGAAGTTGCCTCATAATATTTCTTGTAATCTGTTATCTGTTACTGTACCTATTAAATAAATAAATAAATAAATGTCTGCGGTCTTTTGCGGTCTGTCTTTCTGAGCAATATTGTATTTTCTACGCTTTAGAAAAACGGGTAGGTAGAGATTTATTAGAGATATGCATGATTATGTTCCATGCCCATTTCTAGAAGTATAACATCGCCTTGAAGCCAAATGATACACGTAATGTCTGACGAGGAGTAATGCCGTAATTTGCTTCAAAAACTTGGGTTCTGGTGATATTCAACTTGGTCCTTAAAGTAACTTATTCGACTCGTTTGCAGCAGTGGCTGAGCAATCGGCTTCAGTGCCACGAAAAGCTCCCACGATACAGGAGAAAATCCTAGTGTGGGACAACGTTTTTTTTAAACAAAAATAAATGTTACACTGGTCTTATTATCATAAACATAAACAAACCATCACGCTTCTATTCATCACAAGGTTAGGCAGAGGTATACAAATGTACAATCACAGTTCGCCGCTACGTTTAAGTACCATGTAATAGGGGGCGAGTCTAATGCCATTAACCGGGCACAAATATAATCTCTAAGCCGGCTACTGAGAAAAAAGCCAATAACGCTCGATCTGGGAATCGAACCCAATACAACGAGCGTAGCACCATGAGTCAGGTATCATCATCTTCAGCCAATAGCTTCCTTTCCGTTTTAACTGTTATAAAAATCTCGTGTCGCAGTTTGATATCGAACTTCTGCGAAACGGCTTGAAACCAATTTTTATGATTTTTGTGTATGTTATATAGGTCTGAGAATAAGTCGTAGGCTATTTTTTATACCCCTAGGTGATAAGGGTGGCCTACTCCAATTTTTTTTTATTGCAAATCAACGTTTGCCGGGTCAGTTAGTATTTAAATATAATATGCACGGATATTCATAGATTATTATCTTAGTAAGTACTAGGAAGATTTAGCAAGAACCTACATAAGCACTATTCAAGGTATCCTATTCACAATTAATTTAAACAGTCATCAGAAATTCAATACAAGTAGTGTTGGCAGTTTAATACTAGAAAGTTCTTGCGTCCATACGTTGTGCTGTGTACTCCTCAGACCTCCCGCAATATTCCACTCTTAATATAAGTAGGTCGAATCGAATATTTTTGAGTAGTAAGTATGACGTAAATAGAATGAATGTGTCGATGTTGAGACAAAAGTTATGCCTATGTGCTTCTCCAAAGTCTAATCTATCTCTGTACCAAATTTCATCAAAATTGGTTCAGCGGTTTAGGAGTGTAAGCGTAACAGACAGACATATAGACAGAGAAACTGAGTTACTTTTTCATTTTTAACTGGATTTATATCATGGATTTATATCTGTTATGCTGATGTTACTGTTGTAAGAACCACTGCTGCGCTTGGATTACTGCTAGTTCAGATTTGCGCCCGGTCAATGGAAATAGGCTCGCTCCCTATTACAGGGTGGACCCAAATATACCGGGGAAATGTGGGTGTACGTTACACGTCTGCCTAACCCTTCGTAGGTTATGTTATGTTACTTGTAATCTTACTTTTTTATTTTTGATCTAAAGGACCAAAATCATTATTATTTTAGAAAATGAATTACTTTTAACATGGTTATAAATAATTCTCTTTTCTCCATTTACTGTCACACTGCTAGACAGAGGTCTCTCAAAATGGGGCGTCGAGGACAGCGTCTGTGTGAGTGTGTTTTGATGAGAGTGCTAGTCATATTGCTCAGTTCTTGGAGGACGGTGGGTTGGTCGGGGTTGACCGGGGTAAGTCACAGTATGCCGCGGCAAATACCTATAACACTGCATCTAAACTAAATACTTCCTCCGTAATTCATGTATGGACACTTGAGCCTGGAATTAAGTTCTATAAGTACATTCAGAGCTTTTAGTTAAAAAAAAAAAGGTTCTTAATTTATTTTACACTTGAGTGTTTCAAGGTGGTGTCGAGTGACAGGACGTTCTCCAAAGAGTTTTGTTTACATATAGCACACTTAAGCTGTTAATAAATTGTAATAAATTCAAACGTCAAAGTTAAATTTATAGTATTCATAGCTTCTCTTTAGATTTTGTAGACACGATCTACGCTCGATCTCATAACGCTACTTTTCATTGTATTCTATTAGCTAATTGTCTGTAAAGCGTACACTCTTGCGCATGTCTTGCAACAACAATTTTATGGTGACCGTTATTTTTTTGTAAAAGGAAGCGTGAGAAATTTTCTTTGTAAACATAGATATAGCGTAATTGGTAATTGGAGTAAATTATCATATTTAGCAAATATTTTTTGTATAGGAATGGTTTATTTAAATGAACTATTAAATTATTTGTTGTAGCCAACGTAACATTAGAAAAATTAGCACTAAAATCATAAATAAAGAGGTCAAACTTAAATTATCAATTTCTATTCTCGAGTCCCCATTACACTATCGAATGGAAAAGTTCCATCGTCTTCGAGACTCTTGTAGACATCGACCAATATTGGCCGAATTAATTTATCCATTGCTTCTTAAATACAAACATTAGATTCAATAAACAGTAACATACAGCAATGTACGCCAAACATAGACCAACATTGGTCAATCAAGCCACGTTTTTGTGTTTGACAATGACGTTTTAAATTGTCAGTGTCAGTTTATTGGTCCGTTGTCTATTGTAGTCAATTAAGGCGCGTCATGCAGTTCAATTGAGTTTATTACGATACGTAAGCGTTTGTATGAGCGTTAATAAAAGCGTATTTTATAGGTATATTGAATCGCTTTAAATAAATGATTCAAATATTTTTTAAGTTTAGATTGTTATTTAAATTAGTATAGAGATCACACCCTGCATTCCTTATCATCCATTCTGTGCTGACAGTTTGTTGGTATATTTAGGTCCAATGTAATAGAGAGTGAGCTTATTGCCATCTATTATTCTCATCTCAGCAAAAAGAGGTTCACTGCTAAGGCCTAAAAGCTAAAAGCCTCCCCCATAGACTTCTACTGCCATTTCAAACATTGCCCTACATTGTAACACTCACATAGATAATTGTTACTATTCTATGTCTGGACTTTAAAAGAAACTATGAGTCGCCCAGTTTGTTTCGGTGTTTCTTCTCAGAGATCGTCAGTTAGGAAATGCCGGAGCCATTTAGCTTAAAAAAAATTAAAACATTGATTTCTAAGTGTCTTTAAAACATCTACTTAAATAAATAAATATAATTAATCATTTATTACCCTAGCACAAAATCCAAACTCCTGACGAAGACTACGACAGCTACTGAGAATTTCATATACATTTTAATAAAGAGAAGAATTGTGTTTTTCGTTATGGTTTACTTTAAAACTGAATAACACTTTGCGCGTCCTGGGAATGGAACCCAGGCATACCAGTCACACTTACAACCAGACTGATAAGGCAGTTTGTCTTTGTTTTTACTGATTGACATAACAACATACCATCACGCCTGTACTCCACGATGGGTTAGGCAGAGATGGACTAATTGTATAGAGGCTAGCACATCAAGCTACCACAATCTGTCAAATTTCAAATATTATACTTTATTCTGCCGTTTAATAAAAAAAAATTTTAAGTATTATATCCACAATTATTGTCTAGTACCTATAGATACAAGCTCTGCTTAGTTTTGGATTAGATCGCTATGTGAAATTTCCCAAATAATATTTAAAAAAATAATGTAGGTACAACTAATTCGAACTTCCGCATGCTGATTGCTCAACATTCTCTTCAAGGTCTCATTGTTCGGTTGGGTAGTTCGTAAGTAGTCCCATATGGTAAAATTGAAAGGCGACTCTAACATTAAAAAACGGTATAGCGAACAAAATATTAGAAAAAAAAAAACATAAGAAAGGCTACTAAATCTGTTACAGCAAACATTGTCTATTAATTAATGGTCAGTCAGGCCCGAACAGATGTTGCACAATTATAAACAACAATGGCGACACCAAAAAACAAATGAACGGCCGCAACACGTGTTGGGCTCGCAAAAGAAAGTTTTTTATAACTTGGTTATTAGTTTTAGGGAATCAGTATTTTACACAAAGCGATCATCACTTATTAATACGCACATGAATTCGAAAAGTCAGAGGTGCGCAGGTACCTTGGGTTCGAACTCGAGACCTTCGACTTGGCAGTCCAATGGTCATACCACTAAGCTATTACTGCTTTTTTAATAATTAATTATCACTCGCTTAAACGGCGAAGGAAAACATCGTGAGGAAACCTGCATACCTTAGAGATTTTTCTCGACGGTTTGTGAAGTCTGCCAACCCGCACTAGGCCAGCGTGGTGGACTATAGCTTAATCCCTGTCCTGAGAGTAGACCCGTGCCCAGCAGGTTGATGTTGACTGCCATCAGATATCCGCAACCCAAATTCTGGACAATACCGATATCCTGAGGATAGACTGGTTGTAAGGCTTTTTGGGCTTCTGACTATAACTAACGATTGTCATAGATGATCATGATGTTGGCATGAAAACCGGGACCGATGGCTTTACGTACTCTCTGAGGCACGGAGGGGTCTCGATGTGTTAAGTACATACGCCAGCAGGTCAAGCTATCCAATACTGTCAAATTTTCCAAATTGAATATGAACCTTATTACAATGTCTTAAAGTTGAAAATCTATGAAATAAATTTGACAAATTTGGTTAGCTTGATGTACTGGTCTGTACCTATCACCTCATAACTTAATTAAATGTGTTTGACGTTACAGTTTACCTATGCATTTTAGATCCCACGAAAAATGGAGCGAGCTTACCACTAACCGGACCCTATTACCTAATACCACTATACTCCACGTGAAATAAGAATTCACGACTTCATGCTGAGAAGTCGTGCTGACCACTAGACCAGTCAATGGGGGCACTCAATTAATTACTTATGACACAAAAACCATATTTCATTTTTAATAGCCTCTGAGTATTTGTGTAACACAAAACAGTGATAGCCTAGTGATATCACCATTGGACTACCAAGTCAAAGGTCTCGAGTTCGAATCCAAGGCCTCCTCTGACTTTTCGAAATCATGTGCGTGATAATTATTAATTATCACTTGCTTAAACGGTGAAGGAAAACATCGTGAGGAAACCTTCATGCTTTAGAGATTTGTCTCGACGCGCGACAGTGAGTGAAATCTGCACCCGCACTAGGCCACCGTGGTGGACTATAGCCTTATCCCTCTTAATCGGAGAGGAGACCCATGCCCAGTAGTGGGATAGTATATAGGTTAATGATTGATTAATTTAATTTGTGTAACGTAACGTAGTATATTTTTTTTAGAAAAAAACATAAAACTGTAGCGATAAAAGGAAATTACTAGGTCACTAAATGAGTATTAGTATTAAAATTTTTTTTTTTATTATATTGTTATTTTATTTATTATAACGTAACGTAGATAAGGGTTATTTTCGTATATAACAAAGTATGTAACTATGTACCTACTTACATAACTTCAGGTTATAATGTTAATCCCCTGTAGAACGGTTGCGTGTCTCGGAAATGGTAAAAAATGGCTTAGCTGATGGTCTTCGTGGACGTTTAGGTACTTACATACTGTCTACAATCATAGAAAATTTAACCGAAATACGTCGTGCAGTAGATCTTTGCGAAATAGTTTTTATTATATTTCTTGACTAGCTATCCCGGCAGACGTGTCGACGTGTGACAACCTGACAGGTCGCCGCACCACCTAACAGGTTCATTTGTGAATCGAAACTACCAAGTGTACTCAAATACATCCTTACTAATATTATAAATGCGAAAGTAACTCTGTCTGTCTGTCTGTTACGCTTTCACGTCTAAATCACTGAACTGATTTTAATGAAATTTGGTACAGAGATAGAGTTCACCTTGAGAAAGAACATAGGATAGTTTTTATCTCTGACTTTTGAAGAGTTGAAGAGTTCTCTTGGAAACGCGATATAACCGAACTCGACGCGGGCGAAGCCGCGGGCGGAAAACTAGTATACTGATAAATCATCAAAGTAGGTCCAGCCAATTTTGAATTTTAGCTAGACTAACGAACAGTTGAATTTTATATAGATAGACTAGCTGTTGCCCCCGTTTCACCCGTAACCTAGCGGTTTTTTTGAGACCGAAGATAGGCTGTGTCTTTCTCCAACGTTTAATCTATCTGTGTACTAAATGTAATCAAAACCGGACAAGCGGTTTAGGCGTTAAAGCGTAACAGACAGGCAGAGTTACTTTCGTATTTATAATATTAGTAGGGATAGATTTGCAGTTAGTCTCACCCTTATATCTAAATAGTATAAAACAAAGACACTGTCCGCGTCTGTCTTGATGTTTCTCAGCTTACTTCTTTTAAACTACGTAACAGATTTTGATATAGTTTTCACTGTAATTTAGAGAATTTCTTCCGAAAGCTTTATAAGTATCTATATTAACAGTACAATTCTTGTCAATCTTTTTGTCCGGCTTGAAGTTGGCTGTAAAAATCGGAGACAGAAAAATATTGGAAGATATGGATCAAAACGACTGCCCACGACCTTTCACTTTTATTTATTTTAATTCAATATTTTTCTGTCTCCGATTTTTACAGCCGGGTTGAAGTTAGCTCGTACCATCTTCAAGGCGGACAAAAAGATTGAAGAGAACATTACACCTCTGCGAAGCCGGGGAGGGTCGCTATAATTTGTTATATAGTTTAAAACAAAATGCTTCACTAAGGTTCTACCTAAGAGTACTTAACATCAGGATTTATACTTCTTACAAAAAAATGGCCAGACCAATAAATCTCAACGCCATCAATGTGTAAAGAAAAAAAAAGACATTTTGACAAACGAAATAAAAATGTTCCAAAATTGACAGTAGTTATTTGACACGTCGTGTTTCTGTTTGTTACAAGATTATATTTGAACTAGAAAAAAACATAGCAATAATTCACTTGTACAAACTTACTATTGAAGAATCTTCTCCATTTATTTGTTTGACAGCACATTTCATATCAGGTAAGATTTTTTATTTTTTTATTTTTGACTTTGACGTAGCGACTTCATAATAATTATGTTTTTCGCCAATTCTCATGATGCGGTACCCAAAGCCGTAAATCGCTCTTAAAAACAAGTATCGGTTGAGTGGTTGACAAAAAAAAATAATTACTTAACTCTGGTTCCGTGGTGCACTTCACAATATCGATTGGAAATTTGATCAACGATGTTCCACTAAAACCATAACGTACTTTAAAACTGCATCAGCTGCTTTAAAATTAATTAACTTATTTAATTAACTGATAGCCTAGTGGTTTGACCATTGGACTGTCAAGTCGAAGCTCTCAAGGTCGAACCCAAAGCACACACCTCTGACTTTTCGAATTCATGTGCGTATTATTAATTAACTACCTATCACTCGCTTAAACGGTGAAGGAAAACATCATCGAGGAAACCTGCATATCTTAGAGATTTTTCTCAACGGTTTGTGAAGTCTTCCAACCCGCACTAGGCCAGCGTAGTGGACTATAGCCTAATCCCTCTCATTATAAGAGGAGACCCGTGCCCAGCAGTGGGACAGTAAATGGGTTGATAATGTAATTTAATTAACTGAATGTAATATCAATAGTTCCACACCGGTTCATAAAGGGCAACAACGCAATAGGTACAGACGCCAGCAGGTCAAGCTATCCAAAACTGTCAAATTTTCCCATCTAAACATGAACTATGAATTCTTCATAAGGCCATTTCAGACATTGCCCTACATTGTGACACTCACATTATTTGATATTATTATGTCTTGACTTTAAAAGAGACCATGATTCTCTGAGTTTGTTTTGGTGTTTCTTCTCAGAGGTCGTCTCGAAATGTTTCTAGCATAAAAAAATCAAAACATTGACTTGTAAAAGTGTCTTTAAAAGATCTATTTACAGAAAAGAAATATCATTTCATCATCATCATTTCATTTCATTTCGAACCTTATAATTTGACAGATAGTGATACCTTGATACGTAACGCTGGCCTCTGTAGGTACTTAAATATTTTTTCAGAACATATGGTTGCTTTGACGACCTCTGTGGTCTAGCGTTTCAAGTGCCTGAGTGCTGATCATAAGGTCGTGGGTTTTATTCCCACAGGACACAAATATTTATGTGACAAACATAAAGTGTTTCTGTTTGTCTGTGTGTTTCTTATATGTATAAGTATTTATTTACAAATTAAGTATATGTGTTATATCCATTGTCTAGTATCCATAGTACAAGCTCTGCTTAGTTTAAGAATAGATGGAGCTGTGTGAAATGTCCCACATATTTATTTATTTATTTTATTTATTACTTTAAAAAATATAACATATCGTCATAACCTATCAGGGATACCTCCTAAAGGTCAAGTGTCCTGAAGTACATCAACAGTTCGCCGCCGCCGGTACGTACTTAGGTATTTAGGTCCAACTTAAAAGCAGCAGTCGCGAGGACTATTGCCATTTACCAGACACAAATCTAAACTCCGAGCTGCTCTGCAAATTTCATAGAAAAGCCTAATGACACTTTTCTCGACCTGGGAATTGAACCCAGTACCTTACTCTCATTAGCCGCGCTTGCAACTATTACACCAAAGAGGGAGATAAAAAAACAAGACAATACTAGACTACGTCATAAATTAATTATACAAGGTGTTTGTAAGTAGGGTGTCCCCACCGCGGGGTGGGCGCGGCTTCCTCCGGTCATGCGGAGGTCACCGTGCTGCGATGTCGCACTGTGGTTTTTGCGTGTTTTGATTACTAAATGTGTAACGTGTGTCATGGCTAACTCGGTCAATTTAATGCTTATGTGAACGCTTTTTTGCGTTAAACTTTCCTGTTAGACTAGGTATAGTTTTCAATAGAAAAATAATGGAATAAATAACGAATTTGCTTTTGCTTGTATAATAACTTGTAAAAATCTATAATAGGCATTTATTGCTTTTAATTACGATAACTATTATATAGTTACTACTTAACATACCATCAGGCCTACATTCCCCTAAGGGTTAGGCAAAGGTGTACTAATGTATACCCACAGTTCTCCAGCATGTTTAGGTCCCATGTACGAATATGTATTTCCATTTACCGGGCACGAATCCAAACTCTGAGCCACTACTAAAAATTTCATAGATAATTCCAATAACACTGCTCGACCTGGGAATCGAACCCAAGACCCTTTGGCGTAGCAGTCGCTCTTAAGACCACTAAACTAACGAGACAGTCTACTACTAGGCACTACTGTGTATTTTTCAAATTTTCCCAATTTTTTTTATAAAACAAAAGCCTGTAGAAAATCATATGATTTTTTTAATTCGGCTGCTAAATTCATTCGTTTTGGTACAACTGGATTAGCAAATATTCTGCCGCTAAGCAAGTTCTGTTTTTACCGTGGACTCTGACAACAGGGAGTGATACCGTTGGTGTTGCTGGCGTCGGATTGTAGTTGCCACTTTTGACATTAGGCGGTCCATATTATATGTTTGTTTATCATCTTATTGCAATAAATAAATTAAAATCTAACATTAAGAACAATACCAAAATACGTGTGTGTATATAACAAGACGTATGAATGTAGTCGAAAAAAAAGAAGTAGGTATGCAAGAATCGTATCAAGTGGCTCTCTTTAGTTTCTGCCTACCCCCGTAAGAGAAATGCGTCAGTAAGTATGTATGTATGTATGTAACATCTAGAATTATATTTCTCGCAAACTAAATCTAGTATTTTCGCTAAAACTTAATATCAAGCTAGTCATAAGTATGATTTATATGTGTTATTTCCCTAGGCGTATCATTAAAACTTCGTTACAAAATAAAGGCCAATGTGTAACGACGCGTAATAGAGCAACTGAAAAAGTGTGAATATTGTAATCTAGATTTAGGCCGCAGGAATAGCTGATAGGGGGACGGCTCTTTTGTAGTATTCACGGATTTTCAAGTATTGTACAATATTATGTTCGGGAATAAATCGCACGAACACTATTTCTGCTGCCGCATACGTATTTAAATTGTATGCCACTGCTACCTAGTCTGTCAATTTATTTTTATCATCAATAAGACTTGATTATACGGCGCAGTGCAGCATCGTCGCTCGTTTTTCTATTGTTTCATTAACACTGCTGCTTTTATATTCTTATTTACACTATTTTTTTAGGTCCGAGTGTGGGAGAACCGCAATAGATTACAAACATGTACAATTTACAGACACCAAGTACCCATACTCAAAACATTAATATCTGTGGATCACGCAAATATTTTTCTCTGGTGGGAAACTAACCCACATTACTGCAAAACGGTAGTGGCAAAGTGATCAAATTAACCCATACGCCAAACGTGCAGTCAGACAACTTGAATACATATAGAATCAATTTCTAAGTAAATATTCTTAGAAAAATACAAATTCGTCCTAAACAATGAAAAACAGATTGACACCCTACACCGATGTTATCGTGGATTATCAAAATAATTGAAGTAAATTACGGGCGTAGCGGCTGCCGTCATGCCAATGTAGGTGAATGTTCATTGTTCAGGGAGCGAATGTCTCCGGTAGTTTAGGGAATCATGTCGTGCTTCACTCCTGACAGGGAACCGACTTTAAAGTCGCATGGCAGAATTTAAAGACAGTTTTCGGTTTTGATTTGTTGCCAGCGCAAGGATATTTTGTATTTAATTTGCGAATCTATGTCGCTTTATGCAGAAGAATTTACAATATATTACTTACTCTTCTTTTGTCGTATGGGGATGAGCTATCTTAACACCAGTAGAAAGATATGTTATGCTTTGGAGCCTTTTATTAATGCTCCCCATTTTGTAGAGTAAAAATTTTTAAATCTCTAATTAATCATGAACCCTTTGAGGCCGGTAGATTGCAAGGTTTTTCTTTAATAACAATAAATTCTTTATTGACGTAAAATAACATAAATTACCTGACTACTGCGTTAGTAGATATTGTGTTGCAGGAGCCAGTGTCCTCCCGTTTTGTGATTTTGCAGTAATTTTACTGTCAGTTTAGAATTTAAAAAAGACAGTAAAGAAAAAAAGTTAACATAGGCTTCGTAAAAAGGAATATTTGATATGATAGACAGGCCAGGCCAGGGGCAGCCTCATCAGCGAACCCAATCCTACAGCACAGTGCTGAGATAGGAACCTAGTCTGATATCGCACAAGATAACGTACTTAGGTAAACACTTAAATCTATCGTTTTGTTCTGTTTAGTGTTTTGTCTTGTGTTTTGACTGTTATCAGAATAAATCTTCTTTTTTTCTTTCTTTTTGCGCAGTTATTTAAACTGACTGCACAAAAGAGATTATTTTTCATGGTTATCGGATTGATAATAATGTATATAGGTTAAACCTCTAAACTGAGATTTGATTACGTTCTATAGGATACTGTTCTTTAACTGACTGAATGAGATTGAACTGGATTAAAATCCGTAAAAAGTAATTTTAATTTCAATGTGTAATATTCGCGTACGGCTCTGAAAACATTACATTCAGTTAAAGAGTGAAGTTTAAAAGCTCAATCAACTTGTAGCTAACTAGTCGCTTGCGCTGCAAAATCCCGGGCTAGCTTCCAGAGAAACTGCGTCAGCCGGTCTGGTCCGAATGGTTCGTTTTTTCTACTCGGAACTGATAAAGATTTCGTTGCGTTTGCGCATTCAGAGAGCTCTGTTTATGCTACTGCTCGGGTTAAGTTACTTCTTACAATGCTGATTGTTCTGAATCTAGTTTTGTGAAGTCATGCTCCTTGTGTGCTTAGAACATTGTGTACACAATTTAAAGATGTAAAGAAATTATTGATTTATATGGCAACAAAATCACTCGGGGTTAATCAAATAAAGTTTTCTTGTTCAATATGTCTAGGATTTTGTATTTTTATTTTATTCAGGAAAACAAACAGTTACGAAATTTTCTTACTCAACATTAAAGAATATGTGATTGTGTAACCCACAACGTTATCCACATTTAAAGTTATTATTTAACAATGTTACTTTAATTTATTCTGTAATACACAGGATTCTTTCGGATAAAAATATTTATGTGATGAACATAAGTAGTTGTGGTAGTGTAGTACCTATAGTAAAAGCTCCGCTTAGTTTGCTACTAGATGGTGTTGTATTAAAATGTTCCAAAATATTGATAAAAAAATATATTATATTTATTATTTATAATAGAGGGCGACCCTATTATAACCGAGCACAAATTCCAAACTTCAAGGTGCTACTCAGAAAACTTTGCTCGATCGAACCAAGAACCTCTAGCGTAGCAATCGACTGGCGGCCAATAAGGCAGTTAATATTCTCCCTGCTGAAGTTATCCCTTTATGCTATGAGGTTGGGGTTCTTCAAACAGCGCGTATACAGGTTCCTTAAGGGCCGGCAACGCATCAGCAACTCCTCTGGTGTTGCAGATGTCCATGGGCGACGATGACCATTTACCATTAGGTGGCTCGTCTGCTCGTTTGCCGACGTCAACATATAAAAAAAACCGGCCAAGTTCAAGAAGGGCGTGCGCACGAAGCGTGCCGTACCAAAAAAAATACGTTTGTTGTATGGGAGCCCCCCTTTAATGTTAATTTTATTCTGTTTATAGTATTTGTTGTTATAGAGGCAACAAATACATTGATGAATGAATGATTTCTTTGAAAATTTTAACTGTCTAGCTACCACGGTTCACGAGATACAGCCCGGTGACAGACAGACGGACGGACAGCCGGACAGCGGAGTCTTAGTAATAGGGTCCCGTTTTTACCCTTTGGGTACGGAACCCTAAAAATAAATGTTATCCTCAAAATATAGTCTGTAAGCGTGACATCTGTTCAGAAGTGTACTTTTTCTACCTACTTGTTTCGCAGACATTGCGCGGTACACTCGACGACACAATATTTACGATCACGTGATTCTTAAACTTTTGTATAAAATATTGTTGAGAAAACTTCCGTTTTTCGGCTTTTAATCGATTAAGGAAATGTCTTGCTTTAAGGTTCAAGACGGTCGAAGAAAGTTTGTGATTGATAATACTGTGGGTTATCAGTTAACTGTCATCCGGTAAACCTTGCGCCGTAGACTAGTCTAAACTATCGTAAGTACGCTTATTTAGTTGGATTGGACTGAAGTATTTTTTTATAAGGGTAAACTGTACTTATTCAAAATTTCTCATCGTCCTCCGAGCTTTTTCCCAATACACCTCCGAGAGGACATGTCGTGTTGGCAGTGTGGGAACTTTGACCCTCTTTCGCTTTAGAGGGTCGACAACACTGGTGTTACAAGCGTCTATAGGCTACTGTAACTGCTTACCGTTACCATCAGGTGATGCTTGCCACCCTAGTGTAGTATAAAAAAAACCTCTGCCTAACCCTAAAAGGAATAAATGCCTGTTGGTATGTTTTTTTGTAATTGTTTTTTTTAAGCCAAAAGTAACAAGAGTACTCAAATAAGCCTGTAAGTTAGTGAAGACACGACTACACCACAGTGTTAACGTTGTGGTTAAACGCAAACAACCTCACAACCACATAAACTTAGTTTTACGAGTCCACGCGACTGCTAACGTTCTCACAATTTGCTTTGGAAATGTAGACGACAGACTTTTATCTAGGACTATGTTTTTCCTGATGTAAACCCATAGCTCCGGTTTGTTGTGTGGTCTCTGGGAAAGGAGGTTTGACTATACAAAAAGGTTACAAAAAGGCGGTAATTGAAAGCATAAAGCAGCGAGTAAGAAACTAAAAGATTTAAATTGAACTTTGTTTTATTGAAGAAAGAAGAAAAATAAGAATTGTTATTTTAATGAAACTACTAATGAATGAAACTCCAGTATCGAAAATTACTGGTTTTTAATGATAAATTACGGAATTTTAACAAATATTCGTGACTAGATATAAAAAAAACAAGTGAAGGTGAACAGAAATAAGATTGTGTCGGTACATGGAGAAATGGCGACTGCGCCTTGCCGTTTTGAAAAGCAACACAACATGGTTAATTAGACAGAGGGTGACAGTTAACGTAGGCGTCAACAGAAAGAAAACATATTTAACGCACAATAAACTTTATGAATGCATATAATTTTAATTAAATAAGTTTGGCATATGTACACTTAGTAAGCAATAAATCTTTGAATCTACTAAATAATTGTGCCAAAAGCCACAGGTCGTGTCTAATGGCTGTGATAGGTACTAACTTTATGCAGGTTTTCAGCTGCAATCCACGGGTGCTTACGCTCGATAGACAATTATTCATTTATTTATTTATATTATAAGGCACACCAACAACTTACTTACAAAATATTTTTAGATAGGTGATACATAGTTAAGTTCTGCAAATAAGTCACTTAAAGGCGTGCATGGCTTTCCAATAATTAAAAATTAGTCAAAATTTATTATATAGATTTACACCCAATGCGATAATGTTGTCTTAATTATAATTTATATATTACTATTTTAAATCCCAAGTTTCATAGTCAGTCAAAATCAAAATACGAGTAATTTATCCAAGATAGAATTATAGTACTTTTTGAACGTCATTTTTTACATTTAAAACAGCCGCGCCCTCCACCGCCTCCTAGTGTTTTAGCTGGGAAGAAGAGGCGGCTCAACACATTTCTGGCTTGTAATTTACTCGTAATAAACAAAATTTTATGTTGCTTAAATTTACTTTTCTATTGCTATACTTACCTATATCATTCCACATGTTTTTGCATCGAATTTAATACTCAAGTATCAATATAATAGAGTAGCCAGCCTACATATACTTAATTGTAAAGGATAAGGTCCTTTATAATTAAGTAAGTATATGTAAGTATTAATTAGTGATAGCCTAATTATATGACAAAATGGAAGAAACAACTTTGACTCTTGGGGAATTCGGGCATGTAGGAATATACGTAAGTAAATGTGTGACCTCGTAGAACTGAATTGGCCGCAGCCATTTTCTGAGTACCTAATAAATAAAATGACCGCAGTTGGCTTTGTGAGCTTCATCGCTAGTCTCTCATTGACTTTTCTCCTTATAAATTAGTATCTATCTAATATATAAAATTCTCGTGTCACAGTTTTCGTTGCCATACTCCTCCGAAACGGCTTGACCGATTTTGATGAAATTTTTTGTGCTTATCGGGGAGGTCTGAGAATAGGCCAACATCTATTTTTCATACCCCTAAATTTTTTTTTATGGCAAAACAACGTTTGCGGGGTCAGCTAGTTAATATATAAAACTGTATGTTGTCTTGCCGCTCGACCGCCTCAATGCCAGAGTTAAGACCACTGCAAGGAACTCTTCATTAGTTTTCCTAATTAATGCTCGAAAGCGCGTGGAATTAATTACTATAATTTATTAATTTTTGCACCAAACACTACGAGGTAGATGTTCATTCTTGTGATTTATTTTGCTGGAAAATTGATACGTGATTCAAAATAAAGCGCATTAAATCAAAGCTGAATGCAGTAGGAACTATGAACGTTTTGTTACACCTAATACTAGCGACTCGCCCCGGGTTCATGTGAATGCCGAATTAAAATTTATTTCAATTATTATTCGAACTTTACCCAAGAACCTTGGGTGATTCTAAGTTACCCCGGGTAAAACCTAGGTTTACTCAATCTTCTAGCACTACCCGTAACATATACATATATAAAAATCATTGGGTCCATGTACCAAATCATGTGGGAACATCTCTACTGATTTAGCTACTTTTTTTTTGTTTTGTTCGTAATTAATTAATCAGTATGAAGCTTGTATAAAAGATTTTTTTGGAAATTCATTGAAATTTACTCCGATGACGAACACGAACAGCTAAATAAGAAATAATTTATTTATTACACAAATCAATGTTCTAGGATACTTAAAAATATAAGGAAAAAGTCGCAGGCAGAACGAAAGTTTCTTAGTAATTGTTGAAGAAATAATTATACTGGGTACTTACCGTGTATTTTTCCACATGTGCATCGTGACTCGGCCATTGCACTTCAATCTGTAGATGTTATCGGTCCCCACTAATCATGGTTCTCAACTTATTTTTTACAACACTACGGATTTGACGCAATTTATTATTTTTGCACCCACTTTAAAACTTTTCGAGCCAAATCCTTATTCTTAAGAGCAGAATTGTCACATAAAGTTCTTTTGAGAGGGGTGCTACATAAATTAATAACAAATATACCAATTGAATTGAGAACCTTCTCTTTTTTGAAGTTGGTTAAAAATTAGTATGGACAACGATCTGATTTTTTTTATATACATACTCATACATAATTTAACGACATCTGTAGTTTAGTGGTCAATGTGCCGGATTGCTGATCACGTGGGCGTGGGTTCGGTTTTTTTTATACCACTAAGGAGGCAAACAAGCATACGGCTCAACTGATGGTAAACGGTTCCAATTCCTCTTTCGTTTTACAGGGTCGGCACGCAAGTGATACCCCTGGTGTTACAAGCATCTATAGGATACGGTAACTGCTTACCATCAGGTGGGCCGTATGCTTAGTTGCTACCTTAATGCTTTAAAAAAAAAAGTTATTAAATTTCGTTCAAAGAGCATATCAAGCCCCACAGTTGCACTCTCCATACTTTCGACTGAAAATGGTTTCCCATTTATAAATAACCCCCTACCTATATAGTTCCAGACGTCCGATACCTCCGGGCTGCCCCTTGACCGCCACACGCGAGGGGTCAGCGACCCTCAGACACGTGGTCGGACCGTCTAACCAGCGTCTGTAATTGCCAGTTATGCGTAATAACCTTTTTAGCAATAATCGTTTGCATGTTCTTTGAAGAAAAGTGCAGTGCACTTGTTTAATTATGACTGACTTATGCTCATGGCTAATAACTACGATGATCAAACAAGCTGCAAGGTTCAGCTGCGCTAACCGCGATCTGTATAAGGATGAGTGACCATTCTTAACTCTACCATCATACCAAAACGCCTGTATTCCCCGAAGGGTTAGGCAGAGGTGTACTAATGTATAGGTACCCACATTTCGCCGGTATGTTTTAGGTCCCATTTAATAGAGAGCGAGCCTATTGCTATTAACCGGACACAAATCCAGCCTCCGAGCTGCTACTGAGAATAACATAGAAAAACCCCAATAACACTGCTCGACCTGGGGATCGAACCCAGGACCTCTAGCGTAGCAGTCGTGCTTAGGACCATTAGACTAATGAGGCATTCTTAACTCTTTTAATATTAATTCTCAATGCTCGGTTAACACGTCAAGCTGTCGACCCTGGATATCATAGGAACACGTATAACAATCGTTAGTGGTAGTCAGAAGCCCAAAGTCTATCCTCAGGATATCATATTGCCCAGGAATTAGATTGCAGAGGTCTACTTGCTAGCAGTCCAGCAGAACCCCGCCATCCAATCCCTGAGCTTCGTGTAAAATACATATATTCAGCCGCACCTGCTGACTGGAAGCCGACCTCAACATAGTTGGGAAAAAGCTCGGAGAATGGTGACTTATGCCTTTTCGTGCGCGCTTTTTTGAGTCGCGAGGCAAGGTCTTACCTCTTGAGAGATTGCGCTAGACCACAGCCCCATTGGAGTCGAGAGTGAATATGATGTCAATAAGTCAAGCTTTCTCAAGGGAAATGGGCCTCCCCTGGCCGGACAGTCGAATTTTACGTAAATATTTTGATAAAGGCAACAACAACGGAAATTCTAGTAGAGTCTTAGGAATTTCTTTCTTTAACCACACTACTTTATTCAATTTTTAAAAAAAGGTTGTCTAAAGTAATTTACTTATTTGAATATAAATTGACATACTAGTGATCCAAAACTTTTCCTTGAATTACAAAAACAAAAAACGGTATTAAAAAAAAATCAAAACTGTTTTTACTAACAAAGAAATAAATATAGTATACATTTACATTTTTGATTTGGTTTATCATAGAACATCCAGTTTTAAACGTTGAGTGAGCAATGACTTTAAGAATAATAGTATGAATATTGAATAACAAGACACTGAATGACAATTATGAAAAAGTCGTGTAAATGTACTTGAATCTAGGTCACCCTCGCCGTGTGGTATGTGAGATACACGACCTGTCCTTTAACTATTCATATCATTATAGCCCTCTTCAGTATGTAGACCATGTTATTAAAAAACTTCTACAAACTATTGATTTATATAAATAGTTATACATACCTATATGAAGCACTTTTTTTTTTATAAAAACCTTATTCGAGCTATTACAAAAATATATTTTAAAAGTATAGCGAAGAGCCGTTCTCAAGTGATGCGGCTACCGACAAACAGTAACTGTCTGTGTCTGTTATGCTTTCATTCCTAAACCGCTGAACCGATTTTGATGAAACCGCCGTTTAAGCGAGTGATAATTAATTAATTATATATATAGTTTCGAAAAGTCCAGAGATGCGTGCCTTGGATTCGAACTCGAGACCTTTTGACTTGGCAATATCGCGAATTGCCAAGTCCAATGGTCATACCACTAGGCTATCCCTGCTTCCTTATAAATGTTTATGGACGACTAAAAGTCCAGCTTACCATTGAAAACCGGGACCAATAACCTATTTGCCGTAACTATGTCTACTAAAACTCATTTCGTGCAAGTAATTTCTGCGCGGCTAAGGTTTTTGTAAAACTTGGATTGCTACTTCGTTCCGTCGATGAAGTACTTTGGCAAGTTATTGGTATGTCATCGTGGATGCGGGCACAATGCGAAAACATTGTCTTCATTGTATTATTGATGAAGATATGTCTCGGTACTGTAGTGAGGGTGTGGTTCCACTATAAGCGGCATTGTTAGTTACAAACAAATAAGTATCAACAACAAATTCAACCTTTTATTTACTCACGCTTTTTCCCATGGGGTAGGCAGAAACTAAATAACGCAACGCCAAACGCCATAAGGTCGAAACCGCCGGGAGACGAAAGAAAGAAATTTGCCTTTCTTGGGCTTCCCCTCCTGCCTGTTCCGCTGACATTCCCCATAAAAAATCCTTTTGTTAGTCGCCTTTCATTCAATCTCTCGACATGCCCAAATCATCTCAGCATATTCTTCTCAATTCTTATCACCACATCGTCTTTTAAACCGCAACAAAACCGCACTTGTATTCCCTTGCCCTATATCGCGACCATGGGACCGTGACAGACAAATCCAACCCTGAAATCGCTATAAAAATCTGCTCCATACATTTTATTGAGTTGTGACATAAATGTATTTGACAAAAGTTTCAGTGTCAGTCTCATAGCAAAAGTTGTTCATAATGGAGTACAATGGCCCCTTATATTTTCAAGGTACCTTCGTTTTAAATAATACCCTCGCTGACAGTGCGACCTCACCCCATATTTCCCGTATACCGCTCGGATCGTTGCAGATTGCGTTTACCGTATTGTCGTGCGCGTCGTGATTTACGAGCCCGCGACAGTGCGCTGTGGGACCGAACCCTATGCGCGCTCGCGCTGTGCCGGCAACTCGCCTGACTAGATATTGGCTCGGTAATGATATTGCCCGCAATTTTATTGCTAATTAAAGTTAGCGTTCGGGCGATTTAGTTTTTCACTGATTGTGTAGGAAAATTGCGCTCATCATTTTATTTTCTTCGGTTTTTAAACTGTAATTTCAAACGTTTCTTATAATATCTGGATCTATCATTACATTAACGTCGTGTTCCAATCGAATCGAAATCGAATTAACACAGATTAATTTGAGCAACAATCAAACAACCCTTAACCTTGAACGCATACCGATCTAATTTTAACTGTCTCCACGACGCAATAAAACAAATAAAAACTGTAATATTTCAAAAAAACTATGACAGCGATTTATTTCCGTTTGGGGTTTGACGCACCGCAATAACATTGTGTGATCCGACCCCGTCAGTGTAGGCTCCCGCGCGACCGTAGCCGCCCGCCCCGTAGCACCGCTACGCCGTAACCGCTACGAAGACCGCGTCAAAAATATAACTTACATTTTAATTGTTTATAAGACATATTTTTTCTCCAGGTTTTGGTTTTAAGTAACATGGATTATAAGATTCCGGACTTCTTAAACAATAAAATGGGGTAAGTTTTGTTGAGTAACCACTTTTACAGCTTTGTTTTTCGGTTTTTTAATTATCCGTTTGTGGAACGTTTTATGGTTTTGTAATTTGCAAAGTATTAAAGTGAACTTTTATTGTTACCGTTTTGAAGGGAAATTTTATACGAATGTTTTTGAGATAGGTGGTTCACACGATATTGTGAATGTTTTGCTGAATTTTAATGTTTGTATCGTGTAAATAATATGTATATTTACCACAATTCAAATGAAACTGTCAATTGTGAGAACACGTTTTTTCAACTCAAAATATTATTGGTTTTTGGGATTTACTATCCTTAACAAAATATACTAAATAATTAAAATAAACTAAACCAAAAATAATACAGAGTATTTAACAGTTCTTAAATAAAAATTAAATTTAATCGTTGTTACCTAAAAATAAATTTGATGTTTGTTAATTTAAAATTAAATTTAACAGGTGTTAATTAACAATTAAACTTAATGGTTGCTGGTTATAATTATGTGTTTTAATGATATTCATAAAAATAAAACTTTTAATAATATCATGAAAATTAAATTACTCGTTTATTTTATTTACTTATACGTTTTTCCAGCCCGTGTTTTACGACTGGTCGCTGACGTTTAGTTTTTCAACAATGTTTTTTTTATCGTGCTCATATGTCATAAGTCGGCTGTATTGATAGCTGTTAAGGTCACGTATCAACATTATCAGATAACTCAAATATGACTTGACTTCGAAGGGTCACGACATTTTTAGTGTCTCTATGTTTTATAATAGAATAACTTTATAGTCTATGGGTTACTCGTTAGTCTAGTGGTTGTGAGCGCGACTGATACGATAGAGGTCCTGAGTTCGATTTCCAGGTTCAGTAGTATGACTAAGTTTTTCTATGAAATTCTCAGTAGCAGCTCGGAATTTGGATTTGTGTCCGGTTAATAGCAGTAGGCTCGCCCCCTATTAAATGGGACCAAAAAATACTGGCAAACTGTCGGTGTATATTATGTAATTTCAGTATGTATTTTAAAAAAAAAGTATATAAGTATTACATCCATTGTCTAGTACCCATACATAGTACAAGCTTTACTTAGTTTGGGACTAGATGGTGCTGTGTAAAATTGTCCAAGTTTTTTTTTTATATGGGTACACCTCTGCCTAACCCTTTGGGGATAAATGGTATGTTATGTTTTAATAATTAATATTAATTATTATTTTTTAATCTAATCTGATCCGGTGTATTATTATAAGCCATATTGATTGTCTTTTTTTTCTCTCTTTTTAAAAAAAAAAAAAAAATTTAGCGAATGAAATAATGGTTACTACGTTCACTTCCTATTACATGCGAAATATGGGTGTACATTAGTACACCTCTGCATAACCCTGCGGGGAATACAGGCGTGACCGTATATTATAATGGTATGTCTATGTGCTAAGAGACTGTTTATATTAGGTTTTTACGGAAATGACATAATTTATGTAACGTGGTATGGTAGCATCGCGGCTAAGTTGGTGTCTTGGACCATGGATATAATACTTATTACTTTTTTTGTAAATACTTTTAACACATAAGAAACACCCCGACAAACACAATACTTATGTTCATCACTTGTGTCCTATGGGAATCGAAATCATGACATCGTAGTCAGCAGTCCGACATTCGAACCAGAGGGTCTACTCCCTATTTCTGGCAACGAAGTTACGAGGCCGATCGAAAGTTCTCCGAAACTTCGGAGTCCGATAAAACAAGTGTCAAATTAAATTTTTCGAACGGGTAAAAACACATCGAGAGAAGGGACAACTGTGAAATTGTGATGTCATTAATTCTTAGTTCGGGCCCGAACAAATCATCCGTCCGTAGGTGATACGGAGTAGGAAACGCGTGTAACAAGGGTCTAAACGGTACGGACTCCGTGCTTAGGGAGTAGACCCCCAGACCAGATACGTCGTCAATATAAATTTTAATTTATTATTCTTGAGTCTTCGTTGGATGCAGGCGGCTTATAACCGGTCTTTGTAGAAGTCTATGGGGGAGGCCTTTGTTCAGCAGTGGACCTCCTGTGGCTGATACGATGATGATGATGATGATTCTTGAAAAATCTGGATGCAGAGTGCTGTTGACTGGGTTTTGTGATGTATCTTTGGAGGATTACGGTATTGGACTGAGATACGCCGGCTGATTGATGGCACATAGCAGACTAAATTCTTAAGTTACAGATACACATGCTCATTACTAGCACGAAAACATGCTATTAATGAGCAATTGCTACTCATTGGTACGTGTGTCAAAGTGTAGCTAGTAAGTAGCATGCTTATTATGAGCATGCTCAAAAATCGAACGTCATTCGATTTACTCGCATGCTACCTGCTGCGCGGGTGGAAGGGAGCGTGCTTTGAGCGCGTCTGGACAGGTTTGCTTAATAGCATGCTATATGCTATTATCGATCTAGCAGCAGATATGTGCGCACGTACGACTTCGCGCCAAAATGTCTCGCTGGGGAGACGAAAAAGATAACGAGCTTGCTATTAAATGGCATGTGTGTTGATAGCAATGCTTTAAGCATGCTTATTCAATGAAATGCTTTTTTAAGCAAATTTAAACAGCTGAAGAGCATGCTAGTTTTACTCATGCTAATAAGCATACTATTTTAGTAGCATATCTATCTGTACCGTTAGACATTCTTAAATATATTCCTCCTCTCTTCACAAAACAAACAACCACCATTGTCACGTGACATGCCGTGACTAACCAGTCTCATAATATTTGCATTAGCTTCACCGAGCACAGCACAGCTTATTAAGCTATTTAGTTAAACAAAAAAAGGGGAAAGAAGCAAAAATGAGGCCGCCATGACAGTGCGTGCCTTGATCGTGAAATATGGACAGGGAGATATATAATTACGGTTATTGAACGAACGAATCCAGGGGCGGCGGGTTAAGAATTTGCTAAAGTATTTTTGTAGGCTGTCAGGCTCTCTAAGGTTTAGGAATATGAATGACAATAGTGAGTAGTAATCCTATCCTACTAATATTGTTAATGCGAAAGTTTGTGATAAGCAGTGACAGCCTAGTGGTATGACCATTGGACTGCCAAGTCGAAAGTCTCGAGTTTGAACCCAAGGCACGCACCTCTGACTTTTCGAATTCATGTGTGCATTAATAATTAATTATCCCTCGCTTAAACGGTGAAGGAAAACGTTAGGAAACCTGCATACCTTAGAGATTTTTCTCGACGGTTTGTGAAGTCTGCCAACCCGCACTAGGCCAGCGTGGTGGCCTAATCCCTCTCAATATGAGAGTAGACCCGTGCCCAGCAGTGAGAGTTAGTTAGCTAAAGGTAAATTCGACCGCGGGCAGGATTCGAACCTGCGTCTTCTGGTTAGATACACCATGGAAAATGCCAAAAAATACAAAAAGATAAATAAGTTTAATTTAACTTGGTTGGTATGGTAAATATTTCTCGGAAAGGAGAGTATAAACGCGTAAATACGCCAGTAACAGCCGGTGTCAGGGCGAGCTAGGCAAACTTTTAAGAATGCTTTGTAACTGCCTGAAAACTGCCCAGCAGTAGGACAGTATATGGGTTGATGATGAATTATAATTTATTATTGTTTATGTTTGTTAATTTGTTTTAGGCGCGTATATCCCAAGAAATTAATGATACATTTACTAGTTTACCATCAGTCCTATATTCCCCAAGGGATAGATAAGGCACAGGAGCACTGATGCACTCCCACCATTCGCCGGTAGCTAGGTCTTACGTCCTATGTAATAGAGAGTGAGATTATGCCTCTATCATAATATATGTATATCCAAATTCCAAGCTGCCATTGGCCTGGAACGCTTGCGACTACTAGACAGTGATGAGGCAGTTGGATAAACTCAAAATAATAAATATTTTTCTAGGATACCTAGGTATATATATATGTTATTGTTTAGTAAAGTAATGACGTCACTAGCCGAAACAGCATGGCGGCTATCAATCCCGCGCGAAAATTCGAAATCATAAATAAAACATTGTTTTTAAGGCATTTTTCGGTTTTATAAAATTGAAATAAAAATTCTACTGGTTCATTACGAACTTAAGGTTGCTTAAAATCAATTTTCAAAAAAGGCTGTAATACCCCATCCGTTTGTAACACGTGGTCAAATCGCGAACTAGCTTATGAACCGGGTCAACCGTGTCATAAGCTACTTCACGATCTAACCGTATCGGGTAGACACAGGCTCCACTAAATGTGCTTACTTTTAGTGCCAATTTTTATTTGTTCACTTTACCGTACTGCCAACATATATTTTGCCCTCGAAACCATTTTAACCCAATTCTGAAAGTTAATCAAGATGCAATCTTAGATGAAACTAACTTTCTCCATTACGATTTCTAGTCATTTCTATACTACAGGTAATGCAATATTACTGCCGACCTTCATATCAGTAAATGTAAAAAGTTTGTGAGTTCGTAAGAGGAAGGGCAGGCGGGACCCAAACAAAAATGTTGGTCGCGTGCGGCCCGCGATTTGAGCGCGATGTACCGAATTACTAATCAATAAACATGCTTGTTTTCTGGCAACTATGCAACTTGAGCTTCGGTTTGTCATACCATATTTTTTGTATAGAAAATTAAGACTTATTTTTCTCCTGGGAAGACTACCCATTATGCTCCTAGCGTTTTTACAACTATTAACTGGTAACTTTAGAAAACCTTGGAGTCGGTTCAAGGGTATCTAGATGTTGATTGGCATTATCGCTGCCTTAATACTTGGTGCTCGACTGTACCATCTCACCCTCAGAGCATTGTTCCCAAGCATGTTGAGTTCGACTTCCAGTGTAATCAGATGCAGCTAAATATCAGTATTTTATACGAAGTGACTGCCACCAGACCTCCGCAACCCAATTTATGGATAATATCGATATTCTGAGGACAGACTGATTTATTGATTTCTGACATTTACGCGAATATTATACATTGAAATAAAACTACTTTTTACGGATTTTATCGCGTATATTGATATTATTAATCCCGACGTTTCGGACCCTTTACAACGTCCATGGTCACGGATAGACTGATTGTCAGGGTTTTTTGGGTTTTTGATTACCACTAACTATTGCCGTGTGTTCGTATGACAACCGCAACCGACAGTTTTACATGCTCTCTTCTTCTTGTTATGCATGATCACCCATCCATAGCCTGAACGCCGCTAGCACAGCTTACCTTGCAGATCGGTTGATCAACGTAGTTATTACTAAGACACGAGTCCCTCCTTGGGAAGACTACTAAAAATACAAAACTGCCTCACAGCACGCTGGCACACGTGCTGTAGGATGTAGTATTTGTAGTGATCCACGTGACTAACTACCACCCTTACATAAACATTCTTTCTACTTTCTAGGAAGATATAACAGCTGTATGATATAGGATCTTATGATCCACCTGGCTAGCTACCACCCTAAGAGCTAGTTACCACTGTAAGAAAGCTAGGAAGTGGGATTAATTCCACTCAAATTGGACCTACCCGACTGGGGAAGTATCTCCGCCTAGAAAATCGGAAGTTTCGGTTTGTTTTAGGCAAGCGCGCTCTACCGTAGATGGCAGTGTCACTTAACATCAGGCGAACTAGTGGTCAAGCGTAGACCTATCGTGAATAAAAAAAAAAGTGAAATAACTGCTTTGAGCTGTGTTTGTTACGGTGTTGTTTCTTACGGTGAGCAAGGTTGCCAGTGCTCCGCGAGGAAACGTGTTGGCAGTGGAGGAACTTTGACACTTATACTGCCAACTCAACTATTCCTCTTTCGTTTTACAAGGTCGGCAACGCGCAAGTGATACTCCTGGTGTTACAAGCGTAGACGCTTGTAACACCAGGAGTCAAAAAAGCATACGGCAGTGTTTACCGTAGCCTATAGATAGGCTACGGTAAACACTGCCGTATGCTTTTTTGTCACCTTGGTAGTATAAAAAAACCCTCTGATAAAATTCCTCTCCTCACGCTGGGAAGATACGCGTGCTGTAGGATGTAGGATTTAGTGATCCGCGTGATTAGCTACTTAAGAAGATCGATGCTAAACAGTTATTAATGTATTCCTTCGCGTGTATTGAGACCCAAAGCGTATGTTTTTTTTATTCTATTTTCGCGCTCCCTATCTATGAGGTCAAAAGTATTCAAACTATGGGGTTATTGTCTTTGTCACGATCCCATGGCCATGATTGTAAGGCAAGTGCGGTTTTTAATCGGTACAAGTCCGACATACCCATGGAGGCGGCAGAGTATGTCGGACGATTCATGAGGATATTCCGTACTATACTAAAAAACAGTTATGCGATTCTGGACACAAAGAAATGTGGAGTTGATTATTATACACCGTGTTTTTTTATCATCGTTTACAGTCGAAAGGAAACCATTATTTAGAAGAAAGAAAGAAGAAAGAAAATAACATTTATTTAAAACAAACACAATCCACACATTAATAGAAAAATATACACAACAATTGTAGCACCATAAGTATAATAATTTCAATATTATTTCTACTTGATATGGGACTAAGTCTGAAATCTTGAAAAAAAAGAGCTGTTTCTTAGAAAAAAAATCAGGTCTCTCGAAAAAATGTAGGATGTACCTAGCTGTTTTTTTTTTTGCTCTTCATGGTTCATGGAAGATATCCTTTCGGCTGTAAAACACAGTGTATATACTTCTTCTTTACTGGTAGGTACAAGTTTTTTAGCTAACCTATATTATCCCACTACTTCTGGTACCGGAATATAATGTATTCCGGTACCAGAAGGTTAATTTAATGTTATAAGTTTGATCTCATTTTGCACAATCTGTTATTACATAATGTGTGTAATGTTCACATGTGTTTTTTTTTTGGTTGTGTGGACATAAATAAATAAATAATGTGATGTTTAATTAAAGAAACATCAGGTAAAAAATATTAATTGTGCTATACACAGCATTTAGGTAAGGTGTATCTATGCTTAGGTGGACATAAAAAATAAACATTTCGCAGTGGTTTGCGAATAATCCTGTTATGTACGTAAATTACGAATAACCCTGTATCCTGTATTGACGTCAATTTATTTACATCCATATTTTTTGCACTCTGTTCATAGAGGCGTGTTTTGTTTGCAATACAACAAATTACAAATCAATAACTAATGAGTTTGTTGCACAAGTTTGCTATTTCTTTGTCACGAATCACTACTTTATTACATAGGCAGAACCAAAGTAGAGGGATTTACATAATTTGTGTATTGAACCTACAGTTGTTTTCTACACAACATACCATCACGCCTGTATACTCCGAAGGGTTAGGCAGAGGTACACTGTACACCCAACTCACAATTCGCCGGTATGTTTAGGTCCAAAGTGCGTACAGAAGCGAGCCTATTGCCATAAACTGAGAATCACACAGAAAACCCCAAAAGTAGGTACTTACTGCTCGACCCGGTAAACCCAGGACCTCTGGCGTACCAGTTGCAAGACCACTAGGTCAATGAAGCAATCATTAAGTGATTTATTGGTAATTGTAAAGTCCAACGTTGTCCTAAAGTATCAAGGCATTGCAGAGTAGGTACTTGCAGACTTCACGTACTTTTCTACTGTGTGGCCACCGCACAGAGGGGGACACTGTGTCCTCTTGATAAATGATATTTATTTCGGCAAATAGATCTTTTAACCTTTTCACCGCCATGTCAATAACGAAAAGCTGTGTTCTCGCCAAGCGATAAATTCGAATATCTAATAATAGGTTAAAAAAACACTGTAAACATATTTTTGTATATTTATTATGAAGAAAAAAAATATATTTTTTACGTGCCATGCCGTTGTTGGCGTCGTGAGCAAGTTTTAATTTGACGTCTATACGCGTCCATGGCGGTCCAAAGGTTAAAGATACTTTTACAAGTCAATATTTAATTAATACTAGTTGGCGCCGGCATTTCCTAGCTGACGACCTCTGAGAAGAAACGCCGAAACTAACTCAGGGAATCATGGTCTTTTTAAAGTCCAGAGATTAACAATATTCAATGCATACTCTTCTCTCTCTACTCTTAATACCACAGACCAGAAATGTGGTGTTATAGTTTAACTAAATCTTCATTTTAATAAATCCTGTACTTCTATTGCCATAGTAAATTAAAGTACCTATTTAGAAGCGATTATAAAGTATAATAAAATCTTAATCTTTGAACATAAATGTTTTGCAATTCAAATGAAAAGTTTATTGCTTCATTTATGTCACGATAGCAAACTTCAACTCTTCATAGTTTAGGTTAAAATACCCTGTTTCAAATATAACAAAAAATTTTGTTTTTTAAAGTATTTTAGAGATGGAGATTTTCATTTTATCATGTTTTTTTTAAAGAGTGTTTATGGAGTTTCTTGCCGGTTTTTCTCCATAAGACCCACTTCTTGGAACCGTGCAAGTGTAGTTTTGACTTTTCAAAAGTGCTATTTTAATGGTCTACTTGAAATAAAACATTTGACTTTGACTTTGAGAAGATTTAAAAATAATATAGAACGGGTATTACGAATATTTTTGTTTACAAAAACATTAATCCCAATTCGATTTTGATTTCTTTCGTGGTTTCGATTTCTACAAGACACAAATAGATAAATGATCATGTGTAAGTATTTGTCTGGGTGTTTCTTATGTAATAAGTATGAATTTACAAAAAAAGTATATAAGTACTAGCTGTTCCCTGCATTTTTACTATGTTCTTCTCCAAGGTCTAATCTATCTCTTTACCAAATTTCACGAAAATCGGTTGAGCGGTTTAGGCGTGAAAGCGTAACAGACAGACACAGTTACTTTCGCATTTATAATATGAAAGTATTATATCCTTATTCTAGTACCTATAGTACAAGTTCTGCTTAGTTTGGGACTAGATCGTGATGTGTAAAAGTTCCTAATTAAAAATTATATTTCATTCTTTCTTGGTCAGGCTGACGTTTGACAATAGACATATAGATAAGGCACACCAACAACATATTTACAATTTAAAACTAATTAAACAACTAGTTAGCAACCAGTTACTTGCGACAAAATCCTCTTATGCAGTAAATACGTCACTTAAGGTATGCACATGAATAACAAAGTAGGGTCAATTTATTAGATCACATTTGACATCTTTCAATTTCATAGATTACTATGTATCGTATTTATTCGTATCGTATCGTAAAATTACATTCTTTTGTCATTATTAAATATGTTTAATCGTAATTGAAAAAAGTTAAGCAATTGTGCAATTCAAATTTCGAAAAAAAAATCAATGTTTTTATGCCCGCCGTTACAAGGTTACGTTGTTGAATTTTGATGAAGTGTCAAATGTGATCTATAAAATTGGTCCTACTTTAGTAGTGTCAATTTTGTTCGTGGTGTCCTTGATGATGATGATGATGATGATGATGATGAATAGCATCTGGTTAGACTGGAAGCCGATCCAACATATTTGGGAAAAAGCTCCGAAGATAATGAGGACGATTACAGTCCTTCTCCCTATTTTTAGATATCTCACCCCTTTCCGCATTTTGTCTCTGAAATAGGGTTCCGCGATGGAACGGATGTCCGATTAGTCTAAATAAAAAAGTTGCTTATTTTAATAAAACTCAAATCCACTATCAGATGGCCTACAGACCAATTATTCTCACGGTCAAAGCTAAAAGGTCATTAATATTAATTTTAGCTTTTAAACACACAATCAATCAATAGAATACACTTTGTTACCGTTAATGTTGAAATAAAAGTACTTTTTACGGATTTTATCGCATTGTATTGCTGTTATAAATAATTATAGATAAATATATAGGGATTAATAATATAAGCGATAAAATCCGTAATGAGTAGTTTTATTTCAATGAAATAATCTTGATTATGGATTTCGTGTAAAATCCGGAACTAGAAAAGGCTCGAAATATGATGTTTTGGTATGAAATGTTTCAAAACCGTTTCCGAGTCCCATGCACACTGCATCAACTGTTCGAACCACTTGTTTCACTTCTGCGAAATTTGGTCTTCAGCCGCTATATTTACCACGGGGCTCCACGATTCTCCACATTCTCCATCCTCCGCATTCCCTCTCCCTTGTTTGAGAATAACTCCTTCAAAAAAAGATTGATGAAAAAAATTACGATGATCAGATTATTGGTTATTCAGCTTGGATGATGAGGTCGATTACTGTCCATTGTGTAATATCGTGATAACTCGTTCCACCACGAGTCACGTTGTCTATAACTTAAATCCAGTCGTTAAAAATACATTTAGAAATTAGCTTAACATGCAGGCTGAAGTTCAGTAATACCCATGTCACCAGGGCCACGCTGATACACAATAAATGAGGGCTCGCTGACATTGAGCCGGCTCCCATCAACGGCACGACACCATACATGCTTAATTCGACTATTTATGGTGTTTTCAATGTCATGGATCAATGGCGCGCTGTTCTGTATGACGAAGGATTGCTGGCATGCAAATATTTTTTACACAACTCTCACATGGGAACATGCCCTGTGTCATTAGGGAATTCCTGGAGTATTCCTCTTTTGGCACCATTTTTTTCAGCACCTATGATTTGAGCACTTAAGAAGTGGAATAGGTTAGGTGCTCAAACCGTAGGTGCTGAAAAATTTGGTACCGAAAGAGGAATACTCTGAATTCCTAGCCTAGCCTAATCCTTCTCACTCTGATGGTAGACCCGTGCCCAACAGTGGGATAGTATTAGGTTGATGATAATATTATTATCCTTATCATTATGTATATATTATAATATATATTGCATAAACGGACGCATTCGTTTACCGAAAAACACACGTCAAGAGGGGTTGACATTGCTTATATAGCCTTTAAGCATGATAAACGTATTTGTCGTTCTAAAAATAAATAGCCTTAACTTTATTTTAAACCATTTAAGTACTAAAATGTTTACACAAGTAACCGTGTTTGTGCTACTAACTATCATTTTATGTAGCCTTACAAATCTATCATCGTTATAACGTTGACTTTAGTAATTGACCTGCGACCCTGACCTTGTGGCGTGACGGGGTGTCATTATGTTTTTAACTAATTAAATCGTCGTGGTGGAATGTTATTAGATAGTTACAGGGGACAGATGGGAGAGAGTAGTTATTAGATAGTTACAGGATATAATGGGAGAGAGTAAACATGAAATAGATTGTGTTCGATTAGATTAGATTAGACGTGTCCTGTGTCCCCTAAAGATTAAGTAGAAATATAGTATATAGGTATACAAAGTTACTTTGTAGTGCTGAGCGTACTACCGGGCAGGTTTTAGTATGTAACAATCCCACACTTTCCGGTCTACCGCGTAGACTGATCGCGCTTTGAAAATTTCCCCCGTAAATAGAAAATGGAACCTTTTCTATTCACCGTTTGAATCTGAAATTTTTATCGAAAAACACAAACCCAGCACCTAATCTAACTCAGCAGTCAGCGCTTACAACCACTGCACTATTAAAGCAGTTCAATATTATGTACATTTTGTTTGAAATTATAAAATCGATAGTTGAATATTGTTTTTATTCAGTCATTCATTGTGGTGGCATGTCACAATCTAATTAGATATGTATTCAATGATATAAAATTAAAAGCTAGATGAAAAGGCAAAATCTAGACGAGTCGTGTGAATGTATTCCACCTGCGAGTGACGTGTATGGTTTAATGCATAAGCTCATAGCGGACCTCGGAAGCTAAGCTTATTTTGATGAATTACAAGTGGGTAGGCCCTGCTATACCGAACGGATAAGCCGCTGAAGATGACCTTTTATATATAGAACTCATAAAATATGCAGTTTGTGACCCTATGCTTGAAGAACTATACCAACTTATTAGAAATATGTACATAACAGGAACTATACCTAAAGATTTCCAAGTTAGTAGGACGGTGACACTGCCGAAACAACATAACACGCTTAAATGTGAAGAACATAGAACCCTTAGTTTAATATCCCAAGCTTCAAAGATCCTCCTTAAGATAATCCAGAACAGAATAAGACCATTAACAGAGAAGTATATAGGCCCTGACCAATACGGTTTTAGACAAAAGAAGGGCACAAGAGACGCTATATTAGCCCTCAGATTAATTATAGACAGACGTATGGATGTAGGCCTTGACACTTATATAGCATTTATTGATTTAGAAAAGGCGTTTGATAAAGTAAATTGGAAGAAGATGATGGAGATTTTAAAAGAAGTAGGATTAGATTATAGAGATAGGAAAATTATATACGAACTTTACAAAAACCAGGAAACAATAATAGAAGTAGGGGATGAAAAACAAAAAGCATGTATAAAACAAGGGGTAAGACAAGGGTGTCCCTTGTCACCTTTAATATTTAATGTTTTTATTGAAAGTGCCATACAGACAATTATGGATGCGGATGAGGGGGGAGTTAAATTTAATGGAGAACCTGTAAGATTTATTAGATTTGCAGATGATATAGCGGCAATAGCCGATAGCACAAATACTTTAGAGAAATTTTTGAAAATGATTAGCACTTCTTTTAGAGATAAAGGACTTAAAATTAACATTAATAAAACTAAAATTTTAATGGCATCAATATCTAGACCAATCATACTCGATAACACACAATTAGAGCAAGTTACCAGATTCAAATACCTAGGAAGTCAAATAACACATGACTCTCGATGTTCACCTGATATCATGGCAAGAATTGCAATAGCCAAACAAACATTTAACAGGAAAAAACATTTATTTACAGCCAAAATAAAAAACGGTATCAAAAAACGAATGATAAAGACCTATATCTGGAGCATAGCATTGTATGGCTGTGAAACTTGGACTATGACTCAAAGGGACAGAGAAAGGCTAGAGGCATTTGAAATGTGGTGCTGGAGGACGATGGAGAAGATCAGTTGGACGGAAATGAAAACAAACGAGGAAGTCTTAAGAATTGTAGATGAGAAAAAACAGTTATTAAGAACCATAGAGAATAGGAGAGGAAAGATGTTCGGCCACTTGCTGCGACACGACTACTTCAAAACTATACTAGAAGGTAAAATTGAAGGAAAACGAGGAAGGGGAAGACCTAGACGAAGTTTTGTGGAACAAGTGAAGGAAAGGGTGGGGATCGTGTCGTATCAAGAGGTAAAACGGAAAGCTGAAGATAGAGAACAGTGGCGATTGCTCCACCGACAAGAGCTGAGCTCTTAAATTGAATTGAAGGCCCTGCTTATGCTGCTGAGTTCATCTATGGTGGTAGAATAGAATAATCTCTATTGCATACCATGATCAGAAGCAATGGAATTATTAATAACTTCGTAATATAAGATTGTATTTTACATCACTTAATACTAGGGCGAGAGCCTGGTGATCCGTGACACAGGGTTTTCTTAGTACGGACTCCAGTCTCTCGCAAATGAGCTTTTAAATACACAATATTATGTTACTTCGTCCTAAGATAAGTCTACCCTTGTGAAGAGAGAAATAAAAAAAATATTAATTCTTATTATAAATTATTATCTACCAGACAACCTTTGGATGGGTGTAAATTGTCACTTAATATATCTATTATCTCTATGTATTATTAAAAGAATTATTTCAATAGATTTATAACAACAATATCCGCTCTCACTTTCCACTTGCACCAAAACGTACATCAATTTCTTAACAGTGACAAAGTCGATAGAACGTCGCAGACCTGTTATTTTCTAAAATTGTCTTCGTGATACCGCAGTTACTAGTTATTAGTTGGAAACTGTTGCTGTCGAAGGGATGTTTTATAGCTGAAACACTGAAATATTCAGGCCTTGTGCCATTTATAGGTAATTGGTTCAAGGAAATTAGTTGAAAAGGTAAAAACATAGTGTCTTTTTCATAAAAGACACGAAATGGAATTAAATATTCACTATTTACCATTTCTAATTACGCAGATATTGTCAAATAAACATTTTATTCTGTTTCACTGAAGTTGTTTGGGGAGAGAAAACTGAATACTACAAAAAAAAAATGAAACGAATAAGGCAGAAGCAGAAGAACGCCACTTACGATTCTTGCATACTTCTTTTGTTTCCTCAACATTCATACACGTACTCCTATGCATGTGACTTTCTAGATGTCCCTCTCGGCGGTTCCACTGACATTCGCCATATAAATACTTTCATCCACTATAACTACCATATTCAACCACTTTATTTGCATACGTTATATGAAAATATATATTTGTAATGTCCCCCGCGGCACAGGGATTATTCCTTAGTGCCAAAGCTGACTTTTTTAAAAAACATTGAGGATGTAAAAGAGGATATTTAGTGCGGAGCTGTCTTAAAAAAAAGGAAGAATACTTCGTTTTAAACTTACATTAATTTTAGTATTGTCTTAAGTTGTCTTTCTTATTGTTGCAGGTGTTTAATATCGAGTTGTTGAACATGTGTGCATTCGCCGGAGATGTTGGTCAGAATGGATCGCTGCTCGACGCTGTCGCCGTCGTCGCCTAGCAGCCGAGGCATGGACAAGTACGAGCAGTTGGCGGTGGTCAGTCAACATGATTGTTATTATATTATATTACAACAACTAACCGTTGCCCACGGCTTTACACGTGCCCTAAAAGCACCATTAGGTACGGTCGACAAAAGAGTTAAATATACAGGCATCTAATTAAACATCTGTGTTTTGTTAAAGATTGTGTAATAATGTATCACGCAATATGTGTCATAACCCAGGTATTGTAAGCTGCTACACATCAAACCCTATGACGGGTAATTATTTAAATCAAAATCTGTTTAAAGATGCAGATTTCGTTCGCTACCTGTATACCAATCTCTTTTGTTGACTGTACATCGTACATCTCCGTAATCCTTTATTGCTGATCCCGTAATAATTTATATGTTCGAAGTTAATAATTTATATGCTAGAGTATGTCTCAAGGTATGCAATTTGTAAGGCAGTACCAAGAGCTACAGCAGAAAGGGTTAGTGAATTTTTCAACCGACGAAAAACAAAAACGGAGGAGGTTCTCAAGTCGACGCGTATTTTTTTATGTATAACCACGCATAACTTTATACAGAGTAGTCCGATTTTTATAATTATTTTTTTATTGGATATGGTATACCTCGAAGTTGGTCCCATATTATAAGTTTGGAAAAAATTCTACCCACCTACCTAAGGGTGGGAAAATAGGGGTGATTTATTGTTTATTCACAGATTTTAATGCTCAGTTGTGTATTACAATTAAATAAAAAGTAATCATAAATTAAGCATGTAGTAATAGTAGATTATAGCCTCAAAAAATTATAAAATAAAAACTTTTTAACAAAAAAAATTAAACGTTCCTATTTAAACTTTTGACCATTGGACTGCAAAGTCAAGGTCTCGAGTTCGAATCCAAGGCACGCAATCCAATAATTAATTATGACTTGATTAAACGGTGAAGGAAAACATCGTGAGGAAACCTTAGAGATTTTGCTCGATGATTTGTGAAGTCTGCCAACCCGCACTAGGCCAGCGTGGTGGACTATAGCCTAATCCCTCTCAATATGAGAGGAGACCCGTGCCCAGCAGTGAGACAGTATATGGGTTGATGATGAAAGTTATTTAGCTAAAGGTAAATTCGACCGCGGGCAGGATTCGAACCTGCGTCTTCTGGTTAGATACACCATGGAAAATGCCAAAAAATACAAAAAGATAAATAAGTTTAATTTAACTTGGCTGGTATGGTAAATATTTCTCGGAAAGGAGAGTATAAAATATTTTACGCCAGTAACAGCCGGTGTCAGGGCGAGCTAGGCAAACTTTTAAGAATGCTTTGTAACTGCCTGAAATACGTGCACTAATCTATTAATTCTATTATTAGAACATTGTTATTTCTATTAACGACGTACATTATATACCACGTTATTACGAAGAATATAAATAGTATAGGATTTTTACAGATAGTACCAGGAATACCTGGAGTGTAGTAAATAGGGTGTATTTACTACACTCCATGCTATTATAATATAATTATGGATACGCCATTCATCATCTTTGTCATCCTACAAGCCTTTTCCGAACTATATTGGGGTCGCCGATGCAGCTGAATATCCAGTATTTTACACGAAGCAACTGTCATCAGACCTCCGCAACCCAAATTCTGAGCTGCACGAAGAAGATAGACTGGTTGTCAGTCATAATATAATTTAAGAAATCAAAAAAGAAACAAACAGTACCTAAGTAGTTTCAATCATCAACTCATATACTGTCCCACTGCTGGGCACGGGTCTCCTCTCAGTATGAGAGTAATTAGGCTATAGTCCACCACATTGGCCTAATGCGGGTTGGCAGACTTCACATGCCATCGAGAAAATATCTAAGGCATGCAGGTTTCCTCACGATGTTTTCCTTCACCGTTTTAAGTGAGTGATAGGTAATTAATTATTAATACGCACATGAATTCGATGAGTCAGAAGTCAGAGACTTGGATTCGAACTCGTCATATCACTAGGCTATTACTGCTTATCATCGTTTCATTTCGTTTTCTTCATGTTTCATTTATTATCTAATATTTTTTTTTATTCTACTAAGGTGGAAAACAAGCATACGGCCCACATGATGGTATTCGGTTACCGTAGCCTATAGACGCTTGCAACACCAGGAGTAATCACTTCCGCGTTGCCGACCCTGTATTGAAAGAGTTCGATTGGCATTAGAAGGGTCAAAGTCCCCTCCCCAAAGTAATAGTGTGGTGTTTATATCTTGGCATCCAGGTGGGCGAGGGCTCGTACGGTGTGGTGCTGAAATGTCGGCGCCGCGACACCGGCCAGCTCGTCGCCATCAAGAAGTTCCTGGAGACTGAGGAGGACGCTGCCGTCAGGAAGATGGCGCTCAGGGAGATACGCATGCTCAAGGTAAACAAATCAATGCTCTTTCACAGACACACCTTTACACCACTTTAGCACCACATGGCCGTTCCCCTAAAATGATAGCACGTATTTACTTCCAGTTCCTATTTTCCTTGAGTAAATGTTTGTTAAACAGAACCTAAGATAATCAACACGAAGAAAAAAACGGCTCCCTGGAAAAATGTTATAAACTCACTACGACGTTTCCTCGTGGAGCACTAGCAACCTTGCTCACCGTAAGGAACACAACACAGCTCAAAGCTATTTCACTTCGATTTTTTGCAAGCGTACTTCCTCAGTCGAGCAGCTGCAATTTGAGTTTAATTACTCCAATTACACCCTACCTCTCTTAAAGCTGCAGTTGGCGTGGTTCCATATCTGAAAGATGCAGTAGATGTGTAGTTAGCATGTCCAGTACAGTCAGCGTCAAATAGTTAGTGACACTCAGGGTATTCAAATAAATAGACGCAATCAAAAAGTCAGTAATATCGGTACAAACAAAATTTCCTTATTGTTGTCAACATTAAAGTCGCTCAAAAGGTCGAGACGTTTAAAATGTCATTTATATAGGTTCAGTCAAACCGCCATAAATATGGTTACAATCATCCCGCCAATGGTATCCAAGCATTCTAAGTGGTCAAAAATATGGAACACATTAGAAAAATAAACCAGCATGTTTAAAAATAAACGGTTTCCCAAAGATAAAAACCTCTTTAGGCAATCTAGTGTTGTATGCATGTCATTCTATTTATCTATCAGTACCTAATATCAATGTCAAGTGCAATACTAAAGCAAGAGTAATAATACTTAAGCAATAATAGTGTTACATGCTTAAATATGGCGTTTTAACGCATTATTGACACCACAAAACATCGAATATTAAGTATATTTGAGGGAGGAAGGTGTCTCCGTAACAGATATTTCAAATGAACTGGGATTCGCATCTCTCCATTTTCTCATTTCTGTATTTTCGTACTATCTATTATGTATTAACAAGCATACGAACCGCCTGATGGTAAACAGTCGAAAACTAAAGAAAATAGAAAAAACAAAATTGTTTTTTATTTTAAACGGTTTTTAGTTGTAAAAATAAATGCAAGCGATTATCGACTTCTATAAGGTTGAAAATCGGTTGCACCTATTTTTTGCAAGCAGTATCGATGTGTGATAGTGATTACTTTTCGAGTCTTTAGTTTTGTCGACGTTCATTGTTAAAATAAAATATTTAGTTTTTCGAATTGTCACATGAACAATCATGATGTTGAATCATATTTAATTATGCACTCTTGATATACCTATGAGATATATAGGTAGTCATACTCATTATCAATGAGGTTTAGGTACATCTATTTTCAGTCAGCTGTTTATTGCTTACATCGTAAACGGCTATGCACGAAATTCTTTACAAAACAAAAGACATGTCTCTGACGTCATGCTTAAAATAAAAAGGACAGCAGTAGTTTCTATTCCTTTCATTTCTGTGTATAAATGTTTTAACATTAATTGATGTGAGAAAGAATATTTAAAATATATAGTAGTAAAGTTCATTTTTATAATGTGTTCCATATTTTTGACCACTTAGAACGCTTGGATACCATTGGCGGGATGACTGTAACCATATTTATGGCGGTTTGACTGAACCTATCTATATGACATTTTAAACGTCTCGACCTTTTGAGCGACTTTAATGTTGACAACAATATGGAAACTTTGTTTGTACCGATATTATTGACTTTTTGGTTGCGTCTATTTATTTGAATACCCTGAGTGTCACTAACTATTTGATGCTGACTGTACACCGGGGCTGACATTTGAGCTGGTCACCCTACAAAATTTCATAATCTAGTAATTAGTTCCGACATCGGAAGCGTCTTAGAAGTACAATAGAAAGAAAGAAAAACCAAGGTTTTTATTTATAGACACCAGCAGGTCAAGCAAACTTGAAAATCTATCAGAGAAATCTGCCAGATTGGGGTAGCTTGATGTGCTGATAAAATAAAAAAATGAACATATAAAACAAAGTGCACTATGATGTGCTGTCGAAAGGCTGTCGTCATGCTTACCCCCAATGGGTTGCCCGAGTTGGTATTAAATACACCCAGCATAATGGTAATACCCAGCTCACCCAATATCCATATAATCGATATTTTTTCACAGAAACTCCGACACGACCACTTGGTGAACATGATCGAGGTGTTTCGGCGCAAACGCCGCTTCTACCTGGTATTCGAGTATCTGGACCATACACTCCTGGATGAACTGGAGGCGTCGCCCGGCGGCCTGGGTGAGGACACTGCCAAGAAACACCTGTACCAACTTCTCAAGGGCATTGACTACTGTCATCAGAATTCCGTAAGCATAGCACCCTACTGTAACTATGAAGTAGAGTTTTCTCCTCTAGAAATATTCTCAGAAAATCAAGCACGTGCAGGTCCCTATTTGTCATCGCATTGCAGATGATGATGTCATGTCATGTCTTGATGTCATAAATTTTCTTTCTTCTCTTTCTTTCTTCTTATGGTGCCCGAGTTTATATAGGTAGATGGGATAAGCTCCAGAAGTTGGCTACGATGAATAAAAAGAGAACCGTATTCTAAAACGTTCGAACTTTGTCAATTTGGTATTAATAAAGCTAAACCCCCAGACACTGTTAGCTGTCTCCTGGCTAATAAAAATTGGCTTGCAAGTTTAAGGGGTAAATGAATTAAATAATAGGCTCCAAAAGTACTAATCTTACCTTTTGGTTTAGTACCATACATTTGTCTGCAGATAATTCATCGCGACGTGAAGCCAGAGAACGTGCTAGTGTCAAACACAGGCATCGTGAAGCTGTGTGACCTGGGGTTCGCGAGGGCCTTGGCTGCGCCCGGCGAGCCCTACACGGAGTATGTCGCCACGCGCTGGTACCGCGCGCCCGAGCTGCTGGTAGCTGAGCACAGGTCCGTGGGATCACACAGATACTTGACACTGATTTATGTTAAGACTGGTAACTGAAATTAGAAAATTGCAACCAATTGACAAAAGAGAACAGAGGCGGACCACATCATGTCATAGACATCAACATCTATGACAGCCGTTAGTAGTAGTTAGATGCCTAAAAACTGACGACCAGTCTATCCTCAGGATATCGGTAGGTATTACCCAGAAAATTGGTTTGCAGAGGTCTGAAGACTAACATTCAGCCTCAACTCGTTACGCTGAAAGCCGACCCCAACACAGTTGGTTCAGGGAACCAAATTATTTAACAAAGGCCTACGTACACAGCGTTACTACGGTTCTTAAATATTGTGAATGCACTCGTTATAGGCCCCATTTAACCTCCTCTCGGCTTTACGGGTAGTTTTGTAACACCCTGTATATAGAGCAGCATCACTCCCTCTCAATCGTATTGCGATTGAGAGGACACGAGACACGTTATGGTTCGGCCTCTGGGGATTAAAAATCAATATTTTTATTGAACAAAGATTTGTGCTCCAGGTACGGTCCCGAGGTGGATATCTGGGCCATCGGGTGTTTATTCGCGGAGATGCTGACCGGCGATCCGCTGTTTCCCGGAGACTCGGACATCGACCAGCTCGCGCTCATCATTAAGACTGTCGGTCAGTTTCTATTATTCCTTATCTGTTTTTATTATTTCCAATCTTTTTTGTTTATTTCTTGAAGCCATCTTCAAAGCTTCTTCTTCTTTTAAAAAAGGGAATCTGGAGAAATTTATTATACCTTATATATTTGGCAATCAACAAAGCTGAGGTTGAGATGCTACTAAAAATCCATGACATAGATATTCTAATGGTATCTGAGACTCACTTCACTCACAAAAGCTCCATAAAGATAAGAAACTATAATATATACACGACAAACCATCCAGACGACACTGCACATGGCGGAACAGCTCTCATAATTAGAGCCTCAATTGAACACTACGAGCTCGCTCAGTTTCGAACAGACCACATCCAAGCTACCACGGTAAACATTCGAGATAGAAATGGTGATTTCAATGTCTCATCAGTGTATTGTCCTCCAAAACACAGAATAACAGAGGAACAGTTCAGTGCATACTTCAAAAGTCTAGGCTCTCGTTTCATAGCCGGAGGAGACTGGAACTCGAAACATCTGCAGTGGGGGTCAAGACTAATAACCACACGAGGCAGGGAACTTAAAAAGTGCATCGATAGGCAGCATCTTACAACAATTGCCACACCCGAGCCTACCCACTGGCCGACCGACCCAAATAAATTGCCAGATGTCTTGGATTTCTTCCTAATGAAGGGACTCTCTAGACTCTTCTACCAAATTGACTCCTGCCTAGATGGATCCTCTAACCACATCCCTGTCATACTTACAATCAGTGCCAATGCGTTAAAGAATCAGAGCAAACCAAGACTGTATAATAATCAGACAAACTGGAAACTCTTTCGATCCTTGCTCGAGGACTCCTTGGACTTACGGGTTTCCCTAAAGAATGAGGATGAGATTGACGATGCAGTTCTTGCATTTACTTTTGAAGTCCAGAAAGCTTGTTGGTGTTCCAACAAGCTGTGCTGTTGCACAGAAGAGGTAAAACCCAAGAATGTAAGACAGGCTTATGTACCACAAGAAATTAAAGCACTAATTCTGGAGAAAAGGAGACTACGAAGAGTGTGGCATTCTAGCCGGCACCCCCATGATAAAAGGGCATTTAATAATTATTCCAAAATTGTAAAACAAACTTTACAGGCAAAAGAAAATGAAGCCATTGAATTAAACTTGTTGTCGCTAACTGCTACTGCAAATACTGACTACTCCCTCTGGAAGGCATGCAAAAATAGAAACCAACCAATAAATCCCAAGCCACCTATACGAAAAGAAGGAAACCAATGGGCCAGAACGAAACAGGAAAAGTCAATAGCATTTGCCGGTCACCTCGCCAAAGTATTTGTTCCCAATGATGCCACTGTTAGCGAAGCCGACATAGACGACATCCTTCAACAAGACTTCCAACTCGATCTCCCTCTAAAAGCAGTAACACCAGGAGAAGTAACGAGAAACATTAGCCAACTAGACAATAAAAAAGCCCCAGGATTTGACCTCATAGATAAAAAGGTCCTCTCAGAGCTTCCGCGTAAAGCAAAAGTTTACCTGACCACGCTTTTTAATTGTATCATTAGAACATCTTACTTCCCTGCACTATGGAAAGTCTCACAAGTAATCATGGTCCATAAATCTGGAAAGCCCGAACATGAACTATCATCCTACAGGCCGATTAGCTTACTTCCCATAATGTCCAAGGTTCTGGAAAAGATACTACTTCGACGACTTTCACGTGCTATGTGCGAAAACTCCGTGACTCCAGACCACCAATTTGGGTTCAGACCGGAGCACGGCACGACTGAACAAATACATAGAGTGTGCAAACATATCAGTGATAGCTTAGAGAAAAAAGAATATTGCTCGTCGGCATTCCTTGACGTCCAAATGGCCTTCGACCGGGTCTGGCATAAGGGATTGCTCTATAAAATTAAACTACTGCTACCTCATAGTTTCTATCAAATACTGGAATCCTATCTCAGCAATAGGATCTTCCAAGTCAGAGAAGATAACTGCTCATCAGGCTTCCATGAAATACTCGCTGGTGTGCCCCAAGGTTCCGTGCTTGGTCCGGTTTTGTACACCATATATACTTCTGACCTGCCACTAACACCTGGAGTAACTATCGCTACCTATGCAGATGACACGGCAATACTAGCCTCAAGTAAAGATCCAGCTGATGCCACTGCTAAACTTCAAATAAGCCTCAATGAAATAAGCCTCTGGTGTGATAAATGGCGTATTAAAGTGAGTTCCGACAAATCAGTGCAAGTCACCTTTACCCTGCGCAGAGATACCTGTCCTCCTGTTAACCTTAGTGGTAGGGCGTTACCTCAGAGTGACACAGTGAAGTACTTAGGGCTACACTTGGACCGAAGGCTGACATGGCGGAAACACAGAGACAAAACGTAAAGAGGTCAATCTCAAATACAAGGGCCTCTACTGGCTCTTGGGAAGAAACTCAAAACTGTCACTGGACAATAAGCTCTTAATCTACAAGGCCGTTATAAAACCAGTCTGGACCTATGGGATTCAGTTATGGGGTGCCTGTTGCGATTCCAACATAAACAAAATCCAAAGAGCACAGAATTACATCCTCAAGCAAATTAGCAATGCTCCCTGGTTCATCAGAAACAGTGAAGTACATGAATACTTGAACATGCCAAAAGTAAAAGACGAAATTAAGGCATCCGCTAGTAAATACAGAACAAGACTCATTAACCATCCTAACCAGTTGGCTGTGCAACTCACATTGCCTGACTGTGTGAATCGCTTGAAACGGCGCAGAACCTTGCATCTTGGAGGAGCTGACTAAGCCAATATATTAATATGGAAGATGTTCCTATTGGGGAATATCTCCTCATGTATAATCCCATTCCACACATTTGCTCATAGTCGGAAGGACTGATCGCATAATAATAATTAAAAAAAAAAAAAAAAATATATATATATTTGGCAATGGTAGGTGGAAATGAATTCGGCAAATCGCTAAGGCCCCCCAGCGCCAGAACAATAGATTTTGTATTGTGTCTGTAATTTGTTAATAGACAGGTCTACAGTGACTCAACCAAGAAGCTTGTAGATGTCCAATAGCACCTGCGGGCAATACAATAACATTGCCAAAGCAAATATGGCGCTGCCTTCTCAAGATTCTGCTCGTGTCAAGAAGTTATTGGGGCTATGGAACCTGTATGCCTTAGAGATTTTCTCAACAGCATGTGAAGTCTGCCAACCCACATTAGGCCAGCATGGTGGACTATAGCCTAATCCCTCTCATTATGTCAGAAGAGGCCCCTGCCCAGCAGTCGGACAGCATATTGGTTGATGACGTCGTTGTATGGTACAGGCAAGCTGGCGCCGCGGCATCAGCAGGTGGTGTCGCGGTTGGCGGGCGGCGCGGCGCTGAGCGGAGCCGCGAGCAGCCGCGCGGCGTTGCCGGGCGCGGGGCCGGCGCGTGACCTGCTAGCCGCCTGCCTGCGCACCGAGCCGCGCGCGCGACCCGCCGCGCAGGCGCTGCTCAGACACAAGTGAGCTGGTATACTATACCCTAGCGATACCTAGTGTTCGGGCTAATGACCGACATTTGCTGTAGTCAACAATTTACTTTACATCGCGCCATTCGGTCATGTCACTGGCAATTATCATTATTTTGTTATATTATCAATAATTATTATAGGTACGTGTCAAATCAGTTATATTTTAGCATTATTACATTTTATCTATCAGTGTTAATAAATTCTATTATCTAGCTATCCTCTTCGTATCATTTATCATTTAATGTACCTAACCCGTACAACTAGTAAGAGGGCGTCCATCTCTATTCCGTGAGGCATTTAGGAGAGGTCGATCCGAATCTTACCCAATCTCACTGTTGACAGGTGAGCGTATCACGTGTCTTTTCCCGTAAGAAACCGTGTATGTTGCAGAAGATTAGAATTAAATAGTCCTAAATAAAAATAAATTAAGCAAAATATTGTTTTTTTTTTTAAATAAATCACTAAAAATACACATAAATTTATATATCTCACGCGAGATTAGCGAAGGGGTTGGAGATGGTCAAACCAAAACTCACGACACCTTACTAAGGGTTGACGGAGGGTCGAAAAATTGCCAAAATCGCCTCACCTAATCAATTGAAGCCCCATAATCGAAAGTCTCTTCTGGTATTCCAATTAGAATAGTCCTACGATAGGTATAGGTTAGTCCACTAAGTTAGGTCTATACCTAAAAAAAATGTTGTCCAAGTTATAAGAAGTACTTCTTATGACTTGGACAAAATTTTAGTCAATTTTCTTTACAATATTCAATGCTTAAGTATATTATATTTTGTGTTATTTTAATCAATATCATGTCCTATTTCAGATATTTCAGTACAGATAGTTTCGCGGAGAATTTTAACGCTGAACTGAGAAAGAAACTGGGCAAAGAGATTGAGGTAACACATTTCCATTTCTCCTTTCCAAATTTGTTGATGTTCATTCTAGATGGCATATTATATGCAACATTTGTCGCTTGGGAACAACTCCTAAGCGAGTTGTTCCCAGGATTATTCAATGAAAGTTTTAGTGGCAGTTCGATTTTCGTGCCCAGTTTATGGCAATAGACTCGCCCCCTATTACATAATTATGGGACCTATACAAACCGCTAAACCGTGTGTAGACAGCAGTACATAATCAGCCTATATAGCACATTAGGGGAGGCCTGACGTAGGTGTCCTGACCTAATGTGCGCCATGTTACCCTGTCCTGGGCTTTTTGTATCCAGCTTATACAGCAGTACGCCTCCGCCTAACCCTTCGGAAAATACAGGCGTGGTGGTTTGAATAGTGTCGACTGGAAAGAAAATTCGAGTGTTGTACACTTTTGTGTATTTTTCTGGAAAGTTCTAAGATAAATCTATCATCGTTCATGTAAGACTACTATTGTATTGTTGTCAGTCTCCGCCATCGCACCAAGGCACGGCGCGCGTGGCGGGCAAGCCGCGGCAGCAGTGGACGCTTAACATTATACAGGTAATGTTATTTCATTATTTCATCATCTACCCATTTGGAAAAACTCACTGGTACATCTAGTGGGTTTCCTCTCAGAATGAGAAGGAGTAAGGCCACAGTGGTTTGTGCGGGTTGGGGTTTGGGAATTAGGTAAACTTTGCCCGCAGATTCGTCTACTTGATTCAACCCATCAATGTTAAATGTTATTTATTTCTGTAAGTAAATAGATCTTGTAGACACTTTTACAAGTCAATATTTTAAATTTTTCACACAAGAAAACTGGCGCTGGCATTTCTTAGTAATATTAGTAGTACTTATCTGCTAGAGGTTGTTTCTAAGAAGAAACGCAAACACAAAATCAGAGAATCATGGTCTGTTTTAAATCAGTCAAAGTCAAAATAATTTATTCAGGATAGACAGACAGGCAGATATTGAGTAGTACTTTTTTAATGTAATTTTTATATTTAAGACAGGCCTCAAAACACCCGCCATTTAAAGTCCCATAAAGCCCCTAAAGTTTAGATAGTAACAGTAGTCAAGCTTATCAGATGCGATTTAAAATGTAGGGCAAGAATCTGAATTGGCCTTTTGGGGAAACGGCGATAGCAGCTTTGAGTTGACCAGTACTTACTGACGGCACGCATACTCGTACATCAGTCATCGTGTAACTCAAGCTCAACGTTTATTTAGGGAGTTTAATCATCACTTCTTTTCGAGTTGAATTTTGTTTGCCAATCAATGATGACCAGCTTTTCCACGAGGGATAAAAAGTTTCTACGGTACAGAGGCAATCAAGCTACCCGATCTGTTAAATTTCTTTGATTGATTTTCAACTTAACACAAAGTAATAAGGTTTATATTCAATTGGGAAAATTTGATAGTTTTGGATACCTTTACCTGCTAGCGTCAGTACAAAAACAATTGCTAGCTAATAGCTAACAAAGTAAAAATTACAGACAAAATTGCTGCAACATGATTAAAATATTTCACATATTTATTTGCAGGATAACAGCAGATCGAGGATAGACAGTACGGCTGGAGAGTCTCTCATTGACTACAACTACACACCCAGTAAGTATTGAAATAATTAGACTTGTCCTGCTGTATATTCCTATGCTGTGACGTCGACTTCATAATGACTTATCTGTACAATTACAGATATACGGTCGTTTTCAATATCAAATCCATCGGTAGATTAGCTTACTAGAGATAGGATTTTGACATTACTTGTATGGACGTTATGTCAAAATTGTATCTATAGTAAGGAAATCTACTGATAGATTCGGTATTGATCGACGATCACTTCACTATTGCCCAGTTCACTAGTATTGTCACTAGTGTTGACACAGTTGTAGTTGTACAGATCACTAGTATTGAGGGCAGATTTATATAGGTTTTATCTTAGGATAACGGTAATCTTGCTAGCCTATGACATAAAATTATAATTTAAGTATCTGAATGTTGTTACCATTTATAAGTTATAGGTATTATAGTTTTGAATATCAGAGTTATATAGATATATAATTTACTACCTGCCCCCGCAAACGTTGTTTTGCCATAAAAAAAATTTTGGGGTATGAAAAATAGATGTTGGCCTATTCTCAGACCTCCCCGATAAGCACAAAAAATTTCATCAAAATCGGTCAAGCCGTTTCGGAGGAGTATGGCAACGAAAACTGTGACACGAGAATTTTATATATTAGATATAACTTTGCACGTGTTATTGAAAAAAAAAAACTTTCAGTTTGGTTTAATGGCTTGAGCTGCATTTAACACTACATTTATTCTCTAGACTCTGAAGTGCAAATGGAGACAAGTCCTGTAGAGAAAAAAGTGCAGCCTCCGATTCGTAGTATTTGTGATACCACACACGACACCACAGAGGTACGTTACCATTGCAACTTTTTGCGTAAATAGTACTTAAATAGGTTTTTTCTACAACCTTTTCTCGCCAAGTCGAGCAAAAAAGCGGCACGGCCGTACGAGTAGGTACCATCCTTTTCTCGAAGCAATTCAGGCCATTTCCGACCCCCTTTAACTTTGTTGTGGATAAAACCAGAAACCTGAATAACCAAACAGGCATTGTATAAAGACGGTATATTTCAAATTTCATTCAATTTGAACCAGTAGTTTAAGAATTATAACTAGTCAAAGTTTCGTAATTTAGTCACTCACTGACCGATCATCATATTTTGCCATTGAAATTACCAACCGAGGTCTCAAGATTACAACGTGCTATTGATACTACATACTGGTGTTGCTAGCATCTATAAGTTACGGCTGCCCCATACCACCAGGCGGACCGTATGCTTGACTGTTATGTTACAATAAACAAAAGCCGAATTTAACTAAGCTTTTCTTTAGTTCATATCTATACAGAAGGGATGATAAAAAGTGGTAAAAAAAGATGACAGAGTGGTTACAAAAGAGAAAGGAAAACAAGACGAGGTGTGGGATATTTAAGTTTCTTCGATTGACAACAGAAAATACAGATCAATCACAATTATATTATCTAGACCATGGTTAGGTACAGTCAGTAACGAAAGTCGCTGAACATAACAAAATTTTGAAAACATCACAAAACTTGTCCAGAGGTTTTTTCTATTAAGGTAACCTGAATATTGAATGGTCATCTATGCAATTATTTCGCATAACCTTCACAGGTCAGTAACTTCACACTTATTAAAAATCATATTGAAAATTGCAACATGTTCAGCGACTTTCGTTGCTGACTGTACATGGATGATCCTGTCATGGCCGTGGCAAATTTCGCGGCTAGACAATATGGCAGGTGAAGGCAAGTGCGGTTTGAGTCGGTACGAATCCGACATACCCTGCCAACCATTTAAGAGAGGTAAGGCATAGTGGGAGTAATTCCACTCAAATTGGAACAGCCCGACTGGGGAAGTACCTCCGTCTTGCAGAAAATCGAAGTAAAATAACACTGCTTTGAGCTGTGTTGTGTTTCTTACGGTGAGCAAGGTTGCCAGTGCTCCACGAGGAAACGTTGTTGGCAGTGGGGGGACTTTAGCCCTTATACTGCCAATCCAACTATTCCTCTTTCAATACAGGGTCCGCAACGCGCAAGTGATACTCCTAGTGTTGCAAGCGTCTATAGGCTACGGTAACCGCTTACCATCAGGTGGGCCATAAGCTTGTTTGCCACCTTAGTAGAATAAAAAATAAAAATAAAACTCCCCGGGTGTCGGGGGATCCATGAGGATTTTCCGTACTATAAAAAAAAGTACTTGGATGATACGGGCATCCTACAGATTTTCCTATCTTCATCAGTTGGGTTTCATTTGTAATTTCCACATATTTATACCATGTTCAGCACATGGCTCCTGCGTGTGTGACGGCGCTGCCGCCGGCGTCGCGGCCCGCACCGCCGCGGACTCTAGCGCGAGCCATCAACGACACGTTCCAGGTGAGACAACAATATCATACTTACTCACTTACCTACTCAATAGTTAGCTAATCAGCCCGTTACTTTGATTTTTTTTAGCAATACATAAAGTAGTGATAGACTAGAGATGAGAGATTTCAAAGATTCTTTTCGAAATCATGTGCGTGCGTGCGTGTGCAATATTATAACTCTGCATGCGTTACATACATACCTGTAATAATCCCTCTCGTTCTGAGAGGAGACCCATGCTGAGCAGTAAGACAGTACAGACGCCAGCAGGTCAAGCTATACAAAACTGTCAAAATTACCCAATTGAAAATGAACCTTATCGTGTTGTATTAAAGTTAAAAATCAGAGAGAAATTTGACAGATTGTGGTAGCTTGATGTGCTGACCTCTGTACATATATGGGTTAATGATGAACAATAGGTACAGTAACTGCCTCAGGGTCATAAGTGGTGAAGGTAATAAGCGCGACTGCTACACTAGAGGTACTCGTTTCGATTCCTAGAACGAGCAGTATTGTTGTTTTTTTATATGAAATTCTCTGAAGCAGATCGGAGTTTCGATTTGGGACGGGCAATATAGACCAGGGCTGAAGCCTTTGAAAATGGTATAAAGTTACTATTTGGCGATACGGCGACACGAACACAGTTACTATTTGGCGTTCCTCAATAACTCTTGCATGTACGAGATACTTTTAAATTCACAACATGCATTATATTCCAGACGTTTCCAGTCCCAGTGAACACGTATCCAAGGACACCATATATCAAGAAGTAAGTTAAAAAAAAACTTTACGAATCTTGCATTATTGCAGTTGCAGTAGGTACGCTAGCGACTCAAATGTATATTGTGATCGGATATTAATTCATAATTTTTATATACATAACTAGCTGGCCCAGCAGTCAATGACGCAGTTCTGAAACCCGACTGCAGCGCCACCTACCGATCCAATTGTGAATCTAAACCATCTCACTCAACAAACGCACATACAAAATTTCACCAAATCGTTCAAACCGTTTTTGAGTTTTAGAGAGACTGACGAACAGTAATTTATTGTATTTTATAATATAGATAGATAAATATAGTATCTTGGAGATATAACCACTTAGTAATTTGATAGGTCGAGTTTATTCTATAAGTACACAAACTAGTTCATGTTATGGATTTTACCCTACATTCTCTATGTAATTTACTGCTATCTTCATCAATTTTAGGGTAAACAACAAGTTGGTGATAGATGAGGAATTGTTGCGTGGTCGCGCGGCCGCCAAGAAAGGCAACAAAAAGACCGCGCCCGAACTATCGCTGCCGTACGTGCCGGGAGGTAAGCAGCAGAGTAGGACCGGCGGGAACAGAGGTAGGTGCACCAACAGCTGCGGTTAGTCTTGAGTCCTTAGAGGTAGGTGCGCGAATAATGTCCGTGGTAGGTTATTGTCGATAGAAAAGAAGGCAAGAATGTTTTTTTGTTAATATGCCCGTGTGTAAAAGTAAAAGTTTAGGTCAAAACTAGTAATGCCAGAGTGCTAGTATTAGAGGTAGATGCGCGAACACTTCTCTATTCGCGCATATCTAATTGCCCAATAATTTGAGTGTGCAAACGTCGCGACTAAGATGAGTCATAATTTCCGCATTACAGTGCGATTAAATTCTCATTTTTTTACTTACGATACCAATACCCATTTTACTGTTACGTTCTAGCAAGCAACAGTCCAGTAAAGAAGGTGAAGAAGCCGCTACCCGTCCACCACTCAGTCTCGAAGGCATACGACAACTGGGATGGTATTGTGAGTGACCTTCTCAACATTTACTCGGCTAGACTATTGCTCATTCTATCGTCAGAATTGGGTACCTATGCGGGAATTTCGGATAGCTCAATAACTTCCCGTATTCCTGACAGTAACTTATTAAATCATAAAACCAATGTATAGGGCTTGTAAACACTGTCACATTTTAGGCTATAAGTATAGTTTGTCCTTTGCACTGCCCGTATCTATTCCTTTTTTTTTGTACCACTAAGTTAGCTCAACAAGCATAGATACGGCCCACCTGATGGTAATCGTGATACCCCTGGTGTACCCCTTATACCGTGATACCCTTGGTGTAGGAGCGCGTTGCCAACCCTAATATTCCCTCGCAATAGCAGTGATTTTTATAGTGTAACTGTATTTTATATCTTGACGTGTTGTCATGTGAACTAGGGGAACTGATTGTTGGTCGTGGCGAATTTCACGGATCCCATTACCATGACTATAGGGCAATTAGGCAAGTGAAGATCAGTGAATGTGAAGGAAAGTGCGATTTTAGTCGGTGCGAGTCCGACATACCTTTGAGGATTTTCCTTACTATAAAAAAAGTTGGAACTTATATTTAGCTACCTTCTGATGTAGATACCTACTTTTCATAGAGAACATTTTGTTGGCTTTCACAAAAACACAGTATTTTATTGGTACAACTTAATTCTCCTGCTCAGTAATACTTATATACAGATTCGTGCGACGGGTTGTTGAGCTCCCTAAATTATGGTTGAGCTACACAATGACTGATGCATGCGTGCCGTCGGTTGGGACTGGTCTACTCAAAGCCGCTATGGCTCTTTCTTCAAAAGGCCATTTTAGACTTTGCCCTACATTGTAAGACACATATTTGTTACTATTTTATGTCTGGACTTTAAAAGAGACTATGATTCTCTGAGTTTGTTTCGGTGTTTCTTCTCAGAGGTCGTCAGTTAGGAAATGCCGGAGCTTAAAAAAAATATGTAAAATATTGACTTGTAAAAGTGTCTTTAAAAGATCTATTTACAGAAATAAATATCGTTTATCATTGCTCAAACTACTGTCTCTCGTGTACAGCGTAGCGGTATGGAGTTAACAACTAGTGCCCGGACGCCGACCAACCTGCCGTACATGTGACTGTACCAGGGCTACTGGTGGACCAACCACCGGTAACCGACAACCGACTAGAACCGATACTGTATCGTAACCACTAATGAACAAAGACTGCTGTTATAGTGAGAATTGACGTATTATTAGATTAAATCCATAGTGTAATATTAATTTAATTTATTACAATTTTTTTACTTTTTCTGTAGTTTCTAAATTGTTTTATGTCGGTATTCAATCGATTGCAAAAGAACGGTTTATCGAATCGATAGACAATCGTTTGTATATGGAACAACTGAGCGGGTTATGAAATCAATCGTACGATTTATGAAAGAAACGTAAATGGAGAAATTGTGAGGTTTTGTTCTTGAGATTGAATGTATTTAAATATACGGTATTTGGCAAAGTTATTGTTACATCGATAAACCATTTTTGTCTCGATTGATTTATCGATTTAATTTAAAAATTGTTAATTTTCGCTAGTGTCACAATACATAGTACTTACCTATAGTTGTTAACGTTTAATTAATTTAAATTGTTTATTTATTAGTAGAACATGGTTGAAAAGGATCGTACTGTCATAAACAGACATGCCAAAGGGATTTTTAGAGGATAGAATTTTGTTATTTTGACAAGTTTTGCCGCTAAGAGGAGCGGTGACTAAGAACGTCGTTTGTAAATATGTATAGTGTTACATTTTATTACACGCAATATTAATAAACACTTTATAAATATTACTCTTTATTCTCTTAAAACATACTATCACGCCTGTATTCCCCAAAGGGTTCGGCAGACGTGTTGTGCTGTAGTTTTAAAGTTAAATTTAATATTTTTCAAATTCAACCTTTTTCATAAACAAGGTTTGTTGTTAATCAACGTTTGCATAAACAAGGAAGCAGTGAGCGGATAATCAATGTGGCACTCTCACATAAAAGTAATTTTTGTTCAATTCCGACGCTGAGAAACAACTCATTTTAAAAAGTTGCATGTGCTTAGAAATAAAACTGCTCTCATATATTTTCATAATCATATTATTCTAGTTGGCAGTTAATGACTAAAGTACAATAATATCATAGATGTACGTCACGTATGAACGATACAAATGGCATACAAAATTGCTATAAAATAACTAAACAGCTTTCATCAAGGCTCCGATTCTGCGTTGAAGTTAACTTTGGCTTAATTTATCAGAATTCGGACTTACAAGAAAATATATTTAGCTTACGTCATACAGTGTGACGTAACTATTTGCAGTCAAACAGCTTTCAATTATTTTTCTCAACTTTGTTATTGGAATTATGTAGGCCATACTTACTGCATACAATTTTGCACAGCCCACTGTCCATTTTATTGCAAAATGGGCTTACAATAGAAATGTGTGGTGACGTAAGCTATATATATTCGTTCTCAAGCAATAATACTGAAGCGCTATATAATTGAAGGACTGGTAAATATCACATTAGCCTACACGACAACTAACTTACAATTTTGTTCATTAATTAGTTACTGCTAACGAAATGCATGGTTTAAATAATAAAGGAGTTTTTCGAACTATCGAGATCAACTTAATTAATACGAACGTAATTAGCACCAATGTTGCGTTATATGAAAATAACGCAGAATATAAAGGTATAAATTTTAAATTCATTGAGCTTGATGTTTTAGCTCCTATTGTCACAGTGTAGAATGGTCAGTTGTACAAAATGTCTTACCGTTTGCAAAATAATGGAATGTTTTTACTCTATCATGTATATAAATTTATGCAAATCACGCAAAAGTTTTCTGTTGCGGCGACCTGTTTATCAACAGTATATAGATTGCCTGCGGCAAGCAGAATACCTACACTAACTTATACACTGCACTGTTATCTTCCAAATTTCTGGGATGGAACAAAACAAGTGCGCCATTATTTCCACACTATATTTACAAAAATATGTACAATGGAAATACCTGTTTTACCATCCTACAAGGCCATCTTTTTTTCTTATTCAATATGAACACTATTTCTGTGCGAGGAATAAAACATAGTCAGTGTTAGGTCCACGGGTGCTAAGGCTAGGTCCATATTGATGAAAATAAAGACTATCTCTCTCTTGAGACAAAGACAACAATTAACTTAGAGTTGCCAGCTTATGAGCTAAATACAAGAATGAAGGCGCCAAGTAGGTACGCGGGCGACACGCTGACGTCACACGTCGCCGCGTAAGCTCAAGATGGCGGTACACACAAGATATCTGGCGTCTGCTGTGGTGGGCACGCCGATATTAGCAGCTCGCCCCCGTTTTCTGTGATGGGCACTGTCTTGTGGTAGTTTATGAGATCAGCTGCAAACAAAGTTCGTAAATAAGATTGTATACCTTCGCTAAACAGTAGGAATAATAAGAAAGTATTTTCCTAATCAGCACAGTAGATGAGAGCAACAATATGTGTTAAGTACTTTTTGTTGTATCTAGCCTCTTTTGTGGCTCTAGTACCAGGCAAAGACATAAGTAATTGTGCAATAATGACAGTTGTAGTGCATGACTTTTTGAGGTATACCGAGCCGAATCGTGCTTCATCAGGTAATGTTGGTCACGATATACAGTAGTGCTGTTGATAATCGATTATCAATAATCGATTAATGGATTATCAACATCATGATCACAGCATTGAGATGACAGGAAGCAAAGGTAAATAAATATTTAGCTTCATTCATTCATGAATATTGATTATTTGAGTGAGATATGTATACCTTTGATATAATTAAGATAATTTTCGATCCATTATCAATAATCGATTATCAACATCAGTAATATACAGTGTTACGTGGTTATCACAACATACCCAGCGAGTTGTGCGCGACGTGTCCAGTGGGCAGCAGGCGGTAGAGGCGGGCGGCCTCCACGAGGTAGTGCTTGCAGCGCGCGGGGCCGCGGTACGTGACGGCGTATCCCCACACGCGCTCCGACACGCGCACCAGGAAGCTGCCCGCCGCGCACCCCGCCAGCGCCGCCTCCGCTTCCGACCGACTAATTAACCCTGAACAACACAAGTCATTACAATGTAAACGAAATTGCAAATCGTGACTGGCCCTAGACAAGTAATAGTTTGAATCGACGAAGCAATAGATACAACCCCGATTTGTCAAATGGTTCTTAGATTAAGCTTTTTAATAGTACACATCAAACTGCATTGTTCTCATGAACTATTCAGATTTAGACTGTACACCAAGATGAACACTGTAATCATGTTTTTTTTTTAAAGAGTGTGTCTTCTCCTTATGGAGAAGAAACGGCAAGAAACTCCATAGACACTGAAAGAAGACCTACTTTTTGGAACCGTGCAACTAGTTTTGACTTCAAAAGTGCTATTTTAATGGTCTAATTGAAATAAAATATTTGACTTTGAGGTACATAGACTTTTTTCAGTTCGTTTGTTGACTCGACAACTTCGGCTACATAGGTGCTGATCCTAGTAGTCGGCTCCTTAACCAATAGCCTGAAACTACTTAATAAATTGACAGTGTTTTACCGTGAAACCAGTCGACGGGCTTGTTTTTCTCATCGAGACCGACCCCTCGTTTCATTTCGTGCGTCTGGAACCATTCCACAATCGCCTCTCTGCTAGGTGGCTTGCCCGCTGCAATTGAATATTATACTAAATGAGAGATTGAGCCTTATAGGTACTAGTGATATAACAATTACACGGGCATCAGCATTCCATAGACTTACTAAATAATGGAATACGATATTCACCTTGCGTGGTGTCAGGAGGAGCAGCGAGGTGTGCGCTGCGTCGATGTGCTTCTCTTGCCGCGCGAGCAATTTCTCTCATGCTCGCTTCCGCTTCCTTTGCTTTGCGCTCTGAAAATAATACATATGATCATATTATTTTGCATTGCTACCACTTGTTCTGCTCTTAAAGGAAGAAAGGGTAGAAAGGACGTTCCCTTTTTTCCTTCTCTCAGATGGGGCACAATTTCGGCTGCACTACAATTGACGGACAGCCCAATTATGCTTATTTATTTAGTGAAAGTTTCAATCATTATTCATTCTAAATTTTTCACTAGCCCGTGTTCAGGTTCATCATATTAGCCACAGGAAGCCCACTGCTGAACAAAGGCCTCCCCCACAGACTTCCATAAAGACCGGTTACAAGCCGTCTGCATCCAACGACTTCCAGCGACATTTACCAGATCGTCCGTCCATCTCGTTGGCCGTCCCACGCTGCGCTTTCTGGTGCGTGGTCTCCACTCGAGAACCTTTTTGCCCCAACGGCCCAGTGGCCCAGTGTTCAGATTAGTCACAAACTAATTGTGCGTTTAAATACCAAAGCTATCATTTTTGTGTAGAATGAAATTCGTTTAGCTGGGAAGTAATGCACATACCCTGGTCGCGCCAGGCGGCGTCGTGCGTCTGCGCGGCGTGGTGCGCGAGGCGCATGGCGCGGGCGCGCTTGGCTCGTATGCCGCGCAGGATGTCCCCGGCGCGCGCGGCCGCCACACGCCGCTCCCACGCCGCCACCAGCACGCTCACACCGTCGCCGCCCGCCCCCACACCCATGTCCTGAACACACAGTGCTGTCTTTGGACAATCGTGAGAATACCTGATATTCAAGCTTTCTATACCAGGAAGGCTAAAAAGGCCACATTTAGCAATTCTACTGGAATCAATTCGTGTTTAGATAAAACCCAAAGCAGCTTCTTAGGAATTTTCTAATGTGAATCATAATTATGTTAATAATAATTATGTTCATTAAAAACAGCCCTTTTTAGCCAAGGTGTAAAGCAGAGAGACGGCACAGAAGTCTTCAAAGCTTTGCGAGAGTATCTTCTGCTTTTCATGTCGATGATAAATACATACAAACTACTTCAGCCCATTATAAAAGCAAGACTGTCGAAATAAATAGATAAGTGATTTGTAAGACATGGTTTTATGGATGCAAGAAATTGAGCCATTTTATCGGAGTGAAAAGAAGTAATAACAATCTATCGCTGAAATATGTTTTTAAAAATCGATTTGTTAAAACATGATATGAACAATGTGATATTATTGCCTTATGATTATGTTTTATATTAGCAAGGATAGCATTAAAACGACAATACTTAGTTTTAAATAACTAATTATAATTATTTTTATTTATTAATAAGTCTTTATAAACTATACATAATTATACAATTTTCTTATACGATGTTACAACTTTTATCGACAATATAAGTATGCAGCCAAATAATATTTTTCAAATCTTACAAGCCTAGGTTTTGTAGTAAAAATTGCTTGAAAATTTGTCTCTATATTATTAACAAAGTCACCTACTTTGTGCAAGTAACAAAGCAGGTACAAGTAAAGTATTTCATACGCTACTCAATTAAAGAACACACATGCACAATAAAATATTACATAAATTTACAGGGCAGTTTAAAAGCAAGTAGGTACAATATTTAACTATTTACATTCGCGCACCAACCGTACTTACGCGCATATATACACTACCTCTAATAAAGATAATATCCAGTGCTACTGAAGTATTTACGAAAAACAAAGCAAGCGTGCATTGTAAAGAGTCTATTATTGAAGCAGTTGCAGATGCGCGAAAAGCAGTAGGTGCGCGAAAAAAGTAGATATACATCCAATGACCTATTTTCATGAAGTAATACATTAAAACAATCATAAAGTTGTAACATTAATGTTTCGACGAAACAATTTTACAATTTCTTTGTAGTAATAGACAAATTCCCCGTGAAAAATGGTCATTGGGTGCCTACAGTCAATCTCCTATTAGGTACTCAAACAGTGATCGATACCAACACAAGTAGATACGCGGTTATATATAGATAAATTATTCAATGTAACTTATTGTAATCAATATAACTTTTATTTAAAAAACTAATTGGTAATTTGTGTCTTTCGTTATTATAATATTAATATAATCGATTTTTGTATGGTCATTTTAGTTCCTCAATTGTAGTGGTAGACGGTTTTCCAGACATTAAACCCCAGAGACGTTAGCGAATCTCGCCAACCTATACCCCCTAGTTAGGCTGCTGTTCAGAATATAGTGTTTGACAGATAATAGATTGTCTTTCAAGTAGTGATAACTGTTTGGGCACGCTTTTGAACTACCTAGCTACCTCAGGTATAACACTACGACCGCTCCAGCTACTCAACTGACCTGCAGCACGTCTCTCTTGCCCTCAATAAAGTTAAAGTGCAGAGTGTTCTTGTTAAGGTCCAATTTCAGCGCGTCATTGAAGTCGGCCCGGTCCGTCAGCTCAGAGTCTAACTTCGAGTCCGGCTCCAGGTCTTCGATCCTCTGCCGCAACTCGTCCACCGTGCAGTAGATCTCCAACGTGTCCTCTAATGGGTCTATAGTTTTCGGTGATAGGTCGAATTTCTGAAATGACGGAGTTTGGATTAGGATTTAATCATCTTAGAATACATTACTTCCCGAATTCTTGCCTGCTCACAAGTTCCTCAAGTTTCTCATTAGATAAAATCACGACAAATACAAGTATAATATAGTAAGTACCGACAGTAGACAAAGAGTTAGTTACGATATTTGTGTCTTGTCGAAAATGTAGACGAAATACCTGAATTGAACATGAACCATAGCATTTTGTATTAAAATTGAAAATCAATCAAAAAAATTTACAGATTCAGGTAGATTGATGTGCTGACCTCTATACCTACATCAGTACTACATCTATGGTAAAAACCCACCAGAACTTCACGCAGCATGATCAATATTCGCGCTTCCAACCACTAAACTAATCCGAAAAATATCCGATTTTCTATTGTGTCTGTAATTTTGCTACTTTGACGAGTTATTGTTATCCTTCCGACCTTGCCCCACTTTACTTGGGAGCAGCGCAATAGGTCTTTTTTCCACACTTCTCTATCAGAAAATGATGGCCATCTTATATTCCTTCCATACCATGTCATCTACCATGTTACTTGATGTACTAATGGAGTCAAATAGCTCAGAAAATTATTGTTGACGTTGCTAGCTAAACTGAATTAAATAATAAATTCTACATAGTGTGAACTGTCTTAAGTATTAACGAACCTGTTCCAAATCATCGAGTGGTTTGTATTCGATGAGCTGCGTGAGCTCCTTCTCGACCGACTTCCTGAGCTGCTGTACCTCCTGGCGCGCCTGAGCAATCGCCTTCTCGCGCGCCTCCTCCGCCAGGATCGTCTCTATGGACTTGTCGTCTGGATGCTCACCCATCACCCACACCTGTAACATACCAAATCAAACAGTGAGAAATAAAACTTAAGATTGTAGTATACACTACAATCTCAAGCCACAGATCGTCATCCCTCATACGAGGGATGACGATCTGTGGCTTGAATCGATTAATGAGATATGTTGCTTTTATGTAACGACCGAACGCTGAATTTCTCTTTAATTCTTATTCGCTTTAATTGCAAATTTGTTTCTTTTTTGAATTTCCACAAACACAAATTCCCAGTCATAGAGAAACGCCGAGACCCTGAGCTAGAACCTACAGGTTTTACAAATAATTGTTCCGTGCGGGGGAGCCTACAACCTGCACCGCAAGAGCCATTGCGCTGATGGCTGGTAGTTTGATGGATGAATGGATGGGTGATGTACAAGTCGACAAAAGAGTTAAGTATACAGACAGCTAATAAAACATCTGTTTTTGTTAAAGATTGTGTAATAATGTATCACGCAATATGTGTCCCATTGAGGGGTAATTATTTGATTCACAATCTGTGTAAAGATGCAGATTTCATTCGCTACGTTATTATTTAAAACCAAATTTATGTCATTCCAAGTCACGATACAAGGATCCAATAACAAGCGTGGTAACGATAATATTACAAGAGCCGAAATAATCAGCAAACCCAAATATTTTCTTTTGCCAAAATCATAATAAATTAGTCACAAGACAAAATTGATGGCGGTGTTTTGTCAAAACGATCGTAACTTGTATATTGTCTGCAAAGGTCGAATGTTTGACCAAACAATGGACGCAGCCTTCAAACATTGGAGCTAAATGATCCATTTGAAGGTTTGGCAATAATGCTGTAGAATAATGCGGATGTAAGGTATACTGCCATTTGTAAGAGTAGAGTTTGAACCTCCGCTTGATACTAAAATGCAATATAAACGCAAGAAGGTTTCACACCAAGGTGCATGCGTACTACATCCACGTTTGCACCTGCGTCCGTGCAACACTAAATCAAGAATTACAGGATATTTAACTACTGTTAATTTTTTACTTATTTTGGAATATACATAATTTTTAGCGAAAGAAAAATTCTATCAGGCTAGATTCGAACTGTGTCTTTCCGATTAAGTACAACATACGCTTGAATCAATAAGCTACCGAGACCACTGCTTGTAATGTCGAATTTCTTTTCGATATTCTACGTCTCAAAGGTGACACAGCGACATCTATCGAAGACATATTACTATGTTCTTTAACATTAATTTTATTTAATACACCAGGAGGAATAAGGAGGCGATATAAACCAATACCTTTGGATGCAATTAAACTCAGCTCCTTTGCAAATTTCTAATGTGATGAAAGTCATACAGCTTTATTTAGACGATGCAAGAAATATCGTGCGAGTTGCGCTACATTGCGGCCCCCGCCCGGCAATGGTATCATAAGGGATCAATCATTGACTGCAATGTACCGCAACTTACACGATATTTCTCTTTACCTAAATTAGCTCTTATTATGATTTCTCAAATGCGGCCATCTAAGCTCTCCAGTTCTAGATACGTAAGGGCGAACGACCGAACAGACACTTAACACGAAAAAAAACTTGATTAATTGAAAAGTAGTTGAAACATTCCTCACCCATGGTTCTCCATCTTCTCCAGTGAGGAACTGCACCTGCTTCTTGTCGTTCTTCTGAAACTTGGGTCTTTCATCCTCTTTGCCCACCTTCTCGTCCCAGATCTGCCAACGACGCACCTGAAACGCAAACGGTATTTTTTCTTACTTGATTTTGATAATGCATTCAACCACAGACAACGTCTGTGGTCTAGTGGCTCGCGTATCGAACTGCTCATCACGAGGTCATGGATTCGATTTCCACAGGACAGAAATATTTATGTGATGAACAGTGTTTGTGTTTGTCTGGGTGTTTCTTATTTATTATAAGTATGTATTTACAAAAAAAAAAGTAGTTATGTATTATATCCATTGCCTAGTACCCACAGTACAAGCTCTGCTTAGTTTGGGACTAGATGGTGCTGTGTGAAATTGTCCATTATTTATTTTTTCTCTAAGACTATCCATAGCAGAAAATGGAAAAATTATGAATAGACAATTTTACTATGAACCCAAAGGTATTCATAATTATGGGTACGAGTATTTTCGTCCAGTCTTCACTCCACACCGAATGTGAGTTGTTCCTGAGTAAAGCATGGATACCCGTCCGCTAAGATGGGACGGGAGTCTTAGGAGATTTCAAGACATGAATTTTATGTGTCAATCCTCAGTCGGAAACCTCAGACATGGTAAAGTTCGCTTGGGGTCGTTGGATATAGGCGGCATTTAACCGGTTCTTGTGGAAGTCTATATGGGAGACCTTTGTTCAGCAGTGGACCTCTTGTGGCTGATATAAAGATGATGATGAAATCTTAGACAAGGACAGAGCCAGTATCTATTAATCAATTAATCGATTGCTAAATTAAATTCAAAACAAACAATACTTTGTAACCACGTTGTAAACTTTAAACAGTATTATTGTTAGATGCAATCTATGGCGTAACGAATCGGTTGTCGATTCCATTCAGCACAGGAGGTGTACAAAAAACAACCTTGGGCCAAATTGAAAGGTGACCTGCACGAGCTACAAGGTAGATTAAGCTTTACTGCACAAAAAATAAAGGACTTTTTGATGACTTTTAACTGTCCGAAAAAGAGAAGGAAGATGAGTTCTCAATTTATTTGTGTTTTAATTACCTACTCAATGTACAATAGTGTAAGAGGGGCTTGTGGCTAAGTACGTAATAACTACGGTGATCAACCGATCTGCAAGGTTAAGCTGCGCTAGCCGCAGTCAATCTGTGCATGGGTCAACATTTACGAGATCATTATCAGATTAACGAGATCCTTCTTCTCGATGTGTTGAGAGACTATCGAGCACGTAAAGCCGTTAGAAGAAACACCCAGACAAACACTAACGCCGGTCGGTATTTCTTCTAAAAAACCAAGTACTTATTATCGGTAATAGATTTGTTTCCGAGGCTAATTACAATAACTGTTTCAACGATCAATCATTCAAATTATTATTGCAGTCAATTGCGCTCTCTTGGTGAAGTAGCTTAGTTTCTGCGCTGCGTGCTAAGTTCGTTTCTTATACCTATATAGTTCAACTTTTACCTGAATGTGCAAATCTGACTCTACGAAATCATGCGTGCTTAAACGGCAAAGGAAAATATTGCCTGAGCCTAAGCCAAAGAGATTTTCTCAATGGTTTGTGCTCCCAACCCTCACTAAGGCAGGCGTTGTGTATTATAGCCTAACCACTTTTATTGATTTTGATTATTTTAGTAAAAGCACCTCTTCGTATACTCCATACCATCTGGCCTATTTTCCCCGAAGGATTAGGCAAACGTGTACCAATATACGCCCACAGTTCACCGGTATGTTTAGGTCCCATGTAATAGGGGGCAAGCCTATTGCCATTGACCGGGCACAAATCCAGACTACAAGATGCTATTAAGGATTTCATAGCAAAACCCAATAACACTGCTCAACCTGGGAATAAAACCAAACCAAGACCTCTATTAAAAGTACGTTTACCATAACAGATACAATTAAATTAGAAAAGCATTTAAATTGGTTGAGATAATATTTAGGCGCGCATACAATAAGACGTAAAAACGTGCGCAAAAAATGTAAACAAAGGCTTTGTTCTGAGTTCCAATCGTAATTACACGCTGCTTCGTTTGGAAACGCCGTGCAGTTACGAGTACTTGTAGCACGGTCTTAAAATACACCTACTTACAAAACTACTTATTTAAATTAGAAAAAAAAAACAAATACAGTTGTACGTGTATCTATATAGTATCTATTACTTAAATATTTATTTAAAAAAAGGTAAATATACCACATAATTTCTATGCGTTATCTACATAGTGTGTAGACCTAATTAAAAAGTGTATAGATACGAGTATTTAAATTAAAAAAAGTCAGTAAGTAATTCTAAAATTCTTAAATCTAATGTAAAACTTAGCATATCGTCAGTGATACTCAATACCGCGTAAGTAACACTTTATTAAAAAGTTTAACTTTGAATTAAACCACATTGAAAATTAGGCCTTGTTGTTATGTGTTACTTACGCGGTATTGGAGTATCACCAACGATATAGCAAGATAATATAATAAATACTAGCCTACAATGTATGCAAATAGGGTTTGTTCTAAGCTTCCAAGCTAGATAATTCACTAGGCTACTAACTAGAGCCTCGGATACTATACTAAACGTATTAGAGCAGACTGACCTTGACGTCTAATGGTCAAGCAATCAATTCAATTACGCCAGTCTGAAAGGAACTACATATTACAAAAAATTAATGATCTGTATTCCCAAAAATAGTCGCTAATGATTCTCGTCTATTAGCGATGACAACTCGGTTTTAAGTTCGCAAGTAGGTTCAGCATAAATATTAACAAAACTCTAACCTAACACTGTTGACACAGACATACGGCGGATCTAGATGCATAAAATTTTGCACAGAAGTTCGTGTTTATCATGGGTGAGCACTAAACACTAACTCCGAACTATTATCAATAATCTCAACACTGCCTTACCCATTCTTTATTAAATAATCGAAATATCGTGTCACGGCTCGTCAACTGAAAATCAGCGCTATGGTATTAAATACGCCCAGCATAATGCTGAGCTGGCAACCCATTCGAGACAAGCATGCCGACAGCACATCCTAGTAACATTTGTTGTTTTTATATGTTCATTCCTTAATTTATCTGTGTGTTGTACGGACCTCGTCTGAATAAATGTGTTTTTCTTTCTTTTCTTACAAATATTATTTAATTTGCATTCATTTTCAACCTATTTACCACCCCACTCTTTGTTTACAGGTTTTCTCTTACTCGTAGAACGAGAATGGTGAGGCTACAATCTACCATGCTGGCCTAGTTCGGGTTCGCAGACTTCACATTAGAGAAAATGTCAAAGTCAACACAATTTTTTCACGATACGACTAATAGGTACTTAGTACTTTTTAAACGTCATTTTTACATTTAAGACGGCCCCAAAACGCCCGCCCTTCACCGCCTCCTAGCGTTTTATCTGGGAAGAAGCAGTGGCGCGACGCAAAAAAATCCCCAACGACACACAAATCTCTGTATGTATGTTTCTTTACGATGTGTTCCTTCTATCTAGCTGTTGCTACGGTATTAGAGTTATCTCAAAGAACTTATTGATGCTAAAGGATACTTTTCCAAGGACCATTCCATTTATGTGCCAAAGTCATTATAATTAGTTTAGCGCAACAAACAAACACATAAGAATGAACTCACGATATCTTAAACGTCACGCTAGTTTCTTTTGCATATATGGATATCAACGTTAAGCATTTGCATATCAAATCGAGTGACCTTGAATTACTGTGTTCAGAAAGTTAAACAAAGGTTAATATCTAAAGTTTTTGTATTTGAAACGTATGTACATACTTAAGGGAAAGTGAAATAATTTCTCGCGAAAACATGGTGAGCGAAAATACATATGTCTATGCTTTAACCATTTGACGACGTCTGTGGTCTAGTGGTTCGAGTGTCGGACTGCTGATCATGGTCGTGGGTTCAATTCCCACAGGACACAAATATTTGTGGGGTTAAAACCTAAATGTTTGTGTTTGTCTGGGTGTTTCTTATATATTATAAGTATGTATTTACAAAAAAAAGTATATAAGTATTATATCCATTATCTAGTACCCATAGAACAAGCTGTGCTTAGTTTGGGACTAGATTGTGCTGTGTAAAATTGTCCAAAAAATTTTAAAAGGGGTAGGGCATAGTGGAAGTAATTACATTCAAATTGGAGCTGCCCGACTGGGGAAGTACCTCCACCTTGCAGAAAATCGAAGTAAAAGAACACTGCTTTGAGCTTTTGTGTTCCTTACGGTGAGCAAGGTTGCCAGTGCTCCGCGAGGAAACGTTGTGTTGGCAGTGGGGGGACTTTGACCCGTATAGTGCCAATCCAACTATTCCTCTTTCGTTTTACAGGGTCGGCAACGCGCAAGTGATACCCCTGGTGTTGCAAGCGTCTATAGGCTACAGTAACCGCTTACCATCAGGCGGGTCGTATGCTTGTTTGCCACCTTAGTGGTATAAAAAAAAGTCAGAGATGCGTGCCTTGGTTCCGCATTCGCAACCTATGACTGAACAAACCATAATCATATGATCATGTTATTATGAATCTCAATTTAAACAATAACTTCTATAGCAATACAACAATTAATAAAAGCCATACTTTCCATGAACAAATGCAATTCAATTCAATGAGTTCCCAGTGTATGACGTCACTTTTGCAGGAATAACAATTTGTGTTCATTGTCACAATGTGTCATGGCGTCACACCTAAACTTGTAAACGAATGTAATCAAAGGCGTGTCGAATAACTGGCCGCCAACAGAGATAAGGTGGTGAATTCTTTAGAAAACTGTTGGTATGTTTTGATAACAAAGTACAAAATTGACGAGGAATTCTCATTAGACCGGTATGCCATTCCTTACGAGTAATGGCTCTAACATGATTTTGTTAGTAGAGGGATTTACTCGTATAAGTACGAAGAAACTGCATTGTCATTTTATAACATTCAGCGTAAACGGGAGCTTTTTTCTTTTTTTATATTACGAAACATTCTCATGGTTCGTCTGCACCAGGAGAGGTGGCAGGGTAAGTTGAACTAGTACAGACGCCAACAGATCAAGCTATTCAAAATTGTCAAACTTTTCCAATAGAAAATGAATCCTATTCAGTTGTATTAATGTTGTAAATCTATAAAAGAAATTTGACAGATTGTGGTAGCTCGATGCTGGCCTCTGTACCAACACTACTTGTGCACTTGTCTTCCTTTGCCCTGTAGTCAGGACCATGGGATTCGTGCATTCACCACGACCATGACGGGATGACCCTGGGGCCTAGCCAGTGTAATGTTTTCAACCAGCCCATTCTTCCCAAGATGAAGGAGCTAGGTTACGAAGCCATGAACTGGTCGGAGAATTTGCTTCCAATCCTCATCTTAGCCCTTGAGTCTCCTACCATTATCCCTACTCAGTTATCAGCCAGTGTAAAATGCCATTTTTGCACCATATGTTTGACAGCTAAAAGGCCTTCTAATAAAAATTAATAAAAAAACATGTCTGCCATATATTTTACCTGTTCCTCCCTCATTTTGCAGAAGAGGGTCTGCTTCTGCGTCTCATCGAGCTCGGCCAGGATCTCGGGGTCCACCCACATGTCGCGTAAGATCTGCTGCAACATGATGCCGCCCTGGAGACAAGGAAAATACACCAGTTACAGTTGATACTCCTGATGCATGCACTCTTAAAGTTCAGCAAAAGATCTAGATTAATAGGGAACACTGCTTTTAATGGCGAAATTACGTAACGTATTTTAAAACGTTTCATTTCTTTAGATTAATCAGATCCACTGAACAACAAAGAAAGCAAAGAGAAAGAAAAGAACTGTATCGAATAATTTACCAATGGCTAATAAAAAACATCTTGCAATTGTAATAAACATTTGCTTGATTTGGCAATTGCACCCAAGACTTTGGAAGCCAATAAAATCAATAATGATGACACGGTGATAGAAAGCGTGTGTTATGATGTTGACTATTATTATAATGATGACTTGAGCTTTCTCCTTCTGATAATATTTCTGTTTGTACATGATTTGTACCGTCATCCGTACTATCCATACTATTAATAAATGCGAAAGTAACTGTTTATTTATCTGTTACCTTTTCACGCTTAAACCGTTGAACAGATTTTGGCATAAAAATTGGCAGGGACATACATTGCATCCTGAAGTAGGACAGACTACCGTTAGTCTTAAATATTCCTTTAGTATGCGACTGAAACCGTGCAAAATAGCCAGTACTTTATAATACGTTTAATCTCCACCCAAAAAAGCCAGAAGTCGTGAGAACCTGACCGTAAAGCGATAAAATTTTATGGTTTTTTTAAACCATATTTTATTGTCTTACTAACGCAACATAAACGTTACACCAATTGTAATAATAATTTAAATGGTTACGTCAGAGTATCTGTAGCGACATCTACCGCGCTACATAGAACTAAGAATTGAAGAAAGTTGCATATATACAACCGCCCGACATCAACCGTCGGGCCGTGGCCCGCCAGACAAAACACCCGCCTGGTTGGAGGATCCTCCCTTTTCGTTGGAGGGGCAACACACCTCGCCTCTCCACATATCCATGGATCTATCAAACGAACTGTGATGTCATAGCTAAATAAGGATGGTACAAATCGATGCATGATTGATCGTAATCAGTGAACTGCTTCCATACCTTCAAGGCTACATAATCCTTGTTGCCGATTATCATACGAACTTCCATGAAATGGTGATAGTCCGAAGCTCAAAAGTCTAACCAAAATTTACTTTATGACCAAGGTGTTGCCCAATAGTTAGTCTACAGGAAATACTGACCACATTATCCCAATTTTTAAAACCAAAGATCACGAAAAAAACTAAAATAAACACAACTCTGGGAAACAGAGATCGTTGGAGATTTGTTTGCTTAAATAAGTGTCTTTTGCTTCTTCTAAATAAGGCATAGCTTCGTAACACATATACATTCATTATCATCAACTTACGGAACCCGACTTCACCCACTGTTAGAATTCACACTCTCTTCTGTAGTTCCAATTTCCACGCTCTTGTGCGAATCTCATCCATGTCTTCCCTGCGATGGTAAAAATATCGTCCGCACAGCCATTATTGATTAAATTACTACCCATCAATAGTGAAAGCAAACTCCACCTTATTATCTAGTGTATTTCCTATACGTGTCGGTCGAACAGTCTGCGTGATGACCTGCACTTAATGGCGGCCCAATACTTCCGCATGATATCCATGGTACCCGTTGACCTTACTATAATAAGTGCAAATGTAAACTTGTTGAAGCAAATAGATTAATAGACGACATGTGCAAATGAAGCAAAGAATTCCTTGGGCTAATTAATTAATGTACTTGATTCCAAAGCAGAACAGCTGACATCATAGAACAGACCCGTTCTATGCATTTTTTTACTGTTGACTTGTTGCCCCGTACCCAAAAGGGCGTTTTGAGACAAAAGTTAGCTTATGTCTTTATCCAAGGTCTCTACATACTATCACTATACCAAAATTCATCAAAGTTGGTTTAAAGGTTTCGGCGTGAAAAATTAATAAACAAACATATAGACATTGATTACGGACCAGCGATCAGGTGGTCAGTTTATAGAGTTTATTAGTTATTTCGGAGAGATCTCACTGTCCAGTTAGATTGGCAAGGAAAACCTGTGTTAGCTTCAATTCAATTTACGCCGGAATTGCGCCGTATCTTACAGAACATAATTTATTATTATTCATCCATACATGATAATGAATGATGTCGTTCTTGGTATTAAGTTGACAAATGACAAAACACTGGTAGGCAGAAACCAAAACATTTGACAGATCATGAAAAACATAGTAAGGTCCCAAATCGGCAATATTCGCATATTTGAAATTAAAGACATAAGTATCAACGCAGTTAGCATGGTTGTCTGGTAGAAAATGGCTAATGGCATACCGCCTTTGTACAGAAAGAATAGTATAAGTATACGGCCTTTTGTAAGGTCGTTCTGAAAGCCTCTTTCCGTGTCTATCCATCGGAATTCAACGTTAACTGCTCGGAAAATTCCATCATTCCAAAATTCCGTTGGCAATACGTCTATTTCAACAGAACTACTATCAACATGGAATCTTATCATCTATTGTTTGCTCTTTGTAGTAATCTAGTGAGCCCTGGATCAGTTTTTTTTATTTTCAAACACAATATAATACCTGTACTTACATTATATGATAAGGGGGATTCACAAATAGGAGAGTCTTACGAAAGAACGCTGCGGTTGATTGCCTTAAGCAAAGAATAGTAACTATGTAATAAAAGTATAGAACTCGGGTCTATTTTAGTTATACAGAAGGTATTATACAGTGTCGAATCGAGGGATATCATCAACCCATATAATTAGGCTACTGGATAAGGCTATAATCCCCCGCGCTGGCCTAGTACAGGATGGCAGACTTCACACGCCGTCGAGAAAAAAATCTAATGCATGTAGGTTTCCTCACGATGTTTTGCTTCGCCGTTTTAAGGAAGTGATAATTGACTACTATTTTTTTAATACTGCCAAGTTTTCGAGTTCGAAACTCGTTCATGTGCGATGAACGAGTTTCGAACTCGAAAACTTGGCAGTCCTCCTATCACTACTTTTTTAAAATAAAGGAATGTATTTATTGTCCTTTTGAATAGTTACGAAGATACAGATAATAATAATTGATCCATGTCCTTACACCTAAATTCAATAGTGTCAATAAATCAAAATCCAATCTACTACTTAAAAATCATGCAAAAATATTATCTCATACAAAACTCACACAAAACAGCCGTTACCAAACGTGATAGCGCGGTGCTTTTAGCAACGTTCCCGGCAATGTGAACAAAGACTGAATATTGCATGGCGGTCGTGCGTCTGCACTGCATATCAATCGCGATCCGCGCGCGACATACATTATGCATGCGCCCGCGCAGACAGAAGAGGCGGGTCTAAATGATAAAGGGATTCAGTAGGTCCACACTCTTTCCGTAATCCTGTAGTCTTTTGTAAAGCATATTTTAAATAATTTGATTTCACATAACTATGAAGTTAGGGAACTTTCTCAAAATTTATTTCGGATTCTGACAACAGTAGACCCAAATTTTTCTTCAAGACATCAAAAGGTCTTCTTCGATGATGGAAATATTTTTGTTTAAATGCTGTCATCTTTTGTAATAAACATTTTAAGACTGGTTTCGTTTTACTTAGCGACAGTATGTATTATTTATTTGCGGCTATAGTATTACTGCCACCATAGTCAGTCTATTGAATGCTTTTCCCTTATCAAATAGTGTGATGATTGAGCCTTCTGATTATCTTTTTATAATGTACTACGTAACATGTGTCTACAGACCTTTTTCAGAACAGAATAACATCTATTCTGTTCTTCAAAAGGTTACTAGCAGCGGAGATAATGGCATGCTACTGGAATGATTAACGCGACCTTATAGCGCGCGAGAATTCTTTGCATAAAAAGAGTGGACGTATGTGCGCGAAGGAACAGGACGATGAAGATAAGAGTGAGACAGGAGACACTCATGCACTATATAGCTAGGTACTGGAATGATTAGCTTATATCGCGGTGAATTGGTTGCAAAAAGGTAGAGGTGGTTTGTGACAGAAAAGGACGTTGAAGATGAGAGTGAGACAGGAAATACTAATGCAAAACCAACATTCAAACTATATCAATACAAGGACAAGTAAAAACAAATTTAAAATAAAATAATGAAATAAATTTTGTTTCCTTTTGAAATTATTTGTCTATTAGTGGTGAAGGCGCCATACAATTCAATTCCGACTGGCTTCCCTTTTGAACAGTCACTATAAATTAATGTCTGTATATATTAGTGATATTGCCAATTAACAAGTCAAGGTTTTTGGTTCCGGCTTCCCCCTTGCCAAATTGGACCCCTTCTGTAGTTGACTATTTTGAATGTGGTATTGGAGTTGATAGTTTAGTATATACCACTGTAAATGCTTAAATTACATTATAAGGAGAGTCCACATTAAGAAAATAGGAAAGAGTAGGTATCCAAAAATCTCCTCCACGTCCGCGTCAACTGGAATTGTACCTACCACAATAAGGCTGGTCTCATTGCTATTTTAAATGGCAATACTAATTCTCAAACCAAAGTAAAGGACACGTGAATCGTCGATTACTTTATTAGCTACTTGATGGCTTATAAAATTATAATTTGTAAGTAGATAGGTACATAATGTAGTTAGTTTATTGCATTAAGTAAATCAATCCCCAGATTTCATAGATAATCTGGTCAAAAATCCATTCCTTTAAAAAGTACGAAATAACAAGCTCTTTTTCGAAACAAGCATGAGTAATGAAAAAGCGTGTACAATTATAATGAATATTCATACATAACACTTATGTATTAGCTCAGAGACTGTGACTGACAAAGGACCGTCGTGACGGCCGGTATTGCGAAACGCTCGTGATGGATATAACCACTACGCTATAGTTCAAAAGTGAAGGTGACGCAAATGCCAGAGCTTTGAGCTTGTAACTAAACCTAAGTATTGTTGTTAAGACTTATGGCTTTATACATTGTGATTTTTGTTATCGTGATCTTGAAGTTATGGAAAGGTATTATCACAGTATCAGACCTCCTTAAACAATGTTCATCAGCATAATTGATGTAATCTGCAAGAACAACCCAATCAATCAACAGAATTTTTAACCCATAATTAAGCCTTTGTGGACTGAACCTTGTCCAATTTCGGGTTTGAAGTCAGAGCTTCAAATTATAAAAAAAAATATTATGATCATAAGCAAAAGGAAAATATGCACACCAAAGGGGACTCTATATACTCCTGAAAGTATTCAAATTTGTATTGAACAGCATGGAGGGCACTGATGTCTCTTCTATTATAAACTCTAGTTTCAGGTAGGCGGTCATCTAAGGAACTAAAATTGCCACAAAATTCAGATGCCAGCGTCTATCCCTCACTAAATGTAATGTTACCTACTATTATCGTAACTATGGTTCGCTTCAGTAATTACTCAAAAACTAAGGAGCCCCAAAACTTCAATCAAGACTTATCCTGGCCACGTCTACTGACATAGACTATCTACTCCTAAATGCTACCGCATAACTTGTTTCGCGCAAGTGGTCCAAGAAGTGGAAATGCAATTGTAGAGCGTTGTACTAGTAACCTGTCAATGGAAATCTCAATCTTCCATTCCGAACACTTCAAGCTGTTGAGTTGAGACACCTGGGCACGACAGCTCCCGGCGTGAGCCTCAATATTCATACAAAGAATCAGCATAAGATTGCGACAACTCAGAAACCCACTATAACTTTGTGGAAGATTTGATACGGTCAGTTGAGATTTAGTTGATATTACAATTGCTTCAGAATTCAGATATGTGGTTAAACAGAAATTAAAGCTAAGAGCTATAACAAAATGAACACAAAATATGATACGTCACGTCGATGCGAAAGGATGCATACGGCATGCATCCTTTCGCATATTCGACGTGACGAACGCCCCGTCGCAATGTGTCATGACCTTAAAGCATAGCTGCAGAATATTTAGTGTCATCTAAACCTGAGGACAAAGTTGATCACTGAAACGACTGGTGATTACGGTCCAAACACCTATCTAAATAAAATACGTTGATGTCAACTTAAACGTTCATTTATCATTGTTCGATGTTCTCAAAGGCAAAGTAAACTAATGGTGATGGAGAATAATGTAGATAAATACCAAAGACTATAAATAAACAATGACCCACGTAACCTATTGAATTTACCGCTTATATTGCTAGAACGAATGCTAATAAATACCTATGTCAGAACTCGTCAGCGGGCTGATAGCAAATTTGTAAATATTTGGTCTCATACAGTAGGAATATTTATAATTAAGACTATTAAATCACCTTGCATTTTATTACGTCATGTCAACCTTGGATGGGTGCAGTAAGCACAAGAACCTTGCTCAATGAAGAAGAAAGTATGCGCCGGCACAGAGTAGGCGTGACCCGGCGCGAGGTCAAGGATACCGCGAAGTTTACTTTGCGAGCTTTGCCTGAGGTGGAATGTGCAGTGAACTGGTAGATATTCATGTAAATAAGTATGCAGAATATTAAAATTTAATTTACCTACTCGCATTTAGGGAGACATGAGGTCATCTTGTACAAACTTAAGTGGGGTCAACAGGGGTAATTGTAAACAGTATGGAAGGGGTAATTAGAAACAGTAGCTGCAATACCAATCCGCGTTTACAATGACCCTTTGCATTTACCCTGGTTGAAAATAGGTAAAATCTGTTTATATTGCGACAGGGCAAAGGAAGGTAAGTAGGATTGACAATTGATGCCAGTCCAATATACCCCTCCTTAATTTATTTATATCCATTGTGTAACCCATAGTACTTACTAGCTCTGCTTAGTTTGGGACTAGACGGTGCTTGTGTAAAATTGTCCAAGAATATTTATTTTATTTATTTAATATATTTAATTAATTATACTGATTGATTATTATTATTTGAAACTCTTAAGTCATGTATGGCTGGCGCATAAAATCTCGCATAAGACCTCATTTAGGGTTATTTCTTGAGTACTTTAACTCACCTCTAATCTGGTTTCTTCAAAAATGTATCTCCTCTTTGACCCATGCTTTAAGAGTCATCTCTTTATCATAATTCATTCAATTCAGTCTATCAGAGATTCACAGTACACTGCTGAAAATAGGTTTTTCCCAAGTTGCAGTAGAAACCTCCAGGTAGGTACCGACTTGCAGCCGCCAGTGGCTGGTTGGCCAAAGAAAGAAACTTAACTGATACTTTGAGCAACGTTACTTATGATAAATTAACAGTCATTACTAATGATTTCATCAAAAATATTTAACTGAACACTTGCATGTGTGTCGAGTTTAAGTTCAAAAGGTTTGAATATTTCTCACAAAGACAAAGACATAGCGGTCCGGTGTTAATTGACATCAATATTTGTGAAGTGGGTTGCGACTTGAGCCAAATTTTTAGAATCGGTTATTGTGACCTGACAACGCTTAATGGTTTACGAACGTTTGTGGTCATTTTGCAAGCATTTTAGTCATATTGTGTTTGGCACAAGAACAGATTTACTGATTAGTAAGGCATAATACACACTAGATGAATATTTAAACGACATAAATTTAAAACAAAATAGATAGCTAATAATTTGTAAGTATGCAGTTTATTGTGATTTATTGTATTTAATTCCAATGACATTTTTTAATATTTACATGCCATATGATGGAATACGGTCATGACCTGACCTGTTAATTGATGTACCAACCTGTATTCGAAAATAAATATAATTTCTATTTATATACTTTTTTTTATAAATACATAAGAAACACCCAGACAAACAGAAACACTTATGTTCATCACATAAATATTTTTGTCCTGTGAGAATGGAACCCACGACCTCGTGATCAGCAGTGCGAGATGTGAACTACTAGACCACAGACGTTGTCAAATTATTATATTGATTGGTTTCTGTGCTAGAAGTTGCTTTTTGAATAGTTCAAAGCTGCATGGGGTTTCATAATATAGTCATCGTTGACAGCGCAAGCGCATCGAAAATCAAAATATACCAACACACAAAGAAAACATTCGCACTTAAAAACCTTTCAAGTTTTTTATAGCTGTCAACAAATTTTAATTTAATGTTTTTGTCGGACAATAACAGCAATCATATCGCTGCCACAACTATCAGCATTGATTTATCGGTGTTTGATTATGCGCACGCGTTGCGCAAGCTGCACTGCAGGCGTGCAACTGACAATTCAGGTTTCACAACTTGAAACTATGTGTGGAACATAAAACTGTCTGAAATGTTAGAAAATGTCCAAAACACTGGTTGTTGACATACTCGTTAGGCACTTGCAAAATTGAAACTACATACATAGATAAATGAATAGTAGGTAATGCAAAAGGAATAACTATAGAATATTATCATATTGTTGAGAAGCGCGACTGCTCGTCTTGGCTTCGATTCCCAGATCGATCTGGCAAGGCGTTATTAGGTTATTCTATAAAATTCTCAGTAGCAGGTCGTTGTTTAGATTTTTACTAGACAGAGGGTACTAATGTGAATTCCTTTGAATAGGTAAGCTATCGCAGGTATTAATTACTACATACTAACTAGTACAGACAGCCTTGGAATGTATGCCGAATGCCTTGACCATAATTCATAGCACAAAAAAGTACCCATGTAAAAATTCTAGAACAGTGAAAAGTTGAAATGTGCAGAGGAATAATTCAAATTTTCGTCAGTGTTGCGAGTTTTCGCAACGCTTTTAAAACAATAAGCTGTCAAAGTGACATGCGTCAATGGCTTTGCGCGGGAAACAAAGCGAGCACGAAAGTGGGTTACACAAACAAATTAGAGGTTACCTCGCCTCGCCGTGACATGGAGTTCACATAGCAGGTTTCTATCTTCTGGAATTTTATGACTTTCTCCGTACCATAATTATGAAAAGTAACGCTTTAATGAGTGTACACGAAGACGATAACATTCTATCCTTGATACAAGTACACAATGCTAATATACAACCAAAGATATTTAATAGTACCAACGACAGGCGAAACATCACGAACAACTGTAATCTACTACTTATTTCCTATAGGAAACAAATCACGGTATGAAAATACTTGTTATGTCCCCTATGTAACCTTTTTTTGTATACAATACATTTAGTTAAGAAGAAAATAAGTAGTTTAGAGCTCATTAGGCTGTACCCATACAAAAAAAAAAAGAACTTCGTTCCAAGAAGCACAAGGACATATTTTGTATTCTCTCAATTCTGACTAATGTCAAATGTAAAAAATATCGTTGTGCACTAGAACTAAAGAGGGCACATAATAATTATATTATGGTGCCCTCTTTAATTTAAGTCTGAATAAGTTTCGTCGTAAAATTGTACTTCTAAATCTAATTACGTCTGTGGCCTAGCGGTTCGCGTGTCTGACTGCTGATCACGAGGTCGTAGGTTCGATTCCCCCAGAACACAAATATTTATGTGATGAATGAACATAAGTGTTTGTGTTTGTCCGGGTGTTTCTTGTATTATAAGTGTGTATTTACAAATAAAATACCATATACCCATAGTTCAAGCTCTGCTTAGTTTGGGACTAGATGGTGCTGTGTAAAATTATCCAAGAATATTTATATATTTATTTTATTTTATTGAAGGCTTAACAAAGGGCTATATGAAGCGTAATATACTTGGTGTTGATAACTGAACGAGTCTTAAACATCACCTTGGACATAGTGGACAAAATAATACAAATTAAATACCCAAATAGGTAACATACAAATAATTAAAAAAATATATTATCTACAATTTTATTTAAAAAACCGCGAAGCAGGAGATTTATTAATTTGTAATATGCGACTAAAGTAGCATAATAAAATTATACTGTCACCAAATATTTTAAATCTTAACGTTGCTGGGGCAGACGGAACTACTGAACTACTGAACAAGTGAACACGTGTGCGCAAAAAAAAACACAGGCGCGGCCGGCATGTCACGCCTTGCGCATACGCGTTTAATGTGCGTCGCCTGCGCAGAGTCGATGAACCTAGTCCCTTGCGAGACAACCAAGTATAGCTTAGTAAAAAGAAGAATGTTTAATCAGAACCACTAGGCAGTCGTGTTTTTGTCACATTTCTTTGAAATGGCTTCACTTCGCAGCACGAGCATGATCATTAAAGTTTGCAAAACTTGTTTATAATATAATAAACTTTAACTTTTATGAAATGACAAAAAATCTTTTCCTGGCTATATAGACAAAAAAAAGCAGTGATAGCCTAGTGGTATGACCATTGGACTGCCAAGTCGAAGGTCTCGAGTTCGAACCCAAGGTACGCACCTCTGACTTTTAAAATTCATGTGCGTATTAATAATAATTAATTATCACTCCCGGTAATTATCACTAAACGGTTAAGGAAAACATCGTGAGGAAACCTGCATACCTTTGAGATTTCCTCGACGGTTTGTGAAGTCTGCCAACCCGCACTAGGCTAGCGTGGTGGACTATAGCCTAATCCCTCTCAATATGAGAGGAGACCCGTGCCCAGCAGTGGGACAGTATATGGGTTGATGATAGACAACATTGTAATTACCTAAATATTCGACGTCACCATAAAGACGTAAATTCAAAAAGCGAAGGCAAAATTCGACATGGCGGGTAGGTATCGCGGTGGCTTAGTGGTCATAGCGTCTGGTGTACCTAACCAGAAGACGCAGGTTCGAATCCTGCCCGCGGTCGAATTTTTTCATGCTAAGATTTTAAAGTTATTACTTTAAAATATTAGCATGGAAAATGCCAAAAAATACAAAAAGATATTTAGGTATCTTTTTCAAAATATAATATAAAAATATGAAAAATGTAATTCACCCTAGACAGTGGAAATAATTATTGTATCGTATAAATGGGATTATTTAGTATATTTCCGAACGAAAAATATATGCATGGAGCAGAGAAAAAAATGCAAGTATAATCAAATAAGATATTGCAAAGTATTTGGCATACGGTAAATATTTAACACATAATAATATAAATATAACTCAAGATTATCAGGGTTAACTTAGTTTTAAAGTTAACTAGATTAACTATGTAGGTTAATATCTTATTACTGTTAACTAAAAATAGTGCCACAACACATTAAAACCCCAATAGTAAGCCACTGCGAAAATAAATTAAAAACCTAAAGTTGTTGTAAGCTCTGGTTTACTAAACTTCGTTTAAGAGTACAGTGGAATCCACCGTTATAAGTACCACAACATGAAAACAAAAAAAAATGTTTTTCATTTTCTCCGCAATTCTTCTTTCTTTCTATGTATCTTCTAGATTTTTTGAAAAATCGTTAGGTGTGGTCACAGAATAACGAATATTATGAGTATGTTTTCTAAAACTGATATTTGATGCGTTTCATTGTACGACTCACATTAATTTAATGAATATTCCGATGATGATGACGAATAATTTGTCTTCACAAAATCATGACCTATATAAATAATTGTTTGTATTGCTCATGTTGAGGGGTACCTCAACCCACGATATTAAAGAAAACCTAATGCTCCACATTAAGATTGTGATATCTCTATAAAAAATGTATCAACCTTTACTATACCTCGTACCTTCGTGCACATAAAGTCCTTGCGAGTCACTTCACTATCAATAAGTTATATATTATATTGATTAGTTTATAAACGTGCTAAATACTTAGTTGTTTTTTTATAATACTACTACACAAGGTTATCCGTATCGTTACTATAAATTTAATTAGATAATAAGTACATTCAAAGTCAGTTAGGAAAGCGGGAAACAATATAGAATTAAATTAATTTACTCTACAATTAATTTTCGCACCGAAATTACGGTTTAATTACGCAAATTACAATTTGTGAATGTTGAAAACTTGGAATTACAGTGCGGTCGACGCCCCCTGGCGGCGCGGCGTGCGAAAATATATCTTTGACATATGATCTAAACATGTTCTAAATACTGCTAACTGTAGAACATAAAATTACCCATAAAAATACCTACAATAAGGAGAATTTTACTCTGATCCACTGCAAAATTCGCCTTTATTGTATGCGAATTTTATATTCTCTGCAGTGGGTTAGTAGGACTTCACAAATAATTTGTTTTTTTTTTCTAGAATAGAAACAAAACAAGTTGTATGTCTCGCAGTTCTCCAATGTACAGACGCCAGCAAGTCAAGCTATCCAAAACTGTCAAATTTTCTCAATTGATCATGAACCTTATCATTTTGAATTAAAGTCGAAAATCTATCAAAGAAATTTGACAGATTGGGGTAGGTCGATGTGTTGGCCTCTGTACAGCTCCTGGTATTAGGCTCACTATTGCTATTAACCGAGCAGTCATTAAATGTTTTTATTATGCTACTAAAAAATGTTATCCCAATAACCCTCTGCTCGATCTAGGAATTCAACAAAATTCAACTCTAGACCAGTGATGTAGTCTATGGTATTCAAAAAAAGATACATATATCGCGCATTTTTAAGTGTTATGTCAGTAATGTAAGTAACTTTTAACCCGGTCATAGCTTTATCTTGATGTTACTAAACCATAACAGTAATATAATTTCAAACAAAAAAAATATCATTTGAATTTAATTTTTCGCAGACACACTCCGATTACGAATGACTAGTGAATGTGCAGTTACATCTACGCGTTTTGTAATAGTAGACTAAAATTGAAATTGTAAGATAAATATCTAGTCGTATTTCAAAGATTTTTCGCACGCGATTATTTTTGTGGTGATACTGTGAAATCGTGGAAATTTTAGATAATTATTATTATGATTTCGTGAATTGCTCTATTAAACAATATTACAGAAGAGAAGTAAATTATTACAAGTTAAACATTTTTCTTTTGCACAATTTATAAGTTATTTTAGCGAAGGAAAATTTCGAGAGCGGGCAGGATTCGAACCTGCGTCTTCTGGTTAGGTACACCAGATACTATGACCACTGTCCCACCCGCCAGGTCGAAATTTCCCTTCACATTCTGAATTTACGTCTTTATGGTGACATCAGCCCGCGGTTGAATTTTTTCTTCGCTAAAAATATAACTTTAAAATCTTAAATGCTATAAGTATATAATACGTAATACAACAAAAAAAATAAATTATTCCACTTAAACGTACCTAGGTTAGGCTAAAGATTTTCCAGAACCTATTTTTGAGTCTGGAATATGGTCGCTCGTTGGATGGGACCTAAACATACCAGTGAAATGTGGGTCTACAGTTACGAGCATACAATATGTATAGGTACACTTATTAAAAGTCAAAAACAATTTTTTTCACGAAATGACGGTTGCATCTTTGAGATAAATCTAATATAATTACAGTATAGTTTTGAAAATACTATGTTCGTAACACCATTCAATTTTAGACAATACAAAAAATTGCTTTAGAATTTCACTAAGTGCACAAATATTGATGTTCGCGACTGTATATTAGAGATCGCTACAAGGAGTCAACAATAATGTATTGACTGGCTAGTTTTATTAAGAAAAATAATCGTTTAAATTTTATATAGTAGAATGTCTAGTGTAAAAGGTGTTTGAGAGATATGTGAGAGAATTCCCTTGACTTTTTAAGAATAGAGTTTCTAATAGTTCTGAACCGAGTTTCATTTTCACTCCTCCAACACGGCTCCATATTTTATGTTCCCCTGCCTGAACCTACAGACCTAGATGGTACCTCCGTATATAATTTTAAAATTTAAGTTGGAAATAATGCTAAAACACTTACTTTTTGAATTACTAAACTAAAATGAATACATGGGCGGCGGTATATTTCCTGCTTTCACAAAATAGAGTCCACTTTCAAGCATTTCACATATTCCCGTATAGTTTTTACCGGACCTACATTTTCTAGATACGTCCCGAGAAGAGGCGAAATCGTTGCCAATCGGTCAGTGAGTGAAAATTGTAAAGCTGCGTTTCATTTACGCGTGACCAATACACAGTGAACTTATAAATTATTTGAATAAAAGTATTTATATTAGGCGCAATCAAAGGACAATAAGAATTATTTTCCAAAATACATCTGAACTTCGGTTTTTTCTATTGATGTTTATTGTTTTATTTTTTTATACTTAGGTTAGGTTATGTGATGTCATAATATTGTGATGATATAATAATATATTTTACAGGATATAATAATACAGTTTACAGTAGCTTTAATAAGACTTTTTAGTATTGCGTAATGATTGCCAGATGCAGTTTTTGACACCCCTGATTAATATTTATTACGTAAGAATCTAAAAGAAAAAGGAATACACCCCTACCCCTAAATAGTCTTACGTAATACATATATGGATGGCGCCTATAAGCCTTTTAAGTTTAACTTGAGAGTATAGGATCTCAAGTTAATCTTAAAATGTTCGCACAAAACAACTGGAGGCTTTACGAACACAGTTTCTAACCTCTTTAGGAACGATGTTCAGTTTCTAGATTGGCGCATGTTCTAGAATGTTAATGTTCCAGCATTTATGCTGCTTTGCGCGTAATGACGTCTACGACCATATACGGTACGACCATATTAGCGTAATTAAAGTAATTGTGAGTTATTACATCTTTATTATATAAACTTTACTTGTATGAGGAACTTTTGTGTGTCAAGAAGAGTTTTTAATTTATCAAAGAGTTTTTATTGTAAATTATACTTTTTCGAATAGACAACTTAAGTTTATAATAGGTAAGTATTCTAATTTTAAATGGTAGAATATAATAATCTACATTTTCTTCTAACTTCATGAAAACTTTACTCGACCTGGGAATCAGGCCCGGGCTTCACACTCAGCAATAGCGCTTGCGACGAATAAGTTATTTTTATCAAAAATTTATAGCATGACATCTAAAATTTAGAGGCATTTTGGTAATTGTGTTGAATATGACACAAAATAGCAGGGAACCGCATCATTGGCGAGACAGGAACGGAACCAGAATTATGATGTCCAAACTAATTGATTAGCCAACAAAACGTAGTTTAAACAATGCACGTCCGGCTTAACCGGCCGTGGTGTCACTCGCCACAGGTACCTACTCTAAAGACAACTTACTCTCAACAATAACTCTTTTGTCCTTGAAAAGACGGTGAAAGCTGCCATTTACGGCAATCTACTACGCATATTTTTTTTAGTTAATGTTTGACGACGTCTGTTGCCTGGTGGTTCGAGTGTTATACTGCTGATCACGAGGTCGTGAGGGTAATTTTCACAGGACACAAATATTTAAGTGATGAACATAAGTGTTTGTGTTTGTCTGGGTGTTTCTACTTTAATATGTAGGTAAAAAAATAAGTATTATAACCATTATCTAGTAACCATAGTACAGTTGCAAGTTTGGGACTATTTTGTAGTTGGTGCTGTGTAAAAAGAATCCCAAACACCCTGACAACCAGTCTACCCTCAGAGATCGGTATAACCTATAAATTAGTTGCGGAGGTCGGATGGCGGTCGCTTCGTGTAAAATACTGTGACTGGAAGATTAGACCCCAACAAAGTTTGTAAAGGGCTCGGATGCGAATAGTACACTCGAGCACCTGGTAGTAGGCAGCGATAATGTCAGTCAACATCCAGATACCAATAGATACAACATAATGCATTATCCCTGTAAGTATTATCTGAGTAAACGAGCACACCAATTAAGATAATAGGTTCGCTTTACTTTGTTTAAAGCGTAACTCCTATAATCTTTATTAGTTCCTCCTTTTGCAAGTTAAATAAAGATCAATAACATCATAATTCCAAAATAAAATAGAATATAAGTAAAACTAGTTTTTACGGATTTTATTGCGGTACCTATTTTGATATTATTAATAATACAGTCCAGTCTACCCATGAACACAGACGCTGTAAGGGTTCGAAAGGTTGGGATTAATAATATCAATATCTATCTATCTTTCAGTGAAGGCTTCTACTCTGTTCTTATTTCAATGCGCGATAAAATCCATAAAAAATATTTCTTTTTTAAATCCGACTGCTACGCTAGAGGACCTGGTTTCAATTGTGACCAGTTTTATTGGGTTTTTCAATGAAATTCTCACAAAGCGACTGCACTACGATCTCCGCAATCCAATTTCTGGACAACCACAACATCCAAAGGTTAAACTGGTTTAAACTTTTCGGTCTTATGACTTAAAAATGGCTTATAAGTAGTTATAAGTTGTGTATAAGTGTGTGACAACATGGAATGATATAACTTGCTCACTGAGGCAAGGATGGGTCACTATGTGCTAAGAATGGATGGATACCCATCCATAAACTGAAAGTGACAAGCGCAACTTAACCTAGCAGATCGATTGATCAGCGTAGTTAATAAGCGTCGACGCAGCTCTCAAAATCTAGCCAGTTAGCTAGTAACAGTATCGAAACTAATTCGGATTGCCCCAAAAATCAGTTAGTTAGATAAAACATTCGTCAAGCCAGATGCGCCTGATTCGAACAGCATTGCAGATTATCACCTCGGCCAAGTGAGAAGAAAGCTAAGTGACAATTACTGTTTAGCATTACTAAGCAATGCTCACGTTATCTAAACGCTTTCTCTGTTAAAGAGGTTTAGTGAAAACATAAGGTTTTTTTTTGTGGGATATATAGAAAAGCACGCTGAAGTGAGTGGAGACCACGTTTGGACAAACGTAATGTGAGACGCCCTGCGACACAATGGACAGACGATTTGAAGAAGGTGGCTGGCAGCGGATGGATGCGAGCTGCCCAAGATCGGGATGGTGGAGCGCTCTTTGGGGGAAGCCTATGTTTTGCAGTGGAAATAGGCTGATATGATGATAGAAAACGATGTGGGGAAGATTAGAATACGAATCTATTTTCTTATTAATATTGTAATCATACCATCATACTAATATTATAAATGTGAAAGTTTGGATGTTTGTTTGTTACTCAATCACGCAAAAACCGCTGAACCGATTTGCATGAAATTTGGTACCGTAATAGTATGTGACCGGGAATAAAGTATAGGCTACTTTTTATCCCAGAAAAATGTGGGAATATCCCAGAAATCCCGAAAAACGGATATAGGAGGACTACTTACGGGATTTGCATGAAATTTCATACACACATAGTATGTGACCGGGAATAACAAATAGGATATATTTTACCCCAGAAAAATGTGGGAATATCCCGGAAATCCCGGAAAAACGAATAGCTTTCGGGATTTAAATGGAATTTCATACACACATAGTATGTGACCGGGAATAACAAATAGGATATATTTTACCTCAGAAAAATGTGGGAATATCCCGGAAATCCCGGAAAAACGAATATAGGAGAACTACTTACGGGATTTGAATGAAATTCCATACAGACACATGTGACCGGGAATAACAAATAGGATATATTTTACCCCAGAAAAATGTGGGAATATCCCGGAAATCCCGGAAAAACGAATAGCTTTCGGGATTAAAATGGAATTTCATACACACATAGTATGTGACCGGGAATAACAAATAGGATATATTTTACCTCAGAAAAATGTGGGAATATCCCGGAAATCCCGGAAAAACGAATATAGGAGAACTACTTACGGGATTTGAATGAAATTCCATACAGACACATGTGACCGGGAATAACAAATACGATACATTTTACCCCAAAATTGTCGGAATTATGAAAACTTATATAGGAGACCTACTTACGGGATTTAAATGATATGTTGGTACACTAATAGTTTGAGATCAGCGCTGGCATATTGAATACTTCTTTTCTCGGAACAAAGTGGGAATTTCCCTAACATTGAGTACTTCTTATCCCATGAATACAATCCGACAACAATTGTGTTACTAACTCTAGGCGTACGAAGTCGCGGGTAAAAGCTAGTATTTAATATGACAAGCATTCGGTTTCCCTGAATTCGGCAGAATACCTATTTGGCGATGCGATGGTACCAACCCATACCAACTCAGCATATGTAAATGGGCATTACACCTTAAAATGTAATGGCAAACAAGTACAGACGATGTAACCAGAGTTATCGCGTGTAAAAATAAATGAAACACAATATATGATTGTCTCTGTATTGTTGTTATAAACAATATTACGCATGCGTATCGGTCAGGGGCGAGGACGATCTTGAAACATGATAACTTGATAAACATTAAAAAAACTGCGAAACATTACATTATGGAACATTTACGTACATTCACGTAGGTACTACTTTTTTTTTATCGGGCGACCAAGAAAAGTTTGCATTAATAATATTAAAAAGAATTGCTTTACCCTACTGTCAATTTGGTAGTAACAAGTAGTTTTTCAAAGCTAAATTAATTCAGAAATACCCACCCTCTTTCAATTCACATACCTACTTTAAACAAAGGAAAACAAAATATCTACCGCCTGGTGCCTCGCAGTGGCTAAGGCCGCCAGTGCTTCCGACAGATAGGCAGTTTTAGCAAATACTTTCGCAATAACAGCAAGTTATACAAAACTAACTTGATACCGATTAGGTATCTGAATGATATAATATCCTCATTTAGTATGAAGATTTATTTCTCAAAGCTTTATTTATTTTTCAATAATGTTAAATTATTTAAATAAGACCATTCTATTCAACAAATTATGTAATCTGGATCGATTTGACATGCAGTTCTTGGTCATTTCACTTTTTCATCCGACTGTATTTCACAAAAATACAGTCGACTACAGTAACATTTTTCTTTGTTCAGGTAAATAAATCTTGACAATTAAGCATCTCAAACAGTAGGTAAATAATTGCTTACTTTCATTTTCTACTAATTAAAAATATTCGGCCACTGAAGCCATCGCAATGATGATGATAATTTGCGCTAATTACGTAGCGAGTACACGTCACGTTCTAAACGTAATTACTTGTGTTACATGAGATATTTTCCTTATTCACTTTCTTTGACCAAGTAAGTTCCATGGACTAGGTAATCTAACAAAATACTTAAAAGAAAAAACTGACGGACTGGCATATTACCACAGATTAAATAATAGTTTATTAATTACATAAGTAATGCATGTCTTAACCTCTGGATTAAAAATATAAATAATATTTATTATGAAATATTATTATTTTTACTACATACAGTACTTACCTTCGTTTATGTTTTTTTTATGTAAGTATGTACAGACGCCAGCAGGTCAAGCCATTTTCCCAATTGAACATGAACCTTATTGTTCTGGATTAAAGTTACAAAATCCCTCCAAGAAATTTGACAGATTAGAGTGGCTTGATGTGCTGGCCACTGTACAGTCAACAGCACATCAAGTTACCACAAACTGTCCAATTTTATCATTCGATTTTAAACTTTACCATCAACATTTTGAAGTTTAAAATCATTTAGAGAAATTTGACAGTTTTGTATAACCTAATATGCTGTTGACTGACTGACATTTTTATGACAATAAAATGTTTCTTTCTTTCTTTCTAAAGGTTTCTTTCCTTCTAAAGGCATTTTTTTTTTCAAAATTCGCTTCTGCAACCGGACATAAATCACGTAAGTAATCTAAAAGACCAACGTACTGCAGGTGAACAGGTGTGACTTTGTAAAGCGGGCCATAGACTTTTGATTCGTGCCAAATGTTGTTTTAATTAGAATATTCATACTAATTGTAACTTTACTTAACCTATTATCGATCATAAGCGAGATCTACTGTAGGTGTGATAAACATAAAACCGCCTCTCTGTAACACATTTTTAATTAGCATGGTTAAATTGCACTCAAAACAGATTATTTGATTGGGAATATTAAAAAAGGTGTCATAGAAAGAGAATCCATACTAATTTAGTAGTTTGTCTGTTAACCTGACTTTGCACGCCTAAACTGCTCAACAGATTTCGATAAAGATCAAGAATCAAGGAGATAGATGTCATCCTGAGGAAATATAGGTTACCTTTTGCCTCAAAAAGTCCTGCGTGAAAAACCGCTAGTAGAAAATAAATAAGTATACATTTTCATTTCATAATTCGTTAAAGAAACCGTAACCCCCTGGAGGGTCGAAATAATTGTTATTTTATTTTTATTGTCTGATAATTAATCCTTGATTGGTTAAATTTTATTTGACACAAATAACTAATTTTGTGTCCTAGTGTGGATGAACACGCTACAGCTTGAACAGTAAAACCTTGCAAATGCACTCTAATTGGATTAGTTACGACTGGTATAACAAAACAATCGGTAGATTTGCTTACTAGAAATAGAATCTTGACATTATTTGTACTTGACATTACTTGACATTACTGACCTTATGTCAAAATCCTATTTCTTTTCGTTGTTGGTGTGCCATTAATAATAATAATTAATAGATAAATAAATAATTTGTAATTGAGAATGACCGTTTATTAATTACACGAATACACAATTAAGTCAAATCAAAATCGTACAACTTCTGGGTACAATGATCGACTCTAACCAATAATTAACATTTAATTATAGACGCGAACAGGTCATGCTATCAAAAACTTTCAATATTTCTAATTGAACATTTTATATTAGAGTTGAAAATATTTATCAAAGAAATTTGACAGATAGGGGTAGCTTGAAGTGCTGCCCTCTGTACGTATGTATGTATTAATAAATTTTGTCAAACTGTATACATATCTAACAAAACTGTTACTCATACGCTATCTAAACGCAACTATAAAAGGATTTCTAATTCTATTATAGTATGAAAGTTAACCTATCCATTAAAAAAAAATTATTTACTTTAAAAATAAGGTCTCCGCACAAGTTTCATTACCAGCCAAAAAAAATCAGATACATTATAATTTTTAACGATATAAATTAAAAAACTTTCTAAACATTTAACAAATTACGCACACGAATAATATAATGTTTTATAATAATTCATGACTATACTCAGACATAAAAAGACATTGTATTAAGAATTTGTTTCTAAAAATATTTTACCGCGAATATTATAAAACAATTAATATTCAATTTGCGTTAAAAAAATATCAATTTTATACCAACAAAAGACTTACTTACCTTCAATTAAACTTTGAAAAACATAGACGGTTCTTAGATAGACAACGATCACAGACTAAATAAGTAAAGCACGTATTACACTGTAATATTACAATTAATCCGCTTCTTCGGCTAATAATTAGGTACTTGTATTACGTAGGTATTGCCTTTTTTATTATTTTATTTAAAAAGATGTAAATAAAATCTGTCTCAAGAAATACAGGAATAGAACATAAATATTTGGTATATTTGCTTATATGAAAGATTATATTATTTTAAGTTTAAAAAAATCTTGATGGTGTTTCTATAAAACAGACTAGCTGAAAAATGTTTTACATGACTGTGATAAGCTTTGATCGATCAACAAACCGCGATACCGATTACAAGTGCCAATAATCGCACCGTTCTGCGCATTAACCATAATGACCACAGATTATCAATATTATATCTGCGATTACAGATTATAAATATAGTAGTGAGTGACCCACTTGTGCGTCTAATTCTAGTGTGTAATCTTATTTATTAATCCTAGAAAGTTTTGTTTGTTCGATAACCGTTCAAATAAAGCGTTTATCCTGTAGACAGCAGATATTTCACTTATATCCATGTATCGTTTCAAGCATAATTATGTTGTTACTTGTAATTAAAAAACTAATATGTGGTCTTGTGATCGGGCAAGGGGATTTTCTGCAAGGAAATCCATAGATAATATAAATCATGCCTAGGTTTTTCAATTCAGTTTTAACTCTTTGTTCAAATTGCGAATGATACATGTAGTTATAATAATGTGTTCCATATGTCATAATACTATTTTATTTGTGATTATACTAGTAAAAAAAATAAAAGTATTCCCCGAAGGGTTAGGCAAAGATGTACTAATGTACACCTACAGTTCACCGGTATCTTAATAGCAGATATTATGTGTATTATCGGAATTAAAACTTAGGTTTTTTTCCGAGACAAAACGAGATTCACCTTTTAACTCCATAAAAGTGATCTGACAAAATGAGTGTAGTGATACTATTTTAATGACTAAAATACGAATTGATTTTAAATACAGCTATGCCTGAAACTAAATCTGGTGACAAATAAGAACGGTCACACTATCAAAATAATATTCTAGCACAAATAGGGTATGACGTATTTTCTTCTTTATTACTTCTGCTACGTAACGTAACGTAACAAATGGGGGAAAACATCTAAAGTGCGTACTGAGAATTACTATAGTGAAAAAACAAGCATTGAAAAACAATTATTGTTTTTCAATGTTTATAACTGATTTGCGATATACATAATAGAGTGTGGTTTTGTTTGTATTTATATTTTTTCGGCCCCAAAACACAGTTAAACATTCCATTATAAACCGCCGCTGGGTCATTCGGCCGATATTACATCATTTTCATTATGAATATTTATGATATTTTTAACAGAGAGAGTTTGTTTATGATAATATGAGCTGATGGGGCTATCTAAAAGTTAGTACAATAATAAATAGACAATAATAAAATTAAACACTATTTCTACACCCAATTTTCTTTACTTCCAAAATGTCATCGATAAGCAAACAACACCACAGGAAAGAGTAATATATTCCGAGTTCAATAACCATAATGGCGGCGCGTACGCATCCTTTGACGACACGACACCGGCCGACGCCATGCGTGATAACATTATGTTTCGGAACTGGAGCAGAAATGATGCATGCGCACTGACGTTAAAAATAACACGATTTATAGATTCCCATGCTGATCGCGAAACAGAGTGGATCTGTTTATCTGCCGGATGAGCGGTTTAGGGAAATTTAGTTTGGTAATGCGATTAACGCATTCTGGATGTTTGATATGTAATCCTGCCGGTATTCCCCACTGGGATTCCCCAATAATGAACCATTTACTAATAAATATATCCATGTTTATTGTTCTCAGAAAACATATCCGTTTTATGTTTAGATAGAATACTCAATGTAGTCGAGATCGCAATAAATACAATTATATTTTTGGGCATCCGCTAAACTTCGAATAAATATTGTGTTGTAGTTACCTTTTATATCCACGGGTCTAGACCAAGACGTAGTAAGACATCAATACCTGTAAAAAATAATAAGAGAAACATTAAAATCATGAAAGTGGAAAACTCAGGATGAACTGAGTCTTAATGATTTTCCGTATTGCTTATGTACCTGTATTCTGGCTCATGCACAACTGATTGTGGGACAGAAGTTATAATTAGTCAGTCCGTCTGAGAATTTCTTCAATTTTATCTTTATCGATTACATTCGATAGTTTCCATTATTTGTCCGAGTATTTTCCAGACGTAATTCAGTAAATAAGATTATACAAAAACAATGAGATCATTAGCTGCTAATCTGATAAAACTTGACATTGATACCGCTGCTGTCTCAATATCGGTCAGGTTCTTTGGAGCACGTGGTGTTGCCACGACCCGCTCTTAAGGATTGGCAGGTGGGTCAAAATATGCTCCACAATTGTGTCCGAGACTGGCATTGGCGGGTTACCAGAGGAAAGACAAAAATTGCTTACGTAACCCTGACAACCCCACAATTTATATTCGATAGGTCAGTGACTATCGAAAGTTATGGTGGAGCTACCGTTACGAGTATAATGTATGAATATTACGACAAATTCATTTGTTTCTACGATTGACTTAATATATTTTAAGAGAAAGAGTATCTAACGTTCAAGGGGAAAGCCAGCTAACGCTATCTAATCCACGATAGCTGTTTGCGGAGCACTTACAACGCAGAATTTCACTTACTTATAGCCGATGACAATGTCAGAGATTTTACTAGTATTGTGTGTATAAATAGTGTTTATTCACGTAGACAAGTCATATTATCTTTTAAGAGCTAGACAAATATTTGTTTTAATTTCCATGTAATCGACAAATAGAAGATAGGTGGGTGCGTAACGAAAAGGATAAATAAACGCAGTACTGATTCCATTTTTGTTATGTGACATTGAATTTTACTATATCTTTTTATTTATCGCAACACTACAAAATTAGTGGTGTCCCAGTCAAATTATTATTCTTTTGCTGGGTGTGCATTCAAGTCTTGGGATCGTGAAATACCATCACCATCACCATGGATATAAGTGGGCCGCAACTAATGTACTTGCCAGAGCCAACACCCACGTTGGACACAATTCTGGGTAATCACAACAAACGGGGAGATTTATAATTACCGATCGCAGTTCTATGTTATTGATAGGATGCTGCTACTCATCCTTTTGATATTAACGTTAACCTCCATTTATTATACCGGGAATGATTCAACAGTTTCCCCAATTTAAATTATGTTTATTACCTACTGTGATGCACTATAGGAAGCGACAGAATAATAAATGCCGATCTACGTTTAACATTATAAGATGAGGATATTTATTTGAGTATTAATCACTAAAAAGAATTTATAGAAATGCTATTAAAAATCCTATTAAAAATCCTATTTGTGGCAATCCTAGTCTTCTGGGAACGTTACCAGATGACAGCTATGTGGTGGAGTACTTAGACGCCTGGATGTGAAAATTTATTATTCTTTTTTGTACAGTCAGCAACGAAAGTCGCTGAACATGTTGCAATCTTCAATATGATTTTTAACAAGTATGAAGTTACTGACCTACGAAGGTTATGCGAAATAATTGCATAGATGACCATTAAATATTTAAGTTACCTTAGTAGAAAAGACCTGTTGCCAAGTTCTGGAGCTGTGACAGTAAAAAAATTTAGCTGTGTTCAGCGACTTTCGTTGCTGACTGTACGTTATGTACAGAGGCCAGCACATCAAGCTACCCCAATCTGTCAAATTTCTTAGATATTTTACTTTAATACCAAATAAGTATTATGGTTCATTTTTAATTGGGAAAATTTTTCAGTTTTGGACCTGGTGGCGTCTGTACATAAAAGATGTTTCATTTCAATGTTTATTTAAAATAATCCAATAAAATTTTACGTTTGTTTAAAATTTGCATAGCCGGGCATTTCAATATTAGCACAAGGAACTGACACTGTTCACCGCTTTCGTATTTTCGTAGACTGTGGTAATCAATTTACACCAATGTCACGTACTGGCTAAGTAATCAATTTCATACATGAGCATTTAAATTGACTATTCACACCTCGATTTACTTCCGATCGCATTACAAACATTGAATTAATGGAATGGCTGTTGGTATTATATAACATTAAGTACTTATATTAAACAACATTTGCGTTAATGGTGTAAATGTAACGCCGAGCGTACAGTAAAACTATATACATGACATGCAATGTGAATCTACAAAGAGCGAGCGGGGGCAATAGAGCTTCGGGTTGCCATTAAGATAGTGGACAGACCAAGAAATTTTAAAGGATTTTAGCGGAGCGGACATTTATAAACATTTTCATACAAAAATGTTAACCTCGTTTTGTTTTTTTTTCTCTTGGTGACAGAAACAGAATTATTTATTTCGAATTGGAAAAAAGTAATGGATTACTATTTTCTTCATGATGTCCCGTCTATCGCTATTAATATTTAAACGTTTTTGTGTACGGACAAGAACACAGTAAACAAATATAATTCTTAATTTGTTACAACGCGAAGTAATTTAGTTTTAGCGTTTAGTAACAAAAAGAAACATATTTTTTTCTTATTTAATACTATATCAATCAATTGATTAATGTCAATGTTATCATATATTATTGACATTTAATTTCGATTGGATTTTAAGTGGTACATACTATTAAAATTATGGATTAACTATAATTATTTTAGCTTGCGAAGAAAAATAGTAAAACATTTAATTAACCTTTCGATACAATACTGTGCATCGTTAAAAATAGCCGAATTGGTGATAAAAACTAAGTGCCAATTATATTATATAAAGTCTTTGATTATATTCATTATCATCAACCTATACTCTGCCCTACTGCTGGGCACGGGTCTCCTTTCAAATTGAGAGGGATTAGGATAGCACCACCGCGCTGGCCTAGTGCGTGCTGGTTGGCAGACTTCACACAACGTCGAGAAAAATCTCTAAGGAATGCAGGTTTCCTTCGTTTTCCTTCACTGTTTAAACGAGTTATAATTAATTATTAATACGCACATGAATTCGAAAACTCAGAGTTGCGAGCCTTGGATTCGAACTCGAGACCTTTGACTTGGCAGTCCAATGGTCATATCACTAGGCTATATATCACTTCTTTTTGCAGATAATAATTATTATATTTATAAAATAATGATTAGATTTATATTATAAGGCTAAATAATGCTCGAACCTTGAACTACATAATGACTGATATATCCGGGTTGTTTGTCGGGTCAAAGAAAGTCGTTACAACATTGACTCTAAAACATGAACTACTACAAGTGGCTTTTATTAAAAATCCGTCAATAAAAATTAATATAATTTGTAAATCAACTTCAGTAGATTGTCGACCAATGTTGCTATCCTTAATAGGTTGTAGAATATGTGACCAGTATTATAAAATGACCCCATTTTTTATCATTGCACTTTGATGCAAATTCTATGTTAATAACTATTTTATGTAAATGTTCCGAATATAAAGTTATTTTAGCTAAGAAAAAACTCAACTGTGGGCAGCATTTGAACCTGCGTCTTCTGGTTCAATACACCAGACACCAACTAAGCCACCGCGAGTCCCACCCGCCAGGTCGAAATTTGCCTTCATATTCTGAACGTCTTAAACGTGACGTCAGTGACATCTATTGTTTCGAATATGCTAAATCTACCGTTTAGGAATCTTCGACAATATGTAAGTAGACCTCAATTCGAAATATGAGTTAACATGCTATTAAACTTATATTCCCCAAAGGGTTAGGCAGAGGCGTACTAATATAGATCCATTTTCCTGAAGATCAAGTTCCTTTACGGTTGCAATTTTTTTATAAGACCTTAGTTACTAAACGCCTCGTTAATGCTCGGTTCTAAGCGCGACTGCAACGCTGAAGTCCTGGCTTCGATTCCCAGGCTGAGCGGAGTGCTATTGGGTCTTTCTATGAAATTTAGTAGCAGCTCGTATTTTGGAATTGTGATCCGTTAATGACAATAGGCTCGCCCCCTATTATTACCTAAACAGACTGGCGAAATGTGGGTGTACATTACAGGCGTGGTAGTATGCATGTTATGCATGTACCTTAGTTACGTTCCTTTTCAAGCATGTCAATACATGTTCAACTGACGTAATCGATCCACGATGGGTTCATTTGTATGCAGTATGTAAACTTCCCGTAGTCCAAGAGCCGCCGAAAAACGTAGTTGTTATGTAATCCACAGTGAGAAAGTGTGGCCAAGTTGTCAGTTTTACGGGTATAATAACCAGCATTGTTGTTGATACGGAAATACGTGTCCAGTGTGTATTTCGGTTCTGTTTAAATGCGATATGTTCTAATACGCGTAGCGAATGATTGAGTAAGTACGTTTTTCTATCTTTCATGTCGAAGCTTACGTAGTTGAAAGCATTACTACGAACATTATTTTTTGAGGGCCTATTATTTTTTGAGACGACCTCTGTGGTCTAGCGGTTTGAGTGACGGACTGCTGATCATGGGGTCGTGGGTTCGATTCCCACATGACACAAATATTTGTGTGATATGTCATAAATCATGAGTATTTGTGTTTGTCTGGGTGTTTCTTATGTATTATAAGTATGTATTTCCAAAAAAAAAAGTATATAAGTATTATATCCATTATCTAGTACCCATAGTACAAGCTCTGCTTAGTTTGGGACTAGATGATGTTGTGTAAAATGTCCCAAAAATATTATATTATTATTTATCATAAGCTTATCATAGGTGTTCGTATGACAACCAGGAGTTCAGGAATGATCTCCGAGACAAGCATGGGTCTCGATGTGTTAAGAATGGTTACCCATCCAAAAACTAACCACGACTAGCACAGCTTAAACTTGCAGATCGGTAAATCAGCTTATTATTACTCAGCCATGAACCCTTACTTACTTATTGATATTATTTAATTACTTTTTTATAAGATTTGAAGATGAAGGTTAGCGTTTGACCACAATCTCACCTGATGGTAAGTGACAATGTGGAATGTACCTACGACGCTTACCTAGAAGATACCTGTTTACTCGTGACTTTAATAATATTATAATTATAACCAAAGATTTAAATCGTTAGATACCTATCACCGTACTTATACCGCTCGAAAACGTGTCCAATGTGTCCATAAAGAGATGAGTGCATGCACACATTCCATGTAGAGACAGAGAATAACAGTGTGCAATATTCAGTATGAGTGAACGAGACAATAACAGATTCGATACTTCCGATGTCAACCAGATTTCTTACGGAAACGTGACCATTATTTGACGCGGTAGGGTGCATCTAACGATTTAAATGTTTGATTATTACTGTATAATATTCCTAATTTGTTGTCTACAATAAGAACAATAAAGTACATGGTACATGCAGTGAACCAGAGAGGTCAGCGCTAGGCCTACTTAGCGCGTTCCATTTGACTTTCCTTTTCGTAAACATTCCACTGTTTTGGGTTCAAGGCTGCGCGAACAACACAGATTCCATAGCTAGATGATAACTGGAACTTTACTCTTTGTTTCTAATTCATTTACGCATGCGTAAGTATAATTATAGGTAGGTAATTGCTAACATGCACTTCCATGTTGGTGAAGTTAAAAAAATGAATATTTGCTCATTAGTAGGTTCTAATGATTCACTTGGCTAGCTACTGCTCGCTAGCTTGTCGTGAAGGGTATTTACTTTTTTTAAATGGATCTTAAACCTTGTTTATTTATTTTTTTATTTAAAAAGAATTGGGTCAAAAATATGCTATAAGTAAAAACGACAAATAGCCATCATTGGTCAACTTAGTAACGACGAGTCGAAACTGATTAAAGCTCAAAAATGGATAGTCTTTGGGATTAAACCCAGAGCGCATCGTTGCTAAACATCATGTTAGATATTGGTAAAATATATTGCATAGGCACAATATTAAAAAAAAAAATACACCTAACCTATTTCATATGAATAATGTATGGTGCACATTATTATCTTTGAAACTAGCCCTTGAACCAACTCTGGGAACAGAAATCATAAACGCTGCCAGAATTTGGACGTGTTTCCTGTGTACAGCGACGTGGAAAAATGTCTGAATGTTTAATTTTGTAGTCATAAAACACAAAAGGTCAAACTAAGTTGGAGTGCATTCAAAATATTGGTTTATTTAAAGAATATCCAGGAAAAAGGCTTTGTGTTTTTAGTCGACAAAATAACAATGGTTACTCAGTTTTTTTTTATTGTTAAACCGCAATTATTATTTATCACATGAACATCATAACTCTGCCTACGTTTCCGGTGTAACTATGGGCATATCGTCATTTCATGAGTCATATGGCATCTGTGTCATATATAAACATGCAATGTATAAAAGGTCTGCCCATATTAACCTAATTACAGCCAATAGAGAGATCAATTTGGTCTTCTTGCTTTAGAAGTGTTGTGTAACATTGATTGCTCTTCGGATCACTTGTCAAGAAGCGCAATACTGCGATGAATTGTGTTTGTGGCTGCAAGATGAGTATTTGAGTAACCTTGCAATGTTTTTTATTGGTAGGGATCCCGATCTTAGGTAATTATTAAAACCATAGTACTCTATCTAATTATCTTCAAGTATTTCTTAATTTTGTTTTGGTCATTCATTCTTATTTTGTTACGAAAGTACGACACTTCGATAGTAACAAAACAGGACTGTCGATATTTGAATAACACAAAAACAGTTCTTAATCAATGTCAGAAGGCTTAGGGCCATCCCATAATATAATATTAATATATTATGGGATATTATTATTTTTGATTATATATTTTTTTTTATTAAATATAAAGAAGTTCTAAGAATGATATTATTTTATGTTTATTACTTATTCTCCGTCTCACAAAATATTTTTTTTACAAATTATTTACTAAATAATATTTTATAATTGTGAAGGTTTCATTATACATACATGGTCCCGTTATACATAACTTATCATATTAATAAAATTACACCATATAATTTATAAACATAATTTAAAATATTCACATGTCAAATTAATAAGGACATGCTGTAGTTTGACATAGTAGTATATAATATTTTTCAGATCATAAATACTACTCGTTTAGACGTGACTAATTCAAAATTATTAAAAGTCACATATCTGCGCTTTAACATGCTGCAAGAAAAAGAGTGGAACCCGCGTGTCTTTACAGAAATTAGTCAATGTCAAAGACAATTTTCACATTTTCCCAACCATAAAACCATTGAAGGTCACGCGAGCTTCTGTATTTGACATTTCTATTATGTAACTAAACAATAGACCTGGCAACACTTTCCCAAGTGTTTTTTCATGACTTTTATAGATTGTATCTACATTAGTATGAAAGAAAAACTGTATCTGATTTTAATCGTTCCGTGTAAGATGTAATTGTTGATTTACTAGATAGATGCTTAATGATTTCAAATACGTAATGAAAGCTTGTAATTAAACGATCCTTATTGCTACGATTTGCTATATTTTTTTATAAGTTATAGCTTAGCGTTTGACCACAATCTCACCTGATGGTAAGTGACGATGCTGTCTAAGATGTAGCACGCTTACCTAGAAGATTCACTCAGGACCTGAAGACGCCCAAATTGTACACGTCAGGAAATACAGACTCAGACAGCTGATTCCATTCCCTCGCTGTACGGATAAGGAATATCGAGGTACAATGCTTAGTGCGGATTTCAGGTATTTCCACATGAAACGGTATCGCTTTTCAGTTTGCCTGGTTGTTCGATGATGATAATATCTATAATTAATAAGCAAAGAGGTTTTAAAGGATTCACTGGTGATGTTTAAATCTTTGGTCACCATTATCCTAATTGTAGTATCCCGTGTCGGGTCGATTCTGTAAGGCTGGTAAGTAACTTTAGCGTATTCACTGGCTCACTACCACACAAAGTTCCTGAGCTGTGTAGCCAGACTTTTTCACAGTCAGCTACTTTCCCGCCATTCGCAGTGACTGACAGTTGACTTTAGTGACATTAGCTACCTCACCACTTGTGTGTGAGACAGTGTTTACATATCTATTTAATAGATACACTACACTAATCAACTATGTTGGGGTCGGCTTCCAGTTTAGACTACATGAAGCAAGTACCATTACGCCTCTGCAAGTCAATTTCTGTGCTATACTATAATAACATCCTAATGATAAGCTGATTGCTTATCTTCCCGGGCTTCTGGCTACCACTAACAACTGTCAATGTATTTGACAACCGAAACTGACGGCTCAATATCTTCACTGAAGGACGGAAGTTTTTTGTTATGTTGGCAGTGGGGGGATTTTGACCCTTACACTGCCAAACCAACTATTCCTCTTTCGTGTTCTTTCTGGTGTTGCAAGCGTCTATAGGCTACGGTAAATGCTTACCATCAGGTGGGCCGTATGCTTGTCTGTCACCTTAGTGGTATAACAAAAAAAAAAGATAAGAGTAGAAGAAGTCACAGTGTCTAGAGGCCCCTACATGGCTTAATGCGTCCCTAGTGAAATCCATTAAACAAGCTAAAATACAAATAGAATATAAAGAAATTATACAATCATGATGTTATGTGTTCATGGCAAAATATCGTATCAAAACACCTTGTATAATAACCTCGAGGCTGAGCAAACATGAACGACACATTCCAAATATTACTATCGGATTTACATACGCGTATAAAGGAATAAGCATTCCTATCACGGAACTGCCTTCATTGTAAAATGTAAGGATTAAAAATAGTGAATAGCTGCCTCACCTTAAGTCTGCTATAGATGTAGAAAGGTTTTAATTTCTATGGAGTGAAGGTTCAAAATTGAATGCATCGTATTTTTTTATAACAGGTTAGTAATGTTGATAAGGTCAAGTCTATGTTGTATGGAATGTAGTGTAACGTTCGATAGGTTTGAGACATTCGAAGTTTGAAAGTGTGTGTAGAAGAAACTGACTCATATTTTTTTTAATAAAGAGGTTGAATGAGTTCTGACAGTTCATAATGTATTCAATTTTATAAAGCATACTTTTCAGTTAAAGTTTAACCCTCACGTTTTAGAGTAATTAGGCTGTGGATATAAATATAGCTACGAGATAAGGTTGACAATGAGTCCGACATGTATTAAAAAAATAAGGCAGTTTTTGTTATTATAAAAATATGTATTCGTAATAAAAACGTATAATTAGATTTCCTTTTTTAAATGGCTGTAAAGGCCTACAATGATAAACAAATATTGTATCACGATTTTATCATTATGGCGCTAATCTGAATGATTCACCTTCTCAAAACTAAATAAAGAGGCGCCCTATCAGGTGTTTATTTGTTTTGCAATCAGTAATTTTATACAGCTTACTTAGATAACATCTACACAATAAAACGTCGTGACTACAAAGTCAAGAAAACCCTAAATTATTTCACTAAGAACGTCATAAAAATAACGAGATTCATTTTCGCTTTATATCCTATTGTATATGATATGACTGTTAATAGGTATGCTAATTTATAAAATCTATAATATTGTTATTAATGTTAATAACTAATAAAATATATATTATCATTTTATTTCATGTGTCACTCAAAATTTTCAATTACCAACATTTAAAATTGTTACTTATAACACCTAATAAAAATAAGACCTTATATGCCGACGGTACCTGTTGTTTTGGATTTGGACCTTATAATAAGGTGAAAAGTGTTCAAACGCCTAAATTATCTCGAATGAACAGACGCCAGCAGGTCAACTTATCCAAAACTGTAAAAAAATTCCAATTGAACTTCTGAATAAACTTGAAATAAGAGGCAACATATTAAATTTTATTAAATCATATCTGACTGATAGAGATCAAATAACTAGTATTACAAAGTATCCACGTACAAAAACTGAACTAACTTTTGTATCTAAACGAAGAAAGACTAAATACGGTGTGCCACAGGGGAGTGTTCTTGGTCCTCTATTATTTCTGATGTACATCAATGATATGCCCCGAGTAACTCAACATCCTATTACCCTGTTCGCTGATGACAGCATAGTTATATTCTCAGGACAAAGTTCACTATCATTCGAAACAGAAATTATTTATTTATTTATTTATTTAACTCTTTATTGTACACCAGAAATAGAAACGAAACAAAACAAATTATATCTAACAACAAATGTACAATGGGCGGCCTTATCACTTAAAGTGATTTCTTCCAGGCAACCAAAGCGACATGGATACACTGGACAAGATAACGGGTATATACGTGTACAAAACAGGTCACTTTTAACACAAAAATAAAACAAATAATAAACTACATAAATAGATATAATTATAAGTATAAATAAATACATACATATAAATATATAAACTATATAAAATTAGTAACACATACTCAAGTCAATAACTGTTGTTGTCCGAAGTAGTGCTTTTTTAGGAGCTTTTTAAACGACGGCAAAGATTGAGCACGTCTTATTGTAACCGGTAACGCATTCCACAATCGGGCCGCATGTACACAAAAGGATTTGTCAGTAAACTTAGTGGAATGCGTTGGGATTACAAGTTCTAGATTTTCTGATGACCTCAGGGGCCTAGAATGTGTGTCACAGAGGAACTTGAAACGTTCTTTGAGATACAAAGGGGTTGATGGATTGAAAAGCACATTATAGAGCAAAGAAAGGATATGAGAATTCCGGCGAAGTCGGATTGGCAACCAGTTGAGCTTAGTACGAAATTCTGATACATGATCATATTTGCGTAAACCAAATATAAATCTTATACAAAAGTTTTGAAGTCGCTCAAGTTTATCAAGTTGCTCTTCGGTAAGGTCGAGATAGCTGACATCAGCATAGTCTAATATTGGAAGAAGGAGAGATTGAGCAAGCGCAATTTTAGTAGCAGTTGGCAGGAAATTTCGTAGCCTTCGTAAGGAAGAAGCAGAAGCAAACATCTTTCGACTAACCTCCTTAAGTTGTGCAGTCCATGACAAAGTTCTGTCTATGTGAACGCCCAAATTCTTTACTTTCTCACACATTGGCATGATAATCCCATTAAACGAAATAGGGGTAAGTACCGACCAGTTAATCCTAGCGATCATCCTAGAACTGCCAATGACGGTCACCTGAGTTTTAGTGGGGTTCACCTGTAAACCAAATTTAATGCTCCAGTCCATTATTTGAGCCAGGTCCTCATTAATTGTGTTGATGGCTTCAGAGAGATTTTCAAGAGAAGCTTGACAGTAAATCTGAAGATCGTCTGCATAAAGATGGTAGGAAGAAGTGAGTCGATCAGAGATTGAATTTATAAATATTGAGAAAAGTAATGGGGAAAGAACGCCACCCTGCGGTACACCAGCCGAGGTATTGCACCAGGAAGATGTTACACCATCTTCAATGCTAATACGTTGTCGGCGACCAAACAGGTAACTACGAAACCAGTCAATCACCGTTGGAGATATATTAAGAGAACAGAGCACGCCCAGCAAGATATCAAAATCTACGGTATTAAAAGCATTGCTAAAATCTAACAATACCAATACCGTTAAGTTTCCAACCTCCATACCCGACCTGATATTATCCGTAATATGAACTAGGGCTGTAGTAGTGCTGTGACCAGGACGGAAGCCGGATTGAAAAGGATTAAGAAGGCTATTTCTGTTAAGGAAAGAGCTAAGTTGGCCATGGACAAGATTTTCAAGTACTTTTGAAAGGAACGGTAAAATGGAAATCGGACGGTAATCTGAAAAGGATAAAGGATTAGGTATTTTAGGCAAAGGAATTATATGGGCATTCTTCCAGGCACTAGGAAAGACAACATTAGTGACGGAAAAATTAAGGATATGGCAAATGACGGGAGAATTTCATCGAGGATAGGGATAATCATACTACGGCTAATACAGTCACACCCAACAGCATTGGATGTAATTGATTTAATGCTCTTCTTAACATCACAAGCAGTAAATTGACTAATGACAAAGGGAGCATAATCGGGCGTCGGAAGATTTGAAAGATAATTTAAAGTGTTAATTTTAATAGTTTTATTAAAGTCAGACGAAGTAATAAAATGTTGATTAAGTGAATTAATATCGAAGTCAATATGAGAGTTATCGTGACACGATTTACCGACCCCGAGTGATCTGAGAAATTTCCAGACTTTAGCTGCACTGACTGAAATTAATCAAAGTTTAGGCAAGTTAATAGACTGGATGAACAAAAATAATCTCAAAATTAATTTAGAGAAAACCCACATAATTTCATTCTATCAAAGAATTAATAATCAATCATATCTAAACATAAATTATGAGAATAGGGCAGTCCTTGACACGGATAACACAAAATTTTTAGGCTTATGGTTGGACCAAAAAATGACTTGGCATACACATATTGATCACTTAATAAAAAAATTAAATCAGTATCAGTATATATAGTAGTAATTAAATAGTATTAATTTAAGTAAAGTAGCGAATCGTGAATCAGTCCTTGCAGCTTATCATGCGTATGTCTCCTCATCACTGCGATATGGTGTGATATTCTGGGGAAACTCTCCAGATAGGGAATTGGCATTTAAAATTCAAAAAAAATGCTTGAGAGCAGTTTGCCAGATCAGGACTATTGACAGTTGCAAACCATTTTGTATTGAATTAAAAATTGTAACCCTTCCATCATTTACATCTTTGAAGTGGCAATGTTCGTCAGGAGACACTTCAAGCTTTTTGAAACTCTAAATCTAATAATAAACAGCATCCGAATGTGATTCGTATGAAACCCCGAAAAACAAGCCTGTACACAAAGAGCTTTTTGGGAATGGCTCCAAAAGTTTTCAATAAGCTTCCTAATAGCATTAGACAATTAAATAAGATAAATATTTTTAAAAGAGTGCTCACTGATTTTTTGTTAAAGAAGGCCAAGACTCAATAAATGAATTTATAAATGACAACATTGCTCATTACTAAAATGTTATTAGACTAATTACATACCTACAGAATATTGTTAAACTTACTGTAAATCCGAATTGTCTATTAGATACCTACACTTTTCATTAAACTATTTGATATTAATAATTAAAGTTCTAAAATTTCTGAGTTTGACCTTATAAGATAATAATAAGACAAATATAAGTGTATAAGTATTAAAATAGTTAAAATACTAAAAGTAATAAAATAATGTAACAAAGTACCAACATATTGATTTCTGACATTTACGCGAATATTATACATTGAAATAAAACTACTTTTTACGGATTTTATCGCGTATCGCGGACGGAACATGGTCTACCCGTGACCATGGACGCTGTAAAGGGTCCGAAACGTCGGGATTAATAATATCAATATACGCGATAAAATCCGTAAAAAGTAGTTTTATTTCAAAGTACCAACATCTTAACTTTAGATACTGAGCATGTCTTATTTTTTGTTATTTTTGACTATTCTAATTTTAATTATTATAATTTATTTACTGTGTGACATTTGTAAGGCGAAACATAATGAAACAATTATTTTTTATTTTTACATCAATGTAACCTATGTTTATACAAATAAATGAATCTGAATCTGAACATGAACCTTATTGTTTTGTATTAAAGTTGAAAATCTATCAAATAAATTTGACAGATTGGGGTAGCATGATTTGCTGGCCTCTGTACGTGTGAAAAAGAGAAAAGCATAATTGTCTGTTATCTACAAGGAAATTATTAAGACAGCATAAGCATAGTCATACTTCTACGGCTTTGTTTACGAAAATTTCTGCTAAGGTCGCTGTATCTATAATTATCTTATCAATCCTTACACATTCTAACATCTCATTACTTTATCTAATCATATTTCTGGTTTTTGCTCAGGATTAATTAATATTTTATTATTCGGTTGTTTGTTTATAAACAATTTTCCTAACGTGCGTCGTACGAGATCCGATTACTCACAATCATAATTATAATTCTTGTCATTCTACATTCTACAAGTCATACTATTTTTGTCGAATAAATTAGGTATAGGTAAACAACAATTTATTAATATTGCTTGTGTATAGATAACAATAATTATTACATACTTATTTACATTACTAAATTACACTAATTAATACCAAATCACTGTATGTAATATGCTTAAATAGATAGCATAAAAGAAATAATCTGAGAAACATCACGACACAAACTGCCAGCGTCTTTGATTAGATACTATTTAGAGAAGGTCAGATAGTTAGATACTTTCATTCCGTGTGATTGTTGGAAGCGGTACGAGCCTATATGCTTTTATGACGTCACCAGCCAAGCCTTCTGTATCTTATTTATATTTTGCGGTGAGGAATTGTAAATACCATGAATTTACAAACAGAAAAGACGTATTGATGCATTGTGAGTGTTAAAGTTATCGAAACGTGGCCTACTGTGTGAGAGAGATAGCTTCATAGGACATAAAGTCTGCCATCCCTCACTAACACTTCACTACGGTTCCTAAACCAAAAACCCTTTACGGTTTTGAATACCTTATCTATCATTCGCGTCGTTTTAGTTATTAAAGATATCATTTAGCCAAATCGATCCTTTCCTTAAAGCTTAATAGATACTTCATCAAAATATTTCGCGGAACCCAGCTTATTTCATAACCAAGACTGATTTTGATTGATTTTGAAATACATAAATAATATAAAAGATAAAAAAATATTATTCTAATTGTATAACAGATGATGCGGTAAAGGTTTTTTTATTTTATTTTTATTCATGATAGGCCTACGCTTGACCACTAGTTTGCCTCTGGATCTACGGCCCTACGGTGGAGCGCGCTTGTCTAGAAAAACCTATTCACTCGAGATTTAAAGACACCCAGATTATAGTTATTGGGGAAAACCCACTAAGGAAGCTCATTCCACATTTCAGCGGTACGCATGATAAAAGTTGATTTAAAGCGTTTCGTTCGGGTTTTTACATACATATAAGTACAAACATTGGATTTATAACATAAGCTAGTCTAATTATAATTTAAAACAAGTGGGTTACGCAACTTTTAGTTCAAAGAATAGAGCTTGAAGTTACTACAATAAATTGGAAGTACAGAACATACCTGCCTACATACCCAAAACCAACAAGACTAAATCAAGAGGCGATATAAATCTAACTATAAACAGATCATTACAAGGTAAAGCACCAAATTCCTTGCTGAAGTATGTGCTCTCAAGCCTTGTTGGATACAGTCTACTGATGCAATCAAATTTACTAAATTGGACTTGTATCAAATGCCTTTGCCCCTACTTAAACTATTTGCCATAGACTAAATAATCTCATAAACCAGATGATGACAAAATCTGAGATAGATACATACATACACTCACGCCTTTTTCCCATAGGGGTAGGCAGAAACTAAAGAACGCCACTTGCTACGATTCTTGCATACTTCTTTCGCTTCGACCACATTCATACATCTTGTCATACATACACGGCCGGTTGCGAGTACTACGCACCTGACCTTTTTGAAGAACCTCACCAATAAGGTCGGTATAAGTTTTTCTAGGGCGTCCCCTCTCGGCGGTTCCACTGACATTCGCCATAAAAATCCTTTTTGTTAGTCGCCTTTCATCCATCCCAAACCATCTCAGCATATTCTTCTCAATCCTCGTCACTAAATCGTCTTTTAAGCCACAACGATCTCTTATCACACTATTTCTCAATCTGTCATTCCGAGTTAGATATTCCGAGATAGATATTTAATAAAAAGAGAAAGTAATAGCGTAGCGTTGTAAAAAGAAACTATTTCAAACAAAATCTGGAATCATCATCGACAACGATTACGTTATTTGATTAGTGACTTAACGTTGTTAGCAATACTTCTGTTCACGTCTAACCGGAAAAAGACGCACCTATGTCAATAAATTTAAAAAAGGAACTCGTTAGTCAACCTTTTTGACATTGTCATAGTTTTTTTTTTTAAGTGAAACAAGTTTAAGTGTTATCGGTTATCGAATACTACACTAGTACTACTTAGATATCGATTCATATTTCTTGTAGTTCCTAAAGCATTAAATTAAATTACTTACTTCCTTTAGTGTTCCAGGGTCAAGATTGGCAAAAATAATAAAAAAATAATCAATTCGTAATTAATCGTGAACGAGATTAACAAATTACCTATACCTACGTTGTACCTTAATAAATAAATGTTTCGGATCCTTTACAACGGTATATTTCAATCACTAATAATTGTGTCAGAAACTAATACCTTCATCTACTTTTACTATAATTATTATGTTCGTATACTTACAATGTTATGTAAATATTTCATTAGTTACTATGAGACCAAATACTAGACATACATTAGTGAGTTAAAAAAATATTAACAGAACGAAAAGAAGAGGATTAGTTATAATTAATTCATAGACAGTTCGAAGCCCACTTCACAACTTCTAAGCTTATGAAGCTTTATAAGTTTTTGGGTAATTTTACACAGCACCATCTAGTCCCAAACTAAGCAAAGCTTGTACAGACGCCAGCAGGTCAAGCTATCCAAAACTGTCAAATTTTCCCAATTGAAAATGAACCTTATAAAGTTGTATTAAAGTTGAGAATCTATCAAAGAAATTTGACAGATTGGGGTAGCTTGATGTGCTGGCCTCTGTACTATGGGTGCTAGACAATGGATATAATACTTGTATACTTTTTTATATACATACTTATAAGAAACACCCAGCGAAACAAACAGTTTCAATCACATATAATATATTTGTGTGTCCTTCGGAATCGGACAATTGAACCACACCACTACGACGTCGTCAAAATAGATTAATAGTATCACAAATCATACATTGTACTCGATTTATGACACATCAGTACATCAAGTACTATGTCCTAGAGACCTTGTGATGAACGGTATCCGATGAGTCAGAAATAGAGTGAACCATAGATTGATTCCACCGTAACATCTGCCATAATTGTTAATTTTAATATTCAACATCATCCTAGCCTTTAACCTACGTTGGAGTCATCTTCCAGTCTAACGAAATGCGACTGAATATCATGATTTTACACGAAGCTACTGCCATCAGATCTCCGCAACCCATATTGCTGAGCAATACCGATATCCTCTAAATATTACGGAAGATTGACACTTGTCATACTCACGGCACTCGTTATGACAACCCGACGCGCTTCAAAGCACGAAGGAGTTTCGGTGTGCTAAGTATGATCATCATCCATAACCATAGACAAACATTAACAAACCAATACTATGCGGATAGTATTTATATCTAATTAAATAATGTGGTATAGGTATCTCTCTGTAAAAAAAAATGAAATAGCAGATTTCCTTATACTGCCTCAAAAAAAACTACATAAGTAAACCTAATCCAAGAATTTATTTTGAATTTATTACCTTTTTCACAAATACCTTTTTTATACAACTCACATCATTTGAATTCACCGGCTTCCGTATAGGTAATATATGAAATTTAAAGGCTACAGCTGTATTTGTACAAGTATCACGACAGTTAGTTAAATAAATAAGATTAAGTAAATGCTGAACGACTGCAAATACTAAATACGACGCATAGGTTCGTTCGTTCTTTAAAAAAATGTAAATAATAAATTAAGGTTCATTAAATATTCTATTGAAAATAATAAATACTTTTTTTTTCATTACACCGATATTTACGAAACATACACGCTAGTTAAAATCCACACTAATATCAACAATAAAAAAGTGTTTGCCCTTGTATAATATAAATGCCTGTTTAGTATAGGTAGGTAGGCGTACCCGGTTTTTTAATAAACCAAATACCTAGAAGGGCCCCAAACAAATTTACAGGATGTAAAAATGTATGACTGACATTTTATTAATCAATTAACTCAGATTTTTGTTCTTTTATTTTATTTATAATTCTTTATGTGTAAAAAAAACTCTTTGACTACATAATAGCGATATAAAACAATAACAGTACAATCAGAATTGAAAACATTGTATGTCCAATTAGAAATTACTTCGTCTTTATTTCATAAAATATTTGAATTGGACCTTGACAAGCCAAACTTATTGTTTAGACATTTATTGAGAGAACAAAAAAAAGTTTTGTTGTCAAGTAGAAATTTTAATGAAACTATTGTTGTTATTTAAAACGTTGTCTGTACCAACGTCGGCAATTAAAAATAGTGATTTATTCGAAATCTTAAGTATAATCTGAACAGTAGCGCGTCTTAAAAAAAAAATATCAAATGCACATAGAAGTTTAAAAACAACAAAATAAATAGAGCAATAATATACATAATTTAAATTTCAGCATTGCACCACAAGTCAACTTCCGCAATACTATACTCGGTCACTACACTAATAATCTCATAAAACATTTTTACAAAGAGAATTTATAACAAAGCGCAAAGCGGCGCACAAAAAAAGGCTGTACTTACAAAATTAAAAAAGTTAAATTCCTTTTTTGATTCTTATTAAATGTCACGTGGTCACAACACAGATTATGCACAAGATTAAAATCGTTTTTATTCAACTTTCAAATTGGCGCAGTTTTTGAATAAAGAACAGCGTTCGATGCGCAACGCACGCTCCGGCTGCGCGCTCTCGACCGACTGCCACCACTCGGAAACGAGAGAATGTATGGCGCAACGCAATACAGCGATTGTAGCAGCTGAATTGCGCGTTGTTATTTTTATTGCCTCAGCTGAAAGGAAAACTGCAGAAAACCTATACAATAAGCCAAATGCAAAAGTTTCATTGCAGATTATAAAAAATCTAAAATGTTGGCAACCCGAATCTCATAAAGTAGGTTACCTCTTATGTTTTTTTGGCCGTTGAGTATCAATATGCAGGTAAGTTAAGTAAGCATAATAAAAAAATTACCTTTTACTTCTCAAATGTTTATTTTCAGAAATAAGGAATTACTATGAACCTCCAAAAGGTCGTATAAAAGGTTCTTGTGTCTATGTAGTAAGGAAAAACAAAAAATGTGGCGACCATAGAAACAAAAAAAAAGCATTATACAATTTGTATTACCAAAAATTTCGATACCTGTTGGTTGGTATTGTTGGTTTGCTAATTAATTATAAGTCAATGCCTGTATAACTAAATAGACCTATGTACAGCATGAAAGCAGCTGCATTGTAGGCGCGTACGCATATTATCTCCAAGCGTTATGCTGCGCAAACGCATTCTATATTGAAATGTTTTTTAGCATTTAATACCATTTCTTTTTATGGAAACGATCATTTAAACACTTCCGGTCATTTAAAAAAATAACCGAAGCTGCAAGGTTGTATTAAAGTTGCGAAATATCCATTTGGGTTAAGTGGGTTAGTGACCGCTTTGTTCATAATAAACCGTAAGTATTCCGAGTAAAATAATTCGTATAAACCAAAATATGACTTAAAATTCAAATGTCAATTTCTATTCAACAAATTACTAACAAGAATCCTTAATGTGTCCTAATTTATAAAAAAGGTAGGTAAGCAAGATAAGTCAAAATCTTTGTAGACAAAATCGTAAAAGATAAGATTCTAAGAGATAGTTACTACCATCAACCTAGTTAATTTATCATTGCTTTGTAATCATTATTCATTAATCAGTATTAATCACTCACAATTTAATGTGGATTCTTATACCTATACCAAAGACATTTTAAGTGGTTCATTTTCTAATTTAAAGCGACCCATGCGCTGTCATGGACCACGCTGTGGAACCAAAAAGTTTTTGGATCAACGCCAAGAAACTTAAAAAAAATGTACCTAACATCGACAAGAAAATTTTCTTATGCTACAGAAAAAGGAGCTCGTGCAGAAAGTTCATGGCTAAGGTAACTAAGGTAATAATCAATTGACCAACCACGGTCAATCTGTGGGTGGACCCCTTCGTGTTTCACGTAAAGCCACTGGTCACGGTTATACGAACACCTATCATCGTTAGTAGTGGTCTAAAGGCCAAAAAGCCTGACAAGCAGTCTAATATCAGTATTTTCCGGAAATTGGGTTGCCAACAGACCTCTGTCTGTAACTGGAAGCCGACCGAAATATAGCTGGCAAAAGGCACGGATGATGACGAGAGAGAAAGAAGTAGATTTAAGGTAGATTTTTGAGGAACTAATTATTTATTATTACGATCTCATGTAAAATGTACCAAACCACACCAATAAGTAAATAAATTTGAATCTGAAGCAGCTTAAATAGAAAATACTTAGAATAGAAGTAAGTAAACAAATGGAAGGTTCCCAATGAAGGTGTATACCTACACGAGAACACGTTAAGTTTGTGATAGTTGCACTAGGTACAAAAATCAACACTATTGCGACGAAATACGTTCGCTCTAAACTGCAGCTTTGTCGTCATAATTATGTATCAAATACGCACTTCAATGTCACAAGAACCATCCGCCTCTTTGTCATCTATCTTCTTGCCCCGAAGATTGGCAGTAAAACTACATTCAATGGCAACAAATTCTTTCACAGATTGATTAAGCGAAAAAGCCATCCATCGAACTATCAGAATTTCTACCTTATTTTATCTGATGATGCGAAATAAATTATACTTAACCATCTAGCGTCATTCTCTTCTTTGTCTCAGTCCGTGACAAAAGGAAATGCAAATATTTGCAGAATGAGACACACACATTTCGGTGGCATATCACGAATCGAACTATGTAAACTGGCACCTCATTTATCTCGACATAGCATAGCGCACCCTTCATACACACGGATACAATACAAATAACAGTTGCATTACAAAAAACACCGCTATTGCGACGGGATAAAGGCTGTCCAAAGGAAAAACTAGCATTTTGTGTCGCCGTCTGTACAGTCACACAATACTAAATAGGTACCCACCATTGTGCGCACTATTGACCGGAATTGCGATACAAAAAATATGTCTACGTAATAACTGGGCTCGTAACCGTACACAGATTAAATGGCGTGCGTCGAAAACTATAGCCATAGATATGCATGACGCAAAGATATGAAATACCAAAGAAAAGTAACGTGATGAAATGTTTTCATAATTGGAACCGTTACAACAGTTTTGGGACAATGAACGCGAACAGTTCATTTTTGCACTTTGCCCCAAAGTAGGATTTATTTTAGTTATCGCAGGTGCATTTCTTATACAAATGCACTATCACTCATACCCAGAAAATGCATGCATTAACTACATTACTCATCAGATACCTACAAATATCTCCTTTGGTCCATGTGCAGACAGATGCTGATGTTTTTAAAGTGTAAATCAATCCATGCGAAAAATCGAACAACGACCTGTAGACCAATTCAGGTTTTATAACGTTCAACGATCTATTTCGTTTGGCTAACAGATCGCATTCGTTAACGTACTTGCAGTTGGATCGATAGCTTTTATTGAAATAAGAGAAAAGTTATTAAATGTCAATTAGCTTTATTTTATATGTATATACAATATAACATTTTACAATAAAAAACAAGTTAGTTGATTGGCTTCCCACAGGAGAGACTCATTTCTACTAATCAGAGTTATGTTTGTACCTACAAATATTTTGATCTGTTTAACTCATTCTGTCAATCGTATATCTGACATTATGACTTTAGTGAAACGATTGATTAGATTGAAATGTATCTCATTGTATAATAAGTGCACGAGAAATAGTTAATAGGCTTAGAGTATTAAAGGTCTAAGGCCATTGGACCCGGATGCCAAGCCCCCGTGAGAATTGACCTGTGTTCTGGTCACACCAAACTAAAACTGTCTACAACTGCATTTTGGCCACAGATATTTTAACTAATACTAATTAAAGGCCGCTTTACGACCCAGACAAAGCCAGCGTGGTACTTACCTAAAACTTCTCACTCTGAGCAGATCCTTGCCCAACAGTGGGATATAAAATAGGACAGGATAATAATAGTGATAAATTTGAATGATTCATACAGACAAGACAAGACTCCTGCCCGCAGTCGAATTTTTCCTTCGCTAAAATAACTTTAACATCTTAGCATGGAAAATGCCAAAAGACACAAAAATACAGATTAAACTGATCAGTTAAAAACCATTCCAATCACTACCCCTACTGGGCTTCAAAGCGAATGGTCTAAGTTCCAGCTATATCTACTAGAATAGTAAGTAAGTTTATTGAGTAACACAGATCATTGTCATAACAGACTAAAAATGTCCACTGGTTAACAAAAGCCCCATAGATTCTATTAAGGACCGGTTATACGGTCTACATGCAACGACTCTCAACAACTTTTACTACAAAACTCGGAAGTTAGTAGTCAAATGTATGAAGATATATTACTAAAATACCCATGCAAGTATCTCTTTTTACAAAAACATGAATGGGACTTATGTAACTTTCTAATACACGCTACTTTCACTGTCGATAGTAGATACGTACTCTGTCAATACAATATTGTCGCGACTCATCGGAGAGCGCCGAGGAAATGCGGAGATGCACGTCATCTCCAATTAAATTCAGTACATTACACACTGCACATTACAATGGCATCAGCAGCCTGGTTATTGTCGTGTATAGCAAACCACAACACTAGTCGCCGGATACGAGCGACTCGCGGCAATAAGCCGCTAAGATACCTATCGAATGAATGACGGACTAGGTTCTTCTTCGTTCACGGCACCGCGCGCAAGCGCTAGTCCGCCGACAGACCGTGTGCTGCGCACACGTGCCTATCTCTCTCGCGCCCGCGCTTCCCGCCGCCGCGTACCTTACTGTTACCGAATTAGTTTATATACTTCTAGGGCTAAAGTGTACCTACGATAAGTTTCTTTACAATATACTTACTTTACTTTTACATCCAAGTGGTTAATGTTATTTAACACCCCCTGAACAATCTCATCCTCATACGTGTGATTTTATAGTGCAACTTGTTATTTGTATTGTATCCGTGTGTATGAAGGGTGTGTATGGTTTGTCGAGATAAATGAGGTGCCAGTTTACATAGTTCGATTCGTGATATGCCACCGAAGTGTGTGTGTCTCATTCTGCAAATATTTGCATATGATTCCTTTTGTCACGGACTGAGACAAACCTTTAGGGTCCTGCGTTTGATTCGATCAAGCAAAGTGTTATTGGGTTTTTCTATGAAATTCTCAGTGTCAGCTCAGAGTTTGATCTTGTGCCCCATTAATGGCAATAGGCTCGCCCTCTATTACATTTGGTACACCTCTGCCTAACCCTTCGGGGAATACAAGCGTGCGAGTCGAGCATCACACATGCAAACGTACCACTTGCATGTGTGATGCTCGACTATGGCGTTGGTCATGTTTGTTTATTTGCCGGAATTAAACTATAACCATTTTTGTTTTTAAATACGGAAATTGCTCAAGCTGTGGCAAGCGCTTGCATGTGGAAATCACGCTATCGTATTCTCTCATCTCCTGTCATAGCATCTTCTATGACAACATTATTTCGTTGCAGGTCATGTCAGCATTGCAGGAGTTTAGTGACTGATAGACTGTTCCTCCTGGCCTGTGTGGTGTTAGTTCCTCAGGTCAAATTTGCCAGAAACGCTAGTATGCTCATGGTGAGGCATAAGGTAGGATCTTAGGGGCCATTATTGAGAGCCTTTTTCCATGTGTTCGTCCGACCGATACGCTTTTAATCATCGGAAAGAAAAGCTTCGCCCGAAATGTGAAGAGATGCAGCATATCTCTAATTTACTTATAAGAATAGAGGACAACCATTCAGGCTCTCATTGATATCTTTTTTTATTCGTCTGTCAGACATACGATGCACAATATCAAACACAATAGTAAACGTTACTTATTTCTTTAAATATACCGTATTAATTAGAGGAAAGGTACCAATTTTGGAATACGTGCCTAATATGGAATACCACAATATTTCTGAAACCAAGCGTCCCAAATAATTCAAGCGGATATGTAGTTGCCCCTCCCTTCTTCTTCTTCTTCCTCTTCTTCTTCTTCTCCCTCTTCCTTCTACCCGCATTCCGTTGAATATTCCGTTGAATGCGGGTAGAAGGAAGAAGAAATATTGTGGTATTCCATATTAGGCACGTATTCCATAATTGGTACTTACCTTTCCTCTACTAATTATTCTAAAATAACCTTGTACGTTAGTTAACAGTAAAACGTCTGTACATAATCACGAGACAGCGCTATTTACACGTCTACTAAGTATGAGGGTCATCACATCGAGCTGTACCTCATGTGGGTCACACAACGCACTCCGTCGTGACAGCCGACGCAAACATTACCTGATTGATGGAGGTCGATGCCTGCCGGCGTTTCATTTGATAACAGTGATAACCCTACATTTGTCAACATTAAAAAACATAAGGAAGCTTTAGTACGACTGTCCTTACGTATCTGTCACATAATAAGGACGAATTAATTTTTAAACATCATCAATCTTCATTCTGTAAAGACTATTTCTTGAACCTTATTCTGGAGCAATGATACTTAAGTATTACGAACAATAGACAAGACATCACTATCAAAATAGTAGTCTAGGTACTACATACAGTCAACAGGTTATATTATACAAACTGTCAAATGTCTCCAAATGATTTTAAATCTTAAAATGTTGATGTTTAAGTTCAAAATCAAATGAGAAAATTTGAGTTATGTATAAATAGAGTGGTAACTACATAATATGCTGTTGACCGTACTTGTTACGTATAGATCCATAACATGCAGGTTTTGTTAATAATAATTAGCTACACCCGCATTCGTTCTACACTATCGGTAAACGCATCATAGATACCGATGTTGGCCCAACAAACAGTACCTATATAATTATATTGCTCGAAAAACAAGCACTTTCATCTATATATTTATATCTATAGCTGTTCCTCGCAGTTTTACCCGCATATCAAGGGATTTTTTTAAACAAAACATTGCGTATGTCCTTCTGCAAGAGCTAAACTGTGTACTAAATTTCATCTAAATCAACCAATTTTGATAAAATTGGTACCTGAACCCAGTGGTTCAGTGGTTTAGGCGTCAAAGCGTAGCAGACACACAGACTTTCGCATTTATAATAGTAAGTAGGGAATTAGGAATAAAAAACAATTGCTGTTTGTCAGTCTCACTAAAACTCAGAAACGGCTTGACCGATTTTGTATTATTTGTGTGTTGACGTATTCAGAATTGGATCCGGTAGGGGGCGCTGCAATTGGGTTTCAGGACGCCTGCCGGACCAGCTAGTTTAATTTATATATCTACCATGAGTTAAGACAAATTAATACAACCTATTATTATTTTACAAATCCCTTACGTACAGACAATTTTAAAATAAATTGAAACGACTTACATTGATTGAATATTCTGTCTCAAATGACAATTTTCCCGCCTTTGGTGCGTGTTCCGAGAAAATTATTAACAACGCAAAGACATTTTTTCATACCACCAATTCTTGAGAATTCATTGAATTGCCTGGCTTAATTGTTATGTCAAAGTGCAGTTAATTCGAGATGTAAAGCAAAAAAAATCTTTGTAATCGCTGGAAGGCGCGTGTATTGTTAGCCAGCGAAAGTGGTTACGTCATTAAAGATTTGAAGCGGGGCAGCTCTAATTACTGCAATTCATTAACAACATTTTACTCGTATGTACGTCTTTATAAAAAAACCACCAGTTACGTGATATGCGAATATTATTTTTAATTCGACTACATACAACAAGTACAATTAATTTTTTTGATATAACCTGTTACCGATTGTTATTTAATTTCGCTTTTGATTTTGTTGTTATTAAACAAGAATTAAAACGTGTCACTTGCAGTTAATTAGTAAAATGATTATTATTGTGATGTATCCTAAGTATATTATGAAATCTAAAACAATATGAGAAATCATAAAGACTAATTAACAAAATAAGTAATTAGATTGTAATTTAGCTAATGTAAACGCGTTTATTTTTTTATTATAAAAATGCGTTTATTTCATCTCCACAAATTACAATATTAGGGATACAAAATTGAGAAAAGTTTTACAATTGGTAGGTCTAGGTAGTAGGTACTTATTTTGAACATAAAGAAAACATGACAAGTTTGGTCTGTAATTTGTGGGAGATCTCGAGTCTAAACTAAGCCTAGGCCTGTATTTTAGCACTCCAGGCCCCCCAAAACTCTAATGTCAAAAATTGACAGGTAATTAATCATTGCGTGTCTGATTTGTGTGTGTTTCCGTTGTGTGTTTTGTGTTTGTATGTGTATGTGTGTGTTTGCGTGTGCGTGCGTGCGTGCGCGCGTGTCTGTGTGTGTGTGTGTGTGTGTGTGTGTGCGTGTGGGTGCGCGTGACAGTTTGTATATTATGTTTCCTGCTAAGTTACGAGTTCAATGATTTTTTCAGTATCAGTATAGTCCAAGTCTAGTAACCATTCCTTGTAATTCAATACTAGGCAATATTGACACGCATGGCCACCATATGTATGTTCTCATTGATGTGTCAGTTCTGTAACAGTCTCTCTGATGTTCCACTGAATTTGTTTGGAATACACAAATGAATAAAGAAATAAAAAAGCTGTGCTGGCCTAGTGATATGACCAATGGACTGCCAAGTCGAAGGTCTCTAGTTCGAATCCAAGGCACGCACCTCTGACATTTCGAAATCATGTGTGTATTAATAATTAATTATCACCTGCTTAAACGGTGAAGGAAAACATCTTGAGGAAACGTGCATGCCTTAGAGATTATCTCGACGGCGTGTGAAATCTGCCAACCCGCACTAGGCCAGCGTGGTGCACTATAGCCTAAGCCCTCTCATTCTATAAGAGGAGACCTGTGCCCAGCAGTGGTATACTATATGGGTTGATGATGACACAAATGAAAATAAATAAATAAATATTCTTGGACAATTTTACGCAGCACCATCTAATCTCAAACTAAGCAGAGCTGATGACGGTAGGTTACATTCATTTTGTCTCAAAAACAACAAGCAACAGCCTGTAGCTTATAAAAGTACGAACTTATTGAGCTGACCTCCGACCTACCGAGCGGTCATGACCGTTGCCGCCGTCACATGACGATGCAATAGACGGCTGATGGCCAACATCACGAGCTTCTAATAATGTAATGTCTCATCAATCTTAACGATTAGTGCCTATTTGTCTATATAAACGTTCAGATGTCAAAGATCTTTGCAATGAGGAATTTGACTGACGTTATTACGCAAGTTTAACAACCAAATAATAATAAATAAATCTCTTTATTTTATTTGCCAAATGAGAACAACCTTGTAAAATTTTAATAAGATCTTAGTAGTTAATTTAGCGAAGGAAACATTCGACTGCGGGCAGCATTGGAACCTGCGTTTTATGGTAGACACTATGCCACCGCGAGTCCCACCCGCAATGGCAAATTTGCATCGCTTAGTGTCGCTTTTTATATTAAATATTGACACGTGTATAAGATCCAAATCAAAACCATTGGAAGCTTCGAATTCTGCTTACATTTTAGTTTCCCGTTGTCCGACAATACAGACAAATAGATGACCGACTGGTGTTTCAAGACAAATTTGTTTTCTGCAAAGGAATCCGATTGTGTGCGATACAATAGCGTCGGATCGATCTAATAATTTTGTTATTACACGTTATGTAAAGGTATGACATAGTTGGAAGACTTAGTAAGCTTAAGTGGCAATGGGTGGGGCACATAGCTCGTAGAACTGATGGCCGCTGGGGCAAAAAGGTTCTCGAGTGGAGACCACGCACCAGAAAGCGCAGCGTGGGACAGCCAACGAGATGGACGGACGACCTGGTAAAGGTCGCTGGAAGTCGTTAGATGCGGGCGGCTTATAACCGGTCTTTGTGGAAGTCTATGGGGGAGGCCTTTGTTCAGCAGTGGCCCTCCTGTTGCTGATATGATGATGATAATGATGTAAAGGTAACATACTCCTCGTATACTCAACATATACTCTTAGCTATTATTACAAATAAGTTCATATTTATGTTTGTTGTGAATAGAAACACGTGGTCAATTTAGACCTAACTACGTTGATCAACCGGTCTGCAATGTCAAGCTGCACTAGCCATGGTCACTCTATGGACCTCTCCATGCCTCGGAGAGCACATAAAGCTTTCGGTCCTGATTGTCATGCGAACCTATGACAACCAGTTTATCCTTATTTCGGTATTCCTTAGAAATTGAGTTGCGGAGGTGTGATGGCAGTCGCTTTGTGTAAAATACTGATATTTAGCCGCATCTGGTTAGACAGGAAGCCGACCCCAAAATAATAGGGAATAGACTTGGAAGAGGATGATGATATGAAATAAAAAAAAGTATTGGTAATAAAGCAAACAAGATTTTCTGATAAGTCACTACATCATCAACCCATATACTGTCCCACTGCTGGGCACGGGTCTCCTCTCATATTGAGAGGGATTAGGCTATAGTCCACTACGCTGGCCTAGTGCGGGTTGGCAAACTTCACAAACCGTTGAGAACAATCTCTAAGGTATGCAGGTTTCCTCACGATGTTTTCCTTCACCGTTTAAGCGAGTGATAATTAATTATTAATACGCACATGAATTCGAAAAGTCAGAGGTGCGTGCCTTGGGTTCGAACTTGAGACCTTCGACGTGGCAGTCCAATGGTCATACCACTAGGCTATCACTGCTTGTCACTATAAAATAATTTTATATCTATACATATTATTAACGAAACAAAACTAACAAAAAGGATTTATATGGCGAATGTCAGTGGAACCGCCGAGAGGGGACGCCCTAGAAAAACTTATACCGACCTTATTGGTGAGGTTCTTCAAAAAGGTCAGGTGCGTAGTACTCGCAACCGGCGTGTATGTATGACAAGATGTATGAATGTGGTCGAAGCGAAAGAAGTATGCAAGAATCGTAGCAAGTGGCGTTCTTTAGTTTCTGCCTACCCCTATGGGAAAAAGGCGTGAGTGTATGTATGTATGTATGTATTATTAACGAATTCGCTTCCCACCGTCTGCCCCTCTGTACACTGAGATCTTTTAAACAACGGAACAGATTTTAATGTCGTTTTCACTACCATTTAGATAATTTATATGTATCATAGAGGTTCATTACACACGCTTGTTACACTAGTACGAAGCCGGGGCCGGTCCAGTCTTTTCATAAACCATTCCTTGGAGGTCTCTTACGAAAATTATTCGTACGAAGTTTCAGCTATGGATCACACGTTCCCCTACCATGAAAGGGTTTCCGCTCTAACGATCGACCTACTGTTTTGCATTAAGGCTTTCTAAGAAGATCAGCACTTCGTTACTTGAAATACAGTCAGCAACGAAAGTCGCTGAACACGTTGCAATATTCAATATGATTTTTATTATGTATAAAGTTACTGGCATATGAAGGTTATGCGAAATAATTTCATAGATGACAATTAAATATTTAGGTTACCTTAATAGAAAAAACCTCTTAACATGTTCGGAGTTGTAATGGTCACACACACTGGTCTAAAAGGGTCTTAAAAACTCAACACACATTCTTAACTGTAGATCAGATATACCCATAACATAACATACCACCACGACTGTATTCCCCCAAGGGTTAGGCAGAGGTGTACCAATGTACATCCACAGATTGCCGGTATGTTTAGGTCCTATGTAAGAGGGGGCGAGCCATTTTCAATTAACCAGGCTCTCCCTACATCGTCGTAATGATTATGTTATGATTAAGACATGTATTCGCCCTACGCCAAAGAATTCTTTCGTTACAACAAAACGGCACGCTTACTGAGCTAGTAAATACGGGGGTAGTTTACTAGCTCAGTAACCTTGTGAACACAATCACGCATACCAACAGATCACAACAGTGACAAATAAACATAATACCTTGTTTATTCAAAACAGTGCAGTGATTATCAAGTGACTACTGCATCGGATTGCGGAACCATGATCCAAGTTTGAAATATGTAGATTATTTGTTTTTGGAATATAATAAACCGCGCATCAAAAATACTGATTGAGCTACAAAATTACTAATTGAGCAGCAAAATTACTGATTGAGCTGCAAAATACAGATGTGTGTTTTGAGACCAAGTTAGTGTTTAGAACAAAAGTTTGAGGTGACTTTTTTGCTGTGCAATAAATATTTTTGCTTAGGATTGGGAATTATTTAGTTATACTAGTCTTTGTTTTTTACGAGCAATACCGCAGGATACCTACACATCCACCTGTTCGCTGTCATGGTGAATACCATGGGCTTAATAATTGATTTATTGCCAGTTTAAATTAAACTGACTCTATTAATATTTATTTTATTACCTACCTAGCGAAATTAATGTGTTAAAATTGATATCGTATAGACGAAACCAATTTTCATACCAATTTTAATTACGAGATTCAATTGCAATTAATTTTATATTCGAATGATCCATGGTCAGTCAAAATCTTGTTTGGTATGAGTCTACGAGTCTGTACAAAAAATGATAAGCAATCGGGATACTAAAATAATCTTGCAGGAAATCGAAGTGAAATAACACTGCTGGGTTGTGTTTCTTACGGTGAGCAAGGTTGCCACGAGGAAACGTTGCTGAAAAAATCGAATTAGAAAATTTGAGTTACCTATAACTTTTTTAAGAGAGGTAGGGCATAGTGGCAGTAATTCCACTCAAATTGGAGCTGCCCGACTGGGGAAGTATCTCCGCCTTGCAGAAAATGAAGTGAATTAACACTGCTTTGAGCTGTGTTGTGTCCCTTGGTGAGCAAGGTTGCCAGTGCTCCGCGAGAAAACGTTGTGTTGACAATCGTTAGTCAGAACCTAGAAAGCCTGACAACCAGTCTATCCTCAGGATATCGGTATTACCCAGCAATGGGGTGATGGCAGTCGCTTCGTGTGAAATGCTGATATTCATTACTGTTATATTGGAAGCCGACCTCAATATACATAGTTGGGATAAGGCTCGGAGCAAGAAGGCCCGAGCAGGCCACGCGGTTTGCAGTTTCCGCGCCCCGCTCAGCGGATCGGCGGAAGCAGGGGAGGGAGAAGGTCTACCGTCTCTCTCCCCTTACGCGTAGGGGGATGTATGAGCGGCCCGCCACTGCCGGGTCTACCGACGAATTCTACAGCGCTCCCGGCACTAAAGTGGTGACGCGAAACGCCGAGGTTGGTTTTAGTCTTTTCAGAGCGGAGCCCTACACACCCGAAATGTTTTATGCACTCTCCCCGGAGCGGTGGGTAGTACATAAAACATTTCCAACCCCGTCAACAAAAAGAATTGGGTGGGAGCAAGAAGCCGCATGTGGTTAGACTGGAAGCTAACCCCAACATAGTTGGAAATAAGCTAGGATTTTTATAATGCATGTTTTTTTTTCAATACCCTAGCCCTGACAGAGGTAAGGCCAGAGGACCAGTTACGTCAGCAGTTTGGTCAAAAACTAAAAAATGCAACATTCACGCGGTCACAGGCGCAGGCGCATGAGATCACCCGGCAGTAATCAAACAGGTAATTCCGATCATGGTCCTTGTCGGTCACACAGAAACAAGTATTTTATTACATATTTCTATTTTATTTATATCTTATGGGGTGCTAAGCAAAGATAAATTATTATATTATACTAGCTGACCCCGCAAACGTTGTTTTGCCATAAAAAAAAAAATTTAGGGGTATGAAAAATAGATGTTGGCCTATTCTCAGACCTTCCCGATAAGCACAAAAAATTTCATCAAAATCGGTCAAGCCGTTTCGGAGGAGTATGGCAACGAAAACTGTGACACGAGAATTTTATATATTAGATTAAGTATTTTCGAAACCTGTTTCTCATTACAGATAATACCTATAAGTAATAAAAGATTTTATTGTTAGACATTTCATATTGAAATAAGATATGTTGTGTTGTTATACTCGATGTACAATATTATATCATGTTTTACTGTTGAACATTACTATATTATTTCTAGCTATATGTACTTAATTATAGTTTCTTTTTTCAATATTCGTAAATAAATTATTTGAGGAAAAATACCTTCAATCTCATATTGAAGCAAAGAGTGAAAATAAAGAGCAATGCAACTGTTGAAAGGAAATATACATACTGTTGATTGTCGTGACGAATTGTTAATTATTGCAGGTTTATTAGCCACAAGTTTAAAACAAATAAACAAATCACACAATAACTTTTACACATCATCGACTGGGTATTTCAATATCAAACTCTTGTGAGATTGTAATATCAGTGCTCATATTTCATCATTGATCATGAACTCAAGATTCGATAACTCCGTATTTTTATCTTATCTCAATTTGTCACAGGTGATCTTCAAAAATATAATACAAATAAAAACACTGAATAAGTACGGAGTTACATAATCTTCCTCATCGCTTTCGATGACCGCGACCCTGACTAATTAAACCAAATTTTTTTTTATTCCACTAAGGTGACAAACAAGCATACCTGATGGTAAACGGTTCCCGTTGCCTGTAGAAGCTTGTAACAGCAGGGGTATCACTTGAGCGTTGCTGACTCTAGAGAAACAGTTGGGTTGGTAGTATAAGGGTCAAAGTCCCCCCACTGCCAACACAACGTTTTCTCGCGGAGCACTGGCAACCTTGCTCACCCTAAGGAACTCAACACAGCCCAAAGCAGGTTATTTCACTTCAATTTTCTGCAAAGCGGTCGATTTACATAATATATTATAATATTAAGCCTTAAGTTTCAGTTTATTTCACACATCGATATACCATAAAAAAACCACGAACTCTGAATATTAAAACTACTTAATAGTTAAATTTAACACTGACTTGACCGACTGACAAATAACGACAACATTTAAATTACATTAAGTATGTTAAACAATCTACTATAACTACCAACTTAGTACTCGAATCAACAAGATATTCTCCGAGTTTTCCACTAGATGCCTCATTTTTATCTCATAGGATTGCTTTCAAAATCAATCAATCAAAATAGTTTTATTTTCATATAAACCATCTAAAGGCACTTATGAAATGTCGCGTCGTCGTGCACGGTTCCAAATTAGTCGTTTCCTATGGAGAAAAACTTTAAGTATCTATCTTAAAAAGGTGGTCCACTTGGCTAAGAAATTGGCCAATTTATAAGGACATGTTCCCAATGTCCACTCTATGTATAACCCTCGCCACCACCAGCTTCGCCGCCACCATCGCTTTGCTTGGACCTAGGGGTCTACTATTTTATTCTGTCAAAATCGTCGTCCAATGATTTTAGAATTGTTGATTTTTGACAGTTGTCTATGAACTGTCATTGCTTATGTCATTGAGTGCCATTGAAGAATGGTCGTCCATACTGATACAATTAAAAAAGCAATTTGGCCCCAGGTGTATTATGTACAAAGCTGTTCTAAGTTTTTTTTTGTCATCGTCTAACGGGTGCGGCCGCATCTCAACACAATAGCCATATATTTTGTGAGCTGGTATGGTCGTGATTGACAAGCCAAGGTCTTTGCCAAGCAATAATATTTAAGATAATATATATTTTACAATACCTACATGCAAATTTATTTAATTTATTTCAGTAACGATACTAAATGCAATTTGATTGACTTATGGAATTAATGTAAATTCTATACTATAAATCAACACTATGTACAAATATTAAAGAGCCCCCAGTCTCTGGGCAATCCAGCCCGCTCCTTAGGCACACAGTATCTTCAAACAGGCATAGTTACCCGTGGACAGGTTAATCTTTTTACCACGACATGGCCTATATTCTTGTGTAGCTCATGCAAGTTATGCAAGTACAGAAAAAGAAGTCTGGTCCATTACTGGGCACGGGTCTTTTCTCAAGTGCGTTCATGATTTCGTAAATTCAGAGGTGCCTTGTATTCGGACTCAAGACCTATTAACTTAGTACTTGGTCATATCACTAGGTTATCACTGCTACAAACCGCCAAGATATCGCCAAATCAGTCGCCAAAGAAGGCCTTCGTACAGACCTTCAACGCATGGAAGTACGGGTCGGTGAGCCGACACTAAGGCGGTACGAACATAATGCGTGACTGATACACGCTTCATGGTTATACCCTTTGGGGGCTAGTTATCTTAGATACAATAATAATCAATATACTCGTAATAATACGTGAAGACAAAACTTTGTTACCCTTTTTAAAGTTATTGCGCGTACGGAGGAATATTTTGACATGGTTAAAGTTATTATAGAGAAGGAGTGCAGAAAGCTAAAATGTATCCAAAATTGTACAAATAAAGTCCAAGGGTACTAGTTATAGACACAGTTCACCGGTAGGGAAACCTAAATATACCGGCGAACTATGGGTAGTTGCTTAATAAAAAAATAATATAAAAATTATTGCCAAAGATGGTGAGATGAGCTTGACTTTTTCTGGAAGAATTGGCCCAAAATAGCCTTTAACCTTGAGGAATGGAAGGAGGTTAGGGAGGCCCTTGCTCTACAGTGGGACGACAACGGCTAAATAATAATAATAATAATATAAAAATTGTTAGTACCTACCTAAAGAAAAATTAAAGAATCACTTATGTTTGAACAAAATTTTGGTCCATCTACAGTATGGTTCAAATGAATGCTAAACTCCGATACAATACTAGTTATCGCAGATTATTCTAAGAGCGTGTGTATGTAGGTGCGTCCGTTGTGGGCACCGTTATCGCCAGTTATCGCTCATACGGAACAGGTAATCGTTACGTGGGAACTGCTCTACATCACTGTTTGAAAGTGATGTCCATTGTTTGATCCTATTTTTTTGTCTATGGTTTTGGCGATTTCGCTTTCCGCTTAGCATTTGTTTTCATGACCTTTTGTGTTTAGATTGTGTGGAATCTGGTTACCAAAACCTACCGGTGGCTATACAGCCCTACACCTGTGCCTTTTAAAATAAAAGGATAGGGGAACACAGGCGTAATGATAAACTTATTAGACAGTGAATCTACTCAACCCAGGGCAAATTCTAAATAAGACTTTCAGACGATGTTAGATCATAATAAGTCACAATCTGTCACAATTCAATTCTAGCTAAATTATGAAAAAGAAAGATTAAATCTAGACAAAACAATTTCACTACACAAAATTAACAAGTTTATATCGTAAAAAGACTACATAACTAATTACTTCGTACACATAATTAAAGTATAATTTGTTATAAAAGACTTCATCATATTATTGTATTACGTAACCTACATAAAACCACTTTCGTTATTACCAGACGATGAACATGAAGCCACAAAACTAAAACTCGTTTCGCTTTATGCAAATTTGATGACAGCAATTTATAATAATCGATGTATCGATGTTTTGATTGTGTAGTTGTAATGTAAACTTTTTCTCGAGATTGACATACGTTTTCGAAAAGTAAGCTCATTTGATATTTTGAACATCGAGAAAAAAAATCAGAAACGGTATTTATGGGTATTAATCTCTAGGGCTTTTTTACTTTTAAAATGACAAAGTGTTTTTCAAGAATTTCGGAAACAGACAAAAAAAAATTTATTGTATATTATTTTATTGTACAGTCAACAAAAGAGTTTGGTAAGTATACAGATCTGAATCAGATTTGGTATAGAAATCTGCATCTTTACACAGATTGTGATTTCAATAATTACCCGTCAAAGAGTTTGATGTGTAGCAGCTTACAATACCTGCGTTTTGACACATATTGCGTAATACATAATTACACAATCTTTAAAAAAACACGATGTTTAATTAGCTGGCTGTATACCTAACTCTTTTGTTGAACGTACTGCTTTATTTTTTCGAAAAGTCGTAGGTGCGTGCCCTGGATTCGAACTCGAGACTTTGGACTTGGTAGTCCAACTAGGCTATCACTGCTTGGGTATCAATCATTAATTATGACTCGCTTAAAAACGGTGAAGGAAAAACATCGTGAGGAAACCTGCATGCCTGAGACATTTTCTTGACGGCGTGTGAAGTCTATCAAGCCGCACTAGGCCAGCGTGGTTGACTATAGCCTTAATCCCTCTTATTCCTAAGAGGTGACCCGTGCCCAGCACTGGGACTTTATATGGGGTGATGATGATATAATAGGAATGCTTACGACACGGAACACGGAATATTTTAATTCCTAAGGAGAAAATTATTAAGTATGCATTTCTGCTATATAATTATGATACAGAAAAAAATTGGCATATCCAGGGCGTCTGCCCAATAATGGCGCGCGTGCCAACGCAACTATAATCGCCTAATTCCGGGGAACAATTGAACGCAGGACCAGCGGCCAACATATTCCTTTACTCAAGCTTCTAAAAAAATATATTATTTATTTATTTGGCATCATTCTATCCTATTTCTTTATCCGATAAACAAAAGAAGATACTAAGAATGACAGAAATCGCAAACACGAACTCTTTTACAAATTTACCCTTAGGTAAATTTGTAAAAGGGTTCGTAAGTATTACCCTTAGGTAATACTAGAATGACATCAAAAGCTCTAGCTGTTTACAATCTCTAAGCTTACACAATGTAGTCGCTAAGTCACAACAAGTTGCTTTTGTCACGCCCATATTTGCAAGACCTGTTTGACGGGATCACAGACGGTTTGACTTTGTTGGCCATATTACCGACCGGTGCAAAAATATGACACGGATATACGTAACTTTTATGAATTTGTGGAAAGCTTTTAGACGATGTTTTTTTTTTCTATTCATTGTCTGCAAGTTAAGTATTTCCAGACTGTCACTTGTCTAACTAATGAGATCAGCCTGTCACAGTTGTGGCGAATGTCATGATTGCCATGACAGTAACAATAAAGGGCTATAAAACTGCGGTTTTTGGTCAGTATGTTTTTTGGAACGAAGTTCCTTATCGCGCGTTGTGAAAGGGGGCTAGACGGAAAAAATTCTTACGAACAGTTGTCACGACACTTTTTGCTTGTCAATAATATTTGAATTTCGAATTATTGAGTGAATGACAATATTTGAATTTCACGCGTTGTGAATTGTTGAGTGTATACAGGTTTTTTTATTTTTAATTATTAAATTTTAGTGAAAGGAACTTCGTTCCATCCGGGTGTCCCTTGACACCTCTCAAGTTTTTTATTTTTTTCTGTTTATTATACTGGATTAATTTATTAGTAGGTACACATCAAACTACATTGTTCTCATGAACTTTTCAGAACAAAAATTGTAAATCAAGATTGACACTTTAATCATGTTTTTTCTACAAGAGTGTCTATGAAGTTTCTTGCCGGTTCTTTTCCATAAGACCCACTTTTTGGAACCGTGCAGCTAGTTTTGACTTTTCAAAAGTGCTATTTTAATGGTCTAATTGAAATAAAATAATTGACTGACTTTGGACATCCAAAAACAACGATAATCGTCAAAAAGTTCCAACAAAAAAATGTGTCATCAAATGGCTGTAGGAGAATCCCACTCGCGTCGACATCTTCACTGACCGACACGGCCGAGTTCGCAATAAATGTTATACTTAGTTATGTTTTCAGACGAGCCATTTAGCTCTAGTATTTATTTACATATACTGTACTTTACTGTACAGTATATGTAGGTACCTATTTTATAGTAAATAATAAATAAATAAATATAAATATGTTTGGGTCATTTTTTTACACAGCACCATCTAGTCCCAAACTAAGCGTGATATGGATACCGACTCGCACACGAAGGGTTTCGTACCAGAGCCCCCCTTAAATATGTATTTTATTTATTTTTATTTATTTATTTGATGCACAAAACACATTACAATCATAATATAAACACCATAAAAATTAAAACATTTTCACCTAGATTGTAACGTAACACTATGTGCATACTACGAAATCACAATAATAAGATAATTAAAAGCTCATAAAATTTAAAACTAATAAAAGGAAAACATTATGTGTCGAATGACAACACTAGTAATTTTACAATAAGTGTGGGTTCAGATCCATCAGGCGTAGATTCCCAGGCCAGGAGGATCCTCACTCAATTTCCAATGGAGAATGCCTTTAATAACGGAGGTAAATTTGTGAATATTTTGATTGAATATATCAACAAGTTTGTGATTGCTCTTAGCCATCTCGTTATATAGACGAGCCATCCTGGTCAAAGGGTTGTAATACGAAATGTTGTTTCTATGAATTTGTAAGGAAAAGAGATTAACTACATTAGATCTACGGGCACTAAATTTAATGTTAAGGCTTATGTGAGACAGTAATTCGGGAGAATCTATAATAGAGTGGATAATTTTATAAAGGTATACTAAATCGAAAATTATGCGTCTGGTTTCTAATGGCTGAATTTTAAATTTCAGAAGTCTATCTCTATAACGTAAGTTAGTTCGGCCAGGTTTTATGCGATAGCTTAGAATACTGAGAAATTTCCTCTGAATACGTTCAACTTCGTCGATGTGCACCTTATAATTTGGTGACCATATAGGACTACCGTATTCTAATATACTTCTCACGAGGGCGAAGTATAAATACAAGGTGCTACGAGGGTTTTTAAAGCCTTTTGTGGATCTTAAAATGAAACCTAATAGATGGTTTGCTTTGGATGTGATATGATTATAGTGGGCACGAAATGAAAGTTTATCGTCAAAGAGGATACCTAGGTCTTTTGCAACATAAGATCTGTTAATTAATTGACCTTGTATGTCGTAGCCCCATATGATTTTATTACGTTTGTTAGTAAACGATATGACAAAACATTTGCTTGTATTTAAATACATGTAGTTAAAATTACACCATCGCGATATGGTATTAATATCACGTTGCAAGGATAAGCAGTCATCTGAATTTGTAATAGATGTAAAGATTTTTAAGTCGTCTGCATATAATAGACAATTGCAAGACAGGTTTTGAATAAGGTCATTAATAAAGACTACGAAGAATAATGGTCCTAAGTGGGAGCAATGAGGTACTCCAGATGTCACTTCTACGGGTGTAGAGATAAAGCCTCTTAATGTGACCAACTGAGTTCTGGAGTCGAGGTATGAGCAAATCCATCTATATAAACTACCGTGGATACCATATGACGCTAACTTATGACAGAGCAGATGGTGATTAACTTTGTCAAAAGCCTTAGAGAAGTCGGTGTAAACAGAGTCAACTTGACCACCAATGGCAAACGCTTGACAAAGATAATTCTTGTATTCAAGCAGGTTAGTGACCGTTGACTTGTTTTTAACAAAACCATGTTGTTTATCTGATAGAATAGGCTTAAAATGACTGTACAAATGAGTATACACTACTGACTCAAATAATTTGGCAAGACAAGATAAAATGCTTATCGGTCTATAGTTTTTACAATTTGACTTATCACCATTTTTGTAAATAGGTATGATGTGGGCCGTTTTCCAACGCTTAGGAAACACACCACTAGTTATTGATTTGTTAAAAAGAACGCATAGTGGGATTGACAACTCCTTTCCGCAGAGTTTTATAAAACTAGGAGGCAAAGAATCAGGGCCTGGCCCCTTATTTATATCTAAATTTTTTATCTTACGTTCGATATCACTGACCGTTATAGAAAAACCAGATAATGTATTAAAAAAAGTATTATTTATAGCGCCTGACTGACCAATGTAAGGGTTAGTATTATTAATAGATTTACTGTCAAAAACTGAACCAAAGTAACGAGAGAAAAGGGTGCAGATCCCCTGTCCACTTGACTCTGAAGTATCTTCAAATTTCATGGTGTGGGGAACTGAAATATGGCCTTTACGATTATTCACAAATCTCCAAAATGATTTTATGTCCTTCGCCAAAGAATCCTCGACGGCCGAGATATACCTGTCGTAGCATGTCTTGGTAAGAGATTTGCATCTCTCCCGAAGCAGTGAGAAAACATCGTAATCGCGGGGGTTCCCAAACCTCTTAAACCGTTTATGATATAAATTTTTTTCTTCATTACATTTAATTAAAGATTTGCTGTACCAGATGGGATAAGATGAAACTTTGCAGGAACTACACGGTGTATGTCTTCTTATTATTTCAAATAATGTGTTATAAAAAGCTTCAGTACTTTCGTCGATACATGCGTAAGATAAAATTTCTGACCAATCTACAGAGCGAAGTTCAGACTTAACTTTCTCATAATTACATTTAGCAAAATTAAGCCGTTTGATGTTAGCACATTGAAGCCCTTTTGAGATACGAATTGGGGATAAAGTAATAGAAATTGCAGGATGATTTTTATCTAGCAAACTTAATGCAAGTGTTTCATTAACATTTATACAGTCCATGTTAGAAAGCACCAAATCCAACAAGCGAGCATTTGCATTTGTGACTAAATTATACTGTTTTAGATTACACAGCGACATTAATTCATTTAGCAGAAGAAGCTTCCTACTCGGAGACAAAGAGACCGAAGGAGAGGGATTAATCGAATCAAAGTAATCAGGTGTATTAAAGTCGCCAATTAATAAGTAATCGTCTGAAGGAAAACGATTTAAAACTAAATTCTGGCAATGGCTGTAGAAACCTTCAAGGTTGTTAATACTAATATCGGGAGGCAAGTAGCAAACACATAAATTCAAGCGAGAACAGTCACGTGACTCGGGAATAAGTGTGACCCAGACATCCTCCATATCACTATCCCATGATGCTTGACGGATGACCTGGTATTTTTTATGCACGGCGAGTAAAACTCCACCTCCTTCAGTCTTAGAAGAGGAAGAATCCGCGCGATCTCGTCTGAAAAGATTATAACGGGCGTCAACAACTTCGCCATCGAAAACGCTCATGTTTAGGTTCGTTTCCGTCAAGCATATGACATCGAAATTAGAATTTAACAAATTTAATGTAAATTGCGTTAATTTGCTGCGAATTCTATTTACATTTTGATAATTTTATTATGTATTTATTTTTAAAGTGAATATATTCAGTGAATGTTTCAAGCGTCTACCTATTGCCGTTATTAATATCGACCAAAAAACGGGAAAAAAAACAAAACACCTTTGTTGTATGGGAGCCCCCCCTTAAATATTTATTTTAATCTGTTTTTAGCGTAACAGTTGCGCTTAGTACCACTAGGCTAATTAGGCTTAGGCTTAGGCAAAAAAAATCTCAATACTTTTCAAACTATAGAATTTTAGTTATGTTTATTCCCCTATAAGATTTTAGTCCCCCGTTAAATTACTTTTTGGCACACGACTGTCCTAACGATACTGTCGCACATTATTAATTCAATATTTGAATACATATTCAAGACGCACTTGAATAAGTAATCAAGTATAATTAGGATTAACAGTCCATGCGATAAAATTAATACCTACCAAATTAACATTTAAAAAACCGATATTTCAGTCAAATTAGAAAATGGAAAGTCGACATTTTCACGTGAAATCACAACGTTAGGCTGCATCGACGATTGAATATTTTTTAAACATGTTGCTAATGCATTTATAATTTGATGTAGCGAAGTAATGTTTGGTTTAGTAGTCAGTTACACACATTATCCTTCGAGACACACCAACTATGTTGGCGTCGGCTTTCAGTATAACAAGATGCGGCTGATTATCAGTATTTTGCACAAAGCGACTGCCATCAGACCTCCGCAACCCAATTTCTGGATAATACCAAGAGAGGATAGAGTGGTTGTCAGGCATTTTGGGCTTCTGACTACCACTAACGATTGTCAAAGGTGTTCGCATGACAAAGACCGACGGCTCTACGTGCTCTCCGTATACGTAATTCTAAATACAGTCAACAGCACATTATGGCATCCAAAACTGTCAAAATTTCTTCAATCCATTTTCAATTTTATTTCCATACTACAGAGTTTATTATCCATTAGAGAAATTTGACAGTTTGTGGTGATATTGCTGTTATTTGTACTCATTCCATTTTACCGCGCGCTTACTAGAGGCCGTTAGGGTAATATTTATTTATTTGTGGGAAGACTTACAGACAAATAACAAAACAGAATGCTTAAAATAATATAAAAAACAAAATTGCTAATTACAAGTCTCCACTCATAAAATGATTGCATACGGGCGCTACATGGGGTAGAGACGCCTCTGGAGTGATCTGGGGAGGCGGCAGGGTCTATCGGACTGGTAGTACCATTAAAAAACCGCACTTGCCTTCACTCGCCCTATAATCATGGCCATGGGATCCGTGAAATTCGCCACGACCATGACAGGAAAGACAATAGCCTACTGTTTTCTACATGGATACAACATACCGTCATGCCTGTATTCGCCGAAGGGTTAGGCAGAGGTGTACTAATATACACCCACTGTTAGCCGGTGTGTTCAGGTCCCATGTAGGTAATACTATTGCCATTAATCGAGCACAATTCCAATCTCAGAGCTGATACTGAGAATTTCTTGGGAAAACCCAATAACACTTTGCTTGACCTGAGAATCTAACCCGTCTGGGGTTTCTCTAGCGTTTTTCGGCTTTACAGTTTGTTAACGACATTCTGAAACAACCGCAAACGTTCTGAGTAACAATACTAAGCCACCTCGAAACGGTCTTCTTCGGTTATTATTGTGTACATCATGATGACAGGATTGTTGCAGTTGTGAAAATTGTTATTAGGTACTGTAGACGTCGCTACAAGGAGTCAGCATATGACTGGCTGGTTTGAATAAGAAGAAATAATCATTTGTATCGTAGAATGTTGAGTCAAGTGATGTTGGTTGGTTGTCACATGGAGATTTCCTTTGACCTTTGAAGAATAAAGTCCCAAAGTACCTTTTAACCGAGAGTTTCTTTGATTTGCCTCCTAGGATCCTATAAGGGTCCTATACCTACCATTACCATTTTTTTTAATGGTAAGTATAGGTACTATTGAATAAAAATATATGCCTCGGAGAGCACGTAAAGCCGTCGGTTTCAGTTACTAACACATATAACAATCGTTAGTGGTAGACGTAGTCAGAAGCTTAAAAAACCTGACAACCAGTCTATCCACCGGACATCGGTATTGCCCCGAAAGTAGCTTCGTGTAAAATACCTGATATTCAGCCACATCTGGTTGGACAGGAAGCCGACCCGAACATAGTTGGGAAAAGGCTCGATGATGAAATTATTGAATTATTTTATTTATTTTGTTAAATTATACAGACTGTCCATGGCTTCATCAACGGCCCTGTCAGAATATCAGCGCTGCAGCTTGATTTGTTTTTTGCTGAAGCACAGTGCTGAGATAGGGACCTATTCTGACATCGCACAGGATAACGTACTTCCTTACTTTAAGACTTAAATATATTGTTTTGTTGTTTTGTATTTTGTCCTGTGTTGTGGCTGTCAGTTTTTTTTTTTTTCTTTCTTTCTATGACTAATGAACAAAACGGTTTTTTTACTGCGTAGTGCTGAAATGATACTTTAAATTGATTAAGTACGTAAAGAGCGAGTGCGCGTAAAACTACCTATCTACAGTCTAGTTATTCTGTATTGGAGTGAAAACCATTAAAAGTATTGAAATAAAATATATTTTTTTCAACTTGATTCAATTTTTCAAATTATTTTAAATTTAAGTAGCGTACAGAATGTTTTACGTTGTAAATTACGTATACGGTATTAATTATGTATTTATATCGCGTGTAAATAACATGTATCTACTATTCTAATTAAAAATATTCACAAGTCTGTATTTAATAAGATCTACGCGCCTAATTAATTCAAACTGCCACCACAACATGTAAAAACCAATTTACAACAGCATCACATCAAAAATTTAAGAGAGTACGCGTTGACGCGGACATAAATCGTGAATTTCCCGGCGCGGGCGCATACTGTCGTAGCTAAATACTTGGACTGCACTTTCGTGTGCGAATCTTCTAATTGTTCGGTAGAAAGTCATAGCGGCAGTTTTTTATCAAACTATTCAGTGCTTCCGAGCTCCGGCGGTATGATTTTTGTGCGTTACTTTGCTTTATTATTATTACGTTTAGATTCTTCTCTAACAAGATGAAAGTCTGATCACACTTTTAATGAATTCCGTTTGCATTCCGCGACGACTGCTTGTCTCGGAAAGTGAATATCGCTTTAGACCACACGAAAGTCGATAATGAGTATAATTCGCTAATTGGTTGGGTCCTAATTAAAGCCGTATGTAGGTACGTTAAATATTAAACAAGGCGCAATGTTATATTTATTTAATTAAGAAATTTTGAATATATTTGCTTCTATATGGCGAAAAAAATTTTAGGTTAATTGTAACCTGCCTATTTTCTACAACTAGACCTCTAGATACCTTTAAGCTATATCCTGTCTAGTCCTTGCATACTTACTAGACCTACCTTAGTGACGCAATAGGTAGGTATCTATTGCGATAGCTACCTACATAACTATCAGGCCCACCTTCCATGTTGGCGGCGTGGTTTGCTAAGCCAACCTTGAACTCTAATGTTACTAGATTTAGTTTTATTTTATTTGGGTATTAGGCAGTTGGATCTGTGCCAAACTTCATGATCCGTGTGAACACTATTCGTCATAGTAAAATATACCTTATTCCTTTACAATACAACACTCGCATGCAACTTCAGAACGTTCGTTAAATTTGACGCCGATTATACTTAAGTATTACCGAATTACTTGAAATACAAATCTCTACCTTATTTTCTGAAGTGTTTTTTTTATTATTAATAAAATAATATGACAATCGCAGAGTACCTACAGCGTAATACCGAGTTGCGCTAAAAACTGGCATCGCTGATGTGGGTTGAAAGACCGAGAGATAGGCCTGGAGACGCCGAGGGAGGCCCAGAAAACGCTGATAGCGGACAGTTTGGATACTTTTTGGACTGACTGGCCTCAGATAGCACTGAACAGAGATCAGTCGAAGGAGATGGGGGAGACCTTTGCTCAGCAGTGGGATCACATAGGTTACATAAAAATAAGATGAAAAACAATCATACGGCCGCCTGAAGGTAAACGGCAGCGTCAGCCCATCAACATCAACCCATATACTGTCCACTGCTGGGCCCTGTTCTCCTCCCAGAATGAGAGTGATTGGGCTATTGTCCTGCACACTGGCTTCATGCGGGTTCACAGACTTCGCACGCCGTCGCGGCGCGCGGCGTCGAGAAAAACTCTAAGGCAGGTCTCCTCGTGATGTTTTCCTTCACCGTTTAAGCGAGTGATAATTAATTATCACTCGCACATCATTTCTAAAGACATACTAGACTTGGGAGTCCAATGGTCATATCACTAGGCTATTACTGCTTTGTAGCACTGCTTTAGCCTATAGACGTCAGCAACACGTATCTAGTCCACCACCGCTGGCCCAGTAAGGGATGGATAACTTCACACACCGTCGAGATAAGTATACGATAGGTTATCCAGATACACATTGGTCTAGTGTAGTATAAACTAACCTAAACATACCAGCAAACTATAGCTGCTAACCTGCCTAACCCTTCGGGAAATACAGGCGTGATGGTAAGTCAGAGGTGCATGGAGCACGTGTGTTGGACCCGAACTTCGAAATTCGGCGATCCGTTTAAGAAGAAAGAAGGATATACACGTTAATTATCGATACGCTTATGTAATACCAAACATAACAAATACATAGGCAGAGCTGTACTATTGTACACCCACAGTTCGCCGGTATGTTTAGGTCCTATGTAAGTAAGTCTCTATTACTTACATAGGACGAGCCTATTTCACCAGGCACAAAACGATACTCCAACTGCTACTGATATTTCATAGAAATAATAACATAAGACACAATAACACTTTGTTCGACCGAAGAATCAAACCTAGGACTTTTGGACGCTTAGAACCTGTAGGCTAATGAGGCAGTTTATATTTTTAATTTCACGCATAATAAAGTAATTAATTTTATATAAGTATCTACCATTATAGAATCATGTTGTAAGTCAGCTTAATTATTTGCACTGCACAAAAGCATACCTAGATATGATTACACTCAAAATGAAAGCAATGTATATTGAAATAAAACTACTTTTTACGGATTTTATCGCGTATATTGATATTATTAATCCCGACGCAATCCCGAGCAATGTATGTTCATGAAAGACAAAGACAGACACGAATGTTTGCTTTGCATATAACCATAACGTTGCAGATTTTAGATTCGGTGATTAGAGCTGCTGGCAGGTCAGGCGATAAGAAATAATGATAAGGCAACTGCAGCTTGCCGAATTGCCTACGCAATACGAATACTCTTGAACTCCAAATTCTTGAAATACGACTTTATAATAATCTATTTCTAGAACCAAAATGTGGATGGTGAGGTGGTCTTAATGAAAAAACTTATCAAGTTTGTCCGCAAACTCACCTTACTCCACTGCATCCAATCGCGCACACTACACGTTCCGAGACTGATTTCAATAGAAAACAATCGAGAACTACCCGCGCTCGCGACCGTTCGCGGGCACGGCGGCGCACCGACTGTCCAGCCTAGTCAGCTGGACAGTGGACATTAGTGACCATTCTATAAACCAAGTAAAACAAAAAATTTCACTACGCCCTGCTTTGTTTACGATGCATGAGCAATTTGGACGTCTTTGCGTTGCCGCGAGGTTTTTGCACTATTTGCGCAATGAATTTTCTGGCTTCACTTGTTGCAAGAGAGCCTCGGAGAGCACGTAAAGCCGATGGTCCCGGTTGACATACGAACATCTATGAAAGTCGTTTGTGAAGTCCAAACAGCCTGACGACCACAGGAATCAGTATTACACAAAAAACAGGATTATAGGCCCTCTTGTTGCAAGAGAGCCTATAGAACCTTACATATTCCTCAACTTCAGATAAAGCGAATCATAATTTCGAAATACTCGACTCAATCCCTAGTGACCGTCCTCAGATAAGGCATTCAAAACCTCCAATGTATGTATCGTTCTGGTGCCAAGCATGCTACGCGTTTGGCACACCCTTCTCCGAACCCCGATCCTAAGTCCAAATAACTTTTATTTCTTATAAATCGACACTAATCGGACTGCTACTTCAAGTTTAACTCCACTAAGCTGGACCAGTTTAGTTTACTCCTTTACTACTGCAATTAACTCTCCCTTACGAAAGGATCCGTAATACATGTCATAGGTTTTAGTATGACAATCGGGACCAACTGCAGTACGAGCTCTCCGGCACGGAGGGATCTCAATGTGTTAAGAATGGACACCCAACCAAAGACTGACCGCGGCAAGCTCAGCTTAATCTTGCAGATCGGTCAAAGTCAAAGTCAAATATTTTATCCTCGTGCGGCCCAATGTTCTCCATAATTCACATATTGTACCTAATAACAAACACCCGACTGCATAATATGTTCCTCGTTATTACCGCCCAAGTCCCTTAAAATTGACAATGTATGTTTTCCGCCGATAACTTTGAAAATTCGTACCGTAGCGACATTTTGTTTCCTTTCTTGTGATTGGCTTGAATTTTCGATTCATTCCAAGCGACCAGTACCGTATTAGACAGAAGAAATATTCCGTTTGAGCTGTTTGAACTTTGAATATGGCCAACGCGCACGGCAGAGGTAAGGTAAATCGGAAATAATCATGGTATTTTATTATTCTTAACTTTTAGATTTACATTCTAGTTAAGGTAAAATTAATGTTCTTTCGAATGTTTTTTAAATTTTACGAATAATGTTTATAGTTGTGTTATTATATGGAATCAAATATTTTTGTACTTTGTAATTCACAGTAGGCGTTTGTTCGTTTTTGTGGATGATTCTTTTTGTGTAATCTAGTTGACATTAGGCTGTTATTACGTTACAGTATTGCACGATGACGACATTCTGGAACAGCTCTACAAGTCTGATGTGGGAGAATTTATACCCAGTGATGATGACCTCGGTGGTGTGGAGTACACTATTCCTAATAATGATGATCCCGACTGAAACCACCGAGTCGGAACAAGAAATACATGTCGCAGCACATTGCTGTCAGGTCCTTCAGTTTCAGGTCGTGGCTCTAGTAGTCGCCGTCGCCAAATAGGCGTGTTGAGCATAGAAGACTGGACGTAAGGTCTACGAATTCAAATTCCCTAACAGGATCTACAGATAGCTCGAATTGGACTGCAAAATCTTTTTCGCCAAAGATAAATACAACTGCGGGCGTACGAACTTGAACTTGCGTTATGTTATTAGAAGGAAAGAATCTGTTGACGCAAGATCTTGAGTCTGATGATGAGGAAACACCTTTACCACCTTCAGATAATCCTAGAAGAAAAAGGGGAATGCCTACTGTATACTTACCATCTAAGAAAATGCGTCTATACCATTCCAAACATATGCCTCCTTTCTCGACTCAGATTCAGTCATTTGAATAAGATTTATTTTTTTATGTAGTCATTTATGCTTAACAAAGAATGGAAATTATTTTGTCGGCTTTCATAATGAAGATGATTAATAGGGTTAATGAATATGATAATCATTTTCAAGTAAGTCTTTGAAACAATTTAGGATATTTGATTAAGCATAAATTGTTATTATTCAAATTTTCACTTAATTAATTTTCAGTTAATAATTTCAGAAGATACCACTGATTTGTTTTTTATTTTTATTTAAGTTTTGCAATATATTTATTAAAATAATAAAAGTAGATTTATAAAAATATTGTATCAGTACCAGCCCTTTGTCCCTTGTAGATGACAAATATTAAACATCAGTTTATGCAACTAATGCCCAATGTCCTTTAAAATGAACCAAATGTATTCTACTTCTGATAACATAGTTGTACTCTTTGTCACTTTATTATTACCCAAAAAAAATATTAAGAGGATCGGAAATGTCTAGCTATCGATAAACGAAACATTTATGTCGGGCGGTAATGCTCATAAAACTTATGTCCTTTAAAAAGAACTTGGGCGGTACACAAGTGGTCACAAAAATATGCTTGGGCCGCACGAGGTTATTTCAATTAGACCATTAAAATAGCACTTTTGAAAAGTCAAACTAGTTACACGGTTCCAAAAAGTGGGTCTTATGGAGAAGAACCGGCAAGAAACTCCATAGACACTCTATTCAACAAAAAAAAAAACATGATTACAGTGTTCAGTATTACAGTCTAAATCTGAATAGTTCATGAGAACAATGCAGTTTGATGTGTACTATTAAATAAAATAAAATATTCTTGGACAATTTTACACAGCACCATCTAGTCCCAAACTAAGCAAAGCTTGTACTATGGGTACTAGATAATGGATATAATACTTATATACTTTTTTTTTTTGCAAATACATACTTATAATACATAGAAACACCCAGACAAACACAAACACTTATGTTTTAACCACACAAATATTTGTGTCCTGTGGGAATCGAACCCACGACCCCATGATCAGCAGTCCGGTACTCGAACCACTAGACCACAGACGTCGTCGTATTAAATTAATCTAGCATAATAAACAGAAAAAAAAAAAAGAGGTTGCCATTGACAGTAAGAGCTGACCAGCCCCGACAGACGGCACTCGTTCACGAGTATGACGTGCGTATCGGCGTCGTTCGACTCAACCATGTTGTAGGGAATAAAACGACCCGACACACAACGCCACCATCAGCAGGACATTTTAGTGAGCATGACAAGCTCAGACCGCTAGGCAACTGAAGGGCACAATGTAATTTTAAGTCATTATAATGCATATCAACATAAGCGGTTCATCAGCGTTGTTATTACAACCCCTGAACCTGAGCCCCACTATTCTAATTCAAACTTCTATTATTTATCAAGTATTTTCCTTATTATTATCATCTGTGGCTACAATGAAACCAGTGCCTTAACTGGGACAGTGTAAGTAAAGTGCTAAGACAAGAAAACTTTTTAAGAGATAGGACACAGTAGTATGGATTAATTAAACTCAAATTGGAGCTGCCGACTGGGGAAGTACCTCCACCTTGCAGAAAATCGCCGGTGCTCCGCGAGAAACGCTGTGTTGGCAGTGGGGAGAATTGACCCTTATACTGCCAACCGAACTATTCCTCTTTCGTTTTACAGGGTCGGCTACGCACAAGTGATACCCCTGACGTTGCAAACATCTATAGGCTACGGTAACCGATTAGCATCAGGTGGGCCGTATGCTTCTTTGCCACCTTAGTGGTAGGTATATAAAAACGAGAGAAACCTATATGAAATAAAATAAAAAAAATAGTCAAAAGCACGTAACAATTAACTTTGAAATTCAATTAATGAGATAATAGAAATACAGTCGAAACTGATGGACATATCTTATCATGCGAAACATGAATAAAAGTTCGTTAGGCTAGTTAATTAACAACTTGATTGTTTGTGTATGAGTGCAACTTAATGGTTTACGAAGTAATTAAAACTTGTTAGGTAGTTAAAAAATACTCCATATTGATTTATTTAATGACATTTTTAAGTATACTCTAAACTCTTGCAACTGGATAACTGGACAAAGGATATTGTAAGAAAATCTATCATTTCACATTAATAATAATTATATGATCACTATCAATAGCGCCATCTGTTGTAATACTTATGAACTACCAACATAAAATATTTCCTTTTCTACAAAATCGTGGGTAGTGTCGTATATAGTAGGAATTTATAGAAAAAAATAACGATAACATAAAATATTTTATATAATTATGATTAAATAAACACAACTTTTATCAAATATATGAATTTAAATATTTCTTGAATGTGTCTAATTGTTCTAAAGTCAATTCAACTCTGCTGGCATTTGGACCTCCTTTAAAGCCGCCAATATATTCTGAGCTGTGAGTTCACTCATAGTGTTTCTTGCCTCTATGGACGCACTGCCTATATGTGGAAGCACCACACAGTTTTTCAGCTTAAACAGAGGACTATCCAGTGGCAGTGGTTCAGGGGTGGTCACATCAAGCCCTGCTGCCCTAATTGTACTATTTTGTAGTGCTTCAATCAAAGCATTCTGGTCAACAGTTCCTCCACGACTGGTATTTACGAAAATAGCAGATCTCTTCATTTTCTCAAAAGCAGATTTGTTAAACATCTGGTTTGTTTCCGGAACTAAGGCGGCACAGCATATAACAAAGTCGCTCTGGGCCAGAAGTTCGTCAAAACTAACTTTGACGGCGCCAGTTTCTTTAGCTTCGGTTCGTACACTGCGGTTGGTGTAGAGTATTTTGCTGGTGTTGAATGCATGGACGCGGCGTGCGACTGCCTGCCCGATGCGGCCAAAGCCCACGATCCCCACGGTAGCGCCGGCGAGGCCGGGGCCCGTCATCCACGTGGGGGCCCATGACACCCAGCCGCCTGTGCGCGCTTCATACTGCGCCTCAGGGAGACGACGGGAGGTAGATAGCAGAAGGGCTAGCTGAAATAGTAAAAGTAGTAATAATCAAACATTACTGAACAAAAAAAAATTGTTCATGAAAGAATTTAGGCATTTCAGAACTTAACAACAACTTCCTAATCTAATATTATAAATGCGATAGTATCTCTGTCAGTTACCCTTTGACGCCTAAACCATTCAACAGATTTTGATAAGATTTGCCAAGGAAAAAAAGAATATTAAATTTTAAAAAATATTAGTAAATAGTCTTTTTGGGATACTAGTGAAATTGCAGACAACAGTCAGTTATGTAATATTATGAATCTTCTAAATTCAAGTAATAAGAGTATTCAATTGAAAACTAACAAAACCAATAAACTCACTGTTAATTCTGCTGTAGCATCAGTAAGTACGTCAGGAGTATACCCAATCTTGATGCCTCTCTTCTTGCACTCAGCCACATCAACATGGTCATAGCCCACTGAGATGGTTGCTACCACCTTCAGTGCTGGCCCAGCTGCGTCTAACACCTCCTTATCAATTTTATCATTTAGAGAACAGTAGATGGCGCTAGCTCCAACTACTGATTTTAGAAATTCCTCCCTAGGCATTGGTGAAGGTAGACTCCAAATTTTTACATCACATCTGGGAATTAAAAATGATTCTATATAAATTGCACAGTTTGCAATATAAATAATTTACATAAATATACGATATAATGTAAGTATATGAAGCATGTGTATATGTATCTATTTTATCTAATAATTGTCTACTTTAATAGTTTTTCTATTTTTCATTCATAAATGTTGTTGTTTTCCTTTTTTTGGGATATGTTATACAGCGTTACTATGGTTCTTAAATATTGTGAATGGACTCGTTACAAGGCCCCATTTAACCTCCTTACGGCCTTACAGGTAGTTTTTTAACACCCTTTATATTGTGTTGGTTGTGCAATATGTTAGAGAAATGCATACCACTGATTTTTAACAGATGGATCAATTTTATCAATACTTTTATACATAGTACAGCTACAGGTAGGTAATAAACCAATATGTTTAGTATTTAAATTAACATGTACTTAGCTATTATTAAAACAAAGGTGATGAATGAAACATTTTACTAAAAGCCCTGAAGATAACCTCACCAAAACCATTAGAAAAAAAAAACAGATATGGAATATGGAATTTACTTACTCTTTCCTCAACAGCTCCACACCACTCGCGGGCATATCCGAACGGGTCACAAATACCTGGTGTCTTCCGGAGCTCATCTTCCGCACTATGTCAGTAACGCCGTGTAATGAAGACCGCGCAAACAATGCTACTCTTTTATAAATCATCAATCAATAGGTTATTTTCCAGCCGGTTTCCGGGTTTTCTTGTTAGCGGCAACACAAGGCCAATCAGTTCTCCGGCAAGTAACGAGGCGGAGTTGCCTCACTTTTTTTCGTATTTACGCCCTTGAAAATCGAAGGTTTTGCGAAGTATATTGTCATGTGAAGCGCTGCAACCGTAGCCAAAATAACCTTCCACTTAGTAGAAGTTACAAATGATGATACGCTCATGTTATCAAAGTTCAAGTTATGATACTATTACCTATTACGTAAATACAAGACTTTACTGTTGAAAATAATCCGTGCCTAAAACATAAAAACACAGTGTTATCATAATATTTTCGAGGTCATGTCAAGTTATATAGTGTTGTTCAATCATAAATCAATGATTCGGCTTCGATAACGGTGTTATAGAGTTACTCAGGATCATCTGACCAAAAGTCTCTACTTATATTATAAATTCGAAAGTAAGTAAGGTCAGGGTGGCTAATTCCGGCATAGTTTTTGTCTACCTTAAGTTTGATTGACCATAATCTATGAGCTTTTTACATTATTGCAAATGTTAAGGTATCACGCCATTAGGAATTTATTAAACTTTTTATTGAAGTTATCAACCTTATTTTAGGTATCATCGGTATTGAGATATGCAGTTTTTTTTAAAACCAAGTCACTAGACGGATTTTCCCATAATATCGAGGGCAAATCCGTCATACTGCATGATTTTGAGAAATTTGTCGTTATTCTAAGGAAATCACACAATTTGCACATGTATTAGTTCATGATAGTCAATTATATGCTTTCCCACAGTAAAAATAAAGCTTAGTTTGGATTTTATCTTATGTAAAAGCCTTTGTGGGGCTATTCCGGCATACTGAAGGAGGCAGGGGTGGTAAACATACAGTATCGTATGCTTTTATTAGCTATAATATGAAAAAAATAATGGGTTGACTTGATATTTGTAAGAATAAATAAGTCTCAAAAGGAAATCTGGTTTCGTCCAGGTTCCAGATAGCATGCGGTTTATCTTTTAAACCCAGTTCGTCTATAGTTTTTCTTTAATTAATCAAAATAAAGAACAACCACATACTTATGGATTTATTGCTGTTTTTCGAGCATAGTTCATAGCTTGGGGCTTTTGTATTGATAAGTTATTGTGTTTTGCAAAGGAAACAAACCAATCATTCCCCAGAAAACCAATTATTAAATGTGGTTTATAAATTATTGGTAGGTATGAAATGGTTAGAAAGTACCTCCAACCATTTCCAAAATTTCGGCCATCATATCATAGCGGCTTTACATAACAAAAGTTAAAACTGCAAAAATCATAACCACTATATTAATTAAAATATTACCAACAATCGGCTAAAACATTTCATGAATAAAAAAGGTTTATGATATCTGAAATCGGGTAACCACGGCATATGACGATCTTGCCCCATTCAATATGGACGGAATTTACCACTTAACTATTATGAGGTCAGAAATATTTCAAGCCATATAATTTAACTATTTACAGTGTTTTATTGCAAAGTAATACTAAAAACGTTTAAACGGACATTTAACTGTATGTATTGCAGTCTCTCAACATTGTAAGTTGCATCATTTTTTATTTATTTTCGATAAAGCGGCGGTACACGTTACTCACTTTTCAATCTCAGAACACAACTGAAATTTAAACACTGTTTTATCCTACCGTATGGCCGACTAGCGCCATCTTCAAAATATAGTTTTAACTAGAAAGTGATGCTGCTTTACTGACACGGAAATCAAATCCATAGCTTGATTGTGACGAAAGTTATTACAATTAGACGGATAAGCCCCGTAGACGGCTTTACCCACCTTGACCTTAACTATCTATCAGTCTGCATCTGTCTGCTTTCACGCCTAAACCGCTACACCGAATTTGTTGAAATTTGGCACTGAGATAGATTAAACCTTAGAGAAGGACATAGGCTACCTTTTCTCTCAAAAATTCGTTTAGGATGCAAGTCAAGTCGCGGGCAACCAACAGCTAGTTGAATATATTTATATTTGATAAAAAACTACTTTTACGGATAACAATAAAGGGTCTGAAATGTCGTGCGTCGCGTCGCGCGTCGTCGGGATTCCTAATATCAATATAGCGCGATAAAATCCATAAAAAGTAGTTTTATTTAAATTTCTAATATTCGCGTAAGTCAGAAATATATTAAATATTTGTATTGTATTCAGATGCGGAATAGATATTCGAATATAAAAAAAATCGAAAACAAAAATGAAACTATTATTATTACTATACTATATAATATAATATATGTAATATAATATATATACTATACTTATTTTTAACTATCGTTATCAAAAGATCTTTGTGTTGATGTAGGCCAATTCCTATTGCTGTCAGTGTCAATTTTGATTTTACAGCAATCGTCATTCGTCACCGTCACTTAAAAAAAAAAAACTTAATCACTAATCTGTGGTGCCGTTCTGCCTGACTCCTGAAAGTCCTGAATCTGATGCACATTGCACTGCGCCTGAACACTGACTACTGAGCTATCTAAGCTCGAGTTGTGATACAATAAATACTTTTTCAGAGCTCTGCCAAATAAATTATAGAAATTAAAAAGAGATTGTTGTAGGTACTTTTCTTACAGAGTAAAATTAACTGTTTCCTCCACCTCACTAGTAGTACTGACATGATTCGTTTACTTTGCTCTACTACGCTACCGATATTATTCTACTCTTTGCGCTACCGTCTATTCGATCGAGACCCGAGCAGTGAGTACCTAGTGGATCGTCATCAAAGTTTAGGAGAGGGAGAGCGAATCTCCCGTAGACAAAGAAACCTAGGTTTCTCTGTACTGTAATTTTTTGGGTAAAAAAATTTGGGGAAGATTGATTTTATTTTCCCCATAACTGCGGATTTTCAGTCAGATTTTTGGGTAATCCAGACCATGGACATCGGCAATACTGGCCAAAGGTGCCTATTATTATTCTAGCACCATTGGCCAGTGTAGTTTTGGAGTAGTTATTTTGGTTTAAAATTACTTATGAGTATCGTACGGGTTGCTTTACTTTCGAGAGCCCAGCGATCACAATGTATTATTTATAAACATACATTCATAACTACCTAATCACGCCTTTTTGCCACGGGGTAGGCAGAAACTAAAGAACGCCACCTGCTACGATTCGAATATCTTGATACGATTTTGAAGACCTTTTTGGTGGGGTCACCAATAAGGTCGGCAAAGTTTTTCTAGGGCGTCCCCTCTCGACGGTTCAACTGACATTCGCCATGTAAATCCCTATTTTTTTATTAAGCAAAATACTTATCAAGGATCAACTTAGGCCCAGCTCAGGGCATCCCCACATCAGCCCTTGTTGGATGGAACCTGTTAACATTTTGTTATAAAACAGGATTCTGCCTTTAGCTTTCCATTAATAATAACAGCATTTATAACTTCTGGGTAGGTATTCATTTTTAATATACCTACTACCTAATTAGTAGCAGGTATAAATAATTTGGTACCTACTTAACTATTATGAAGAGTGAAGGGTTTATTGTCTAGTTAGCAGATAAGTGAGAATGAAATCAATAGTAAAAACTCGAATCAAATTAAACTCAATTGATAACATAAATAAAAGCAGATTTAATTATTTCTCACCTAAAAGTTACAATAACATTTACCTAATCAATATGTTCATGTTGAGCTTCTGATTCTCGCCAGTTATTTTTGACCATCTCCACAATCATTGTCCAACATTTAGACTGCATGAAGTAATAAATAGAACATACAATAATGAACAACCATGATAGCACTAAAAAATAATCAGTTTCTGTCTCAACAACACTTGAGACTGGACCTTGGAAGTCCTTTGAAGTAACCAAGAGGCTCTGTGCATGCTTCCCTGTGACAGCATGAAGAAATTTACTAAAAGACTGGATATTGTATTCTGTACCATTGAATTTGCCATATGGCCGGCCATTATGGAACACTTTCAATGTTGGGACACCCACTATGCCATATACAGTGTTGGTTCCACTATATTTCAAAGCATCCAAAGCCACCATTTTTACAGTAGGATAAGCTCTTGCTAGTGCATTAAAATGTGGTGCAGCCCGTGCACTGAAGGGGCAAGCCCTAGCATAGAAGAATACAAGTAGACAATCAGCTTCAGTGTCTCTACTGGTGATTTCAGGGTTCACTTGCAACAATCTTATTAGCTGTGAGGCATTGACTATTTCCACAGTAGGTTCTACATCTTCATTTGGGTCATAGACTATTTCCCTGCACCTTATTGTTTTCCGTGTTTCATTTGCTGACTTTGTTGTGTTCTCTGCAGTAACATTAGCCAAGGTTACAGTGTTATACAAGTTGGTGAGAGTTTTATTGACATCGGATACAACATTAGAGAGTAGTGATTCTGATTCATCTACATTGGGAACATCATTGAGATCATTTTCTACATTTTCTTTAATTTCTGTTTCCTCCTGGATGTCAAACTGTGTGGTTATTGTAGACAGCCCTGAAAATATCAATAGGCAGAAATTTAAAAAATGTAACCATAACTGAAAAATTAAATCAACACAAAAAAAAATACACTATGACACTGAAAACACCAGCTAGTATTACACTAAAGAGTTTAGTGCCTCCTATGACTAAGAAATTAAAATAAATTATCAATTGTATATTGGCACTGCTAATTAAATATGTACAAGGTAATGAACTGGCAATTATAAATTACAATATTTTATGAGTTCCAAGTTCATTGCACTTGTAATAAAGCTTGTTTGCCATCATCAAATAATGAGCTACTGTTCATCATGATCATAGATTATAAAAATATATAAAAAAAAATGTTTTTTTTTAATTCATACAGTTCTGGCAGTGTGAAATTATGAAATAGAACATACTTTTATAATCAACAGTGATAAAGGTCTATCCTTTATCACTGTTGCACCAAATAGACAAAGTGATAGAGAATTTTAATAACAAATGACAATTTATCTTCAAATTATTGCATGTTAGGACCAAAAACATTGCATGTTTCTATGAATAAAATTAAAAAAATACCCTGCAAAATACCTAAACACCAGGCGGCCCGCTATGGCCACGGAAATTAGAGTTAATCTTCGTCTTCTTCTTTTCGTGTCAATGGTAAATACATTATTTATATTCCTTGAGCCCAGTAGGTGGCCACGTTAGTTAATCTTCTAATATGCATGTAATAACTTCCTTGAAAGGTAATCAGTACCATAAGAAAATAACTAGTCCATGAAGAATTACTTCAAAGAGGAGCACCTGCAGGCCTTACATATTAGAAAGTACCTGGCATCTAGAAGGTATCTACGTTATTACCATAGATTAATATGTATACTTGGATAGTTATTACTACAACTTACAATATCAGGTATGCAAACGTAGTAAAAACCGTCGTGTTTATAGGTAATTTATTAAAAGAAAAAATAACACTCACCAATTGCAAAGAAAATAATGAAATAGAAGTTTTTGCTTATTAGTAAAAACATTATCGAAGCAGTTGACCTCTTTCTGTAAAGGAATGGTTCTGAATGCTAAAAAAATACTTATTTATACGTAATTATAAATATTTTTTCGGTCAATCACTGGTTGACATAAGTTGACATTTTGTAAATAAATCAATTTGACTTTTGTTTGAGCTTTTTTTGTGTAATATTTTTGGCATGGCTTCAGAGGCCTTTGTGCCATTTTGTTTGAGTTAGATTGGATGTTTATACTTGCGGCACGCTATGATGGCCGTTACGTTAATGGACGAAAATAAAAAAACACAATACATATACATATTGTATATATTTTTTGTAGTAGTATCGTTAGATCATTATTGACAATAAAGAACAGCAATTTGCTCCTTCAAATGTAAATAATAATTGCTTCATGAGAGGACAAACGTCAAAACGGCCATCATAGCGTGCCGGTCGGTGCCGGTAGTGTAGTTAGTGATGACTTGATGAGTGTCATCGCTGATGGCACACAAGTACCTGGGTAAGGTGAAAAGTTCTCAGCCTGACACAGAGATATCGTTCAAATCATTATAACCAAGACAACGCACCTGCTCACAAAAGTGCCTTGGAGATGGGAAAATTACGGGATTTCGGGTACGGTTTGCTCGACCATCCCTCCTGTTCTCCTGATTTGGTATTTCTATCTATTCCCATACTTGAAGAAATTTGTTTTTCGAAGTAGGTGGATATTTTTACAGTGAAACGCTGCATCAAGTGTGTTGAAGTCAAGGGAGATTAAGTAAAAAACTAAAATAATTTTTTAACTGAAACTCACAGTCTTTCATTGTCAGGCCGAGATTTTTTTTCACCTTGCCCTCGTATATTCCAGTTATTATTCGATTTGATTACATTCGCGAATTTAATCCATGTAAGGAATGAAACAATGGGGCCATATTCAGGGTTATAAAAAATACTTTACATAGTTTAATACTGGTAGCGTTTTACTCTTCACAAGACTTTTTTGTTCCCACTAAGGTGGCAAAAAAGCATATAACGTACGGTCCAATTCGGTCCTGATAATTAAGTGGTTACCGTAACCTATTAGACGCTTGCTACACTAGGGAGGTGTGTCACTTGCGCGTTGCCGACCCTGTAAAACGAAAGAGGAATAGCTGCTGGGTTGGCAGTATAAGGGTCAAAGTCCGCTCACTAACAACACAACGTTTCTTCGCGAAGCACTGGCAACTTTGCTCACCGTAAGAAACACAACACAGCTCACAGCCTCACACCAGTGTTATTTAAAAAACATAGTTAAGTATTTCACTTTGATTTTCTGCAAGGCCTAGGCGGAGATACTTTCTGTCGAGCAGCTCCAATTTGAGTGGAGTTGTTTCCACCTCTCATAATATAAGTCAAATCATTTACGAAAATACATCTTGTACCAAATCTCATTTTGGCTATCCAGACACAAGGTCCGGGCTGAGTACCTACTTTTTATTGCACAATAACAAGTGACTCAATCGAACTGACTCAACTTGACTCGTTGGCTTTCAAGCATTACGAATTTATTTTCAGAAACCGTAGCTAAACCAACTAATTATTTATGTATAACATTAATGATAAAACGTCGTTCAGATGCGGGTGTCCATGGGCGGCGGTAATCGCTTACCATCAGGCGATCCGTCTGCTCGTTTGCCCACCCAATCACATAAAAAAAAAAAAAATCACATATAACAACATCATTGCAGAGACGAATTGGTGAGAAAGAATTGTACTTTTTACTACAAAGAATAATCCGAGCGAGGTATGACTATAACTACTAGTACTTAACCAAATGGAGTTATAACTACCCCCCATCACTACAGTGCGTGACATTTCAGTAGTTAATGTTGCCATTTGAAGTACTATTACTATTATGGTAAATCCCCTATGATGCGTTTACATCAAACAAATCCAGTCAAATTACAACGTCCACATCGGTTTCTCTTAGATGTCACGTCTTTCGACATTATAGTCTAATTAAAGATAAAGCTCTCAGTGCCAATGAGATCTTGAAATCATATAATCATATATGCATCATAAATGACGTTTACCAGATAACTGTATTTTTTATTGTTAAGAATTTGAATGAATTTTACTCACCGACCTCTATAATACAAGAGGTCAGTGATTTTTCTTCATTAAAATCAGAATTTTAACAAATAAAATTATTAACACTTTTTTATTATGATTTACATTTTTAATCCATATAGCAAGAATACAAAATTCACTATCTTCCAATAATAGGTATTTTATTTCTTAATTATTTAATATGGTTCTGCTTATAGCCCAAGCAAGAGCAGCATTGTCTCTTGTTTCTGTTGTAGTGAACTAAGTTCTGCATCAAGCTGTACTTTACACATGCATTAGTATTGCAATACAGGACACAAATATTTGTGTGGATAAAACATGAGTATTTGTGTTTGTCTGGGTGTTTCATATGTATTATAAGTATGTATTTACAAAAAAAAAGTATATATGTATTATATCCATTGTCTAGTACCCATAGTACAAGCTCTGCTTAGTTTGGGACTAGATGGTGTTGTGTAAAAATGTCCCAAAAATATTATTATTATTATTAATTGCTTTAACACATGTCAAGATTGTCCTGCTAAAGTATTTAGCTATAGGATTATTAAAGTATTTAGGATAGGATTTTCATAATGGGCAGATTAGATGCACCAGCACTCTGTCTGTAAAAGACTAAACCTATATACAAAGATACTATGCAACATTATACTACATCACTACTTATTTGAGAGTCCTATAGCAATACTTTTTAAAGCCTCCGTTTGTTCCTTTAACAGTTTTAATTTTTGTGTTAAGTAATCCTTTTTAAAATTGAAATAGTCCTCTTTTATTTGTATTTTGCGTTGTTCTTGTGTAGCTAATATATCACAATTGAAAGCACAGCTATTTGAGTGGTCAGTGGTTTGTTTAGATTTATTTTTTAGATTATCAATTTCCTCCTCAGAGGGATGTGTAAATACTTTTTCTTCAGGTGCACAATCAACATCACTGTATGAAGTAATGGATTCTCCGGCATTATCTAAACTGTCTTGGTCATTATGATTAAGAACTATAAATTCTGTCAATTGTTGGGTGTTCGTTGTCGAGGATACATTCTTCAGGCCCAATGCTTCCTGTTCAGCTGGTGTGAGCATTGAGACTGAATTTGGTAGCTCGCCATTTGTTTCCTTCTGTCGTTTTTTTGCTTTAGACCGTAAATCATGCCAAGTCTGTAATGTGAAATATAATTTCAGATCAATTCATTGATATATTAATTTTGCGATGAGTATATAATAGCAAAAAAAGTATAATTTGTAAGTAGGAATACTTTTCTCCATTGCTTCCAAGATTTTCTCGCGCCGGGTATAGAATTGCATTCTCTAGCAATGTTATTCCACAGTAGTTGAGAGTCCCTATAGTTGAAGTCCTGTGATACTTTGCACGAGATCAACTCTGGATGTTTTGTCATTAATTCTAATAGTTTCTTTTTCTGCCTTGCAGTTACATAAATACCTCTTTGTCTTTGTTTTTCATTCATTATTTAATTATTAACAAACACTCCAAACGACACCAACTACAGTCACTGTCGAATTTTTCGCACGTTTTCATATGATTTACATAATTTGACACCGCTATCACTGCCTTCTTAGGAATATATTTTATTTTGTAATCGTTGAGTTGCAGTTTTTATTCGGTATTTTTTAAACAAACAAATGTCGACCAAACAACGAAATCTTATTTTGGTCTTTCGTACTATTTGATAACACGAAAGTGACAGACCAGTGATGAGTGAGGTGTCAGGACTGTCAGGTGAGTGGTGACTGGTGACAGTGTTGAGTGTGGCAGATAATATATCAACACACACACTTGGCAGCAGGGACTTGAAACGTTATAGAAAATAACGTTATGTACTGTTCTCATAACGTTAATTTGTAACGTTCCAATAGGAATGTAACGAAATACTTTATTTTGTTATTGTTGCCAGCTTTATCGCTAGGCCAGCAAGGTGCGCTATTATGTATAATTTCTTCGTATTTACATCTTGTCCGATCTTTTCTAGTTTACTTTTGATCGAACCCGTAATTTGTTTGGAAGATCGTTGGCCGTTGATTAATTTTCGACTCCATTGTGATAGAGATAAAGGTGAAAACTGGTGAACTGCCAATTGACATTGATTGCATCGCATGTGCAAAACAGTCAGCTGTTTCCCTTTGTTTGACTTCAAACCTATCAATAGGTAGCACATACAAATAATAGTATTTTATTAATGTTGTGTAAATAGAACAGTACAAGTGGTGTACAGGTTAAGATAGTTTTAAAGTATAGTTTTTAATTTGTTGATTCTTAGTAGAATAGTGTTAATCTTATTAGAATAGTACTATACTTAAATATAAACGTAAATACTAAACTTATAAGATTATATTTTTTCTACACATGGGTTGAATAATGAGGATTCCGGGGACCGGGACCGCAATTAACTCGAACCGCGGTCCCAGTCACCGGATCCATTTTTTTAAATATTTTTAATATTAGGAGTTTATTTTATTAGGATAATGTTTCGTAAAAATACAAACAAATACAGCCTTTATAACATCACAAAGGGTCTTCATTCAAGTAAAAGATCTAGGCACACGTTAGGTAGTTGGGAATTCCCCGAACTTCATGCTTGCTGGTGGATAAAGATAAAGATAACGTTGGATGACGTTTGTTTCTTTATGAAATGTTTCCAGGTATATTAAAATCGTACATTTTCCATACGATCATGTTCTAGCAATCGTACATAAGTAAAAATGCCAAAAAATCGTATGAGTACGATTAAAATCGTACATCTGGCAACCCTGCCCCACGGTGTGCAGGGGTCAAAGAATAACGTTAAACTATAACGCAGGTGGAACTGTTACGTTACAGAACGATATATCTAGTATCTTTACTAAGTCAGTAACGTTATGGAAAATATTGTTCTGTTAAAATGTTATTCTATAACGTTATAATTTTATAACGTTATACATTTCATAAAGTTCTGGTAACGTTATAAATTTTGGAACGTTATGAGATAACATTTTGTGGAACGGAACGAAATAAATTTCGTTTTCAAGTCCCTGCTTGGCAGTTTGGCACTAGTGAGTGACAGTAGTAAGTTCATATTTATGTTGACACCTGACATTTACTTTACAACCAGTCAACCACATTTGATGCAAAATTATGTAACAAAAACTGCTGGAACGCGGAACATAAGCTGCGAACCTGCTGCGCGAAATAAAGCCCAATTGTTCACCTGTCCATATACAAAAAATTTGTAAAAATTTTGATTAAATTGTGGTAACACATGGTTAGGTGACGTCAGTCAGCCATCTTGTTTTATATTTTTTTGGGTTGTTGAATGAACGACGAGGAACAAACTGTCATTCGTTTGATAATCACCGAATGTCGTGGAAGTAAAGTGCGCCGTAATAAAATAATAATTATTTCAGTTTCAATAATCTAAGGCGCATCTACCGTTAGTGAAATTATGATATGACGAATAATATTGTGTTCTGACATTGATTTGTGAAATAAAGTGAAAAAATGGCTGGTGCTGGAGGGTATTTGCGTCGATTTCTACCCGTTTTCTTGGATTGTCTACTCCTTTTACAACTAGCGCAATACGTAAGTGCATAAATAAATCATTACATTTTTTCCATTGTTCCGCGCTAATAAGTGTACTAATGTAATAGTAGTTGTTTTCTACCTACAGTCACAGTGGCTTTGCTATCTCAGGGGAGTCTGTCGCTGTTTGGACTTAGTCTACTTATTAATTTTGACTATACATGCCTTCTCGACATTTCACTTACTGCATGATTTTGGTCACAGCGTCGTTTTCGGGGTTTACGATTTCTCACACTTCTAGAACAGTGAGACTAGAGAGAGAGAGAGACTTTGGGTCTTGTATGCAAAAATGTTAAAAGATAAAATTTCACTACCATACCCATTATCAATCACTATAGTGTTACTCATTTTCTTTTTGGATGTAGACTTCAGAATATAATAGGTATAATGATTACTCTATCTATCTGGCTAGACATCCATTGTACTGTCTAGATGCTGTATCTGAACATTGTGTGTAGATAAATATGATCCATAATAAATAAAAGTTTGATTACAAAATTTGATAAGCAACTCGTGCATAAGTCAGGTGTTGACTGATAATAGTATATTTTCCATTGTTTTATGTTTGTCAAGCATCAAGTGATCACAGCCTACCAATTTATGAGTAATGGGTATAGACAATAGCAGTATTTATTTTATTTACAGTAGTCTAAAATAATAATATCTTGTAGTTTTGTTTTCCCAGTCTTTTAAAGGTTATTGCTATGAAAATCAATATTTAAATTGTTGTTTTGGCTAAATGAGCATAAAAACTATCTTATAACAGTTTAAACAATACCTGGGTGGTCATGTCACTAATACTGATGTTACTCATACTGTTTTTGACTCATAATGGAACAAGTATCAGCCATAATAGAAAAGCAACTGTTTTGACCCTCTCGAGGGCCACAATTTCTTCATTGAAATAATTCAAAAATAGCTAAGTACTTACAATATTTGTTGATGTGCAACATACTGATATCATATTGAGCTTTTATGCACAAACTATTCATTGAAGAATGGAGAGTTGCAGACCCTCCAGAGGGTCGTAGTGTCTGCTAATTGTTTCTTGATAGGTCAATTAATGTAGTGTTCAAGTTGTATAATGCTATTTGTATTGTTCTATGTTATTGTTGCAATGCAGATAAAAAAATAATATTAAAATTGACATTGAATTACCTAATTATAACTATTGTAGCCAACATTTTTATTTTATGTAGAGTTTTTATGTATGAATATATAATTTTAATGTTTTTGTTATCTGAACAGTAACGGTACTTGCAGCTTAACTTGTATTGCAAACCTATGTCTCTCTGAAATGTACCCTTCAAATAGTGTTTTTTTTTCAAATAGGTGCTGTGGTTATAAATTATAATAGTAATAAAGCCTTTATTTCTGAACTTTTGTCAATTTTTCACATTTAGAACATAAGTAATTATAAATAAAATCTACATTAAATTCCAAAAGGTCTCTCAGTTTGTTGTTGGAGGTGGAGTAGTTGGAGGAGGCCTTTGCCGTAAGGCACACCCTTACGGCAAAGGCCTCCTCCAACTCTTTCCACTGCTTTCTGTCTTCCGCCACTCTTTTCCAGAGCGGACCTAAAGTCATTTTCAGGTCATCCTCTCATCTCCTCTTTTTACGACCTCGTGTGGTTATAAATTACTTCCTCATAACAAACTTAGAAAATCTGATTTTTCTCTTCAAAATATTATTTATTACATTCATTCATACATATAAACATAATATATAATATAAAAATAAAGCATATTGTTATATTGTTGTGGGAAAATAATCAAGATTGGCATTTTGTTATTTTTTACTTTTGGCCGTAGAATAATAGTCAAAATACAATGCCTTCATGCCTGTTAGCTTTTAATCTGACTAGATATTTGCTCACATTTATTTAGCAGGTTTTGTAATAAATCTATCAGTCTGAGGTACTGTCAAGTCAACAACCAACTTAATTCACTAAATCACAAAGCACAGGAGAATAGATTTCTCTATTTTGACCCTGATGTTATGTTATTGATTGATTAACTCTAAACGAAAAATTAGCTTGCACTCTATAAAAACAATTGTTTCAACCCTCCAGTCACCATTTCTTTAATGAATTAAACATTTAGAAATAAATGCCTTCGAGCTCTTGATTTTATATAAATATCAATGAACTTAACTATACTTTAGTTAAGTTCATTGATATTTATATAATATAGCCATATTAATACATGACATATATGTCTAACTAGCCTATTCTTTGTAAGATCGACATTTGGCTCAGTCATTGCTGACATCTTAATGCTTCTCTTGGAATGTAAATATTCTACATAATTGTTGAGTGACTGAAATGTCATGTATGTCCACAATTAATTGCCATAGCGTGCCAGTTGAACAGTCTAGAAAGAATACCAAAGGGGCCACAGTTTGATGAGACAAGCGGGTATTATGTCAATCAGGAACTCAAATGGTACAATTAAGATTAATTTATACCAATAACTGCTTGTACACTTCAATTGGTATAGAATTAAGCTTACTTTACTGCATAGATGGTATAGGGAGAATTCTTATTAAGTTATTATGCTCTATCCACATGTTTATTAAATTTTTGACAGTTGCCCTAGAACGTAACTGCTCCATATTACGTAAAAAAATAATTTAAAATGCGTAATAATCTTATTTATGACTTCTGACAGTCATAATAATATCGTACATGTATAACTTTTCTTATGCATAATTACATTTGTTACATTGTTACATTCTATCACATGTAGTGATGTTCTTATGTATTTGCTGCAAATAAAAAAAATGAAAATAATCTTTTTATACATCGGTAAATCAAAATAAAAAATACAATAAAATATATAAATTAAACAAGTATTTTGAAAGAAGCCTACGGCTATATTGTAGGTTTGTGCCTACATCTATACTATAGACCAATTAAAGTGTTCATAATCATCGAAATATTATTTTCTTGCAATCACGAGTTCCATCTGACAAAAAGTGAATAAAAAAGACAGATTTAAAACTGTATGTTGATCATTAATGCTTAAAAAAATCTATTAGGCATAGTTTTATCAATCCCTATATTGTTATGGAAGTTGACTGTACTGTATAAGTAATTAATTATTTGTTGAAATAACAAACAATCTTTATTTGATAACAAATCTGACAGCATATACCTATCAAGTTGTGATTTACTGTATAGTCGTGTCCATCTTAATTCTGATCTGTAGTTATTTTAATATATTTCTTCACTTTGAGATTTTATTATAAAGAACAGTAAACACATACCCACTCCTAAAAGCGGTGACTGGCTTGTAAATGACGCACTTCCGTCCCTGCATTACACTTTAAATTGATGCAATCGCAACCAAAACTGAAAGGAAAGTGTGGAATATCTTTTGATCTACAAGGTAATTAAAATTTACTTTCTTTCTTGATCAGTATGTCTTTGGTGCTTTACAGACCGTCGGTAATCTCAATGACCATACGAAATAAACATGCAAATAAACAGATTTGAAATTTGAATAACACGGCACGCGCAACCTTGGCCTTAAACTAAACTTACGGAAGGGCATCAGAGACAATATGCCTATTATAAACTAATAATCCTTGTCAAATCCGGTTTACTTCGAAACTTCCCATTATCGACCTTAAAGACTATTACAAAATACTATAGACCATGCTTCGATTTTGAGTTGGATAGAGCCAGTGTACAGGGCGAACTGCTTGCATATGCATCCAAATCCATTTTTACAGCACGATGGTAACCAGTCTATCCTCAGGAGAACAGTATTACCATGAAATTGCGCTGCGGAGGTTTGATGGCAGTCGCTTCGTGTAAATATACTGATATTAAGCCGCATCTGGGTAGACAGGACCCCGATCCCAACAAAGGAAAAAGGCTAGGAGGTTGAGGAAGAATTAAGTTTAAAAGTTAATTTTAGTGTCGTACGAGGGTCATGATTCATGAACGTTCGGTATTAAGCCTATTAAGGAAAACTAATTTTGTTACGGTTGATAGCCGTAACCAGCTTATTAAAGATTTAGCAATAGTTTTTTTTTTATTTAATGACATTAATTTATTATTTAATGGCGTCAACGCTCATAAACTCCAACATATACCTAATTAATTTAATGATAGATACGATTAAAATAATAGGCCAAGAATGTTATAAACCTTATTTCTTGTCGCGAAATTGGTTATTCAAAGTAGGGCTCAAGAAGGTCTTCCCATAAGCTATGGTGTCATTTCAATGCGTGCCCGATGCAGGAACGGACATGGTTGCCACTGCGAACGCGTCAAGGTTCATCGCCGTACCTCGTCACACGTGCGTGAGGCGCATAATAACTGGCTTCATTTTCCTCTTTGCCACTGAACTAAGAAACGAGAAAATAATACTTATTGCTGTATTATTTTAGGTAGAAAATGCGAAAATTACTGCTAAAATAATTCTTGTGCTTTGATGGTTTTAGACGCCCATAAAAGTCTATTAACAAGACTTGGCAGGGTTGGCAAACACCAGCGGCGTAATACGATATTTTTCGAGACGCAGGTTCGAATCCTGCCCGCGGTCGAATTTTTCCTTTTCTAAATAACTTTAAAATCTTAGCATGGAAAATGCCAAAAATATACAAAAATATTGTTAGAAGGTAAGATGGCATCGTTCGACATTGAACTAACTGTAAAGTAAGTTGTGTCGGTTGAAAAGCAAAAACTTGCATTTCAATAGGTGTTACTGACGTCACCATAAAGACGTAAATTCAGTATGTGAAGGAAAAATTCGACATGACGGGTAGGTATCGCGGTGGCTTAGTGGTCATAGCGTCTGGTGTACCTAACCAGAAGACGCAGGTTCGAATCCTGTCCGCGGTCGATTTTTTCCTTTTCTAAATAACGATATTCTTGTTATTGTCAATTAACAGCAAAAATTATAGGTACAGGGTAGTGCGGCTTTACAATATTTGGCCTTGCTGCTGTAAAGGTTGGCCACCCCTTTAAAACCGTTGTTTTAAATTAGTTGTACCTACTTCTGTTGCTTCAATGACTAAATATCCTTTAATATAATGTTCAAATGCGAATAAAAAGTTATGTCCCCATAAGATCCTCAGAGCCCAAATATACTGGTACCAAGATCACCTTGTACGCAGCAAGGAATTTTCCGTGTTAAAAAAACTGCACATTAGCGTTTAATTAGCCACACACATTTATTAATTAGAAACAAATTTACTTAGTACCCCCATGCTGCTGTGGTAAACATACAGAAGCCAGCAGGTCAAGCTATCCAAAACTGTAAATTTTTCCCAATTGATTATGAACCTTTTCGTTTTGTAATAAAGTTGAAAATCAATCAAATAACTTAGACAGATTTTGGTAGTTTGATGTGGCCAGCTCATCAAACTACCACAATCTGTCTAAGTTCTGTAAATTTTTCATGCAATGAAGGTCATCGTTATGTTGTGGTAGTACGTTTAAACTTCTTTTACTGAAAATGCATAGCTGGATGTGTTGTTTTATAGATTTATGTGGAGCTATTCGTTATTCTGTGGTTATGGGGCAATGTTTTTGCGCCCTTGACGCTTTGTTGCATACAGCCGCAGCGGCTCTGACGTCATCACCATGTCCTCTGTTTTAATTTGATCAGTAAAATGTATATCATGCAAAATTCGGGATCAAGAGAATCCTTGCTTTGGAGGTCATGGTAAATGTTATATCAATGTCATTTTACCGAATTGGTTCTTTATGTATTAACAATACGAATTATTATTAATGTATCCTGTCTACGTATGCACATAAAAGGTTGTCTGTAGTTTTTTATTTCAGGGTTTCAGTCCGGCCCGGGTGGGCCGCAAATTGTATAATTGTCAAATACAAGTGTCATAGCTGCCATGACAGCTATGATGACGATATGTTTCACAGAATTATAGATATTATACCATTTTGTCAGTAACACGACACTATGTCAAGAACACAATGTTCTATAGCCTTCAGTACAATTTTCGGAAACTAAATAAAATTTGTATTTAGCGGGCACGAACGCTTTAACCAAAAGGAGTTGTTGTTTCACATGTTTGGCCCCAGGCCCTATCAAGTTATATCACTGTCACCTGAATATCTGATGTCGTCACAGTCAACTTTTTACGACTCATAAAAATAATGATAAGAGCAAAAAAAAATTGTTTATTATCAGTACTTGGCATCCGAATCCGAACATTGCTGACATCTGACCGAAGGTTGCGACCTCAGATTATCACTGCGAATTATGTAAAAAATTGCAATGACAATATTTACAAAAAATATACAATTAAACTATACATTGTATTTCTTATCTTAAACTCTTGATGTATTTTGTACCTAAGTATAAGGTTTACCTAACTCTTAATTATTTAGGTTTCATTGTTTCAAGGATTTATTGTTTGTGGCCTATGTCTTAACGGAAAAAAACTTGTTCGACCGATGAGACAGTATTTGTCATACAATTGCAAGTCCTATACATATACGTCGGCAATGACTCACTTGCGAAACCGGAAAGTCCTGATTCAAGTTAAACAACAACAGGAATCCTTACCTAATATTTTTTTTTGGGAAAACAGCCCTTATTTTAATATCATTTCGGTTCCATTTAGCTTGGATCTCAATGACAAATGGCGGTAGTATTAATTGGTGGGCTGTGCCCCAACTGAAGCTTGACGAAAGTGAAAAATTATAGTGATATTGTACCGTATATTTCTAAGGAAATAATGATTAGAAACGTTACGGTGACACGCGAATCTTGACGGAGACTGACAAATTAAAGGTTGCTAAGTTTATTCATTACATTGTTTTTCTGGAGTTCAGAAGGCCAAAGTCAAAATAATTTATTCAAGATGGAGTACCAGGTTTTTGGACGTCATTTTTTCGAGTTTTGGTAGTTTCCGAACGTGTTTTTTACAAGTTACGCCAGGCGTTGGCGATCCCTGACTCAGTGTTGATCCTACGGCTTGTTGTCACGGATGCTGACTCACACCCGGCTGACAATCACATCACAAACAGCATGATTTATTGTTATGTTCCGTATGTCCATGTTTCAGTTCGAAAGGGTTTTGTTTACAACTTTAACTTTATCGCTTTTCTGATTGCTAGTCTAGACTTATTAAATGGTTGTTTACCGTCAAATACGAAGGTTAACGTATTGTGTACGCTATTTGCTTTAGACTTATTTGAACGCCATTTTTTAAAATTTTGACAGCTCCCTAAACGACAGCTTTTCGCCGCTGTCTAGCTTCCTAACAAACTCTAACGTCCTTTTTAAACAACATTTAAAATTATACCTACTCAAAAGAGAGTAGAACCCAGAACAGAAGTCTACAACCGCGAGAGTTTAATGAGTCAACGACTCAAGCCGCAGTCGTGGTAGCTGTGGATCGATAAGCTACCGAGAGATGAGGTGTCCTACATTGCTCTGGCTTCACTAAGGCTGGAAACACATAGTATCGATTCGTGTAGATTTCCTAAAAGAGGTTTTATTAAGGGTATTTGTATATGTATATATAACTGATACCGTAATCCATGACAAAAATGTCTATCAGATCCCACTCGTACCTGAATTTTAGTTTGTTCTAATCGTTCTCTGGTGCTCCGAGAGATGTTTCTGTACCATATGGTAACAGTATAGGTGAGCGACCACAAAATAAGTAATAGTATGTATCGTCGTGATTTTAATTGCTTCATTACTTTGCTTTATCTTGAAATCTTATACTAAGATGTTGACTGACTCATTCTTGTGTTATGTTTCGTAACCAGATAAATTCTACATATACATATAAGTATAATCCTTTTTATATGTACCTAGTGCAAACAAAGTGTACTCCATGAAATATTAAAATAATCGATTATTTATCAACCATTATTAAATACCAATTACTAATTACAAGAGTATGGTACCCTTGTAATTAGTAACACCCACGTGATGATATGTATAATTAGTTTTGGAGCTTGTTATTATTCGCTTTCTTGTTATTGTTTACGAAATTATAAATAGAACCATGCAGCAACACTTAGTCAATACTCTACAAAATTCCTCGATGGCGATATTAACTTTATTTATTCGTTTTCAATAGAAGTTCGTGCTCGTGCTACAAAATCTTGCGTGTTTCATTTCTTAAATCTAGTGTAAATGATCCAATTATCGCTTGTAAGCGAGACGTTTCAATGTAAATGATTAACGAGGTTGAAGGCATTAGCTTCTTTGTGTACATATAATATGATTATCTCAGAGCATTTTAAACAAACTGTGGGCCCAAAAACCAACAACAGAGCCGAGGGTTTTGAACCTTTCTGGGTAGTAATTGAAAGTTTAAGTTGAATGAACTTTAACTGACAACGAACTGAATTGAGGGTAGTATTTAAAGGTCAAGGAACCTGAATATGTTTGTATTCAAAATTGCAACTGTTATGTTAAAGGCAAAAGATAGCCCGAAACGACGCAGACATTTGCGTAAGGTTCCTTTTTCTTTTCCAATTATGGCGGCCATTTCTTCTCTACATGCCGACGCTGAGGAGACTGGGAGAATTCTTGAGGCTAAAATTGATCCTTTATACTATTTCTGGTATCTAAAATTCTGGCGTATCTTGGCGACTACACAGACGTTGAACAAATGTATTTTTCATATATTTTCAATATATTCCTATCAAATATTCCTTAGATCTGCACTTGAATTATTCAATGTTTTTTTATTCCACCGTTATATTCAGCTGGCTGAGGGGAAAAACACGATATCAGGTCAAAATTTGTTTATCAATAAATCGAATGTTTTAAATATTAACACTGGATTTTAAATTCTGAAGTCAATGTTATATGTATGTTGGCGAACCAAAATCTTGTTGAATTTGAAATCAATTCACATTAGGTTTGTATAAGTAATGCGAAACTTTGTGCTAAATATCATGCTTCTAGCTGGAATAAGCTGTGCTTTGTCTGTTAGTCAGTCAGTGTTAGTTTTAGTAATAATTTCAAAGGCTTCCATAAATATAGTACCTTCTCGATTAATATCATAAGTACCGTCAAATAACGTCTTTATACCTACCATAAGTTTGTTGGAAGTAGAAGCATCTTCAATGTAATGACAGTCCCGTTTCTGGGTTACCTTTAAATATATTCCTAATATATGTAACGGCGTAAATATAACAATTTTGTAAATAGTTATATTTTCGAACCGTTTGGGGTCGAAACGCTGGGGCCATGGGCTCCGAGTGCCCTGTCACTCTTTAAAGATATTGCCAAACGTCTAAACGAAACTTCACGTGACCCAAAGGCTGGCCTCTACTTCGGCCAGAGACTAAGCATTGCCATTCAACGTGGCAATGCAGCCAGCCTCTTGGGTACGCTACCAGACGATGGCGATGCTGATGAGTTTTTTGATGCAATTTTTTAGTCTAGTTTTAGTTTAGTTTACCCTGTAGTTTTTTGTTTTTCTTTTTTTAATTATAGTTTGTTAGTAAGTAGTGTAGATAAGTTTATTTTTATTTAATTATAGAAATGTTCAAAGGTATTCTGAAACCATTGTATACAATATGTAATAATATTCGGCTCTAAAATATTCTGGCTACATTCGGTCTCTGTTCATCAGTATTGTCAATTACAATATGGTATTGTAACGGGCCCGCATCTCTTTACTATTCTCGTGTCCCATATGCTTGTCATTTGAATGATATTCAAGCGTCATCGATATCCGCTCTATTCGATTGAATTACAAATATATTGATTGATGTTGAATTTATCGTTGTTTGTTCCTTTTTGTGTGTCTACAGACGTCATGTTTTTCCACCCCAATCGCCAGGATTTTTTTTTAATTCTGTGAGATAGGAAGCAAGGCTCCATAAAACTATATTCTTACTAACTTACCTTTTGAACAGTTACTATAAGGCTAATACTAAGAGACTAGTCTTAGCCTAAATTTACGCTTCCATTATGTCAAATTAAATATGGAAGCCTAAATCGTCTCTGAATATTAGTCTCAGTGTCATTGGTGTTATCGTCAAAATGAGAGTTGCCGTATCAAATAATTTAAATTGTTTTATTTATGAAAATATGTATACGCGACATTGTCGTTAAACACAATAATCATGCCCCCCGTTGAAATTGTCAATTTTGGCGTTCATTATTGTGCAGACTATTGCAGTAAAATACAGTCTATGGGCCGTATATGCTAAAATGTATGCCTGAAATGTCGTATATTATGACAAATGCTGTACCGATAACAACACTGATTTGTCTATTACTGCCAATTAGTAAGTAAAGGTAAGATTTTTGACCCGGCTCTCCATTTCTCTCTTACCAAAATTGCTTCCTCGACACCAGTACCTACTTCGTGAGCACAATTTGTGCGATCTTACAATAAACACATACAGTTCCGCTTTTAATCCATTATACAAAGACTAAACAATATTTATAAGAGAGTTGCCAAAGTAAACACACTTGGCACTCTTGGAAGAAATAGCGATAGCAGCGTGGATATCGCTTTGGTAATGAAATAATATCCCCAAAAATCAACAGGAGTCCTAGTTTAAGGACTGAAAACTTGAGATAAAATACATTATTAGACATTACTACATATTTGTTTATCGTGCTTGGCATGACGCATTTCCAGAACGTTATAAGTCTATTTATAGCTACGCGTTTCATACATTCTTTACGAGTGCATGCTTCAATGCTTGGCAACCACTATGTTATGGCAAACTAACCTCTTGTTGCCTATGTTCCTACTCTACTCACGTGTAACAACTCTTTTTTTTAATCACGGAAAGTCCTCATGGGTCGTCTCCCACATAGACAGGAGCCAGGACTACAATTAAGAAATTTGGCGGTTGAATCGTTTTCCGTTGAACCGTAAAGGCCTAAATGAACATACCATTGCGAAGCCGGAGAAAGCCCCTAGTATACCTAATATAGTATAATAATAAATAAATATAGGTACTGTTATATAAATTAAAATATACATGACATGTTAATTATTTCCATATCAACATTGAAGGCTTATAAACAAAGGCCATGTACCTTACACGTGTTTAAAATAACAGCAGCTAAGCTTAAAAATCATTTCCTTGAACCAAAATAACATAATACACCTAATTCTGCAGTTTTGCAATATGTGTAGTAAGCCAAGTTCGCGTGTGTACTGGCATTACGGTAAATAATTGATTGGTTCGATATGTTTCCGTTTGTTTAGTTCGTGAACCACGCGAAAAATAATCGGCCTAGAGTACTGCACTAAATAATACAGGTCCAAATCACAGCCAGGATATTTTGAATAGGAAATATAGAAAACAATTTAGTGGAATTTTAACCGTCGCGGCCGAATCTATTACGATAATATTTATTTATTTTATTTTTTTATTAAGTAATATACTTTATATATTTTCATAATATAATATATTTATTAAAACATCAATATTTTTTTTATTAATATATTTTTTTAAAACATCAATATTTAGTGCTTTCAAGATAATCCATCTCCCAACCCAATGAATGCGTCATTGCCTCACCAGCTTTATGGTGCATCCACACCGCAGTTACTTTTTGTGGAGCAACAGAATGCAACACGATAACATTATTCAACTTTCACGGCTAAAATTTAACTTCTTATCGGATGTTGCCCACTAACACTTGGAAACGTTGCTCCACAAAAACTATGAGGCAGATAGATACTGGAAACACGAGTTTAATCGTTCTTTATATCATGCTGTCACAAAGGAAAATGAAGTTAAGAAGTGTAAATAAAGTGAAAGATCCACTTATGCTTTGATATGGAATAAGATTGATTTCTGATAGTACTAAATCCTGATGTTACGTATCCAGGCTTCCAAGTTTGTTATTTTTTTTTTATGAAAGTAGTTCCCCAATAGCTTCGTAATCGTTAATTTTTGTCAGTCCCCGTGGCATTAGACGACCTTCAGGAACCCCAGGGGTCTTTTTGTTAAAATTAATAACTTCCATTGTATGCAAATAAAGGATTCCAAGACAAAATACGTAAGATACATATTTTAATAGATACTCAACTAATTTTATTACTCAACTTAAAACAAGAATAACAACGTATGCAAATCGTTGGCTTAAAGTAAAATATATGCTTATGTATAAATGTAGGTAATGTAGAAACCAGTTACTACATCACGTAGTTTGCTAGTAGCCAACACAACAGAATCATATATGAAGTACTACATAATATAACATTACGTCTTCATTCCCCAGATAGTTAGGTAGCTACTCTAACAATACACACAACCATTGCTCTATCTGGATGGACTCCATGCTCAACCCACAATTCACCAGTTGAATTTAGTTCCCAAATAATTATAATCCCAGAACTGGAATTATTATTTTTTGTACTTCAATGACATGTTTCCCGTGGGAGACATCCGGTCTTTCGGTAGGGTTACGCGGGGACACAGGTCCAACGCGTAGAGGTCCATCGGAGAGCTTTGATCTAAATATGGGATGGAGCTATTATTAGGGACCCGAAACTTCACTGTTTCTAATCGAAATCATCTGTGAATTTTCTTACAAATACAATTAAAAACCCTTTGGACAAGTGATAGTGATATTCTGTTGGAGTGCTCACGTCACAAGTTAATCAGAAGATGACGAAATGCATTTGCGTGACGTGTTCAAGACAAGAGAATGTCATTTCCTGAGGGGCTGGGATTTAACATGCTTAATGCAACATAAATTGTCTTTGCATTATCTCTTCTTGATTCATTGTGTATGTAGTACCCACGAAATATTTTGTCGTAGTGTATAATATCTTGCTCAGCTAGGAAACAAAACAACACATGCCCCTAATTATAACAACATTTTTTAATTGAACTTCTCTTGTCTCAGGTACCTTCAGCATCGGCGGAAGGCCACTGCGTGTGGTATGGCGTGTGTGCAGACAACGCGGACAAGGCGACAAACTGCGCATACAATGGAACAGCACTGCCTATACAGGATACTGCAAAGGTGAGCAGTAATTGATGGTATTCCCATGCTCTGGAGACTGACCAAACGGCATTTGTCTTACGTAACCTAAAAGTCGCTGTTTTTAAAGGTTTTATTTTATTGATTAGGTTCATCGACTATAAACACATTTACCATGATATAAATTTTGTTTTAGCTACATAATGTTATTGAATTTCTTGTTTTGATCGTAAATCTATCCTCGTCCTCAATGTAGCGTCTTTCTATTCAGTGGGTGAGTGCGACCCAGTTGGGAGTCTTTCCTTTAACTTAATTTTTCCGGTCTTACTGAAACCAGGATGTGGATTGCAGCTTAATTTTCCGGAGAAAAGACTTTTTGAACCCCTCAAGGGCGTTGTGCGCGACACTTATGTAGGTCAAAGTATATACACCGTGTACTCTGTGCTATATTTAGCATGTGCATACAACTATGACGTCACAAAAGTCCTAGTTTCACGCGGAACTTGACCCGTGTCTAATAATAGCACTGTTCAGGCTACAATGAAAGCTGCATCGATTTGTGGGACTGCGTGGACGAGCGAGAGCGAGATAACTTGTTAATATGAGCAGCTGTTCCACGTGAGGTCATCTTTGTCAGTTTATATCAGGCAACATTAATTTAAATTCAGTTCTGATAATTTCTCGTTGCCATTGAGCAGACCAAAATTACCATCATACCACCCCTGTAGTCCCCGAAGGGATAGCCAGAGGTGTACTAATATACATCCACATTCGGGACGATTAATCAATATGAAAATTTAGACTAGGTGTGTGTCGATCGTGAACGAACGAATCAAATGACCCGGGTCGCAAGATTCGTGCGAATGATCGGGTCATTTCGAAAGAGAGTCTCTATGAATGAGAACCTCAATGGTTCTCATTCATAGATTTCGTTATTGGGTTGTGGGTCGATCAGTCGATCTCGCGAACGAATCAATCTAACAATCGAATTTTAACAGTTCCTTCATACTGATCAATACCTACTAAGCTTTATTCCTCAGACTATTATTTAATTATTGTAAGGAAGAATCTAACTAAAAGTTACTCACTTAGATTGAATTTTCGGAACTACCTATTTATTAAAGTAATTATCTACTCATTAAAATGTTTTCTAGTGAACTTTTATTGTTTTTTTCTATTACGTACCTACGTGTCGTGTAGTAACGGGTCGTGTTTATTTAAATAATAAACACGACCCGTTTGGTTGTATCTAGTACCTACACAATATTACGACTATGCAACTAGCTCACGAACCAAGGAACCAAGCGACTTGGATCGTGAGTTAGTTTGCGTATCGAGACTACCCAGTACAAAATCCTTTAGTGACCCAATCGATCAAATGAACGGGTCGAAAGAACCGGGTCATTTTATAAACGGTTCAGTATTGACCCGGATCTCTAAAATTTAACGAACGACACATATCTAATTTAGACCAATCAAAGAAACCTTAGAGAAAGATCTTACCCGAGTAAAGAAAAACACTCTGGAGTGCCCTCCGCTGGTAAGAAGCCTAGCAGATGCTAGGCTTTGGTTTTGTGTAATTTCCAAGCAGTAGTTTTCAGTAGAAAAAGGCCAGCCATCTGTGTTATTAAGCGTATTATACACAAATTTTAACAATATCGCGATCTGACGTCACTGGGCAGTCGTCACTCGTCAGGCCACTTAAAAACGTTTTAATAACCTCACACTAATAAATACTGACAATGTTTCGTTCTTTCGTCGAGGAGAGAATAATATGTCCTTAATTTCTTATATTTTACTATTTTTTATTATATAAAATGAATTTTCTAATAATATTTCAAAGGGGCCTAAGATCTGAGCAATCAATCTGCAAGATCTAGTTTCAAGTTCCGTTTGCCGTGGCGATGCCCTGTTGACGATCTTGTTACTTATCATACGAACACCTATGATAAAAGACAATCGTTCGTGATAAACCTAACAACCTCACAAAAAAGTATTGTACAGAAAAAATGGGATGCAGAGATCTGATGGTGTTAACTTCGTGTAAAATGGTAATATTCGGCTGCGTCTAATTAGATTGGAAGCCGAATCGAAACTGAGAAAAACCTATGACGATGGTGTCTAATAATACTCAGTTACTTAGAAATAAATGTGACATTGTTAATATTCACAAAACAATAGGCTCAGCGTATGTGATAACGTTATCCTTGTGAGTTGTAAATACCAATTAGATGTAGCTATTTAGCTAATAGTGTGAATCACAGCAACTGTATAGTACCTACGCATGTGCGGTGATAATGAAGGTCTGTTGAATGGGGCGTCGCTAATTGTTTCTAAATTGACATTTTGAAAACGAAATATAAACTTTTAGGCAAAGAAAAATTCGATCTCAAGCAGTGTTCGGACTTGCGTAAAACCTTCTCGTAAAATACATGCACACAGACAGTTCCGTGGTAACGATTTTTGTACTTATAAGACGAACACTTGTGACAAGAGACAATCGTTTGTGGTCTACCTGAAAACCTGACAAAAAGTTTTGTCCAGAAAAAATGGGACGCTCTCTTAAAATGTATAGAAAGTGGTAGATAAATTTGACATCTCAGGCACAGGTCTCGATAACTTAGTTGACTAAAGCGTCTGATGTACGTAACCAGAGAGACACAGTAATGTCAATGAGAGTATGTCGTCATCAGATTTTAAAAAAGTAAAACTTCGTGTTTATCCACTGGATTGTTTGGGATACAAGTGTTGCTATCCGTTTATCAAAGTTAAAGTTCACCTTGGACTTGGACACTATATTTAGCGGTACAAACGCAAAACAATTGATGCTACAATGTTGCTATCTATTAAATTTTGGCCGGTGTTTACCACGAGGCGCGATCTAGTTTCCACGTTAGCATTTAGAGTTGCCAGTTTCTTTGTTACTAAAATTTAATATTCATGGATCTTATTAACATTATTTCTACTTCGGAAGAGGCACGGTTTCTTTGATGCTTTATTTTGGCCCGCGGCCTCATGCTTTATTTTACACCCACATAGTATTTTTTATGTTCAGAAGTGTACAGGCCGCTGTACACTTCTGGCATTGTGCGCGACATTAACACATAATGGCATTAAGACCGCCTGGTCTTAATGCCATTACACATTTTCTACCAGACAACCTTTGGGTGATGCAGTGACGATCAAAAGATATGCACTAACTCTCCTATGCACTTATTCAAACACATCTCCTCTCGTCTCCGCTTTGGTGGATACCAGGCCTTATGGTCTCAATGTCATGAGATGTTGTATCAAGTAAGTATGTGAAACTCACATCTCATGAGAGGTTGGGCATAGTGGGAGTAATTCCACTCAATTTGGAGCTGCCCGACTGGGGAAGTACCTCCGTCTTGCAGAAAATCGAAGTGAAACAACACTGAGCTGTAATGATTTCCTTACGAGTTACGATGAGCAAGGTTGCCAGTGTTCCGCGACGAAAAGTTGCGTTGGGGGTGGGGGGACTTTGACCCTTATACTAAAACTTATTAAAAAAAAACAATGTAGGCCAATGTTTGAAATGGCTTTCTGAAGAAAGTGCCAGTCCCAACTGACGGTATGCATACATCAGTCATCGTGTGGCATTAGTAATATAGATAAATAATAAGAAAATAAATATCGGGGTTATCGTACCCGGGCCACTCTTTTTGAAACTAAAGGGAGAACATAGGTTAATCTTCTCAAGCTTCTATTGTCAAATTTTAACGAAATCTGTTCAGCCATTTAGGAGTGAAAAGTTAACAGAAAAACGGTTACCGTTTTATAATATTAGTTGCTATTTATTATATTAGTATGGGAGTATGGATATAGTTTAAAACCAGCTAATTAATGAATTATTTAGTGATTTCTGAAGATTTAACAATAATAATTAATTGATTGCGTAACGTTGTAACATGTTGAATGGACATCACAACCTTTGACTCCAATTAATTCCCCAAAAGACTACATATTTATTTATTCATACTATTTACATAGGTACCTATTATAACTTAAATATTACTGTAACCAGAATTAAGTTTCAAACTGGATTTTGTGTCAATTTAATACCATGAACGTAATTAAATACAAAAAGAAACAAAATTATTTTAAAGTATAATATATTCACTTGTAGATAAGTAATTTAAATCTAGGTACCTTGGTACTTGAAAACTTTTTTTTCAGTCGGTTAAAAAATTAAAAAGCAAATCGTGAGAACGTTTTATACATACACAACTTATGAGACCACGCTACTGAATTCATGAACAGTTTCAGAAGTGCTTATAAAATCTTATAATATTTAAAAAAACTTAATATAATTATAAGTATATTTAAGCATGTTGTGTCGTTCTAACATAAATATTTTTTAGTTCTATTTATACATATAAATGGTTTAGGCCTTGATTGACGTTTTCATTGATGGTCACCTCTTATCATCTATCTAATAAATAAAAATCTCGTGTCACAATGTTTGTTATCGAACTCCTCCGGAACGGCTTGACCGATTTTTATGTTTTTCTTTGTGTATATTTGGTAGATCTGAGAATAGGTCGTAGGTTATTTCTTATACCCTTATATGAGAATAATAAGAGAAGTAATTTATATGTCAAAACAACGTTTGCTGGGTCAGCTAGTAATTTCAAACTAGGCTTTATTTGTCGACCTAAACCTACTTTACGATGGTGAAAGCTGGTCGGCGACTGATGACGTATTTCCTAAAAAAAAGTGAACCAATTTGATGTATCTCTTGACCTTAAGATGTCCTTTAAATGAGGAAGTATTTTTGAAGTACGATTATCATAATATTTTCCATATATTTGTACTGTTGTGCGCTGATCACAAACAAGATTGCTATTAAAAGTGGCTTACCCAGCCATTTGTTATCATTGACGATTACAAATTGACTATTTAATCTTGAATTATGTAAATATATAGTATAAAAATAAAATACTCCTCACTCGCTGATCATACTTTTCCGCCTCACGCGGCTAATATTTCTGCGAAGTAGTAAAATGAAGTAAACATTTCTATTCTGAGATTTACACAGGAAATACACATTGTTTTGAAAAACAAAAAGATTTTCGAATCTCGATACAATTTTTTTTATGAATAAGAAGTTGACTCATTGGGTAATGCCAATGATTCTATTCAGGTTAGGTGACGTCATACGCTCATACGGTACAAAGTTTAAACAATTGTCTACAGAATTTTAACCAAGGGATGCTCAGATGAGCATCCCTTGGTTAAAATTCTGTAGACTGTAGGGTCACAACGAATAGTGACAATGAATAGTGACGTGCTATAGATATAGCACGTCACTATTCATTGTCAATAGAAGGATAAAATTTTGTTTCTACAAATATACTTTTAAAATTATCTCGACCTAGTAAACTTTTTGCAGAGATTTAAAAATCATGAACTCATATAAATTTGGCAATACTGTCGGAACACTGATCAGAGACATGACCTGTTACATGTTGCCTTTTTTGTATAGTACGGAAAATCCTCATGAATCCTCCGCCACCCGGGGAGGTGGCAGGGTATGGCGGGCTCGTACCACTTGCCTCACCTGCCCTACAGTCATTGCCATGGGATCCGCGAAATTCGCCACGACCAACGACTCCCAGCTTTATCAGGCCGTCCGTCCATCTCATTGGAGTCGTTGTTTACCTTTTTTGATCATTATTCACGAATTACAATCAGTCAATTAAATAGAAGGTCGGATCGTCCTCAGAGGACAAACAACTTGGTGCTTCTTTCCTATTTTTGCATTCGTATATTTTCGCTAAGTCATCTCCGGCATTCATTGTAAGTAAACAATGTTGATTAGGTGATTGTCGCATGTAGACAGACACGTACCACGATAATGCTATACATACGTATAATACCTAAATATAATGTGATATTAAATATATTATAACTTTCGTTTCTAAATATAAATATATTATAGATAATAATTTTCCGTGATTAATTTGTAATTATAATCGCGGCAGCTCATTTCTGCCGCCTCTACTTTTACTTGCGTGTAGCGAACCAATAACAAGTACATTTTTTTTATATCATCATCAACCCATATACTGCCCACTTCTGGGCACGGGTCTCCTCTCAGATTGAGAGGGATTAGGCTATATAGTCCACCACGCTGCCTAGTGCGGGTTGGCAGACTTCACAAACCGTCGAGAAAAATCTCTAAGGTATGCAGGTTTCCTCACGATGTTTTCCTTCACCGTTTAAGCGAGTGATAATTAATTATTAATACGCACATGAATTCGAAAAGTCAGTGGTGCGTGCCTTGGATTCGAACTCGAGACCTTCGACTTGGCAGTCCAATGGTCATACCACTAGGCTATCACTGCTTTTTTTTTATAGTATACGGAAAATCCTCATGCATGGATCGTCCGCCACCAGGGCAGGTGACATGGTATGTCGGTCTCGTACCGACTAAAAACAGCACTTGTCTTCACCTATAGTCATGGCCATGGTACAGACGCCAGCAGGTCAAGCTATCCAAAACTGTCAAAATTTCCCAATTGAATATGAACCTTACTACTTTGTATTAAAGTTGAAAATCTATCAAAGAAATTTGACAAATTGGGGTAGCTTGATGTGCTGACCTCTGTACGTGATATTCGCCGTACCTACGCTTACACATTGGTTTATCTTCTCTCTGTGATCTTTCGTTAGTAAATGAAGATAGAAAGACTACGTAGAAATTATTGTTTATGATGTATGTAGTTGTGACAAATGAACCCATATTTTTTGTATTCTACTAAATGTCAAACGTAAAACAAATTATATCGAATTCAAATCGACAATTGACCCAAAGATGACATTTGTGACGTCTGTGACACTGAAACTGGACCAAAATTATATTATTTAGAATGATTTTTAAGTACGGTCAGCAACGAAATTAGCTGAACACACCAAAATTTTGAAAGCATGACTGCTCCAAAACTTGTCAAGGGATCTTTTTGATATGAAGGTAAGGTAATCATTTACTCGTCATCTATGCAATGATCTCGCACAACCTTTATAGGTCAGTAACTTCTTATTAAAAACCGTATTGAAGATTGCAAAATGTTCAGCGAATTTCGTTGCTGACTGTACCAGAAATTATCCTTCTGGTCATCAATACTATGCTTGCAGGGAAGGTCTTGTGTGTAAATTCGTTCTAGTAACGCTAGGCACCGACAACACAGTGTAGCGAAGCGCGGCGCCTAGCGTTACCAGTTTTATTAACATCATAGGCAAAAAAGGAACAAGGTAATATGGCGAGACTCATGAAACCTGTTGTAAAACCCGTAGACTGTCGTTGTCTATGTTAATTTCGAATGTTGCCAAATTGGCGAATGACTTCACTATTACATCAAAACACGAAGCGTATGAACCCGCCGATGTTTGTGTTCGTGCAAGCATAGTTCACACAGATGAATACTGTGTTATGATTGGCTCACACGGTCTCACCTTCAAAATATACGTGGTGCTATTTAGTTTAGTTTGGAATGTTTTGATCTTGAATTTGCACTGCGACGTCTAAAGTTTATGGCTACTTTTGTGGTACAAAAATAAACATTTATAGAATTAAGAAGATAATCGAAAGTTAATAAAAACACATGGTTCGACACATAAGTAATTTATAAATTATGCCTTCTGATCTATCACCGTCATTATGTGCAAGATATGGTTTAACACCACAATAATTACAATGGCGCAGCAACTATTATTTCCCATAGTTTTACAAAGTAATTTAAAAATTACGTAATTATAAGTTAATAGTTTGGACGTAGGTTTAGACAATACCAAATTATTTATATAACTAACTTCGGTTTAGAGAAATTTATTTATCATAAGAACTTACAGTTCACTTATAATGATATAAAAAGTAAAAAGTATGTATAATAATACAGTAGTTACAATAATTACCTCCAGAGTGAAAAGTTATAATGTGCATACATATTTCTTAAGCTTTCTCTTTAAATGCATTAATTTTATCTCATTCTTTTATATCGTCCGACAATCTATTGAACAGCTGTGCTCCTTCAAACAATTTGGTTGTTTTACCGTAACTAGTGCTTTCTTAACCAGTTGCATTTACGTAGCAACTTTGAGTTTGATTGGAATCTTATAATATATTAACCACCGAATGACATTACACAGGCACACTTATAAAAGTGGTAAAGTAATATTGGACAGCCCATATGTATTTGCCTTAAAGTATCTTGCTTGGTAACACAACACTAATGAGAGTGAATTGGCGGCTGATGACCAGTACTATACAAACTTAATTGGAGTTGTTAATTTAAATACTTTTGCATCTTTAAATATAGTTTCTAGATCTTTTGAAGTCTTCGACGTATTGAAAGCAATATTACATTGAATTTATGAGTGTTCATCAAATGTACGTGAAGTCAGTGTAGCCGAAGACAATAAACCGTCGGCTATAAATGTTTTACAATGCCAATTTATGTATATTTCGCTTCGTATCATTTCACACGATTGTATGCCAATAAAGTCAATTGTTTCTCGTTTCATGTCATTCATATCACCAGAATGAGATAAGGTCACCAGTGCAACGCTTATGAGAACTGAAAATATTCCTTCCTTAACTGCTTAGAGAAAGACAGTACATATTTCTTTATATTCGCTTTATTGCACACCAATAACACAATTTCAAAAGTTTATATAGATAGGTATAATGGGCGCTCTCCAGACAAACTTTGGATTTACTGGAAGTAAGAAAACACTGGGTAGTGTAGCGTGTATACATTAAGTATGTCAATGTTATGGTCAATATTAATTTCGCTTGAATCTATATCCATTGAAAGTGTTGTTGTAGCATTTCCATCTCTTTAAATTTTCCTACTCCGGTAGCTTGCTGAAGCTGATTCGACCTTCAGACAACCTTATTTCATTTGGATGGATCGATCGTTCCTCAGTAACAATTTGTATTCCACAGAGGTTTGAATTGTTTTAGGTCCGTAACCATATCTGGATCAGTATCCCTGTTTAATTTATTTTATACTTTCGAAAAAGCTTTCGAAAAACACCTATTTAAATTTTGATTCGGTTTTTAAGACATATTCGGGAGCTTTTGCTGTTTGATAGATGCGTGATTTTATGTAGATTACCAATTCTTTACATTGAACAAGAGAGTTAGGGCATACTGGGAGTAATTCCACTCAAATTGGAACTGCCCGACTAGGGAAGTATCACCGCCTTGCAGAATATCGATGTGAAATAGTTTTGAGCTGTGTTGTTTTCCACGGTAATCAAGGCTGCCAGTGCTGCGCTTGGAAACGTTGTGTTGGCTTTGACCCTTATACTGCCAAACCAAGTGCTCTTTCGTTTTACAGGGTGGGCAACGCGCAAGTGATACCCCTGGTGTTGCAAGCCTCTATAGGCTACGGTAACCGGCTAACCGCTTACCATCAGTTGGGCCGTATTGATTTTTGCCATACATAATAAATTCATTTATTTCTGTAAATTGATCTTTTGAAGAGCTAGAATCTTTCGAAGTTATGATCTCTGAGGAGAAACGCAATATTAAAGAAAGAGCCAAAGCAACTTTGAGCTGACTAACCGACAACAAGCGTGCATCAATCAACAATTTTTACTTGTTCTACATATGTTGGTGCCTGGCTGTCTGCCATGCCATGCAGCTTTGGGAAATTAATATTTTCCCGATAGTTCTACACATCCAACTAGTGGCTTTACAATTTCGTTGCTTGAACTTTACATCTGTATTTAAACATTCTGATCTCAGTGCGCAATTTAAACACACATCAAGGCGATCTAGCAACACTTTAAAAAAGTCTCCCTGTGTATTCAAGGAATTCTTGTTTACGGTTTTTGTAGCAACTTTTTTACTTAGCATTCCAAGGTTTTCATACTCCCAAACGCCTCGCAAAATACTTGATGACTTCAGTTACATCTAAATAGCATAAATTACGTTCATTTGAATAAAATAATTTTTTCAATGATCATGATTGGACGTAGGTATTTTTATTGTCATGTTGATAGTGCCGTGTCGTTGTCGGAAACACTGATGAGTGATAGATTTTCAGGAAGTTAAGCGATCGCTTTTGATAACGTAAAATTACATGTAATTCGGGCAGTAGATATTTATAATGGCATTATGCCCGTAATGAGCTATTTACAGTTCTCTATCATTTTCATGCGAAGTGTGTATTAATGTAAAGAAATTTGCTTCTTGGAATTGTCTAAATACTTCCGTTACGTTTGCATTTCACTTCAGTGCAATATAATCATCTACTCGATTTATGACTCCCAAATTTGTAAAATGAGGAAATACATTAATTTTTTTTTAATATAAAGAAGCTTTTGTTAAAATAATAACCTTTTGTAATTCAAAATTGCTGGCGGGTCATCTACCTTAGCCAAAAAATTTATAAAACTCTTTCTTATCCATGTACCTACTTGATATCGATTATGCAGATTAGATGTACATTAAGCTATACACGCAAGTCTCGATTGTATGAGTATCCTTCACTATGATCAAAAAAGGACCACTTAAATCCAGCACATGAACAATGAAAGTTAATCCAGTAGATGACATTTAACAGAAAATGGATATAATAGTTTATTATGCATGGGTGACTTCTACAGTGTAATAAGAAATCGATTGAAATCGCACGGAGGATTACATTCTACCAAGACTAGCAATTCCTATGGGTTCAGATTAAATTGAAAGTTAATCAGCTACAAATTTTAAACTGCACGTGGGCACAGTATTGGCCCGGGACTTTTCAAACATCTTTCTTTATCTCATAGATAGAACATGTAACTTCCCGAGAAGAGCTGGACGATTTGGACGCTTTCCGGACAGACTGGCCTCAGATAGCGCTGAACAGCGATCAGTGGAAGGAGATGGGGGAGACCTTTGCTCAACAGTGGGATCATATAGGTTAAAAAAAAGAAAAACACTACGTTGAAGTTTTCCTCGGAAGTCAACACAGTGGTAGTCACATATTAATGTCCATAAGTATATGTCTTTCACAAGGACCGGTTACAAGCCGTCTGCATCCAACGACTTCCAGCGACCTTTACCAGCTCGTCCGTCCATCTCGTTGGAGGCCGTCCCACGCTGCGCTTTCCGGTGCGTAGTTTCCACTCGAGAACCTTTTTGCTCCAGTGGCCATCAGTTCTACAAGCTATGTGCCCCGCCCATTACCACTGAAGCTTGCTAAGTCTTTCAGCTGTCTTTGTGGAATTCGAGGGAGATGCCTTTGTTCAGCAGTGAACTTTCTGTGGCTGATATGATGTTGATGATGAAGTATATGTTTGAAACAAAATGCTATTTAATCTTTAGTGACACTTACAAGGCAATGTTTTTATTTTTATTAAACTAGATGGCGCCAGCATTCTCTCAACAACGAATCTAAGATCTCTGAAAAGAAACGCCGACACAAACTCGAAAGATTATTGTGTATTTACATGGCTTAAGTTTTCTTTGTTACTATTATATCAACTCTTGTCAACAAATATCTCTAAATCCGACATCAAAATACATAGATATCAGCATTAACCTCTAAGTTATTCGCCTTTATCGTTATTGGCTTCATCATAAATTTCCTTTGTCACCATAATATTAATTCAACTCGCCACAATCACAAGTTCATAACAAATATCAATATCTTTATCGGACAAAGTCAAACACTGGACAACAAAATATGTACAGACGCCAGCTGGTCAAGCTATCCAAAACTGTCATCGTAATTGAATATGAACCTTATTACGTTCTATTAAAGTTGAATATCGATCAAATAAATTTGACAGATTGGGGTAGCTTGATGTGCTGGTCTCTATACATTTACGATAATCATCTAATAAATAAAAAAAGAAATGATGTTTGTTGATAATCGCATAACTTCAGAACGGTTGGAACTATTTGGCTGCTTTTTATGGTAAGAAAAATTAGAAATGTTTCCCGGAATATTGGAAAAGTCGGGAAAAACAAGTGCTATTTTCATTGGCATTTTTGTATGATTTATTGGAATTTGCTTAGGACAACATCTGTCGGGTCAGCTAGTAAATAAATAAATATGTAACGTTCTAAATTATTCGCCTTTATTGCGTGTTCTTAGCGGTTAGCTCTTATAGGCTCGTACAGGTACTTATGTACCTGTAGCCTCGGTGTTACGACCCTGAGTGTTTGGTCTAGGTTAGTTTGTAGCCGTCGTCCGTCGAGCCACGATCGATACGGCCTTGGGATTTATGACGGAAACTTGAAACACTGATTTTAATAGGGTGGGATTTCTTACGCCCAAGTATAGCTGGGAAGGCCGGAAAGGGAATATAAATTAATGAAGCTCTTTATTATACTCTATCTCATAGAGTTGCATCAAGTGAAAACAACGCGGAGGATAGACAGAAGTGGCGACTGCTCTACAGACAAGAGAGCCGAGATTTTTAAATAAAGGAGTGGTTTATCGTTTGTAGTGTATTTTTTTGTAGAATATTTAAGAGAGTATTAATAGAATATCTTAGAATACCTATAGGTACAAGAATATTTTAGAATTCGACTTGGCTGATTAAAGGGATAAATAATACTAATAATAAAATGTTTGCATAAAAATATATGTATAAATAAGGACTATGAACTTCGAACAGTATTCGTACCTTACGTAATTTAGGGATAAACTTGTAATTCATTTGTTTCATTCCGAAGCATTCTATATGCATATAGATAAAGGAAGAATCTTTGAGGAACTCCAAGGCCGTAATAAGGCCGTAATAATACCGTCCTTTTTATTTCAAAGATGATTCAATTTCTTGGGCCTCAAAAGATTACCCGTGTGTGTGACGTGTATAACACGTGTATAACTTTAATACACTTAATTAATTAATTAACTTCGCGTTTTCCCTGGAGGAAAATTTGCAAAATAGACATACGGGTATTTCTCAACCACAAAATATTTTATTGATTTCATTACTAAACGTTTATTCTTGGTCCATGATAAAATGAACAAATTAATGTAGTCAGCCTTAAGCTAAATACATAATATCCTGGACATGACAACGAAACGCCAATGAACCATATCCATCGCTGCTTTGCAAACTGCTCGAATGAGTACGGTAGTAAAGAAGAGAAGCAATGAACGTTGATGTCAAGGATAAACCCGCGTTGGACAATGAATTGTGAAGGTTTTTGACGCACTTGGTGACATCTTGTGATTCATTTTTTAAATACAGACTGCGTTTGTGGCTGTTGTGGTTTTATATTACGCTTTTGATTTCTGACCTTTGCTAAAGTCTATATATAGGTAGGTACATACTTATATTGTAAAAGGAAAAATACACAACATTGGTTATACATGACGGCGACAGTAATTTGGTGGTTTGCTGTTATTACCCGACTGCCGAAGGAGGGTAATGCTTTAGGTTGTGCTAATGCTTTTTTTTGGTATCCTGAGAGTAAAATCTTCCCTAAAGTGAGTTTATTGCGATTGTGTACGCTAAAAAACCTGCTATTTGATACATACAAGGTTGTTATTAGGCTACAAAAATATTATTATATTTATTACATTGGGTTAAGAATATTCAGAAATTTTATGTATTGGGTGAGTTAGTGTGTGTAGTTAGATGTGTGAATGTGTATGTTGTTGTGGGGTGAGTGCAGTTTTGGTAGGGTATATTTGGTTGTATGGATGTTAATGATTGTTGTTGTTAATTGTTCTAAGTTGTGTATGCGATGTGTCATGAACTCATGAACGTATCGGTGGCAGTGTTGTCAGATATTATGCTCTTTGGGACATGCTTATGCTTAAGGTTGTTACTAGTTCCTTATTTTCTCACCTGAGTTTTACGTTAGATTCTCATGTCGAACATTAAGTATTATTGGTATTTTGATTACGACATTTTCAGTAGAGTTTGGATATCTTGTGTTCGATTAATAGGATAAGGCCATTATATTAACCTAAAACAAATTTGCAAGCTTTTTAACTGTACCACAGTACAAATCCGTCTAACCCTCAGCGGAATGAAGCCGTGTCATGTTGTTTTTATGATTAAACATTAGCAACAGGGTCAAAAACTTAATTTATATCCGCATTAATTTGCTTGGAATTTTACATCGAAATTTTCCGTTAAAATTAGTAAGTAGTTGACTGATGGAGAGACAGGAACAATTGGATTTGGGTACCTACTATATGTATGTATCGCTATGTACTAATAATACTTTTTTGTGTTTCTCGTTTTTGTTCTCAATGTGTATTTTGTCATTGGGGGTTCTCAAATAGGACCGGAATTCTGTTTACAAGTTCAATTTCAGTGTGCCACCTGTTATTCTCCGTATTCACCGTACATACCTTTATATTAATATTATTAATCCCGACGTTACGGACCCTTTACAGCGTCCATGGTTTACCATGGTCGCGATAAAATCCGTAAAAAGTAGTTTTATTTCAAAGTATAATATTCGCTTAAATGTCAGAAATCAATACAAAAGTAACTTTTGACGACGAATTTTTACGTTTTATTTCAATACATTCGTATTTATAACATCATTATAGATATTATGGGTTAGTTGGATATTTCCACAATTTAAAACCTCTTTTTGTCTTGAATCGAAAATGCTTCGTACCTCCGTTATCTATGAAAGTGTCGGTTTAAAATTGGAATGTAATGAGAATGTAAGTAGTAACATTAGTCATGATAGAATAAATAGAACACCTGTGTTTAATCTAAAGTAATACAAGTCAGGGTATGACTTATAAAATAAGAGAGTTTACTTCGACTTACCTATAAAACTGCCTCGTTAATCTATTTATTGGAACGAAGTTCCTTATCGCGCGTTGTGAAAGGGGGCTAGACGGAAAAAATTCTTACGAAAAGTTGTAAAAACCCAATAACACTTTGTTTGACCTGGGGATCGAACCCAGGACCTCTAGCGTAGCAGTCGCGCTTAGGACCACTAGACTAATGAGGCAGCCGAGTTTGGATCAGTCCCGGTTAATGACAATTAGCTCGCCTCCTATGACATGGGGTACTACCATGATCGGAGTTATTCAGCGTAGATTTTACTTAGCCACTATTATTATTGCTACCAACAGCAGATTCACAACAAAATTTTTTACGTCAACATTAGCCATTTCTGATTACTTTTCCTATGTAACCTTGTCACTAATCGTTTAATTGAGATCTAAGTATTCTTATCGGGAAATACAAGAACATGATATTAGCTGGTTTAGGTCAGTTAAGTAGTTCAAGACCACGATATTCATATTTTCATTCGTTACCTATAATCTTGTAGGTGAAGGTGAAAATTTAATGAGTTTGCCAATGTTTTCATACATTTCAGAAAGCGGCAAATGAAAATATTATTTCAGGAAAATCGTACGAGTAGGTACGTAATTAAAACTAGTTAGACGAACGCGTTGGTAAATGAAACTAATTAGGAACACGACGAGAAGGTCGATATGCAAAAACCTTTGTTTTATTTGGTCCTGTTTTTAGACGAACCTTATTTTATTATTTGAATTCCGTTTCTTTTATCAATTAGTTTTTAATGTATTCTGAATAATTAACGTTTAATATCACTTGGCTAAGCAACTCGTGGCCTAGTAATAAGTATGTTGATCAACCGATCTGCAAGGTTCAGCTCTGTCTGTCGCGGTCAGTCTCTGAATGGGTGACCATTCTTAACATATCGAGACCCCTCCGTGCCTCAGAGAGCACGTAAAGCCGTCGGATCCGGTTGTGAGACGAAGAATAGTAGTATGACACATAATATTGGGGAGTTGGCTATATTGTCCCCTAAGGGTTAGCAACTTGTTAGAAAGCAATAAAATATATAGATATTTAAAATAATTTTAGCCAATGGATTGTGTTCAATGGGTGGCGCGGGTGTGCAAAAAGTGTTGTCATTCGAAAAAAATAAAGTCATTTGGGTATAAAATTTTAAAATTGCAATGGTACGATTAAACCAACGGTACAATAAAGCCGACTTTCCCCTAGTCTGACAAAATTTACAGGTAATCAAAAGCCCAAAAACGCTGACATTCAGGATATCGGTATTACCAAGAAATTGAGGTGAAATAGTCTATCGTATAGTTGGTTTGGAGGCTCGGAGGATGTCAAAATGACGCTTATTCAGCAACTAATATCCGACATGAGAGGGTCCATCAACATTATTGCGCCTGGGCGGGGATCCTATCGCTATTAAATTAATTGTCGTTAAATTAACCGCTCATTTAATTATATTGTAACTAATTTTTGACTTTCCAAAAATACTTACATATTTTAATGGTTTCATTAAAATAAAACATTTTAATAATTGAATTTCTTTATAATTTTAACATTAACTGACAGGTGCCAGTATATTTTTTTGTATAACTGCAGCAAAAGTGGGAATTATCTATAATGCCGTTTTATTTAATTGTAATCTCGAAAGTCAATTTTTAATTCAGCGTCATTAATAAATAGAGTTCTACTAAGCGTTTTAGAATAAGGTTGGTATACAAACATTTATTTATTTTTAATGGCAATGTCGATTGCAACCTACCTCATTGCACAGTGTTGAAATATTTGTAGCGTCTGGGTGTTGAGTGTTGTCACCAACTTTGTTATGTAATGAGTTACAAGGAGTGGTGTAATGCTATTAAACTATACAAGACCTATGGTACTTTGGTGGATAAGTTTAAGCTAAACTGTTTACTAAACTTTCAAATGTTTATATGTAATAAATCTACTCGAAACTCTGTAACCTCCAAACTTCCTAACTTATACATAACCTAATTAAAATCGTATTGTCCTCACAATTCACTGATTGGAAAATAAGTATAGACAGACAATTTTAAGAATTTTAAAGTAATATTAACATTGATGCATAATATGAAACTTGCGTCTCATAGCTTATAACTCGAGTTGGTTATAAAATAGGTTTTTTTAACCTACACTTATAAAGTATTTTTCATGAGATTCATGATACCTATAAATAGCGGAAACGTGTTCAAAATTATACGTTATTCAAGTGTATTATTATTTGACTGGCGTATCCACTAACATTACGTAACTACAGACGTGACTTTACGCATCACATCCAAATAATATGCTATTAAACATAGATTACACGACATCTTCATCATCAACCCATATACTGTCAAACTGCTGGGCACGGGTCTCCTCTCATATTGAGAGGGATTAGGCCACAGTCCACAGTCCGACACGACATCTTGCCATGTTTAAATATGTCATATCCAGAGAAACGTATGGAATTATGCGTTGAATACATTCAACTGGAGGTAATTACTCTGTGTTCTCTTGGTTCTTGGGATCTACTCGATCATTCACCGCGTCCTTGGTGGATTCAACAACTTAGTAGACAAGACATATCCCAAAGCATTTCAATTCATCCCTAAATATTTTCTGCACAATTAAATTAAAATGTTAGTTGGTTGAGTTGGATGTCCAGAGAATAAAGGGATTCGTAAGGTTGAGAGAATAACCCATAGAGTAGGAAAACGTTCTATAATCATAGACAATTTACAGTCAACAGGTGATGATCGAGAGTTGTGGAGTGCTTCCGAAATGCTTGAAGCTGTTTAAATCTTTTCTATGTTCGCTACACCTTCAAGTTCATTGGCCCGAGTCCTTTCTATTGTACAACGTCTATCAAAGAACTTTGAACTATCGATGAAAACAAATAAAAAACTCATATTTTGTATACAAACTACGACATTTGCTTTGACAATCTACTTTCTCCGTAACTACTATGACACATACCGTTTGTTACGCTGGTATGCTGAACAATTTTATTATTAAATAGAGCTGTTATTGAGTTCAGGTCGATGACACCAAAAGCATATTTTGACGTAGGAATAACAAGAACGAATCTTGCAATTTATATGGGAAATGTTTTGCAAATAATAGACTTGTTATAACAACTTTTGTGCCGATTGACTGCTCGACAGCGCACTAAAGGAGAAGGTTGAGTGAAAGCATAAGTTTGTAGTAATTTTGTTCTTTACACGATTTCTTTTTCAATCGGGAGTAGCCATACACGGTTGCAACAAAGAGGATTATATGTTGCCAACATATGAAAGTCCAAGCGCAGCATTTTAATTAACGAACGCAAGCCGGCGAACTGTCTACGTCCTGAATGCTTACGTCATATTTGCCGCTTGCCAGTGAAATTTATACAATGTTATGCACATCAAAGGGATAGTCACTCGGATTTAAGACCAAATCAAAATTAATGAGCGAATTATTTTTAGAGGTCATCATCATCATCATCATCCTATCTGCCACAAGAAGTCCAATGCTTAACAAAGGCCTCCCCGATAGACTTCCACGAAGATGGGTTATATGCCGCCTGCATCCAACGAGTCGACCTTTACCAGGTCGTCTGTCATCTCGTTGGAGCCCATACCACACTGCACTTTCCGGTGCGTGGTCTCCAATCGAGAACCTTTTTGCCCCATCGGCCATCAGTTCTACGAGCCATATGCTCAGCCCACTGCCACTTAGCTTGCTAATCCCAGCTATGTCGGCAACTTTGGTTCTAGACGTCAATAGTTTCACGGAAATTACTACTAGTTTGTTTGGAAATCTGTCAATTATTGTGTCATTCAGTTCCATTAGACGATCATTCTGATACAATTGATATCCCAAGGAGACTTGGGCCCCTGATGATCAAATATTTCTCGTTTATCGTACGATCGCAATCTATATTTATAATATCGTTATGGCGTTGATATAACAATTAAATTTGATATTTTGTTATAATTTAACTGTCCGTGATCGATATTGACATCAATATACTAGGTATAGCTATCGTCCATGGCTACCTACTTTTGTAATATTTATCTATAAGTACATATATATATTTAAATAGTATCGTTAATCATTCGTTTATCACATAATAACAAGCTAAGTGAAAATACATGACGACAAAACACGCAACAACACAGAATATTTAAACTAAAATCAATCTACACAAACTACCTACTCGTACATGGTACGTTATTAAAAAAAGGTTTTATATGTTGTTAGTGTTGTTACTCACGGCAACGAATTGATATTTTTTGTTTAACTATCTACCGGTATGATTTTATCGGAAATATTAGTTTAAAAATATCGATAAAACTAGGTTATCTTAGTGCAGTTGTCTTGGAAATTCATCAACGAAGCTGAACAAATAGCTTTATTTTCAACAATCGCGTGATTCATCGTGCACTGAAAGCTTGCAGACCGACCCGATAACCTCACAAGTCACGGTTAATTACTTCAGTTGGAGTAATGTGTTTAGATTTACGGACACCCAAACAATTAATGCTCTTTGATCACGTATCGGTTGATAACGTAGGAATCGATTCGCCGATGTATATATATGACGCGTTTTCTTTTGTTCCGTGGTCGTTATCTTCTGTACATTACTATCGGGCCTGACTGGGTCGTGTCCATTAAAATATAATAGATTAACTTACTAATTTGACTCGTGGTCAAGTTAAACAGCGTTATTCGATCCATCTTTTTGAGTTGGTAGGTTCTGCTGGCTCCGGTGAGTTTATCTGGTCCTGGTGTGGTACAGACGCCTGTCGAAAACTGTCAAGTTTTTCCAATGGAATATGAACCTTAAAATCAAAGAAATTTTACAGATTGTGGTAGCTTGATGTGCTGGCCTCTGTACCAACGTATAGCCATTGTTCTGCCGCTAAGCAATGATGTGCTAATTTTTTAATTATTGTGTTCCGGTAATAAGGGCAATTTAGTGAAATTACTAGGCGTATGAGACTTAACCAACTGTCCCCTCAAGATGACAACGCGCGAGTGTAAACATTGGTGTTGGTGCGATTGCCGCTTACATTCAGGTGGCCCACATGAGTATAGGGGAATCAAGAGTTTGTCATCTAATCTCAATAAAGCCTGACAACCAGTGTATACCTTGGATATTGGTACAGTCAGCAACATGCATACAACAGCACATGAGGTTATACAAAACTCAAATTTCTCCAAATGATTTTAAACCTTAACTATTATTATTAAAAGCCTGTAGTATCCCACTGCAGGGCAAAGGCCTCCCCACTCTTCTTCAACCTCTCTCTGTGCGTTGCTACCAGGGACCAATCCTTTAAAACTTGAAATATTGGTTAAGTTCTAAATCGAATGCAAAAATTTTACCATTTGTAGTGACTTGATTTGCTCTTGACTGTACTGTCCAGAAATTTTGGTGTCGACAGTCCGAAGACAGTCGCTTCGTGTAAAATAAACGTACTGATTCAGTCGACGAGTCTACTCCCTAAGCACGATGTCCGTAGTTTCGACCTTCGTTACGGGCGTTTCCTACTCTGTATCACCAACGGAAGGATGATTCGTTCGGGGCCCGAACTAAGAATGAATGACAACACAATTTGACAGTTGTCCCTACTCTCGATGTGTTTTACCCGTTCGAAAAATTGAATTTGACACTTGTTTTATCGGACTCCGAATTTTCGGAGAACTTTCGAACGGGTCGTAACTTCGTTGACGGAGATAGGGAGTAGACCCTCTGACTAGACTAAAAGCAGACCCCAACCTAATTGGGAACAGGCTTGAAGGAACTGAGAATGAAGTTTTTAATGTTATTCTTATCTTTGTCTCCAGCCAATCATCGAGAAGTACTGCCCCGCCATAGCTGCTGGCGGCGTGTCGTGCTGCAACGACCAACAGCTGAACAAGCTAAGCGAGAAGATAGTCCTCGCCGAGAACTTCCTAGCAAGATGTCCGTCTTGCATGGAGAACTTCTTGCAACACATTTGCGGGATGACGTGCTCGCCGACACAGAGCGAGTTCTTGTATCCTGCTAATGTCGTGCCTTTCAATGGTAAGTTTTATTGTATAATCTATCATCTTTGGGCACAAGAGATCGAGGTAGACCACCTGCTAAGTGGAGTGATCAAAATACTCAAGGCCACTAATTTAACACTCCCAAAAGGCAATCCACTCTGCGGGTGACCAATCCGGTTGGAGAGCATGCTGTCGTCCTAAAAAACATAGTGGTCATGATCCTCAGAATTGATGGACCGACAAGATGGATGGTGGATCATCTTTGTAGATAAATACCTGCCATCGTTGATCACGCCTGTATTCCTCAAAGGGTTGGGCAGAGTTGTACTAATATACACCCACAGTTACGGCATGTTATTAATTAGTAGTAATTAATTGATTGTTTGTTTGTTTATAGCCACACATCACCGGATCACAACAGTGGTGTACCATCTCAGCGCTAACTACATGCAGGCGACCTTCAACTCCTGCTCACAGGTACACCAACATTTTTTTATTCAATTATTGCTATCAATGTAAGCCGCAGGCAAACGGAATGTGGGACCATAGAGGAAAAGACGAGTGAAGGGTTGGATTAACCATAAATCATAAATTAAAATATTAGTTAATATATTGATTTCTGACATTTACGCGAATATTATACGTTGAAGTAAAACTACTTTTTACGGATTTTATCGCGTATATTGATATTATTAATCCCGACATTTCGGACCCTTTACAGCGGTCATGGTCATGACCGCATAATCCGTAAAAAGTAGTTTTATTTCAAAGATCAGTTAATATCAATGTGAATACAATGCTTATGGTCATTTCATGCTAATATTTATTCAATGTTAATGTTTGTTTTATCTGATGCCGACGTTATTTTTTTATTTGTTTCATATCAAATTATGATCTCAATTGAATTTGTCATTGTCATATACATACTTATATTGACATATGAAGTATTTTAGTAATAGTTATTAAATTATCAAATTTTGCTGGTATAACAATAGACGTGATGTGGCCTGTAATTAAGGAAACATATTTAATGAAGACAATAATAGTTAATTATATTGAATGTGTAGTGTATTCCTTGTTGGAGACCCAATTAAATAAATAGAAGGCACACCAAAACAATTACTCAGGCTTAATCATCGTCCATTTAGCATGCGTGTGAGTACTTAAAGCTATAATAATAACAGGGGTCATTCCCGAACAAATACACTAATATTTAAAAACGGAACCTAGCAACGTTTTGCTACCAAAGCTCACAGAAAATCGCATAAATAATCACCATTCACCAGAACCTAATGGTAATTTAGTCAGTGGTCAGTGCTATAACTCTTTCGACTTCTTGTATGTAACGGCAGTTCAATATGGTTGACTAATTTCTGCGCGCGACTTCGTCCGCGTGCAAATGTTACTTTTAATTATCGTTGGAATTTGGCTAATTAACTCAATTTTTTATAAATTATGGCCTATATGTTATTCTGATATCCCTACTAATATTATAAATGCGAATGTAACTCTGTCTGTCTGTCTGTTACGCTTTCACGTCTAAATCACTGAACTGATTTTAATGAAATTTGGTACAGAGATAGAGTTGACCTTGAGAAAGAACATAGGATAGTTTTTATCTCGGACTTTGAAGAGTTCTCTTGGAAACGCGATATAACCGAAATCGACGCGGGCGAAGCCGCGGGCGGAAAACTAGTAGCCTATAAATAATAATACTGTAAAGTTTCATCAAAATCCGTTCTGTAGTTTTAGCGTGAAAGAGGAACAAACATCCATCCATCTATCTATCCTCACAACTTCAATATTATTAGGAGTAGAATACAAATTAATAAGTATTGATAAAACCTAACTTAAAGTCTGGTTACATTGAACCGTTTATCGTCGAGATAACAAACTAATAAGTGTATGTAACGATGATTCTTCGTTTTTTGTATGTGTCACGCTTTAGGGTATATTGAGGAGACATTTTTTTGTTACATAACATATCAACGCCTGTATTCCCCGAAGGGTTAGGCAGAGGTATACTAAATGTACGGCCACAGTTCGCCGGTATGTTTAGGTCCCATGTAACATCCCATTAACCGGGCACAAATTCTAACTCTGCGCTGCTACTGAGAATTTCTTAGGAAAACCCAATAACAATTTTCTCGACCTGGGAATTGAACCCAGCACCTCAAGCGTAGCAGTCGCGTTTATCAACCGCGACTAGGCGAATGCGGCAGTATTTTTAAAATCGTTCTTAATAAATAAAATATCGCTTTTGACCTGTCAAAGAACATTTTTTTTTTATGTAACATATGTTATCCCACTGCTGAGCAAGGTCTCCCCCATCTCCTTCCACTAATCTCTGTTCAGTGCTATCTGAGTCCAGTCTGCTTGGAATGCGTCCAAATCCTCCCGCCAGCGTTTTCTGGGCCTTCCTCGGCGCCGACCGTTGGCCCATCTCTCCGGGTGCATCCGGGATACATGACCCGCCCAATTCCACTTCAATCCCGCTGGATTGGCAAAAACTGGCATCGCTAATCGGGTAGAAAGCCGCTGTCTTTCTACCCACATCAGCGATGCCAGTTTTTGAGTGCAGTTACGAAATTAGTAGACCAAAATGAAAATCAATGGTTACGACCTCTGGAGGGTCACTGCTCTTCAATTAATTATTCATCTTTGAATAATGGCACAGATAATACTGATTACTAGCCTATCACGGTGAGAGGTGATAACGTAAGTTCTTTGTTGAGAATAATACGAAATATTTCTATTCATAAAGATTTTATCTGTTGGTATACATGTATGACACAATCCTTTATCCAACAAATAAGTAATAAGAGTATTATCTTCAAAATGACAGAATAAACAAAGCCTCACGTGTTGAGTACTACTTACGTGTTGTGATAAGTTTGCGGTTGTAAATTTTACCACGATAACAAGCTTCATTACGTTTTTTTTTCTTTCTTTCTAAACTATGTAGTACACTTATTCGGCATGGTTGTATACTAGTCCCATTGTACCGTAAAGTAAGTTAACTAAATAAAAAAAAAACAAAAAGATGATGTTTACAAATTAATAAAGTTCTATATCTAGAACATTAACTTAAACTTTAAGAAACTTAGGGCATAGTGGGAATTGAACTCAAATTGGAGCTGCTCGACTGGGGAAGTATCTCCGCCTTCAGAAAATCGAAGTGAAATAACACTGCCTTGAGCTGTGTTATGTTCCTAATGGTGAGCAAGGTTGCCAGTGCTCCACGAGGAAACATGTTGGCAGACTTTGAGCCTTATACTGCCAACCCAACTATTCCTCTTTCGTTTTATAGGGTCGGCAACGCGCAAGTGATACTCCTGGTGTTGCAAGCATCTATAGGGTACGGTAACAGCTTACCATCAGGGGGGCTGTATGTTTGTTTGCCACCTTAGTGGCAAAAAAATATCTAGAACCTGGATTGTTCAAAGGATGTAGACATCCGCTAAAATAGAACTTACCAAAATTATATTTGCGTTATTTATTTTAGTCACCTTGTAGTTTTATTTAGTAACTTAAGTTTTTAACCTCCTGCGTAATTTCCGTTACGTCATTCATTACAGGTGCAAGTGCCATCAACAAACCAGCTGGCCCTGGACCTGATGTGTGGTGACTATGGAGCAGAGTACTGCACACCGGACCGTTGGTTCACGTTCATGGGCGACGCTAGCAGCCCCTACGTGCCCTTCCAGATCAACTACACCAGCGAGGCGGATCCAGCGCATGGGTTGACGCCGTACGACCCTCCTACGAGACCCTGCAATGAAGGACCACCCGTAAGTTATTCGGATTTAGTGTATTTGTTTGAGGCTAGTATTTAACTGTAAATCAAAAAATGACGTTTTTTACAACAAAATAATTCCCATCAAAAATACTTTTTGCACAGCAAAATAGTAACCTCAAAATATAGATACACTATCTTGGACTCAAAACATTCAGATTTGTTTCTGACATGTGTGGTCACAATTCTAACCTAGCCGATATCTGTATTTTACTGCTCAACCAGTAATTTTTCTGCTCAGTCTGTAATTTTGTCGCTCAATGAGTATTTTTGATGCGCGGTGTATATTCCTTTGTTTGACGGCACGTTTGGCGGTCAACGGCTCAGCAGTCGACTTTTAGAAAAATAATCACAAATGTGAAACCTACCCGTTTCAACACCTTTCGGAAGTCAACGAGCTCAACACTATCAGTGGCTAAATTATTGATCTTGTATACCAACGTGCTGTATAAATTACATAATAGTCTAAGTACTATTGTTATTAAAATATTATAACATTTCAATGTACACTGCACACAATGGTAATTCCCGACGATATTTCCAAACGGAAAAATACTGGGTATATGATTATTCTCTCTGCGTGTCAAATATTATGTTGTTTTGTTTTGATATAGCTGGTAGATGACCGAAATAAAACACGGTATCTTCTTGATCTTCCACGTCCTCCATTCTCTTAAGTTTGTGTGGACTCGGCTAGTGTGGTGGACTGTGGCCTTGATCGAGGCTTGTGACCAACAGTGGGAAAGTAATTATCGTCATATCAACCTAATGGCGCCCACTGCTACAAAAGCTTTCCCTTTAGATTTCAACAAGAACTGCCTGTACCTAACGACTCCCAGCGACCTTTACTAGCGACCAAGTCTGCTATTTCAATGGCATAAGAACGGAGTAGTTAAATCTGACAAGACATTTCTCGAGGTCATTGTCAGTCAATGATGATTTTGACACAGTAAAATAGAAGACTTTAGGCCCAGGAGCCCAAGTGTTACCTATTAAGAACTGCAATTTTGCTGTCAAAATCATTAACAATAGACGGAACTGTCAATAATCAAAATTGATGAATTTTTGAGAATTTATTCTACAATATCTGTGAATCCATGTCATTAAAAACTTTTTTGATACAAATAGCAGATTTGGGCCTAGGTCGTCTGTCTTATCTCATGGGATACCTACTAATAAGGTTCATCATCAACCCATATACTGTTCTACTGCTGGGCACGGATCTCCTCTCAGACCCGTGATAAGTTTGATAGATAAGGCTGTAGTCCACCACGCTAGCCTAATGCGGGTTGGCCTAATAAGGTGATTGATGACTATCTATGATTATCTGAGTTTGTTTCGGCGTTCGTATTTTTCCGTTTGTAACGTGTTTGTTCCATAATAAAGTATTATTATTATTAATGATGATGATAATGTGCAGGGTCAGCCAGGCTGTTCGTGCCTGGACTGCAGCGCGTCGTGTCCGGCGCCGCCGGTCGCTCCGCCAGCGGTGGCTCCCTTCACGATCCTGGGCGCGGACGGGTACGCCGTCATCATGGCCATCGTTTTCGTCATCTTCACCACGCTGTTCCTCAGCGGAGTGTACTGCTGCACTCCGCAAGAAAATGTTGTTGGTCAGTATGAATTGGTTTATATTGAACGAAAAGTAAGGATGGGTATTTTAAATGTTGCATTTCATAACGTGTAAATTTGAATGTGGACCTTAATGCGAGTCTTTTTACAACGAGTTAATAAATGTTGGTATTAGTTGTGTACACATTAGTGGTCCCATGTTAGATATTGTTCATCACGTTCTTTCGGCTGTAATATGATGAAAATTTAGGCCATTAACAATATTTTTATGTTCAATAAAAATTTACTGCCTCGTTAGTCTATTGGTCCTAAGCGCGACTGCTACGCTAGAGGTCCTGGGTTCGATTCCTAGGTCGATTGTTGTTGGGTTTTTCTATTACATGGGACTTAAAACATACCAACGTACTGTGGGTGTACATTGGTACACCTCTGCCTAACCCTTCGAGGAATACGAGGAGTGATGTTAAAAAAAACATAAACACGTGTTTAATAGCCTTTTAACATTCAATTAGTGTGTTTTATAATGATTTGCAATGAGAAATTGTGAATTTTAAAATTTAATAAGTTAGGTACCGTTAGGTACTTATATCATATTGACTGATTACTTTTTAACACAACATAAAAATACTTGTAAGTCTTGTACACAATCACAAATCACCCACGTTTCACACACAACACAGTCTGCAAACAATTTGATATGTATCACAGAAATATACTTATTATTCACGTGAATATAATATTATTCCCGTACTTTCTACTTGAACAACTATTGTATAGTCAACATAAACAATAATAATTACAATGTACACTAACCATGTTATTCTTTTAGTATTCTTTTATTGAATATTATGGTGTCGGATTATATGGAAAATTCTGTAATACTTCTGGAATGTTCTAATAGTGAATGATCTCGTAACTTGAACGGTGATGGATAATTATAGTTGTTGACATAGAGATAAGTGTTTAGTTATTCAACCTACATTATATATTACTATCGATTTATATTAATCATATCCGGTTTCTATAAAATTCTAGATAACTGAGATATGGTTAGGTTTATAAAAGCCTAAAATTATTATAGAACCTTACGAAGACTGATCAAGTTTAAATAAATGGCAAATTGACATTATACAAGGCTTCATAAAATTTATTATTGGATATAACTTGATTTATATTCAGTTTATTTACGGAAATACATTATTTATGTAAATATTTTGATTTATTTGTTATGATATTATTTATAATATTATGACTAATCAAGAGGTCGTGGTGACCTTGATAACTTATGTTTTCTTTGAATTTGTCACCGCCCTCAACTACCTCCGCGACAACGGAAAGCGTTCCTCAAAAAATTTAATAGGGTTTCAAGATCTGTAAATTACTTATAAAAAAAAAATTGACGAAAAAAATGGCTCTTTATTAGTTTAGCAATGAATTTATCTCTCATTGAATGAAAATATATTATTATGATGGAAATATACTTTCAAATTCTAAAATTTTTGTTACCTACAGTGCTGACATTATAACTGTGCCACTCTGACGTTGTATCCAAGTGGTTGCGAAGTTAGTTAATTATACGATAAAAAAACGGTGGGGCGCATGCGCGGTCAGGGGAGCGTGGTGGTCGCGTTATCTCTTTCATATTCTTACGTTCAGGTGAAGACAGGGGGACAGGGTAAGACTCGATATTTTCGCACAGAAACACTTTTTTATGTGCCTGTACAATACAGTGCAGTGCAGCATATAATTACTGACAACTGTCAGCAATTATATCATCAAGACGCCCACCACCTCAGTCTACCCGTGACCATGGACGCTGTAAAAGGTCCGAAACGTCGGGTTTAATAATATCGATATAACGCGATAAAATCCGTAAAAAGTAATTTTATTTCAATGTATAATATTCGCGTAAATGACAGAAATCAGTGCAGTGCAGTTTTGGGTTAAAAATTCTTACCATTCACAACGAACAACATGCGACTGTACGTACTTGCTAGGCTGAGTTCGGAAGGGCACAGTTATTAGTTGCACGGGGTGTAGGGTGTACTGGTCCGTGACAGTTGCTGAGGTAGTTGTATGGGGAGTAACGTTGGGTGGTGTTGGTTGGGACAGACGGGTGGGCGCGCGGCGGCGAGGCCCGGCGGCGCGGCGGCCCCGAGACCAGCCCGCTGCACTCGCACCGCTCCAGTACGTACCATGCACTACGCAATACGCGCACAACATCCACTACGCAATACGCGCACAACATCCACTACGCAATACGCGCACACCACCATCCACTTGCTTAATAATTAGTGATGTTAATAATCGATTATTGATAATGGATCGAAACTTTTAAAATTATCTTAATTATCTCACTCAAACAATCAATAATCATGAATGAATGAAGCTAAAGATTTATTTACCTTTGCTTCCTGTCATCTCAATGCTGTGATCATGATGTTGATAATCGATTATCAACATCACTAATAATAATTAATGTCCACAACGCACTGCTATTCTCACCACTATTTGGTCGTGGCGAATTTCACGGATGCCATGGCTATAACTATAAGGCATGTACGGCTCCAATACCGCCTCCCCATGAGGATTTTCCGTATTAAAAAAATATATTCTCACGACAATCGCTACATTTTAGTTGAACCATGTTTGCATGACTCCTCGTCATAATGCTGGTAGTTTTCTAGATGGAGTACTTTGTTGTGTTTGCATAGCATTTCGATACGATGTTGTTCAACCAATTTGTCACACATTTGTATTTACGATGATGAAAGTATCGGACAAAAAGTGACGCATAACATGCAACTCATCGTATAAGTCACCATCTTTGTTTACATCGTCATTGCGTCATGGCAACAAGCTTTGAGACTGCTTACCCAGCGTCATGCATCAGACTGCTTGTTGAAGGCAACAAGTTCTGGTACTGCTTTACCCACACGTATTTAATTCAGTGTTGTATTTCTTACATCGTTATCATGTTTGAACAATTCCCCCTGATCCTGTGAAAGCAGAGCACTCATTAATTACATCCATCTTGATCTTTTCCATTCATAATCTACAGGCGAAGTATAACAACAGAAATACATTTTTTAAACCTTTAGTGAAAAAAAAATTGTTCAAAGTAATCATGCTTCACCTTCTGCAGTGTGTTAAATGCTTTGGCTTGTAGTCTCTTGCACTCATAAGAATAAAAATACCACAGACAGGAAAATCTTTGCCGACACATAAGTTTTTAATATCCTCGCAGCCCATGAAGGTTACTGGGTACCAATTTTTTTATACTTTTGACGTTTAAGACACGCGGTAGCCAAGTTCCAGCTAACAGAACTGGTGAGCAGCACCGTGTGTAATATTGCTATAAACCGATTGCCGGTTCTATTTCGTAAAATAACTTTAGTCAGGAGATGAAAATGATGTTGATCAAAATTCATAATAATATATTTTTTTAAAATTAAAATAGCGTATCAATTATTAACGTATTATTATATATTTGGGTAAATTATAAATCTGATGAGATACGGCTCTGTATTTAACCGTCGAAAAATCAGAGGAGGGTTTTTTACGTCTGTATATATTTTGTGTGTAAGTTCACCGATATTTGTGTTATTACAATAGGTTATAGTTATTTAACACTAGCTGGCCAGGCAGACGTCCTGCAACCGATTGCAGCGCCACCTACCATGGTGAACTTGAACGAACCAATAGCTGGAGTTTGGCTTCTTGTATATTTATTCTTGTGTTACCGAAATGGGTATCTCTTAACCTCCATCTCAACTACTTCGTAGTAGGTACGGTATGAGCTAAATTCATCATCAATTCTATCCATATTTATAAGAATATAAAAGATTTCGTTTTTTTTTTTTTGAATATGGCAGTATTTAATTGTTTGTTGAAGGGAATACTAGTATTATTTTTACGTCGCACTTGTAATAAGTAATTAAAATTGGGCCTGTTATAAAAACTTGGGCATTAATTTAAGTCGTATACTGATAATGTATTCGTATACATTTCTTGTTTACTTTTCACTAACTTTGCATGCTTAATCTTTTGTTTTCTATGTATATTTCATAACCATACACATACACCTATTTTATTAATTTATCTATGTAAATTTGTGTTCATACTCAAATATTTTTTTAATTTTACTCATTTATTTAAACAGTATTTGTGTACGTACGTATTTAATGTTAGATAACAGCTATTGTCTGATGTCTCGTGCGTGAATGTTAAAAAAGTCTATGCAAAAATTAATATTTTGGGTAACATTAACGAGGAAAAAAATAAAACATACTAAATTTGTTTGTGGAATATTGCTTTAATTTTCAATATTTTTACCATAATATAGTCATCAAAACCATATTGGCCATTTGATGGGATCAACATTTTAAAGGGTTAATTAAACTTCCATGCATGGATTTTCTATTTGTTAACACTAGTGATGCGGCAAGATATAACTTTTGTAACGGTTAATAATTAATTTATTCATTATTTTGAACCAATAAAATGAAAGCCTATAACACAATAGACTCGCCCCTTATTACATGGGACAATCTGTGGGTGTACAACAGTCTGTCTAACCCTTGTAATGGGTAGGTATCCATCATTGGGTACCTATGTCATGTAAAGTAGCTAAATTGAGAATCAAGTGCTGGATCCCTTTCAGCTCAACCGTGAGGCACTGCATTATCTTCCCTGTATTTATTTTGTTTTAATAATAATTATAAATATTGAAAGTATGAGTAGTTCCATGTCTCATTTGCAGCTGAATAAATGTTTCTTTATTTATTTCTAATTTGGAGATTTAGCGCTTCCTATATTTTATTGATGAATGCTTTTGTAGATTTAGATAATTTTATGTAGCTATTTGTACTGTGGGTAGTTCGAAATTCCTTATACTATTTAGCCCCAAGGTTTTGGTACAAATTGACATTATTGTACTGTTTTCAATATTGTTTGGTCTGATTTAATGAAAGAAATTATCTAAGAAAACCACTTATCATGAGTTATATCTTGTCGTCGACCGTACAGTATGGTTAATGTATCTGTGTCCTCTGAAGTTGCGCAGGTAGCTGCGCAATAGTCAATTTTATGATAAAAATGGCGGCACGCAGTCGAATTGCGTCAATACAATTGTCATGTTTGTGATATTTTTACACAAGAACACTTGATTTATACGATTGTACTGTCGACAAAGGAGTTAAGTATACAGGCAGCTAATTAAACATCTGTATTTTGTTAAAAAAGAATTAATAATGTATCACGTAATATGTGTCAAAACGCAGGTATTGTAAGCTGCTTAGGGTTTTAAATCACAATCGGTTTAAAGAGGTAGATTTCGTTCGCTACCTGTATACCAATCTCTTGTGTTGACTGTACCTGCGTTGCCGTTCGAAGAAGCTAACTTTAGAGGAGCACACTTACATTACTCGAACTGTACTATAAACAAAGACTATACTGAACTCTTTTAAAACCAGGTGTAGCATCTGAGAACAACCAGGAGATGGCAACAAATCCCTCGTCGGCGGGCTGGGCCGACCAGCCGGATGGGGGCGCCACTGAGGCGACGTTCTTCGAGAAGCTCGGAGCCGAGACTGAGACCAAGATGGAGGATTTCTTCCAGTGGTGGGGGTACATCATGGCTTCTCGGCCGTGGGTGGTGCTGTTTGTTGGTATGTGATACTAGTTTATAATAATTGTAAACGTAATTTCCTTATTTTTGAATAGTTTTTCTTTTTGCTACGTCTGTCGCTGGAGGGTTGTCGATACATATGAGGATGAGGTTTTTTCATAGATAGCAAACGTCAAATTGCAGATTTTTTTTTAAACCAAATAGTGACTGCATACCAAGTAATTCTAACGTTATAAGATAATTATTTAAAACAAGAACTGCATTTTGTTGAATGAAACTAATGCCGATAACGTGTTATCGCATTTGCATAGTAAAGTACTGTGCCAGGGAGCCAGCACACGGTCTAGTGCAATCTCTCGCACAGCCTTGCTCTAAGTCATTGTAGTATTTGTTCCTGACGTCACATTGCGCCATGCCGATGGACTCGATTGGGACTGACTCCTTCATTTAACAGCGGGCTACCTCAGCTGTAACACTCACTCATCGTTACAGAACTGCGCGCACGCATCGGCCGTCTTCGTTTTCTCTGTACTAAGCGCCTATCGAAATATGGATTATATTGAAGTCATTATTAGTCGAGCCCCAAGAAAACAAATGGAGCTTGACCCTCAAACAGTATTAATTTGATGTTTTGTCTGGCAGGTCTTTGTGTAGTGGTTGGTCTGGGCCACGGCATCAGCTACATGCGCGTGACCACTAACCCCGTGGAGCTGTGGGCCGCGCCCAACTCGCGCTCGCGGGTCGAACGAGAATACTTTGATTCTCACTTTGAACCGTTCTACAGGTAAATTGATGACTATCTTTACGTCACCCACAGCCCTCATCCTATTGGAATAGGTCTCCCACAAACTGTGCCATTTGATGTAGTCACTTTACATATTATATGATATACATAATTATATTATAGCATATCAGTTTTAGTAGTAGATCCGTGACGGAATGGCGGCCTCGAATAGGTACACGAAGTGTAGGAAGACCGATGGCCAGGTGGGTCGATGATATAGTGAAGTGTGCTGGAAGGACCTGGATGAGATTGGCGCAGGATAGGGATAAATGGCGTAAAAGGGAGGAGGCTTATGCCCTGCAGTGGGTCAATAAAAGCTGTGGATGATGATGATGATGTCAGTTTTAAGTACTTGTGTTCACTATTAAATTAGATTGTATTATATAGTATACCATTATTGAAGTATTTTCAAACTATCGTAAAAATATTATGGAGTGCACACGGTATTGTCACGTGCACTCCTTAACAAATAAAATAATAACTTTCATGTCTTTATTTTCAATTATAACACCACATTTGGTTTATATGTCGCTGGTACTATTCAATGTTGTTTTTTTTTTCATAAAGACCTTGGCAGAATCTTGGCATTGCACTGAAACCATTTTCGAATTAAGGTTAGGAAGCTATACTGACTACAGTGGTACACATTTGTTCCCAGAACTGAGATGTTGATCATCAGCTCCAAAGGCTTGCCCAAAATAGAGCACACGACTCCGTCCGGCACCGTCACCTTCGGGCCCGTGTTCAACGCTACATTCCTGAAGGACGTGCTGGACTTGCAGAATAAAATTATGAGTAAGTTTTATCAGAATAAAGAGGGGCAATTATTGGTTTCTGCTGCAAAAGTCTGTGTTTTTCTGGAAGGATATAAATACTCATATATCACCACTATCTACCAATCCCTTTGGTCTTGTCTCGGTCACCTTGGACGGTCAGTCCACGGATGGGTGATTCTTAACTCATCACTATCAAAGCCCCTCTGTGCCCCTGCGAACACGTAGACGTTGGTTCCGGTTGTCATACAAACACTTCTGACGATCGTTATTGGTGGTAGTCAAAAGCTCAAAAAGCCAGATAATCAGCTTATCTTTAGAATATCGGTATTGCCAAGAAATTGGGTGTCTGATTAGCTTCATGTAAAATACTGATATCAGCGAACAATGCTGGGAGCCAATTCCATCGTAGCTAAGAAAAAGAAAATACCCAATGATGACCTCGATATCATATTATCCACCAGGTCTAGGCAACGAGACTGGTATCCAAGACATTTGCTTCGCCCCGCTGACGTCATCGTTCCGAGGGCCGGTGACGCCGGCTGACTGCGCCGTGCAGTCCATCTGGGGCTGGTGGCAGAACGACATCGATAACTTCTATGAGGAAGACAACGAGTATCTTGATAATGTTCTGCAGTGCTCTAGGTAAGTCTATAGCGTTATAGGTACTGGTAATGTGATGCTGAGACAGTGGAACATACTGTATTTTGCTTAGTTTACAAAAGTAAACTTTACAATATGTTTGTGAGAATTGGAGTGTGTACAACGTTACAGTGTGTAACGGTCAACAAAAGAGTTAGGTATACAGGCAGCTAGTTAATAATCTGTATTTTGATAAAGATAGTGTAATAATGTATCACGCAATATGTGTCACAACAAAGGTATTGTAAACAGCTACATACCTAACTCTTTAATGCGGAATTATTTATATCGAAATTTTTATAAAAATGCATACCTATCGTTTGCTATCTGTATACTTAACTCTTTTGTTGACTGTACTAGTGTAGGCAAAAGTAATCGGAGAAAAAATAACGTTGGCCCTGTATTCCGCTACGCAAGGCCGGATTTAAGGCTTTGGAAGCCCCGAAAAATCTATGGAACAAACAAACAAGGCCCTTTCCTTGAGGAGGCTCCTGGGCAAGAACGGTATTTTTTGTAGCGGCCATTAATTATTTAGTAATCAATTGCTCTTATCCTTCAAACGGGAACACAATTAACTCATTATTGTTTTTTAATTATCATAGTTTGTTTGAAAAAGTGTCTATAATATTGTTTCTAAATTATAATGAACCATTAGAAGACCTTGTTGGCATCAAACTATAATCATTAAAGCTGAAAATACCTTTTAACCGCCACGAACGTGTATAGACGTCAAATAAAAACTTGCTCACGACGCCAACAACGGCATGGCACGTCAAAAATACCATAAATTCTAAATAAATACCTATACAAAAAATTTTTGTTTTTTTTATCTTATTATCAGATACTAGAATTTGTCGCTTGGCGTAGAGAACACGGATTTTCGTTATTGACGTGGCGGTCAAAAGGTTAAAGTTTTATTTCGATTCACCCCTGTATTCCTTATTAGCCCCGTTTGACTGTATATGATAAGCATGTGTAAGGGTTTTTTGGTTTTTCACAGTAACCCGTTCACACCATCGTGTCTGGCTGCGTACGGCGGGCCGGTGCTGCCGGCGGTGGCGCTGGGCGGGTTCCTGGCGCCCGGCGAGGCGCTCAGCAAACGATCGCGGTTCCACGACGCCACAGCACTCATACTCACCTTCCTCGTCAACAACAAGCACGACAAGGAACAGGTAACACACCATCAAACAATATATGGGTAACGACATGATTATTTTTTTCTCAAAGGCCGGCAACGCACTTGCAACCCCTCTGATGTTGTGGGTGTCAATGGGCGGCGGTGATCACTTACCATCAGAGCATGGTGGAGCAAGGTGACCCGCATGCTTGAGGCAAGCATGCGGGTCACCTTTTCTATAAAAAAAATATAAGGTGTTAAAAAATAACTATAGGAGTTTCGTGCAGTTGTTTAGTATCAAAAAACAAATATATTGCATAATTATGATAAAAAAATGTTCAGTTCAGCAATGGGACAGTATAAGGGTTGATGATAATAACGATGAAGAAAAAAAAATGTTTTAGACCGATATTATTTTTCACTGTAAGTATCAAAGTATTTTTTTTTTAATAAAAAGCATTTATTGACATAAATTTGGTACAATATATGTGAATCCCCTGTCCCCTTGGTAATAGTTATTATGCAATCTGTACACGTAGCTGAGCTGAAGTCTCTGCCACCTGCGTACCCTTTCATTTTAGCGAATTTTTTCTTCGCTAAAATAACTTTCAAATCTTAGCATTGAAAATTACAAAAAATACAAAAACATAAATACCAAAAATATCATTTATTGCAGCTAAAACCAGCTTTAGAGTGGGAGAAAGAATTCATTGCGTTCATGAAGAACTACACAACAACTCAGATGCCTTCGTACATGGATATCGCGTACACATCAGAGCGTTCCATCGAGGACGAGCTCGACCGGGAGTCACAGTCCGACATCTCCACCATACTGGTGTCCTACTTCATAATGTTCGCTTACATCGCGATATCGCTCGGAAGGTTCACCGGATTCTCGAGGCTGTTAATCGACAGTAAAGTAACTTTGGGACTTGGAGGTGAGTTTATTTGTCGTGTGAATCTTATTATCTAGAGCGTAATGTATGTCGAAATATGATTAAAATATTAGTACCTATTTATTATTTAGTACATAGTGCCCATCTCTTGGTAGCAAGATGGGTCGATGATATTAAGAAAGGATGTCACCAAAATCTGCCCAAATGATGTACTTGGTCATAGTGATTTCATGTCACTGTCAACTTGACAGCTGTCATGTACCTTGGGTACAAATTTGGGCTGAGTTGTATGGACTTTTGATGACCTTCATTGATCACATATTAATACGATTAGCACAGGGTTGAAAAAGCAAAGAGAGGCCTATACTCAGCAAGAGGGTAGGTTCAGGCTGTGGATGATATAGTGCCTCATATTCTATATTCGTTTTTATCAGAATCTGTAGCACAACTCGTCAAAGTTTTCGTAATTGGACGAATGTTTCAGGAAAGGTTAGAACAAACACATATTCTGTCTAATTATAATAATGACTGACTGATAACTGATCTTTTCATTATGTCTACAGCATTTGTTATTAAACAATGACACTTGAGCAATAATCTCCACTCAAATGGTTATTAAGAGCTTGCAGTTCTCGCTCGAACCCTGTTCATAACAGTCAAACATTCAATAAAACAACAAAAAGATTTTTTTGAAAATTCGGCCGATTTTTACATAAACATGTTTGCAAATGTTTTAGGAAATTCTTTGGTTATCACAATAGACTGACTACGGTTGGAATGATACCTATTATAATTGATGCTAGTGCATAACAAATCCAAAAAAATCCATTCAAAACTAACAGCTAAGTTCTTCAAAAACTTCAAACTCAATTCCACAATTTGTTCTCAGGAGTATTCATCGTATTAGCATCAGTCGTATGTTCGGTGGGTATCTTCGGTTTCGCGGGGGTGCCGGCGACGCTTATCATCATCGAGGTAATCCCGTTTTTGGTGCTGGCTGTGGGCGTGGACAACATCTTCATCCTCGTGCAGACAAACCAGCGGGAAGGCAGGAGGCCCAATGAAACTGTCGCTGAACATATTGGCAGGACGTGAGTGTGAACTTGTTTGAATACCAAGGTTTTGTTGCCAAATGTGCGTTTTGACAGTGTTCATCGGTCGGCAGGGCCGTCTTATATCATCCAGGGGCTCTTGGGCATAACAGAGTTAACAAGCGGCCCTTTTAGAAAGTAAATAAATCTGTAATTTTAAGATGCTTGTTTATATGCCCCCTACTACCCGGGGGCCCTGGGCTTGTGCCCCTTGTGGCTTTATGGAAAAGACGGAATTGTCGGTCGGTTCAGTTTTGCTAACAAATATGGAGTAATGTCTCGGGAATTGTCGTAAAAACAATGTACGCTAGGACTTTGTAGGTATAGTTTATCTAGTATGGAACGAGAGCGGGGCCGATATGCCAGCTTGCATACAAAAAGACATCCCTCTGGTATGTCAGAGCATAGACCTACGCGCCAAATTTTGTATCCGTAAACTGTCGGAACGTATATCTACGACCAATTTCTATCAACCGAAAATTGATTTTATTTCATATATCGTTCAAATTGCTTTTTATCAGGTTTACGTTAAAGAAGATGAACGAATGAGTTAAATAAAAAATATGCACCTCTCAACTCTTTAGTAACTGTATAATGTGGTCGTCAGACTGGGGCAGGTGGGTCCGTCGATGTTCCTGACGTCAGCGTCGGAGTCTGTGTGCTTCTTCCTGGGCGCGCTGTCGGACATGCCGGCCGTGCGCGCCTTCGCTCTGTACGCGGGCGCGGCGCTGCTGGTGGACTTCCTGCTGCAGGTCACCTGCTTCGTGGCGCTGCTCGCCATCGATACACACCGACAGAACGCTAACAGGTAACATCGAACATACCTTGCACACTACTAATCATCTTTATACATTACAGCTAGCTCTATGTCCTTTTTTTAAAGAGAGATAGATAATGGGAGTAATTCCACTCAAATTGGAGCTATCCGACTGAGGAAGTACCTCCCCCTTGCAGAAAATCAAAGTAAATTAACACTGCTTTGAGCTGTGTTGTATTTCTTACGGTGAGCAAAGTTGCCAGTGCTGCACGAGGAAACATAGTGTTGGCAGTGGGGGTCTGACCCTTATACTGCAACCAACTATTTCTCTTTCAATACAGGGTCGGCAACGCGCAAGTAATACCTACTCCTGGTGATGCGCGCCTCTATGGGCTACGGTAACCGCTTACCATCAGGTGGGCCGTATGTTTGTGTGTCACCTTAGTTGAATAAAAAAAAAACACCGTCAAAATACTTAGCTTATTCAGGAATGCAGCTGGTTATCTTAGCGTATTCTAAGTAAAAGTTCAGTCCAAGTCTACATATTTCAGTTTTGTAGTGACCACTAGAAGCAAGCAAATAAATTTAAATTTAGAAATTAATTATTTCTTATTTACTGATGTAGGTACAGACGCCAGCAGGTCAAGTTATCCAAAACTTATTGACTTTTGACATTTACGCGAATATTATACATTGAAATAAAACTACTTTTTACGGATTTTATCGCGTATATTGATACCCGTGACCATCGGGATTAATAATATCAATATACGCGATAAAATCCGTAATAAGTAGTTTTATCCAAAACTGTCAAATTTTCACAATTGAACATGAACCTTATTACTTCGTATTACAGTTGAAAATCTATGAAAGAAATTTGACAGATTGGGGTAGCTTGATGTACTGGCCTCTGTACATATTACCTGAAATAAATTTCCTCCACCTCCTTCCTTCACAACAGCAGAGTTTCAACCGCTAAACTGAGACATTTATACGACGTATTAATTAAATGTTATTCTACCGTCAGATTCGACGTGCTGTGCTGCATCCAGGGCACGAAGGCGGAGGCGGGTACAGAGGGCGGGGAGGGAGCGCTGTACAATGTATTCAAGCACGTGTACGTTCCGTTCCTCATGAAGCGAGAGGTCCGCGCCTCCGTCATGATCATTTTCTTCGCGTGGCTCTGCTCTTCTGTCGCCGTGAGTATTTATATATTTTTATACCATACAATAATATAGTCATTTTATCTGACGAAGACCTGCGTCATGATGACTTCTATATCATTGACATAAAAGTTCAAATTTCAATAATTTAATGGACTTTGTAAGATAGAATATTTATTCTGTGGCATAAGGCCTCAGAATTTAGCAACTTTATTATTTTTTATTTTATTGATTACATATTTTTTTTTTACAGGCACACCCAATACAATATGTAGTTATTAGAAATATTTAAATTAATGATATATCATTTAATGTAACCCTCTCAAATTCCGCTAACGTACAATTAAAAATATCTAATTGTTCCCATATATGGTTTAGGAAGGTAATTGCTCTAACTAGAGGTGAAAACTTTAATATGTTCGTGCGTATGACTGGCACATCAATCAATGGTCCTGTCGGCCTTTAGGATAGACATTAATTTAATTAGTGTAATTGGTCTATGACCGTTCTAGTTAAATTGTATCATCATCATCAACCCATATACTGTCCCACTGCTGGGCACGGGTCTCCTCTCATATTGAGAGGGATTAGGCTATAGTCCACCACGCTAGCCTAGTGCGGGTTGGCAGACTTCACAAACCGTCGAGAAAAATCTCTAAGGTATGCAGGTTTCCTCACGATGTTTTCCTTCACCGTTTAAGCGAGTGATAATTAATTATTAATACGCACATGAATTCGAAAAGTCAGAGGTGCGTGCCTTGGGTTCGAACTCGAGACCTTCGACTTGGCAGTCCAATGGTCATACCACTAGGCTAAATTGTATGATAATAACTAAATAATAATAAATAATACCAAAACAGAACTTAAAAATAAACTTAATATTCTTTGTCGCAGGTCGCACCTCACATAGAAATCGGGCTCGATCAGGAACTTTCAATGCCTCAAGACAGTTTCCAGCTGAAATACTTCCAATACCTAAAAAGTTACCTGAACATTGGCCCACCGGTGTACTTTGTGGTGACGGAAGGGCTGGACTACTCAGACACAGATACGCAGAACATGATATGTGGCACAAGGTTCTGTAGACCCGACAGTGTTGCTATGCAATTGTATTCCGGTGAGTTGGTATTTTTTTAATTAATAAATTATTTAAAAAGGTTACATGTCAGAAAAAAATATGACTTCGCCACGGGCTACATTCTTACTTGAGACAAAATATTTGTGTGATGCTCAATATTGTTTTGAGTCTGGATGTAACTTAGTGTATGTTTATTGTATGTTTGTAAATTCACTACTCGCAGTTTGCTGCGTGAGCTGTCTTAAAAAAGTTTGGACTAAATGGAACATCGGTACACACCCACATTTTCTTTCGCCGTACTCAATTCCATATGCCATTAAAACCAAAATCCAAACTCCGAGCTGTTTCTGAAAATTTCATAAAAAACCCAATAACAGTTTCAAACTTCAATATAAATCCTTAATAAGATCCGTACTACTATTATAAATGCGAAAGTAACTCTGTCTCTCTGTCAACTGTAACGCTTTCACGTCTAAACTGCTGAACCGATTTTGATGAAATTTGGTACATTGGACCTTGGAGAGGGATATAGATTACATTTTGTCTCAAAAAATCCGGGTGGCAAGTAAAACAGCGGGCAACAGCTAGTTTGATATATGAAAGCTTAAGTTTACGGTTAGAATCGTCTCCGTATATAAGCAATAAAGTTCTTGCAAGGAACCTGCAAGAACTTTCTTGCTACCTGGACCTAATAAATAAAATATTGTTGTCTAGCTTACCGCACTCCGAACGAGACGTACATAGCGCAGCCGCCGAACTCGTGGCTGGACGACTTCTTCGACTGGGCCTCCCTCAATGAGTGCTGCAAGTACTTCCCCACCAACAGCAGCTTCTGTCCCAGTCAAAGTGAGTAAATGATGATATGTATTTATAAATTAAGTACTAAACAATGTTCAAACTTGTGTGAACATAGAAAACTTTAAAATAAGAAAATAAATAAATAAATATTCTTGGACAATTTTACACAGCACCATCTAGTCCCAAACTAAGCAGAGCTTGTACTATGGGTACTAGACAATGGATAAAATACTGATATACTTTTATTTGTAATTTTTACATACACTCACGCCTTTTTCCCATAGGGGTAGGCAGAAACTAAAGAACGCCACTTGCTACAATTCTTGCATACTTCTTTCGCTTCGACCACATTCATACATCTTGTCATACATACTCGCCGGTTGCGAGTACTACGCACCTGACCTTTTGTAATTTTTACTTTACTTATAATACATAAGAAACACCCAGACAAACACAAACACGAAAAACGTTCTGATTGTGAATTTCTAGTGTCAGCTACAGTTTGTAGTATGTCCTCCTATATGGATATGTCATCTTATCCTATATCATACTAATATTATAAATGTGAAAGTTTGTGAGGATAGATGGATGGATGTTTGTTACTTTTCATAAAACTACTGAATGGATTTTGATGAAACTTTACAGTATTATTATTTATACATCAGAAAAACATAGGCCAGACATAGATAAGCGTAGGCCAAGGCAAATATTAGCCAAATTACAACGATAATTAAAAGTAACTGTTCCATACGGACGAAGTCGCGGGCAGAAGCTAGTAATATTTAATTTTGAAATACATTTTCATCTATCGTACAAGCTCTGCTTAGTATGGGACTAGATCTTACTGTGTGAAATGTCTCGAATCTAAATTAATTTTTAAATAAAACTAATTTTTACGGATTTTATCGCGTAGATTGATATTATTAATCCCGACGTTTCGGACCCTTAATAATATCAATATAACGCGATAAAATCCGTAAAAAGTAGTTTTATTTCAATGTATAATATTCGCGTAAATTTTAGAAATCAATATATATTTATTTCATTTTAACATTTCCCTCCACAGACGGGCCACCATGCAAAAAGTGCAACATAAAACTGGATGGCATGGAGCAGCGTCCCGACGCATCAGACTTCCGTTACTACGTGCCGTTCTTCCTACAGGACAACCCCGGCACCAGCGGCTGTGTCAAGGGCGGCCACGCTGCGTACGCGCAGGCTGTCAACTACAACATGCTCAACAAGACACAAGCCAACGTCGGCGCCACGTACTACCAGGGCTATCACACCGTATTAAAAACCAGCCACGACTACTACTCAGCTCTTAAAGGCGCCAGAGGAGTGGCCGCTAACCTCACAGAGACCTTGAACAGAAACTTGAAGAGACTAGGGAAGAATACAACTGTGAATGTGTTCCCGTACTCGGTGTTCTATGTTTTCTACGAACAGTATTTGACCATGTGGCCTGATACGCTGAAGTCTATGGGTATATCGGTGCTGTCGATCTTCATTGTGACATTCTTGCTGATGGGCTTCGATCTGTTCTCTGCTCTGGTGAGATTTTCTTCTTATTTTAATTTAATTGTATGTTTTTAGGTTAGTAAAATCCAATTTTTATAGCATTTTGTGGTGTATATTCAATCTATAGTATAGGAAGTACTATTAGTATTCTATTATATAAAAAATAAACATAAAATTAGTTCACGTTCGACAAAGACAACTTATATGTGACATACTTACAAATAAAAATTACGACTTTTTTTTTGTTGGTTTAAAAGGGAACAATTTCATTGTTTGTTTGGTTTCGATGCATTCTTATACCAATCAGCTGATTACCATAACACTAATGAGTTGTGAAATTGCCTCCTAAGGTTGTGAACAAAAAAATGTAAGGTAGTAATTGCAATTCCATAAACAGAGGCCAACACATCAAGCTACCACAATCTGTCAAATTTCAACTATAAACTAAAACAATAAGGTTTCAATTTAATTCAATTGAGAAAATTTGACAGATTTGCATAGCTTAACCTGAGTCTGTACGGTTTTTGAGACAAGTTATAAATTATACTGTTTCTTAGGTGGTGGTGATCACAATTACGATGATCGTGGTGAATCTTGGCGGCGTTATGTACTGGTGGGGCATCAGCCTCAATGCAGTTTCACTTGTTAACTTGGTAAGTTATTACTATTGATATAAATGAAATAAAACTATTTTATGGCGTTATATTGAATCACTTGGGTTAGCAGTTTGCACTGACACTTTTTTCAGAAAGCCATTTCAGACATTGCCATACATTGTTTTTTTTTTAATTAGTGTTAGTATGGGTCGCAGTCCCTCCATTGCCAACACAACGTTTCCACGCGAAACACTGGCAACTTCACCGTAAGGAACACAACACAGCTCAAAGCAGTGTTATTTTACTTGGCCTTTCTTCAAGGCGGAGGTACTTTCCCAGTCGGGCAGCTCCAATTTGTGTCGAATTACTCCCACTATGCCTTGCCAACACAACTCAAAGCAGTGTTATTTTACTTTGATTTTCTGCAACACGGAGGTACTTTACTTCCCCAGTTCGGTAGCTCCAATTTGAGTGGAATTACTCTCATTATGCTCTACCTCTTAAAAAATTGCTGTTGTTTAAAGAGTTGTTGCATAACTCCACTATAGTTATGAATTATTGTTATTAGGATATGAAGTATGGATGTGTATGTGTGTGTTTGTATCCCAGGTGATGGCGGTGGGCATAGCGGTGGAGTTCTGTTCGCACGTGGTGCACAGCTTCTCAGTGCTGGGCGGAGGCTCGCGGGTGTCGCGCGCTGCTGAGGCTCTCACCAGGATGGGCAGCTCCGTGCTGTCCGGCATCACGCTCACCAAGTTCGGCGGCATCATCGTTCTCGGCACCGCCAAGAGTCAAATATTCCAGGTAACACAAAAAGACATACGCGAAAAGATGTACAGAAATCTCACCTAAAGGTCCGATTGGCTAAAACTTTAAATGTTACAAAATAGATTCTTTTTTTGTGTAAGTACACGACCCCTATTTTTCTTCTCAATTTTCGTTCCAAAACAGTGTCTTGAATTCTTTGGCAAGATTTTGGTTACTATGCATTGTTAGATCCACAATTTAAATTTAAATAAGTAATTAAACTTTTTTAAAACCATGAAGTTGCTCAAATAACGCGCACTGCTTTCCGAAAATGATGAATATTCTTCATATAAATAAAAAGTTATATAAATGTTGACAGTCGAGTGCCTGTGGACATTATTATTTATCTAACAAAACTAGATAGATTATTTCCGAGAAAAAAATGTATCGCTTTCGCATTTTAAAAGGTTTTTAAAGACAAATACTTCACCACAATTTCGTTACGTATTTGTGCTAGCCGTTGTGATATTGCAGTTCACGAGTGCGCATGAATCATTGATTTTTTTTATTCTTAATGTACAAAAGTGTACAAAGGCGGTCTTGATGCCTTTGGCATTCTCTACCAGACAACCTTTAGGTGGTGCAGAGACGATCACGGTAGATGCACTAGAAAGGTGGAAGCGTATATCTTTAGTGTCACTTAGGAGTCACATAATGCGCATTCGTAAATTTTTTTTTAAGCACAAATACTAATTGAGTGTTGTTAATAGGTGTTCTACTTCCGGATGTACCTGGGCATCGTGGTGCTGGGCGCGGCGCACGGGCTCATCTTCCTGCCCGTCATGCTCAGCTATATCGGTGAGTTGTAAACACTAGTGTCTAAGACCAGACCTAATACGTGCGTTTATCGACCATATAGTTTTGACCACCCAAACTTGAGACCTCAGTAGATGCAGCCTAACAATGACAATTAACTTTCTAAAAATAAGCGTAATTAACTTTCTAAAATATGCGTGAATCAAATATTAATTAAGTACTTACCTAATTTCATTTGTAATATTTTTTGCTGTGGAATTTTAGCTACCATTATTTACTCAATGCTTAATACGTTTATTGCACTCCACAATGTTAAACAGTTGTTATAATACAGTTTATGGTATCAATCATGGACCCTGTGGGGCACGGCAGGGTCATTTATTTATTTAACTTCATCATCATCATAATCAGCTTCTATTAATCCACTGCTGGACGCAGGCCTATTTTACTTAATCGCTTTTAACTAGAAATTTTAATTATTTTCAAATGAAATAAAGCGAACAAAACGTAGCCATTTCGTACCAAAATCGCTCCCGCGAATTATTTATTCAACAACAATAAAATGTAACATTCAACATTTCAAAATATTGACGCACGTGTTAGATCTAGTCACTATAATATGTTTATCACCTGCACACGATTTGTATAAGATTTTATATAATATTATATTTTAGATTAAGTTACTCTTATGTTGCGTTGCGGTCTTGCATGCAATGTTTTCGTTTATACATTATTCCTGCACATTTTTATATCAACTTTTGCTTGTATATTGGACCTTTTCAGCCGATAGATGTTTTTAAATATTCTATAGCTTTGAAAAGCGACATAATGTTAATATTTGTTTTTTTTTCTAACCCATTAATGTTGTAGTGCTATACTAATATGTGGAGGAAGGATACAGTTCCTTAGAACGCTTGTGTGAGGAAAGGTACGGAAAACACTGTACTAAATATCCTTGAAATTATTTTTTCAAAGCCACAAACAGCAGGTGTTGTATATATCACAATTATTATCATTATTAATAATTGTAATAAACTGCTCATATAATTCAAAGCATGCTTATCTGTTATCATTTTTTGTTGTCAGTAATGACAATTATAATGAACATCAAACACAGAGTATCATTTATTATATCTGTATTATATTATTATCTAATCATAATTTTATTTTATATCAGTGGGCGCTCTTTTTTGTTTAATTGCTTTTATATTCCATACCATAAAACCCAACCAGAAAAAAATATTGGTTGAATACTGAAAATCCTATCAATTTTTGAGTGTGTTGAATTTTATTGGTGGTTTGCACATTATTATTCTACAACAGCCAGATAAATGAAATAACAATAATGCTAATTTTTGTTTGAATTGCTTTAAGTTTACCTTAAAACTTGGAATGTCTGAAGTGTTTCTTCTCAGAGGTGGTCAGTTAGTAAATTCTGGAGCCAATCAAGTAAGCTAGATGCTTAAGAAAAATGAAAAACATTGACTTGTAAAAGTCTTTAACAGATCTATTTACAGTATTAAATATCATATATCAATACTTATCTGTATAAAAGCGGTTTTGATGTTTTTTTGTCTGACAATAATTATCACACTACAACTGATAAAATTTCCAGTATTCAACCTTATAACACTTCATCGCACAACAATCATATCATATAGTAGCTATACAGTGGAGAGTGTGTCACGCATGTAGTATCGTCGTAACAGTTGTACCGCCAGGCAGGTGACTCGAGTCCTCGTTGCAGGTTCCCCCGTCAACAAGCAGAAGCTCGCCAACCAGCTGCTGCGCGGCAAGGACGTGGCCGTCGCCGAGACGTCGCTCACTCGAGTAAGAGACGCGAAGGGCCACACATACACCCAGTATAACTTTGGCACGCTTCCCGCGTGAACTTTACTATAGCGAGAATGAACACGTACGTACCACATGACAAAGTCACATACAGCCTACAGGCTACAGCGCCTGCGCCCACCACACCTCACACTTCCACCTCCTCTAAACAAATATTCAGTATATTTCTACTGATTGTACTAAGGTGTATTGAATTAAAAAGTGAATTTGAAATATCTAATACAAATCCACATTGGAAAGACATAAACTAGTTTTTTATGTATAATGATTTTTAGGTAAAATACTTACATTAAATGTAATACAAGGATAAATATTCAGTCACATTATGAAAGTATCGTGCCTTAAAGTTATTAGACATTGTAGACTTGTGTTGTATATATTCCTAAATGTACAAGAAACAACAGTTAATAAAATGTAGTATTTTACTGTACCTAGTTATGCAAATCACTAGGTACTCAGGTCCGCGAGGTTTGGAGGCGTGAGGAGTGGGGGCAAGGTTTGACGCTCTTGGTGGCTTACGCGTAGTACTTATATAAGTTTGGAAAAGTAATATAACCTAAGAATAGTGGCATAGCGACCATGATGGATCATGTACTTAGTTTATAGTATTAACACTCCAGCAATATCTAACTAGTTGTCATTTTACATTAGTAATTGAATTAGTATATTACACAATTGAAATAGTTGTTCATGGACAAATTAAAATTTTGTCTTGAAATGAACGAATATTTCAAGCATTTCTTTTAGTTGAAATCTATCGAGCATCAATTTTCTTTAATCTTTTAAATCCACTATTGTTCGCCATGCCTTCACATGAAATGTTTAAATGATTTCCGTTGATTTGTCCGGTTCATTCTCGTTACAAGTTCCCGTACTAACGCATCGGTGTAATGTAAAGTGGGACGGTGCTGTGACTCGGATGCGTCTAGTACACTCACCAGACATTCAAGTAGCACAGGATAAGGTATAGAGTTGCTACCCTTACCACAATGCGACGTTTTTGTGACTTTGAACCTTACTAAACATTTTTAGAGATTAATATCGACAAGCCATTACAATAACAAAAAAATAAGGCAAGTTCGAAATTTGTTGTTCGATTGCGAACACTGGTTATTTTCATTTATGAGTAAAGTTTAATTTAACAATAGTCACGAAAATGTCAGCGAGGGAATATGGTTCTTTTTCCATTAATATTGTTGAAAGCATTTATTGTATATGACGGTGTTTGAGATTTGAAACATTCATAGAACAGTTTTTATACCACACTAACTTACAGGTTAAAAAAAAACATTTTCAAATCCCAAATACCGTGCTCAAGGGTTCGGTTTCTAACCTAAATGGTTTATGGGACTCCCTTATATATGTAAAAATATCACGAATATAATATTTTTATTGTAATATGCATGTATCGATCGTTGTATTCCTAGCTGTGTATTGATAACGATCATTCCTATTGATTTCGAATTTAAAATTTTATTTTTTATTAATTTTTATTTATTGACTTGTCTATGATTTTGTCACTGCCTTTGTTTTGTTTGCACACTGCTATAGTACTTATTTTTATAAACTGAGTCGCTTAAATCGTTGTGTGCTTTAAAGGTCAGATATCACGGAATTTCCGTTGTAACCAGTAAGATATATGACTCAATACTGACAGTAACTTTTACTGCAATATATACAGATACTTAAAAGTTTTAAGGCAGTGGTGGTAGTAAATAAATAACTATAAATAGAAGTAATATAATATTATATTTATTAAAAACTATTGGCGTAACTAAATAGGCAGGGGTCCAATAAAACTACATTATATTTTTTTGATTTTTATATATTGGTCCTTATCGCGTTACTGATCATAATATGAGTACTGCATATAAAATACTTTGAGCAATATGTTAGAGTATTTGATAGTCATTCCTCAGTTAATTTTGTCTGATAGAAAATATTGTTAAGTACATGTAACCGGGTTTGTAAAAAGAGGACATAATTTTATGCCAAAAGTTTCTGTCATCATTACCCATGCGAGACTTAATGCTCCCCACGTTTGACATACAAGGCATACGTGTCTAATATAAGAAAGCTTTCTTTGTTATTTTACCATACAGTAAATACCCTATAGTTACGCCTAAATAGTACATTGCTACTAGAGGAATATCTAGGCCTAAAGAAAATTGGCGCTAAAATTCCATTTACGTGAAATGTCAGTGTTTTTTATTTATTTGCACGCTTTATATGGTAGAGTAAGTTAGGAATCAGCCTTCTATCTTAGTTATTTTGTTTGTGTGAGAAATTGACGTTTTCAATATCAGAAAGTTTGCGAGAGGAATGATAATTTATTTAAACGTTGTGTGCATAGCTTTCTTAAGGCTCACCCCTTACCACTACAAGTTTTTTATTTTATTTAGTTTCTTCAATACATTAAGGAGTGAAACAAGACAAATTCATGTATAACTGCACTTATTAAAGCCAAAAATAGAAATGTGACTGGTGTCAATAGAGAAAAACCGACAGCTGCCAAGCCATCTCTTTCACATAGTTATACACTACAATACTGTGCAAGAAAGTTGACATGGATTCCCAGTTGTTTCATAAAACGATTCTTAAAATGGCACAGATTATACATGCTATTAGCACTCGCAAATATCAACTTTAACTCTTTGATTTACTAGTTCGATTTCAAAACGACAAGAAGATAAACATGGTTATTAAAAGTAATTTAGTTGCGTACGTCAATTCTTCGATTCTGTAACGTTTTATTGGTAAGGGGCTGCTTATGTCTTGTCCAGTGTGTTACGTATAATTTGCCAACAAACTACACAATTATGGAATATATCAGAATATACTTATATCCCTAGACATTATTTATTGTGTAGTAGTTTTCAGTATTAATGTGGATGAAATAAAATATACTTTACAATGTATATTTGTATATATCAATGAGGACTTTGGACTAGAAATGTACTTGTTTTAGGGCTCCTTATACATTCTTGCTTCGTGCAAGATCTGTTACTTCAATTCACACAAATTATTTTACTTTTTTTTAAGATATACAGTTCTATGCGATTTTTAGATATAAATCAGGATTTATTAGGTTGTGGGAATTATAGAGTATTTCTCAGACAGTGTTACAATACATTACTGATTATGGTCAATTTCTCCGCAGTAAATTTAAGGCTTTGTGTAAAACACATAGTATTGGTTTTTATTTATTTTTTCTCCTTAATTCTGACTAACAAAGGGATGAAGTACTAATGGTATAAAGCTGATGCTTGGTGTTGGTCACTTGCTCCTTCAGTAATAGAAAGCTTAAATGCAAGGAGCCATCTGTTTTTACAGGTACATCTGTAAAACGACGGAAATTAAGAACAAATATATTTATTTTAGTCCAATGACTATATTTTTGTACAATCTGTATTATAAATTTGTGATCCTTCAGAGATTTCAATTACTTTAAGCTCCCCTCTATGTTCCTACTAAAGTTATGTTATAATAATATATACAAGATATATTCCTTAGTGAATACCAAATGCTGAATGAAATTGTTAAAGAAATTATCGCAAATTATAGGAATCTCCGACTTAATGTTAGTACTTACTTTATTTAGAGGGAAATAGTTCTGTATTTAAAGGCACCATATTGTTAGGCAGATTTTGTGATGAATAAAAATAAATTATGTTTTTTTAATTATTTATTTTTGTTTTATTTTTTTAGTTGTAAAGCACCTTTGCATGGTATGAGTGCACAGCTCAGTGTTGCCAGGTACGCATTTATTTATGCATGTAAACTGTTCATTACACAATTTTAAGCAAGAAAATTAAAAATACCATAAAATTTGTGAAGTTTTAATACCGGATTCTGATATAATTTCTCAAAAGTAGAGACACCTGCAGGTCAAGCTATCTAAAACTGTAAAATTTTACCAATTGAACACGAACCTTTTTACTTTGTATTAAAGTTGAAAATCTATCAAAGAAATTTGACAGATTGGGGTAGCTTGATGTGCTAGCCTCTGTACCTTTTGCACTTAAAGCATGGCTAATAGTCTGCATCATCATTCAGTATTTATCTTCATCACATAGAGCATATTAGAAGTATTATGTAGGCATAATATCCATACTATGAATTACGTAAAGGTCCAATATACAACTTTACTGTAAACCAAACATTAATAAATACAATTTTTCCTTATGCCTAAGGAGCTTCTCAGCCCGACCCAAAACAACGTAAGAATTACTTTTTATTACAGAAAAGCACTATCACTTAGTAAAAAAGTAATTTTGATGTGCACAATATAATCACTATATTCTTAAAAATGTTCCGTAGTGTGTGTACCTACTTTATTCAGAAACTATTTCCATTGTAACAGGCAAGCCGTATAGACGCAATCAAAGACTTATTATTATTAAAAGCCTTTACTGTCCCACTATAGGGCAAAGGCCTCCTCACTCTTCTTCCAATCAAAGACTTAAATATTAATTACTAGCGATAGACGATAAAACTCGTAGTCCAATACATTTTTCCAATTGGAAACAAATAGCTCTGTCTTTGTCATATGTCAGTCTGGCGAAGAGAGACAACAAATTAAATCGGGATAAAAAAATTTTTAATAAATGGTCCCAATATTTTGATAACCATTTAAATATCTTTACACACAATACAGTTTAAAGTAGGTACTGTTGGTAGTGTCCCACAAATTTTATACGGTGTACAAGACGTTACGACATTTAATGAAAACGTATGCTTATACATACCTACTAATAGTCTATACGAAGCACTTTAAAATCAGCAATAGTAATTATGACTGAAAAAATTACGCCTATCAATTTAATTTATATGGAAAAAATATTTTTTATGTTTTAAATTATTATTTAATTTCGCTAAGATTTACAAAATTACTTATTGAGAAACAAAGCAACTTATACCTACCTACTAGCTTTTTACTAACTGTGTCCCACAGTGTTATACGCATCTACGTAAATATGTTTCCCCTTTGCCTCCTTGAATGCAGTCAAATCTCACGCGAGTAACAATGTAGAACAATTTTTAAGAATATTACAAAAATATTTGTGCACAGCAAAGTATGTAATGAAACTGTTTTTTTTTTCACAAAGCGAACAGGGAGCGTGTATCCCTGTAGTGTTCTTCTTCCACTATAAAACCAGGAAGCCGTTTGCATACTGTTATCTCGTCATTTGATAACTTATCATTTACCTATATTAGTCACTGCAATATTATCAGCTACTTGATATTCATGTTTGTTATTTTACGTTGTAGGTAATTATATCGTGTTTTATCGGATTTCATTTGTGTTACAGTTTTGATATAGCGCAGTATTTTTTTTTAGTAATGAAAACATTACAACCGCCTTGATAAAAAAATCGAAAAAGGTGTTTTAGGTAGTTATACAAATATCTTAATGAATATAGAGACAAAACGAAAGTCGATGTTTATAAACAAAATCTCAAGTTGATTTATCATTTTAAGGAAGGCACTTGAGTTCATCCATGACTCATTTCAGAAAGCATGTGGTCAACCACTTATGTTTGTCTTATAAAAACGATTCTAACAAGCATGCATGACCGTTATCATTTTAGTGCTCCGACACCATCAAAAACAATTAGTACATATCTGATCTCTGACATCACTTCATCTCCGTCCGTTTTCCACTAATAAAATTAAATGTACCGCATGATAAATTGGCAATGTTTCATGTGACATCTAGATGTGTTCCCAAAACTTTGGCATGAATATTCCAGTCCAGCTGAACGAAGCTTATGTATATATTTGATGGAAGTAGGGGGACTGTTGAGTCCGTTGTTACAAGTTTGATGTTCCGTCAGGCATAACAAGGCGTCGGGGACGTTGGCGAGTGCTGTCGCGGCGCGGTCCCACCTACGGCAGTCTAGATGAGACGCCCAGCGAACCGCGAGCCTCCGGCAGCGGCACTGTCAACGGCCTCACAGATGAAATGTGAACAATTTGATAAAACTAAGATTTATCACAGTAAGTTTTCTTTAATTGCTAACGAGCGAACATAGATGGCGTTGTTTTCAAGATTTATAAATCTGTAAAAATACGCTTGAGGTAATGTTATTGTGTAAATCTTAGTGTTGTTATTAAATTCTAAGTGAAGTTGGACAATGTACTCGAAAAGTGAATATATATACTTAGTGTAAGTGAATTGACTGGATATGTTTCGACTGTAATGACATAAACATTTACAACCTTATACTATAAGTGTTAAGGGTGTTAATGTTATTGTCATTTGAAGTAAATACATGCGGCAAGATAGTTATTTACTTGTGATGTGTACCAATAGGAATGTATAATACTTAGCTTAGACTAAAGTATTAGGGCATCTATAAAAAAAGCATTGAACCTTTAAAAATATAGTCGATTTTATATCAAAAGTATCAAAGTAAAATAATATACAAATACTTATCTTTATAAATAAAGTTTATAAAAATCTAAAATTATATTATAGTCAGTTCGTTCTTTTTATTTTGTTATTATAGATCTTATTGAGTAAATATTAAAAGTTTTTTTATGAATCCCCCAGTTTTTACATAGAATCTGCGCATGCGCAAGATTTGTTGTATCAGAGATAGTTCTGCAAAATTAAATAAATAATTTTATTCTCTCTTCGAGGTGGGAAATGATATTATGAAAGTATTATTTTATATTTATGTATAGCTTCAGTGTCCATGTTTAACGACAACTAGGTTCAGGTACTTCTGAATGTCAATAAAGACTTAACATTTTGAATAATGATACTGCAAAATGATAATGCTATATTATGAGACCTCGTGCACTACGCGACAAAGACAAGGGGCCAGCCACACCAAGTCACCAACAGACCAAACCAGGTCAGAACACCTTAACTGTATTGGTCCCTACCTCAATAGTCTGTAAGGGTGCATTCTGGCAGTTTCCGCATAAAAGATTACTCATCTCTGTACATAAAACTATAGTTTGTATAGTGTCAGTGATTATTGAATAGAGAAAAAAAATAATGACCATCGTATTAGGTGGTACCTACACCGCCGTAGTTTTAGGTACCAAAAAAAATGTAAGGGGCCATTGTACAGTCAGCGTCAAATAGTTAGTGACACTCAGGGTACTCAAATAAATAGACGCAACCAAAAAGTCAATAATATCGGTACAAACAAAGTTTCCATATTGTTGTCAACATTATAGTCGCTCAAAAGGTCGAAACGTTTAAAACGTCATATAGATAGGTTCAGTCAAACCGTCATAAATATAGTAACAGTCATCCCGCCAATGGTATCAAAGTGTTCTAAAATATGGAACACATTAGAAAAATAAACTTTACTGCTATACATTTTAAATATTATTTCTCACATCAATTATTAATGTGAAAACCTTTATACACAAAAATGAAAGGAATAGAAACTACTGCTGTCCTTTTCATTTTAAGCATGACGTCATAGACATGTCTTTTGTTTTCTAAAGAATTTCGTGCATAGCCGTTTACGATATTTAGCAATATACAGCTGACTGAAAATAGATGTACCTAAACCTCATTGATAATGAGTATGACTATATAATATCTCATAGAGCAAGAGTGCATAATTAAAATATATGATTCAATATCATGATCATTTTATTTTATTTTAACAATGAACGTCGACAAAACTAGACTCGATAGTGCTTGCAAAAAAGAGGTGCAAAGTTTTCAACCTTATTGACTATTATTCAAAAACTGCTATTTTAAACATAAACAAGGTAATAGAGTGGATGAATAACTAAAAATAAGCAATAAAATAATGTCAATAAGGTCGATAATCGCTTGCATCTTTTCATTTTTCTCTAGTTTTCGACTGCTTACCATCAGGCGGGCTGTGTGCTTGTTTATACATATATGTGCGAATATATAGAAATGAGAATCTAGAGAGATGAGAATAATTCGATAGGTAACTACACGTAACATCTAAAACGATAGGTACATGCATAAGGATATTCCCAGTTCATTTGAAATATCTGATGAGGAGACATCTTCCTCCCTCAAATATATAATTCGATGTTTTGTGGTGTCACTAATGCGTAGCCATATTTCTAGCTTGCTTTAGTTTTGCACTTGACATTTATATTACTGATAGATAAATAGAATGACATGCAAATAACACTAGATTGCCTAAAGAGGTTTTCATCTTTGGGAAACCGTTTATTTCTATAACATGCTGGTTTATTTTTCTAATGTGTTCCATATTTTTGAACACTTAGAATGCTTGGATACCATTGACGGGATGACTGTTACCATATTTATGACGGTTTGACTGAACCTATCTTTATGGCGTTTTAAACGTCTCGACCTTTTGAGCGACTATAATGTTGACAACAATATGGAAACTTTGTTTGTACCGATATTATTGACTTTTTGGTTGCGTCTATTTATTTGAGTACCCTGAGTGTCACTAACTATTTGACGCTGACTGTACTCTTCATTATGAACAACTTTTACTGTGGGAGATGGGACCAATCCTGAAATCACAAAATAATCAGCTGTTCCATACACTTTATCGAGTTCACTGAACATAAATGTTGTTCATAATTAATTATTAGTACAATGACCTTTTATTTTGGTTACTAAAAAATAAGCGGGTGTACGTACTGTATAGTGTTATATCTATTGAATTAATTATAGGTACTTTTTGTAGTCACTGTGACTATTTAAAATGTAAATGGGCCTGAATCTATCAAAATACGTTGACGGTTTCATAGAAAATAGTTCTGAAGGATATTATGACGAAGTCACTTTTTTTTATGTAAGTATCTAGTTGTATGATATGTTAGTGTGTATAATGTATAATCTTAGTAACATAGAACTCGAGTACCTATCCAAAGGTTAGATTAGTTGTAATAATTATAAAGGCTTTTAGTGTTTTTAAAATAAAAACGTATATTTTATGGGTTGACAAATTCCGATGTGTTTTGTTTGTTAGACAATGGGGAATATATGTATAAAGGAAAAGTCAATTTGTTATGAAAATATTTCTTTGAGACTAATAAACGCTTATGTAAAAGCTATGTACTTATATCATAGATTTTTAATGACCTTATCCAATCATGTATTGACTGTTAACCTAAGCAAAGCTTTCTTTTGGCTGTGCCTTTGTGAGTCAATTTGACGCTAAAGCATAGGCTAATTAATGTTGATAATGATAGTTCAAATAATCCAGATATTGCTGGTATGCTATACTAAGCAAATTATAAACTGCCATGTGAAAATAAATTTAAAGAAATTTTTAGACAGGAAATGTTTGTAATGACATGTATTGTCTTACTACTTTGAATGTTGCTATATTGAAAATAAACAAACTCTGATATTGTGCTAAATGTCAGGCGTTGCTTTAGGTGTGCGCCAATATTAAAGCAAAATTATTAAAATTAAAAAATGGCAAGTATATTAAATTCAAATTATATTATTTTCGTAACCCATTTATAAAGTCGGTATGGCAAGTCTTAATATCTGAACTGGAAAAAATATACATTTAAGCAGATGGAATAGTAACAACAATAGATAAAAAGTATGAGCGCTGTGAAGATAGCGTTACTCAGTGGTGCCAACCTTACCATACTAAAAAGAAGCAAATCAACCATAAAGAACATCAGAAAAGAGTAAATAATAATTTCAAAACAGTACATTTGAAACATGTGAAAACGTGTTCATAATCAGTAGAAGGTAGATAGACTTGTACCTACACACTCACATGAAAAGTATGAAATATTTTGATATTTTGCCTCTTAAGGTGCTGAAAGTACAAAAACCAGTAGAAATATGGACTGAAACAAAACAGGGATGTCATAGAAAAACAGTTAATCTACCGACAGTAGGGTTGGTAACACTGATATTAATTATTGTAAGGAGCCCCACTATGGACCGATATTGGCCATAATTCACCAATGTGTTTAAACATCTGGGTTTCAAAGCGGCCATTGTTTTTGGTTAAAGTTTAAATAATAAATAATATTACCTTTATTTAATATATCAGTTAACACTTTTGGCGTAAATGCTGACTGATTGAATACTGCGCCATGGGTTGGGAGATCCCCGTATGGAACAAATATTTATAAGAACTACAGCTAGTTTACTGATTTCTGACACACGCCAATGTTGGACATTGAATTAAAACACTTCCTCCCACCCATTCAACCCATCACCATGAACAATGTAAAGGATCCAAAGGATTTAATACCTAATATCAATACATAACGCGATTAAATCCGTATAAAGTGGTTTTATTTCATTGCCTATACTTATGTAGTTATTTCGGGTGTAGGTATTATGTGTAAGATGTGAAAATTTGTGTTTAGCAACTCAGATAAAGGAGAAAAGCCTAATGTAGTGTAGGGACACGGAAACATAAATCTTCTTATTGTAGCTTCTTTTGTGAAAAGCCTAATTTATAGTTTAGATCCTATACAATTTGCGTAAAATCTATTCTATTGGCCCTTAACTAGTACCTACCTAATCCAAATTCAATAGATCCAGAACGGAATAGGTAGAGTGGGTATATCTAAACAATAACATAGAGTGGACAATGAGGCAAATCTTGGCTAATCGGTGACATAAAGTTATTCGGTGATAGTTTCTTATCGTAATTTATTAATTTGGTACCTACAGAGGTCAGCACATCAAGCTACCACAATTTGTCAATTTTCTTTGATTGAATTTCAACTTTAATACAAAGCAGTAAGGTTCATATTCAATTGGGAAAGTTTGACAGTTTTGGATAGTTGACCTGCTGGCGTCTGTACATTAGATATAAATATATTCAGAAGTTCAGAAATTTTAGAAAAAATCATCCATTTTTACTTTGTAATATTTCATAAAACAATTTAACTGTAAAATTATTATTTAACAGTAGTTCAGAACATCAAAAATACCTATATACAGACGAATATAGAACCTCCTTCGTTTATTCGTTGGTTAAAGATGGATTCTTTGTAACAATATCGTTTGTTACCAATGTAGGTAGATAGATGTATTAAAATCGAATAAATATTTCATGATTCTTAAATCCCGGGATGAAAACGTCATGAGTGTGGGATTTTACGAAAGTATTATTTAGATAATCAAAATAAAACATCGTGAGGAAACCTGCATGCCTTAGAGATTTTCTCGACGGCGTGTGAAGCCTGTCAACCCGAACTAGGCGTGGTGGACTAAATCCTAATCCCTCTCATTCTGTGAGAGGAGACCCATGCTCAGCAGTGGGACAGTGTATGGGTTGATGATGATGATAATTATTCAGTCAATGTTACTTACCAACTTCCTAGAAGATTACGTAAACATACTCTCCATATTCCGATCTCTGGTAATAAGTGCAATCTGTTATAGGTACTAGGTAATGTATCTTCCACAAAAAATCTATTTTTCGAAAGTTTTTGTTTATACATGCCTTTTTCAACAATCTTTTGTTTGTGCCATCTATGTGACACACCTGTGCACTAGATATTGTTCATCCATATTTTCGACCATGTTTGCCTTTGTCGATACGTTTTCTAAAAACTAAAAAAAAATGTCTTTGTAAATTGAAAATTGACGATATGATCCCATATTATTTTATGTTCGTTTTGAGTTTTCGACCTAATGTATTTTATATTGTACTTACCCAAAATGTATAAATAATATTATTATAATTAATATAAAATATGTGTACTAGGCAAACTCTATATTTGATGCCTATTACAGTTTTTAATAGTGTAATTTACTCGTATGTTTCACGGGACATTCAATGTATGTAAAATCTGTGTAATAGAATTTTTAATAAATTTTAAAATTGATAAATTTTTTGATTTATAAATTGCCTCGCCTCTAGTCTAGATATTCGAAATATATAGATAAGTAGATACCTAGAATTTTAAAGTTATTTAGAAAAGGAAAATTTCGACCGCGGGCAGGATTCGAACCTGCGTCTTCTGGTTAGGTACACCAGATGCTATGACCACTAAGCCACCGCGACACCTACCCGTCATGTCAATTTTTTCCTTCACATACTGAATTTACGTCTTTATGGTGACGTCAGTAACACCTATTGAAATGCAAGTTTTTGCTTTTCAACCGACACAACTTACTTTACAGTTAGTTCAATGTCGAACGATACCACGTTACCTTCTAACTATCTTTTTGTATATTTTTGGCATTTTTCATGCTAAGATTTTAAAGTTATTTAGAAAAGGAAAAATTCGACCGCGTGCAGGATTCGAACCTGCGTCTTCTGGTTAGGTACACCTGTATAATCACGCTGAATACAACGTTATTTATTGCACTATTTGAATGCCACTATTATCAAAGTAAACGGTCGTTTGGACATTACAAATGGATTTCATCCGAAATTAGAATAACATCTGTCTTGCACGATGCCGATTTCCTCTGTAAGCCGACTTGATAACTACGAGTAATTATGTTGAAGGAAGGTATAACCATACTTATAAATGGTTAGGAAGTACCATTCAGGCTCTTGTGGTTGTGCGGGCAAGGTCAATACAATACTTCGATCGATACTTAGTGCTGTTCAAAATTAAGATGTTGGACGTGGATAAATCCCGCTGGACACCCTATAAATAAATAAAGTAAACAGCTGTCACCTCTCCAGTCAGGACCGGAACTAATCAAAAGTGTTCCGAAGAGATAAACTAATCCGTTTGTGTCCTCCACCGTTACTGGCAGCTTAAGTAAATATGTAGGTACACACGCCTGGGTTCCCCGAAGGGATAGGAAATGATGTACTGAAGCAGTTGTTGTTAGTAGGTACATGTATCTATACCGTATATATACGGGAGACCTTTTTTGTCCTGTAGTGCGACACAAAAGAGACTAGGTACCTACCTACCTATTTAAATCTAGGTAGTTACATAACATCTTTCAGAAACGTGGTGCCGGATAATAAGAAACAATTCGATCATAACAATTTTAATATATATTTCCATTAAAAAAAACGTATTTACAATTAATATTAAATTAAGGTTAACATTTTATCATCGTGGTGACTAGATTCATTTTGTATGTTTGAGCACAACATCAACATTTCCCGCGCATTCCTCAAAGTTCATTAACCTAAACTAACTGCCGTTGCATATTAATAGTAAGTAATAAATTATATTATATTCGCTTGAAAACCCGTAGGTTTTTCGATCGTTTCAGTTATAATAATTATAATGATACCTACCATACATTAAGTAATATAAATAATCGATAAGGGGAATTCAACATTCCAAAAATCTTAATAAAAATGACTCACAATAACACCTTAAATAAGTTTCACGTAAAACGAAATACAACAATGAAATATTTAAAATTATATTTAGATACAAGTATTAACATAGGACGGGATTATAAAAAGATCTAAACAAATCTCTAGCATTGCAAAAACTAAGAAACAAATCACGACATGAAATTAATAAACAAACGTTTTAAAAACACCTCAGTAATGATCTTGTTGGGAAACTTTACGTAATACAGAGCGCATCACAGATTTTAGACTAGCATTATTATGGTTTATTTTTAAACTGTATCGACGCAATGTTTGTGTATTTTTGGCGCGTTTTCCGCGGTGGGTTGAAATATAAATGTAATCTTGTAAAGCAGCTATCGACTGAAATATGTTCAATGATAGCTGCATAAGATATACAATCCGTTGAATAAGAAAGACAGTAATGTGATAATAACTTTAAAAAGGAATAAATAGTAGATCGTATGTAATTGTGATAGGTAAGTACATAAAAACCTTTATTGTTTATGGCATAGGTTGTTTTCCCAACACTAAAATCTGTGCTTTTCATTTTATAATTTTGAAATTTCTTCAACGAGTGTAGGTATGTAGGTGTGTCAGTCAACAGAGAGTCTAACTAGTGTAAGGCTATGATTATAGTTCTAAAGGCCCAAATAGATGTTTCGCTTGGCAGTCATCGCTGACATCACCGAGGAACTGAGCGAAGAGTTCTTGATATCTCGATAATGTCAGCCCACCTTTCCTTCTGTCATCGTCCTAGAAGAGAAATATAATGTTACCATCTTATGCTGCTAGGGACTACACAAGTACACATACACTGCGAATCATAGATCAAAATAATAATTATAATGGGGCTCGGCTAGGGTTCGGGTTCAAATGAAAGTCTCGTATCACACACAAATAAGTCTATTGTAGAAAATATAGAAATAAACACAACTCTTAACTACTAACGGAAAACAATAAACTTATGTCGAGGCGTCGCGGGCGAGATGGAGTCGCGGAGCGCGGTTTTTTTACGTGCGCGCGTGGATGCGCCGGGAGTCTTACTGGTTGAGTGCGCGGGGGAACTGCGGGTTTTTAAATATGGCGGCGCGCGAGCCGCTCGGCACCTAACACTGTCACAGCGCACGGAGTAACCCTTGCGCGCTACAGTCTCCCCCTCTAACCCGATCGAACGCCCTCGTGGTCGGGTTAGCACTTTCGAGGCCTTCCCCTCTTACGTTTCTCCTGTATAGGAGCTTGGATGCGACCAACAAAGGGAGTCAGGACAGACGCGTGATATTTACCTAGTACTACACCGTCGCCGAGGCGCTCGAGGATATACGTCGTGGGGCTGACCACAGCTTGGATCTTATATGGTCCATCACGGCGTGGTATAAACTTTGGCGTCTGACCTCTGGCTGTGTCATTTGACCCCTGGGTTTTCAACAATACCAAATCACCCACCTGGTAATCTGGAGCCTCACGACGATGTTCGTCTGCATACTTTTTGCGTGCTGCCTGGGCACGCTCGTAGACATCGCGAGCATCGACGAGCACTGATGAAATCTTCTTGAGGTAAGTTGTTATGTCACCTATGTAATTATCGTTGTCGATGATTGCGCGCATTTCCGAGATTACGTCAGCCGGCGCGCGCATCTCGCGCGCGAAGTTCAGGTAAGCAGGTGAGTAACCCGTACCGGAAGTGACTGCGGAATTCATGGCAAAGCGGATAGCTGGTAAGTGATTGTCCCACGTTTCATGGTCTCTACCTACCAGAATGGCCAGTTGTGGTTTGAGGTCCCGATTTTTACGCTCCACCGGGTTCGCCTCTGGGTGGTAATACGAGGTAAACGACTGCGCTATACCCATAGCATGGCAGGTCTGCTGCATCACCTCGCTTATAAACTGGACACCGTTATCACTAACAAGGCGCCTGGGGACACCGAACCGTAAAAATACCTCTGAGACCAACATCTTAGAGCATTCCTCACTAGTGGCTGATGCGAGGGCGAACAACTCTACCCATCGTGTACAGGTATCTTCCACTATCAAGATCCACTTGTTACCTTTTTCTGTTTCAGGAAGCGGACCGAAGAGATCTACGGCCAGCACTTCAAAACGTCGTGTAGAAGCGGGAGTCTGTAGCAAACCTGCCGGCTTTCTGTTCTCCGCCTTATAACGCTGACAAGGTAAGCAATTCTTTATATACTGCGAAACGTAAGAACGCATCCCTGGCCAGTAATACTTACCGACTAAGCGTTGCAGCGTACGCTCCGTGCCCATGTGACCAGCAGTGGGTGCATCATGGTACTCTACCATAACCTTCTCGCGTTCCTGCTCTGGGACTACCAGACTGGCGTCGTCATTCTCTTCATTTTCAGGGCAGTAACGATACAGCACACCTTCGGTAAGTACGTAGCCTTTATCAGCCCATACCCTCCCCCTAAAGGGATCGTCAGACTCCAACGCCTCAACGATTTTGCTCACCTCCGAGTCCTTTAGTTGGTTCTCGCGTACGTCCTTCGGGCTGCGAGAGGGCATGTCAGCAACCGTATAACACAGGTCGCAGTCAGCATCGTCAGCACACGCCGGACGTGACAGCGTATCAGCTATAACGTTTGACTTACCAGGTGTGTATTCTATCTTTAGGTTGTACTCCTGAAGACTTAGGGCCCACCTCGCTAGGCGGCCGCTTGGGGACTTCATGCTCATCAGCCATCTGAGCGGCTGATGGTCGGACCTGATTACCACATCGGCCCCGTCGATGTAGCACCTGAACTTAGAGACTGCCCAGACCACGGCTAGAGCCTCTCTCTCTGTCGTGCTGTAGTTCTTCTCAGCCGTCGTCAAGAGTCGGCTGGCGTACTCTATGGGACGCTCATCGGCCCCCTCCCCCTGGAGTAGAACCGCCCCTAAAGCGTATCCACTGCTATCAGTGTTGAGTACGAAGGGCAACGTTGCATCAGCCTGACGCAGGATAGGGGCTGTGACCAGCAGGTGTTTCACATGGTCAAAAGCGGCCTGTTGTTCCGGCCCCCACTGCCATATACTTGCCTTTTTCAGCAGCGCTGTCAAAGGTTTGGCAACCTCCGCGTAGTTAGGAACAAACCGCCTGAACCAGCTGGAGGTCTGCAGAAAACACTTCAGGTGTTTCACGTTCCGAGGAGTCGGCATGTCCGCGATCGCTGCGGTCTTGTCTGGGTCAACATGTATACCGCCGGGTAAGATAATATGCCCTAAAAACTTAACTGACTCCCTCGCGAAGTGACTCTTCTCACGATTGACTCGTAGGTTAAACATGGCGAGTCGGTCGAATACGGAGCTTAGGTCAGCGAGGTGTTTCTCGAAGGATTGGTCGGATAGTACCAATAAGTCATCAAGATACGCCAAAAGGGTAATACCTGGCAGATTGGACTTGAATCTATCGATCAGCCTCTGGAACGTAGCTCCTGAGTTGCGCAAACCCATTGGCATGCGTTTAAACCTGAATGTACCGAGTGGTGTGGTGAACGCAGTTTTGTCCCTGTCGTTGGGGTCTAGTAAAACTTGGAAATAACCAGCTCGGAGGTCCAGGGTAGTCATATACCTGGACGTCTTCGCGGCGTGAAGTATGTCTTCAATCCTCGGTAGAGGGTAGCGGTCAGGTTCGGTGACTGCATTCAGCTTGCGGTAATCGACGCAAAGCCTAAACCTGCCGTCTTTCTTGCTGACGAGGACGACATTCGATGCCCACGGGGACTCACATTCCTCTATGACGTCTGAGCCGACAAGCTTGTGCAGCTCCTTCTCGAGTGCCTCTTTTTTAATCGGGGACAACCTATAGGGAGGTGAAGCTAGAGGTTCCTGTGTGTCACTCACCTTAATTTTGTGAACGGCGAAGTCGGTAGGTGGTCCGCTCGAAGCAAACTGGCTGCCTCTGTCTCGCAAGAACTCGTCGAGTGCGGCCCTGTGCTCTGGTGACAAGCTCGTACCTTCATCGTTGCGCAATGACGTATCGCAGACATCTGCTTCCGTGATGGTCACGTTGTTCAGGACATATGATTGTACAAATGGGAACATATTGCCCGGGCAATCCGCAAAATGCCACGACTCTTGGGCTATATCTAAAACAATCCCCGCGTTAGCTATAAAGTCGCGACCTAATAGTGTCCGGGTATCATCGCCAGGAAAAACCATGAAGTCGGTATCAACTTTCCGACCACCTAATGTGACGGGTACAGTAGCCAACTTAACTATCTTCCGGTGTCGCGAGCCGTCGGCCAGCCCGATAAAGCGTTCCGCCTCTCGGAAGCTTACCCCACTCTCTACCAAAAACGTATATAGCATTGGGCTAGCCACGCTGTGTGTAGCCCCGGTGTCTACTATCGCTACTCCTACTTTGCCCACTATGCCCACTGTTACTAGTGGGTGAGACGTCGTGGCGAAATAGTCGCCTTTTACGACGTTAAAGTCGGACGGCCTGGCGGGCGCCGGTTTGTTCGCACATGTATCACACTTCGACCGAACTACCCCTGGTTGGCCGCATCCATAACAACGAATCGGGTGAGTACCTTTATTATTATCATTACTTACTTTATTTGATTTACGACATTCACTAACTTCGTGTCCGAATGACTTACAGTACGTGCATTTCGGCCTTATACGCCTCTCCTTCTCTCGTTTAGTGTCCGATGTAGACACCTCGCGAGAGTCGGTCATTGACCTATTGGTAGGTTTTCCTAAATTCATGACATTTGCCGGGTTAATGTTTTCGTTCGAACATGAATGGTTCTTCGCGGCTGTGACAGGGTTAGTAACGGGGGTTACATTGTTATTAAAAGTATGGGATAAACTCACCTCCGCCAATGACTCCTCGACTAACCTGACCTCAGTGATCAGCTGTTCTATGCTGTCCACTGCATCGCGAGACACACGTTTCCTAATCTTACGATCTAACAAACCGTACACCATATCTAATTTCATAACTTCCGGCACAACATACGGAAATTTAGATATTAAAGCTCGCACTTTACAAATAAACACATCGGCGCGTTCACTATTCTGCTCGGTAGCGAATATGTCGCGAAAGAGTTTATAACCGGGTCGCGGCACGCCGAACATTCCGCGCAGTCGTCGGAGAGCGTCGGCCCACGATGTGACCGACGACTTGACGCCTTGCCACCACACGGCGGCCTCGCCAACCAGCAGCATCGGTAGTCCTTTCAGCGCGTGTTCGTCACTGATGTTGGTACAGTCGCGGTACACCTCGATGGCATCTATAAATGCCTCGAGCTCGTCTGCGTTCCTCGAAGACCCGTCGAAGCGCGCCGTGCACTTTGCAAAGTTACCCGGGTGCGGCTGTCCTCGCACCTCAGGTGTCGGTGATGAAGTACACGGTGGAGTGTCTCGGTTACTAGCTAGTATGCTCTCTATTAGCACGCGGTTTGCCTCCGCTTGACTCCTGGTAATGCTGGAGACAAGGGTCTGAAGCATGTCCTCGGACATGTTGATACTCGGTGATGCTATCACCGTCCGGTCCACATCAGTGTCCGTATCATTTTCCGATCCATCATCTTTTCCGACTCTTCTTTTCGGCGGCATGGTAACAGGGTAGGTAACGCCTCTGTTTCTTGCTCGACAGGTGCAGGTGATGATATTGGATGGTGTAGGTATAGGTATCCACGCGTCGCACGATAACTCCTAGGCTGGCGGTAATAGGTCCCAGTGAAGACGCGTTATACTCCGCGTGCACTGCAGCAGGACTCCTCCCAGTCGATAACTTTTTGCCGCCAAATCGCGAAAAATGGACTCGCCCGCGCGCGAGTAGGTATGGCCACGAGTTGGGCGTCACTATAATGGGGCTCGGCTAGGGTTCGGGTTCAAATGAAAGTCTCGTATCACACACAAATAAGTCTATTGTAGAAAATATAGAAATAAACACAACTCTTAACTACTAACGGAAAACAATAAACTTATGTCGAGGCGTCGCGGGCGAGATGGAGTCGCGGAGCGCGGTTTTTTTACGTGCGCGCGTGGATGCGCCGGGAGTCTTACTGGTTGAGTGCGCGGGGGAACTGCGGGTTTTTAAATATGGCGGCGCGCGAGCCGCTCGGCACCTAACACTGTCACAGCGCACGGAGTAACCCTTGCGCGCTACATAATTTATTAATAACATTTAATTCAATTTGACAAATGCACAAACCACAACCATGAGGTACCTATTTTTTTTTTCTTTCTTTTTTATCGTACGGAAAATCCTTACCATATATCATCCACCACTTAGGGAGGTGGCAGGGAATGTCGGGAGACTCCTACCGACTAAAAACCGTACTTGTATTAGAGAACCTTCACGATCATTGGAATTCATGATATTCGCCACGACCGAAATATTACGAGCCTGTCTCATTAGCTTTCGACGTCTTCGATTCGATTCCCGATTAGTGTCATTGCGCTGTTTTCTTCTTTGATATTATCAATAGCAGCTCTAATTCTGGATTTGTGTCCGGTTAAGAGCAATAAGCTCAACCCCTATTACATGGGACCTAAACATACCGGCGAACTGCGTACTCACACCCAGAAGTGAACTGATGTGAACAATAATAATGTTCACTTATCCTAAGTACTAATGTACAAACTGTCAACTTTTCGCAATTGAATAAGAACTTTATTGTTTTGTATTAAAGTTGAAAATCAATCAAAGAGATTTGACAGATTATGGTAGCTTGATGTGCTGGCCTCTTTGCTGATATGTTTAACTGCCATGTAATGATGGGCGAGCTTATTTCCATTAATCGAGCACAATTTTCATAAAAAAATCAAATCCAGCACTTAACGTAGCAGTCGCGCTAACGACCGCTAAGCTAATGAGGCAATTCGATTTCGTTGGTATTTTACGTAATTGGTCACCGTAAATCTCCTTTCATTAGACATATGTAGGCGCGTGAGAATAAACAAACGTCCGCCTGCCAATTTACTTAAGTATGTGATCTCCGCATTACATGCATAATTTTAAACTTTTTTTTGTAGTGCGGAAAATCCTCATGGAACCTCCGCTACCCTGGGGGGCGGCGATGTATGTCGAACTCGTACCGACTAACAACCGCACTTTCCTTAAATTACCTTATAGTCATGGTCATGGGATCCGTGAAATTCACCACGACCATGACAGGCTGTGATCCAGCACTCAATACTCAATACTTTATTGCATTCCATAATGTTTTATAAAGGTGGACTATAGATAACTTAGATCATTATGGACCCTGTCGGGCACAGCAAAATTAGGAGAGAGGAAGAGGGTTTAGCATCATTTGCAAATTGATTGCCCATTAAAAAGTATACATTAAAATATTATATTTATGGTGTTTATATTCTTATTATCTCATTTATAACATAAATATTGTACTCGCTGGATCCCATCACTTAGCGAGGCCTTGCCCTGCATCCTATCAGAATTATATACTATACCTACATAACTATATAACTAGCGACCCGCCCCGGCTTCGCACAGGTACAATGTTCTACCTAATAACATGCATATCATCATCAAACCATATACTGTCCCACTACTGGGCACAGGCCTTCTCTCACAGAACGAGAGCATTAGGCTACTTGCTTATATTACACATAAATATTATAGCCTATGACACTCACAAACAATGTGGCTTTCTATTGGTAAAAGAATTTTCAAAATCGGTACAGTAGATCCAGAGATACAACCTCACAAACTTTACCTATTTATAATATTACTATAGACTTTGTCTTTCGCATTATGGTGTCAGTATAGCGAGGCGGCACTAGACAATAAGGAACCAAGCTTTTTTCCCATGAGGGTAGGCAGAAACTAAGTCGTGTCAAATATTTTATTTCAATTATACCGTTAGAATAGCAGTTTTGAAAAGTCAAAACTCTTTGAACGGTCCCAAATAGTGGGTCACATGGAGAAGAACCGAAATGGAGAAAAACTCCATATATGTATAACTCCAAAAAAACATGATTACAGTTTCAATCTTGGTTTACAATTTTTAGAGAACGTCACTTGCTACGATTCTTTTTGGAACGAAGTTCCATAGCGCGCGTTGTGAAAGGGGGCTAGACGGAAAAAATTCTTACGAAAAGTTGTCACGACACTTTTTGCAAGTCAACAATATTTGAATTTCGAATTATTGAGTGAATGATAATATTAGCATTTCGCGCGTTGTGAATTGTTGAGTGTATACAGGTTTTTTTATTTTTAATTATTAAATTTCAATGAAAGGAACTTCGTTCCATCCGGGTGTCCCTTGACACCTCTCAAGTTTTTTTTATATCAGAGGGGGCAAACGAACATGCGGGTCGTCTGATGGTAAGTGACTACCGCCGCCCATGGAGTATGGACATCAGTGACTGTCACCAATGCGTTGCCGGCCTTTTAAATATGTCTTCTCTTGCATATGTACTTCTTTCGCTTCGTCCACATTCATACATCTTGTCATATACATTATACGCTGCCGCGCCTGCGAGTATTAATTGGATTTAAAGAATCATGGACGTGGAAGTGTTAACTAGGAGATGTGCCTAGCCTACACAAGTATACGTTCGCAACCGTTGGCATGAAGCCAGGAAGAAAGCTCTCTTTATTGTTTTATACGTTTTGTTGCATAATTTTATTTCTGGTTATCGCTTTTTATAACACATATTACCTATGAGACTTATTTCTGTATCGTATATTCTATATTTATTCACCGTTTCCTAAAGATATTGTACAACGTAGACATTTAGGTGACGTCGTGGTTTTGCTACAAAATATATTTTACGATGTTTTTATTATAACATAATTCCTTCGTGCAACATACATGGAAAATTTGGTAAATAAATGTGCATGTCGAGCATAAAATATTGGCAACAATAATATAACATCACGCCTTTATTCTCCGTAGGGTTAGGCAGAGGTTTACCAACCGGGTACATAGATATCCAAACTCCAAGATTCTCATAGAAAACACCGCTCGACCTGGGACTTGAACGCAGAATCTCTAGCGTAACAGTCACGCTTAGCACCACTAGGCGAATGTAACACAACAACTTTTATATAAATATCCCATTCACATAAGTTGCAATAAATAACGAGTTTCATCGATGTGCATGCAGACACAAATGTTAAGCGTAAACACATTATCATAAACATATATTTCATCTAAACTTCAAAGAATTTCATAAAGTTTGTATTCACGAATGATAAACTGCTATTAGGCGCACATATTTGCCGGATTATTTTGAATACATTACATATTAAAGAACATGCTCGGTCTTCATAGGACATGTGTACCTAAAGGACATTAAATACATTGACGGGTTGAACAATTTTGGACAAAAATCTATAGGTAAGTATGTCTCAAGATTTAATCTCTCAAAGTTTGTTATTATTTTTTCTAGTTATGTTCTTCCATGATGATCATCATTAAGCCTTATTATACTTATATATATTATATATTATTATACCGCTGGGCACGGGTCTCCACTCAGAATGAGAAGGCTTAGGCTATAGTCCCCTAAGCTGGCCTAGTCCGGGTTGGCAGACTTCACAAACCGTCGAGAAAAATCTCTAAGGCATGCCGGTTTCCTCACTATGTTTTCCTTATCCGTTTAAGCGAGTGATAATTAATATTAATGCGAACATGATTTCAAAAATTCAGAGGTGAGGATTGGATTCTTACTGGCGAACTTTAACAGTTCAATGGTACATAATATCACTAGGCTGCCACTGTTTTCTTTATTTTCTTCCACGATAAGGCCCAAATACACACCGTTGCTCTCGCTGCGCATATTCGGTGTTAGGTCTTTAAAAAGCTTTTAATAACCTATACAGATATGGCGAGAAAATCCGAGAACACCCGAGTAGCGTGAATAGTTATAATGATGTGATGTAGATAGTTCAGAGTTCTCTCGAGAAGTCTTCTCCTCCGTGAGTCTGTATGTTCTCGTTTCAATAAAACCTAACGGAAAATCTCAATTATATTGTGTTGGCTTCTTGCCTGTACCAATGATGATCTTTTCTTTGGATATCATTATGCTTGTGGTTTGTTACATAAGTACTTACCTGCTTGTTAAAGATTAATGTCTGGAACATCTAACCTCTCTATTAGGAGCGGGGCGTTATAGCTACGCCACAGTTTTTTTTTAACTTTTGTAGCTATAATCGTTTCACTTATTTTTCTGTTTGTAACGTGTTTCTCTGTTCCATAATAAACTATTATTATTATTGTGATAATCTTAGTGATATGACCATTGAACTGCCAAGTCGAGGCTCTAGAGTTTTCGAAATCATGTGCGTACGTATTAATAATTAATTATCACTCACTTAAAACGGTGAAGGAAAATATCGAGAGGAAACCTGCATGCCTAGAGATTTTCTCGACCGCGGCGTGTGAAGTCTGCTAACCCACACTAGGCCAGCGTGGTGGACTATAGCCTAATCTCTCTCATTCTGTGAAAAGAGACTCGTACCCACCAGTGGGACAGTATATGGGTTGATGATGATGCTTGGGTATAACATGATGTAGAGGTTTGCAAGACTGTTAAAAGCTCATTACTCAGCATCTCGAGTGTTCCCAATGAGAAGTAATCACACGCATGTCGATGTCATCAATCTACTTCGGAATCCGCTGCCAACATTACGCGGTATTTCTAGAACGGCGTGTATTAGTCAATCTATATTCTGTACGTGATTGGCAGTCTGGTTTTGGTGTATGACTACACATTATAAATTTATCTTTCCAATTATTATAGGAGGGGTTATGGAATTTTAGGGACAACATGAACGTGCAAATTATCTAAAAGTCCTAACATACTAATAAGCTTAGTAGGCTGACAGGAAGCCGGTAAAGCAACACCGCTTTCCCGGCTTCGGGACGTAGTACCTAGGAAATAGGTAAACAAGTACTATTCTTTGTTGCGGGTATGTCCATAAGGACGGCCTAGTATATCTAACCTAGGTACTTATTGATAATCTTCCCGTCTCGATTTGCCGGAACAATAACACTGAATATGCTTGAGTAAAAATAAAAACTGACCTAGTAGGGTCGATAAACGAAATGCGGTTGCGGAGATCTTAATATTGCAATTAATAACGATAATGGCCCCACATACTATAAAGGCCGGCCGGCACAATAAGTGTTCTATGCAATAAAGTGCTGGCCGGTTATAAAATTATAGACAAACATCGATTCTGAATTTAAACTTTTGTTTTCGTACGTAAATTACTCATGGATCTTTTGCCACCTTAGGAGGCGGCAGGGTATGTCGGACACTTGCCTTCCCTTGCCTTGACATTCACCACGACCATAACGGGCTATGTAATATGGCGAAATATCGCCCTTCGACATGCAAAATACAATACTTTCCCCACTTAAATTACAGCGTTGATAATAGTGTTTCTAATTTCCTTAATACTTACATTGAGTAGGGAATTGAAGGCGTCATCTATAACTTTGATGTCCTCCAACACCATCCGTTGTACACAGTCGTATCTGTACTCTTCTATCCCGATAACTCCATCTGTGTTTATGTCTATCATCCTGAAGTTCGTCTCTATGAACGCTTTCATGGCTTGAGGAAAGTCCTCGTATCGTCGGCCAACACAGCTGTTCTTGACAGCCTGTTTGAATTCTTCTACCGTTATTGTACCGTCCTGTAAAAACTTGTAATTGAGAACATGCTGTTGGGGGTTAAAAAGTAATAAATAAGCGCGAAGCGTGTGCGTGGCTCTGCGTGTGTGTAAAGTGAAAATTAGATTTGTTCTCCAGTTAATGTAATACTTGCTATGCTTAGTAATTAATAAGATTTGATTAATTAAATTAGACTAACTACTGAAACAATATTTAATATCACAAGCTCTCTAATTTCACATAGGTAACTACAAAACTATCCTTTATTTTGTGATGCGCAAAATCCTCAGGGAATGGCTGCGACCTGGGGGAGGCGGAAGGGTACCATGTCGGACTCGTACCGACTAAAATTTGCACTTGCCCTATAGTCATGGCCATCGGATCCGTGAAATTTGCCACAACCATGACAGGAGGAAGGTTTATACGATATCCCTGCTTTTAACATTATGAGGTAAATATGTGTTTAATCTGTGTAAATATTGTGTGGACGTCAATCATCAGTTAAAAACTGCATTTACAAATAACCACTAGGATTAATAATTAATATGAAAAAGTTTCAACGCTTTCTCATGATGGCAACTTGCAAACTTCGGTAAGTCGTCTGAAAATTGGAAATTTTCAATTAATTATTCTGTAAGCGCCGAAGTCTCTTTTTCTCTCACTCACTATCTCAGGGTTATTTTGAATTCATTAGCACCTTACTAATCTATGTATTGATAAACGGTCGCTACTGATACTTAAGTCTTAACATAAAGGAAAACCTTCATTTTTAAGTAGATACCATAATTTACATGGCCACTTATAATGATTTATTGATAAATAGATTTATATTTTTTAAACCTGAAGTTTTTAACCTGAATACCACTCGTAAAAAGGATCCTAATAAATTCAAACTCACCCGATAGGAGGTACCTGCATTTAAACTTGATGTTTTTCTGTTTTTATATCTCACGGGCCTTAAAGATTAAGCCTAGCATTTCCGTGCGACATTCACAAGACTACACAAAAGCAGACGAAGTGCAGAAGACTTTTAAACATGCTACAACTAAAAAGAGAGTAGCATTATTGCGTCCACCGAAGCGTTGCCGACATCGCGTAGTGTATGTGTGTGGGTAACCGACATAGTCTGGCACCTTGTCGAAGTCCGCCAGCTGCGCTATCTCCTCCCAGAGACTGAGCATGACGTGCTGGTACTTTTGGAGGCGCGCCGCACTGCAGTCTCCTTTCCCCTCAAGCACGCACGTACGAAGCGCCAGACAGTGGAAGTCGTGCGCGTCCAGGTAGCCATTATTGTCGATATCTGGAACCGAACCATTGAAACATTCTTTTTTGTTAAGACAGAATAAATTAACTTCCTACTTCTTCACCTTCCACTCCTTCTAAAATTCAAGAGATTTGGGGAATTTTAAAGTATGCATCGGGAACATTTTCATAAAAAACTTATGATCCCGATTTGATCTCTCTTTGCCAGGCTAACATAATTATGACAGAGATAAAGCGATTTGTTTCCTATTGAAAATAAGTAGGTAATATTACGATCTTGTTTTTGATATCCCGTTTATTTAAATGTCGTTGCTTAAATCACAACATAACTAATTAATAGGACACATGGCTACTTAATCAGTTATAAATAATTTATTTACCTAAGCACAGGTTTTCCCTTATCAACATCGGAGAGCCTTCACCAGCAATTCGGTCGTCTAAAAGAGATTATACCAAGATTTTACACTATTTGAGAGAGGGGTTTTGAAGATTCTGATGATTGTTATGCACAGTACCTAGTAGCCTAATTAACGATTGAAATAGGTCTGACAAACTTGTTCTCAAATATAAAGTATACCATCACCTCGGTGACACTTTGCTAGCTTCTATTCAGCGATGATGCAGCTATCGTTTCACCACCTACGCTAAGGACAAGATGCGGGGTTCATTAACATTGTAACAACGATGTCGATCTCCAATCAGTGTCGCAACAAATGAGCAAACGAGTCACGGCTGCCCAGTTGGCTGCCACTGCATGTAAACAATAGGCAACTATTATTTTAATTGTGCTACTCATGCCAAAACCCAGGGAACCTTCGTTTCGCAATCATTAACGATTTTTCAAACTGCAATCGCATTATAATTGATGTCGAAGATTTAGTGCGCGAGTGTTCAACAGACAGTGGAAATATATATCAATAACAGAATTTGCCAATCGTAATAATAGATCCAATGTTAGAACAGTCTATAAAGACATCTGGGAAATGGGAAACACGTGTATCTAACCATAGGAGGAAAGAAGGAAACTAAATTAGCCGTAAGCAGTTGGCATTTCAAGTTTTCGAGAGGCGTTGCACGAAGAAGTTGCTCTTCTTGAAATCTGTACAGTGTTTATAATGGTGGCAGACAATCCATGAACATTTTCATGGATTGTCTGCCACCTGGTGAGGCGGTGGAGTATGTCGTACTGCCAGATTATCAACCCTGGTATTTCCGTGTTGTTCAAAACGTGTCTATACCCTATCTAACTGAATAACTGAGGTACTAATAGTACTGCTACCGGTCGAGCGCAGACCTTTGGTCACAGAACAGAAAATTAATCGATAGTACCAGTTGACAACAACAAGGCCTTCTAAATAGTTATGTCAGGTGACTACTCAAACTCTTGTTTTATTTTTAACGAACACAATTAAAGCGGAAACTAATTATAGCACCTCATTTAGAAATTAACGAGTCCCTAGTCTGAATGCTATAGTGTTAATTCATTACTTGTCGTTAAAATACAGTGGCCGTAAAAGATGTTCAATGAATAGGCACTAATAGCTATCCTACAAAGACTAGTTTATAGTTTTCTGGGGTATAGTAAAGTTGTAATTGTTAAATCTTGGCAGGCTTGTGACAAGAAGTCGTGGACGCGTCCCGTTGTTAATAGATTGATGACCAACTACTATTGCTACTCCACTCCGAATTCTGCGCGATCACTGTCATGTTCCACTTCGTGTCTATAATCCTATTTCAAAACAATAATCATAATATATAAACACTGCCACTTTAGTCTAAATTAGTAGGATTCCTCGGACCATACTTAGAATTTCAGAGGGCTTCGATTCCAATCGAAGGATCGGTCAAAGTGTTATTGAGGTTTTCCATCAGGAAACTTAGTAACAGTAGTAGCTCAAAGTTTTTATTTGGAGGAGGAATGAAGAGAAGGAAATCGACAAGAGTATTTTCGAAGTAGGTAAGTAATCAAAGGAGAAGAGATTATAGACAAACAATAAAATACTTAATTGATTGGAAAATAGTTAGATACATGTTCTTGATTATTAGAGGTTCATAATAGAGAGGTTCTTGAGCTGCGCTTGCCGCGGTCAGTTTATAGATGGGTGACTAGCACATCGCGAGTATCGAGACGCCTCAGCACGCCGGTCCCAGTGTTCTATGGTTGTGGCTTGTGGTACCCAGTGTCATAGGTGTTGTCATACGAACACCTATGGCAATTTAATTTATCATTGGGATTTGAAATTGGATTAAAGATGTATATTTGATGGCAGTTGCTTCATTTAAAATCTGGTATAATTGCAAGCCGTGTCCGTGACACGTGTTAAAGATTAATGGGTTACGGAAACATATCTTCTTTCTTGTTTACATTTCTACCGAGCAAATGCAAAAGAAGCATCATTAGAAAAAGTAATGTTCGTGCGAATTGCTTGCAGTGTCTTGTGGATTTATCTTTATACTGTGATGAATGAATCAGTGTTGAGCAGCTGTTATTTCGTATGTACCACGTAAACACCGTATCCAACGTGTAATATCATCACGTCAGTCAAAAGATAAATGAATCTTAAAAATAAAAATTTTGAGCTGGGTCAGGTCCAACGATATTTGAAAACATTATCCGATTCTAAGTACTTCGTAGAATATGTGTAGGAATTTAATTCATTAGATGTTATAATAAGTTGAGCTTAGAACATAAAACAAATAATAATAAACTAAATTGATGTGTCCAAATTCGTTAAATAAATATTTTCACAAAAGTCAAGGGAAATCTACGGAATCACACCGTAAACACTAAAAAACTCACCGTAGAGATACCGCACAACAAACGCAACTCTGTTGTCCCAAGTGTACGCCATTTTGATTGATGTATTGTTGTTATAGTGCCGTTAGAAGTAAAGTTTCGTTTTCCGAAGTTGATAATAGCAAGCTTAGTAGCGCGGCGGCGGTCGCGGCTCAACTGACGGCCGCCGCCTGCGCCACTCCGCTCCGAATAAACCCACGAAATAAAACAATATTACAAGACACCACGTCACCAGACGACACCCTAAATATCTGCACCACAGCGGGGTCAACCCGCTCACGGTTTGGCAGGGACGCCGCGGGTCCTACAGCGCAGCGTGGTCACATCGACACAAGGTCGTGGATTGCATTACAACGCATCTAAATTAAACCGACTGTTTATGTCCACTACCAATCAACGGGTAATTATAACTGCACTAGTGACTAATGAGTATGACGTTTTGTGTTGCACAGATCAGCTCCTAGGCACCTAGCTAGGGAGACTATTAGGAGCAGGACCTGAAGGATAAGTAACTAACCTAACCTAACATCACAAAACTTACCTATCTTTCTTATCGCTGATTAGTTTAACTAGGTAGGTAATTCCGATTTCTTTTACATGTGCGATCTCCCATTATCGCCTTGAAGCAGGCAATGTTTATGTAGGAGTTGTTTGTTTTTTTTTTTTTTTTATAGGCCTGTACGGGCAAACGGTGAAACAATTTACTTGTTGGTAACTCGCGCCTATGAATATCTGCAATACCGAAAGAGTCGCCGATGCGTTGCGGACCATTTAGGTGACCTCCCAAAATACAAAAAGCAGCCTGAACACAAGCACTCGGGGAGAGAGAATCGTTACTTGAGTGCTGTATCTATCGGTGGTACAGGTAAATCTCCAGGGTTACTTTACGCGGGTATAATTCTCTGAGAGTTTGTAGATACTTTCACGTTTCCTGGTAAAGTCGGCTCAGATACCAGCAGTATCATAGCAGTAGATATGTAGTAGTCAAGTAATTACCACAGTTAGGCTCTATAAAAAAATAATGCTACCATGATAATAAGTAGGTACCTAGTACAATACCTATTTAAATTTTTCTGTTGTGTCTTATATTGACCCTCAGTAAGTATAAATTTAATTATCGAAACAGTTATTCTCCAGAGGGTCGTAAGAATAGTTGCAGACAATATAAATGTTATTATAATTATTGTCTGCAACTTGAATAGGATACGAACGCAGTGGCACACCAGATGGACTGGCTGGTGGGATTCTAGACATAGGGAGTGTTGTCTATCCAAAGATATTTAAATATCATAGCCCTTTCAAATCTCCTCCTGTCTATCACTTTATTATTATACTTAGTCGCTTTATTTACAATAAGAAGGGAACGTTGAAGAGATAGGTCTAGGTTAGGTAGAGTCACTGCTGGAAAGTTGATCACCCAAAATGTTTCCGTTCAAATTAATGTCATTAAAAAATACTCATAATGTGAAAAGTGCTGTTTATGACACATTCTTTTAAATTTTTTGTTACATCAGTGACCTTTTTGTCAGTGTGAAAAGTAAAGTGAAAACTGAAAAGTGGGGTCGCACCTCAAAAAAAACAAGCCTCTACAGAAAAGCTAGCAACATTATTTATAGCTTATGTCAAATGGAATAGCGGTCCTTCAATTCGTAACGTGATTTTATGCATGATTATACTTTGTCCTGTTTACACATTTAAGCAATTTGAATACGGCTTTCCTGCTGTCAAGTTAGTCTGTCAATGTCAACGTAATCTTAAATGTAATAAATTACTAAATTACGCAAACGATTCCTCCATTGGATTATTTTGTATTGTGATCAAGTGAATTTGAAGAATGAAAATTGTGATGTTAAAATAAATGTGTAGTTATAAGTTTATAATTGTATAATCACAAAATGTTCAACAAGAGCTATACTAATTTTGTGAAAGCTAGTTCTGAAGAAAGTACGACTGTTTCACAAAACAGTCGAACCATAACTATAAGTGGAGAGGAAGCACGAAAACTATACCTTGAAGAAGTTAAAAACGCCAAGCCATGTCGTTTAAAAACGACTTTTGTATTAGAAACAAGAAGAAAGAATGTGGGACAGAAGGAAGAATTACCAATAACAAACAAGGATTTATTTATTACAGTGCAGAATAATGACGTTGAAACACTACAGTATGTTTTAAACAAATATCCAGAGAAGATAAATCTTGTAGACGATTACGGGTGGAGTTTACTCATGATTGCTTGCCAGGCCAACTCTGTTGAAGCTGTAAAATTATTACTCAAAAGAGGTGCAGATATATCAGTAAGAGACAAAGCCGGCAACTCTGCCCGAAGCTTAGTAGTAAAGAACAAAAATTATGTATTAGCCGATGTTCTACTATGCTACAAACAAAAAGAAAGTCCAACAAATTCAAAAAAAACAGAAATTAAAGATAAATCGAAAGAAGAATTTATGTGTAACACTTGTAATAAAACATTTCCCTCCAGAGAAGAACATTTGTCATCAACAATACATAATATAAGTGCTAGCAGAGGGAAGAAAATTCCAGCACATTACGTCTTACCTGTGTCCAATAGAGGGTATCAGTTAATGTTAAAAGGTGGATGGGATAAACAGTCAGGTTTGGGAAGAGATGGTTCAGGTAAATTGTATCCAATCAAAACTGTACAGAAAAAGGACCGAAAAGGCCTTGGACATGAAAAACCAAAGCCAATAGATAAATCAGAAGATGATGTAAGACATAAAAATAGAAAAAAGTTTGCTAGAGACTATCGGAGTGATAGATCATTTGAAATAAATTTTAGGAGACAATTTTACTGAAACATGCAGTTTTATTTTCTTGACAACAAAATATAAAGTACATTGAACTAAAGATAAATTAGGACTCTTTATCAGTTATCAACATGTAGGTAATAATAAAAATGGGTAAAAAACATGTATATGTTTATTGTCTTATTAATGTATTTAAGATTAGTGTTATTAAATCTTATACAATGCTGTAACTACTTGTAACTAAATTTCAAATATATTGGATCAAAGGTTTGGAATAAAAGTAAATCAAATTAAAAAATATTAAGTTTATTTACATTGAAAGGCACTGTACATAATATTTGCACAGGTTATTAACTTCGGTAAATAATACATTATTTGAATACATTTTGTTCAGGCATAATGATATTTGATTTGAGCACAGTGGTATAAAAAATAACTGTAATCTGTCATGAATTATTAAAATTATGAGCTACATAACCTAGAAATTCTTTTGTGATACATCATAAAAATATTTTTTATACCTACTTCTGAAATTATTATAGTTTCACAACTTCAACAAAATACTTTTACTTAAATCTAACTATGATACAATATATTTGTTTTATATAATTATATTGCATTCCAATTGCTATCAAAGATTGGGAGCCACCCAGTTAAGGAATTTAATTGCAGCTTCAAATCCAACAAAGCAGGCTGCATTCGCTGGGAAGGCCCGGAGCATGACAGGTGTAACACCCTTGTACAATGCTGTTGGTCCTTCTTTCTGCATCAGCTGTCTGAAAACATCTCTCATTCCATTGGGGTATGTTCCCTCGGGTGCTGTTTGCAGTCTACTCTTCAAAACATCAGCTGGCATGCCTACCAGCCAGTTAGCTATACCAGCACAGCCACCTGCCACTATAGTTGCCATCATCTTCAATTTCGCACTGGCATCTTCAGGCACAAGTGCTTCTTTGACCCATTCATAAGTCATGAAGTACATACCACTGGCTGGCACATCTCTTAGTATTGTTGCCACACTGCCCTTGTATATACTCCTCATACCACCCTCTGCATACAGCTGTCTGGCACAGTCAACCATGCCAGTGTATTTTTGTGGTACATTACCACCCTGTTGAATCTGAAGTAGACATTTGATGCGCTCCCCAGGAGCCATTATGGATGTTGTGAAAATACCAGAGAAAGCACCTGCAGCAAACAGCTCTGGTTTCGATAAAACTTGACTTTCGTTTGATTTTATTAGACTCTTGCCGAGCCCGAAGCCAAAGAAACTAATAGCGAAAATAGGGGCCACTCCAGTCAGTGGTGCGGACATACCCTTATAGAGGCCTCTGAAACCTTCCTTCTGTATGGTCTTCTTAAAGCAGTCATAGGTGCCAGCGTATAAGGCAGCCTCCCCCGTTTGAGGGATAGGCATAGTCTGTAGCCTCACTTTTACCGTGTCCATGGGATGGCCCGCTAAAACTGTGCAGACACCACCAAAACCTCCACTTAAAAAATATTTAATTGGGCTACTGTTTTCCGACATTTTCGTTTCGTGAAATCGTTCGCAGGAGAAAGGAAAGGAAACCCTAAAAAACTCGTTATTAGTCGAAACACAGTGAACAATAATTTTACATCAACAGCTGTTGTTTAAAATGTCAAAGTCCATTTCATTTCGTTGGCGTTCCAAACTTCCATCCAACAACTCATTTCCTTATCCCCGACAATTTTTGCATGGCACATTCTATTATTATTTTTTTTATTATTTATACTGTATTATAATTAGTTCTAAACAAGTTAATATCGTGGAGGTATTCGGATCTTTTAAGCAAAATTGACTGTATTATCCGTAAAACTTTAAGCACTATTTTGAACGTAGTTTTAGACGACCGGGCCTGGGTACAGGCTACCTTACCCGTCCGCTTTGGAGGCCTTGGCGTTCGCAAAATTTCCAGTGTAAGTCTACCAGCATTCTTATCTTCAGTTCTCGGTACCGAGAAATTAACAAGGAATATTCTAGCTTCATCGCTGATTAATATCGAGATACCTTACGTGACTAATGCCTGGAGTAATTTTTGTCCCAATACCCTTCCACCCATTAACCCTTTTTCCCAGAGGCAGTGGGATGAACCGCTCTGCAGATTGATACGGAATGACTTGTTTAAACGTCACTCAATACTGCAGGGCGTGCCCGCCTGCTGGCTGTGGGTAAATGGGAGTCGGGTTTGTGGTTACGAGCATTTCCCTCTTCCAACTTAGTTACTATGTTCGATGATTCAACTTTCCGGATTGCAGTTTGCCTTCGACTGGGAGCTCCTTGTTGTGCTCCGCATCGCTGTCACTGTGGTGAAGCTATCGATAGCCTCGGACACCATGGTTTGTCTTGCAGCAGGAGCGCAGGTCGAATAGCAAGGCATGCCAGCATTAACGACATCATTCGCCCTTGTCACCGCCGGCGTTCCAGCCATTTTAGAACCAAGTGGTTTGGCTCGTGACGACGGCAAGAGACCGGACGGGATGTCGTTGCTGCCTTGGAAAATGGGTAGGCCTTTAGTGTGGGATGCAACGTGCGTCGACACTTGCGCCATCCCATCTTCCTAGCTCGGCAGGCTGCGCTGGCGCTGCTGCTGCGACTGCGGAGACCATCAAACGGCGTAAATATAACAATTTTATAAATAGTTTCGAACCGTTTGGTCGAAACGCTGGGGCCATGGGGTCTGTGTGCCCTGTTACTCTTTAAAGATATTGCCAAACGTCTAAACGACACTTCACGTGACCCAAAGGCTGGCTCTACTTCGGCTAGAGATTAAGCATTGCCATTCAACGTGGCAATGCAGCCAGCCTCTTGGGTACGTACCAGACGATGGCGATGAGGATGAGTTTTTTTATTCTATTTTTTAGGCTAGTTTTAGTTTAGTTTACTCTGTATTTAAATTATAGTTTGTTAGTAAGTAGTGTAGATAAGTTTATTTTTACATAATATTCGTTGAGAGAATGAATACAATTAACTGGCATCGATTTTAAAATTACATAGGTTAATATCGTTAAATTATTACATTTTACAAATTAATTAGTTTGGAATTTTGTGTAGTATGTAGCACTTTACAAATTATCAGTCGTCTGTTTGTGCTCGGTGCTCGTCGTCGTCAAGAGAAAGCAGCTTGGCACAAAAGCCTCTGAAGCCGTGACAAAAATATTACAAAAAAAAAAGAAAGCAGCTGTACGTTGACAAGTGCGTTGACAATTCTCAATTTCTCAGTTTACAGTTTACTACGAAAAATTGTCAATACATATTTATTTCCTTTGACAACAGAGTTGGAAACTGTTCCGTCCGATTTCTGTTTTGTTGTTGTTGAATTCAGAATCACAGAGTACTTTTTATATTATACAGAATTCTACGAATACCTACCAATCAAGCTGCGTGCATGAATTTATGAAATTTAGTATATTGTGTTTTAGCTTCGGGTCGCAAATATGAATCTAATATAAATAAAGATCCAGCCCGGCCGTCTAAATGTTCGAATGAAATTATAACATGTCGTGTACGAAAGAAGAAATTGAAAGAAAGCGCCTAGCTGCGTTACAGAAACGGCAAAGCACACTGTCTTCTATTAGTCAATGCAATCAGAATACGCCTACGAAATCGACCCCTGTCCAAATCGGAAGCCCTATTTCAGGTTTATCAAATGGCGCTGTTAAATCGTTATATAGTAATTCCAATAGAAATCACCCATATGCCAAACCTCGGGCAGCTAGAACTAGTGGAGAAAGTAATGTGCCTGTTGGAAAAGTTGTCAGTGGAACAATGTACTTAATCTCCGAAGACAGATTTGAAGTCAACCCATCTGAGTTCTGTACTCCACTTATCAATATATTCAAGAGCTTGCCGTCTAAAAGTTATGGTGGGTTTAATAACTACTACTACTAGAATTTCAAAAATATTGTTTTTTATTTTAAATTCTAGTTTGTTGTTAACAATAAAATCTATATCATATTTTATACATAAATTGTTGGCTCATACAAGTTTTTGTATTTCAGATTCCAAATCAAAGTTATGGAATTTTTCAATTAATGATTATCAAGAGCTGATGTCTAAAGTGGCACCTTTGGCACCACACATAGTATTAGGTTCAATCCCACCATATGTTTTGAGGGTAATATTTTTTTTGTTGCTGCTGATGGTTGGCTGTGCCTCCTAAATTAATGGTATCCTGATACATACAAGGCTTCAGGAGTCAGGACTGGTTAACTCCTGACTGGCACCTTTAAAAGATCGATTTTACAAGTAAAGATCCACTACTACTGTGATTATACTATTTTTGTATTGCAACAACAAGACTCCAAAGGAGACCATGATCTTAGCGACTTTTTCAGAATCAGAATGCTTTTACAGTATTTAATTAGTTGTTCACTAATGCACGCAAAATAGTTATGATTATGACTTTTATAAAAAGGTTATATTACATTGCCTTTTTTTAAAAGACCTCATCTGTTGGGCCTGAGAGGTCTATTTGAATCCTACAATCTCTCCATTGGTGTATTGCAGGCCTCAAGTTTGAACTTTTGATTTTTCCATTAATTTCCTTTTCTTTAAATGCATAAGGAGTGTTACCTTATACAAAATTTGCTTTAGCCTTAGGTATACTGTTCTCATATTCACATTGCACATGTTAACATTTAGGTGCTGAGAGAAAATTCCATAGATCCAAGCTGTGTGGACTTGTCTCCAATCGAAGCCACTTTAAGAAATAAACTAATGCCATTCCAGGAAGATGGAGTAAGGTAAATGTACATAACAATATAAAATTATAGGCATTTTAGGACAAACTAGCTATTGCCTGCGCAGATGGGGGTTTTTTGAGACAAAAGGTACCCTTATGTCCTTACATAAGGGTACCTTTTGTCTCAAAAAACCCCCATCTGCGCAGGCAATTTGGAGAAGGTCCAAGGTCTAATCTATCTCTGTACCAAATTTCATCAAAATATCAGCGGTTTAGGCTTGAAAGCGTAACAGACAGTTAATTTCCCATTTATATTATTAGTAGGGAAGATGTCAGACCAGTCATATATTCACTAACATTATTGGTGAAGTTGTAATGGAGTCGAAGTTTTTATTTGTGGATTAAGTTCTGTAATATAATGGCACACTATGGTATCTCTACATATATGCTACTGCTATACCTTACAGGGATACAATTTATTTATTTCACACATACAACTATTATCACAGGTCTTAACCTAATACAATAGCGTAGTTAAATTATATCTAATTTTCCTATATAATAGTATACGTATCTATCTACTTATTCTCATATTAGTACGGTCAGCAACAAACGTAGCTGAACACAGCAAAATTTGGAAAACATGACAGCTCCAAAACTAGAGATTTTTTTATTATGAATGTAAAGTAAATATTTAATAGTCATCTATGCAATCATTTCGCACAACCTCCACAGGTCAGTAATTTCATATTAAAAATCGTTTTAGAGATGCAACATGTTCAGCGACTGTTATTGCTGACTGTACCTATCATACAGACATATTTAACCTACTTATTAACTATCTGATATTATACAATAAGCGGTTCGTGTAAATTCACTTAATGTGCATCTAAATACGTCGACGTTGTGATATCGCGTTGAACGCCCAAGCGTGATGGTATGGTGTATGTTACGTACAGGTTCGGTATATCCCGGCGAGGGCGCTGCATGATAGCAGACGACATGGGGCTGGGCAAGACTTTCCAGGCGCTTGCCATTGCTAGCTACTACCGACACAACTGGCCTTTGCTGATTGTCACCACATCTTCTATGAGGTATTTGTATATAGTACTGGATGGCATGAAGTCAGGGCCGGATCTACCATATGGCTTTTTGGGCTTCAGCCCAGGGCCCCTTGGATTCAAGGGCTTCCAGCTAAGTCAAGTCAAAGTCAATATAAATCCAATTTTTTTTTCTATAGTTTGAGTAATTAGGTGGGCCTCTAAGTAGTATTAGCCCAGGGCCCCCTAAACCCACAGTCCGGCTCTGCATGAAGTGCCATGCACTATGTTGATTTTTTTTATTTTTGATTAACAGAACTGTTAGTCGCGATTTCACTCTCGTCCCAAAGCACTTTGACTTACAAAATGGTAGCTTATGGTTCAAGTAATATAAATATAATGTATTTACCATCGTCACGAAAAGAAGAAATGTTTCAAGTGTCCTAAAATCCAAACGGTTTTTGTTAAATAGTTTTTTGATTGCGAAAACCTTGCCCTATTTAGATGACAAAATCTTACAGGGACACATGGCAGAGCAAAATACAAGAATTGTTACCATCTGTCCCCATGATGAACATAGCGACGCTTACCACTGCAAGGGATACTCAGTTTGTCGCCGATAAGCAGGTGAGGAAAGATCCAGATTGAAGCAGGTAAAATTCGAACGAATCGACAAACAAACTTTCCAGTTCAGATTTGCCTACATTGTAATTTTTAAATTGCGAATAGCGATAAGACCGCCAATTGTACCTACTCTTGTAACTAGGGTTGCCAACCCTACTATATAATATAGTATCCTACTATTTTAAGGCATCAAATACTAAATTTCAAAAGAATATATAGTATGGTATATATAGTTAAATAATATGGTATATATAGGTAATATATAGTAGGTGAAACTACTATATTTTGCGTAAAGCGGAACGCAGCCTTAACTAAAGCCCGCTCTGGGGGTCTACCGCGAAATATTACGCACGCAATCGCGATGATAGCAGCCAAGCTAAAATGAATCTTATTCCAATGATGTACGAGCTCCCGAGCTGTCATCGAACGTTTCGTAACGTCTCTGTCTGTTGTGTGTCACATACTATATTCTTTTTAATTTTTTTGCCATCTACTATATTTTTTAAGTTAATAACTTCAAAAATACTATATTTGATAGAAAAATTGTTGGTAACCCTACTTGTAACGTTTGCATATTGTTATTCTGACTTGTCCTATGTAATGGTGTACATTAAAGAATACTCTATCTATCTATCTATCTATTGTAAAACATATCTAATAAGTATTGAATATTGTTACTGCCTGGCTTTTAAAAGAGTCCACGATTCTCTGAGTTTGTTTCGGCGTTTCTTCTCAGAGGTCATCAGCTAGGAAATGCCGGCGCCATCTAGTATTAATTAAATATATTTTATTGACTTGTAAGTGATTTTAAAAGATCTATTTGCAAAAATAATATCATTTAATAAAAAAAAACAGGAACAGAATGTATAGAAACGGCATAAGCTTTCGACAAATCGGGCGATTATAAATGTCAGTTCTAAACATTTTGTTTGTATTTCAATTATTTCATAGATTTGAACGATAGATTGGAACTTAGTTAACATAGGCCTCCTGTTTCCATATGCATAGTAAGTTGCAAATTCTATTTGAAGGCTTTTAATAATATTGTACTAGAAATTATGAACATACTATTGTATTAAAGTACATATAAATTATTATTGTTAAGGAACTATATAAGTTGAGGTTTCCATCCAAGAGCGTAATACATACAATAGGATATAGTTTTATTTGAGAAAAAGGTTTGTATTATTAAAAAAAAAAACTGAACAATTTCTATGGGAAAATATTATTTTTGGTGTTCCTAAAGTTTTGGAACAATATTTGGTGAATATAAGTGGTACATCTTGTGATACTCATTTTGGATTGTCCTTTACCAATAACCAAGTAGGTATATAATATATTTATTACAATATTGATATTTTTTGCTTTCAGACAGAAATCGTCATAGTAAGTTACAAGATCACCAGCATGCACACCGATCTATTAAAGAGTAAAAAGTTTGGTGTCGTTATTATTGTAAGTATAATAATGTAATGTTTTATTTTTTTATAATAAAACGTGAAATCCTTTCCTCCCTCGCCCCTCCCCAAAACTTCTATCATGTGGGTGACTTAATATTATTATTTTTTTATATCACTAAGGTGGCAAACAAGTAATCGGTCCACCTGATGGTAAGCGGCGACCGTAGACTATAGACGCTTGTAACACTAGGCCACTAGGGGTATCACTAGCGCGTTGTCGACCCTGTGAAACGAAAGAGGAAATGTTGCGTTGACAGTATAAAAGGTCAAAGTCCCCCCACTACCAACAACGTTTCCTCGCGGAGCACTGTTTTGACATATTGTTGGCAGAAGTTTAGCATTCAAAGTGCGTAACAGTCGCGCTTAGGACCACGAGACAGTAATTTATATAATCTCAATATTTCTGCACAATAAACACTTTTACAAGCGACTATGCCTATTTGTGTCGTAGCACTGCATTTTTTTTTTTTTTTTTTTTTAATATTTTTGGACATCTTTACACAACACCATCTAGTCCCAAACTAAGCAGAGCTTGTACTATGGGTACTAGACAATGGATATAATACTTAAATACTTTTTTTTGTAAATACATAGGTACTTATTATATATAAGAAACACCCAGACAAACACAAATACTCGTGTTTAATCCACACAAATATTTGTGTCCTGTGGGAATCGAACCCACGACCACATGATCAGCAGTCCGGCACTCGAACCGCTAGACCACAGAGGTCGTCTATATATAAATGCGAAAAGCTGAGGGCTGGGTGAAATGCGCACATTAGAGGAGGCCTACGTGCAGCAGTGGACAAGTATAGCCTGATGATGAGGTCTATGATGACTGCATTTATAGTGCACTATCTTTTTATTTCAGGATGAGTCTCACTACTTAAAGTCCCACAAGGCGCAGTGCACGGTGGCGCTGGGCAGCATCACGCGGCAGTGCCAGCGCGCCGTGCTGCTGAGCGGCACTCCAGCTCTCAGCAGGCCTGCAGAGCTCTACACACAGCTAACGCTCATAGAACCTGGCTTCTTCTCCTCTTATACTGAATATGGTGAGTACCCACAATATGCAAACTCAGGTTCAATCAAAAGTTCTGGTAATTAGGCTTTATTAACACGCTTAACTTCACCTGTAACTAACTGTAAGGCTTTTTACATATCATTTTTTATTATTTATGGCAATAATGCATGCATTTTTAAGGATATACATTTTCATCATCATCATCAACCCATATACTGTCCCACTGCTGGGCACGGGTCTCCTCTCATATTGAGAGGGATTAGGCTATAGTCCACCACGCTGGCCTAGTGCGGGTTGGCAGACTTCACAAACCGTCGAGAAAAATCTCTAAGGTATGCAGGTTTCCTCACGATGTTTTCCTTCACCGTTTAAGCGAGTGATAATTAATTATTAATATGCACATGAATTCGAAAAGTAAGAGGTGCGTGCCTTGGGTTCGAACTCGACACCTTCGACTTGGCAGTCCAATGGTCATACCGCTAGGCTATCACTGCTTTTTTATACATTTTAGAGAATGAAAAATTCAAAGATATTGTGGACGGAAGTCCACAATATCTTCGTAAATCGATTATATATATATATCGTCAAATCGATTTATATTTGGTTAGATCAGTCTTTATATAACTTGATTAACACTGTCACTGTTGAATCGACCCGAGAGCCGTGTGCTGAGCATTGATAACACATTCAATACTCATCCAGTCCATAACAAGAAATTGAAGGTAAAATTGACAATTCTTCAATAACCACCTTCTCATCAGGCAAGAGATATTGCGACGGCAAGCAGACAAACTTTGGGTGGGACATGACGGGCCAGTCCAACCTGATTGAGCTACAGGTCATACTGCAGAAGCGGTTTCTCATCAGAAGGACCAAGGAACAGGTCCTCACTAAGCTAGAAGAGAAGACAAGGTGAGCTATACTCTATTAGGATTGCCTACATGAATTCATGCTCCGCGAGGAATCGTTGTGTTGGTAGTGGGGGACTTTGACCTTTATACTGCCAACCCAACCATTCCTCTTTCGTTTTACAGGGTCGGCAATGCGCAAGTGTTACCCCTGGTATTACAAGCGTCTATAGGATAGGTTACGGTAACCGCTTACCATCAGGTGGACCGTATGCTCGTTTGCCACCTCAGTGGTATAAAAAAAAACGCTCGGTGGATAATGAATTGATGATGAATTTTAAACTTTATTGCTTAAAAAATAGAATTCATACTTTTGGGTCTTCGGTTTGCAGTCTAAAGATTTCATTGGTTCTCTTCACAGGGAGACAGTATTACTAGACGAGACACTGCTCCAGTACAGCCAGGAGACGCAGCAGGGTCTGTCGGAGATGGCTGAGGCCTACAAGTCCAGCCGGACCTCGGACAAGCACGCCGCACTTATCACCTACTTCAGCGAGTCCGCGAGAGTCAAGATACCAGCTATATGGTGAGCGCAGTAACGGACAGATTTTAAATAAACTGCTTAATGGGAAAGTCCACCTGTCCTGGGTTCCATTTCAAGGTCTCTGAGCTGCTACTGAGAATTTCTTATCAAAATTTGCTTTCATGTTAAATAGTTTGACTTGGGAATCGAACCCAGGCCCGCTTAGCTGCTATGCTGATAACCATTAGACCAATAAAGCAGGCAACATGGGATTATGGCCGTGACTATAGGGCAGGTGAAGGTAAGTGCGGTTTTTAGTCGGTATGAGTCCGATATATCCTGCCACCTGCCCGGGTAGCAGGACGATCCATGAGGATTTTCCGTACTATAAAAAAAGGCAACATGGGATCATATTTAACCTTTTTGAAAAATGACCGCCACGGACGTGTATAGACGTCAAATGAAAACTTGCTCACGACGCCAACGAAGGCATGGCACGTCAAAAATACCACTTTTTTTTTAGTACAAAATACATACGTATAAAAAAATTTGTTGTTTTTTTACCTAATATTAGATACTAGAATTTGTCGCTTGGCGTAGAGAACGCGGATTTTCGTTATTGACGTGGCGGTCAAAAGGCTAATCAATTTTCAACCTTATATCCTTGCAATAAGTGTCTCATCCGCAGTAAGTACATCAACCAGCTGTTAGAGGATGATAGTACGGGCAAGTTTCTGGTGTTCGCTCACCATAAGACGGTGATCGAAGCGATCTGCGTGACGCTGGACGAGGCGGCCGTCCACTACATATCCATCGTCGGCTCCACACCCGCTAACACTAGGGCGGTTAGTAATATTCGTAGTAATGACAACATTGGCAGTCGACTTTCAGCCTTATTATTAAGAACGCAAGGTTCAAAATGATTAATCTACCTCTCTATTTTGGTTACCATTTTTCAAAACGCTAATTTAATACAAAATAAAAATCGATTTATTTAGTTAATACAAAATACTAACACGTGAGAGAGGTTTCTCAAAAATCATAAAAATATATATATCCCTACTAATATTATAAATGCGAAAGTAACTCGGTCTGTCTGTTACGCTTTCACGTCTAAATCACTGAACTGATTTTAATGAAATTTGGTACAGAGATAGAGTTGACCTTGAGAAAGAACATAGGATAGTTTTTATCTCGGATTTTTGAAGAGTTCTCTTGGAAACGCGATATAACCGAACTCGACGCGGGCGAAGCCGCGGGCGGAAAACTAGTTAAATATAAATCATTTATCTGTCTTTCTTTAAATAGAAATGATAAATGATATTTATTACTGTAAATAGATCTTTTAAAGACACTTTTACAGGTCAATATTATACTTTTTTTTTTAAGCTAGATGGCTTCGGTATTTCCTAACTGACGACCTTTGAGAAGAAACGCCGAAACAAACTCAGAGATTCATAGTCTCTTTTAAAGTCCAGACATAAAATCGTAACAAATATGGCCTTTTATCCCAACTGACGGCACGCATTGCATCAGTCATTGTGTAGATCAACCATAATTTAGGGAGCTCAACAGCCCGTCGCACGACGATACCAGATCAGAGGAAAAAAAGGTTCAAACCCACCAGACTGTTCAAAGCTGAGTATGTATATTTGGCCTACAAATTAACACTGAAATGTATCCAATATTTAAAGAAACCAATAAACTACTGATTGTCAGGAGTTGGTGGACAAGTTCCAACACAGTGCTTCGTGTCGCTGCGCGGTGCTGTCCATCACGGCGGCCAACTCCGGGCTCACGCTCACGGCCGCTCACCTCGTGCTGTTCGCGGAGCTGCACTGGAACCCTGGGGTGATCAGCTTACTTATTACGTCGTTTTACCTTGGTCAAGAATGTCGCTAATACTAATGCCAATTACTAAGACGGCTACGCTGCTAAATTAAAGACTTCAGTAAATTTCAAAGATTTATTACCGAAACGGTTATTATGTTAAGCTATGCTAGATGATAATTATCATCAACCATATACTGTTCCACTGCTGGGCACGGGTCTCTTCTTATATTGATAAGGCTTAGTCCACCACGCTGGCCTAGTGCGGGTTGGCAGACTACAGGTTTCTTCACATGTTTTCCTTAACCGTTTAACCTTTTGACCGCCACGTTAATAACGAAGCGACAAATTCTAGTATCTAATAATAGGTAAAAAAACAACAAAAGTGGTATTTTTGACGTGTCATGCCGTCGTTGGCGTCGTGAGCAAGTTTTCATTTGACGTCTATACACGTCCGTGGCGGTCAAAAGGTTAAACGAACTTTAACGTCATTCAATCGCGCACCCCGGTTACAGAAAATCCTAAAGTGGGGCAACATTGTAAAACAGAAAAGATGATTAACATTAAATAATTATATTGTCGAGTAGATACTGACGCAGGCGGAGTCCCGAGCGCACCGCATCGGTCAAGCGCGAGGCGTGCAGGTCCGCTACCTGCTGGCGCCGCGCACCGCCGACGACTACATGTGGCCCATGCTGCAGAACAAACTCAACGTACGTACTCTTCTGTACACACTCATATAAAAAAACACTGTTTACCCTTCAAGGGGGAGGGGGGGAAGTACTCATGATTGTAAACCACTATCACTATGAAACCAACACTGAAATATCGATCAGCTGGTTTTTAACTGGTAAAAAATGTATTATTTACACGTTGGGCGCCAGATGTAACGTGATGGACACGTTCTATGAACGTGGCCGACCGCGAACTATTTAGTGGAGATAAATTACTCTCGGAACACAAAATATACAAATTTATTGACACTAGTGTTAAAATTTAAAGTACATTAATGCAAGAGTAGGGTGGGTTCGGCGAAGGCTTCGAGGTGAGGTCCGACTGGTAGAGGGCGGCACTTAACTTGGGCAGCTGCAGCGGGAAGAAGGAGGCTCGCGCGTCGTCTGCAGATCTATTTATAGCGAGTTATTGTAGCGACATCTACCACGCTATATGGAACTACAAATCCTAAATCGTGCAAGCAACATTCGTAACGCAAGTTGCATATATACAACCGTCCGACATCAACCGTCGGGCCGTAGCCCGCCACAAACGCCCGCCCATTATTAACCCCACTTTACCACTGCTGGGAACTGCTAGAATGGGAATATATGTATATAGTCCACCAAGCTGACCTAATACAGGTTTGGCAGAGTTCTCACATCGTTGAGAAAGTCTCAGACATGCAGGCTTCCTCACGATGTTTTCTTTCACCGTGTAAGCGGGTGATAATTAATTAGGACATCATTTTGAAAAGACAGAGGGCCATGCCTTAGATTCTTAAAACCTTCTTTATAAACTCATGAGTGAAAAGTTCATTTATTCAAATAAAATTATGTAAAAAGTACCCAAGATTAACAGTATTTTTGATCCTCTATAAAAGAGGTTGACCTTATGGCCACTGAGACAGTTTATAATTTGTACCTACCTTATATTTATCTCTAAAAGCTTTCTATACTTTTCTTACAGGTGCTCAACAATGTAGGATTAAGTAGAGATACATTTGAAGACACGACAATGAAACACCAGGTAAACACACTTATGTTATAATAAAACTAGTTTTTATTTAGAAAAATACTAAAATAACAGCTTCATTATAACAAGCGTTTTTGTTTGAAAATGTCATTGTAATTTTCCTGTACGGTTGACAAAAGAGGCATACATGCAGTTAATTAAACATCTGTATATTGATAAAGATTGTGCAATAATGTATCATGCAACATGTGTCAAAACGCAGACATTATAAGCTGCTAACATACCAAACCTTTTTGAGCATCATTATTTATATTGAATTCTGTGTAAAGTTGCAAATGTTTTTTGGCTATTTGTATACCTCACTCTTTTGTTGACTGTACAGTCGAAGACTAAACCTCCAACCCAACTGGCTCTTGAATCGTTACATTGTCTCTTCTTTCTGTTCGACAAGTGTTGCCATCTACTTTGTCTACCGTATCAACATAAAAAGGAGATGACAAGGTGTCTCAATTGCATATAAAGTTTTTTTTTGTCAAACATTTTTGCTCGCAACTGTACCACTATATATCATAAACGATTTAATTCCGCGGTATAATTAATACGAGCTATAAAAAACCTAATATAGATAGGTATGTTTATTTTTCGTGCTAAGTATAATTTTATTTTCAGGAAAGTAAAAACCACATAACCCAGTATTTAACACCGTCTAAAAATATACCCAAAAACAAAAACGATTACATACCGGGAACTAATATTAGGAAAAACTCATTCAACACTGACGCATCAGGGGTCAACTCGGTGAGGAGCGATCACACTGATGCAAGTAATCAGTCGTCAGTGAATGGTGGTGCTGCTGATAAATCGTTCTTAGATGATGATGAAGATGATGAACTCCTCGCCAACCTGGATCTATGAAGTATGTGATTGAAGTGATATTTATGCTAGTTATAATATAAACTTTTTGCATTACATTATTCTTTTATTATTTGGGTGTATTAACGAAATTTTCAAGGTCAAATCGGAGGAACTTCATACAAACAAACAAACATTTTATTTCAATAAGACCGTTACGGCACTTTTGAAAAGTCAAAACTAGTTGCACGGTTCCAAAAATTATTCTTTTATTATTTGGGTGTATTAACGAAATTTTCAAGGTCAAATCGGAGGAACAAACAAACATTTTATTTCAATAAGACCATTACGGCACTTTTGAAAAGTCAAAACTAGTTGCACGGTTCCAAAAAGTGGGTCTTATGTTGAAGAACCGGCAAGAAACTCCATAGACACTCTTTAAAAAAATGATTACAGTGTTCATCTTGGATTACAATCTAAATCTGAATAGTTCATGAGAACAAGACAGCAAAGCCCATGGGACACGGGGAGAAAGGTTTAGGGCAATCTATTGCCAAAATATTTTTTCTCTTATTATTATTGGTAGTTTCATTTAATGGTAATTGGTAACTCCTTGGTAGATTTAATAAATTGACATCAGTGCTGCTATCTGGCGGGCAAAAATTACCGGTTTTGATGACGACCTCTGTGGTCTAGCGGTTCGAGTACCGGACTGCTGATCATGGGCTCGTGGGTTCGATTCCCACAGGACACAAACATTTGTGTGGATAAAACATGAGTATTTGTGTTTGTCTGGGTGTTTCCTATGTATTATAAGTATGTATTTACAAAAAAAAAGTATATATGTATTATATCCATTGTCTAGTACCCATAGTACAAGCTCTGCCTAGTTTGGGACTAGATGGTGTTGTGTAAAATGTCCCAAAATATTATTATTATTATATTATTCAAGTTAGAAAAATCATAAAGCGCTGTTGTGCTTTTCAGAATATGAATCGATTCAAGAATACTATTTTGACTTTTGACTTTATTATTGAATCCAAACAGGTTTACCTTCGTTTGAAATTATAAACTCCAATCCAATTTATCAGTTTCGTTAGAAATAAAACACATACGATTTCGCTTAGATACGATTTAATATTATTAAAATTAGTATCTTTTGTCAAGACAGCTCAGTTCCATAGCATGAACAAGTTAAACCTTTCGATTTCGCATGGTTTTGAATCTATTTTTTTGTTTCCGAAGTAGTGTGTCGTCTTCCTCGATCCCATCTTCTTCCTTCGCTTTCAACCTGCTGACCAATCTGAAACAAATATAATTTACGTTGTTAATAATCAATAGGTCATTTTTCTTTGTCTTTGGTTTTACTTGCTAGAAGCTAAGAGCTTTTTACGCCACTTTCTCCCAGTTTGAACTCTAGAAGGCTCTTCACACTTCAAGGATATCTTTTGATTTATTAACATTGAAAAAGTTCCAACTACTACATGGTAGGTATCATTGGAATAAATTAAATTGAGTATGTTTTTGACTGCTGATTTCATATTAATAATTATTTTTTTGCATTAATGTGGCAACTGTACAAGTTGGTGTCATTATACAATGTTGAAATGCGATTCTTTCACACATTTGCCATTTCAGTAGGTACTATGGCATGCAAATTTCTACTTCTATCGTCTAATAATGTTACATATTATTATTAAGTAGTCATTTTTACATAGCTATTTAATGCGTTAAACCCTTGTCTTTTTAATTACTATTTGTCATCTAGTTGGGTTAAGAGCTTTAGCTCTCACAAACACATGAAACACAGTAAACTTGTTCTAGTTCTTGGACTAGGCGAATCATTAGTTCCTACCACTAAGGATGCAGAGTTTACGAGTATTCGCTCACGTCTGAGGGGGTGGAATTCTGCTAGTGAGTTTGTTTAGGTTAGTACTCGTACCAACGACCTGCCGAATATTCTGCCGCTAAGCAATAAATGATAAATGATGATAATGATAAATGATAAGTGATATTTATTTCTGTAAATAGATCTTTTAACCTTTTGACAGTCACGGACCTGTATAGACGTCAAATGAAAACTTGCTCACGACGCCAACGACGGCATGGCACGTCAAAAATACCACTTTTTTTAGTTCAAACTACATACCTATACAAAAATTTGTTGTGTTTTTTACCTATTATTAAATACTAGAATTTGTGGCTTGGCGTAGACAACACGGATTTTCGTTATTGACGTGGCGGTCAAAAGGTTAAAGACACTTACAAGTCAATATTTTACTTTTTTTAAGCTAGATGGCAAGCAATAATGTGCCAACTGGAAAAATGAGGCTTAACAACAGCTCTGCAAATAATACCATAAACTGTCGCTGGCACTGGTGTTTCTGGCGGCCTATGTACTTGTTTGTTAGTTATAACAAAAAATAAAAAGCGTACCGAACATTTCCGCAGGTTCCAAATCTTTCAAACTTAATCGAGGGGTCCTTTTTAGCGTGGCAGTGCAGCACGCAGCTGTTGGCGTATGTCTCGTGGTTGCTCGCACAAACTGGACGGTTCACCGCCGCGCAAAGACACGTCTTTGATACGCTAAACGTCATTTTATCTTCTTCTTCATATCCTGTGCCTGGCCTGTGAATGTTGGCCATGTTTAATCAATAAAACATTTTAAAGTAACGATTACTTGACTATTTTTAAAAGTCTTATCTCTATATACCTATTACTTTAATGAGTTCTTTTAAACCTCCAAATGCTTACATAACTTTTAAGAAAAATATAACCTGCTTTCGAGAATTTTGGTATGTATCTTTAGAACCGATGGTCTACCATGGATGATGGAGAAACCATTTCGGAAGTGTACTCTATTTCTACTATTTTAGGTTCACAGCCTCCCCCTTTTTTTAAAACATTTCTTTTTTGTTTTCTGTTATTCACAGAATTTTTTAATAATTGTTTCTTTCATAATAATTATCATCAGGACACAGGCATTACTTTATATTTTTTTATAATTTACTTAACCTCAGTCTCAATCAACTCGGCCCATGGCAATTCGCTGCAGGACATATTTAATAATATAATATAATAAATTTATGACATTGAAATCAAAACAGACTTGAACGAGGAAGACGAGAAGAGCGAGGGATGTGCTCTGAACTGGGTGCCAAGGAAACGTAGTTAAATTAGAGTTGTAGTAATTTTTACATGTTCATGACGAACATTTACGGTTTTGACCATGTGAACGGGATTGTTGGACGAGTTTTGGACTCAAAAAGAAACTATAATGATTTAAAGACAGAGTGACTATAATCAATATTGCAGCAATGCTGTGCTATGCTCTATTTTGTCATATAATGAGGTAACAACCAAAAAGTTCCAGTATACTCTATACTACACGTGAACTATTATTATCCTGTAATGACCCAGTCGCACAGCACATCTCAGTGTTTTGTAGAAAAAACATTGCACAAGAAAGTTAGCTTAGCTGAGCACAACACAGCACAGCGTCGCTCAAAGTTGATTAGTTAAATTACACTAATTTACGTATTTAATTTTGAAGTAATACCGGTATTTTTTCCAGTCTTCGCTGCAAGGATCCCTGTTTAGCAGCTTTTCCACTTTGGGTTGGCAGTAGCATTTTGGTTTCGCATTATATTGCCCATTGTCATTGCAGCGGGTGAAATACTGTACTGAATCCACGCCACACCTGCATTTTCTTGAATTGTCGTTCAACCTGCATTTTGACAGGATCAGTTTTTTTAAGAGAGGTAAGGCATAGTTGGAATAATTCCACTCAAATTGGAGCTGCCCGACTGGGGAAGTACCTCCGCCTTGCAGAAAATCTAAGTAAAATAACACTGCTTTGAGCTGTGTTGTGTTTCTTACGGTGAGCAAGGTTGCCAGTGCTCCACGAGGAAACGTTGTGTTGTCAGTGGGGGGACTTTGACCCTTATACTGCCAACCCAACTATTCCTCTTTCAATACAGGGTCGGCAACGCGCAAGTGATACTCCTGGTGTTGCAAGCGTCTATAGACTACGGTAACCGCTTACCATCAGGTGGGCCGTATGCTTGTTTGCCACCTTAGTAGAAAAAAAAATTCAAAACCACGAATGGAATTTGAATTACAAATCCAATAACTAATAAAAATTACAGCTTTATTACTTTGGACTATCAATTGTTTTACATTAGATAGTCTATGGTTTATGTCTGTATCACCCATCGTCACTATTTTCAATTCAACGTAGAAAAATATATCACTCACTGTTGACCATCTTTTGTCAGTACATATGCGACTTTGAACATTCTTTTCTGTTACTAAGTAATACATAAAAATGTTTTTAGTAGCAAATATGAAGTTAGTCACGCAAACATGTTAGTTAGCACCCGCGTTATTGCAGTAATTATAAATTTTCCTCTAATTGTACATTTTGAGAACTCCATCCAAAACATGTATAAAGATGCAACGATAGTCCAAAGCATATTTAAGCTATTATTATTCCAGGCTAGAATAAATATCTATCAGATCTTGCTATGACACAGTCATTTGAACATACCATATTGTTATTCATTCATATACATTGCGCAGAGGCAGGTTCAATTCTCCAAATTCCTAGTTATCTACTTATATTTGTACATACAATACGTAGCTATTTAACGAGGACCCAGAACACTTCCTTGAGGAATCCCAATTTCTGTCAGCGCCATAAATATACTTGTGTGGGCGTGCAGGTATACTCAATAACAGATTTTGTAAAAAAAAATATTCAGAATACTGACTAATAAAAGGTTTTTTCGATGAGTTTTAACAATACTCATAAAAAGACAGTTTTATATTAGTCGATACCGGATGTGATAGGCTATCGAATTCTAAAAAAAAATAGAATAATTGTCGAATTAAGTGTGGTAGTTAAAAAGGGGCAGGCTACCGTGTGATACGTTTCACCGTATTTTAAATAATATTTTTTAGGATTGAGTAATGATTAAAGTAATATACCAGTTTGTTTTTAACAACGAACATCACATTTCGGACCTGACATGGACTGCAATTGGCCGAGTTGATTAAAATATATTATATCATAAAGAGTACCATGGTCTTAACTTTACGTCTTCGAACGATCCGCTATCGCTATAGTCTATATATTCATCCTCATGCTCGCATTCTCCCCAGTATTTGAACTCCACTGAAGGGTTTATGTATTTGTTTTTGCAACGCATAACACAAGTGCTGAAGTAGGTGACTCCGTCACTGGCGCATATTGGACCACTCGATGGATTACAGTAGCATTTCCTTATTTCTGATCTCAACCTGTCCATTTTGATATCTTTAGACATATTTTAGAATCCATGATATAGGTGAAAAAGTTTTGTTAGAATAAATACAGATATTATTATACAGTGCAAAAACCAAATTAAAACTGACATCATTAAGCCAAAATAAGATAAATTTGATTATAATAATAAAGTATCTTAATTAATAAAAGTAAGAATGCGCCGCCTTTATATTCTAAGTACCGCTTGCAAGAATTACTATTGCAGTATCGACATTATGCAAGAAGAATTGCAGAGCTGCTGTATCAACAGAAATTGAAAAACGATGAGTTGTTGCGAAGATTCCATAGATAGCCCAGGGAAGCAAGCGGAGCCCTCTCAAGCCAAGGTAAAGTAGAAGGAATGAGTGTGTTAGTACTTTAATACAAACCAACATTATTTTATTCACATGACATAAAAACATACATCAGTCAAAATCATATTTGAGACTGCCTTGATTTACCACACAGTTTTAAAGTATTCATAAATATCGCAATAGGTAACTTGTTTAAATTGCGTTGAAGTACCTACGTCATACGACTACCAATACCGTGTCTCACGTGAATCGCCATCTGCACATGTCCCGCGGTGTTTCAACCTAATAGACCGGTCCTTTTTGATATTGCAATTCAAAACACACTCGTTGGAATACGTCACACCGTTATTGCCGCATACTGGGGAGTAGGCTGCCTTGCAAGTACATTGCGATTCCCTAGAGCAGATTCCTTTATGCTCCATCCTGATATCATAGCCGTCTAGTGTTTTTTGGCAGTCTAAGAAGCACGCGTTCATGTACGTGTTCCCATCAGCGCCGCAGATGGGGTCAAAATTTTCTCTAGTGAGAGTGCATCCGCAAGGGTCGGCGAGGTCTGCGAGCCTTGTGCATGAGTGTGAACTGGGTTCTGGCCTTACTATGACCAGCAACAGAGATGCACTGATGAATTTCCCTGTGACAATATAATTTGAATGAAATAAGTAGTTGACTTCTGTTAGCTTAAGATAAAAAATAAGTTTTTGGCATTGATTTCAATCGCGTAATACTTATTCGTAGTATCAAATTTAAGACCCGGTGCTATGATTCTAACTTTCCGTACTCCGTCGAAGTCTTCGTCATCGAAAAATACACTCGAGGACAAGTAAATCCTTACTTCTGGATTAAGAGATCGGTCAAAAGATGGCTACGATTGACAAATCCACTTTTATTACTTGATCAAAATTTCTTAGCCTCACACCTCTGACCACATTCATTTGCTGAGCGTAAATTTAACTGCTATGTTCCTATAGACTTGAGTAGGTAGGTAAGTTGAACCTCTGCTATTGATTCCTAGTACTTTATCTTGAGTAGGTGGTCAAGTGACATGCGTTATTTCTCTCTTAAATACTTTACTATAGCAGATTATATACAAGTTCTCGTGACGTGGTCTCTATGAGCTAAACACTTGACGACCTCAAAGGTATTCAGATTTAGTTTGTTATTTTCGTTTATAAAAATTTTTCCTGTTATCTATTTAGGTAATTCTAGTGTATTCATGATTTATGGATTGATGTTATTTTTGTGAATGTGCAATGGACCGAATTTTTATTGTGCTCTTTCAAATACATAGAGAATTTCTATACATCGTGGTAATTGACCCATGGTAGGACACATATGTATTCATTTTATTATCATTATTTCCTACTTCATGATACTGGTAGCCGTACCTAACGGGTTTTGTGTTTAGAAATAAAACGTATCTACTTACCATAATTAAAATCCATTTTTAATATTGCCGTCTTCAAGTTGCTAATACTATTAAATAATTATACGCATTAAAATATGAGAAAGCTTATCAATGTGTTATTAGTGTTACTTTCACGGGATTAATTTGTTTAATATAAACGCTTAATTAAATCAAATGATGACATTAATTGAATTGTGATACTGTGTGTTTATATTACTAACTTAAATGATCGTAACCGAAATTATTTATAACGGGCTATACAATATATAATACTTAAACTTATATTTTTATATAATATATAGACTTCTTTTTGCCATTTTTTTAGATCTGCTTGCTGGCAGACCTGCTTACATATCACACATCAAATAAGTACGATATGAAGAAGTTTAGACGGGTATTATATCCAATGCAGAATCAAACATAGAATCTGGTTCTGGATCTAGAGTTTGGAAACTTCAATTTCACTTATAATATTGTAAATAATCCGCACAAGCGTAACATCTCTCAACCCGAGAGGAGACCCGTACCCATCGGTTGACCGGTAAATGGGTTGATGATGATGAATGTTAATAAACGTTAATGAGCGATTTCGCCGATAAATAATCCAAATGGTATAATAGGATGCAATGGAAGTTTTAATGTAGATAAAGTAACTGGCAGAACGTCTTTGAACAGTAAGGAATGTATCAAGCTGGGGACAACACTGCAGATCACATTTGGTCGAAGTGTTGCTGGCCATGCCAGCCCCCACATGCCCCACATGGCATAGTTGTTGACGAGGCGCTGTCGATTGTACTAGTTGTAGGTTTGAGATAGATGAAAAACAGGCTAGAAATATTGTAATAATTGACACCAAACTTTCACAAGTAATTCTTTTTTACATTTATAGAAGGTCCTAATATACGTCCCTGCGGCATATCAAATTTTCTCATGATCTTTTATTTTGATTTGTTTGAATACTGTAGACCGCAGTACCATCACGCTTGTTTAAGCAGAGGGGAGTGTGTATTTACAAGTTCACACTTTATGTAAGCATTTTTACTGTGTTCTTTAGGCTCTGGCATTTTACGTATTATTTAATAGGACGTGAGCTACAACCTGTTTAGCCAGGCTCATATCCAAACTGCCAATGTTGTTCTTATGGTAAGGTTGTTTAAATGGACTCGAACCTTATGGGCCTACCACACGCACAAGCTTCACCACAGTTTTGCCTGCGCAAGCCGGCTTGTACACGGAACACCGTGCGTTTGGTTGGGAAAACTGTATCAGATTTACCAACCAAACGCACGGTGTTCTTGTGCCTGTGGTAGGCCCATTAGATCTCAAGCAGCAGCAGTACGTTTATACCTATAGTGATATTGCTATCTTTTTTATGAAGTAGCCATTTTAAAAGGTTCAGCAATCAAGGCGTACTCTCGAACATAGGAATATAAATATTAAATTGCAGAACTTAAGTATTGGTCTTAAGTTTCTTTATATTTCAGAAATATTGTTAATTAATAAAACAAATAAGTAGTAACATTATGTTTTTAATTAAAATATTATATAGACAATTGCTATATTAATCATTTACTTTATTCCCAAGTAATCTACTACTAGAGAATAAAGCAAATGATTAATAAGTAGTGAATGTAGATTATTTATACAAAAGTTCACATCAGAACGATCGTAGTTACATTTCTTAAAACAAAATTTTGTTTATTTCCATTCTTAAACAGCAGGCGCTCTACTAATATTATAATATATCTTCTCTCGCCTTCTGTTGGGGATTATTTAGCCACTGTAAAGCAACCATTGGAGGTGGTTATCACAAGAGCCTATGTGCTTTATCCTCAAATCAGGATTCTTATCTGACGCACATTTAAAAGTACATTTGTTACTGTACGTAACACCGTCATTACCACACACGGGACGGCGAACTGGTGGACAATCACAGTCCTCTTCTTCGTCTTCCTCATTGCCCGATTCTTCTTCATCTTCTTCAGATTGCAAAAATAGTTGTTCTTCACTCTGCGCGAGAATTCTGCATACATGCGCACCCACAAGCAATAATACGCCTGTTATATTAAAATGGATTTATTCAAATAATTTGAACACATTTGGTCGTCTGTTGTAATTAAATGGATTTGACAGATTGATTTTACATTATCTATAGTATGAGCTATGAGAAAAAGTAGATCTTCTAAGTCACTAAGCTAAAGTGTTCCATAGGGCTCAATACTTGGTCCTTTTCTATTCTTACTCCGGAATATTTTTAATGTCCACAAGAAGAGTTTATAACCTTTGTATGTTTGTGAAATTGCAATTTTTAAGCGGAGCGACCAGTTGCAATGTAGTTTTGGTTGGAAAAACTAGGTTAATTAATGGGGTAATTAAAAACTATTACGTTTGATAGAAATTGGGATCACTAGTATCCAAATTCAAGTAGTGATTACTAAGAATATTTTGAAGTAATGTACTTCAAAATATTCTTCGGGTGACAATAACACTTCAACGGATGTATTTGTTGATGCGTCTATATAGGTATAAGTAATTAGACAACATTTCTATCAACAACGACACAGCAATCAAGCGCCCTTGACTTTAGATAAAGTACACGATAGGTACATCAAATAGAAGGTAACTACTTACACGAATGTATAATAAGAAAATTGTTACCTACATCGCTCATAATAAATGCAATTTTAGAAATGTGTATTTTTATAATTAAAATGTTTTTTAAATGGAAATATTAAATCAAATTTTGAGTTAGTTGATATTATTACTGAAACTCAACTTCGCGAAAGGATAAAACAGCCCATATCGAATGGGAAATGCCTCAATATCGTTATATTCTCTATCCATAATCTATTCTATCAGGCTGACAAATATTTTTTTCGAAGGTTTGATCAAAATGCTTACCGAAAGTATACCGCATGGTTTTCCTTGGGTTTTATAACTATTAACGGTCAAAGAGTTTAACATAGCGAAATTTATACGGTACCGCTTATCAGCAAATAATTTATAATGGAATAATTTAAGAACGAATTTGTTTGGTGTAAGCAGTAATAAGGAAATTAAGTTATTAAGTGATTTTTATTCTGATTTTTAATTAAGTAGGTAAATGCCGCGATTTTGTTTGCGTTCCTATGATTTTTTATGATTATAAGTGTGTTTCAGTGTGTGTATGTCATTTTAAGTGTTATTGTCATTTACCGCAATCTTTGTAAAGTTTGAAATCTATGAATGTATCTAAACAACAAATCATTACGATTGTATTCCCCTAAGGATTAAGCTGAGGTGTACTAATGTACACGTGTCGGTCCCATGTAATAGGGGGCAGTTCTATTGCCATTAACCGGGAACAAATCCAAACTCCGAGCTGCTACTGCAAACTTTATAGAAAGACCCAATAACGCTGCTCAATCTAGGATTCCAGGACCGCTAGCCTAGCAGTTGCACTTAGGACCACTAGACTAACGAGGTAGGTATGAAAGTATGTAATAATTAGGTACCCAAGTACCTATATACTTATTGCGAATAATATAAACAACTGTTTTAGTCTTATCTTGGTTTAATAAATAGCAACAAACAAATTATTGTTAAAGACGAACAACACAAAAACATTTTTAAAGTAAATAATAGGCAGATCAAAGAATAAATAACCAATAAAACATTTAATAAATTCTTAAATCGAGAACATTATAATTGAACACTTTTTTAAGGTAACGTTTTAATTTGATTGCACATTTTAATTAGTTTTAATTTATTTTTTTATGTAGAATGTATATTTTTGTTACATTCTTCTTTTAATACCTAGGTACACTTATTTACGAAGCCTCTGTGCATGTTTCTTTTTCTGTAAGTAGGTTAGTGTCTGTAAATTTCAACTTTTGATAGGCAAAATATACTAAATAACATATTTAGTGGGGTAGGATCGGGTTGGCCACCTTCACTTTATCCTCACAGGGTCCGAAGTGGCTGATGCTCAACAAATTGTTGTTCTTGGTCGCACAGTTGAGCAAGCAATCATTGCTGTAGGTGCGTCCATCGCTGCCACAGACTGGCTTCTTCTCCCTCGTGCACACACATGGGGGCTCCGGCACTTGAGGGCATGCACCTTCATGACGCATCTCTAAACTTGCATCCCTTTGCTTATGACAATCAAGGTTACACTTATTGGGGTACGTAACTCCATCGCTGCCGCAAACTGGGAGGTAATTGAAGGGACATACGCAGGATTCTTGCTTGTCCTCGCACTCGCCGTCAAAGAGAGGGGTGATATCTTTGTTATTGGTGGACTGTGCGCATTTTAGCATGCACTGGTTGCTGTATGTGACGCCATCGGAGCCGCAGATTGGCAAGTAGTTCCGTGTGCAGACGCACGACGGTAGAGCCTGGGTCGTGCAGATGTATGCACTGATGAACAGCACTACGCCTGTGACAAACATAAAGATATTCATGAGAATATTTGTGATGAATTTTGTAAATTTCTTTACTCATTACATAATACTTAAACCCTGCATCACACGTTTTAGTTAACCTTTTTTATAGTACGGAAATTCCCCATGGATCGTCCTCCGGTGTACTGTGGGTGTATATTAGTACACCTCTGCCTAACCTTTCGGGAAATACAAGCGTGATATTATATTATGATTATGTCTTAAAATACCCGATAACTATGATCTTAGGACGTACTACTAATAGCTAGTTGTCACGTTTTTATAATCTCATAGGACCAAGGTAGACTTCTGCTGACCTTCAATCAAGCAATAACGATCAAGCGATCACAATTATGGAATAATTAATACATTAAAATTTGAATTAATTAATAAAATCATTAAAATTAGGTAACTAAGTAAGTCACATATAATTATAAATGTATACAAAACATACATAACATAACATCACGTCTGTAGGTATTCCCCGACAGATTCATCATCAACCCATATATCATCAACAAAAATATAGATAACCACAGGTGTGTCACAGAGATGTAGGAAATCAAACAAAATATTGTTGAAAAAGGTACATATACTTTACAAAAACTTTCAAAAAATTGATTTTTTTGTGGAAGATACATTACCTAGTACCTTTAACAGATTGCACTTATTACCAGAGATCGGAATATGGAGATTATGTTTACGTAAACTTCTAGGAAGTAAGTAAGTAACATTGACTGAATAATCATCATCATCGACCCATATACTGTCGCACTGCTGGGCACGGGTCTCCTCTCAGATTGAGAGGGATTAGGCTTCAGTCCACCACGCTGGCCTACTGCGGGTTGGCAGACTTAGACACACATTTACTACATTATACGTTTATTTATTAATGTGTTACTAGGCTACCACTGCTTACTTATATTGTAAAGTCAAAATATTTGTCAGTGATTAAAAATTCCAAATTTCAAAAAATTAGCCTGATTCCCCAAAAAATACCGGTATCTGAACATTATATGGTATGATGACGCTATCGTTCAGTGAAAGTGAATAATAACAGAATGGTTCATCTGTTTGGCACCACATAAGGAGAAAGTTACTTCTATAAAGGGTAAAAAGTAGTAAGTACCTAGGTAAAAGGCAGACCCTTTAATTTTTTTACCCTACTCTTACCCTTTGCTACGGGATTTTCTATAAGCATACAGATATACCTATGAACCTTGCATTGCTTCGTTTATATCTTCGTAAACAAGGCACCTGCGACATTTATGAAGTGGCCGCAATATAAAAAAAAGTTATAAAAATGCTTCTGGCCACGCTAACGATTACCCTAGCCCTATATACATATTAAATATTTTCTTTTTTTACTGATATCGATTCTTTTTTGGACCTTAAAGAGGTCTCGAGGAGGGCAGAATGTTCACACATTCATAGATGGAGCGCGCTAACCGCGGTTTATTCTTGCAGATTGATCGATCAACAGGTTAATTAGCCACAAAAAAAGTAAAAAAATGTACTGAAGAAAAAGTAAAAAAAATATTATGTACTTATGCTTACCGAATTTAAAATCCATTTTTCAGTTGCGTCCAAATCACTACAGAGCGCAAAATTAAAGTAGGTACTTAAAACTGTTTTTATTACAGTGTTTAGGTTATCAATAATAGTTCACAAATACTGCCGGATAACTTCGTTCTGTGTAAGCGTGGAATGTAATGACTGGTGGTGTTGGTGACTGAGGTTTTTATATTAATATAGTATTTCTCGAACCGCGAGGAGACAAGGTGTTTGAGTTGTAAATCCCCAGAGACAGTGCGTCAGACGTGGATACCAGTTCCTGCTAATTGTATTGAATTTACGTCCCGCTACAGAAAACATACGATGTGTGAACATTACGAGAAATATGATTATATTTGTATTAAACAGAAATAGTGACGTCATTCCACTTTTGTTTATACTTAGATGTTATTTGTCGTCAAATTATAATTAGATGAACCCATCTGTTAAATTATGTTAATTACAAACATTATTATTAAACTGTCTGTGTGTTATACTGGATTAATTTATTAGTAGGTACACATCAAACTGCATTGTTCTCAGTAACTATTCATAACAAAAATTGTAAACTAAGAATATCATTGTAATCATGTTTTTTAAAAAGAGTGTCTATGGAGTTTCTTGCCGGTTCTTTTCCATAAGACCCACTTCTTGGAACCGTCCAACTAGTTTTGACTTTTCAAAAGTGCTATTTATTAAAATAGCACTTTTGAAAAGTCAAAACTCAAGACATTGAAATAAAACATTTGACTTTGACTTTGAAACATTGTCTTCGACAGATGAGAGTGAAGACACTTTCATTGTTAAATTATTATTATTTTCTATTTAATTTAAAAAAAAACTAAGATTTTCTCCTGTATTGCGGGTGCGTTTACAAACACAAATTATCACATACATAAACACCCAGACCCGGAACAACTACCCGTAGGTTATACAAACATTTGTTCCGTGCTTGATCGAACCCACAACTCGTGTCGCAGAAGGCGATTGTTCAGCCGCTGCGCCAAACGTGTCGTCAAAATACATTTAAACATAAAAAGTTTAAACACCAGTGATAAAGGCCATTGGTCTGCCAAGACGGCTCGAGTTCTAATCCAAGGCATTTTCGTAATCATGTGCGTATTAGAATTAATTATCAGTTCACTTGCTTATTACGATGAAGAAATGACACTTCACACGCATTCCTTGAAGGCGTGTGAAGTCTGCAATCCGCACTAGGTCAGGTTCTTGAACTATAGTGTTGACTATAACCTCCCCCAACAGTGGTTGATGATGATGATGATGATTAGGTTGTTAGATCTCCTATAGGTTTTAAATAATTATTATTTTCATATTTATTACTAATTTAGTTAGAAACTTAAACGCATAATCTAACGACTTTCGTGTAAGTGACTGTTTGTCTTTTAGTTTTACCCGACTCCGCGACGCAAAGGAAGGTAATGTATTTATCAGTCTATGTATGTATGTTTGTTCCTTTTTGGCACAGTAGAAAACAAATGCGTGGGTTGATTTTGATGATTCTTACGTCATGGATTTGTCTTAATCATCAATCAAGACATGAAAGTAATCAAAATTCAATATGGCGACAATCAGGAGCCATATTGTAAAAAAGAAAAATGAAAGTTGTTGTTGATTCACCCGAATCTAGATTTCAGATTATAATGTTAATAGACATTATAAAATCCGTAAACGTATCTATAGTTTGTTACAAAAAAAAGCCTGATTTACTTACAGATAATTTCGAGGGTCAGGCAGAAATATTATTTCAGAGATTGATTTTATTTGCCCATTGTCTTTTCAATGTACTCTTTATGTACTCCTTATGTACTCCTTAAGTACACCTTGAGTACTCCTTAAGTACTCCTTATGTACTCCTCATGTACTCTTCATATACTTCTTATCTACTCCTTCTGTACTCCTTATGTACTCCTCATGTATTCCTTATGTACTACTTATGTACTCCTTATGTACTCCTTATATACTCCTTATGGACTCCTCATGAACTCCTTATGTACTCCTCATGTACTCCTTACGTACTTCTTATGTACTCCTTATCTTCTCCTCATATACTCCTTATGTACTTACATATGTACTGCTTATGTACTCCTTGAGTACTCCTTAAGTACTCCTTATCTACTCCTCATATACTCCTCTAGTACACCTTATGTACTCCTTATGCATTCCTTATGTACTCCTCATGTACTCCTTATGTACTCCTTATATACTCCTTATGTATTCTTTATGTACTCCTTATGTACTCCTTATGTACTCCTCATGTACTCCTTATGTACTTCTTATGTACTCCTTATCTACTCCTCATATACTCCATACGTACTCCTTATGTACTCCTCATGTATTCCTTATGTACTACTTATGTACTCCTTATGTACTCCTTAAGTACTCCTTACGTACTCCTCATGTACTCCTTATGTACTCCTTATGTACTCCTCATGTACTCCTTACATACTGCTTATGTACTCGTCATGTATTCGTCATGATATCCTCATGTACTCTTTATGTACTCCTCATGTACTCCGTCTGTACTCCTCATATACTCCATATGTACTCCTTATGTACTCCTTATGTACTCGTTATGTACTCATTATGTAATCCTTATGTACTCCTCATGTACTCCTTATGTACTCCTTACCTACGTACTTACCTATGTACTGCTTATGTACACCTTATGTACTTCTTATGTACTCCTTATCTACTCGTCATATACTCCTTACGTACTCCTCATGTACTCCTTATGTACTCCTCATGTACTTATGTAATCCTCATGTACTCCTTACATACTGCTTATGTATTCGTCATGATATCCTCATGTACTCTTTATGTACTCCTCATATACTCCATATATACTCCTTATGTACTTCGTATGTACTCCTTATGTAATCCTTATGTACTCCTTATGTAATCCTTATGTACTCCTCATGTACTCCTTATGTACTCCTTACCTACGTACTTACCTATGTACTGCTTATGTACACCTTATGTACTTCTTATGTACTTACCTACGTACTTACCTATGTACTGCTTATGTACACCTTATGTACTCCTCATGTACTCCTTACGTACTTACCTATGTACTGTTTATGTACTCCTTATGTACTCCTCATGCACTCCTCATGTACTCCTTATGTACTCCTTATGTACTCCTTATCTGCTCCTTATGTACTTCTTATGTACTCCTTATCTACTCCTCATATACTCCTTACGTACTCCTCATGTACTCCTTATGTACTTATGTACTCCTCATGTACTCCTTACATACTCCTTATGTACTCCTTATCTATTCCTCATATACTCCTTATGTACTTACCTACGTACTTACATATATGTACTGCTTATGTACTCCTTATGTACTCCTCATGTACTCCTTATGTACTTACTCCTTATGTACTCCTCATATACTCCTTACGTACTCCTCATGTACTCCTTATGTACACCTTATGTACTCCTTATGTACTCCTTATATACTCCTCATGTACTCCTTATGTACTACTTAGGTACTTCTAATGTACTCCTTATCTATTTCTCATATACTCCTTATGTACTTACCTACGTACTTACATATGTACCGCTTATGTACTCCTTATGTACACCCTATGTACTCCTCATGTACTCCTTACTTACTGCTTATGTACTCGTCATGTATTCGTCATGATATCCTCATGTACTCCTTCTGTACTCCTCATACACTCCATATGTACTCCTTATGTACTCGTTATGTACTCCTTATGTAATCCTTATGTACTCCTCATGTACTCCTTATGTACTCCTTACTTACGTACTTACCTATGTACTGCTTATGTACACCTTATGTACTTCTTATGTACTCCTTATGTACTTACCTACGTACTTACCTATGTACTGCTTATGTACACCTTATGTACTCCTCATGTACTCCTTACGTACTTACCTATGTACTGTTTATGTACTCCTTATGTACTCCTCATGCACTCCGCATGCACTCCTCATGCACTCCTCATGTACTCCTTATGTACTCCTTACCTACGTACTTACCTATGTACTGCTTATGTACACCTTATGTACTTCTCATGTACTCCTTACGTACTTACCTATGGACTGTTTATGTACTCCTCATGCACTCCTTATGTACTCCTTATGCACTCCTCATGTACTTATGTACTCCTCATGTACTCTTTACATACTCCTTATATACTCCTTATTTATTCCTCATATACTCCTTATGTACTTACCTACGTACTTACATATGTATTGCTCTTCCACCAAGGCAGTCTGAAGAAAACTGAACAACACCTGAAGAAAAATGGACATCTAAAAGGTCAAATGTTTCTCACTTACGTATTTTTGGATGTGTAGCATATGCTGTTGATGAAAATGCCAGGAAACTGGATCCTAGAAGTAGGAGATTTATTTTTGTAGGATACTGTGAAGAGAGTAAAGAATACAGACTCATAAATCCATCTCATCCCAGAAAGATCCATAAGGCGAGGCATGTCCCTTTCATAGAAAATATGTTTATAAGTAATAAAATTGTGTCAGATGATGAAAATAAAGATACTGATGTTATTGTATTAAATACATCTGAGTTATTGAGTGAAGAAAGTACTGAACAACCAATTAAAGTACAATTAACTCCAAAAGTTATGTGTGCATCTACTCAGATTGTCCAAGGTGAACAGTCTCCACAAGTAAATACCTCTATAGATGATGACTTACCTTCTGATTACACAAGGAATCCTCGCAGACAGACTATGTTCAGTTTGGATGTTGAGGACGATTCACTGAGTGCAGATAGTTTTTCGTCCGATGTAACTTACATTGCAGGGAGGTCGAGCATTGACTCTGAGGACAGCGATCAGTCATTGTATCAAGATGCTCCTGAAGCAGAGCATGCTGGGCTGACCGAGATAATGGTGGAAAAGCTGCCGACTACACTGGAGGAGGCATTGAGTGGCACAGAGGCTGAACACTGGAGTGAAGCTATAGCTGATGAGTATAACTCTTTTATAAATAAATAAATGCTGGACAATGGTTGACTTACCTGTGAGTCACAAGCCAATAAAATGCAAATGGGTCTTTAGTAAAAAGAGAGGTTTGAATGGAGAGCTACTCAAATATAAGGCTCGCTTAGTGGCAAAAGGATACACGCAGAGTTATGGAGTAGATTACCATGAAACATTTTCTCCTGTTGTTAGGTATTCAACTATTAGATAAGGAGTACATAAGAAGTACCTAAGTAGTACATAAGGAGTACATAAGAAGTACATAAGGAGTACATAATGAGTACATAAGGTGTACATAAGGAGTAAATGAGAAGTACATAAGGAGTACATAGGGTGTAGTAACTGACCCTGGCTGCTCAGTATGACATGTTGGTTGAGCACCTTGATGTAAAGACTGCATTCCTCAACGGTGACCTGGAAGAGTCTGTCTACATGGAACAACCTGTGGGTTATGTAGTGAAAGGATGTGAGAAGAAAGTTTATAAGCTTAATAAAGCAATTTATGGCTTAAAACAGTCAGCGAAAGAATGGTATAAGAAAATTAATGATGTTTTAACCCAAAAATTGAAATTTAACAGGTTATCTTAAGAATCATGTGTTTATGTATATAATCATGATAATGAAATCATGATTATTGCCCTGTATGTCGACGATATAATGCTATTTACATTAAAAACGTCACAGCAAAGGGATGTTAAAAAGAAAAGACTGATGGCTGAATTTGAAATGAAAGATTTAGGTACAGCCCATCGTATTTTAGGTATGAACATAGAAAAAACACCTGATGGGAGCTTCACCTTGAATCAGTCGAGCTACATAAAGAAAATATTAGATAAATTCAATATGTCAGATAGCAAACCAATGAAAACTCCTATGGAGGTTGGAATAAAGTTACAGAAGGAAGATAGTTCAAAATGTAACTTTGATTACAGAAGCCTCATTGGTTATTTAATGTATTTGTCTGTATGTTCCAGGCCTGATATATCTCACAGTGTCAGTTACCTTAGCCAGTTCAACAGCTGTTATGGTGAAAGTCACTGCAAAGCAGCAAAAAGGGTTTTGAGGTATTTAAAAGGAACTGTAGATTATTGCCTTGTCTTTCAGAAAGGTGAAATGGATATTGTGGGTTTCACTGATGCAGACTGGGGGGCAAATCAGGTGGACCGTCGATCTTACACTGGTTACGTATTTTGTATTGGAAAATCTGTAGTTTCATGGGAATGGGGATCTCTGTTCAAAGAATTAAATCATAAGTAATCAAACTATTCTTATAATTTAAACCCATAAACTCATCACTTATGTACTCCTTATGTACACCTTATGTACTCCTTATGTACTCCTCATGTACTCCTTATGTACTCTTTATGTACTCCTTATGTACTACTTAGGTACTCCTTATGTACACCCTATGTACTCCTTATGTACTTCTCATTTACTCCTTATGTACACCTTATGTACTCATTATGTACTCCTTATGTGCTTCTTATGTACTCCTTATGTACTACTTAGGTACTTCTTATGTACTCCTTATCTATTCCTCATATACTCCTTATGTACTTACCTACGTACTTACATATGTACCGCTTATGTACTCCTTATGTACACACTATGAACTCCTCATGCACTCCTTATCTACTCCTCATATACTCCATACGTACTCCTTATGTACTCCTCATGTATTCCTTATGTACTCCTTATGGACTCCTCATGAACTCCTTATGTACTCCTCATGTACTCCTTACGTACTTCTTATGTACTCATTATCTACTTCTCATATACTCCTTACGTACTCCTTATGTACTCCTCATGCACTCCTCATGTACTCCTTATGTACTCCTTATCTACTCCTCATATACTCCTTACGTACTCCTTATGTACTCCTCAGGTACTCCTTATGTACTCCTTATGTACTCCTCATGTACTCCTTATGTTCTCCTTATGTACTCCTTATGTACTCCTCATGTACTTCTTATGTACTCCTCATGTACTTATGTACTCCTCATGTACTCCTTACATACTGCTTATGTACTCGTCATGTATTCGTCATGATATCCTCATGTACTCTTTATGTACTCATGTACTCCTTCTGTACTCCTCATATACTCCTTACGTACTCCTCATGTACTCTACACCTTAAGTACTCCTTATGTACTCCTTATGTACTCCTCATGTACTCCTTATGTACTACTTAGGTACTCCTTATTTACACCCTATGTACTCCTTATGTACTCCTCATGTACTCCTTATGTACACCTTATGTACTCATTATGTACTCCTTATGTACTCCTTATCTATTCCTCATATACTCCTTATGTACTTACACTTCTTATGTACTCCTCATGTATTCGTCATGATATCCTCATGTACTCTTTATGTACTCCTCATGTACTCCTTCTGTACTCCTCATATACTCCTTACGTACTCCTCATGTACTCCTTATGTACACCTTAAGTACTCCTTATGTACTCCTCATGTACTCCTTATGTACTCTTTATGTACTCCTTATGTACTCCTCATGTATTCCTTATGTACTCTTTATGTACTCCTTATGTACTCCTTATGTACTCCTCTTGTACTCCTTATGTACTACTTAGGTACTCCTTATGTACACCCTATGTACTCCTTATGTACACCTTATGTACTCATTATGTACTCCTTATGTACACCTTAAGTACATCTTATGTACTCCTTATGTACTCCTCATGTACTCCTTATGTACTCCTTATCTATTCCTCATATACTCCTTATGTACTTACACTTCTTATGTACTCCTCATGTATTCGTCATAATATCCTCATGTACTCTTTATGTACTCCTCATGTACTCCTTCTGTACTCCTCATATACTCCTTACGTACTCCTCATGTAGTCCTTATGTACACCTTAAGTACTCCTTATGTACTCCTCATGTACTCCTTATGTACTCTTTATGTACTCCTTATGTACTCCTCATGTACTTCTTATGTACTCTTTATGTACTCCTTATGTACTCCTTATGTACTCCTCATGTACTCCTTATGTACTACTTAGGTACTCCTTATGTACACCCTATGTACTCCTTATGTACTCCTCATATACTCCTTATGTACACCTTATGTACTCATTATGTACTCCTTATGTACACCTTAAGTACTTCTTATGTACTCCTTATGTACTCCTCATGTATTCGTCATGATATCCTCATGTACTCCTTATGTACACCTTAAGTACTCCTTATGTACTCCTCATGTACTCCTTATGTACTCTTTATGTACTCCTTATGTACTCCTCATGTACTCCTTATGTACTCTTTATGTACTCCTTATGTACTCCTCATGTACTCCTTATGTACTCTTTATGTACTCCTCATGTACTCCTTCTGTACTCCTCATATACTCCTTACGTACTCCTCATGTACTCCTTATGTACTACTTAGGTACTCCTTATGTACACCCTATGTACTCCTTATGTACTCCTCATGTACTCGTTATGTACACCTTATGTACTCATTATGTACTCCTTATGTACTCCTTATGTACTCCTCATGTACTCCTTATGTACTACTTAGGTACTCCTTATGTACACCCTATATACTCCTTATGTACTCATCATGTACTCCTTATGTACACCTTATGTACTCATTATGTACTCCTTATGTACTCCTTATCTATTCCTCATATACTCCTTATGTACTTACACTTCTTATGTACTCCTCATGTATTCGTCATAATATCCTCATGTACTCTTTATGTACTCCTCATGTACTCCTTCTGTACTCCTCATATACTCCTTACGTACTCCTCATGTAGTCCTTATGTACACCTTAAGTACTCCTTATGTACTCCTCATGTACTCCTTATGTACTCTTTATGTACTCCTTATGTACTCCTCATGTACTTCTTATGTACTCTTTATGTACTCCTTATGTACTCCTTATGTACTCCTCATGTACTCCTTATGTACTACTTAGGTACTCCTTATGTACACCCTATGTACTCCTTATGTACTCCTCATATACTCCTTATGTACACCTTATGTACTCCTTATGTACTCTTTATGTACTCCTTATGTACTCCTCATGTACTCCTTATGTACTCTTTATGTACTCCTCATGTACTCCTTCTGTACTCCTCATATACTCCTTACGTACTCCTCATGTACTCCTTATGTACTACTTAGGTACTCCTTATGTACACCCTATGTACTCCTTATGTACTCCTCATGTACTCGTTATGTACACCTTATGTACTCATTATGTACTCCTTATGTACTCCTTATGTACTCCTCATGTACTCCTTATGTACTACTTAGGTACTCCTTATGTACACCCTATATACTCCTTATGTACTCATCATGTACTCCTTATGTACACCTTATGTACTCATTATGTACTCCTTATGTACTCCTTATCTATTCCTCATATACTCCTTATGTACTTACACTTCTTATGTACTCCTCATGTATTCGTCATAATATCCTCATGTACTCTTTATGTACTCCTCATGTACTCCTTCTGTACTCCTCATATACTCCTTACGTACTCCTCATGTACTCCTTATGTACACCTTAAGTACTCCTTATGTACTCCTCATGTACTCCTTATGTACTCTTTATGTACTCCTTATGTACTCCTTATGTACTCCTTATGTACTCCTCATGTACTCCTTATGTACTACTTAGGTACTCCTTATGTACACCCTATATACTCCTTATGTACTCCTCATGTACTCCTTATGTACACCTTATGTACTCATTATGTACTCCTTATGTACTCCTTATGTACTCCTTATGTACTCCTTATGTACTCCTTATGTACTCCTTATGTACTCCTCATGTACTCCTTATGTACTACTTAGGTACTCCTTATGTACACCCTATGTACTCCTTATGTACTCCTCATGTACTCCTTATGTACTCATTATGTACTCCTTATGTACTCCTTATCTATTCCTCACATACTCCTTATGTACTTACACTTCTTATGTAGTCCTCATGTATTCGTCATGATATCCTCATGTACTCTTTATGTACTCCTCATGTACTCCTTCTGTACTCCTCATATACTCCTTACGTACTCCTCATGTACTCCTTATGTACACCTTAAGTACTCCTTATGTACTCCTCATGTACTCCTTATGTACTCTTTATGTACTCCTTATGTACTCCTCATGTATTCCTTATGTACTCTTTATGTACTCCTTATGTACTCCTTATGTACTCCTTATGTACTCCTCATGTACTCCTTATGTACTACTTAGGTACTCCTTATGTACACCCTATGTACTCCTTATGTACACCTTATGTACTCATTATGTACTCCTTATGTACACCTTAAGTACTTCTTATGTACTCCTTATGTACTCCTCATGTACTCCTTATGTACTCCTTATCTATTCCTCATATACTCCTTATGTACTTACACTTCTTATGTACTCCTCATGTATTCGTCATAATATCCTCATGTACTCTTTATGTACTCCTCATGTACTCCTTCTGTACTCCTCATATACTCCTTACGTACTCCTCATGTACTCCTTATGTACACCTTAAGTACTCCTTATGTACTCCTCATGTACTCCTTATGTACTCTTTATGTACTCCTTATGTACTCCTCATGTACTCCTTATGTACTCTTTATGTACTCCTTATGTACTCCTTATGTACTCCTCATGTACTCCTTATGTACTACTTAGGTACTCCTTATGTACACCCTATGTACTCCTTACGTACTCCTTATGTACTCCTCATGTACTCCTTAAGTACTCCTTATGTACTCCTCATGTACTCCTTATGTACTCTTTATGTACTCCTTATGTACTCCTCATGTACTTCTTATGTACTCTATATGTACTCCTTATGTACTCCTCATGTACTCCTTATGTACTACTTAGGTACTCCTTATGTACACCCTATGTACTCCTTATGTACTCCTCATATACTCCTTATGTACACCTTATGTACTCATTATGTACTCCTTATGTACACCTTAAGTACTTCTTATGTACTCCTTATGTACTCCTCATGTACTCCTTATTTACTCCTCATGTACTCCTTATGGACTCTTTATCTACTCCTTATATACTGTTTATGTACTCCTTATGTACTCGTTATGTACTCCTCATGTACTCCTTGTGTACTCTTTATGTACTCCTTATGTACTCCTTATGTACTCCTCATGTACTCCTTATGTACTACTTAGGTACTCCTTATGTACACCCTATGTACTCCTTATGTACTCCTCATGTACTCCTTATGTACACCTTATGTACTCATTATGTACTCCTTATGTACACCTTAAGTACTTCTTATGTACTCCTTATGTACTCCTCATGTACTCCTTATGTACTCCTCATGTACTCCTTATGTACACCTTATGTACTCATTATGTACTCCTTATGTACACCTTAAGTACTTCTTATGTACTCCTTATGTACTCCTAATGTACTCCTTATGTACTACTTAGATACTCCTTATGTACACCTTATGTACTCATTATGTACTCCTTATCTATTCCTCATATACTCCTTATGTACTCCTCATGTATTCGTCATGATATCCTCATGTACTCCTTATGTACACCTTAAGTACTCCTTATGTACTCCTCATGTACTCCTTATGTACTCTTTATGTACTCCTTATGTACTCCTCATGTACTCCTTATGTACTCTTTATGTACTCCTCATGTACTCCTTATGTACACCTTAAGTACTCCTTATGTACTCCTCATGTACTCCTTATGTACTACTTAGGTACTCCTTATATACACCCTATGTACTCCTTATGTACTTCTCATGTACTCCTTATGTACACCTTATGTACTCATTATGTACTCCTTATGTACTCCTTATCTATTCCTCATATACTCCTTATGTACTTACACTTCTTATGTACTCCTCATGTATTCGTCATGATATCCTCATCTACTCTTTATGTACTCCTCATGTACTCCTTCTGTACTCCTCATATACTCCTTACGTACTCCTCATGTACTCCTTATGTACACCTTATGTACTCCTCATGTACTCTTTATGTACTCCTTATGTACTACTTAGGTACTCCTTATGTACACCCTATGTACTCCTTATGTACTCCTCATGTACTCGTTATGTACACCTTATGTACTCATTATGTACTCCTTATGTATTCCTTATGTACTCCTCATGTACTCCTTATGTACTACTTAGGTACTCCTTATGTACACCCTATATACTCCTTATGTACTCATCATGTACTCCTTATGTACACCTTATGTACTCATTATGTACTCCTTATGTACTCCTTATCTATTCCTCATATACTCCTTATGTACTTACACTTCTTATGTACTCCTCATGTATTCGTCATAATATCCTCATGTACTCTTTATGTACTCCTCATGTACTCCTTCTGTACTCCTCATATACTCCTTACGTACTCCTCATGTACTCCTTATGTACACCTTAAGTACTCCTTATGTACTCCTCATGTACTCTTTATGTACTCCTTATGTACTCCTCATATACTCCTTACGTACTCCTCATGTACTCCTTATGTACTACTTAGGTACTCCTTATGTACACCCTATATACTCCTTATGTACTCCTCATGTACTCCTTATGTACTCATTATGTACTCCTTATGTACTCATTATGTACTCTTCATGTACTCTTCATGTACTTATGTACTCCTTATGTACTGCTTATGTACTCGTCATGTATTCGTCATGATATCCTCATGTACTCCTTATGTACTCCTCATGTACTCCTTATTTACTCCTCATGTACTCCTTATGGACTCTTTATCTACTCCTTATATACTGTTTATGTACTTCTTATGTACTCGTTATGTAATCCTAATGTACTCCTTGTGTACTCCTCATGTACTCCTTATGTACTGCTTAAGTACTCGTCATGTTATCCTCATGTACTCCTTATGTACTTTTTATGTACTCTTTATGTACTTCTTACATACTCGTCATGTACTCCTTATGTACTCCTCATGTACTCCTCATGTACTCCTCATGTACTCCTCATGTACTCCTTATGTATTCCTTACATACTGCTTATGTACTCGTCATGTACTCCTTATTTACTTACCTACGTACTTACTTATGTACTCCTTATGTACATCTAATATACTCCTTATGTATTCCTTACATACTGCTTATGTACTCGTCATGTACTCCTTATTTACTTACCTACGTACTTACTTATGTACTCCTTATGTACATCTAATATACTCCTTATGTATCCCTTATGTACTTCTAATGTACTCCTTATGTACTTCTTATGTTACATACACCTTACTTACACACATACTCCACCTGTTTACTCATACAAAAAATACTTACCAAAAGAATACATACACAAATATCTTTCACTAAAAGAAACGAATTACACAATCGTAGTAGTCGTAGACAAGAGCATATTACACTTCCACGAGTGCGAACCACCCAAATTTCCTTTTCTAAATAACTTTAGAACGTAAACTTTATAAAACATTCAAATAATACACAATATTTTTATCTTAGGTAGACATAATCTTATATGAATTAGTTATCAGAAATTTAAATTCTCATAAATTACCGACCCAGAGAATATTCTCAAAGTTCTCGATTTGAGAATGTTCCCGAGAATTGCCCATCACTAGACAAATAAAAACAGTCATCAGAAATTTTAATTCTCGTAGATTCTCGAGCCAGAGAATGTTCCCGAGAATTGCCCATCACTACTGACAAGCATGTAGAAGATACTTTTAAATAGATAAGGAAAACAAGAACTGCTGTTTGTATACTTCTGTAAATATTTTAACGCGCAAATGAAAACCGCAATATTTATTTGCACTCGATTCTCGATATTATAGGTATAAAATAAAGTCTTTTGTTTGTTGAATTACGTTATTGTTAATTTAAAATCCCTGACCCAGTAATTCATGAACATTTATGATGTCATATTCTTTTTATCGAAACGTAAACGCTCTTAGGGCTTATGCACAGGTTTTTTGTAGGCCACATCAATTTGTATGGTACCTATTGTGGGAATATTTGTCATAAACACGTAAAGCTTTACTTTGCTACATATTATTTAAAAACATTCTTATTAATTCAAGAAATTTTACCTATTTACACATTTTCTTGGTAGGTATTGTATAATGCTATGCGATTCTTGACGCTAAATGTTTATTACCAATTTTTTAAGCCCATTGTTGAAGAATGAAAATCATAATTAGTATTGTAGAAGGTTCAACAACTAATTCAACCAGATAAACTTGACGTAAGTAATAAATCTTGGTACTCCTATAATATCAGGTACTTCGTATCCCGGGAGGATATAGTGGCAGCATACCCGAGATACAATTTCCTAGGATACATTTTTCTGTCTCCAATGTGCTAGGGATGGCCAAGATTTTTTACTGAGTATGATAAAACCACCTTTAAGTGTGACATCATGAGGATTTTCCAGAGAATATCCAGCTATAGGTACACAATAGGTTACTTAGGCAACCTATTGTATACGTACAGCAATTGACATTATAACATTTATACGATTAGGCCTACTATTGTAAATTCAATATTAAATGATATACATATATGGGTTCGATTCCCACAGAACACAAATGAGGAACATAAGTGTTTGTGTTTATCTTGGTGTTTCTTATGTATTATAAGTAGGTATGTATTTACAAAAAAAAGTATTTGTATAAGTATTATAATATTCCATTGTCTAATACCCATAGTACAAGCTCTGCTTAGTTTGGGACTAGATGGTGCTGTGTAAAATTGTCAAGAATATTTATTTATTATTTATTTCTCATAACATGTAGCTCTTTTAAGACACTTTTACACATCTTTTTTTTTAGCATTTCCTAACTGAAGACCGCTGAAAAGAAACGCCGCAACAAACTCAGAGAATCATGGTCTCTTTTAAAGTCCAGATAACAAAATATGTTTGTCACAATGCTTTGAAATGTCTGATTAAGCCCTCTGAAGAAAGAACCATAACGTCTTTGAGTAGACCAATCCCAAACCGCATTAGGCCAGCGTGGTTGACTATAGCTTAAGCTCGTTCTTAGAGTGCTTAGAGAGCTCGTGCCCGACAGTGGGACTGTATATGGGTTGATGATGATGATGTGACCAACGCTAGCCGACGGCACCGATGCATCAGAATTATAATATTGATTAAATTTATATTTATCATCATCATTATCATCAGCTTATATTCGTCCACTACTGGACGTAGGCCTCCCCTAATGTGCGCCATTTCACCCTGTCCTCAGCTTATAGTATTTATTATTTTATATATTACCTAAATTTATATTAAAACAAAAATACTACAATATTTAAACACAGACATAAAATATCCTTGTATGCAGCCTGCTTTGTAACTTGAACTAGAATTAAAATAAAAATGCATCTGCATACATCTTGATGCTCTTACGCGCCCCCATGATATAACGATTACATCACATAATGATTCTTGTGCACCTAGGTGCTAAATAATTACTGGTCTGCGATTGAATGACAGATAATGATTATTATTAATAACTCCCATTAAACTCGTTACAATGGATGTAAGGTAAACACACAGACACATTCAAACTGTTGGTAGAACTATTCTGTAAGCACGTTTTCACATCTCGACAACTGAGTCCGCAGTGTAAATTCGTAGTCTCTAAAATTCGATAGAGCCTTTTGGTGCCATCTGATGCGGAAATTAATAAGAACTGTCAAGTATGAATTTTGTAATTTTTTGTACCTACAATTGAAAAGGGACTTCCCAGGTGACTCGTCAATATCAATGAGACTCCATGTCGAGGTGGGATTTTACGGAATAGCTCTGTGATGGCCCACCGAGACAACCGATGTCGGTAATCAGAAATTACTAGTTCAGAATTGAGGAACGAAGCATGTAGGTAAACATGGAGACAATTATTTGTATGCCGTACAACAGGTTATTGATCTAAGTCCGTGTGTTTGTGTTTGTAAACGAATCCACGACACTGCAGAAAATTTTAGAGTGGGCTAAGGTTTTTTAAAAACACTAAGGGTTCCGTACCAGAACCCCCCATAAATATTTATTTTATTATGTATTTATTTTTAAAGTGAATATACAACTAAATATTCAGTGAATATTTCAAGTGTCTATCTGCTGGGCCGTTAATATCGAGCAAAAATAAACACGTTTGATAGATGGGATGAAATATTTATTTTATTCTATTTTTATTAGTTGTTGTTATAGGGGCAACAGAAATACATCATTTGTGAAAATTAGAACTGTCTAGCTATCACGGTACATGAGATACAGCCTGGTGCAGACGGACAGACGGACGGACGGACGCACGGACGGACAGCGGAGTCTTAGTAATAGGGTCCCGTTTTTACCTTTTGGGTACGGAACAATAAAAAAAGAAGCTAATGTGTCGTGTTTCTTCCAGTGTTCTTCTTTCCAGGATTAACATTGGAGATTAGTGCTTAACGCGAATATTAGATACGTATACAGAAATGTAACTATTTAAATTTAGCAAAATCCCAAATCATATAAGGATTAACTCCGCAACAATCTTAAGAAATGTTATCTAATTCACTAGTGAAGGTCTCATATTTTATGCTTATACATATTTTTTCAGTTAAGCATGCGGTAGGTATGTAAGCTAGGGTTAAAAAGGCCACTTTCGATTAATCATAATTTGATTCACATAAAAAAAACATTTTACATAGGTAGGTACATAATTATGACTATGTTGTGTGTGTAAAATGTTTTTTTTATTACTACTTCCCATATGGCTAGGCAGAGACTCATTTCGAGAAGCGTGTCATTTGCTACGATTTTGGCACACAACTTTCGCTTCATCTACCTACATTATTCAATCTCCTCTTGCATGATCTCGATTTAGGGTTTAAGAGCACCCTACCCTGGCCTTAATACATATATTGGAGCGCTATTTAGATTTAGGTACATTTTAGATGTATTCATTCTAAATATGAATTGATTCGCGTGGAATTGCACAATGGCCTTTTTAGACCCACAGTTTAGTTAGCTAACCCTTAAACCACGATGTTATGACAAAGTTTTATGTAGATTTATCTACTCCGTACGGCCAAAAGCATAAACAAAATGCGACATGAGACGTGACAAGACTTTTGATTGGACAGGAAGATATTTAACTCCACACTTTACAACACGGATGGTTACTTCAAAAAGCCGGGACATACCCGCGTTTGCAAGAGGGGTGTATGAATATTATGTACTATTAATTTATAAATAGAAAAACTTTATTTCAAACACAAAGACTCTAAGGGTTAGTAACAATTTTATTAATCATCGTGAGGTATTTAACTTTCCTATCGGTTACAGGCACATTTTTATCTGTCTGTTACAAAACCCATCGATAATACAGTAGGTACACATACCTATATACAAGTCGGTATATGTAGTACTACATAAAACAGGTTTCACAAGGAGCATCAGCATTGCGTAATCGAAATATTTCTTTCCTTCAATAATATCTTCGTAATGCATCTTAAGTATTAAAACGGATACCTACATTATCGTATTTGTAGCCTATGCTGGCAGAGACGTAGGCCCCTGATGAAGGGTGTACTACTTATGTATGCCAAATCGAATGCCAAATATTTAAAGATTAAATGTGATTTATTAGTCAATTTTGTGTTTTTCTTGTATTCTTTATAAAAAGTATTAGATATTTCGATAGAATGAATATGCCATGCGTTCAACGCTCGATCAAACAAACATTCGATATTTTGAACACTCGATGTAGTTGTAGTGTAGTGTGTAGGTACGATATATTGAATGTTCGATTTATTAACCATTCGATATTATGGACGTTCGATTTATAGTGTTCGATGAATTGATGTTCGATTATTTGGCCTTCGATTTGGCATAGTGTACCTACACCCATTAATAAGAATGTTCCTGGGATTAACTCTATAAAATCACAAAGATTGGTGCCTGTCTAGGATTGGTGATCGATGTTAAGGTCTAGGATTTCTTAGCAAGAGATGAGATGCATCGCATCTCAGAATCTGATCCGAACTTCATATTAAAAATCGTATAAGATTGCAACATGTTCAGCGACTTTCGTTGCTGACTGTACCACCCCAGATCGAACTCTGCAGCAGCAGAGCCTATCACCTAAGGGATTGAAAAAAAAACATAGGTCCTTACTCAACCCAGTCTTACTCAATACCCCACGTAGGGGAAAATAGGCAGACAATGCAATGACAAATAATTTTTACCCAAGGCTTTATAACTGCGACTATGACGTCGAGCTGAGCAGAATAAAAAACAACTACCAGTACCTATTTAAGTACAGAAAACGTGGCTTTGTTTCAATTCGATCAATTTTATTCCGCAGGACGACATTACACTTCACAGGTTTTAATTGTCAATTTATATTATCAGGAGGAAACGAACCGATAATACTGTGTCGTTAACAATAAGCACTTATTACGTAGCTATATAAAATAAAACAGTGCCTTGTGAGATATAGTGCGCAAGGAGGTTGCTATTGCATCAGTTACCTGTACAGTTGATAAATCGATATGGATTATAAAGTTGGTAAGCATCGAAATTCGATAATACTTAGCACCGTTAAGTTTATTTACACCGGTTTGTATGGGAACACTTTATATATTTATTTAATTTACGAATATTGTGTGGGGTTTTCATAATATTATGTAGTTTATATAAGTATCAATGTGTAAATAAGTAAGCACATCTAATATATAAAATTCTCGTGTCACAGTTTTCGTTGCCATACTCCTCCGAAACGGCTTGACCGATTTTGATGAAATTTTTTGTGCTTATCGGGGAGGTCTGAGAATAGGCCAACATCAATTTTTCATACCCCTAAATATTTTTTTTTATGGCAAAGCAACGTTTGCGGGGTAGCTAGTAATAGTATAAAACAAAGTCACTGACCGTGTCTGTCTTTCTGTTTCTCCGTAGCAGACAGACAGGCAGAGTTACTTTTGTATTAATTATATTAAGTACATTATTAGGGATTTAATAGAGATAATAGTATCCCTTTAGTTTATTTGAATTCACTTTATTAGTTGAACGTAGTCAAACTAACTAAAATTCTTATAAAACAAAATATCCAATTAATATAATATTTGCTAGATAATTCGTCTATTGTAATAATACATTACCTAACTTAAGAAGATCAAAATATATTAATGATCAATGATGGACGACACTTTTGGTTTAGTGACCGAGCGATCAACTTCTGCGCCACGGGAAGTCGGTTCGATCTTATATTTTTGTGAAACAAATATTTTGTATGACCTACATGTAAGTAGTTATTCCGGGTTGGTTGTATGTGAAAGTTTGTGTTTGTAAACGCACTCACGATACCTACAGGAGAAAATCCTAGTGTGAGGCAACGTTTTAGAAAAATATATCAAAAGCTGAGTCGAAGTAATATATTCTCCTCACGCTGGCTATAATAATCGAATTAGTATTTCTCTGAAAAATTCGCGGTTGTCGTTCAAGAATTTCCTTTCTACTCTGTCCTTAACTAGGCGCATGTTTGCGGATCCAAGATTCTTCACAGTAAGAACCGTATTGAGCAAATTAGCCTAATAAGAAAATTAGGGGAGGATTTGGGACTACTGGCTACCAGGCCGTTGATGTAGTTAGACTAAAGCATAGATTAGGAATACTCATAATGACTGTTGTCAGTGTTGAGTCGACAACTGCAACTGTATGCTGGAGACTACGCTACATAAATTTTAATTTTTGTCTATATTAGGTATGTTTGTATGAAGTTTAATACATATGTATTTCTAGAATTAAAAATGTAATTAGGTACTGCTGGTCACGAGGTCGACACACACGGACACAAATATTTATGTGATGAACAAAAGTGTTTGTGTTTGTCTGGTTGTTTCTTATGTATTTTATGTATTTATTTACAAAAAAAGTATATAAGTATTATACCCATTGTCTAGTACCCATAGTACAAGATCTGCTTAGTTTGGGACTAGATGGTGCTGTGTAAAATTGTCCAATAATTTACCTACCTATTTATTATTATTTATTTATTAATTACAAATTAATTGTAAGTTCTTCAAACCAAAGAGTCCAAATACGAAACTTTTTCATTCGCAGTTTTTATCGTCGCATTGGTGATGACGAGCTGCATGTGCGTGTCGCAGACCCCACCATCGTGTCCCTGCGTTAAAATATACGAACCCATGTGTGCCGTGGTGGGCGACAGAGTCAGGAGCTTCAATAGCTTGTGCGAATATGACTGCGCACGAAAATACTTTGCCGGAACTGCAAAAATATTGTTCAAAGGAAAAAGATGTGACGAGTGAAAGCAAACCTCTTTTAAGTTATTCCTCATGCCCAATTCTTTTTTAAATTATAATTTTTATTTATAACTAGTTGGCGGCTTTTATTTCATTCCTTTTTTAAAAATTACTTACATTTAGTTTGCTAGAACAACAAAATATCTGTGAGGTAGGAAATAATCACATTATTAGATAGGTGGATACAGGAAAACACCTTAGGTATAGCCTAGCTCATTACATATGAACATGAAAAGCAGGTAGACACTTTCACTTGGCGTGTTCCTAATATGCCAGTGCAGATAGTCACACCTATTGGATGAATTCTATGTAAAATTCATACTTATCTACTACTAATGATAATTTATATTATTTAAATTATAAGGGTTTACACAAACAATAATAATATAAAATTTGCATGCTATGGTATCTGCTTAATATGCACAATGAGCACCGAAATAAGCTTATGTTAATTTTATATGTATAATGCGATGAAGTACAGGAGTTTTATATTCGAGACTAGCAGTGATGGCTGATTACTGGATACTGGCGGTAGTTCGAATTTATATCCAAGGCACGTATGTACAGAGGCCAGCAAATCAAGCTACTCCAATCTGTCAAATTTCTTTGATAGATTTTACTTTAATACAAAACCGTAAGGTTCATTTTCAATTGAGAATATTTGACAGTTTTGATTAGCGTGATCTGCCGGCGTACATAGAATTTTGGGATTTATAATAAAGATGGTGATTTATAACAATCTGGATGCTTATACTGACTACTGCTACCGGTAGTGAAAGCCACAAATAGGAACACAAAGAGGGCCTTGGCCCAGCAGTGGGACAATACAGGTTAAAAATATGTTTTTAGTTATGACTAAGTACATGCTTAGATAGCCAAACGCCATTGTCTCAAGTGGGCTATTATAGCCGATGAAATTATATGATAAGATTTTCTAAAACTCAGCAGTAAACTTCAGGGTAATGAAAAGCAGAACTTATGGGCTGGCGATCAGGTAAAGATGGATTCGTTGAAACATGCATGTTACACGAGTGACATGCAAGCAAGGGACCTAACGTGCGATATCATTTTTCAGTCGCATTATCTCTAGATAGGAAGATAGTTTATGTAGGAATAGGTAGGTATAGATCGGGTATCGGTATGACCATTGGACTGCCAAGTGGAAGGTCTCGAGTTCGAACCCAAGGCCAACCTCTGACTTTTCGAATTCATGTGCATATTAATAATAATTAAAATTCGCTTAAACGGTGAAGGAAAATATCGATTTCAAGGTATGTGAAAACTTTCTTGCGTGGTCGCCCAACCCGCATTAGGCCAGCGTTGTGGATTAGCTATAGCCTAATCCCTCTCATTCTGAGAGAATACCTGGGCCCAGCAGTGGACCAATATATGAGTTAATGATGTTGATGATGATGAAAGATATAAGGATTAGATGATAGTTTACTAGAAAGATTTTTATTTTTTACGTCGAGTAAAAATGTTACGATTTATCGCCACTGACTGTTTATCAGGTTTTCTATATTTTCTTTACTGTTATACCTAACATTGTTTCAGTTACAATTTTCGTAATGCTTACGTTTTTGACCACATTTGTCGAATCCGATCGACCCCGCTGGGCAGAATTGGATTGCCTGTGCCCCATTCAGTACGACCCTGTGTGCGGTTCCGACAAGATTAGATACACTAATAATTGTTATTACAAATGCAGACTGGAATATTTGAAAAGGAACAGACTTACGATGATTCGCAAAGTGCCTTGTTCCGAATTACCACCACGCCACGACTGGTGACAAGTAGCGACATCTATTGGCAAACGTCGGTGATTCAATATGTTAAACAAATTAAATAGTATATACTTGCATGTTTTTTTGTTCCTTTTATTTCACACTAGCGACCCGCCCCGGCTTCGCGCGGGTTTACATATAAATATATAGACTATGACACTCACAAATAATGTGGCTTTCTATTGGTAAAATAATTTTCAAAATCGGTTCAGTAGATCCACAGATTACCCTCTACAATCTCACAAACTTTACCTCTTTATAATATGTAGATTTATGTCAGATTATCAGCGTGACCTAAGTTTTTTATTTTACGCATTTACCTAATTTGCCACCCCAACCGACATCGTCAGTCATAATAGTATATATTTGTCGGTAAAAAAGGTATCTCTACAATTTTATTTCATTTCGTTCTATCATGGTTGCTACAAAACTATCATAATGATAAGAAGTAATTAAATTCAAACTTTTGGGTATTTCTATGAAGTGGCAGCTCGGAATTTGGATTTATGCCGATGAAATGGCAATAGGATCGCACCCTGTTGTGTAACAGGGAGCGATACACATACCGGCGAACTGTGGGTGGACATGAATACACCTCTGCCTAACTTCGATGAATATAGGCGTGATGTCGATGTTAAAATACATTTAAGAGGTCCAGGAAGTGGCAGGCCAGGTTGCTGATTGGGGGCAATTGCTCCACCCACCACCACATGAGAGGGTAGGTAAAGAAAATAAAAACAAACTGACTAACCTAAAATTAAACTACCCACCATTATGTTCACATTGTTTATTGCACTATACTATGTACTTAACTATACTGTTGTACCCACAGATAATACACTGAGTGTATATTGAAAGGATATCTATAATTACATTATCACAGCAGATAGGTACTTTATTATATTTATATACAACAGAATCAATTTTCAAATTTCTATACAAATAATCACACAAATTATATTTTTGTGAATGTTTAGTTTTACACTTGTTAATTTGTATTATACAAATTATTTATAGAAAAACGTATGTCATTCATTTATTATACATTATGATGTAGGTAGGTAATGTACCTATTGTTATTAATTTATATCTTGTAAACATACAAACATTGTAAGTTAAATAAAGACTTAAACAAACAAAACACTTGAATAGAATAGAATTATTTTATTGCTCGACTAGCAATAATATTCAATACAATGTACAATTTAAATAATAATAAATAAATAATGTATTTTTTTTAGTACACACAGTATATCCATTTTATATGCAATAGATACATTTTACTATAAGCAATATTCAGGGCCAAATTTAGGCCAAGGCACAAGGCCTGGCCCCGGGGCCTCCGCAGAGGATGTTTTGTCTATTCCATCAATTTTTCGGAGCCTCCACTTTTATGTGGCCACACAACCTCTACAGCCTGAAATCCCTGGCAATATTGTCTTATTTCACCTATACCAAGACACACACAAAAATATACACTAAAAAATGTATTAAGAATTGTATATAATTAATTTTCGATAACAAAATAAATTAAGGTGTTATTTAAGTCATCATTATGAACAACTCTGCAAACAAAATATTCACCCAACTCAACCAATTTATGGAACAGTTGCTTTTTGTGTAATTTTGGGGTTGGTCACATAATAAAAGTTGTTTATATCAACCTCTTAAAATTAAGCGGTAACTGAAATATAAAAGGGTATACATGATGCAACTATGTGTGAATAATATATAAATAAATAATATTTTTAGGACATTTTTACACAACACCATCTAGTCCCAAACTAAGCAGAGCTTGTACTATGGGTACTAGACAATGGATATAATACTTATATACTTTTTTTGTAAATACATACTTATAATACATAAGAAACACCCAGACAAACACAAATACTCATGTTTTATACACACAAATATTTGTGTCCTGTGGTAATCAAACCCACGACCCCATCAGCAGTCCGGTACTCGAACCGCTAGACCACAGAGGTCGCCAACTAATGTATAATGTATGACAAACTAGGAATATTGTCATAAATATTATAGTATAAGAAAGATTGATTTTTTACATTGCATTAAGTTAAAGTCCATAAGAAAGTATCACTTTATATGCATTTTTGTTGTACTTACTATTCATAAAATAAATTAACACAAATTGGTCACTTGCTGAAAAATATTAGCTCTTATTTATTTATTTAATTACGGCACTCTTGTACCTAGTAAGTGTATAAATTATTATTACAAAAACAGCTATAACTGTTTTGAAAACCTAAGCTAACATACACACACAGATATTTTCTTGTACTCAAATATAGGCTGAAGAACTACATTACAATTCTTTGTATAGTTCAAATACAATTCTTTGTATAGTTGTCTGAAATATATAAATGATAGATGGAATGCACCAAAAAATATATTATTTGGTTTAATAAAACAAATAATTAGAGAATTAAAAAAAAAACAAATTCACCGCTATGGTATGTACAAGTAGCCGATCTCATTTTATCATTTAACAAATACCACCCAAACTGGGTTGTTATAATTTTGCCCAATTAAAACACTGCTTGTTTAAAGTTAAATGAAACTAATTTGTTAAATAATAGTCATCCCCTACTATAGTTAACACACAAGTCCCTTACAGTTTTGCAGGCATTAATTCATTTAATTCAAATTTTTTTTTTAAAAAGTCTGCAGTATAAATATTTCTAGGTAATAATGACTGTAAAAATAAATGTGTGATTATGCCCGTCAGACCCCACACCTTGTGCTTACCACCAGTGTACACAGGAATGACTAAATTTTTGTACATGTACCCACCATGATTGTTTGTATCACACAACACTCTCATAGGAACAGTAAATATGTCAGCAACTTCATCTTCATTTGGTCTCAATTTCTTCATGTCAAAGTTCTTTATCTCACCAACGACGGGTGTGACTAGCATTTTTGCATCTCGACCCTGTACTGTACACATTTTGGACCAGATATCAATATCTTTGGGAGGAATACCTATCTCTTCTTCCGTTTCACGTAGGGCTGCATCAATCACAGTTTCGTTCTCGTCCAATTTACCGCCGGGGAATGACACCTGGCCACTGTGGGAGCTCAAATTGGACGATCTAAGTGTATACAAAAGGCATACTTCACCTCGCTCCACGCATAAGGGTACCAGAACAGATGCTCTGTGTTTTGGGGTTCCACTTTTTAAGTATAAGGGTGGTAATTCACTTAGATTAGCTATACACCTTTCTCGAGAAGCACTAGTTAAAAGTGTTCCTGGAGATAGACACATGATTACTTTCGAAACTAATGAAACAGACTTCATTCAGTGTAAGTATATTCTGAGTCTAAAGTCCAACAACGTAACGTAACGTAGCGAACCTTGAACCTTCGCTTTTTCATATAAACTTGTTACTTAGTAGGTAATTTATATTAAATAAATTAGCCTTGAGATAAAATAAAACCAATTTAAAATTAGCTGTCAAAATGACATTGACAATTTGACAAACGAGTAAACGACAGATTGGATGAACTTGATTGCTTTATTATTTTTTTCAGGTCGGACATAGTTACTTATTTTTTTTTTCAGGTTCGGCAGAACTTTGCTAACGTAACCGGACTTGGCGATGGCGATGCACCGTATGCCTCGAACCAGGAGCGCTATCAGCCGCTAAGGGCGTCCCTTAACGGGACTCGATTCTCAGCTTTAGGGCGTTGCTAGGGGGATAACTATTTAGGAGCGAATTTAAAGCTACTGGCATTACTGGGTCTTCGCGACGAGCTTCGCCGGCTAGGACGACTATGAACAAAAAAGCACCATTGCTTATAAGTCAGAAACAGATATATAACTAGCATAGAGCAAAAAGTTCTCGCTTTATAGTAACCTGTTACTAATTCATAAATTACTACTTGAGCGCTCGACGAAAGGTCTCGAGTTCTAATCCAAGGCACGCACCTCTGACTCGCTTAAACGGTGAAGGAAAACATCGTGAGGAAACCTGCATGCCTTAGAGATTTTTCTCGACGGTGTGTGAAGTCAGCCAGCCCGCATTAATTAGGCTAGCGTGATGGACAGTAACCTAATTCCTCTCAATCTGAGAGAAGACCCGTGACCAGCAGTGGGACAGTATATGGGTTGATGATGATGATGATCCATCATCGAAATGAGTCTTCCCGCTTCGCACCTCTGGGCATGCCATCAAACAGATCCAAGCATTAACTTCTGCGCATATTCTGGTTATTATATCAAACGGAAACTTTGAAAGGGAAGTCCCTTTCAAAGTTTCGTCTTGATCCAGCTTTAATAATAATAGGTAAACAAGTTTTAAGGCTACTCTGTTCGTCACAATCCAGTGGGACACATAGGTTTTAATTTAAAGGTGAAATAACAATGATAATGACGACGTCTGTGTCTAGTGATTTGTGTGTCGGACTGCTGATCACGAGGTCGTGGGTTCGATTCCCACAGAACACAAATATATTGTGATGAATGTAAGTGTTTGTGTGTGATTCTTATATATTATAAGTATTATTTACATAAAAAATAGTATATAAGTATGTATATAACATTGTATAATACCCATTATACTAGTACGACCATATTGTATACTGATTAGTTTGGGACCTAGAATATTTATTATTATTTTTATTAATACCTACTTTAAAATATGAACTCTTGGGAGTAATTAGACGAATAAAAACTGCCAGAAAAATGTCAAAATGCTTAGGCTAGTGACATAAAACAAAATTAAAATCGAAAAAAAATCGCTAAATCTTTGGATTACAAAATTAATCAGTGATATGTGCATTTATAAATAAATAACATGACTTCTAAAGTTACATTTGGTATACAAAACATATTCTCCCTGGCAGCCCGTGAACGATGTATGACAAATATCAAAAGACTTACCATACCCAGATATGGGAAGATTCCAACGGACTCAGCATCCGTACTGGTGCCGCTCTGTAAAGTAGGAGAGAAACCCTCGCTGCTGTATACAGTGCGCTCCACAAACTTGAGGACTAACAGTGGTGAAGTATCCTTCCCGGGCGGAAGAACTGATCAAAACGAATCTCCTGTGCAGACAGCCCTGAGGGAGACTTATCAAGAAATTGGACTGGCACCAGATAAGATAGATATTTGGGGTCAAGGACCTCCGCTGCCGGGCCGTAATAACCAAATCATGATAACCCCAGTAATAGGCTCAATAGCTGCTTTGACACAGGAGGACTTGAACATTAATACTGCAGAAGTCTCAGAAGTATTCACTGTTCCTATTGAAATGCTGTGCGAGGCTAAAAATCAGTATTATACTCAATTCAGTAACGGTTTTATTCTACCAGTTTTTGTGGTAGAAGAATACAAAATTTGGGGCATCACCGCCTACATAACACATTCATTTTTAAGTTCAATGTTGACTAAAGATATCTACAGAAATGAATGGATGAAGAAGAAAATAATTATTGATAAATCTGGTGAAAGGCAGTCATGAAAACATTGGTTCTATCTAAATTTTTGTGCTATTTATTGTAAATATAACATTTTTTCTATTTCGAAATAAAGAAAGGTTGTTTTAATAAAAATGTTTATTGTATAAAAGCTAGTATATCACATTGACAGTACAGATATAGGCAGTTGTCATTGTCACTGACTACTAGAAGCAAGGCACAGAAGCATGAATAAATTAAGTATGGCAATATTTTAGCAGAAGTTTTCTGGTTACATAATAACCAAAGACAATAAATTAAAATATTAGAAATGAAAGATAATAGGGAAATCATAGAAACAAAAATAAAACACAAAACAAAAAAATATTATCCAGGTTTATTCCTTAACATTTACATTAAAATCTAGTAATTATTATTTTATACATTGTCCAATCGACATGATGGTTGTCTCTCGCCCTTGTCTCTATTGTGTGTGTACTATAAAAATGTATTGAATTTGCAAAATTTCTTATAAAAACATGAGAGTTAAATAACAAAAATATTACACCCTCAAAACTGAGAAACCAAATGTCTATTATATAAATAGGTGGTCCAACTTAAAGCCTCACTCCTAATAATCTATTGTAGTTTGATAAATATAGATAAACACATAAACATGAAACAAAAAAAAATTATAAGTACATACTTATGACAAAAAATACCTTTCTCCACAAGGTTTGCAAGATAATAAGGCAGGCAAGAGCGCTAAGTGATTGGTTATAATCATCAATTGCAAATAGATGAGAGTAACAATAAGGCAGAGGGGGTAAAACAAAATGGCGGCGAAACTGAACTCATTAAACCTAATAATTAATCTAAAGGGGCCCAAAACGAACGAAGATAATTGAATACTGTGTGAACCAACCTTACAACTATTGTGAATATAATACAATAACACATCCTGGGCATTCGTTGTGTTTGAACACTGAAACTATACTAAAACTATGTTAAAAACTTGTAAAATCATCATTTTCCATATACAGACAAAGGTACACTGAAATTTGTTAAGATTGATGCAACATGGCTTTAAAATCCACATTTTAATTTGTTCATCTCCTCTGCCAAATAAACTTACATCAATGGAATAAAATGCATATTTTATATGTTTTAAGACCACTCCAAGCTATTTTATGCAAAATACTAATGGCCACAATAACTTCTTACAATTTGCAAACTATAAAAATAAAACATACTGATTTGCTGAAGATGTCACATTTGCAAAATATTGTCCAAAAAATCTAATAAATAATCCACATAATGCTAAGCTTTTTCCAACACATATCCATTAAAACTTATTTCCGATTGCACCAAGCCGTACATACAATCTCATAGATTTCGAATCCACGAACAGAACAACGCTATAAACGAATTAAATACAAAAATATAATTTCCAAATTATTTTGGGACTAACGTTAACCTCTTTCCGAATAAAAAAATGCTATAGAAAAGTCTAGACGACTAATGTTACGAGGCGCTGTGACACTATGATGTGAAACAGGCGACTGGCGAGTCAGTATCACACTGAGTTATATAAAATCTCAGTACTGCGTCGCGCATAAGCATAAAAAAGGCAATCACTTCACGTATAGCTGTCCAACGAGTACAGATGTAGAAAGAGCTAAGTGCTATTTTTCTCTGAATCATACAGATAATTAAATAAAAATCTCGAATTTAGAACCATAAGGTAAAATTACTGCATACTGCATGGACAGCTACATAGACGCTGTTAAATTTTGGCAGCATTATTTTCAACTTTATTTTTTGGCTGCAAAGATATATTTTGCAGGAATGCATCTTGCGGCCAGGCTGGTGGTATAATTTAGAATAAGTTTACCGCCTACTATTGTACCAAGGCATGTGCGTGCCGCTGAGGGCTTACTCGGCGTTACTGTTCTCGCTCACGTCGATAGGGATTGACGTCGTGAACGTCGGCGTCTCGAGTTCTTCGTGTTTTTTCATTTTCAGCGCCTGCAATGATATTGGAAAATGGTTATTCTATAAATCCAGTGTTTAAATATTGAGTTGATTTGAGGGGAAAAAGCAGTATTACTTAGGTTATAGAAGATATTTGCTGATTACTTTTAATTCAAATTTTATTGTTAAACAAAAAACAATATTAAAAAAGGGTATAAAAACATGTAACAAGTAATTTAAGATTATAAAAAATCTTATGTACAGCAAAATACATATTATTTACCTATAATTGTTATTTACAGCAAATAAAAGAATATTAAGAATAAGTTATCTGATTAGAAAAACAATAAACAGATACCGCAACCCCCCACACACCGTGACAGCAAACAAAATGCTACACTAACACCATGGAGGATGTAATTCTGCCTGTTTTGATTATTTAAAATACGAAATTAGTCCCCAATATCATTTTCACTATTTTCAAGTTATAGGGTAACTCGACACTATAATTTCATTATTACTGTCAGTAGTACCTACACATAATGAGTAGGTATCGATGAAATCATTAAATCTGGACGGATGGCAGCCCTGCTTCGTAAAAATGTGAACAGTTATATTAAATAAAACATGTTCAATACACTTGAAAGTAGAGAAAATAACTTTCTTCATAAACAACAAATGACAAAGAGAATACGAATTACGGCTTTTAAATTTTTTATTAGCAATGAAATGTTATGACTGTAAAATCGACTAACGATGTTATTTGTGAAGAAATGATTAGTCGATTTTCAAGATCCCAAAGAGTATTGATAGCGGATTATATTAAAAATCATTTTTTAAACAACAATTCGAAAATAATTAAAGAAGAGTAGCGTATGCGATTTTTACAAATGGCGTGCGTCTGACATTGATATAGGCGAGTATGTTTCTATCGAATGAATAAGGATGTGACCAAACAATGCAATGTTATAGCACGTATGTCAGTGACGTCACGTTAGGACACCCGCGAACATACCACATCCGTAGGTATCTCTTTCCGTTGCAGTGTGGGCGTCGGCGTCAGCACCAAACCTTTCGCCGATAACTGAAGGCGATAGTAACACGATAGATAGAAAGTATAGAAGAACCCAAATTAAATAGATAGATGCGTTCCGTGTCATATATTACACGATTACATGGTAAAATAGATACATATCTAGACATCAAGCCAATAGGTATAATAAAATAAATTTAACAATAATATATTTTGTATTTTTTTTTGTTTTACTAAATCCCGAAGGAAAATGAATGGGTCACCCGAATAATCGACTAAAGAGCAGTACCTGCGTCAGACGTTACGAATTAGTAGTAAATAGTGTAGTGATTACCTGCTGCAGCTTGTAGTGGTTGATGATGTCCTGGTCGGCGGGGCAGCTCTGTGTGAAAGCGTCCAACTGATACATGTGGTACATGTAACGCCAGAGGGCGCGGAAACTCGTCTGGAATTGCAAGGAAATTGACGTCACCGTAAGTAGCTTAAAATAATCCTCCCAGCCTTTCCCCAACTATGTTGAGGTTGACTAACATGAGTATTTGTGTTTGTCTGGGTGTTTCTTATGTATTATAAGTATGTATTTACAAAAAAAAAACTTGAGAGGTGTCAAGGGACACCCGGATGGAACGAAGTTCCTTTCATTAAAATTTAATAATTAAAAATAAAAAAACCTGTATACACTCAACAATTCACAACGCGCGAAATTCAAATATTGTCATTCAATCAATAATATTTGAATGCTTGTCAACAATATTTGAATTTCGAAAAAAGTGTCGTGACAACTTTTCGTAAGAACTTTTTCCGTCTAGCCCCCTTTCACAACGCGCGATAAGGAACTTCGTTCCAAAACTTCGTTCCAAAAGTATATAAGTATTATATCCATTGTCTAGTAGTGCCCTGCTTCGTTTGGAAACTAGATGGTATATAAAAATGTCCCAAAAATATTTATTTATTATTTATTATTACTTCCAGTCTAAAATATCAGTATTTTACACGAAGCGACTACCGTCAGAACTGCAATCCAATTGTCAGGGTAATACCTATATCCTTTTTGCGCTTCTGACTATTACTAACGACTGTCAGAGATGTTCGTATGATAACTGGAACCGTGGGCTTTACGTGCTCTCCGAGACACGGAGGGATCTCAATGTGTTAAGAACGATCACCCATCCGCAGACTGACCGCGTCTAGCGCTGCTTAACATTACAGATCGGTTGATTAGCGTAGTTATTACTTAGCCACGAGCCCCTCACCGTATAATATGGCTGAAAATCTAGACCCCATTCAGAAACCTTGGTAGCTTAATTGGCTAAAGCGACTTGTGTAAAAGACTATTAAATAAAATTGTCTGTTTGTTTCAGCATTTCTTCTCAGAGGTCGTCAGCTAGGAAATGCCGGCGACATTTAGTATAATTAAATATTGACTTGTAAATCTGTCTTAAAAAGACATCTGTTTGCAGAAATAAATATCATTTATCATTTATGTAGGAATAACGAATATAACTTTAATAGTTTTGGTAGTTACGTACCGGTATTTCGAAGTCAACGAAGTACTTGCCAGCGACGCGGATGTGCTGCAAGCGAGGCATCAGCTCGCAGTCGAAACAACACATTGTGTCGCCCGTTAAGAACCTGCAATTATGACAAAAATAGATGTATATAAATGAACTCTAGTACCTATACTGCTAAAGATAAGGTGTAATTTACAGTGTCGGTGTAAATATCCTCTGTACGCGGAAGGCGGTTATTCTACTCTCCTCTCGATTAAAACCACAAAGTTTTGCTCGGAGACACTGGAAACTCTTTCGGTTGTCTATCTTAAATATCGGAATTGGTAGAATGTAATCATATCAAGATCGCTTGCGAAACTACCATCTTCTATTGTTTCTATTGGAGCATCCTCAATTTTCGTACTCACACACCTTTAAATAAGGCTTAAATTAACATGCATCAAGTACGAACCATCCATCAACAGTCAACTTTAGTACTTATTGCCTAAGACACACGGTGTATATTACCTAGTACCCCTGCGTTCCAGAAGTCCGTCGATACGGCTGAGGTGCGCGCGCAGTGCCGCCGACTTCTGTTCATCTTTGCGTACCAGCACCAACTTGAGCTTCGAGTACAGGTTCTCGATCAGTGATGCCACTTCCTTGTCCTGCAAATTTAATAAAATCGTCAGTAGGTATTGTAGAGGTCGCTACAAGGAATTAGCATATGACTGGCTGGTTTGAATAAGAAGAAATAATTAACATAACATTTGAATCGTAGAATGTTTAGTCAAGTGATTGATGGTTGTCACAATGAGATTTCCCTTGACCTTGCAAGAATAAAGTCCTAATTAGCCTCCTAGCATCCCATAAGGGTCCTATAGTATATACTGAAGGCAGAATTGTAGCAAGAACCAAATCGATCCAGCCGTTCTCAAGTAATGTGCTTAGCAACGAACATCATTTAATTTTTTTACTATATTTAGAATAGTCTCATCTATTCAGTTTGGTTCCTATTGTCTAGTGCCGCCTCGCTATACTGACACCATAATGAGAAAGAAAAGTCTATAGTAATATTATAAAGAGGTAAAGTTTGTGAGGTTGTATGTGGTAATCTCTGGATCTACTGAACCGATTTTGAAAATTCTTTTACCAATACAAAGCCACATTATTTGTAAGTGTTATAGGCTATATTTATGTATATAATATATACATGTTGCACCCGTGCGAAGCTGTGTTACTAGTGTTATATAAATACAGGTTTACTTAGACGGTAAGGTTCAAATCGAAATGTTCATCTATTTGTTGCACTAGAAATATATTTGTACGCCGGACATGGCAGAATATGATGAACCTTAAAAAAGCCTTAAGATCTTTGATGTACCATATTCGAGCAAATAAATTATTTGATTTGATTATCGACTATTTGACTTATCGAAATTCTAACTGTCATTGTACCGTACAATATAATATTAATTATTATAATATATTTTAAATATTCTCAATGCGGATTGGTGCAAGAGAAAGGCAACTACAAAGGCCAATGTCTATCTAGCACTAATTGTCTTCATCCATTAGTTACTAGCTCATAAATCAAAATCAACCGTGAACCAGTTTATAAGATCGGTTGAAGTTATCAGGAACTAAAATACAATTTTCAAATCAATGAATACATTTCATTATTAGGAAGCACCGTTCAGAAGATTGACATATAATTATCATGAGATGCACAAAAAGAGGAGAAACAAGTCCCAGACACGGCGCAGGCGCATAGTACCGTAATATTGGCACTAAAAAGTTTGGCTATCAATAAAATCCTTAGAATTTTTTTGCAAGGTGTGATTGCTTTTGTGGCAAACGTAAGATCAAGACATCGTATTCTATCATTATTCCACTTGATCGGTAAATATAAAAAGGTAATATCGCAAACCGGACGCCATTTGATAGTAGTGTTCGATTACAACAATGTTTTTTTTTTTAATTTTAGGCGCCTATCGACCTCGCGTAAATATAAGACTACCATCAGGTTGTGAATAAAGGCTTTATGCCTCTTCTGCACTTGAAACTGGAGTATGTTACTCATTCCACTCTATAGATAGTCTGATGAAGTGGAGTGCCTAGCAGTCGTACGAAATTCGATGGCCGACCAAACCAAATTGACAGATATAACACCTATGCCCATTACAAATGTAACTATAATAATTACTTTACCAAATATTTCGGTGAAATTAGGTAAATTCTGAAGAACTGAAATTCATTCAACGCCCGCGAGTTCGAGACCAATAGTGAACAACCCATATTTATTAAATATAAAGAGATGAATAATCTCTACTTCTCTTCTGCCGTACTAATATTATAAATGCGAAAGTAGCTCTGTCTGTTACGCTTTCACGCCTAAACCGCTGAACCGATTTGGATGAAATTTGGAATAAAGATAGATTAGATATTGGAGAAGGACATAGGCTTTCTTCTCGACACCTTTTGTCTCAAAAAGCCCTTTGGAATGCGAGTGAAACCGCGGGCAACAACTAGTAAATAAATAAATATTTGGGACAAGCTGTAAATCCTTTGTAGAATGTTTAAAATGTAGGTATACCTGTACAAATAAGTTGTGTCCACCAGGTACGGACTTCATGATGTGCCGTTCGATCTTCTCGTTCTCCAGTATCGCGAGTCCGTTGTCGATCAGTATGGGCGGGTGTGTGGCTTCGAAGTTGGTGCGGAAGTCTGGTGGAGGCTTCTGCATGTCTACTGTTGTCACCTGCAAACGGAGAAGCGTGCTGTGTGATTCAGAAGATTCAGCCCTCATGATCTTTCTATCTCCGTCAACGAAGTTACGAGCCGTTCGAAAGTTCTTCGAAACTTCGGAGTCCGATAAAACAAGTTTCAAATTCAATTTTTCGAACGGGTAAAAACACATCGAGAGTATGGACAACTGTCAAATTGTGTTGTCATTAATTCTTAGTTCGGGTCCCGAACGAATCATCCGTCCGTAGGTCATACGGAGTAGGAAACGCCCGTAACGAAGGTCGAAACTACGGACTTCGTGCTTAGGGAGTAGACCCCCAGATGTGTGGAAAATGGCTTTGCCCTGTACTGGGACAATATACAGTAGATAGATAGAGATCTAGACTTCGCGTTCCTTCCTCTTAGTGGGCTAGTCGCCTTCATGAACCACGTCTTTGAAGAGTAAAGAATGTACCAGAATGGGGACAACACAATAGATCACATTTGGTCGAAGTGTTGCTGGCCATGCCAGCCCCCATAGTTATATAAGATAATTCTTCATAAAGAACGCTGAGAAGTAGACTTCCAAACCGTTTGAACTTTTAAAAGGCAGGCATTCTTGAGCTTGATCTACTTACACATCGTATCAACTACGTACATCTTTTATTAAAACATTAGTAGTTGGACAGGAAGACAAGACGTACCTTTAAGCTGATGGTTTTAAGCTCAGCTAACAGGTACAGGTCCATGAAGTACTCCTGGCAGAAGAGACAGGCACCCTTCCGCCGGCCGTCAATCGTCGATGCCTGCAACACGAAAAAAAAAACCATTATCAGAGGATACTATCACAGAGTATTAATACTACACCAATTTTCTCTAGTATGAAATGTTGACATATTTGTAGCATTCATTCATTCGTCATCAGCCCATATACTGTCCCACTGCTGGGCACGGGTGTCCTCTCACAGAATGAGAGAGATTAGGCTATTACTAATTAATTACCAAGTTGGCCTAATGGGGGTTGGCAGACTTGACACGCCGTCGAGAAAATCTCTAAGGCATGTAGGTTTCCTCACGATGTTTTCCTTCGCCGTTTAAGCGAGTGTTAATTAATTATTAATACGCACATGATTATATGATTATAGCCTAATCCCTCTCAATATTAGAGAAGACCCGTGCCCAGCAGTGGGACAGTATATGGGTTGATGATGACGCACATGATTCAGTGACAGCTTTTTTTTTATAGTACGGAAAATCCTCATGGATCCTCCGCCACCCGGGGAGGTGGCAGGGTGTGTCGGACTCGTACCGACTAAAAACCGCACTTGCCTTCACCTGCCCTATAGTCATGGGCATGGGATCCGCGAAATTCGCCACGACCATGACAGGCTGTTGTCCAGCTGTCGCTGGACCCCATCAATTAGCGAGGCCTTTCCTTGAATTGCACTTGAAGGCACGCCTGTTCACCACAAGCATGCCGTCCACTGGAGCCATTGTCTGGTCATTCAATGACCGCCTAGTGGTATGACCATTGGACTGCCAAGTCGAAGGTCTCGAGTTCGAATCCTCCTCTCCTCTCCGAACCTCTGACTATTTGTAACATAATCAGTGGCAATTATTGAGATGTTACAAAGACCTTGACATCTTTACAAAAAATTTGTCAACTGGAACAGTCGTTCAAGTCGGTACAAATAAGATTCAGAATGATTATATTTTTCCTTTCAATAATAATTAATATGTTCAAGTGTCTTTGCCATTTCTTCCTCTGTTGACATAAACTGTGTGTTATCAGAGTGTAAAGTGGTTTGTCTTCCTTCTGCCAATATTAAGGTACCCTTAATGACCTGGCTCTGCGTGCTTAGTAACGGTATTTCAAAGCCAATGGCATCCATCTGGCGATGACGCATGACGCTAGTGCAAGTGTTCAACAGCTTAATAATAACAACAACCGAACTATTGTTTGGAAAACAATATTATAACATCTGGCAAACAATTGGAGAAGAGTGGTTAGGTCATTAGATGACTTTCATGTTAATCAAAACTATGAGAGGTTTGGTCTTCTTTTACATATATATTTTTTTATACCACTAAGGTAGCAAACAAGCCAATACGGCCACCTGATGGTAAGCGGTTACCGTAGCCTATAGACGCTTGTAACACTAGGGGTATCACTTGCGCATTGCCGACTCTGAAAAACGTAAGAGGAATAGTTGGGTTGGCAGTATAAGGGTCACAGTCCCCCCATTACCGACACACCGTTTCCTCCCGGAGCACTGGCAACCTTGCTCACCGTAAGGAACACAACACAGCTCAAGTGTCATTTCTCTTGGATTTTCTACAAGGCGGAGGTACTTCCGCAGTCGGGTAGCTCCAATTGGAGTGGAATTACTCACACTACGCCTCTACCGCCCTACCTCTCTTAAATTATTAGATTATATGTTCTTAAGGGTCGATTGATTGTCTGTAATTTGATCTGCGCTTTCTAATTTCGTAATCATTCTCCTCTTCTTCCTACCCTTATCCCAACTATGATGGGATAGGCTTCCGATTTCAGAAACTAAAACTAAATTAAACATTTGCATGAAGGCTAAGTTTGAATCAGTTGCCCTAATATCGAAGCAACATGCTGTACGTATGGGGTACTAAAAATGCATGGGATTCGCATCACATGCGTCTTTTGCTTGGAAAAATCATCAGGTTATTGGTGTCAAGAGCCAGAAATACATTTTGGCCTTTGTGAATGACGTCAGCGTTACATTTACAGGCGAAAATACACATGTGTACAATGCACAAACATAGCACCTATGTTTATGATTACTTTCGAGATGAAATGTAAATTAATTGTTAGGGGACAGCGCTTATTTGTACGAAAAAATCTTAACATTACATAATGCAGATGTAATATTTCTTTGAGAACGCTATTCCGTATGGCCGACTTATTCCGTCGTTTAATTAGACTTGGTAATTAGTAATGAGTAACGTTTGTTTGTTGTGAAATATAAAATTAGAAGTTATGCAATTTCATTTTGTTACGGACGCTGTTGAAGATTTTACTTTTTTATTTAAATGTTTCATTCTAGGTAGCGTTTTTTGTATATTAAAAACATAACACTGGGAATCCTCGTATACCGTGGGAGTGTTGATCAAACAATTCTTATACACTTTTTTATACTGATCCAGAACAATAATACGTGTAAGTATTGGTTATTTTCTTATCTCTAACTAATAGTTTTGGGGTCCAGTCCAGCACATCGGGACTGTCAAATTTCTCCAAATTATTTTAAACCTTAAAATGTTGATTCTCAATAAATCAAAATGTAGAATTGTGATAAATGAAAATGTCATAAACGAAACCTACTTATGTATTATTTGTATCTACTATCGGAAAGAGAAACGCTGGAATGAAATGCAGATAATTATTGTAACATGTTAATCGTTTATGCTATTAGTGAGAGTTTGGTTAGAAGCCTTTCTCAATACAGTTGGCTTAACCTAACCACGCTGAATAGGAATTAAAGGAAGGTTAATTTAAAAATCGAATGAGAAAATTTGACAGTTCATGCTAACTTTCATGTGCTGTCGACTGTACCATAAAGGATATTCTATGGATTTATTTATCTAACTATGGAATCAACAAAATACAAAAACATTAGCATATATACATAAATGCATACAATACAAATACTACTTCACTAGCGCTAACTACATGGGCCACACATACAATTGTATCTCTGGAGTTCCGTATGTAAAATATGGGATGCAGATCTATTTGCTGTCAATACAATTTTGTATTTGGACTGTCAGAAAGTCTACTGTCAAGTTAGCCTGCGTTATCTTACTGCGGTTTCTCGATATTATTAAAAAAAAAACGAAGCCTCGGGTGCACGTTCGCCATGTTGGTCTATTTGAAATAAAAAATATATTATTCCCACAGAATACCCTTTATTGTGGTAACAACAAACAACACAGCCGTAGTTGGATCCTGTCGTCAATAAGGTCATTGTCATCGATTTGTTTTTGGTACAGCATTCTCTATCAAATAGGCCATCCTAGCTATTCTATAGATTGCAAGACAAACAAACACGCATGATTTCCTTTTCCAGGCTCGCCGTGCTCAAGTAATAATATTTAGCACACTGGATCGTGACTATAAAATATCATTTCAGATTTGTTACAAATAACAAGAGCGGGCAATTTTGAAAGACCAGTATCGTCTAGTATCGTCATCATTTGCAGTTTTATATTGTTAGTTCCAATGCTGGTAAGGCATAGCCAGCATAAGTCAATCTTTTTTGCCATCCCTTCAGCCTCGTTCTCCATTTAATCAGAAACTTCTCTCATAGCTTTAATCTACAGGGCTACTTGACAAATATAATTATTTTGAGCACTTTTTATTTATCGAGAAGTTTTAGATGCTTCTGTATGACTTTATAGGAGCTTGTCACATGCCCATAGCATTTTTTGTATAGTAGATAATGTTAGATTGCCTGATAAAACTTTTTAATCCCTCTTTATGGCTCAAGTTGTTGACTCAATCGCCTCAAACAGATTAGAAGCACAAAGTTGACACACATTACGTTCGGGTACATTTAGTACTTTATCGTTAGCTTTCAGATAAGCTTGAGGCAAGCATCACAATATAATGCTTGGAGTCCTTCTGGGGGATAAAATAAGTTATCCGTCTGTAACCAAATTATCAATGACTAGCAAGCTAAAATGGCAATGGGCCGATCGCATCTCGCTGACAAACCCCAGAGCAAACGAGTTCTCGAGTGGAGACAGAGTCTAGGTAAGCGTAGTGTAGGATGCCCGCCATGTGAAGTGACGACTTGCGAAAGGTAACTGCTAGGCTGACTAGTGACTGCATTAGGAAAGCCGAAGATCGGGCTCTGTGGCGTCATTAGGAGAGGCCTACGTCCATCACTAGACGAATATGGGCTGATGAAGTTGTATGTGCTGATTTAGTCTCAGGCACCAGTGAAGCTGCTAGTGTTGAGAAAGTAGTCTTTTCTCTGTCTCTCAGCAGACTGGTTAACCGATGACAAGAGAGGTACTGTTTTAATTTAAGTTCTACCAATTTACAGCTGTAAAGTCATGCGTGTGTCGCATTGGCGATGCATGAATGACTTTGCAGGGAGACTATTCAACGTGAGCCTGTTCTTGAGATATTCATAGATATGCTAGATCATCAAGTTATCATTGTCCCACTATCTGATAGGTTGGCCCACTTCCTCCTCAATTTTCTACCTTCAGATCTTCAAAAACTTGGTTGGCTTTTTAGGAGTGTAATTTTTTATGTCAGCAGATAGGACAACCTTTTTATATGATCGCGATCAGGGAAATATCAGTGTTTTTGTTTACAGTTAAAGCCTCCAATTTATTTCCAGTTTGCTTCACGCCTTCATACCGATACCCATAGAAAACGCCATTCCCAATAACCATCTATGTAAGTGCTGTTTGCCTTTCATTTTTCTCACTTTATTTCCATACTCGCCTACATAGAGCTATTCGAAAGCTCATTGTTGCAAGTTTCATGTCATGACTCATCGTGAGGATTTGAGGTCAAAGGGCCTTACACGTTGAGTAACGCTATTTCTGCTGACTTTCTATGATAAATACTAAAGAGATTCCTTTGTTGGACGAATGGTTAACACTATTTAAGGGTTTTTAGTACCCAGGTATTGAGCTTGTCGTTCTATACTCATGTGAATTGGCAGGTGGGAGATAGGAGCACTTTCTCCCAAATTAAGACGGAGACTGAATTGGTGGTTTACCACTGCTCGGATCGCGAAGGATCCCGTAATTTTAGTCGGTAGGTCATCCAGTATGGGTGGAATCCGACACAGCAGAAGTCCATGAGGATTTCCACACGCATTAAAAAAATCCGTATGGCTAAAGGGTAGACTAATGCAATGGAGAGAAGAAGAGATACTATTTTCTTGACACATGGAGCATACTACGCAATTTTCTTACATCGGCAACACGCAATTGCATGTTGGCGATTTGAGAAAATTCTACAGGGCAGTATTCCGTGACATATTTTTGTCAGATGATCACGTCTTTAGCCATTGTTTTGCCATGAGATATACGACGACATAATCATTTCGTCACGCAAGCGTCACGTCAGGTTAGCAATGTTTGACATCACCGTAGAAGACTTCACCGACACTTAGAAGGTAAGTTACTATGGCCTTAATGCTTGTACTTAGATAACATCCTAATAGTACTTTCTCATGTGGAGTAAAACCGTTTAATAAAACATAAGAACGTTTGACTGCAAATCTATACGCACAACAATGTACTATAAAGAGAAGTACGCACAACTGCGTAATTCACTTACTTTCCTTCATAACAATACCACAATAAATTAAATTTTCCATCGCTAGAAAGGGATGGCAATAATGTTGTTAGTCCGACCACAAACGGCTGTCACGGTCAAGTGGTTGAAGCACTCGAAGCTATATTTCATATTTTACGACAGAAACATGTAAATAATAGGTTGTTCATGTATATCGCGCTATGAGACGAAATGTTGCCGTGACAAGATAATGACAAACATTTAGAAAGACAAGACTCCGCTATGCTGTAGGGCGACTAACGTCGACAGCTCTCGAGAAAACTTGTGAACGCTAAATTCTAATGTGAAAAGGGATGTTGTCAAGTAGTCTCTTGAAGGTGTCTCTATAACAACACTGGCTATGACTCGCAATTTAGAAGTACTCTTTAAGTAGCACTGTCACGTTTGTTTGTTCTCTCATACAAGTTGTCACAACTGATCTTACTCCTTTAGTTGCTCGAATGCCATTCTAGGAATAACTAGGAATAGGACATAGCACTAGTGTGTTTACGTGGGAATATGAGATAGTGAAACAAACAAGGCTAAGTATTGCAATATCTACAGACTGACCTATTAAAAACCTTTATACGTATTAGCTACATTGTTTCTAGTAAATGTGTCATAGATACAGTGATGATGTCGTTAGCTGGTGGAATAGAAACTTGGTGGTGCAATGGTGCGTAACGCGGGTACGTCACGGAGCCGCTGCGCTCGCGCATATAACTATCTGCACCATGTAGAACAATGTGCACTTAATTAAAACATTGTTCAGTTATCAAATATTATAAAGGGCACTTGATAATATGACCATTAGATGAATAGAATGACTCATTTGTTAAATTCTGTATTTTGGGTAGGTATCAGCTGTAAGAAAAGTCCGCGTTCGTTGCGATTAGGTACATTGTGGCAATTACAAGCTCAGAAGTAGCTATATCATTATAAGAAGGGAAAAGGTATCCTAATCCATTTTATAAACCGCACGGTAGTACACAAACAAACAATTGCATTCAAATAAAAAGTGTAAGTAAGTATAATAACATAGATAGTTAACGTTCAACGGAGTGTATCTAATACAAAATTCAACAATAAAATATATAAATTAAAGCAACTTTCAAGTGGAAATGTATGCGATAATATGGCGGAAGACGAAACGCTCTTGACTGCAATCAAATGTATCACTATTATGTATAATACCACAATTTGGAACAACGTTAGTACAATATTCAAATGAGTTTAAAGAAAGTGGGTACACTACATGTCTGACTTGATAAAACCAAAAGGAACGACGGTCTGCTCGAATTTAAAACTCAACAAAACAATTTAGATACTGAACTTAGACAATTAACCTTTTTTTTTAACTTGATAAAATATATGTATAACATTTATATTTGTACAGCATTTTTAATGCATAAATTTATGATGAAAATGAAATAAACCCTCTCTTCTCGACTACAAACATCTCAATGAATGTCTCAGATGTGGGTACTCAAGCAACAGCAAAAAGTTATTAGAACGACAAGTAGTAACAGTGGCCAACGATGCACGACGCGGCATACAGCGAAGACAGGCTGAAAACAAAATAAATTACAACGCCAAATTACAGCATTCTAGTTAAACACGATAGGATAAGTATTGTAGTGGCGTACGATATGTAACCGACCAGGCGTGACAAACAAACATCAGAGTCAACGACATCACCCGAACATATAAGGCACTTTCAGTTTCGTGAAATCGAAAGCAGCACATACATCTCCCGCACACTACAAGACGCGCCATTTTTGCCAAGATAGCGTTGAAAAAACTTGATAATCCGTCACGGCCCGTTGCGCCGGCGCATCCAGCGGCCATCAATTTGTCAATTGCAGCAGTTTGTTGCTGCGTTCCGCCTTCATGTTGAATTCGAGCGATTGATAGTCGACGATGTAACATGGATTTTGTCACAGCTAGCGTGTCGACAGTGTTGCGTTAGTATTTTAAGCATTAATGATGCAATCATGAATGTATAATAGGCCTATATCTATATTAAATACCTTGAGTTCGATAGACTGGGATTAACAAATCGTCTATGAAGCCTGAATCACTAAGACAGGTACTAGGGAAGTGCAGTGACCCGCGACAGTGAAATGCAACCAGCACCTGACCACAGACCGGCCTTGGTCACCGTCGTGAAAGCGTACCCACCTCTCTAATTACTCTCGTCTTGCCTTACATAGAATCCATTCCCTTAGAAAATCAGTCTTTGATAAAAAGTGAATGATGAATCGACAGCGAAACTATACCGATTTTAATAGATAAAGACAGAGCTGACGTAATATTCTTTTTCAAAATAATTAAAAAAATGTTTTACGTGCCGATTAATTGCGGCTGTAGCTTCGTTAAAATGAAATTTTAGAAGCATTCCGCATTGCTCCTGTCAGCTGCGGGCGCACTTCCGCGTGATTTAAGCGCGTTGAATTATTAACGATTGTGCATTACTCTCACTAAAGTTGGCGATTCCTAAAATAAACAGAATATACCTTGGGCTGTTAGAAGGGTCGTCATTATTCCTTTAATGATAATGGATCCTCTTAACATATGAACATCAGCGTTTGGAGATAAGCCAAAGTAGTTAAGTAAATAATTATGTTGAAAAGCGGGCCTATTTGTAACAAAATCCTAAATGAAATTGACAACAGGACAGAACGGGGTCAACAAAAAGTTTTATGACTCCGGAAACACGAGGGCGCGCCAACTTGCACAATATGCCGCCATCCGGTGTGGCTTACATAGTACAATCACAATGCATATGCACACGACAGTCTAACCGATCCTCGTCAAGGCTCATATCTGCACGTTCGCGATAAAAAATACTGTTTACAACTCCTTAGATTTGAAACACGTACTGTAACAGTAATTCCCTTGCAGCAGACTACAATTTAATTAAGAGTGAGTCAAGTTGAATAAGGAATGAAATGGGTGCTTTAAATTCTGCTCGTACGGCGTGTACCACTTATTTGTCTAACGGTATGTGATAAAGATTCTGAAGGTTAAGCAGCAACGTCCAACGAATTGAAAGATGAAGTTTGAAATATGTTTGCTTCTAGTACCGTATACTGAAAATACATATTTATTTCGTACGCCACGAATATATATTAGTACATAAAACTTTATTTTGGAAAGCTATGGTAGTTTATAAGCTTCCTGCGGTTTATAACTGTAGAGTTAAACTGGATTCGTTGTGTTCGTAAAGCTAAGTACCTATTTATATAGTTTTGTTAGCAATCGTTTTGAACGTGCAGGCAGGCCTTCGTTACTTTAAAGGCGATGGAATCTGTGTGGAGTATCGAGCAAGAATTCTCAATAGCTTTATCTTTAGCACAAGTCTATTGAAGATAACTAAGATATAACCAGTGCTAATTTGTACCTAATTAAGGATTTGCTCTGTACAAATGAAGATGTTTGAAACGATATTGTTTTTGAGCTTACATTTTTAGAGTAACTTGAGTTTATAACACCAAACATATTTTGTAACCAATTAAGATATATTAATGAACCCCAGCAAGCTAATATAACAAAATTCATAAAGCAAATTTTTGGGCGTCTGACCGAATTCTCAAATTATGACCAGTTTCAACAGATGTTTACTCTATGATGTTTCCCGCTTATATACGTATTAAATTGTGGTGATCTCAGAGTTTTATAAGTATTCATACGTTAGCTATTATAATGACATCATGGCGTCGTCGGAACCATCACAATTCACAATAAGGTTTATAATATATTGGCTCATAGATCATGAGCTGGTCATGTTTGTTCTAGTGCATTTAAAAGTCCAAAAAGAAGATGAGTGTAAATGATAACCTAAATACAGTAAGACTAGCTTTAGAAAAATCTGTCAAGCGTGCATAATATTTCAATAAAGACGCGTAGCCGTTGTTACGATATCGAAGAATCATGTTCCATATTAGCGTCTAAAGAGCAACTCGAGAACGTCGTGATTCCAATTGCAAAACGATTGAACTTTAAAAAGAATTTAGTTTTGTTGGAGGCACCGAATCCAATGGATCAAATTCAAGAGCTGTGTTCATTTTTTATTTATTTATGCACATAATGTGTATATTTTTCGTGTGCAATCTATTGGTTAATAGTTAGAAAGGGCAGTGTTACGGCCCGCGACCCCAAGCCTCGTCAGCTGTTCAGAGAGAGGACGTTGTGAAACATGTAAAGGACAACCTCTTACGGCACGACTGTTTAGCATGACTCGAACTAGAAACTCACGACTAACATTTTGCGAAACTAATTAATCTCAGGAGTTGCTCTTATCCATCAAGATCAACAAGACTTCAAAAAGAAAATGACAATCCCAAACGGAATTGAGTTAATAATGTGGAATCATATAAAAAGGCCAATGCGAACACTAAACATTATAGAAAGCGAAAAATTATTACGACCATCGTTTCAAATATAAATACAGTAGGCATATTTGAAACAGGTACATCAGCCGACGTTAACTACGATAGTAACATGAAGAGTGCCCATAAACACTAAAACTCGTACTAAATTCAATCTCAAGGACCAGCGGTTAGAAGCACTCGTCTGTAGCTATAAAAATGGCTTTCCATAAATGGAATACTGCATAATTATTGCCAACTATCATCGTCAAGCACTAGTTGGTTTCAGAATTTCATTATAGGATAGTTTATTGTCGTTTTCTAACATGACAGGGCTTTGTTTGCCTACTAATCGTTTCAAATCTATAAAAAGACAATGGACTGTATTAGTCATTGGACATACAGAAGAGTACGCACAAGATTCACTTTGCCTGTTTTCTACCTACCTTCGAGAGACCAATCTTCGAACGGTAAAAGCCAATACGTAGTGTTTGCATGCCTTTTTTATTGTATCTAAAATCCTTGAGGATCATTCGCCACTTGGGTTATCCACGTTATAAGGTAGTTCTGACTTTGTGAAAGTGCTGCTGTTTACATACATTTGCTACGTAAAGTTATTAATGCATACCATCACGCCTGTATTCCCTGTACAGGCAGAGGTGTACTAATGTACACATGTAATAGGCGGCGAGCCTATTGCTATTAACCGGGCACAAATCCAAACTTCAAGCTGCTACTGAAAATTGTACAGCAAAACCCAAAAACACTGCTCGACCCCCAACTCTTGGGTTCGTTCCCAAACGGAACCCAAGACAGCGTAGCAGTAGCGCTTATGACCACTAGGCTGATGAGGCCGTTATAAGTTTTTCTAGATATTTCTGTACTATATTCACCTATAATATAGCAATATCTAGTCATCTGCCAAAATTTTTAATTTACAGGATACATTAGGGTTTTCTGATCGTATTAATGCAGCGTAGGATACCCTCCAACGAGATGGATAGAGTGACAGACGACCTGGTAAAGGATGCTAGGAGTTGGATGCAGGCGGCATATAATCGGTTCATGTGGAAGTCTGGTCAGGTGCTCCGCAATCGCACTGTGATGACTCCTTTAATCCCCATTTATGGAGGTGGTGGTTAGTTTGTCGCATGTGGTAAACGAATGCCCACTTCGTTGTTTTCCCGGTGGAATGTCGGAAGTCCACAAACTCACACCAGCCTGGCTGAAAACCTTAGATATAGACATTTGATCCATGCAGGACGACTGCCATACGCAATAATGATGTGGAAGTCTGTAGGTGCGTGGCCTTTGTTCAGCAGTGCACCGAAAATGTCGTTCAGATTAAAGAGGACAGGTCAGAAAACAGGTCGTGAAGAGTGTGTAAAATCATTGGATCATCAACCTAATTGCAATTATTCATTAGGGAATTCATTAATAACATTAAAGATCATCACATAATAAAATACAAGATAACGTTACATCACATATGGCCACCGCACGCACGGTGACAGTTGACATTTATTGCATGTCACATTGACGTCCAACAAAAATTGCAGCTGTAGTTTGATATTTCTCAAAGATCGCTACTTAAATCTTTTGATAGCTATGTTTTAATAAAAAATTGGAAAGGCTACTTGTTTATTCGCTTCGCCGCTTATAATGTCTTCAAACTTAGATACCTAATAAATTCTCTAAACATTTCATGTTCGTACTTCGCCTACCTTAATTAGGCGAAGTACAGACGCCAGCTGGTCAACCTATCCAAAACTGTCAAATATTCCCAATTGAAAATGAACCTTATTCTGTTGCTTTAAAGTTGAAAATCTATCAAAGAAATTTGACAGATTGTGGTAGCTTGATGTGCTGGCCTCTGTACTAAAATGTGTAACTTTAGAAACTAGATCAAAGTCGGATGTTAAAGTTAAAGCAAAATTGATTGTTTATTGAAAATATTAATAATAATTGCAAAATTGATTGTTTATTGAAAATATTAATAATAATTGCAAAATTGATTGTTTATTGAAAATATTAATAATAATAATTGCAAAATTAATTGCTTATTGAAAATATTAATAATAATTGCAAAATTAATTGTTTATTGAAAATATTAATAATAATTGCAAAATTAATTGTTTATTGAAAATATTAATAATAATTGCAAAATTAATTGTTTATTGAAAATATTAATAATAATTGCAAAATTAATTGTTTATTGAAATACAATGTAAGCTCTTAATTCAATATTCATTAGGATAATGATTAAGGATTTAACGGCTTTCGCAAGATTACCTTATTCTTTGAGCTCAAAACTACGTCGTTCTGCTAAAATGTATATCAAGGAGACAGCAAATGTTTTCACGATTGTTAATTCGTATCTACATGTAGCAGCCGTGGTTTCCAAAGTGTTTAATATATACTTATCAGCATTAACCATCCTTATATATGTTAGATCATTAGAAATTTCCACATGTTCCAAGAATAAAACTGCATTCGCATCGCTCTGCCACAACACTTGTACGATAATTGCTACAATTACGATTGTTATTATGTTCGCTTACGGACGCCGCCTCACGTGCTCGTCAGATATCTACGTTAAATGGCTTTTTATTATAAATAATGTCACTTGAAGATCGTTATCTAGTAAACGTGGTGTTTTAGTGATTGTAGCGGTCCGTGGATGCATCCATCCATGGTCTTTGAGGAGCATTCATAAATTTACTGTGTACTATCACAAGAATCGCGTACTACATAACCCTATTTATTCTCTATTTGGCTACGTGATGGTGTGGATCTTCTGCTGTATTTAAAATATCATACCTTGTTTAAGATTGGTCAGATTTTGATACAACGTTTTTGATAGATGTTTTGTACATTTCAGTTAATCTTGAATTAATTCGTCTTTTTTTGTTATAACAGGAAGCAACTCCGCTGAGGTATCAAAGGTTAAGCTATCAGCTGGCTTCCTTTATCCTTTAGTAACTTGAATGCTTCAGACTATGCAATTAAGTAGGTAATGTTACAATTTCTGGCTGTATTTACCTGATACAAACTTTCCAAAAGTGATTTCTACCTTCTCTTTATCTCCTTTTAGCTTCATATTTCAATTGTTCTGTCATTTAATAACTGCGATATATAAATCTTGTCAATTACCTGTAACAAACATAAAACATTGGTTAGAACTGCAATTAAAATCTGTTAGGTGTGGCTTTCAACGGCGCAATAAAAGCTCTCGAGTCTGCCGGTGTCTGCGATGATTCAGGCGTGTCTAACCAGCTAACTTTCCCCAGCCTGCCCCATTACAATGATGCGATGAACCGTACAGTTGCCCAATTCGACAGCACTTTCCCCCCCATTGTATAAATTTACTGAATAATCGAGCAGAAAACAATTTTCATCAACCGAGAGTTTGTTCGCAATGATCGATGGCAAGAAAGTTTATTGCGATATTTCGTGTCTCATTTAATTTGGAATGGAGTAAGATGTGACTTTTAAAAACTGTAATTAATGAGTTAATGAAATGAGAATAATTTGCCACAGATGTTTTGTTCGTATATGGCATATGAAATTAATGGTTGTTAGCAATCACCTGCTGAGTTCTCGCTCTCAAGAATTTAAACGTAAGTAAACATACTTATTACATTTAATTGTTTCTACAACTAAGAACTTCACAAAGGATACAATAAATTTATATTTTTTTTTTATGTGGTGGCGCATAACGAATTGATTTAACGTTGCAAAAGCAACAGGTATGTCCATCGGCATGGGACGGTATACTATCAGTAAATACATACAAAATTTTCTATTAAAATTTAATTATAGCAAATAACAAGTACAAGTAGGCAGACTCAGAATGCATAACTACAAGTTAATTAAACGTGCATTTAAAGTAAATATCACGAATGTGCTCCTAATTGTCGGCATGATTGGTTGTGATGATTGTGTTTCTTACATAATTTGTGGAGTTCGTTACTAGCAACATTTTTAGCTTTGCTGGCAGAAGCTAAAAAGTAAAGCCGAGGACAGGGTGAAATGGCGCACATTAGAGGAGGCGTACGTCCAGCAGTAGACTAATATCGGCGTCTTTAGTTAATAGAGATTAGACTAAGCTTTGCTATTAATTGTAACTAAATAAATAGTTTTGGTCCAGTGGCTGAGCGATCAGTTTTTACGTCACGATTCGCGGGTTTATACTTTGTATGGCCTACATACCTTATGGTATATGCTAGGTCTGGCTGTGTGTGTGTATGTATATGAAAATATGTGTGAGTAAAACGCATCTACAATACAGAAGAAAATCATAGTGTAGGCAACGTTTTATTTAAAATACAATAAGCAGTACTAGTAGATTACTACTAGAGGCCTACTAATTACATGCGCAAATAAATAAATATAAGAACACAAACACATACACATGTATGCAAGTAAATCTAATATCAACTAAATACTAAATAATTGTTTATGAATGTTTATGAATGTAACGTGTCTGGCAAAGTTGAAGAAGGTTGTACGAGTCGCATATCTGTGACTCAAGTTGACCTCAAGCGAGACGCATCAGATGACGCATCACCCCTGCCGACCGCAACACATGGGAACCAAGCAAGGCTATGCACAGCAGAATATTAACCCTCCTCGAACAGAAATCTGAGTACTTAAGTTTCAACCTAGATTAACAAAAGCAGAAAGTTCAAAATCGCCCATAGACTTTTTAACTAATGATAAAAATGTAACAAAAAAGGCTCCTAATACTTATTTTATCAGCGGAAACGGAGGATCAACAGAAAAAATCATATATATTTAGCGATATCTGTATAATGACGTCACTGGTTGGCTCGTTCTCATGCGACTTCCATTAGTCATGTCTGTAAGTTTGCCACTTGGATGTTAAGTGATAATTGCGATGGCCTTCGCGACAATGATAATAAGGAGTACCTGAGACATTAGGTAACGCGGAAAACGACTCAATGAACATTGTTAAGATATTTAAACGAAGGTAATATTTACACTGACTGAGATGTTTTTGGACTTAATATAATATATTTTTGGTCTTGTTCACGGAACAACATTTTGAATAACTTTCTGCTAAGCCTCCACGTTGAGACAATAATAAAGTTACACAGATAAGTCAAAGATTTTGAGGTGGAGAAGTGGTAGAACTTAGCTGCTGATTTCGTCTGTCTGTAGTTGGTGCCACGGCATAACCAAATATATACTGTTGCTGCATAGCAACAGTATATATTTGGTTATGCCGTGTGAAAGTGGAAAAAATAAGAATAATGTCATTGCATAATGACATTATTCTTATTTTTTCCACTGTTGAAGGGTAAACCAGTGAAATTATTGGACATCATCAAGATGTTGCTGGCGTCAACGAGCGGCCTGTATGCTTGTTTCTCATCTTATTATAATAAAAAAAGTCATAATATGCTATTAAATGGAGTGGTCTGGGTAACTTAAATTGATTTCTGGATGACGCATATAGTAATGTCCGTTTGTACTTTTATACAAGGGTATAGAATGAGACAACACACTTTGATTCCACTCAGTTGATATTATAGCTGAAGTCAGTTTAAAGCTAGATGAACAGTCGTTTGGTCTATACATTGTAATACAGAAAAAAAAGACCAGAAACAGCTGCTGCTTGCAGTTGTGTTTATCCAGATCATTAGCTGATCATGATAAGTTGAACATTCTAGAAGTTCCTGTCAGATAAAGTATAAAGATTGTATGAGTGTATTAGCACTTAGCACAAATGCGCGAGCGAATACCAGCTGACAGCATTGTGCGAACCGCGAACATTATAACTTGATTACATAAAACGATTGCACAACCTCTGTAGGTCATGATGTACTTGTAAGATTTTTTCTTCTGTAGAAATGCGTTTATTCATAGTGATACGTGAATGTGGGAAAACGCGTGTCAATTGTTATAATCGCGCATGCTGAGGGCAGAGAACTCACGGGGCCTATCGATGAACTGCAATATTGTTTTATACTTTACTAATCTGTATTATCCCTAAGACCTATATAAGTATACAACATTCCAAAATGCAAAAGTTGATCTCATATTTACAAAGAGAAGAGATTGCAGACAATCCTATATTTATTTAGGTACGGCTTACTATACAATAGTATAGTTTTTTATGAAAAGCAGCCATCTATACACTCGAATGATAATCCTATCATGACAGCTTTACATAATAATCTTAGGTATCTTGCATCTGATTACGCATCTGGGGAAATTTTAGGACATTTAGTTTCTTTTCAATACTAAGGAGAATCAATAACTTAATTTATATTACACAGCATTATTAATTACTGACTATAATATGACAACCTACAAATCTGGTTTATAAAAATATATTTTTTGTAATCAATGTTAGAAGAAATATTTCTAATTCTCTTATTACAAAAATTGCTCATCACTACACTATAATTGTAAATAATATAGGAGTATGTATTCATCCAAAAAACCATAATAGTTCAGCACATCAAGACAGAAAACAGTCACCAAGTACTGCCAAGGAGCATATAATTGACATATAAACGCCAACATTTATTCAGGGGCGATTATTGCATTAATTTTGTGGTACATCAGAATAACGACCAGTTTCCGTGTAAAACAAACAGTGGTTCTTAGATGGTCACAAAGCCCAGTGAGAAGGCAGTCACAAACCAATTTAGCTTATTCCGAGCAATTAGAGCCGGGTTCGTTGGCCGAATGTAATTGGAGACAAGTGAGTGAGATAAAGATGCAACTGATTTATGATGCCCAAGTTCTCAACAAAAAACTATTCGGTTTGATTTGGTCAATTCGTTGTAAAAAAAATTACAGGTCCCAAGACGGTTCCTTGTGGTATGCCCAAGTATTTTACAACGGTTTTTTGTTTGTGAACCATTATAGATTTTGACTAGCAACTCCTGCAAAGGTTACAGTACCGAGCTGTGTAAATAGATTAGTACCAATTTAAAAGTAATAGATGAAAAGACAACACATAACACCAGTCCTTGTAGAAGTCTATAGGGAAGAGTTTGTTTGGCAGTGGACCTCCGTCAGTGGCTTATATGATGATGAAATCTTCCAAAGCATGAACATCTTCCATCTAACTGATAGTCAATTAGGTATTCATCTAAGGCCACCCCATGTCCACCTTGGAAGATTTACATAATTGACATGATTAATAAATCAACAATTTTTAAGATATTTATTGACAAAGGTAACGGTTGTTTTATTTAATGGCCAATATCATTAATGGCGGCTTTTCATCAATTTAAATTGTTTCTTATAGTTAACTTTCATTAAATACATTGGGACGATTTAAATACCATTTTAGGAAGGATGATAGTAAACCAGTTTCTGTACATATGGCGATATAAAGTTCGTGAATCGTGAAAGTTCGCTGTGATAAACCTATTTTATAAAACTGACTGACTGCAAAAGGTTTGCAGTTTACATTAAATGATTTACAAATGTCTGTATGATTAAACAATTTCTATCCTTGTCATGTTTATAGCAACCAATTGAGAAATTTCAAGCAAGAAACCAAGTCAATATTTTATCATTAGATTAGTTCAAAGTAGCAGTACAAAAACTAGGTTAGCGAGGCCCTTTGCAACGGAAACCGCAGCTGTTGGCTACGATAATGCTGTGGTTTTGAAAATATCACTGTATTTTCTAGCAGACGTCGTTAAGGCAAAGCAAATAGCGGGGAACAAATGTAGCGGATTTCAAATAATATTTTCATAGATACTGTTGTTCGACCTGGTTGGCTCTATCTTTGAGTTACGCATGCAAATTTTGATTAGAATTGATAGGAAATCGATTAGGAGATAAAATTCGTGAAGTATTAAAAAGCCGCCAATTAATCGGAGTTATAAATAGTATTTTTTCTCTTAATGGAGTTAATAAAAATACAAAGATATTCCGGTAGATTATAATCGTATCTATAGAAAAACAAACTATGTTGGGATCGGCACTAATATTATCCATTCATCACTGCGCGTGCGCAAGGTGTACAGAAATCTACGCCAAGCTGATGTGGAGGCAGCAAGCTGTTGACGGTTAATTCTTTCTGTCGTACATCTTAAAAGAGCACTGACTACTATGGTTGCAATTAATATCCATTATAAATATTGCATCATGTATAGCTGCAACTAATACACTAGACACTACTTGTAACTGTTTTATGGTAACATCATAAAGTCGAATAACACTAATTTCTTATACAAAACAACCAGAAAGAGATTCATACAGAATAAAATGCACCTGTAAATATTAAAACTTTAAGGCACCATAATCCAGTCATTTATTATAGAAAAAAATACATGCTAAAAGCCGTAAGTGCACACTTACATGAAAAAAAAAGGATAAAAAATGTGGAGTGACTAATACATCTTTAAGTCTTTACAAGTAATGAACTAGTGGTGTCCTTAAGTGGCAAAATGTGGTTACTGTTTGTACCATTAACCCTGTGAACGATCACAAGTGGGGGACCGACATGTTTAATGGAGGAGGTGCGAGACGACACTGTTGTGTTGATTTATATTCAGTTGACACGCGACGATGCAAGTGTTAAATTCGGAAAGCAAGTGCTATTCTGAATTGTAAAATGTAGCTATGTCTATAGAACGAATTTCTCCGATCTGGTTGAAGTTCAATAATCAATTATCCATAATATACTATTGAAAGTTTTAAATATGGCGCTAGAAATAATTTTAATATAATATTTTAACAATCGACAATGTTCAAGAAATAAGCACTTCACATTATCTGCAAGTACTCGAAGTTATAAAGATACATTATCATTTGCGAAGTAAATACAAGTAAGTATGAAATATCTTACCAACATACTGGCCGCGCCTATAATATAATCCCTTAGACGACAGGCAGCTGTTTCTATCGTCCAGTTTGCCAATAAAAGTATTAGGTCCAGAAAAATGTAAGGTGACTCAACCAACGAGAACATTTTTATTTTTAATATCGATAAAAAATATTATAGACCTGTTTTATACGTGCTGCTTATTTAAATATGGGTGCTGAAAACCCGTTTGGCTTCTAAAAAAAGGTTTCACGAAATAGAATGAATAAGAACGGTTAAACGTAATAGCTTTTGTAGTCTAAACGTGTGCTGGAGATTGGATTTTCGTTCTACATTTTGTACACAAAATATAAGTAGTACATAAAAGAGATTTTTATCTAATCGTACCGTTATCAGTGTTATCGGCTAGAAACAATGCCGGGGTGCAGTGATGCCATGTATCATACAACCGGTCGAAAAATTAGCTGGAAAGTTTATCAAACTACAATTGGGGAATTTCAAGGAGGGTACGCAAAAATGTACAGAAAATAAGTAGGGTTGTATATCCGTAGCTTAATAAGTGGACAAAGCAACAGTATTAGGAGAGGTGCCCAAAGCACATTCGAGAATGCTAGTCGGCAGCAGTAGTGAAAGGTCTGGAAAGGCTATGAGATTACCTTCGAATAATACTCAAGAGATACTGTGATAAAATAAATATAAACTAACCCACAAGCTTTTTCATTTTCAAGATGTAACTTTTCTACAAATTGAGTTTCGATTTTGAGATTTAAAATCAGTTCCATATTAGAAACAATTTATGATCGCACTTATCGGTTATTTACGTTCTTTTCATAATAAACGACTAGAAAATCTAAAATACGTGACGCTAGCTTAAACATTCATTCAAATACGCTATTTTATGCGAGACATAATACAGTAAAGCGGTAAACATAGAAATAATTGCTCATCCGTTTCATTTTCTAAGAAAGTAAGTAGGTATTGGACAAAAACCGTAAATTTCATTCACTACCATTTAAACTAAACGCTTTCGAAAAATTTCTAATTGATGTACGTAGCAATAAATTCGCTTAATTTATTTATTCGTAATAACTTCTTGAGCACCAACATTCAAATGTTTTCACAGAAGCACCTGAGAGATGCCTGACATACTGAAGATCAGGAAAACTGGCGCAACAAGACATGAGATACATGTCTTGTCGGCTTTTGTCAAATCTATGTGAAAAATACTACGTGATGATAACTGATGTATAATAAATGTCTGTTTTGTCATGGTGTATTTTTGTCATTCTTCTCTAAGGTTTAGTACTTAGTCGAAAATCAATTAGAATTAAGTATATCCATTACACCGATTATACTATATTGAAACTCTTATAGAGTACGTATCGATGATGTATCAACATATGCGAAATAAAAATTGACATTTAATATTCTGCAGTATCAACATAAACGTAGTACAGTTTGGTAGATCTCGACGCCTAGATGAAGAATTGGTCAATATTTACAGAAGAACTAAAAGTGAAGTAGTTCCAGACCGGTCATTGAAATAAGCAGAGGGAGTCCTTCGCCCTTCACAGGCTAAAATCAATCATAATTATGACACCCAATAAATTAAATATATATATAATAATAGTACATTAGAAGACAATTGAGGAAAGCAAAATACCAAATATTTATGACTCGTAACGATGGTGAGTAGGTAATTTTAACTGGTACAAAAAGTTATAACATGGTTGATATATAAATAATATATTATGCATGCATTACGAAACATGTTAGTAGTGGTTTTAGCCGAGCATCGTTCGAGTTTGCTGGTAGAGATCCGGTTTTGCAGTGACTCACCGCGCGACCTCACGCCGACCTCTCCGGGGCTATCCGAATGTGTTCTTCGTCATAAGCTGTAAGCTCATGTAGTATTTGAGCAGAACCACCAGCATATTCTGTGATTTTCTTTCATAATTGGCACTTTCTTGATTAAAAGAAATAATTGTTCAGGCAACCACAATATCCAAAAACTGACGACAAATAAGGTGTATTGTCATACCTTCAAGGTTTTAAGTTCGTCAATGCTTGCGCATGTTCTATCGATCATCACTATAATTATTCTTATTAGAAAATAAAATCTGTATTTCAAATAAATCACGGCGATTTATTCAAACATTGGAATTATGTAGAATGAGGAAAATTATTGTGAAACCTCAGGGATACTAATTCTCATAAATATGTCTATTTAGCAACATCGGCTATTTACGTGTTGGGTTAAAGATCAAGATTGTGTAGAAACAAGGGATCCGTCAGTGGCATCAAATGAGCAACATTTTATATGTAATCACGCGACTAAAAGTCCACTCAGGAGCAATGGAAACTTTACAAAAATTCAAACGGCGTTATGGATCGAGTCCGTCTTTTTAAGCCTTTTTCGGGTGGGGAAATGCGCCTTATGCATGCCGCCCGCTCGGGGACGCGGGACGGTTATGTCGGGCTCTCCGGCCAGGTGGCCAGCATACCGACTAAACCACCACCACTACCACCTTGCGCTTAGTGATGGGATCACGGGAATCGCTCTCGCATGATCCGCGATCCCACCACGGAGTCCAGTATCGGACCCTCCTCGAGGGCTAAGTGCAATGCGACTGACAACCCCGATTCCGCCGCCCAATGCCCTCTTTGCGGCGGGACAGATGTCCGTGGTCCCGCCGTCCACATTTCGGCCGCAGAGGGTAGGGAGAGCGGCGCACCGTAATACCGGCACTCCTCTCCCGCCGCGGCCCCGTAAACCTCCAGCCGCAGTGTTGCCCATACAACACCGCGGCCCGCCTCAGTTGCTGTGCCTCCCATACGACACCGCAACCTACATTGGCCACTCCAATGCAGGCTTCGGTCAAGCCTGCAGGAGCAGCCCCTCCCTGGGATTCTACTTCGCTTCACCCTGGGCGTCCAATCCACGGTTACTAAGCCCCTCCCGCCGCGACAAGGCTAGAACCCCTTGGGGGAGAAGCCTTTTTCACCTAGCATTTAACATTCAACTACATACAAATGTCAGATAGTTTACAGCCAGTTGTTAGTAAGGACTGCAATTTAGTGATATAATTCTAAATTACGCAGCAGAATGTGTCACCTGCCCAATTTTTCAACTCAAGAGTAAAGGTAAGGCCTGCAATGAATAACCTTGCAATACCATAATTCTCTACTTAAAAAACATCAAATAATACGAATCAGGCTAGGAATATGGCTAAGTAACTACTAAGTTGATTAATCGATCTGCAAGGTTAATGTGCACTTTTCGCGGTTAGTCTGAGGATGGGTGAACATTGTGGCCTCGGAGGATTATTTTGGAAAAAAATGTTCCTTATTTATTACTACCTCGATGTAAACGCAATATTGTTCTAGGTTATACATTATATGAAAAAGTTACTCAATATTAAATTAATATTAATTAAAGTTAATGTTTCCTAACAAATCAGAGTGAACAACGCTTTAATTGCATCATAATGGATGAGTAAGCTAATCCATTGTAATACTGATGTAGGTATGTTTATTTTCCCGAATATTATCTGGATTCTTCGTGTTTATGATTCGAATTTTATAATTTTTTTCGCCCATTACTTCCACAGCATCGTCAATAGCAGAGCGAAGAGGTCGCTATGATTGCAAGTTATTATCAGTAATAATATTAGTATGCCTGACAAGGCGAGCTGTGCGAAGGCAATATTTACTCATCGCGCAACCGATGAATGCCGATGATCTAAGCACAACGTCCCTATTGCGAATACCAATGCTGGTTGTGTCAACAATAAGCCAACACTATAACCGCAAAATTACATTCTCCTTCAATACAATGCGTAACTATTTTGACTTTGACGACATCATCACTTTGATTGATTATGAAATTTAACCTATTCATTCACCTTTGTCTATAAATGTTTTATGTAAAAAAACGTTACTTTTGCTTTCATTAATTTAACACTAGACAATTTCTACGGTATTCCAAAAATTGTAGTTATTTTATATTAATCGTTATCATTCTTTAAACGTTTGATGCTTGATATCCTAGCTAGAATTTCAAGCATTATTAATTTAGTCATGTTTGTTATCTGTAATTATCTTCTATGTTTTGTCTATTGCGTTATTCATTCACATTTCTGTTACCAATCCTCATGGAAAATAGCATTGAATTTCACGTTAATTGCACATTGTTATTTGTCTACAGAATGCCATATTTAAATTTAATCAATATTCATTGTAAGATAATTTCATCAATCACAATATGTTTTGTAAAATTTATGGATAACATGAAATGATTTTTATAAGCATTGATCACCGGACATTATAAAATATCAAAATATCTAGAAGACAAGCTATTTGGTGTTTTCAATGATTTTTCCTGACAAATAGCTTGTATTGCATTGTCTGTCAAATTAATTACCCTTGCCACTTCTCCTGCATCAAGTAAAACCATAAAGTCTAGAAGCCAGTGGGCGTGGCACTACTATCACGCTACATACCCCTGTCTTATTAAATCGTAGAGTCACGCAAAAAATTACAAGCAACGGGTGTTACTAAGACCTAAACGCTAATTAATGTTGCAAGATATTCCATTTAATGAGCCGATTCAGATAATTACTTAATTATCATACACCCACATGACTAACGAAAGTGAAACATTGTTAACATTATAATCTAATGTGAGTCAAATTACAAGTACTGTAACTGAAAGCTATCTTGATAAGTTTTAACACTTTCCTATGTGTTAATCTTTATCATAGGGAACTTCAAAGCTCGCTACATAGAAGTGGTTGAAAGTAATTTTACGTACCTAGCTTTAATCTTGTGGTCCCGGTAGGCTTCAAATATAAGAAGCTGTTGTTTAAGTCAAAAAGTAATTATAGAAGATAATTAAGAGTGTTATGTGTCAAGAGGATGTATGAGTTATGCAACGTTTTCATGTCTATTATTCAATGCAGCAGGAGGTCGGCGCTACAAAGTTTGAATTATTAAAATTATTTAATATACAGAATTATTAGACGTATGACGGGAGAGCATCCATTAACTAATAACGAATTGACTATAAAACTGTAATTACTTTAAATTACTCAGTGAATTGAATCTCTTTTTTTTTGGTGTTACAGGGAACCTGTATTTTAAAGCAGTGCTAATGGACACGTATTATTCTTGAGGCTTGTATTGTACATACTCACTTTTTAAATACCAATGGGCATATTAATGACACACATACTATTTAGTAGGTACTTACATATTTTTTATAACAGGTCAAGTATAATAAAAGCATCACTTAATGAATAGAAAACTGGTAAACTTTGAATTGATAAAAATAATTTAAAAATGGAATAGAAGCGTTATCTTAAATTTGAATGACCAACGGTTCGTCGTAACGGCTGACAGCTGCGTGGCCGCCGGACATGCCATATGTGGTACAACACACCTTCGTTCTGTGTGTATAATTACAAATAATATAGATAGATAGCGATATTCTTAGATAGATATCAAAAAATTTTTAGTAAGCTCACTTAAAAGTAAAACTCAATAATAATGTAGTGATTAAATTTTATCCGGAATTAAAAATACGGATTAGCTTTTTATAAAATATTTTAATTTATTCAAATGAAATCGATTATATTCATTACTTATCTCATAGCATAATTGTTTAGTAGGATATTTTTTAATGTTTGTCTTCTTTTTTTTAACTAACAGTCCATATCTATACTAGGTTTTTGTTTAACTAATTTTGAAATTTCTATAATATTTGTTATTACTTTGAAAAAAGCATTTCTGTTGACCATATACTGAAACCACATAAAAAACCTATATCCATGACACTGCTTATTCGCTTCACGTGCTGTCGAAATTTTGTTGCAAAGTGTAACTCGAAAGGGTGGAACAAAATTTTGATACCTACATAAAGTAAGATTAGCAAAAAAAATAAAAACGTTTAAGAAATAATTACAAAAGGTGCGCGTGCGCGAGCTCCACCCTCTTTGCTGCGCACGGACCGATACCCCAGCCCTATTGGCCACACCTGTCTTAGAAAAAACAAGCAGAAATAGCCTAGTTTCAAGAAATGTGGCGTTAAATTAAATAAACACTAAGAGGGTTATACATTATTATGATACATATTTTTTTATTTCCATATTTACTTACGGTCGGGAAAGTTTACAGTCTAATAATTCATCATCATCATCATCAGCCTATATTAGTCCACTGCTGGACGTAGGCCTCCCCGAATGTGCGCCATTTCACCCTGTCCTCGGCTTTTCCCATCCAGCTTCTACCAATTAAGGTAAAGGTTACGAGGGTTTGGGACATTCCTGAGCGATTCATGAGTGAGTTGGAAGTCGCCATGTTTTAATTAATAGGACATGACGGCAACTTAAAATATCATAATGATTATTATTTTTTACAAAGGCAAAGGAATAAAAGCGTGTTGAAGTTGAAATTAATTTTGAGGAGAATTATTTCGCTTCCCAATTATAATTGGTATAAATTATGTTGATGACAGTTTATTGCAAAAACTATGACCACACAATTGCAGCGCAGCTGGTTACAAAAGTCGGAGCGCAATTCCAAAGACTAATGTTTGAGGATTCCAATTATTTTCTACAAACGATCTGAGATAAATAGCGCCAATGTTCAACCGCCGCGATAATTGTATCGAAGTACTTAACCTTTTAAGGTTTTAATGTAATAATTTTACGCATTCCATACTCGTAAAGGACTCGAAATATAGCAATCCATATTTAGTTACAGATTACTTTGTAACAAAGCAACAGGTGCTTTGCTTTCAATTATTATTGAACTAATCTAAATAAGGTTTAGGGTTTCGATAGTAGTTTTTTTGAATGTGACTTAATTTTCTTTTTATTAAAAACTTTTCCGGGGGATTTTCTAACATGCGTCATGTGAGATAGTAATGTCAACGTAATATCTCGTCATTAGCCACAGTTTTGACACAAGATATAGGACGACAAAATTAATTCGTGTTGCGCATGTTAGCCTAGCTTGTTGGATTATTACAAGGACAATAGTGTAGAGCCTCTCTAGTCAAGTTCCATATTTAAAATTTCGAAACATACGAGTCGACAGCGTAACCGCCCCCGATCCGATACGATTCAACTAATCGATGACCGTGAACATTGATTCGATAGTCACGTGCATTGTAATCGAATGATCATCCTTCTCATTTTCCTTGTTTTAAATTATCAAAGTCCATTTTCTATTCTATCGTTTCTCAACTTTATAAGCATCATAAATAGCCAAAAGAAATTGCGTCACTACAATATGTATATGTATTAATTTGACCAGTGTCAAATGAGTGTTCTTTAAATATGTAACTGTTTTAAATTAAAACAATTACATAAATAAAAGAATATTACGTATACAGATCTTATTTATGGAACATATTGCAACCCCTATAATACTGAACGCGACCCTCAGGTTGAGAAACAATGTTCTATTCGGTAACTTGTTGATCCGGACGTTTTTATCGATTAAGTATTTTTTAATGATGTAAGCACTAAGATTTACGGTCCAATCAACATTGTGAAAGGAAAACTAAATTTCAAATCCTTATTGTAATGTTTAGCTCTAGTCTGAGCTTGAGTTATTTACAAATAAACAAGCATGTGTAATATAGCACAAAACGTGAGAAATATTAGTAGATAACGTTACAAAATGTACGAAACAGCTGTGTTTTAATGTTCATACATAATTTATTAGCACGTACAATGCCTGTCTGGCATCTTTAGCTGCGGCTTTAGCCCACCTAGGCTACTGTGTTGCGTTGCGACGACCGACTGTCGTTATTTTTTTTACGCAAATGACACAAATGTCAAACCTAACTTTTTTTTAAAGAATCAATAGAGATCGCGGTTCGGTTACGCAAACTATTACCAGGGGCCCAGTGTGCTATTTTCTGGTGTCCAAAATGGACTTTCAATAATTTCAGAATTATTGTCGATTTTTGACAGTTGTCTACAAAATCTGTCAGGTCCTTATGTCATTTAGTACCATTGAAGGACCACTTCGACACAATTGAATTAACAGACTTGGGCCCCAGGTGACACATCATTGCTAAACACAGAAAAAAAATCTACTAACATTGGCCGTACTCGTGGTAGGTACACTCATGTAGTTTCAGGAAAAACGATAGCGTTGTTCAATGAGTAACTAATAAAGGATAATGATAATAGAAATATACCTAATTGGGGCCTTAAAGTTTCACTATTACGAATATAATAGTTTTAATAATTAAATGGCGTTTCCTTGTTTGATTAGGTAAAATATTACCAAAGTAGGTAATAAAAAGATCGCCCCCTTATTGCGTTAAAAATTAAAGTATGGATTAATTATGTATGGGAAGTAGAGATTAAATTAACAACAATTTTCAAAATTTGTATAATTGGACATTACTACGACATTTTAATGTCACTAATAACATTTTTTTAAGAAAGTAACGCGCGGTAGATTTTCATCAATATAATCATAATCATTTATTCACATAGAAGTATCTGCATTATTAAATGAAAAGAAAACCGCTTATTTGGACGTAAAATTAATTACGGTATGATGTCTATTGATGCACGATAATTTTAATTTGACTCATGTCAAGCTATCCAAAACTGTAAAATTTTCCAATTTTAATATGAACCTTATGACATTGTGTTAAAGTAGAAAATCAATCAAAGAAAATTGACAGATTGTGGTAGCTTGATGTGCTGCCCTCTGTACGTATGTTACACAGCATACGGCATGTAGTTATTAAAATTTCAAACCCTGTCCGAACCGCAGTGGTCTTTTAATATTATATAGTGGTATTTCGCCTATCATAATTCGAGCCGCATATTATGATAGCCGACGCATGCGTCCGGTGTGAACTGCACCTATCTAAATTCTGAATTCAATTCACTAAAAATCACAGAGCAGCGACACGGGATTTTTTATCATGTTTGTAACTTGTCAATTGTTGAGTTAATTGATGTTTTAAATAGGTAATACAATATTCAAAATTGATAACACTATAACATACTTAACTTATAGATACTTTGTTATATCATGGACCAAATAAAATAATGTATTTAAGTATTATACTTACATTATTATTCCAGAGAAAAATAAAATAAAACAGCGCTGCGTTCAATAAGAAAATCTTTCGAACATGCAAAGTGCATTCAAATGTGTCCGACACGCAGATTGTATCTTAAAATGAGAGGATATTTTTTTATAAGAAAGAATTGCAATAATAACACTGATACACGTACCTAGATTTTCCTTAAAACTGAAGAAATCCTCAAAAATTACCTCATGTGGTAGTTGCCAAATCTTTTCTAATAAGTCTATGGGTAACAATTATTGTCACATGTATGACAGAGCATTAACACTTGAGACCGGCTCGACCGATTTGGTCGATTTATTTTTATTGTGGTGCAATTGTCAGGACAAGGTTTGTATGAAAGAAAATTAGGGAATTCCCCTACCAATACGAGATCAATGTGGGCAGCATCGCGGGGCACAGCTTGTACGTAAATAATTCTAATTTCAAAGTCTCAATCGGATGAAGGACGTCTTTATTTTTAATTTTACGTAGAATGCGATGCAATGTGAACGTTTCTCGGTGTCGTTTGACCCACTTGAGCTCAGAAGGCGTGTCAGTGTCCTTCAGTGACAGGACGTGGTATAACAAACGGCTGGAATATATTAATATATTATTTAATATATTATTTACTGATCGATAGCAAAGAGAAAACCAACATGTATAATGTATACTTCGACTTGTATACTTTACGCCCCTCACGTTCGATGAGCAAATAAACGTGGGGGTGTGGAATTCTCCTCTAGTGTTGCATCTCATTGCTAAAAGACACATATCACCATTTCCTAATCTTCTAAGATTGACAATACTTTATAATTTCTGATTTACGCAAACGCGAACACTAAGACGATGCTCGTTAGTGGTTGTCTTAAACACTAGAAAAAAAAAAATAGATTCAATATTTGGCACACTATAGATAACTCCACCTCATTCGTTTACAAGTCTACGTCAAGAATTGGCACATATTTAAATGTATCGTTGTGATGTTCGACCCCAATGGTCTGGTAATTATTTTTCATTGTCTGTATTACCTAATTAGATTGTATTTAGAAAACCTTTTTTGGGTCCTGAGGGTCAGCTATTATTTAACGCCATATTTAGTACAATTGCTCGCATCACTGGTTAATAACAAGTTATGTGTAACGACCGGCTGTGCATCCAGGCGGCCAGCCAGTCATCCATACAGCCAGTTTTGAGTCCAATGTCAAGGCTCCGCTCCATTGGTGAATATTCGCCAATCGATAATAAACCGTTTCTTCATAATTTAAAAGTATATTTTGGCACGCATTTGCACGTATTGCAAAAACTGGCAAGCGTAGGCGGTCGAGTCGTGACAAAGGCCATATTTGCGTCACTTTTTGTGTTCAGACAGTTCAATAATTTATGATCGATTGTTGAATAAGTACAGACGCCAGCAGGTCAAGCTATCCAAAACTGTCAAATTTTCCCAATTGAAAATGAACCATACAGTGTTGTGTTAAAGTTGAAAATCTATCAAAGAAATTTGACAGATTGTGGTAGCTTGATGTGATGACCTCTGTACATGGTAAAATATTGAATATTTGTATAATTATTACTTCATCGCCGATGGGGCACCTTGCACAGATATTGACTTATGTATATGTATGTATATTAATAGATATCGAAATTATGTAATAAGGATTAAGTACTTATATCAGCTCTAGCCATAATCAATCATATTGATTAGAGCGCTGCCTGCCGTTTGGGGAAAAATGTATTTCAAAATATGTATAATTATAATTATACAATCAAACAGTAAAACTACACCTACAAAAGCTAATGTCCATTTGGCGTGTTTAATGAAAACATTGAGATCACTGCGTGGCAATAAAATGAATATATTTCAAGAATTTAATTAAACGTTACATCTATCAAAAGTGATCATATGCTAGTTTCACCTTTTTCTTATTAAACTGTTCTTGCTTGAATTAATAATTCAATTGCAAATGTAGCTGAATATAAGCAAATATGTATTATTTATTTTCATTATAAAAATAAACTGCCATTTACATTGAAATAAAACTACTTTTTACGGATTTTATCGCGTATATTGATATTATTAATCCCGACGTTTCGGACCCTTTACAGCGTCCATGGTCACGGGTAGACTGAGGTGGTGGGCGTCTTGATGATATAATTACTGACAGCTACACTACATTTTTTTTTTTTTTTAAATTGTTACATGATCAATGACATTTATTACTAATTATTAATTAAAACCAGATGGAGCCGGCATTTCCTAGCTGACGACCTCTGAGAAGAAACGCCGAAACAAACTCAGAGAATCATGGTCTCTTTTAGATATGGTTCAAACTCAATCGAATGTTGCGGCTAGCTACCGCAACATTCGATGGAATGGAATCTGGACCAGTCTTTCTCGAAGTGAGTAATAAGAATAACGCCTCGTTGTGAGGCGCTGGATGCTTTCAGGAGGCAGTACAATATAGAGATAATTAGTAATAATGCAATTTAAAAATAATATTTGCATATCTGATTTTAAGATGAGCAACCGATGTTAATTTAAACCAATAGAGAGAGATTTTTTCTAATACCCCCAGGCATTAGAAAAAATCTCTTAAGATGAGCATAAAAGTTTGAAATCAGAAAGAGTCGCTTTCATCTGTAAGAAAACGGGGGCAAAGAGCGGAAGTTCAGGGGACACGTGTGTTCAAGTGTTTGTGTAAGGGATTCTCTAATTATAATAGTTTTTAGATTTTAGATACACAACGTAATTGAACATCGCAAAAATGGTATTATTGTATTTCTTTCACCATCACGTATGCTAGGTGAGCATGCTAATCGTTCATGTCATTCGGTCCCCGGACGCACGAGCAGTCGCGTGCGCAGTGTCACTTTCCCCTGGATGGCGCCCGCGCAGGTTTCTGTTTCGAAGGCGCGCATGCGCTCTCTCGCGTGGAATGCCCGCCGCACTAGGAGATGCATTTACTGCAGGTACTTCGAAACTAACATTACTGAAAACTTGTCAGAACTAGTACCTTTACAAATACTATTATTTGTACTGTATCTTGGCATGCATTGCAGTAGGAGTTTTTAAGAGGACCTTTAAAAAAAATCCTCAGATTGAAATCCTTAGTCATAAAATAATTTTAATCCAACACACAAAGAAAAATTAGATAATACCTACTTAATTTAGAACATACTTGCAAGTTGCATTACTTGATTCGATAACTACTAACTAACTTTTTAGGCCGAAATGCAATTATCGTTTTCGCGGGCCGCTGACTTCCTAGTAGATTCGTTCTGAGCGCTCGCAAGCCTGTGCGGTGCCAATTAAAATTATATAATTCAAGCCAACGCATCTGAACGCAGTTGATGAATGACCAAAACAAGGTGTTTTACGATCAGCGAACACGAACCACGCTGTATACACTGCAATTGGCACCCACCCGTCTAGGCTGAACAACTTTATACTATGGTCATGTTAAATTTTTTTTTTTCGACCCTGAGAATTCAAATTAAATAAACTGTAAGTACAACATCATCTTACACCTTAAAACTGTTGCCCTACTTATACAAAGAATTTTTTTTTAAAGTGCAGGTGCGCGGCGCATGCAGCCGGAGTGTTGCAGGATAATCGTCTTGCCAATATGGCATAGTTAATTGAGCCGACCTCATCAAATGACGAGTGTCGTGTGTATGAAGTATTTATGCACTACGTAATGGGTGATATTACGTGAGCGATTAATAAAGTTTCTGCGTTAGGTTTTGGACGACAATTTAAATGTCAAACATGCGAAGCGAAGCAATTACAGTTTAGAAATGTAATACATAAGAAATATAATTATTTCCTAGCCAACGGAGTGCACTCAGCAATTCGAACACATTAAGAATAATGCCATCTATCTGTCAGAAACTTTTTATTCTGCTTTTTTAGTGACAAGGGACCAAAAAACGGGTTGAAAATGAAAAGAAACTACCCTTGCCTACCTACTTTGATAATCTCGATACAACGTAGATCAAGGTTTTTCCTACAGTACATAGGTTATAGGTATCCTCTATAAGCATGCAGCAATCAGAGAGGAGTGACGCAGGATTGTCAGGAGAACCACGAACCCTGACAAGGCGACCACGACCACTTTGCCAAGAGTGTAAGAAGTAAGGATGACCAGTAATAAAATCAAATATGAAATGAAAATTTATTTGCTTGAAGTATGGTAGGTATATAAAAGTTGGTTGCTAGTAAATGAGATATTATTATTTTAACAGTGAATACATTGGAAGGCCTGAACAGCGACATTGACTTAGTGACACTAGTTGCTATTAATACCTACACCAATGAAGTAAAGACTGTTTATAATACTTTTTGCACACATTGGCAACATTCAACCACAAATTAATGAACTGGTTTTCCGAATAATAATGAATAAGGTTTTATTATTCATTTTATCCGAGTAAACATGTAAGTTTGTATTACATAGTAGGCGATCTATTCTGTGGGATTACCGCTTTTGTTGATTTCAACAAAAAAAACAAGATATTTAAGAAACAAAATTGTTTTTTTAATATCTTATTTCCTCTAGCATTCACTTAACGCGGCCTATATCCATAACGTAACGTACCGGAGTAACATCAAGTATTCGTCCACTGCTGTGGACGAATACTTGATGTTACTCGATGATGACGTACACAGGAATGGGTGACCATTTTGAACACATTGAGACTCTGCTTGGCTAGCGCAGCTTAACCTTGCAGATCGGTTGATCAACGTAACTTAGCCACGAGCCCCTCACTTTTTGTATTCTGATCATAAAATTTATAAATACCTCAGAACTGGTAATAAACATAAATAAATAAAAAATTAATGGTGTTGGGTGTAAATTATATTACTTGGGAACCGATAAGGCTATTTTTTAATGTTTATATCCTGATTTTGCAGAATACCGAATATTCGGCTAGGCCGAAGCGCCGAATCGGCCGAATATTCGGCGACACTTAGTACATTTTTCAGAGCAGGTATAATTTATAAAGAAAAGCGCAATCGTCTGCTATGAATAAATGTTGCAAAAAATTTTTTCAGACATCATAACCACTGATAGATTTTAAGTACTAAAATATTGATTGATGGCTGGATGGATGTTAAAACATATATTTTTTATGAGTGACAAAAAAACGCTTGTTTTTTTCATGATTTGGCACTCTATATTCGACCAAATGGTTCGCAATATTCGGGCGAATACCGAATAGTAAAAAAGGCAGCCGAATAGGCCGAATACCAAATAGTAGGCGAATATTGCTGGCATCTCTACTGAATATGTTTTCGAAAAATTGAAAATATTCGTAACAATGTACTGAATACTGTTTTATGTAATTATGCTCAAAAAATTGATATAATGATAGGTTACTAGGTGCAGCAGTTAATTAAGAAATTATTATTAAAATATTATCACACAAATAGCTGCATTATATTATCATGATTCAATTATGAATGATGTCATCAGAATTGATAAGCAACTAGTTGTGTGGCTCCTCATGTATATGATATGGCATTATATTATATACCTGATTGTCCAGTTACTAGAAAACTTTGATAATGTCAGACTTAACTAATTTACTGATAAGGATATTTAAATTGAAATACCTACTTTTTGTCAATTGTATTTATGTGTAACATAATTTAAATTGTATTATGACAGTTCCTGTATATTTTTTAGTTTAATTTGGTACTAATATGTTATGGACTTTAAATAATTAAATAATTGGCTTTTGCCTGTAAGGTTAATCTATTATAATTGACTAGTACTGGGTTAAAAAAAATACAAAAATTGTAGGTAATATAATTATAAGGCATTTTTTGTCCAAGTATAGTATTTCTTTTTACCTTGCCAATTTTTTTATTATAAAAAGAAAATAATTAATATAAAAAACTTGAGAGGTGTCAAGGGACACCCGGATGGAACGAAGTTCCTTTCATTAAAATTTTATAATTAAAAATAAAAAAACCTGTATACACTCAACAATTCACAACGCGCGAAATTCAAATATTGTCATTCACTCAATAATTCGAAATTCAAATATTGTTGACAAGCAAAAAGTGTCGTGACAACTTTTCGTAAGAATTTTTTCCGTCTAGCCCCCTTTCACAACGCGCGATAAGGAACTTCGTTCCAATATTTAATTACCTATTAAACCAGTAAATTAAAAGTTAAAGTAAATTATTATTAAAAATGTTTACCATAATGTTAAAGTTAAAGTTTTTATATGGAATTACAATAATGGGTCAATAGTGGGTAAACCCAATCTAAGGTTTTTAAAGTTGAATAAATTGAGTAGGTATAGTTTTTACTTAAATACCTACTTACACCTTTTTGTTCCAATACATAATATAATAATATTTTTGGGAGATGTTACACAACACCATCTAGTCCCAAACTAAGCAGAGCTTGTACTATGGATACTAGACAATGGATATAATACTTTATGTATACTTTTTTTTGTTGTAAATACATACTTATGGTACATAAGAAAAACCCAGACAAACACAAATACTCATGTTATATCCACACATATTTGTGTCCTGTGGAAATCGAACCCACAACCCCATGATCAGCACTCAAACCGCTAGATAACAGAGGTCATCGTCATCTATTTATACATACATACTTAAATATATATGTATAAATAGAATAATATACCATGCATGGGGTCAGTGAGTCATCTGTTACATAAAGGTATAGAGTAAAAAGGACGAGTATGACTTTATTATCCTATGACTAACCAGAACCACTTAGGTACTTTATCTAATATATAAAATTCTTGTGTCACAGTTTTCGTTGCCATACTCCTCCGAAACGGCTTGATCGATTTTGATGAAATTTTTTGTGCTTATCGGGGAGGTCTGAGAATAGGCCAACATCTATTTTTCATACCCCTAAATTTTTTTTTTTAATGGCAAAACAACGTTTGCGGCGTCAGCTAGTATTATATTATTACCGTGGGAGAGCCATGCTTCGGCACGAATGGGCCGGCTCGACCGGACTTGATACCACGGCCTCACAGAAAACCGGCGTGAAATAACGTTTTCGTTGTGTTTCGTCGAGTGAGTGAGGATACCGGACGCCCAAACCCCTTAAAAGGGCGGCAACGCACCTGAAACTCCTCTGGTGTTGCGGGTGTCCATGGGCGGCGGTAATCGCTTACCATCAGGTGATCCGTCTGCTCGTTTGCCCACCCTATCACATAAAAAAAAAAAAAAAAAAAAAAAATTATATATAATTATGCTTTGCTCAAGCCCAGATGCCTCTCTGATGAGAGTTTAAGTATAACTTCTCAACTTTTAAGCAGTAGAGTACATACTGTATACTTATTGGAACTGTCATAATGAAGCTGATTTCTAGCCCCGTTTGTTGTCTAGAAGTTATAATAACACAGTTTCATAGTGTAACTAAGTTTGATAATAAAATTATACTTACTATACTTCCAAGAGACTTTTAGCATCAATTTGGATCCCTGTAATGATGTTATCAATAAAAATAATTTCTATTGCCAGTAAGATTCAGTAAATAGCGTCGATGTACCTACAGAGTGTATCATGTAACCACCTATTAAAATACCTAGATCTGTGCATAACTTTAGAATGAGATGTTATTACCATAGCCGATAAAAATACGCGCCAAACAACGAGACCAACAAAACAGTTGCTAGTGACCTAAATAGCGCGCATTAAAGGTGCAGTAATAATACACTTTCATGCATACGAGTGCGGCACGACGATGTCATGCCATTTATAATAATTGTAAGTGCAAAATGTTGAAAGAATATACTTCGCGCATTTAACAGAGTTTATCACGTCTGCCACCTCTTCACAATCTTCTTATATCTTCGAAGGCCAACTACAGTAACGCGTGCCGTGTTGACCGATGTAAGCAGCTAATCTTGGGTATAACACGTGTAATAACTATAGCTACCTTAATAATCAGCTCGATTTCTGGAACGTCTCCGTTCGCTGTTCCATTCTCCGCGATTTCATCCGACATCGTGAACTTCAAAAACACTTTAAATTTATCAGAAAATATAATTTTCAACACAATTTCACACAACCGTCACTGTTCCAAAACACCGACAGACTGCCTCACTTCAGTTTGGTTCGCCAATCGTCAACGAATGAAATGAACGAAAGTTTGTTGCGTTCCTAACTTCATATGCATTCGTTCGTGGATTGGTTCAACCAGCTTAATCTTTACCTTGTAAAACAAAATAAATTATAATAAAAAAAATTAAACATACCACCAAACTAGCTCTACCCTACTATAAACAAAACCTGCCAATATTTTGCACATTTCAATTTTTTTTAAATAAAGTGTATGGAATTAAAAATAAAATATTGACTAATGACCTATGTTTTAAAAGTGATATTTAGTATAGCAAGACTATCCATTAGGGTTATTGTCTATTCAATTTAGTCGGTACTCGGTAGGTACCCAAATAATCAACTGTGAAAATTTCAAAGAAAAAGCCAATAACACTGCTCGACTCGAGCTCGACATACACTCACTCAATAGTCATACATGGGACTGGGACCTAGAATATCGGTTACAACTCTGTTTAAACTTTAAACATAAATAAAATGCTTATCAATTTCATATCTACTCGACTAAATTCATTCAATCCAACACACGACACTTGGTGACTTGTATTTTATGGTATTTTTATGCGAATTGCAATTGCCAGGGCTGCCAGATGTACGATTTAAATCGAACTTATACGATTTTTTGGCATTTTTACTCATGTATGTACGATCGCTTGACTAAGATCGTACGGAAAATCTACGATTTTTATATAACTTTATGAAATGTTGCCAACATTTCATAAAGAAACAAACGTCATCCACCGGCAAGCATTAATTTTGGGGAATTCCTCGACTACCTAACGCGTGCCTAGTAGTACTTGGATGAAGATCCTTTGTGCAATCGATAGACGACCTCTGTGGTCTAGCGGTTCGAGTGCCGGACTGCTGATCATGGGGTCGTGGGTTCGATTCCCACAGGACACAAATATTTGTGTGGATAAAACATGAGTGTTTGTCTGGGTGTTTCTTATGTATTATAAGTATGTAGTTACAAAAAAAAGTATATAAGTATTTTATCCATTGTCCAAGTACCCATAGTCCAAGCTCTGCTTAGTTTGGGACTAGATGGTGTTGTGTAAAGCTATCCCAAAAAAAAAAACTTATTAATCATAATAGGCTGTATTTGTTGTTTGCATTTTTACGAAACTTATTACTCTTAATAAAATAAACTCCAACACAACTACAGAATAGTATTCAATTACTTAATAATAAATATAAATAAATATTCTTGGACAATTTTAAACAGTACCATCTAGTCCTAAACTAAGCAGAGCTTGTACTATGGGTACTAGACAGTGGATTTAATACTTTTTTTTTTTTGTAAATACATAAGAAACACCCAGAAAAACACAAACACTTGTATTTATCACATAAGTAATGTTCTTGTTTTTCTATTGGATGGGGAGCTTGTGATACAGGCATTTATTGCCTAAAGAAACGAAAATTGTACGAAGGTTAAGCCAACAAATGAATGTTAAAAAATATTATCACAGAAAATTTGTATAAATCTAACAAAAATTTGTTATATTGCATTTCTTTTCTAAAACTAAACGAATTTTGATATATTTTTATGAAAACTTTGTTGTTAACTTAAAAGGTTGAACGAACCTTTCATTTCAAAATTTGCTTGGCAATTTGGCATACGATTTTTGTAGTTGACGTACATACGAAAACACCTTTTTTTTCACCTGGCAGCCCTGGCAATTGCCAAATAATTCGTTTTTAATCTTTCGACTGAAGGACTTGTATCCATGGTCATGAAATAAATTAAAAAAAAAAAAAAAACCAAATAATTCGTCAGTATTGTCATTCAATTGTCACTTTTGTTTGTCAGTGTCAGCACTTCAGCAGTCACTCACACTCACTTAGTCACGTCAAAGACTTGAAAACATTGACGTATTTTCATTGTTTTTATTTCCACCAATTTCCAAATTATTTAAAGACAACAATGAGCGCAACAACAGACGAGTCATCATCTGCACCTAAAGAGATGACTTTCGCAGAAAAACAAGCTGAACGCTTGAAGAGGCTGAGGTCATTACATACAGCCAGAAACGAAGCAAGAACGCATAACCATCAGGAAGTGGTTGCTGAAGAGGCCAGGAATAAACTACCACCGAATTACGAAGCGAAGCGGAGACAAGCTGAGTGGTTGCTCGATGACCAACAGAAGCGCGAAGAAGCAGAAAAATCAGGTAAAGATTACGATAGAGTAAAACTGCTGAACATATCAGCAACAGAGGCTGAACGACTCGAACGTAAGAAGAAGAAAAAGAATCCCGATGAAGGCTTTTCTACTTATGAGCAAGCTACCATTCGACAGTACAACAGATTGGTCAAGAACATCCCTTCTGCTGACACAGAGCAATATGAGAAACAGAAACAAAAATATGGCGATGCCTTTTATGGCGGCCCGAATGTAATTATCCATGGTATGCACGAGGACCGTAGAGAAGCTGTTGACAGAATGGTGGATGACATAGAAGGGCAGATTGCTAAGAGAGCCAGGTATTCCAGAAGACGCACTCACAATGATGATGCAGATATTGATTACATCAATGAAAGGAATGCCAAGTTTAACAAGAAACTTGAAAGATTCTATGGAGAGCACACTGCTGAGATTAAGCAGAATTTGGAACGGGGCACTGCTATTTAATATTTTTTATATTTCAATGCCATTTATATTGCAAAAATATTGTGAAACACTATGGATTTTAGATATAAAATCTCTAGTTGCTAACCTCCTTCATAGAATGCATTTAACTTAAGGGTAACTACCATGATATTTATAAGTCACAATAGGTTTGTGTATGTGCAATTACCTCAGTGCAGCAGGTGCTTTGTAGATTTGCAGTCAATGTAAAGATAGAACTGCTAACTTGACCTTATTAGCACCTGTGATGGTTGACTTCTTAATAAGACCCTATGCAGTGGACCCCTAATAATCCAGCCCCTGTATAATCCCACAATCCAACCCTGCAAATTTTGTCGGATACTGTCGGTCAACTGTAATGCAGTTATGATGGAAAAAAAGTTCTGAGTGTATTGTAGGAATGAAAAAAATTCAGGAAGGAACTATGGCCTACTAAAGGGTACCCTTTTTAGCATTTGGCATATAATATTCTAGTTTAGTATGTATACTGTATTCTAGTGTTCATATTCATAAGGATAATATTAATTTAATTTCTTTGTGATGTGGAAGAGTTCTTTAATTTAATCATTTGGACTATAGCTTAATCCTTCTGAGGGGAGACCCATTCCCAGTCGTGAGACATTGTATGGGATGATGATGAGGTAATTTTTTTTAATAGGTACCTAAATGTATCTGATTTCTTTGTTATTTTAGTTATTTGTAATTTGACAAGAGGTAATTTTAAAAAGGGTCTTAAATAATTGTAACCTATCAAGTATCAATACATAGAATAACAAATTATTGTGACCCTTGAGAGGTCCCAATTTCTTTAATGAAAAAATCAGAAAACTACTTCTATTATTGATAATTGACAGATGTGCCCTGTAAAATATGGTAAAGTAAAACAAATAAAGTAAACAAATTTCAATAACAAGTTTATTTTGATAAATGTGCCGATTAAATAAAAATATTATGTAATTATGAAATAGATATTTTACATTATGTAAATATAGTATAAAAGCACGAAATACTTTTTATTTTATAATAGAACCTAATGTGCAAGTATTTTTAAAGTAAATGGTTATTTTATATTTGTAACATTATTACGAATAAAAATGATTATCTATTAAAATATTGAACAACTGTATTTTGCATTAAAGGATTTCTGGGCACCTGAGGTGCTTGTTTAAAAAAATACAGGAGATAAACATTTTGAAAAGTAGTTCTGTTTAATGTTGCTGTTCAAGACTAGATTTTTTTCTAGTGTAAACACTGAATACTGGAAATGCTGGTACTTCACCAAGTACTAATACATATAGAATGAATTTTTCACTAAATTGCGTTATTTATATCAATATATCGTATTTCTATTAGAAATTTGGGTATATAAGTATAAATATACCCCCATTTTGTTCTCAATTCTCATATAAAATTATTATCGTCTATCGGATTTACTTGCACATAGTCCTAACTTACAAAAGAAAAGAAATACAGCATTGTCATACATACTCATACATATTATGTACAGTCAGCGTCAAATAGTTAGTGACACTCAGGGTATTCAAATAAATAGACGCAACCAAAAAGTCAATAATATCGGTACAAACAAAGTTTCCATATTGTTGTCAACATTATAGTCGCTCAAAAGGTCGAGACGTTTAAAACATCATATAGATAGATTCAGTCAAACCGTCATAAATATGGTAACAGTTATCCCGCCAATGGTATCCAAGCATTCTAAGTGTTCAAAAATATGGAACACATTAGAAAAATAAACCAGCATGCCAGCATGTTATAGAAATAAACGGTTTCCCAAAGATGAAAACCTCTTTAGGCAATGCAGTGTTATTTGCATGTCATTCTATTTATCTATCAGTAATATCAATGTCAAGTGCAAAACTAAAGCAAGCTAGAAATATGGCTACGCATTAGTGACACCACAAAACATCGAATTATATATTTGAGGGAGGAAGGTGTCTCCGTAACAGATATTTCAAATGAACTGGGAATATCCTTATGTACCTATCGTTTTAGATGTTACGTGTAGTTACCTATCGAATTATTCTCATCTCTCTAGATCCTCATTTCTTCATATTCGCACATATATGTATAAACAAGCACACAGCCCGCCTGATGGTAAGCAGTCGAAAACTAGAGAAAATTGAAAAGATGCAAGCGATTATCGACCTTATTGACATTATTTTATTGCTTATTTTTAGTTATTCATCCACTCTATTACCTTGTTTATGTTTAAAATAGCAGTTTTTGAGTAATAGTCAATAAGGTTGAAAACTTTGCACCTCTTTTTTGCAAGCACTATCGAGTCTAGTTTTGTCGACGTTCATTGTTAATTAAAATAAAATAAAATGATCATATATTTCGATCATATAATCATATATTTAAATTATGCACTCTTGCTCTATGAGATATATAGTCATACTCATTATCAATGAGGTTTAGGTACATCTATTTTCAGTCAGCTGTATAATGCTAAGTATCGTAAACGGCTATGCACGAAATTCTTTACAAAACAAAAGACATGTCTATGACGTCATGCTTAAAATGAAAAGGACAGCAGTAGTTTCTATTCCTCTCATTTTTGTGTATAAATGTTTTCACATTAATTGATGTGAGAAAGAATATTTAAAATATATAATATTAAAGTTCATTTTTCTAATGTGTTCCATATTTTTGACTACTTAAAATGCTTGGATACCATTGACGCGATGACTGTAACCATATTTATGGCGGTTTGACTGAACCTATCTATGTGACATTTTAAACGTCTCGACCTTTTGAGCGACTGTAATGTTGACAACAATATGGAAACTTTGTTTGTACCGATATTATTGACTTTTTGGTTGCGTCTATTTATTTGAATACCCTGAGTGTCACTAACTATTTGACGCTGACTGTACATTAAAATGAGCACAGGTTTATTTTTTATACAGAGAGAAATGCTTATTGCTTAGAACATACACAATATATTGAAAAGTTCGGAGTTTCGACTAGAAATCACAGTTGTTTTACATTTTTATTCCATAACAAATTTATTGTTGGTCACATTAAGAATATTAAACTAGAAAACGTTTTGCGGCGTTTCATTATTGTCTAATAATAAGTATAAAATATTTGACAAAGTTTCCTGAATACTTTTAATATGTCCAACTAAATAGTAGCTTATTTCATGAATCAGTTCGAAATAATAACTACCAAGCACCATAGTAATTTTTATTAAAATGTTAGGTATACTTCTAATTATTCCTTTGACAGAGGAAGAAACCACATAATTAGGATAACTGGGTATGTAGCGCTTTCCCTCTCTGACAACTGAATATAAAGCTTATCAAAATTCATGATTTTTGGTTTTCTTGAAAATGCGCTGAAGTTTTTATCTAACTCTGCTGTTTAATTTTCTGCAAATGTAGTCTAAGGTGGTTTGCCCAAGAAGTAATATAGCGTTTTTTTAAGTAAGTATGAAATAACTTATTCATAACCTTCTCATAATGACGTAAGTGGTAGGTCGGAAGTGGAACACTTCAGTCGGTACACTTCAGTAGACTGAACAGGAAATGTCGGTAACAGCCTAGAGCAGATGATTAGAACGCATTGCATTCTCAACTCTACATCTTTATTCTATGGATGTTTTTTTAATTGGCAATTAAAAAAATGTATTATGAAGTCTTCGAAATGAAGATTTTATTAAAATAATTGGGTAACTCCAGAATTCAGTCAAACATTAGTCGACACACCGGTTACCGCATCGACTTAAAATTTATCACCTATTTCGTTTGTCCTCGTGTTACAAGCGAAAATATGTATAAAAGCGAGCAGTCAAACATATTTATTCAATTCGATACACTCCACTCTAAATTCTGGATGATATTTTATGATTTATTGTCCATCTTCTAGTCAGTTAAAACCATAAGTTTTAGGTAAAGCTCCCACTGGAAGTGCTAACTTTCAGTGGGAGCTTTACCGAAAACTTAACTAAGTAGTTAAGTATTACAGATTTACTGTCGCACTAAATAGCGTCAAAGCTAATTGAGCAATAAGTGTAAGTAGTGGTTTTGTGAGTAATTCACTGCTAACCATCTAATCGCCACAAATCTAAGCTGGATGACAAAATATATTTTACGGTGAACTAAATTAAATACATCTATAAAATATATAATCGAGATATAGGTACACTGCATTATAAATAATCATTTGCCAGGTTTCTTTATGTAGGCACCTAACAACTCCCACAATCTTTCTCAACACACAGATGTCGTTAGTTGCCTGTATTTATAACTCTTTTGTCGACTGTACCTATTCTTCCTATGATCGTAACGACGGTGAATGGTCTGGTAGCAGGTTCAATCAAGTAAGTATAGTGTTTGTTCAGTTCAGCTGAGAATGCAACTGCCTTGATCTGCGGGAAGTTCTGGGCCTAGCCTAGAGTTGTTCAGTTCAGCTGAGAATGCAACTGCCTTGATCTGCTGGAAGTTCTGGGCCTAGCCTAGAGTAACTGTATTGGGGGTGATAAAATTGCGAGTCAGTAAGTTTTGTTATAATTGTTTGTCATTGAATGTTTTCATTGAATATTTTCATTATTAAACACTGAGCATTGAAAGTGAGAAGTTACGTTTAAAATCTTCTGATTTGGCAAAGCAATATTTTGTTTAAAGAATAGAAAGTTTTCGATTAACTAAAGTCAGTGAATTTTGCTAATAGATCACATTTGTGGTATTAGCACCACAAATGCTATGTGAGAACAGTACATAGACGTAGCATTATTTACTTGTTTTCAAAAAAAGAATTGTTTGAATAACGCAGCGTGTACTGCATTCGGTTAATCTTGATACTTGTTTCACAGAACGACACATTTTTTTACAATTTTTATTTTAGATATAAAGTTAATACTTCCCTATCCACCTTAAGTGCAGCAGTGTTTAAAATGTAAATAACTTTGAGTTATCCGCATTTGGTACAACAGAGCACTCAATGAGAACAGGAAAGAACAAAACAAAGTGATCAAATAACCGGGTCTTTGGAATGTGTTATATCAAAAAAATAAAAATACTTTTTTTATAACTATAACAGTAAAAATCAGACTTTCTAATTACCAAATGCGAATATCACAGACTAGGTTTGTACTACTGCACTTAAGGGTCGATCGCGTTCAACTCCAATAAAATTAGAAAATAAACGCCTGCAGATATGTAAAACTAGAGTATAAGTTGTTATATATCTGTAGAAATCTATGATGATGAATGATTGAAGATGATGTATGAAAGAATGTTTGTTTTGAAGGAATCCAACGCGATCAAGCCTCAAAACGTAAGACCATTCGAACTTCGACTGCATCTCATAAAACCCACGAGCGTGTTATTTCTGGAAACAGAAGATAAAATATACAAATAACTATGACAAGCGTCCTCGAATCACAATATATAGCTCTGCGCATTCTGGGCAGTCAGCCTCAGTAGCCTGACTTGCATCAGGACGTAAAAATATTGTGTAGCTTAAGCAGTCACGATGAGAGAAACAGAGAGGGAGACAGATGAACTGACAAGAACCGTTTACTTAGATTAAAACGGGCGATTATTTTCAGTAAATATTTAATGTTATACTTACTCCGCCGGCCTGGCATTAGTCGAACAGTTATTCCGTCAGGCGCTCGAACTGCATGATAAAAAAAAAACAAAATGATAAAATATCTTCAAAAGAGAAATAAACTGTTAAGTAAAGAAGAAAAAAGTAAAAAACACAGCATTCCACTGCACAGCATTCTCGTTAAAATATTATTAAGAGCGAAAACACAACTTACCTTTTTTATCTGTATTAAAATCTTCAAATAAAAAATAAACTGATCAAATACGGGTTCTTTGCCTCCATTTAGTTTATTTTTCATTAAGAAATTAGTTAAGTATTGATATCTAAAAAAAGCTCGTAAAGTAAGGTTCTGGGCCTATTCACCAAAAACGGCAAAGTACACGTATGAAGAGTATAAAATGCTTCGACAGGACTATTAAAGCATTACAAAGAAAAATCAATAATTGGTAATAAACATCTTATTTATTCTCTCATATACAATAAAAAATCGATCACAATTGAAAATACACCTATACAATAACATAGTACGCCTAAAATTCAAGTCACAAAATATTTCAACTATCAAATTTAATAAGGTGCAGTGCATTATTCTTTAAGATCTTTATAAAAAAATATTCTTAAAGATTTTCGTTACCTATAATTAATAAGGCCAATGTTTTATTATGATAAAATTTCAAACGTAAAGATCCTTAAAATATATTCTCATAACATTATTAAATTTACATTAAATATAACATGAAGTGGTAAATTAAAGAAGTATAAAAAGTCTTGATCAATGACTAATACAGGGAATATAATAACAATAATACAGTGTCCATGAAAACGAGGAAATTCAGGAACTGAACGATTTTTTAAATTTTTAAGGGGAAGCTATCAGAATGAAGAATAAAAAAAAATATTTTATCAATACTTTTATGTGAAATGATGAGAAAGTTAAACGGTAGATAAGGTTTTTACTTTTTTTATTTTATTATACAATAGTAGTTAATAGTCCCCTTCATCCATTTATCTACGTCCCTCATTTTCTGGGACATCATGTATATTTACTTTGTGTTTCATGATTGGTGCTGTGACTTGAACTTGACTCACGACCTATCTAATGAATAATGAAGTGAAAGGTATACCTAAATTGGAAGATTATTAGTAATGGTAAGAACCTACGCCTATCACAGTTAAATTCGAAAATACATAACAAATATACCTGTTTGATTTACTAAATATTTATTATTAATCCACTATGTTCTGCTTGAATTTTCTAAAAGCCTGTACATTTCTCTAGGTAAACCACTTTAATTAAACGTCGAAAATGCACCGACATAAGCCTGTATACAACATAATATTATACATAACATTTAAATGCCTATTTTTTTTCATTAGTGAATTTGTTATCATGAAAACTGAGCAAGATAATTTGAGCAAAATCTAAGAACACGGCGAATGTTTTTTTCCAAAGGCAATAAATAATTTTTACGATACATTTTTGGCAAGGTGCAATTATAATAGTCTTTTAACGAGATCCTGTGATGTTCCACCGTTTGACCAGTCAACAAGTGATGTATAGTCTGCCTAATAAAATTTAATTAAGTAAAACAATAAATACATATCATCTAATAAAATCTAATAATTTCTTTGTACCTAACGCTAGATAAACATATTTTTACAAAATCTCTGTGAAGGGACGGTTATCAAACAAGGCACACTTCAATTCCATGGCTTCAATTTAAATTATAATATTTATTACGTGAAAATCTCAAGGATTCCGTACTCAAAGGGTAAAAACGGGACCCTACTACTAAGATTCCGCTGTCCGTCCGTCCGTCTGTCACCAAGCTGTATCTCATGAACCGTGATAGCTAGACAGTTAAAATTTTCACAAATGATGTATTTCTGGTTTCTATAACAACAAACACTAAACACAGAATAAAATAAATATTTAAGGGGGGCTCCCATACAACAAACGTTTTTTTTTTGCCGTTTTTTGCTCGATATTAATAACGGCAACAGGAAAGACGCTTGAAATATTCACTGAATATTTCGTTGTAATTCACTTTAAAAATAAATACATATAAAATTAAAATAAATATTTAAGGGGGCTCTGGTACGTTACCCTTCGTGCGCGAGACCGACTCGCACTTCGCCGGTTTTTTTTTTCGATCTTTTCTACACATTATAATGTAGACTGCACGATCAGTTATAATAAGTATTGTGAAGCCTAAAAAATAAGACTTAGGCAATCGCTACGACATTTTATCAATATCTAAAAACAATTGCTTTAATGATTATACACAACTATCGTATTCAAGCGACGTACTAATCATTATAGTGAGTGAGTCACTACAGAGAAAGAAGTCACGTGGTAGCGTAAAGAATAATTTTACACACGGAAAGCACGCACGGTCAAGAAATATTTGAACGTTTCCGGTACCTTATCTAAATCAACGATATCTTACACTAGGAAACGAAAAGATAAGTAATGTAAATTTGTTGTCGCTTATATTTTGTAGTGATGTCAATTATACATAAATTCATGCCTCTTTCGCACAGGGGTAGACAGAATTTGAAGACGTCCAGTGATTGTGGGAACAAAGCCCGTGATGGCCGTGGCCTTGACGTGATTATACGTCAAGGGAAGGTAAGTGTGTTTTAGTCGGCTTATCCTAGCGGTAGACGGACCAAGACGATTACCCACACGATAAAAATGGAGCAGAAATTTTGAGAAGAACTACAAACGCCATTTTAATTGTGATCTATAGTAATATTATAAAGAGGTAAAGTTTGTGAGGTTGTAAGGGGTAATCTCTGGATCTACTGAACCGATTTTCTTTCTTTCGAAATTCTTTTTGTGTTGTCCATTTATCGAGAAAGGTTAATAGCTATATAACATCACGCTACGACCAATAGGAGCCGAGCAAAAAGTAAAAAAGGCGGGTGATACCGCGGGGGCAGCTAGTGCGCTATAATTGTGATGCATATGTGATGATATTTTCCTAGTTTAAGAAAGGCGAGGTGCATTAAAGACAGTTTACAAAGAAAGATAATTGAAACCTGTGTATAAATAACAATGGGGTAAAAGGGTACAAGTAAAGCAAAACAAAGTCAGAGCTATAATTTTCAGGACTAAAGTGAACAGAAAATTGTGTGATTAAGTTATGAAATAAAAATATTTAATCGGAAGGACTAGAGTTTTGAAAGAGATTTAATTGGTCACCGCTCTGTACGAAGTCACTATTGTTTATTATGTTCAAACAAGCTATCTGTTTATTATCGTACGTAGCCATGTTTAATCGTAGCAGCAGTTTCCACAAATACTGCGAATCAGTATTAATCACAGTCCGTCAAGTACACGTGTGTTGTTGGATAACCGTCCACATTTGTTTATTACAGTTCTTAGTATTCTATACGAGAATAAGTCGTAGATTAATCCAGTCACATTAACGAAATAGACGAACACACATGCGAGGATCATATTTGCTCACTTCTACTTAGAGCAGGTAACTAGAAACTTCCATGGTTCTCTCTAATGCTCACTGCAATGTCCTGCTCTACGCACAAATGAGTAACGAATAAGAATGCAAATATGATTCTTAAATTATGAAAGATAAAATATAAAATCGGGTTGTGAAATTACCAACAGAGTACCAAGTTGAAAGTTCATCACATCGTTGGTATTTTCATTGTTAATAGTAAAGTTTGCATTCCAACAGTAACATGCTAGGTGAGTCTTAAGCACAACACTGTTCATATTAGCCTCAAGTCTGGACACTTCAAACGCACACGAGTTTATAAAGTTTAAACACTGATACACTCAAGCACTGTTTTAACACTATAGGCACTGTATAAGGCAAAATGAGGAACTTAATAGCGTCCTGCGCCGTTGCCACATTGGCCGGCAGGACTATGCTGATTGAGTTTGTGTTAGTGATTGGGGGAGGTCGTCGATTGAGGCGGCGCCTCTTCTGTTCCTGTCTCGGAAGGAGCCGAAGCCCGAGTCGTGTGTCCTAGGGGGAGACGTACCTACGAATATCCGCGGCATGTCGCACTCCTCGCACTTGTCGAGGAGCGGGTGGTTCCTGAAAGTGCACATGTGGCACTGCCAGGAGGACGAGGGCCGCTGGCCCGTGTAGATGTTGCTGTAGAAGTTGCCCGCGTCGTCGCGCTCTGGAAAGTGAGAGTAATATTGTCAGATTTATGAAGATTTAATAGACAGGAAACTTATTTGGAAATGAATAAGTTTAAGCAAGTATATTTTGCTGCGGTTGCCAAAACTCTGACATATACTATAGGTTCTTATTTATTATACTTTAACGATGGAGGACGCTTGCCTTGAAGTAACCTAGTTCTGCTGGGATATGTATAAAACTGTTCAAACTAGACCGGTCAAAGTTAGGTTTCTTTACACCATTTCACTTCACACATATTTTTTAAGTAATAACGTCTCAGGAATGAAAATACCATGAAAAGAAATCGACTCGACCGAGATAAGAAGCGTACTAGCTCGTCGTCATTTACACAATATCACAATAACGGAGATTAACGAGAGATATTTATCTGGATTTTTTGGGTCACGGCTCCAAGACATGGATTATGATGACATACTGATGGACGTAGGCGTTAACTTCGGCTGCATGAGGTTCGTACAATTAATTTCTTAATAATAAGGCTCTGAAGATAGCACTGTTCAGTCTCCAGAGTAGCATTTTGAGTACCACTGCTTTGCCAAATTTTCTCCCAATAAGCAATAATGTGCTAACATTAATGTGTTCCAATTTGAACAGTAATATAGCGTTAATAGACATATGGAACAGCAACTGAGGTCTAAAGACGACATCACAATCATGATACTACTGATTATGCTGGCTGTGGTTGCCGCGCGGCCAGTATCCTTGTTATTCATCTTATTACAATAAAAAAAAACATTGTTCAGCGAAGGGCAGCTTTCGGACTTACCTTTTGATCATAATTGCCTTTGAATCATACCTTGGCCAGTCATCTCGAGTCGCTTCGCAAGCGTGCCGCACTGGTTCCGCAGTCGCTCGACGTCGTCGCGTAATCGCTGCGTGGCCGACACGGTGGGTGACGGCCCGGCCAGTATTCGCGTCTCTTTTGTCAGCTGTGCCAGACGACCTTTCTCTTGCGCCAACGCCATTGCCAACCGTTGCAATCTTTCTTTCTGGCGTTCGATTAGGGCACGATCTAAAAAGTTTAGGGTGGAAATATGGAGTGCTGCTGTCAATTTACATTACATTTTAAGTATAAACTTTTTGCTTCGTATTCCAAATTTGAAATGAATTTTGAAATATGGAGTGGTAAGCTTGAATCTTGGCGTAGATCAAAAAGAGGTATTATATCAACCTTTTCATTATGTTTCAAAACAATTGCTTGCTCGCTAATCGCTACGCTTTCGTACTAGGTTAAAAGAGAAGGAAGAAAACTCCTCAACACTGTAGATGCTATAGAAAAGTGGCATGGGCGTACCCATGGTGGGCAAGGTGGCAAGGTTTGGCATCTGTCCTCAGGCCCCTGAATAAAAGCTAAAAACTGTGGTTTATTAAAATTAAAAGCATTTTTATATTGCTCCTACATATCGGTTTTAGCTTCTGCCGCACCCTTAAAGAAATGCTGAGTATGAACATGAAAAGTGGTGCTTCTATTAGCGTACGCATGACTGGTTTCTAAATGCATAATTTGTATTCTTAAATCCATGAAACGAGTTTACCCACTCGTTCTATCCCAAACATATTCTATTACAAAAATACACAAATTTCTAACATTGAATAAAAAGAAGTTATCTATGTGACTGTCCAAACAAACAAGAAAACTTTTCACCTGCAGACTTCTTGCGTGCACAATAAAAGAGCTTATAAATTAGGCACCTACGCATTTTGAGCGCAGTGCGTACTAGCCCAACTGTCGTAAGTAATTATTGTTTTTCATTTGAAACTCGAAACTCGCTGTTTATTTAAACAGCGAGTTTCGATTATTTTACAAGAAAAAAAAAAGATTTCTAAGATTATCTAACGGCGCAAATGGAGCTCAGCCATCGGCTTCTGAGCTGGTCACGGGTTCGAATCCCATTCGGAATAATTATTCGTATGACCTATTGGTAGTAGTTTCGCGTCTTTTTATTTAAATTTGTAAACGCCCGGAAGAAAGGGCAGGCGAAAGTCCTAGCGTGGGGTAACGCTTTTGTAAAAGTGTGTTTTAAGAGAAAGTAGGTAAAACTAATTTATTATACAAGTAGGACTGATCAAGAATAGTAGAACACATTCACCATTTTATATTCCTTGGAAAATGGTGAAAACGTTTAAAATGTAGGTACAGCTCGCTAGAACGATCAGAACCCATTTGAGTTACTGTACCGTACACAACAACGTTTTCTTTTCGCGACCGGATTGTCCAGAGCTTTTTATGGTACACATACCATCACAACTGTATTCCTCGATGGGTTAGGCATAGGTGTACTGTACACCCACAGTTCGCCGGTCCCATTTAATAGGGGCGAGCCTATTGCGATTAACCGGGCACAAATCTAAACTCCAGGCTACCACTGAGAATTTAATAGAAAGCTCCAAAAACACTGCTCGACCTAGGAATCGAACCCAGGACTTCTAGCGTAGCAGTCGTGCTTAGGACCACTAGACTAAGAAATCAGAAACACCTTGTTACATAGAATAAAATATGTTCACAGCCTTATACCGTCCAGGAATTCATTTCTTAGTATGTTTTAGATCTGACACTGATCTTATCGCCATTAACGAAGCACAAATCCAAAATTCGAGCTATTATAGAGCTATTACCTAATAGAAAGACCAAATAACACTTTGCCCATTATGGGAATCGAACCAGGGACCTCACATTCAGCAGTGATTTGTTTTTGTTGTTTGATGTCTGTTTTATATGCTACATCTGTAACATGAGTATAGCATTAGGCTGTGGTGGAAGTGGGCACTGGGCAGGCCATGTTGCGTCTATGCATACAGATAATAAATGGCTGGATATTATCACAATCATACCGCAGGCGCGTAGAGGCTATGGCAAGCGATTTTATGTCTTTATGCAGCTTAACACATGAAGAAGAGCACCAAATATAGTGCGCTGAATTCAACCATTGTTTGACCCTGAGACTGGGTTAAAGTATATCAACATTACATTGTTTTGCTTTTTTTTTAAATTAAGTAATAGTAAATTTGAAAAGAAAAAGAGATTGCTAGAATAATCTCTATACAATTACAAACTGATGACTAGGCAGCATGGTCCCAGACCTTAGCCTGTTCCATAAGGAACAAATAAAAAAATAAAAAAACTATACAATTACTATAGTTTAGCAAAACTTTGACTGAGAGGTAAATGGGATATGGGGTTTAGAAGATCATACATTATGTTTTTTAGTATTTTAAAAGCAAAGAAGTCTGCCACTGTGTGTCAAGTATGATAATATTTTCCTTCAAAATGTTTGGTAAATCAGAACAGAAAAACCCCCGAGTAACAATGACATTGTTTGAATATTTAATTAGCAACTTAAGCATGTCAGCTCCTACAGTTGGAAATACTGTTTTTCCTTAAATTATTTCACGATATGCTTATTATTTTTACAAATACGCTTATTAGAACTGAAACTATTACAATTTGAAAATATCATTAATATTAAGTGAATTAATAATAATAATTGACTATAATAAAAATAAATTTCATTTTAGAATCAACATCAGAAAAAGCCTTATCCATTTATGTTGTAAAAAAAAAAAATGTTATACCAGGAGCATATCAGTTTCAATTTGTGTTGCAAACCAAAAATATTCTATCAATATCTGATTCATTGGTAGGCACATTAACAAAACTATTCCCTCATTTAAATAGCTATTATATAAATAGGACTCACCAATAGTAATTGATCCAGGTGGCTCTGGGGCAGCTCTGGTGGGTCTCGGAGAGTCAATCCTCGAGGGTTGCGCCTGCGGTGGTGGCGGCGCCCTACGACGCGGAGGCCGTGCCGAGCTTGGGCTCACCGTCACTGTCACATGACCCTCGAAGCCTCCATCATCCTCCCGCGTATCTCTAACAGGACTAGCCATATTTGATGTGGGTGTACAAACAGTCAAATTCACAGAAGTAATAGCTCTGGGACTATCATAATCTTCTAACCAAGGATCACCATAACCACGGCTCAAGTCCATATGACAATTGACATTAACTGACAAATTCAAGGGATAACCCCTCTCTGGCCTGAATGTATTAGTTTTGCCCTCTTTGAAAGGGTGACTTTCATTCTTCAACACAGATGGTGCTGGCGACACTGTCCTACACGTTTCAGCCTCTGGTTCCTTTAATGTCTGTTTAAATGCAATATCTGGATTTGGTTTAATGAAATCTAATGTGTTTGGCCGCTTAGGCTTCTCCTGTGGGCTAACTTGTTTGGGTTCTGGTTCCTCCTTCTTAATAGTTTTTTTTTCCTTCCCCTTTTCTAATCTTTCATGTAAGTTGTTTTTAATTTTGTGACTCTTTAATATTCTGTAGTTTGTACTCTCTGGTTGTTCTAGTTGTTTTTGTTCTTGTGAAGAAACAACTGTTTCCTCTTGTGATGGTTCAACTTTTACTTCTTTTAAGTTCTCATTTGTTAGTTCCAAATCACTAGGCGACTCTGCACTGTATTTGGCAAAGCAGTTATCAATATTGATTACAGTGACTGGTGATGCATTGTTGTTACTTTTGATTTCTTCATTGATTGCCTCTACAATATTTTGATTGGCATCAGTGTTCAGCTTGTTTGGTTGTTCAGTGACAGAGCTTAGAATTGCCTTCTGTGGCCCTTGGTAAGTAACAGATTTGATTGCTGTGGACTTGATAGCTTCATGCTTCACTATGGGCTGGTTTCGGCACTTGAGTGGTAGGTTGAGCCTGAGTTCGTTGAGCTGACGAGCGGCTGCCGACGAGGAGGCATGGTAGGCGTGCGTTAGGGAGGCCTTGACTTCGCTGTGGAGGTGCTTTTCGCAGGCTTGTTTATCGTGACAGTACAATTCGATCGTGTTTGACACAACATGATCAGGTACACCAGGAAACTTCTGTTTGAGCTCATGGAATAATTGCATAAGCGATATATTAGTGCATGCGCACGGTGCAGGGCTCGCAGCGCTCTCAGAGGGGGCAGACATCGCCGCCCATCCTAGCGGAAGCCAACCGCTTCGCCGCGAATTCTTTCCTCACGGGAACGCTACGAATTTTTAGCCTCTCACCGGTGAAAACAATAAAACATTTTATTACCTAATTTGCACTGTAAATAACGTCTTGTCTATTTTGTGACGTCACAATCCCGAAAATCACGATTCTGGACAGTTACGTATACATACCCAAGTCTTCGCGGCAGTTACCATTTATGCTATGTTAATTTCGACGGTATACACATGACGAAAAAGAGCACATACAGAGACAAGGCTGAATTTTTATATCTTTTGTTATCATACCAAAGCTTGATATTTCGTCAAATTGCAACATACGAGTGGTATGATTATATGCACAATATCTTCAGTACAATGTTGGGTATATATTTTAAGCCTAATGAAGTAACACGAAAAACACCTAAAAAAGTACAAAGGCAATAATTATTGTACCCAAAAATAAATTATGAAAATTGCACGACTTGTCAATCCGATTCTGCCATTTTGGCTATAGACTAGACAAAATGAAGTTATATTTTTTTGTCTTGTCATACTAATTTTATTGCCACTCTACATAATTATTATTTGAGAAACATAGTAATTATACAAATTTTATATATTTAATTCTTAGCATTAACTACATTATACGGTACATTAATTACATTGGAAACTACTCGTGAAATTAAATTTGAGTTAATTTATTTATACTCAAAACTAGCTACGGCTCAATCTATTGCCAGTGTAGAAAATAATAATAACTCTATGGTCTAAAAATCAAAATATGTTTCGATTGTCAGTTGTCAGCTGTCAAAATTGTCAAATGTAAAATTGTAAATTTTAGGAAAATTGAAGTTCAAAAGACTATTAAATTCGATAAATTTGATACCCGGATCCAGATTAACCAATAAAATGGTCGACGACCTAAGGAAATATCTAAACCATCTACTGGAGAAGTATAGTTTTGATTATCCACAGTTCTATGGAATATACTGTGAGCTATTTGATTAAGATAATGAATTGTTTTTAGAGTGAATGGGCTCCACTGTATCCTTATAACTGATCGTGATGGGGTACCTTTAGTCAGAGCCGTGACGGAGAGGGCCCCGCAGTTGGCCTTGAGGCCTAACTTCATATCAACTTTCGGTATGGCTACGGATCAGGCAAGCAAACTTGGCTTAGGAAGAAACAAAACAATAATATCAATGTATTCTAGTTATCAGGTCAGTATACTTTAACAATTTTGATTCTGGTGGAGGAATGAGGTGTTTTTTTGAGTTGAATCATTGATTTCAAAATTGTGCACATAGGCCAATAGACGACCACAAACCATATTAGATATCAATAAGAAATTACTTTCAATTACCCAGCTACTTCATAGTCAACTGCCCACAATATCCATAACAATTTACTTTTGTTTCTTGATTAGGTTGAATCTATGACAAAATAATTAATATTATTGTAAATCATATTGTTGATTAATTATTATAGTCTTTTTCAAAAGCAGTCAAGTAAACAAAAGGTTTCATACATCTGGTCCTCTTTAAGTCTACTACTACTACTACTAAGATTTACCAATCAATATGATGATAAAAATTTTGATTATGGAAACACTTTGTTATTACAGGTAATTCAAATGAACAAACTACCTTTAGTGATCACATTTATTGGTAGTGACAATTGTAACACTGGTCACATATTGTCTTTGGAGAGCCAAATTGAGCCATTCCTACAGGATTTAGCAGCTGTTGTGGCAGATGCACCTTAAATTTAAAAAGTCAGTTATTATTTTAGTTAAATATCAAATGTAAATTTATATGTAAGTTAACTATATTATATTAAGTGCTATTATTATAAAGTATGGAATATTTTATTCTAAAAAGAATTTATTTTATTTTTTCAAGAAATATGTTTTTGAGGTGCAAAGTTACGGCTAAATAAATATTTATAATATTAATACGTTGCTGATGTCCATGGGCAGCGGTAACCACTTACCGGTAGCCGCTTGCTCGTCTGCCAGTGTAGGCAATAAAAAAAATATAGTCAGGGAAAGGTGAATTAGCAAAATATTACTAAATTATTCTAATAGATTCAATTTATTATGTAAATAATTATATTTACCACTTGGTAAAGTAAAACAAAAAATAATTATGACACAAAACAATCTACTATTAATCTTTGGTTGACCGTTGTCAAATTTCCATGCCAATTCTCAAAAAAAAAAATGATTCATAGAGATAATGTAAACTAGATGTTTCATATCAAGAAAGTAACAGAATCATGTTTCATATTCACATTATTGATATCAGTTTCATTTTAATATCTATATTATATTTCCTGTTTTTTACTACACAATATATTTTTTAAATAGCATGAATGTTATTCAATGAATCGTGTTGTGCCTTAGCATCTACGAATGACATTGATTTATTGCTTAACAGTCAACACAACATTGATTTGAATTTTGTGGAAAGTTTGCATTTTAGTTTACATTAACTCAATAGTATATAATTATATCTTAAGTAATTGTATATAAATGTTGTAGTATCACTTTTATATAAAAAAACATTTAATATAATAATTATTAAGCGGAAATAAAAGCCAAATTTGTATTTCCATGCATATTTTATTTTCTGAACTATAAAATTAAATTATTTACTTACTCATTACTGCCTTCATCCAGGTCTTTCAGTTAGGTTGGTAATCCAATATTTATTTATCTATGGTGATGGATATTTTTTTATTGTACTTCCAAGGTACAGTCTAACTGTGACTAAGTATGGTTACAGTGAGTGTTTCCTTAGTTTTTTGTAGGCCTAAGAATAATATAAACACTTTTAGTGTTTCACATTTATTTATTAAACACATTATGTAAGGCGATGTTATTTTCCTAAATTAAATGAATATCACAATTTCATTTCAACATTACCCATTCCCAAATATTATTGAACATTTTATCTACCCACATTGGAACTACTTTAAATTCCAAAACCAAAGTGAGTTAGTGAAGATAGGTCCATATCGGATTTACATTAAGGACCAATTATGACACAAAACAATCTACTATTAATCTTTGGTTGACCGTTGTCAAATTTCCATGCCAATTCTCAAAAAAAAAATTGATTCATAGAGATAATGTAAACTAGATGTTTCATATCAAGAAAGTAACAGAATCATGTTTCATATTCACATTATTGATATCAGTTTCATTTTAATATCTTTAATATATTTCCTGTTTTATACTACACAATATATTTTTTAAATAGCATGAATGTTATTCAATGAATAGTGTTGTGCCTTAGCATCTACGAATGACATTGATTTATTGCTTAACAGTCAACACAACATTGATTTGAATTTTGTGGAAAGTTTGCATTTTAGTTTACATTAACTCAATAGTATATAATTATATCTTAAGTAATTGTATATAAATGTTGTAGTATCACTTTTATATAAAAAAACATTTAATATAATAATTATTAAGCGGAAATAAAAGCCAAATTTGTATTTCCATGCATATTTTATTTTCTGAACTATAAAATTAAATTATTTACTTACTCATTACTGCCTTCATCCAGGTCTTTCAGTTAGGTTGGTAATCCAATATTTATTTATCTATGGTGATGGATATTTTTTTATTGTACTTCCAAGGTACAGTCTAACTGTGACTAAGTATGGTTACAGTGAGTGTTTCCTTAGTTTTTTGTAGGCCTAAGAATAATATAAACACTTTTAGTGTTTCTCATTTATTTATTAAACACATTATATTGTAAGGGGATGTTATTTTCCTAAATTAAATGAATATCACAATTTCATTTCAACATTACCCATACCCAAATATTATTGAACATTTTATCTACCCACATTGGAACTACTTTAAATTCCAAAACCAAAGTGAGTTAGTGAAGATAGGTCCATATCGGATTTACATTAAGGACCAATTTCAGCTAAAGCATTTTTTATGTTGTGATGTTCAAAGATTAACGGGAGTTATAAGTGGCTTGCCGGTGAGCGCGTTAACCACATTGTTCGCGGCCAGTACGCCCATATCGCTGCGTGTGCGCACTGTAGCACTGCCGATGTGTGGGAGTATGACTGTCGAAAAATAGAAGAAAGTATAATATAAATATTGACGTGTAATAAGGGCTATTTTCGTTTGAAACCATCAGCTTTCAATATTAATATATTGAAAGCTGATGGTTAGACTAAATCGAATTCAATGACGCTCTGAATTACCAGAGATTGTTTTAAATTATTATTAGGTACTGTAAGTACTAACATATGTTTGGTAGAGTGAGCAGCTTGTGGTCCTTGGGTAGAGGTTCTGGGGTGGTGACGTCGAGGCCTGCCGCGTAGATCTGCTTGCTTTTTAAAGCGTCATACAACGCGTCTTGGTCGACTAGATCTGAAAGAAAACGTTAATTACGTACTTGTTATATTCAGCTTTCCGTCGGTATTCTCGAGTGAATTCCACCAAGAAGGTCTAAATCTCCGTAAACCATATTATAGCCTTAACTTGCAAGTGAATTAGGTACTCGTTAGGCGCAGTCCGGACGAGTAAGGAAGCTTCAATTTACCTGGCTAGAATTCAGATGCTTTGTATACTGAAGCGCTAGCCATGGGCCAGAGAGAGGGATTGTGCTATTTTTATGTACACATATACCCATCCTTTTTCACTATCTATATTTTCAAGCTATATGAATCCGGCATTTCCTAACTGAAATCCTCTGAGAAGAAACACCGAAATAAACTCAGAGAATCATTTTAAAGTCCAGACATAGGATTTTAGCAAACATGTGAGTGATAAACGTGATAACTTCAAATGGCCTTTTGAAGAAAGAGCCATAGCGACTTTGAGTAGACCAGTCCCAGCTAGATAATTTTTATCCTCACCTCCACGTCCAACATTGATGACGATTGCATTACTCTTCATTTTGCCGAGCGTGTCCTTGTTGATCATGTGCTTCGTCTCATTGGTTAGCGGCACCGCCAGTATGATGAAGTCGCTCTGGGCTAGCAGCTGGTCTTGAGACACGAACTCCGCGCCCAAAGATTTTCCTGGAAAGAAAACGGTTAAGAGCTAAAAAAGTTTCAGGTTAAGGCTGAAAAAGTCTGAATGTCACGATTGCAATAGTATAATTATATAATTTATACGCTCGGGTACGTCATAGTGTACCTTTACGGTATATCAACCACAGGAGGTCCACTGCCGAACAAAGGCCTCTCCTATAGAGTTCCACAAGGGCCGGTTATATGCCACCTGCATCCAACGGCTTCCAGCGACCTGTACCTACGAGGTTGTCTGTCCGTCTCGTTGGAGGCCGTCCTACTTTGAGCTTTCCGATGCGTGGTCTCCACTCGAGAACCTTTTCAATACCTACTGAAAATGTATAGCTTCATGGGTCGGAACATAATGCTAAACTAGATACCTATTTGATTTACAGCTCATGATGAAGAAACTTACATAGAAAAAATATTTTTGCTACCCTATTTAGTATTCTCACTTCCTTAGATATTTTTTGTATATCTACCACTAAGGTGGCCAACAAGTATACGGTTCACCAGATGGTAAGCGGTTACCGTAGCTTATAGAAGCTTGTAACACCAGGGGTATCACTTGCGCGTTGCCGGCCCTTTAAAACGAAAGAGGAATAGTAGGGTTGGCAGTTAACAGGTAAGTTGGTCAAAGTCCCCCACCACTGCCAAAACAACGTTTGCTCGCGGAGCACAGGCAATCTTGCTCACCGCAAGGAACACAACACAGCTCAAAGCAGTGTTATTTCACTTCGATTTTAAAGTTATAGGGAATGCGGTACACTGTTACATTTGCCATATAACCTGCCTTTCGTATGTTCGTAGGTAGATACCTACCTATGTATTCATTTGTGCTTAAACTGCGTCAATAAAATGATTTATTTCTTTAATTACCTAAGTGACATGCGTGTTATGTACCTTCAGGTTTCTCCCTATGGCCGCTGTAGACGAACTTGCTAACTTCAAAGCCGGCGAGGCGCTTGACCACAGCCTGTCCGATTCCTCCGAAACCTATTATGCCGACGGTGCTGCCGCGGATATCTTGACCTAGAACCTTGTCGAAACCGATCTCCCATTGGCCACTGTGGTTGAAAAATTAAAAAAATCGGATGAATAAAATAATTGGACGCCATGATGATCGCAGTGACTGAGATGTTGCGCCACGCGTAGCGGCTTCGGTGCCAGCATCGAACAAATATTTGTATTGCCTATCCAGTAGGTACCTAGATGTCCAGTATGGGTATGGGTGTGTGTTTTGTGTATGTGAGAATTTGTGTTCGATTAAAACACACCCACGATCATTATCGTGATCTAGATGGAACTCGGTATTGCACATCAAAAAACTAAGAACAAGTCGGGTTTAAAATGAATTATTCGTTCATTTCAGTTGGTAAAGAAAAAACTACATTGGAACGTCATTTATATATTTAAGGCAGCCTCAAAATCGCCTGTTTCCTAGTGTGCTTTGGCCCTTGCTTATTTTGTTGTCAGTATTGTCCGTTGGTGGGACGATATTGCAAGGGCAGTGGAGAATGGGTGGGTGCGATTTGAACAAGATCGGCAACAGTTGGGAAGGGACATTTTTATTTACAAAATTTTTGCATGCTGTTCAAGCTCTTCTTAAGTCAGGGAACTAAGCTACTTATGTGTAATTGATTGAAATTGACACTCACGTGAAGTAATATTAAGGGGATAAATGTTCAAAATCCCATTTATTTTGTTATACAAGATTGGGCCTATGAAGTAGTGTTATTGTCTAACTAGGTACCTATTACGATGCTAGCTAATATTACAGGCAGGGCCGCCTTTTACCTATTGGAGGCCCTGGGCACTTGGATAGTGAGCTTAGGTATATGAAATGTCAGAGGAATAAACAAAAGCAAATATAAGGTAAAAGAAGTTGGTGGCCTCATTGCTTGCCTAAATTGCCAAGTGGTAAAGAGGGGCCTGATTACAGGGCAGACTTTAACAGGTATATAGATACTTAGATTACCTGTGAACCTGCTGCAAGTTCTCCGTGAACCGTCTGGCAGCTCCCAGCATGAGGGACACTGCGATCTCCGCGACGGCTGAAGCCAAGACATTGGGTGTGTTGGACAGCTTGATGCCCCTCGCTTTGAGCTCATCCAAGTTGCAGTGGTTGTAACCAGCAGACACAGTCGCCACCAGCTTCAGTTGAGGACCTGGTGAACAAATTTTAACATGTTATTGAAGAAAGATAAAATATATTTGCGTTAACAGGACTCGCAGAAAATTAATTTACAAAATAACAAGATAAGAATCTGAAAACTCAAATGACGTGTTCATGTATTCCTGATGAGGTTGGCCAGAGGTATAAGTTTGAAGTACCTACGCCCTACATGTATGTTTTAGGTCCCATGTGGGAATAATAGGAACTGTTACTTAGATTTGTAAATATCACTGCTCGACCTGAGAATCGAACCCAGGATCTCATACTTAGCAAACGCAAATGCGACCTCCAGTCTAATCGTGCAACCTTATTCATCAAAAATAATTTATACATATACCTAATCAACTTATTATACATCCAAATACGAAATCAACTAAATAGTCCATTAAATTTAAAATATTATGTAAGTAGGTAGGTACAGATACTCGGTCGGATACAATGATAATGTACCACGTGAACGTTACGATTTCGTCACCTTCTGAATTATTTACAAGACAATATCTCAATCACAAGGCACAGTATGCATGTTTATTCTGTACATAAGTGTCTAAAATGTCAAACGTTATTCCATGCGAAGATACTGTTATCAATTATGACAATAACATTTTGAAGTGGCTAAAGTACAAGTACTTACATAAATCTATAATTTCTAAATAAAAATAAATTAGATTCTTAATCATCATCACCATCATATCAGCCACAGGAAGTCTACTGCTGAACAAAGGCCTCCCCCACAGACTTACACAAGGACCGACTTCCAGCGACCTTTACCAGGTCGTCCGGCCATCTCGTTGGAGGCCGTCCCACGCTGCGCTTTCCGGTGCGTGGTCTTCACTCGAGAACCATTTTGCCCCAGCGGCCATGGGCGTAACATGAACTCAAAATAGGTACCTACATGCAAGAGTGCGGCCGCACTTAACCCGCGCGTAATCACTGCTTGGTGCTTACTACGTCCGTGCGTCGGAACGCACCCCAGAACCTAATTACCATAAATAAGGTAGGTAATTAGATTCTTACTACCCACTTAGTAAATCATTGTTCTAATGGTCGCAAGCGCAAGTTGCTGAGCGTCTGAGTGTGAGAGTCGTTTCCCAGGTCGAAAAAGTAAGAAAGCAATACAACTTTTTATTTATTTGTGTTATTGGATGTGTCTATGCAAATCTCAGTTCAAGGAACTCGGGTTGGATTTGTGCACCGTTATCTACTGGCAATGGCTTGACTCCTATTTTAATAGTATGACTATAATATTCCGGCGAACTGTGGTTGGATAACTTGGATGTCAGTACAATAACACTTTAGGAATATAGCATGATGACGTGTTATGTTAATCGTTATACAGGATAATATGTCGGCAATACCGCAGATATCTTCAAAAACATATAAAATTCCAAATTACTCGAAAACTATTGACATTTGCACAGGGGTCATAGGAGGTCATTTGGTTGCAAATGATGTCACCTACACCCCCTTAACGGATTGCCGACATATTACTAGTAACCCTGTATATCTTCTTGCAAATAATTACCAGCCTTATCCAGGAGTTCCTTTGAGATGGGGAGGTTTGAGCTCCACACGAGAGCAGAGCATCCTGGGATGAGCTTCAGGAGGTCATCCTTAGCCAGAGTCCGACCCTCCTCGCCGAAGTTCAGGTATTTCGTTTGGATGACTGTGAAACTGATTGAAGTATTAGTTTCATTGTAATATTTACAGGAATAATGATATAAAAAGAGAGTCAGGTATATTGCACTCATCCCATTTAAAAGATCCGTTATTTTGCTATAAAAACCTCTAATGTGGAATCTGTCCTGGTTGTCATACCAACACCCATGACAGTCGTCAGAACTATTTAGAAGACTAAAACCTGACGACCAATCTATCCGTAGGATTTCGGTTCTGCGGAGGACAATTGATGACAGTCGGTTCATGTAAATAACTGATAGTTAAATCAGCACCATCTGGTTAGACTGAAACATAGTTACGAAAAGGCTAGGAGCATGAGGACTCTACTAAGGCTCAATTGACACCGGGAAAGAGCGCCGCGGCAAGCACTTTCAGTGTGAATTAATTTTAAACTTTATCTACATTTTATAAGACCAGTATCGCTTGAAAAGCTGGAAAAGTTAAAGTATATCCTCAAGATATCGGTATTAACCAGAAATTGGGTTGCGGAGGTCTGATGACAGTAGCTTCGTATAAAATACTGATAGGAAACGGCTCGGAGGTTGATGTAGAACGCAATGGAGAGTAGTTAGTGTAGGTACAGAGGTCAGCACATCAAGTTACCCCAATCTGTCAAATTTCTTTGATAGATTTTCAACTTTAATACAAAATTATAAGGTTCATATTCAAATGGGAAATTTTGACAGTTTTGGATATGTTGACCTGCTGGCGTCTGTACCTATCAGGACGGTCAAACTTTGTCAGATAGATTATTCAGATAAATTTAATCAGGTGTCAAAGACACTTCACACATGTATTAAGTTCGTACGTTATCAGAATCACGCCAGAGCAGTTTTTTTTTATTTCCTCTGCTTTTTGCGGATGCCGAATAATGACAATTATATAGTTACCTACAATAAATAGATAGATATTTATTATTATATACCTAAATACCGAAACGGTGAACGAAATCATCCGAGACATGCATGACTGAGATATTTTTTCGGTGGTGTGTGAAGTCTGCCAACCCGCATTAGGCCAGCGTGGTGGACTATATACTGTCCCACTGCTGGGTAAGATTCTACCCAGCAGTGGGACAGTATTATGATGAAGGATAAAGGTACTGACTGGTAGGAAGTATCATATTATAGGTATTTGGTCAATAACGGTGCTGTACAGCTGCCTAATACCAGCTAATTCTTTTTACCGCAACTAATTTACTCCAACTCTGTACCTCTCGATTGTTTTCCGGAATGCAATATGAATCAAACTCCGAGCCTTCTCCCAATCTAGGTATGTTCGGGTCGCCTTGCAGTCTAACCAGATGCGGCTCAATATCAGTATTTTACACGAAGCGACGGCCATCAAACGGCAATTAGACGGCAACCCAATTTCCATGTGACAGCGATATCCTCAGGATAGATTGGTGGTCAGGTTTATTTTCGGGCGTCCGACTATCACAAACGAATGTCATAGATGTTCATATGAAAATCAGGACCGACGGTTTTACGTGCTCTCCGGGGCACGGAGGGGTCTCGATGTGTTAAGAATGGTCACCGATCCACAGACAGTTTAACCTGGAAGATTATTGATCAGCGTAGTTATTGCTTATCCACGAGCCCCTCAATTACGGAAATTGACACAAATGATCGAAATTTGACATCAGTTTAGCTCAAATCCATAAAAGGAGGTAATATCGTATTTCGATTTTCAGTAAAACAATCGAGAAATACCTATTAATTACTAGCTTCTGCCCTCAACTTCGTCCACGTGGAAAATTTACTTTTAATTATTAATTATCGTTGTAATTTGGCTAATTAATTCAAAATCACTATAAATATATATAGCCTATATGTTATTCTGATGTATAAGTAATAATGCTGTAAAGTTTCATGAAATCCGTTCAGTAGTTTTAACGTGAAGGAGTAACAAACATCCATCCATCCTCACAAACATTCCCATTTATAATATTAGTGGGAGTAGGATTAATTCACGGCCTAATTATATTTCCTCCTTACTTTTTTTTTTTTTTTTTTATGTGTTAGGGTCGGCAAACGAGCAGACGGATCGCCTGATGGTAAGCGATTACAGCCGCCCATGGACACCCGCAACACCAGAGGAGTTTCAGGTGCGTTGCCGCCCTTTTAAGGAGTTTGGGCCTCCGGTATCCTCACTCACTCGACGAAACACAACGAAAACGTTATTTCACGCCGGTTTTCTGTGAGGCCTATCACAATCTACTTGTAGCTAACAAGAATTTAATGTGTTTGTACTTATATTTAGGTGGTAAAATATTGCTAACACTTGAATTCAAGGCAATTGTTAACACTTGTAAAGTTATAACATATTATATATATTATAATACGTAAGATACCAACCTATTAGGCGATTAGACACGTCTAGAAAAGCAATTAAGTATAAGTATATTAATTACTAGTTTTTGCATGTCTAGAGTGAATAACTCCGAATGGCCTTGTTCAGAGCACATTAATAGGTCATTACCATCGTGAGATGGAGTTGTCCGTCAACTCATTCTCACGATGGTATCTACATGCTATTTTATAGCCACTATTGCAAGACGGAAAGTATGTAGGTACTTTACGTAAGTACTTAATTGAATTCTGGAATGTTGCCACTCCCGGTAATGTTCCTTTGTCCTAAATTATATCTACCTATTATATTAATATTAGGTAGGCAGCTAGGTACAGACGCCAGCAGGTCAACCTATCCAAAACTGTAAAATTTTCCCAATTGAATATGAACCTTATCCCTTTGCATTAAAGTTGAAATTCAATCAAAGAAATTTGACAGATTGTGGTAGCTTGATGTGCTGACCTCTGTACCTACTTCCTATTTGATTCGACATCAAATTTGTATGTTCATATAATTATATAATATTGTTTAATAAATAAATATCTACATACAAGTTTTAAATAAGTAAGTATCTAATTATCTTACTTAATTACTTACATAGAAAACTATTTATACTTACTGCATTGGATGTGTACCTACCTAGGCACGTAAAATTATTAAATAATATAAATGTATACATACGATCAATTGTATCGAATGTTCTTTTAAAATGTAAAGAGCAAATTTGTTATGGAGGTTATGTTATGTTTTTACGAGAGCAAAGCTGATATCCCATGCATTAAGTAAAAATAAGTAAACAATACTCACTGTTCTTCCAAAACCTTTAGTCCACTTGCTGGAAAATCATTTGACGACACTAAAACCTTCAAATTTTTCGTCATTGTGTTATTTGCGACACTACCTGTCGGTATCGCGACAGCAACTAACGCTACGGCTGCTATGTAACAAACAATCATCATTGTTTATGTAAGAACGTACAAAGATATGGTATCGCAAAATCACAAAGATTAATACGTATGGCTATCGAGCGTGCCGGAGACGCAGTGTGGCCCACCCGGCTGTATAGATCAAGGTCTAGGCTCCCGAAAAAAAAAATGGTCCGGTTATGTCGGTGAATGGCGGGAATATGGAGTTAATACGGACTATGTTAGCCGCGAGTCGCTCTCATATTTTACTGTTTTGTTAAAGTTACGCAAGTTTGATAAACTTAATAGCACATAACTAAGATTGTTTTGTTTATGTAATAACATAATTACCTATTATTTTGCGCATAGGCATGTGTTTCCAACGTGTTAGGAGTATATTCATTCTCTGTGGGCCCACACTAAACCGTACGGTATGGTTTTTGGTAGGTTTGGTATTTTATTTCATACCTATACGCTCTCGGCAAAAGCAAATAAATTTGTGTTATATTGATATCAGTTATTACGAGGACTACATCCAAGAATATAATCCGATTAAATAAAATTATGCCTATAAGTCTGAATAGGTACCTACTATCCTACTGAATGACAACTTCAAATCTTACATAAGTCAAAGCTAATAGAAATATCACTCGAGATATCGCTCCGTTTTACTTGACGAGCGACAACACTGACAACGAGAAGTATTTCTTGTTTCTCGTTAATATGTTTGTTGATAAGTCGCGCTAAAACATACCTACATACAGTTCGCTCATTTCACGAATTCACGTGATTCAATTCGATTTGAACCTTATGCCAGTGACATAAGATAACGGGTTTGTACTAGTCGCATAGTAGCTATATGGACGGACCTTCTTCATTACAATGGATCTCGCTTTGTGATGTTCCAGAAAATTACACTTTATTTTTTGGGTAACAGAGATCTGCTTGTGAGTTCGCCTGGGTTGGTACACTACCATTGTCAATAATTCTGCCGCTAAGTAATAATGTAAATGTTAACATTATTCCATTTCTTGTGGTAATTGCCAGTGAAATTATTGGCCAAATTAGAATTAACGAATGAGATCCCAAGATGAGCATGTCCATGTGATAACTGAGGTTCCTGGCGTCTATAGGTTGATTAGGAAGCCCATATATTATGCTTGCTTTTCACGTATTATATTATTGTAAACAATTATATGGAGGGCACATGAATACGAAAAGGCACATACCTTGTAAATTGCACGGCCAGCCACGAGGTTACTACGCTGCTAGGCAAGGATGAAAAAATAGGCTATGGCAGTGTTTTTGTCACACCCGAGGCCGTACCACGACGTTTATCCTGAGAGAGAAAGGTTGCCGTTCTAGGGGTTAAATAGGGCCAGCTGTCTCTCATAACCTAAAAACTCCTCTAAAGAGTCCATCTGGTCCCGAAACCAGAGGGTCTACTCCCTATCTTCGTCAACGAAGTTACGAGCCGTTCGAAAGTTCTCCGAAACTTCGGAGTCGGAGTCCGATAAAACAAGCGTGTCAAATTCAATTTTTCGAACGGGTAAAAACACATCGAGAAGGACAACTGTCAAATTGTGTTGTCATTCATTCATTCTTAGTTCGGGCACCGAACGAATCATCCATCCGTAGGTGATACGGAATAGGAAACGCCCGTAACTATGGTCGAAACTACGGACTTCGTGCTTAGGGAGTAGACCTCCAGCTTAAATTGTCTATATTAGGTATAAGTACCTAATATAGACAATTTAAGCTGGAGGTCTGTTTGTTTCAAGTCATAAACGATAATATTAAAATGTACCTACTTAATAAAAATAATAAGGCTACTCGGTTAGTTAAATGCATTTAATTTTTTACTAAGGTAAACTACTAAATATGACTTAAGTATTACTTAGGTTAATAACAATAAATCTGCAACGAGATAAATTTTCTTATCTAGTTAATATTATATAGTGAACTATATAAATTAAAGATAGTCCTTCAGTGTTTTCAGCATGGAAACAGCATGGGCTTGCCTGCTAGTGCTAGCAAAACATTTTGAGCTGATATCGACGCCATCTTGTCCCTGGTTTGAACTGTTGCACTGCCCATATGAGGAATTATAACTGAAAATAAAACGGCAATTAACTAAGAAGTATGACATCAAACCCTATTAGAGAAGAATGATTAAAGTGTTGTTCTTAAGCACAGATTCATCATCAACATCTTAGCCAAAAGAGGTGTGTTGAACACAGGCCTCCCACGGTTATATGCCGCCTTCTCGACGACTCCCAGTGAACTTTACCATGCCGTCCATCTCGTTTACCACTTAAGCTCGGTAATCCTTTGAGTATGTCGGCGAATTCGGATTTTTTTACGTGTCTCTCATCATCATTCTAATTCAGTCGCATTGCACAGATAAAATTTAAATGGCTCTTTTTTGCCAATAGGTAATAGGTACATATTGACGAAAAGAGGGTATCGAGAAGCATACTACTACCTACGTTTGCTGACTTGTTTTTTTTTACCGTAGCCGGCAGAAGTAGGTTTCGCAAGGAGTTTTAAAATACTCAAAGAATTTTCTTATCGTTCATCGATTTTAGTATTGATCAGCAAAAACGGTAGCCTGACTTTATGAGGTGTTAATTAAATTGACCTTCTAGAAAATTAAAATAGACTGTCATATTAAATACTTGGTTTTCTATTTTAGTCGAAGGTTTGTTGTGAGTTTTGCTATTGCGACTTGCGACATTTGTGACGCAGTGAAAGGTAGTGTGGAGAGGCGAGGTGTATAACAATTTTTTACTGCATTACTCAACTGCGTAACTCCCATATTCATTCAAAAAAACTGACAATTGCCATGATTAAAAGCACACTTCCTCATTCTCCTATGAAAAAATAATATTGGCGAAAAAGAGACGCCATTCTTTTCTTTTTATTAAAAGATTTTTCAAACGCGGGAGAACGAAAATATTTTTTAAGTATGGTAAATAAATTATCTATGCTGTCTATGCTAAAAACAGTTATTACCTACTTAAACTTTTAAAAAGGAATCGGAATACAAACCCTTCACATTCATCTTCAAAGCACCGTACCTAAAAAATAAAGTAACACTAGAAAATGGTGGAAACAATTACTCATAATACGTACAACAGTTAGGCAAGGAGATCAGCGGGTGGTCTTTCCCCATGGGCTCTGGAGTCACCACATCCAGTCCAGCCGCAAAGATTTGCCCCTCTTTGAGCGCATTGTATAGGGCATCTTGGTCAACTAAGCCTGTCAATATTATAATTACTATATTAGAGAGACAATTAAATCAATATGTAGATACATAACATCATTTCCACCTTCATACTTACACTCGAACCTTTTCCCTAGCTAGATACACGTAACCTATAAATATAGATCCATCTACCTAGGTTTATATACAATAGTAGTGTAGAGTACTGTGAGTAGATAATTAGTAAAAATTTAACATGAAAGTGATTATTTATGAAGATTTTGTATTGTGTCTGTAATCGAGTGCTAAGTTCTATAAAAAAAGTACAAGAAGGTTGGACATGGGTTGAACCAAACTTTTTTGAAAATGGAGCATGATGGCTGCTTAGTATTCATTTTATTAAAACTAAAAATTTACTTTTTTTTGTAATATTAAATGGCATTAAAAAATTTTTCGTTTCAATTAACCAGTAATTCTTGCTATAATTTTTTTAGGGCTATTAAATGTTTTAACCTTTTTGTTTAAACATATTTTCAATTATATTAAGCAAAGGTTAGAGAAAATATTTATGTTTAGTATTTAAGTAATTTCTATTAATCGAAGAAGTTAAAAAGAAGTAGTAAGAAAGTACTTATTCAATTTTTTTATAAAGATATAAAATTATCGTATTACTTTATTTATTATCGAATAAGTTTAAAATACTAGTGATGGCCCCGATTCTTGAAAACTAGGGTGATGTCCTGTCACAGACAAACAGACACAATACATGTCATTTAATGAATGTTTTGTTTAGTTAACTACCATGGGTAATATGTTTTTTTTAAACGTTGCCCCCACACTAATATTTTCTCCTGTATCGTGAGTGCTTTTACAAACACAAATAATCACATGCACAAACACTTAGACCCGAAACAACTACCTGTAGGTCATATAAATATATATTTCGTGCAGGGATTGAACCCACAACCCGTGTCGGAGTAGCCGATTGCACAGCCGCTGCGCCAAACGTGTCGTCAATAAATAAATATTATAATACAATATCTACTAAAAACGCTAGGTTGCTGCAGTTACCTCCTCTCCCAATGTTGATAACTATAGAAGTGTTTTTCATTGCCTTAAGAGTATTGGCGTTGATTAGATGCTTGGTTTCTGTCGTTAGAGGACAACAGAGAATCACGTAGTCACTCTCTTTCAAAAGCTGGTCGATTGGAACTCGTTCGGCTCCTAGAGATTTTGCTGCGAAAATAAGTGATAAATATTAGGTATATGTATGTATTTATGTATTTATGTACACACTCATAAACATACCATGACGCCTGTATTTCCAGAAGGGTTAGGGAGATGTGTACCTAGGTAAGTACTAATGTTACCTACAGTTAACTTATTGCCATTAACCGGGCACAGATCCAAGTTCCGAGCTGCTATTGAAATTTCATATAAAACCTCAATAATACTTTACTCAACGTTTTGATAATAGTACATTATGGTACAACTGTGTAATGTTGGTGTGTAAATAGATCCTTTAATGACATTTTTACAAATCAATATTTGATTAGATAATATTAGATGGCACGGCATGTCCTCGCTGACGACCTCGGAGTATTTCCATATTCCCCCGAGTGTCTTCCCCCGAATGGGGGAAAATGGAAATTTTAGTTTCATCTTCCCCCGAATTCGTAATCGGGGGCACGACCTCTGAGAAGAAACGCCGAAACAGTACAGTATCAGTATTCAATGCTTATCAGATATGTGTTTTAAAATGTAGGCAAATAGGACTGGCCTTTTGAAGAAAGAGCCATAGCTTTGAGTTGATCAACCTTACTGACGGCACGCATAGGTACATAAGTCATCGTCGCACGACGATACCAGATCAGCGAGACATTGAATGTTTTGTAGAACATCGAAGCGTAAAACTTTGACGTACAAACCCGTTTCTTTTATTCAGAAGTGTTACGTACTCTCTGAGTCATGGGGGGGTCTCGATGTGTTAAGAATGGTTACCCATCCACAGACAGACCGCGGCTAGCGCAGCTTAACCTTGCAGATACAGTTATTACTTAGGCACAATCCCCACAAGGAAAATAATCATGAATTCTAGATATTTCTGGCACCGATTGTCTTGTGCATAGAGCGAGAGGGACATTGCAATATTGGAAGAAATTACGGCTACGGCGCTATTTTATCACAAAAATATTTGTGGCTCGTGGCCACTGTGAATATACGAAAATGTAGGTGGGTAGGTACTCCTAAACTATACATACCTTCAGGTTTGTCTGTTCGTCCGCTGTAAATAAATCTAGCGACATCGAAACCCTTCAGCCTTCGGAGCACAGCCTGCCCGATTCCACCGAAGCCGACAATGCCCACAGTGCTTCCCGCAATGTCTCGACCGACCATCCATTGCACACCATACTTCCATTCACCTCTAAAAACACACGTTTGTCAAGATATTATGCATTATGCTTCTCTATTTTTGCTTCTCAACCGACATGACTTTTACAGTTAGTTCAACGTCGAACGATGCCGCCTTACCTACTATCTTTTTATATTTTTTGGCATTTTCCAAAACATACAAAAAGATACGTATATTTTAGTACTACAAATTATAGACATAAAAACAGAAATAATTTTACATTTCCGATGAATTTAGTATGAAGGACGAATGAATTTAATGAATCAGTCACGGGGTTAACTAATTATATTCTACAGCGTGACGTTTTTATGATATGACTAGCTCATGTCCGCGACTATGTCTGCGTGGACTTTACCATGGTAAAAAGTAAGTACCTATATAGTCGTTAAGTTTTCTGAAATTTTCCAATTTCCTGCGCAATTTAATTTGTATTTCTTTCCGTAACAACCTTCTACAAAGTATTAGAAAATTTAAAAAAGATGAATGAAAGCATTCTTAAGTTATGGCGTGATCAAGGGAAATAGTGATTCTTGTATGCATAGGTAACAAACACTCCATAGCCGTGTGGTAATCATAAAAGCATTTGAATACTAATCAGCAAAATAACAATAAGTATTCGACCCCGGGGCTGCTACTGAGCTAAACTCAACAAACTGCTCGAATCGAATCGAACCTATGCAACCTCAGCCCAAACAGTCGCGCTTACCACCAGTAGTTAAAGGCAGTCTACTTACGTTTATTACTATTAAAAATGCTACGTTATTTGCTACGTATTACTCAGTGAGTTTGAGTATCTTCAATGTATTACAATAAGTTGCGTCATGCTACATCTGTTTGCTACGCAGTTACTACGAACAAATAGTCGCTAACGGAAATCGTATAAAACGCTACGCCGACAGCTACCCATTCAACAGAAAGTACATGTGAAAGTAAGTAGCGTCGGCTACGTCATACACTGCGTAGTTACTACCATCAAATAGTTGCAAGTGTGCGAAAGAATCGACATTTGCAGATAACAATCGGCGCAGATTAAAGCCGCGTTTAGACGATACGAGAGATATTGTGCAAGTTGCGGTGCATTGCCGTCGATGATCAATCACTTAAGATACCATAGCCGCTCGGCTCTGCAATGTACCGCAACTCTTAGGATAGTTCTCGCATCATCTAAATTAAGCTTAATTCATCGAATACTATGTTTAATTCATAAAAATCGGTCAAGCCGGTAAAGAGGAGTTTTGTGACACGAAATTTTATATATTAGAAGATTAGTATTCTGCTGCTACTCACGCTTCGAGTTCCTGTACGCCTTCCTTGAACCTTCGGGCTGCGGCTATCAGGAGCCCCACCGTGATGTCAGCCACCGCATCGTCCAGGACTTGCGGAGTGTTGCCTAGGAGTATGCCGCGCTTCCTGACCTCCGGAATGTCGATGTGGTCGGTGCCTGATGCCATTGTGGACACCGCTTTTAGTTGAGGACCTGTGAAGGGTGGGAGGTAGGTATTAAATGCTTGGTTCTCGTTTTTTTTATTACACTATACGAAGGTGGTAAACAAGCATACGACCCACCTGATGGTAAGCGGTTACCGTAGCCTATAGGCACTCGCAATACCAACCAGGGGTATCACTTGGTATCACTACTACCCTGTAAAACGAAAGAGGAATAGTTGGGTTGGCAGTATAAGGGTCAAAGTCCTCCCACTGGCAACATAACGTTTCCTCGTGGAGCACGGAGCACAAATTACTGACGTGGCGACGATTATTTGCATTTGGGACGATATTGCAAATACATAGTACCTACCTATCTTGCTGTACCGGACATGGTTATGTTTTGTTAGTAATAATACATATTTGATTAACCACTAGGTATATATTAAATGGGTTGGTACTGTCAACAAAAGAGTTCGGTAAGTATATATAGCGAACGAAATTTGCATCTTTACACAGATAAATAATTATGCACCAAAGAGTTTGGTATGCAGCAGCTTAAAATACTTTAGTTTTGGCACATATTGCGTAATACATTATGAGACAGTTTTTATCAAATACAAATGTTTATTTTACCTGCCTGTATACCTAACATTATTGTCAACCGTACCCTTTTTTTTGTTGTGAGGAGGAAACCTTCAAAAGGCTACCAGCCTGCTGGGGGGCAGGCCGGGGTGTGTGGGAATTTTACCTCACTAAAACCCCCGCGGTGTTCATCTTCAACACCATATCGGGGGGCTCCGGGAACAAACGTATTCTTCCGGAACCCTTCCTGTGTCACGCCTATTAAGGCCGGTCCCAGGGTTGTCAACCGTACCTACACGGTACAAACTCGCGGTCGTCCGGGCTGCCATCTTACAACGGCAGTTCAACTAGTGGGCAGTGAAATAATATTTGAACCCATCGAGCGGGAGGGTACGGAATCAGACAGTAAAACATGGAAGTTTCAGAAAAAAATCCTAATATAGGTCAACGTTTTATTTCAGAACGTAAAATGAATAAGTAATTTTTTAAAATATTTTTTGTCAACAAACCTGCTAAGTCCAGTAGGTCACCAGTGAGTCTGTGTTTGGTGTTCCATATGATGGCATCATATCCACTCAGGTTGTTCTTGATGGTCGGGAAACTCTCCGGCTCATAGTCCAAGTGCGGTAATATCTTTGCATCTACTCTGAGAAAAAATATGGTTAGTTGCCTATTCATACTGTCTTAAATGTGCTATGCTCGGACGGACACTCAATGCTAATATCGTCAAGAACCCATATTCTGTCCCACTGCTGGGCAGGGGTCTCCTCTCAGATTGAGATTAGGTTTATAGTCCACCACGCTGACCTAGTGCGGGTTGGCAGACTTCACAGACCGCCGAGAAAATTCTCTAAGTTTATAAATTAATAAATTAGTGTGATATCTATACTATGTTTTAATCATGAATCATCATCCACTCCTAGAATCAGGGTTGCAATATTTTTAGCCAGCAACCATACAAAAGCAAAAAAGCTATATACTTATAACGTTTTTTTTTATAACTTACTTGTTTTTTAGTAGCTCCAGACCGGCGACAGGAAATGATTTATTTACAATAAGAACTCTTTTTAGTGACATCTTACGAATATTTTGACACAACAAAAACAAAAAATAATAATTATTCGTTAGTCTTCATAAACTAGGTATAATGTTTGTGACCTTTTTATAATTACCAGGAAGTTGTTTGTATTTAATAAACACCTAAATACTTCACACTCTGTGCGGAATTGATTAAACAATAGGTACCTCTTTAATAATATCTCGATAACAAATACTATAATATTAGATAATATTCTGTTTTTAAGTAGGTATTTATAGTTATATGATAATGTGAATATTATCAACAAAATAATTTTAGACTACTACGCATGTAACGTGTTATGACAGACACGACATCATGCGTAGCTAACATTAATTTGAGCGTGATCATTACGTAATCTTGGACATTCATAACCGCCATCTAGCGTCGAGTAGTAAAAATATTGGAGCGAACATAGTTTGATATTTTCCGTTACGATACATAGATGGCGCTAGCTGTTTAACAACGTGAAGTATTTCAATCTACACCATTTCAAACAAAATATTATGATTGATTTGAATGTTTCTTCAAAATATTGGTTTATATATATTTTTTTTGTTTTGATATAGGTAAGTATATATATTTTGTAAATTTGAAAGTAATATTTAAGTTTTCATAGTATTATAATATTTATTAATAAAACAACAGGTTAGTTAGTGCTTTTATTATTTTTCTATGCGGTTGGTAGAAAAGAGTGGTCATGATGGTTCTTTCGGTCCAAAAAGCAGTAATTATACCTAACTATACGATACTACCTAGCAGCTTTTTGTTAAACGGGATTTCCTCCTGTATCGTGGGAACACAAACCTTAACATTTATTCCGTGTGGGGATCGAACCCAAAACTCGTGGCGCAGAAGCCGATCACTCAATCACAGCGCCAAGCGTGTCGCCTTGCTGAATTAGTCAGTCTCACAATACTTCTAGTTAGAGTAATTAGGTCTACTACCTACGTCATTTTCAACTTTTTTTATAGTGCGGAAAATCACACACAAAAAAAGTTCACAGAGAGGTCGCAGGGTATGTCGGACCCGTACCGATTAAAAACTGCACTTGCCTTTGCTTGAACCAGAACCTTAGCAATTGATCTAGAATACCATCGTAGTGCGAATAGTGGGATACCAGATTCCATGTGGATCTTGAAACAAACGATATTTACAATGGAAACATAGTATACCATCACGCCTGTATACCCCGAAGTGTTAGGAAGATGTGTACCAATGTACACCCACAATTCGGCAGTATGTTTAGGTGCCATGTAATAGGCGATCCTATTGCCATTAACTGGGCCCAAATCATATCTCCGAACTGGTACAGAGAATTTAATCGAAGAGCCTAATTACACTTTGCTCGACCTCTAGCGTAGTAGTCACGTTTAGGACGAATGAGGCAATCAATACAAAATTACAATGAAAAAATAATTGATTCACTACTTTTATTATTACCCGACTACACGACGCAAAGAAGAGTAATGTGTTTATTTTTATTTTTGTTATCGTTGTAAATATTGCGTAATTGCTTCAACACACGAAATGTAATTAGAAGTAGCGGCTACTTAAATGTGGCTTTTGACTATAATTCAGCGATTTACAATGTAATAGTTTTGGACAGTAATTTTAATAAAACTGTAGTGACGCGGTACACGTTGCCGCTTAGAAAATTATGTCCCGTGGCGCAACACTATAGTCTGGGTGTCTGGGCATGTGTGGGCATTGTGACAGCAGATGTGCAGAGCTGGCAACCTGACAAGAGTGACAGACGGGATAATATTTGTACTAAGTTCTACAGGCTCTACACATACATGCCATTGTCCCGTCGTAAAATTCCGCGTAACTCCTTATCTTTCCAATTTGATGTTAAATGCTGGCCGCACGTTTATTTATTGTTAGTTAGCTGGAAAACGCTTATGCGCGCGGCAAAAGGTAAAGTATGAAGATTTAATAGAGTTCCAGTCTTTGTTAATGGCGTACCAACAAGCAAAGGTGTTCGCTTTTTGCCATTTGCTGTGTGGAGTCAAATATAAACAAAGTCATTTTTAGAAAAGTTTCCATTTAAATTTTTAAGTGTATTTGTTTCTTTTACCTAATTAATAGAAAGTTATTTTATTTGTAAGGAGCGATGCACATGGTGTTTAGTAAATAAAAGGGTTATCGAAAAAAATGGCGTTATTGTACAATAAATTGTCCCCATATCGCGCCTGTTTACCACAAAGGGCTAGGCAGAGGAGTATTAATGTACACCAGCAGTTCTCTGATATGTTTAGCACCCATATATGTGTCCCATAAAACCCAATAACACTTTTCCTTGATCTGGGAATCGATCCAAATCCTCTAGCATAGCAGGTCGCACCCACGACCACTAGACCAATAAATTATGTATATTAATTACAAATAGGTATGCTATATTCGAGCAGCAAGAACAGACGCCAGCAGGTCAAGTTATCTAAAACTGTCAATTTTTCCTAATCAAACATGAACCTTATTGTTTTGTATTAAAGTTGAAAATCTATCACAGAAATTTGACAGAATGGGGTAGCTTGTTATACTGGTCTCTGTACATAGTAACACAGAAATTATACGATTTCGAAACTGAATCAAATTGTGAGTTTGTGACTTCAATTACTCGATTTTAAATTTTGTTCCTATAAGTTCGAATAGAAAATTTTATTTGTTCACTATTATAATCATCATCATCATCATCAACTCATTTACTGTCCCTCTGCTGCGCACGGGTCTCCTCTCATATTGAGAGCGATTGAGCTATGGTCCACCACGCTGGCCTAGTTTGGCAGACTTCACACACCGTCGAGAAAAATCACTAAGGCAGGTTTTCTCACGATGTTTTCCTTAGACTTGTTGGACTGCCAAGTCGAAAGGCTCGAGTTCAAATCCAAAGCACGCATCTCTGAATTTTCGAAATCATGTGTTTATTAATAATGAATTATTACTCGCTTAAACGGTGAAGGAAAATATCGTGAGGAAACCTGCATGTCTTAGAAACTTTCTCGACGACGTGTGAAGTCTGCCAACCCGCACTAGGCTATCGTGGTGGATTATAGCCTAATCGCTTTCATTCTGTGAAAGAATACCCGTGCCCAGCAGTGGGACAGTATATGGGTTGATGATGATATCTGTGTTTAGGGATAGGTATTTTATACGTCCAGATTTATCCAGATATGTCCAGCTTCTGATTCTGAAATCCGGTTCTTTGTCTGGACATTTATTTCTTGTACTTTCCCCGAACAGTAGTTTTAGAAATAAATCATCATCAACCCATATACTGTCCCACTGCTGGGCACGGGTCTCCTCTCATATTGAGAGGGATGAGGCTATAGTCCACCACGCTGGCCTAGTGCGGGTTGGCAGACTTCACAAACCGTCGAGAAAAATCTCTAAGGTATGCAGGTTTCCTCACGATGTTTTCCTTCACCGTTTAAGCGAGTGATAATTAATTATTAATACGCACATGAATTCGAAAAGTCAGAAGTGCGTGTCTTGGGTTCGAACTCGAGACCTGCGACTTGGCAGTCCAATGGTCATACCACTAGGCTATCACTGCTTTTAGAAATAAATGGGATGGTGAATTGTTGAAATAATTTAGGAAAATCTTCGAAATCCTTTAGTAACTTAACACGACCATATATAAATGAAATGTATTGTTTACATACCAGGAATTTAAAGTCCGGACTTTTTATTATACAAAATGATCACCCTACTCGAAGAAAAGTGGCAGTTTATTCTTTACAAAGCATTATGCAAATTACATTTTATAATTTCCTTTACAGTCATTAGGTATTATGTAAATGCTGTCAAGCTAATCTCAATAGAAAACTTGTAATTAAATAGTAAACAAATGAACATCTGCTAGCGAACTCATGCCCATTATACTCGTAATACGGTAAAATAAAAAATACTGCTCCACCCTACACGTAAAGAGGTTTTGCCAACTCCCTATTTTCATCGAATAATTTTCTGTATAACACGACCAGTTGATGAAGTCGAAAGATTGTCCTGTTTGTGGTAGTCGTGGGTGATTTTAACTTGGTCAGGTTCTTCGAGGGTTAAGGAGCTATCGACCGTCGAAGGCGCCAACCTGGCGGCTGTGGCTTCAGGAAATGTTAAAGGGTGTTTCCTAGAGGTACTTGCTTTGTGGATTGAATGTAGATTTATGACTGTTGTTTCATGAATGTAAGGATGGAGTCATGGAGAACACTTGATTGTTTTATTGTGATGATATTCCGTAGTAGTTTGTCCGTAGGAATAGAACCATAAACATTTCTGCCATTTATTTTGAAGTAGGTAAATTGTTTGGAAAAACCTGGATAAGATTGGCAGATGAATGGCATAAATGGAGAAATAAATGGCAATGTGAAAGTGCTCCGCGAGGAAATGTTGAGTTGGCAGTGGGGGGACTTTGACCTTTATACTGCCAACCCAACTATTCCTCTTTCGTTTTACAGGGTCGGCAACGCGCAAGTGATACCCCTGGTGTTACAAGCGTCTAGTTTAGGCTACGGTAACCAAAAAAAAAGGGAGGAGGTTTACCTTTACAGTGGTTTGAAAGCTGTGAATGATGATAATGATGATGATTTGGCTCATAGGCATTATAACCAACCGTCTGCTAAAGTATATTAAGCAACGGAAGGCCATTCACACGCACGTCATACTCGTGAACGGGTGCCGTCTGTCGGAGCTGGTCAGCTCTTACTGTCAATGGCAATCTCTTTATTTATTGTTATTTTTCTGTTCAGTAGACTAGATTAATTTGATGGTACAACAACATCAAACTGCATTGTTCTCATGTAAGTCGGACATAACAATGATTTATATTAATTTGATATTATCAGACATTACTGTAATGGTTATTGTGATTATATTTTTCTTATTATTTAATAACTTTTAACTCAATAAAATGTAAATGTGAGTACTCTGTAGGCTAAATATACATACTCAGCTCTGAACAGTCTGGCGGCTTTGAGCCTTTTTAGTGGCCTACGCAAATGTTCCTCTGACCTGGTATTGTCGTGCGACGGGTTGTTGAGCTCCCTAAATTATGGTTGAGCTACACAATGGCTGATGCATGCGTGCCGTCGGTTGGGACTAGTCTACTCAAAGCCGCTATGGCTCTTTCTTCAAAAGGCCATTTCAGACTTTGCCCTACATTGTAAGACACATATTTGTTATTATACCTACCATGTCTGGACTTTAAAAGAGACTATGATTCTCTGAGTTTGTTTCGGCGTTTCTTCTCAGAGGTCGTCAGTAAGAAAATGCCGGAGTCATCTAGCTTAAAAAAAAAGTTAAATATTGACTTGTAAAAGTGTCTTTAAAAGATCTATTTACAGAAATAAATATCATTTAAGTAAGCATTTCAAAAATTCAATAAGTACCGTGAAGCAAGGTCTACAGGTAAAATTAAATAAGTACCATAAAAGTAATCTATAGATATATATAAATCAACAAAGCAGGTAGCGAAAATGACGTCACATCATAATGCCTTATGTCTGATGACGATAAACGCAATTTCCGTTTCCCGAATTACTCCCGCGCTCACCTGTCGTGACGCCCCGCAAGGTGGCGAGCGCGTGCCGGCTTTCGCGACCCTTGGCTCTAAACAATAGCACCTGTGCTATATCAGGTGTTAGAAATTATTACCGTTTATGAACGCCAAGTACTTTCGTTTTTATGTGCGAAATATAAAAAGGAAATTTTATTTGACATTAACGTGTAAGTGGGAATACTTGTATTTTTTGAATTAGGAATAGTTTTGAAATGTCACGTCAATTTCTATTTCAATTCCGATTATATTTTTATGACTATGTTTTGATTAGCTAATCCTATTTTTTTTATTTATTGCCAACAGTTATTTTACAAGTACATAATTTTTGATCAAAAGACAAGTAGGTAGGTACCTACCTCTACATGTAATAAATCGCCTTGATTATTATTTAGTTAGGTACCTAAATTCTATAGGAATGCCTATGATAGGATAATATTTTGCGTTTTTGACAATCTACCTATAAAGAATCTAAAATTGATGATTACACAAGTGTAAATTTCCAAATCGATTAAATGATTAAAATACGATCATTAAGTCACTATGAACTTAGAATTAAGTAAGCAAATCTGTTACTCAATAATTACCTACCTACTTCCCGAGAGTAATTATTAAAAGTTAACACGTTATGGGTAAAGTTTACCAAAGAAATGGAAATGTTGACGTTTCACCAAATAAATTTGCAGACAAATAGTCTTAAGGCCAGAGGTCGTGAATAGTTTTATTATGGTGTATATTACGTTCTTTCTGAATATAGATTTTCACTCCTTGTTTTTAAGGTTTAAAATAAAAGGAGAGAGGAGTTAGTAAAATAAATAATGGTTCAACTAATGACACAAAATATTTAAGTAAAAATTTACAGTTAACTATTTAGTATCTGTGGCAATAAGAATATTATTTTCAAATTTCGACTGTATTCCACAGAAATTGAATCTCGAATCCCGTAATAGAAACGTTTATTTTTTCTTTGTTAATTTTTGAGGCAAAGGAACCCACATGTGCAGCCTGCTGTAAGTCGTTACTTTTATTTTTTATTGTCAGCTTCGAAGACACAAATTCGTGTCAACACAAATTGACACAGATGTTCCAGTAAATTATTATTAAGCATTTTGTATTTGGAAGAAAAAGCTTTTGAAAGCAACCCGAGAATTTATTGAGGAATACTACCGTATGTTTAATTTCTATTGCAGGTTCACAAAAACTAAATAATTTACTAATATTACTTACTACTGTTTTATTTGCTTATACTCGCTGCTTTACTAGTATCCCAAGAGGGTTTTTGAGACGAAAGGTAGCCTTGTCTTTCGCAATAGTCTAATCTCTTTCTTTTTTTTATACGAGATAGGTTAGCGTTTGACCACAATCTCACCTAATGGTAAGTGACGATGTGGTCTAAGATGTAGCACGCTTACCTAGAAGATACCTATTACCAAATTTTATTAAAATGGAGTCAGTGATTTAGTTGTGAAGCGTAACAGACAAACAGCTTTTTGGAACCAACTAGAGCCTTAACGATTCATAAACGCTTGTAAAAGCTTATTTGAAATAAAAATATTATTTTGAATTGAATTGAATTGAGGCTGAGGAAGGTCGAAAATGCATATTGCGACATAATTTTTTCGTCACATTATCTCGTCTCCAGTCATAGTTTCGGTACGAGGTAAGGGGCGAGAAAATTATTTCGTGGCAATTTTATATTGGGTCCAGCTGTTTCAGATATCTATCCACTATTAAACCTATGCAGTCGGCTAACGGCAGCCATCCGGCGCTCGGTGACGTTACAGCCGTAATAATACGCGCGTCTAATGTGGACGACGACGCAGTACTTGACGCACGCTTGAGTCATAAGCGAAGAGCGATGAATTGTAAGATAAATTAAGTAGGTAAGTCTGTTTATGAAGGGTTCTGCTGCAGCGACTGCTGGACCTCTGGTTGCAGTGCATGTCACGGATCCCAAGGGCGAATAGAAGGCAAGTGCCTTATTTAGTCGATACAAGTCCGAAATATCTTGCTGCCTCCCATGGTGGCAGAAAATCCATGAGGATTTTCCGTACTTTAAATCTGTTTATGGTGGTTGAAGTTGGTAGTCGTAACAAGCGGTTCCAATGTAGACGATAACGACGACGACGGGTTGACGATAAATCGACGATGGGTCAACGATGGGTCGACGATAGTTCGACGATGGGTCGACGATAAGTCGACGATGGGTCGAATACGGGTCGACAACGGGTCGACAACGGGTCGAAAACGGGTCGACAACGGGTCGACGGCGGGACGGCGACGGCACAACGACAGGACGACGTCGAGACGACAATGGGACAACACAACAACGTGGTAAATAACAGTGGAGTATATCCACTGTTATTTACCACTTGATCTGCTGGCGTCTGTACATACTTACGTATGTACAGACGCCAGCAGATCAAGATATCCAAAACTGACAAATTTTCCCAATTGAAAATGAACCTTATCACTTGGATTAAAGTCGAAAATCTATCAAAAATTCTGACAGATTAGGTTAGCTTGATTTGCTGGCCATTGTACAAGACTTATGTTACCAATTATTTAGTTTTAGATCAATTCGATCTTCAATGTCATGACAAACTATATTCATTTAATAATTTGTCATAATGCAATTTAAGCATTAATGCAATTATTAGCCAATCTAGTGGATCATTGAATTATACATCTACGATACATATGTAAGTATATCTAATAAGTAGTACTTCCGTCTGTTTAATGATACGACTGCGTTGAAACGCGCTTTTAATATGGATGGACGTGCGATACGGAAGCTGCTATACCCATGTCACAAACTGTAGCGGGTTAAAAAATAAAAAAAGGTAACCAGGTCTCGAATCGTCTCGTTGTTTATTGACATTAGATAAAATAACCTGTAGAATTTGTCAAGTATTTTTTATGGAAAACTTAAATAGCGCCTCTAGCGGTAAACTGAGGAACTAGGTTTTCCATACAAAATATTTGAATGATTCGATAGTGACTACAGCTCATTATACTCCTGGTTAGGCTACTGTCCTAGTCTAATGTTCTATAGAGCTTATGCACCAGAACCTTCAAACCTTCAAGAAAAGAGCGTACTCCCTTTTAAAGGCCGGCAACGCGCTTGTGACTCCTCTGGTGTTGCGGGTGTCCATGGGCGGCGGAAATCGCTTACCATCAGGCGATCCGTCTGCTCGATTGCCACCTATCCCATAAAACAAAAAAAAAAAAAGAAAAAAGAACAATACTTCCCATGAACAACCAGAAATTATGAAAATACGTAAAAAACATACCATTATGGATACGCTCTTATATTTTTTAAGGTCCCAAGTAATAACGGGTGAGCATATTGCCCCAAATTCAAACTCCAAGCTGCTGCTGAGGATTCCATAGAAAAAAAACTAATAACATTGAATCCACCTGGGAATAGGACCCACGATTTCTTGGTCAGCTACCGTGCTGGTAATAAATAGACCAATAAGTCAGTTATAATAGTATAAGAAAAGTACCACGATGTGGCAGTTATCTGCTACCGTTTTTTTATACCATTACTAAGGTACGGGAGTATTTTAATTACAAGCTTTAGGAATTTCACAAATTTTATAAAGTAGCTAACAGTTTAAGGCTTGCGGCACACCCAGTTTCGGAGGTGTATCTAGTGAGATCGAGTGGCGCAGGCCGCGGTGGCCGCGACGAGCCAATTTCACAGATTCGTCACCGATTAGCACGCGCCGGACACTGCGATCGGCGGACAATGGCCACTGGACGTATTTTCTCTCTATCTTTTTAACCCGACCGCTGGTTGATGCTTTATATCTTCTATATACATAAAAATGTTTCTTTGCCTGTATTCCTTTCTATGCCGTACATTTGATTGCGATGAAATTTTGGTGAGTTAATTGGGTGTACGTCCGTGAAGGTTTTATGAGCAAAAAAGATAGAAAAAGAAGCACAGAAACACAGTTAGTTTAATAACATGAATCTCGAGTTTTTTTAATTTTAGTACTGTGATAAAAGATATAAAATTCGTAAAAAGTAGTTTTATTTAAAAAATATATCTCATATCACGATTTTCACATTGTCAATAAAGATACACGATAGTATAACTGTTCGTCTGGAGACACTTGTTTTGTTAATCGTACTGTCAGTTAAAAAAAGGTAGATATAAAAATCAAACCTCATTTGAAAATAAGAGTAGGACTTAAGTAGTCAACAAATTAACTGTGCTCGTCATAAAAAGTGTAGATGATGTAATGTATAACATTATTAGTAATTTTTGTGGCGATATTTTAGCAGACGATTAGTTTCCGCTTGGGTTTATAATGTTTATTTGTCTTTTACTTGACTTTTATATGGCGATCACTAAAAGAAGCCTACGTTCAACAGTGGACGAGTTTCTGCTTTAATTATTTTATGATTTTGCTACCTTACGTCAGTGGTAGACTTGACCAAAACTCAACGACCATTGTCTGTCGTGCAGACTAAAGCAATGCGAAAAGGCGCCACGGGCGGCGGCGCCGCGCGCGCTTCGTCCGACAGAATGCACTCGTGACATGCGTCGTGTGGTGTGCAACTAGCCTAACGCACTCTTAAATAGCCGCTTGATTTATTTCAAACAATTGACGTTATGTAAAGATGCTAGTACCTACTGAATTTGTCTTCACTGATTGATTATGTTTTTCGTCCATTAGTGATGTTAGTGATGACAATCGATATTCTCTTGTTATTAAAATTACTTCACTCTAAAGTCGTTTAAAGATAATTTAGTTTACATAACATACCATCACGCCGTATTCCCCGAATGGTTATACCTACAGAGGTGTACCTGCTAATGTAAGTACAGACACCAACAGGTCAACCTATCCAAATCTGTCAAATTTTCCCAATTGAATATGAGCCTTATTACGTTGTGTTAAAGTTGAAAATCTATCAAAGAATTTTGACAGATTGTGGTAGCTTGATGTGCTGGCCTCTGTACATCCACCGTTCGCCGGAATATCTAAATATTCCGTCATAGAGGGCGAGCCTATTGCCATACCTAAATCTAAAATCCGAACTGCTACTGAACTTCATAACATTTAACATTTTGCTCGACTTGATGTACTCAGGACCTCCAGCGTAGAAGGCGCGCTTACGACCCCTAGACTATAGCTACCTCATGTAGCTGAGTGAGTAAAAACCTCAAGATTTGTATTGTCTCAAATTCTCGGTCATCCCAATGAAATAAAAAACAAAGTAAAGAAAGGTATCGTCTGTAAAAATATTCATAGACTAACAGAGAGTGGGCTTTCAGTCTAGAATTATTAAAAGGTGCTTGTTGGTTTCTAGTCCCACATATGAACATAAATATAAACTATTTTATTTTCACATTTTTATTACTTACTATGCGGGAACGGAACTTTTTACTTTTCGTTTTCTGCAATGCGTGTTCTTGACAAATGCCGATTATTATATTAAAAAACTTGAGGTATTAAGTACCCGTACTAGACAGATAGGTAAAATTTTATGCGTAAGTAGTATTAATTTTTTACATAACAACAATGGTTTGGTTGTTTTTTAGATTGATTTAAAGTCTTGGTCACAATGCTCAGTATTATCAATATGAAAGTGAATTTTCGTGTCTGACTATTTGTAACTTTTTTACAACGTGTTGGAAAGTAGACAAGTTCCTACATAATATTTTTCAGTAGATTAGACTAAGACGGAACTGCGTGTAAAAGCTCTAATTAGGTATAGGGTATTACATTTCTGTCACTGCTTCAATTAAGTATTCGCCTCGCGGCGTCGTTTCTAATCACAATTATTTAGATTTCTGTTTCTATAATACCTCAATAATGGACAATACTTTTTAATCTATTTACGAATTAAATTATGTTGATGTCTCAGCTAACTTACTTTAATGCCTAGAAATAAACGTCTGCATTTTTATCATTAATTTCGCGCCAAAAGAACGAATGAATGACAAATAGCTGCCTTAACATGCGTTTCAAATTAAAAAAAATCATCGATCGCACCTTTTACTTTTATCAATTTTATAGGGATCCGTATATTATGATAGTGAATAATTTTTGAACCGCAAATAACTTCTAGGGCTTTGCAATGAAAGTTCAGAAGTTAGGTATTTACCGCTATAAATAACTAATTTAACCCTTGACACTTAACTATTAGAAATGACTTGGGTTTTTAGAAATTACAAAGAAGGTCAGCTAACAGTTTTAATGTTGGCAACAACCTACCTTAAGTTAAAAAAAATATTAATATTTTCCATGAAAACACCAGTATTTTCGAATGACAGAATCCATACCCAGTAAAAAAACGTCCTTTTAGAATGGGTATCACAAGGTCACAAAAAATGGCGGAAGCAAGCAGCTGTACCATGAGTCCATGACACTGGCCGATATCTTTTACAAATAAAAAAGTAAAATTAACTCATTCATACGTCGCGCGCCATGATTATCTCGAAATTTGAATATTTAAAATTCTGCGATAACTGTTGCAATTTGTTCAGTAATGAATGCAATATTTTATGTTTTTTAAATTGGTATCAATAATGACGGAATATTTTATGAAATTATATAAAGACAATTTTATTTTATTCATGTTCAATCTATGCCATGGATAGATGAATGGACATAAGGATTTGATGAATCATTGGGATGAAGTTACTTCCACGACAGAAAGCGCGGTAAATCTCAAGGAACAAGTCCTCATGCATTCGAACTGAGGAGAAAGTGGAAACACTGATAAACGACGGATATACATATTTTGTAGGTATGTACCTAATATTTTTGTTTTTTTTTCTAGGCATACGTTACAAATTTTTCAGTGATAACAAGTTCTCAAATTAAATTACATTGGGGTCCCGGTGAGAACAATAATATAATATTTTTGGGACATTTTACACAACACCATCTAGTCCCAAACTAAGCAGAGCTTGTACTATGGGTACTAGACAATGGATATAATACTTATATACTTTTTTTTTTGTAAATACATACTTATAATACATAAGAAACACCCAAACAAACACAAATACTCATGTTTTTATCCACACAAATATTTGTGTCCTGTGGGAATCGAACCCACGACCCCATGATCAGCAGTCCGTCACTCGAACCGCTAGACCACAGAGGTCGAACAATAGATTTTTATATTGACGGGGAAAGCTAAGATAAATAAACAGATATTTAGGACATTGTTACTCAGTACCATTTAGTCCCAATCTAAGCAGAGCTTGTACTATGGGACTTAATAGACAATGGATATAATACTTATACACTTTTTATAAACGTTCTTATAATACATAAGAAACACTTAGTTAAAACAAATCTTTACATAAGTGTATCACATGAATATTTGTGTCTGTGAGAATGCGCACCACCCTCACCCACTCGTGGTCAGCAGTCCACCACAACACCACAGACGTCGTCATAGATCAAAAATATGTCATTTTTAATCAAAGATTATAAATATAAGTCGTTTGAATATGTCGAACTAAGTGTGTTGCACAATTTTTAATTATAATAAGAGTAATTCTACTAAAAAATATGATATTAGATATTATAATATAAAAACGTACTTACCTACTCTAAAAAATATTGCCGAAATCTTGAAAGATGCGTAAATTAATTTGGCATGCGCCCACGCAATCTAACCTTCCTAACCAATAAAAAAATCGATCGCTAATGCTTCCCTTAATTCGGTTTTTATGATCAGCTGTCTTTTCGCCTGACCACGTTCGGACAAGCACCTGCACAGATTTTTTAGCCGAATGATCTTTTTGACGTTTATTTTTACCTTTTTCGTGAAACACTCGCCTTTGACACCTGGCCATACTGCCTAGTCCGCCATTATTGAGAGAGCTCACCACCCGGCAAAAGAGCATGCGGCCTTTGTGGTGGGTAATTAAAAAAAACAGAATGAATATTGATATATAGTGCTGCCTTCGACGCGACGGTTGTAGAGTAATTTTAAAAGCTCATGTACACATTTCCTGAGTTTATTTAATTAAGGAACAGTTGTTTTTTTTATAGTCCCGATGTAAGGACGGTGTGGAGCGGCTATATTGTTGCCAATATATTTTTGTGGCTCAGTATTTTAGCGACACTCGTCTAAAGAACGAGTAATAAAAAGTTGAAGGCACGAATAAAATACAATGTAGGTACTTTAAAACAAATAATACCGACTCCTTTTATGTTTTAATATCTGTAGCTACGCATGTGATAAAACACATATAGACGAGGAGTGCTTTCATTACTTACCCACTGACTTAATTCGACGTTATTTACGATTATTCTGCTTTAAACGCGTTCCGAAGTGCGACGGGTATTGTTACTCTTTTTACTTGTCGCAGGTGACGAATTAACGGAAACATTGCGAAGGACGTTCTAGTGTCCGTAAAAAACTATCAATTTATCATATGATTATCACTTCGGCGTTCCACATTAACACATTTGACAGACATTGATCGATACCGTACATATGAGATGCGCAAGACGCCGCCATCGTAAATAAAACACAATCGTTACTTAATTTTAATTACAAATTTATTGTCACATGACCTTAATATGTGGCAAATGTTCTTAAAAGGTGCTTTCTTTAACAAAGGTAAAAGTTACAAACGTGTATTTGCGGTTGTGGTTGCGTTTGCCGGTGTTGGTTGTGAAGTGGAATATTTTTATGGAGATGCAAAGTAATATTTGTCCGTTTAGGGGTGGGTACACCTGACGACGCCACCTGTACTGGACGACAGTTGCGTCACACCTTGATAGTATTGCATTTGTCTAAGGTCCCATTACAATAATAACGGACATTAATAGGTCAGCCTTTTTGTCATGATGGGTGTAGAGTAAATTGTACTTCCATGTCGCTAATTATTGCGTAAATTCTTCAAATGCAGTCAGTTGCAAATGTTACAATTATTCCGTTCTAATTTCTTGGAAGAACAGGAGCATTAACCGCAAAACGAAAATAAGACTGATGCGAACCCTTGTCTTCTCGATCTTCTTGTACGCTTCGGAAACCTGGACGTTGAAAACTCGCACCCGACAAAGAATAGACGCGTTCGAAATGTGGTGTTGGCGCAAAATGCTCCAGATTTCATGGACTGAACGTCGCACAAACGAGTCTATTCTTCAAGAACTTAACATAGGAACGCGGCTCTCGACCATCTGCACACAACGTGTCCTAAGCTTTTTCGGCCATCTGGCCAGGTCTGGTCCAGACGGTTTAGAAAAAGTGATCATCACAGGCCGCATGGCTGGGAAGAGAAGTAGGGGTCGTGTGCCTATGCAATGGGTGGACACAGTAACAACAGCAACTGGAGCTACGTTGCAGGCAAGCGTACATCAAGCCCAAGATCGTGCAGCCTGGCGAGCGATGGTGAATGGAACCCACAGTCGTCACGTCCCTCAGCCATGAGGATACGACGAAGAAGAGAAGAGAATTTCTTGCTAAGGCAACATTATCTAATCGCCATCTAATGGCGTAAGAATTGATAATAATTTGCAAGTAACGTCCATTCAAAAGTAGGATAGTCTAGTGATATGACCACTGGATTGCCAAGTCAAAGGTCTCGAGTTCGAATCCAAGGCACGCATCTCTGATACTTCGAATTCACGTGCGTATTAATAATTAATGATTGCTTATACAGTGAAGGAAAACATTGTGAGGAAACTTTAGAGATTATTCTCGACGGTATGTGAAGTCTACCAACCCGCACTAGGCCAGCGTGATGGACTATAGCCTATGAGAGGTTTGTATCTAGCAGTCGGAAAGTGTATAGGTTTATGATGATGAACGTCCATTTAAATTTATAGGGTGTTAGGTTTACTAATGCAGCTAAGTTCGTCTGGTGTACCACCACATTACTGCCGTTAAGCAATAATGAGACGTTGGCGAGATGATCTTGATCGGTTTTTGCCAACGTGGTATGAAGAAGCTCAAGGTAAAGAGTCCTGGATTAAGATAAGGGAGGCTTTTGCCTTGCAGTGGGACACAAAAGAGGCTAAATAAAAAAATAGCTAACATTATCCAAGGTAGCCACTGAAATTACTGGGTATACGAGACATAACAACTGAGGTCTCAATGTGTGATACTACTAATATTGCTGGCGGTTTTACCATCAGTTGGCTCGTATACTTGTTTATTATCTTATCACAATAAAAAAAATAAAAATTATAGAATAGTCAAGTCAAATCAAGTCAAGTCAAATATTTTATTTCAATTAGACCATTAAAATAGCACTTTTGAAAAGTCAAAACTAGTTGCACGGTTCCAAAAAGTAGGTCTTATGGAGAAGAACCGGCAAGAAATTACTCCATAGACACTCTTTTAAAAAAAAACATGATTACAGTGTTCAGTATTACAGTCTAAATCTGAATAGTTCATGAGAACAATGCAGTTTGATGTGTAATAGTACACATCAAACTGCAGTATAATAAACAGAAAAAAAGAGGTTGCCATTGACAGTAAGAGCTGACCAGCCCCGACAGATCCCCAACCTTCCTTTAGTACATACTACGTTAGACAAGTCTCCGAGAGTTTACGAAGGTTGAACATAAATAGCTGCGCTCAATCAGATACGAAACCTGAAGTGCAAGACCACGCATGCGCGAGAATGACACAACTAAAACAATGAAAAGGGCCAGCACATCAAGCTACCCCAATCTGTCACATTTTTTTGATAGATTTTCAGCTTTAATTTGAAACAATAAGGTTCATTTTCGTTTGGGAAAATTTGACTATTTTGGATGGCTTGACCTGCTGGCGACTGTACTTAAAATAAAATAGAAGGGGATCAGTTTCAAAACCGAGTATAGGCAACTAATGAGAAAGTAAGTTTTCTGTTTGTTGTTGTTTCACGGCTAAACCGTTGAACAGATTTCGATTAAATTTGGCACATAGATAGATTGTATCCTGAGGATAGACACAAGGACATAATACTGTCTGAAAATTCCTTTTGGAACACGAGTGAAACCGCGAATGTTTTTTTACATAAGAAAAATAATTGTCAAGAACTAAATAAACTATTATTTATTAGCACTACTGTTATTCATTGAACAAAACGGGTGCTGAGTGATACTGCAAAATTTTTCATGTTAAAACGCCTAATTCATATTCTTCAGGCCTCTGTACTTTTTGGTACACCACTGCTCTCGCGCGTCGGAGCGTTCGTTGTTCCTAAATCAAAGGTCATCGGGAAAATGAACGCGAAGCGAGATAACATCGCGTGCACACAATTATAGTGTAATATAACTGTTTAAACATTTGCGTGTATGGAAACGTCATCTTTCATATGTTGTAATAAGTATCGATATTGGAAAGTTTTTATAGATTCCGGGGTTTGGCCTCAGACAACCCTAAACATACGTCATACAACTGCAAGTACATTACATCTCACTTTACCATAATTACAAGTACCGCTAGCTAAATAAGGAAAAAAAGCGTGAAAAAGTATTTTATACATCATTCCAATCTCGAAATAATTACCTGATAGTAAGATAACATTTTGCACAGAGTAAAAAACTTCAGTAAGACCCCCGAGAATACCAGCGTTGGATTTATAATAAAATAAAATATTTATTTTTTAAAAAAGCGTAACATTTTTGCATCTTAACGAGAATACCAGCGTCGAATTTATAATAAATCATAGGAAATAAAAAAGTGGTGGTCTGTGTGAGCCCTATTTTTCCAGATACGTATCTCTCGACCTTGCAGTCGCACATTGCGGCTAATTTAACGCGACATAGAGATAGTGCGTGCTCTAGCTAGGGTCACCAAACGATAGACTTTCAGACGGACTGAGATTAAAGAAAGACTTAGACACATATCATAAAAAAAATCTTTTTTTTAATAATATAAGCGGTTGGTAACATTCCATCAACCCTGTATCCTTGAGGACGCCTGCAACTAGCGTGCTATCATCTTGATACTAAACTCATGGTCGAGCTACACAATGATTGTTGCATGCGTGGCTGGGACAGGTCTACTCAAAGTCGCTATGGCTTTTTCTTTAAAAGACTATTTCAAACTTAAAAATCACATATTTGTTACTATTATATGTATTGTCGACAACCTCTGAGGTCTAGTAGTTCGAGTTGACTGCTGATCATAAGGTCGAGGGTTACATTCCCACAAGACAAAAATATCCACTGTCTAGTACCTATAGTACAAGCTCTGCTTAGTTTGGGACTAGATGGTGCTATGTAAAATGTCCCAAAATGTTTATTTATTTATATACGGTTCTTAAATATTGATAATGGACTCGTTATAAGGCCCCATTTAACCTCTTCTCGGCTTTACGGGTAGTTTTGTAACAGCCTGTACATTAGAAATTACTTTTTATGTCCTGTTTGCACAAAAACCGATGGTGTACCTATTACTAGCGTGTGTCGTGGTACGCGCATCGATTTGGCAGTTGGTCGCACATGCCGCGCGCGCGCACCTTGCGCCGGCTGCAACAACTGACACACTTACACTAGACCCGTTTAGATATATAGGTTGCCTATAGAAGAAAGTTATATGCCTTTTATACCTGAATCAATGGCGGTCTTTGCATATTTTTCTAATGGCTGCTATATTGAGAAATTCTAGAAATAGCAGAAGCCCTATTTGGAATACAATTTTGCTATAAAATAATTCTGCATGTTTGTCTAATGGCTGCAGACATTTTTTAAATAATGGAACCGATCGCTGCAGACATTTTTTAAATAATGGAACCGATCCGCGTTCTTTTTTGTATTCATGAGAAAGGGAATTTGCTTTGGATTTAAGACGAGGGTTCCAAATTCCTTTAGCCTATCAATGATCAATAATTAGCAAACACAATAGAAAAATAATGTTTCGACCCTCTGGAGGGTCACGGTATCTTTAATGAATTAATGTATAATATACCATATACCTAAATTATACATACTGTCCGTGGCTTCATAAACAGGCCCTATCAGAATATCAGCGCTGCAGCTTGATTTGTTTTTTGCTGCAGCACAGTGCTGAGATAGGGACCTATTCTGACATCGCACAGGATAACGTACCTACTTCCTTAGTTTTAAGACTTATTAAATTGTTATGTTAAATTGTATTTTGTCCTGTTTTGTGCCTGTCAGAATAAATTTTCTTTCTTCTTTCTTCTTCTACCTATACGTATAGTATATTATTAATTAATAAGCCTTAATATGCTATTCCGTATAGTATGATGTCATGATCATGTTTATTTATGTTTTGAAAAGGGAACTGTAATGGTAAGGATCCCTGCCCGTTGGCATTGGTTCTGTGTGGATATTCGTCGATAGTATGCGTTGCGTCTACGCGGTGCATACGGGACGTCTACGCGGCGCCTACGGGACGTCTACGTAGCGCCTACGTTTCGTAGTTGTTTGTAAGGCACCCTAATATGGGATTGCAGTTGTAAATCAAATTGAATCAACAGCTTGAAGCATAGATATATAATAGAGTATATTATATATTATATATCTATGGTTTGAAGCTTATCGTCATTTTAAGTCAATATCACTGGAAATGTTTTAAATGACGTCATTTAGTACAACTTCCTATTTGTATAGCCTATTTGGATATAGCAACGATAAACAAAAGTTGATACAAAACATCACACTTATATTATAAAGGCGAAAGTTTGTGAGTGTGTATGTTTCTTACTCTCACGCTAAAACTACTGAACGGATTTTGATGAAACTTCACAGTGTTATTATTTATACATCAGAATAACATAATTTATAACGATTTTGAGTTAATTAGCCAAATTACAACGATAATTAAAAGACACTTTTCCACGCGGGCAGAAGCTAGTATTCTTATAATACACAAGAAACAACATAAGAAACACCGAGACAAACATAAACACGTGTGTTAGTCACACAAATATTTGTATCCTATCGGAATTGACCCCACGACCTCGTCACCAGCAGTCCAATTGCAAATGCAGCAGATAGTTGGCTGACTTCGTGAAGAATTGAAACAAAAAAAAAAAAAAAATTGAAACACAATTGCAGCTTTTTCCTATATTATTCAGAAACGCCGTTTTTCAAAATAAGAATTATTGACGCTTGAATTTTTATTGTCCTCATATATTTTAAAACATCTTTCAGTACTGCTTAAGGACTTCATCAAGCCGACCTATTTTGAGCGTAAGCCTACAAATTCCTTGCAAACGAACTCTATGTCCTTATTTAGCGAACCAGGGTTGGCATTTCACGCCATATTTTTGTCTGACATATGACAAATAGCCAAACGATGATAATTTTCTGTCAATATGTCATTAATTCGTGAGCACGTTGACTGTTTTTGCCAACCAGGCCATTTTAGTGATGTCTTCTCAAATTAAGTCGAACACTGGTATTAAATAAATGACGCTGTATATGGAAAAGTGACTTGTGACTCATATAAGTAATATTTTATTTGATGTATACTAAATTAAATTTTAGTCTATGGTTTTCAACGCGACTGCTACGCTAGAGATCCTGGCTTCGATTCCAGGTCAACCCTGGAATTCTCAGTAGCAGCTCGGAGTTAGTAAGTTTTTTTAAGCAATATACGTGAGAAGTAGTTAATTGTGATCATAATTTAAATAACAAACAACTAAATAATGATTTATTCCCTTCGTTCTTTTTTAATAAATTACAGAATTGAGGTCTCCATTAGATGAGCGTAGAAGCCTATCCTCTTTAAACTAGTCGCAGGTTTTAGTCCCTAAACGAGCAAATATTGTACGATCTACAATAATGAATAAGTCTTCACTTTGACACTAAATACAGACAAAAAATACCTAAAAAAAGACGTAATTTAGAGTTTATTATTCCTTAAATAAATCTAAAATACAGATTCTTACAAACAAGATTTGACGAAGGTTTTATCGTTACAAATTGTTTAGAGGTCCTAAAAAGTAATTTGTAACGAACAAGAGAATGGCAGCCGTGTCAAAATATCAATGAATGGGAACGACGATCAGACAGCTGGAACTTACAACAAATATTATAATTTTACAGTACATTACCACTTTTGTTCGACGTTACTATTCTAAGAGTCGAATATAAACGTCAATGGATGCATGCTGAGTGATGAAAATTGTTGTGTTGTTGTAAGGGAGTGTTTGAGACACCTGATCGTGTAAACAGGTGCTGTGTCAGCGGCGAGTGATGTACAAGAGATAAATGTCGGACGATTTGTCTGAAGATATGAATAATTGTGAGGATTGTTTAGTACCTAATGTATTACGGGTACCTACAACATTGCTCTACCTGAATGAACCTACAACCTATAAATGTGAGATTTAACAGAAGACTTGATACTCACAGAACAGACGCGAGTAAGCACTGGACCAATGAGTTAGTTGGATAATGTAACCTCGTTATTTACTGTGAATATATACTTTATTTAATATTATTTATGTTATATCGCGGTATTTAATTATTATGTACATGGTCCTGAGATCTAAATAATAAATGTTGTAAATATCACTTTACTAAATCTTATACCTACTTGTTGTGCGCATACCATCACGCCAGAAATGTGGAAAAAAAACCCACCGTTCGCCACCGCCGGTATGTTTAGGTCCCGTATAATAGAGAGCAAACCTATTATTACGTTTTACGCTTTTTCAGAAATCTTGCCCATTTAATCTCATGTGTATCCACCCTTCCTAGCATTCGGTGGAAACGGTTGTACAGCATGTGCGTTTTATTTTTTTTCACTAATTATTAATTAATTATACACTCCACGTATTAATTATATCGAGGTAATTTGAAGTTTACGTTAATTGCGTGTAAAACACGTAGTTTTGCAATAATAATATGATGAAAATTCAAACGTTGTGTCATTCATTATGTCTATTACAAGAAACGTGAGAAAAGGATAGAAACAATAATATTTTAGTTAAATTAGTAACTACTCTTGCTTGTAATGACTAATTTGACACCTCCTAATATTTTCTGTCCTTTTTCAACTATTGCGTAAGATAGAGACATAGTGATTAAAATATTTTTTAACAGAATTAGCGTTAGTGTCAAGTGTGTCTAGATAACTAACGCACTATACAATACGGGCCTAAAGCTTGGCGCACACATAACTAATAACTTTCGCAAGTCAAGGTTCTTTTAAGTTTCCATGATGTTTATATAGGAACACTTCGTAAATTGCCAGATTTGAATTTAGAAAAACTTCCTAATAGACTAGAATGTTTAAACATTTGAAAAGTCTTGGGCAAGTTTACAGTTATTCTGTGGCCTGTGGTATGGAAAAACAGTTGAAAGCTGAATGTTTACTTCGCGAGAGTAAACTCGATCTTTTGTTTTATGGGTCGCTTTTTGTTTGTACCTAATATTTCTATAACTTATAATTTTTTTTTCAGTCCGTTGGTATGTCAGCCATATCTCTACTATTTTTTTTAAACGTGTTGAACCTTTTAGTCTACCACATAGATCTTAGTAAGCTTCATTTCAATTCTCATATTCTAATAAAAAAACATGTACCTATAAAGATAAACATGCATATCAAAAATGTATGACAAATTTCATAGGATTTCTACCCATCTGCATATAAAAAGACCGTTATCTTAATAAAAATGCACAGTTTCATAGATATACGTTCACCTGTCCACCGCACGTGGCATGGCAGACACCAGTCATAATACTTGCCAGCATAAAAAATTTAAAATAGAAGGACAACCACATGACGTGTGTGATAACTAAGTGTGTGTGTGTGATAATCTTAATAATAAAATGTGGGACTATTTATCTTCATCCGAAACTTTTCGGCTTTTGGGCTTTTGTCAGCTTCCAGTCTAACCAGAGGGCCTACTCCCTATCTCCGTCAACGAAGTTACGAGCCGTTCGAAAGTTCTCCGAAACTTCGGAGTTCGATAAAACAAGTGTCAAATTCAATTTTTCGAACGGGTAAAAACACATCGAGAATAGGGACAACTGTCAAATTGTGTTGGCATTCATTCTTAGTTCGGACCCCGAACAAATCATCCATCCGTAGGTGACACGGAGTAGGAAACGCCCGTAACTAAGTTCGAAACTTCGTGCTAAGGGAGTAGACCCCCAGATGTGGCTGTATTTTACACGAAGCGTTTGCCATCAGAGAGGTCTGACTGTTTGATTGTTGCGGAGGCGCAACACAATTTCTGGACAATACCGATATCCTGAGGATAAACTGGCTGTCAGGCTTTTTGGACTACCACTAACAATTCTCATAGATGTTCGTATGACAACCGATAACCGCAGTCGCAGACGGAACCGCGGCTAGAGTAGCTTAACGTAGCAGATCGGTTGATCAGCGTTGTAATAGTTTAGCCATGAGCCCCTCAAAATGACGACCTATTTAAATATAATTTTATAAAACCAACGAATTTTAAATCGTTTTTATAAAAGACAAGCACAATTTTCTTATTGTTGAGAAAATTGAAAATGTGCAGCCAGAAATGATATATTAAATGTAGTACGTACTGAGTTATCCATGTATGGACATTTTGAAACCCACTACATAGCTGATATTAGATGCCAACAATATAATGTATGGTTGAACCAATGAAGTGGATCTTCTGTTTTGTCCTTTACGTATGTTGGTACTCGCATGAAGGGGAGAATTCGAGCAAAAAGTATCGATGATCATTATAATTACTTGGACAGTTATGCCATATGTCTTGCGTCAAACCTACGGCACGCGTGCTTAACTTGACATGTGACAGAATAATAGCGGCAACCTGAACAAGTTACTAAACACCATGAATAAAATATACATTTATGGCTATATAGATGCAAAATTATTATATCTAAGTATAACATAACATGCAGTAGCGACATCTACCGCGTTGCATGGAACTACGAACAATCCTGAATCACGCAAGCAACATTCGCAACGCGATTTGCATGTATGTATACAACCACCCGAGATCATCACGTCTATATTGCCCAAAGGGTTAAGCAGGGGTGTGCCAATGTACACCCAAATTTCCACGGTATGTATAGGTCCCATGTAATAGGGAGCGAGCCTATTGCCATTAACCGGGTACAATTACAAACACCGAGCTGCTACTGGGAATTTTATAGAAAAACCAACACTGCTCGACATGGGAATGGCATCCAAGACCTCTAGCGTAGCAATAGCGCTTAGGACCACTATACTAACGAGGCAGATCTCAGTATATCCGCGAATTATTGCAGATCATTAAGAAGAAAAAGATGGCGTACCTTGGCCATATCCTATGCCATAGGAGATACGACTTTCTCCAATTGATCATGATGGGCAAAATCGAAGGCAAGCGACGTGCTGGATGGAAAAATAAATCTTGGTTACGTAACATCCGCGAGTAGACCAGAATTGCCAGCGTCGAAGATCTGTTTCGCTTGGCGCAAAATCGGGAGAAGTTCACTGAGCTGACGGCCGACCTCCAGTAATGGAGAGGCACCCGAAGAAGATGAAGAATTATGAATATTTTTAATATTAGGCGTCGTCGAGGCCGGCCCAGAAAGTGGTGGCGGAACGATTTATATGTGTTCCGTGAGAGCTGGTTCGAGGCGAGATAGTACCTGGAAGGACCTAGAGGAGGTCTTTCCTCAGCAGTGGGACGGCAATGTCCATTAATTAAATACTGTCTACCTGTCAAACTTTTAAATATTTTGGATTTTGTTAGTTACATGTACCACTTATTAAATCCACAATAGCACTTGCATATACCATTGAATATTAATGGTATATACTAGAGCTATTTATTGAAGTCGTATTATCAATAGGCCCTCATTTGCTACTTATGACACTCACTATATAAAACAGGGAATATTCTTAGAAGCACCATACAGCAAAAATAAATAGGTAACATGTATTTAAGAAAAATAACGTATTACTATTCACCAAGATTTATGACCGAAACTATTAAACGAATGCAATAAAACATGATACACAATCGGCAAACATCGGCGATCTTCGTTAGTACTCGTGGCAGATGCGCAAGCGCACCTCCTTTGTTTAAATATGTGTAAATAATGGACAGTTTATTAAAATGTTAATCAAACGCAATGTGGAACTGTTCTCGAAGGCTCGAAGGGTATAAAAGTGAATTTCTTTTTCGCAACGATTGTAAATGCGATAATTTCGTTTTGTTTTTTGTGTTTAAAAAGCCATTTGTTTTTACCTATTCAGAAGGCCGATGTATTATATGTTTAGTGTGGCCTTTTTAAAGGCAATTTATTTGATTAAGTACTTAAAAATAACATACCAATATAAAAAGTCTGGACATAGAACGCTCTTAAAAAAATGACATATTACGTATAAACGGTATAACCAGCGGATTCTTTGAATGTATTCTTGATCAAGTGTAGGTAATAGTTTTTAGGTGACCCTTCAATTGAGTTAACTTCTAAAATTTTTTTATAGTACGGATAATCCTCATGGATCGTTCACCCGCTGAGGTGGCAGGGTAGGTATGTCGGTGTGCTAAAAACCGCACTTTCCTTCACTTGCCCTATAGTCATGGCCATGAGATCCGTGAAATTCTTTCCAGTGTGAAGAGTAGCCAGTGAAATTATTGGGGAAACAACTGAGGTCTGAAAACAAAGCGTCACGGAAAGCATTACTGTTACTTGCTGCAACCAAGATGCGGTTGCTGTTAACCAGGCCTTGTTTTTTTGTTGGACATTCTTTATGCTAACCAGTGATAGCCTGGTATGACCATTGAACTGCCAAGTCGAAGGTCTCGAGTTCGAACCCAAGGCACGCACCTCTGACTTTTCGAATTCATGTGCGTATTAATAATTAATTATCACTCGCTTAAACAGTGAAGGAAAAACATCGTGAGGAAACCTGCATACCTTAGAGATTTTTCTCGACGGTTTGTGAAGTCTGTCAACCCGCACTAGGTCAACGTGGTGGACTGTAGCCTAATCTCTCTCAATATGAGAAGAGACCCGTGCCCAGCAGTGGGACAGTATATGGGTTGATGATTGTTCTTTATGCACTATCCACCGCTCCGGAGAGCGGCTTATGAACCCAGCTTATGAACTGAAATGATGACTTAAAATTTTCATTTGCATCGACTGCTAAAATTTCACGAATGTAGCCCAAGCGGCTTAGACTCTGCGTTGAAGTCAGGACAATGTATTGTATGTATATATTGGGCGCAATTATTCATGCTATGAACCCAGAATGTGTTATAGAGCCATAATTTGCAAAACCGAATAAAAAAATATGTAATTTGATGGAAAAAGTGAGTGCGCGAGCGCGTCTTGAATTGATATCCAAGTCACGCACATTTTAAATCTACATTAATTTTGAAGGATATACAAGAATCTTAAACAGGTGATGCGTTTGTGCGTGATCTTAAACTTACAAAAACGCAAGATCAGCGGTGCGCGGTAAATCATAACGTCAAAATAGCGGCGCCGGCGCAGGGTGGGGCCAAAGAACGTTGTGGATGCGACTATACTGTGGATATAAATATTAAGTAATTCTATTCTAATAATAATAATATTCCAACAATATCACCTTGTTTCCAACAGCAAATAGACCCAGTTCATTATTGGATTCGAGGATTCGAAGATTCACATACTTACATTACGTTCCGTGGAAAAATCGAACCCTGACCCGTGGCGCTGAAGTCACATCCACATTAAGATAACCACAAAAAAGGAACCTCTAGCAATAAATACAGAATGACAGCGTTTGAATCAATCGGCCGCTGCCCGCTGCGACCGCTCTAATTAGAGGCCGCGGGTTCGATTCCGGGCCAGGCCCTGTTATTATGTATTTACTGCACTTTTTACGAACTCGCCTCTTGTTACAACTGACGAACAATCATGTTTATTGGGCAAGTTTGTTGGTGATTTGTTAATGTGTGTGATTGGTTCAGTTGAGTGTGTGTGTGTGTCAGGTGCTGCGCGCGTTTATTGGTTGTTTGTAGGGCTAGGACCCACATAAAATGGTGAGCATTAAGCGGAACAATCCCAGTCCTCTTTGCCCAAGTCCGGTTAAGTTATTCAACTTCTCCCGATGTCAAACTTAAAAAAATCCTATTTGCTGAAAAATGATATGAAATATGCTCTAACACTCAGTGATAGACAAGGCACAACTTGAACTAGGTAGTGAGTCTAGAAGTATCTATGTCATTTTGCACTGGAGTTCTCTAATAATAACGTGAGATTAAAAAATAAATGAATAAATATACTTACTTGGACAATTTCACATAGCACCATCTAGTCCCAAATTAAGCAGAGCTTGTGTTATGGGTATTAGATAATGGATATAATACTTTTAAACTTTTATTTTGTAAATGCTGTGTGCCATTATTCAAAAAGCATCGTATTCTTCCATTGCCATGCCTCTATATATCTGAAATTGGTATATTTGTTCATAAGCATCCGATTCTTTTCGAAAAAAATACGGCAATTACTAATAGAAATAGTAGATTCCCTCAAAAATTACACGTTCCTCACCAACGAACCACAATGTACAGTAGAAATTCATTTTGTATGGCCATACGGATTTATAACAAAATACCAAATTCATTTAAAAATTTAAATCTACATAAGTGTAAAAGAGATTTATTTCATTTATTAATAAGCAAATGTTATTATTCCACCAGTGATTTTTTTAATGATAATAATATGTTATAATATAGTTATATCTAGTTTAAGGCATTTTACCTATTGTTTTATTCAGGCAATTGTAGTTTTATTTAGCTTCATAATATATTTTTAAAATTTGTACACCAGAAATGGTAGAATATAAGAGACATCATAATTCTTGTAAACACCGATTTTTACAATATTCTAACAAATAAATTATCTTTATCGTTACAAAATTTTACGTTTTATAACTTATAATTATAATACTTAAGAAACACCCAGACAAACACAAACACTTATGTTCATCACATAAATATTTGTGTTCTGTGGGAATCGAACCCACGACCTCGTGATCAGCAGCCCGACACGCAGACCACTAGACCACAGACGTCGTCAAAGTTGATTGTGAAGAAAAGTGAGATTATCGCGGGTACACAGGTATAGAAAAACGTTTAAAAACATCCTTCTAAAATATATATTTATACCTATTCCTTCAGTACCATGAAGTAATGGGGAATGACAGTAAAAACTTGCTTCCTGTTGACCGATTGTGTGTTAGGCGTGTTCCCGCCGCTGTGGAGGCTTTCTCACGTTTAAGAGGAACACCCACTTCTGTGTACTACTGTTTGCGTTGACACAGGCAGTGTGAGGAAGGCCCGAAAGGAAACATGGGATAAGTTTGAAATATAATATTTGTGGTGCCTTTTTTTAATCTTATTGTTTTAGCCAGAATGATTTAATTTACTATATAAGTGAAATTAAGATCAAATATATTGAAGACAATATTTTTTTCAAGATAAAGAAAATTATAAATCTATTAAGATAAAAAATAAATATTATAAATCTGTACTAGGTACTTTTTTTAAATATAGGAATTATGAGTTACAAGCATTTTACAAAATATTTTATAAATATGGTGAGGTCTAAGTAAATAATATACTTATTAAACTTATAAAACAATTACTTAATTCAATTTAATACATTATTTAAAACGTAGATATTTATTATTTTGTATTTATAGAACTAATTATAAAAATTACATTCAAAAATTTAAAAAAGCAGTTATTCTTCGTCCCAAAAGGCACAGTTTCAATAAAATACTTGTCAGTTAAAAATGTAACAGATACAACCTATTTTCAAATGGGACTTATTTCCCACTGTATATGTGTGTACGCCGATCAATCGCACTTGGTACTTGGTTGAGAACTTTCTACGATTGAGGAAAATTAATTGAGTGCTACTAGTTTTGAATTTTCAAAAGTACTATTTTAATGCTATAATTTTATTGAAATAAATTTTTGGTTTTCATTTGATTTTGACTAGCCTTTAATTTTGTCATGACTTTGACTTTGAATATTGCTAAACTTTTCCATAGAGTGCTTAGATTTCAGGTTCAGTAGGTGTATGAATTAAGACTTGTATTGCTTTCAGGGGTTAGTTTCAGGTTAAGAAAAAGTTTTAATGTGGATAAGTATTTCAGTATCCAGTTGCATCTAAACGGTATAGTCATTCTATGTCACAAAAACCTGTAGATATGTCATAAAGTTCAATAATTTATGGGAAGTTGTGTTATTAGAACATCTATAAACCTTTAATGCTTTACCGATATGTGATATAGTATTACAGATATTTTAAAAACAGAATATTGGTTGAACTTCATCATGGGCTATGAAGGTGCAATGGTCGTAGCATCTTCTACGAAAAATATTTACAAGTATCAAAACGTGTCGGGCACCTAGCATGCGCCCACGCATGTATCGGTATCATTCGTATTATTATGTCAACGATGTCGTTTTATAGCGGCACGCATGCGTGACCCTTGTTTTAAGAACCCCACTTATCTTAACGCTTGTCTAAATGGATGAGATAGGTAGAAAAGTGAGGAGATCTTTAGGTACCTAGTAGATATTGATAGTAATGATATCGAATTGATTGGAAAAATCACTAATAGATTTTATGAAAGTATGGCAATACAAATATTTTATATAAATATTACGTATTTGTGTAAACTGGCTCATTAGAATAGTTGTCGTAAGCGCAATAGAGATCTTGAGTTCAATTTCCAGGTCGAGTAAAGTGTTATTATGGTTTTCTATGATATTCTCAACCGCAGTTGCACATCTCAGTTTGAATTTGTGCCCGGTTAATGGCAATAGGGTCGCACCCGATCGTATGGCATTAGTTTACGACGATATCTCTGACGACACGAGACACACAGGCTCACGTGATGGTATCTTGTTAATTACGTGTTTTTGATATTAAAAAGCCCCCACCCCACCACCCTCCTCCCCACGCCCCTCTTTAAAATGTAGATCCGGGTCTGGAGAGCAGTCGGTAAAAGAAAGGATCCACCTCACACGTTAATTACTTAACATTTCTCGGTTTCCTCCCAAAGTGATCCTATTAAAGTTCAGGGCAATCACATCATTACACACTCTGCACACAATAATAAACCATAACTCTACCGAAATAAAGTTTGAATTTATAGTGAATCATGCACAACAAAAATCCTGGGAAAATTACGAGAGGTCAACTTGCCCAATATTTGTTGTTTACGGACCAACAGACTAGGTGTCGATGTTGTCCATTCGTTTCATAGATGTTTGTTTAATAATGTTGGCTCAAATGTTTGACCAATTTGGTGAGGGAACTGTCAATAGCGTAGGTGAAGGGACAGGGGTCATGGTGTGACTTCAAGTAGTGTGGGAAGCCCTGTTTTATATTGTGTGTCGGCGTCACAGGTTTAAGTAGTAAATAGGACGTTACTGTTGGTTAAATATAGTGATGCGCTCGATAGGCCTGAGCTTATCGATAGTACAGATATCGATAGAACTATCAATTGTCTTTTGTAATCCAGTAGTCAATAGAAGGGCTTGTAGCTAAGTTTAACTATGCTGATCAATCCATCTGCAAAGGTAAATGCGATGTCTACGGTCAGTATGTGGGTGACCATTCGGTCATTAGACCCCTCGGTGCATTGGAGAGCAGGCAAAGCCGTCGATGCCGGTTCTCATGCAAGCACTATGACTATCGTTAGTGGTAGTCAGAAGCCCAAAAAACCTAACTACTAGTCTATCCTCAAGATATCAGTATTGCCCAGATATTAAGTTGCGTAGGTCTTATGGCAGTCGCTTCGTATAAAATACTGATATTCAGCCGCATCTGGTTAGACTGGAATCCGACCAAAATGGGAAAAACCTCGGAAGATGAGGTTATTCCAGTAGTTAATAGTAATTGTAGCAACTACAAACTTAATGTTAATAAAAATCGGTAACTAGTTCGTTGCGCATGGGCATAAAAGTTAAACAACATTATTATTAACATTGTAAACAATAGCTAGTTTATCAGTGAGTACTCGTTCATGATTGAGAATTTAACGAAGACATATTCCAGTAATTTTGACATCCTGTCGCTCTTATAAGGAAGTAACAAGTGAAAGAAATGGATCGCTTAATGTTAGAATCGTTCAAGGAGTTATAAAACCTGATAACATCTGTAACATTTTGACCGCCACGTCAATAAATTCTGGTATCTAACTTTAGTTAAAAAAACAAAAAAAAAATGTATAGGTATTTACTTTGAACTAAAAAGAAGTGGTATTTTTGACGTGCCATGCCGTCGTTGGCGTCGTGAGCAAGTTTTCGTTTGACGTCTACACGAAAAATTAAAGTAATACAACAATCTATAAAGTAATATACAGTACTTGTTTTAGGAAAAAGTAAAATAAACCCTCTATGATGGATAAAAAACAACCTAGACGATTTAGGTACAGACGCCAACGCAGGTCAAGTTAAAAAACTGTCTAATTCTCCCAATTGAATATGTACCTTATTGTTTTGTATTAAAGTGAAAATCAATCAAAGAAATATTTGACAGATTGTGGTAGCTTGATTTGGAACAATATCGGTGGCTTACTATTTTTACACCAGTTATTGTTATTATATTGATATTTATCGATTTCTGACATTTACACGAATAATATACATTTAAATAAAATTACTTTTTACGGATTTTATCGCATAGATTGATATTATTAATCCCGACGTTTCGGACCCTTTACAGCGTCTACCCGTGACCATGGACGCTATCAATATACGCGATAAAATCCGTAAAAAGTAGTTTTATTTCAATATTGATATTTGTTATTAACGCATGCTAAACATTTCTAAAGAGAATCAATCATTTTAGAGAAAGAAAAATTCGATTCCAAACAGTGTTCGGACTTTAGCCAACTAAGCTTCCGGGACCACTGCCTGTGCTGTCGAATTTCTCTTCCACATTCTACGTCTTAAAGGTCTTAAATTCTACGACATCTATCAGCTATCGAAGACATCTATGTTCTGCATATTTTTACACCCTTATTATTAATCAAATCAAATCAAATCAAATCAAATTGTTTATTGCATTCCACAATGTAAGAATAGATGATAAATACAGTTTTGTGATCATCGTGGACCCTGTAGGGCACAGCAACATAGGAGAGAGGGAGATGAATTGTAATTAATATTTATATGTAATTATTCGTTATGTAATAAATTAATTAATGTAATTGTAATTATTTATTTTTATAGTGAATTAATTAATGCAAAATATTGTTTTTTTTTTTTGTATAGTTATTGTAATTATTTAGTAAGTAATTAAGTATAATGAAATAAATTTGCAATTGGTACTATTGAATTTTTGCATTATTAATATAATTTATCAATTTATTATAGTTCACTTGTAATATTATTAAATATTTTTACTATTATTATATTAGTTTAAGTAAATATTGGTTAGAGTTTAATGGTAGGTAGTAATTGAAATAATTGGATTTAAATTTTATTATAGATTAAATTTAATTCTTTGTATTCAAGTATTCATTTATAGAGTAATAACATTTGTTTATTAATAATGTTTTTAATTTTTTAACAAATAAATTATATCTTTCTTCATTTTTTATATTTTCTGGCAATTTATTATACATTTTTATAGAAATAACATATGGACTAGATGAATGCATAGTTAATTTAGAAGTTGGCAAATTTATTCTGTTTCTATGTCTTAGTGTATATTTAGTTTGTGTGTCTTGTCGTTTAATGTATAGGTCTGGATATTTTCGAACCAGTTTACACATTTCTAAAATATATATACATGGTAGCGTAAGGATTTTAAGGTTTTGGAAATGAGATTTTCAGCTTTCGGTTTGCTCTATATTAACTAGAATTCTAATTAATTTCTTTTGAAGGATAAAAAGACTAGGTGCGTCCGTAAGACTTCAAGTGTGAAAAGTTAAGTGAAAAGTGTTAGACTTCAAGTGTGAAAAGTTAAGTGAAAAGTGCCTAGCAAGATTGCAGACTATATCAGTATTGATATCAATTTTGAAGTATCAAGGGATTATTCTCTTGATACTTCAAAAGCATTGCACAAAGCCAGAATGTTGAATGTGTATCTGTGCGCACACCCGCTATCTTTTATTATTTTGTGCCTTTGAGTGACTGCACTAACAAAGTAATAAAATGATGACTGGAGCGCATCCGAAGTTAGGAGTTCGGGTCCAATGTTTGACTTGTGACACATACAAAATATTTTAAACCTCTATGGAATTAGTCACATGTCATTCATAACACCGTTGTAAGGTGAGAAATATTCCAAAAACATCATCATAAAAACCGATAGCTCACTTCAGTATAACTCGACCGCTGATGACACGGAGCAGGAAGCGGCGACGGACAGACAAACATTGTAATTAATGCTAATAGCTTAATGACCGCCCTACGATACGACATGTAGCGTCCATAGAAGACTTTATTAAAAGAGAATTTGATTGAAACAAAAATAATTCTATCGTTACTAGTTGGAAAAAATTAAATGATATAAGATACTTATTCACTCGTAGTTAACAAAGCACATTGATTTACAAACAAAATTCAAGGTAACAAAAAAGCCCTCCTTAATATTTTTTGTTACCTTGAATTTTCTGCCTAGAAGAAAAAAGAAATACTGGAGCAGTGGTGTATATCACGCAGTAATAGGACTCATATTTTTAGAATATTGTCTATTACGGAAAAACTATAACTATTGAATTTTAATTCATTGCAAAACTTCACACAATTAAATAGTTTCGGGGTCAACGCTCTGCGATTGTTGTCGAGAGAGATATCAAATAAAAATCATTTTTTTGAGACAGTTTTGATACCATTTACCAACCTGAAGTTATTTAAACTACCTGCAGAAGACGACTGGTCGTACAATAACCGTGCGGCTGAATACGCATGATGTGTGTGCAACAGCATAGGTGTAACATGAACTCAAAAACACACGAGAGTGCGGCCGCACTCACCCCGTGCGTAATCAATGCTTGGTGCTTGCTACGTCCGTGCGGCGGCACGCACTCCGTGCGTAAACGGTAACGCTACGAAAGTGCGAAACACGCGACAGCTGTGAATGTGATGTAATCTCTAAATAGCATAAAACAAAGTCACTGTCTGCGTCAGCTCACTTCTTCAAAACTATGAAAAGTATTTTAATACAGTTTTCACTATCATTTAGAGCAGCTGATGGCAATTTTTTGGCAGGCAAGGGTCACTTTGTGGCAAAAAGCGTATAGGCGGGCCGTACTTGCTCATAACGATATTATTTATTTTTGGTAAACATATTTATGATGGCTACATGTTACTGAACGCTAATTTAGATCATTTCTTCGGGAAGGTTTACCTACGTATCTGTCATGTATTCATGATTGTATATTAAATATAACCTTGTCATATAACCTTGGTGTCTTTAAGGTGAGAGTGAACAGGCATTTTTTGGGTAAGCATGTTCCACCTTCGACCTCGTCGTCGCTTACCATCAGGTGAGATTGAGGTCAAACGCAAACCCATCAACAATAAAAAAATTAATTATTTAGAGGGGCTCATGACTAAGTAATGACGGCGCTGATTAATCGATCTGCAAGGATAAGCTGCGTTAGCCGCGGTCAGTCTGTGGATTGGTGACCATTCTTAATACTTTAAGAGCGGGACCCCTGCGAGAAGCGAGAACACGAAAAGCTTTCGGTCCCGGTTGTCATACGAACAACTATGAAAGTCGTTAGTGGTAGTCAGAAGCCCAAAAAGAGCTTGACAACCAGTCTATCACCTCAGGGTATCAGTATTACCCAAAAATTGGGTTGCGAAGGTCTGATGGCAGTCGCTTCGTGTAAAATACTGATATTCAGCCGCATCTGGCTAGACTAGAAGCCGACCCCCATATAGTTGGGAAAAGGCTCGAAGAAAGAAAGCATCCTTTCCCTATGATGTTAATATAATTCGGTATGTTGATTCATCTAGTATTCTATTTCAGTACTTAAAAAGTTAATCATTTTTGACAAACAACTGTAGTAAATATGCATGTCAATTTCCCCAAAAAATAATGTGTTTTACCGTACTAATGACCGGAAGAAAGTTCAAAAGGTCTAACTGGTGTACGTTTAAAAACATCACTTTTGTGGCCATAAACTCGTGCATTGTGAGAAAGCACGAGAAATGCTAATTTAGAAAAGATTAGCGATATAGCGGCCATTTTCTTTCGCTTTTTTAGAAAAATCGATTTTTAAACGATTTAGTTCTACTGTTGTATAATTTGACCGTTGGCAACTGTGATTTGAATTACACAAGGAATAAGTCTAGTACTAGCAAGCTAAGTGGGCCTCATCCCTCTCATTCTAAGAGGAGACCCGTGCCCAGCAGTGGGACAGTACCTATATGGGTTGATGATGGTGACATTGCATTATTACAGTGATGGCCTTGTATTTCGTGTTTCGTTGTCGTGGATAGGTTCTTTATCACGTAGAAAGGCGAAGGATTATATTGGACAAGTAACATCTAGAAAATATTGCATCTTACATTTAGTTATTATAGTAATTATGCCCTTTCATCCATTTAAACAGGTGTACCATTTTATTGAACGCCCTGTAGGATAAAATAATTATTTACATTTAAACTCAGTTATAAAAAAAACAGACAACATAAATCGTAATATTCATCTACACCTCAACATCTCGTGAACAATGATAGGTTCTTACAAAACGAGAATGATTCCCGCTGCCGCCGACAGATGTCGACAGTGCAGAAGATAAAGATTTGTTGTTATCGGATAAACCCTATATAGAGCGCTGGTTTCGGTCACGGCTCGAGTACCGACAGCAGCAAAGACTAATGGTCAGTTATAATAAACGTGACAAGTTTTGATTTCTGACACTTACTTGGATATTAGATAATATTGAAATAAACTCTTTACGGATTTTATCATTATTATAATTATAAGGTATATTGATTTTATTAATCCCGACGTTTCGACGACGTCTGACGTCCCTTGCGCTCTGGCCTGCGCCTCAACATTGCTTATACATTGATTGTTACTAACAACTACCCTCACTTTTATTGATTATTAGCGATCCGATTCACGCAGAAAAAGCTCACCGTATCCTTTGGCCTTGCAATTTTTGGCCTGGATTTTCTTATCGAAATCCAGGAAATCTTACGAGTTCCAAACAGGTGGTAACCCAGTCATCCCAGGATTTCAATTTAATAGACGAAAATAAACTTTTATATGTAACTAGCTGACCCCGCAAACGTTGTTTTGCCATAAAAAAAAAATTTAGGGGTATGAAAAATAGATGTTGGCCTATTCTCAGACCTCCCCGATAAGCACAAAAAATTTCATCAAAATCGGTCAAGCCGTTTCGGAGGAGTGTGGCAACGAAAACTGTGACACGAGAATTTTATATATTAGATATTAATTCATTAAAAACCGTCGTAATAATTATTTTTCTATTGCGTCACGTAGTTGAATTTTATTTGATTGAAGTTGTGAATAATTTTGGTATTTTCACAGTTTTTAAGCTTTATTTAAGTCATATTAGAACTATACTTATTATACCTACGAAACTTTTGGTAATATCTTTTGTCATACTTGTTAAAGGCGTTACCAAATCCAATAGATTTTCGGAAAAACAGATGTTAGGTGTCACGAACTTTTAAACTATCCTATTGACTAAATTGCAGACGTTACCGAGGCGTGTCGGCCCCACTGTGGGAATGTCTGCTCGTGAATCGCCCGTGGCTTATGACAATTTGCGTTTTTTTGCTGGCCATACCGACAGAATGGCTTAGATTGAGGTCTAAGTGAGAAGCGATATGAACTAGGAAAAAAAATTGTTTAGTCACATTAACCTTATGATGTTGTATAACAATTTAATTCAATGAGCGACCAGGCGTGACCAACGGAGCGGTCCAGGATACCCTGAACAATCAGCCTTGATTTCATTTTGTTACTACCACGCTACATAAATCCCCCCACTGCCAACATATAGTTTCCTCGCGGAGCATCCTTGCTCACCGTCAGGAACACAACACAGCACAAAGCAATGTTATTTCACTTCGATTTTCTGCAAGACGGAGGTACCTACTTCCCCAGTCGAGCAGCTCCTGTTTGAATGTAATGCTCCCTACCTCTCTCATACTAGGAATTTCTTCTGTATCGTGGATGCGTTTACAAACACATATTTTCATAAGTAGGTCTGACTCCGAAAAAGTATTTGCAAGTCACACAATTTAGTTTTCCATTATCGCTGAACTAAGAACATAAACGTGCCGTTAAATCGCTCATCGCTCGTCGCGTGTGCCGCTCCGCTGTCCCGCGGCGGTGGACGCGCTCCGAAACCTTTCTTTTCTCGTCGACCACGCTTCTATATTCGCTAATTGTTCAAAGAAACATCGCGTGTAAACTTATGACCTGTAACGGTATGTGATCTACTGTTCGCGTTTTAGAGTGTACATGCAATTATGCGGAACACCTATTTCCTCGTAGAAAAATACTATTTTAATGATACCGGTGTCTGTGCATTGACTAAGTGGCTTTCGACGATCAGAGCTGTCTAGATTAGCTAGATATAAATAAGATTGATGACGTCACTGGTTCGAGTGTCGGAGTGGTGATCACGGGGAGGTGGGATTTTCAAATACACAAACACCCAGACTTGGAACAACTACCTGTAGGTCATACAAATTTTGGTTCCGTGTGGGGATCGAACGCACAATCCGTGGCGTATAATAACATAATAATATTAATAATATATTTAGGAACATTTCTACACAGCACCATCTAGCTTCAAACTAAGCAGAGCTTGTACTATGGGTACTAGACAATGGATATAATACTTACATTTATACTTTTTTTTATAAATACATAGGTACTTATAATATACATATACGAAACACCCAGACATACACAAACAATTATGTTAGTCACATAAATATTTGTGTCCTGTGGGAATCGAACCTACGCCGTGACCTTGTGATCAGCAGGCCGACATTCGAACCACTAAACCACAGACGTCGTCGTAATATAGAAGAAAGAAAGGAAGGGCAGGTGGAAAATGATGATGGCATTTATTAATATTGATTGATTGTTGAATTGGGGGTCTTCAAGTCACGAGTGAATACGTATCTTCTAGTAAGCGTGCTACATCTTGGACCACATCGTCACTACTACCATCAGGCGAGTTTGTAAGTCTATATTAACTTAAGAGGGGACTCTAGTGGCAATTTCTCCATACAAACGTATACTGCTGTTTTCTTCGTGGATAATGCCTTTGGTATAAGATGAATTTATTTGATCCTTTACCGTAGTCGTACGGTTATAAAAATCGACGTGGCTGGAGGGCAAATATTAAATACAACTAAATTACGACTCGAGATGACTAATATACATTACAACAGTACTGTGGAAATCATAAAACACAATCATACTTCTTAGATTAATGCACATGAATCATACATCCCGCAGTGATATAACCATTGGACTGTCAAGTAAATGGTCTCGAGTACGAATTCAAGGCATGCACCTCTGACTTTTCGAATTCATGTGCGTATTAATTATTAATGATCACTCGCTTAAACGGTGAAGGAAAACATGGTGAGGAAACCTGCATGCCTTAGAGATTTTTCTCGATGACACGGTGTGTGAAGTCTGCCAACCCGCACTAGGCCAGTGTGGTGAACTATAGCCGATAATCCATCTCAATCTGAGTGGAGACTCGTGCCCAGCAGTGGGACAGTAGGTAAGTATATGGGTTGATGATGATGAATCATACACTTCCCATGTATTTGGTATTGGGGGCTCCTTTGACATATAATATATTTTCTATATAATATTTACAATCGTACTATATGTTTAAGAAAATTATCTTGTTTGTCCTAGAAGTCTAGGACCATTATCTGGGGACTTTGCACCGAGGAAGTTCTGGGATGGTCTTTTACGAGGATACAGTGCTCCTCCTTCATGTGCTAAGTGGGACAACCGGGGTGGTTTAAGAATCTCACACTCCTCGGTCTTACGCACAAAGAAGATCGCTCACCTTCGAAGGTTTCATATAACAAAAATGACGTTTGAGAGTTAGCTGCGGTTGCCTCTTACCATTAGACCCGTATGCCTATATGCAACCAGCTTTCATACCATGTACTTGTGGAACTTGTGGAAGTATATGTATAGGGGAAGCCTTTGTGAAGCACCTCTTGTGGCTAACATGATGATGATGATACAAGTTTGGTATAAAACAAATTTCAATATTTATTTTATTTAAAATTTTCAGCTCTATACTAAGAAAATTTTAGTTTCTGTAGTTTTTAGCTATACGATGTCTCTCAGTCAGTCAAGATAAAAGATCTAATAAGCTGTAAAATTTTAAGATGCTTAAAATATCAGGATTATCTAACCAGCTCGAGGTACAATGATTTGGACAATTTATAATTGACGTTTTAGCCTTTAACTGTTCATTTGCACCTTTTATACATAATAGTACGCTTTCAAACGCTTAAGCACAGCCCCAGGGTACAGTCACGTTGTAAATTAACTTTGAGAGAAATCAATATCGTAATAGCTAAAATATTGTCCAACGTAACCTATAATCATTTGGTGCGAGTGACCTATTAACGATTATTTCGCTTTAGTAATTATAACTACATACATTGATTTGTTTCTTATTCGTCGTACAATGAAGTGCATACCAAACCGGCGATGCATGCGCAACATAGCGATGTGTACAACGATTTTCTTTTTGTTACATGGTGGAGGGTAGTAGTACATTTCTCGCTCGTGAGAAAACCCCTATGGCGACAAACGCGGTACATTATGAAATGTGTAGTTGTTTTTTTCTTAATTTTAGTACCGAATCGTCACGTATTCGATGCGTGTACGCATGTGGGTAAGAAAGGGCTGAGAAGGCAAGGAAAGGTCGCAATTACAATGGAATGGGTAAAAGTAATGATTTCAGAGATATTGTACTAACTAATAAGAAGTTAGTAAACAGGATATCTTGATCAAGACGTATGAATAAGATCAATGAATACTATGTGTAATGAGGATAAGAAATAAAAATATACGGCTCCTTTTGTCTCCATGAAAACTCTACTTTTACACGATAAGTAATGTAAGTAAGAATTTAAACGTTTAAAATCCAGAAAACCATGAGAATATTTTACAACAAATTATAAAAAAATAAGTTGCCCGTAATGAAGTAATAATTACGCTGATCAACCAATCTCCAAGGTTAGGAGCTAGCTTCAGTCTATGGATGGGTGACCTGTCTAAACACATCGAGACTCCTTCGTGTCTTCGCGGAAAGCTGTCGTAAGTTAGAAGCCCAAACTGCCTGCTTCACAGTTTACCCTCAGGTATATCGGTATTTCCCAGAAATTGGGTTGCATAGATGTGATGGCAGTAGCTTTGTTTAAAAAAAATGTACGGCTGCATCTGCGCCTGTAGACAAGTTGCAATCTGACAATCGAATCGACGAACGAATAGAAACAAAATGTATGGGAATGACATCTATGATCGCCCGATGTGTCGAAAACTTATGTCATTTCCATACATTTTGTTTCTATTCGTTCGGCGATTCGATTGTCAGATTGCAACTTGTCTAAGCCCGTTGGTTCGACTGTAAGCAGATTCCAATCATCATCATCTTCCTGCCCTTGTCCCAATTTATTTGGGGTCGTCGCAGTATGTCCTTTTCTTCCATTCATTTTCTTTTATTCCGTCACATCATCAGTCACTCTCTTTTCTATCATGTCCGCTTTAACATATTCCATCCACCTTTTCTTTGGCCTCCCTCTACCCCTCCATCCCTCCACATTCATATTCATCACTCATCTTTTAGTAACATGCGTTTCATCTCTCCTCATCACATAAGCAGATTCCAATATAGTTAGAAAAAGGCTAGGAGAATGGAGAATGAAATTACAAATAATACCTAAGTTAATTGGCCATCGATCATAGACCACAGTAAAGTGGCACTCAACCCGCCCTACGCACCGAGTTACGCGGCACACCGTCTTCAATCGATAACTCTCAATCGATTTAAGATCGATAACGTATCGATTATACTGGTACATCATGATTTGTGTTTCCGCTACCGGTGTTCACTTACTTATTAGTGATGTGTAATTATAACATTTTCGATAGTTTACTCCTCAGGCTGTGTTCGTATTATATTATTAAAAAAACTCGCAAGTATGTGATTTATTAGCTCATTGACCTCGTTGTACTACAACGATTAACGGCTGTAATTAATAAGGTATATTTGTCGCTTGTTTTCATTCCCAATGTCCCGCCTTTTGTTAATTATAATCGTAGTCGTCGACCTATCTACTACTACTACTAGCTATTCATCAAACCAATATTATGTAATGTCACTGTAAAAAAGAAAAATAGGCTTTAAATCTGAGTACCTACTCCACATTAGAACTCTTTTGACAATTATTTTAAGCATTGGTAACTTTGTCATGACCTGTCAAACTAATCCTTGAATTCCATGAATCCTTTCAGTGACTAATTCACATAGTTTCATGTAAATGTTCCTTCTTTATGCAATGTGTAGTGGATAAGAATTACTTATCCTATTAAATAAATCCATAAATGTGTGACTGTATCAGTGCAAAAAAGAAAAAAAATTGCTTTATGTCAAGCGATCCGAAACTGCCAAATTCGCCCAATTGTACAAGAATCTTATTGTTTTGTATTAAAGTTGAAAATCTATCAAAGAAATTTGACAGATTGGGGTAGCTTGATGTGGTGGCCTCTGTAAATTTGGAATTCTCTCTTGATTTTAAAAATGAAATCTATATTGAGATTGAGCCAGTTGAAGCTGTCCCATTCAGTTAAAAATAATTAAAGGTTTTTATAATATAAACTAACATCCTCCCACTTCTTCTTTTTAACATTGCCCCACACTAGGATTTTCTCTTGTATCGTGCGTGCGTTTACAGACACAAATTATCACATACACAAACATCCAGACCCGAAACAATTACCTGTCATACAAATAGGTATTTGTTCTGTGCGCGACACAAGGCACAGAAACCGACAGCGCAGCCGTCAAACGTCAAAAAACAAATGACTAATGATGGTCCCAAACTATGACATATGCATGCAAGGAGTATGTATATGTACTTATTTCAATGATACAACATTAAGTCATAAAAATCTGGCGTTGTTCAGGCGCCCGTGGAATGCTCGCGTGGAGGCCTGGGGGCGTTCCCACCGCCGCCTGCGCAGCTGCCCGAATACAAAGTAATGAAACTGTTTGCACGACGACGGCGACGGCACATGGTGATTTCATTCGTGTGGAAATGAGGTTTAACCTTTTGACAGCCACGTCAATAACGAAAATCCGTGTTCTCTACGCCAAGCGACAAATTCTAGTACTTATTTAATAATAGGTAAAAAAAAACAACAAATGTTTATATAGGTATGTAAATTGAACTAAAAAAGTGGTATTTTTAACGTGCCATGCCGTCGTTGGCGTGGTGAGCAAGTTTTCATTTGACGTCTATACACGTCCGTGGCGGTCAAAAGGTTAAAAAACCATTAAAAAAGGATAGCGACAATTAGTTTTTGATAATCATTATAACCGTTCCAACGTGGGCACCTACTAATATTATAATTAATGCGAAAGTTACTCTGTCTGTCGTTTTACGTTTTAGCAATAAGTTGTAGCAATTTAGATGCAATTTGCAGCAGTAGGATGTGTCTTAAAAGCCTAAAAGGATTACGATTACAATTAGTCTAATATGTTAGTTTATTAATTTAATTAATATGTAATATGGAGAATCAGTGATAGTCTAGTCAAGCCAAGTGGAAGGGCTCGAGTTCGAAACCCAGGGCACGCACCTCTGATTTTTCGAAATCATATTAATTATCACTCGCTTAAACGGTGAAGGAAAACATCGTGAGGAAACCTGCATCCCTTAGAGATTTTCTCGACGGCGTGTGAAGTCTGCCAACCCGCATTAAGACAGCGTAGTGGACTATAGCCTAAGCCCTCTCATTTTGTGAGAGGAGCCCCGTGCCCAGCAGTGGGACAGTATATGGGTTGATGATTGTTAGACTTATTGTAATCGTAATCCTTTTAGGCTGCGTATGAAGTTGAGGGTAAAACAGTGACGACACGTTTGACAGGCACGTAGCGACTGAGCAATCGGCTTCTGTACCACGAGTCGTGGGTTCGATCCCCTCACGGAACAAATATTTGTATGATCTACAGGTAGTTGTTCCGTGTCTGGGTGTTTGTGTTATGCGATAGTTTGTGTTTGTAAATGCACCCAAGATACAGGAGAAAATCCTAGTGTGGGGCAAAGATATTTTTTAAAGAAAACAATGAAAGAACTAGTGTTATATTAGGAGAGAATCAGCTATATTGTACCGTTGGTTTAATTGTACCACAGCAATATTTTCTACCAAATGACTTTATTTTTTTCGAATGACAATACTTTTTGCACGCCCGCGACACCCATTGAACGCAACCCATTGGCCATTATATTATTGCTTGCTAACCCTTAGAGGACAATATAACAACTCTCCAATATATGTACATATTTTCATTTTGCCTAATCAGAAATCATATCTCAATGTTTTCTAAGCACGAGGTACTCAAGTGAAACGGGTGCTGACACAAAATGATATATGGTAATGAGATCCCATTACGATGTAGGTAATATTCTCAGCATGATACATTAATTTAAATGCTGATTGAGTGATCGTAGCCGGCTCTCACTAAGGCAATAATATCGTCGTAAAGAGAAAGACAGATCAATATTGGAAACATTTTATTGATTTTTTTTAAACGTTGCTTACATTAGGATTTTCTCCTGTATCGTGGGTGTGTTTATAAACACAAATTGTCACATACACAAACACCCCGACCCGGAACAATTTCCTGTAGCTTCTACAGATATTTGTTCCTTGTGAGGATCGAACCCACAAAATCGAAACCCGTATGCCTTAGAGATTTTTCTCGACGGTGATTGAAGTCTGCAAACCCGCACTAGGCCTATACTATACACTAGGATTATAGCCTAATCCCTGTCGTTCTGTGAGAGGAGACCCGTGCCCAACAGTGGGACAGTATATGGGTTGATGCACTACGATCACCCATCTCATTGACTTTCTCTTTCACATTCTGTAAGTGCTTGCAGCGACGGATATAGAGATAAATTATTGAGGTTCTATTAATCTGTCAACTTGCATCAATCTTTGACATCGGTCTCCGAAATACAAGTGGCGATGCCTGGAGATAACATTTATGGTAATGAAGAAATGATATCTATAATTTGGTACAGTCACGACATTCAGACCTGTTTCATACATAAATCCTCAGTTAAAACTCTTCCATTAATTATTTAAATTCGAGTTGTCGATTTTAAGAGATTTTTATTTAGAATAATCAAATTTTTATGGTCATAACGTGACGAAATCACTGGTACTAAACAAATGGATTTATTCTTCGTTCGGCCCACTGATATTCATCCCACATAAAAAAATCCTGGTTCGTCCCAAACAATATGCTTCCTTCGTCCCAAATCATAATTTCATTAATTTTATTCCCGTTTCGTCCCATTTCATATTCCTTCTACGGACCATATTTTTTTTTGTATAGACAAAACTTATTTAGAAAAGGAAAAATTGAACCGCGGGCAGGATTCGAACCTGCGTCTTCTGGTTAGGTACACCAGACGCTATGACCACTAAGCCACCGCGACTCCTACCCGTCATGTCGAATTTTTCCTTCCCATACTGAATTTACGTCTTTATGGTGACGTCAGTAACACCTATTGAAATGCAAGTTTTTGCTTTTCAACCGACACAACTTACTTTACAGTTAGTTAAATGTCGAACGATGCCACCTTACCTTGTAACTATCTTTTTGTATATTTTTGGCATTTTCCATGCTAAAATCTTAGCATGGAAAATGGTATCCGTATTTTTTTTCCAAACGTCACATGTAAAGGTTGTTACTTCCATTTCTCTCAAGCTCTTTGGAAAAGAGCAAAGGCATGTCTTAAATATTGTTTATTATAGATCTAACTATTCTGTATATTTATACTGTAGTAGGTACTTAGGTACCTACTACAGTATAAAGAGGATGATAGATATAGAGAAGATGATGATTATACTATTCTGTTATTTTGATTGTGATACTGTATAATTTAAAGATAATTTATAACTAAATGCTTAAAATTGTTATATTATAGAATTATTGTTTCAACATTTTCAAATAAATACAGTTTTTTTTTTGTTGACTATACTTTTGAAGTACTTGTAATTTAGGACGAAACACAACTTCAATAGTGATATAGGACAAACGAAGAATTTTTTTGAATGTGGGAAAAAACTTCGGGACGAACGAAGAATAAATCAACAAATGGTCACTACCATTGGTGGCGATTTCGTGGTTCACAGGTTGTGGAGAAACTCTAGTAGCCTAATTTGTCTGAGAAATAATGTTTTTTTTTATTATTATTTATCCTAGCGAAAACGCTATGATGGTGGCAGGATCCCCAGTAGGCGGTACGCTTGTGGCGAACACGCGTGCCTTCAAGTGCTATGCGAGGAAAGGCTTCGCTAATTGATGGGGTCAGCTGGACAACAGCCTGTCATGGTCGTGGCAAATTTCGCGGATCCCATGACTATAGGGCAGGTGAAGGCAAGTGCGGTTTTCAGTCGGTACGAGTCCGACACACCCTGCCACCTCCCCGGGTGACGGAGGATCCTTAAGGATTTTCCGTATTATAAAAAAAAGGATGGTGGCAGGATGTCAATGATAATTTTGTGACGAGGTTTAGCTATTTAATATGACAACCCCCAAATTACACCAGGTCGGTTCTTACACCTTCAGGCATTCGCATGGTAATGATCAAACCGCTCAGTCCTTCGAGAAATTATTCAAATGTTTGAGAAGCTTCCTTTCTCATCTAATTTGGCCGATTAGAGTGAGTCAGATTGGGTGGTAGCTGATAATGCTAATGTATGGGCAGATGGCTATGCCCGCTGGGCAAAATGGTGTTGAAGTCACGAACTCACGACAAACTTTATATTATAGTGGAATTTGACGACGTCTGTGGTCTAGTGGTTCGAGTGTCGGACAGCTGATCATAGGTTCGTGGGTTCGATTCTCACAGGACACAAATATTTGTGTGGTTAAAACATAAGTGTTAGTGTTTGTCTGGGTGTTCCCAATGTATATAAGTATGTATTTACAAAAAAAAAGTATATACGCATTATATCCATTGTCTAGTACCGATAGTACAAGCTCTGCTTAATTTGGGACTAGACGGTGCTGTGTAAAACTGTCCAAAAATATTTATTCATTTATGCCACAACACATGAAACGGTTTGCTCCATTTCTCACAGAATTAGAGGGATTAGGCTATAATTAATGGCTATAGTCCACCACGCTGGCAGACTTCAAAAGTAGTGCAGGTTGGCAGACTTCAAAAGTTCAAACGCCGTCGAGAAAATCTCTAAGGTATGCAGGTTTCCTCACGATGTTTTCCTTCACCGTTTATGCGAGTGATAATTAATTATTAATACGCACATGACTTCGAACAGTCAGAGGTGCGTGCCTTGGATTCGAACTCGAGACCTTCGACTTGGCAGTCCAATGGTCATACCACTAGGCTATCACTGCTACTGCAATGCTATTGAATGGTAATTCTTATACGTTCCTTATTCGTCTCATTTTGTACACAATAATGACTAGCAATAGAGATGTGTAACTCAGGTGTGATTGATACAAAAAATGTATAATCTTCCAAAATGCGTAATAATTCTTTATATCTTTGGTTTTGAAAATACATCTTTAACTCACTACGTACTGATTTCTGACATTTACGCGAATATTATACATTGAAATAAATACTTTTTACGGATTTTATCGCGTTATATTGATATTATTAATCCCGACGTTTCGGACCCTTTACAGCGTCCATGGTCACGGGTAGACTGAGGTGGTGGGCGTCTTGATGATATAATTACTGACAGCTAACCTACATTTTTTATTGTTACATGATATTTATTACTAATTATTAATTAATGGATGGAGAATGGCCGTCATTTCCTAGCTACCTCTGAGAAGAAACGCCGAAACAAACTCTCAAACAAATACGTAGATGTAGAATGAGACAATAGATACAGGATATTGTGAATTGAAATGAGGTAACATGAGTTGTATCATGTTTATGAATCAATAGATATTTGTATCATTACGATCAACAGAATGAATTGTCATTCGAAATCAAAGATTTAAAAGAGTGATTTAAATCTTTCGAAGAAAAAGAATTATAAATCACTGATCTCAAATAAATTAAGAGAGGTAGGGCACAGTGGGAGTAATTCCACTCAAGTTTGAGCTGCCCGACTGGGGAAGTACGTCCGCCTTGCAGAAGATTGAAGTCGAAGACCCTTATAGTGCCAAACCAACTATTCCTCTTTCGTTTTACAGGGTCGGTAATGCGCAAGTGATACGCCTGGTGTTGCAAGGTCTATAGGCTACGGTAACCGCTTACCATCAGGTGGGCCGTAAGCTTGTTTGCCACCTTAGTAGTATAAAAGAAAAAAAAAACTCATTGGTGATTTAGTAGCAATCTAAACCTAGCCTTATACAGAAGCTCCGAAAAGAGTAACAACGCAAAAAAAAAATGGAATCTTTTATTACATTGATTGACTTTTATATTAATAAATGTAATTTTCTTAATTAAGTTTTCATTCTTGTTCGATTATTCTGTTGGACTTATCAAGTTTGACAAAAGAAATGATTACATTTGCTGGTAATATTATTCATGAATACAGCTCAAATTGATACGATAGATTATAATGCTTCTTTGGGAATTTTATTTCATTGAAGATATAATTACATTTGTAATCATAATTTCAATGCAGAAGATATTTTTTTTTAATTGAATGGTATGATTTGATACTAAGCAATGACCTACATTGATGATTCGTACACAACAACACCTCTAGATAAGCATTACATAATCAATCTAGATGTTTCTAGGATTTATATATTTAAGATAAAGAATTTACTGTGACAGCTCTAACATCTAAAAGAAAAAGAACAAAAAAATACAATAAATACATATAAAAAGTATATAAGTATTATATCCATTGTCTAGTACCCATAGTACAAGCTTTGCTTAGTTTGGGACTAGATGGTGTTGTGTAAAATGTCCCAAAAATATTATATTATAAATCTAGTGCTTAAAATGTAATTACCCGAATTCACTATTTAAAAAACACTATTCAAAAACAAGGTCAACGAACGGTAGACCAGTCGACTACTGATCGGCAGCCAACCTCCAATCATATCGAAAAACGAATATTTCAATCCTTCGCGTGCCGCCAAACGCTACCGATTACCAGATTCCTTAACACCGACCAATTATCATGGCCTATAGCATCCCCTGCATACATAATAACTTCGACGAAATCGGCCCGCAAACATAATACCCGAGAGGTCTTAGTATATTGGTTACTTGCATTTGAATTTTTAGGATAATCGTTCCGAATTTGAAAAAGGACCGTCTGGTGTCACTTACGGATTCCATTCTCACGAATGAAGTGAATGTAGAAATTGGTCATTAGTTCCCAAAGTTTCTTGAGCATTGCGTTCAACACGAATGGCTCGGGGCGTTGATCAAATGTGTTCGCTTTTTGAAAAATGGATGGTCATTGGTCGTGCATAATTCAATAGGTTGCTATGTAATTTAGATTGTCTATTCTGAAGTTGCCGAACATTTTTATTTTAGCTAGGTAAGTCAGAAACATCGAACTATTAAATCCAGTAGGTATTATTTTCAATAGGATTGACGTTTTGACGTTTCTGGATTGAAATTTTGTTAGTGATTAATTGATTTATTTCATTATTTCTTTAATTTGTGTTTGAATCAAAACCCTACAGCCTCACTTAATATTTATTTTATATAGCAAATTTCTCCATTAGTCGGGGTCAAACAGCTAATCGTTTAGCTACTGAGTAAGATTTCTAGCAGTAAAAGTACTATTAAATTGGACGAAGACGTAGGGTTGCACATACAAAAAAATACAGGCTAATAAAAATATTCATTATTTTTTGACGTCCTTTAACATATTATGACTTTTATATCGACGATTTTATAAGTGTAGCGTTCATCAGCAAGCCGAGCATAAAGGTTATCACACAATACCCGCGTGTGAAAGCTTACAATCTATATTCATATCGGTCGTGATATACTACAGTGTAATTTGGCTGATTGCAGACCACAATCCTATTGTTATGCCCTGGGAACACTGAACATAGGCAGAACACGATTTTTGAGAAATTTCGATCTGTTTATGCGTTAGAAAAGAAATTTAAAACTCTAATCTTTGTCGATGGGAATTTTATAATGCTTTCATTGTTGAGTAGGAAAGTTGCGTTCATTGGTTTACCTACAATAGGCATGAATAATAGCTGTATTTTTGCCTAAACTATTTTAAGGTTTCAAGTCTGTGAGATACGTTTTATTCGAAAATACTAAGCAATTCTATGTAAAATTTTGGTTTTATATAGAGAAAAAGAGTCATAGTAAACTTGAAAGACCATATTGGGAATGCTGTTCAATTAAAGAATGAAGCATTACTAACTACAGTAACCATACTTTGCTATTTTGACATAAATAATATACATAAATAATAAAAACAAAATAATATAATAAATAGACACGTCTCTCTCTCCTACTAAGCTGTGCTGTGCCCAACAGGGTCCATAATTTTATTGATCCCTAGATTTAAGCTTACCATCTCTTTTATAGTTTTGTACATCATGGAATGCAATGCAATAAATGAAATGAAAATGAATAATTATACCTATTTAAAAAAAAAAGAAAACCGTCTTCAAAAATTTAAAACCGATAGTTAGATACCAACCTTTATAAGGGACCAATTAAGATGAATATTCTATTAGATATATAAGTAATCTCATTCGGTTCACGATCGTCGAAGAATTGAGAAAATCCTTTTTTGAAGTCGAAATTACATTATGAAATTAAATATGTATATATATGTTACATACCATACTTGTCAAGTTCGGGCCACCACGATTGCCACGCTATCATCACAGGGAATGCTGCGCAAAAAATAATAATATTACAATCGCAACCACCAAATTAGGTCACGTACTGATAAAAGAAAAAAAAGCCCACAAAAATATAAAAGCAATTAGCTAAGGCGTTTCGTGGTAATTCACCCTCGATTACTTTTAATACCACTGCAAAGTGCACAAAGGGCGCCGCTGTCAAAACATAAGCATTCACAAGTTTTAAAACTCTTTTTTTTTTTTTTTCTTTTTGCAGGTGCAGAATGGTTGTGAAAAAAAAAAGATTTTATGACGGCGCTTGAGGTTACCTGACGGCGCTATGCAAGAGGCACTTCAGAAATAAAAATGTTTTGTACGAAATAAAAATGTGGATGGCGCTAAGTTAGTAAGTCTCATCAGACCTACCACAGGATAATTAGTTATGGTGCAGTGTTGGCATTTTGAAAATAAATTGCTTTATTGTTCTGATTTTGATATTTTATTTTTAGTTATCAAGACATGCTACGTAGGTATCTACTTATCAATTATTATAATAAAACTCATCAAGCCAATAATTATGTTTTGTAAATCTTTACTTTCCTTAATAAATTTTGACTGACAACGTACAACTTAAACCTGTGTATTTTGTGAGTTACATATACTTATGATTTAAAGAACATTAAGACGGGATTTAAAAAAATTAATCGCGATTTTTTAAAAATGAGATCTGTGTTATCATGATGATAGTGTTATCAGCGATACTCATTTTTCCCAAATGAACACAGAAAGAACACCTATAGTTGCATACATTTCTAATCATTGTTAAATTTCGAATAAAATTGAATTTGTTTTGGTTTCTTGGCACAAATAATCGTCAGACCCGCTTTTTTTTCAACCTGTCAATTTCGGTCTCACCCAATTCTAATGGCCCGCAACTAATATGCGTTACTAGTAAACCGTTAGTAAGATTACATACTATTGTCCTTTTTTCTACAGTTCTGTGAGCACAAATAAGCACAATTCAGTTTCAACTCTTTGGAGTATTCGATTTAACCCGTCGGTGGTCCTGGCAATAATATTGTTAATGATCTGTTAAGTTGCCATTGAAAAAATAAATTAAAAGTATTGTGTGCTCGCTGTTTGTACATACTTTTGGAATTGTGGAGAATATCGTAGAGTTGATTTTTTAATTTTTAAGTACTTTGAGTTTTTTATTATAGATAAAAAATAATGATGTGAAAAATAAGAAGAACATAGTTAAGTTAGTTTGGCCTAGGTATTTTGACTCTTTTTGGGTTGTCAATTTTCCATCAGATAATTAAGACCTAAGCTGCTGAGAAATAAACGATACGAACCATGGTACATAAATATCAAACAATAAATAAATATTTTTGACATTTTACGCAACACCATGTAGTTCCAAACTAAGCAGAGCTTCCGAATTGGTATCGTTGGGCAACGGGATATTGAGCTCCCTTTAATATAGTCGAACTACACAATGACTGATGCATGCATGCTGTCGGTCGGCTAGAATTGGTCTACTCAAAGCTGCTGTGGCTCTTTCTTCAAAAGATCATTTCAGACATTACCCTACATTGTGCCACTCACATATTTGATATTATATATGTCTAGACTTTAAAAGAGACCATGATTCTCTGAGTTAGATTCGGTGTTTCTTCTCAGAGGTCGTCAGTTGGGAAATGTCGGCACCATTTAGCATTAAAACCTGTAAAAGTGAATTTAAAAGATCTATTAGATCTATTTACAGAAAATAAATGTCATTTCATGGTTTCATTTCATCACGATGAGTGGTGACCACTTAAATATATTTTTAGTTATTAAAAATTGAGGGTATAACAGCCTGAATTTCAAATCACAAGTGTTCCAAAGTTCCTATTCATCAGAGAATTCCTATTTTTTTGTTTTAAAGCTTTGCCACAATACGTGTCAATGGCTGGCCTTGTGTGAAGTCACAAATTTATGGTAAATCAACAAAGCGCCGCGCGCCACTCTTGCGCAGGAGATCCGCAGACGTATACTATGCCTGAACATACTTGGTACTATTAATTAAAATGAGATTTTGATACTTATGAATAATTTATTGAATGTTTACGGTAATTATTTTTTACCCAGTGTTAGGTACATGTTCAATTTATTTTAGATTAGAACCGTTGCCTGATTATGATTATGGTTTAAAAGAATGGTACAGCTAGCTTATGTACATAATAACGCAATATTTGTATTTAACTTTTATTATTTAAGATCTCATTTATTAGAAGAAAAAAAACCAAGATATTAAAAATCATAAAATCTTCAAGTACCAAAACTGTTTGTTCCATAGCGAGACGGTCAGTATGCGCAGCACAGGGTTGTCACACCTAAACAAATATCACGGCTCATTGTGTAACGGACAGCACAATAGGATTATGTGTTCGCTAAAAAAAATGAACCGTGCCGAATTGTTATGTTCATAATGTACTTAATAATACAATATCTGTATTTAAAGCCTTCAAATTTGACTGTGATTTTGTAAGTGGCAATTATTCGGAAGATTTGTTGTACTTTTTTAAGGTTGTGCATGCTTTCCGTCTAAAACTGTAATCTATTGACATTAGTCTTAACGGTAAGCTTTTTAGTCCTCAGTCATTATGATTATGACTATAAATTGGGTTGTTACACTTTTGTGCACTCAGCGAGCTATGGAGAGAAGAGAGCTAATATGCTTGTTATTTCTCTACGAGAACAACTCAGAAATGAGGAGATCCGTAGAAGAACAAAAGCTGCTGACATAGCTGAAAGATTTAGCAAGCTAAGTGGCAATGGGCGGGGCACATAGCTCGTAAACTAATAGCCGCTGGGGCAAAAAGGTTATCGAGTGGAGACCACGCACCAGAAAACGCAGCGTACGACAGCCTCCAATGAGATGGACGGGCGAACTGGTAAGGTTGTTCGAAATAACCGGTCCTTGTGGAAGTCTATGGGGGAAGCCTTTGTTCACAAGTGGACCTCTAGTGGCTGATATGATGATAATGACACGCTTTGGGCACTTCTGGTAGAGATTAAAAGGTGCGGTCATTTAATAATGTCGTATACATATATACATATTAATCAATTGCCGCATGTATGTAAAATCATCACTAGAGAACGGCTCGACCGAATTGGCGGGTTTTTTGTTTGATTCGTAATTGTCAGGAATGTCAGGACAAGGTTATGAAAGCAAATTTGGGAATTTCCCACGGGATTGCGAAATAGGATTGATCTCCTATTTCCCAATCAGCGAGTCAGGGTCAAGCGGTCAGGTTAGATTAGTTAATTATAATTAACATTTTAAATGCATTTTAAAAAAATTGGTTTCTACAAAATGCTTAAATAACACAAAAAGAATAGTAAGTTCGTGAGGGATAATTTTTTTCTTAGCGATCATAGGTAAGTCGAGAAAAGTATTATTAGGTTTTTCTATGAAATCTTCGGTAGCGGCTCGGAATATAGTTTTTTTTTATTCAGCCATTAGCGTGCCACTACAGGGCAAAGGCCTCCCAACCCTCCTTCCACTCATCTCGGTTTAAAGCCTTCCGAGTTTGGATTGGCGCATGCTTAATTATAATAGGCTCACCCCTATTATATGAAACCTAAACATACCAGCAAATTTTGGTGTAGGTACATTAAATTATTAATGCACCTCTGTGTAGGTATCTTGTCGGGGAATACAGGCATGTTTATGTTTATGAATTGTTAATACAGGCAGTTTGCATAATTGTTTTTGATACGGGCCCATGAATTAAAACAAATCGGGGAACCCCTGCCGACGGACAGCCCTGGCCGGCAGGTAGGCGCCGTCGCTGCGGCGCAGGCGCTGCATCTCGCTGCGCTATTGTTTTCAAAACATGCGCGCTACCTGCGCATCGTGCGATTATACACTTCTTATCAAGTTTTGTTTTTCATTTAGACTTATTGAGAATTGGCATTATGATGCGAGTGATTTTTGTTTTGGCTGCAAAAATAAAATACTGTTTTTTTTGTTTTACTGGTTCCGTCTCAGAATTCAAGAGTGAATGAAGTGTTGAGTTGAGCTTGAAGCTTTGGGAAACACTTAGGTCGGATTTGGGATCTAGAATCTAGCATCATGGTCACCATGAGAATTAAAAGTGTATAATGATAAATACGTAGGCTTCCAGTCTAACTACATCCGGCTGAACATCAGTATTTTACACGAAGTGATTATTGTCACCTCAGCAAGTTCCGTTACCTAAACGTGGATTTTCCTTGGACACATTCATTCGAGCCCAATATGTAGATATATTGCATTTATAAATCATCTTGATACTTACTTTATGGAAATTAAATTATTTAATCCCTAATTCCCTACTAACATTATAAATTAATGCCAAAAGTAACTGTCTGTCTGTTACGCTTTTACGACTAAACCGCTGAACTGGTTTTCATGAAATTTAGTACAAATATAGATTAGGCCTTAGAGCAGGACATAGGCTTACCACTTGTCTCAAAAGCCCTTAAGATGCGGGTGAAACCACGGGCAACACCTAGTTATACATAAAACAAAGTAACGTCCAATCACAGTCATGTTTTTACTACCATCCAGATCTCAGAACAATGTCGTACGCAAACACAAGGTCAAGAGAGGAAATGATTAATTAGCTTCGCAGCTTCCGCTATAAAAGTCGGTCGGTGCGCTAAACAGACGGACAAACTTGAAACAATGGGTGCATTCATGTGGGAGTGCCGTGGTGATCCTTGCTGATGCTTCGGCTGTTAAGTTGTTGGGCATATATTTTGTGTCCTGGAGTAATTCAGGCTCATTGTGGATTGTTTGGGATGTTTGTTCAGAGTAGTTAAGTTCGTTCTTGAGACTGACTTTTAAGCTCCTTGCTACGAACCTTAGAGAAAAAGAAAAAAAAATTCAATGACACAATTTTAAGTTTAATGAATTTGCTACTTCAAGAAGTCGTTCTAGTAGGCACAAGACAAATAGCAAACGTCTTAACGAAATAAGTAGGTAACAAGGTTACCCCGCTTAGCTTACTTATTACGGTAAATGTTGCTACCATAAATCATTACATATTTAAAACTCAAACTTTTTGCAACGCATGTCAGTTAAACTATTAAAAACATAAATAATGGCAACACAAGAAAAAAGAAAAAATAATTATCACTGTCACTTATTGGGTATACAAACGCAACAAATTGGTTGATTTAAGGCGCAGTTAAACGACTTTTAATGATTTCTAATTGGATATCACGTAGTGTTAATAATTTGGAAAATATATATATTAAACTACAGCATCTCCTCAATAATTTGATATATCTATATTTTAGATGCAATTAATTTGTAAAGTTATCTAAAAAACTAAACATACTTACGACAATCCCACAAAAATTACTTCATAATTTTTGTTTACAATTTTAAAAAGAAATAATTTATTTATCATTTAGTACTAGTTTATACTTTTTTAAGAGGGAAAGTATAACTGTATCCACCTTTATTTTTCTACTTAATGTTGTGCGCGGATTAGCAGAGCTCTTCGAGGGATTTCTTCGCTCAAGGTCGTATCAGCTATCGTTGCCTTAAAGTAAAAGTCAAATAGCCAGTGGCATTGTTGACAGCGTGACTAATCGAATGATCTGTCCATGTCAAATAGGTTCAGTCATTTATATTGTTAATGGCAATATTGGATTTGTGATAACTCTACATTTACTATTAACGATAGGCTTAGAGTGCAGCTAATGAGTTTTAAATGTGGTGAAAGTGTTTTTGATGTAAAATAAAACAAGATTAAATAAAGATAAGCTAGACAATTTGCACATAACAAAATTCCGAAAAACATCAGGGATTTAAAATTAAATATCTTTAAAAAGCTTTTATGGAGTTCCTAATTAAATTTATTCTACGACTGCGTTTATAGATTTCAAGTCTGATTAGTCTATTTGATTTTTTAGCCGATTAAATTAAGATTTTAATAATTAGTACAATTTGTATGCCTGTGGGTAAAATGTTAAGTTAGCGAACTAGTTTAAGATGTAAATTTTACCTACATTGATAAATATCTACATGTTTCTATTTCTACAGTAGTGTGACAAATCAGGTTAATCATTACAAAAAAAGTGTTTTAAAAAGTATTAAAGGTATCCCAAAAATTGTCTCATTAACATTAGTGGTCGTAAGCGTGACTCCGGGTATTGGGTTCGATTGCTAGATCGTGCAAAGTGTTATTGGGTTTTTCTATGAAATTTTCAGTAGCAGCTCGGAGTTGCCCAGGTAATGGCAATAGGCTCGCCCCCCATTATATGGGACCTAAAAATACCAGCGAACTTTGGCCAACTTTTCTTAACCCTTCCGGGAATACAGGCGTGCTAGTATGTAAGTATGTATGTAAAAAAAATACATTTATTTAAGAGATGAGGTATCCATCTTATATTGATAAAACGACGGCTGAATCTTGGAATCTTAATTGATAATCGATTATCGGCTGAATCCACGGTACCCCAGCTTTTTATTAAGCAAGTACAGACAAAAACATCTGTTTAACAACACAGGAAACAGTGTAAAGCCAATATTGAGATAACTGTGAAAAGAGGGTCAATCAAACGAAATCTCATTTGCAGGAGTAGCAACTAAATAATTTGTTAATTGGCAACACCAACACTGCGCAACGCGCTTCATTGAGCTTACGTAAGTGCGACAAGTAAGTTCTACTTAAAAATACTTGGAATTCGCTATTTTGGTACATGATCGCTGTAACAGTCCTGAGTGTTTATTAATTAATATACGTATGTTGTTAATAAGATAATTTTCTTCGCCCAACACTACCACACGTTAGTGCGGGCTGTAATTCGAATAGCCTCTGTCTTGCACAGTTTCAACCTACTGTTTGGAATCAGTAGGTAGCTTCAAAGATGGGCGTACAGATGGATGGTTTTATGGGGTGAACTGAGCAAGTTCACCCCATAAAACCTGGAACACATATTTAGCTAGAGCTATCTCACGCCTAACTTCTAGGTTTTAGTAACCAACCATACCTATGGCAAATATTATGCCCCAGTCGCTAGAGCTACCTAGTCGAGCGAACAATAGATGTTTTTAATTATTCATTGACGGAGTTTTTGAAGTAACTATTGACATTGTCAGTTCAGGCATAATTTTAATTTTAATAATTAATATTTTATTTTTAAAAAATTGCGATTAATATTGTTAATATTTATTTAGTTGCTTGTTACATTGTTTTAAAATTTTAATTGTGTTTGAATTATTTGCAAACTGTTGACTCATTTGACAACATTATCGCTTTGGGTGTAAACCTGTTAGGATGATGGGATGATGCTGACATTGAAAGAAATAAGTAAAATTTCTGTAGTCTATTTATATATAGGTATTATATTTCTAATGGAGTGTTGGTTGATACTTATTTCTATTGGAAAACCTGCATGCTTAATGTGTCAAGACTGTGAACCCGCACTATGCGAGCATGGTGGACTATAGCCTTAACCCTTCTCTTCTGTGAGGTCGGGTACCCAGAAGTGCGACAGTATATGGGTTGGTTTCTGTTGAAAGTTCTGGCTACTAGACTTCACACGCCGTCGAGAAAATCTCTAAGGCATGCAGGTTTCCTCACGATGTGAGTGGCGAGTGATAAATTAATTATTAATACGCACATGATTTCGAAAAGTCAGAGGTGCGTGGGTTCGAATTCCCTTCGACTTGGTAGTCCAATGGTCATACCACCCGTAGGCTATCACTACAGTAATGATGCAGTGTATCTCGCAGATGGTAAAAAACCATCTGTGGAATATTACAACAATCATAATTTGGCAGGCGGGATTGCGGTTGCAATATGTTATTGGTACACAGGTGGACCTTACTGCCCGTCCCCTTTGTTTAATCCCTTAGTCTCCTCAAACGACACCCTGGGGACAAGAGGGTTTCATTCACAATTGGGTAGACAGACGCGACAATGACGAAGTATTCTTAGTTTGAATAATGTAATCAGAATAACCAGATTTTCTTCTAACTTTATTGCTGCCTCTTTAGTCTAGTGGTCCTGGATTCGATTCCCAGGTAAAACAACGTTACTGGGGCTTTCTATGAAATTCTCAGTAGCAGCTTGCAGTTTAGATTTTTCACCTCAGCTCCTATTACAGGGGACCTCAACATTCCGGCGAATTGTAGTTGAAGGTACATTAGTACACGTCTGCCTAACCCTTCGGGGAATACAGGCAGTGATGGTATGTTTGTTTTCTTCTATTTTTTCTCACGAACGGCTTCGGTACGATAGAAACAGTAACTGTAATATCAATAGAAGGAAATCAAAAACTTGTTATAAATGTTTTTCCTGTAACATAAGTGTATTTTCAGACCAAATTTACGCACAAAAGCACAGCAATTCTCATTATTTATAAATAATGCACGAATCGTAGCGAGATACCATTGTGTTCATCGAGAGAATTCATAAAAAAGTTTGATTTAATCATCATGATTTTTTTAAAACGTTGCCCCACGCTAGTATTTTCTCCTGTATCGTAGGTGCGTTTATAAACACAAACCTTCACATACACGAACACTCAGACACGGAACAACTACCTATAGGTCATAATAATATTTGTTCCACCGATCAAACCTACAACCCGTGGCGCAGAAGCCGATCGCTCAGCCGCTGCGCCAAACGTGTCATTATCCTCATGTCGTTATCCTAATTAACTTGTGGGTGGTTAGTGTGTACTTTCGTTCAACGTTTTATAAGCCATCATCTTTTTATTCACGTCCTTTGTAGCTTATTTTACACATTCAAATATTATTATTATTATTATTCCATCCATCATTTCTTAGGTCTCGCTCTTCTCTTATATCCATCTACATTCATGCTCAAAATCTTTCAACAAAAACATTAATAAATATTACCTCCAATTATACCAAATTATAAAAAAAAAATACTAAAGAAAGTGTCCCCTTGTTCCTTTATAAGCCTTTGCCCAAGAAAACATTAATTATAAACTCGTGGTATTTATCTGATGAGGTGTATGCTCGCCCAATTATGCGTAGACGCACCTTTAAACATTATCTCTCAATGTAATTGCTCTGACACAAATTGATATTGTGCAAAAACGTCACAGTTGTCAGTTGTCTCTTGTGGTGTCTGCAATGTCAGCTGACAGGTAGGGTTGATAATAAATGCTTCATTTTCTAAATTTAGTAGCATCTCTTTCTGATGGTCCGATTTAGATTCGATTTGAAAGACGCCCCATTCGGATTCGGTTGTTCGGTCTGCCATCTAAGGAGCATCATACGATTACTATCTACTTATACTGCATTAACTAAGACAAAAGTTAACTTGATAACGCGACTATCTATTCTTACTCTGTATTTTACGATAGTATAATTAATTTTTCTCATAAATTGATAAGACCAAAATAAGGTAATTTTCGTAGGGAAAACATAATCAAAAATTAAGTCTTTTGTAAACTACACATCGAGTCGTAATTTTTTTTTCTGCAAATTGACTAAAATGTGTTTAATTTTTTTAATACCCACTAAAAGGGACTGGTAACGGTCAACGCCGTCCGCCTAACGCCATGAAAAAAGTTTTTTAAACCTGAATATCGTAGGCGTATCATTTTAATAACAACTGTTTAATAAGTTAGGTACGCCTTACGAAATTATTTCAAATTGACCAACACTCTATTTCAGAAACAAGACCAACCCTATATTGCTTAACTGAGGCAATGTAATGACGTCAATGAAAATTCTTTGTGGCGAAAACTTTTCTTTTTCAACCTTAATGTAACAACAATGTTGCTAAACGGCAATATAAAAATAACCTCTCATGTAATCACCGACGTAGAATCGTTCGTAAGCAGCGATTCATTCCAAAATTTTCGCAACCCTAAAATAAGACAAACCCCCACTGCGTCACGGACAGTGTAGTTACGCGTCGTACGTAATCCGCATTATATCCAAATAGCCTATAGTGTTCAGCTGCTAACGACACAGATGTCCCGCGCAAATTAATTGGAAATGTCAAGTGCACGAGACCGACGCCATCTTGTCCCCTCATTCTTTTTATTTTTTTGTCACGCACGTGGCTTTATTGCGAGACAGCTGGGCGAGAGTGCGTTAATACGCACTTGACGTTGGTAACAGTCGCGAAATTGTATGTATCATCAAAAATATTTTGGCAACGTCCAAACTTCAAATACCTAATAGGTATTTCGAATTTATTGGCACGTTAAATATTTACTTAACGTAAAAGCCTTTTCAAAATACAGCTTCGAGAAATTTAATTTATTTTAATGAAATGGGAGTTGAATTTCTTTTTAAAACAGTTGGCAACACTGCAGTGACGATTGACATTTACGCGGGAAGGTGCATTCGCGGGTTAGACTTGCGTTTGGTTAATGCAAAGATAATGGTCTGACCTATTTGATGGTATAATTAAATATTGCCGTCTGTTTCCGGCAATTAGATCGAAAGCGATCACTGTTGAATTCCTTTGTTACTTTAAAAATTCATTTTGCTCCTTCCGAACACCTTTGCTCACGAATTTGAGCACCTGATGCGTTTCGTTCGCAGCTGATGATCCTTAAGCCACGATATTACAACACCTTGACTTTTCGTTACGGAATTTCCTCCCCTTAATTACATTTTATATGTTTTGGCCAGTTGTCTACGAATATCTGCGGTGTCCGTATCAATTGTGTTTTTTTATAGTGAGTAATGTAGCGACAGCACGCGACTGGATTCTATAAAGAGCACAAAGTGACAATAACACGTTTTGAAAGACTAAGACTTTGCAAATTAAATAGCAAAAAGCTAATAAGGCCTAGAAATCGATATTTGAATATATATTATAGTCTTGACAACATTCAAGAATGTAGGTAGGTACCAAAGTATGCGTATAAAAAAAAATGCAGGCTACGAAACGGTAAACTGTTTTACCGTTTCGTACTAACCCCTATCTACACTCTCCCTATTAGACTTAATTTATTTACATTTTTTATTAATATTATAAATTTTGAAACTTGTAAGATGCAATAATCTTGTACAAGGTCCAAAATTCCACTCGATTTAGGAAGGAAAGAGAAGAAGATTATCGCTGTGTCCTACTAGCGGCTATCACCAGTTTTATCGACACGATCTTTAAAAACGGTACCCTGATAGAACCACGTGCCCCTCCAAATCACATGTAATGTTAAAGTACTGTATGTCCCCATGTAAAAGAGGCTTAGAATAACTGAATGTCACCCCGACCACAGGCCAAGAGAGGGCCGAGTCCGAAGTACCTTGGACTTGCCGCGCATCAAAAAAAAATACGTACGCAATTCACACTTCCATAAAGAATGTGTGAATTTAGTAGAAATAAGATGAATATGGTGAGCAATGCATAAGTACAGGTCAAGCTATCCAAAAGTCAAATTATCCCAATTGTATAAAAACCTTATTGTTTTGTTTTAAAGTTGAAAATCAATCTTACAAATTTGTCAGATTGTGGTAGCTTGATGTGCTGGCTTCTGTACAATTTATCGTAGAATAAACATAATCTCATGATACATGATTGTTTTGCAGATCACAAACACGTCGTGTTGGGAAAATGCAAACATTCTCGTGTGAAGAGTATTTAATCAATTTATTTCTAGCAACATCCAAAGATTCTGAATTCATATTCGCACATTGCCGAGTTAGGGTGCGGATATGCTGATTTGAACCGCAGATAGCGATTTATCAGACTCTATCTAGATGAATTTATGTAATTAGATCTCGATAGCGTCTGCTTTTTATAAAATTTTATTTAATGTTGAGATTCAGTCTTGATTCCAATGCGCAGAAAAAGCTTAAAGTTATAATACTAGAATATCAATTTGGTCAAGGCGATATACCACTTAGTACGTATCTATACTATAATTATTAAGGTGAAGAGTTTGTTTGTTTGGACGCGCTAATCCCAGGAACTACTAGTTCGAATTGAAATTTTTTTTTGTCTTAGCATAGCATAGCTTATATAACCTATAACCTTCCTCGATAAATGGACTATCCATTCATCGAGGAAGGTTATAGGTTATATAACATCACGCCACGACTAATAGGAGCCGAGCAAAAAGGAAAAAAGTTACACCGCGGGGGGCATAGCTTATGTCATCTGTGTCTTTAAGATTCAAATGAAACTGACAGACCACAGTAATTATAAGCATGAAATATTGTAAAGAAGTCCCATAAAAAACAAGGATTAAAAAAAAAACCACGTCATTGACAAAAACGAGTACAAACATCGCATCGAGGTAGGTATAACATTAATGTACTAAGACGGAAGATTGGAAATTCTTACGGAATTGAGAAAGACGAGACGATCAAAACCAAGTCAAATATTTTATTTCAAGTTAAAATAGTTAGAACATGAAATCTTAGTGATAGCCTAGTGAAAAGCTATCGTGAGGAATCTGGGAGGTGACCCGTGACCAACAGTGGGACAGTATATGAGTTGATGACGATTAAAATAGTACTTCTGAAAAGTCAAAACTAGTTTCACGGTTCCAAAAAATGGGTCTTATAGAAAGTACTCCATTTATACTCCTATAAAAAAAAGAACATGATTAGTGTTAGTCGCACTAGTAACCAACCCGCACTAGGCTAGCGTGGTGGACTGTAACCTAATCCCTCTCAATCTGAGAGGAGACCCATGTCGCAGTGGGACAGTATATGGGTTGTTGATGATGATGACAGTGTTGTTCTTGGTTTGTGGCTTGTTTAGTGTTAGGTATTTTTGATCGCGCATAACACTATGGGTACTTAGTATACCCGCTCCGCTCATGACTGCAGCCTCACCCAGCGGTCCGTTGGCCTGCGTTCTAAACAAGAAACAAACTCGTTTGTTAGCCGCGTGTGATATCATCGCATTCATCGCCATATGCGGCCGATTGTCCGCGCCGATTGTAAACACTATCGTGGTACGCACCTGTATTGTGCGGATATTTGTGATGACTAGGCATGTGTTTAGAATGAAGTCGCAAGAATGGAGATAAGATAGCTCCCAGCCAACAATCCCTGTGTCGCGGGGGACTTTACAAAACTATAATTAAAGGTTGCTTGGAATAAATTACGTGATAAGGCCGCCCATTATATGTCTTCAAATACAAAATGCTCTGTATATAGATTATACCCGCTTGCGCGTTGCCGACCCTGTAAAATGAAAGAGGAATAGTTGGGTTGGCAGTATAAGGCTCAAAGTCCCCCCACTGACAACACAACGTTTCCTCGTGGAGCACTGGCAACCTTGCTCACCGTAAGAAACACAACACAGCTCAAAGCAGTGTTATTTTATTTCGATTTTCTGCAAGGTGGAGGTACTTCCCCAGTTGGGCAGCTCCAATTTGAGTAGAATTATTAAAAAGCTTCCCTATTAAAAAGCTTATGAATTCCATTGAACTTTGTTCAATAAGTTTGCATACTAAATTTCTGCGCAGTACGAATATCCTAAGGATAAACTGGCTGTCACGGCTGGCAGACAACTGGCCGACAGCTTTACGTGATCAGTATTTTTTGGCAGTAATATGTAGATCAGCTTCACTGGTTTCTTTGTACGGTGAAGACCGTTGCCCGTTGACCACTTTTCCACTCTATCCTTTTAGGAATAAGGGTGAAAATTGGTCAACCGGTAAGTTTCTCGATTGTACCAATACCAGCAGGTCAAGATATCCAAAACTGTCAAATTATATGTTGATTAAAGTTGAAAATCTATCAAAGATATTTGACAGATTGTGGTAGCTCGATGTGCTGCCCTCTGTACCTAATATATGGGCTAGTCTTTTCAACTTAACTACTTATAAATTGCAGCTATTTTAATAGATAAATCAAAGACAATTTATTCCCAGCTCATAAATTCAAATAAACTATCCATACAGTGTATCGGTTCGTATCTATATTGCAATTGAAACACATCTGGTCGTGATTTTGTGCGTCACCTGGTATTTATCTTGGCTGTAGCGCATCGGCCATCAAAAACAGACTTCATCATCGCGTCAAGCCATGATTTAGTCTGTAAAACTCTTTGTTATGACGACTTTATTGTAATTAACTATTTTATAGTTGTACAGAGGCCAGTATATCAAGCTACCACAATCTGTCAAATTTCTTTGATTAATTTTCAACTTTAATACAAAAATGTAAGGTTCATATTCAATTGGGAAAATTTGACAGTTTTGGATAGCTTGACCTGCTGGCGTCTGTACTAGTAGAGGCCAGGACATAACCTTGAAAAAAGGAGACAAAAGTGGAAATGGGCAGGCCACATGATCAGGGGAAAAGATAAATGGAGTAAAATAGTCACGCAATGGTAAGAAAGAGAGATAGACCACAAAGGAGGTGGGATGATGACATCAAACAAGTCGCGGGAACAACATGGGATAGAGTGGCCATAGGAAGCCCAGAATGGAGAAGATTGGAGGAGGCCTTTGCCACCTGGTAAACGGCCACGCAAAAGTGGAACAGAAGGACAAACTACGAATATTAAAGAAACATTAGCATGTCCGAATGAAGGCTATGAAGAACTAGTGGAGGCATGTATACTTTATATGTAGACTTTGTCCTGCCACGGACTGCGCTCGACAACAGCGCCACCTACCGGGTCTAACTCTAAGACAATCCAGATAATCACCAAGTACACAGGCCAGCATATCAAGCTACCCCAATCTGTCAAATTTCATTGATAGATTTTCAACTTTAATACAAAATCATAAAGTTAATTTTGAATTGGGAAAATTTGACAGTTTTTGATAGCTTGACCTGCTGGCGTCTGTACAAATAAAAAATCAAAATCGGTCAAGCCGTTTAGGAAGTGGAGAATTACACACACTGAAATTTTATATACTTTTATAGATATGAGCCCAATGTCTATATTCTCTAATATCTCAAATTACCTACATGCATACAGTATTTAGGAAGTACATACTAAATAGTATAGGAAAAAATGAATTTAGATATATTATTAAAATGGGCGTCTAGGCAATTTAATATTTTCGAATACATGTAACCTTTTATTACAAAACAGTAATACCTACCGTGCTATCGCTATATGGTCGACAAATCATTGTTATCTTATTAAACCACGTAATAGTTGTTGTAACTACAGCCAGACTCAAGGATATTTAAAAGACAGATTATGTGACCATCAGTTTTGACAATGGAAGTAATAAATTGCAAGAAAATTATGTTATATAAAATAAAATAATTTTCTTGCAATGTACAGTGTGAGTCTTCATAGATAATGCGCATAATATATTAAAATAAGAAAAGAAGAAACTATGCTTAATTTTTTTAAATAAGGGAACTTATGTTAATATGTGTACATTATGACACACTGTATAAAACAAAATATATAGCTACATTGGGTATTTGCAAAATTACGCTTGTACCCTAATTAATGATCTGAAAAGATTATACATTGCAATACTCGGTTTCAAATAGCCTTTATTATTAAGAAAATAAACTGACGAAGCGGAAGAAATGTTGGCACCCTTCCGTTTTTAAAGTACGTAAGCGCGTGCAGCATAATAGATGTTACCCCTCCGGCAGCCGGCCGGAGACTGACGCGTGTTCGTCACGTGACCCTCACGTGGCGACCTCTATTGTGTTGAGGACTTATTATTTTATGTGGAGGGTAGCCGTTGGCCGTGGGCGCGTTTTTGAATGGCTGTGGTATAGGGAATCAATATTAGGTATTAGAAGTCACATAAAATAGATTTCGCATCCTATAGAGAGTTTTTTTGAAAATAGTTGTTTCTGTCTTTTTGCTCTAAAGCTTATATTTCGTCATTTGAAAATACAAGCAGTGTTATAAATGTTATCTACAAAATTCTTAGTCGCAGCTTGGTGTTTGGATCTGTCCCCAAAAATGGCAATAGGCTCACACTGAATTCATAGTACCTAAGTACCTACCCGTAAGTAAAACATCCCGGAGAAATGTGGACCGTGTACTTACCTTTGTCTAGCTTTTCGGGGATTGCAGGCGAAATACAGTCCCACTGATGGGCAAGGGGCTGCTTTCAGAATGAGATGACTATATGCTACAGTCCACCACACTGGCGTAGGGCGCGCATTGACACGCCGACGTTCACGCTGCCGCTGTCAAGTAAATTTCTCAGGCATGCAGGTTTCTTTATGTATTTCTTTACTTGTTTACAAAGTGATATGGTTATTAATGATCTTCCCGAGCCTTTTTCCTAACTATGTTGACAACGTTTGACAACCGGGACCGACGGCTTTACGTGCTCACCGAGGTGTGGAGGGATCTGTGTTAAGAATGGTCACTCATACACAGGTGGGCCGTGACTAGCGCAGGTTTACCTGTCAGATTTCGCGGAGGAATAACAACTGGTTCCCACGTTCCCGACCACCTGAACACCTCCTGTGGTTTTAGTCGGTAGGTCACAGACTTTGGGCGGAGTCCGACAAATCCCGTCTTCTCCCCGGACGGCGGCAGTTCATGAGGATTTCTACATAAGAAAATAAAAAAGGTTTACTATGCAGTCGGTTAATCAGAGCAGTTATTAATAAGCCACGAGCCCCTATCATGTGTTTTTTTTTTAATTCCTAGTTTTTTTATTGAGGGTTTAGTCTTTACAGATTATGTCACCCTCATCGGGAAACAAAAATATAAACTTACTTAATTCATTAACTTAATCTACCTCTACGCTTAATTCCTGTGTTTACGAGGCTATACAGCATCCGTGCAGCTTCCGAGGTGGGAGATGCAAGGACACTATTACATTCTCCAATCTCACAAAATTTATTAAATCTAAATAATAAATCTCTTCTCTGCGGCTCGTTTCGGACACACTCCATAATAATGCTCTCACGTGGTTATTAATATGCACATGATTTAGAAAAGTCAAGAACTAAAGACCTATGACTTAGTAGTCCATGGTCCTTAAGACTAAGCTATACCTGCTCCTTATCAATTGACAATCAGTCTCTGAAACACTTACAAAAGGAAGTACCTTACTGCTCAACCAAAAAGGTCCGTAAACCGCCCAAGACAATAAGCATCTATAAATAAACAGTGGATCGATATCCCAAATAGACATATCGACCAGATGGCCGAGGATATCCTGTTGGAACAGATTGCCCGCGATAATTATAGTTTGTAAGTGGCGCGTGCGCGTGGGGCAGGCACTTGTGTGCGCCGGAGTCGTTGCAGCGAGTTTTGTCACGCGACGACGTCCTTTGTTCGCTCTTGTCCTGACGCGAAATAACAAGCGAACTCTGTTTGTAGCTTCCAGTACACAAATATCAAGCTTTGCATTTCCACTGTAAAATGACCTCGCATGGCACAGAAAACCTTTACAATGCGAGGTAAGTTTATACTGGTAATAAAAAAGCTAAATACATGTATGTAGAGTTTGATGTGGCTAAATTCTAACAGTCTGCAGAAAAGAATATCTTCGGAACTGTGCATCCGGACGCGTCACAAATTTTCTGACAAAAATGTTTTGTAATTAGATGTATTTACCACTTTCTGTGACCAGGCTACATCTGTATTTAAAATATCACGTTAAAGTTCTGGGTCAGTACAAAAGTTAAAATTAATAAAAACAAAAGGTATGGAAATTACATTTATAAATGCTCGATTTTGTAGCCGTGTGTACATAGACTAAAGAAGGTTATAATATAGCTTGAAGGTTGAATCATTTAATATTTATAATCCTCATTTTTGTAGTAAGAGCGTGAGGTAGAGTTGAGGTCCTTATGTTGCTTATTCTAATTAAGTGCAATGGTGGACATTGTTGGTAAGACAGAGTGCCTTACTTTTTACCCGACTGCGCGACGGAAGGGAGGGTAATGTGTTTATCAGCCTATGGATGTATGTATGTTTGTTCCTTTTTACAGGGGTCACTGCACACGGCTGTGGTGAATTTCACAAATCACATGGCCGTGACATAATAGGGTAAGCGAAGGCAAGTGAGGTTGTCGTCAGTGAGTGTTGTCGGTGGGAGAGGTGGGAATCCGAAATAACCTCCCCAGGTGACAATCCATGAGGTGATGATTTCCCTTAGATATTATAAAAACCGGCCAAGTGCGATGCGGACTCGCGCACGAACGGTTCCGTACCAATATTTGGCAAAACAACTTGTTTTTGAGGTAGCATCTAGCATTCTGGCAACAGAAATACATCATTTGTGAAAATGTCAACTGTCTAGCTATTACGGTTCATGAGATACAGCCTGGTGACAGACAGACGGACGGACGGACAGATAGACGGATAGCGGAGTCTTAGTAATAGGGTCCCGTTGTTTGTTACCCTTTGGGTACAGAACCCTAAAAAGCACCATTTCTTTTAATTAATCAATTCCATTATCAGTTCTAACACACTGATATTTCTAATTATTAGAGCTCTAACGATGTCTGTTTTTTCGCTCAAGTTAAGCAGAGAACAGGTTGGGATCGGAAGCTGTTCATTAGGGACAAGTCGTTAGACATACGAATCTGGACAAAAACTATACCAGCCGGTCGGTTGGTAAACCTGCTATTTCCTTCTTCTCTTTTTTTTAAGTGAATCACAACCGCTGTACTTATTTTGACAAAGTTCAAAACTATGCATTGTTTTTACTTCATAAGTAGATTTAATGAATCAACATTATGTTTTTTATTTCGAAATTTAATTTTGAAAATACGAAAAAATGACAACCATTGCTTAAAGAAATGAAATCTCGCATCTACGTCTGTCCCGGAGTCAATTTTAGTAAACGAGTAAACAATTTTAACATACCATTACGCCTGTATTCCCCGAAGGGTATGCAGAGGTGTACTAATGTACGTGCACCCACATTTCGCCGGTATGTTTAGGTCCCAATTTTAGTTGTATTTTATCTCAATAACACTTTCAGGACGATAGTAAAGTTCAAATCTTTATACATTCCATGCTGATAGAATGTTGTATTGAATGCTTTTAACTCGGAAAGCATAAGCAAGGCAATGTTGCCATATTAAACTGATCACTAGATGCAAACATTTATAATAATAATTTATTTTCCTACATAACATCACGTGAAGTGCATCCGCGGAGTGAGTGCAGGGTTTAACATCAACATGAACAAATTTGGATCTCGTGCGCGGCTTCCGTCCTACCCGAGTGGACGACCAGACAGATGTTGTCAACACTCGTGCAGCGAACATAATTGCGATACCATGTTTATGCTAAACAGGTGTAATGAGCATTCAATTACATGTTATTAACACTTAGGTAATTTATTAAGTTATTGATAAAGTTGTTATTTAACAGTTTTTTTATTACTTCGTAGTTATACAGTTTAAGTATTTTTGCTGTTTTGCAAAAACAAAAGTGAATAAAAGAGATCAATACTGATTAACAAGCGAATGCTCTAAGAAATACGAATCTTAAGCACACAAACACCTAAATCGTGTGCTACTATCTTATTTCTTTAAATCAAATCACAGGTTACGTCCAGAAACTGAAACAGAATGGTGTGATTTTGAAATGTCAGCGGTTTTTTTTTTCTGACTGACATGATATAACAGATGTATAGATAGAGTAATTCTTTATTTTACACCAAAGGACATAGTGAAAAAATCAAAATAAAAACGTCACATGAGTACGGTTGGCGGTCTTATCGCTAAAAGCAATTTCTTGACAACCATTGCATGTGTGAAATAAATGTGTGCTATAAAATGTGAAATAAAACCCTTTACAGAGTCCATGGGTAGACTACCTGTGACCATGGTTGCTGTAAAGGGTTCGAAACGTCGGAATTCATAATATATTATCAATATAACACTATAAAATTCATAAAATCGTAGTTTTATTTCAATGTCTAATATTCACGTTAGTGTCAGAAATCTATTATGTTAATCATTGGATGGACAAGAGTTGTGTAAGAAAAAGGGGTAGCGGGTCTTGAATAAATTGGAAAAAAATATTAAGACCACATGGCATTATTTGTTTTGATGTATGATTATAATTGCCCGAAACGCTTAATAAAACAATACTTCGATCGAATACATGAATTTCATGCATTTCACATAAAACTATTCTACTATATGTACGGGTCGGCTCGTACAGATCCAGTTTTGTCCAGCCAGTAGGTGGCATTATTCACTGATATTAGTACACCAAGGAGTGCCTCAATGTATCTATGAGATAACTGTAGTGGATCCATTCAGAACAATATCTTATCACTATATTTTCAAATCGCCATGAGTAAGCACGATGAATAGTATCATGGAATTAAACAGATACCTATATCAATCCAAAAGATTACTATTTAGATAACAAAAAGTGCCGCATTCGATCTGCGGATGTGTGTTCTTTCTTTAGACATGAAGACCCTTGTGTCCCCCAGAGAGCACTAGCCATCGATCATGTTACACGAATACTTATAATAATATTTACTGGAAGGCAGATTTTATAAGTTAGCATCGCATTTTATTTAAAAAAAATATATATTATTGCATAACTAATAGTATTATTGCACAACTATTAGTATTATTGCATAACTACATTACAAAGGGAGAAAAATATCTTTTTTTGAGAGTCACAACACAAGACAAAATACCAAACAGAACAAAACGATAAATTCAAGTCTTAACCTAAGTAAGAACGTTAGGTATGCATTAGTACCGAAAAAACGGAGTGAATAGAGATATAGGGGCGAATCGAGACACAACTTTGAAACGGATTTTCAGCTTTAATTATTATAATTTGATGCCAACAAGGTCTTCTAGGTTTATTATAATTTAGGAATAATATAAGAGTCCCTTTTTTCAACAAACTATATTAGTTAAAGCTATCCCTTTCAAAGTTGTATCTCGATTTACCCATGCATCCATATTCACCCCTTTTGACTATTATGTATATTATTGTCAAATACAGCCCAACACCATTGACAGCTGGCTAGTGTTTCAGTGATAGATATCAAGTCGCCTTGGTAACAAAGATACCATCTTAACAAAAAGTCTATCTGGGAATAACAAAATAGGAACAAAGTTATTTTAGCGAAGGAAAAATTCGGTTGCGGGCAGGATTCAAACCTGCGTCTTCTGGTTAGGTACACCATACGTACGCTATGACCACTAAGCTACCGGGTCCCACCAGCCAGGTCGAAATTTGCCTTCACATTCTAAAATATTAAAAATTAAAAATTTATTCCAAAAAACTATTTAAATTGATAAAACACAATGTAAATCTTAAGAATATAAATATAACAATATTAGTAGTAAAATAATATTATTCTAAACTAGGAACCGCTAAATTTCAGTAGTTCAATAAAATGTTGAGCACCCCTGGCCGCATCAGGATGTCAGACTTCCGAAACCACTGTTGGAGTTTACACGACAATGAATGATGGCGCATCTATATTTATTTTTATTTTAAAATAAACGCTTTAACACGCGTAAATAAATCGGTGTTACCGTGTGTCAAATTCTATTTGAACGACGGTAAAATATTACCCTCTGTTTACTTGTGATATTTACGTCAAAAGATGTATATAATGTTTCTATATTTATAGTACAATGGAGTTATTCTTAAAGGTTATAGCTTGTTACATTGTCGGGATTCAATTTTATTAAAAAACATACTTTACTGAAAATATATTTACTTAATTAATAATGATGACGAATTGGAGATTATGTTCATCATTATTTTTGTTGTCTTAGTTATTGGTTTGAAATTGTTATAATTCATAAACTGTATTATAGTTTACTTACTAAAGGCTAATTAGAAGCATATATTTACCATAACACACCATCACGCCTGTATTCCCCGAAGGGTTAGGCAGAGGTGTACTAATGTAAAACCACACTTCGCGCGTGACAGGGCGAGCCTATTGCCCAAGCCCAAATCAAAACTGCGAGCTGCTACTGAAACTTTCATAGAAAACACCAATAACATTGCTCGACCTGGGAATCGAACCCAGGACCTTTAGCGTATCAGTCGCGTTTACAGTCACTAGACTAATGAGGAATTTCGTGGGTTAATGGCACGTTGTTGTCCCACAGCTGGGAACGGGCCTCCTCACAGAATCTATCTATTTCTCAGATCTATTTTACCAGGTGCTAATTAAAAAATATATTTTGCAGCAGCTATTAATTGGACAAACCAATGACGGAGAACAAACAATAATAATTGGTTTATTCATTATGTTTTACTTGATCACCAATTAACATTAATAAATTAGCACAAACTGAAATGAGCCAAACTTAACAGGTTAATCGAAGGAAAAATTTAATGTTTAAGTATGTATCTTGTATCTCCCTTTCATGTATGTGCCGTAATATTTAAATTGTGGCCGATCTACAAAATGTCACTTGGGACACTGGTCTAAACGTCTTAGGTTTAAGAAACCAATATTTGTATACCAAAAATATTGGTTTGTGGTGGGAATCGAGAGGTATCGCATAGTGGGAGTAATTCCACTCAAATTGGAGCTGCCCGACTGCGAAAGTACCTCCGCCTTGCAGAAAATCGAAGTTAAATAACACTGCTTTGAGCTGTGTTGTTTCTTTTTGGTGTGCAAGGTTGCCAGTGCTCCGCGAGGAAACGTTTTTGGCAGTGAAGGAACTTTGACCCATATACTGCCAACCCAACTATTTCGTTCGTTTTAAATGGATACCCTTGGTGTTGCAAGCCTCTATAGGCCATTATAGTGGACCGTTTGCTTTTCTACCTTAGTGGTATAAAAAAAACTACTCCACGACACGCAGCGCAACAGGAGAGGCGAGGTAAATATGCAGCTAGAATGTTAGGTCTATTACTTTCTAATGGCGATATCACAAAACGAGAAAGAACTATTTAACAACTTAGAAGATCTAAAGAGTCTTAAGTGATAAATTTCAACTGATAATCAGGCCAAAAGATAATTAAAATCTTTGACATAATTATGATGTCATTGGGGATTCTCTAATTAGGTTTACAATCTGTTAATTTTGGTGTCAAACATGATGCGGGCCGCAGGGGAGAACGTTTACAGCCAGATGGCACAAAAAATATGTTAAATGTTTGTAGGGGAAGGAAAGAACGACGGCAAGTGTTGTACCGCCATTGAGAGAGATGAGACATATTTTTAGCATTAGGTGAAGAAATTTGAGTATTATGAAAGAAGAAAGAAAGAAAACACTTTTATTTTGTGCGTCACGAAGGCGGCAGGGTTTGTCGGACTCGTAACTAAGAATTTGAAACTTTCTGTTTCTAAGAAATCTTCAGTCGTTTCAAGTTCCGATTTTTTATGGAAAAGAGAAACTAATTATTGAACGATTAATTCATTACGACGAGTAATGAGATATTTCTTTTAAAAATAAAACAAAAAAGTTTCAATTTTTTTTTATTAAATTTAATTTCGGTAAAGCACCTTTTTTTTTTTTTTTTTTATAGTACGGAAAATCCTCATGGATCCTCCGCCACCCGGGGAGGTGGCAGGGTATGTCGGACTCATACCGACTAAAAACCGCACTTGCCTTCACCTGCCCTATTGTCATGGCCATGGGATCCGCGAAATTCGCCACGACCATGACAGGCTGTGGTCCAGCAGTTGCTGGACCCCGTCGATAAGCGAGGCCTCTCCTCGCATACTGTTTAGGCACGCTTCGTTAAAAGCGTGCCGCCTACTGGGGCCATTGTCTGGTCGGGCGGCAGAGTCCCCCAATTCAACCGCCCGCAGGCCACAGCTCATGGAGGCCGGAGGTCTGTCTGCACCCTCCGGCGCCCGGTGCGTCTACTACGGATCGGGAGAGAGGTGGACAATTCTCTCTCCCTTTCCGCCGCCTCCTTTGCAAGCATGACTTGTTCGCAGTAAGAGGCGGCAGCTTCCCACGCACTCTCACTCCCGACCATAGCCTGAATTACAGTCGGAAGCGAAAGGTCACCACCCACTGCCGCGACTAGATCACGGCGCTGCTCTGCCCAAGCCGGGCATATCTCCAGCGTGTGCTGCGCCGTGTCCTCGGAGCAGTCCGCGCAATGGTGACAACCGGGCGCTGGTTCCCGGCGTATACGACACAGGTACTTCCCGAAACATCCATGTCCCGAGAGCACCTGCGTCAACCGGAAACTGAGGACGCCGTGGCGCCTCTCCAGCCACTCCTCCATGACAGGCCTTACCGCCACTATTGTGGCGTGACCTGCACTGGGCTGCGCAAGTCGCGCCTTCCACTCTGCCACTAGGACCTGGCGGAGCGCGATACGCTGTGCCTCGACTTCGCGAGGCAACGGCAAGTCACCGCGCCCTAGCGCCTCCCCGCGCCATCGGTACAGTGACGCGAGGGCTCTCGCTTCGAGGTCCCAGGGCGCATTCGGTAAAGCACCTAGGTTTCTATTACGGTATGTAACATAATTTAAGTATCTACTGATGTTTCAGTCCGCCACGAATAACAAGCGAAACTATTATTTTAATAGTAGTCTAATTTGTTAATTGTACTACTTATAATTTAAGACATTACAACCCAAAATCCAACAATAATTCATAAATTAAACATCAATTATTACACCGGATGTTACGACTAACAAAAAAGTACTGCTAAACGCAGTGGTAGGTACCAATAAAGTAAAACGTGGTACCAATTTGGTACTAATTAAACACGGCATCCGGCTCATTGGCTGTCAAATCGTCGGAACCTAACGTTTTTGCTGCGCGCACGCAAAAAGACATGTTACTTCAGTCGAATGATCTAAAGTTGATCACTTCACTGTTAGTTATTATACGGTTAGAATTGTGTGGATAAGACGTGGCAAGTAATAATTTATAGTGGGGGGAATTTATGTGAAATATTTATATGATGAACATGAAATGTTCAAAGAAACTGGAAATTTTGAAGGTATGACTTCAATAATCTCTCTCCTGCCCTGTACTGTATACAATTAGTTATTCGGTGATACAGTGTACTGTGTGAGTGAGATGGCTAGCGATCGGTAATTGTTGCAGAAAACCACTTCTTTACGTAACACCCACAGTTCGCTTCACCCTACAGGGCGAGCCTAATGCCATTAACGGGACACAAATCCAAACTCCGAACCGCTACTGATAATTTTATGCAAAAAGCCAATAACACTTTGCTACCACAACCACAACCACACTTTGCTTGACCTGAGAATCGAACCCAGGACCTCTAGCGTAGCAGTCGCGCTACCCGCTAGACTAACGAGGCAGTTACTTCTTTAACCATACTTGGCTACGATATAAATAACCGATTCTTTTATTCAAATTCAAAAATGAATCCGCGGCATAACTACAAAGTCGTTAAAAGAATGTCTGTATTTAATCACCTAAATTATTTTCTCAAGCATAAACATCCACACTAAGTTGCCGGTAGCGCCATTTTCGCACCGGAAATGCGAGTCGTAATGCCATTCGCCGATGACATGTGTCGGTGCGCGCGCGCATGTGTCAGAGGCCGCCGAGAAATTGATGACGCCATTAGTCATGTGAAGTGGCCAGTTTTTACGCCGGACCTCACAGAAGAGGTAGGGGTGGGTTTCCGCAAACTTTGCTTTCGTGTGGTCACTAAGATTACATCTGCGATCAGTGTTAATTTCGAAGGGTGTCATTTAAAAGATAAAGCGGTTTCGGATCTTGTTGGTGTTTTTTTCGATATCCTCTGATCAAACAGATTTCAGGGTCGAGGCGAACAAGTCCCATGACCCCGACGTAGGTCGAGGTAACGCAAGTGTGGTTTTATTCCTTTACCAAAAACCTGGTTGGCAGACTTCACAAAACGTCGAGAAAAATCTCTAAGGTATGCAGGTTTTCTTCACCGTTTAAGTGAGTGACAATTAATTATTAATACGCACATGAATTCGAAAAGTCATACCACTACGCTATTTGCACTTGTTTACAATTTTAGTCTTCTGAAAACTCGACAAGTACCTTCGAGTCATAGGAACTATCTCTACTCATTTAATGGTCAACCGTCTAGGGTTCGACCGTATCAAGTGCAACTTGCAGTGAGCAGTGATAGCCTAGTAGTACGACCATTGGACTGCCAGGTCGAAGGCCTTGAGTTCGAACCCAACGCACGCACCTCTGACTTTTCGTATTCATGTGCGTATTAATAATTAATTATCATTCGCTTAAACGGTGAAGGAAAACATCGTCATGAAACCTGCATACCTTAGAGATTTTTCTCGACGGTTTGTAAAGTCTGCCAACCCGGACTAGGCGTGCGTGGTGGACTATAGCATAATACCTCTCAATATGAGAGGAGACCTGTGCCCAGCAATGGGACAGTATACTTATGGGCTGATGATGAAGTGCAACTTAACGCAGCTCAATCGCTCTGTACAAAGCTGTCTTTCTAATTTAAATGTATTACATTGATTGATACCATTCTAATGATTGATGATGATCTTGATTGATTATTTAAAATCAATCTATGGCAATCAGGCAGTTCAATGTACAGACGCCAGCAAGTCAAGCTATCCAATACTGTCAAATTTTCTCAATTGAACATGAACCTTATTATTTTGTATTAAAGTCGAAAATCTATCAAAGAAATTTAACAGATTGGGGTAGGTTGCCGTGTTAGCCTTGTACCTAGATATAGCATACTTCCTTTGTTAAAATTTTGGTCACGCTCGGTTAGTTATTTTTTAACATGTCACTGATTTTCAAATTCTATAACAAAATATTTGATAAAAAACGCTCCTCCATATATATTTATTGTATACCACTCAGATGACAAACAAGCGTACAACCCACCTGATGGTAAGCGGTTAGCGTAGCCTATATACGCTTGCAACACCAGGGGTACCTATCACTTGCGCGTTGTTAACGAAAGAGGAAAAGTTGGGTTGGTAGTGTAAGGCCCAAAGTTTCACTGCCTACACAACGTTTCCGCGTTGAGCACTGGCAAACTTACTTACTGTAAGGAACACAACACAGCTCAAAGTATTACTACCAACTATACCATACCTCTCTTAAATATAAATGTTTATTTAAGACCCAGTAGGTATGAGGTCTATAATGTGTCCGTTGAACCACGACCGCTCTGCCGAGAGCGAAACGATAAAGAAGAAGTATGGGTCTAAGAATATACCCCTAGCATTTATCTAATTGATACATAAGTACATGATTCACCTGTGGGCCCAATTTGGATGACAAAAAAGTTCGGTTAATCGGCTTCGGAATCACACCTTTTATGTAAAAAATTAAAATATCTTCCTTCACACACTAGGATGAGACTCCATAGAACTAAGAATGGGGTAGAATGGTGAAGTATTATTCAGGTTCCCTAAGCTAACAGCATTATTGTTAAAGATAACAAAATAACCCTTATACACTGGTGAATTTTGTTTCATTTTCCTGTATTTGAGATTGTTGACAGCGTACCAAGACACGGGTCACTATATGCAATTTATAAACATACCATCACGGCTGTATTCTCCGAAGGCTTATGCAGAGACGTTTAGAGTACTCCACATTTGAATGTTTAAGTGCCATGTAATATTACGAAGATAATAAATATGATGTTTCTGCATAAAATAAGAATACCCTCTATTCCATTCTTAGCTCTACATTGCACAATAGCAAAGGACCGCATCGCTCGCAGGTGGGTGCACAAAAAACGAAAGGATTCGCCGCAAGCGCAGGTGCGTTCTCAGGTGCTGGGATTTAGGTTACAGATTAGAATTAGTTCTTATAACAATTTAAATTTGGCGACAGCATTCATCGAGGCAAATTAAGTGTTATTTTTTAATTAATAAGACGTGTTTAATGTTTCTGTTTTTAATGCACTACAACTTAAACAATTAGTGGCTATCAGATAAAAATATACGTGTGTATTTTGTATTACAGATTAAGCGATAATAGTTATGATTCATATCAGTGTCGATTATTTTGGTGGTACAGCACCACTACCACAAGACTGTCTAATTAGCCTAGTGGTACTAAGGTTCTCGTTCCCAGTCGAGCAGTGTTATTGGAAAAAAATCTGAGTAGCAGCTCGGAGTTTGGATTTGTGCCCGGTTAATGGCAATAGGCTCGCCTTCTATTACATGGGACCTAAATATACCGGCAAACTGCCGAACCTTTCGGGGAATATAAAGCAGGAAAGAGTAAAATAAGATCTTGCAATTAAATTCGCTACTCCAATCCTAAAATTCGACAACCGCTTTAACATTTCTAAAAATCGTATAAATAAATCTTTTCCAATTAAATTACAATCGCAGAAAAAGGAAATACTGTAAAAACACGAATTCTACACAAAAGCCCAGTCGCAGCGCCGGCGCACATCGCCCTGTCAAACGAGACAAGTGTACAGTCAGCGACGGCGACAGGTAGCCCTTTGTTCTCGAACAATACACAATCACAGACGAAGCGTTTTTGTAACACACCTGATTACATCCCTGTCAAAATTAGGCCAAGACTGTTTTTATTTCATTTATTTTGTCCGTTGTTTTTCGCATAGTGAGTTCTAATTTTGAATGTATTTTTTAGTTCTTTCTACTGAGAATAGATAGTTAATTGTTTTTTTTTAAACAGTGATATGACCACATAGACCACTGGACTGCCAAGTCCAAGGTATCGAGTTCGATCCTAGGCACCTATAACCCATGTGCGTAATAATAATTAATTATCACTCACTTATACAATTACGGAAAACATGGTGAGGAAACCTGCATGCCTGATTTTCTTGACGGCGGGTGAAGTCTGTCAACGCGCCAGCATGGTGGGTTATTGCCTACTCCGTCTCATTATGAGAGGAGACGCGTGCCCAGCAGTGGGACAGTATGTGTTGATGATGATGATTTATTTTAATAATATTACCGCTTAGTTTGTGTTGAGCTAGATCAAGATAAGCGGAAAGCAATCTAACACCATTTGATATTGCAGAGGGTGAGAAAGAGTTGTTTTCTGGATTTAATGTTGAATAAAGGAATGGTTGGGTTTGCTTGGTTTTTTAACAAACGTAAATAGAAAATGTAGACTATTTATTATATTGAATAGGATTGCGCTATCTCACCTGATGTGATGTTTTTCTAAAAATCGTAAATTGTTCTAGAACGTACATAAGCCGCGGCTTAAAAGCACATTCCTACAAGTTTATTGTTACTAAATGAAAATAGCATGTTTTCAGTTAGCATTAACTGACGATTTCACTTCCAAAATGAGTCAACAGATATTCATCATCTGCCTAACTTAAACGAATCTTTGTTCTTCTTAATTAGCTGGTGAGCAAATACGGACGCACAACGTTTAGCTCTAAAATGCAGGCAATACAAAGATTTTTTGTAAAGACCCGTTAATTGGCGTCGTCGCGTCCCCATTACGCAGCCTCCGAGCCACTGATACGCCTTTGCGCACACAGAATGCACATCTGGGAGCAATGAAGGACTCGGAAATCTCGAAAGAACTCATACATACATAGAAAACAACAAAAAAGAAACCTTACAACCAGAGAAATAGAGATGAGTTTGAACGATTTTGGTCTCCAACACCCATTGCTGCGAACACCTGTTTCAACGACGGCATTTATTCTCTCATTGTATCAAGAAAAGCAAGTTGTATAGTGAACAGAATAAAGTTGGTTTTTGATTGTACAGCAACGGGCATTGCATTCCTGTTTTGTAGGGATGTTCGCATAAATTATCGATGTTTCTCTCCGCGTGAGCGTCGAGGATACGTCTGTCCTTTTCTGTTGCTTGTTTTTGTTTCACCGCGGCTATGTAGAATGTGTGGACGTGAGACAAGTGCCGGCCAGATCTGCCAGCCCTCATACATGTTTATGTCTGTACGTGTCGTTGATTAAATACATTGTCGCATTTATTTATAATTCTGATTTTTTACTTAAGTACAACCTTTTGCGGAATTTACTTAAAAAGTTAGATAAGTATTTGCGTCTGATCAAAAACATCGTCGAACATGATACGTAGGTAATGTAAACTTTTAATTTTAAAACTACGACTTAAGTAGTTCGTCGTAAGTAATTTGCTTAGAAATGAGTTACTGGTATCGCTTGCTTTGTTGAGTCAAATACCACTTGATCGACGCCGGGTCACGAGGCTAGTTCATAATACACGAGGTGTCGGCGGCCAGCCGGCGCCACGGCGGCAAACGCGGCGCCTACAATCCTGTCAGCCATATTACCCTATCGTATATATGAAAGGGAACCCTAACTCCACCTCTATAAAGCTTTATTTCCTGTGACTTCTGTAGCATCAGCTGTGATTTCCTCTTCATTGAAATCCTTGCTTTACAGGCTTGAGAATAATGTTGATTTTCCATGTTACACTCATTTGATATTGAATCCGTTCCTCGATTTTGAATTCCGAACAACGACTAAAAGAAAGCAATTTTTTTAAGGAAGTGTTTTGTGTTACATTAATTTAGTTCTTATGCAATGACACGATATGTACGGAACACTTCAGGAGTGGGTCATTACGGATGTGTGAGATATTTGTCTTTTATGGAGACCAACACCTATGAGTAGCGTGACTAATAAATTGTCACTTGGACAAATAACAAGTATAAATACACGTTGTATTACAGACCGCATAGAGGTCAGTTATATTTGGCGCCACTTGCTTCGCCAGGTGGGCGCTAGTCTCCGGTAAATCTTATTCAACAACGATCCGTGTCTGAAGTATGGGCAAGTCAATTAAACCCCGCCTTGTTGATTGACAGGTCATCGAGTGAGACCACTTACGTTTTTTACCATTTTCTGATACATAACATGTTTTTTGTCGGAATAACTACTCCATATAACTAGATTGGTATTCAGGATAATTATAAGGCATTCCCTGTAGAAGGCGCGAACTTATAACAAATATTTCATTCAACCTCACACTCGGCAGGTTCCTGATTTCAAAGGCCTCATCAAATATCCAAAGAAAAGACGTTAAATAAAACGCGACGAGATTCACGCCGTTTCCTTACGGTCATGGCTAGGTGTTAAAAGCTTTACCTGACCGCTAACACCTACACAGACCAGCGCTATACTGGACCGATATTTACTATCTTAGCCGTATTATGTTTGTATGGGAGTTATCCTTTCACACCTCCACATAGTGGGTCCGCTACTCAAATTATAATACAAACATTATGAGCCAAACTTTCGGGAATGACACGTATTGTTAATTAGCTCGCGCTTTCTGGAAACTTGATTATACTTAAATCAACAACTGGGCAAAAAATCACTGACAAAAATTAAAAGTGACATTACACAGAATGTTTTAATGATGCATGCGGCAACTGTGACGTTGTGGACAAAATTAAAGCAATTCAAATTTTGAGGACAGTGGACTCCGTGGCAATGTTGGGACAATTATTTTCGATCCCTTATGACTTGAATTAATGTGGTAACCCCATGTTTGAGCCCATAAAAATTCACGACAAAACCTGTATAAACGGCTGGAGGCAAAACTTGGTTGTTTTGCGACTCGTTCCCAGAAATCGAGGAAACCTTCGAGCAAAAAGCCGACGGAACAGGATTTTATATCGACATCGCCAAATCTGGACGCGTTAAGAAATGATAAAGAGGACGCCGCCATCGCAGCCGAGTGCAAACTGCACCGCAACCGAAAAAATCACAACAAGACCAAACAACGAGCAGCAGATACTTCCTTACGAGAAGACATTTTGATATATTACAAATATTTTGGAGAGATGGCTTTCCACGAGTATGTCTGGACGTTTTAATGATAGTAAAAAAAGTTACGTCAGAGTGATCGAGCATAATATCCTATGTTATCTGACCGGTAGGTATCATTACACTGATGACTTGCATAATATCTTCATCTGACAATATACCGCCGAAGATAAAATATTGTGTTTTATGGCGTGTCGGGCTATTTAGAACACAACAGCTGGTCGCGAATAAAACGGCCAGTAATAGACCACTATTGTAATATCGATTATCCACTTCTAATTTTGATGGGTGTCTTCAAAATGCGGCATCTGGCCATGGTGCGAATAAGTGTACGTAAATGATCGTATAATGTGTATGCGTGCGTGAGTCACGGATGTTCACTTGTGCATGTGGAAATAGCCTGTAAGTTTGTACAAATGTTGAGATACACGGGCGTATAGTGCGGTGTTGTGTGGCGATCTTCACGACAAGTCGCTGCCGCCGGCCAGGGAATGCGACCGGCTGGCGCAACAGTGCGTACCGATGTATCGATATTTAATCATTGTTTTACTTGTAAATTATTTTTTGATTATTAATCTCAACTTAATGGTTGTATAGCGCAGTGGATTCAGAAACTGTAAAAAAGTGCATAGATTTAATCTTACCTAGGTCAAATGGTAATCAATTTGGTAGAATTTTCTCTTTGGTATGTGATGATATTTGTATCGTACTTGAGCTATAATCTTCTGAATTAATCTTATCACTTCTGAAAGTTAAACTGTTACGTTAGTAAGATGTTATTTTGATTGATTCACCCAAAAATATAGATAGTTGCATTTATCTAGATTGAGATTCATAAATAAGTTATTACAAAACATGCTTATTATGAATATATCAAATTGTGCATTATTCTTTTCCAAGAATTAAGGAGAGATAACGTTAGATTACCAAGGCTTGAAATGAAAACATCGACAAAGTTCATCAAAAAATTAAGCCGTACGATAAAATGCTTCACATATCACACGGAGCGCATCTCTAAGGGCGAGACTGAGCTGGCGCCGTGCTTTTTTACCCCGGCTGACTCCGGCCAACTTTATACCACGCTTCGTTCGGCAGTCGAGCGCAACCAGCCAGACGGGAGGGATGTGCGTACCGGCGCAACCAAACACTTCTGAACGTGCGCGATCGTAACAAAATGACAATATAGTGTTACAATATTTGCTTCAAACAAAACTGTGTCTTATAAAGTGCCAATAAGAGTTGCCTTCAAGTGATTACAACCGATGCAAAGGATTGTTTATCTCAAGTTTTTAATTGGATTTGACTTAAGGATATAGAGATGTCGAATTTCACGACTACAGGAGATGCGACGCAGGCTGCAGTCAAAGGTTCGTTTCTTGTCATTGACCCAAAAATTTTGACATTGATTATTATTTTTTTATTTTTTAGTTTATCGATATTATGATAATTAAGGTCACGCACTAGTTACATAAGTGTCCTTGCAGCTTTGCAGTGTTAAAATTTGTAAATTAGTGACAGTTTAAGGAGATGATCACTTAACTTCATTAATGGTATGACATTTAAATAAAGAAAACTTCTTAAAGTGAAACTTTTCTGCTTCAAAGTAGGTGCAGCTCTATATTTTTACTTTAAGCGTCTTTGTGCGTATAATGAAGAATTACAGTCAGCCTTATACTAATCCGAATAGTGTCTTCGTAAAAGTCCAATAAAACTACTACCTATTGTGATTTGGTATCTTTAAAAAATGCACTTACTAATTGAAAAGATTTCTCAGTTAAAAACTAAACCAAAATTGATAACTTTGTCTCTTGATTTAAACTTTTATGCAGTACTAGCAAACGAAAGTTTTTTAATTTGGGGAACAAACAAAAGCCTATGAAACGTAAGAATAATCACTGTTAGATAGGTAGGTACTTCAGGATCATCAGGAAACTTCGTTGTAAACGTTGAATCTTCAAAAAAGACACTTTTCCACACAAATAATGCATTAAATGACATAATCGCATGATTTTGGAAGCTGCAAAAGGTAATAGTGCGGAAGTATTAGATCCAATCTGTTCACTCAATTTGTTACAAGGTAACCGTATTTGTACAATGACACTTTATCACTAGTGTCACTATTCACTTTATTTGGCGCATATTAAATATTTATAAATTAGCGATTTCTTATTGTTTTGCTTAAAGCTTTTTGACTTATTATTGACAAACCGTTTAGAGTTGTTTTGTTAGAATGCATTACGAACGAGATGCACAGGAACCGTGTAAAATTAACTTTTGTTCCGAAGATTATAATATTAATGACATTTGCAATTGACGATTGACATTTTAAAGATTTTGGTTTGCGTTATTGTTGTTTTTCTTATCTTTATTTATCAATCTAACAGTCCATTGTATTTTACTGTTAAAAAGAGCATGTGTGTTAAGGAAGAGTCACACATAAACAATCCCAAAACAAAGTTCTCATCGTAAAATCTATCAATACTAATTATTCATATATTCCAACACAAAACAAACTGTGTCGGTGAACAAAAACTTGCACATGTTAAGGGTGAAAACCCTAACAAGTGAATCACATTACAAAATTAAATTTTACTGTTACGTTAAACAAATATAATTCTTATTCTAAAGTGATACGATTCATATAACACATGTGGAGTGATTCAATATGTTGGTTTGTTTGTACACATGTTGCTAGACGGGGGTCGCGCGGTTTGAATAGACTGTTTTTTTAAGAATCGCCTTTTCCCAACCCTATTACGACAAGTGTTTTTGGATAGTTATACATTAGTTATATTATGAGTTAAATTGTGTGATCAATTTCCAGTAGCATACATGAATTTTTTTAATGACTTTTGAAAGATAACACAACATTGTATATACTTACATAAAACCTATAATCTGAGTCTTGTCGTCAAAAACAAAGATGGCCACATTCTATTGAAGTCGGAATTAAAATTAAAAATTATTTTAAAAATCTTTGTTAAACATATTTTGATATGAACTCTTTCAGATTAACATAGGTAATATAAAAATTATATTGCTAACGCAGCATGACAATGTATACTTACGTATAAAGTCCAAACAACGGATAAAGATTATAAAGATAACTAACTACATTAAAACCACATTTCTTTACGTAAAGAATTGACAAAATCGACGTTTTTTCCATTTACTTCTAGGTAGGTACTAATTAAGTATCTACCAACTATGATTTTAATGACTCTTTGCTTTAGATTATACTATAGCTATTATTATTAAATACGTTTGTCACTATGCTGGGCACAAGAATCGGCTTAGCTTGAAAAGGACATAGCATTTCACACACGCTTGCCTTTTTAAAGTTTAAACAACACTAACCAAATACAAATATAAAACTGCAAAACCTCAAGACTGTGACTTAAAATCGATCGAATCGATAAAAACTATTAACGAGACTGCATCACTGTAAACTCTTGAAAGATTTAACAAAAGTTCTTATATTTTCAATAACTTACCGAACATAAAACACTAAAACAAATTCAGCACTCAATTACTGACAAGTTACGTCATATAAATAAAAAAAGTACAATCGAGCAATAAAGGGACTGTTTGTCGCCACATGACAAATGACGTCACACCGTTTGGAGACCAGATGCGGCACCCTAACACCAGATGTAGCTGTTGAGTGGCCGACATATGTATCTCTATTGATTACTATTAGTAAAGGGTAGTTAGTTGCTAAAGTACATCGACTGTTGACATTACAAACATTATTATCCCTATTTTGCACGGGTTTGGGTAGAAAATATTATTTGTTAAAATAATAGCGTAATTCTTCCAAAGTTATACATTTACAAAAAATATTTAATTCTTTGTTTATTGAACGTTTAAGCAAAACTGACAATGAAACCATCATTATACTCCTGACCTGGTCGGCGACGGTGTATTGTTTTGTTCTGTCCAAAATCTTTATTAGTCATCATCTCATTAACAACTTCCTTCTTATACATAATAATCTTTTTGACCATCCATCCATCTTTTCTTTCATCTTTCTCTTCCTATTCATTCATTCACAATCTAATCTAAACCTCAATCAAAGATATGCGATCCATCCGATACATATCACTCGGGAGAATTGAAGAATCGGGCTTTGTCCCATGATCTGGCAGAGAACTAGGTAGGTATAGGCTAGTATTAGGAGAATATTGGTTAATGATGAATAGGTACAGCAGCTAAATTACACATAGATTTAAAGCTATGATAACCTGGATACAAGAGGACAATGCTCTGTCGTAAATTTTCGCATTTTTAAATTCCGTAAAAAGAGTGACAATCACTGAATTCGTAAGAATTTTTCCAATGATTACAACTTGCAAATAACTGTTTTTTATACAATTTATGAATTTAGATCCAGGTGTACAATGATTCATTAACTTTATCGTTCTAATGGTATTATCTGCAATTCTACATGAGCTCGATCACACATCGATGCGTACCTCCGTTTATATACGATACTACATTGATTACATCGAGTTACGTTATAGATAATCGGTGATGATATTCGATTATGTAGTGGTGTCTAGTGATACTTTGAAATTTTCGATTCGGTCTGATGTCTGGCAAACTTAGTCCGTCAGAAACTTAAGCAATATAAACATGCCCACTAAAAATGATAAAACCATACTATATGCACAATACAAACTCATTAATCAAATGAAAAGCTTAACGATAAAAACCTATAAGTTTCGTCCTTATGAAACAGAGACATTAGAAACACTGATTGCATTAATAACTGTTCATTTATATTAAAATACTTATATAAAGCATACATCCGACAGACGTTGCCCCATCCAAATGTCAATAAATCATACAAAAATAAAATGCCTTTCAGTTTTTCCAATATATCGGGCAACTTTTCCGATTTTTCTTTCCCTAAAAACAGTATTTACAGCAGCTCGAATATATTTTAAAAAAAATATAGCCTAATCGGTCCAAACGAGTTGATTTTTGTCATTAATTTGTCACGATACAAGTTCTTGGTTGGTCTAAAGCCATTATTTTCTTAAAATATACAATTTTATGTTGACCCTTAAAGAGCAAAGATTTAGCTTGAGTCTGTCTTGGTGGAAAGCATAACAGAGATCTAGATGCAGCAAACAATTCATGTAAACACTCTTTCGAGCTCTGCCATACAGGAACGCAGGAACTGTTTGGTAACAAGGCGTCCTGCTTCTAAATCAAAATGTTGTGTAACACTTTTGACATAACGTTTGTATGAACTCTAGATTACTAACTGTTGCCTGTGGTATCACCCGGGGTCCCAAAGGGCTGTACCAAATTAGAGTTACTTTCGCATTAAAAATATTCGATTTTTCGCACTTTTAATAACCTCACATTAATCGGGACTATGATAAAATAAATACAGATGGAGATACCAGAACTCCTGATCATTGTGTAATGAAAGACAAAACACACGATGAAACTGCAGTTGGTCATAAAATCGATATGATTGGTTTTAATATTAAATCTATTATCTCCTAGTACTCGCGTACTTAAAATGCACCGCCTGTTGCCAAGTGTTCTACAGTACTTTTAGTACATTATATTTATTTATCTGAAATTATCGATAAGATTATTCTATTTTGTTTTATGGTGTTACCTAAAATACACTGGCTACCTCAATGACTAAACTGTGAACCATAAAAAACCATAATCATAATCATAAGGTGTAAACCATAGTCTATATAAGTATAGTTTTTTATGATCATGGGGATCCTGCCTAGCTCTATCTTATTTGGAGAATGACTCCAGTCTATTCAGATGTGTCTGAATATCAGTACAGTATTTATTTAACTTATGGTCATCTTTACATCTTAAGGCTTCTACAGTCCAATCATTAGGTAATTTCTGAATTACTATTTAGTGAAAACAGTCGAAAACCAGCGCCAGACAACTCACCAGTGGTCTTTTATTCTTTCTTTCTTCTTTCTTTATTGCTGATGATTGGCTGTTGTAGGAGCGACCTATGTCCAGCAGTAGATTGCGACAGGCTCATTGATGTTTGAATGATGGTTCAAGAATAAATACCATTTTTAAGTCTTGGAAGTCACAAAAGTCTTTGCTTTGTCATCTCATTGAATTGGAAGCAGACTCCTCCATTGAATAAAATAAGGCGAACCCTAGTAACCCTAAACTAATAAGTTTATTTTCTTTTTCTCAGTGATTCCATTACTGTCCTTCTGTGTAGATATCTGTTTTATTAAAAGAAACTGGTCCTAAGATTCTGCAAAGTTAGCACCTTTACCGAGGTTTACTTCATCCATAACTATGGTCAGTTTTTATTTTTAGATACCTGGTTCAAGGAACTAGATTTCCTCAAGTAATGTTGCCATACTTTGAGCATTACACGAAGAGTGACATATAACGAGTACTTATTTATATGATGATGGGACTTGGCCGATTATGTCTATGGATGAATTGTCTTTTGCCTTATTTTGAAAAGGTAGCTTAGCTTAGCCATGGTGCTAAGGGAGAGAATTTTAAATTAATCATTTAATAATAATACTTTAGAAATATTATCGTTATAGCAATCCTTTTACCTCTGTTGTGAGCTCTCTGCTGAAGCACAGACATACTCAGGAGTCAGACAGACAGTCAGAAAACTGTAGACGTAGACTACAGTTGTTAACCACTTGCACACTGCTCAAAATACACTGTTAAAAAATACTAATTAATACAGTAGCGGCCTAACTTATTTGATAAGCTAGTACCTAAATGTTTTGGCGTTCTCGGTTGAATTTAGATTTTTTTTTGTGATAAGAGAGAAACAGCGATTAAGTAATGAACTGCTTGAGCGGCATTTATAAGGTGTTGAACGGCGGAGAAAATTTATGTCTGGTAAATTACGAGTTATCATTAAATTTAGGAGTACAGTTGCTACCCACTCTTAGTATACGTGTTTTAGCTCACTGGGGTTAACAGGACCCTATAGCTAGTAGACTGAAAAAAAAGTTGCCAGCAACTCTTGATAACATTTTTGCAATGTTCCGTTTTGTTTCAGCCTACTAGCGATTTTTACGACTGGCCATATTTTGAAACAGCATTTATTCACGTGCTCCGGAGCACGTGCTTTCTCACACCGGATGCCTTGTAGTTTGTTTGGGCAATAGCTAGCAGATAAGCTATCGTTACGACTTTGTTCCTTGTTGACTTGAAGTGAAATTTTGTTTATTGATTTCAGTCGTGAGTTCGCGACAATAACCACACTTAATAAAACTTGTAGTTTTAGAGTTTCAACTTATCAATTTATTTCATTTCATACATCCTAGGCTTGATTTCATTGTTGTAAATTCGTAATTAACGGTTTAGCTTCTCCCAATATAAGCATTGAAGTCAAACATACAATCACGCCTATATTCACTAAAGGGTTAGGCAGAGGAGTCCTATAATGAAATAAATATGTTCGTCGGTATGTTTCTACGGATCCCAATCAAATTTTTATCTGCTGAGACAGACAAGACTATCAAAGCCTATTAAAATAAATAAATATTTTTGGACATTTTACACAGTACTATCAAGACTCAAACTACTTAAGCAGCCTTTGTTCTATGGGTAGGTACATGAGGCAATGGATACACTACTTATACTTTATTTTGTAAAAAAAAAAATATAATTTTGTTATTAACTTATAATACCTTAAAAACATAGTTATTTCTGGTGATAATTTTCATGATACAGTGGAAATTGAAATAATGCCTTAGGCAGAGCCCAGATATTTTTTTCAATCATACATAAAGCATATTAAATTCAATAAATAATGGCTGGATGTAAGATTTTGCAAAGGGTAAAGAAATAGCACTGTATAATACGTACTATAATACGTTTGATAACGTTTCTAAGTATTTATGTGATGAATATAAGTTTTTGTGTTTGGCTGGATGTTTCTTATGTATGTAAAAAGGTATATGAGTATAATATCTTTTGCCCTAGTATTGTACCCATAGTACAAGCTCTGCTTGACATTTAACACAGCACTGTCTAGGTCACTACTTAAATTTTATAATAATAAAGTAACTATTAATATATTTTAACATGTAAGATCACGTAACTCATTGTCATCGTTGAATTATCTCATTTTTTGTCAACACGCGACTGCGAGATGCTACCATAAGGTAGGATGACGACATTCGGAATTCCCAAAGCCGTAATATTCGGAAATCTCAGTGTCTCGCTAAAGAACCATGATCATTGATCCTACTTGTAAAGCGAATTCATGTCAACGCGGTGAACAAATTGTTTTTTTCTAAACTCAATTGATATTTTTATGATCTAGACGCGTTCACATGTCAATATGTTGGTACCTATGTGTACAATATTGTATAAAAAAGAAACGGAATTTGAAAAAATGTTTAAATCTAGTAATATTGTTCTATTGTTTTTTGAAACAGCGAAAATAAATAAATTTAAATTATTTTTAGTCGTCCTTGCCCGTAAAGACGAAGAACGTTTTTCAATTATTATCATCTTTAAGTAATTATTGGTATTAAATACAGTAGGTAGGTAATTTTCTTATGAAATTAAACATCTGCAGTCGATGTCGACCTTGCAGGCTTGCAAACTTTTATTGTCGGATCGACCCCATCTGTCAACTTGGTACACACATGTACATTCAATTGTTTTATAAAGTCTTTTCAAATGTGGAATAGTTTCTGACATCTGTTCTCTGGAAGCCAAATGTTTTATTTTTTGGCTATTATTAGAGTGACGGCCACTGGTAAAAATGTGTTCAGTCAAATTCTTCAGAGACATTGTTTAAGAAATAATATTCTCCAGATGTTTTCCAATAACTCGTTAATATCAGGTGGTCATTCATATTTTTGCATATAAAATACATTAATATTGAAGGGCTGACGTAGGGAAGCCAAAAATTCTTCGTAAAAGACAAAGAGAGGAAGCGAACGGGTGGGCAGAGACAAAAACAAAGCTCGGCTATACCCTTGCGTTGCGGATATAAAAAAGTAAGTGAACAAAAAATTGCCGTTTAGAAAGAAGACTTAGAAATATTTATATTAGGAATACATTGGGTATTCAATGTTTATTAATTGTCATATCGGGAACTACAAAAGAAGGAATTAAATTTATAATGGAATCACGTAGCAATGCCTGTTCCTGAAAAAAGTTTATTGAACTAAAATCTTAATAAGCACGCTGATGTAATCCAGACCTAAAACTTAAATTAAGTTAGTAATGTTCCTTCAGGCGCCACGAGGCTGAATGTTTAAAGGCCTTTGCACAAATGAAACTCGTAAAACATGCTCGCAGCATGCGTGGGCGCAACCAAGATCTATAAATCGTATAGATTTCTTAGCGCTTTCATATCGATGTTTCCGCAGGATACGACTTTTTTATGACTTTGCATGTGAAATTGTTTGATAAGGACTTGTTAGATTTTTTGCAACAGTTGTACATTTTCATATTGAAAAATGTATTTTATTGGCTGCAAATAAATGTGACGACCTAAAAATAAAAGGAAAATTAATTTAAATACTTATCTGACTCGCGAATGCTTTTAAAATTTCGAATCATGTTTTCTAGTGGGTATAAATTTTGTTAGTCCAATTGGTTACTTGCGCATGACTCCCTCCTATTGGTGGATGGTTCGTTACGTTTAGTTATTACTCTCGGGCGGCGCTAAATGCGACGCTTACGCAGCTACACGCCTATCTGCTTTATAATTACTAGGGAATTAACTGAGTAAAGTAAAATCGTTTCGAAGTATTTACATTTATCTTGTGATCTAGCTTAATAGCTTCGGGCTATTGTGGCCAGGTACTAAGATATTTACTTAGATAACTTTAAAAATATTTATCGAAAATAGAATTAGTTGACAAACGCTTATTGGAATCGAGATCGTAATAAGAATCATCCGTTCTATAATAACTGCTATAATAAGGAATCCTGAATATTCGGTTTATTATTGCTAGGCTAAGATTTTATTACGTTAGTAATCTTGGTTGCGTTTGCAGCACAAATGTTAATAAGCTACATTCTTCAGGGCAGTAAGCGTAGTCGTTGACTCTATATCGACATTCGCAATTTGAAAATGTCATTTTTAATAGACTTTGTGATATAAAACTGGACGAAAACGCAGAGCTATTGAATCTCCTTGATTTAAAAGAAAACAAAAAACCACATTATATCCGTCTAACTACATATTTTACGAGTATTCGCAAAACCGTGAATGACACGACATAACCTTTCAGGGTTGTCCGATCTCATTGATTTGTTCGCATCGGTAAGCATCAGCATCGGTCGGCTTTTGTAATGCGTTCACAAGGCGATGGTACGACTAAAACTTATGAAGTTACTGGCTCGGGCGAAGTAATACATTCGAATTTCGAATTAACGTGTTTTGATGGAGGCTAGAAGGCTGTTTTGAGCAGAGGTCAGTTGGCAAAAACAGATGCATGGAAACAAATAATAATAACATTCGGTTTTGACAACCATAAACGTAGGGTTGACTGCAGAGCAATAGTAACGATAACGATCATCAAACTCGCTTAAAGTATTTATACTTACGTGAGAATTAGCAAAACAGAAAAAACTATGCTGATGTTATTGTTTATCCATCATGTTTACCCGACGGCCGCGCGTCACCGCATTCCACACGCGCCACTCGGGACATTTGCATTAATTCGCTAACGAGAACCGACTGAATTCGAGATTACTTTAAGATAAATGGCTGCCTAATTTAGACGGCGCTTAGCAGTAACTTGTTTCTAAGCGACGAATCCGGGAGATGGCGCCTTTCGTTATGCAAACCGATTATACCTACTGTTTTATGACGTAATACAGCATAGCGCTTTGTATTCTGATACGAGTTCGGTGTAAAGTAGCATTTGTTCCTGTGCTTGCATTTTTTATATAAAAGGTAGGTATGTGTAATTATAATTACTAACTTTGATGATTTTTACTAAGTAATTGGTCCTACAGCATCATCGTGAGATAACACAAGTAAAGTTTTTTCCAGATGGATACAGAAACACCTCAGCTGGTGGAATTTCTTGGTCATAATGTTAAATTGTCTTTTTATACGTGATTTATTTATCGTCAGCGAGGCGCCAATACGAGGTCACGTCTTGCGGAACTTTTTGTGCTTAATAGACACATCTAAGTAATCCCCGTCACACGTTGGCTTGCTAACTTTAAGCAATGTTTAGTGTAGAACCTTCTGCAACCATCAGAAGACTGCAAATGTATGGAAAGAAAGAAGTTTTGATTGTTCAGTGTAAGATTTCTGGCCGGTTATTTTTGCTATCGCCTTTTTGGTTCTTGTAAGCAGAAAAGTAAAATGTCAGTGTAAAGTGTCAGTTGTACATAATAATTCATTTTTTTAAATTATTCTCTTGCCGCTAGTATTAAAATGATCAAATTTATTATACGGAAGCCATCGATTATGTATGATGCGTTTTAGTTTGAATTCGCATGGCTACAGAATATTTTGCATTTGAATTTATATCGGCTGACATTTAATTCTTTCGAAAATTTTAGAACGTCGATTCTAACAAGAATCTGAATAACTCTTACTAATAAATATAGGTCGACAAAAATCATTGAAAAAGCCAGATTTTCATAATTGTTGACACAATTGTTACTAAGACAATGATTATATTATGGAATAATAATAAATGAATATGAATATTTATGTAGAATAAAGGTATGCGACCAATCCTCACAATCCATAAACAATATTGTAAAAGAAGTCTGCAAATAACAAGTAAAATAGTAAACATACAGGACCTGTGTCTTATAGATATAAACAAGTAGATAATTTAATATACTATGCCTATGTCTATTAAAAAAGTACGTTATGTATGTACAATACAAACTATCCAAAACTGTCAAGTTTTCTCAATTGAAAATTAACCTTATCATGTGGTGTTTAGTTAAAAGTCTATCAAAGAAATTTGACAGATTGTGGTAGCGACGTGCTGGCCCCTGTACCTATTTACTTAAAATAAAAAAAACACTTCTGCCGTTTCTTAACGGAAGTTTTTGCAAAACAAACGCGGTGTAAATCTGAAAGCAAAACAAGTAGTAGGCGGAGGTAGATTAATGACAGTTTTTTAAAAATCATGACTTTTGTAAGTTTTACATCACATTAACCCCACAACCCGCATAAATAGGTTAGTACAATCACCCCCAAAAATACCTAACGCATACATCTGTTCAAACCACAAAACATTTTTAGTAACAAATAAGTAATTTATCAAAACGTGATCTTTAAATTCTATGTGGCCCCACACTAAAAAGTTGTTTTCGAATTTTGAAAAATGACCTCGGTGCATATTTTTCTCTCTAACTGTACCGCATTTTGTCGCCGCTGAAGTATAATGTGGCACTTTTTTAGACCAAATTCTATGCGCAAGTCTAGGTTTTATTCAAATCCGGGCTATCAGAGCTGTGTCAAACAAATTACTCCTGCCAACATGTCACGGCGATGCAATTTTTCTAAAACCAACCAGGTGGGTATCCATTATACATCGTATCTAATATGGCTAAAAAAATGCCGCAGACTTACTTTAAAATTGAAATATTGAAGTATTGCTGCCTTCGACGCATCTTATTTTTTAAACCAATAAATTTTAAAGGTTTTACAATTTAAAATTATTATTTATACGAAAGCCAGACGGTATGTAAATGTAATGTAAGAATTTATAACTCACAGTAAGTACGTGAGAGACGGTGTCTATGAATATAACTTGATTATAATATAATTATATACATAAATAACTACCTAATAAAGACAATCTTTTATATTTTTTAATTATATTCAATAATTGGTTTGTTTTCTAGTGCACAAAAAACCCGCGAGTAAATAATTTAAATAAAGAACTTTGAGTTTTTAAATTTAACGGGGTAAGGAAACGCTCATCGGCAGTACAGATAATAAAAGTTCTTACTACTTTTTTTCAATAGGCACGTGGCTACCAGGTGCGGCCCACAGACATAAATGTTGAGTCTACACGAGCAAAACAATGGGGTATTTTGACTCCAGCGGACACTACAGAACAGTTGCAATGTTTGAACAGTTGGTAACAATGGTCTCACTATTTTTCAATACGAGGGGTTCGCCGTCGTTATAACATAATAATGTTGTAATACTCAACTTAGGTATCGGTATCAGAAATATTGATTGCAGTCAATATAGCTGTGTTGCGTTCGGAAAACCTGCCCACTGAAAATATATATAATAAAAGCTTTTTTATAAGAAAGAGCCGGATTTTGTAAAACAATTAAGATATCTTATTAGAAAAAGTTTATTTATCAAAAAAAATATCTATTCAAAATATTTCGTAGTTTACGAAATTTTTTTTTTTCATCGTTTTCATTTTTCTCGCAGCAAAATTATTCGGACACGAAATCTAGTTGATAAAATATAGATTGTAGAATAAGCTGTATTAAGCAGAATTATTGGTATGCTGATAAAGTAAGGCTCTGGTTCTGATTCTGATTCGAAGGGTTGAGGACTAACTTGGAAGAGATAATATCCAGAAGAAGATTGTCATTACCTGCTAGCCTTTAAATTTTCTTTAACCGGGCAAAAATCTAAATCCCGAGATATTACTGAAAATTTCATAGAAAAATAACACATTGCTTGACCTGGAAATCGAACCGAATTCAGCAGTCACGGTTACGACCGCTATACTTAGACGGTTAACGAACAACGGTCAACGCAGTTGATTAAATAGGTTATATGTATATTCTTTCGAAATTGTGCTTGTCGCCAGAAACAATATTCTATTACGCTGAGTACGACACGGCTAAATCGAAAGGCACCGTTCAGATATTCGGATCGTACGCATGAAAATTCTTAGAAGCACAAGAACCCCCTGTGTGCATATTTAATACTTATTATCAACGCGCATGCGGCGCTACGTCAACTAAATTTATAGATAAATTGAATTATTTTTCGCAACTGTCGCATCTCGTGGAAACACTTTTCCGTAATAGTGATGCGAATATGTTATTTGAGGAACGAAATAGTCGACTAAAATTCGTTAATTCAGATTCACGACAGTCCTCTCCGTAGAATGAGGTTATTGAAAATCGCTTATTAAAAACAACTGAAATATCTTTCTTTATTGTTATCTGTTGGAATACTTACAAAAAGCGAAGTAAGTATTTTATTAATTTTTCTAAAAATCAAAATACATGGTATACATGGGAAGGTTACCACCTGATATATTTATAAATCCTGAGAGAAATTAAGATATAGGTAGTTGCTGTACCTACCTGTCGATATCTGTTACCTTTTTGCTCTTAAACCTCTGAACTTTCGATAATATTTGACAAGCTGATAGATTGTATCCTGAGAAGGACATAGGCCTGTCTTAGTCTTAAAAAAATGCTTAGTCCTTTTGGAACGCGAATGAAACCGCGGTCAATTGTTGGTAATATAATATAAGTAGAACTTAATGTATTGTAATTAGCTACTCATGTTTAAGAAGCGGTATGTAATAGTACTCTATAGGTAACGGCGACTGAATGTCGCCGAGCGCCGCCGTCGAGTCGCGTCGCATACGTGACTAATGTAACGATCCTGCCAGGATTGCGGGATCCGATCCCGGGACTAGAACACCTCTCTAGTTTTATTGTAATTTGGAGAGCCAATTAAATCTCAGAAAACTTTTTCTAGTCAATCTTAGAAAAAAATCCAATCTATTAGAATTATTAAATTTAATTTGGCGTGCAAAGAAATGTTCTTATGTATAATTTTTAGTAGCTTTATTATAACTGCAGTCACGTAACTCTTCATCATTCACACTTCACAACGAAATTATTTCATCTAAAAGTATTAAGTAATTTATAAAAATAAATAGTTTAGAAATCTAATGGATTAATCGTACGACAGTATTGCACAGGCGTGCCCACTATGGCGCCATTCGTAATGTTTGTTCGGTGAAAGTCGAAACATCACGACTTCTCATACATTAAGCTTATAGGACCGTGCGAATGTGCGAGTGCGGACACGACAAATTAGTCTGATTTTTTTATTAACTGACCGCTCATCAATTTCTCATTTCGACAGGCAAAGTCACGTAAACGAAATCCACTGTAATTGCTTCACTGGTATTGTAAGGCACAACACTATTTTGTGTATACTATGTGAAAAGCATATAATTATGCACTTCCTAGCCTGAAACACAGATTCAACCTAGTTCAGGCATTTTTAAATTGTAAGACTGTGTTAAATGTACTGCACCTTTTCTAAATAAACAATTTATTATTAAAAAAAAGGTGGTAAACTTTCTGGTTCTTTTACAGTGTACTATTATGATTAAGACACAATCTCGGCATATATGTATTTATAAATCTTTATAATAGCCATCAAATAGTTCACTTAATGTTGTATCAAATGTAATAAAAGGTCTGGTTGTATTTGAAACACAAGACCTTCTTCGGGCGCATTTGGGTTCTGTGAAATTTGGCGCCAGATCAGTATCTAAACGCATGGTCGAGGTTTATCTGATGAGATCAACACCCATTCAAATTTCAAAGCCAAAAGGGCCATGGAGCGGGCGCTTTGTGGGCGCTTCAACTCTTTGTTTTAACACTGCGCTGTGAAGGGCCGTAATGAGCTGATCCGACCCTTACGGCCCAAAACCTTATTTTATTGTACAACCTCAGTGATATATTATCGGAGTCCCTAAAATTTACATGCGAGCTATTAATCATAACGAATTTGATTTTTTAATGTATTCAAGTTTTCTATGCACACGCACGGGTTACCTACATATTGAAAGTTACATCCGGCTACACAAATAAAAATTAAAATGTTTGTGGAAATTAACAAAGCTTAATCTGCGAATGAATTTAAAAGAAAATTGTTTCCAATCACATAAAATTAACGTATCATAAATACAGGTCAGCCCACCTAAGTATCAATTTTTCATTAGAGAGACACAAAGAAATTCTCTATAACGATTAAAACCTCGATCAAACGTAGGCGGTGCTGTCGAAGTTCTATCCAATCTTTTTTTATCGGTATAAAAACACCTGTAGTGTGAGAAGCTTCGTGAGCGCGACTTAGTCGAGTCACAATGTTGTGTACAATCGATTGAAAGTGTTAAGTCTCTAATATGTAATGATAAAGTTTAGATTGGCGTGATTTTCTTGGATCGTACTGTAAAATAGTTTGTTAAGTTGGAACGCCTCTCCGGCGCCGCGGCCACCCGATTATGAGCAATAAACTAATTCCGGTAGCGCGACCATTAAGAATGTACGATTATAGGTACGTATTAGTAAGTATTTGCTTCACTAGCGTTGCGTCGGCGTGTAAGGGTTACGGATGTCATTACTATTGTACATCCGAAAAAGTACATCTGTGACGTGACATGCATTTAACATTGACAGATTTGTTTGGCGCCAAATTAATACTTTAATTGTACGTATTAGTTTAAAAGTGGTAATATTATTTAGAAATAAATAGTGATCCAACACCGTGCACGTCATATAATAAATTAATAATTATGGAAGTACATATCACATTTAACTGATTTTTAAATATTTGATTTTTCATTTTTTGTTCTAATTTTTCACACGCTTTTAGACGCATAGACTTCTGTAATTTTTATAATAATTGTCGACCTTGTGGTTGACTTTTGAATTTATCGACATCGGTGCTCCTTGCCTAAGAAAATAAATAAATTGAATTTCTTATTTTATCGTAGGAGACTTAAGTACTTCCTGATATTTTATGGTACTTAATTTATTTATAAATACAATTTAAAACTGATCGTGTCCCGAATTTCAACTAGTTTGCCTGCTGTTTGAAAGTATTTTAGGTCTAAATTATTCTCTATTGTCTAATTGAAAGGAATGTAAAAAGTATACTTACCTGTTAAAAATAATTGCCATTACAAAAAATACCTACAAAATTTTATTTTTCTTATTTTGCCAGCCCATAAATTATTCGTACAAGCATTTGGAAAAACCGTGATCGATAAAAAATGTTTATCGTTTGTATAGATATATAAATTCGAATATTTTAGTTTGGAATGCGGACCATGTAAAATAATATGATAAAATAACAATCGCGCCGCGCCTGCCCATATGGACGCAAACCTGTTTGGTATAGTTAATAAATACATGCATACCAACACAATGTTGTTAGACTCACATGAGATTGTTCTGAGTGAAACAGTAATCAAGATTTCAGTGTAAATGTTATCAAGGAAGGAATAGAAACAGATCACATTTTGTCAAAGTGTTGCTTGATATTATACCAGCCCCCATAGCAAGATACAAAGAAGGAATAAATAAAACACCCCAAAAGTTGCCCCAACAAAACTTCATTTTTTTAAAGGACTGTTTTTAGGTCTTGTTCGCATTTTAAATACGCAAAATATTTTTTTTACATATGGACAAATTAAGGAATCTCAACAAAAGAAAATTCTTGCATTAGCACATCAACATGCTATATTATTTTCCTGTCATTTTTCTTCTGTGGTGAAATAATTATAAAAAAGTCTGACAAAGTAGAGGGAAATGCTATTCTTAACCTAGCAGCTGCAGAATCTAAACGCGAGCAGTTATCTTGAGACTTATCCGGGGCTTCTACTGTCGTGTGCAGTGGTGTGACTTGATGACGTCACATGCTCAAGCGCCGGCGCCAAGTAACTGGCTCGACGCACACAACCTTGTCCTATCCATATTATTTATTAGATTATATTATATTTTATTAGAAAAAATAAACACAATTCTTATATTAATATTGGGTAACCAATAAATGGGTATTTCCAGTGAAAATCGATCGTCAACAGAACAATAAAATTCTATTTCTGGTTTCAGATATAATACGTGAATTCCGTAACTCTATACCTACGTTGTAGATGTCAGGTGTGTAAATGAAATACTTATATCTACATCTATTGTTAAAGTTATTGCGTTGCTATCAAATGAAATTCATAGTAGCTACTTATTCATAGTAATGACTATTTAAAACATTTGCTTCTTTTATAAATGTGGGCCAGTTTAGATCAGTGGTAGGAAAAATATTGTATAAGCCAACGTTGCAGAATGGAAAAAGGTTTTTTGATGTCCTCTTCATAGACACTTAAAAGTTAACCCTGTACTTAGTAACTATACTACAAATTAAAACAAAATGTTTTACTTAGGGCTGATAAGTCCATAGTCGAGTCGGCTACCGTCTAACTTAAAAAAAATAATAAAAATTATGAGAGGAAACAATTACACTTGTGTACAGTACTGTATATGTATGTAGAATTACAGTCGAATTATATTTATTCCGACGGCCAAGGTTTTAATATACCTACCTGTATAACGATTCAAACAGGAACCTGTGTCATTGTTGTTAGGGTATCGAACAAGAATACACAGTTTCCCGACTGCAGATAGGGTGTAGATAGAATAAAAGAAAATGATGTTCTCTAAGTACTAGAATAGGGACCTTTTGTGTAATCGCATAACGTAATTACTTAAGACTTGAATCTATCGGTTTGTTGTTTGGTTGTGACTATCAGACTAATTGACGACCTCTGTGGTCTTGCGGTTCGAGTGCCGGACTGCTGATCATGGGGTCGTGGGTTCGATTCTCACAGGACACAAATATTTGTGTGGATAGTGTTTGTCTGGGTGTTTCTTATGTATTATAAGTATGTATTTACAAAAAAAAAAGTATATAAGTATTATATCCATTGTCTAGTACTCATAGTACAAGCTCTGCTTAGTTTGAGACTAGATGGTGTTGTGTAAAATGTCCCAAAAATATTATTATTATTAATTTTCTTTTTGTTTTAATATCTGATCACTCCAAAATTTTCAATGGAACCAAACTTAGGAAGATGATCTTTCTAGGAGTCAAGTATAGGTACTTAATTTTTTAATATTTAGCGTAATAACAGCTTCCATGGTCCTAATCAATATCAATTTACCGAGGTGCCGAGTTATTTTCGTACATTATTGCTGATAGACTACACATCACAGTTACTTGTGTGTACTAGCAAAGTGCTATAAAAAGGTTGATTTAATTATTGTTTATTTATATATTCAAAGTCGGCAATTAGATGGGCTAGTGATGTGTAGGTGAGTCGCGTTCCAGTATAGTGTGAGGCTATTAAAATAGCGTTTTTTTTATGGAAAATGGGAAACGTCAACATTCGTCATGAAGTTGTTTAAGAACTGTTTGTTACGATTAATGTTACTGTAAAAATACTGGATTAAGTTAATTTAGTTTTATGAATGTTTAGTCAAAAACCACTAATGAAATTTATTGTGGTCCTGGCCATGAATAGTTAAGTGAATAATTATTTTAATTACGAAATACATAGAGCGCAATATCATATTGATAGTTTTTCAAATATCAGTATGAAGTACACATCGTTAAAGATCTATTTACTGAAATAAATATTTTTAATGAAAAAAGTACACAGCAGTACTTATTATGCTGATCATTCCAATCCAATAAGAGTTGCACTCAAATTGAATTGAATTCGCTAAGGTGTCGACACACCTTATCTTATAGCTCCACGCTTCTTAAGGCCCCAGTCACATCGTGGCTCCATAACGAGCGTCGGCGCCGTTTATATGTCCGTCTGTTGGCTTTTTGTTGCGCTCACGCAGTTTCCGCCGCGATCATATTAACTTGCGCTAATAGGTTACGTTCTAAATGTAAACCTTTAGGATAAACATAATTTACTAAATATTTGAGAACGTATACGTAGTTTAAATATAAAATTGAGTACGAATACTCAAATTATTTTATGGCCCATCCATTGTCAATATTAATTGGTACACTCAGTTTGGTATTGATATTGGTACAGATATTTCTCCAAGTTATCTACAAGAATTTCCTCACTAACAGATTTTTCTATTTGTTCCAGATCGTATATTAGAGCGAGACGCAGGCTTCGTGTCGGGCGGCGATGACGATGACTCGTGCTCGGGTCCGGCGCACTCAGACGACTCGGGAGTCCGGCTCGTGGAGTCCGACTCGCGAGTCAAGCGACCCCGTACGCCGACACGGCTGCAACCACCCAAGAAACGCATCCGCCTCAATTCGACAGAAGATCTTCCGAGTCCCGAGAGCGACACATCAGCTAGCCCATTCAGACCTTGGTCATTCACTGAGGAACCGCAAAGAGAACCCTTATCGTTAGTTAAAAAGGAGACCAGCCTTTTACGGCAAAGACGGAGGCCGTTAGAGCCCCCACCACCTCCAATTCCACCACCACCCGGCCCACCGAGGGTACCTCCACACCCTGGTGTCGTTGAACCTTACCAAGACAAAGCAAAACCCAGAGAACAGAGGAACTACAAGAACATGACTAGAGAGAGGAGGATAGAAGCCAATGCGAGAGAAAGGACGAGAGTTCACACTATAAGTGCTGCCTTCGACACGCTAAGACGGTCAGTTCCTGCATACAGTCATAACCAGAAACTGTCAAAATTATCGGTCCTACGGATAGCGTGCGCATACATTGCGGCGCTGTCAGCGGCGATAGACCCTGAAGCTGATTTATCGACAGCAGTGGATCAAGTCACGCATACCATTCACACCGAAGGGAAGTTGAGAAAGAAGAAAGATGATGCGTGAAGCATTTAGAACTGATGTGATTGAATGCACTTTTAGTTGAATCGTTATAAGTTTCGGGCTTAAACAAGTCAGACGGTCCTTTGTGACGGTGTTCCAATTAAATACACTAAAACATTTTTAATATCCTCGCTTTTTCTGTGCAATTTTGTGAGTAATGACCTTAACTTTAAGGTTTAAAACACAATACATGAGTAAGAAGAAAATGATGTAACTACTTCGTAGTAATTATGTGACATGGACACCGATTAGGGTTACCAAGTTTCAATTAACCGTCCTGTGAAGTCTATTCTCTTTGCGCTAAATTAGTACAAAAACGACAATAATAATATTGGTAATGGAAATTTAAATAGAATATTGTATAACCGAATGTTTTTACGCAAGTGAAGTTGAGGAAGGACCAGATTTGTATTGTTATAATTCTTCTGCATAGCAAAAGCTTATAGGTTTTTAAAAACATTTTATAAAATTGAATCTCATACTGACTGGCGTATAAATGGTCTAATAAAATAATTAACATACGTTTCGGTACTGTAGAAAACAATATTTTTCAGGAATTATATCAATCAATTAGTAAAAAAACTTGTGTACTTATCACAAAAAAATTATATGTTCATGTATAATATTCACGTTATTGTTCTGGAGCTTCTAATACGCCGTCAATTTTATAAAGTCTAAGTCGAAATGTCGCTTTGGCTTTATCCTCCTTCTCATTAGAAATCGGCCCAGTACAAAATAAAATGTTCCTAATTTCCGTTCATCTTTGCAAGATCTCGGGTTTGAAGATTCCTATTTAGTAATTTAAAAATGACAGAATGTGTAAGCGGCCAGTAAATTAGAGGACTAAAATAATTCTGTTTTTAATTATCTTTCGTTTGAATACAAGTATTTTGAGAAAGCTGCGTTTTAGATAATGTTTACCATTCCTCAGTCCAGTATTAAAGTAAGGCGAAAAATATTCAAATTGTGTAATAGTATGTATTTATGGCTTTAATACGATATATTTATTACAATCGAGTCAGTAATTTAAGTGAGAACTGTATAATTTTTATTTAGTATAAGAAAATGTTGCATTTTGTAAATAGTCGTTTGTAAATGTAAATAGTAGGTAGTTATGTAATGATCGACGCTGTTTGTTTGAGTTTGAAATCTTTGACAAGGTATAAGTTTTCTATAAAAAAATTAGTCCATGGTCTTTTTTCAATATACTTACCTACATAATATTTTTAATTTTGTTTACTAAATTATAGACAATAATTTCCTAAATTTCATTTCTGTATTCTTCACATTTTTGTAATGTAAAATAATACATACTAGGGAAAATAAAATGCCTTGAATCTGTATTGTGATACAATAATTATTGTATATAAAATAATGATAAGTTAAATATCACGTTGTTAAGCCATGACATGATTATTATGATATACCAACATAATTACAGGCAATGTGAACGCAATCATTATTATTTTCATTCATTCAAATTCTTTGTGAATTCCAAATGTGATTTTCGCGACTGTCCCTAAATAATATTTTTATTGCTTCGAGTTAGCCTGGCAACTCATAGTCATAATCTATACGGACTTTTTCAAATTTAGAATTTGAATTAAATGAAAAATCAAAGAATTATCTATGCATGTTCAGTTTCGAATGGTGCATTAATATTTCAAATACCAATATACCTACCTACCCTTTTAGAAATAATAACAGAAAAATAAAAGAATATTGAAGTACACGATTACATGTTTTGTTTCATTTAAATATTTTTACCTTAAGCTCAGCTTCGACTGTCAGGAAATTTCCGTAAGAACAAATATTGATCCGGCAGAGAATTTATATTATCCCACAGCTGGGCGAGGGTTTTGTTCAAAATCATAGAAGTTGAAATGAATGAATCACTCTTGCCTAGCAATGCAGAGATAGCCTAGTGGTATGACCATTAGACTGCCAAGTCGAAGGTCTCGAGTTCGAATCCAAGGCACGCACCTTGGACTTTTCGAAATCATATCAAACATCGTGAGGAAACCTGCATGCCTTAGAGTTTTTCTCGACGACTTGTGAAGTCTGCCAATCCGCACTAGGCCAGCGTGGTGGACTATAGCCTAATCCCTCTCATTCTGTGAGAGGGGACCCGTGCCCAGCAGTGGGACTGTATATGGGTTGATGATGAGTCTTGCCCAGCGGCGGTTGCCAAATTAGATTTCCTCATGATATTTTGCTTTTTGAATTTGGAAAAGTTTTTATGTCTAGGTCGACAGTAATTCATGCATAATGAAATAAATGCAACAAGGTGGTGGTTACCTACAGCAACGTGGTTTTAATAATAAACCTAAATATGGACATTTTACACAGCACCATCTAGTCCCAAAGTAAGCAGAGCTTGTACTATGAGTACTTGACAATGGATATAGATAATACCTACATATATACTTTTTTTGAAAATACACAGCTACTTATAATACGTAAGAAGCACCCAGGAAAACACAGATACTAATGTTCACCATACATAAGTATTTGTGTACTGTGGAAATTGAACTCACGACCTCGTGATCAGCAGTCCGACGCTGGAAACCACTAGCCAAGTGGATGTATTACATATAGCCAGCACATCAAGCTATTTGCTATTGATTTTCAACTTTAATATATGCTAATAACAAGGTTCATATTCAATTGGGAAAATTTGACAGTTTTGGGTAGCTTGAACTGCCTGGTGTCTGTACCTACATTACATAGTTTAAAAAAGAGGTTTATCACTAAAACTGTGGAAGTCTACGAAATTTTCTGAAACATGAATGTGTTAAATAATTGATGTGACTTTTTTATAAGTTTGATATCATTATTTTAACAGGCAACACATAGGAAGTAGGGTGGAACTAAAGCATCTGCCAACTATACACAATAAGTCTATTATCAACTCAGGTGGTTTAGGGGCAAGCAGATAACGTGACACGTGCCCCCGTGTCAATACCGAGCGCGGGCCGGAAAAGACACATTTTGCGTGATGTTTGATGGTATGGTGGACAGCATTACAAACAAAACTCACTGCTATTACGACGGAATACGATCTAAAGGGCATAATATACTCAATAGCTTGATGTGTACATTCTCCGCAACAGTGATTGCGAAGTGGTTAGTTCGCTGGCTTCTGGCTGGAAAAACATAAGTCGGTTCTTACTTAGTAGGTATTGCCGTAATCGGTTAAAAAAAATGACAAAAACATAGGTACTTCAATTGCTGAGGGTGAGTGCCCAAAGTGGGCCGGCCTATCATTTACTACATCGTGAAACTATTCGTGGAATCGTGCCCTCAAGCAGGAATGGTCATTATGTAGGGACCTATAGGCTATTGCTACAATTTATAACAATGACCACTTTGAAATTTACGTAGCGGATATCAAGATTAGGTACTTGTGGAAAGGGCCAATAAAAACTAAATTAAAGATATTCAATCCCTTTGGTCTATTCTTTCCAAAATCCCAGTTGCTAAAATATTATGGAATCATATGCGTGCTGCCATCTCTTAGCTAGTAGCTATACTATTTTTAAGATGATTAAACGAACTCTTCAATAGTACCGCTATTCCTTCCTAGGTGGCGGTTAAAATATAATTACGACACCCATTATAAGTTCGAGATTTGTTCAAAATTAATTTAATTTGGATACCTAGCTATAAATTAATATAACTTAAATTATTATGAATCTTCGACTATATTAACCATAGTAAACAATGTTTTACGATAGTGAGGCAACCATAACGTGCAATATCTGGCTGGAGGCAATTTAAGACAACATTCAAATTTAGAATGCCTTGCATTGATTTGACAATCGTCACTCAATCGTGAATCTTTGCTATTTGACATTCGCGAAGAGATTTAGAGCGGGAAAACTTGTCCAGTCCATTTATATAATAAAAATAAAATAAGAAAGTTTGGTTCAGTAGGTAGAAAATACTTTATTTATTATTAACTACAGAGCTAAGCAGTCCATTTGAGGCATCTTGTGTCTAAGTGTGTTCCCAAGCAGCGGACGCAGCAGTAACGCGCACCACAAGGTATGCAAGTGTAGTTCGATGGAAAACCACATACAGCACAGAAATGTCGATCGGGAAATCTGCAACACAACAAAGTTATATACTTAGTACCTACCTACCCACTACCTTACCTACCTAACTACCCCCAGCGCGTTGTGGTCAATTATATTTTATGATGCAATGCAAGTAATTATAAAAACAAAATAATAAACAAATCCTACTTAGGCTAGGCTGTCAAGTTTTGTTTTAATAAATTTCAAAACTTGATGCCAGTTTAAATAAAAACTAAACTAACCACTGATTATTAAGCTGCAACTTTCTAATATAATTGATCACAACGCGTTTTGGGCTGTTTTTTCGCTCAATGAGCGTTTTCGATATTTGAGCGTAACATAGACACTATAGTTGTATACTTACTTAGAAGGTGGCACTTGCGCAGAGAGATAATTAGGCGGGTCTGGTCTAAAACTCGCATCTTCTTCTACTAACTGCGCAAACGTCTTCCGAAACCGCATCTTGTAATACTCCGCACTTTTAGCCTTTTTCTTTCTAGTAGGCTTTTCATTTGAATCGGCGAATTTCGGCACCTTCTTCGACATAACCAGGTCAGCATGTGGGTCTTCATGGAAATTGTCTTGCTCGAGTGCTTCGACTGCTTTCCTAGCTCTGCGTTTCCTTGCTGCATCATCTAGGACCTTCCTCCTCTCTGTATCTCTGTTACCTCGCAATCCTGAAGCCATGTTTACAGACCTTTGTCGTGTACCGGTATGCTAAGTTGGTCCATCAAATCATCCACACGCGCTTGCAGGGTCTCCACAATGTCAGCAGATATAAACAGATGTGTTTCATCCAGGTCCTGGAGTATAAACTTTCTGCCTAGAGCTAACGTCTCGTCTAAGTGAAGAAGGAATTGTTTCATAGCCGGATCACTGTAATCATGTCAAAGAAAAGAGGTTTGAGTGCTGAAGAAAAGAAGACTAGGATGTTAGAGATATTCCATCACAGTAAAGATTTTTTTCAGTTGAAGGTAAATTACAATGTACTCACTGTTTAATACTTATGAGATAAAGTTAAATATTAGACAGTTTGATAATATACTCTAAGACTACATATGTACCATAGATATGTGGATCCACATATATTTCTAGCTAATTAATGGTTGGTTAATGATATAAAGAATTAGTACAATACTTTGTACAATATCTATGGTACATATGTAGTCTTAGAGTATAATACAGTGTGAGATTATGGGTGTGATGCCCGTGCTAGGCAATATTAAATTTTTGGGGTATTTTGTAAGTACATGTTAGGAGGATTTATGGTATTTTGTTTCTTTTTTGTACCTATAATATCCCACTTCTGTCTGTCCTTTGCTACAGTTATTTAAAAACACAAATGTAAATACAGGAACTGGAAAAGATAGCACCAAAAGAGAAGGGTATTACAATGCAGTCGGTCAAAGAGGTGATACAAAGCCTTGTGGACGACCACCTTGTTGATTCAGAGAAGATTGGAACTTCTATTTATTTCTGGTCATTTCCAAGGTAGTTTTTTTTTATATCTAAGTATAAAACTGTTACTTGAGTACGAATTATTTATATTTATGATTCAATTTCAATTCATTTAAATCTTTAGTAAATATGTCCTTTTCTGGGGTGTTACAGCAAAGCAAAAAATGCAAAGAAAAGAAAACTACAAGCTTTACAATCTGAACTGGAGGAGTGCTCAAAGAAATTGAGAAAGACAGAAGATGCCATTGCAAATGAAACTGTATGTTAAAGTTATAATGCATAATATTCAGTATCACAGTTTGCCTTTCTATGAATACTATTATTTTAGATTATTATTAAGTTAATTACTATTTTTTAGATTGGAAGAGAACCATGTGAGGATAGAACACAGGTATTATCTTTATTACAAAGTCTTGAGAAGCAAGAAGATAATCTTAAAAAACAATTGCAGAGGTACAGAGATTCAGACCCTGAATATATTGCTCAGTTGAAGACGGAGACCCAGGTTTGATTTTTTATAGGAAGAGAAATACACATAACTTTAACTTGTTAGGATTTTTATATGAATTCACATCAAGTATGCCTCGGATACCTCAGCCCCTAGCTATGGAGCTATCAGCAATGTTTTCCCTCAGCATAAGACAGTGTTCGATTATATTCCTGTCACATTAATAAAAAAAACATGGGTGCATTCATCTGGATTTAAACCACTTTGCTGGCACTGACACACACACATGAGCTTGTGCTTTATATAATCTACATCAACATAATTTATCCTTACAGTATTTTTTGCAGCATAATTCAATAACAATTACTTACTTTCACAGGAATTAAAAACAGCAATAAATAGATGGACTGAAAACATTTATATACTGAAGTCTTACATAAAAAATAGTTTTCAAATGGAAAACGATGTTATAGACCAAAGTTTCAACATTCCACCAGAAATGGATTACATAGAATTATAGAAGTTGAAGCAAAGGGATCATAACCTAAAATTTAGTATTTTTTCTTGAATTTGTGCCTACCTGTGTCTAATTCTGAATAATTAAATAATGCAGTTCTCATAAATCTTTATTAAATTCATTTTTAATAGACAAAAATTGTTTTGTTTACATACCATTCGACGAGAACGCCTTTCATAACATTCACCATGGTTCATTTTCCAACGGCACTCCTTTTGCTTGATAAATAAAATCATACGACCTCAGCGGTAATCTATATTCCTCTTTAATTGATTTCAACGTTCGTATTGTTAGAAAATAGAAATATTGGATAGTAATTATGTATAACCCGTTCGATCGAAAATTATCTAATTATCAGTCAATCTGTCTGAATCTGTTTAACTGTCAAAAAACTCAGTCACACTCACAGGGTTGCCAGACGTCAGATATTTTTCCTCGTACCAGGGTTGCCAGACGTCAGATATTTTTCCTCGTGCCAGGGTTGCCAAACTTAACATACATTCAGAACAAAATCTCGTACACACACATGATACATACACACGCCTTTTTCCCATGGGGGTAGGCAGAAACTAAAGAACGCCACTTGCTATGATTTTTGCATACTTCTTTGGCTTCGACCAGATTCATACATCTTGTCAAACACACACGCTAGTTGCGATAAGGTCTGCGTAAGTTTTTCTAGGGCGTCCCTCTCGGCAGTTCCACTGACATTCGCCATATAAATCCCTTTTGTTAGTCACCTTTTATCCATTCTCTCGACATGCCCAAACCGTCCCAAAATATTTTTCTAAATTCTGGTCACTACATCGTCTTTGAAACCGCAACGTTCCCATAACACACAACCTATTTCTCAATCTGTCATTTAAATTATTACTGTGATTTATATTTTAATAAGTTTACATAGATGAATACTAATTATTAATTAATAGAATGAATTCTATACAAATCACCAGGTCCCTACCTTTTTTATTTATTCACGGGGGGAACCCTTCAAAAGGCTACCGCTCTACGGGGGTTAGACCGGGGAGTGTGGGATTCTTACCAACTAAAACCACCCCGGTGGCCGCCATCAGCACATGGAGGGAGGCACTTAATAGACCACCACAGAACCTCCCTGTGCACCGCCTATTAAGGCACATCCCTGGGACCCTACCTAACGGCAAAACAAGAACAATACTAAGTAATTTAATTTAAGTTGTAACGTTTTTGATAAAGGAGTTTATTTTGTTAGGAGTAATTAAAGTAAGTTTCGTAAAAATGCAAACAAATACAGCCTTTATAGAATTGCACAAAGTGGTGCATGGTGGTCTTCATTCAAGTAAAAGATCAAGACACGCATTAGGCAGTTGAGGAATTCCCCGAAATTCATGCTTGCCGGTGGTTAACGTGTGTTTCTTTATGAAATGTTGCCAGGTATGTACATAAAAATCGTACATTATCCGTACGATCGTGGTCTATCGATCGTAATGACTAAAAATGCCAGAAAATCGTATGAGTACGATTTAAAATCGTTCATCTGGCAGCCCTGGTGCCCACAAATTCACAGATTTTAATAATAAGACTAGTATCTGCTTTAAGATAGATATCGTATCGTTTAATCATCGTATTAAATAATATCTTTAAGTCGACACCATCTATAAATATTTTGAGGATGAAATTAACTGAGATAGATAGGCGATAATAATGGTCAAGTATTCCGTTACGTAGGATGATCGATGTTATAAAAATATAGATGCTGACATCAATAGCTAAACATCGATACTCGATTAACATCGATACCTACTCGATTAATATTGAACTTAAAACATCGATGTCAGCCAACATCGATGTTTTTACAAGCAGTACCTATGAATAATAAGGAAAACAACTTTAATAATCATCATAATGGTTTTATTTAAGACAACTAAATTGTTATTGAAAAAAAGGTAAAAAAAAGAAACGGGCAATAGAGACAATCAATGACAATGTACCTACTAGAAGTTTTTTGAACAATAAATGACTCTGACTCTGTATTTATAAAACGCGTCTGTCGGTATTTTAATGTCAATTACTAGTTTACGTGATCGCTCATCCAACATTAGAAAAAAAAAAGTTTACAATGTTCGTGGTCTGTGGGTGCGTCAGATTTATGTATAAACTGGGGTAGATTGTTTTAGTTTTAAAATAGTCAATGGTGGATCGCAACGTATCGCTACATCGATGTCACGCCGTGAAATCGATGTACCGATTTTACTTACTGCAACATCGATGTTAAGACATCGATGATCATCGAAAATCGATGTTCATCGAGCATCCTTAATATAGTATCTCAAGTAGTAGGAGGGATATACATTATGTATAATTTGTTTAAAAATATATAATGTATATTTATACTTTACTTTAATAAACGTGATGTAAATGTATGAGATGAGACGTGAAGTTGTGTTTGTTCGGTGTTGAATTGTAACTTAGTTGCAACTTAGCAAGAAATGTAATTAATATCTCTATCTTTTTCTGGACTAAAGGTCAGTATTGTAGGCATTATTCATTCTCAAGCTTATTTCCCATGGGTTAACATCTAGATAATTACCTATTTTTGTTTGAAGATAAGTATCTAGGTAATAAAGTGGCATAGGGGTTTTATCTAACCAATGCCGTCATTACGGTAGCGGTAGCAAGATTGCACAGATTTAAAAACTCATAGTATTAGGGTGTAACTTAATAAAGGTACTACCTAAGCCAAGCTATTATCCTACGGTATCGAACAACTTTTGAAATCTTTTGTTTATTGAAATAAAACTACTTTTAAAAAGTAGTTTTATTTCAATGTATAATATTCGCGTAAATGTCAGAAATCAATATCTTTTGTTTAGTTAAAGGTAGGTACTAAGTAGGTAAGCAAGTTAGTAGGTACGACTAAGTACCTAATCATTATTATATTTTGAGATAGTCAATACCTACATTTCGATTCCGAATTCGTTAAATTATAGGTTCTATCGCCTTACCTATTTAATTTTTTTTTTGTTGTTAGATGCAATACAATTGATGTGGTCTGGTTAGGTTTACCCTCACCTCCGCAACCAATAATCACGGGTCACCCCGCATAGATCACATAAAGATAGTAAGTAGGATCTAGAAAAAAGTTACGTATTCCATTGGTTACCTACGTATATGGGCAAGGTGCTGAATTCTCTTCGATATTGTCTTGTTATTTTCTATCAATAGCTGTGTGCGATGACCTCATTTTTAATAACCCTGTGGGAATTTCCAGAAATTCCGTCTCCACATACGTTATGCAAATTTCGTACTACCTACGTAGGTACTAGACGTTGTCTGTCAGTCTGCTATTATGTAGTTATGCCTTTATAATGGCCTCGGACAGGACATCTCGGTACATCAGTAGTCATCATTTTTAGTCTTAGTGACGTCATCGAGTACAAGTTTAAGAATCTCGAACTATAATAATTAGTTATATACGTACTTATTATAGTCACGAATATAAGCTGTTAGTTACAATGAGGTGTTGCATTTCTTGAGGAAAAATAAATTCTGTTTACAAGCCTGTGAGTCATGGACATTTTATTTAAAACGTGAATACTTGCGAGTTGCGAAACCGGAAAGTCATGTAGGTAGTAGCATTTTCTGTTCATATTTAAGTAGGAATTTCCATATTAGTTTTTGCAAAAAAAGTTTCTGGTCCTGCCCCTCATTAGGATTATCTCTTCTCTAGTAAACGTAATCGTAATCACGTTTACCAAATTGATTTCTGACATTTATGCGAATATTATACATTGAAATAAAATGGTCTGTTCCCGTAGCCCCCGACGCAGCAGGTGCGAGAAGGAACACCGTGTGGTTTTTAGTCGGTAGGTCACCCACTCTGGGTGGAGTCCGACACGCCCAAAGTCCATGATTGATTTTCCACACGCTAAGCAAAAAAAAAAAAAGGTTGTGTGTGTGTTGTTTGCGCCCTACGGATCGAGATATGAGGGCGTTATTATTTACTGCTATTATTGAATTTTTAGAAAATACTGCACTACTACTGCTACAACGCATCAAAACATTGTTGACTAAGTATGATCTGGATGATTTTATAAGCATCCTTACTAAAAATGTCACCAAAAGTTGTGTTCTATGCATTGCCGTTGAGAATAGTGCTATAATAGTCGTGAATTTTATGATTGAACTTATCAAAAGTATTGATGATACTAAATTAGTAGATTTGTTTCACTGCTCTGATCTACCAGAATATAATCCAATGTTCCTGATGTGGAGATGTTGGATGTACTTCTGTCACAATTGTCAACATCTGCTATTGTAGACATATACATACATACATACATACACTCACGCCTTTTTCCCATAGGGGTAGGCAGAAACTAAAGAACGCCACTTGCTACGATTCCTGCATACTTCTTTCGCTTCGACCACATTCATACATCTTGTTATACATACACGCCGGTTACGAGTACTACGCACCTGACCTTTTTGAAGAACCTCACCAATAAGGTCGGTATAAGTTTTTCTAGGGCGTCCCCTAGTGTAGAGAACGCATCCGGTAGTGGGCTTAGATTGCCACTGATTGAGTGCCTGAGGAAATACGCTTGGCAGGCGAGGAAACGCTAGCGAGACGATATTTATGCGTTCATGGACGACTGGCCGGCAAAAGCCATAAATAGGAAGATGTGGTAGGTTATGGGGAGACTTTGCCCAGCAGTGGGACAGTATAGTTTAAAAAATGTTTCGATTGATTTAAAAATGTGCGCATTCAGCAATGAATATTGCTGAATGCGTTTTTGTGTGCCTTATTGTACTATGATATCGATGTGAGCTAGGCCATAACAGGTTGAGAGTTGATAGAGAGGGTACGCCAGACGATCATTTATACTAATTACGTCACTCGTGGACTATCTTTTTTGAAATCCATCATTATCTTTCTGTTCTTATCTTTTGTGTCCTTATTGTTTCAGAATCATCATTGTTGGAAGTAATTTCCTGGGATTTTTTTCTATGCGACATAAACTATCGTTCCAATAAATTTATAAAACTCAAGGACTCTCCTTAATAGGTACGTTTTACGTACTTACTAAAATATATTATAGTGTAATGTAATTTATTTATGTGGTCATCTGTTGAATTTTTAGGTATTTTTAATTATTCACAGCCCCGGAAACCTGAATGATTTTGGCTTCTATAACCATTTACGTACCTATTTTACACGACGATGTCAAGCATTTTATAGTTTGCGCTTAAAGAGTTAACAAACTAACTCAGTCCATTTGATAGATTACACAACCATAACTTTGTAAGTGTTCAGTAGTAAAAAATATATGATATTTACGCGATTACCCTTCATATAAGAATGGAAAAGAATAATGCGGCAATCCAGGATAAACTTCTACAGAATGCGCTCCTTTTTAATGCTATTAGGAAAAATAAAATTATTGAAAGAAAGTTATTAAAGATAACAAAATATATAGGACAAGGAGCAAATATTAACGCTGTAGATGCCAACGATAAACATAATACACCCTTACATGTCGCTGTTTTAAAAGGAGAGATTGAAGTAGTAACATTTCTATTGGAAAGAGGTGCAAGCATTACTTACAAAAACAGTGATAATCAAACTGCACTTGATATTGCGCTTTATCCAAAAACGGTTAGAGGTTCAGAAATTGCTTATATTTTAAAATCTCATCGTGATGAAAATAATATGCATTCTCAGAAACCATCCGCAGAACCAAATAATTTGGAAATTGATAGTCAAAAAATAGCAAAACACAAGATCACAACGCCAATAGAAGAAGAAAGTGCAAATACTAAACAACCTACTCAGTACTTTTATCAAAAACGAAGTGAAACTTCAGGTCTTGGTGGACAGTTGTATGAGACTAAACTGTTGAGCCTTATTTTACATACATACATACATACATACACTCACGCCTTTTTCCCATAGGGGTAGGCAGAAACTAAAGAACGCCACTTGCTACGATTCTTGCATACTTCTTTCGCTTCGACCACATTCATACATCTTGTCATACATACACGCCGGTTGCGAGTACTACGCACCTGACCTTTTTGAAGAACCTCACCAATAAGGTCGGTATAAGTTTTTCTAGGGCGTCCCCTCTCGGCGGTTCCACTGACATTCGCCATATAAATCCTTTTTGTTAGTCGCCTTTCATCCATTCTCTCGACATGCCCAAACCATCTCAGCATATTCTTCTCAATTCTCGTCACTACATCGTCTTTTAAGCCGCAACGTTCTCTTATCACACTATTTCTCAATCTGTCATTCCGAGTTACACCACACATACTTCGCAGGGAACGCATTTCTACAGCATTTATTCTACTTTCATGTCTCTTCTGCCACACCCAACTTTCACTTCCATACATAAGTGTAGGTACCAACACACCGTTGTGGATAGCCATCCGTGCCTTTTTTGACACCGACTGGTTAGCCACAACTGCATGTATAGCACCATTCACTTTATTTCCCGCATTTACTCTTCTTTCCACATCCGCATCAATCTTACCATCCCTTGTAAACATACTTCCCAAATACACAAATTCATTCACTTGCTCTATACTCTTACCTTCAATCTTTATATCACACACACATACATCTTCATCTCTTTCGAAAACCATCACTTTCGTCTTACTTACATTTATTTTCATTCCCTTCAACTTACATGCTCCATTCATTACTGTTACCATGTCTTGCAACTCTTCTGCCGACGATGCAAGTAAAACTTGATCATCAGCATAGAGAAGGCATTTCACAGGTAGCTCATTCATTCTTAGTCCACAATCATTTTCTTTCAAATCTGTCAGACAACTATCCATGTATAGGTTGAACAGCCAAGGCGACGCTACACATCCCTGTCTGACACCTCTAGAAATGCCAAACCATTCCGTGTAGGCCCCATTTAACCTGACACAAGCACTGGAATCCTTATACAGGGATCTCAGAGCCTGCACCAAGTGTCCGTCCACTCCATACATAGATAGTGTCGACCACAATTCTTCCCTCCACACACTGTCATAGGCCTTCTCCAAGTCAATGAAAGCACAATAAACTTTTTTATGCTTTGCCAGATATTTTTCGGCTATGCATCTTAAGGAGAAGGTCTGGTCCGTACATCCCATTCCCTCTCTAAATCCTGCCTGAGCATCCCATATTTTCTCATCAGTTATTCTAATCACTCTCTTAATCAAAACCTTTGCATACAGTTTGCCGACAACACTCAAAAGGCTAATGCCGCGGTAATTTTTGCACTCCTGCTGTGATCCTTTTCCCTTATATAGTGGTACAATAACAGCCTTGCACCAGTCTTCCGGTACTCGGCCATATCTCCAACACATATTAAAGATCCGGTACAACAGGCTTGCTACCACCCCGTCACCACCCCTAAGCATTTCGACAGACACCCTGTCGTACCCTGCCGCTTTCCCAACTTTCATACTATTCAGTGCTACTACAATTTCATCCATACCAATTTCATTCTCCTCATCTACATTCGAGTCCGTTTCCGGACAATTCACTTCTGCCCAATCACCCACTCTTTGCACACTATCTTGCCATCTAAATAAACTTTCAAAATATCCCTTCCAGCGTTCCAAAACCTTACACTCATCACTGATCAAACATCCGTCTTCTGCTCTGATCACATTCATACTTGATTTTCCTGAAACCCCACGAACCAATCTCACCTGTTTCCAAAACAGTTTAACATTGGCCCGGAAGTTATTTGAAAATCTCCTACTATCCTTTTCCTCTATTTCACTCTTCTTAATTTTTACTATCTCTTTCACTTTTTCTTTCATTTCGGTGTACCTTTTCTTCACTCTTTCCAAATCATCATTCAAAAGCGTTGCCTGATTCATTCGGGCTTTGGCTTTGCAGGCTAATACATTAAGCCAAGCCTCTTTCTTCTTTCGCACCATTTCTTTCACTTCATCATTCACCCAAAAATCATTCTTCCTTATGCTTTTCTTCCTCTGTGCTACACCACATACTTTTGTGGCTACTTGCACCATACTATTTTTCACTACCTCCCATACTTCTTCCATGCTGTAGTCATTCATACCTTCCATTATCTGGTTTGTTTTCTCTTATTTTACTAAGAGCTTTATATGATAACAAGATCAGCGAGTTCTTTTTGGGAACAAACGTGGATGGCATGGGTGCATTTGATGATATTATTTTTAGATACAATCGTAAAGGAAACAAAAAATCGAAAATTATATTCTTGCAAGCAAAACACAGAGAAAATCCGGCAAAAGATAAAATAACAGTTAAAGATGTGTTAAAATATAACGGAGATTTCAGTTTACATAAATATTTGGATAGTTACTTAAAAATAACTCGAAAATTTTCTCTTGATAGTGATGATAACTTGTTTAGGGGAAAAATGAAAGACGTAGATTGCGACTTTGTGATCTTCACTTCTGCAATGGAAAATTTTACTAAAAAGAAGATTATAGATCATCCTTCCGAAGAATATATTATACAGACCAATCGCAACGGGAAAATATTTCAGTTTGACTACGATGATGAAGATATTGAAATTTTAGTGCACACTGTCACTAAGTCACGAGCCCTATTATTAGCAAAACGGTTATGCCAATTTATCCGTAAGGAGAATAATAACTATAAAAATATGATGATGGATGATTTAATGAAAACGTTTCATGTTTTTCTGGCGCAGAATGTGATAACTTTAGACAATACACTACAAGATACATTTCTTGTTGGGAAATTTGACCAACGATTTTTAACAAGTGACGACGATCTTCTGTTACTTATAAAAGAAACTATACGTAAAGAAATCAGTGTACCCAAAAAGTCAAGTGATCAATTGAATAATGTAGATGTTATGCAGTCGTTGACCTTCAAACTACCCTTTAACTTCGGTAATAGTGCATTGCATATTAGTGGAAGTGAAGCCAAGAAGCAAAAAAGGCTAAATTACGTATGTCGTAAATTACATAAACTTATTTTGGGTGGTTATCAAACCAATTCACGTCATATTTTGATAAAAATCGATGACAGTATGATTGGTCCTAATAAAATTTTACAAGACACGGATTTGGAAACGTACCGATTAGGGGGTTTAGTAGGAAATTTACTGATTTTTGATATTAAAATGAAATTGCTTATGTTTAATCTCAACGAGGAAACGCTTACTGAAGATAATCTTAAACTTTTAGACCTATTAAGAAAAGAGCATAATGATCTGAGTCGGTTCAGATTTGATATCAACGTCAGTCGATTTCCAAAACTTACATTAGCTCATGACGAAAACGATAAGAATGTAGTTAAAGAGTTTCTGAGCAAGCTTAAATTTTATACAAATCAAGCTAAAGAAGAGGAGGTAGAAAACATTGTAAAAGAAGAAATTGATACATTCTGTAATATTAAACAGACACATAATGCATCTCTTTTCAGAATCAAATGCGATGCCATTTTCCTAAAAGTTCACGATAAAATTCAAAAATGGTGGAAGCAATCTGTTCGAGCTCCATATTTAAACGCGTCCTGCAAATTTTATTATGACGCTCATAAAGATATTTTGGACAGTCCACTCCTCAGTTTCTTAAATGTTATTTATCGTGAAAATATGAAAAATATTGTCGCTAAATTTGTGCCTTATACGATCGAATTACTCAAAATAGACTTTTTTTTAAAACGTGATGAAAGAACTTTGGTTATTTTTTCAAATGAAATAACTTTTTCAAGTATAAAATTAATTCAATATTTTGATGAAAAATGTTATGAAAAATGTTGCCTGCTTTTAGATTTAGACTTTGTAATTACTGAAAATTATTTCGAAATTGTGCAATCTGAGTTGCAAAAATCAAAAGCAGAGGTTTTAATTGTTGTTTGCCAAAATGGTCCTGACATGATAAAAATTTGTGAAAAAATACATATTTTATCACAAAGTTTTAAAGGGAAACTAATTGTTGTAACTAACAGTAATCTAAGAGATAATTTAGACACTGTTTTCAATGAAAGTTTTATTCAAGAATTAGATAAAGAAAATAGCTTGAATGATCTTGCCGGTGAATACCGTGAGATACTACTGCTAGAACGAAAGGTTTTATTTCAAGGATATGAGTTATCCCTTGAGAATGTACTAGATAGTGAATCTCTACATTTAGTGAAATCAAACGTGTTGAGAAAGATTATAAATAACGACGAGATAGCAATTGGTAAAACATTAACCAATCCTTCTTACAATACGATAACAAATTTTTATATCAACCAGAGCATATGTCGTTACATTACTATGGATTTAAGAAAAAAAAAGTGCGATAGACTATATGTATTAGAAAATTGTAAAATCCAGCATGTGCCACAGGGAACAACTGATGTACTTTTGGTTTCAAATTCGGAAAAAGAATATGAAGATACATGTAATAGGTACAGAGAATGCAATATTCACTGGTTCAGTTGCAAAGAAAACTGTTATATATGGCAAAAAACGCAGGGTAGCTTGGAAGGAATTCTTAAATATATAGTAAGGGGATCAACTAAATATATCATAAAACAGCTTAGCACATTGAAGGATATAAACGAGAAAGTAGTCATAATTAGCGCTGAACCTGGCATGGGTAAATCTACGTTGCTTACTCATCTAGCATTACAAACAAAGCGTACACACCCAACTCTTTGGATAGCGAAAATAAATTTGCTAGACCACATCGATCATTTTAGTAAATGGAAAGATGACGATACAATCATTAATATGTTAGAGGTCGTAAAGTTTTTGTATTGTGCAATTAATACCAATTTTTTCAATGAAAATGAAGCAGGAACACATAATATGAAAATGGATCTTGAAAAACTTGTAAATCGGATTCATATTGACAGTGAAAATAATATTAATTTAACCAATAATGAGATCAAAACAGAATTCTGTGATTTAGTTTTATTGGAAATAAACCTATTCAGTAATTATTACAATAAAAACTTAGTAGCTTTGCTTTTTGATGGATTTGATGAGATTTGTCCTGATTACGCTAACGAGGTAATGAAGTTATTATGCGTTCTTAAAACTTCAAAGGTGGCTCATTTGTGGATAACCACTAGATCATGTATTCTTCTTGATCAGTTAGAGTGTGTATTAGGCACTTTTTCTCATACACTGCAAGCATTAACTCCTCTTGAACAGGAAACATTTTTATGTAAATTATGGTCTGCTAAATTGAATCTTAATGATGAGAAGGAAATCAGGTTTTATGTTAAAAACTTTTGCAAGGTTATATCCGTTGCTCTTCGCGACGATGAAAGATCGTTTACTAGTTTACCTCTACATTTAAATATGGTGTCTGAGATTTTCTTCGAGTTCTTTAAACACTATTACGATACAAAAATTGAAAAATACTCGCAGCTATATTTAGAGCAAGTTATGAAGTCTTTCAATTTAATTTATCTTTACGATAACTTTGTTGAGATGAAGTTTTTTAAAATTCGTTTTGGAGAAAAGAAACATTTCATGTGTTTTAAAGATCCTGACATGAGAAAGATGATGGAAAAGGAGCGTAAAACATTTTTGAATAATCATAAAAAAATTGGTGCGTATTTTCTGTTAGCCAAAGATGTTGTTGATGATTTGTTTACCGAACTAGACATTAATGAAGTACATAAGTTTATTGAATACGTTAAATCGGGAGAAGAAAAGTCTGGTATTATTAAACACACAATGGGCCAGGATCCAAAATTTGTCCATATTACTTTCGCTGAATATTTTGCTACGGAATTTCTTTTCGATAAGTTTAAATCTGAATTATGTAACTCTGCTTTACAAAGATCTGTTGTTAACGCTATTTTTTTAACTGACAATGGAGGTCTTCGTAGGTTTATCAATAGCAAACTCATTAGAGATAAAAAGCTGTTTGATGTATTACATAATATTACTCATATGTGTGCTGTATTCGAAACACTGATGTCTCAGAATTATTTACCATCGAATTCTTGGTTGATTGCTAGTGAGGAATATTTGAATCATATCGCAATGTATATGTTAATTTGTGTCAGCACAGCTTTAAGTTCTGAAAATGTAAGTAGATTCTTAAAGTTGTTCAATAATAAATGTGCCAGTCACTGTGAATTGTGTATTATGAAAGACCGAATACTGAAATTGTAAAACACGAGAAACAAGTTTTACAATTTCTAAATCGTAATGCAACAAAAAGTCCACTTTATTTTCTATAACGGTTCACTCTTTATTTTGATTAGTCGAGTGGCCATAAGCGCAACCGCTACGCTAACGGTCCTGGGTTCGATTTCCAGGTCGGGCAACGTGTTATTGGGTTTTGTCTAAAAAAATCCCTGTAGCAGTTCGGAGTTTGAATTTGTGCCCAGTTAACGGCAATACGCTCGTCCTATTATGTGGGTGTACATTATCACACCTCTGCCTAACTCTTCGGGGAATACCGGCGTGAGGGTACCTATATGTTTTTTCTATAAGTTAAATTATTCTTTCTGATTTTATTGAGATCATCGTAAGTAATCATAGAATATTATCGGCACATTGGTAGTCATTAGTGTTATTTAGCCACTTTAAATCTCTAATCTATTGATTTCTGATGCTGTAGATGGTACAAAACGTCGAGATTAGTATTATCAATAAACCACTATAAATTCTATTTCTAAATCTCAAATCACTAATTATTGTAACCTGTCTTACTGAGAGGTTGGTTAGGCAGTTTGACATTTGGAGGCAACTTACGAGTTTATGATCCGTCCAAATGTCAATGTGACAAACTGCAAAGCTATGTAAAAAGTTTAGATTAAAATATCTTTTTAATTTTGTGTAATGCGTTGTGATTGAACTACGAGTACCTACTTGAATTTAAAATTTCTGTAATAAACTCTTTATAATAATCTCGTGTTTGTTTTTTGATAATTTATTATCTATAACAACTCATACAATATTAACCTACCAAGGGCTCGATTACCGCAGTGGCATTTGTAAAACTTTTAATTCGCGGGTTTAATGCATTTGGTTTAATGCAATGATAATGCAAAGAAACCTGTAAACGTTTTAATTTCCGCAAGTCAAAACAAATTAACAAACATAAAAGCTGTAGTTTATAATAGAAATTCTCTTACATTTTTGATTAAACATATTTTTAGGTATTAGGATTCTGTTGCTGGAGTCTGCCTTGGGTAGTTACATAGCATTGCCAAATATTCTAATGCCACGTAATCATGACAATAATGAGACTTGATCTCTAGTGAAAACGCGTTAGTAATACTAGTCTTATTGCTGGCATTTATAGGCTGCGGTTGCCGCTTACTATCAAGGCGGACCGTACCTATGCTTTTTTGATATTTATTTTCGTATCAACATTAAAAAAAGTGGTCTATTCAAACGTGCTAAATGATTCGTCCCATGGCCTAGACTACAGGGCAAGAGGTGGGGGGCAAGTGCGATAGATAGTCGGTACGAGTCCGACTTACCCTGCTTCCCCAACACTACAAAAATAAGCCGAAAGTTTATTTAGCATTTCTATAAAATTTTCATTAAAAACAATAGTTTTAAAATATTAACCTAATTTGTTTCAGAATAACGTTTGACGAAACTAAAGAAGGTAAGAGCAAATAATAAGACTTTCTAATCTCATTGAGTTCACATTTTCCTAAGGTGAGAATATTAACGAACAATAGCTCTGATGGCAAGTTATGAAGCAAAAGATGAAAATCAACTCCTGCAAAATGCTCTCCTTTTCAATGCAATTAGAAAAAATAAAACCCCCCAAGAAAAAATGCAGAAGATAAAAAAATATATAAGTCAAGGAGCAAATGTTAATGCTGTTGATGCCAACAATAAACACAATACGCCTTTACATGTCGCAGTATTAAGAGGAGAGATAGACATCGTCATATTTCTTTTAGGTATAGGTGCTGATGCTGCTTGTAAAAATAGCAATGATCAAACTCCACTTGATATTGCCCAGCAATCAGAAGTATGCGATGGTGTAAACATTGCTAATATTTTAAAATCTTATATCATTCAAAATCAAGAAAATTTTGCATTCCAACTTAAAGACATGATTAATGTCGAGCTGACAGAGAAGCATGGTAAAGTGGAAAACCAAAGCACCAACGAAAATATGAAGCTCTATTACCGAAAAAGAAGTGGAACCTCAGCTCTTGGTGGACATCTGTATGGAACTAAATTATTGAGCCTTGTATTACTCAGAGCTTTGCATGACGACACATTCAGCGATTTCTTCTTGGGGACCAATGTAGAAGGAATGGGTGCCTTCGATGATATTATTATAAAATACAAGTTTAAGGGCAAACAAAAACCAAGAATAATATTTTTGCAAGTTAAACATAAAGAAGACCCAGCAAAAGAGAAAGTAACTGTTGAAGGAGTATTGAAGCTGAAAGGGGACTTTAGTTTATATAAGTATTTTTCCACGTACTTAAATATAATTCGACATACTTTTCATGACTTTGATTGTGAATTTATATTTTTTACGTCTGCAATGGAGAACTTCTCCAAAAAGAAACTTATTGACTCGGCAGAGGAAATAAAGTTTCTTGAAACTAATAGGTTAGGTAAGAAATTTAAATTCGAATACGATCAACAAGACATTGCGACTTTTGAACATGTTATGTCTTTTGTACAAGTCGTAGCGTTGGCAGCAACCTTGTGCGAATTCGTTCTCAAAAGTGATAAAAATTACAACAACATCATGGTTGGTTATTTAGTAAAAACTTATCATGTTTTTCTTGCAAAAAGCGTCGTAGTTGCAGAATCCATTTCACATGACCAATACGGTTTTTACTACCTTTGTAAATTTCGACAAACATTCCTGTCAAGTAATGATGATTTATTAGTGTCTATGAGAAATGTTATATTAAATAAAATTAAGGAAGCAAACAATTGTAAATCGGGATGTGAACTAAAAGATATTCATACACTGACTTTTAAATTACCATATCATTTTGGTAATATACATTTTGATTTAAATGATATAAAAACAGAAGGCTTAACAGAAGTAGGTTATATCTATTCTGACCTTAGAGTTGACTGTGTCAGTCTAAAGCTTAAAATGCTTCTTCAAAATGTAAATGATGTAGGTTTGAAATACATGATTGTCAAAGTTGATAGCAATATGGTTGGTCCAAATAAAATTTTACAAGAAATGGACTTGGGACTAGTTGGACTAGCTGGGCTAGTAGGCAACCTATTGATATTAGATGAGGAAACTAAACTTCTTATGTTCGATTTAAACTTGCAGAATCTACATGAATGTAATGTTAAAATTGTAAATAAATTACGAAACTGGTTTGGTGACCTCAGCAGGTTTAGGTTTGACGTAAATAATTGTGGTTTTCCGAAACTTACGTTGGCCTATGACACATATGATACAAATTCAGTAAAAAATTTCTTAAGCAAGATAACATTTTACACCAACCAACCTAAAGAAGATGAAGTGGAAAACATTGTTAAAGAAGATATTGAGAAATTGTATTGTATCCAGCGAACACAAAACGAATCTATTTTAAGGATAAAATGTGACACAATATTTTTAAAAGTTCATGATCGAATACAAAAATGGTGGCAGCAACCTCTCCGAGTTCCCTATTTGACCAAAGCCTGTAAATTTTTTGAAGAAGCGGCAAAAGATATACTTGATAGTCCTATGCTTAGTTTTTTAAATATTATTTATCGTGAAAATTTAAAAAAAATAAATGCTACTTTTAAGCCCGAAACTATAGACTCGCTGAAATTGGACGATTTTTTCAAAAGTGGTAAAAGGATAATCACTATCGTTTCAGATGAATTAGATTACACCAGTTTGAAAGTAAGTCAGTATTTTGACCAGAAAAAATTAGGCTATATTTTTATAGATTTGGATTTTGCTTTGGTCGAAAATTACTTTGAAGATTTGCTATCTGACTTAATTAAATCAAAATTATGGGTGTTGACTATAGTTTGCCAAGGTAATGGAGACCCAAAAAAGATGAATATAAAAATAAATGTTATATCAAAAAAATTTAATGGACTAATAATATTAATAACTCACAAACATTTGGTAGAGAATCTTACATTAACTGAAAAATGTATTATGGAAGAAGATAACAAAATTAATTTAATGGATCTTACGAACCAGTCCCGTGAGATGATTTTTGCTAAGCAAAAAGTTATATTTCAAGGAGAAGTAGTTCTTCTGGGTGAGCTATTTGATCGCGACTCACTACATTTTGTTGAAGGAGACATTTTGCGTAAGATTATAACTAATGATAAAATTGAAATTGGTCATACTTTAACCAATCCTTCGTATGATACTATTGTAAAATTTTATATATACCAAAAATTATGTCGTTATATAACCATAGATATTAAAAGCGAAAAATGCAATGAATTTTGTATAATAGAAAATGCCGTAACAGCACAGGTGTCGAATGAATCATCAGATATTATTTTTATTACAAATTCAGAAACGGAATATGAAGAGCTGTCGAATATTTATAAGAAACGCAATGTTCACTGGTTTATTTGCGAAGATAATTGTTATATATGGAAAAAAACGCAAGGTAGTATAGAACCACTATTGAAATATGTTACAAGAGGATTGCGTACCAATTATGAAATACGACTAATGACATTGAAGGATATGAAAGAGAAAATAGTTATAATTAACGCTGAACCAGGTATGGGTAAATCAACTTTTCTGACGCATTTAGCAATAGAAACAAAACGTATGTACCCAAAACACTGGATATCAAAGATTAATTTACTGGAACATATTGATCAATTTAGTAAATGGAAAGAAGATAACACACTTATAAATATGAGAGAAGTTATAAAGTTTTTGCTCAATACGATCATAAAAGATAGAAGCGAAGTAAATATGAATAAGAACAATAATTGGAATGATATCGTCACTCAATTATCTACTAATTGTGAAAATAAACTAAGTTTTTTAAATATCGATACCATACAAAATTTTGATGGTTTAGATTTGTTTGAGCTAAATCTTTTTATCCATTTTTATAACAATGACCTAGTGGCGTTGCTATTTGACGGTTTTGATGAAATATGTCCCGATTACGCCGATCAAGTTTTGCAAATGCTATGCATCCTCAAAACATCCAAAATTGCCCATTTGTGGGTAACATCTAGATCTTATAACGTTCTTCATCAGTTGGAACGTGTTTTAGGCACATTTTCATTCGAACTGCAAGCATTAACTAGATCTGAACAAGTAACTTTTTTAAATAAAATATGGTCATCCCAACTAGGTATTAGCGATTTACAAAAGATATGGCGATTGGTAAATAATTTTTATAGAACAATTTCTTTTGCACTTCGGGATGATGAGAAATCCTTCACCAGTATACCTCTCCATATATACATGGTGTCTGAGATTTTCCTGGATTTCTTCAGATATTATTACGATCCAATGATTAAAAAGTTCTCAAACATTTATATGCAACAAGTCATGAGATCGTTCAATTTGATCCATCTTTATGAAACTTTTGTGGATATGAAATTTTTTAAAATCAGATTTGGCGAAAAGAAACACTTTTTGTGCTTCAAAGATCCTGATTTGAGAAAGATGGTACAAAACGAACGAGTAGAATTTTTAGAAAGTCATAAAAAGGTGAGCGCTTATTTTCTTTTAGCTAAAACGGTTGTTATGGATTTGTTTTCGGAACAAGAACTAAGAGAAGTGCACGAATTCATTGAAAATGTGAAATCGGGAGAAGAGAAATCCGGTATAATTGAACGTATGGTCGGTAACGATCCTAAGTTCGTACATATAACTTTTGCAGAATATTTTGCGACGGAGTTTTTATTTGATAAGTTTCAATCCGGTGCATGTACGACTTCTTTACAAAAGTATATCATTAACGTTATTTTCTTAACAGATAAAGGGGGAGTTCGGCGGTTTATAAACAGTAAACTTATTAAAGATAAAAAGTTATTTGATCTCTCGACTCAAACATCTTATGTTTGTTCAGTGTTTGGAGCACTCGTGACGCAGAATTTTCTACCAACGAACTCATTTTTTTTGGCTAGTGAGGAATATTTGAATCATATTGCAATGTTTATGTTAATATGTGTTAGTACAGCACAAAACTTAGGACATGCCACAAAATATATGCAGTTGTTCCAAGCAAAATGCATGGATCCTGGTTGCGATCTCTGCACTTTGATGAAAAGGACAATTAGGCGTCACCGATTGTATACACGACAAATGCAATTAAGAAGAGATTGGTAGATCACCCACTTGAGTATAGTAATTTAATTTGTTGTACTATTTTTTATTTTAACACAACGCTATTAATGATAAAATGAAGAAAGCTCTACGTGATTTCGATTTTGCGTTGAATGTATTTAAGTATGTAGTAAGTAATTGTAACTAACAGTATTAACATTATTCGTTTTAAGTTGTTGGTGGTATTAGGTATATTATTTGTATATGGTCAACTTGTAATAGTAAAATATGAATTGTTTCCAAGGAGTTTTTTCAGCAGTAGCTAAATGTAGCATGCCCCTGAGTTTTAATAAAATAAATGGAAGTTTTACGTATATAATTATAAATATTTTTTTAATCATGTTTGCGTCAAAGATATAATATGTGCTCCACCATTAAGTAGTGTCGGTGTTTGGAAAATTTATAGTTTTTGTAAGATTAATTAATCAATGATTATTAAAGACAAATAAAAATTACCGTTGTTTTATTAAAAACAAAATCATAAAGAGGCCATATCTATAAAAATTAAACCACCAGGTTATAGCAAACTATATTATTTATTTTCTATTATAAATATTTAAATTAACTTGTATTTACAATCATTACATAATTTAAAAGAGTAGGTTCAAACGATTAGTTATCACTCATGTTCACCGTAAAAAAAACAACGTAATAATCTTTATGTCTGCATTCCTCGTAGAGATGGGAAGATAGAGGCGTACCTTGTTACTTGTGTTATTGGTACACAACCCCGTATGTGGGTTTATACCTATGTATAAACCCACATACGGGGACTGACCACTGACCAGTGACAAGGTACGCCTCTATAATCTAAAAGTACTTATTTGTCACTGGTCTATAAATCAGATCTAGCATAGCACAGAATCTGGGATAGATCAGATGCTATAATAGTGTGACTGGGCTGGCAATCCCCCGATCTTCACCGCCCGGGACAAGTGCTTCCTTCCTTCAGGATCGGGGTCTGTTGGTACACACTTTATAACAGTTAGCAGGGTCCTAGGGTTGCCAACCATACTATTAAAAAGAGTATTACTTTATTTTACCCTTTTATGCTGTTTACAGTTCGGTAAAAATGAAGTAGTATAAAATAAAGTAGGGTTAGGCAGAGGTGTACCAATGTACATACACATTTCGCCGGGCGAGATAGCACAGACGTCGAGAGGCGTTTTTTTTTTCTATTAAATTCGGTCGAGTTTTTAAAAATTTGGCAACCCTATTAGGGCCTATTGCCATTATATCTGCAAGTTGTGAGGTTTTGATTTATGCTCGGTAGGCAACGGTCTTTAGCATTCACCAAAACTGTTGCTTATGCGCACGAATGTAGCTTACATAAATCTCTCGTTTGCTGAGGCCCTAATTGAGTACAAATCAAAAAAAGTTCTACTCTGAATAACATTATTGTTTTATTTATCTAACGATTTGCCAACGCAAAAAAAACAGGTTTTGTTTTATTCATAAGTCATGTTGTTTTATTTACAAAAATATTTTTTTAAACTCAGTATTTATATTATATTTAACAATTAAATCTTTTTATAATGTAGGTACAGATAATAGGTATGTTATGTACATTAATATGTATGTATTTAATAAATTAAGTATCTAATAAAACTGAGTAGGAACAGGGGCACTAATCTAAAGGGATTTTATGTACATAATTATAATAGGTAAGTATACAATTATTTCTTTCTTTCTTTCTTATAAAGTATATAGGGGTCAATGGTGCTAATTCGTAGCTAACGTATGATAAGACAATTAATAATAAAAATAACAAATGTCACATGAGTACACTCATGTGTCATTTTTTTTTTCACTGTATCCTTTCGTGTGTACTAGAATAAAAAATAAATTGTCTATGCATAGGATGATGCCATGTTAATAAATACATTTTCAAAGAAAGTTTGCGTGGTGGTAGGATTTAATGATCCACCGGGCTAGTTGATTTTTTGTGACGCGGAAATTTCTACTGATCGTAATTTCTGTCAACTGTTCAGGCGGCAGGGAACGTCGGACTTTCTGAAACTTGCTTTCCCTTGCCCTATAGTCATGGCCATAGGAACCGTAATATTCGTCACGACCAGGAGTAAGGCTGTAAGGCTAGCTTCAACCCTCACCGTCTCCAAGCAGTTTCACTTTGTTCAGTCGTGTAAGTGAAAGCCACTACAAAATAGTCTTTACTTGAATTGTGTGCTCCATATATGAGACTCATTTGTGCTTTCCTTATGGCAACACTAGGGTCAAACTTCATACATTTATGTTAGTACCTAGTAAAATAAAAGAGTTTTATTTCAATACCTATTTAAATGATGCCCTTTAATTTTCTTAGGCCAATATTAACTCACTGTAAGGCACAAGCCTCTTCTCTCTTGTGAAAATCCTATCCAATCAGATGCTGTCACTAGGTAAAACAGTAAAATCCCTACTAATATTATAAATGCGAAAGTAACTCTGTCTGTCTGTCTGTTACGCTTTCACGTCTAAATCACTGAACTGATTTTAATGAAATTTGGTACAGAGATAGAGTTGACCTTGAGAAAGAACGTAGGATAGTTTTTATCTCGGACTTTTGAAGAGTTCTCTTGGAAACGCGATATAACCGAACTCGACGCGGGCGAAGCCGCTGGCGGAAAACTAGTAATAAAAATATGTGGGACATTTTACACAGCACCATTTAGTCCCAAACTAATCAGAGCACTATGTACAGAGATCAGCACATCAAGCTACCCCAATCTGTCAAATTTATTTGATAGATTAGATAGGTTTATGTTCAATTGAGAAAATTTGACAGTTTTGGATAGCTTTACCTGCTGGCATCTGTACAAATAAATATATTTAGTACATACTTTTTGTAAATACATAATTATTAAGATATGATATTAGTTTTCGACGTGACACGGTATCCACGGTATCCACGGTATCTATAGGTTGTATCGATGCCAAACATAGTTATTCTAAAAACGCCCATGTCTATAATATACTTACATTTATACGGAAAATGTAAATTTATGTAAGTATTTCTTTTTAAAAAAGACTGCACCCGCATTACGGAACAACCTCTGTGTCGCGTGGGGTCTTACAAACATACAAAAGGTATACCCAGAGTGGAAAAAAAAACATTCAAAGTCTGCGTTATAGTTGCGTAAATGTCAGAGTAATTGAAATAAAACTACTTTTTACGGATTTTATCGCGTATATTGATATTATTAATCCCGACGTTTCGGACCCTTTACAGCGTCCATGGTCACGGGTAGACTGAGGTGGTGGGCGTCTTGATGATATAATTACTGACAGCTGTAATACGCTGTAGGACGCTGTAAAGGGTCCGAAACGTCGGGATTAATAATATCAATATACGCGATAAAATCCGTAAAAAGTAGTTTTATTTCAATGTAGGTATAATATTCGCGTAAATGTCAGAAATCAATATGTCAGAGTAATGTTGCACACTGAATATTTATTGCTATTCGTTTTCTTTAGGAGCATAACACTAATATAATAAAATTAAATTACTTTTTTAATAATATTAATTCAACATGTATATAATCCGGAGGCAAATACATAGTGGAGTCATATATGTATATTTTCAACATTACCGTTTAACGCACGCTTTGTCTCTATATAACCCTATGGTCGACTGGTCGATAATACTTAATGGTGTGGCCGGACTGAAGGTGGCTGCTTGGTTGCGCAGTATACAATTTTTTTACATAAACAATCCATTGCGCATTAAAACGGCTAACTTCAGTCCGGCCAAGTTATGCCGCGCGTATCTACTGTACAATATTGTGAAGTATTAAATAAACATTAAATAATAAATATTAAGTTCACCAATATTCCGCTGTCCATCATCCACCTTTTCTCAACTATGTTCGGATCAGCTCTAACCAGATGCGGCTGAATTTACACACGAAGCGACTGCCCTCAGTCATCCGCCACCCAATTTCTGGGCAATACCATATTCTACGGATAGGCCGATTGCCAGACTACCACTAGCGATTATCATAGTTTTATGACAACCGGGATCGACTGGCTTTACGTGCCCTCCGAGGCACGAAAGGGCATCGATGTGTTAATAATAAATGAACGAATTCACACACTGACAGCGGTAAAGATCCGTTGATCAGTTGAGTAAGTACAGACGCCAGCACGTCAAGCTATCCAAAACTGTCAAACTTTCCCAATTGAATATGAACCTTATCATTTTGCATTAAAGTTGAAAATCTATCAAAGAGATTTGACAGATTGGGGTAGCTTGATGTGCTGGCCTCTGTACTTAGCCACGAGCTATATATACCAATCCGTACGCAAAATATAATCAACAGGTGATTGAGAAAGATATAAAGGAACTAAAGTAAAGAAATAGGAAATAGCAAATCTAATTTTACATACCCTGATCTCGTGCTGATGGGCAGACTAGACTACACAACTTTTTTTAGTAGGATCAAAGATATTTAAATATGTATTAGATAACCTTTATAAGTCTTTGAGTACCTAGGATTGCTTGATACTATGCTCACTCACACACACAACGCACACGTTTAAATAATAGGAAAATTGATTTACAACACTGTCGAAGACGATAAAATGAAACTTATTTTTACGGAATTTATCGTGTGAAATTGATAGATATTATTAAATCCCGATGTTTCGGATACCTTACAGCATCCGTGGTCGCGGGTAGACTGAGGTGTTATGCGTCTTGATGTCAAAATGACCAACAGCTACCTACCTTACATTTTTGATAATCATTACACATTCCTATTCACGCAGAATTAGCTCAGTGTCATCTGGTCTTGCAGTTTTATGCTTGGATAAAAAAAAATAATCAATATTTATTAAATCTAAGCATAAAACTGCTATTATTTGGATATTTTTTCTGTTTATCAATGTGAAGCGATAAAATCCGTTCTAAGTTGTTTTATTTCATAACAGTCGTAGCAAGGGGCGAAGCCGGCGCGATTGGAACGCAAGGAGTTATATTTTTTAGTCTACAAGTCCGGAAAAAGTTCTGATTTTAAAACCCATTGTCATACAATTAGGTACTATACGAGATTATGTAGGAGTCTGAAAATGTTATGTATGGTTGATTGGTTCTATAAGGATTTTTGTAAATTTACGCCTTTGAATGTTAGTATAGAACACCAGTTTAAGTGTTTGACAGTATTAAATTTATATTTTTGACAGTTGACATTATTTTATCAAATGCACACCATTCTCTTTAAACTAATAGTTATGCATCTATGGTAACACTAAGAAATTATATTATTTTACATCGCTACAAATAAATTATTATTCTGTCTATTAATTTAATACATAGTAAAACAATTGTGGACAGATTGGCTCTCTCCAGCCAGAGAGTGCCTCACCATCTTGCAGTATGAAACGTCTTTGCCGCTTTGGTTCCTTCGTAAAAATAGAAAAAGAAAATACAAAAATCTGCGACGATTTTCTTTTGTTTTTCGTTTTATGACAGCTTACCCTAAGGCTAAGGTATATAATACAAACAAAAATAGCCTAACAAGACCGAAAATTATCTACAGGAAGGAAGAAACTCTCAGTGCTGCTCGCGTCTTTGCCATCAAAATGAGTTTCTAAATGCTTCACTCCATTTTCGTTTTCACAACACTTTGGGAAGGGCGCCATAGTGTCCGTCTTATAGATAAACGACTTGCTATAATTCTCTTTGGTTCGTTCTTGGTTGTTGTTTGCCGTGGACCTCAGGCCACGACTCCTTCCTCAGAGCTTTGAGGAACCGTTGTTAAGTAGCCTGATGCTGCTCTCGCGTCCTACACTGGTCCTGTGAATTATAATTATTACAAATTAGGTCTTTATCAACTTCTGTAAAATAGTGGAATTGTATGGTTGTGTGTCTGTTTTTTTTAGTTTTTTTTTAAAAGGCAGCTCCCATCCGTTTCGGGAATAAGCCTCGAAATATACCCAGAGTAGTGAGGAGAAATTTACTATTATAGGTGTTGACTCCCTCATTAGCCTAGTGGTCGTAAGCGCGACTGCTTCACTAGATGGGTTCAATTCCCAGGTCAAGCAAAGTGTTATTGGGTTTCTCTATGACAATCATAGTAGCAATTCGAAAAGTCAGAGGTGTGCCTTGGATTCGAATTCGAGACCATTGACTTGATGTTGTATGTGTTTACGGAGACGAAATCAATCTTAACTAGATTTATAATATAATTATAATAAATAATCTTTTTCGTCGCGTTTTTACGATCAAAGCAAGAAAGACTTGGCTAAAAATATATGTAACGAGGCGTTTTACATCTGTCCTGAGCAGAGATGGATCGCCAAGGCACTTATATAAATGTCAAAATACTCACGTTCTGGGCACCATGCTGATGTTAGTTTTCCTGCTGGAGTGAAGTCTTCTTGACGTGGACAAGGAGAGAGACCCTCGCGGTCCATGCGTAGAACTGCTGCGGCAGAGGAGGTACCTGAAGACAACATTGTGTTAAGAGGAGCTAACCTGAAGAAAGACTAACTTAAAGTACTACGTAGGTACAGGACACTCTCCGCCCCACCGTAAATTTAGGAAGGAGGTGAGCAAGGTTGGCAGTGCTCCACGAGGAAACATTGTGTTGGCAGTGGGGGGATTTTGACCCTTATACTACCAACCTAATATTCCTTTTTCATTTTGCAGGGTCAGCAACGCGCAAGTGACACTGCGTTGCAAGTGTCTTTAGGCTACGGTAACCGCTTACCATTAGGTGGGCCGTATGCTTGTTTGCCACCTTAGTAGTACCCCCAATTTCATTGTAGGGATTTTTGTATTTAGAACAAAGTTAATTGGGCATAAGAACATGCAACGAGATAACATATATTGTAAGTAACAAATGTACTCCTACGGACACTTACAGCTAAATCAGTCGATAGATTTGCTTACTAGGTAGAGGGTTTTGACATCTATCCATATATGTCAAAATTCTATCTCTAGTAAGCAAATCTACTGAATGGTTAGTTATTGGGAATGGCCGTAACTAGGCCCTACCTAGGCCATAAGGCACACATATTTTGCGCGTGTATATGTATAGATTTTTTTCTGATTTAGATCCGAAACTTTCCGTGGCATCTCCCGGCTCGGGACTTAGGACCTCACATTCAGCAGCCTATATCCTAAAATGACGTTGTTCGCCTCACTAGTTTAGTAATCACTTGCACGGTAAGCATGACTGCTGAGTGTTGGTGGGATAGAAAATAATAATAATATTTGGGACATTTTTTTTACACAACACCAACTAGTCCCAAACTAAGCAGAGCTTGTACTATGGTATTTGTGTTTGTCTGGGTGTTTCTTGTGTATTATAAGTATGTATTTACAAAAAAAAATAGTATATAAGTATTATATCCATTGTCTAGTCCCCATAGCACAAGCTCTGCTTAGTTTGGGACTAGATGGTGTTGTGTAAAAATGTCCCAAAAATATAAAAATAAAAAAAATATTATATGATGCTATTCACACAAATATATTTGTGTTAGAATGAACGTACCTACGTAAAATACCAACGAGGAAACGAAAAATCCTTTTACATAGAAACACAAGGCTTCCGCATGATATTCAAATGCCGCGGAAGGGTAAAACTATTTGAGCAATGTAAGATAGGCAAGGTCCTCGTACCAACACACACAGAAATTATTAATTGCGGTACATTTTTGGTATAGGTAGGTACTGCTTTTGTCTTTTAGTGACCGACTTTAAAAACATTTACAACGTGTTACAAAATACTCCGTAAAAAATATAATAAATTATCAAAGCCAAAAATTTGTCATGTCAGGGAACCAGATTAAGTATAATAATCTGGTAAATAACAGAAAGGCCTACGTACCTATTTTACCTAATAATTGTCTACTTCAATAGTTTTTATATTTTTCATACATAAATGTTGTTGTTTTCCTTTTTTTGGGATATGTTATACAGCGTTACTCCGGTTCTTAAATATTGTGAATGGACTCGTTATAAGGCCCCATTTAATCTCCTTTCGGATTTACGGGTAGTTTTGTAACACACTGTATATAATCGTCCGTTTTTTTATAGTACCACCACGCTATACAGGGTGGAAGGGACATCGACGCGCAACGGCTTACCATGACTTCTGTACATGATTCTGGACCCCCCTGGGTTGGAATTTTTCGTCGGCTTTTTCTTAAATTTTACGTTTTTTGCAGTTTTTTCAACTTTAAACTGTATAAAATCATTATTTCTATTTAACCCAATAAGAATTTTAATTAAAAAGTCATTAATTCACTTTTTTCACTAAAAAACAAAAAACAGCATTGTAAATTAAACTCGTAAGATCTTCTGGTCAGCTGTTTCCTTAGAGTTCACTTGCGAGTTAGAAAATTTAAGAAAAAGCCGACGATAAATTCCAACGCAGGGGCGTCCAGAATCATGTACTGAAGTCATGGTAAGCCGTTGCGCGTCGATGTCCCTTCCACCCTGTATATGGTATTAGTTTATTATCATCTGTTGTACTTGTTACCTTTCGGAAATCCTCAAGGATTGTTCGCCACCTGGGTAGGCGACAGGGTATACTTATCGGCCTCGTAACGACAAAAAACCACACTCGCCTTCACTTACCCTATAATTATGGGCATAAGATCCTAGCCTCGCATCCTAATTGAAGGCACGCGTACTGTGTATACATATCAGCATCCTAACCTTTTACAAACTTTCTTGAATCGACTTCCTGTCTAACCATATGTGGTTGAATATCAGTATTTTACATGAAGCGACTGCCATGAGACCTTCGTAATCCAATTTCGGGGAATCCGGTATCCTAAAAATAAACTGGTTGTCAGGCCTTTTCGGCCTTCTGACTAACACTTATGATTATCAACCATAGCAAGCGCAGCTTAAGTTTGCAGATCAATTGATCACTGTGTTCTGCCAAGAGTGAGGGGCTTGTGGCTGATACCAAAAAGTACCCATTATTTAAATTAAAAATAATGTAATGTCGATACCCTGAGGATAGACTGGTTATCAGGCTTTTTGGGCTTCTGACTACCATTAACGATTGCCATAGGTCTTCGTAAGACCACCGGGACTTATGGCTTTACGAGCTCTCCGAGGCACGGAGGGGTCTCGATGTGTCAAGAATGGTCACTCATCCACAGACTAACCGCGACTAGCGCAGCTTAACCTTGTAGATCGGTTCATCAGCTTATTTATTACTTAGCCACGAGCCCCTCCGGCTACTACTCTATCGATGAGTATAATTAAATGATCCCACATACTGGTCGATGCCCACAGAGACAAGTAGTTGTGATTGAATTATTAAAAAATGAGCTAATGTACAAAATGTTCCTTTTTTAGATACTTATTAATATAATAATTAATAAGAGTGATTATTGTAATACTTTATTTATCTAAAAATTAATGCTAATCATCTTTAAATGTTGTTTAATTATTACAATAAACCTATGAATCCACAAAGGTGCACGAATGTGCATATGTCAAACAAATCCTAAGGTGCACCATCGTGCAGGCGATTTTCAGGAAAACCAAGATTTTCCGATTTTTTTCAGTGTTTTTCCTGGGTACCACATTCCTCTATAAATACGAACTATATCATAAATTACAAAAAATATAACCTTTTTATGTCCGGTTGTAAAGGGATAAGGTGTCTTTATATTTATTTCAAATTCACTTTTCGAGGTTATGTCATACATATTTAGTATTTGGTAGTGATGTTGATAATCGATTATCCATAATCGATTATCAACATCACTATTACAGCATTGAGATGACAGGCAGCAAATGTAAATAAATCTTTAGCTTCATTCATTCATGATTACTGATTATTTGAGTGAGCTACCTTTGAGATAATTAAAATAATTTTACGTGTTTCGATCCATTATCAATAATCGATGAATCGATTATCAACATCACTAGTATTTGGTACGAAACGCTCAATTAAAAAAAAATAAGTGTATTCCATTACCTATTGAAATGTTTCCTGAAAATGCCACTCGTGCAGTACAAGGCTATAGGGTTGACACAACTGTTGAGGAAGGACAGGCAAAAGCCGATAATCCTCAGAGCATGCCACCAGCCATTGTAGTCTTCCTGCGCTGTAGGGCTGTGAAAAATAATAATATTACAATAAAATACACCATATAAGGTCGCTGGAAGAAGGAGAGAGAGTCACTGATGGTTGAAATCAAAGCAAATAAATATGATGTTGCTCCATATTTATATTTTGGCACAACCATCTCAGGAATTAATAAATTTACTTTTAGATCTAGCCATCGATAACTCGCATCACTGTCTGTTGGTGAAATATAGTGTAAAGTATGATGAGGCTGATTTGCCATTGGATAAAAGCCTGTGAAATAATAATAAATAAAAAAAAACAGACGGCGTATAACCGGTCCTTGTGGAACTCTATGGTGGAGGCCTTTGTTCAGCAGTGGACCACCTGTGGCGCTGATAATTATGATAATGATGATGATGATGACACCGTATACAAGTACGCCTTATATTTTATTTTGCTTTTAAAAAAACCCACACTAAAATGGGGGGTTACTATTGGGTGGGGACTACTCAAAAATGTAAAGCAGTCGCTGCCTAATCCTTCGAGGAACAAGGGCGTGATGTTAAAAGCCGAAATGTCGATACAACTAGTTTTAGCCGGCTAGAACTAGATAAACGGTCACAGGTGGTTAAACTTATAGATCTATCCTTCTTATATTAACAGTTGGGCACTGTTGTTTGTGTAGGTTTGTAAAAACTTTGTTTTGTTGATGGTGTTGGAAATGCTTTATGCCCCACCCACCGCTCCGGGGAGAGCGGTGGGGTGTGTCGGACTCCGCTCTGAAAAGAGCGAGTTACCGACTAAAATCAACCTCGGCGTTTCGCGTCACCACTTTAGTGCCGGGGCTACGGGAGCGCTGTAGCATTCGTCCGCAGAAGGTTTATAACAACTTAACCTAATTTCTACTTAGGTTGAAGAATGCTCTGTTCCCATAGCCTCCGCCGCAGCAGGTGCGAGAAGGAACCTACTAGTAGGTCAGGTTACCCTCTCTAGGTGGAGTCCGACACACCGCCTTCCCCGGGGCGGCGGAAGTCCATGAGGATTTTAAGTTTTTTGTGTTTAAAAATAAAAACCTAACAATCTAACCTAATTTACTAAGTTTAACCCCCGCATCACCTAGCTCTAGTTGGCTAAAACTAGATGAAACCGGACTTTGGGTTTTAGCCGTAACATTTATCTACTATTTTATTCTGTGATGTGACGTTAAAACGTCTTTCACCGCTATTCGACACATCACGTCGGTGTCGCTTGTCATTCCGCAATAATACAGGCATTGCTCACGTGCGAACCCTAACGTAAGGCGTTCTTGTACGTGACATCACGTGACGTCATTGGACAACCTTCTTTACTTACTCTATGTAATGTGTTTGGTTTCATAAAAACATTACATATTAAGTATAATACTATTTTAGGTGTTTGTTTATACAGTGTGTTTGGTAGAACGTTGAACATACGAAAATCGTGGTTAGTTGGGGTCATCTGCTACCCATTTGACCCAAATTACCTTGGCCGCACCGTTTTTTTTTACTTTTTTTAATTTCACAGAAAATTACCAGTTTTTTTTAAATTTAAATTCGAATATCTTTACTTGTGACGGGTAAAACAGGCACGATGTTGTTCTGTATTAATGTCTAATTGTAGCAGACTCTCATAAAATTATTGTTTGGTACAGATTTTAATGGGAAAAAAAGTTATGAGTATTTAAAGGTACAAAAAGATGTAAAAAAATAAGATGCATAACTTTGACTTGCATTAAAAAAAAACTGATAATTTTCTGTGAAATAAAAAAAAGTAAAAAAAAAACCGTGCGGCGAAGGTTAAATAATTTGGGCCCAGTGGGTAGCAGATGACCCCAACTAACCACCATTTTCGTATGTTCAACGTTCTACCAAACACCCTGTATATGAGAATTTATTTCTAAATATATTATTGTAAACCAAAGATAAATATTTAAATATAATGAGCAATTGCTGTTTCTTATCTATACTTCTACAAATATTAGGTATAAAAAGGTAAAGTTTGTGAGGTTGTAGGGAATCTCTGGATCTACTGAACCCATTTTGAAAATTCTTTTAGCAATAGAAAGCCACATTATTTGTGAGTGTTATAGGCTATATTTATGTATAATAGATGTATGTTATTAGGTGGTACATTGCAAGCCAGGGTGGGTCGCTAGTATATTATAAGTGTGTATTTAAAACAAAGTTCATGTATCGTATATTGAATAGTACCATAGTAAAAGCTCTGCTTAGCTTGGGACTAGACTGTCCTGTGTAGATTGTCCTGTAAATAATATTGACCCGCTTCAAAGGGATTAAAGGGACTTTTGAGAGAAAATGTAGCAAATATCCTTTTCCAAGGTCTAATTAAAATTTATCTCTCTAACCAATTTAATCAAAATCGTTGTAGCTGTTTAGGCTTGAAAGCGTAACAGAGAGACAGATAGAGAGATAGACAGTTACGTTCGCATTTATAATATTGGTAGGGAGATACAGTGTTCCGGGAGGAAACGTTGTGGGTTGGGGTATTTTGACCCTTATACTGTCATCCCAACTATTCCTCTTTCGTTTTACAGGGTCGGCAACGCGCAAGTGATACCCCTGGTGCTACAAGCGTCTATAGGCTACGGTAACCGCTTACCATCAGGTGGGCCGTATGCTTGTTTGTCACCTTAGTGGAATAAAAAAAGTAAGGATAGTAGGAATTATATGTAAAAGGTTACTCTATGTTGTGACGTAAGTGAATATAACTTTGACTGCACGTTTTGTGTAGCGGATAAGATGGTCACATCGCTACTACCGTTGTTGGCCCGGGTGTCGTGGGTTCAATTCCCACCTAACACAAATAGTTGTGTGAGCCATAGATATTTACAATGGATATAATGCTTATATACTTTTTTTTTTAATAAATACTTATAATATATAAGAAACACCAAGACAAACACAAATACTTATGTTCAGTCAGCAACGAAAGTCGCTGAACATAACAATATTTTGAAAACATCACAGCTCCAAAACTTGTCCAGAGGTTTTTTCTAATAAGGTAACCTGAATATTGAATGGTCATCTATGCAATTATTTCGTATAACCTTCACAGGTCAGTAACTTCACACTTATTAAAAATCATATTGAAAATTGTAACATGTTCAGCGACTTTCGTTGCTGACTGTTCATCACAGAAGTATTTGTCTTGTTGGAATAGAACGCACAATCCCGTGATTAGCAGTCCGACACATGAACCATAGACGATTGACATCGTTAAGTTAATGACGAATCAATAAAATTGGGGCTTACGAGTAATAAAACCACATCATGAAGACATGAGACGGCAGGAAGCATGCAGCGAACACTAGTACGAAAGCCAGCACCGTGACCGCAACCTTCCTCCTTGCCCGCATCTGAAAAGTAACAAGGTATCTTCTTAATACACTTTTATTATCCTCACTTGTTACTAACTAAATAACTATGGCTATCTTTTTGTATTTTTTCCATGCTAAGATTTTAAAGTTATTTTAGCCAAGGAAAATGCAAGAACGTCAACGTCACCATAAAAAAGAAAGTTTTGAAAGTAGGAAATCACCTATTCAAATAAGCCGAAAGATACTCCACTAGAATTAATTGCCACCAACGATCCGCAAAAAACAGTTAATGATGTTAATGATTACTTCGCAAATGTAGGCCGCACACTAGCTGAAAAGTTCACACGCAATAATCCCGGCCTAGAATACACCGTCCTATTATATCCCCTGGGTGTCGTAAGAGGCAACTAAGGGATTTACCGGAAGATGGGTAGCAGCGTCCTCCAAGTATTACTTCCACCTACTGCGATCGCTAACCCGCCTGCCAAGCGTGGCGATTATTGGCAAAACCCCCTCTGGGGGGCCTATGTCCAGCTGTGGACGTTAAAAAGGCTGATGTGAGTAATTGGGTTGCGGAGGTCTGATGACAGTCGCTTTGTGTAAAATACTGATATTCAGCCGCATCTAGTTAGGCTGGAAGCCGACCCGAACATAATTGCGAAAATGCTTGGAGTATAAATAACTTGGAAGCTAAATTTTACCCATTTCCCGGTTTCTGACTAAGCTGTTCTTTTACATACATGTTTAGTTTGGATGACAATGATAATTTAGCTACGTGACGTCATTTTAAATCCAATATGGTGGACTCGCGGTGGATTTGCTGAGAGGAATAAAACAATAAAATAACGTTACAATAAATTTCAAATTAGGTTTTTTAGCTTTTTTTAAACTAATATAATGTTCTGCATCAAAACAACGATAACTTGCAAGAGTTGAAATACTAATAGTATTTTACCTGTCTTTGGGTTCCCTGCATTTCTCCAGGCACGTTTTGGGTGCTGAGGACTAGGTGCCGCGCCATCAGGATGTAGAACAGAGCTATGACGGCCAGCGGCAAGGAGTAGTACACCAAAAACCTCATCAGGACGATGCCTCGAGGATAACCTTCACCCCACTCCACTGGGTATGGGTAACATACTAGGAACTGTAAAAAAAAGCATGAATAGTGTATTTTAGACCATGTTAGAAAACATTTAAAAATGCATGTCTATGATACATTTCGCAAAAAAGAATCGAGAAACGTCGTTGTTTATCATAAAAATGAAAATGAAAATTTATTTTTATAATTCCATTTTAAAAATCGTCTTTTTTAATCTGTTCTGCAAATGTCTAAAACGCCATTCGCCATATTGGGTTTGGACGTGACGTCACTCCGATAGATTTTTGTTGTGCTTTGTGTTGATGTTTACTAACGGAGTGACGTCACGAACAGTGAACGAACGAAAACGTCACGATCGAAACAGCGTGGCCGAAACAGCCGGAAACGCAGGGGGCGTTTCCGTCTAAAATTCTAAATCATACATAAAAAATAGTTATAAGGCATATTTCGGCTTCAAATTGGAAAAAGAAATACTGGTTCATTACGACCTCAGGATTTATTTTTCAAAAAAGAACAGTTTTCAAAAAAGGGTGTAGGTTATTATTGATGTATAAAGTAGTACAAGCCGCGGTCAGTCGGAGGATGGGTGACCGTTCTTAACATATCCACCGTCGTATGTCGTAGGTACATAATAATATGCCGTCAGTCCCTGTTGTTACACAAACACCTTCGACAATCGTTAGTGGTACCTAGTCAGAAGCCAAAAAAGCTTGACAACTATATGCTACTGTTTGTTTTCCATTATTGTATAAAAATAAAATAAAAAATAAAATAAAACTAGTCTATTCTCAGGATATCGGTATTGCCTAGAAATTGAGTTGTGTATGGTCTGATGGCAGTCGCCTCGGGAAAAAAATTGATATCAGCTTCAGGTTAGACTGGAAGCCAACCTCAACAATTGGAAGAAGGTTCGAAGGATGATGATGATGAAAGTAAAACTATGAAGCATAGGATTAATTAATCTGTACGTTACATATCATCATCATCAACCCATATAATGTCCCACTGCTGGGCACAAGTCTGCTCTCTTATTGAGACGGATAAGGCTATAGTCTAGCTGGCCTAGTGCGGGTTGGCAGACTTCACAAACCGTCGAAAAAATCTCTAAGGTATGCAGGTTTCCTTACGATGTTTTCTTTCACCGTTTAAGCAAATGATAATTAATTATTAATACGAAAAGTCAGAGGTGCGTGCCTTGGATTTGAACTCGAGACCTTCGACTTGGCAGTCGAAAGTACGTTACATATCTATGTTAATCTTACGTAGATTATGTTATGCTTAATGAGATAGCGTAAACTAGGTCACTGCAGCTTCGAGCTGGGATCTCCAGATTATCGATAATGCACAAAATAAAATTGAGCTTGATACCTTTTTTCGGATTTACGTCCATCGGCAAAATATCCGAGAGTTTGCAAGCAAAAACTTTTTTACTTTATCGTATTTTCCAGTAAAGTAAAATAATGAAAAACTCAACCAACATTCCTCTCATAATAATCTGTTTTCATAGCCACAAATTACCCCAAAGTTTTGACATAATTTCCTATTTGACTTCGTCAACGGTCCCATTTACGGGCCCTCGGAATTAGTTACCTACATTACAATTATGTGATATTTAATCAAACCAAAAATACATGTCTCCATCAAACACAAAAAAAAAATTTTTTTTCATTTACTTTACAATTTTGATTTAATCACAGATTCAAAGATTTATTGCAATCAGGATTGATCTCAATTTATCAACGGTTTTTTTATTAGGTATTTAATTTTAAAACAATTATTATGTGTGTTAACAATCTGTAAAGACTAAACATCAAGTTACAATTTGAACGACTCAATTACTTTGAACCAATATTCACAAACCGGTGTTCAGTTTTGTAATTACTCGCGGTGAAATATTTTAACCTCAAGTTATAACCCAATTACGAACCCCAAACTAACCTTAACTTGGATTGGATGGGTTTAGAACTATTTAAATCCGGCAATTTATAATTTATTACTGTATTATATATCTGTTAAATTTGTTATATTTGAATAACTTTTATCATGAATTTTGTTTGAGTGATTGATTTTAACGATGATGATTAGTATTAAGTAGTAAATTGTGAATGTAAAAACTTTTCTTTACATATTTACCATCCTCCGAGCGTTTTCCCAACTATATTGTGGTCTTTCAGTCTAACCAGATGCGGCTGAATATTAGTATTTTACACGAAGCGACTGCCATCAGACCTCCGTAACCCAATTTTTAGGCAATACTGATGTCCTGAAGATAGATTGGTTGTCAGACTTCTTGGGCTTCTGACTACCTATTATCATAGGTTTTTTTAATTTAATTTAATTTTATTTGGAATAACAAACAATTACATAATTGAAAATACAAAAATAAGACTCAAAACTAACAATTATGATATCAACAGCGTTAATCACAGTATACATAAAGAATTAACACGCGCTGCAAATTTTAATAATAGTAGTAAGTAAAATAAAACAAAAAATAGTGAAAGTGAATTTTCGTATGACAAGCGGGATCGACGTCTTTTCGTGCTTTCCGAGGTACGAAGGAGTCTCGATGTGTTAAGAATCCCTTCAACAGACTAACCCCACCAGTGGGACGGCTTGGTGCGGCAAAGATAAATAATTCGAATAATGCCAAATATTTATTTATTATTATGTATTTATTCTTTTATGTACCTGTGTAGTGGGATTGACGACGAATGCCCGCACGTATGACCCCATGTAAGCGGGGGTGGCGAGTAAAGCTGCTAGTACCCATATACCGATTGCTGTTGCTACGGTGAGCCGCGTCGCTCGCTTGCTGCCTCCTGTCGAGAAGAAAATGCTAAAATTATTTTTTATACTAACTTACACTTACTTACTCATGGCTGAGCAATAACTAAGCTGATTAACCAGTCAAAGTCAAAGTCAACATAATTTATTCAAAGTAGATTTCTATGTAGGTATTATAGTATCTACTTTTTTAACGTAATTTTGAAATTTAAGACAGCCCCTAAAACGCCCACCCTTCACCGCCTCCTAGTGTTTTAGATGGGAAGAAGAAACAGCGAAACAAACTCCTTAGCAACACATTTCTGTCTTGTAATTTATTCATATAGCGGTAAAATTATATCAAATAAGACTTTATGTTGCTTAAATTTACTTTTCTATTGCTATATGTCAGCCATTGCACATGTTTTGGCTTCAAAGTTAAGACTCAACCATCATTATAGAGTAGCCAGCTTCCTCTTTAATTTAATTATATTGGTGAATTGATGAGCCCCGGCCAATTGGGCCATTCTTAGACCCTTCCGTGCCTCAAAGAGCTCTCAAAGCTAGTCTTGGTTGCCATACAAATACATATGACAATCATTAGTGATATTCAGAAGCCCAAAAAATCTTGATAATCAGTCTGTAGGTGCACATTATATGCACACACAAATATACATACCGATGTGTTACACATATACCTATGTAACTATAGTACTTATGTAAGGAATGAGGCGACGTGGGGGGTCGCCAGTTATCTGTTGTGCCGTGTACAGTCCACTTGTATTTTATGATCATTATATTATTATATATTAATATTATATTTCCTGTGCGTGTATAATTTGGAGGCCAAAAGGTAACTCCTGTTGGACACCGTACCCCGTGCATTCACTAGAGACTGAATACGTCCTCCTGAACATTCTTACACAATTACTCATATCCTACAAGTTAGTTTACGGAGGTCTGATGACAGTGGCTTCGTGTAAAATACTTATACTCAGACACATGTAGATAGACTGGAAGCAGACACCAACATAGTTGGAAACTTGGAGGATGATGACTGCGCAATTCAATATTAAAATACGGATGGTACAGACCAGCAGGTCAACCAAAACTGTCAAAATATCCCAATTGAAAATGAACCATATTTTTTTGTATTAAAGTTGAAAATGCATCAAAGAAATAAAAATACTTTTTCGGACTTTATCGCGTATATTGATATTATTAATCCCGACGTTTCGGATCCTTTACAGCGAGCGTTACTTACGTTACTTCGAGCATCCATCGACTTTCCTTCGCAAGAATTTGTGGTTTATCAAATCTGATATAATTCTGGGCCTTGTCAAGTGTATGTTCACAAACTGCTGACTTCTTGAAACGGCGGTGTTTGACATCGGCGATGTGTTCTTTTACGCGGGTCCCTATGCTTCTTTTAGTTTGGCCTATATATGAGAGACCGCAATCACAATCAAGCTTGTATACGCCCGCATCTTGTAGAGGTATATGGCACTTGACATGTAACAATAAGAAATGTAGGGTAGCTGTCAGTAATTATACCATCAAGACGCCCACCACCTCAGTCTACCCGTGACCATGGACGCTGTAAAGGGTCCGAAACGTCGGGATTAATAATATCATATACGCGATAAAATCCGTAAAAAGTAGTTTTATTTCAATGTATAATATTCGCGTAAATGTCAGAAATCAATATCCATCAAAGAAATTTGACAGATTGGGGTAGTTTGATGTGCTGTACAAAACAATATTGGGTTCTTTGATTATATACTTGTCTAGATGGAGCAATGCAAACAAACGACACGCGAAAACTGGGGCCAAATTGCGTGATATGTGTGAGTACCGCTTGTGTACTTATTGTAGTCAAACTGTCAAGGTGTGCGTGTTTAGGGATGCCTGCTCCAAATTATTAACTTACCTTTTCTCCTTTATTTAATGGGATGACAGTTAAACGAAATAAGCTGAATAAAGTAATTATTTTGTAGGTTAGTGTTTTATTTATTTTAATAAAAACAAAAAATACAATGAAAAAATATATACAGCAATTTATAGATCAAAATCCATCTCTTTGTATTTGTTTTCGAAATATTTTTTTTTTTTATATTTCATTTCGTGTCCGCTGTATAATGTCTCTCCAGTCTTAAGAAATCTGAAACCCAAAATATTAGAAAGAACTAACAAAATACTATTTAGTGAATGACTTCATTTATTTTGTGAAGGCATTCACTTCACATTTCATTTTTTTATCATTTACTGATCAAATAAATTATGTAAGTATTAAAATAATAAAATTTTCTCCTGATCGAAAGATGATGACTGATATTTGCATTTTATCTCCCATAGTTTCGCCAAATCTCCCTTGTAATAAATTGACAACACCGGCTAATCTGTCGAACCTACAAATTAACGAATTGAAAAATCATGTTTTCATAAAATAATAGAGGTTAAATAACAAAACTTACCGATGTAATGTGATCTTAGTGTAATTATACGGTTTTCCCACATAATTGCGACACAATTTGACAGCACATACCGACATAATTAATTATTTTTCGAGAACTCCACACCCTGAAGTGATCCAAATGACACTGACGTAAGTGAGAAGAGAGTCTACCAATTTTAGTAGACTTTATTTGGGCCGTTCTGTACGTGTCAATGTGGCATCTAGACAAGTATATAATCAAAGATTGGGTTATAAATAGGATGTTTCAAATACGGTCGACAGGTGGCGCTCAGATGTCACGACCTATGTCAGAGTGCATACGTTTGTAGAATACCAGAATACGTGAGTCGTGTTTTGTTTTCCTCAAAATGCTACATTTTTACCCTTCGCACGCACAGGAGGGTTATGCTTTCAGCCATGACGTATGTTTGTGTTAACGTATATTGGGCCACATTAATCTTGGGGAGACCATTTCGTGGTGGCAAGGGACGGGTACGAATATTTAATGTAAGTGCATCTCTTAAATGTAGATGGTGCTGGTGTTGTAAATGTTGATAAAAATTGCTCACTCAATTTCAGAGGACACGATACTTAAGCTGATTAATCTGTAGTGTAATGTGTGTTAGTAGTGATAGCCTAGTCATATGGCCATTGGACTGCCAAGTCAAAGGTTTCGAGTTCGAATTCAAGTCCTTATTCTTATTCTTAGTCATGTGCGTATTAATAATTAATTTTCACTCGTTTAAACGGTGAAGGAAAAGATCGTGAGAAACCTGCATTCCTAAGAGTTTATTCTCGACGGTGTGTGAAGTCTGCCAACCCGCAGTAGGCCAGTATGGTGGACTATAGTGGAGACCGGTCCAGTAGTGGGACAATATATGTAACTTGACGATGATGATTATGTGTATTACCTACAAGATTAAATTTTTTTGTAATCATATAATTATCTTTTTGTATTTTTGGCATTTTCCATGCTAAGATTTTTAAAGTTATTTAGCGAAGGAAAAACTCGATCGCGGGTGGTTAGGTACACCAGACGCTATGACTACTAAGCCACTACTCGCGCTGGCTTAATGGACATAGGTATCATGTAATTACTTAATCACTCGCTTACACGGTGAAAGAAAACATCATGAGGAAAAGTCTCCAAACTTGCATTTTTTTTTATGGGATAGGGGGCAATGGAGCAGACGGATCGCCTGAATGTAAGCGATTTCCGCCGCCCACCACCAGACGAGTCACAAGCGCGTTGCCGGCCTTTAAAAGGGAGTACGCTCTTTTCTTGAAGGTTTGAAGGTCATAGAATTAGAATAGCGCAGTAGACGCCTAAATGAGGATAAGTATGAGAATGATTCTGAGAAGAGGATCGTACCCAGCAGCAGTCACTAAATCAGTTGATGATGTACATCACTATAATACTGTGTTAATAATACAAAGTGAACCTTTCCAAACATTTTCAGCCAAATATATTTCAGGCTAAAAACTAACTCGTTTCAGTAAAACAGTAAAGTAAACTATATCTTAGGTTGAACAATTAAATTATTATTTGTCCAGTTTAATTTTTATTTTATCTTGGTAAACCAAGTTGAGCGTTCTCGAATCTATTAATCGGAATGATTCTATCTGAGCGTAGGTTTGTTTAATAAAAATATTGAACTTTACCACCAACATTTCGAGGTTTAAAATCATTTGGAGAAATTTGACAGTTTTGTTTAAACTGATGTGCTGACGACTGTACTATAAAAACCTATATATTCACCTATTTATCTATCAATTTACACAAAAAGACCCACTTAAAACGATCAAAATTCTCAATAAAACAGTTTTCCATCACAAATAACAATTGACATTGTTATTGTCATTGTTTAGTGTTGCCATAAACCAGAGGCGGCAAACAGTTGCCAGGTAAATAACAGAGATCGTAACTCAGAGAGATTTATTCCCAACCTTACAAGGTAGGTATAAAGAAAAATTAACTGGCGTTTTATGTGTAGTTTGTAAATACAAGGTAAGGGGGAGAGAATTACGTTTTTGCTTAGGTAGCTCTTATGGGGAACGTTATAGTGTTTGTGATTGTGAATGAATTGAAGCGTTTTTATTTGGGTCAATGGAAGACCAGTTTCAATTGATTAAGGGCAATATTTATATAATATATTACGAGTAGGTATATAAAAACAATTGCTGTTTGTCACTCCCGCTAAAATTCAAAAAGTGCTCGACAGATATTGATGTATTTTTTTGTGTATTTGAGTGGGTATCTTGATGGTTTAGATCTATAATTGGATTCGGTAGGTGGCGCTGCAATCCAGTTGCAGGACAGCTAAGTAGTGTATGTATATTTTATATTTAGTGTTAATTTTTGAGATGGACACTAAGAATTCTAACTTAAGCTAGTTTCAACCTATTATAATTAAATATGTGACGAAGTAACCACTCGCTCATGTGTTTCTTTTAATTTAAAATAAATCCGAATTTGACTTTGCTGCCAGACACAATATTAACTTTGATTTTTATAGAACTTATATTTTAATATATTCAGTAGGTTCCACTACTACATGGCCTTTAAACATACCAGCGAACTGTGGGTGTACAAAGAACATGTCAGCCTAAACTTTCGAAAAATATAGTATGTTGTTAGTTTTGATTTTTTGGCATAGTAATGTCAAAATATCTTTAGTATGTAAGCTACACTTAATTTGCTAATCCTATGTCTGGACTTTAAAAGAGACTATGATTCTCTGACTTTGTTTCGGTTTTTCTTCTCAGAGGTCGTCAGTTAGAAAATGCCGGATTCATCTAGCTTAAAAAAAATTAAAACATTGACTTGTAAAAGTGTCTTTAAAAGATCTATTTGCAGAAATAAATATAATTTATCATCACTTAGTGAAACTTGTTAACTGATACTCGCTTCAGTTGTCTCTCTAGCTAAAAAGCGTTTGGAATAAGAGGCGATCTTTTTATCACTTTTGGAAATTTGACAGCGATAAAACTTTTAATCCTGCAACAATTTCTCGCTAGTTTCGGCATACGGGGGTAAAAATAAAATGGCGACATTGGGAAACTGTTTTGGAATCTATTCATATTTAGAACTTCTAGAATTTTATAAATAGAATCATAGTAGGTATGTATAATCATCAAGAAGGTTGTAAGAGATCGCTTTTAGCGATAAGAATAAGACCGCTGTGATTTAAAAACTTGTACTTTGCATTTGTTTATGGTGTGCAACAAAGAATACTTTATCGAATAACTATTTAATCAAATTGAGGGGCTCATGGCTAATTATAACCTTGCTGATCAATCGATCAGCAAGGTTAAGCTGTGCTATCCGTGGTCAGTCTGTAGATGGGTGACCGTTCTTAACACATCGAGACCACTCCGTCTCTCGGAGAGCACGTAAAACCGTAGGTCCCAGTTGTCATATGAACAGTTATAACAACCGTTAGTAGTAGTCAGAAGCCCAAAAGCTTGACAACCTAGAAATTCGGCTGCGGAGGTCAACCTGAAAATACGCCGCATCTGGTTAGACTGGAAAATGTATGGTTAGAAAAAGATTGGAGGATATCTATTGTAGGTATTTATCAAATTCAATTTAGTCCAACTTATGGCAGTTTCACTCCGTACACATTCAACTTATTATTTTAAGTTGTAGCGCATGAGTTGATTCCTTCTTTCAAGTATAATGATGACACTTCAGTTCACGCGAGACCAATTGCCGTGAAAGATATTTTTCTCAAATTATTTCATTTCCTTTGAAAAGGAAGCTACCAAGTTAGAATGTTCCTTGAAATTGTTCTTTGTACTTTAACCTTATTGTGAAGTAATTGCGAAATAAATGCATCTTGTTGAGAGGTTGAAAATAAGAGAAAAATTTACTTGTGAGAAAAATTAAAATGCCAAGCCAAGCAAGGGCCTTGGCATTTTAATCTCAAAGTATTTGTAGGGTATGATGTTGTGTCGTCAGTTGCCCATTGCACTTGGCTCTCCGGGAGGGTCTATCAATCGACGTCCGCGGTGGGATTCCTGTGATCCCACCACTATGCGGAAGGTGGTGGTGGTTGGTTAAATCGGTATGCTGGCCACCTGGCCGGAGAGCCAGACATAACCATCCCACTTCCCCGAGCGGGGCGGAATGCATAAAGTGCATTTCCCCACTCGAAGAAAAGGAGATGATTTAAAAAAAAAATTGCACATCAAATGTGTCTATAGTGGAGTGTTCCAAAATTAAAATGTTTGAGATCTGAAAGATATCACATCATACCAGGCACATAGCTAGCCTGGTTGATCTAATAGTTATGTTTTTGTTTTGACGTCGGTAAACGAGCAGACAAGTCACCTGATGGTAAGTGGTAATCGCTAACCGTGGACACCGCCGTCATGAATGCAACACTGGAGGAGTTGCTGATTCGTTCTTAGTTCTTAAACCTCTTAAGAGCTTTATATATAACGCTGATTAGAGAACCAATATTATAGTGCAATGTGAAAACCTCAGTAGAAACTTTTCAATAAGAGACATAGAGGTATGGACCATGGAGCTCTTATTCTTGTTATGGGGTTTAAATCTCAGTAGCAGCTCGGAGTTTAGATTTGTGTCCTGTTAATGGCAATTGTGAGTGAGTGTGAGACACATGCACATAAACTCAAATGGAGATGGGCAGGCCATATTGCAAGACTGCAAGATAATAGATGGGCCAAGAAGATGACGTCTTGGATGGGACCGCTTGGCAAACGTAAGCGAGGACGACCACATACACGCTGGGAAGACGAGATCATACGCATAGCCGGACCGCGTTGGCTTGACGTAGCGAGAAATAGAGAAAGCTGGCATTCTCTGGAGGAGGCCTTCACCTCAGGGGTTCTCAAATATAACCTATAATTTAAAAAAAAAAAAAAAAATATTAATGTAAATTTAGAGAAATATAAGGCTTTTTTATTTTTTTTTTATTTTTTTTATAATGGCAATTGGCTCGCCCCCTATTACCTTGGACCTTAACGTCGAACTGTGGGTATACAATTAGTACACCTCTGCCTAACTCTTCGGAGAGTACAGGCGTGATGGTATGTTATATTTTTATGTGTGATTATCACACCCGCTTCCAGGCCCGTAAACACCTACGGCGTGAAAGTTTCAGAAAACAAAGTAGCTAATAAGTCTTCTTAATTAATTATCGAAGCATTTCAGGGGCACGTAAACGAACTCGTAAGCCTCATAACGGTTCGCGTCGCGGCTTATAATCTAAACGTTACTTAAGATGAATATGTATGACCCGTATTACTGAGGAGTTTGACGTCAAATAACACGGACGTATTGACAGATTTCAGACTAAAATAGGTAAAACGATCAACAAAAGAGTTAGGTATGTAAGCAGATAATTTTATATCTGTGTGTCATGATTTCCAAATATTAATTTATTATAATATAAAAAAAAAGTATGTCGTTTGACTTAAATAATTCTTATAATGAATTTAATAGGATCTCATTTGACAGTTAACGTTAAAGTACCTACTGATTTGAACGAAACTCAAAAACATGTTCGAAGCTGCTATCTAGTTTTTAAGTTAGTCTTAGTCAAGCCTCGGCATCGAAAGGTAGTCTTCAAGGAATACTTATAATATTAAACTAATTTATTGAGGTTATAGTATAGTATTGTGGATCGAGGGTATTTTGTTGTACTGATATAATTATATTATTATTACGTTTTGTTAAAGGGCAAGTTTGGAAATACAGAACTCTAATTGTATAAAAAGGTGTATTCATTTCATGTGTTTTGATAAAGATTGTGTAATGATGTATAATGAAATATGTGTCAAAACGCAAATGGATCTCATTAAATTTAATAATTCATGCCTAGAAGGTAATGTAGCCACTGAAATTATTGGGCAAATAGGTCTACTGCAGTTTAACAACGCAGTAGTGATACTGGTGTTGCCGACGTCTACAGTTTGCGGTTGCCACTTCCCTTTAGGCGGCCCGTATATTTCATCTTATCGGCCCGTATATTATTAATTACAATAAAAAAAACGGGTTCACGCACGATTTATAGCAATTTAGGATCACGGTCATCGAAATCATTAGAAATACGAAGGACCGTACCCGAAAACGTCTACCTTCAACCTATTTAAATTAGATTAGACTATTAATGAGAAAGAGAAGGAACCGCAGCGCATCGGCAATCATCCCATACATACCAGACAGACAGACATGTTGGTTTATTTCTAGTTTAAAATTAGAACATAATACTTTTCCGACTTCGTAGCGTTCAAAAACGCTTAAAAATCTAAACATTTTATTTTTTATTGAGGAATGCTATAAAAGAACACACCTGGTCATTACGTAAACGGAAGGAAACTTACTTGCTAACGTTGTTAGCAATAACAGTAAACTACATTTAAAAGTGTTTCAACGTTCGTATTACGTGTATAAGTAGTCAGAGAGTCAGTGCTTCACAATAAAAGCATCTTCGGTTGTCTTTGCTGGGCGAAAAACAGCTTTTCATGAATCATAATATCATTCACATTAGAAAATTGTTACCTAAGGATTTTCTATGGTTTCTATCGATGGGTTCTAAATATGAATTGATTCTAAATTTGAAAATAGAGAATTGAGTTGGTAGAAAACATAATATAATATTGCTGTATAATATGCAGTTTTTTTCGACATTTTCCTGCACCGTAATAATTAATATACGCACATGGTTTCGAAACGTTAGAGGTGCATGCCTTGGATTTGAACTCGAGACTTCGAACTTGGATTTTGTTTTAGTCTTACTTTATTTAAATTTATTTCATTATAACGGTGAAGGAAAACAACACGTTTGTGAAGTCTGCCAACCCGCATTAGGCCAGCGTGGTGGACTGTAATCTAATCCCTCTCATTCTGAGAGGAGACCCGTGCCCAGCAGTGGGACAATATATGGGTTGATGATCATAACGATTTTGAGTTAATTAGCCAAATTACAACGATAATTAAAAGTAAGTTTTCCACGCGGACCAAGTCGCGCCAAGAAGCTAGTTATTAATAACAAAAAAATATTTATAGACAATCATATCATCATCATCCAAGCCTAATGTTTTACTATTAAAACAATCGTTTCCGCGCATGCTCAGTACGGATATAATCGACATTGTAAACAAGACATTTCGTGAACGTTACCATGACGTTTCACACTTGAGAAACGTTGGGAGCATACAAACTTTCCAAGTCATAAATCTTGCAGTAAGATTATTGGATTAATGCATGTGCTCGCGGCGCCAACAAACTTCGATCGTAATGTTCTTATTGGTACCGCAATTCAATATTTAATGTTGTAGAACACAACCGAATAGTGAAAAGGTGGGTTGGCAGTATAATGGTCAAAGTCCCCCCACGCCAACACAACGTATCCTCACGGAGTTCTGGCAATCTTGCACACCGTAAGGAATACAGTGTAACTATCTTTTTGTATTTTTTGGCATTTTCCATGCTAAGATTTTAAAGTTATTAAGCAAAGGAAAAATTCGAAAAATTCAGGATTCGAACCTGCGTCTTCTGGTTAGGTACACCAGACGCTATGACCACTAAGCCACCGCGATACCTACCCGCCATGTCGAATTTTGCCTTCGCTTTCTGAATTTACGTCTTTATGGTGACGTCAGTGACACCTATTGAAAAGTAAGTATTTTGCCTCAACCGACACAATTACTTTACAGTTAGTACAATGTCGAACAATGCCACCTTACCGTTTAATACAGTGTAATTTCACTTCGATGTATAAGAATGGTCCATCCATACACAGGCTGACCTTGGCTAGCGCAGTTTAACCTTCAGGTAGGTTGATCAGCGCAATTGTTACTTAGCCACGAGCCCCTCTCCCACGAGCCCCTCTCCCACGAGCCTTTCCCTCTGTTATATAAAATATCGTAAATATTTATACTGTATTCCCCGAAGGGCTAGACAGAGGTGTACTAATGTACACCCACATTTCCCCGGTATGTTTAGGTCTCATGTAATAGGGAGCGAGCCTATTGCCATTAACCGGGCACAAATCCAGACTCTGAGCTGCTACTGAGAATTTCATAGAAAAACCCAATAACACTTTGCTCAACCTGGGGATTGAACCCACGACCTTTAGCGTAGCAGTCGCGCTTAGGACCACTAGACTAATGAGGCAGTCTGTTTATAATATCTTAATTATTATAAATTCTCTCGCTCCACTAGCTCATCTAGTTGTGTCTGGTATCTCCCTCAGTGGTATCAACTCGTAACCGCAATTCGGTCGTGAAGCTGTCTACAGAACGATGTACTATGTAAATATTGACTGCTGAATCTCAGTTCGTTAGTAGACGAACAATAACATTGAGCACATCGTTGTTTCAAGCTAAAATATGCTTTACGTAGAACAACTGATAATTGGGCTTCACCACGGAATAGATTAATCAGGTACTACCTTATTTATCTATTCTGTGGGCTTCACGATCCTTGACAGGATTTGGTGATTTCAATAAATTATTATTGAAGGTTTGCGTTGTGAGCAAATTTATATACGATGACGTTTGTGGTTTACAAGTTCGCGTGCCGTGTTGGTCACGAGATTGTGGATTCGATTCCCACAGAACACCAATATTGATTATGATGAATATAAGTGTTTGTCTGGGTATTTCTTATGTACCTATTATAAGTAGGTATTTACAAAAACATATAGACCGACACAGTTGGGAAAAGTGCCCGAGGATGATGAGACGGGAGATCACGAATAAATATATATAATATATGTAATATATAATATTTATACCACTATGGTGGCAAATAAGCTTACGACCCACCTAATGGTAAGCGGTTACCGTAGCCTATAGACGCTTGTAACACCAGGGGTATCACTTGCGCGTTGCCGACCCTATGAAACGAAAGAGGAATAGTTGGATGGGCAGTATAAGGGTGAGGAATAGTAGGGTTGGTAATAAGTCCCCCACTGCCAACACAACGTTTCCTCGCTGGAAAATATTATTACATATTTTTTCTATTGAAAATAAATGTGTCGCTGTCTTTATCATAATTATGGCAGCCTGTCAAAGAGAGAAATCAAATAAAATCGGGATCAATATTTTGTATGAAAATGTTCCCAGTATCCACTCTAAACCCATTCAAAGGTTGTGAGAAACCGCGGCAAACTCTGGGTTTACGTAAATTTATCTATTTATATAAACATCCATATAACTATCTTTACACGCGATTATTTGGCCGCTAAACATATTATACATACCTCTTATACACATGGGTAACAGTCTTATTTATATGTACTGTAGAGGTCGCTACCAGGAGTCAGCATATGACTGGCTGGTTTAAGAAGAAGTAATCATTTGAATTTGATTGTAGACTGTTTAGTCAAAGTGATTAATGGTTTCTTTGAATAAGCCTCCTAGGATCCCATCAGGATCCTACAGTACCTACTGTAGATGATGATGATGGGATCCTAGTAGTTTATATTATTATATAAGACTATAGTGTAGGTACACGTATAGTCTTATATAATAATATAAACTGGCTTAACACATTGGTTATTACAACACATTTAGATATAAACAGAAAGAAATAAAAAACGGAATCCAAATTAGGGTCATTTTTCAAAGTATCTGTCTAGACGTGTTACAGTTTTACAGACTATTTTACGGAAAGAAACTAGTCTTGTTTATGCCTGTCATAAAAAGTTGAAGTCTCAAAAAGTGTCAGTTGGTTACGACACGGCGCTACGTCACATTCACGCCCGCCTATAAAAAAATAAAAAAATGCTAGGATCGGGAACAGACGCTTTTTCAAACTTCCCGCCATAAATTTCGTACTGTTTTACAAGTTCCAAATTCAAATTTTCATAAGATTAAAAAAAGCTATTTTAGTAGAAAAACACGCCACAAAGTATGGCGGAAAATTAATAAGTAATTTTTTTTAATCCACTAAGGTGGCAAAAATAAGCATACATAGGGCCCACCAGATGGTAAGCAGTTACTATAGACTATAGACGCTTGTGACACCAGGGGTATCACTTACGCGTTGCCGACCCTATAAAACGAATAGGAACAGTTGTGTTAGCAGTATAAACTGCCAACACAACGATTCTATGTATTATTAAAAACTATTCTAGAATTAGGTACCTATTAAATATCAATCAGCTTTTTATGTATTGTAAAAATTTCAAATTTTCAAACGCTTTATTTATACCTGCTATCCAGATTTTTACAAGCGAAATTGCAGACAAATTTATTCTTATAGGTTTAAAAGAAAAAAAGTGTATCTACTTACAGCATTGTGTTTTTTGCGAATAACAAAATAGCGGAGCGCCGACGAGCGACGTCTCAAAAATGTTTGTAAGGTAAAAAAAAACTAAAATGAATACCTCTAATTTGAACTTTCGTAAATTCAAACACTGGATGTTCCACCTTAAACGAAGATATTTCGACTGGAATGTAATGCAAGGAAATTAGCGCTTAACAGCTATTTTGATTATAAATAGCTTTTGTATTTCAGAATATTATGAAAATTTACTATGCTTAATTTTCTCAAATATTTCGAAGCATTGAGATAGTTGAGATAAGTTATTTTATAAATTCTAGTTTTGCCCCTATTTGTATTGTGTGTATAAGCGACAATCTGACGTTCGACGTATTTTCACCTCTATTGACATTATTTTGATACCTAGTATTTAAGTTTTAATTAAATAAGCAGTGGTAGCCTATCAGGAACAGCCTAGATTAAGCAGTGATAGCCTAGTGATCACCATTGGACTGCCAAGTCAAAGGCCTTGAGTCCGACCTGTTCGATCAATCCATTGTTAACATCGATACGATATTTTACATCGATAAACAGTTCAATTTAATCTGGCCGTTCAATAACTATATAAATACATCCATTAAAGCTTGACCTCGGAAATCCATAGCAAACACACTGCGCAAATACATGAGCGATCATAAAATTGAACAAATCGATTACTTCAAATAGATTCACTGCATTCGAAATTGATATTAGTTCTATGGTCTGTACCCGTACATTTGGTAATCGATTTTCAACCACATTTTTGATTTAGCGGTTTAATTTGTCGTGTCTCGCCACTATCGTTACGGGTTGTGAGTTCAATTCCCAACTAAGGCAAATATTTGTGTGTTCCATGACTATTTATTTGTAGTTTGTTGTATGTTTGTGAATCACCTTTTTTATAGTACCTACGGAAAATCCTTAAGTATTGTCTGCCACTTGGGGAGGTGCCTGGGTATGTCGGACTCCTTAAGACTAAAAACCACACTTGACTTTCAAAGGCAAGAAAATTTCTAGCCCTATGTTTCACGGCTATGAGATTTTTTAAATTCACCACGACCGTAACAGGTTGTGAATTGCCCTACAACACAGGTCTCCGAAGAGCAGGAGAGATATTTTTGAAAAAAAAAGAACAATGATTTTAGAATAATGAAATTGTGTTGTTGGTTTTTAATTAAAAAGATAGAGCGCTCTAGTGAGGCTCCATTATTAATTTCAACCCCTCCTCGTCTAACATGATGAGGAGGGGCTGAAAAGAGAATTTTTCGTGTAAGGAAACACGGAGCTTTACACTCAATTTCAGTTAAAATTCTTTCTTTTATGGGTAAATTTTTAAACTATAATTTTAAAAGATATCGGTATTCCGGTCAGGAGATTTTTTAGTGCTGCCCAAAGTTTGAAATTGTGCTAGTTTGGTTAATAGGATCACTCTGCCATTGAACATTGGACCTAAAACATACCGATGAGAGTGTCCATAAGTTTACAGTCACACAGCGAGTTATGGAAAGAGGAATAAAATCCACAACAAAGTTATCTGTCAAAACTAGTTCTTTTTTTTTTAATATTTTTTTAAGGGACTTTGTCAACATTGACTATGTCGCCCCGTAAACCTAATTACAATGTACTATACTACATATCTACACATAACTGCATTAATTAAGGATTTAGGAGGTTAGGGGGTACCGCCCAACTGACGTTTATTGCCTCCGCACCTCAATATACTTATACCTGTATAATGAAGAACTAAAGTCACCGACATAGTTCAAAGGATTAGCAAGCTGAAGTCGCAATGGGTCGATCATATCTCTCGGAAACTGATCAACACTGGAGTAAACGACTTCTCGAGTGGAAAACACGTTTAGGATAGCGTAGTGTAGGACGCCCGCAGGTGGAGGGACAATTCCCAGAAGGCAGCTGACCTGGGACACTAGCTAGATGAGGAGAACCGAAGATCAGACGCTGTAGCATTCACTAAGAGAAGCCTACGTCCGGCAGTGGACGAAGGTAGGCTGATAGTGATGATAAAATCATATTGGCAAAATATGGGTATACATATACACATCAAAAAAAGTTTGCGATCACTGAAAAATCTAAATCTTTTTTGTTACGGTAAATCTACCGTTACAAAAAAGGATGTTGGTTGGTTGGATGTTGTTGGGTCTACCACGTTTTTGTAGCGCTTCCGGGATGTTCGCTGAAAACAGAGTTGATGGTTTTCATGCCATCATACGCAAGCGATGCGCCTCAATTCTCGGAAGAATACGTGCTAGCTCCAACGGCATCCTGATTTATTGTGTGATAGGTGGGACAGCCCCATGCTGGCTCACTGGATACGGCTGCACGTGTAGTTGTACCTTTTTTAACAGTAATTTACTAACAGTAGGTTAAGTTTGTTACTAACAACATATGGATCTTGTACGTGTATTTGATCTGAAATAAACTATATATTATTATTATTACGACTTCTTCTTGAAAATGAAAATGAAAAAAGTTTTATTCCGAAAAATAGGTTCACAAAATATATGGCAAGCTGTGATCCCACATTAGGTTACCCTGTGTCGTGGGAAACACGCTCTTCCTGTATACAGTCACTGGTACAGAATAAAAGAAAAAAAGAAAAATAAAAAATTACAACCAAAAGCAATAATAATAATAATCTAAAGCTTACCGACATGGTTATGTTAAGGAATTATTACTGTGTGCGTTTGTGTGTGTGTGGGTGTGGGTGTGTGTGTGTGGGTGTATGCATGCGTCTGCGTGTGTGTGAATATATGCGCGGGATATTTTGAGTTATGAGACGGTTGTAAGAAGTTTTTCTGCTTCCTCATAGTCAAACTGCTGTATCCAGTGTAATAAATATTTTTTAAAGGTGATACGGTTAAATTTCACTAAATCCCTCCTAGTCAACACAATCTTGTTATATAAAGTAGGCGCAATAAAGTCTGAATGTCTCTTAGCAAATGTAGATTTCTTTCTTTCTTCTTTTTAGATTCTTTCAAACATGGTATTAATTCTATTTAAAGAAAACACACAACAAAGGATTTTTCTTTGTAAAGCTCAATTTAAAAAATTATATCAGCTTATGCTAGTGGTCGCAAAATTTTTTTGATGTGTGTAAGTACTAATCGCTAAAACCCTAAAACGGCTTGACGATTTTGATGAAAGTTTTTGTGTGTTTTTGAGTGAGTTCCTTGGTGGTTTAGATTTACAATTGGACCCAGGAGGTGGCGCTGCATTCGGTTGCGGGAAAACGTTTGCTGGACCAGTTAGTATATAAAAAAAAGAAAAATCTCATTGCCTTTTCCAACAGCAAGGCACAAGAAACACCCTATAAAAAACAGTCGTATTTGTACAAACAAAGGAACAACAATACGCAGATTTGGATCACACGCCAAAGAAAACAGACCTGCCAGTATTTATTGACAGTTCAATTCTTATAAAATCGGATCAAAAAGAACGTGATTATTGACCTGTGTATATACGGAGAAGCTGTATTGAACATCTGGATATGGTACGGATTTGGATGATATAGAATTGTGGCTTATAAACCTACAAAATTGTACGAATTTTGTAATTGAATGAAAATGTTGAATATAAAACTACATTTTCATTCCCAAATGGACATAAAAATAACAACTATAAATTAATGGTTCGCAATGCAACATAAAAATGCAGTAACGCCCTCAATTGATCATAAAATGTATATGCGAAAAACTCAATTGAACTCGTAAATAACAATGAAAAATACACTAATAGTTCATCGGCGCACGTTACATACAATTACGCCTGTATGGGGAATACGGGTTAGTCAGAGCTGTAGGTATCAATGTACAGTGGCCAGCACATAAAGCTACCACAATCTGTCAAATTTCTTTGATTGATGTTCAACTTTTATTTAAAGTGATAATGTTCATATTCGATTGGGGAAACTTGACAGTATTGGATAGCTTCACCTGCTAGCGTCTGTACACCCGGTATTGCCATTAAACAGGCACAAATCCAAACTCCGAGCTGCTTTAAATTTTATTGGAAAGGTCAAGTTCCTGTGCAATGAATTTAGAATATTTTATATATACGAGCATAATAAATAATCCGACATGAGTGACACTCACATTGCAGCTCGATTTTATGCAATTACAGCTTGCATTAATAAATCTGGCATTTACGATTACAATGTCGAACAATTGAGGGGCTCGTGGCTAAGTAACTATTACTTATCAACCGATCTGCAAGGTTAAGCTGCGCTAGCTGTGGTCAGACTGTGGATGGGTGACCATTCCGTCTAGGCTGTCGGTCCCGGTGATCCCTATGACACTGGTTAGTGGTATTCTGAAGAAGCTATAAAAATCTTGATTATCCTTAGGATATTGGTATTACCAATTATTAGACCTTTCCCCAGCAGTGGGACAGAATAGGTTACCATAAAAAATTGGTATTACTTATTAACTGGGTTGCAGAGGTTTGATGGCAGTCTCCAGTCGCTTTGTAATACTGTTATTCAGCTGCATTTGGTTACATAAATTCGAAAAGTCAGAAGTGCTTTGGATTCGAACTCGAGACCTTTGACTTGGCATCATTTGCTTCTTCTTAGGAACATATTTGTGGTCAACACAGATTGGCAATTACAGAATCTCTACACACTATGGCAGGGTACACTGGTTTAATTTAACACCACAACAGATCACATAAAACATTTTATTATAGGTAAGATGATTCGCTATTTATTTATTCAACCCACTGTTCGTCTTAGAAACAAACCGCAGATTATTTTAAATTTTATTACGCCTCGCAGCCTTGTTTAAATCACTTTTAATGATACGTTAAAAGAAGATAATAAAACCGTAGTTACTTTGAAACGAATGTTTCTTTCGGGTATTAGAAAATATAAATTTTATTGTAGCTTTAAACAATTTATTATTAGGATTACATTAGTAGAATAAATAAACGAAATATTAACATTTTACGCAAGCGAAAATTTTCACTATCGATGGAGGTCGGCGCCATTTTGTTTTTTGATCATTTTCTGGGCCAGCTGAATAGGTAGATAATTATTAATATTTGCCATTAGAGCTCCGCAACCAATATCCCAAAAGATAAACTCTAGTAGCAATGTTGCCAGCAGCAATTGATATAAACTGCATTTTGGGTATTCTTTTTCAGATAATAATAAACCATCCTGAAACTATCGTTTACGTCAATATTGATTGATGAAACGTTATCAAAATATATTGATAATCATAGTTGCGGTATCGGCTTCTGTGCCATGTGTCACGGGTTTGATCCCCGCACGGTACAAATATTTTTACGTTCTAGTTCCGGGGCTGGGTGTTTGTAGGTATTTTTTACCGTGGGAGAGCCATGCTTCGGCACGAATGGGCCGGCTCGACCGGACTTGACACCACGGCCTCACAGAAAACCGGCGTGAAATAACGTTTTCGTTGTGTTTCGTCGAGTGAGTGAGGATACCGGAGGCCCAAACCCCTTAAAAGGGCGGCAACGCACCTGAAACTCCTCTGGTGTTGCGGGTGTCCATGGGCGGCGGCAATCGCTTACCATCAGGTGATCCGTCTGCTCGTTTGCCCCCACCCTATCACATAAAAAAAAAAAAAAAGGTATATGTAATAATTTGTGTTTGTAAACCCAATCACGATACACGAGAAAATCCTGGTGCGTTTATAACCAAGCGTAGTATAACCATAAATTTTTCTGCGTAGTTATTACTGCCAAGTAGGTAATTAAAAAGTATTTTTTTTAATGTTGGTTCAGCTAGAAAATTCACTTAAAGAAATATTTTGGCAGCTTAATATGTATTTGTGTCGGCAAAATTACATAACTGGTCAGCAAATTTTATATTGTTTGACAAAATATTGATTTTTTTGCTGATAATATTAAGCCTACTTATTAATTTATTAACATTTAGACACTCGAATGTCAGCCTAGTAACTGTCAAATTTTCCCAATAAAAAATGACCCTTATCATTTTGTGTTAAAGTTGAAAATCTATCAAAGAAATTTGACAGATTGGAGTAGCTTGATGTGCTGGCCTCTATACACACACACATAATGCAACTTAAAAGTGTTGCCATGAACAAAAAACCTTAAAAACAATAATGTATGTCTGGCGTTAGATGAGTTAATTACGAACGCACTCAGAAATCCTCACTTAATTGCATCGCGTTTGTTAGCCGTCGCTCTATCCAGTTATTTATTGTATCAGTGCCTGTGGTCTTATTAAGTAGTTTACGAACAACAAAGTTCGAAAGAACTTCACAAACTATGAGAACTAATTTGCCGGCAAAATCAATCATAGTGTACCCTCTACTACGCACTAGCTCACATATACAAAAAAAATATTGCGTTCTCGACAATGGCTCGCAAAATTTCAAATTTCGATGAAATTTGAAATTTTGCAGCCGTGGAAAATCGATGTAGCTGGTCTCATTTCTAGAAAAAATGGTTTTCTCCGTATTTTAAGGCACAAACTTAACCCGAATAGATTTTTAAGGTTATAAACTAAGTACAATAACTTATATTATAATCGATCTAGCTAGACGTCTCAGATCAGTCTTGAGCTAAGCTGTCGCCGTGGAACAAAAAAAAACAAATAAATATTGTTAGTTTAATAATATAGTAGAGGAGACAATAATTTATAATAATTTTAATAATTATGTTTTCTTGTCCTCACAACGAATAAACGCTGACCAAATTCCAGGCGTACCCAGCAGTGGGGAAGAAAGAAAGAAAGAAGGAAATAATTTATTTGCGTAGAATATAGAAAAGACCATATTCTGTAAATCATGTAATTAAATTACAAAACAAAATTTATTTCTACAATAATACGATTACACATTGAATTATTGACTAATTAATTATACATTTGTGTTATTAGTATAATAAAATTGAATTAATTATTATTAATATGTACCTATTATTGTTACGAAACTATTATTTCTAAACACAATAATACTTAATCACATTATACAAATCAGAGAAATAATAATAATAATAAATTTATTTGAAACACTTCAAGTACAATAATAAAACAAGTAATAATTTCACTTGAAGCTACTTACTTAGTAACTAATAATGTGTCCATGTCCCCACACTAGGATTCATATAACTTTTGATTTTCATACACCTTTACGGCAGTGGGCTGTAAAGGTAAGACATATTACTCAAGTAACTGACATATTACTACTCTGATATCGGGATATCAGAGTAGTAATATGTGAGTTTCCGAGCAGGTGAAGTAAAATAAACATTTTCGTTTTCTAAAGTTTAATAAATTGTGGACGGATATCATCAAGATTTTTTATCATTAAGTACGAAAGATAATTTTCGGAGCAATATACCACATTATATATGAAACTGGTCTAGAGGGACTACACAATTTTACAGTAAGTACCGGTATTCGTATGTAAAGTACCTTTCAAGAAAATTCCAGAACCTTAGTAGGTACTTAATATGGAAATGTTCAATACCCAACTGGAGTCACCTTTATTTTTACAGTTTCAGGGCAGCACTTGAAAAGGTGAGTGCTCATTATTTGGTACGTTTTTGTCCTTCATTTACTCATAATTATTCTCTTCTTTAATTATTCTCGGTTCCAATAAGAAAATAAGCGAAGGAACTTTTACAAGAGGTAGGGCATAGTGGGAGTAATTCTACTGAAATTGGAGCTGTCCGACTGGGGAAGTACCGCCACCTAGCAGAAAACCGAAGTGAAATAACACTGCTTTGAGCTGTGTTCCTTACGGTGAGCAAGGTTGCTAGTTATTTAGTTGCTAGTTGTGTATTTTGTAGTAATAATTTGTGAATTATGCAGCTTGTTTTTTGAAGGTAAATTAAAAAGGCTAGGATAACTCAAACAAAGGATAAAAAAAAGAAAAACGGAATACTGTATAATGCCATTAGTATATTGCTGTAAAAAACCTGCTTTAAACTCAAGTTTTAATGCCACGTAATATTGAGGTCGGACTTTTCGAACCATATTGACGACCTCTGTTGTCTAGCGGTTCGAGACCGGGCTGCTGATCATGAGGTCGTGGGTTCGATTCCCACAGGACGCAAATATTTGTGTGGATAAAACATGAGTATTTGTGTTTGTCTGGGTGTTTCTTATGTATTATAAGTATGTATTTACAAAAAAAGTATATAAGTATTATATACTATATATCCATTGTCTAGTACCCATAGTACAAGCTCTGCTTAGTTTAGGACTAGATGGTGTTGTGTAAAATGTCCCAAAAATATTATATTATATTTTAGTTTAGCTTTTACAATTTCACGGTATTTCTTTCTCACTTTGTTACCGGAAAACGTTTAAGTAAAAAAGTATGAATAAGATAGTTCGGAAGCGTTCCAACATCTTTGTTTTCGGTTGGCTTGAAACGATAAAGTTCAGGAAACTATCGAGTGCAGTGCGCTGACAGCAGAAAATTGAAAAAGTTTGACATTATCAAATGTACTTCAGTAGTTTTTAAGAGAGGTAGGGCATAGTGGGAATTCCACTCAAATTGTAGCTGCCCGACTAGGGAAGTACCTCCGCCTTGCAGAAAATCGAAGTGAAATAACACTGCCTTGAGCTGTGTTGTGTTCCTTACGGTGAGCAAGGTTGCCAGTGCTCCACGAGGAAACATAGTGTTGGCAGTGGTTTGACTTTGACCCTTATACATATTTGGGCAGCCAACTATTCCTCTTTTGTTTTACAGTGTCGGCAACGCGCAAGTAATACTCCTGGTGTTACAAGCGTCTGTAGGCTACGATAACCGCTTACCATCAAGTGGGCCGTATGCTTGTTTGCCACCTTAATGGTATAAAAAAGTCTTAGTTTGTCCTGTCACGGGGACTTCATGAACAAGCAATTAACAAATACAAACTAAACCCAGACTAGAAATAAATATCTGTGGATTGGAATCGAATCCACTATACTCGCCGTAACTGCTATGTAGTGAGATGACCTTATTCACCGCTACACCTAGATTGCAGTCAGTTAATTATTAAATTATTTATTGCTTATAAATTTTATTTTTTAAGTTTACATTGTAAATTTCATAAATTTTAGGCACCCGACTCAATTATCTTGGAGTTCAAAGGGTTTAGAAAAATATAGTTGGAATTGAAAAAATAATATTGACGCAAATTGGCAAATATTCTTAAAATAAATAGAAATGTGTCCTTTGAGAAATGTATCAATCCATAAAATTCGTTTCAATGCTTTTCAAACACATCAGGTTTTCGTTTGTTTTGTTTGAGTCAGAAAACAAAAGAAAATTGAGAACTTTTGTGATAAACCGTCATTTTATGAGTGCTTTTTGTGGGATTACACGCAACCGTGAATTTAACCATGATTGTATAAAATGCTAGGGATTTAGCATTGAGTTTTTGTGAGCAAAAAAGAATATTCTTTATAAAACTGACCCTACCCATGAACGGGAGCCGTTTGTCTACAACCCTACATGTACTTTTTTTTTTTTGGTCGGACATAGCTAGCTCGAGGGAGCTTTAAAAACTTAACCGGACTAGGAGGCGAGGCACCAAATGCCTCCAGCCAGGGGCAACTTATAAACTAAGCAACACAGCTAAGGGCGTCCCCTGCGGGACTCGGACCTCGGCTTAGGGCGTTGCTGGGGACGGCTGGATCTGGGTTTAAATTATTTTGGGGCGAATTTAAAGCTACTGGCTCGGCACGGGCCGGCTCGAGCAAGGGACGGGGAGGATTACCGTTATGGGGTCTTCGCGACGGGCCTCGCCGGCGAGGACGGTATATCGGGCGGCGTTTTTGTGCGTGTGTTTTGAGAGTGCTAGTCACTCTGTTTGACTCCTGCGCTAGGGTGATTTGGTCGTCAGGGTAAGTGAGTGCGTGCCTTGGGCGGCGCACTCTACTTATCTGAGAGGGTTTGTAGTCTTACTGGTCCGCTACAATCGGTAGATTTTTTTAATACCTAGTTAACTACTGAACTCGACCTATTGGCTTGTTGTGGGAGTCGTAGCGAATATTACCCCAATCGGAGGGAAACAAAAGGTAGGTGCGGTTTTAGTTAGTAGGTACTTAGTAATTACTATCCCGCCGCCTTTCATGGACGGACGGTCCATGAGGAGATTCCACACATTAAAAAAAAGGAAAATTTAAAAATAAAAAACCCGACTACCTAAAAATTAGTCTAGAACTCTGTTAAGTAATCGATATACAGTTATTTAGAAAAGGAAAAATTGGACCGCGGGCAGGATTCGAACCGAATCAAAAATTTTTTTTTTTTTTTTGCTTTTCAACCGACACAACTTACTTTACAGTTAGTTAAATGTCGAACGATGCCACCTTACCTTGTAACTATCTTTTTGTATATTTTTGGCATTTTCCATGCTAAGATTTTAAAGTTATTTAGAAAAGGAAAAATTGGACCGCGGGCAGGATTCGAACCTGCGTCTTCTGGTTAGGTACACCAGACGCTATGACCACTAAGCCACCGCGATACCTACTCGTCATGTCGAATTTTTCCTTCACATACTGAATTTACGTCTTTATGGTGACGTCAGTAACACCTATTGAAATGCAAGTTTTTTTAATTTTTTTTGCTTTTCATCGATATACACATAAAATAAATAACAATGCGGGGTACATAGAAACTTAACAGTCGGGAACTCGGGACCCATTAAAATTTCTAGACCGGATAAAATTTTCCTAATAATGGGTTTCGACAAACTGATAAATACATTACCCTTCTTTGCGTCGCGCAATCAGGTAAAAGGGTACGTAGTTACCTTCCTACCTTATTACCTGCTTAACCTGCCTGCGTAAGATGTATTGCCGTTAAGTTTGAAATGTAGCTCAATGCATTTAGCTCACCTTAAATTAATGTGTTGATGGCATCGAACTTTCGTTTCACGTTATAAGCTGTCCAACAATAGTTAACGGATGAAATTTCTCTGAATACATAAAACCTTTTACAGTGCGTGGAAAACACTAGTTAAAATTTATATTTCTTCCGCAACTCGTAAAAAAGGCGTCGTTTTTTAATTAAAAATAATTCGGAATGTTTATTGCGGCCTGTAACTGTAGTAAGGGGTGGATCGATATAAAAAGTTCAATAATTAATTAGTAAGGGGCAGTGTCTAGGAAAAATTGGTGAAGCGCATAATTACACACAACCTCTAATCTATCTAAAAACCAGCTTTTTTTAATGGGCATACCAAAGATAGGCCCAAGCGTAATCGTGTTGCCTATTACGCATAGGCCTATCTTTTCATATTACCCACAACATAAAAACTCCACACAGTACCTAAAGCATGGGGCTGTAAGAATAAGGATAGTTGTATCAGCGATTTATCGTCCCTTGATAGCCATAAAAGTCAGCCGAGAGATATTACAAGCGAAACGGGAGACTTATCCGAACTAGTCCTTGCAACAGGTTGAGATGTGTTTATGTCATAGCTGGTAGCAAATATTAGGAGCCTTTTATAAAAAATACAAGTAACAAGCAGTGATAGCCTAGTGGTATGACCATTAGTCTGCCAAGTCGAAGGTCTCGAGTTCGAGTCTAAGGCACGCACCTCTGACTTTTCGAATTCATGTGTGTATGAAATAATTAATTATCACTCGCTTAAACGGTGAAGGAAAACACCTTAGAGATTTTTCTCGACGGTTTGTGAAGTCTGCCAACCCGCACTAGGCCAGCGTGGTGGACTATAGCCTAATCCCTCTCAATATGAGAGGAGACCCGTGACCAGCAGTGAGATAGTATATGTATGGTTGATGACAAGTAACTACCTCATTAGCTTAGTGGTCGTAAACGCGATTGCTACGCTAGAGCCCTTTGGTTTAATTCTCAGGTCACGCAAAGATTTATTGGGTAAATTCTTAATAGAAGTCGGAGTTTGAATTTTTGTCCGGTTAGTGTCGGCTCGCCCCCTATTACATACCATCACGCCTGTATTCCCCGAAGGGTTAGGCAGAGGTGTAAACCCACATTTCGCAGGTATGTTAATTCCCATGCAATAGGGGGCGAGCCTTTGCCATTAACCGGGCACAAATCTAGACTCCGAGCTGCTACTGAGAATTTCATAGAAAACCCAATAACACTTTGCTCAACCTGGGGATGGAATCCAAGACCTCTAGCGTAGCAGTCGCACTTAGGACCACTAGACTAATGAGGCAGTCAAGTAGAGCTATTAGGTATGTAGGACTTAAATACCGGCGAACTGTATAGTATACCTATGCTTATCTCTTCCAATACATATTTAATAGGGGGCGAGCCTATTACCATAAAACACACAAACCTTAACTCAGAGCTACTACTGACAAAGTCGTGACATATAGCTCGATTTACGAACCGAACGCTGGGGACCTTTAGCACAGCAGTCGCAGTTCATCGTTGTGTTAAATAATGAATAAATATATCGGTAAGTTAAAAATAACAAAAATGTAAGTACGTGCTTGTGCCAGTATACCCGAAGGCATCAGACGACTGGGAGGCGTACGATTGGGAGTGACAGGAGAGGGGGATGGAGACAGAAGAGTGGAGAGAGTAACAGCCTTAAGATATCAGATTCTATTTAATAACGTTACTTTAACCGAACTTGTGTGAAATTGGTCATAAATTAATGTTGTATGGAGTATACTGACGGAACTCAAAATTAATGGTCCAGCAAAAATAACGGGTGGTCGTTGTGTGAATGGGGTGTAAAATGACTTTTGCGGGAATCCAACGTGAAAGTAAGTCAGATGGCAGCACTGCCGTACCTATATTATTTTTAAAATAAGAATGTCTAAAATGTCACTATTGTTATTAAAGCTTACATAATATTTTGGGTTATTTTACCTCAATTGTTTGATATAAATGAAACCGACCTGCTTTTGATCGCTACTTTGCCTGTTGATAAGTTACAGTACGGTCTACGATAGAGCACGCTTGCCCAGCAAAAACCGGTTCATTCGCCTTGAATACTGCCAGATTGTAATTATCAATTATTATTTAAAGAGAGGTAGGGCATAGTGGGAGTAATTCCACTCAAATTCGAGTTGCCCGACTGGGAAGTACCACCGCATCATCAAAAGAGGTCCACTCCCTCATAGGTCCGGTTATATGCCGCCTGCATCGAACCAGATGAACCCTTAACCGGGTCAAATCCAAACTCCGAGCAACTACTGAAAAGGATGTCACCAAAATCTGCCGTCTGTATTACGCTGGTTAATACTCTAGTCATACTTTTTTTATGTTCACTAAGGGATGAGAAAAAATAACTTTAAATTTGAAAAACGCTCGCCATTTTAACACACTAGTATCAGTTTCATAGTGTTTTTATAGTAAAAAAAACTGTCAACTTGATAGCTATCTCCTGTCAGTGCCAGTTTTGGAATGTCAAACGCACGCCATTTTAGCATAATAATTACCAGTTTCATAGTGATTATAAATTAAAAACTGTCAGCTTGACATAGGTATGTCATGTACCTCAGGTACAAATTTGGGCTGATTTGTATGAACTTTTGATGACCTCCTTTCATAGAAAAACCTGGAATTTGGACCTGGAATTTCACACGCAGCAGTTCCGCCTAAGATAAAAGTAATATTTATCATCAACGTTGGGTTGACGTTGAATATTACTTTTATACCAAACTTATTTTATTGTTTTAACTACACGACGCCCAAGTATAAAGTGAAGCTTTAAATGTCAACTTTTTTTACATTTTTTACTCGGGTTGTTGCGCGAGGCCCGTGTAAGAGCGAGGCCCTGGGGGGGTTATCCTGCTCGCCACCCTCTTAGGCTGCCACTGATATGGCAAGCCTTTTCAATGCGAGGTCAGCTGACCTCGTATATATATACAGGGTGTTACAAAACTACCCGTAAAGCCGAGAGGAGGTTAAATGGGGCCTTATAAAGAGTCCATTCGCAATATTTAAGAACCGTAGTAACGCTTTTTTTATGAATTTATGAATGAAAAATATAAAAACTATTAAAGTAGACAATTATTAGCTAAAATAGGTACGTAGGCCTTTCTGTTATATAATCTGGTTCCCAGCCATGATAGCTGACAACATTTTTGGCTTTGATAGTTAATTATAGTTTTTACGGGGTATTTTGTAACACGTTGTTTAGGTAGCTGACATCGCTACTTATCAGCTAAGTATTCATTTCCAGAATAAGCTTATTCTGGAAATGTATAGATACTGTTACAGTATCTATCCTGGTAGCGACCTCTACAGTAGAGGTCGCTACCAGGAGTCAGCGTGAGACTGGCTGAATTAAGAAGAAATAATCATTTGAAATTATTGTAGAATGTTTAGTGGAAAAAAGTGAGCAATGATTGTGTCAGAATTCCCTTGACCTTTGAAGAATAAAGTCGCAGAGTACCTTTTAACCGAGAGTTTCTTTGAATAAGCCTCCTAGGACCCCATCAGGGTCCTATAGTACATACTTAGTAGATATGTAACGATGTGTACTTCCCAAGCCCCTTTGGCCGATGACCTCGCATTTGTGGATAATTGGATGTGAAATAAGGACATTTCTAGGCAGGACCCGTACTGACCCAAGCACATTTAATATTGTATTAAATAAGTTGGTGTACCGAATAACACCTTATCACTATTAGGGATTCTCCACGTGACGATGCGAAAAGGTCGTTTTAATTATTAACCTTTCGTAAACCACGCTATAAACGTACGAGTGAAATCGTAAGGACATACTAATATGTAAAATAAGCTCAACATCTGTCTCAGGAATTTAAAAAAAAGTATGTGTTGATTTTTGTTTATAATTACCCAACCCACGGGTTGTGGATTCGATCCCCGCATTGAACAAAATATTTGTAAGATCTACAGGCAGTTGTTCCGGGTCTGAGTGTTTGTGTATGACAGTTTGTGTTTCTAAACGCACCCACGATACAGGAAAAAATCCTAGTGTGAGGTAACGTATTAAAAAAAGAAAAAGTAAGTTTCTTTATGTAAATTATCATCCTCCGTGTCTTAGGATGACGGATCAGAATGTTCTTCCAAATTCAAATGGAAATTACCGTCATATTGTAACACAGATACATCATTAATCTGGAACGGTTAGTGTTCCTATGCGATCGTGACGCTTCCAGTGCGCACTAAAATATCAGCTGGCTAATCGCCATGTGCGCTCTTCAGTCGTAAATAGATCAACTGGAACAGTACCTGTCTATTCCTACTGACTGGTACGTAACACAATAGACCAATCATCAACCGTAACCTTGGATTAACAGGATTTATCATCCGTGAATCAAACGGCTACAATTTGTGCACGGCGAAGGATTTTCTCAATTTGTAGGTTGACATTGTATTTGTTTCTTTTTTAATAGTTCGGAACACTTCATTTATATTTCGAATATGGTGTAGGTACATTGCAAGTTGCCTGACTTTAAAATTTAAAAAGGGAACATAATATTTCACTCTTTATTAGAACATGACATAGTGAAGAATTTGTAAAGGATTTTCATTTTGAGGATCTGGAATGTTCATAGTAGAAAAAGGTTTAAAGGTGGGTATAGACTAAAGCATTAACTTATAATAGAACATAGATCATTCGCTGTTTTTAAATTTACTCAAACCAAATTTCAAACATGACGCTCGATGTTTTGTTACAACTTGATTTTTAAACAACGAGCGTTTTGGTGTAACACACGCACGAGCGCGGGGTACGGTGGGGAGGAAGGTGCGCGGGCAGAGGGATGAAGCAGGTCGTTACTTGTTCGAGTTCACTAGGTCATAATGCACGTGCATTACAGTCAATCTGGGTAACTTTGACAGTGTGACCAACATAGTTTTGATATTTTTTCAAGAAATATTACAGGTATATGCTCACTCACCATGGGCATTACGTCGACCATTCGCAAGAACGTTACATTACATGGAAATGTTTTAAAAAAACTGAGCATTTGCCTTTCCAGCTTCTACCAGCAGCCTTAAGCTGGATGCGAAAAGCCGAGGACACTGTGAAATGGGGAGACCTACGTCCAGAAGTGGACTAATATAGGCTGATGATGATGAGCATTTGCCTGTATTGCACCATTTGAAAAAACGTTACATTACAAAGCAAATGCTCTAGTCTATACCCACCTTTACACATGTAAATTAAATTAAATTTGTTGTTTGAAATGAGTAGGTAGTGAGAATGGTACTCGTAAGTGCTTACTCGCTTCACATCTTTGAGTAGTCCCCCAGTGGGGGTGACTACAACTTATTTTGAGTCATAATTTGAACAGAAGGTAGGTAATAAGTACAAGATAGGATGCTGGGCAAAGCCTCGCTAAATGATAGGGTCCAGCGAGTGCTGGACAACAGACTGTCATCGTCGTGGAGAATTTCACGGAACCCTTGGTTATGACTATAGGATGATTGAAGGAAAGTGCGGTATTTCGGTATGAGTCTGTCATTCCGTGCCGCCGGCGGGTGGCGGACGATCCATAAGGGTTTTCCATACTATAAAAAAGGTAACAAGTACAGTAGATGATAATAAACTAAATATACCAAATATACCGTTTTGATTGAAATACTGGAGAAAGTACATATATATCATCATGCCTGTAGGTATTCCCGAAGGGTAACAATGCAAAAGTGTAACAATGTTCACCCACAGTTCAGTCCCATGTCAAAGATGGCGTCTATTGTCGCGCAAAATCGAAACTCCGAGCTGCTACTAAGAATTTCATCAGGACCTTACGATCACTAGGCTAATTTTAGGTTTGACTATTTGAGAAGGTACACAGCGACTAAAAATAATTTAAAAAAACAATACATCACGATTGGTACTCTACATCAACTGGATCATGGGTCTAGATCGTTTTACAGGGTCGACAACGCGCAAGTGATACCCCTGGTGTTATAAGCGTCTATAGGCTACAGTAATCGCTTACCATCACCTGATGGTATGGCTGAATAGTTGTTTTCATCCTTAGTGGTAAAAAAGTGCCCTAAAAATCCCTTGTGCCTTGACCCAAAAAACTTGGAAAACTACCACTCTATTCACTAGTAAGATTTATGCGACGAACTCTTGAGTTTATTTGCATGTGTGTGGTAATATTTCTATCTTATGATTCAGCAAATGTAATATACCGTGAAATTTAATCCAAAAGGGCATCCAAACATCATTATGAACAATTTGTATTATTGGATCAACTCGAAATACGAGAGAACGGCTGTTTTCTATATTTTGTGGAGAGATTTGGAGAATTTCCTAATAATCTATTGAGTTTTTTTACACGATTTCAAGGTTGTCGTATAGGGGCAGCTAAGCTGCAAGTCGTGGGTTGGTCTATGAAATTATCAAACATACAGCGATACAAAAGCGAAGCGAAGCGTTTCTAATTTAGTATGTAGTTAGTATCTTATAATTGTATAGTTATATGTATTTAATACTAATATTAAAACTCATGGCGAAATGTGTCTGCACTGTAGCTAACTGATAATATTACATTTAACGCAAATAAATGTTTTTTTCAAATGTCATAGGAATGGCTCATTTGACGAAAACCTTGAGAGAATGCGATAATACAGATTTTTATCTTCTAAGGACAAGGAATGGTCTATTCTGCCAAACAAGTCTTGTTTATAGAAATGTCTCGGAAAATAATTTATTTTAGTGACACCTCCTTATACAAAGACGGGCTATTTATTTTTCTTGTCGCGTAAACAATTTCGGAGTTTCCCGCCTCTTTTTCTACATTCAAATAAAGAAGCTCTCAGATGTGATCAAAGAAGTTCGATTTTTTTAATAGAAATAATACTCTAAGGAGTTTTCGATCAACAAGCAATTTAGTTATTGGAGCTCGACTCTTATACAATTAAGGAATAGCTGTAATTTCGAAACACGAAAGGCCTGAACATCGTTAAAAATATTATCAGTATTCCCCGTTCAGGCCTTTGAATCGAACTCTTTGCAGCTTGGGTTTTGACCATTAGACCAGTGCAGCACTTTAAGCTTCCGACTCGTTATTTATTTTCTGTAAAGCGTTGGTCGCTTTCCGAAGCATGTCCAGTTATTTCTTGAATATGCCTCGTTAGTCTAGTGGTCCCAAGCTACTGCTACACTAAGTATGAAAAATTATTTCATAAATGATTTATCACGTTCGAAATGATTGTGAAATGATCTATATCTAGCGAAAGCTAGATATACGATTGATCGAAAAACTTTTGATTGATCCGTTTTATTTTGTTCTTAATCGCGTAACGGAGCAAGACCAAGATTCCGATAACTTTTTTTTATCTATAACAACTTTGTCATATCGGTCACCTTCTATTCGAGAAAAAGGAGGAAGTTCTTATTTCAGGTTTAAAAAGGATGTTTTTACTTTATTAAAATATACAATACTGTCCCACTGCTGAGCACGGGTCTCGTCTCAGATTGAGAGGGATATAGTCAACCACGCTGACCTAGTGCGGGTTGGCAGACTTCACACGCCGCCACCGTCGAGAAAATCTCTGAGGCATGCAGGTTTCCTCACGATGTTTTCCTTCACCGTTTAAGCGAGTGATAAATTATGAATACGCACATGATGACGAAAAGTCAGACGTGCGTGCTATGGATTCTAACTCGAGACCTTGGACTTGGCAGTCCACTAGACTATGAGTGCTATTGTCTCATCTATGTTACAATCCCAGCATATATGAGAGAATTATAGTGTAGGTTTATAAGTACATTTAAAAGTGTAAATCGTATAAAGTTGTACAGAGGTACCTACGTTCGCCTCACTCACAAAGTTTTCAAATTTATAAAGCATTAAAAGCGTGTAATATATTTACTACACTGTTTTATAATTATTATAAACACAAACGAACATTTTAACGTTATTATTAAAACCATGAGCAGACTAGCGACTGTGTTCTCTAGAAAATAAAAATTTATAGTTAAAATTAAATCATAATTTATACTTCAGTAAATTAACATCATCAACCCATATACTGTCCCACTGCTGGGTACAGGTCTCCTCTCAGAATGCGAGATTGAGAAAATCTCGATTAATCGATTATTGATAATCGATTATCAACATCAATAATTAAAGTTGAAAATCAATAAAATAAATTTGACAGATTGTGGTAGCTTGATGTGCCTGGCCTCTGTACCGCAACTTGCACGATATTTCTAGCTCCATCTAAATAAGATCTTAGTATACTTTTATTACACATTATAACATAAAGCATAACATGCCATTACGCCTGTATTCTCCGAAGGGTTAGGCAGAAGTGTAAATTACAGTTCGCCAGTATGTTTAGGAGGAGCCTACAAATAGCCTAGTGGTTGTAAGCGCGACTAATACGCTGAAAGTCCAAAGTTTAATTCACAGGTCCAGCAAATTGGGATTGGGTTTTTTTATGAAATTCAGCAGCAGTAGCTCCTCGGAGTTTGGATTTGTGTCTAGTTAATTAATGTCAATAAGCTCGTCCCCTATTCCATTACATATAGTATCTACACCTCTGCCTAACCCTTCGTGAAATAAAGGCGATAATGGTATGTTTTGTTATGCTATATTATGTAAAAATAGACTAAGGTCTCGAGATGATAACACGATGGTGATATTACTAGTGTTGCTGGCATTAATGTAATCACTTTCTCCCCTTAGTAAATAATCTAGGTATCTGCTATTGTTTTGAATTTCAATGTTTTAATAAATAATTATCACTCGCTTAAACGGTGAAGGAAAACATCGTGAGGAAACCTGCAAACCTTAGAGATTTTTCTCGACGGTTTGTGAAGTCTGCCAACCCGCACTAGGCCAGCGTGGTGGACTATAGCCTAATCCCTCTCAATATGAGAGGAGACCCGTGCCCAGCAGTGGGACAGTATATAGGGTGATGATGACCAATGTTTCGCCATTTGAGACGGGCAACATTGAACGCACATGATTACGGTAAGTCAGGGGTGCGTGCCTTAGATTAGAACTTGAGGCCTTTGCACTGGTCATATTATTAAGCTATACTATCACAATCTTCCTGCCCTTGTCCCAATTTATTTGCTGAGTTACAAGTTGCTACAGTTGAACCTGGCAGAGTTACAACTTCAACCCACCGGGCGGCTTTGCCGATTTGCACGAGCCGAATGAAAGCCGAGTAATGGCCTCGTTTCGGCTTTGTTGTCTAACAAATAATGCCGAATCGAGTGTGCCAAGCCACTAAGTGTATCCCACGCCTAATTAATAAGAGACTACGCTAGTCTTGAGTTCTCCTAATGAGTTTCCGAACTAATTACTAGTTCGGCCTAATGAAGCTGCATAATTTTGTCCTTGAGATCTTGTGATGAGTGGACTAATAAGTGCTTCAACTGTTTCAGAATTCTAGTAGTTGCATGTGCTGTCGCTGACGTTCATTAACAGATCAGGCAAACTTTATAAAGTATTTCTGATAGAAAAGTAGCAGGCCAGCTTGATAAGGTAACTGTGGAAAATCTCGTAACGGAATTTACACTGGGAACAAGTGTAGTAGTGTAGCTGATGGATATAATGTGTGAAATTTGAGAACCACACACCTGCACAGATATATAATATGCAAACATACACCCACTTTTTGATTGATCTGTGGATCACTAGACTCCAATAAGAGCGTCAACCATGTGATTGCACTTTACCTAAGATCACCTTTGACTGGAAACTCATTTGAAAATAACGTAATGATCACCACGCGGTGTTCAGTCCAGAGTATGGGAGGTAGCTATGTATTTTAGTTTTCCTAGGGATGGTGATCATGGTCGATGCAAATTTCGGGTTCCCATGGCCATGAAAATAGTAAGTGTGGTAGAGAAAGTGTAGGCGGTAGGTGCAGTTTTTAGTCAGTATGAGTCCGACATGTCCCTGCCACTTGGTTGGCTCGTACTACTTGAAGGTTACAGACGACCCATGAGGATTTATTGCATCACAAAATAGGGATGTTTATAGGCCACATAGCACATCACAACGGCGTTGCATAGTGGGGGGAGGAGGTAGGTAGTCTTTTAAGAAAATCTCCATGTGCTAATGGAGGATTTAAGATCAATGGATTTAGTGAGGAAGTAATCTCATATTACTAAGACTTATCCATGTCTCCAAAGGCGGGCCGTTTTTGAAGGTTTCCCCCAAAAAAGGACCTTTGTGACTAAGTATTAACTTTACTAGACTTAGAGTAGACATGATTTACGTACGCAAATAAAAAAAGAAGTTATCTTACATTGAAATATGAGGTGATTTTCACTTTTTGGACTCAGTAGATCGAAGAGCAAGGAGACTTATAGGCGATGAATCGCTCGTCAAAACCAAACTTCAAAGTCTGGAACATCGGCGAAAGGTCGCTTGCCTTTCGGTCTTTTACAAGGCGTATTATGGAGAGTGTGCCCAGCTTCTTCACGACCTAAACCCACCTTCCACTTTCCTTCATCGGATTACCAGACGCCGGGAGGGCTTTCACCCACATGTGGTCGAATTCCCTTTACAGCGCACGAAGCGACATGCTTCATCTTTTCTCATTCGCACCGCAAAAGAGTGGAATGCTCTCCCTGCGTCTGTGTTCCCAGACTCATACAACCTTGATGTTTTTAAGGTAAGAGTGAATAGGCATCTTCTGGGTAAGCGTGTTCCACCTTCGACCTCGTCATCGCTTACCATCAGGTGAGACTGAGGTCAAACGCAAGCCCATCAATCATGAAAAAAAAAAATTCACTGTAACTGCACTGTACTTTCAATGAAAGCTGAACAATAATTATATTGAAACTGCATTTATATTTACGTACATGGAAGATTGAATAGAGATTTTTTAATGAATACAAAAGCAGAGCTTACAATAATCTGATCAGAAAAAAAAACAAAGAGAATTTTTATTTTTCATATATCAGCTCTAGGCGAAGTTGAATGTATAATTAATATGCGTTTGGTATATTATTTTTATTCATATAAAAATCCTTTTGTATCCCATACAAGGAGTGTAATGCTCTCCATAGTCTTGGTGTCTTTAGTAGAGACTCTTTAATGTGAGAGTGAACAGGCATTTTCTGGGTTAGCGTGTCCTACCTTCGTTCTCGTCGTCGCTCACCGTTAGGTGAGACCGAGGTCAAACGCAAACCCATCAACAATAAAAAAAGACAAAATTAACAGTATTTTTTTTTGTAAATATACGGGAACTTTTTTTTAACTGAAAATTAGAAAGAAAAGAAAGAAAATAAGTTAATTTGTGAAGTCAAGACGCACACCAGAGAAGAACATAAGAACGAAACGTGACATTTTTACGGAAGATATGCGCCACATCCACACAAAACGACCATGGCTCAGCTTGATGCTATGACTCATTGGTGGAGCCGAGCCACAGCGCTGGTTTTCAGTGACGGCCGAATTACGAAGTATGTCAATCTCTTTGGTAGAGCTTCCTTTCAGATAAGTACACATCTGGAGTAAAATAAATGTATTAAGTTGACCTTACCTGTAGCATGTAGTTTTCTCAATGGATCCACAATCGCGAAGTACCGGTCAGCTGATAGTGCAGTCAATGTAAAAACTGACACGCCGATACTGACGTCCTTCGCGGCTTCCGACACCCTGCACACAGTGGCGCCCCATGGCCACGACTCCACCGTGTACACGATGGACGTGAATGGCACGCATGTGATTATCACCAGCAGGTCGGCGAGAGCGAGAGAGAGGATGTATCTGGGAAAGATATAATGTAATAATAAATATTGAGTTATTTATTATACGACGTCTGTGGTCTAGTGGCTCGAGGGTCGAACTCCTGATCACAAGGTCGTAGGTTCGATTCCCACAGGATGCAAATATTTATGTGATGAACATAAGTGTTGGGTTTTCCATATGTATTGATTTCTGACATTTACGCGAATATTATACATTGAAATAAAACTACTTTTTACGGATTTTATCGCGTATATTGATATTATTAATCCTGACGTTTCGGACCCTTGCGTCCATGGTCACGGGTAGACTGATAAGTATGTATTTACAAAAAAAAAAGTATGTAAGTATTATATCCATTGTCTAGTATCCACAGTACAAGCTCTGCTTAATTTGGTACTAGATGGTGCTGTGTAAAAAATAATAATAATAATAATTTATTGGAACAGTAAGAGAGTAACATAATATACCTTATAATCTAGACAAGATATTGTACACTGTAATTTTATATTTGTATGACAATAAGGCAAACGATGACAACCGTACTAGTAAAAACTGTATCACAGTTATCAGCGTCGTTCAGGTAATTGTACAATTAACATAGACGATCAAAAATTGCCAGGTATACTTAGATGAGGAACAATTATACTTTGTGCACGCGTGTGGTGGTGTAGTGTAGGTACGTGTTTGTGAAGAATATGGGGATGTGTGTGTGTGTGTGTGTGTGTATGTGTGTGTGTGTGTGTGTGTGTGTGTGTGTGTGCCATTATTTAATTAGGTCTTCCGTTTCCTGATAAGACAGTTTTTGGAGCCATGCTTTAAGAATATTTTTACAGTTATATAAAGGCAGTGAGTGGATTTTGGTGAGTCTATTAACCTTGTTGTAAAGCCGGTTGCTGCTTATATAGAATTGTCGCCATGCAAGGGTCGTTAAAATGTCCGAAAATATTAATTTAAATTATTTATTATTAATATTTAGATTAGTTGTATGAGTTCGATTATAGTTTCTTCTACAACTAACTTTTATATCTATGGCTAAAATATTATTATCCAGCTGGCTCTAGTTAGACCTCAACTCCAAGACCTCTAGCGTCGCAGCCGCGCTTAGGACCACCTAGACCTACGATACAGTTTAAACTGCTTATTCCCGTGCGCTCCAAATCTATTGTTTTCTAAAATTAATGTTTCCATACATTCATTACCAGAAGCTCCAAAGATTTTTGATTTTACAAAATATTAATAATATTGATTTTATTTTGGAGCGCTTGGGAACAAAATCGTGGAGCGAGCGGAAATAAGCCGCATAAACTTATATTTTGTTACTAATTAGTCATCATCATCATCATCATCATCATCAGCCTACATTAGTCCACTGCTGGACGTAGGTCTCCCCTAATGTGCGCCATTTCACCCTGTCCTCGGCTTTTCGCATCCAGCTCCTACCAGCAGCCTTTCGCAAATCATCACTCCATCTATTTCTTTCGCAAATATTCACTCCATCAGTACTAATTAGTACTGTCGATCTACATACACACCGTCACGCCTGTATTCCCCGAAGGGTTAGGCAGAGGTGTACTAATGTACACCCACATTTCGCCGGTATGTTTAGGTCCCATGTAATAGGGGGCGAGCCTATTGCCATTAACCGGGCACAATTAATCCAGACTCCGAGCTGCTACTGAGAATTTCATAGAAAAACCCAATAATACTTTGATCGACCTGGGGATCGAATCCAGAACCTCTAGCGTAGCAGTCGCGCTTAGGACCACTAGACTAATGAGGCAGTCACTACTGTCGATCTATTCAATTTAATTGACGTGTATTATTTATGAATTGCTGTACAGTAATCATACATCATTATTTTAATGTAATTTGTATGTTAGCGTTGATGGGAAATAGAATGAACGCAGTGATTTTAGAATTTACTTTATTACTATGCGGTGTATCCGCGATGTTCTGATTATTTCCTAATCACCTGGGAATTTCACAAAATCCCATCAATTGCTCACTTATGTTATCAGTGTGCGTTTGTACAAAATGTCATGAATAATAAATGACATGTATTTCTGTAAATAGTTTTTAAAAACTCTTTTACAAGTCAATGTTTTACATTTTCTAAACTAGTTGGTGCCGGTAACCTCTAAGAAGACACGCCGGGACAAACTCAGAGAATCATGGTCTTTTTCAAGTGCAGACAGAGTCGCAAATATGTCAGTGCCAGCTAATGTCTGAAATGGCCTATTGAAAAAAGAGTTATAGCAGCTTTGAGTGGACCAGTTCTAGATGACGGTACGCATACATCAGTCATTATGTAGTCCGACCATAATTTAAGGAGATTAACAATATTTTGCACAACGATTCCAGTTCATCATCCTAAGTATAAGCCTTTGCTTATGCCACCTTATTCGATCTTGTGCTAATCTCAGCCATATGTGAAAAATCAATTTCTTAATGTCATCGATCCATTTTGCTACCGGACTTCCCATCGGGCCATCATTGGTCTCCAATCTGATATAGTTACACCAGATCAACGGAAATAAATAACTCCACTCAAAGGTTGTCAGTTAGGAGATGCCAGCGCCATCTAGTTAAAAAAAATGTAAAACAGAGTCTTGTAAAAGTTTCTGTAAAATATCTATGTACCGCCAGTAGGTCAAGCTATCCAAAACTGTCAATTTTTCTCAATTGTATATATAATGTATGAAATAAATGTATATAAAATGTATATATTCAAAGGTAAAATATTAACCTTATTACTTTGCTTTAAAGTTGAAAATCAATCAAAGAAATTTGACAGATTGGGGTAGCTTGATGTGCTCGCCTCTGTACAGAGGCCAGGCCATAAATCAATAGCTTTTATCATTTACAGTAGTGGGTTAAAGAAGGCTTAGTATGATGATAAACAGGTACTTACGTATTAGGCACATTCCTCATAGCTTTATGCCGGACGAAGACCGCGACCAGTGTGCCATTTCCCACCACCCCTATGACGAATATGAGCGCGAAGATGAGCGGCACTATGTAGGTCTCCGGCCGCTCATAATATGGCTGGTAGCTCTCGGAACTGTTCAGCATATCCTCGTATGTGTCGTTGTATTCTTCCATCGTGCATATTATCTGAAAAAAAGAGAGGGTATTTGAATATTTTTTTCTGATTTTCGCAGGTTTTTTATACTACTAGAAGCAAACAAGCATACGGCCAACCTGATGGTAAGCGGTTACCGTAGGCTATAGACGCTTGCAACACCAGGAGTATCACTTGCGCGTTAGCGACCCTGTAAAACGAAAGAGGAATAGTTGGGTTTCCCCGTGGAGCACTGGCAGTCTGGCGTTTTACATTCCATTGGATTTTTCTATCAAATTTTCAGTAGTAGCTCGGAGTTTGGAGTTGTGCCCGGTTAATGGCAATAGGCTCACCCCTATCATAACCTAAAGATACCGGCAAACTGTGGGCGTACATACCAATGTACGCCCACAATGTATTCCTCCAAAACAGAATCCGGAATACAGGCGTGATGGTATGTATGCCACTATCTCGTCTCGTAGGCTCCAAATATTCGACAGAAAAATTATTGCATACAGCGCATTTTACTTAATTGGCAGGCTCGGACGATAACGAGTATGTATAGAGTTTCTTTCCAAGTATTCTCCATAAAACCCTTTTTGTTTTATGTTTTTCCCATTTATGTTTTTAAATTACGAATACGATTCGAAAATTTTCCGATATTCCGTGCTGGTCGCGTTTGAAAATAGAATTCAGAGTGGACTGCAACAGAGGGTTCTTTAAAACCGGTCGATTGCATGTCCAACTTTTACTAACAAGCTCCTCACTGTGCCATTTTCAAAGAAAAGGAAATTATTCGCTTTGTGTAACAAAAATTGAAAATAAACATTAATAAAAAAAATAGCTTGTGTTTTTACCGACATTCCTATAAACAAAAATCATCAATTAAAATTAGCATAATTATTCAAACTTAGAATGGAAATTCTAGAGATTCTAAATTTAAATTTGAAAACTGTCAGCCTTTGGTCCAGTTACATCCAATGCATCTGTATTGATTCGATATTTTGTATCGAATATTCGATTCACAGCTTGTTTCGATGAAAATTGCTGTTTTTTTATACAAGGGCCCACAATACATGAAAATACTAATATACCATCTCGCCTATATTCTTCGAAGGGTTAGGCAGAGGTGCATCAATGTATAATCACAGTGCGCCATTTACGTCCCACGTAACAGGGGGCAAGCCTATTGCCGTAAACCGGTCACAAATCAGACAGACATGGAATACTTTTTATTATATATATTTCAGGCTTACCAATTGTAATGTTTAATACTTCGATGAAGGTGGCAGAATTTAGAAAAAACCCTCTCTAAATGAATAAAGAAAAAAAAATGGTTAATACATTTAAAAGATTTTAATTCTAAGTTGATTAGACTCTAGACTACCTCATTAGTCTAGTGGTTGTAAGTGCGACTGCTAGGCTTGAGGTCAATTCAATTCCCACTTCGTGCTCGACCTGGGTTAGCAGTTGCAACTTGGCTCGCGCCCTATTACATGGGACCTAAACATACCGGCGAACTGTTGGTGAACATTAATACACTTCTGCCTAACCCTTCCGGGAATACAGCCGTGATGGTATGTTATTTATGTTTAATTGTAGATATGCCAACTCCATATTAAATTATACAACACACACACATCTCAATGAAAATGAAACTTAATACCAGCCACTTGGGTATTGGTGGTGAAAAGAAGCCTATATTTGTATCAGAACACTTGGCACCGCGCAACAAAGCGTTACATCAAGCTACAAGACGGGCTGCCAAGGAGAAGAACTACAAGTTTGTATGGGTTCGTAATGGACGTATTTATGTTAAGAAAACGGATACCTCCGATCGTATTCACATCAAAGACATTGACTCTCTTGATAATATACTTAAGTAATAAATTCTTGAACACATTGTAAGATTAGCTGTTATATTTCATAAAATTCACAGATTTACAAATTTACTACCAAAATACAAGAGGTTTGAATACAAAGAGTCATGCGTTCTATCACAACATTTTAGTTAATGAATTCGATATTGTCATTCTCACAGAAACCTGGTTAAACACAAATATTTCGAGTTCTGAGCTCTTTGATAGTAGATATAATGTTTTCAGAAGGGACCGCGTATTTAATGATCTTTGTAAAAAGAGGACTGGTGGTGGAGTTTTGATCGCCGTCTTGAAACAGTACGTCTCTTTTGAAGTGGAAAACTATAATAGTTTATGTGAAGACCTATGGGTCAAAGTAGTTATTAAAACCAAAAATAAGTCATTCAGCTTGTGTTTGTGTGCGGTCTATATTCCATCACCTATTAAAATGGATGTTCTGAAACATTTCGTGGAAAATTCCAACAAGGTCATGACTAAAGAGAGCGATACGTTGATAGTGGGCGACTTTAATTTGAACAATATACGATGGGTTAAAACTGATGGTAATCTTTTTATGACCGCTGAAATTACGAATTGTTCTATTAATCACTTGTTCACGGAATTCGTTGCGTTGAATAGCCTTGAACAGTTCAATAGTGTCAGAAATGTGAATTCTAAGCTCCTCGATCTAGTTCTGACTAATCTGCCCAATGTTGATGTGGTTTTATGCAACGATCCCCTATCCAAAGTAGATATACACCACCCTCCGTTAGTACTTAGCTTAAACATACAGCCAGAGAAAACTTTGATTTGTCATAAACAACCTACACTAAACTACTATAAAGCTGACTATCGAGCCATTCAGGAGGGTATCGACTCCATTGATTGGGCTGCGGTGTTCGACGAATGTTCAACCACTGATGATATGATCGATAAATTTTACTCTAAAATTAGAAATATTATTAACAGACACGTACCATTTTCGCAAAACATAAAATCAAATAGACGACCACCTTGGTTTACCAAAGATCTTACCAAGCTACTCAGACAAACTTACAAACTTAGGATTAGAGTAAATAAATACCACAACGCTATGGACAAGAGTATCTTATCTTCACTGAAGGATAAATGCCATTATCTCAATAAAACCTGTTATAATAACTATATCAATACAATAGAAGCAAAAATAAAAACCGACTCAAAACACTTTTGGACATATATTAAACACAAACGCAAAAACAGAAGCACAATACCAGATAAAATGATTTTACACAATGAGTTAGCCTGCAACAGTGCCGACATATGTCAGCTGTATGCTAATCATTTCTCTTCCATCTATACTACTTCGCAGACAATATTAACACCAACCAGCCTGCATCAAAGCGAAAGTTCAAACGTTTTAGGCTCAATAGCTATAACCAAACAAACTATTGCAAACAAACTGAAAAACCTTGATATTCGCAAGGGGTCTGGCCCAGATGAACTTCCACCAATATTTTTAGCTAGATGTTACGAATCATTATCGGTACCTTTAACAATACTATTTAATCATTCGCTTAAAACAGGTTGTTTTCCATCTGCGTGGAAAAACGCTAAAATTGTTCCTATCTTTAAAAGCGGCCGTAAAAACCAAATACAAAACTACAGACCGATCTCTATACTTTCAGCGATTCCTAAGGTTTTTGAATCGCTTATCTATCCATACATTTACAATCATGTTAAAAGTCTTATTGTGTATGAGCAGCATGGATTTTTCCAGGGCAGATCCACGAACTCAAATTTAATTTCATTTACAGAAAATTTGATTGATCATATGGATAAACGCATTCAAGTCGATGCGGTGTACACCGATTTCAGCAAAGCTTTTGATAAAGTAGACCACCAGCTCTTAGTTAGGAAGCTTGCTGAACTCGGTGTGTATGGCTCACTTTTGCTATGGTTTAAATCATACCTTAATGATCGTAAGTGTTTTGTAGTCGTAAATGGAGCAAAGTCAGAACAATTCAATGCTAAATCCGGAGTTCCACAAGGTTCCCATTTGGGTCCTTTACTTTTTAATATATTTATAAACTCAATCACCAAGTGTTTCCTACATTCCAAGCCATTTTTATTTGCAGATGACCTCAAATTAACCTTACCAGTGAAATCAATAAAAGACTCCTATCTACTCCAAAATGACCTGGATAGATTAGCTGCATGGTGCAAAGAGAATGGCATGAGCCTGAATGTTGCTAAATGTTTACATATAAAATTTACTAGAAACAAAAATGTAATTAGCTCTAATTACTCTATTTCTGACATCAAGCTAGCGGAGGTTTCATGCGTGCGAGATTTGGGCGTTCTGTTAGATGGTAAATTAACATTCGGTAATCATATCGATCATGTAATAAAAAAATCTAATAAAATGCTAGGGTTTGTGTTAAGAAATGCTAAACCGTTTAAGTGTCCGAAAACCAAAATATTACTATATAACTCTTTAGTTCGTAGTAACTTGGAATATTGCTCGCAGGTGTGGTCACCCCAGTACGATGTTCATATAAAAAGAATTGAGCAAGTACAAAGAAGGTTTATTTATCACCTTGCGTATCAGGACAATAGAGCTAAGGAGTTAAATTCGTATAAAGATCGCATAGAGTTTTACAAGCTTCAAAGACTATCTAACCGCAGAAAGGTCTTAGATTTAAGTTTCCTACATAAATTATTAACATCTCATATAAATACTGATCTTCTATTAAAAATACACCTAAATATACCGAGTAGGCTACCTCGTTCACAAACATATAAGTTACTTAGTGGACCGTTATATAAAACCAATCTGGGCAGAAACTCTCCCCTAACAAGAGCTATACAACTATATAATTCCATATCTAGGGTAGCTGATTTAGACATCAATTTCGACAAAATCAGGAAATTTAAATTCAAATTATATAAATATCTTTCAGCACAGGGCTTTTGAAATTATTTAATGTTTATCATTCAATATTAATTTTAATCACAATTTAATTACAATTATTATTTTATATTATTTTTTAATTTTTTAATGTATACTCGACAATAATGTAAGTTGTGGTTGCCTATAATTGAAGGTACATTTCGTCTTATTTTATTTGTTATTTGTTAAATATTTGCAGTGTTAAATGTATCTTTGTTGGCGATCCTTAATTAAATAAATAAATAAATAAATAAATAAATAAATAAATAAATAAATTATTGCCGAGCGCAACCCACGCGCTTATAAATCTCCCATTGAAAATCGAGATAATCAGCGTTTTACGCGATTCGATACAAATCGATTGCAAATCACTCGATTCCCTACAGAATTGAACTTTTATGGTGTCGTTCCGATGTTGATCTTATATTGTTGGTGAAAATTACTCCCCTGACGTCACATACGTTGCCAACGTTTGTAATTCTGGAAATAAAAATATGTAACTTCTCTTGTTATAGAGAATTTACTTAAACATACATTACATATCATCAATTGCAGTCAGTTTATTTCAAAGTTATTAATTTTATAAGTAATACAGTATAAAATGTATGTACTTATAAAATAGTAGAAACATGACCGAAGACATGAATTATTTTATACCTAAAGACGATTAGGTTTCAACAATAGGAGTACCGCATACACACTTTGTTTTCGATAGCCACATCTGCAGAGAATATTGTGTATTGTATATTGTATTGTGTTTTTTCAAAGATAATGGAAAAAGTTATTTATGACTCCCTAAGTAACTATTTAGAGAAAAATAAAATACTAGTAGATGAACAAATAGGATTTAGAAAAAACAAAAATATTAATCTCGCTATTTATAATTTTCTTAATAATGTTCTGACAGCTATTGATAAGGGAATACCGGTAACAGCTATCTATATGGATATGACGAAAGCCTTCGATCATGTTGATCACACTCTTTTATTACATAAATTGCAAGTTTATGGAATAAGAGGTAACGTCTTAGATCTCATTAAATCTTATCTCCATAACAGACAACAAAAAACACAGATAAGCAGAATCGATCCTAAATCTTACACCGAGGTTAAGGTACTATCTCGCGCAAGGATAGTGTCAATTGGTGTGCCACAAGGAAGTATCTTGGGTCCCCTGTTATTCCTAATCTACATCAACGACCTCCCAAAAGTAATAAATGATCCACTAATTTTATTTGCTGATGACAGCACTGCCATATTTGTTAGGAAAAATGAAACGTATGAATCAGATATAAATCAATCGTTATGTAATATCATAGAATGGATGAAGTGTAATAATCTCATACTAAACTTAAATAAGACTAAGAGTATGCTGTTTAGACATGTGCTACGAAGAAATATGCCTAAATTAGATATAAATTACTTGGGAGACAAAATTGAAGAATGTCAAAATATTCGTTTTTTAGGTTTACAAATAGATTTTCATTTAACATGGAAATCGCACATAGAATACTTATGTAAAAGATTAAATCAATACTCTTATCTTCTCTATAAGCTATCCAAAATCGTTCAACAAAAAACTGTTCTCATGGCATATCATGCGTATGTAGCGGCAATTTTGCGTTATGGCGTTATTTTTTGGGGCAACTCCGTACACAAAGAGGTAGCGTTCAAGAGTCAGAAACGTTGTATACGCTCCATGTGCAACTTAAAGCAGACTGATAGCTGTAGACCCTATTTTGAAAAACTAAGAATTATGACTTTACCTTCCTTATACATTTACGAAATTGCACTATTTGTTAGAACTAACCAACAGTTATTTGAACAAAGAGGTAAAGGTAAGCGTGATCCCACCAGAATAAAAGTCCCACCAAATAAAACAACACTTATGAATCAGAGTGTTCTAGTAATGTCAAGTAGAATTTACAATAAATTACCTCCTCTTCTAAAGGATACTGTACAGCTATCTATTTTTAAGAAAAAACTATACTCATTTTTAATCACAAAGAATTACTATTCTGTTACCGAATTCTTAAATGATAAGATATGACTTTAAGTATGTTGTTATGGGTTATTTAATTATTTGGATTTTATAAAATATTGTTTTCGGTTATTGGACATATTGTTATATTGACATTAAAATTTTGACATTGTTGTACTTCATAATTTTATTCTTTATTTTAATGACAACTTTGTTAAATGATGTAAGTTGAAATGTAAAGATTTGCACACCTTATCTGGTAAAACACGGAGCACTACCATTTCTTTAACATCTCTGTAACCTGTGTTAAGCAAATAAATTATTTGATTTGATTTGATTTGATTTGATTTGTATTATCTGGGGGCTTAGACAAGTGGCAATCTGACAATCGAATCGACGAACGAAGAGAAACAAAATGTATGGGAATGACATCTATGATCGCCCGATTTCTTGTTTCTATTCGTTCGTCGATTCGATTGTCAGATTGCCACTTGTCTACAGGCCCTGAACGGAGGAATCCGTACTACAACGTGTTATTGCTATCGTTTTGCGATTGAGCGGGAGGGATGCCGCTCTATACATTAAATACCGCCATCCTTTTCACACAACCTAACCTAACAAAGATGATCGCGTTATCACTTTGTGGTAGGGCCTTAAGTTCAATTTTTTTTATACCCTACGGACGCTTGCAATGTTAGGCGAAACACTCGCGCGTTGCCAACCCTGTAAAAATTCCTTTTTCAAGAACTCTATTCATAAGAATAGAGTTCTTGAAAAAGGGACACATATTCTAGGTACCTATTCCCAAGAGAGTATAAACTCTCTCGGGAATATCTAGAATATGTGTAATATATACACCTATTTAACTGTCTCAACTGCACTACCTTTCAATATTGCGCTCATCGTCGTTGAGGCATAAAATATCCTCCATTTACAGATAATTTCGCCAAGAACGAAGTGATTGTGAGCGCGGAGACTCGCAAAGTGCTATAATTTTATGGCCTCAAAGTTTGCGACTCATTTTCGAGTGGCGTGACTCCTTAGAATGTGAAATATGAACAAGGAAGATGCTTTCAACACAGAGTAATTTTTATTACTCAATTACACGCAACTTGATGGCTCCCTGTCAGATTTTATACGTTTTTAAGTGCGCAAAATTTGTTTTGGGTGCTGGAGAAAATTGTGTCACAAAGATTTTTTTGACCCGACGAAGAAAAGGTATTATGCTAACGAACGTTCATTCTCCGGATTTGTAAGGTTATTTCTGGGTGACGCTTTGTAAAGAATTAGTTGAGTTTATATATAACTAGCATCTGCTCGCGACTTCGTCCGCGTGGAAAAGTTACTTTTAATTATCGTTGTAATTTGGCAAATTAACTCAAAATCGTTATAAATTATAGCCTATATGTTATTCTGATGTATAAATAATAATACTGTAAAGTTTCATCAAAATCCGTTCAGTAGTTTAAGCGTGAAAGAGTAACAAACATCCATCCTCACAAACTTTCACATTTAAAATATTGGTAGGATTCATTCTTCCATTTTGGATTTTAGTACCATGTAAAATAGGAAGCGAGAGAAAGAACGGTGACACATTATACGGATTTTAAGAATAATCCATCAGGATTTTATCCCCGAAAAGTTAAGCAGTGGTTTACTAAGGTCTATCGATGTATTAAAATCCTGTCTGAATCTGAAATGAGACTTGAAATATAAAAAAAAAAACATTCCAAACTTCCATAAACTGTCAATTTCTTGTAAATCCACTCAGTATTTTTTAAGGTCTCCGTACGGGTAAAGCGCTCAGGTAGATATTATTACAGGCCACTTATTACAATAAAATCATAAAATATCTTACTGAAATTATTACTCTTCTATAAAAATTAAATTAAAATACTTGTACATAAGTATTTCAATCAAACCAAACAGAATAAAGGCTATTGTTTGTATCGAATGTTTAAAATTCGAATACAATAATTATAGTTAAATAAAATAATGTCAACATGATATTATGCGATGCGTAAAAATAGAGGTGTATTTACAGTATAAAATTATTGTTGTGTCACGCATCGGTTGCACTACCGAGAATATCAGGTTCCATAGAACTGTTTAAACAAATAACTTTGATAGATATTCGCATAAAAAAAAGGTAAATTATAATTTCATTTATAGGTACTATTACTATGAATGGACGTACTGATCTTAACTTTAAAATAATGAGGTTTAATATATTGAATGAATAATTTTGTAATCTGTATGAACTCCCTCCTCAATCTTGAATGAATAATGACATTCAACATCATGTATAGCCATATTACATGATGATAATATGGCTATACATGATGTTGAATTGCCTGTATACCTTATCAAGGATCAATTAGCAGATACAATAGAAAAACAGCTTAAAAACAGTTTCACCCACTTGGTTGTCATGTTATCTTAAGTGTGTCTATGTGTGTGTTGTGATTTTTTTGTTTGATGACTGAGACACAGAAAACAAAATAGTACTAACTGAGCTCAATCACTGGTATTAGTGTAGTAAGATTTTGTTAGTTTTTCTTGATCAATCAAAAACAATCGTTCCAATACAGAGATAAGGTCGATTGTGGAACCAAAAAAGCAGATACACTTATAAGACGAACAAAGCTAAAGGAATCAGTGAAATCCCTAGACAGGCAAAACTAAAATAGTAAGCTCCTAAGTCCCGGCAAGGCTTCAGTCTCGCATGCGATTATAGGGGTGGCAAGCAAAGAAAACAATATTCTACTCTCTCTAAATTATATAAAACAACTAGCTGACCCGACAGATGTTGTCTTGCATGATCCAGCCGTTTAGTTGCAGTATAGATAAATTACCTATATACCGACTGCAGCGCCATCTGCCGGGCTGATTAGTGAATCTAAACCATCCAGGGCGCCACACAAACGCAACAAAGAAATTCATTCAAATCGGTCCAGCCATTCAGGAGGAGTTCAGTGACATACACACGTACAGTAGAATTATACATATAAAGATACCCGCAAAAATTCTTAGGTTGTATATCCCAAGTAAAGAGATTCTTTTTTTTTTATACCACTAAGGTGGCAAACAAGCAAACGGCCCACCTGATGGTGAGCGGTTACCGTAGCCTATAGACCTTGCAACATCAGGGGTATCACTAGAGCGTTGCCGACCCTGTAAAATGAAAGAGGAATAGCCACCTGATGGTAAGCGGTTACCGTAGCTTATAGACGCTTGCAACACCAGAGGTATCACTTGCGCGTTGCCGACCCTGTAAAACGAAAGAGGAATAGTTGGGTTGGCAGTATAAGAGCCAAAGTCCCCTCACTATCAACACAACGTTTCCTCGTGGAGTAGTGAAGTAAAGATAATATTCAATCTATCTATGAAGTAAGTTCTAATGCATTTATTTTTCTCCGAACTTTTTCCCAACTATATTGGGGTCGGCTTCCAGTCTAACCAGATGCGGCTGAATATCAGTATTTTACAAGAAGCGACTGCCATCAGACCTTCGCAACCAAATTTTTGGATAATACTGTACTCGAGGATAGACTGGTTGTCAGAATTTTGGAGCTTCTGACTACCATTAACAATAATGTCATAGGTGTTCGTATGGCAACCGGGTCCGACGGCTTTACACGTAAAGCCGTCGACATCGAGACCCCCCGTGCCTCGGATAGCACGATAGCATCCGAGGCACGGAGGGGTCTCGATGTGTTATGGTCACCCATCCACAGACTGACCGCGACTAGCGCAGCTTAACCTTGCAGATCGGTTGATCAGCTTAGCCACGAGCGCCTAGTAGGTTATAATGCATTTACTTGTAAAAAACTACACTAGACTATAAAATAGTATCCCTAACAATAATGTGGAGCTAGTATTATGGTACATATAATATAAATTGACGACTGTAGGTACATCAATAGCACGTTTGATGTATGGACCCCAATCAAAAAGGGCGTACATGTGCCCTCTACGCGTACACTTACGTCATTATGGTTTTGACACGTACCTATTATGAAAGATCTTTGTGGGTATATGTTTTCTTTGACATACTTTAGGACGAATATTTCAAAGCCTCTCAATCACAATGAGTCTATCAACCAATGTAAGTGACGTCATAGGTTGGACATTTTATTTTGCAATCACGTTTTTTGATGTACTTACGAAAATGTTAAAAGGTTTTTTGTTTAGTTCATACGTACGTTTTTCAATAAACTTTTATTAGAAATTTTTGTATAGGCATGTGAAAAGCAATTTTTAATATCCGTCAATATACCATACCATTACGGCTATATTCCCCGAAGGGTGAGTCAGAGGTGTACTAATGTACACCTACAGGCATATTAATTACAATGAATATTGATTTAGCTTGATATGTATAGTGCCAAACGATTTATTTACTAGATATATAAACATTGACGCCTTAACATCTGTTATGTATAAAGTAACCCGTAGTTACATAATTTATAACTCAAGAACATGGACGGCTTTTGATTAATTTGGAATGGAGATAGCTTATACCCAGGATGTTAATCCTATGTTAATCATAAGCTACTTTTTATCATCACCATTACCGCATAGTTATAATTTTACGCAAAGTCATTACTTACTGCATCGCCTGTACAATTTATGTTAGAAGACACCAATTAATATGCAGTAAAGTAAGTCTGATACTGCATTTTAGTTGTTTTAGTACCCCAAATCCTAAAAATGTTGCAGTATAAACTTTATACTGGATATCATTTACCAAATAAAATGCAGTAATTGTACTTTATACTGTAAAGTACAATTACTGCATTTTATTTGGTAAATATGATATTTTTCAAGTGCAGTATCTGCCATGATTTTGGAAAAAATCGTTTTATTCTAAACATAATGAAAATAATGTGATTGTTTTCACACAGGTACAATCTTTGTATTCATTTCCTCCCATTACCAACAAAAACTGCCATCATACATTATTGGTTATATTAAAAAAACAGCCTCAAAAATTATTTTTGCGTGTTTCTCGAAACCGCGTTTTTGCTCTTACTGCGGTTATAAATTATTATAATATACAAAAAATCTACAAAAAATTATCTTAATTCCATAAATGGGTGAACCCCAAATATTTGAAGTGTCGTCATCAGCCCATATACTGTCCCACTGCTGGGCACGGGTCTCCTCTCATATTGAGAGGAATTAGGCTATAGTCCACCACGCTGGCCTAGTGCGGGTTGGCAGACTTCACACGCCGTCGAGCTAATCTCTAAGGCATGCAGGTTTCCTCACGATGTTTTCCTTCACCGTTTAAGCAAGTAATAATTCATTATTAACACACACATGAATTCGAAAAGGCAGAGGTGTGTGCCTTGGATTCGAACTCGAGACCTTAGATTTGGCAGTCCAATGGTCATACCATTAGGCTATCACTGCTTTTTTTGGCTAGTATTTAACTGCAAATCAAAAATTGTCGTTTTGTATAACAAAATGACATTTTTTGATTTGCAGTTAAATACGTTGTGTGGTCACAGTTCTAACCTAACCGATATCTGTATTTTGCTGCTCAATCAGTAATTTTGCTGCTCAATCAGTAATTTTTTCGCTCAATCAGTATATTTGATGCGTAGTTTATTATATTCCCCTTTTTTTTCGAAGTGTCGATATAAGATAAAAATATCGACTAAGAGAAAATTGTATGTATGTAACCTGTAAGAGGGTGGGGAGACGTTTCTTTCCATTGCCCTTTGATGTATCGAAGTCCTAAATTTACACTTCGAATCGTCTTTGAATATTAGGTAAAGATCAATAAGACAGTCGTCAGGATAAATGCAAGGATAATAAATTTGTGACTAATTATTTCTTTACTTTGTTCTTAGAGTAATTAGTATAGAATCTTTAATGAACTTTGTGTATCGTCATTTGTATCATTAGTAATTAATATCGACATCATTATCACAAAAATATTTTAGAAATACATCAACCAAATTAAAGTTTAAACAACGGAGTGTAGTTCATTAAGTTATAATTTTACTCATATTTAATAGTATCTATATTTTAATTATTGACGTGCCTTTGAGTTTACATGAAATTATAATAATTATATTTCATGTAAACTTTATAACGTTTTTAATTAGTGCAAAAAAAATATTTACTTTAAGATTAGCTGCCTCATTTAACTAGTGATCGTAAGAAGGGGCTGCTCAGCGTGAAGCCGTGGGTTCCATTCCCAGGTTGGGCACTGTTATTCTGTATTTTTAAGCTATTCTCACAAAACAACCCTCTAAGGATGCTACTGAGAATCTTCTAACAGAAAAACATTACCTTCCTTTGGTCGTCTGGTAAAAACCCAATACACTGCCTGACCTAGGAATAGAACGCACAGGATCATGATCATAACATTGATGCTTACAGTGAATGATGATAATCAATGATACTCATCGATTCATCATCATTTATTGATTATCATTGATCATCATCATCAGGAATGAATTCATCATCAAATTATGGATATAGTGAATAATGATCATCAATGATACTTACAGCGAATAATTCAATATGGATCATCATGATTAACTGTAATATTATGCCATGCTATGTGATGGTATGTTACAGTGAATAATAAATATTAACTCGCACTAGACTAGCGTGGTGGACTATAGGCTAAGCCCTTTCAATCTGAGAGGAGCCCCGAGCCCAGGAGTGGGACAGTAGGTATATGGGTTGCTGATTTTACATACCCTTTCCCAAGGCACGTACCTCTGACTTTTCGAAATCATGTGCGTATTAATAATTAATTATCACTCGCTTAAACGGTGAAGGAAAACATCGTGAGGAAACCTGCATATCTTAGAGATTTTCTCGACGGTGTGTGAAATCTGCCAACCCGCACTAGGTCAGCGTGGTAGACTATAGCCTAATCCCTCTCATTCTGTGAGAGGAGACCCTTGCCCAGGAGTGGGACAGTAGGTATATGGTTTGATGATGATGTATAATATAATATGTATTAATAGTCTCTCTTCTTGAAAAATATGCAGACGTGTGTGGACACGGACGGTAGCGTTGTGTTTAATATATTGTTTATTGATTTCTGACATTTACGGGAATAATACACATTGAAATAAAACTACTTTTTACGGATTTTATTGCGTATATTGATATTATTAATCCCGACGTTTCGGACCCTTTACAGCGTCCATGGTCACGGGTAGACGTGAGGTCGGGTCAGTCTAATATTTTTCATTCATGATAATCTACCAACATACTCGGATAATATTGACGGTCTCACATCACGCTTCACGCCTACAACCCATACGCCATAATGGACCTATATTGGCTATAACATTTACATAAAATAATATAACGGTAACCTTAATAATGCAATAATGTCTACTTTCATGGATCCAGATTTAGTACGTGTATCATTTTTATGTCAGGTTTGCCCTGAATGGCTTTCAGTGAGTAATAATTATATTTTGGCATGTAGCGAAATCGTGTAGTCAAATGTATTTGGACTGAATTTTATATAACACTAGCTGGTTCAGCAAACGTTGTCTTGCAACCCGATGTGAATATAAACCATCAAGGGACTTACTCAAATATACACGCAAAAAATGACACTGAAATTGGTTCAGCCGTTTTCGAGACTAACGAGCAGCAATTAAATTTTATAAATAAGAATAATAAATATTTTATACATTATGCCCATATTCCTGGAAGGGCTAATAATTTTAATAGGTATAAGAATAATTTCATAATTTCATAAGAATTAATTCATAATTATTTAGAACACAAAAATAAATAAAAAACCGTGCTAAGCTGTAGAGTGTGTGCAATATATTTTAAAAGACATGCTAAATCTAAACACCTTTTTAAAATTGGATAATTTGACAATGATTTTAGTGTTGAGAAAAAAGATTTTTCTTAAGACTAAAAGTATTAATGTTAATGTTAAAAATTATTAAAAAAAAATAGTTAATTCATAATTGATTGGCCAACTATATCGCAATGTAAGTATAATTACTTCGTCGGACTCCACAGTATTATGACGTCATACAACGGGGCTATAATTTTGAAATCCATGATATGGAATAATCTACTCCGTTAAAGTGTCACCTCTGTAATCGTCGGGATAGGCAAGCGCGCGCAAAATTGCTAAGTGCTCGATAAAATTTAAAAATGGAATGACGTAAATGCTATAAAATTTAAAGAAAAATGGAATTTTACTGACTGTAAATGGAGGTTTAAGAAAATGTGCTAACGTTAAATTCTTAAATAAATGAAAGTCTACCTGCCTCAGTACCTGCTTAGTCAGTAAGATTTCAATCGTGAAATAATAAAAAAGTAATAAGGGGTATTATGGTAGTTACAAACCCAGCTTCCCTTCACCTCAAATTAAAAAAGAAAAGTAATTATGTAACTATCAACTTACCTACTTAATAGTTAATTTCGTTAAGAATATTTCTCTACAAAATTTAATGATCGGAACCTCGCTTTAAGCAAAAATTGACTGCAGCATAAACACGAATAAAATACTACCAAAAATATTCTACCGTTATGTTTAAGAACAGCAGAATTTTAAAATTGGAAACATCACACAGCTAGATTTAAAATGTTGGTAGGACTGTAGCTGGACAGTTGAATAGGCATGATGACAGTAATTAAAAACTACTAAAATACTATATTTATTGAATAAAACTTGAAGCTTGGAATATAAAATACGCATTGTTTTTTTATTATAAGTGTGATTAATATTTATTTTTATAAAATAAAACTACAAAATAAGGCAATCCGCCATGATATCTTGAACACCAATCAGAGCGCATGACGTCACGCTTGATGTAAACACATACGCAACACCCACGAACATCATGTGTTTTTATTATTTTTGTTTAAATACCGAGTACTATTTGAGTGTGAATATTATTAATTCGAATATAAAATAACACGAATCATGGATCAAGGATTTACTAAGGCAAACAGCGCTAATTTGCCTAGAATCGATATAATAATGCTGGGAGAGTTTTTGTCATCAAATAAAGACTTTTGTTCAGCAGAATTTAGAAATGTTAAAACTTCTATGTAAGTATATTAATAATAATTAAAAACTTTATAATTTGAGTTATAAAATAATTCCCTAAAATATACTTTTGACGATGTATTTCTTATCAAGTTATTTTTAAGGTTATGTTATTGAAATCTATTTTTATAATGCCCTTTATTTATAAATTGATTTTTCTTTTAGGTCCTCCAGGCCATCCTATGGCGATTCCATATAATTATCCATATCATTAGGTAACTGAAATATGAATAAAATACGTAATACATATCAAAGCAATGAGAGATGAAACCTAACCTCGAAATAGATTGTTTATATTTTTACATTTAGACCTCGTACAATCTACAAAAGTATGTAAAAACTTACGTCAAAGTGATCTTCACAAAAATAAAGGTGAGTACTGGGCAATATTCCTTTTGAATCTAACCTAACCTAACCTAACCTCGAAATAGATTGTTTATATTTTTACATTTAGACCTCGTACAATCTACAAAAGTATGTAAAAACTTACGTCAAAGTGATCTTCACAAAAATAAAGGTGAGTACTGGGCAATATTCCTTTTGAATCTCGCCTTGCAAGTTTAAGCCACTTGTTTCGTATTGTTTTATTTTGAGGAACGAACACAAATAGCTTATTAGGAGTTTTTATGGATGTATTCTCACACTGGGGGACCCCATACCACCTATACACTTTCGAATTCATATTTAATAACACAAAATAACTAAATTCTTGCACGAGCGCAGCGCGTTTACGTTTTGATTACTCGAACGTGACGTCACAAGTGACGCCATGACACTAACAAGCGTTTTAGGGGGAAATTTAAATTATAATTTTAAAATTGCATTTTTTTCCTACTAAACTTTAAATTTCTGCAGAAATATCTTATTCATTGTAAATAGTATATATTTCTGGACGTTATAGGTCCATCTTTCAATTATTGTCATCATGCCTATTCCGAATTTGCGCAGCGCTTCTAGTTCGTACTCCAACGACACATTTGAACAACGTTCGAGTTTTAAAGATTGCAATCGTGCAGGCAGAGGCTCTTCGCCAAGTGACGGTCATTGTGCGAATGCTTGGCACTCTCCCAGCCTTACAAGAGGGTTGTCATGTTATACCAACACGTCTTGGAATCCCTGGTGAAATTCAGCGTAAGTATTAGAGAAGTCTGTTGGCAATTTTATTGTTTTTATTGATGTCAGAATGGAAAATGTGGAGGAATTGTCAAAAGCGGTATTATCATCAACAAAACAAATGAAGAACTATTTCTAAGAGTTGAAATCTTTTAGAAATAGTTTAAACTGCCTCATTAGTCTAGTGGTCCTAAGCGCGACTGCTACGCTAGAGGTCCTGGATTCGAGCCCCAGGTCGAGCAAAGTGTTATTGGGTTTTTCTATGAAATTCTCAGTAGCAGCTCGGAGTCTGGATTTGTGCCCGGTTAATGACAATAGGTTCGCCCCCTATTACATGGGACCTAAACATACCGGCGAAATGTGGATGTACGGTCGAAAAAAGAGTTAAGTATACAGGCTAATTAAACATTGTGTTTTTTTAAAAATTGTTTAATGATGTATCACGCAGTATGTGTCAAAACGCAGGTATTGCTACACATCAAACCCTTTGACGGGTAATTATTTAAATCACAATCTGTGTAAAGATGCAGATTTCGTTCGCTACCTGTATACCAAACTCTTTTGTTGACTGTACATTAGTACACCTCTGCCTAACCCTTCTTGGAATACAGGCAGAATATGCATGAAATCTTTGTAATTACCACAGTACTTAGTGTAAAGTACTGATATTCAGACGCATCTGGTTAGACTGCAAGCCAACCCCTACATGTTGAAAAAAGGCACGGAGGGTGAGATATATTTCTCTCAAAGGGACATTTTAAAGTTTTTAATCGGTTTTCTTACGTTCTTTCAAAGTTAAAGTGTTACTTAGATAAGTACATTAATTATACGTTTTCCGCTAAGTTCGTTAGCAAGATTTGCTTTTGTAGTTTCTTTAGTAACAGTTTAAGCCGTTTAAAATCTCATTTTAAAGATCTTGCTGAGTTCTTAACAAGTCTAGATTAAATTTGTTACAACACTTACAAGTTACAACTGCAAATTAATTGACTTCGTTACCTTACAAGTGCAAAATAATTGAATTAGAGAATTAAATGTGCTTATACACACGAGTGGGTTAGCAGACTTTACACACCGTCAAGGAAATCTGTCAGGCATCCAGGCATTCACCTAAAAGGTGAAGGAAAACATGTAGAGGAAATGTTTTCCTTCACCTTTTAGGTGAGAGAGAATTTTGTTTATTTTTATATTCGGACATTTTACACAGTACTATCTAGTATCAAGCTAAGCAAAGTTTTTACTATGGGTACCTAATAGATTATATATAGTTTTTTTTTGTAAATTCAAACAACATACATAACAAACACCCAGCCAAACACAAACAGTTTGTGTGCATCATATAAATAAATAGTGTCTTGTGTTAATTGTTAATGTTTAGTTCTAAGGCGTTTGTATTGCGATTTTAATGTTTTGTTTATCAAATAAATAAAATAAAAAATCGAACTTACGGACTCGTGATCACTGGTCCTCAAAAACTCTTTTGGGATGCGAGGGTAACAGCCAATATTAAAATAAAAAAACAAACAACATTTCCGGCAACATAAGTGGTCTAGTGGTTCGAGTACCGGACTGCTGATCATGGGGTCGTGGGTTCGATTCCCACAGGACACAAATATTTGTGTGGTTAAAACATAAGTGTTTGTGTTTGTCTGGGTGTTTCTATGTATTATAAGTATGTATTTACAAAAAAAAAAGTATATAAGTATTATATCCATTATCTAGTACCCATAGTACAAGCTTTGCTTAGTTTGGGACTAGATGATGCTGTGTAAAATTGTCCAAGAATATTTATTATTATTTATTGAGAACCGCCTCCTATTTTGATTTCTCATTTAACCTTTTGACCGCCACGTTAATAACGAAAATCTGTGTTCTCTACGCCAAGCACTATAAAAAAGTGGTATTTTTGTCGTGCCATGCCGTCCTTGGCGTCGTGAGCAAGTTTTAACTTGACGTCTATAGACGTCCGTGGCGGTCAAAGGGTTAAAAAGCGCCTTTTTAGTTTGGACTGTAGATCTAGATATCGTAATCGTATACAGAGATTTGGTAAGCCAATTAGGCAATTGGAAATGGAACCATACACTTTATAACTGCCTACCAACTACACCAACGATATCGCAACACATAATTTACCATTACGCCTGTATTCCTGAAGGGTTAGGCAGAGATGTACTACAACCACGGTTTTGTTCACATTGCAAACTTTATTTAGATTGCAGAGTATTTTTGTGATATGATTTATGCATTTTGGCAGACTGGGAATTTCATTGGAAATTGCATCGTTGTCGCAAACAAATGGCTGCAATTTTGCAAACATTTGGATTCCTATTTTATTAAAAGGATATATATGAAATGGATAGACAGTTTTCTAGACGCTATATTTCAGTAGTATTGAGAATAAAGCTCACGTTATCTTCACACACAACATACCATTACGCCTATATTCCACAAAGGATTGGGCAGAGGTGAACTAATGTAGATCCACTGTTTGTCGGTATGTTTAGTTCTCATGAAATTGGGGCGAGGCTATTGCCATCAACCGGGCAATAAACAATCCAAGCTCCAAGCTGCTACTGGAAATTTGATAAAAAAATCACTAACTGCTCGACGTGGGAATCAAACCTACAATCTCTAACTTAGAAGAGTCGCGCTTACGACTATTACGCCATTGAGACAGTCCAAGGATAAACGTACCTATGTATTTCCAAACTCTCTCAAACTGTCTGTGTATCTTGTTTGAAAAAATATTCTAGATAAAGTTTCTTAAGAAAACATGTCCGCAGTTTTATAAGAGTAATGTTGGCTACGTTTGGAAAAGTTTAAGAAAAGAGTATCCATCTATATTTTATGTTGGGAAGGTGCTCAGAAAGGAAAAACTAAATAAGACCAGATTTTCTGGGTTAAGGGGTATACTTTAGACTTATAAAATGTTTGATATTCTTTTAATTTCAACCCAATAATACCACCAAATCATACTAACCAAAGTATACCACCAAAGCATTTATTTATTTATTACTAAAGAAACCCAACAGCTAACATGCTTTGGTGATTCGATTCCAGGTCGAGCAAACTGTTATTAGGATTTTCTATAAAATTCTCAGCAGCAGCTCGGCGGATAGAGCTCGGAGTAGGCTCGCCCCATGGGATCTAAACATAAGGGCGAACTCTGGGTGTGCATTATTGTACATTTCTGCCTAACCCCTCGCGGAATACAGGCGTGATGGTATGTTATGTAATGTGTTATGGACCAGCGCACTCTCATCATTGTCCACCCATATCCTGTCCCACTGCTGGGCACGGGTCTCCTCTCAGAATGTGAAGAAATAGGCTATAGTCTACCACGCTGGCCTAGTGCGGGTTGGCTCGAGAAAATCTCTAAGGCATGTAGATTTCCTCACGTTGTTTTCCTTCACCGTTTAAGTGAGTGATAATTAATTATTAATACGCATAAAAAATCAAAAAGTCTGAGGTGCGTGCCTTGTATTAGAACTCCTCTGTCTAGCCTTATAGGGAATATAGGCGTGATTATAATATGTATGTAAATACAGCATTCAACTATACGAAAACGGGTGTTATTAAAAGTAATTCCCCTACGCGGCAACAGGCATACTAATATTGGAGGAGCACGTGCATTCAATTACTATTTCCCGAGCCACTCATTCATTAAAACTTTCAATTCGTAGGGTAGTTTGAAATTTGTCGTGTGATGAATGAGAATTTATACCTAGTTGGTATTCCACATATCCACACACAACGCTATAAATAATCTTTTATACCTAATGCCCACAGCCAAGGAGTGGAACTCCCTTCCTCCGTCTGTTTTTCCGAGTACGTACAACCCGAATCTTTTTAAAAGTAGGGTGAAAAGGCATCTCTGGGTATGCTCGCTCCATCGTCGACCTCATCTTTGCTCCGAAGCTAAGGTTGAGGTCAAGAGCAAGCCCCTGTTTGATAAAAAAAGGTATTCAAATGAATTTGTATGTAGGTATTATTCAGGTGTCCCTCTCCGAGCCTTTATCCAACTATCTTGGGTTTGGCTTCCAATATAAACCGATGCGACTGAATATCAGTATTTTACATGAACCGACTGCTGCGGAGGACTACCTCCGCAACCCATATTCTGAACAACACCGATTTCTTTTTGTCATAGCGTTCATATGACAATTTCAGAACCGACGTCTCAACGTGCTCTCCGAGGCATGAAAGAGTCTCGAGTCTTGATATGTTATGAATGGTCACCCATCCACATATTGACCGCGGCTAGCACAGCTTGACCTTGTAGATCAGTTTGATCAGCGTAATTATAACAGCCACGACCCCTCCAATTTTTTTCAGGAAACCATACATAACGCAAGTTACCTTGGAAAGAATCCATTAAAATATAATTAATTATGCTTAAATCATAGAGCCGTGCTAAAGATTCAAATTGAGATGATCTCAAAATTAATACGAATTTGGAAACCCAATTACTTATCTCGTAATTTGATAATGAAGCAAAGCTGTAAAGGTTGTAAAACAAAATGATGGCAAATCATAAATTTGTTTTATGTTCAGCTGCTACTACTTCAATTTCTTCTTGCAAATTCTTCTTCCTCTCTTTCCCTTTCCATCTTACGTAAGATTGAAGTGGGGGTTCATATCAGTCTTATTTTTTCTTACGTCGAGGGAAAGTAGTTAAAATTATCTTACGTAATAAATGAATAGCCCTTTATCTTAGTATAATAAAAAAAAACGGTTCAAAGAAGTGTGGGGGCAGTAAGATGTCGGATGTAGGCAGGAGAAGAGAGTGACAGCCCTGTAGTAGTGCTATTAGTTATTCTGTGGCTTGACTCCTTTTTAGCGCTACGTTTTGTAAATTCCTGTAGGGTCTCTGAATGTGTGCGCATTTTTAAATTTGTGCCTGTAAACCTGTAACAGGTGAAATAAGGTAGTTTCATCACATACGAGAATTTATAGGGTTTCGGAGTTTAGAAGTACAATTTAAAACTCATATTTTAAAATAATTACTTAAATACGGTTGAATGAAATATCTATATACGATTTCATACTGATTTCACATGTGATTGAAAAATATCTTGAATATTTTGCGATAAAATGTAAAGAGTGTCACATCTGCTCAACCCTGCAAAGATCAAAGAATGACAGTTCTATTATGTATCATGTAACGCCACATTTACTTCTGTCACATTGATCATAGACAAAGAAGCTCGTGTCAAATATAGTTTTGCGCAATATTTTTCCTGTAAACGGCTTAGGTTCATACACGTCATAAGGGCTCTCTCTGTTTTTAATACCACTAAGCAAACAAGCATACACACAAGCATACGGCCTACCTGATGGTGAACGGTTACCGAGGCTTATAGACGGTTGCAACATCAGATGTATTACTTGCGCGTTGCCAACCCTGTAAAACGAAAGAGGAATAGTTGGGTTGGCAGTATATGGGTCTAGGTCCCCCCACTGCCAACACAACGTTTCCTTGTGGAGCACTGGCAACCTTGCTCATCGTTAGGAACCGTTGGGAACACAACATAGCTCAAGGCAGTGTTATTTCAATTCGATTTTCTGCAAGGCGGAAGTACTTCCCCAGTTGGGCAGCTCCAATTTAAGTGGAATAGCTCCCACTATACCCTACCTCTCTAAAATATAGTTAAGTTACAGAATGTTCCAGATTACTAGAAAATTCTAAAACAATTAATTTTATTATTGTTAATGTTATTATTCTGGTTACAGTTTGAGTCCCTGATCAGAACATTTTATAGCTGTATAAACCCTTACACATAATACTATTTTGTAAGGTCGATCCAAGTTCAACCGCGCGTTACGTCACGCGGTCGCCAAAGCGATATAACACTCAATTATCTGATGACTTTGACCGATCACCTAATCCAATAGTTTGTCTAATTATAGGAGTGTTTGCTCGGAAAAAAGCACTATGTATCAGTATTGGATACTTTGGTACCTATTTAGTCTCTGCTATTTTTGTCTCCTTTTTCACGAATCTGAAAAGTGGGTTACGTGTTTGTGGTAAGTTATTACAGTCCTGCTCTTACAGGGTTGTCAGAAACTTGTTGCTTGATAGTGAGCTACCAATCTGCTGTCTGGCTTCTTTTACTTTTTTTACATCATCATTCTCCAAGCCTTTTTCCAACTATTTTAGGGTCGGCCAGTCTAGCAAATGCGGCTGAATATACAGACAGCTATCAGACCTCCGCAATTCAGGGAATGCTTTTGGAACCGTGCAACTAGGGTTGTACGTTTCATTAACTCTTGTTCATTAAAGCTTTTTTGAAATAAAATAATTTTAAATTGAAAAAAAAAAGCCACGAAGCGGGGCCGTAGTACGTAGTAAGTGACGGTGAGGTTTCTTACATTAGGGAGGTGGTATTCTATGCGTTAGCATTACCGATTAAGGGTCTGACGATAATCTAAGTCAATTAATTTAAAGTTGTAATACGTAATTGCTAGCTGTAAGATATCTCAATCTTTACTAGCGACTTAGAACTAACATCTAGGTATAATTAAACTTCCAATTAATTCAATCCAAAATTATTTTGAAGTGAACACTTTGTCTGAAACATAATCTGTTAATTTATAGGACATCACATCAATGTTTATGGAGGTAGAAGAGATAAGAAATTAGATTGAAACGCTTTTTTTATTACAGCTGACTTAAATGCATTTTTTCTTCAATCTCAACGTTTATAGGTACGTTCCATAAGGATGTGCCTTAACAGGCGTTGCGCAGGGGGTGTTCTGGGATGGTTTAGTACACAGAGTACACAGGCGCCCGCTCCATGTGGTGATGGTGGCCACAGGGGTGATTTTAGTGAGAATCCCAGACTACTTGGTCTAATCTCCGTAGACCATTCGTTTTTAGAAGATTTCCTCCGTAACCAAAAAAAGGTAGATATACCTACATACCGATAGCTAACGACATCTTTATGTAACCGATCTATCTCTTATCTATTAATATCTTTCTCTTCTGTGAGCCGTATCCCAAGTATATTGGGGTCGGCTAATACTCTAACCAGCTGCAGTAATTTACACGAAGCGACTCTCATCAGACCTTCGCGACCTAATTTTTGGGTAATACCGATACCCTGAGGATAGACTGGTTGTCAGGCTTTTTGGGCTTCTGACTACCACTACCATCATCATAATTTAACCACCACAGCTGTTATGGACCCACTGTAAGCCTTTACGCCATTCATCCCTGTTTTGCGCCAATCTTCCACACTTTACTATATAATGTATATCATCGACCCACCCTCAAATCGGCCTTCCAACGCCATCAGCTATGCCAAGGCGCTGCCTGACACCTTATTCTTATATAGGCTGTACATCCTTTTTTTTATTGACGGGGTTGGAAATGCTTTTATGCAGTACCCACCGCTCTAGGGAGAGCGGTGGGGTGTATCGGACTCCGCTCTGAAAAGAGCGAACTACCGACTAAAACCAACTTCGCCGTTTCGCGTCACCACTTTTAGTGCCGGGACTACGGGAGCGCTGTAGCATTCGTCCTTCCTTCCTGCACCAACTAACGGTGAAATGAACTGTCACTTGCAGTATTTTCGGACTAATATGACCTTCAAACCTTCAAGAAAAGAGCGTACTCCCTTTTAAAGGCCAGTAACGCGTTTGTGACTCTTCTGGTGTTGTGGGTGTCCATGGGCGGCGGTAATCGTTTACCATCAGTCTGTTGTCAGTTGGTCTGCTCGTTTGCCTTTATCACATAAAAAAAAACTTAGTACTCTTACTTCAAAACCAAACTAAAACTTCAACACTTACATGCTGATCGAAAAAATTCAAAATCTTATTACAGTTTCGCAATAACATGGCCGTAAACTTTTATGGCCGGTAAGGGTTAGTATTAGAGGTTTCCTATTCAAATGACTATAATATGATACACACACTCAATGCTCCTCATTCTATTTCTACGAAAGTACCTATTGCATGAACTAATATTGGATAATAACATTTCGAAAACTCATTTGAATAATAATAATTTCAATTGGGTATTGGGATTTATTTAGATTTCATTGAAATTCCCTCTAATATGTATACGATGGCCCAGTAATATGACCATTAGACTGCCAAGCCAAAGGCCGCAAGTTTGAATCCAAGGCACGCGGCTGCCAGGTCTGATTTTTTGAATTCATGTGCGTATTAATAATTAATGATCACTTGCTACGGTGAAGGAAAACATCGTGAGGAAACCTGTATGTCTTCGAAATTTTCTCGATGGCGTGTGAAGTCTGCGAACCCTCATTAGGCCAGCGTGGTGGACTATCCCTGTCATTCAGAGAGGAGATCCATGCCCAGTAGTGGGACAGTATATGGGTTGATGATGATACGATGGAGTAGGTAAGATGAGATTATCATAGAGTATTTACATTTATGAGTATGACCATTAAGTAAAGGCTGTGACACAGAAGGCTTTCACACATAACAGCTGCTTCTGTTCCACATCGGTCCCACACATTAAGCTCTTGCCGATGACGTGTGATGACGATATTTTTTATACACGACTAGATCACTGCTGACGTTTCAAAATATTTTAGGTATTCCATTTGTTTTGTTCCAAACTATCTGGTATCGTCGTGCGACGGATTGTTGAGCTCCCTAAATTATGGTTAAGCTACACAATGACTGATGCATGCGTGCCGTCAGTTGGGACTGGTCTACTCAAAGCCGCTCTAGCTCTTTCTTCAAAAGATCATTTCAGACTTTGCCCTAAATTGTAACTATTGTAAGACACTTATTTGTTACTACTCTATGTCTGGACTTTAAAAGAGACTATGATTCTCTGAGTTTGTTCCGGCGTTCCTTTTCAGTGGTCATCTAGCTTAAAAAAATGTAAAATATTGACTTGTAAAAGTGTCTTTAAAAGATTTATTTACAGAAATAAATATCATTTATCATTAATTATAGGATGGCTTCAATGAAATGAAATAAAATGAGAAATATTGGGCTGCTAAAGAAACAGATATGGTAGTTTATAAAGGGGGGAGGCAGGGCTAAGCCCTGCCTCCCCCAGCAGCAGCATTGGATTGAACTGGGCTACAAAATGAATTAAATAGGAATGCTTAAACTTAAGACAGGCCCACATTTTGACTAATAAATAACAATTACTCCATACCTAGTTTAAAACAAAGTCGCTGTCTGTCCCTATGTATCCTTAGATCTTTAAAACTACGTAACGGATTTTGATGAGTTGTTCTTTAAAGATAGAGCGATTCAAGAAGACGGTTTATGGCCTAGTAATACATTGCACCCGTTGAAAGCAAGGGTGGGTCGCTAGTATTAAATATTTGGAATATTTTACACAGCACCATCTACTCCCAAACTAAGCAGATATTTTTGTATATTTTTGGCATTTTCCATGCTAAGATTTTAAAGTTAGTTTTAAGCAGATCTTCTACTATAGGTATTGGAAAAGTATCTACTTTGTCCAATGTAAAAATTATCTAATATTTACAATACACAAGAATCATCCAGACAAACACAAACACTATCATTCATCACTAGTGTCCTATTGATTTCTGACATTTACGCGAATATTATTTATTGAAATAAAACTACTTTTTACGGATTTTATCGCGTATATTGATATTATTAATCCCGACGTTTCGGACCCTTTACAGCGTCCATGGTCACGGGTAGACTAGACTACTAGTGTCTTGTTTGAATCGAACCCATCAAACTCAAACCTCTAGACCACAGGCTGATGTCGTCAAATAAGGGTATCATAACTAACAGTGATTATACATAATATTATAGGAGAACTATGTAACTTATATTTACTTATAACAAACCCACGAGTTATAAAATCGGCATCTATATTTACCACCGGTATTACGTAACTTTTATCCAACTAAAAGAGCGTCCCTAAAACGTGTATGCTTCGGGTTGAATATCGAAGTTTTCAACAATAAAATGAGACCGAACGCTTGTCACGCTCCGTGACCACATTGAACGGCCCTTTTTCAACTAGAAGTGTCATTCCAGTTTACCAATTCTGTGCATAACTGAATTTTACATAATAGTTTGTTATATTTAATTTTAGTTCTGCGGTTTCCTATTGAAAATAGAAACTGGTATATAGCTATATTTGATAAAGTCAGTGTTTGGTCGAGTTATATTTTACAATAATTTGATTCATTTCAATAATTTATTTGGTTTTTAACGTGCATCCACACCGCAGTTACTTTTTGTGGAGCAACATACGATAACAAAAAGTTATTGGTTGTTAATATATGAATGAATGAATGAATGAATGATATTTATTTGCGAGAAATGTGGATAAAATAAGGTGTTACAAATATAATTTTAGCGCAGCACATTTCACCATTCCGGTATGCAAAATGCAGTAAATGATAATAAAACTAATTTTAAAGTACACATGCAGTAACTCAAATACTATGCTTAATTTATACATGGCAAAAAAAAGAGTAATAACCAATACATAGCGTTCTAAAGGATTACAATTCAAAAAAATCTCTAATACTATAGAACGTGTGTTCTGTTAGCCATAATTTTAGTACTCTTTTCATTCTACCTATTGGTAACTCTTGGATAGATTTAGGCACTTTATTAAATACTTTAATACACATCACATAACAATTATTTTGGAATAGTGATGACTTACAGGTAGGCATGAGTAATCTAGTAGGATCTCTTTTGCCAATAATGGAATTGTCACGAGCATTTATAAACTGATATACGTTGCCGTAACTATATGTTGCCGTGTTAGGTAAAGTTCCGTCAACATGGTGGTAGCTATCGATAACATTTGTTAGTTCGTGAACATACGAGTATGTTGTGCAACTATCAGGTTACTATTTGTTACTTTATATTATTGGACTTTAATTCCGTAACGCTATCTCTTATGACTTTCATGAGAAATGTCACGCCATACATTATGCATAGGACGTTGCTAAATGAACCACAGAACATCCAACCGCAGCCAAAATTACTTCCATTTTGTGATATATGAAACACAACACAATGCGGCGTATTATTGAAATAAAATTCGTATTAACCCTTAGAATATTGGTTAAATAGATATGGGTGAATAGTTGACGTTTTTTCTTGAATGAAAGAAAAATGATTTATTTGGACACGAAACACAGACACTAAAATTATATACATTACTAGCTGACCCCGCAAACGTTGTTTTGCCATAAAAAAAATATTTAGGGGTATGAAAAATAGATGTTGGCCTATTCTCAGACCTCCCCGATAAGCACAAAAAATTTCATCAAAATCGGTCAAGCCGTTTCGGAGGAGTATGGCAACGAAAACTGTGACACGAGAATTTTATATATTAGATAAATAGGTACAAAATTTAAAACTATGATAGGCCTCGGCTAGCCTTGTCGGTGCGGTGTCCCGAGACGGCACCAAATTTTCTTTTTTTTAGTACGCAACATCCTCTCGGATCGTCTGCCACTTGGGAAGGTGGCCGGTTATGTCATACGCGTACATACTATAATCAGCACTTGCCTTCTCTTGTCTTATAGTCATGGCCATGGGATTCATGAAATCACCACAAACGTGACGGGTAATGGTTCGGTTTAACCACCGGAACCTATCAAAAGGTGAGGCTTCTCCTCGCTTCCTACTTGAATGTGCATAGTTGACCTTGGTGTGCCCTAACTGGCGTTACAGAGAAGGGTTTTGAGATATCTTTTAAGAGGACGCATCACTACTGCATCATTTTATTATTAACTGATAAGTAGTAAGTTCTTGTGTAAAAAAATCCTACACTTTGGTCAGTTATATAACATTTTTGACCTCTGTGGTCTAGTGGTTCGAGTACCGGACTGCTGATCATGGGGTCGTGGGTTCGATTCCCACAGGACACAAATATTTGTGTGGATAAAAACATGACTATTTGTGTTTGTCTGGGTGTTTCTTATGTATTATAAGTATGTATTTACAAAAAAAAAAAAAAAGTATATAAGTATTATATCCATTGTCTAGTACCCATAGTACAAGCTCTGCTTAGTTTGGGACTAGATGGTGTTGTGTAAAATGTCCCAAAAATATTATTATTATTATTATTATTTTGTAGGCACCATAAATTTCAAAAATAAATTGGTTTACTTCACCCAAAGAGTTATTTGATTATTTTTTTATTCGGTTCTTCTCCATATGATCCACTTGTTGGAACCATGCAACTAGTTTTGAGTTTTCAAAAGTGCTATTTTAAAGTTCTAATTTAAATAAAATATTTGACTTGCCCTTGACTTTGAAAACTCTGTGTCATATTTGTGCTATGTACAGACGCCAGCAGATGAAGCTATCCAAAACTGTAAAATTTTCCTAATTGAATGTGAACCTTATACCTTTATTTTAAAGTTGAAAATCAAAGAAAGAAATGCGGGCTTCTATAGTACTTTTTCTTTTTTTTTTATAGGCACCTGTCATTTTGGGGTCGTAGGACCATTATGGATTTTAACCTCATTGAATTACCTCAGTGGTCACCACATGATGATAAGCTAGACTACGTACTTACCCTTATATTTATTATTTATTTATTTAATACTTTATGCACAAATAAGTACAAAGGCGGACTTAATGCCTAAGGCATTTTCTACCAGTCGACCTTAGGGTGATGCAGAGATAGAAATTAGTAGGAGCACACACGTTTGTTTAAATAAAAAAAAAATGAAAAATATTACATTTTATAATGTTTGTATCAATAACCAAAACAAAATGTAAGTAAGTATGTAAAGACGAATAAAAGTGATAGCATAAAAATATATTTAAATAAATATAAATTAACATAACTATATATAAATATACTACATACTTTATAAACTTAATACATAATATTATATGAAAATAAATAAATATACATATATATATAAACATAAAGTCAATAAATACATAAAGTCAATATTATGTCATTCGACATAGCTCGTAGGGATGCTGATACGCTTTTTATTATGATATACCGGGTAAGCTATTGAGTACTGACCTCGGAGACACAATAAACTATTCAATGGCGTCCCATAAGGACTTGGAAATAAACGCATTGAAGGCCAGAAAATGTGGGACGGGAATATTATATCTCGTAGATATCGAACAATAATATTTTTGATATTCTCTTGGAGTATGCATTAATTTATGTTGGATGAGATGGTATTATTATCTTATGTTATGTAAAGATTATGACTATATTCTTGAAGGGGTAGGCAGAGGTGAACAAATATACAACCACAGTTTCCCGGTATGTTTAGGTCCCGAAGTAAAATAAGGTGAAGATGTACCTAACGCCTAGCTTTATGAGATCCGTAGAGAGTATTGTAAATTTAACAGAAAAAAACTTTGCCTGATCCGAGATTGGAGCCTAGGATCTCACGTTCCGCACCTTTTTCACTTGGCCATTATAATAAGGCCGTTTCCACAGAAATCTCTATAATATTATATTGTATTATTTATTGAAATAAAACTACTTTTTACGGATTTTATCGCGTGTATTGATATTATTAATCCCGACGATTCGGACCCTTTACAGCGTCCATGGTCACGGGTGTATTATTTAGTTTATATAATCTGTTTAGGATTCCATTGTCCAAAACCAAGCTTTAGTGCGTTCAAATCGTCAAAAGAAAATTTCCATATGAAAAGCGCATATGTAATCGAGGATTAAGTTCATGAACAATGGTCAGATATGTATATCTATTTATTAAAAACAATGTGTCATACCCATCATGGTAGCAGAGACAAGGGAATATTGTTTTAACCGGATTAAGGATTTAACGACTACACAAAAACATCCAATAAAAGCATCAAAATAAATGTATGTCTGACGACTTCTGTGGTCCGTGTGTCACGAGGTCGTGGGTTCGATTCCCACAGGGCACAAATATTTATGTGATGGACATTAAGTGTTTGTGTTTGTCTGGGTGTTTGTTATATAATTTAAGTATATAAGTATTATATCCACTGTCTGGTACCCACATGACAGTACAAACTCTGCTTAGTTTGGGACTAGATGGTGTTGTGTGAAATTGTCCAGGAATATATATTTATTTTATTTATGTAGGTACGCTTTAAACTGATTGTTCGAGTTTTATTTTAGTAAAATGAGAATAGATACCTTACCATGAGGTAAACCAATCAATGGTAATAAACTCGCCCTATTACATAAGACCTAAATATACTGATGAACCGTGGTTGTACATTTGTACAAATCTACCTAACCCTTCCGGGAATACAGGCGTAAATATTTTATATTTTTGAGTCTATTACAGTTAAAAGTGATGATATTTTTGCGGTTAAGCGATCGGCTTCTGTGACGTTTGTGTCGGTTGTAGGTTCGATCTTTTTTTTTTATGTGGGACATAGTTTTTAGCTCGATGGAGCTTTAAAAACTTAACCGGACTAGGTGGTGAGGCACCAAATGCCTCCATCCCCGCACGGAACAAATATTTGTATGAACTACAGGTAATTGTTCCGGGTTTGAGTGTATGTGCATGTGAAAGTTTGTGTTTATAAACGCACCCACGATACAGGAGAAAATCCTAGTGTGGGGCAACGTTTTGAAAAATATACAGGGTGGAAGGGACATCGACGCGCAACAGCTTACCATGACTTCAGTACATGATTCTGGACCCCCCTGCGTTGGAATTTTTCGTCGGCTTTTACTTAAATTTTACGTTTTTTTTGCAGCTTTTTCAACTTTAAACTGTATAAAATCATTATTTCTATCTAACCCAATAAGAATTTTAATTAAAAAGTCATTAATTCACTTTTTCACTAAAAACAGCATTGTAAATTAAACTCGGAAAGATCTTCTGGTCAGCTGTTTCCTTAGAGTACACTTGCGAGTTGTAAAATTTAAAAAAAGCCGACGAAAAACTCGGATCGGTTCAGAATCATGTACCTACTGAAGTCATGGTAAGCCGTTGCGCGTCGATGTCCCTTCCACCCTGTATATTACCTATTATTATATAAAATTTCGTCGAGGGAATGAAAAGGGACCATTTATATTGACTAACTTTCGCAATTAATAACTTTGTACGAGCAAAAACTGTTAAGTATTAATTACAACACTATGTTAGAACAAAAATGCGTTAAATGAGCAAGAGTTCATCAAAGTTTTAGTTACTTTCTGAAAAGAACTTCAAGGCAAATACGTAATCTTTTTGGAAAGCTTAGGTATAACATAATATGATCCAGTAAAAGGTATTGAAATTATATAAAAGGTAAGTTATAGTCGGGATCTTAAGGCTTTAATAAAAGTATACCTTAAAACAAATTTGAATTCAAATACTTCTTTGTCCGTCTGTCTGTCATCGTCGTTAATTTAAATATCAGTCATAGACAAAATATATCAGTATTTTCAACAAAGCGACTACTAGACCTCTGCACCTCAATTTTGTTGATGTTGATTAAAAATACTTATTCCAATAAAAATATGAATGGATTTATTCGCTGAAACAGTGTTACAAAAGTAAAAAAAATAATTTACCATATTGTAGTATTTTAGTAATAATTTTCTCGCCATTTACGACTCACGCGCAGTCAAAACACAGTTGTCACTTGACACTTAAAGTAAGTAATATACCTTAAAATGAGACCTAACAAAATTAATTCTCAGAAATTTTTACACAAGTCATACCACTGGTGTTCGCTTGCATCCACAGACAACTAACAAGTGCCAACTATTCGGACGGTAGATATACTTGTCAATTAGTTATAATTTCTCGCCACTTATGACTTGCGTGAAATCAAGTAACCTACGGGTATGACAATTGGACTGCCAAGTCGTAGGTCTAGAGTTCGAATCCAAGGTACGCACGTACGTACGTGGTAAGGACTTGTCGAAATCATGTGCATATAATAAATTATCACTCGCTTAAAACGGTGAAGGAAAATATCGTGAGGATACCTCACAGCGGCTTGTGAAGTTTGTCAACCCGCACGCAGGCAAGTAGACCATCATGGTGGACTAATGCCTAATCCCTCTCATTCTGAGAGGAGACCCGTGCCCAGCAGTGGAACAGTATATGGGTTGATGATGATGATGAATGAAGAATGCTAATATATTTTGAGTTACCTATGGAATTTGTAGTTTTCTCATTAAAATACCTTTGCCATTTATTTCTAGTTATTAATTTATTAACACTAACCTAGAACTAAAACGACTTTTTGCGGATTTTATCTCGTAATATTGATATTATTAATCCCGACGTTTCGGACCCTTTACAGCGTCTGTCGTAAATCAATCAATATAACAAGATAAAATCCGTAAGAAGTAATTATATTTCTATGTCTAATATTCGTCAGTAAGTGTCAGAAATCAGTACTGACTTAGTTACTAGGTACAGCCAGCAACGAAAGTCGCTGAACATGTTGCAATCTTCAATATGATTTTTAACAAGTATGAAGTTACTGACCTACGAAGGTTATGCGAAATAATTGCATAGATGACCATTAAATATTTAGGTTACCTTAGTAAAAAAGACCTGTTGCCAAGCTGTGACAATAAAAAAAATTAGCTGTGTTCAGCGACTTTCGTTGCTGACTGTACTTAGTTAAATCATGATTTAATATAATCCCCATTTTGACGTGCAGTCAAAACCCACAATTGTCTTTTTGCTTTCAAAGTAAGCATAACAAAATGTATTCCGCCTTGAATATTATGCAAGTGAACAATAAAATGGGCTTAGGCACTGTAAAACCGCATTATGAGACAAAGGCATACGCGGCCAACACTAAAATTGGCATACATCCAAAAAAGATTGCCTGTAGACGTTTCAACAGTCGGTTGAGAACAGGCGTTTCGTTCATGGTTGCAGAGTTCAAGGTTTTTAATCGTACCAGGAATTTTACGAATTAATCGTGTTTACATGATTAATAGTGAAATTTATTGATGCATTTTTTACGATTTTTCAATATTGTGGTTGGATGGCTATGGATATAAAACTCTCCACACGTTTTTTTTATAAGATATAGGTTAGCGTTTGAACACAATCTCACCTGATGGTAAGTGACGATGTAGTCTAAGATATAGCACGCTTACCTAGAAGATACTAAATCATTCGTGACTTGAAGACCCCCAAATTGTACACCTCAGGAAATACAGACTCAGGCAGCTGATTACATTCCCTCGCTGTACGGATAAGGAATGTCGAGGCAAAACGCTTAGTGCGGGTTTCGGGAATTTCCACCATGAAACGGTGACGCTTTTCAGTTTGAAAGTCAACAAAACTCATTGCTCTACAAACAATCTGCCTCAATAGTCTAGCACGACTGCTATGCTAGAGGTCTTGGGTTCGATTTCCAGATCGAGCTGAGTCATTGGGTACTTCTATGAAATTTCCAGTAGCAGCTCTGAGTTTGGATTTGTGCCCGTTTAATGGCAATCAGCTCGCCCCCTATTCTTTGAGACCTTAACATACGGTAAACTGTGGGTGTACATTAGCCTACACGTTAGATCATACTAGTCATAATAATCCTGACCGTGGCTATAGGGCAACGGGAGGCAAGTGTGGTTTTTAATCGGTTTGATTCGACATAACCTGCAGTACTTCTACTAATAGTAGTAGGAGCTTAGTAGTAATAGTACCTAATTGCTTTCTCAAGGCAACATCTCAAAATATGGATGGTATGCAGGTAGAAGCTGTGCGGCTCCAGTTAAGGGTCAGGTATTTACATGGGACAGAAAGAAAGAAAGATAGAAAAAATATTTATTGACACAATCCTGGACAATGCACACAGTAATGTAAAATATGTATAAAAACGTAATGAAAGAAAACAAATTAAAAAAAAATGTGTGCCAAACACACCTACTTAGATTTTATTAGCAATAACCGCTTACAGATACTCAAAGTAACGGCTTACTTTATTGTCTAAACGTAAGACAGCTACAAAAAAAAGTAATTATTTTGGACATATAACATTTTATATCTCGCGGTATGAAGTTTATTTAGTGTGAATTATGATTATAAGGCAGATGAGTAAACACGTACAGATCGGTCGTCGCTTTTTATTTAGGTTTATGCCTACTGCTATGAAAATAAAGCTATGCTGTTTACTGGTTAAAATGTAAGACTGGGTTCAGACTGCACGTTTTGTAGAATATTTGATTAAAACGGGTTGTTCACACGATAGGTTTTTCTACGTGTAAGAATGAATAGTCACAGTCTTTATATGTATAGCGATCACAATGTGTAGACGTGTCCGATGGATCCATTATGGGATACTCCATACCGAATACGTTAAAAGTACAAACCCCAGCAGGTCAAGCTATCCAAAACTTTCAAATTTTCCCAATTGAATATGAACCTTATCCTATTGCATTAAAGTTGAAAATCAATCACAGAAATTTGACAGATTGTGGTAGCTTGACCTGCTGGCGTCTGTACATTCGGTTTTATTGACAAGACCGGTGGGTATTTGATAAACGTATTTAGCTATGTATGTTTTTTTTTGTAGCAGATGACGTGTGTATGGGTCTGTACTAAATGAATGCACCGCTACTTATTCGGTAACATAACATACAAAAAAAAAGCAACACGGGACCGTATAAACCTAGCTTAACGTATGTTCAGACGGGCATCCAGTTCTACGGGTTCGGTTTCAAAACAGACTGGTGTGCCAAACGAAATCAAGCACTACAAAATTAAATAACGAAAATAAAAGTTAAGAAAAAGAGGATATCCGGTGTGTACCATGAGTCTATAATACAGCTAAATTCTTAGTTTTACTTAAAACACTACCTAGGTATATGTATACCACATCTAATGCTACCCAACCTAGCTAACCCATAGTTACCTAAATATTATTACTTAAATATTTTTAAAATATCATTGTAATATTTTTTTTTAAATATTTCATCAATTCAATGCAATCATATTAAAAGCAAACTTAAAAACCTAGTGAGGCAGATTCCACCATATGTTTAGCTAGTAGAAACAGCCTAAAGTCTATTTAGTGGGGCGGATGCCACTGCAAATTTGAAGGAAGGGGAATCTGCCCCCACTGGTGGGCAGCTTGGTGGGGCAAAGTGGAATGATTCTAAATGTCAAATTCAAAGTTCACTAGCCCACTAGCTATCAATTCACACCTCCTGTATTGATGTATGTAGTGCACCCATTAGCAGACCACCATTCGTTGGCAGTTTACTGGCTCACTATTTACTAATTAGTAGCTCGCCAGTCTAACCGCACCCTAACGAGGTTACAGTTCGCTACAGTTCACGCGTCACATGCTTGTCGCCGGGCTCCACGTAAGTGACTTGAATGCGCACACACGCTGTGCAACATTTTGCGCAAAGCACATGTTGCATCGTGCACTGTGCGGCCTACACAGAATATTGCGCGCTAGTACCGATTATAGCTTCCGCAAATTAGATTTTGTGCAAGTAACATTGATCGTGTAGATGGAACTTTATCTATACTAATGTAATAAAGCTGAAGAGTTTTCGTTTATTTGTTTGAACGTGCTGATCTCTGAATATAATTAAGGCAGGTCAAAATTTCACTCGATTACACAAAAACAAAAAAAAAACTTCCAGAAGTCTTGTAAAATCTTTTGAAAAACTTCTTAAAAAAGGTTGAGTATCAATTTCCATTGTTTCCAGTGATAAAAGATGGAGGCATTGATATAAAGAGCTCGCAACCGTGCCGTTTACTTGTTCCAAGCTGACGTTTTGACTTCTCTTTGGTGTAGATCATAATAATAATATCTACTGTGGTTTAGCTTTGAGTTAAGGTATTATGTTCGTTTCGTAGATATTGAATTATAGCTAATTATTATTATGTTTTTCTATAATATTTGGTATTAAGGAGTGCTAACATTTTAAAAATTATAAATTTTAGCGAAAGAAAAATCCGATCTCAGGCAGGTTTTAAACCTGTGATCTTATAAAGTATATTATAAATTATATTTCTTTACTGAAAAAGACAAAAACACTAGTTTAAGTGCTTCCATTATAAATATAAAAAATAAAAATTTGATTTTGATATTACTGTAATTACTTTATGTAGGTACATGAATATAGAACAAAACATATAAAAAATCACATAATTAGTTAAAAATGTACAGAAATAATGAACCTATTTTAACATTTAATAATAAATGTAGGCAGTGAAGTATTCATTCGAATTTTCTGATTGATTAATCACGTGAACCTTAATTAGTAGCACAACGAAGAGTTTTAACAATTGGGAAAAATATTTACTAGTGTGTATTCATTGAGACTGTGACGTAGACATTATTTTTCAGGGGGGCTAGCTAATTGTTCAACGTCATCAACCCATATACTGTCCCACTGCTGGACACGGGTCTCCTCTCAGATTGAGAGGAATTAGGCTATAGTCCACTACGTTGGTCTATTGCAGGTTTGCAGACTTCACAGATCGTCGAGAAAAATTTCTAAGGCATTCCGGTATTTTCACGATGTTTTCCTTCATGGTTTAATACGGACATGAATTCGAAAAGTCAAGTGCGTGCCTTGGATCCGATCTAGAGACATTTGATTTGGTAGTTCAATGGTCATATGACTAGGCTATCATTGCTTAGTCTTGTTAGGTTAGTTTTATCTTGTCCAAAAGACCATCTTTCTTTTGTAATAAGATGACAAAAAACGTACCTACGGGCTGCCCAATCGTATGGCAACTGGAGTCTATAGACGGTAGGCAACACCAGTGGTATCACTTGTGTATTGTCATCTTGAGATTTCAGTTGTTAAGTCTCATATGACCATAGAAATTTTATTGGCTACATATAGCCAAATGTCTCCTACGACTGTACGTGTAGGTACTAAAAAGCGTTGATTAATCTTCTAAATTGAATTGAGCTTCGGAATTAATTAAACTAAGGTTCTCTCAAGTTTTGGTTCTCAATGTACATAACGAGATCGGATATCTTGAATGATGCGAAGTCTATGTACATTGTGATGTTGATACCTGTTGGTGAGAATTGAATAGATTCTAGCAATCATAGTCATAATTAACAGTAGTGAGTAGATGTACAAGAAACGATATCATCTCCAGGATAACGGTATTGCTCAGAAATTGGGTTACGGAGGTCTGGTCTGTCTGGTACTGATGCAATCATTTCGTACGGAATACCTAATATATATTTAGCTGCATCTATTTAGATTGGAAGTCGACCTCAAAACTAGTTGGGAAAATGCTTGAAGGATGACAGAGGTTATCTGTTGGGTGCTAGTACGGTCGGCAACGAAACGTCACTGAACACAGCTAAATTTTGAAAACATCACTCCGCTCCTAAACTTGTCAAGAGGTTTTTTCTATTAAGGTAACCTAAATATTTAATGGTCATCTATGCAATTATTTCTCATAACCTTCACAGGTCAGTAACTTCATACTTATTAAAAAACATATTGAAGTTTGCAACATGTTCATTGTATGATAAGTTTTACAATTAATTAAGAGTCACTCTCGTAGGCATCCTCCCTCCCCACAGACATTACCGTAAAAACATTTTCCCGTTGTCGCAGCAATCAACCGGAAGTAAAACATTACCCCTGCACTTATTACCAGCCGTAATCAGCACACATAATGGACGAATTTGGTGTAACGCATAAGCGCAAGCGAGTGCCGATAATAAATTTATGAGGCATGTGAAATTTACATTACAAAGTATGAAATAGAACTTCATATCATGTTTGTCACATGACGGTAGCGATATTCTGAGGATAGACTGGTTGTAAGGTGTTTTGGACTTCCGACTACCAGTAACGATTGTCATAGGTGTTCGTATGACAACCAGGATCGACAGCTTTACATGTTCTTCGAGGTATAGAGGAGTCTCGATGTATTAAGAATGACTATTCATCCACAAGTTCATCGCGGCTAGTGCAGCTTAACCTAGTTGATTAGCGAAGTTATTACTGAATCACGAGCCCTTATCAAGTAGTATATGGATACATAATAGAATCTCCAAGGAGGAGATTTTTTCAATTTCAAGTCGACTGTAGTGGCCAGAATATTGGCCACACACCAATATCCATTAATGGATTTCATGCAACTCCCGCAGACTTATTGAATAAAATTGCATTTATTTTGAATGTTTGCCAACACCAATTCTGTTACGAGAGACGTTAAAGTGTTCACTTTGGTTCACCGAATCCACCTACATTCTGTGCTCAAATACGAAACCCTCAAAATGTTTTGCTACATTATTTCTTTTGTGTATAAATAAATATTATACTGGATTTAGAAATACAACTAGGTACTATTTACGTCCATGGTCACGGGCAACTGGGCCAGTTTACCCGTGGACGCTGTAAGAGTCCGAAACGTCGGACTTATAATGTTGTTCTAACCTAAATAGTAGTTTTATTTGGTACGCCTGTATTCCCCGAAGGGTTAGGAAAAGGTGTACTAATTAATTATTATTACAAAAAGTGATAATGAGTTTATATTTCAACAGTAATTTAAAATCTTTATTTAAAATGTTCAGCTTCCGTAAGTATGTTTCACCTCAGGGGGTCTACTCCCTAAGCACGTCCGTATTTTCGACCTTAGTTCTCCTACTCCATATCACCTACGGATGAATGATTCGCTCGGGGCCCGAACTAAAAATGAATGACAACATAATTTGCCAGTTGTCCCAATTCTCAATGTGTTTTTACCCGTTCGAAAAATTGAATTTGACACTTGTTTTATCGGACTCCGAAGTTTCGGAGAGTTGCTGGCGACTATAGGCAACATACTGCTTATTTGACACCTTATTACAATAAAAATTGCCTAGTGATCGTAAGTGCGACCACTACACGTGAAATCTATTTTTCTATATCTATTTCGAGCAAAGCGTTATTGGTTTTTCTAAGAAATTCAGCCCGAAGTCTATATTTTATGCCCGGTAGGTAGGCTCGCCACCTATTACATGTAACCTTTTTTTGTCTTTTATAGTACTGAAAATTCTCATGAATCCTCCGCCACCCGGGGAGGTGGCAGGGTACGTCGGACTCATACCGACTAAAAACCGAACTTGCCTTCACCTGCTCTACACAGCTCTGTAGGGCAGGTGAAGGTATTACATGGAACCTAAATATACTGGTGAACTGTGGGTGTACATTAATGTACACCTCAGCTTAATCCTTTTGGGAATATAGGCATGGTATGTATGTTTCGGCAGTGGTCTGCGATAGGATTGATGTAATGTTTTGTTATGAAAATCTTAAGTCTTATAACTTGATCCTATTAAACCTGGTTGGAATGCCAGCTCAATAGGCTTTGTGGAATCTTTCCAATTAGAAGTCAGTACCTTAGCAACCTATGGATTCCATTTTGTATAGGCTTTGCTTAAGTTCATGAATATTAAGAATTACTATGAATAAAAATATATTAGGGCTGGCATTCCCTGACGAATGAAGTCAGAAGTATTTTAGACCTTTATTGGATTTTGGACACGAAAATGCTATGGATAAATGAAATCTCCAAGACATGCAGGTATGCATTCAGTTATATTAAACTGGAAAAATGCTAACATTTCTTACGATAAAATATTGACTGGATCCGTGACCTGAATTGTTTTTGTTTATTCGAAGAATTGAAAAAGTTGAATTATCTTCAAGTACCTAATGTTAATTTCCTCCCAGCATTCAATATCCGTCCTCTTTCAATATCTGCCTTCGTCCCGCTGTTTATTTAAAAAGTTTGTGAAAGCGATAAGTCTCAATGTCAATGACGTATCCAATTTTGGTTGTAAACATCCTTATTTGGAATAATTGCTGAAGCACTTTGTAATAACATTGTGATTGACGACTATTTATAGGTAGTAGGAAAATTAGGAGCAAAAGTAATGTGAATTCTTATTTTGAAATTTCATTATGCGTGAAATTTCAAAATAAGAATTTATTCACACAAACTTACAAAAAACTTGAATAAAAGAGTTGCCGTGTGAAGTGATTCCCGGAAAGTCTTTTATTCATTCCCTCCTTCCCCACTAATACAAAATGTTAAAGTAACTTTGTCTATTTGTTACGCTTTCAGGCCTAAGCCGTTTAATTTAATTTGATGAAATTTGGTACAGAGATAGATTAGGCCTTGGAGAAGGACATAATCTAGGCTTTTGTCTCAGCTTCTCAAAATGCGGGCGAAAAACAAATAGATTCAATGAAGCTTGTAAAATTTCCCATGACAATTATTAATGATTATGAAGTTACCTTATCCTCAAAACAGGATAAAATGTTATTGTAAAAAAATCCATTTACAAAGACAAAAGTATCTTCCTGGAATTGATCAGGCTAAAGTGTGGTTAACTCTTGCGATCGAAAAAAATATTTCAATGGATCGGCGAAAAACATACAACAAAAAAGCGACAAAAGCCTTGTCATATTTATTTTTATAAAAATATTGAATCTGTAAAAGCATTGTCCACCGATATTTAATGCGTTATAATTTATTGTAATATTTATCATTAACCTAGTGGTTCTAAACGCGACTGCTACGCTAGAAGTGCTGGGTTCGGTTGCCAGATCGAGAAAAGTGCTATTATGTTTTTCTATGAAATGCTCAGTAGCAGCTCGGAGTTTGGATTTGTTCCCGGTTAATGGCACTGGGCCCGCCCCCTGTTACATGGGACGTAAACATACTGCAAACTGTGGGGATACATTGCTACACCTCTGCTTCACCCTTCGAAGAACAAAGGCGTGACGACATCTTTAAAAATTGCAACTTAATTGAACTATAAAATTGTAACATGAGAGCAAGCTATTGTGTGTACTGCATTATTCCATGCCTCAAGGTATATAATGAAGCTCATTGTAAACAAAATGACACCTTACACTTCTGTATACTGACCTAAGTGCAGTCTTACAGAGATGTACCAATATATGGTAAATTTATTTTTATGGTATATTTTTGAGAGGTGGAGCATAGTGGGAGTAATTCCATTCAAATTGGAGCTGCCCGGTACCTCCGCCTTGCAGAAAATCGAAGTGTAATAACACTACTTTGAGCTGTGTTGTATACCTTACGGTGATCAAGGTGCTCCGCGAGGAAACGTTGTGTTGGTAGTAGGAGAATTTTGACCCTTATACTGCCAACCCAATTATTCCTCTTTCGTTTTACAGTGTCGGCAACGCGCAAGTGATACTCCTGGTGTTGCGAGCGTCTAGGCTACGGTAACTGCTTACCATCAGGTGAGCCTTATGCTTGTTTGCCACCAACTTAAAGAGTTAGGAATTGGAATGAGAAAAAATTGTGTTGGAATGGAAAATAAAAAATAAACATACATATAAAAAATAAAATACGTTCTTTTATATTTTCCATTCTGTTAGATTTAATTATTAAACGAAATAATATTGAAGATTTAAATTAACATGAGTAAAGTTGATTCATAGATTGTATCGCTCTGATCATTTAAAATTTCATTGAACTCATTCCATCTCTATGGAGTGAATTGATTAATTCGATACAACTGACATTGTATGCGATAAACGAGTCTTTATACACTGATTGGTGTTATTTTAAACTAATTGATACTACTTCGATGTATTGTTTTAATAATCAAGAGTATTACCAGTATTTATAAAAGTATTGCGGCGTATTTATCTGTGTTTAAAGCTACTTTAAAAATTTCTCACTAGCTTTTGCCTCATTACTACGCTAAAGGTGCTGGGTGCATTGGTGGTATTGCCTGGTGGCATTCCCTGGTTGAGCAAAGTGTTCGGTTGTTCTATAAAATTCTCGAAAAAAAAACCTTAGGCAGGATTCGAAGCTGCGTCCTCCGGTTACATACATCGGACTCTTTAGCCAACTAAGCTGCTAAGATTGCTTGTGCTGTAAAAATTGTATTCCATATTTTCCATAGAGATATATTTATAGATTATATAGAAAAACTATAGTGCGATTTATTATTTTGTTCATTTATCTAAAACGTTGTGAAGAAGACGAAGAGTATGTGTAATACAAGACAGTTGGCTGGAGGAGCCGACTTCACAAGCAATATTTTTTCCGTGTCAAAGTAATTTCCATCAAGATATCGTATGTGATGTAAATGAACCTCTTCTGTGGCTCAGTGCATTTCAATAAAAGGGGAAATAGCACTTTCCACATTCAAATGAGTGTGGAAATCACATTTATTCAAATGTATCGCAAATCTCAGTATTCAAATACATGTCATGGCTTCAGAAGACGATTGCATAAAGAGGGCGACATCTATGGGGAGTATCATATTTTCTCGATATTTTTATCATGAAAACGTCTAGTGGTTCGAGTAGCTGCTGATTACGAGGTCGTGGGTTTGAGTGTCACACGACACAATTTATATTCATGTGAATTTTAACTGTTTTCGGCTGGGTTTTTCTTATTTAAGACTCGCTGTAGCTGTCCTCCGCGGTGTCACCCGCCTTTTTTCCTTTTTGCTCGGCTCCTATTTATTGTAGCGTGATGTTATGTAGCTTAAAACCTTCCTCGATAAATGGAGTATCCAACACAAAAATAATTTTCACAAAAAAAATCTATCTCTGATGATCTACCTGAACCGGTTCAGGTAGATCCAGAGACTACCTCCAAAAACCTCACAAGCTTTACCACTTTATAATATTAGTACAGATAAGTATATCATCTGAACTTTGAACAGTCTGGTGGCTTTGAGCATTTTTTTATGTGACCTACGCAAATGTTCTTCTGATCTGGTATCGTCGTGCGACGGGTTGTTGAGCACCCTAAATTATGGTTGAGCTACACAATGACTGATGCTTGCGTGCCGTCAGTTGGGACTGGTCTACTTAAAGCCACTATGGCTCTTTCTTCAAAAGGCCATTTCAGACTTTGCCCTACATTGTAAGACACATATTTTGTTACTATACATTGTCTGGACTTTAAAAGAGACTATGATTCTCTGAGTTTGTTTCGGTGTTTCTTCTCAGAGGTCGTCAGCTAGGAAATGCCGGAGCCATCTAGCTTAAAAAAATATGTAAAATATTGACTTGTAAAAGTGTCTTTAAAAGATCTATTTACAGTAATAAATATCATTTATCATTTATCATCATCATCATCAACCCATCACGGCACGGGTCTCCTCTCAGAAGCAGAGGGATATAATGTAGATATAGGCCATAGTCCACCACGCTCGCCTGCTGTGACAGGCTTATACCTAAATATATAATAAGTATTATAATTATGAACTTAACTAGTTCATTAGCCCAGTGTCCTGGGTTCGATTCCCAGGTCGAGCAGTGTCATAGAGGTTTTCTATAAAATTGTCAGTAGCAGCTTTGAGTTTGCAATTATGGTATTGTTAATGGCAATAGGCTCGCCCCCTATTACATGGGACGTAAACATACTGGCTAACTGTGAGAATACAGGTAGTTCACCTCTGCCTAACCCTTCGGGGAATACAGGCGTGATGTATTTAAGTATATAATTTACAAAAAAAGACCCTATTGATATTATTATTCGTGCACAAATCCAAAATTCGAGCTGCTACTGAGAATTTTCTGATGCCCAACAATGAAATACCCAACAATATTGAAATTAAACTACTTTATACGGATACCCTTTACGGTTCCATGGTCACGGGCAGACTACCCGTGAACCATGGACGCTGTAAAGGGTCCAAAACGTTGGGATTAAATAATATCAATATAAAATCCGTGAAAAGTAGTTTTATTTAAATCTCTACTACTCACCCACATGTGGTTGAATTTCCACCACAACGCACGAAGCAATATACTGCGTCTTTTCTTGTCCACGCCGCAAAGGAGTGGAATGCTCTCCCTGTGTCTTTATTCCCGGACTCATATAACCTTGGCATTTTCTGGGTAAGCGTGTTCCACCTTCGATCTCGTCGTCGCTTACCATCAGGTGAGACAGAGGTCAAACGCAAAACCATCAACAATAAAAAAAAAACTCCTGTATAAGCAGTAAAGGGTATGCGTAAAAAGTAGTTTTATTTCATACCAAATACCATCACGCCTGTATTCCCCGAAGGGTTAGGCAGGGCTATACTAATGTACACCCCCAGTTCGCCGGTATGTTTTAGGTCCCATAGGGGGCGAGCCTATTGCCATTAACCGGTCACTAATCCAGACTCCAAGTTGCTACTGAGAATTTCATAGAAAAACCCAATATCATTTTGCTTGACCTGGGGATTGTACCCAGGACCGTAGCAGTCGCGCTTAGGACCACTAGAATAATCAGGCAGTAATAGATTTATATCATAAGTAAGTGTTAGAAATCAATACCCAACAACACTTTGCTCAAACTAGAATTGGAACCAAGATCTGAGGGACAGCATCTGCACTTATCTAAAAGACCATTGAGTTGTAGAATCTAAGTACCTATTTAACAAGACCTGAATGTTGTCAGTGTTTCACAACCCATTCACTGAGCAATATCAGGGTCTTTGTGTTGCCTTTTATTTGAATTTACAGCTTAAATTATTTTTGACTTCTGTACAAGGGTACAATAAGAACTGACATGCTTTGACGTAATCTTTGGGTCAGAAATGAAAACCAAACTTCATTTGAATTTATTTAAGAGGGGCTCGTGGCTAAGGAGAAATTTCTCAAATAATATGTACAGACGCCAGCAGGTCAACCTATCCAAAACTGTCAAGTTTTCCCAATTGAACATGAACCCGAAATTAATGAAATGAATTGAAATTGAACATGCTTTGTGTTAAAGTTGAAAATCTATCAAATAAATTTGACAGATTGTGGTAGCTTGATGTGCAGAATATACTTAGTCGTACTTAGTCACGTACAGAGGCCCCTCTGTACGTGACTAAGTAATAACTACGCTAACAGATCTACAAGGTTAAGCTGCGCTGGCCTCGGTCAGTCTGTGGATGGGTGACCATTGTTAACACATCGAGGCCCCTCAATGCTGCGGTACCACGTAAAGCCGTCGGTCCCAATTGTAATGAGAACATTAAACAAACTAGAATGACAATGACAATCCTTAGTGCTAATTAGAAGCCCAAAAACCCGACAACCAGTACAGGGTGGAAGGGACATCGATGCGCAACGGCTTACCATGACTTCAGTACATGATTCTGGACCCCCCTGCGTTGGAATTTTTCGTCGGTTTTTTACAACTCGCAAGTGAACTCTAAGGAAACAGCTGACCAGAAGATCTTTCGAGTTTAATTTACAATGCTGTTTTTAGTGAAAAAAGTGAATTATTGACTTTTTAATTAAAATTCTTATTGGGTTAGATAGAAATAATGATTTTATACAGTTTAAAGTTGAAAAAACTGCAAAAAAAAACGTAAAATTTAAGAAAAAGCCGACGAAAAATTCCAACGCAGGGGGGTCCAGAATCATGTACTGAAGTCATGGTAGGCCGTTGCGCGTCGATGTCCCTTCCACCCCGTATATTCTCAGGATATCGGTATTGCTGATAAATTAGGTTACAGAAGTCTCATGGCACTCGCTTCGTGTAAAATACTGATATTCAGCCGCATCTGGTTAGACTGAAAGACCAACATAGTTGGGAAAAAAATTCAGAACAAGACAAGACAGAAAAGACTAAGAGCAAGTTCCCGTTATATTCAGCAAATAATGTCACAAAAATTGTTCCACTGTTAAATTTATACGGGGAAAAGCGGCTATTAAAACTTGGTGACGTATGCCTGTAGTATTTTTCAGAAATCACGTTTCACATTTATTACTGTGTATTCAGGACACTTCTGACGACCACCCTGGGGAAACTGGCGTGCAAGTTTGTTATTTATTTATTTTTAAATTGCCATACACTAGGATTTTCTCCTGTATCGTTGGTGCGTTTACAAACACAAACTTTCACATGCACAAACACCCAGACCCGGAACAACTAGGTATGTACCTTTAGGTGACACAAATATTTGTTCCGTGCGGGGATCGAACCCACAACCCGTGGCACAGAAGCCGACTGCTCAGTCGCTGCGCCAAACGTGTCGTCAGATAGTTTGATAGTCAGTGGTACAAACAACGAGCCGCCTGATGGTAAGCGGTAACCGCAGCCAAGAAACCAGTGCTACTCACTTGCGCGTTGTCATCTTGATACCTTAGTTGTTATGCCTTCAAATTAGAACACAATAACTGTTAGCGGCAGGATATTTTGCAATGAGGTGGTCCCGTACCACCTCAGACAAACTCTGCATGACCAGATCCCACCCAGATCCTTGATCTGGTGATCAGCATTCCGATTATCGAACCACTAGACCAAACCCGTCGTCGTCGACTTATAAGAAGAAGAAATGGGGAAAATCGATACTGGATAAATCCTTCAACTTTTCACATCGGCGACATCAGACCCCTTGGGAAATGTAGCGACAGAAAGAAATTCTCGCTTAAAGAACAAAAAACTATATTTGTAACGAACTACGAACGATATGATTTTATTTTTAGATTTACCCTCGAATGTCGCAAAGTAGAATTAGGTGAAAGTACCTTATTAATGAAATTTAAGACCGAACCTAAGAATAGGACTTACTTTGGTAAGAAGGCTTTTAAATCTATTATTAAAACTACGCACTACATTGATCGTGTGGGCGATACAATAAGAATTAAGATCACACCTCGAAGTTTTAAAGGTTTATTGTTCAAAATTATACAATTTGTGTGTCGAGACAAAATGGCGGCGCGAAAAAGGTCTTTGTGTCGTGCGTAGTGAAGTTAGTGCAGTTCCTCCGCCGTGAAGCACGCAGCGAGCGCTGTTGTTACAGTGCGTTCGTAATAATTTGTAAATATGAAAAGGCTGCGTTCAGGCGTAGACAGATCGTAATAGGAGTAAATAATATTATTTAGAAAATATTCATAACATCATTAAAGGCATCCAATATTGTAATAAAAAATTGGCTATTCGGACACTTATTAGCCGAAGTACCTATAGAATTTCTTTGTTCACAAATGTTTGCCTATGAAAAATGATTTAAAATACCAACAGCACAGTAACGAACGCTATTTCATTCAGATGAGATTACAGTATAATAATTGAATTGATATTTACGACATCGTATACAGCACATTTAGTTAATACAGTTACATAAGAAACACCCAGACAAACAGAAACACTTCATCACAAATATTGATGTCCTGTGGGAATCGAACAACTAAACCAACGAAGACACGTTTGGTAGTGGCGGAGCGATAGACTTCTGCGCCACGGGTTATGGGTATATCCCCCACACGCAACAAACACGGAACAGATACCTAGTGGTTACGGGTGTCTGTGTATGTTTGTGTATGTGTATGTGAAAGTTTGTGTTTGGTAATGATAGTCGGACAGTCGAACCACTAGACCACAGGTGTCGATAATGTAACTATCACTCTTTGGAAGGCATTTGAATGTGTTACGTTACGTAACATCAAGTTACCTCAATCTGTCAAATTTCTTTGATAGATTTTAAAGTTATTAAACAAAGGAAAAATTCGACCGCGGGCAGGATCTGCGTCTTCTGGTTAGGTACACCAGACGCTATGACCACTAAGTCACCGCGATACCTATCCGTCATGTCGAATTTTGCCTTCGCTTAATAATTTTAAAATCTTAGCATGGAAAATGACAAAAAATACAAAAAGATATTCTTTGTTAGATTTTCAACTTTAACACAAAATAATAACATTCATGTTCAATAGGTAAAATTTGACAGTTTTGGATAGCTTGACCTGCTGGCGTCTATACTAAAGGTTGCTAGCTCACTAAATTGTGTAGAAACGTATGGATAGAGGACGAACAAAGTAACTAATATTATTTTTATCATAATTATATGAGAAGAGTAAAGAATATTTATTATCCTAACTTTCAATGAAAGCGCTCTTAAAAGGATCAAAGCTCAAAAAACATTTTATATTCTTGATCAGGACATTCTAAAGTGGAATTGTTACATGATTGATTAATAAAGTGTCTATCCCAAAAACACTACAAGTACCTATATGATTTTCTTTGTAGATATATTAGTAAAAGAGATTTATAAAGAAAATCATATACTTGTTTGTACAAGAGGTTGTTATGACCAAGAGAGGCTTCTTGAGAAAGATCTAACGACACAACGACTGGACCTTTGAGTGAGGAAGGTTAAAAATTAGAGGTAGCCTTTATGGCAATTTTTGACCCGCCAAAGAATCTTAAAAAGTCCCGCCTATCTGTAGAAATATACTACATTACTTCTATATAACGCAAGCGAAGCAAATTGTAAATGAATGTTTCAATATTTGACGTGGGCTATGCCCGTTGCTTAGTTAATTAGTAGATACAATAGATAGACGTTTGCGAGTGAGATATCTACCGTTTAGTTAATTAATATTGCTATCGGTGTATCGAAATAAGAGCCGTGGACTCCAGTTCCGTCCGTGGTTTATTCTTCGTTGAGTTTTCAATCACTAAAGGTACCTTTGGTATGTACTAATACCACTATCGCGATATGATATCATTAACAGCTGCAAAATTATTTATACTTTGATACAATATGAAAAGAAAGTCCCACTGCAGAAGATTTATATTCTTCTGTTCTGAGTTACATACTTAATTCATCATTCTCCGAACGTTTTCCAAACTATGTTGGGGTCGGCTTCCAGTCTTCCAGATGCGGCTGAATATCAGTGTTTTACGAAGCGACTGCCATTATACTTCCGCAACCTAACTGCTGAGCATACCCGGAGGATAGACTGGTTGTTAGGCTTTTTCTTAAGGTTCTAACTACCACTAACGATTGTCATAGGTGTTAGTATGACAACTGCGATTGACGACTTTACGCGCTCTCCGAGGCACACAGGGGCTCGATATGTTTAGAATCATCCATCCACAGACTGACCACGGCTAGCGTAGCTTAACCTTGCAGATTGGTTGATCAGCATAGTTATTACTTAGCCATGACCCTCATATGAGCCTATGAGTAACGTACAGACGCCAGCTGGTCAAGCTATCCAAAACTGTTAAATTTTACCAATTAAAAATGAACCTTATTACTTTGCATTAAAGTTGATAATCTATCAAATAAATTTGACAGATTGTGGTAGCTTGATGTGCTGGCCTCTGTACTTAATTGAAATTATACACGTTATTGTAATTTAGTTCCCTGTGTTACTACCACATTTCAACTCATTCGCCACCAACGCAGAATTTTTCAATTTCAAACAGAGTACCTGAAGTTTTGGCAGATTTCCTTACATTATACAGTAAAAAGCCAAGTATTTGATTTCGTATCACAATACTAAGTTACACAGTTGTTTATGAAATCTACGGAGACATTGCCCTGTTTATTTGAAACAAACTTATATTTCATTGTAATTTCTCCTTTTAACTGTAATAACTTTCAGTGTTTGATAATCAAGTTTGCTTACTTCTTTCATTACATTATGATTGCTAGCTTTGCCCGCGGCTTTTCTTGGCTTAAGAGTTTTTAAGTTTTCTGAGATGAAAAGTATACATACTACATCACATATCATTTTAATAAAAATCTTTAATAATCTATTTGTTTCGCCCTATCCTATTGTTAGAAAGTTTTTATGAGTTTACCTTATATTATTGCATGACAGCTAGATTCCTCAATGTCTTTAAAACCTATCTTTTCAACTAGTGTGTCTTGCCCACCGTGATGCTTACCTACACGTAATATTGGCACAAGAATACCGTTGCTAAATCAAATAACAAGATCAAGTCCGCTAATAATGAATTCAGACAAAGAACAAATGTTTAAAAACATATCATAGATTCATTCACACAAGAGAAGAGTCTCACAATGGATGCCTGAAGATGGTAGGCGTCGTCGAGGCTGGCCTAGAAAGAGGTGGCGGGACGACTTGGATACGTACCGCTGGCTGGTCCGAGGTGGCATAAGAAAAAAGTACCAGCAAATCACACTAAACCAGACGTTGAAAAATTATTAAGGGGCACATCCATGACTAGAGTAAGTAACGACAAATGATGCAAGGGGTTCACTAAACAGTGGCCAAGAGGACAATAGACAAGTACAGGTCGGACGGTGAGATAGGTTGTAGATATCACATAGCAAAACTTGCGAGTCGAAGCTGGACAGGACTGAGACAGAACCGAAGTATCATCTTACTTGGTCGTTGGAAGATTTTTCTTCCACACATCTCGCTCCTTGAATACAAAAGGGCCACAATTAAAAAAAAATGAAAATCGTTTTATTGCAAAAATGACACCTGAACCGACTATATTTTATAGTGACAAAAAAAACTCCCATCATTTTTGCTTTTATTATGGCTGCACTGACTTACCGCCATTTTTGCATTAGCTCACTTTGACAGGTAATGTCAGTGCGAAACCGCCATTTTGTTAGTTGCGCCCGGAGATTCAACGCAAACGTACGTCGGTTGCGTGAAAAAGTGCCACAATCCAAAATACGTCTGTGTTGGATTCAAAATTCTAAATTTAAAGATTCTATCAGCCGTCATTTCATAATTCACTTCTTTTGTAGCCATTATCATCTCTCACAAAGTCCATCCATCTTTTCTTTGGTCTCCCTCTTCCCTTATGTCCATGCTCGGATCTTTTCTGGTAACACGCTCTTCACTCCGACGCATGAAATTCAGACAAACGACAGGGCGGAAGAAATTTGCTAAATTTTAAAGGGTCCATATTAATAATTATAATATTAATAATTATGGATTAGTGAAATGGGGGAACTTAAATAGGGTATAGATACATAAAAAGCATGATTATTAGAAAACGACATAGAAATAAAACCTCAACAAAAAAATAATTAAGCTCAAAATTGTCTGCTCAGCGACAGCATTGGCCTGGTTGTAAGGCCTTTTGCCTGCGGGATAATCTCACACTTCGTTAGGCTCTAACAAATTTTCTTCATAATTTAATATAATTTAGTACGACTGTATAATAATAAATAAACATAGACCTTCTGTAGGCTTGAAACAATGAGTGGCTTGTATAATAATTTCTACTTTTCCAGACAGTACGCAGTGTTTTGGAGGCGTTGTACAGAATATTTTAATAAGTAGACAAATGTCATGTCATTTACCTTTTTGGGTCCATTTTCTGAAAATATGTTTGTGGCAGATTTATTTTTATTTAAGAGTAAATAGTGAGGAGAGTGCTTTATTTAAAACTGCGCCTTCATTAGTTCTTTAGAAAAACTATTACTTTTGTCTAAATAAAATATATCTTTTAAAGACGCATTCGTATAAGAGAACAAGCCAAGTCAGACCTTAGGCTTCAATATATTATCCTATGTTATAAGAAGAAATGATATTTCTTAGTTGTTATAAAATATTTTATGTGGGACTTGGCCCCCATTTAGATCTCACTTATGTTGTCGTTGAAGTCAACAACCAAGGCATATAATTATGATAATCTTGAACTTTGCATTTCACATTTATGTTTTTAATGGGATAGGTATATTAGCATATTCCGTAAATTATACGTCCCAAGATTCGCAAGCTTAGTTCTTGGGTGGCATGCTTAACCCAGGTGGAGCTAAGTAAGTAGGTATTAGCTTTTTTTTAATTCTCGGATTTTGCATTTACATTCAGCATCTATCAATATTAAATTCATGATCTGATACACATATGGTTCTTTAAAATAAGTTTAAATTTGACATACTATTGATGTATATCTAAGTTTAGGTACCTACGCTTTTACGTTACGTTTCTGAATCTTAGCATTAAACATAAAAATAATTATTTACTATACGTATCATACGAAGAATTAAATATTATAAGAGATAACAAATATTGAGACTCGTTTTAATTTGAAAAATCTTTGTATACCACCGTTTAATCGCGGACCTCACGGTAATTATAATATAATAAACATTTATTTCAGATAATTCATAGTCCACAGCTTTAAACATTTCATTTATCCATACATTTCATTCATTCACACAACTGATACATTAAATTTATTTTATTTTATTTTAAAACAGAAAAAACCCTACATATGATAAAAATAAATTTAAAATATTAAATATAATAGTTAAAATTTGTCATAAAATAAAATCAAAATAATAACAATGAAAATAATGTCAGAATCATAATATGGATACTTGTGTGATCTGAAATAAATATACCTAATTATTATTAATATTGATATTATGTTGATGTATGGGAAAATTTGACAGTTTTGGATAGGTTGACCTGCTGGCGTCTGTACCTATTATACAAAAAACGCTTTCAGCTGTGGGTTTTTACGAGACAATGATGACTATAATAATTATCTTAATACCCAAAATAACATCACGTTAAAATCATTTATGTGGCTACTTGGTTAAATCTTGACATATTTGATTATTTTGTGTCATGTTGTTTTGGTTTACCTGCCAGATAACACCGAAGGTGATGTCAATGATATAATACGTCAATAAATTGACACTTGTAAATGGTGTGACATCATTTCTTTTTTTTTAGACCACTAAGGTGGCAAACGGTCCACCTGATGGTTACCGTAGCCTTTATTAGACGCACATAACACCAGGGTTTATCACTTGCGCGTTGTTTGCGCGTCTGTTACGCTAGAGATTCTAGGTTTGATTCGGAGCAAAATGTTATTGAGTTTTCTCAGTAGATGCTCAGAGTTTGGATTTGTGCCCGGTAAATGGTAATTGTATGTTGGCAGGCGTAATGGTCGAAGATTTTAATCGTTAGATGCGCCCTACCGCCTCAAATAATGGTCACGTTTCCGTAAGTAAACTGGTTGACATCGGAAGTATCGAATCTGTTATTGTCTCGTTCACTCATACTGAATATTGCACACTGTCGTCCTCGTCCTTAGTCACTCTTGACAGAGTGGTCGTGGTTGTTTTTATTGGTTAAAGCACCCATCGCGATGCGCCTCCACTTGCTGCACTCTTCTGCGTCTCGAGAACTCTGGACTCTGTCGTACTCTGTCTCTATTACAGAATGTGTTCATTCACTCATCTCTATATGGACACGTTTTCGAGCGGTATAAGTACGGCTTTTAGTGTAACTACATGCGGCTGAATATCAGAATTTTTCACGAAGCGAGTAGGCTGTCATCAAACTTCCGCAACTCAATTTCTAAAAGCCGACCCCAACATAGTTGGGTAAAAAGTTGGATGTTGTTGACTATTTTCAAATTATTCTGAGTTTAAGAAACAGTGATAGCCTAAATAATATGACTATGACTATTGGACTGCTAAATCAGAGATCTCGAGTTAAAACCCAAGACACGACTACCTCTGACTTTTAGAAATCATCACTCGCTTAAACGGTAAAGGAAAACATTGCAAAGAAACCTTAGAGGTTTTTCGACAGCGTGTGAACTTTGCCAACCTGCACTAGGCCAACGTAGTGGACTATAGTCTAATTTCTCGCTTTCAGAGTTTGGAAAAACGTATTATTATTAAGAATATAATAGAGGATGAGTTTATTTATAATAGATATTTTTTTGCCATTTACCGCGTACGAATCCAAATCCATCCAATCCGTTGGAGCAGTTGAAGACGTGAATCCAAGTTGTTAGACAAGTTGGTAACAACGCAATTCTCAAAATTGACTGAAGCTATGAGCTGTGAATAAACACAAATAGGTATGAAGGCAATTATACAAGACAAAGTTTACTTACAATTTGCTCTGATAATCTTTGTGCTTCATGTCGCATTTACATCTGATTAGCATTACCACGTGTTTTTCCCTATTGTATTTATAGAAAATGTAAAGTTCCGTAGAAAGAAACGGGTCAGCCTATTTATGTTAATGTAAGACCGGTGTCTGCGTGTTTAGAGACCGTTGTCTGCGTGAAAAGGAACGCGGATTATGGCGGTTTCTATTTAAATATACATTCACTTATACAAAATGGTGTTCTTTTTTTGTTTTTTATTCTGTGCGAGCTTTTGCTTATGTTTAGGTTTGGCAGTGTAGTTGTAATATGATAAAATATAATATATTTTATGTGATGGTGTATATATACTTCGGAAAGCTTATACTGGAAATGTTTGACCCGTTATGGTTATGTCGGTGAATCTTATACCTAGTGATTCATCAAATGTGGCCCCAAAGGTTATTTTGATTTTAGAGCAATTGGGAAGAATAATATTTTTATTTCGGGTTACGGCAATTGCAACTGAAATCGCTGATGATCATCGTTCAGTACCAGTTTGGAGATACCAGGTTGGTTTGGGAATCTATATTTTTCTAAATTCAAAATCTTTGAAATGCCTGCCAGCTCCAGATTCTTTGAATCAAACCATACGTTTCGGCAGTTTTCTTATCTATCTATAAACCTTTATTAAATACTATTCTGTTCCCTGCCTTATAACTTATTAAATTCTCGTGGTAGACTTGTGACATCTGATAGTGTACAAACAGTATTATTTCATAAGCAATATGTACACATGAAATTACCATGTCTCAACCAGCGTTTGATTTCCGACATTGAACACATAGATAGAGTATTCTTTATAATATAGGTAGACATAGGTAGGTATTATAGGAAAGATTAATAAGGGCTGTGGAGTCGACATTAGGAAAATATCATACTTAAGCTTTGATGCCAAATTAATTTCATTTCTTTCTTATTAAGGCTGACGTATGACACTAGATATAGAGTGATTTTATACGTGATGACCTGTCTATCGTTTGTAATATTTAAATGTCTTTGGTATTATATAAATTAAGCCCTGCCCTGTGTCCATTTAAACGAGCCGTGACGTTACTGAGCCAGCCGATAGCCCACTCCACATCATGACGTAATTTTCGAGAAAGGCGCTGTGATAAAGTGGGAGCCCTTCAGTTTTGGAGTAACTTGGTTTCCTTATCTAAATGTTAATTAAGTATTATTTACAGCTGTTCTTGGTTTGTTGACAGTGAGAAACGGTGCTATACTAGGTAAATATTACCGTCTCTTTCATCGGCTTGGTGGCAGCTTCAATGTGACTGTTAATTAGTAAAGCTCGTCCGTGCTCCGGTCTGCTTTGATTGGCCAGCCATGTTCGAATTTCGAAGCTTTTAAGTTTGTATTTGAACGAGCTTCAATTCTAAAGCTAGACTGAAATGAGGTGCTATCTAACTTCTGCAGATAGTAAGTTTGGATACCTCAGTTAGCGAAGTACGGTTTGAGGATCGAAACCGATGATTAGACATCAACCAAATTAATATATTAGGTTGATTTACGAAGTATATTTTATCAATAAAATAAAGTGGAAATTGGATCACAATTGCTGAAGACATCGCGTAACATCGTCATCAACATTCTCCTAACCTTATCCTGGATCTACTTCCAGTCTAACCAAATGCGATTGAAAAAAGCGACTGCCATCGCGTAACAAAGAAAAAAAAACAGTAGAAATGAGAACCTCCTTTCTACTGTTTTTTCGTCGAATAATCGAAGTCGTTTTAAAATAGGCGGGAGATAAATAAGATTTATGATAAGGCTTTCCATCACTCGGAGAGTGCAAAAAGATAAACAAAGTGAGACGTATGAACGATAGATGGTATAGAATGGCTAATTATTTCCTAGGCAGTATTCTACTTCAGTAAACACAACCATCAAACAAACCCAGTTAAAATCATCAAAAATTATCAGTTTTCGTTATTGATAGACATTGCACAATTCCTCGTTCCTTGGTGGGGTGCAATGATTGTAGACCGTGACAAGCTGAAGTCCGGTACAGCCTGTTACTATTACTATGACTATGAGGCAAATGAAAGCAAGTGAGGATTTTGGTCGATAGCAGCTCGACATACCCTGCCGACTTACCAGGTGTATTCCGTACTACAAAAAAAGTTTAAATGAGTTTATAGCTTTTGCCTACATATCTACTCGCGTGGATATTGATTATTTACTAAAGTATATAATCCAGTAATAACTATTATTACTTCTCCGTAAAAAACGAGACCATTTTCCGGAATAGAATTCATCTACGTTACTCAATTCAGCGAAATTGAGCCCTCTCTATTTCACTGAAATCGGTTAAAAGAAATAAGTAATACAGTATGTTATGGACTATGAGTATAGATTAATATATATAATGAAATATAATTTTATTTATATAACATTAAGGTGGCAAACAAGCATACGGTCAACCTAATGGTAAGCGGTTACCGTAGCCTATAAAAGTTTGCAACAGCAGGGGTATCACTTATGCGTTGTTGACTCTGTAAAACGAAAGAGGAATAATTGGGTTGGCAGTATATGGGTCAAAATTCTCCCACTGCCAACGTATCCTCGCGGAGCACTCACCTTGCTCACCGTTAGGAAAACAACACAGCTCAAAGCAGCGTTTTTTCACTTCGATTTTCTGCAAGGCGGAAAAGTTAAGTCAAGTCGGGCAGCTTTCTTAACCTCTCTATTAGGAACCTTATTTATATATTTTGAAATTATTTCACTGGCTTCATTATGTCCACGAGTTATATACCTACTCGTATCTTATGGTCACATTGTCAACATCCCAACTGACAGCTGTCAAGTCTAGCTGTCCATCACTAGTAGTGTATGTGAAACAATGTCATTATATCTGCATATTAGATAGTTAATGAAATCTAAATGTAGAGTACTCTATATTTCTTTAAAAATATACATCTAGGCTTATTTTACAGCTCATTGACACGGCAAAGGATCGTTATTTTTACTGTCAATACTCAATACACTCACGATAAGTTTTTATTGGACATTACACTTAATAACTTATTGCCATATCAGATTGGATGAATTTATAAAAAAAATGAGGGCAAGGCCTTGTTATGCTATATATGATACGTAATGATAAAATTTATTTTTAAATGATGTTTATACTGTATTAGGTTTTTACCTCTTAAATTGCCGTTTGATATGAAAAAAATCTAATGTAGATTGAGTATCATCAGCTTCCACAGTTGCCTTTAATTCATCTTTGTTGACCAAATTGTTCAAAAATTATTTTGATTTGAAATGGCCAGTAATGCGGAACGGCAATTTCAAAGGTAAAGGATATATTATATTGAATTTGACAGTTTGCCTTTTCCCAATTATGAGTTAGTTTTCAGTCCAACCGATCTATGATATGATTGGATCAATATCAGCATTTTACACGAAGTGTCTGCTATCAGTCTTACGTAGCCCAATTTCTGAGAAATAAAGGAAGATATACTGGTTGTCAGGCTTTGTGAGCTTCTATATAATTACTAGGTTTATAAACCTAGATATACTATAACAGTTTTATTACAGTAATATAGAGTACCTAGTAATTACTTTAAATGAATTACTACGGACGATTTTTAGGAAGATTACTACGTTGTCTTTGGAGGTATGATAAAATATAATCAACCCATTTATTGCCCCATCGCTGGAATCAGGTCTCCTCTTACGAGAATTAGAGGGGTTAGCCTAGCGTCGGTTGATAAACTTGCCTTTGCGTACAAGATTTAATTTTTTCCGTGTTACCTACTTATAATAAATAAGTCCCTTTCAGAATAGCCCCGGCGGCATACATATAAAACTGTTTTCTGTAGGAAAAATATAGAAAAGAAAATTGTTACCAACTAGGGTGTCATAAGTTCCAACAGTTGAATAGAACATTTGTCTTTAAAAGAAGGAAGTCTCCTAAATCTTTCCCGCTTGCAAATGTTTGTAAACATAACTATGAAAGTGGAGACAAACTTGGCTCTTTGTCCACTAAGTTCACCAAGTTATATTTATGTGCGCCGACCGGGAAACACCTACATAACTGAAAACATAGATAGGCCTTTTGCTAGTACATTGAGTTTAAACGTACGTTTTTATTTACAAATGATTTATACTTAATTATTATTAAACAGAACATACGTTAGAATTTCCCGAAGGAGGAAAGAGTTACTAATGTACCCCTCCGTGCCTCTGAGATCGTTGTCATGCTTAGATCTTCGCTAGTGATAGTCAAAAATCCAAAAAGACTGACAATATGTCGGACGCAGCTAATTAACATACAAGCTGACGCCAAAATAGTTGGAGCAGGCAAGCTGTTATGCAGCAATTTTAATAGTGCACACCTGAATAGGCCTTTTAAGCCCGGAATTTATATTGAGCTCGTCTATAAATGTCATTCATTCGCTGTTCAGAAATGTATTCGTACAAAAAAATGCCCAATATCACAGATGCTATGTGTGATCTATATTATTATAATAAAGCGAAGAGTTTGTTTGAACAAATTAAACTCTAAATATACCTATCGGAATTGATAAAAAAATTACAATTGATAGCTTAATTTTTGAGGAAGTAGATTAGAAATTTTAATATAACGCTACAACCCTTCGAAGCTGAGCAAAGAGGAAAAAGTCAGGGTGTGAAAATTGTTATAATTTAGAGAAGACAACGTTTGGCGGATCAGCTAGTTATACATATATATGTTATGGTAAATCTGATTAATTGAAAATTATTAATAATAACCACATGTTTTGGTAAATGTGAATAAACGATCGAAATTTATTACTTTTAGTTTTTGAATATATAAAAAAAAAACCTAACAACCTAACATGGCCTAAGTACGACTTTTAATTTTATTTAGTTTTTATAATTCCTTGGAGCTCAAATAATATAATTGACCACAACGCGTTGTGAGCTGTTTTTGGTCCTTGAGCGTTACTTATGTACATTTATCACTTTAACCTCGACTTTCGGTGATTATTAATAATAATAGATAATTATTAATAATCTTCAATTATTCACTCTTACCGTAACATATACATACACAAATGTTTTGAATGACTCTACCAGGTCTTTAGTCAACTGATCACGCTCGTAATTTTGTAATTTGTATAGACACCAGTCCAAAAATTGAAGGGCATATGTATTTAAAGAATACACAACATAGTTACACAAACAGCATTACAAAAATAGATTGTTTATATATTCATACCCGTACACTTCATAAATCAAGTTTTCGTTGTTATTTTAGAACTATGACGGATCTATAAATGATATCACCATTAATCTAGTTACTGAATCATATGAATGGTAAATAAATACCAGTAGGGTCACTTCAACCAAAGAATATTTTATATAATTTCATATTAGGTCGAATGGAAGGCACGCACCTCTAAATTTTCGAAATCATGTGCGTATTAATAATTAATTTAATATCGCTCGCTTAAACGATCAAGGAAAACATGGTGAGGAAACCTGCATGCCTGTGAGATATTCTTAATAGTGTGTGGAGTCTGTCAACCTGCTATAGGTCCGCGTGGTGGACTATATAGCATAATACATTTCATTCTGAAAGGAGACTCGCCAGCAGTGGACCGCTACACGCCATGATGAAGATGATAAACAATAAGAATGTATATGTTACGGTAAGAGTGAATAATTGAAGATTATTAATAATTATCTATTATTATTAATAATTACCGAAAGTCGAGGTTAAAGTGATAAATGTACATAAGTAACGCTCAAGGACCAAAAACAGCTCACAACGCGTTGTGGTCAATTATATTAGTTGAGCTCCAATATGCAAGGAATTATAAAAACTAAATAAAATTAAAAGTCGTACTTAGGCCAGGTTAGGTTGTTAGGTTTTTTTTAATATATTCTATAAAAACTAAAAGTAATAAATTTCGATCGTTTATTCACATTTACCAGAACATGTGGTTATTATTAATAATTTTGTAAAAATATTAATAATTTTCAATTAATCAGATTTACCGTAACATATATACAAAAAAATATATATATATAAGTATTATATCTATTGTTTAGTACCCATAGCACAATCTCTACTTAGTTTAGGACTAGTTGCTGTGTAAAATTAACAATTTTTTTTATTTTTTATTTACAGTCTCTGGAGTATGGATAATAGTTGTCGCTGTCCATTTTGCGACCTACTTATCCTACTGCTTATGTTTATACTGTGACCATGATCAGATTCATTGTAACATCCTATTCATCGCTTAATTGACAGGTAGTCGTTAATGATATTAACACATTGATATCAATTGATACGAAACTTGGACCTCAAAAGGAATTTCACACGTCTTCATTACGTCGTTCGTTTTATAGTGTACCTATTTTGTATCAACGAACTGATAAAAACACATATAAGGTAGGTACTTAAAAAATGCTAAAAATGTATCTAGTGTGTGAATTGGAGATGTAACATAAAACATAACATACCATACTATATTCTCCGAAGGATTAGGCAGAGGTGTACCAATGTACACCCACAGTCCACAGGTATGTACAAGTCCTATATAACAGCGGACGAGCCTATTGCCATTGACAGGGGATAAATGCATACTCCGACCTGTTACTGAGAATTCATAGAAAAATTCCAATAACACTTTGCTCGACCTGGAAAACGACTCCAAGACCTCTAGCGTAGCAGTCCCACTTAAGACCACTAGACTAACGAGGCAGTTATCATCATAATTTATAACCTAATGTATAAACTAATTTTGTATTTCATAAATTGATGCAGTCTACTTACAATAGTAAGTAGACTACTAAAACGAAGAAAGTAATAACTTTCTTCTTTACTTCTTTGACAAATTTTGAAGCTTTTCCAAGGAATCATGTAATCTAGTAGGATACCAGTTGATATATCTATATATAATCACTACATATTGAAATTCCCGCCGCGCTGAGTTTGTGATTGTTCCCGATAATCTTAGAAACTACAGTACAGATTTTTATACGGTTTCACCAATAGAAAAAGCGATTCCAGAAAATTTCCGTGCCGGACCGAGACGCTTTATTATTATCCATTCAGTCAGTTTCTTCATAAAATACAGAGAAGAAATCTCTTTATCATCAATAATACAACTACATGTCCAATGTCTTGTATGTAATTGGCCATATTTTGTATAAACTTTTACTTACTGTATCTGTTTAGCTGTAACTTTTCCTAATATATTTTTTTATTTTTATTTTATTTGGAACAATAAACAGCCAGAATATTAAAAATAACATTAACAATAAATATTTGACGTGATAACAATACTGCAGCCCACGACATTGCTCACGTATTAAGCATCGGTGTTTTGCGTAAACTGCTCTTTTTATTTCTATATGTTAGTAATTACTTAAGAATAATAGTTACTTAGAATATATAAAATAATATAATAAATCAATGTACCTATTCCATTTTCAAACTAAAACGACCAAGTAGTAAAACCAATGAAAAGCAATATTCAGATTCCAATTTCAATCCTAAATCACAGGTAATAAAAAAATACCGGGAATGACGGCTGGAAGTACATCCGAACCAACACAAATCATTTCCAGAGCTTAATACTTCTTCAATATTTAATTTTTGGAGAGGCCTAAAAAAAGGAAGTCTTCGTTTTTTAACGCGTCTCCCTGATTAACTACCTAAATAAAGTTTTTTTAGAATTTATAAGGCCATAACGTGCATTTAAAAATGCAGTAAATTATAAATATGTATTATTAAAGGACATGTATTCTATTTTTACAATTACTGACAACGATTTTATTTGTTTAATAGACAAATTAAAAAAGTTCGCGCCACGTCTTCTGGAAAATCAAATCCCAACATACTTAGCTGTTATTTAAAATTGTTGAGAGACCTCGACATGACCCTCTGAACTTTATCCAGCAGTCGAATATGACAGGATTGGGGCCAAGAGTAAAATTATTTAATTTCATTCCATTTTGAAATAAATTTCTTGGGTAGAAAATGAGTTCTGGGTAATTGAAAATAGACTACGATTATTATTGATGTTTCATGGTGGCTAAACGCGTGCTATATGTGGAAGTACCCTCATCTTGTAAGCGTCCATAGTAATTACGTCTGTATTAGAGAATAAATTATAAACAATTGAAAAATCTCATTGGCATTATTATTTAAAGGAATAATAATGGAGGGTTCTTCTCCATACCTGTGCCCAATATTTGAAACTGTACAACTAATTTTTCTTTGCTATTTTAGTAATATAAAAAATGCCATTCATTTGGTAAATAATTGTTTATTTACCAAATAAAGATTTACATTTTCTAAAACCTATGAACTCCACACTAGGTCCAGCCTGTTTCGAGAAGTCATGGAGTGGAATTAGGTATCATAATTTATATGTACCTATTAACAGCATTCGGAGGCGACACTAGAGATTATCTTGAAACTTCTATTAATTACAGTAGGAGCTGTAATCTTAACAAGAACTTATCTGCCTCGTTAGTCTAATGATCCTAAGCGTTACTGCTACGCTGGAGATTCTGGGTTTGATTCCCAAGCCAAAAAAGTTTCTATGAAAGTTTCAGTAGCAGCTCGGAGTTTAGATTTGTGCCCGGTTAATGACAATAGGCTCTATAGCGAACTGTGGTTGTACATTGGTACACCTCTGCCTACCCCTGCTGGGAATACCGGCGTGATTGTATATTATATAATGGGCTTTAACAAGAACTTGATTTATATAATGTATTTTTGAGACTTAAGTCTAACCAAAATGTGTTTTTCTTAGTTAAATATTTATGTTCTTCATTGTAAGTAAAATATTATTCCATAGATACTTACATTATATTCTCCACGTTATGCTAAGCTTGATTTGGGTTCGTAGGGAATAAATTTTGTTTTTTACTGAATGTAATGTACCGTGTGTAAATACAGTATGATATGAAATATATGTTGGGGCAATATATTGCCTTTTTTATTGTTAACTTGATTGCATTTGACATCAGCGGCGGCCATCATTGCGAGACTCCGGGCGGCAGATCTTTGGGAGAGCCTTGTCCTTTGCGTAAAGTATGTGAATTGAAAATGAGTAATTCTGATGATTGATAATAAATGAAATGTATAAAAACTTAAATATCATATACTAATATCATACTTAAATATATATATTTACGCGAATATTATACATTGAAATAAAGCTACTTTTTACGGATTTTATCGCGTTATGTAAAGGGTCCGAAACGTCGGGATTAATATAATATCAATATAATGCGATAAAATCCGTAAAAAGTAGTTTTATTTTAATTTTAACATAGTTAATATTACTGTTTGTACCAACCTTATTCTATTGTATTAATAACGAGTTGTATTGTATCTACGCAAATCCACCGCATACCTAAGTACTTTTTCTCAGCCGTTCAACGATGAAAACATTGTATCAAATGATGTCGGTCATTTTTCTAAACGTTTTCTCACTGCAAGACTTACATGCTTTAATCCCATCAGGTACCTAAGTAAATATACATGCTCAGCACTATTATAACTACACTATTGTACCTCAACCTTTTTAGTGAAGCGACCTACTAAATAACCAACAAGTTAAGTAAAAAATATTACGACACTACAATGTATTAATTTAACCTCTGTCTAAGTTTACATGCGCCTAGGATCGCACGCACCTTTTTGCAGTATCATGATTTATACGGAACCTTAACATATAATTTAAACCCAAACAGAATTAAAAAAACTGGGTGTCGGACTAGCCCACTCAGGGTTCCATACAAATTTGAAGGTATTATAAATAGTTTCTAGAATCTATTCTAGAATCGAGTCTAATTACGTTAATATTCAGATTTTTCACTGTACTTGCAGTATAAGACTAAACTTTACTAAGTCAATGGAAAGTATCCTATAAATTTTGATTTCCTTGAGAGTATCGAAATATACGTTTTACTGCGGAATAAACTGCCGTATCTAATTTTTTTAAGTTTACTAAGAAGTTTGATTTTTGTCACAGTTTCAATGAATTGTAGACTTGTATATAGTATTAATTTCAACTCGATGCCTTTACACGTTCCCGTATAAAAAGTCTTGACAGACAGACGGACGGATGGACAGAAAAGTTATCCTATAAGTGTTCCGTCTTTTCCTTTTGAGGTACGGAACCCAATGTCTTATTTATTGAAAATTATTACTACTTATTATAGGGAGTCTTGTTTATACGTAATATCTATCGTATCTACTACTAGTTTAATCTCTTTTTTGTCTAAATTACTAAACGTGAACCCCACGTTGGGAAACAGTGGTCTACACCATACAATAAACACAGGTATTGTCTATACCTTACAATATATACGTCAACACCTTAGATTAACTTGTAAGGTTTCCAACTCAAAACGTTCCATGTTTTGGTAGCTTTGTAACAGAGTAGACCTAGCAATTTCAGTTTGAGAAATTCTTTGTTCATTTCAGTTTAAGAGATTTTCTGTTAGTATAAGGAAAAGGCTTTAGGTCTCACATCCTTTGTCCATTAGGTACTTATAGTACAATCCCTGCCTTGCCTGTGTCAGTTAGACGAGCACAAACATTGCCTACTTTTAAAAAAATGCTAAAGGAGCATTATTTAGCGTTGTATTTCACATTAATCTGATAGGAAACGACTATTGGAACCGTGCACCTAGACTCGACATTTCATAAGTGCCTATATATGGTTTATATGAAAACTAGCTGACCCCGCAAACGTTGTTTTGCCATAAAAAAAATATTGGGGTGGGTCACCCTTATCATTTAGGGGTATGATAAATAGATGATGCTCCCCGATATGCACACAAAATTTCATACAAATCGGTCCAGCCGTTTCGGAGTACGGTAACTAACATTGTGACATGGAAATTTTATATATTAGATAAAACTATTTTGATTTTGATAATATACAGCATTACTTCATCATATTTAAATATCATATTTATAATACGTGTAGGTATGAATATATTTATATATATCTTTATATATTTAGGTGTGTATTTCATGTGTTCAGAATATTAAGAGTTGTGTATATTGATATTTTCAGTATCTATTGTAGAAGATGAAGTGAGAAGAGTGGGGGAAAACCTATAAAACACGATGCCTCGCGGCATCGTGGAACATTCGCATTTCAACCGTCGTCGAGTTAGGGTGTTACTCTGTCCGATTACCGTTAGATTTTTGTGGTTTGTCATTACGTCATTATTGTTAGCTCGGTGATATTAAAAATTGTGTTTTAAAAAAAAATCACTTCTGACCAGAAGTGATTTTTTTTTAAAACACAATTTTTACCTTATTTCCTAGATCAGAAGTGGGATAGTTCTTTCGCCCATTTCTTTCGTTTCGGTTTAGTGTGCTTTACAGTATTTCCGTAGTGATTGTTGGTGCATCTTAATTGAATTTTTGTGTTGTAGGTAGGTACCTACATTGGTCATATTTTTTTTATTTTATTTTTTTGTTGTTACGTGATTTTTTTATTGCTTTGTGTATTCGATTCTCATTGCTTTCATTATGTCGAACCGTGAGCGTGATTATAGTGCAAAGCGTCGTGACAGTCGGTAGTCGTAGTAGTCGAAACAGTAGATTTCGCGAGAATTCTCCTAACGAAAATCTTAGGTTACGTCTCGAAATCCAAGCAATGTCTGCTCGACTTAAGGTATTAGAAAACAAGTCTAGGGCTTCGCCAATGCCAGGGCGTTCGAGTGATTGCGATGTGCGGGTGCTGGAGGAAAATACAAGTCGTAATAGGTTATCATCGCAACGTGAGCGAGTGTTACCGTCACATAGGCGCAATTCCCTACGATCACCGGACCGCCAGGAGACACGCGATGCGCATCGCTCACCCCTGTCTGACCATAGCCGAAGGTTAGCATCCCCTAGTAGGGATATAGTGTCGCGATCTCGCCGGCTTGTTTCGCCTATCCTTGATCGTAGTCAACGTCCGCGTTCTCCGTCTAGATCGCCGCCTCGTCGTTCAGAACCCATTTCTAGTAGGGCGCCAGAACATTCGACAGTTACCGATCGTATTGTTGACGCGATTCGTTCAATTAATTATAGATTAGGATTAGGTAGATCGAATCATTTTTATATTTCTAATTTCAATCAACTTGAAGAAGTGCTCGTTTTTAGCGACTGAGATTGAGTATTTGGGACGGACAATTAGTGGAAATCAGGTTAGGCCGAGTCATGACAAAGTTCGAGCTTTAGTTGACTCAGCTCAACCGCAAAATGTGAAACAGGTCCGTCAGTTTATGGGCTTAGCCAGCTATTTTAGACGTTATATAGCTGACTTTGCCCAGAAGACTGCATGTATTACCGCATTGACTAAAAAGGGAGTCCCTTTTAACTGGGGCATGGAGCCAGTATAGGCTCATATACTGGCTATCTATGATCCTTCATTACCGATAGAACTCCACACAGATGCGAGCTCTATCGGTTATAGAGCTGTTCTGATGCAAATACATGAGGGTAATCACAAGCGAGTGGTGTCTTATTTCAGCAGGCTTACTCAAGGGGCTGAGAGTAAATACCACTCGTATGAGCTGGAGACGCTTGCTGTTGTTAAGGCTCTTCAGTATTTCAGACATTATCTTGTGGGGGTCCACTTCACCGTAGTCACGGACTGCAACGCATTGAAACTCACCCAGCGTAAGAAAGATTTGTTGCCTAGGGTGGCTCGGTGGTGGGTATACCTCCAGGATTTTGATTTTAGTCTTGATTACCGTAAAGGTTCCCTCTTATCTCATGCTGACTATCTCAGTCGGAACCCTGTCAATGTAATTTCCGTTCAAAAACCCTTGAACTGGGCTCAAGTCGCTCAGGCTTCTGACGAAAAGACTCTGTCTCTGATGCAGAGCCTATCAGATGGACAATTAGACTCTTCTCGTTATGTCGTTAAGAATGACATCCTATACTTCAAGTTCACACCTACTGGTGGAGATCCAAAGCTACTATGTTTCATTCCGAAAGGTCACAGACTGAGCCTTTTACGTATCTTTCACGATGAACATGATCATCCTGGTGTAGATAAGACTGTTGACCTTATCATAAAACATTTTTGGTTCCCAGGGTTAAGAGCTTTCGTACTGAAGTACATAACACACTGTTTAGTATGTCTTTCCCATAAGAAAGTTGCCCGTGCCCCTCTCCAGCCCATTCACTCTTGGGAAAAACCAGATGTCCCTTTCGAGACAGTTCATATGGATGTTTTGGGTCCTCTACCTGAAGCCGATGGCTATCGTTATGTTCTCATTGCAATCGATGCATTTTCGAAGTTTTCCCTATTGTACCCGATGTATCGTCAAGATGCTGATGAGTTGAAACGTCATGTTACCAATTTAATTTCACTTTTTGGTACACCTAAGCTAATTGTAGCTGATAGGGGTAGAATGTTCCAAAGCGCTGACTTTGTTAACTGGGTTCAGGACATGGGTTGCAATATGCACCTGATCACACCAGAGATGCATCAATCCAATGGACAAGTGGAACGCTATTGTCGAACTGTACTCAACATGGTACGTATTGAGTGCAATCATCGGCAACAGAGGTGGCCGACCGTCATGTGGAAGCTGCAGTTGGTCCTGAATATCACCAAGCACAGGACAACTCGACATTCGGCGCTTAACTTGCTGGTTGGCATTGACGCGGCAACACCACTTATCCGAAGTCTGGTACGTGATGTGGCTATTGAAGGTTCCAGTCCGAACAGAGAGGCTCTTCGCGAAATGCGAAGACAGAGGGCCTCTGAACGCCTCCATTCGAATCCAGAGAATCAAGATGCCTACGTCAACCGAGGTCGCAAGGCGCCTCGTGTTTTTGAACTTAATTCTTTGGTTTTTGTTAGAAAACAGGCGCAGTCGACCGGGAAGTTGGATTCCTGCATGCGAGGGCCATATCGTGTGATAAAGATACTTCCACATGGTCGTTATGAGCTTCAGCTCTTGGCCGGCTCGTATGGTAAGTCGACGCAAGCAGCCGCGGAATATATGATTCCGTGGCGAGGAGAGTGGACTCCCGATGTGTGCGCTGATTTTTTCTTTGGTGAGTGACTTTAAATATTTCGGTACTTTACTAATTTATTCAGAGGATTTTCGATTTTGTCTGTTGTTTTGAGAATTAGAGTGTAGGTAAAGGCCTCTATTTGTGTAAAGTGTTTCGTCTCTTTGGGGTAAACGCGTTAAGGGAAGTTTTGTCTTGCGGTTGGGATAGCCTCTATCTCGGAGGTCCTCGTACTCAGATATGTTATCCTGACCGACGGATACACTTCCAAGAAAGGTGTGGTTTCATGTTATTGGATGCTGTCTTGGAGTGCGCTCAGGCATGCGATCCTAGTATATGGAACACTCCTAGGGTGATTTTGTTTTCTTTATGCTCGGACATGTGGTCCTGGAGCTGTGGAGATTCACGCAGGGTCATGCCACGGGTTGGCCGCTGACGAGTCGTGATGTGAGACACAATGTTTGTATGAGGAACATTGTCTGTGTGCTATTGATATTTCGAGTTGAAATACGCTTTTATCTGAACCGATTCACACACGCAAAGTTATGTCTCACGTAAGGCCGCGTAGATCTCTAGCGAGTCGTGAGGTGGCACTCCCCCGACGGGTCCTGCCCCGGGTGATCGGTACGGATATCAGTTTATTTTACAAACATTGTCTGTATGCTATTGATATTTTGGGTTGAAATACGCTTTTAGCTGAACTGGTTCACACACGCAAAGTTATGTCTCACGTAAGGCCGCGTAGATCTCTAGCGAGTCGTGAGGTGGCACTCCCCCGACGGGTCCTGCCCCGGGTGATCGGTACAGCTATCAGTTTATTTTACACCCTTGCGCTTAGGCTTAGGTGAACTTGGCTAACATACCTGTTGACAAATTGAGTAACGTTGTATGAAAAATGTTGCCACTTATTTTTACTATTACTTCTGGACATGGTTTTGTGCTGTAGTTTCTATGCCATCACAGAATCAGACAACGAAGGTGAGGAGTCTATTGCTCCGAGCGTCGCCCAGCCTTCCGGAGTCGAGGTGCCTGGTGACATGATTGAGCCACAAGCCAGCACGTCCAGAACACAGAGATGCGTTGATGAACTTGCTGCGCTGCCCAGCATGTCGTCTGGTGAAGAAGACTCTGGAACATCGCTGCCAACTCTAGAGACTGATCTCCAGAGTTAGAAGATAAAGGAGCACGAGGACGGCCTCCTGTCAGGAAAGGCCGTGTAGAAGATGAAGTGAGAAGAGTGGGGGAAAACCTATAAAACACGATGCCTCGCGGCATCGTGGAACATTCGCATTTCAACCGTCGTCGAGTTAGGGTGTTACTCTGTCCGATTACCGTTAGATTTTTGTGGTTTGTCATTACGTCATTATTGTTAGCTCGGTGATATAAAAATTGTGTTTTAAAAAAAAATCACTTCTGGTCTTATTTCCTAGACTATTATATTTTTATGTACGCCAGACTACCTAATTGTCGCCTCTCCATTTCTCTTGAATCCATCCAAAGGTTGTTTGTAAGACATCGCTTAAAGCGATAAGACCTCCTATTGTACAGAGTCCAGCACATCAAGCTATCACAATCTGTTAAATTAATTTGATTGATTTTCAACTTTAATACAAAATAATAAGGTTCATATTCAATTGGGAAAATTTGACAGTATTGAATAGGTTGATCTGGCGTCTGTACCAATCTATCGATTTTATAAATATGTAACTGACATTTGTTTATGGTGTACAATAAATAATATTCTATTCTATTCTTAGTTTGGGCCTAGATGGCGCTGTGTAAAAATGATCCCAAATTTTTATCACCTTTATTTAGATACTATAAAAATATTGATTTAGGTGCAACATCATAGGTATACAATTCTAAGCCGAACTAGATTTTGAACCTACGAATAAAACTTTAATCTTTAGGAGATTAAAGCTTCAACCCTTTCTGTGTTAAAGATTATCTGGAAAACCTTTACGAACCTTTTCGGAGTTGCGTATTGAAGAAAAGTTTCTTTAATATTATCATCATAGTGTATCGAATTCTTGAAATCCCGTGTGGGTTTCGGATTGAATCTTTATATATATACCTATCTATATATAAAATTAAGTAATAACTACGCTGATCAACCGAGCTATGCTAGTCGCGGTCTGTATATGGGTGAGCATTCTTCACACATCGAGATAGAAAGAAAGAAAGAAGAAAGAAACATATTTATTTTGTCCTCACATAGATCATAAGGTACAATAGAGCACAAAAATAAATAAAAATAAACCTAAAACTATTAACAAAACAAAAAAAAAGCTATTTCGTGAGGACAAAAAAGGACCCTTTGCCACTTCAACTTGTTAAATGATGCGGCACTGGTGGATCCCTTCGTGCCTTGGACAGCACGTGAAGCCTTCCGTACCCGTTGTCATACTAACACTTATGACAGTCCTTAGTGGTAGTCGGAATCCTAAAAAGCATGTCAACCGGTCTATCCTCAGAATATCGTCACAATATTGACCAAAAATTGGATTCCGAAGGTCTGATGGTAGTCTCTTCGTGTAAAATATGGTTATTCAGCCGCATCTGGTTAGACTGGAAGCCCACCTCAACACAGTTGGGAAAAGGCTCGCAGGATGATGTTGGAAATTACTGCATTCTCTATGGTAATCAAAGATTTAAATCATAAGATGCGCCCTACCGCGTCAAATAATGGTCACGTTTCCGTAAGTAAACTGGTTGACATCGGAAGTATCGACTCTATTATTGTCTCGTTCACTCATTGCATACTGAATATTGCACACTGGCGTTCTCTGTTTCTAATACGGAATGTGTGCATTCACTCATCTCTATATGGACACTTTTTGAGCGGTGAGGGCAAATCTAATGATTTAAATCTTTGATGGTTTTTTCAATTATATTATTATGCGACGGCCATAAGACCCTTGCCCTGCAATCCAATTTCTGACTAAAATACCCACAAAATGTGTGGCAATACTAATTTATCATTTTATAATTTTAATATTGTTTTATTCCATTCCATTTTATTCTAATTAATTGTTTTGCTTTCAATAGTTTCATTAATATCACCATCATCATCAAACCATATACTGTCCGACTTCTGGGCACGGGTCTCCTCTCATATTGAGAGGGCTATAGCTATATCCACCACGCTGGCCTAGTGCGTGTTGGTAGACTTCACAAACCGTCGAGAAAAATCTCTGAGGCATGCAGGTTTCCTCAGGATGTTTTCCTTCTCCGTTTAAGCGAGTGATAATTAATTATTAATACGCACATGAATTCGAAAAGTACCTTTGACTTAACAGTCCAATGGTTATACCAGTAGGCTATCACTGCTAGGCTTGTAAATAGTTTCATTATATCTAACCGTAATGTCTGCATGCTGTGTAAGCCTATAAGTAATTGCTACACTTTTAAATGTATCGATGTTGACAATAATAACTACGAATGTATTAGTGTAAGTAATTGTGGACTAAACTTGAATAAATAAATACTTATTCTTGGGGATAACCTTCTACTAGTCATAGAGGATAACCTACTACAAGGCATTCGACTACGACTGCCTCAGAAGGCTAGTGGGCATAAGTGCGACTGTTACGCTAGAAGCCCTGGGTTTGATACCCAGGCTGAGCAGTGTTATTGGGTTTTCTATGGTATTCTCAGTAGCATAGGCTCACCCCTTATTACATGGTACCTAAAAATAATGGCGAATTGTCGGTGTACAATTGTATATAGGTTCAGACGCCTGCAGGTCAACCTATCCAAAACTGTCAAATTTTTTCAATTGAATATGAACCTTAGTATGTTGTGTTTAAGTTGAAAATGTAACAAAGAAATTTTACAGATTGTGGTAGCTTGGTATGCTGGCCTTTGTACATTTGTATACCTCTGCCTAAACCTTTGGGGAATACAGGCGCGATTTAATTACCTTTACGTGGAATATCAACATCGAAATATCTGTTGGACATACCATTTGTTTCAGTAAACTACAGACGTAATGCTTTCTTTCTGCGGAGTGCAAGACAATTTAATAATTTATCATCTAAAATAGAAATCGACTTATTCTGTAGCAGTTCGAGTTCAGTGAGAAGACAGATGAACCATAGGTTTTTCGCTGCCTTGCCCGACCGGTGATAACTCTAACCTCAAGCAAAATCTTTTATTTCACATTTCTTTTGTTTAGTTTGATTGTAATAAGATTATTTTTAATCTTCATCTCTCTATGCAGTCTAGTCTAAGTAACATGTGCTTGTAAGATTATTTGTGAGAGCTTGTTATTAGCAACATTTTTAGTTATAGAGTTATCCATATGTTTTTATTAGACTGTAAGCTTTCCTGTAAATAAATAGAAAATAAAATAAATATGAATGTAAAAATACCGACTTATTTAAAAAACAGTTCTGCCATTTTAGGTACAACAAGCTTGTAGGTATAATTTCACTTAAATAGGTACCATTAAAAAGGTTCAGTACTTAATATTTAAATACTCTTTTCTTTCATATTCTCTTTTTAAATCTCTTAACAATATTTATTATGATATCAACAACAGATTTTCATAAAAAGATCTGAGGTAGAATTAAAATGAAATCCTTTTAATAAACTTTATCGTTTCAGACAAATTATTTAATATCTATTTGCAAGATAACGCTGGGGATTCTGAGGTCGTTCTATGGATGGGTGACGATATTAGCACATCAAGAACCCTCTGTGCCTACTGCCATGTTGATGGTGACCGTAGATAGGTAGTAGTGGATGTGAATGAGTTTAAAGTTTGGATTTGTATCAATAGGATCGCCCCCTATTACATGGGACATAGAAAACATAGGCGAATGGTGGGTGGGTATACTGTACACCTCTACCTATCCTACGACAATACAGGCTAGGCGTAATAGTGTCTTATATTATGTTAATATGTCCTAGAACCCATCATCCGTTTCTATTGTTTAGATTTCTACAAAAGTACCAAATTATTTCCTAATAATAGAAGTCGTCAAATTATAATTAATTTGAAGTACAAGACTTTCATTATGTTAAAGTGTTTGTAATTTATTATAATTAAATTGGAGTACGTACGGCGAGGTGCTAGTACTTACTTAATGAGACTTGAAATTTTGAAAGTGAGTACATAAGTGTGCGGTAGCTTAAAATGTACCTACCACATATTAGGTAAAACTTGTTCCACTTAAGTGTTCACCTGTTCTTTCTGTGGGTTCTATATGTTTAAAAAGATAATTATTAATTTTAGACGAGAGAAAACACTATTATAAACAGTATATTCTGTAATAAATTCGGGTTCCTAGTCTTATCTTAACTATATTGGGATCGGTTTCCAGTCTAACCAGAAGCGGCTGAATGTCAATATTTTACACGAAGCGAATAGCTCAAATATTTGCAACCCAGTTTCTGAGTAGTACCTATCGAGATGGATGCTTTTATAGGTTTTCGGACTTCTAACTATCAATTAAACTATCAAACATGAACCAGTAACGATTGTCTTAGGTGTTAGTAGACCGCGATCAACGACTGACCAAACGAGGGCTATTGATGTGCTATGAACGGCTATACACCTACTGGTTAACCGCGACAAGCATAGCCTAACCTCGCACATCGACTGATCAGCGTAGTTACAAGCACGTCATTCTAAAAAATAATTTTAATATTAGGTTAGGTTAGTTTTATGTTGCAAATGAAAATTGCTATTTTTTAAAAGACACTAAAATCTTAGCATGAAAAATGTCAAAAAAACAAAAAGATAAATTTTAGTTGATAAAAATTACTATCGTACGTAAAATAAGTAATAGTTCAAGTGTCTATAAAAGTCCGGAAAATAAATAATTCGTTATAGTTATTTTTTATTTATACTTAGGTCTACCAATCGTCACATTACAAGTGTTTATTTTTATCTGAACTATATTTCTTAATGAAAGTGTCGGATCATTGGCATTTGCGCCCGATTAACTTTACTGTTTTTCTTTATTACAGGCTATTCCGTAGCCTATTTAAGACAACAGTATCTAAACCAGCTAGTATAGTGTATTAAAATGTTTGTTTGATTTTTGTCTAAGATTATTATTGTATTGAACTACAGCACCTCTAATGAAATAAAGTTTTATTGTTATTAATAATAAGTTTGTATCTTGCTCACGGTCTACGTATTTCATAAATCAGTAAATGCTACAAAGCCTGTTCTTCAGCTATTTTATCGAGTGGCTACTGGCTTTCTTCTACAAGTTGTCACTCCACCTGACTGAAGTGTAGTCCCACACTACACGGTATCCACTCAAGAACACAAGAACCAACAACCAAATGCACCAAATTTGAAGCCAATCCTCCAAATATCGATGGTTCTCCGAGAGACGTAACCAGTCCGGTGGCTCTTCAGCGTTTAGCACGCTTGCGTGTCTCCGTTAAGCTCTGTTGCAATTCCATCTTAAAAATAATATACTGTAGGTACATTCTAAAATGACGTCTGGTACTAATTTTCCTAACCTAAATACAACTCCCAACAATACATGCACATAAAGGTCAATCGATATTGACGGGCGGATGTCTTACAAAGATTTGTTAGTAAGATCCTTTGTTGTCTTATTGTGATGTTCACAATAGCAGCCGTATGAACCAGATAAAACAGAGTGGCTCTTGTTGAATGGAACAAGCTAATTTCTGTTCTGTGCATGGCATCTTTTACCTTTGGAGGTTGGTACTGTCAGTGTTGTCAATTTGAGCAACGAGTTAGAATGACCAAAATAATTACTTTTTCTTTAATTCAAGCTTCCAGTCGACGGAAAGTTGAGGTATGCTACTATTGCGTAATTTTGGTATTTGTCAATTTTCAAATTTTTAGGTACTCGATAAGATTTCCGAAATAAGTATACTTTATTTACACACACGCACATACGCACACATTACACAAGAGATTAAAAACAACGGTATAAAAAAGGTCCTAAATTGAATACAATTATAAAATGTTGAGATTTCGCATTTAAAAAAAAACCTCACGCTCTTATTAATACTAATAATAGCGTGAGGTTGTCGACATTTGTGATGTTAATTCCGCAATAATTATTGTGCCGATAGTTTTTTTTTTATAAATATTTTTGGACAATTTTACACAGCACCATTTAGTCCCAAACTAAGCAGAGCTTGTACTATGGGTACTAGACAATGGATATAATACCTATATACTTTTTTTTTTGTAAGTACATACTTATAATACATAGGAAACACTCAGACAAACACAAACACTTATGTTCATCACATAAATATTTGTGGTTTGTGGAAATCGAACCCACGACCTCGTGATCAGCAGTCCGACACTCGAACCACTAGACCACAGACGTCGTCAAAGTTGTTACAGATACGGTCAATAGTTTAATAGCCAAGAGCCTCGAATGGACATCTGAAGAGGGTCTTGTTAGACGGCTAGATCAAAGGCTTGATTCAGAAAGCTTACATAAATAGTACAGTTCAGTACATAAGAAGTTCATAAGGAGTACATAAGGAGTACATAAGGAGTACATAAGGAGTACATAAGGAGTACATAAGGAGTACATAAGGAGTACATAAGGAGTACATAAGGAGTACATAAGGAGTACATAAGGAGTACATAAGGAGTACATAAGGAGTACATAAGGAGTACATAAGGAGTACATAAGGAGTACATAAGGAGTACATAAGGAGTACATAAGGAGTACATAAGGAGTACATAAGGAGTACATAAGGAGTACATAACGAAAAAGTAACAGTAAGGGACCGGGAATAACAAATAGAATATATTGTACCCCAAAATTATGTGGGAATTCCCAGAAAACTTATGTAGGAGACCTACTTACGGTATTTAAATGAAATGTTGGTACACTAACACATAGTTTGTGATTGGCACTGGCTGGCATATTGAATACTTCTTTTCTCGGAACAAAGCGGGAATTTCCCTAACATTGACTACTTCTTATCCCATAAATACAATCCGACAACTATTGTGTAACTAAGTCTAGGCGTACGAAGTCGCGGGTAAAAGCTAGTATTTATATAAATAGATATACTACCAGATAATACTTTTTGAACGGCAACATTACACTTCAGAAAGCCCCAAAATACCCTTAACATCTTCCTACTGTTTTTCTGGAGAGAAAAGTTATCACAAAAACAGCTCGCAGTTCTGATTTATGCCTGGTTAGTGGCAATATATACAATATACGTATTGGGTGTAGAAAAACTGATGGCCAGAAGGGTTGATGGTGTGAAAAATTAGGTTGGAAAGATCAGGACATGATTGTCGATTGGTAATGAATGGCGTAAAAGAAGGTCCGGTTACTTGCTGCAGTGGTTTGCTAAAAGCTGGAATGATGATCATCATCGACCCATATACTGTGTGTGTGGGCACGGGTCTCTTCTCAAAATGAGAAGGGGCCTGCTACGCTGGCCTAATGCAGTTTAGCACACTTCACACGCCGTCAAGAAAATATTTTGCAGGATTCCTCACGATGTTTTCTGAATTTAAAATACTTAATGGTCGACATCTGTAATACTGTTGCTGAAGGAACAATGAACTCTGAACAGAAGCTGCGTGTGTCCAATCTTTGCCCGAATGTGTCAAATGGTACAGCACAGATGGCAGTTCTATACCAATCACTGAAGCAGAAAACGATCCAGGCCCATAGCACTATTCACCATCTAAAGAGTCAGCAGAATGTTGCTAACTCCCTCCAGCAGATTAAAGAAGCGGTAAAAACCCAATTAATGCCCGTAGAAAAAACCTCTTACGCTACTATGGTAAAGAAAGGAGCAGACAACTTCGTGCGTCCTGCAAATTTGAGCTCTGTTGCAATTTATCCCAGCGATAAGACCAAAACCAGTGACGACACTAAGTCCCTTGTCTAAAAGATAATCTCACCAGGTGAACTTAAGCTTCATGTCCGTGGCCTGAGGAGAGTGAGAAGGAGTGAGAAATGGGGGCGTCCTAATCAGCACCGACAGTAAAGGTGACATCGACAAACTTATAAACTCGGAGAAACTAGTTTCGTCAAGCCTTACTATACAAGAACCTCCTAAACGCCGCCCTAGGATTGCTATAATTGGTGTCCCCGTAGCCCTTACTGAAAAAGAGGTATTTGATTGTATTTATGAGCAAAACCTTTCCGACAAGTTGCCGAATACAACCCGGGAGTCGTTTATAGAAAACATCAAGTTGAGCCACAAATCAGGCAAAAAAGTCCTCTCTACTTGTAATTATATTTTAGAAGTACCTGCAAGCATACGAAAAATGCTTATTAATCAAAGCCGAATTTTTATAAATTGGACATCATGCCCTGTGAGAGATTTCACAATAGTCACCAGGTGCTTCAATTGCCAGCAGTTCGGACATGCAGCCAAGTTTTGCCGAGAAGCAAGTCCTACATGCAACCACTGTGGAGAGACTGGACACTCCTTCAAGGATTGTAGTAAATCGTCAGCTCCCCCTCAATGTGCGACGTGCAAACGCTTCAAGAGGAAGTGTGACCATCCAACTGGTGATGTAAGCTGTCCGGCACGCATATATGCAGAGGCTAACTACATTAACTCAATAGATTATGAAGGCGCCTAAGAGCGCCATTGAACACTTTTTTAATAAGAACACATACAGGTACCTTTATATTTATATTTACTAGGTTAAAATATTATTAACATGACCAATCAATTAATGTATGATCTAGATTGTTTTTCTGTGTCTGAATCAAAAATCTGCAATGTTGAAGATTGTAGACAACATATTCCTGCTAGTGGCAAAACGTTAACCCTGCTCACACAAAATATTCGTAGTATAAACTGTAACATGAATGGTTTTGAAGTGCTGTTACAAAGCCTCAACATAAGCTTAGATATAATTGTCTTAACAGAATGTTGGTTGTCAAAACAGACACTCAACTTACCAACTCTCGACGGCTATAACTACTACAAAACACAAAAAAAATATTAATCAAAATGATGGTGTAGTAGTTTATATAAAAAACAACTTAAAAACAGTAGAAGAACCAGCTTTGATGGATAGTAATTGTTTAATAATGAAAATGCTACCCGATACAGTGATTATAGCTATTTATAGGCCCCCTTCCCAAAATATTGACGTATTCTTAGACTCGCTTGATAAAAATTTGAAAAAATTATCATCCTTTAAGAATATAATATTAGTGGGTGATATAAACATCAATATTGCTTCCGGAAGAACTGACACCTATGCACATAACTACCTAAATGTTTGCTCATTTAATGGACTTTTACCAGCACATTACCACCCTACTCATCAGAGTGGCTCATGTTTGGATCATTTTATTATAAAAACAAAAAAACTATCCAAAACATTGGTCACAAATTCATCGCTTACCGATCATCAAGCTGTTTACTAACTCTGCAAATAACCTCACCTAGAAAAAACTGCAATCGTAGCTTTATTAAAACTAACATGACTAACCTTGAAAACGATATACGCAACATTAACTTTGACCCGATTTACAATACGAGTGACCCAAATGCTTCTCTACAGTATTTCATTTATTCGGTACAACATGCAATACAGAAAAACACATACTCTAAAACAATGCCTAGAAAATATAATAGCATTAAGCCGTGGATCACACCCGGTCTCGTTCGCTGTATTAGGCACAGAGACAAACTGCACTTAAAATCAAAACTTGCACCTGATAACGAAATACTTTCTGTAACATATAAAAGATATAGAAACTTTTGTAACAACCTGTTAAAAAAGTTAAAAAATCAGTATGATAAAACTGAACTACAAAAAGCAGGAAAAAATAGTAAACTGGTCTGGAAATACATAAAAACTAACACTTTCAGATCTAAAAATCCCGAGACGGCACTAGATTTACTAGAAACAGAACTAAATCCATCCGAAGCAACGAATGCCGTAAACCACTTTTTTGCGAACGTTGGGAAAAAATTGGCAGAAAAATCCCTGAATTCCGGAAGTTTCTCCCCACAAACCCCGACTGTGTCATCTCAGACTGGTACATTAAACTCTTTTGTCCTATTAGATACTGACGTCAATGAAATACTAACAATAATAACAAGACTTAAGGATACTTGTGCTACTGGGTGGGATGGTATACCAATGCAAACTATTGGGATTTTCCTAGATCTTACCAAGGCATTCGACACTATTTCTTGTTCTGTTCTATTGCGCAAACTTGAATCACTGGGAATAAGAGGAGCTCAACTTTTGCTATTTGCTGATTACCTTAGCGATCGTCAGCAACATGTGAAAATTGGTCAGTACATTAGTTCTGACCTTAAAAATTGCTGCTATGGCATACCACAAGGAAGTGTTTTGTCTTCCACGTTATTTTTAATATATATCAATGATCTCTGTAGCTTGGCACTTCAAAATGGGATCATATTATCCTATGCTGATGACACAGCCCTTCTGTTTTCAGCGAAATCACGAGATGAGGTTTACGAACATGCTCAAAATGGCATTAACATTGTTACTAAATGGCTTAATAATAATCTTCTTACGTTAAATTCAGAGAAAACCAAATATATTTTATTTACAATGAGAAACAATAAGACACCGCCTACTAACCTAAACATATTTGCACATTATTGTAGCACGCACGCTGACACTGCATGTACTTGTCCCACTTTATTAAAAGCTGACCATGTAAAATATCTGGGCGTCACTATTGACACTAATCTAAATTTCCGTAAACATATAGATTTGCTGTGCTCTAGAGTACGTAAATTAATATATGTTTTTAAAAATTTACGTAACATAGCAGATTATAAATTAATAAAACAGGTTTATTTAGCCTTGTGTCAATCCATTCTTACCTACTATATAACCTCTTGGGGTGGTGCTGCAAAATCTATCTTACTGCCTCTAGAACGCGCTCAAAGAGCCATTCTTAAAGTTGCTACCTTTCGCCCATTTAGATTTCCGACACATTAACTATACTTAGCATGTAAGGTACTCACAGTGCGCCAGCTATTTATTCTAAATACAATCCTACAGAAACATTCTGAACTTCCTTTTGACCCACTCCCTCCCGACAAGAGAAGAAAGGACTTGGTTTGCATAAATCAGCAAACTAGACATGCTTTTGCCACTAGATTCTATGTGTTCTTGGGACCTTTTCTTTACAATAGGCTCAACAAGTTTCTAAACTTATATAGTGTATGCTCAAAAAAATGTAGCGTAATGTTAGCAGAATATTTAGGGACGCTCAATTACATAGACACAGAAAAATCTCTAGAAATATTGGCGTGATGATAGTATTATTATTGTTGTTTTTTATTTTTTATTGTGTTGTATATTATATACTATAGCTTAGTCTTATTTCATAGGTAATCATTAAGAAGTTAATCGTTAATTTTAGTTTTTAAGGAAATTAATTGGCCCAATTTAATTAATATGTTTTTATAAACCTGTGTTTCAGGATATCACTATATGATATCCTGAAACACAGGTTTATAAAAACCTAGATCAGGTAGGTCGCTACATACCTCTAGTTTAGAATATTTCTTTTTGCCTATTATAAATAACTATGTACTTTAGTTTTACTTATTATTAAGACCCTAATCTTATACCCCACTGTTGTAAAATTTTAATGTTGACGAAATGTACACCTTTTTGTAAAAGATTTTTAAATAAAGATTTTATTTATTTATTTATTTATTTATATCTGCGCCTTAACGGGTAATGCTACGTGGTCCTTTTATCCAGGAATAGGCCCCACCTGTCCAAACAAAATTGTGAAGAGACAACCTAATCTGAGTTTATTAATCACTTTAAAAAAATACCCATTCCGAAATAAAATATTTTCAGCTTTCAGAATGAGAGCAAAGCACGGTCGTTACCACAAAAACGGTTATGTAATTGAATTGGGGACTGTCCCATGTCATCCACACCGTTTAATATTTATCTTTGGTATTATATGGCGTTTCAGGGCGAGACGACATCGTCCCTTTTAAATGGATAAACCAACGTAAATATTGTAGCTGAAGACGGATAGAATAATATGATTATTGCAGCGTAAGAGAAAAAAAAGGTTGACATTGAAATAATTAACGGAACCTACCAGATGTATCTGAGTTTTATAGAACAAAACATACATGTTATCATGCCTATATTCCCCAAAGGGTTAGGCAGAGGTATGCTTATGTACACCCACAGTTTGCAGGTATGTTGAGGTTGCATATAATAGGGTGAGCCTATTGCCATTTAACCAGGCACATATCTAAGCTGTTACTGAGAATATCCTAGAAAAACCCAGTTATCCTTTAGGTAGTAATCCTTTGCCAACATGTGGATGTAACCCAGGCCTCTAGTGTAGCAGTCAGCTTGTGATCCCATAATTAATGATGCAGATCATCATATAAATATACATACCCAGCTTTGAACAGTCTGGCGGCATTGAGCCTTTTTAGTGGCCTATGCAAATGTTCCTCTGATCTGGTATCATCGTGCGACGGGTTCTTGAGCTCCCTAAATTATGGTTGTTGAGCTACACAATGACTGATGCATGTGTGCCGTCGGTTGGGACTGGTCTACTCAAAGCCGCTATGGCTCTTTCTTCAAAAGGCCATTTCAGACTGCCCTACATTGTAACACACATATTTGTTACTATTTTATATCTGGACTTTAAAAGAGACTATGATTCTCTGAGTTTGTTTCGGCGTTTCTTCTCAGAGGTCGTCAGTTAGGAAATGCCGGAGCCATCTAGCTTTAAAAAAATGTTTTATATTGACTTGTAAAAGTGTCTTTAAAAGATCTATTTACAGAAATAAAATATCATTTATCATTAACATTTATCAAGCTTTATTGCTTCGTAAGAGTAAAAAGTTTACAATCCATTCATTAAATTAAGGGAACAATGGTGTTGTATCTACATATTACATTATAATACTAATCGATTAAATAAATCCTAACTGTGCTGTGTTTCAATGCATCTTTTTTGTCAGAAACCTTTGCAACCGCGCACACTACAAATCACCAAAGTTTCATCGTAATCCGATGGATGCTATAGGAACATTTTCAGAAGAAACCAACATATATTTATCATCAACCTATGTAATGCCCCATTGCTGATCATGAGTCTCCTCTCAAAATGTGAGGGATACGGCTGTAGTTCACCACGCTGGCCTAATGCGAGTTGGCAGACTTTACACTCCCGTCGAGAAATTCTCTCAAGGTTTGACCGTTTAAGCGAGTGTATAAAAATTAATAAATGGGCACATGATTTCTAAAAGTCAGAGGAGCGTGTCTTTTTTTAAATATATGTACAACCTAATTGAATCTCTTACTAAAGGAAAGCACTCGGTTGTTTTCATTAAATTTTCCCCTACGAGACATCGTTAATATGTTGGAATAATGCTAATATAATAACGTTGTAAACAAAAAACTTAAAAAGGTTTGACGCCGACATGGATTACATTTTACATTACCTACATAGGTCCCTTTGAGAATACTGTTAAGTACCACGACACATGTTAAATTAAATTCATTTAAGCTCTTCAAACTGTCAGTCAGGTGAATATAATTAGGTAGGTATATGCAGCCTAGAAAAGAGCTAGGTACACAGGCAACGCAAATACAAAAAGCAGTGATAGCCTCATTGGACTGCGAAATCAAAAGTGTCGAGTTCGAATCCATGGTACCTACGCAATTCTAACTTTTCGAAATCATGTGGGTATTAGTAATGAATTATCACTCGCTTAAACGGTGAAGAAAAACATCATCAGGAAACCTGCATGCTTTTTTCTTGACAACGTGTGAAGTCTGGAACCCGCATTAGGTCACCCTGGTGGCCTTATACCTCTTATTCTGAAAGGAAACCTGTTCCAAGCAGTGAGACAGTACTTTAGTTGATGATGATGATGATACTAGCAATTAACGACATCTGAGTCTTGACATAGATTACGTTTTATATAATTAAAAAAGAGTATGTAGACAGCTATATTGCCAGCATGACACATATTGTATGACACCCCTCTCAGATAAGTAGAGTGCGCCGCCCAAGGCACACACTCACTTACCCTGACGACCAAATCACCCTAGCGCAGGAGTCAAACAGAGTGACTAGCACTCTCAAAACACAGATGGCGTTAGCTGCCTGTATACTACCTCTTTGGTTGACTGTTACATGTGTCAGTGTAAGGTGTTTCAAGAGGAATAATTATTGTTAATATAATACCTACCTTCGTGAGAAATTATTAGATCTTGCGAAGATCTAATTTGTCTAGTAATTTCTTTAGCTACCCATAAGACCTGAACAAAGTAATGGCAGCAAATAATTGATAAGCATCCTTGCATAACTTAGAATTTCCAAAGTAATGCACTTATTAACATAACCTGCCATCACGCCTGTACTCCCAAAGGGTTAGGCAGAGGTGTCATAATGCACACCTACAGTTCGCGCCAATTAGTGTACGTATAGGTCCCTTGTAATAGGACGCGAGTCTATTGCCATTAATCGGGCACAAATCCTGACTCCGAGTTGCTATTGAGATTCTCATAGAAAAATATTATAACACTTTGCTGGACCTGTAGCGGAGCAGTCGTAGTAATGCAAATAAATAGTATGTTTTTTGAGTGGTATCTATACTATTATAAACTGTAAAAAGATGTGTCTGTACATTGAAGATATTTAAAAAAAAGTCGGTTAGACTACTATATGTATCCTACATATAGGTACCTACCCCAAACCCAAAATTCTCATTTTTGAAAATCTTGTAGGTATCATATAAAATTATAGATTTAGTAGTTGTACATATCTTGTCATTATAAGAATAAAAAATAATTAGACCAATTTACAACACAATCAAAGATGCAAAGAGAATAATGTAAGAAAATATTGACATTGTAAACAAACAACGACAAAATATTAATTGTTTACTTCGTTAGCGGTGTAATGTTTGAACAATATACACCACTAGATCAAAGTCAACTCTGACATTAATCTGACATCAACACCCAAAACAGAGTCAAAGTGAGTTTGTCTGCCTGTTTGTCACTTCTTATCTAAATTGTTGTATTTACCAAGTTTGATCAATATGAGATGAACCTGAAAATCTTTGAGGTTCAGACACAAGAAGTTATAGACGGTAAATGCATACGTAACAATTTATTCTCCAATAGTAGTAATCCGGCTCGAAGGACCAATTTTCAACAAATAAAAGCTTTTCTTTTCCATAAACGTATTAAAAACGCATTACTGAATATAGCTAATGCTATTATTATAATACCTACCTATTTTGTTATATAGTTTGCCCGTGATGTTCGTCATCTTGATTTACAACTAGATTTTACCCACTTACACTGATGGGTAGAAGCCTCCTTTATTTTCAAATTATGATAAGACGAATAAGTAAATTGATAGGCATATAGCCATTTACCATGTTTAATCGGTTACGAATCCAATGTCTGGGCTGCTACCGAACATTATTATATTGAAAAATCGAACGCTTTGTCTAACCTGGGAATCGAATGCAAAACTAATAATCACGATTATATAATATCCGTATTTCTTAACAGAAGCTATTTGCAAAAAAAGCATTGCGGTATTGCAATACTCGCAGTTATATGTAATAATAATATTATTATCTACCTACACAATATCCCAAGCAGTGTTACTGCTTACTATGACGCAGAAAGTTCAATAAAATGGCCATTTAGATGCCTCGGTTCACACAAAATAATCATTTGCCTTAACACAAATTGGTCCCCTGTAGCTTACAAAGGATCAAAGATGTTATGATAATCTAAAAATAGATAAAGAAAATAATTTAGCCAGAATTTCCAATCCTACCTATATTAGATGTTTAGATTTCTTCACAACGTAATTATTTTCGAAGATACACATTGTATTTTTAAGGTTTGTATCGGCAACATACGTGTCTAATGAATTTTCGATGTTCGGCCTGCTGTCAAAAACGACTGTTGAATAAAATAAGAACAGATTATTTTGAAATATTTATACAGGCTATTTCCAAAAAAACTTACTGTCAATGTAAAGCCTGATTATGGTTACATACTTTTAATTTTATATTTCGGTGTCAAGTAATACAATAATATCCAATTAACTTAGTACACAGGAACACTTACGTGAGTAGGTACAGTTCTCACTCAGCTTTTTATTGGTATTTTCCGATTCATTATACCAATACTTGGTAAAATCGGTCACATTTTTCGGATATTCTTTTCACGTACCTTAATGCTCCTTTTATCACGATTCAACCATTTGCTGTAGTCGAGTAAAAAACGAATGAGATCCAGACTTTATCTAGACAGTTTTGTCGGCAATATTGTTTAGATGACTTATAAAACGCTTTTATGTACATTTACCTCGTAGGTTAGCAATTTTGCATACCCCAATTTATTTACACAGAATCAATGACAACCAGAGCGATTTCTCTCAAAGTGACCTCTTGAGCAATTTCTCTAGAATCTTTTCATATTTAGAAACCTTAGTATTTTTTAATGGAAATCATAAATATGACCCATGAAAAGCGGTATTTTTAGTCAGCAGATCGATAAGTTATTGTTTTTTTTTCAATTACATAATCTATTAAGTTTTACAATACACATAAAAAACCTTTTCCATTCATACATGGAAAGCCTTTTACATTACATTCAAAGTTTCTTTCAAAAATAAAATGAAAACAAAAGATTTAACTTAATAAATTTAAAAGGTAGGCTTGCCTATGACAGTTTGAAAGTCAAATTATTGTTTTGATTATAAATAAAATTTGATATTTAATATCAACGTCTTAAAAGTTTTTGACTTTGAAACTAGTAATTGAGATGAATGTTTTTTTTTTATAATATCGTCGCGCAACGGGTTGAGGTCCGTAAATCGAATTATGACTTATGCATAAGTGCTGTTTAAAAAGTCACTTCAGACAGTGTCCTACAATTCTACATTGTAAAACTCGCAATACTTAATACTACAGTGTCTGGACATTTCTCATTTATGGTTTTTGAAATTATTTTTATTTATGTAGGTAAGTAGATCTTATAAATCAATGTTTTGTCAATTAGTATTTTGAGAGGTCCTCTCCGCTTATCCACTGTGGGTAGTAGGTAAACCATTTAATCCAACTAAAAATTTCAAAACATATCACACAATAAGGTTTGGTTTAATTTACAAATACAAAGAGGTAAAGCAAAGGACTCCCATTGATAAAGGTCGGATAAGTTATTGGTTAGGAATGAGAAAGGGGACGCTGGTGAGGTAGGGAGGTAAGTTAATGGCATTTATCAAAGGGTGTCGATTACATAGAACGTTCTTCTTTATTCGATTAGGATCGAGTGTTTGACTTTACTCAAGTTCACGGAATTGGAAAATTAACGGTACTACGTTCTCACAATGTCAATTTTTACAATTATGAATGAAAAGACCAATAATGTGTACTAAACACTTCATTGGTCCTTTCCACTGATATATCAGAATCAATATTAAAACCAAAACACCTGATGTGTATCATCATCCAAGCTTTTCCCAACTATGTTAGGGTTAGCTTCCAGTACTGTAAGTCAGCTAATTTGGACGAAGCAACTGCCGTGAGACCAAATTTCTGGTAAAAATATCGAATTATAAGGATTACAATTTTTAATATAACTTTCTGTATATTCTAATATATTCATCTAAACAGTTTATCAAGCTTGGTATTAATGAAGATTCTGACTACTAACTGTTTATATAATAACTGGGAATGCCATCTTAACGTACTCTTCGAACCGTGAAGGGCGTGAATTAAGAATGATCATTCAAGCATCGACTGACCGCTTCAACCGCAACTTTAGCTCGCAGAACAATTAATTAGAGTAGTAAATACTTAGTCACGTAGGTACATACATCGCTACTTTGGGTACACTAATACATAAAAAAATAAATTATGATATTGGTGATGAATATTAATAATTATGATAAATATTGATATAATATAGGATTATAGACGATTATGATAAAAACAATGTTTAAGTCTCAGCAAAGATGTGGTTCTTTACTGAAGCCTCAGGCGGATTTCTTGAGAGAATTCGAAGAGAATTGTAGAACTGTTTTGTGTTGTGCCGTAAATTGTGGCAGAAATAAGTGAAAAAATATACTTTTAAGATATACATATAAAAAAAAAACTTACTAAAACGGCTCACCAAAATTTTTGCCCAAATAAAAAAAGTTAAGAGAAATTATATTTCTGTATCTTTTAAGAGAAATTGCTAATTTTCGAGGCGACATTCAATATTATAATAACCGAATTTGTGTATGTACCTAGTACAGATTGAAACAGCGCAAAGCAGACATTGTGATAATTCTTAAACGATGAAATTTAATGGTTTAAAGATATAATTTTATAAGATTTAAACTTACTTCTTTACTTCAAAAATGTAGTTTGGGTATGTTTGTACCTGAAAAAATAAAGAAAATTAATAAGTAGGTATTTAATTGACTTTTTTTCTTCACTCGTCATAAAAACAAGATGCATTTATTTTTATTATAATAAAGTTATAATAAATACCTACAGCTAAATTCACTTGGAGACCAAAATGACGTTTAATCATACTTCATACTAATATTATAAATGTGAATGTTTGGATGTTTTTTTGTTTGTTTATTTGTTTCAATCATGCAAACGGCTAAACCGATTTGCATGAAATTTAGTATACTAATAGTATGTGACCGGGAATAAAGTATAGGCTACTTTTTATACCAGAAAAATGTGGGAATATCCCGGAAATCCCGAAAAACAGATATAGGAGAACTACTTACGGGATTTGAATGAAATTTCACACATGTATTGTATGTGACCGAGATAAAAGTATAGGCTACTCTTTATCCCAGAAAAATGTGGGAATATCCCGGAAATCCCGAAAACTAATATCTTACGGGATTCGAATGAAATTTCATACACACATAGTATGTGACCGGGAATAACAAATAGGATATATTTTACCCCAGAAAAATGTGGGAATAACCCGGAAATCCCGAAAGACGAATATCTCACGGGATTTGAATGAAATTTCATACACACATAGTATGTGACCGGAAATAACAAAAAGGATATATTTTACCCCAGAAAAATGTGGGAATATCCCGGAAATCCCGAAATACGAAATTCTTATGGGATTTGAATGAAATTTCATACACACATAGTATGTGACCGGTAATAACAAATAGGATATATTTTACCCCAAAAATATGTGGAATTTCCCAGAAAACTTATGAAGGAGACCTACTTACGGGATTTAAATGAAATGTTGGTACACTAATACTTTGTGATTGGCGCTGGCATATTGAATACTTATTTTCTCGGAACAAAGCGGGAATTTCCCTAACATTGAGTACTTCTTATCCCATGAATCCGACAACAGTTGTATTACTAAGTCTAGGCGTACGAAGTCGCGGGTAAAAGCTAGTAATTATATAAAAGTAGGTACTAGCTGCCTTCCGCGGTGTCACCTGGATTTTTTAAATTTTTGCTCGGCTCCTATTGATCGTAGCGTAATGTAATATAACCTATAACCTTCCTCGATAAATGGTCTATCCAACACAAAAAGTATTTTTCAATTTGAACCTGTAGTTTCTGGGATTAGCGCGTTTAACCAAACAAACAAACTCGTCAGCTCCAAAATATTAATCTAGTAGGTCTAGAGACTATAATCTTGAGAGTAACATTTTTCATTTTTATCAGCATAATTTCATTTGAACAAACTACCTTAACTACTTACCTCCAGTTTGAGTAGGTACTCACTTACGTTATATGAGGACAAGGAGAAGCAATCTGTCTCGAGATAAAGAGATGGTAAGTGTACCTATATATGTATATTGTATTTAGGTATTATTTTTACTAACCTAGCAATGTCCTTGAGACAGTAAAAAAATAAACATCATGTTTAACTAAGCTTAATTTTTGAAACTCAACCACAAGTCTATGTACTTCGTCACAAAGAAAATCAAACTAACTGGGTACTTAATTATAATTTCAAATTGATATTTAATGCTTATTGGAGTCCGAAAAGAAATCATTTTAGACGTAATTTATCGATAACTTGCTCGTAACTACATCAAAAATTGACGATGGAAAATAACATACCCTCACGCTTTTATTCCCCAAAGGGTTAGGTAGAGGTGGACTAATTTGCACCCACAGTTCACCAGTATGTTTAGATTCCATGTAGAGGGGCCTTCTTTTTTTATGCCACTAAGGTGGCAAACAAGCATACGGCCCACCTGATGGTAAGCGATTACTGTAGCCAATAGACGCTTGCGACACCAGCGCTGCCGTCCTTACGAAAAGTGCAATAACTCGAGTTTTGCGCCGAATTGAGTTAAGTACATATTAGGAATTTGCAGAACGAGATCTATATATTCTTCTTAGACAGTTTTTACGTACCTATGACGAAGCCGGTTTTAATACTAAGACTAATTGCAATATTCAGGCCGGTGCTTTAAGATGTACTTATCAAGACCGATATAACTATACATAGGAATAACAATACTTAAGTTATTAAGTAATTTTACTAACTATATCTGCAATAAGTATAGTTACTACATATAAAATTAGAATATTTCGTCATTTGTAATATTCATTTACTAGTTATCAGTGCAATAAGTGTAAATTATTGCATTTATGATGATATTTAAACTTGTCTCTTACTAATGAAAACCGCAATAAATAAGAAACTTAATGCACCTTTGGTTAGGAAACAGTTCATAAAAATACTAATTGCTACTCAAAAATGCATCATGTTGGTTTCCTAACCAATAATGCAATAAATAGGTTACATAATGCGGTTATGACTAGAAAACATTCTTTCTACATAGTAATAGTACTTAACATTATAGTATTTATTGATTTTTATAGCGCGAATAAATGCGGGAACAAACATTAAGTAGGTACCACATAATATACTCTACATTATTATATAACATGTAGTGAAAGTTTCAACTCGATACCGTGTATAGTGACGGAGATAAAAACAAAACAAAAAATAAAATCTTCAGCCGCGCTTTTCTCGAAATCATGTTTAACCTAGTTATTGCACTTTTCGTAAGGACGGCAGAGCGGTATCACTTGTGCGTTGCCGACACTGTAAAACGAAAGATGAATAGTTAGGTTAGCAGTATAATGGTCAAAGTTCCTTCCACTGCTAATACAACGCTGAGAACTGCTAGACAGCTGCCTACTAAGAATTTTACAGAAAAATCCAACAACGTTTTGCTCAACATGGAAATCGACCGGGACCTCTAAAGCAACAGAAAATGGTTGCTACAATAAAAAAAAAAATGCTCGTTTAAGGGGCTTACTTCAAGTGTCCTAATGACAGGAAGAGTAATGTTACTAAGCCTATTTCAGTTTTAGTGGTTCATGTAATAAATATTTATTCAGTTATTCAATTTATTGTACAGATAAGATAGTAGAAAGCCACTCAATTGATTGTGGTAGAGTGTTTGCTAGATGGATACCAATCTGGATAGTTTCTGCTAAAAGTGTTGCCACTATTGTGACTGAGTGGTTTTAATAAAAAACTGGACGTTTCCCTCAATGGAGAAAAGTATATTAAGTACATTTAGGTTAATTGGGCGTTATGTTTGTCTAGTCAAGTTAATAAAATAAGCATGGAGTTTTATCTCCAACTCTCCGAACCTTTTCCCAACTAAGATTTTTTTTTGTACCATTACGGTGGCAAACAAGCTTACGGCCCACCTGATGGTAAGCAGTTACCGTAGCCTTTAGACGCTTGCAACACCAGGAGTATCACTTGCGCGTTGCCGACCCTGTATTGAAAGAGGAATAGTTGCCAACACAACGTTTCCTCGTGGAGCACTGGCAACCTTGCTCACCTTCAGAAACACAACACAGCTCAAAGCAGTGTTATTTTACTTCGATTTTCTGCAAGGCGGGGGTACTTCCCCAGTCGGGCAGCTCCAATTTGAGTGGAATTACTCCCACTATCCCCAACCTCTTACTTAGCCACGAACCGCTCTGGAAAATTATTTTCTAGATCATACAGATATAGTCAGTAAGTATTTTTTAACTGTAGTTTTGTTTGTATTCAATTGTGATTCAAACAAATAGATCTGCCTCCAATAATTACTTATCGTTGACTTGAATGGTGGAGGAAGGCAGTTTTAATTATGATTTGTATTTACAGGCTTCTATTTATAATCGAATTCTCCACGAAATGTCATTTTCCATTTATACCAAATGTAATGTAATTTACTAAATGTATTTTGTCCAAACAAATTCAATTGCTGTACAAACAAAAATTCAATTTATGTACCTACTTATTATTTTTCAACACAAACGAGCTTGTGACTTCAAGAGTCGATTCCAGTAAATGTTGAATGAATAATGGAGTTTGAATTTATATACAATTCTCATTTATTTAAGCACATACTTAATTAGCACGCAATTTTGAACGGCAAACCATTTATAATGAAGACGCTCGACATTCTAAATGTACTCACAGCGAGTGCATTGTTTACGTAAATAGCTTTTGGAAACATGCATCTAATTATGTCCACTTTGGTGTTCTTATATAAAATTTGCCTTCACTGCTGTATTCTGCTGCTGAGTTCCCGCTAAGCAATGGCGTGTTACCGTTCATCATAAACCCATCGTATCCCACTGCTGGGCACGGGTGTCTTCTCATATTGAGAGGGATTAGGCAGTAGTCCACCAAGCTGGCCTAGTGCGGGTTGGCAGACTTCACAAACCGTCGAGAAAAATCTCTAAGGTATGCAGGTTTCCTCACGATGTTTTCCTTCACAGTTTAAGCGAGTGGTAATTAATTATTAATACGCACATGAATTCGAAAACTCAGAGGTGCGTGCCTTAGGTTTGAACTCGAGACCTTCGCCTTGGCAGTCCAATGGTCATACCACTAGGTTATTACTGTCTTTTTCTTCTAAACATCTCTATCAGCCGTAATCTCATTATCCAATACGATGAGATAACGGCTGGGCGACGCTGGAGTCCGAGCACCTCTGCGTCGTCTAACTAATAATTATAATGATATTTTTTCAGACCTAGAGATGTTTACATTATCGGTCGGTAGGTTTAGACATTGTTTTGTCCAAAAATTGGCAGCATGTCCTATAGACCCTTAAAACTAATCATCAAGCTACCACAATCTGTCAAATTTCTTTTATTGATTTTCAACTTTAATCCAAAACAAGGTTCATATTCAATTGGGAAAATTTGAGAGTTTTGGATAGCTTGATCTGCTAGCTTCTGTTAAGTACACCTATCCTTTTCTACTTAGCCTTTTTTAATTACGGGATATCCTCATGGATCGTTTGTCACTTGGGGAGGTGCCAGGGACTTCTACCGACTGAAAATCACACTTACCTTCCCTTCCCCTATGTGTCATGGCCATGGAATCCGTGCTATTCGCCACGACCGTAACAAGCTGTGGTCCAGCCCTCCCTGGACCGCTTCAAAGGGCGAAACTTCTTAGTAGGTTTCTCCACACTTCCAGGAAAAGCCTCCTACTTAACTTATCCCTTTTGAAAATATAAACATTACGGTAAATCTTTTTTTTTTTTCTTGAATTTTCCAGGCTAAGATTTTAAAGATATTTTAGCGAAGGTAAAATTCGATTGTGGGCAGGATTCAAACCTACGTCTTCTGGTTAAGTATACCAGGCGCTATGACCATTAAGCCACCGCGTGTCCCACCCGCCAGTTCGCAATTTTCCATTCCCATTCTGAATTTACATCTTAATAGTGACGTCAGTGACACCTATTTAAAAATCTGGTGTACTTCACTAGAAGACGCAGGTTTGAATCCTGCCCGCAGTCGAATTTTTTTTTCGCTAAAATAACATTATACGGTATTCATCCACAGCTTCCACAGCTTTTATTGACCCACTGCAGGGCATAAGCCCTTTTACGCCATTTATCCCTACCCTGCGCCAATTTCATCCAGGTCCTTCCAGCACACTTCACTATATCATCGACCCACCTGGCCATCGGTCTTCCTACACTTCGTGTACCTATTCGAGGCCGCCATTCCGTCACGGATCTACTCCACCTGCCATCACCACGTCTAGCCAAGTGTCCTGCCCAACGCCACTTGAGTGTGGATATACGGACACCGATATCTTCTACTTTGGTCCTTTTTCGGATATCCGTATTTCGATTATACGGTATGTTAATGTTCAATTGCCTTAAAACATAAAAAATATGATCCCAATTTTTTAAAGAAATGTTTTTCTTTACGATGTCAAATAAAATTCTGGCAAGGAATAATTAAGGATGAAATGAAAAAAAAAAAACTTTTATTAATGCTGCGGTTGTTTGTAATCAAATAATTGAAAATATGATTGTCTTGTTATATGAAATAACAATTTAACATTGTCAGGATAAGCTTCGTATCTTTTCTTTATTTTTCCGTTATGTCCGTCTCTAATCAGTTTTATTTTTGACGACAAAAGCTTTGTTGAATATAATAACTGCCTTTCCCAATGGTCTTGCGGTCGTGGTAAACACGACTGCTATGCTAAAGTCCTGGGATCGATTCACAGGCCGAGCAAAGTGTTATTGGGTTTTTAGATGATATTCTTAGGAGTAGCTCGGAGTTTGGATTTGTGCCGGCTTAATGGCACCCACATGGGACCTAAACATAACCGCGAACTGTGAGTGTACATTTACTACACCTCTGCCTAACCCTTCGGGGAGTAGATACAGACGTGATGGTATGTTATTAATTTATAAGTGTATTGTTTTTGACATAGCAATGGGAGCTTTAGCAATAATATGTTCACATTACTTTGTTCAGGTTCTAATAATTAATTTATTAACTTTTACAATAGATGATTACATAAATGTCCAAAAGTAAAAACTTATATTATAATTATTATTATTAAAATAATACCTAATATAAGTCTTTGATTTCCGTTTAAAATCAGGCGGCCCGTATGCCTGTCATCACCATCATCGTCACAGTATTTTTTTTCTAGATAATGTAAATCATCCTTTATAATGCGCACAGCCAATTAGCGGAACTCCCTGCGTCTGTATTTCCGAGTGCGTACAACCCAAATCTTTTCAAAAGTAGGGTGAACAGGCATCTTCTGGGTATGCTCGCTCCATCGTCGACCTCATCTTTGCTCCGAAGCTAAGGTCGAGGTTAAGAGTAAGATTATTTTAGATAAAAGTGTTATATTTATCTAGAAGGAAGTTCTTTGTAGTTACGAATCAAAGTGGATCTATTCTACACACTAAATAAGTGTGGCACACAATAAAACTCACTTTTCCTTCAAAAAACAAAAACCTTTTTGCTTCGTGCACGTTCATACATCATGTCATACATTTTTGAAAGACCTTACTAAGAAGGTCAGTATTTTGTTAAATATTGACTACATTATGTAGGCTACTGAGTGGGTAGAAATGTTTTTAGTACATCAAAGCCCTTTAATGTAGGTACCTAAGTGTTAGAGTAACTTAATCTATTAAGTTATCTGCTGCTTTTTGGGTATCATTTAGGGGTTCACTCTTGTTTCAGCGATAATTGAACACTCTAAAATTGTAAACTGATCCTTTGCCAAAATAAAAACCATTTACAAAAAAGTACGCTAATTTTAAAATACACAAATTCCATCTGTAGCACTTATGCAAAAAGGTTTTTAAAATCTGTAATTGCCTAAAATAAAAGCTTATATTAGAAAATATTAGCAAATATTGATTTCTGACATTTACGCGAATATTATACATATGAATAGAAATATTAGCAATATGTTTTTTTATCTGGTATTTCAACTGTAAGTGTCCTATTTAATTTAACTTTACTCTAGAGCAGACTAAAACAAGTTTACTCTAGACTATTTAATCCCGACTAATCCCAAGATTTGGGATCCCGGGATCCTGGACATATTCCAGTCAATTCAAAATGTTTTGCATTTCAAATAAGCTTTTACAAGTGCATAATTATGTAACATTAGGAATCTAGTTGCACGGTTCGAAAAAGTTGATCCTATGGAGAAGAATTAGGGAAGAAATTCCTTGGACGCTCTTTTCAAAATAAGAGGTGCTACATTCTTCACTGGTACAAATACATAAATTATGCAAGTTGACACAAAATTTAATGTGGGTAGTTATTTATTATTTCCTTGTTTTAAAGACAAAGAACTCAACGACGAAGTGCTATGGGTATGCCGACGTAGTTTTTAACTATTGGGGGTATCAAACATCCAGGTTGGATGGCAGCGGTTTCGTGTAAAATAATTGCTAAGTTTAATTAATTTACTTTTTACCCCCCAATCTAATCACACTGGAAGCCTCTAATTCGAATCTAGGAATAAACTATGACTGTTTATATCCTTTATTAGTATGACGTAACACCTTTTCGGGCATGTTATAAATTCTCTAGTCCTATCACTCACTAACATAGTTCCAATATCCGTCATACTATAATCTGATTGTACAACGCAATTTAGATCGGCCGGACGTTTGCCTCTCACCGAAATAGCTTTATTTTGAATTTCCAACTTCGAGTATGACTCGGGCACTCTATAGAAACTTGATAGCGCTGCATAAGTACTGCCACTACATTGTGCCAGATGACGTATGTAAGCGTGCATGTGTGCGTGGATAGGTAGGGTTGTGTATCCATACGTGTTCACCAGCTTTACAGACAATGAATACTACATTTAAGTACGTGGAGGGGTATTTTAAGGTAGAGAGGGGAAATTGGCCTTACTAGTTATATTCTTATAAATAAATTTCATGATTGTCTACAGAACTTGGAACACATTTAGATCTCATATCTTTTCTCAGTGATGTCGACAACCCCACCATAATATTGATTTTAGCTCCATTTTTACAAAGGCATATTAATATGTTTTTTGGTGGGATCATTTATTGTTTGATAATGAGATGAAGTAGCATAATATATTAACAGTAGGAACTCATGTATTCCAATCAGAACTGAACATAATATGCTTTGCAAACAGTTTTTTAGTTAGTTCTTAAGTCATACTGTGTTTTAAGGATGTCAAAAACAGGAAAACCATCAATATCAAAAACAAACCGAGAGAGGAGGAACAGAGAGGACCGGTAATTGGCAAAAATCCCTTATTTATCCCAGGAAATTAATCAAGCGTACCCAAAGGAAGTGTACAAGTCAAACCTGTCGGATAAATTATATTACGGCCATGAGTTCCCACAAAATGGAAAACCAAACGAGAATTAGAAAAAATATATTGTCCGGCTACGTAGTACTATGCAGAAGGTCAACAAGAAAGCTACTATTTTTATACAAAACAGTTAAGTAATTCATCAACCAACATCTTAGCCTTTTTCTCCGCTATGAATTAGATCGGCTTCCACATTCTAAAAATTGGGGCAATATCCAGGGTTCCGATTACCACTAACATTAATGCTCGTATGAAAACAGCACATACTAGTGTGTCAAAAGGCAAAAACGGGTTTCTGGTAGCACCTGTAACCAGTTTGCTTGTGGACATGGACGCTGTACCGAATGCGAAACATCAGGAGTTAATAATAACAATATAAATTCGTAAAAAGTAGTTTATTTCATATTTTTTTTTATTTCAGATTATTTTTTCTGCTGTGCTAACGGGAATTTGTTAGAGGCGTTAATAATCAGAGATATTTGATTTCACCAATTTTATAAGATAACATACTATTATTTCAACTACTACTGTAAAAAGGTTGATTAAATCGGACCTCTATTGTTGTTTGCCTAAGATTAAAAAGTGCCAATGGCTCATAAAAATTAGGTCGCTGGCAAAATCGGTGCAGCATTGTGACAAAGAGTGGCCGGTCTGCGCTCTTTTATTGAATGCTTGTAACAACTTGGCACACTTTATCGTTAATTAAAAGTTTTTCGTCAGTCGCTGCACTGCACAAGGGTTTGTGGCAACATCATTATTATTTTGTTGTTTAATTTCGGGATGAGAGTTCGAAAAGAGTTCTTTTTGATCTCATTTGTGGTTTGGACTTAACGACCTTCATTGTAGGACAACATGCGATTCGGCAAACGAAAATGTGAAGTTTGATTTTCGCAGTAGGCTTTCAGACCGAGAGATTGAGTGAAGCAGAGTGGACGTCGCGAGAGGTCGGAGTGAGCCTCTTCACTGAAGCGCAGAGCGAAAAAATTAAATTAAATTAATTAGTTAACATTCTTCGAGCGTCATTACGCTTGACTCTGTTCCGCTTTGGTAGAAAGTTGAGTCCGTTAAGTAGAAAAATATTATTAAAATTTTCTTCTGTTTTGTCTTCTTTTTTTCTCACTGTTTCGGTTCGAGTGTTTCATTACTTCGACGATCGTCAACTGTACTGAACGTATTTTTTAAACTAAATAATTACTTGGATCAAAAAAGGAGTGGTGCACTGCAGTTATTCATATAAAGATAAAGAAAAAAATATTTAGAATATTTTGGGATTTGCGATTCAATTTGCAAATTCTTGCGAAACAATTCGGATAATAAAAAAAAATATCAAAATAGTTCAGTGCTTTAAATATCACGTGTCAAATTATGATCTCTTCACAATAAAATTCAGATTTAAATTATTTATTTGCATAAACAAGATACAGGAAGTTTATTAATTTCTGACATTACATTGAAATAAAACTACTTTTTACGGATTTTATCGCGTTATATTGATATCATTAATCCCGACGTTTTGGACCCTTTACAGATTAGTTTTATTTCAATGTACAGGAAGTTCTTCAAAATAATAATTATTATTATTACTTACTTATTTTGCCGTTACAAAAATTAAGGACAGAATATACATTGCGTGCAAATTTAACATAATTACTTATTTAAATAGTTTTGGAGGGGTTCTAACTTCTCCTAAACTATAAACTAACGACAAAAGTTTTACACGTTTGACATTTGGAGAAAATAATTTGACATTTACGATACTGAAACTAGACTGAAATTATTATTAGATTTTTTATTAATGAATTTGTTTATTTAAGCCTTCTGATGTCTAGATTTGCAATACATTATTTTTGTAAGGGAATTCGTGCTTACCACACTAGTGTGTGAAACCCTTTATATAAAATCGATAACAAGTCCCCAATATACTACTAGAGTGATTTATTAGCTGTTAATAAATACCTAATTTTGGAACCATTGATATTGTATCAGTAACGTTGGACAATATCTGTGCCTATATCTTGATCGATATCACCAAATTGTTTATTCAGTTTCCTCTGTTTTTGGTTGTTTTCCTGTTTTTGCATATACTACTATCTGTCCGTATCGTGATAAGCGATAATGATATAGATGGACACCACTAGTGGATTTTATATCGATGACACAATTGAATGTACGGAGATAACACCAACACAATGCACCGATTCTCTTGTTTGAAAACCGAACTTAGTCATTGTGTCTCTTTTTACCCGACTGCGCGACGTAAAGGAGGGTTATGTGTTTATCAGTCTATATATGTATGATTGTTCTTTTGTGTCACACTTGAGACCAAACGCCTGGGCAGATTTTGATGATTCGTACGTCAATGGATTTGTCATCTTGCGAGTGTCACTAAAGACATGAAAGTAATCAAAATTCAATATAGCGACAATCTGACGTCATATTGTGAAAAAGAAAAAAAAAATAAAGTTGAAAAACTAAGAAGGGGGAATCATTGAATGAACAGGTAGGTATTTGAAAATCATCTTTAGGTTTCTCATGATTTTTCATTTCGAATGACCATTTAGGATCTATATATAACGATATAAAGTTGGTTAACAACTATTCTCACTGAAATTTTCAAAAAATAATAACAAAGCCGTGTTAGAGTTCTTATAATTAGGTATACATTATCGGTTAAAAATAATTATCCAAAAGTGTAAAATAAAAAATAAAAAATATTATGTTCCTGACGTATATATTTTTCTTTTCAGTCGGGTTTTTTAAATAGGTTTTTATTTTTTTTTTAATAAAAGACGGTAAAAAAGGAGAGAAATTTAGTCCTGTCAAGTTAGTTAACTCGCTAGTTACTTAGTTTCGACGGCTATCAATCCCGTAACTGACGTCTACTTATTCTAAAATGATTTTCACAATAAAATCCGCAAAAAGTACTTTTATTCCAATATACATACTATAATATTTTATGTTAAGATATAATATCGCTCACTATACATTTTGTATGAACTATCACAAACGGATAAGATACTATATATTTTAATATTACAATATCTTAAGCTATCGAGCGATCTGGAAATTTTATGTAAAGATAATACCGAGCGATCATCATCAACCCATATACTGTCCCACTGCTGGGCACGGGTCTCCTCTCATATTGAGAGGGATTAGGCTATAGTCCACCACGCTAGCCTAGTGCGGGTTGGCAGACTTCACAAACCGTCGAGAAAAATCTCTAAGGTATGCAGGTTTCCTCACGATGTTTTCCTTCACCGTTTAAGCGAGTGATAATTAATTATTAATACGCACATGAATTCGAAAAGTCAGAGGTGCGTGCCTTGGGTTCGAACTCGAGACCATCGACTTGGCAGTCCAATGGTCATACCACTAGGCTATCACTGCTATATACCGAGTGATACAATAATTTTATGTTAAGTTGCCAATTATAATTATCTTAAAATGCTACTCGTATCTTGACTAAAAATGAGAGAATGATTCGAGCGGATATATTATAGTAACTTAACCGTGTGTGATACCTAAAGATACTATAATATTTTAAATCCAGGCATCTTAACATAAAACTTGACGACCTCCGTGGTCTAGCGAGTTCGAGTGCGACTGCTGATCATGGTGGGTTCGATTCCCACAGGACAAAAATATTTGTGTGGATAAAACATGAGTATTTGTGTTTGTCTGGGTGTTTCTTATGTATTATAAGTATGTATTTACAAAAAAAAAAGTATATAAGTAATATAACCATTGTCTAGTACCCATAGTACAAGCTCTGTTTAGTTTGGGACTAGATGGTGTTGTGTAAAGATGTCCCAAAAATATTATTATTATACATTACTAGCTGACCCCGCAAACGTTGTTTTGCCATAAAAAAAAAATTTAGGGGTATGAAAAATAAATGTTGGCCTATTCTCAGACCTCCCCGATAAGCACAAAAAATTTCATCAAAATCGGTCAAGCCGTTTCGGAGGAGTATGGCAACGAAAACTGTGACACGAGAATTTTATATATTAGATAGAATATTATAGTATCTTCGCCGTCAGCTATGACGCCCTTTAAGCCACATCCAATCCAATTTTGAATCAAAATGTTAAGCAAACTACTACGTGTAAACAAGTACACAAGTTGTCACTTCCCGGCTAATTGGAATTCAGTACAGAAGGCCACTTTACAAGTCGGGCCATGGCAAAGGGTTGCTACCCCCTACCCTACCGACAAGTTTCTTAGCTCATCATAAAACTTCAAAACTGATCTCACGGAAATACCGCTAGACCTCTGTGGTCTAGCGGTTCGAGTGCCGGACTGCTGATCATAGGGTCGTGGGTTCGATTCCCACAGGACACAAATATTTGTGTGGGTAAAACATGAGTATTTGTGTTTGTCTGGGTGTTTCTTATGTATTATAAGTATGTATTTACAAAAAAAAAAGTATATAAGTATTATATCCATTGTCTAGTACCCATAGTACAAGCTCTGCTTAGTTTGCGACTAGATGGTGTTGTGTAAAATAAGAATATAATATTTTTGGTACATTTTACGCAACACCATCGAAAATGTCCCAAAAATATTATTATTATTTATTATAAATCAAGTCGGATTTCCGTGAGATATATTTAATATTTTGTTTTTCGGAAGAAACTTAAAAAATTAACTAAATAAATTACATGATCATTGCGCGTTATGGCTGAACGATTGGTTACTGCGCCAGGAATTGAAGGCTCGACCCCATTACCGGACAAATATTTTTGTATGATCGATAATTGTTGTGAAACAGGGTACAACTACCCAGTATTGTTAAGTGTGATATTTGTATGGGAAAAATAGAAGGACTCGTGGGCTAATAATAATTACGCTGATCAACCGATCTGCAAGATTAAGCTGCGCTAGCCGCGGTCAACCTGTGGATGGGTGACCGTTCTTAACACATTGAGACAACTCCGTGCCTCGGAGAGCACGTAAAGCCGTCGGTCCCGCTTGTCTAAGAACATCTATCACTATCGTTAGTGTTAGACAGACGCTCAAAAAGTCTGACAACCAGTCTCTCCCCAGGATATCGGTGTTGCCCATAAATTGGGATGTGGAAGTCTAATGTAAAGTCTAAGTCTTGTAAAATAGTCTAACCAGCCGATACCAAATTAAAAAAATTGTGTTTGTATGGATATAAAAAACCTGAAAATCATGAAGAAAGAAGAAAGAAAATCACATTTTATCGGAAAAGTGACCGTTCGTTTATTACTAAAAAACGTAACCCAAAAAAAAAAAGGTTTTCATTACATATTGTCTGTATCTTAATTTTTTTTTTTTTTTTATGTGATAGGGTGGGCAAACGAGCAGACGGATCACCTGATGGTAAGCGATTGCCGCCGCCCATGGACACCCGCAACACCAGAGGAGTTTCAGGTGCGTTGCCGCCCTTTTAAGGGGTTTGGGCCTCCGGTATCCTCACTCACTCGACGAAACACAACGAAAACGTTATTTCACGCCGGTTTTCTGTGAGGCCGTGGTATCAAGTCCGGTCGAGCCGGTCCATTCGTGCCGAAGCATGGCTCTCCCACGGTAAAGATCGCCTCTTCTGATCGCCACGTTAAATCAATAAGACAAAATATATTTGTACATATTTGTACAGTATATTCATTACTATTGCTATGGGTAGCAGTATTGGACGGTTGAGTTTGTGATAGACTAGGTATATAATTATCTCGTCTTGTTCATGCTACTTTTTTGTTTATGAACCGATTTTGATAATTGAAAATGTATCAATAGACAACGGTCAATTTAAAACTTCTAACATTTGTTTTAAAGAAATTCACGGTCGAATATAAATTACTTAGAATATTAGTTTTCCTATGGCCCTGATTCGTAACGCTAAAGTTTAGAATAACGTATACAATATTTACACAAGCAAAAATAGTTCTACCATCGCTATTTTTAGGTAGGCTTTAAAATCGTATAAAGTAAAACAGATTCTCAAATATTTACCTGAATGACTAAAATTCGTTTATGTAAGCTTTTTGTAACGATAACATTACTGGGCTATGCAGCACACTCATGTTTTTGTATTGTCTATCAATATACTTTTAAGTATTGTTAATATCATAAATGCGAAAGTAACTCTATCCGTCTGTCATGCTTTTACTCCTAAACCGCAGAACCGATTTTAATGAAATTTAGTACAGAGATAGATTACACCATAAAAAAAGCCATAGGCTAACTTTTTTCTCAAAAATCTTAGAGGAATGCACGTGAAACCACGGGCGACAGCTATTAAGTAATATATCCTCAGTATTTTTTCATTTTTGGTCATTTATTTTGTTTTTTTTTTTATTAGGAATAATCCCTCAAAGTTCCTCAGTGGAATGATTAATCCAGAGATTTATGGTTTCAACAGACTTAATTATTTTCTGTCTCCTAACTGCTTTAAACTTTTTAATAATAAATTAAGGGCTTATCCGGGAAGTGCCTTTATTACAAATTTTCCTCCTTACCTACTGAATGAGTGACTGAATAAAAAAATATCTCAGTAAGTAGTTTCCCTCAAAATAGCTTTATACTAAAACTAGCGCCTATACCCTGACTTCACAAGCGTATGTTCATAAATGAGAGCCTATAAACCTTCATAGAAAATTCTGTAAAAAATAAATATCATTTCATGTCACACTGACACATTTTTTTTTAAGCCAGATTGCTGCATTTCATCGCTGATGACCTCGGAAACAAACTCAGAGACTCATGGCCTTATTTAAATTCTAGACATAGTAAATAGTAAGTATATGGGTGTTACAATGCAGGGCAATGTCTGAAATAGCCTTTTGAAGAAAGAACGATAGCGTTGAACTTATGTATATTCGGGTTAATCTCAAAAGCTTCTGTAAAGATTTTATTCCGGGTTTCACTACATAAAAAAACCTAGCTTACAGACTTTAATTTATGAAAATACACTTGCGAAGTCAGAGTGGATCTAATCTAGCTTAAACAAATAATCATTGAAATGAAATGAAATTATATTTATTTTTTTCTGTAAAAAATCAATAACATTTCATATCATTTCATTTCCTAAACCTAATCAGTTCCTAGGTAACAACATTTAATCTCGAAAAAAAAAATGTCAAACAAAAAAATCTCTCACTATTTCACAACTTTTCCAAAAGCACAAATGTTTTTGAAGACCTGTGATTTAAATGCATTGCAAGTCAATGTAAAATGTCTAATTAAAATAATTATATATGAAAATAATTACTTCCTGGTAAATACGACTCATCATGAAGGTTCTACTCATTAACGTCCCCGAATTTCAATAGAAATACAGCACTCGTATAATGTTTATTGTCGTGAAACCATAGTTACATATTTTGAATATGTATCAGAAATTTAATAAAAAGTATAAAATGCACTTCCAAATTAATTCCTTTCTAAATATTGATTTCTGACATTTACGCGAATATTATACATTGATATTTCAATGTATAATATTCGCGTACAAACTAAAAAACTTCACGTAAACTTCACGTAAAAATTACTTTTTACGAATTTCGGCGTCCATGGTCACGGGTAGACTGACCGATCAGTCTACCCGTGACCATGGACGCTGTAAAGGGTCCGAAACGTTGGGATTAATAATATCAATATACGCGATAAAATCCGTATAAAATTTTTTTTATAAAATTTTGAAAGGACTACCCTTTCTAAATTTTATAATTAAAAAAAAAATTACATTCAAGTGGTATGTATGTTGTAGTAATTATTAATGCATGTACAGACGCCAGCAGGTCAAGCTATCCAAAACTGTCAAATTTTCCCAATTGAATATGCACTTCCTTTTGTGTTAAGGTTGAAAATCAATCAAATAAATTTGATAGATTGTGGTACCCAGCTTTCCTAATGGATTTAATACTTTTTTTGTAAATAGATACACACTTGTAATACATCTAAGAAACATCCAGACAAACACAAGATTTATTATCTTAACTTTTATAATTATTTTCTTTTTTATATAAACATTGCCCCACACTGGGATTTGGGTCTGTATCGTGGGTGCGTTTATAAACACAATTTTTCATCTACACACACACCCAGACCCGGAACACCTAAGTAAGTCATACAAATGTTGTTCTGTGCGGGGATTAACTCTGTGACACATATCTACGTCTGTACTCGCTGAAGGGTTAAAGCACAAAAAGTGTATTAATTTTATTTACAACCACAGTTCGCCGTTATGTTCAGGTCCCTGAAATACAATGCAATACGAGTCTATTGCTATTATTAACCGGGTAGAAATACAAACTCCAAGCTGCTAGAAAGAAAGTAAAATAGTTTATTCAGCACAAATAATTATGTACTTACTAGGTATACATTGTAAATTATATGCCCCAAAATTGCTCTGCGGCGAAAACGAAAGCGAAAACGGCGCTGATTCAGCATATTATGATAGACGGAATGCCTGGCGCTAGTTTTCAACTAGACCCTAGTGGCTGCTATTAGGAAATTCACAGAATCCAATTGGAATCCGGGACCTCTAGTGCAGCAGTCGCGTCCATTTGGCTAATGAACCATTTCTATTTTATAAGATATTCAAAATTATTCGTATAAAATTAATTGTCAAACACTCCATTTGTTTAGAAAAATAATGAAAAAAAAAACAAAGAAACTTTATCTTATGATAAGAGTGCATGCAATAAAAAAGTTGTTCGTTTAAGGGCTCCTATACTCAAAACAACAAGTCCCGGAGCAGAATTCCGATTACTCACAAAGTGAGTTGTGTACTTTTTTGTCGCTCGCTTGATTAAAGAAGCCAGTGGAAGTAAGAAATGGACGTCGTTCCTTGAAATGTGTTTGTTGTTCTGCTTTTGAAATGGACTTTTAATTAAAATGACCGAAGATACATACTTTTTTATAGTACGGAAAATTCTTATGAATTAATAGAATAGAATATTGTTTATAACAAATGCCTAGCACAGTTTTAAAAATCATAGAATGGTACAGTGCGCGGTTTTATCGCTAAAAGCGATCTCTTACAAACAACCTTTGGATGGACTCAAGAAAAATGGAGACGTGATAATTGGGTAGTCTGGCGTACATAAAAATATACTAGATACTGAAAATAAAGCATACATAAATTGCAATACCTACTAAAACAATACATACCTACGTAAATATTTAAAAAAATATTATGATATATAAAGATTCTATTTTGAATATGGTGTAGGTACATAATTATACTTATAAGTATAAAGTCTGATACAGTAGAATCGTGATTATCTAGATCTAATAAAACCAGGGGCATTCCGTATAATCGATTTCAAAGATTTCCAACTCAAAACGTAAAAAAAATAGCAGACAGTCTATCAGTTGAACGCTCTAGAAAATGAAACAACAACAAAGACTACAATTGCGGGAATAAATTCGTCATAAGTTCAAAACATCGTCGTTGCGCGGTCAAAACATTTTTAAGTCAACAATAGAGCAGTGGCGAATAAGTCCGGATAATCGGATGTTCGGATAATCGATATTCGGATAATCGGGATTCTACTGTATTGTATGTAGATTAGATAACGAAAAAAAAAGTGAACTACTAATTTATTTAATATATCTGCCACCTGGGGAAGTGGTGGATATGTCGGGCACTACGACGAAAAACCGCACTTTCTCTCAATTTCCCTATGGTCATAACCATGGGATCCGTAAAATTCACCATGACTAGGATATACATAGGACATAGGTACTTACATATTCGTATTTATTATGATCTACAAATAGTAGGCGCATTTTGTAGAAAATATACGACAAATTTAATTAATAATAGTGCGCACAAATTTTAAATGTCACGTTTTATTACAAAACACAAAGTGATTCTTTTGTTATTTGAATTTGACAAGTAGACATTTTAAGTCCCAATTTTGTGCTTATAAATTATGATTCTGCAAAGTAATTAACGAAAACTTTCCGGTGTTAAATAATACACTACTTAAATGTTTAATCAGAAACCAAAATAGATCTTTAAATTATAATTTAATTATACATAGGTACATGTTATGAAAGCAGAGTGCGTAATTTGTTGGCCAACCTTTTTGTGTACCAAACCGAAGGACCTGAGAAATTTTTTTACGCATTTTGCACTGACAAGTTATTTCACCTATAGGTATCTTAAAAGTCCAAGAAGTTACGTAACAAACAGTGTTACTAACTTTTGATCCCTTACAGGGGTACCCCTCTAAACTATCCTTATGTTCGCCATACAAAGGCACACTTTATTACATACGCAACAACATAAAACGTTGCACGTGTGTAATGTATGTAACATGTTTATAATTTATCCGATCGCTGTAGTGAAACAGTGGCGAGGTCTGTTAGAAATTATAATAGACTCCTTTTTTTCTAGGTTTTTCCGATATGAAAAAGGCGAAAGGTAGATAACGATTCTAAGCAGCAATATTCACGTGACACATAGGCACAGAGAATTAGAATATTTACTTCGGCCAGAGAATAATAATAATAAACATTTATTTCGGTTTTTTTTTTTATGTGATAGGGTGGGCAAACGAGCAGACGGATCACCTGATGGTAAGCGATTACCGCCGCCCATGGACACCCGCAACACCAGAGGAGTTTCAGGTGCGTTGCCGCCCTTTTAAGGGGTTTGGGCGTCCGGTATCCTCACTCACTCGACGAAACACAACGAAAACGTTATTTCACGCCGGTTTTCTGTGAGGCCGTGGTATCAAGTCCGGTCGAGCCGGCCCATTCGTGCCGAAGCATGGCTCTCCCACGGAATGACATCCATATTTGTTAGTAGCAATAGAAACTTACAAACTAGTGTTAGTAACATTTATTAATCTAAACTGCGAGGGAGGTCGATCCTGGGGAATGTCTACTTACTTGACTGCATCACTCGTATCCACCTCCCCAGGATCGGAGAGTCCCACCTATCACCTAATGTTCATTGTATAAGCATTGCCATTCAACGTGGCAATACAGTCAGCCTTTTGAGTAAGTTTCCAGGCGATAACGATGTGGACGAGTTTTTTGATGCCCTTTATTATTATAAAATATCCTTGTCTAGTTTTAGTTCAGTTTACTTTGCAGTAATACTATTTAGCGAAGCCCTTTTATATTTTGTTTATCTTAATAATAGCCTGTATGAATAATAAACTCTTTCACCTAAAATAATAATATAGACAATATTGTTTTATTTATTAAATACTAACATTCCTCCACAGATAATAAAAACGCATGACGTAAACCATTCAGTTTATACGTGGTCGGCATTCATTCATTCATTCGTTCATTTATTCGACTGTATATAATAATCGCATGATTTACACAAGTTTAGCCAAATATCCTAAAATATAACAATATTAGGTATAATGTTTCACATTGGAAAATTTTGTTTAGATTGTTGAGTATTTTTGTGTTAAGATTTATGCATTTTGCATTGACATAGCAGACTGGGAATGTCTGGAAATTGCATCGTTGTCACAAACAAATGGCGGCAATTTTGCAAACATTTGGATTTGTATTTTATTAAAGGGATGGAATGATAGACAGTTTTCTAGTTGCAATATTTCAGTTGTATTGACAATAAAACTCTCGTTATCTTCACATAAAACATACCATACGCCTGTATTCCCCAAAGGGTTGGTCAAAGGTGAACTAATGTAGATCCACAGTTCGTCGGTATGTTTAGGTCCCATGTAATGGGGGGCGAGCCTATTGTCATTAACCGGTACAGATTCAACCTCCGAGTTGCTACTGAGAATTTCATAGAAAATCCCACTTAAAAATAACACTTCGCCTGACCTGGGAATTGAACTTCCTGGCTTAAATTCACAGGTGGAGCAGTGTTATGCAGTGTGAGCAGTGTCCATGGAGTTTCTTACCTGAAAACCTGTAGGTACGCTACCGCTACCGGTCAATTGAGGTACTAGGTTTATTACAAAAGAATCGACTGCGACTTTAAGTTAAGTTACAAGCGGTCAGCGTTTATTTATAATAGTAAAAGCTTTATTAAGTATTTTTGCACGTGCCAAGCACCCGTATATTGAAGTATTTTTTTAAACGATTTATGATTTAAATTGTAAACAAAATGGTTTATTATACACGTCAAAAGTTTTGAGTAGAAAGAATAAATTAAACGTTCAACTTTTCACTAAAAGATTAATGTCCTTACGCGGTTATTTCTCTCGCCTCTTTGTTTATGGAAATTTGAAAACAATAAGCTGAGTTTCGTTGAGTTTTATTAAAAATTGTAAAGTTCGATGACTCTTGGATTGGGCGAAAATATAATAGTATAATAATAATAATTTATTTGTCATATTGGAGTAAACAAATACCGGTGATGGACCACTAGACTAGACGCTAAAGGCCCTGGGTTCGATCCCCAGGTCGATCAAAGTGTTATTGGTTATCTTTTTGTATATTTTTGGCATTTTCCATGCTAAGATTTTAAAATTATTAAGCAAAGGAAAAATTCGACCGCGGGCAGGATTCAAACCTGCGTCTTCTGGTTAGGTACACCAGACGCTATGACCACTAAGCCACCGCGATACCTACCCATCATGTCGAATTTTGCCTTTGCTTAATAACTTTAAAATCTTAGCATGGAAAATGCCAAAAATATACAAAAAGATAGTTAGTAGGTAAGGTGGCATCGTTCGACATTGAACTGTAAACTAAGTCGTGTCGGTTGAAGAGCAAAATACTTGCTTTTCAATAGGTGTCACTGACGTCACCATAAAGACGTAAATTCACAATGTGAAGGCAAAATTCGACATGGCGGGTAGGTATCGCGGTGGCTTAGTGGTCATAGCGTCTGGTGTACCTAACCAGAAGACGCAGGTTCGAATCCTGCCCGCGGTCGAATTTTTCCTTTGCTTAATAACTTTAAAGTGTTATTGGGTTTTTCTATTAAATTCTCAGTAGCAGCTCGGAGTCTGGATTTGTGCCCGGTTAATGACAATAGGCTCGCCCCCTATTACATGGGACCTAAAACATACCGGCAAAATGTGGGTGTACATTAGTACACCTCTGCCTAACCCTTCGGGGAATACAGGCGTGATGGTACAAATACAGGTGACACTTAAAGTAGGAGTAGGTACTGTTAATTAGGGACACTTAGGAAATGACCCCGTGCTAGGAAAATACTGTGTTACATTACAGGGGTCAATTATATAGTGTTAGCAGTGCTAGCCTAGTGATATAACCATTGGACTGCCCAGTCAAAGGTCTCGCGTTCGAATCCAAAGCACGCCGCTCTGGCTTTTCGAATTCATTAATTTTACTTCACTTTCACTCGCTTAAAAGCTGAAGGAAAATATCTTGAGAAAACCTGCATGCCTTAGAGATTTTCTCAACGATGTGTGAAATCTGCTAACCTGCACTAGGCCAGCGTGGTGGACTATGCCTAATCGCTCTCAATGTAAGAGGAGACTCGTGCCCAGCAGTGGGACAGTATATGGGTTGATGATGATGAATATAAATAGTGTAATAGGTATACGACTGTGCCAATAGCCTAGCGGTTGCAAGCCTGGTCCTGGGTTCGAGGTTGAGTCGGTTATTGGGTTTATCTATGAAATTCTCAGTAGGAACTCGGAGTTTGTATTTATGCATGGTTAATAGCAACAGGCTCGCCCCTGGGTTACTAAGATATATCTTGCTTTACGTTGGCAGTAAAAAAGGTTGACAGGAAGTAAAAAATATAGCCTTTTTTTTATTTATCGCTGGATCTCTATAGTGAACTTTTACTAGATTAAGATACATTTATTTAATTAGATCACAATCTGCTATATTACACATTATAATGATAAATGGTGAAGATAATGACTTTAAAACTGGGTACTTAATTAGTGTAGTGGTTTTTAGCGCGACTACTGGGTTCAATTGCCAGGACGACCGAAGTGTTACTGGGTTTTTTCTGTGAAAGTAGTTCTCAGTTTCAGCTTGAACTAATAGGGAACTAATACGTATAACTAATGAACACTCGAACCCGTTCTGAGTGGGATTGAGCCTAGGACGGGTTCGATTCCCTGGTCGAACAAAGTGTTATCAAACGTAGTGGGCGTGCTCACGACTAATAGAAAAATAATATTATATTTTCGCCCAACTAAAGAGTCATTGAACTTTAGAATTTTTAATAAAAAGCACAACAAAATCCAGCTGATTGTTTTATAATTTTCATAAGTTGTCTGTAAGAGGTTGCTTATAGCGATCTATATATATAAGACCGCCCAATGTACGATTCTATCGAAGAATAGAATAGAATATTCTATAAGTCAACGTGTGCTATTTTTAGAATTTTAGCTTGTATTTAAACAAACTTGTGAGATTCACGTGAAACTTTAGTGCCAAAGAGGTAGGTAAAGGAAAAGCGAGCTCGTTATTTGTCATAACGAGGACATTAATTCCGTGTCTGCGTGTGACGTAGGTACGTAATAACTCTCAACAATACATAAAACCTACTTGGTGTAAGTTTTAATGACGTAGTAGATGTCTTGGTCGCAAGTACCTATGGCTGCTGATAGTGAGATCCTGGGTTGAATATTTTTTTTTATAATACTAAGGTGGCAAACAAGCATACGGCCCACCTGATGGTAAGCGGTTACCGTAGCCTATAGTATAGACGCTTGTAACACCAGGGGTTTCACTTGCGCGTTGCCCACCCTGTAAAACGAAAGAGGTAAGTTTGGTTGGCAGTATAAGGATCAAAGTCCCCCCACTGCCAACACAACGTTTCCTCGCTGAACACTGCCAACCTTGCTCACCGTAAGGAACACAACACAGCTCAAAGCAGTTTTATTTTACTTCGATTTTCTGCAAGGCTGAGGTACTTCCCCAGTCGGGCAGCTCCAATTTGAATGGAATTACATTGGGCCTAAACATACCGGCAAAATGTGGGTGTATAGCGGTACAACTCTGCCGTACCCTTCGGGGAATTCAGGCGTGATGGTACATTTATCATATCCCCCGCAGTCGTATACAGAATACAATAAATCATATTACTGACAGATTCACCGGATAACTCCACTCAAGATAAGCTAAATTATATCTATCCAACTTTGGACATCCCAGATTGGATCTCTATATTTCAGGGGCTTAGGGTCTGCACCCACTGGTATGACTCGGCAAGCGATTATTATACGACAAATAATAATAAATAACTAGTAATAAATAATACGTTTTTATTTCTCTTCCACAAAGGTATCTTACAGCTTTAATTTACAACATACATTATTTGTTAAATTCTACAACTCTAAACTAAAATAGGAATATAACTCAATGTTCATCATCATTATAGAGGCTTGCTTGTTCCCGTCCGCTCCACGATTTTGTTCCCAAGCGCTCCAAAACTAAAATTAAATATTATTAGTATTATTTTGTAAAATTTTGGAGCTCATTGAATGTATGGAAAAAATATTTTTAGAGAACAATAGATTGGAGCGCATGGGAATAATCCTTCTTAGCTATCCCACTGCTGGGTATAAGCATTCTTTCTTTTATGCCAACCATCTTTGTCCCTACACTTATCCAGTATGTTCCAACTATCTTTTTTTATGTCATCAGCCCACCTGGTCGGCGGAGTCCTACGCTTCGCTTGCCCTTTATAGACACCATCCTTCCTACTAATATTATAAATGTTAAAGTTTGTGAGGATCGATGGATGGATGGTACTCTTTCATGCTAAAACTACTGAACGGATTTTGATGAAACTTTACTGTATTATTATTTATACATCAAAATAACATATAGGCTATAATTTATAATAATTTTGAGTTAATTAGCTGAATTACAACGATAATTAAAAGTAACTTTTCCACGCGGACGAAGTCGCGGGCAGAAGCTAGTTTTGTAATAAGCTTACTCCACCTGCTATCGTGTCTTCTTGCCAGGTGGTTGTGTTCCAGCTATTAATGAACCCCTACGACCGACAAGGCCTTGCCTCGTATTCTAATCAAAGGCACGCGTGGCGCTACCGGCGCGGTCATTATCGTTGAACCACAGCCTGTCATAATCGTGGCGAATTTCACGGATCTCATGGTAAGGACTATAAGACAAGTTAAGGAGCGGTTTTTAGTCGGTACGAGTCCGAAATACCCTACCTACCTTCACATAAAAAAAGAAAGAAGAAGAAAGAAAAAACATTTATTTGCCGCAGAAACACATACAAGCAAAGTTTTTAGCTTAATTAAGCACGATGTACAGAAACATTAACAAAATACAATTTACAACACAGGAAACACAAATTTTAATCTAGTCTATGTAATACCTTACCTTTTTAGTGTCTTTAGTTTTTATAAAATATAACTTTCAATGATAATAATCGGTGTCGTTACAAAAACAAAGTTATGGTTTGCGGTGCGGTGAAATTTCAATTTTATTATAGTAATATTATATTGTATTATTGTTAGTCCCTCATATCCTTTGCCGTGCCGTGGCGCCAGTGGGCGCAGTCCCTTAGTAGTCTCTGCCGGGATCTAGGTACTATATTTTATGTGTTGACCCGAAAGTGCGTCTCCCTCGGGATATTAAAATGTAAATAAATATACGAAACGCATCGCCTCGTAGTGTAGAGTTAAAATAAACAATGTAGTGATGGCTACAATAAATATAATAATAATATGTTTAAATTCCATGTAATAGGGGCGAGCCTATTGCTATTTAACCGGACACAAACCAAACTCCGAGCTGCTATTGAGAATTTCATAGAAAAACACTTTGCTGGACCTGGGAGTCGAACACGGGATCTCTGGCGTGGCAGTCGCGCTTAATAACACGAGACTACTGAGGCAGCTTTGACAGAATTCAATCAACTATCGCATCGTGTTAAATGCTAATATTGTTCGGTCGCATCTAGCATGTAACCAGATTGGAAACCGACTTCAACTTAGTATACAATTAGACGAAGGCTGATGTCGCTAGCCTAATGATATTTAGATTCCAGAGAACAATTAACAAATTATTGAACATGTGGTGAAGATGGCTACGAAGTCAGTTTTTAGAGTAAATATCTCACAGGAACATCACACTCAAATCTTTCTCATAAATGGAATAGAGAGACGAATTTTAATATTATTTAGCGAAGACAAAATTCGGATTCGGCCAGGATTTGAACGTGCGTCTTCTGGTTAGGTACACCAGACGCTATGACCGCTAAGCCACCGTGAGTCCCACCCGCCATGACGAATTTTGACTTCACATTCACTAACTTTAAAATCTTAGCATGGAAATGCCAAAAAATTCAAAAAGATAGTTTTAATATTTTAAATTTGAAACAAAAAAAATAATTTAAATCATCATCAACCCATATACTGTTCCACTGCTGGGCACGGATCTCCTCTCTGAATGAGAAGGATTAGGCTATTTTAAACCACTTTGGCCTAGTGTGGGTTGGCAGACTTCACACTCATCAAAAAATCTCTAAGGCTTGCAGGTTTCCTCACGACGTTTTCCTTCACCGTTTAGGTGAGTGATAGTTAATATTAACACGCACTCAGTGGTGCGTGCCTTGTATACGAACTTGAGACCTTCAACTTGGCAGTCCAATGGTCATACCACTAGGCTATCACTGATTTAATTTAAAATCGTTGTAAAATTATTTTTATTGCCCGTTACAAAAACGAATTACATGGTGAAGAAGGTAATAGCATAAAAAGGTCTAAACAGGAAGCTGTTATGATTTCTCTTGCCTTAAGATTTAAAAAAAGAACTGTAGGTAAACATTGTTAATGTAACCATTATCTTTTGTCTTTGTTCCATTTTGAGCTGTGAAATGGGAACATAAAATCACGAACGAGGCAATAAATGTTAGAATATCTTTTTAAAAAATACAGCCCATTTATAATAATCTCAGAGATGTACGATTTATGTAAACTGAATCTTATTGGTGTTAGCTACCCATGTTGTAGATTTTTTAAAGGAGACTAAGAATAGGGAAAAAGACCCGTGTCATGGAGGATTTGACAAACATAATTTACAGATGCAAAGTACACCCAAATTCGAAACAAATAGCTGAGGGTAACACAAAGCTTCACCCCCTATTACATGGGACTTTAATATACCGACGAACTGTGGGTCTAAGTCCACTTAGCACATCTGTCTTACCCTTTAGGGAATGCAGCATGATTGTACCTATGTATGTTTACTTTGGTGAGTACTTAAATATATCATGGTCTTTCCAATAACAATATCTTGACAATGACAATATTCTTGCATGATCCTCACCGGAAAGGGCCAATTTGAAATCGTGTTCCAAAACTCAAAATTTCGTTTATTTTTTAATTAAATGGTACCATTTAATTAAATAAATAAACGAAATGTCCAACGACTTATCCACTATTAAATTATCTATAGAAGGAGAATTAATATTAGATTATAATCTATAAAGTTAAAAAGTCTTTATACTTAGATACCCAGGAAAAATAATGTGGCCTCACGGCTGAACAAATAAACCCAGTTCAGTAAAAATAGTTTTAATCCTAGTTGTTACTTTATCATCATTAATCTATTTACCGTGGGCGTGGGTTACAAGTCAAATATTTCTACGTTACATTATAACCTCATTAAGTATACAATATTTTTTTTTAACTTTTTCATGTTTTTAAGGATATAAATTTGAGAGAAAGAAAAATTCGATCTCAGGCAAGGCAGCCTTCATTTATTTTGTCCTTAAGTCATGGGATTCATGTCAGGGACTAACGATTTTAACAGAAATTCCTTTTCTATTCTAGATGGTAATTAATTTCAAGACATCCCTTCGCAAACACGACATTGTAATCCCGTGATTTATTTACACAGTGCCAGTGTTTTTAGTAACTTTGTCCTTGTATCTAAAATACCTCCGGGCTCCTCATTAAGCGCGAATTCTAAAAGTAATTGGAGGGAAACTGTATTTTGGTGGACTTAATCTTAGAGCCAAAGGCATATTTTATTACCACGAAATCTTCTTTCGATAAAAAATATCTTAGTTTCAACTAAGATTTTATAGATGAAACCATCTCGTTTCGTTTTTAAATAAAAATGGGAATGTAAGGAATGTAAAAACTGTATCAATAAGGAATTTGAAAAAATTTGGATGATTTGTTTTTGGTACGAGCAAAGAAAATGTTACCTGAGGTTTTGAGTTAACACTTTCTAATAATAATGAATACCTAATCATACATAATATTAGAACTAAGATATATTTATCTCCGAAGTTACCAGAGATTCTTAGAGAAAACCTTAGAGAGTAAAAGGAAATATAAAAAATCATGACTAAAAGTACCTAAATGCATTTTACACGCATAAAGCTAAAAATAAAATGAATATTATTATTATATCGTGCAGAAATAGACTCAGCATTATTGTAAAGTGTACGTTACTCACGTTCATATTTTTTTTCAGTCTCTTGAGAATATCCCAAAATCTTCTTAGCTACCCTTAGCTTCTTATGCTTACGGTTCCTCAAATCTCTTGATTATTCAGTGAGTGGTATTTCGCTTTCATACAACGTGTTAAAAAATATAATTAATTAACAAAGCCAACATTTTTGTCAGTTGTCATTTTAGGGAACTAAATAACAGAAAGGCCTACGTACCTATTTTGTGTAATATTGTCTACTTTAATAATTTTTCTATTTTCATTCATAAATGTTGTTGTTTTCCTTTTTTTGGGGTATGTTATACAGCGTTATTACGGTTCTTAAATATTGTGAATGGAATCGTTATAAGGCCCCATTCAACCTCCTTTCGGCTTTACGGGTAGTTTTGTAACACCCTGTATACGATACAGTAGATAAGGCATATTTCCTAGCAGTCTTTGTTTATATTACTAGGCTATCACTGTTACTCTTATCTAATGCAATTTAGATCATGGGGTTTCCAAAATCTCTGACGATAAATCGTCAGCCGTACGTGGGGCTTAAGGTGTGCGAAATTAGTTTAAGGGATCGTCCTTTGGGGAGGAATTACTCTTTGGCATCAGTGGATCCCTAATTGATACCTCAAAGGGATTCCGTAACTTAGTTTACCCATCTTGGGCTTCAGTTGTCTGTCTCAGAAAATACGATGGCGGCAAATTTGGCAATGTTATAGATACTTAGTTGGATTATTTGTTTACAAACAAAAATAAACGGTACATACTTCGATGAATTATTTAGAAAGAAAAAGAGAAAAAAATACATACCATAACGCCTGTACCCTCCGAAGGGACAGGCAGATGTGTACTAATTGTGCACCCACGGTTCGCCGGTATGTTTAGGTCCCATGTACAGGGGGCGAGCCTATTTCCATTAACAGAGCACAAATTCAAACTCCGAGCTGCTACTGAGATATAAAAAAATCCAGTGATACTTTGCTTTTCTCTTAACTTTAGCTTTATGCCTAAACCGCTGAACAGGAGGTCTACTCCCTAAGCACGAAGTCCGTAGTTTCGACCTTAGTTACGGGCGTTTCCTACTCCGTATCACCAACGGATGGATGATTCGTTCGGGGCCCGAACTAAGAATGAATGCCAACCCAATTTGACAGTTGTCCCTACTCTCGATGTGTTTTTACCCGTTCGAAAAATTGAATTTGACACTTGTTTTATCGGACTCTGAAGTTTCGGTGAACTTTCGAACGGCTCGTAACTTCGTTGACGGAGATAGGGAGTAGACCCTCAGATTTCGATTAAATTTGGCAGGTAGGTTAGTAGTAGTATTCTGAGGAAGGACATAGGCTACCTTATATATATAACAAAATCCTTTGGGATGTTCTTGAAACTACCTCCAACACCTTAGCGAGTGCACCTAGTTCTAGCCCGCTACAACTACGTTTAATCACACTTCGACTTTTAATCGTAACATTCACAATAATGCACAGAGGCCAGCTCACATCAAGCTACCCCAATCTGTCAACTTCTTTGATAGATTTTCCTCTCATATTGAGAGGGATTAGGCTATAGTCCACCACGCTACCCTACTGCGGGTTGGCAGACTTCACAAACCGTCGAGAAAAATTTCTAAGTTACGTAGGTTTCCTCACGATGTTTTCCTTCACCGTTTAAGCGAGTGATAATTAATTATTAATACGCACATGAATTCGAAAAGTTAGAAGTGCCTTGGGTTCGAACGTGAGACCTTCGCCTTGGCAGTCCAATGGTCATACCACCAGGCATCACTGCTTTTTAATTCAAAACAATGAGGTTCATATTCGATTGGGAAAGTTTGATAGTTTGGGATAGCTTGACCTGCTGGCGTCTGTACATTAAACACGAGTAATTAATTTTTTAATTAATTAATTGTTAATTTTTTTGTGTCGCTTCACAATAGAAATTTGATTCCTTACATTTCTTGTTCAAGTGCAATTTCTTAGTCTAGTCGACTCGTATTAATATTGGATACTATCGATACTATAATCTCGAATAAAATTTTATCCGATAAATTAATCAGACTAGAGGAATGTTTCAATTTCATCGGAAAATAGTCGATATGGAATTGGATATTGGCAGATTGAGTGAATTTGATTTCTTGATTTTATTGTAACTCGAATTATATACGTCGTGATTTGTTATTCCACGTTCAAAATGTGATTATTGAGTAGGTATATTTAAATTATACATATTTTGAAGTTCGCATAAAGAAATCATAATTATACTTTGTGACGAATATAATTTTAGCGAATTTGACCGTTATGACAAACGATGAATAAAACAAGCATAAATAGTTAGTGAGGGGTTTCCTACAAAATACAAAACACGAACACACATACGTAAAACACATACAAAAATCAGACACTCAATGGACTATACTATATTTATTTGTGCCCGGTTAGTGGTAATAAGCTCGATCCAAATTAAACAGGGCGTAAACATACCCACGAACTTTGGATGTACCTACAGCAGTAAAACTCTGTCAAGCCCTTCTGGGAATACAGGCGTGATGGTATAGTTATATTTTGTATGTTAAAACAATAATTTCAGCCAACTTTTCTCTAAAATTATATCTTTCATTACGTGTACCAGTCAGTGGGGTTATTACGAAGAAAGTCTGACAGTTGCTATGATTAATGAATATAATGCTATTCTCTGTCCTCTTATGAAAAATATGCACGCAAGAAAGAGATGCCTGTTCGTTAGTAAGTGTCAAGATTATTTTACTAACCTGTTACGGCTATGGCGAATGCCATGGCTGTGGAAGACAGTGGAAGACAAACGCAGTTATAGTCGGTACGACTCGATGGCAATAATATTATCTTTGAGAATTTTCCGTATTATAAAAAAAGTTTATTTTAACACGGTGATCTTGGCTCAAATACAATAACGAAAAAGAAACTGGGTGTACCTAGACCTACTTTGTGTACGTTAATTTATTATTTTTATTTAAAAAAAGCGTTGCCCCACACTAATTGCGTATTTGTAGTATCTCGCGACACAGATATTTTCCCCACGCGCGAGAGCTGTCTTTAAAAAATAAGAAAAGACTTTCAAATCACCTTTGGACTCGATATGTACATTTCAATCAACAAAACCAGAAATAAAACATCTCCATGCGTAAGAATACCCTCAGTGTTTGTTTACATTTAATTTAACACTTTTAGCAGGAAGCGTAGTAATCAAGCCACCACTCGCTGTTATTGAGTTTGTTTTGAACGCATCAATCTACACACAGATCTCCAGTTTGTTTAGTTAAGATGGCGATGGCATAACACTAGAGTTGCGTTCACACTATGAACAGTGATTAGCAAGTTTTTTGTTTAAAAAAAATATTTAAAATCTTTTATTTCCAAAACAATACCTATTTGTACATATCTATCTGCCAAACTGCACAGCAGTTTGTTGGCAGAACGATCCCCTCTTTAACATATTGTAAGTATTGTTTGTATGTTCTTCTATTGCGTTGGTGTGAGCTACATGACGCCGTGAAAAAAAAACGTGTTAACTAGATTATTGTTCTAATGGTCCCCAGTGCTAGACTAGCGTGTTGCTAGGATATTCTATAAAATTCTCTTTAGCAAAGTTTTGATTGGTGCCAGGGTAAAGGCTATAGGCGAACCCACTTATACATCATCATCAACACACACTGCTGGGCACAGGTCCTCTCAGAATTGAGTGGGATTAGGCTATAGTCCACCACGCTGGCCTTGTGCGGATTGGCAGACTTCATTGATTGAACGAGTGATAATTAATAAATACGCACATGATTTTGATGACATCTGTGGTCTAGTAATTCAATCTATAATTATTATTTACAACTTATCTATAATTTCAGTATTGTATCCATTGTCTAATGCCCATAGTACAAGCTCTGCTTAGTTTGGGACTGGAACGGGCTCTGTGAAATGTTCCAAATATTTATTTATTAAATAAATTTCGAAAAAAGTCGTAATGTCAAAGTTTAGCCAATAGGTTCCTAAGTTTCCTACCGTTTTACGCGCCAATACTCGCAGTGCATCAATACAAAAACACCTCTGTATTGTCCATGATTTATAAAATTCTACTTTACATTAATTTTGGTGTGAATTATAGAATATTCCTTCTGTTTATTTACATTTATGTATAAAATAATTTCATTTGTAATGTTTGTATATTTTTTTTTGGTAAATGCACTTAGCATAATGTGCTGTGAGGTTGTAATACAAAACTAATGGAGGATTCGTTATTTAACTTGAGGTAAAATTACCTATGTTTGCGCTAAACATCAATTTTCTTTATTTTCCATCTGCGTCCGAACGGAGACGTCCTAGTCTCCGTTCGGACGCAGATGGCAAATAAAGAAAATTGATGTTTTGAGTACATACAAAGGTGTGTAAATAATATGTTTTGGACTACTACATACTAACATGGCATTCGTTAGTATGTAGGTAGCTGTTATAGATAGAATATTATATCTACTGATTGTACGCGTGACTGCTACGCTGGAGGTCCTGGGTTCGATTCCCAGACAGAGCAGTGTCTGAAAATCGAAATAAATTTCATTGGAAAACCCAAAATCTATTCCGGGTTTTTCAATGAAATTCATTTTAATTTTCGGTATTCGGATTTCTGCCCGGTTGACAGCAATTGGTTTGCCATATATTACACACATTATGTCAGTGTATATTTAAGTACACCTCTGCCTTACCTTTCGGGAAATACAAGCAGTGATGATGGTATATAGCTATCTATATTGTTAAAGATAAAAACAAGCATACGGACCACCTAATGGTAAGTGGCAATCGTCACCTACATACGCAATCGACAATAGTCCTAGGATCACAAGCGTGTTGTCAACTTGAGAACTCAGTTGTTAAGTCTCATATGCCCAGTAACTTCTTTTGAGGGCAATATAGCCTACATTGACCTTCAAACTGGAATACAATAATATTAGCATTAGCATATTATTGCTCAGCGTAAAAAAATATACCTAATGACAAAAAATATATTCTACCGTTACGCAATCCTTCAATTAGATTTTATTGCCTCAAATATAATCTTATTGACTGTTTCAATTAAAATCTACGGTTTTTTCTAGTACATCACTAATGTAATTTGTCTTTGTCACCGATGACGTCAATATCAAATGAACAGCAATTCAAGTACCCTTAATTGGCGCCGCGTGATCTGACCTCAAATTTATAAATCCCTTTTCAAAAGGGAGTTAAGTAGATATAGGTAATAAAACGATGTTAATGCGAGGAATCCTGGGGAGGCTTTTTTCCCAACAGTGGGACACAAATCAGGCTACATAAATTGTTTTCTCCAATTACAAATTCATGCAAATCTTTTTAGTAACATGTTAATTCGTTCCTCTGCAAATGACAGTTTACATTTGTAAAAAAATTACTCAGAGTCTCAGACCCTCATCCAGGCAACTGTGTATAGCTCTGAGGTATAGCCGCTCCCTTCAAGTCAATTCAATAAAGTCTTAAACTTATAGATAGGTAAATAAATAATATTTTTGGGACATTTTTACACAGCACTATCTAGTGCAAAACTAAGCACAGCTTGTACAGTGGCTCCTAAACAACGTATATACTTTTTGTTTTCGTAAACACAAAATACATACTTCTAATATATAAGGAACTCCCAGATGAATATTTATTTGTGTCCTATGGGAAATGAACTTACTTCAGCAGTTGGACAATCACTATCAAAACCAATCCAACTAGGCCATAGGTCACAGGACCCTTGGACAGGACATTATAATTAATTTATTAATAGTTGGTTCATCCCGCAGTTTCGTTTGCGGTATGTACAAGATGGTATATGTATAGCTTATAACATAACATACCATCTTGCCTGTATTCCCCGAATGGCAGAGGTGTATTAATGTACACCCACAGTTCACCGGTATGTTGGGATCCTATGTAATAGGGTGCGACTTATTGCCATTAACCGGACACATATCCATACTCCGAGCTGCTAAAATCCAATAGCACTTTGCTCAAGCCTTTGTCTATGTCGAATTATGTACCTTGCAATGGGTGCGCCAAAGTTCACCTAAATTTTCGACTCCGATATAAATATGAAAAATGTTAGGAAGAACATTTTCGGACTTCCAATTAAAGTCCGAAAATGTTCTTCCTAACATTTTTCACCCTAACAATCACAATTCCTAACTACTCTGTCTCTAATGTTCATAATTCCGAAGCATTCAACTTCATAATGTCAGTAGCAATAAATATCTATTATACTTTTATTTGTTTTCCTATATTTTCTCAACATAACCATCTTTTACACTATTATTCAAAGTCCCGCACCAGTCATTCAGTCAAGTTTCAGAAACGAATCGGTCCTATTCATAATTATCGGTTTAGGTTAGGTTAGAACTGTGGCCACAACGCACGAGCCGAGCGAGCGAAGCGAGCGTGCCGCGGCAGCGGCGTTATTGGTTTAGGTGCGGTTAAAACTGCGGTATAAACTCCCAGTTATGGTAATTATGTTTAGGGATAAAAGCGTTATGATAAAAAACAGTAGGAGTTTAAATATATTTACATTATTGATATTATTAATTAAAATTTTCGGAAACATGAGTGTTATGAACATCGCCGGTAGCACTACAAATAGTATGAATAAAAACTTTAGGATGAAAAATTTTAGGAAGAGTGATGATTCGGATTACAAATCATTAGGAAGAACAATTTCGGGTAAAGAACTTTAGGTGAGCCAATATGGACCCCCTTGCAATAATGAAATAATTTTTAAAATACGTGCAGTGGTTCTGCAGATTGTTCTCTATATACACACAAACTCACAAAATTCGCACTAAATCTGTATAATATTACATACATACCATCACGTCTGTACTCCTTGAAGGGTTAGGCAGAGGTGTACCAATGTACACTTTCAGGTCGTCAGTATGTTTCAAGGCCCATGTAATACAAGGCGAGCTTATTGACATCGAGTAATATTAGTTACTGATGAACATATAACCCACATAAGAAGAACCTTTAGTTTTGAAATTTTGCGAGGAGCTTGAACAAAAAATATATATTACTTTTCACCGAGATCATGTTTTTTGATAATACTGATAAGAGCTGACGAGTGTTAATAATGTATGTGCATTTATCAAAGTTAAAGCTTAATTATATCGAAGTTTATTAATACAGTATATCAACTGCAAGAGAACATTTTCATATTTGGTTTATGATGGAGGTGCTCATAGCTTAGTAATAACTACGTCGGTTAATTGATCTGCAAGGTTAAATTATAATCTAATATATAAAATTCTCGTGTCACAGTTTTCGTTGCCATACTCCTCCGAAACGGCTTGACAGATTTTGATGAAATTTTTTGTGCTTATCGGGGAGGTCTGAGAATAGGCCAACATCTATTTTTTTATTTTTTATTATTATTTTTTTTATGGCAAAACAACGTTTGCGGGGTCAGCTAGTATAATAATATTTTTGGGACATTTTACACAACACCATCTCCTTAGTCCCAAACTAAGCAGAGCTTGTACAGTCAACAAAAGGGATTGGTATACATTTAGCGAACGAAATCTGTATCTTTAAACAGATTGTGATTTAAATTACCCATCAAAGGGTTTGATGTGTAGCACCTTACAATACCTGCGTTTTGACACATATTGCGTGATACATTATTACACAATCTTTAACAAAACACAGATATTTAATTAGCTACCTGTATACTTAGCTCTTTTGTCGACCGTACTATGGGTACTAGACAATGGATATAATACTTATATACTTTTTTTTTGTAAATACATACTTATAATATATAAGAAACACCCAGACAAACACAAATACTCATGTTTTATCCACACAATATTTTTGTCCTGTGGGAATCGAACCTACGACCTCATGATCAGCAGACCGCTAGACCACAGAGGTCGTCAAAATTGCGTTTGCCGGGATCAGTTTATGGATGGGTGACCATTGTTAGAATGTTCATTGAAACCTTTATATATAGCTCAATCCCAGTGCCAAAAAAAAACTTATGATAATCGTCAGTCAGGGGTAGAATGCTAATACGATGCTACAAAATTGCGATGCACGTTACTGCGAAAGACCGTCTCTGCGAAGCCACTACACTTCGATGCACGTCACCGCGATAGATCTTCACTGCGACACTACTTGACTTCGATGCACATTACCGCGAGAAGTTGACTAATGAAAACGCATATTGTAATAATATTATTTATCGTAAAAGGTCGAGCGTTTTAGGAGCCGTCTAAAATGTACGTATTGATTTTTGACACTTAAGTACTACGCAAATAATTATTAGACATTGAAATGCCAAAAAATATAAATTGAAATACTTTTTACGGATTTTTCCGCGTTACACTGATAATATTATAATCCCGACTATACGACTTATATGCAAAAATTATGTAAGTACCTACCTACAACCTATAATAATGATTTTTACATCGACTTTATTAATAGGTATAAAGTTTGCTAATTTTCAAATACATTTTTTTTTATGTTTTGTTAAATCTGTTGGTCTAAAGAGGTGTGACAGAAATAGGTACCTACCTGCTTATAAGAACTGACTCATAATTACATTTTCGGATGTAAAAACTGTAATGGAGAAAGTAACTTTTGAATAATTACATTAAAAGCTAAACTTTTAAAGTACTTACTTACTTGTGAAAGATCCTGTTGAAAACTTTTAGATCACTTACACACAAATCAAAAGTTTAATTAGGTGTTCAAATAGTTATAATCTTTACGCTTTTATAATGTTACACTGAAATAATTGTAAAATCCATTATAATCATTATACACACTTTTTTAGCTTAAGACGTTGTGACAATATTGTTATGTTTGTTTCAAATTTCGAACTCATAATTTAACCCATTGGAAACTCACACAAGGAAAATCATTGAAAAAGAAAATTAAAAACTTTATGTACTTATTTATGTCTATTCAAAAAATATTTCCCGCCATTTTAAATCAAACACTTTTTTTAAATCACTGGAATGTCAACATAATAAAAAGAAAATCTTAATTGATTCGACAGCACTTTCAAATTTCGAATGAGTATTTTCCGCGCGAACTTGGAAAGGCGACGAGCGGTCGGTCCGACGCCCGCGGTCGCTGGAATTCGACTGTAGCGCCGATTCCCATAGTTTGCGTCGAGCGAAGAACTTCACATACAGCTGCTACTCTTGTACCGCGCTTAAAAGCACACTTTCATGTTGTGAAAACTTATTTAAAACCTCCTTCATGAAACATGACTGTTGTAAATAAGTTACTGGCCTGTCTTCGAAGGGAAATGCACTTTTTTTAAATGATGAAAACTCTTTTTAAATTTTCGTTTAGAACGAATGGGTGAAGATATTTTAAATAACTACATATTGTATTGACTACAAATTAGTATATTAACGACATTACTTTTTTATATATTCTTTTATTTATTCTTGTTTAGATATTGACATCAATACATTTGACATGGAGCAATATTTATTAGCTGACATTTTTTATAAATAATTTATTTCATATAAAGTATGAGAGTCGTGCAGCTATTGATGTTACATATTATTGATATGCATTATAATGACTTAAAATTACATTGTGCCCTTCAGTTGCCCAGCAGTTTGAGCTTGTCATGCTCACTAAAATGTTCTACTGATGGTGGCGTAGTGTGTCGGGTCGTTTTATTCCCTTCAACATGGTTGAGTCGAACGACGCCGATACACACGTCATACTCGTGAACGGGTGCCGTCTGTCGGGGCTGGTCAGCTCTTACTGTCAATGGCAATCTCTTTAATTATTATTATTATTTTTCCTTTTCTGTTTAGTAGACTAGATTAATTCAATAGTACGCATCAAGCTGCATTGCTCTCTTGTTTGTCTGACATAACAATGATTTATATTAATTTGATATCAGCAGACATTACTGAAATTATTACTGTGATTATATATTTTTTTCTTATTATTTAATAATGTTAAACTATAACTAACTGTAAATGTGAGTACTTTGTAGGCTAAATTTACATACTCAGCTTTGAACAGTCTGGTGGCTTTGAGCCTTTTTTTATGTGGCCTACGCAAATGTGCCTCTGATCTGGTATCGTCGTGCGACGGGTTGTTGAGCTCCCTAAATTATGGTTGAGCTACACAATGACTGATGCATGTGTGCCGTCAGTTGCTCTTTCTTCAAAAGGCCATTTCAGACTTTGCCCTACATTGTAAGACACATATTTGTTACTATTCTATGTCTGGACTTTAAAAGAGACTATGATTCTCTGAGTTTGTTTCGGCGTTTCTTCTCAGAGGTCGTCAGCTAGGAAATGCCGGAGCCATCTAGCTTAAAAAAAAAGTGTAAAATATTGACTTGTAAAAGTGTCTTTAAAAGATCTATTTACAGAAAATAAATATCATATCATATCATCATCATCATAATGCTAAAAAAGGTTGCTTTGTAAGTTTACAAAAAAATTAAAATACAGAACTGGCATAATGGGCATTATTAGAGCGACGATGTTATTTTATTGGATTTTATATCACAACGATTGACGGGCTTAATATTTACAAGGCTTGTTTTTTGTATAATCTATGTTCTTTTGGACCTGGATCTTGAACGAAATAAAATGCTCGTCTCTCAGGTAGGTTCAGTTTTATTTAAGAATCTTTCAAATGCTAAAGTAGATAAGTATAAACAAGTTCGTGACTAAGTAACAACTACGCTGATTATCCGATCTGCAAGGTTAAGCTGCCCTCACCGCGGCCAGTCTGTGGATGGGTGACCATTATTAACACAACGAAGCACCCTATGCCTCGGAGAGCACGTAAAGCCGTCGGTTCCGGTTGTCATACGAACACCTATAACAATCATAGTGGTAGTCAGAAGCCCAGAAAGCCAGACAACCAGAATATCCTCAGGATTTCAGTATTGCCCAGAAATTGGATTGTGGTCTGACGGCAGTCGCTTCGTGTAAAATATTGATATTCAGTCGCATCTGGTTAGACTGGCGACTCCAACATAGTTGGGAAAAGGCTCGGAGGAAGTGGGATAGATAGATAAGTACTTATCCTACCTACTAGTACTAGTACTTAATTAAGTTTATTTGAAATGAAAATTGACCATAACTTTACAGTAAATCCTTTGTATAAGCTTTATTAACTACTATCAGATTATCTTTCAACTCTTCAATTTTGATTTCTGACATTTACGCGAATATTATTTATACATTGAAATAAAACTACTTTTTACGGATTTTATCGCATTATATTGATATTATTAATCCCGACGTTTCGGACTCTTTACAGCGTCCCCATACGGGTAGTCAACCCGTAAACCGTACCGCGATAAAATCCGTAAAAAGTAGTTTTATTTCTCTTCAATCTTATCAAGTTGTCTACATATCGCACATTAATTCATCAGATTTTTTGTTTGGGATTAGTCATGCCCGTTTACATAGTAGACTGAAAACAAAAAAAAAACACTATCCAGCTAGCGCCACTATCAAATCTTTATTTGCATAGGCATAGACAAGGCCCAAAAATAAATTATAGAGTATCTAAGCAAAACATAAAGCAATAAATTTTCTTTTCGGGTTTGCATTTCCGACGTAACGTGCGATAGTCGAGTTTGGGACCGTTGATCTCGCTGGATAATCTTATCACCGGATTCGAGAATCGAATTCCCGACGTTACCGAGATGTCCGGTACACGAGTTGATGACCACTAGACCTCATCATACTTAAGAAACTCATTTGCGTTTTATTTGATAAATCTGTTAGTAAGAAAATACATACTGCACTGTTTTTCTTCCCAGAAAAAAAAGTATTTGTTAAATTAATTAAAGAATATAATAATCTGCACATCAAAAATACTGATTGAGCAACACTTAACCTTAACAATTTATTATAGAAATAGAATGATGTTGTTGTTGATATCATCATAATTATAATATTTTATAATTAATATTGTGGGTTATGGATTACGTATTTGCTGAAAGTCCTGTTAGAATCCACATATTCCTGTCTGTGTATTTAATAATCTGCGTAACCCTTCGGGAAATACAGGCGTGATGGTATGTTTTACATAATAATATACCTACGTAAAAAAAATAGGTTATAATACACTGACCTATAAGTGAAGTCTATAAAAAAGTTTAGGTGCGTAGTACATAATTATACCCAGCGCGCGTGTATGACAAGATTTATGAAGGTGAAGCAAAGAGTATCTACGACAAGATCGATCAGCCTTTTTGCGGCAAAAGCTTGAGGTATTTATTAAAAAAAAAATAAGCAGAGATATAATTATTGTTTACTGTATTTGTGTAGTTTATTCTGTTTTTTTAAATATTTGTATCTCTTTATTTTTTTACTTGTTTTATTTATTTATTTATGTAGTATGTACACACCTAGAAACTAGAAAGGAGCCAGCTTAAGACTATTTAGTACAAAGGTACTGCTTATTTCTAATGAAATCTCTTCCATCAGACCTGCGAGAGGAGAATTGGACATTGGATTGTTTTATTATTATTTAAGTTTATATTTTTTTTGTGTGGCAGAATGTTTCTTTCTTTCTTTTTTTTTAAGTCACTACGTGGCAATCTGTCGAGCTATTAGTTTGTTCGATTCGATAATATCATATATGGATATTAAGTAGTTCTGATGGCAAGAATCCACACAGGTGCAGTTCTGCCCAATGATTAATACCCAAGTTAAGGCCGCTATCCCGTGGAGTACACCGCCCGAACAAACAATGGTCCCTGTAGGCAGCGCGCGGAATTACTCCACGCGCCCCTTCAAGTAGAAAGCGAGAAGACGCCTCGCCATTTGATGGGGTCCGTTGTACAGGACCCTAGCCTATCATGGTTGTGGTGAATGTCCAAAAAAAATTAAAATCGTGTGGCCATGACTACAGGCAATTACTAAGACTAGAATACCTACCATCACGCCTGTATTCTGCGTAGGGTTGGCCAGAAGTGACATCCATAAAATTCTGAGTGAGGTCCAAGGTTCGGGTTCAAACTCAAAATTGAGCGAGGAATCTTAAGCTACTAGATTTTCTTGGTTAGTATTTATATGGAAGGATAAATTATTCATTCAACGTTTCGAATATTTCGATTGGTCAATATATTCGAACTCGAAACCTTTGAGATGGCAGTCCAGCGGTATAATAGCGCCTTATCACTGCTTTTTTGCTTTCACCAATAAGTATCCACACTAAACGTCCTAAATTAGCCTGTACGGCGCAGCCTATGCACGACCGATATACCGCTTGAACGCTCCGATGCCGCATTCGCCGCTAGAATTTACGACCAGAGCTGCCACGTTGCACAAAAGTGTAACATTTCTGTGGTATGGTTTCATATATATTAAACTGTCCATCCCTTAAGGAAAAGACCTTAACATACGCTCAATGCTTCAACACAATTATTCTTTCATGAGGAAAAATCGCATAAAACGCAATTTTCCACAAGAATTGACTTCTTGGTATCGAGAGTTATTTCGAATACACTTTGGTGACTACACGAAATTTGTATTTTATCTAGCTAGCTAAGCGGATAAAGAATGTAAGATATGTAGTAAATCTATAATTCAATAAGAGGCTTTATACAACCGGCGTAGTTGGTACTACTGTAGCAGTTCTAGGAGATTACCCAAGGATAGTCGGTAGTTGGTCAACAAGTTTAAAGTAGCACAGCGAGCTATGGAAAGAATAGCTCGAAGTCTCTTCGAGGAATAAATCCGCAATGAAGTTATCCGTCAAAGAAACACAGCTTACAAACGAAGTAGCATGGTCGGTCGCATATCTTGGAGAACTGATGAATGCTGGAGCAAACGAGTTCTCGAGTGGAGACCGCGTTTAGGCAAGGGTAGTGGACGATCAAGTGGAATGACGATTTGAGGAAGACAGGTCGCAGTGACGGGATGAGAATACCTACGAACTGTACGAATAAGCTGATGATGACGTAATCGGTAACGTCCATTGATTAATGTTATGCGAATAATAATTACTCACGTGAGGCTGGCCAGCCGCTAGAGGTTGTTAGACGTTCTTAGATAAGTATTTTCTACGACGATGCTTTATAGATTAAACTTATTTATACACGTAATATAAATAAGTTTTCTTACAGATTTACTATTCAGTTGACGTAGTATAATAATTATATAATGACTTGATGGACTGATGAAGTCTGTATTAGCAGTTTCTCTTACTTTTTCATGCTTTTCCATAATCGTTAGTATTAGACCAAACGCGATGAAATACCTATGTAAAAAAAAAAACACCAGTACTGTTTTTATGAAAAGAAGTTTAATATATTTATAGTTATAAGTTTGTATATTTCGCGGACATTGGTGTGGGTTACACATTTACCTTAGTTTTTAGAATTGAAATGTCATACCTCAATTACAATGTGTAACTGTTTTATGTCCCAATAAAGTAAAATAAAAAAAAAATATAAGTATAATAAGAAATATAATTTATGTTATTCAAAGACAGAACATTTTATTTCCTCCTCAGTAATAATACAAAAAATCAATATTTATGAAATAACTGAAAAAGAAAACTAACCAGCATTTGCATTATTTAACAACTTTAAATTAACTAACTAGCATTTTCAGTTAGTTACTGTAAATGAACTAACTAGCGATATCTAACAAAATAATGATGTTTTCTTTAAAAGGTGAAAAGTCTGCACAAAGTAAGTATAAAATAACATTACTAATTGTCACACAGACAGACGGGCGCCGTGATTCAATAAGTACCTACGGAGAAATCACTGTCAATTTTAAGCATCGAAAACTGTGAAAGATGTAGCTTTCGTTTGAAAATAGAATAAGCCCTCGTGACCTTGCAAAGGCATTGGAACTGAATGTTTGAAAATGGAACTAAAGTTTGTTTTTTAAGATGTTTCCACGTAACGAACTAAAACGGTGAGAAGCCTAAGAAGGCTTCTACAAATAGCTTTTGATTCTATTTAGGCCTTATTTCATTAGCTATTAAAACTGTAATCTGAGTCTTTTGGATAGACCAAATGTTGTAATACATGTGGAATCAATTCATAATTAGAGTCCATAGCATGTTTTTGCTGATCCGTAGCATTATTTTTTAAAATTCTAACAAAAATCCTTTAAAATTATCTATTTGGCCTACCAGGTCTTAGAAAGAAAGAATCCTAACCTAATATCACAAGTATGTTGCGGATTGCTTCCTTAAAATCATTATTATACTTCAGACGTCCTTCAATGATCACCATGTAGTCCCCTCGTTTTCATGGAACCGACGCACGATATTCAAAGATTTTTTAGAAAATATTTCTGCTGAAAAAAGCAGAAACTAAACGCCCTGTCTCCGGCTCCATCAGTTGTCAACTGTAACTGTCATTCCTTTTTTTCGTGTAAATGACGCACAACGTAAAAACTTTTCTTTTCGTTTAAAAAGTGTTTTTACGTTAATATTATACTAAAATAAACATGCTGAAATGCAGTGATAGTGAGGAGTGCATATGGAAGAAATTATGCAAGATGAAAAACCAATACGACGACGTAAAAGAAATCGCTGTCAACATGGTCGGCCTCCCTCCCAACATAAGACCTAAGATTGTTCAATAGTATTATTATGTACGTCTAGAACCATCACTGTGGGGTTGGTCGATGACGTTACCACGCCAAGGATTGTCACTGTGAGGTCATTCACGGCGTCGTTTATCTACCTCATACCTGGAACATGTCTTATTAGGTACGTTTAGAACCATCACTGTGGGGTTGGTCGATGACATTAACACGCCAAGGATTGTCACTGTGAGGTCATTCACGGCGTCGTTTACCTACCTCCTACCTGGAATATGCGACACTGTCGCCATTCACTCACAATACACGAACAAGGCCTAAGATCGATACTGTGAGATCGTTTAATGGCCATGCACGCCTAGAAATGTCACTGGGGGGTCATTCAGCGCGATGCTTACTGCCTAGAACTGGTACTGGGGGACCTCTCAATGGCAGTCGCCTTAGGGGCGAAGTTTTGATGCAACAAGATGCACAATATACTAACAAGAAGTGTTCTATTTGTGATATTGAAAAGGAGGAGGGGGGGGGGGGGGCGAGGAGGATCCACCAGACCAAGGATCACGAGGTATGTAAATTACTGTTTTTTTTTTTCAGTTAATGTTAAAATAATGGACGGATTTCCTAAGTGTTCTTGTAAAACACAATTGAAAAAATGCACTGTGACTGTGTGTGGTTGCCTTACAAAGAATGAAAACACATCCTTTACCATTGATTATAATACTATACAATAATCACTCTCAACTAATATTAATAATAGACTGCCTCATTAGTCTAGTGGTCCTAAGCGCGACTGCTACGCTAGAGGTCCTGGGTTCGATCCCCAGGTCGAGCAAAGTGTTATTGGGTTTTTCTATGAAATTCTCAGTAGCAGCTCGGAGTCTGGATTAATTGTGCCCGGTTAAGGCAATAGGCTCGCCCCCTATTACATGGGACCTAAACATACCGGCGAAATGTGGGTGTACAATTAGTACACCTCTGCCTAACCCTTCGGGGAATACAGGCGTGATGGTGTGTATGTATGTACTAATAATAATTTATCCTTAAAATTAATCCTGCTTGCTAGCTGAATGTACCAAATCCAACAGGGTGGGATTTTTAGCATTGATGCCAGCTAACCACTCCTGGGATTGCACATGCATCCAAAACGGTGTAAACGGAGGCATGGTATGGTATGGTATAGCAGTCTGGTTTCCGCAAATCCACGTCAAAGCAGCTATTTTCTGTGTTAAAACAGAGGCATAACCAAAATAATTTAAATTATGTACTAACAGATTATATGTCACTGAAATGTAAAGCCTCAAGAAAGAAGCTAGCAGGTTAAACAACCTATGGATAACTCAATCAAAAGGCTCACAACCTTTTACCCGGACAAGTCCACCTCAGTAAGGATGTGAGCAAATATCTACCAAACCTCATACTAAATAGAGCCATAGCAGGTACATCATAATGACATCTCAGAAGAGAGCTAAAGCAGTAGCAGGAGGCAAGTACACATGGCCAGGAAGTAGTTACAGTATCACCAGCATATTGCCAGAGAGTTCCACAGTGATCTGTGTTATCACAGACATACCGGGTAAAGTTTTAAAATTAAAGTTTTCTTTTATAACAATTATTAGAGAATTACCCAAGACCCTCTAGATAACATTCGCCCCAGTGATCAAAGGATTTGCACTTTTTGTTTCAACAAACAGTAAAGTTTTATGACCATCCGATACCTGTTTCACAAAACAGGAGGAAATCTTAACAAACTGAACAAAATTGGTTGATGTTACTGAATATTACAAAGATAAGGATCTATTAGACCTTAGCCTTTGTACTAAGCAGGACAAATTACTATTAACTTATGCAAAAGTAATGATTAATTTTATTTAATATTGATCAGAACTTTAAATTGCTAGAAGATTGTAGTTTCAAGTATCATAACCAGAAACTGTCATTTTACATAAGTACACCTAAAGGATATCTGTTTTGTGATATAAATCAAAGACATAAGAAATACCTTAGTTCATCATATTAATGTAATAGTTTGATATTGGAGAATTTATAGAACCATTGTGTTCACTAAAATTCTGAAAGTAGTTGTTATTAAGTACTTTGATCCTGGACCTAAAAATCAATCAACTTGGATAATTCATTACTTACACATTATTCAATTAAAAGGATAACCAAAATAAAACATAGGTACCTAAACCGAGGAAATAAATTAGGATCACACTTATATTTAATAAGAATTTATACTAACCATCATGTTTGGTATAGGTAAGATGTCTTTAAAGATTGTTTATAAATACTATCATGTTATAGTAAATTATGATAGTAAGACATCTGACTCGCTCATACCTAGGATTTTAAATGATAAAAAACCAATATGCATTGGTACACACAACTGTACATATCACTATTCAAACAATGTTATATTGAATAGAGATCATTTGATGCATCCTTATCTACTAAATTAGATATGCAGTTAATTACACAAAACAAATGTTAGTATATACCCATACAAAGTTGAAAGCTGCAATCCTTGAAAATAATAGAAATCAAAACTGAAACTGTAAATATGTGTTGTCATATTATTACTTCAATTTTGATAACAATACTAGGTACTTTATCTATTAATTATATTGGTACCTATGCACAGTGAGTGGTGTTCACTTCTCTCACTTTCTTCACTAATAGATACCTATGGTATCTAGTGGAGTAAAAATATAAGTAATTGGTTATTTGCTTCTTATTACCTCTAAAAGATAATCATATCACATTCACATAAATAAGACAACATCAAATCTAATTAAATTATGATATAATATAAATTGGAAGGGGCCTGACATTGACATAGGTGCAGACAATTGGTATAAAATTATTATAATCAATACCCTGGAATAACCTATTAGTGTCAAGTTTATTAATGAAAGAAAGAATATATTGCTTGACATAAGCACAAAGTATATAAGTATTTAAACTTTTGCAAAAGGGTCAATTCTCTTTTCTAGGCATTTCCACCATTATTCTTTAATTCTTAAAACTTTCAAACAAGGTTAGGATGAAGCTGAGCCTATCACAATAGTGCCACATGGGTTGCTCAACCTAAGGTTCCCAACACTTATATGTCAATGGTTGTCTCACATCTTTTGATTGTTCAACAGAGAAATAACCATTCATATTCAGAAAGAGCCGTCTGGGGATCATTATCTTACCAGACAAGGAAGAGCTATCTGTACTTACAGATACTTATTATAATGGCTTCCATCATTGAATTAAAACAATCCCAATTAATAGTTAGGTACTGCTTAACATGAGTGAAATTAAAACAAATTTGTTTTCCTTTATCAATAGCCATAGTGCTAAAATTTTTATATATTTCTACGACAATATATAAGTAATCAAGGTTCATCCTACAGTACCCACAATACAGATAGGTTGTGTAGTGTCTAATTACATAAGTACTTATTTATACATCCAAGACGTTATAATATGAATACTATAATAGTTAGTTATCTTTGAGACTGTGGGTTGACTTATCTAATACTTCTTCATTATGTTCATTAGAAACGAAACCAACCTTATTATATTTTTAGAAAAAGCTATTTTTATAAAAATATATGTAGAATAATTAACCAAGACTAACCTTAATAGAGATTAGATTTTCTGTTCATAAAATTCAACTATGAACCTATCTCATTATTATATATCAATATCTAATAAGTATACTTCAGTATAACATTTGTCAGGCAAAATGCTAAAATTCAGTTAAGATAACTACAGACCACAACACCTGATAGTATCAAAATAAATGCTACCAGCTGATAACAACCCAACTTAATTCTCTTATCTTTACAAAACAACCTTAAAATTTGTCCTTCTATGGCATGTCTAGACACATAGAGCAGAGGTCCATAGAGATAATATTGAAATCTGTATAGCTTATAAAAGCCCACAGCAATTAGAAGGCCTACAACAATAACAATCAGTAGACAGATAAAGGACACGTAAGAGTACCTGGTCTTTAATTACCTATTTCCTATTAATAATAAATGGAAATATTTATTCACAAATATTCATTCAACTTATTCAATACATAAATACATTTATGTAGGTAAGTACAGGTATTAGACACGCATCTACTTCAGTCTCAACTAGACAGTTTAACATTAATGACGAAGTGCTTATGTGCATGTGCATAATTACCTACTATAAGATAGACCTTACAACCTATAACAATTCTAAATAATTTACTCTTAACACTACATGAGCAGTACCTACTCATTGGAGGATATAAAACCTTTCACTTCATATTACAATATGTCATAATAATAAAGGTATTTATTTATCTCTTTCACAAAGGTAATATTATTCAGTGTGAAGCACAGTACAGGTTCAAGTAACGCATTGGAGCTCTATATTATTATAAAGATGGTTATAATTATGGTAAATGATTAGTAATCTTATTAATTACGGGTAAATGATTACAAAGATTAAGAATATTAAAACTTAAATGTTTAAATTATTATGATAATATTAATCTAATTTGGTTGATTTCCTTTTGATCTGAGGGTTGACTGATGGAGAGTGCCTCGCGGCACTGGTACTGCCTTGTGTGCCACAATGTGCAATGAGGTATGGATAAAAATGAAATAATTAATAATAATAACACATTTATTTGCATAAAACATGGTGTTACAATAAATATAATAAAGTGCAATATAATTAAGTACTTATATAACGAAATTTGTATTCCAACATAAACTGAAATATAGTTCAACATTCAATAATTAAAAGTAAAGAAACTATATAAATGTACAGGATGTTTCCTTAATTTTACACATTTGTTACAATTTTGATGAAGCTTTAAACATCTACATGGTGATCATTGAAGGACGTCTGAAGTATAATGAGTGATTAAACGAACTTACCTGTAAGTGAAGTTCGATCATCATTATATGAAGACACTGTCCTTCAATGATCACGGGAGCCCACCCACACCCATTCGAAAGAATTCTTTCTTTTTACCCAGAACAAAATTGTGAAAAATGTTTGGCTTTAAAAAGAATGACAGTTACAGTTGACAACTGATGGAGCCGGAGACAGGGCGTTTAGTTTCTGCTTTTTTCAGCAGAAATATTTTCTAAAAAATCTTTGAATATCGTGCGTCGGTTCCATGAAAACGAGGGGACTACATGGTGATCATTGAAGGACAGTGTCTTCATATAATGATGATCGAACTTCACTTACAGGTAAGTTCGTTTAATCACTCATTCTATTCGGTTGAGTAGTTTTACAAACTATCTTTTTGTATATTTTTGGCATTTTCCATGCTAAGATTTTAGCAACTCACACTAAGTAATGCTTAGTGGTCATAGCGTCTGGTGTACCTAACCAGAAGACGCAGGTTCGAATCCTGCCCGCGGTCGAATTTTTCCTTTTCTAAATAACTTTAGTTTTACAAACTTCATTGATATTATTATTTTTGACAATTGTCAAAGCATGTCGAAACTTGTTGTTTGAAGTCATTTTTTCTTTTAAAAAATGTTGTGTCACTATTGGTCCCTTGAAACCCTTAGCCGCCTCGAACCAGCCTTCAAGGAACGCATAAAAATTATTCCACGTTTTGTAGGCTGGTTTCGACGGCGCCATCCATCTTCAGGCACATATTGTGTTGAGACAAAATATATTTTACGTTATTATTGCTGTAATCTAGCTTAGTGGTTTTAAGTGCGACTGCTACGCTATACTTTCTGGTTTTGATTCCCAGGTCGAGCCGAATTTTATTGGGTTTTTCTATAATATTTTTAGTACTAGCTCGGGTTTTGGATTTGTGTCAGGTTACCTAAGCATACCGGCAACTTGTGGTTGTAAAGAGCCCAGCACATCAAGCTACTACAATCTGTAAAATTTCTTTGATAGATTTTCAATTTTAATGTAACATATTGATATAAGACATTTACGCAAATGTTATAAATTGAAGTAAAACTACTTTTTACGGATTTTATCGCGTTATATTGATATTATTAATACTGACGTTTCGGACACTTTACAGCGTCTAATATAATAATAATAATAATTTAATGCAAAATAATAAGATTCATTTTCAATTTTGTAATTTGGAAAATTTCACAGTTTTGGATAGTTTGACCTGCTGACGTGTGTACATTTGTACCTACACCTCTGCCTAACTCTTCGGAATTTCCCAATACTACAATGCTATAACGAATAAACAATCGCACGGATTCACAGCAATATAGACTTTCAAAAACCGTTTTTCTTGTCTATTGAATCTGGCATTCATTTCTCGGCGTTTGGCGATGGATCAAACTCGCCAGCAATAAAAATCTTTAGAGCGAATGTTTTGTTGTTCGCTTCTGTTTTTATTTACCCAGACGTGCTTTTTTGTTACTGTGAGCGATTAATCTAAAATAGCATTGTTTGGGCCTGTTGGTAACTTCAATCTATCATTCGAATCGACGAACAGAATGTATGGAAATTACATAAGCTTTCCACAAATCAGGTGACTACCTACTGTTATTTCCATACATTTTCGGTTTCTATTCGTCTATGCGAACATTCGATCACAATTGAAATAAAACTACTTTTTACGGATTTTATCGCGTTATATTGATATTATTAATCCCAGCGTTTCGGACCCTTTACAGCGTCCATGGTCACGGGTAGACTGAACGAAACGTCGGGATTAATAATATCAATATAACGCGACAAAATCCGTAAAAAGTAGCTTTATTTCAATGTATAATATTCGCGTAAATGTCAGAAATCAATATATTACATCACAACTAGACTAGAGCCCCAGACATTTTACAGTCAATTAAATACATCTGTGTTAGTCTACGATGTTAAATACAGTATAGATCTCATCGATCATAGATCGATGTAAAACATACATCTTATATGTATATTCATAGTTAATTAATTAGAGATACCGTATTTTTCCATGCTAAATTGATCCTTGATAGGTTAATGGAGGGTGCCGAAGAAGAAAAAGATTTTATCTGACATACAAAGTGGTGTTTTTAAGTCGTATTTTTTAAGGTTTCTCTTCATTATAATATTATTTTATTCGATACCTATCTATCCTATACTGTAGGTTATATACATCCTCAAATATTTTTTCTGCAAAAAGTTAATTTCTACGAAATCTTTAATTGTTAGGTCAACAAAAATGGCATAATGAATCTAAAATATTAAACTAGCTATGTTCATAGAGAATATTCATGGTAAATTAATATTTTAAAACTGGGCCATTTGTAAATGTGCGTCATCTATCCCGGTTTTACCCTATGGCACTACATTGGTGTTCAGTTTAAAAAACCTTTTCTTTCGATCAGTTATTGTTTCTATACAAGAAACGTGCAATTATTTCCCCTGATGATAAGTGATCACCGCTGTCCATTGACATGTCTACCTATCTACAACCTATTTACACAAAATTTTTTTCACTACTTGACTAAATTCTTTATCTGTTTCAGACAAATTTCAGTGAAAGCTTTCTTTTTGAAGGAGTCTGTACTTAAAGATCGGGCGGAAACATCCCCTTAAGTACAGGATGGATGTCACTAATAAACATCTTATATCTTACCTGCATAAAGAATATAAAAGTTACACGTAGCCTTTAAGTAAGCGGATGTATAGACTTATGTAGGGTAACTTCATTTAATATAAAGTGCGTCAAAGAAGTTTTTACTATATTGTTTGTTTAATTATCTGCAAATTACAATAATACAGTGACAGGCTAGTATAATTTATTTATTTATTTATTTATTTAATTTGTTAATAATGACCATGAATAGTCGAGGGTGTGAAAGACGGTGACTTTTAAAAATTATGAGTGCTATTGATAAGCATTATTCTGATAGATCATGTTAGTTATAAAAAAGAATATAAATACTATATCCATGTTGTCTAGTATCTATAGTACAAGCTTTCTAAATTTGCGACAAAACGGTGCTGTGTAAAATGCCCCAAACATCTCATATAAAACACGCTAAGAATTGTGCGAACAGACTCTATAATATATTTTTATATAAGAAATGAATCCCTGTTTCCCTTGGTCACGGCATAACTTGAGAACGACTTTACTGATTTCATTCATAATTTTTTTTAGTTTTCTATTACGTTGTAGAAGGTTCTTTTGGTAAGAAAAACTAAGAAAATTGGGCAGGAAATTGTAATTTTTTAGAAAACTTAACGAGTAATACCTACTTGTTATCCACATAAAACTCCTTTTACGAATTTGATAACGTTATATACTTATTAATGTTATTTAATTGCCAATCACGCCATAAAAAAATACAATTACAATGATAAGATACAAAACCCTTTTTCCCCTGCGTCACCGTTACACTGTCGACCACTAAGCTTTGACGACTGACAATCGACATAATATGGAATAACAAGCCAATTTGTTAGCTCAAATATAAGAAATCGGAAGCGGAGATAGGAATTATAGCAGGCAAGCTGGTCCAATTAATTGAAAAGGGGTATTACGTTTCTTCCCCGGAGGGCGTGTCCGTCTCGTGAATCTGTGAAACCATACCTAGGATATAACATGATACGATTACCTGTATTCCCCAAAGGTTTAGTCAGAGGTGTACCAATGTACACCTACAGTTCGCCAGTATGTTTTTAGGCCCCATGTAATAGGGGGGGGGGGGGGGGGGCTATTGACTTTGTAGCGGCCTGGCGACAAGTTTTGCTGTGTCGCAATTTCGTGGAGCGCGGGCGCACGGCTCGCCAGTCGTCAATAGAAAATTGCCCAGCCACGTAAGGATTTTAATAATTATATTTTCAGTTTGTGAAAAGGAAATTAATAACTATATTTTTGGGTTTTATAGGATCCTTATATAATCCTAGGAGGTAAATCAAAGAAAATCTCGGTTAAAAGGACTTTAATCTTCAAAGGTCAAGGGAAATCTGACACAACCATTAATATTTTTTTTTACTAGACATTCTAAAATAATTTTAAATGATTACTTCTTCTTAAACCAGCCAGTCATATGCTGACTCCTTGTAGCAACCTCTACAATAACATAAGTTTCATTTATTAGACCTGTAAAGTCACGCACAATACCTTTAACCGAGCACAAATCCAAACTCCGAGCTGTTACTGGGAATTCCATAGAAACACCCAGTAACACTTTACTTAAGCGAGAAGCACTAAGTTAGCCAGTCATAGTAGTCAACTCAGTCTGAAATAATGATTTCCTTTATTTATAAAATTTACACATAAATATTTCTTATATTTTTAAATATTTTATAATTAGATGACATTTTAGATATAGATTCAAAATTAACTAAGTAACATTATTTTATATATATTTTTTTTTTCTTTCTTCTCTGTTATGTACATATGTCATTATTCAAATTAGATATCTAGCACTGGCTTCACTGGTGCTTAGCTATGTAGTTCCATGTTAAGACTATTTACTTAGACGTGGATAACGTTGTGGGTTACTCATTGACAAATCCTAATAGCTATAATTTATTTATTAAGAATAGTGTGTAACAGTTTGTATTCCCAAACAAATTAAAAATATATATATATATATATATATATATATATATATTATTATGCTGCCGCTTTCAACTTTTGCTTTCAGTATGATAGTATTATTGTAATATATATATATATCTTATAGCTTGCTGTAATACCGAAGCCTGAAACCCAGATAAGTACTGTTCTTTAATTTAAAGTGCAGTGCCTTTAATTACAAGTACAAGTAGGTTGTTACTGATTCTCCATTACCCGTTGAACACATTTTATTACTAACTAAAGTGAGCTGCAATCAGTGGCAGAATTACCGTAGTATCTCGTAAAGTCTAAATTCCTACTTAATTTTACTACACATGTACTACTAAATCCCACTCACGGTGCGACTGTTAAAATGTCATAAAGACGTCGACGATTGCGACTGATCTGCGACTGTAAGACAGCTGTTGTGAAACAACAATAAAGCTGTTTATTACGCTGTGTTTTGATTTGCTGAGTAAATCGCAGGATTAGAAATATCTTTGTTGAAATTATAACAACTGTAATAATTTTAAACAAACTAAGTATAAAGTCTCGATTATGACCGTGACTGTACAGTCAGTATCAAATATATTTGAACGAACATACATAATTGCATAAGTACTAAAAAAAAATCAACTTTAATATCTCAATTGTATAAAATTCATGTCAGAATGACAGCAGCCGATTAGATAATTTCAAATAGTTGTGCGTGATTGTACCGGGCGACGGCGTAAAGAGTTTATATATTTATAAATAAATAATAAATCTAATAATAATGTTATAATAATATGAACTCGATATTTGAACACTTGTCTTGGTTTAATTTGTTGGCATTTCCGAACGCATTTACCCGTCACAGTTTGCGGGTAGTTTCAAAATTCGTTGACAACAATAAATTCTATTGACGGTTAAGATTAATTGTGGGGTGCCTTTCGAGTGGTCGAGTGCGTGTGCGGTGGTTTATTTATGTATTAGTAATGAATGTTGTGCGTGGAAAAACAGAATCGATAGATGTGGGTGCTGTGCAATAATTAATTATTAGTGAACAGTTTTTGAAGTGGTAGTAACTAATGGCGAATTCGTTTGGGGTGGTAATGCCAAGCCAACGCAGTGCCAAATATTCTAAGCAATAATGTCCGAACATTATTGTGATTCGGTTTGAAAGGTAATGTAGCGAGTGAAACTACTGGGCATACCTGTTATGACTTTGAACAATTGAGGTCTCAAGGTGATAACGTGAAAGTGATATCAGTGTTATTGGCTGCGGTTGTCGCTTACTGTAGGAACTATATTTGTTTGTCATCTTAGTGTTCTTAAAAAAAAACATACATTATGTGAATTGTTTTACGTACTGTGTGGACAAAATTGATAGAGGAATCTCGCGATTTTCTCTCTTGTTACGTTCTGATAGACTAGTTAGTGTTAGTGCTTTGAGTGATGTGTATGAAGACGGAAGATTAGTGAACGCTGATAAAGACCTTGGGGCGATTCCTACAGGTGAGCCGAAGCATGCTTTTAACAGTAATTATTCAATATCAACTGTGTGGTCAACATCATCAAACCATATACTGTCCCACTGTTAGGGCACGGGTCTCCTCTCATAAATTGGAAAAATTGGAAAGCAAAGGTAAAATTCGATCGCGGGCAGGTCATAGCGTCTGGTGTACCTAACCAGAAGACGCAGGTTCGAATCCTGCCCGCGGTAAAATTTTTCCTTTGCTTAATAACTTTAAAATCTTAACATGGAAAATGACAAAAAATGTTTTTCGTTAACTCCATCGTGACAAGTCTACTCCATAGTGCAATATTGACTTTACTCAAAAAAATAAAAATTGCGACCAGTGACCGTACCACAACATGTTATTGCGATTGTTTTCCGATTGAGAGAGAAGGATGTCGCTCTATAAATTAAATAGTGCCATCCCTTTCTCACAACCTTAAAATGATCGCGTTAACACGTTATGGTATGGCCTCTGCTCTGTAAAATTGAGAATTTCATACAAAAATCAAAATAACACTGCTTGATCTGCGAATCGAAGCCAGGATACCTCATGCTTAAAAGCCAATGTCAGGACACAGCAATGAATTTATCGATTATTTTTTTTTCTATTATTGACTGTTATCTGAATATTTATTTATCCTGAATAGGTTAAAGTTGTGAGTAGTCTAATTAAACATTTTTCGTAGATCTCGAATCTGTATTTTTTCATCAGAAAATGTTGTTATTGTTTCAAAGTTAGGTAAACACCGTTATTAGTTTTCAAATTAATAATCTTCAAAATATCATAACGAGCTAAGTAAGTAATTACAGCAGTTTCTTAACAAATTTCCTCACTAAGACTTTGATATTTCTTGGAAGCTATCAAAGGATCGAAAATCTTTTAAGATCAATTAATAATGTTCTCTTATTGTACAGTACAAAAGTTGAGGGGCTGGTAGCTAGGTGATAACTAAGCTGATCAATCTGAAAGGTTAAGCTACGCTAGCCGCGGTCAGTCTGTGGATGGGTGACCATTCTTAACTCATTGAGACCCCTCCGTGCCTCTGAGAGTGTGCAAAGCCGTCGGCCCAGTTAACATATGAACATATATGACAGTCGTTAGTGGTAGTCAGAAGCCTGAAAAGCATGAAAAAAAAATGTACAAAAAACGCAACTAGTTAAATAATAGGGAGCGAGCCTATTGCCATTAAATTGGCATAAATCCAAACTCTTCTATCATGATCAACCTATATATTGTCCCACTGCTGGGCACGGGTCTCCTCTCACAGAATGAGAGGGCTTAGGCTATAGTCCACCACTGCCTTAGAGATTTTCTTGACGGCGTGTGAAGCCTGCAAACCCGCAAACTCTTCTATAGAAAAAACCAATAACACTTTGCTCAATCTTAGAATTGAATCCAAGAACTCTAGCGTAGCAGTCGCGCTTAGGACCATTAGACTAACGAGGCAGTACCTATTCTAGCTTCATAGTTTATATAATTAACAACTATTTATATCTTTGTTACATTAAACTAACCAAGCAAGCACACAATCAGTTCTAAAAAAAAAAAATATAAGTCCACAAGAAAATAAAAAATATTATAATTTACATGTCAACATTTGCGTTTCAATTTAGTGTAAAAGCTATTTGTAAAATCTTAAATTGCTGTAACTTTCTTTCTGATTCCACTGTCCCACTGTTGGGCACGGGTCTCCTCTCAGACTGAGAGGGATTAGGCTATAGTCCACCACGCTGGCCTAGTGCGGGTTGGCAGACTTCACATACCGTCGAGAAAAATCTCTAAGGTATGTACGATGTTTTCTTTCACTGTTTAAGCGAATGGTAATTATTAATACGCACATGATTTTGAAAAGTCAGAGGTGCGTGCCTTGGATTCGAAATCCAGCCCTTTGACTTAGTAGTCCAATAGTCATATCACTGGGCTATGACTGTTTACTCTTACTAATAATAATTGCATAATAAAAAATATACCTTTACAGGTAGCGGTAGGCACACACGCAGAGAAACTTTTCAAATTTTACGTATTTCTCTACCGTCAAATGGCTACAAACGGCGCGTATTTACGGCGATACTTCGCATATCCACTCTTAGGTTCTTTGAAGCGAATAAGTATCTTTTGTTATTTAGCATGAAACGGAACATTAAACTCATTATGAACAAGTTTGCAAGGCTGAAAATTTAATTAAATGTATAGAAGGATAAAGTACGAGTAAGTAAGAAATAGGCTCGCCGCCCTAAGACATAGCATTCATGGCAACTTAAGGTGGTATTGAATATTTCATAGACAAATCAATAACACTTTGCTCAATCTGGGAATCAAACCCGATCTCAAGAGCAATAGTCGTTCTTGCGACCACTAACTAGCCTAATGATGGAGAACATTTATTGAAAAAACAAATTGGAAATGTTGTTCTGCAATTCTAGTTTCTGCTTACCCCTGTTACAAAAAGAGCGTAATTGTAGGTATTTAAACAGTTCTAAAGAATAGCTTCACAGATCAGTGGTTACATACCCGATGATTAAATTCCTGGGTCGAGAATTTTTGTATTAGATTTTTCTAGAAATAATAAGACCTTAGTAATAATATTTTTGTACTAGCTCGCGGATTCATTTGCACCCCAAAGAATTTTTTGAAACAAAAGATAGTGTGTCTGTGTCCTTCTTCAAGGTCCAATCTACCCCTATATTAAGACTCATAAAAATTGGTTCAGTGGTTTGGGCAAAGTGACAGTTACTTTCATAAATCATTGCATTCGTCGCTGCAAAGTTAAGCTGCACTAGTGCATAGGTGATTATTCTTAATATATCGAGACTCCTTTGTGCCTTGGGGAGTATAAAACCGCCTGTGCCTGTAGTCACACGTGCGTTTCCGACCCTATAAAACCAAAGAGGAATAGTTTGGTTAGCAGTATATGGGTCGAAGTCCCCTCCACTGGCAACACAACTCCTCGCGGAGAACTCGCAACCTGGCTCACCGCTTGTTATTTCAGTTTGATTTTCTGCAAGGTGGAGGTACTTCCCCAGTCGGGCAGCTCCAATTTGAGTGGAATTACTCCCACTATGCCCTACCTCTCTTAAATCTATGACAGTCTTTATGACATTCAGAAGCCCTAAAAGCCTGACAACCAGCCTATCCTGAGGGTATCAGTTTGCCCAGAAATTGGGTGGCGAAGGTCCGGTAGCAGTCGCTTCTTATGACATAGGTACCAATGTTCAGTCTCATCCGAGGGTCTACTCCCTACCTCCGTCAACGAAGTTACGAGCCTTTCGAAAGTTCTCCGAAACTTCGGAGTCCGAAAAAACAAGTATCAAATTAAATTTTTCGAACGGTGAAAAACATATTGAGATTCGGGACAACTGTCAAATTGTGTTGTCATTCATTTTTAGTTCGGGCCCCGAACGAATCATCTGTCCGTAGGTGATAAGGAGTAGGAAACGCCCGTAATGAAGGTCGAAATTACGGACTTCGTGCTTAGGGAGTAGACCCCCTGGTTAGAATCCGACTCCAATATAGTTTTAAAAAAGCCTTGGAGAATTTTCTTGAGAATTAAATTTTTGAATCTATTCAAGAATGTTTAGCTAAACAATAAAAGTGAAATAAATACGACTGTAAAGAATAATAAAAAAACTATAAATTTTAAATGTAATGTCTGTAAGAGTAATCTTAAGGGATAGGGACGCTACCCAATTTTGTCGCCCTAAAATGTTTTATTACATACTAGTCTATCCCTCGGTGCTATTTACAATTTATCGATGTCCAATTTACAACGCCTATGAATTTGCTTTACGACCGCGTAAACAAGTATATAAATTAATTTATATCTAACACCGAGACTGACATACCTACTGCCTTTTTATCATCATCAACAACCCATGTTCTGTGCCACTGCTGGGGACGGTTCTCAGGCTACAGTCATGCTGGTCTAATGCGGGTTGGTGGCAGACGCCATAGAGAAATTCTCTCGGGCATACAGGTTTCCTCACAATGTTTTTCTTCAGCGTTTAAGCGAGTGATAATTAATTATAAATACTACTAGTATATATAATTAATTAGGTCATGTGTTCTCGAAAAGTCAGAGGTGCCTTGTCATACCGCTAGGCTATCACTGTTTTTTTAGAGTATACGGAATATGTATTCTTACGCATCGTCTGCAACTTGAGAAAGTAGACAATTATTTAATTGTAGTAGGCCTATCTGTTAAATAATCTGGTTCCCTGGCATGACAGCTGACAAAATTTTTGGCTTTGATAATTAATTATATTTTTGAAGGGGTATTTTGTAACACGTTGTATAATAAGGTACTTTATATGTATAATAATTATGTGCACATTTTTTTTATTAGTACATTTCACCTATCATATGCAGAGACATTGTTGGGTGCACTAACAGCGTAGTTTAAAAAATATAAAGTATGCTTAGGTATCTTAGTTAATCTGTGAATTTGGAGAAAAATGTGCACTATATTAAGAGAACTTCCATTGCCATTTGTCAGATAGATCTTTGAGATAGTAAAAAAAACGATTATATAGGTATAGTGGATCAGAATTTCTAAACAAAATGTCAATCCGTGACGCAGACACGCTCGTAAAACATTGATTTATTCGTATTCTTGATTCTTTTGTCGTTCTTAAAAGTCAATGATCCGCGAATATTTCGTAATTTAATCAAACGTTCAAAATAATATTTAATTTTTGAGAAATTTTTAAGAAACAAAAAATGATCTACACCTACCGTATACCTACCTACACTTCTTTATACATTTTTGGAACATTGCATTAAAATGGTACTTTGAAAAGTCGAAACTAGTTGTTTAGACTTTTCAAAAGCATGAATAATCACAGTTATCCTCGTGTGTGTCTTAAGTACCTAACTATTTTTGTTCTCGAACGGAGACCTTAACTATTATTACCGGCCTACATGACGAGATTGCTTATCAAATTGAGTTAAGAAGGTATTTTTTCGGTGTATAAGTATTTTACTTTGGTCATTTAGTAATACCGTAACGTTAAGTAAATTTCTGAAACAAATAGAATGGCTTACACGAAGATCTAATCACAACTCTAGGCTAATATTAAGCCCTAATTCTAGATAATTTCCTTTTGAAACTAAAGAATAAAACCAACACAATATAATTTATAGTGTGTATTTTTATAGACGTTTGTAATATTCCTCTACTATGAGCTAACACTCGATAGTCGCTAACGAACGGGTATATCAATATTTGTATGTAAATCTGAAACCGCCTCTCGCGGTAACATGCGGTAACATAAACGTATTACATACAAATTTGTCGATAAACGCTAGAGGTTATCGAAACAGTAAATTCATGGTAGAAGTACAGATCTAATCTTTACACCTAGAACAATATTTAGCCTGAATTGTAGACCATTTCCGTTGCTCGTTGGAACAAGAAAATACCGTGAAGTTTATGAGGTTATGTGAACAAAGTCTATATACAAGGTCATTCTTAGTATATGCGAAACCTGAACATAGTTTGTTCAGAATAAGTAACTGAATCGATTCCAATAATTTTTACATCATGTTATTTTTTGTCCCAAAAACATTTAAAAAATGTTACGAGTAGGACACCGAGCGACACTAAGTACCTATCCGCAATCATATGCGCGCAACACAGGTCACTGACACTGAGCGCCCAGCGCGGGCGCAGTGGGGCGGGCGGGGCCCGGGGGTGAACCAACCACTTCAGTTAGTCGCCCGGCAGCTGTAGGGAAGTGTGCACGTATGTCGCTCCCGTTCAGATAAGTAGGTACAAAACGAGAGCGCGACCGCGAGCGCACGGCATTTCGTTTGATCTGTACCTATCGTATGTAAAAAGCATAGGTAGTGTTCGTGTAAGAAATGGTACATACACTAGCGGTTTGTGGTGATAACGCGAGCGCGCGGCAGTTGTTTCGGTTGACGTGTACCTATCGTACGTAAAAAGCATAGTGTTCGTGTAAGAAATGGTACGGATACTAGCGGTTTGTGGTGATAAGTGATAACGTATTCCTGGCAGTGCGGCACGAGGAGCAATCTGACATTAAAGTATCGTCACACACATGAACACACGTTTTTATTTGTACCTACAGCCTGTTGTTGTTAAGTAATGCGATGTTTAACATTTTTCATCCATTTTGAACTTACAGTGTTTGGTATAAGGTGCAACATATCACATTGACTACATTTAATCACTTACGGCTGCATTTACAAATAAAGTACTTATTAATGTCTACCTACACTTGACCATTACGACAGTCCAAAGACTGCAAGTGTGATGGAAAATGTGGAAAGTGTGATCAGTTAAATACAATGCAATCGGAAATCGCCGTACGGTTAGGTACCTACTGCCATATTATTATCAATGAGCGCCACGACGACGCGGGCGCGGGGCGGCACCCGCGCGTGATGAGCATGTTTTTGTACGGACAAGCAGGTAACTTAACAAGCTTCTAACTTTGTGATTTTTCATGATACAGTTTTTAAGTTTTGTACATAGGTTCTTTACATAAAAATACTAGACACGTGTTTCAGGTTTCGCATATACTAATAATGATGCTGTATAAATATTCTGAATTATTATTTATTATTATTATTTATTATACAATTTAACTAGAACGGTCATCGACCAATTACACTAATTAAATAGAATTAATTACATATTACATTCACAAAATTAAATTATTTACATTAATAAAAAAAAAAATTAAATTCACACCGATCATACATCCCTCTCGCACAACTTCAAGCACACCGTCAATAGCTTTGCCCATCCATCCTCAAACAAATCAATGTCTGGGCATAAGTCCAGGAGATCGTTGAGTGCGGAGAGCGTGCGCGGTATTGGGGACTTAGCTCGGGCTAGTGTTCGGGAAGCTGGGACAGCAAGCAATTTATGTCTCCTACCTCTTAGATAGTTACTAGGGGTAAAGAGTCGACACAGTTCATTAAACAAATCCGGTGAGTCGATAAATCCACGTAGGATTTTGCAGACCGTGACCATTTGGTCAAGGTTCCTTCTAGTTTCAAGGGAATTGTAACCGAGACAACCCAGGAGAAACTTGGTGGGGTAAAGATATGGGTAGTATCCATAGACCCTCTTGTAAAGATATCTAAGGTACGCCTTCTGAACTTTTTCGAGTATTAGAGTGTACTTTTCCTCATGCGGGCTCCAGATAGACCCACTGGTTTCCAACTTACTTCGCACCAGCGCATTATAAATGATTCGAATGACACTGGTATTTTGGAAATCACGTGCGTTTCTGAGGACAAAACCTAGTCTCATATAGGACTCCTTGGCAACCGCGACCATATGATCATGGAATGTCAACCTCTGGTCGAATGTGACACCCAAGTCCTTCATGGTCGTCGATTTAGGTATAGTTGCGTTATTGAGCTTATAATCAAAAGCCACTGGATGCTGCACTCGGCCAAAGGTCATGGAATTACACTTAGTGGGGTTAAATTCAAGCTTATTATCAACGCTCCACTTATAGACCGCATCGACGTCGCGCTGGAGTGCTAGGCAGTCCTCCTCGCTTTTAACTGCTGCGTACAGCTTTAGGTCATCTGCATATAGTAAGCATCGTGCGTAGCTTACTACGGTAGGAATATCATTGATCATGACAAGGAATAGTAGAGGCCCAAGAATGGAACCCTGACTTACCCCGGAACGCGTGTGATAGGGGCTGGATTCATAGATACCTAGTTTTACAAATTGCTGACGGTCGCGCAGATAGTCCGCGATCAGATTGAGAAGTCCAGGGGCAAAACCTATTGCGCTGAGTTTCGTCAGCAAGATGTCGTTATTGACCCTATCAAACGCCTTCCGGAAGTCGAAGTAGAGTACGTCAACTTGGAGCCTGTGATCTAGCTGGCGGGAAATAAAGTCAACAAGAGTTATGAGGTTGGTGTTCACAGATCTCTTCGTCCTAAAGCCGTGCTGCTCATTACATAAGTAGGCACTAATTTGATCGTTGATATACTTGTGTAAAATGCTCTCGAAGACCTTCGCGGGAGATGAGAGAATCGCGATGGGTCGGTATTCTTCAATATTATTTTTTTTTTTACTTTTAGGTATAGGTGTGACCCTCGAAAGTTTCCATTGTTAAGGGTAAATACCAGTGGTTATGGCTAGATTAAGAATATGACAGAGAGGTTCAGAGATATACTCTTTTGACATTTTGAGGAGACTAGGAGGGATGTAGTCTGGACCTATAGAGCTATTTGGTTTTAACTTTTTTATTCCAAATGAGATGTCAGATTGGGAGATATTAAATATATTTACGTAATTAGAATTAGAAGCCGTATCCTGAGTATTAACTAGGCTTACGTCTAAGAGCGGAATTTCATCAAGAAAGACGCTCGAGAAGTAGGCTGCGAAAGCCTCGGCAGCCTGGACTCCAGAGTAACTTTGGCCATTGTAAGTGACATTTGGTTCAAACCCTCCCTTAGAACGCATATTAGTGATGTACTGCCAAAAATCGCGAGGATTTGTTTTTATGTTGTTTTCAATACGTTCCATATAGGACGAGTACGCCTCTTTTATTCGTTTTTTTAGAGATGTGCGAAGGTCTGAGTACCCTTTATAATCACAGTGAGACTTCGTGCATCTCCAAATAGTATGCAACTTAGTTTTCAGGCGTATTTCACGAATGATATCATCTGAAAACCAGGTAGGATAACGTCGATCTGAACCCTTTGACCTACGTTTCTTAGGGATGCAAGTATTAAAGATATTGTAAATAACATCATAGAAATTATTAGTGGCAGTATGAACATCAACCGCATCCAAAACGTCACCCCATGAAATTTCGGATAATAAAGCAAACATCATTTCGTAGTCGCACTTAGCAAAATTCCAATCCATTGCGGGGTCAATGTTACTAGGATCCATGTAATCTAAGCTACGTTCCGAGTCGACACTTACCTCAATATCCAGTGCTGGATGGTACGTGTCCGGAGGCACAATGCCATCAGTCGGCGTGATAAGCGTTTTCCGCACTACAACGCTCTCCTGAAACAGCACAATATCGAGCATTCCTCCCTTCGAGTTTAACACATCATTCTTCTCAGACAAGCCACAGTAAGATAGAAAATAACAATAATAATTTTTAACGTTTAAGGAAGCACTATTTAAATTTATATCACCCAAAATTATAAGAATACCATTTATATCGTTAATGAAAGTTTCAACTTTGCAGAACCACTTCATGTAGTCTTCATCTCGTGAACTAGGTTTCAACGACGCACACATAGACAGTGCGACCATGCCACATAGTACTCGCCCACAAGTCTTCGCCATCGTCGGTTTCAAGCTCACAGCGTCGACGCAGGATCATAGGGGCACTCGCCGCAACCATCACGCCTCCGCACGGAGTATCTCTGTCGCGTCGCAGGATGGACCAGTCTCCTACGCACACTTCTGCGTTTTCAACAGATTTGTCGAGAAAAGTTTCAGTGACGGCCACTAAGTTGTTGTCTAATATGTACCAGGAGATGATTACGCCATATAGCAAGTTTTGTTTTAAGGCCGCGTACATTTTGATATAAGATATGGACTGAGGTGGTTCTATTGGGTTGTGGTGAAAGCGGGGCCACGAAAAGTATTAGTAGACGACTGCTGTGCGTTACTCGGCGTAGTGTTCATCCCGGTCCTATTTCGGTTGACCCAGGGCTTGATCCTAGCATTTACTGGCCAGACATCAATTGAGTAACATTTATCAAAATATTCGACGGGCACACCAATCTTATACGATTTATAGTCACCTTTTGGGGTAATCTCATCAACGGTGCAGGTACCATTGGGCAACACAATTGTCGTAAGTAGTCGTGAACTTCGGCCTTACTAGATGACATATTCCAAAGATGCAGAAATTTACGGGCTTCGACGGCTTTTAGAGTAGTCACCGCTGGCCCGGCAGCGCCACACAGGGACACATTACGCCGGAATTTCTTATTTTCTACCACTATCCACGCCTGGTCGCCCTGCGATTGAGTTTCCTTATTAGATATCAAGTCACCGTCTGACATCTGAGAAGCGGAAGGTAGGGTGACTTGATTATTAGCCGTAGATTTATTGGCTTGCTTGGGCTTAGAAGATGTACTGGGTTTGCCGGGTACCACCGTCTGTGCCGGAATTTGTTGCATTTTATCTGGGAACTGATCCTTTGTGGTAGTGGCCGGAGTGGCTGATGTTGTGTTGGTTGAGTTAACCTCTCCATAGTGCTGTAGTTTTTTGTTAAGAGAATCTACTTGGTTTACGTAGTTTTCTAGCTTGGATTCGTATTTCATAATCAATGATACGGCATTACTTAGCTGAGTTTTTAGCGATTCAACTTCCTGACGAAAAATACGCATCTCCAATGAAAACTCATGAAATTCATAGTCATGGGTTGGTTCACGCCTAACAGTGGTGGAAACTTTCGATCGGTGGGTGACATTCGGATCGCGGGTTTTTTTGGATAATCCCACTGGCGTATAACTGTTATCTCCTCCTTTTTTTAAGGCACAGCGACATTCTGGGCATATCCACGTTGTCACACATTCACTAGGTACACTATTACCGCCAGCGCATAAAAGATGGTATTTTTTGTTGCAATCAGTTAATGTGCATTGCAAAAAAGCTTCGTCATCCTTAATAATCTCATAACAAGCAGAACACGGCATATTGGCAATGCACAGTTGACAATTCAGCAGCTGCAGCGAAGCAAAGCGAAAAGTACGTCTAGAAGGCAGGCTAGCAAGCGAGTGCTGAAAGCAGCTGTTAGGTTGTATACTAATTTGAAGTATCCCTACTATTTCTACTATTCACACTATCCTTACCACCCTAATATCCATACCATATGTTAAGTAAGTAATGGTTAATTTAAAAAAAAAAACGCAGCAATGCTAATTCTTGCGGCAAAACTTTTAGTAACTAATGGATCAAGTGTGAACTTTTTGCATAACTTATTGCGATTTCTGCTTGCCCGCGCGATAAATGAGTTTTGCGTATAATTTGAGGAACCGTGTGGAATAGAAATAGTTAGATTATATCTAGTGGACCTATTTGGGACGCTAAAATTAAGCTTCTGCAATAACTCAGGGCTGTCAATTTCATTTGAAATAAACTTAATTAAAAAAGAAATTATGCATTGTTGGGCATAACAAAGTATTAAAGAAATAAAATATTCCAATTCAATTCTAGGTAAGTGCTTAAAATAATTCCTTCAATAAACACTTTTTAATACAAGCAAACCCGAGTGGCATATGATATAAAACAAAACATACTCGTAACTTTACAGAGCTGTAAGTCCGGACATATTAACCGTATCAAAACTATACCCAAACACGAAAGGCAAGATCCAATCTAGACCAATATTCAGCCCCAATCGCAGACCATTTCCTTTTCGCATATAAGCCGTAGTTATTTTTAGACCGCTGAGAAATAGGGGCATAAATAACAGGTTGGAACTTACTTAAGGGACGAACGTTCTTGTAAGATAAGTCTTTGTCTGTGGGATTACTGTTTGGGAGTCCCACATTATTTTGTGTTCGAAGACGGTACTAAATTCAACGTAGGTCAATGATCACGAGTACCTATTCGTGATTCGTGACCTACGTTACGTTACGGAATCGATTTTGATTTTAGAATGAAAATAAGTACCTACTTATTTTCATTCTAAAATCAAAATCGATTGACGTCGAGTCGATTATGATTTACTACTCGTTTTTATGATTACTTACATTATTTTTAAAAAATATACTAAAAATGTTATTAATATTTTTTTTAAATATTATACTGAACTGCTATTTAAAATAACATTTATTTACATAATGCACAAATTTACTCCTAAAGATTTATTTTTAAAGAACTGAAAACCTATTTATACATCGCAATGGCATTAGTTTAGTTTGAAGGACTGCTACGCTGCTAGGTCAAGCAAAGTTTTCTATGAAATTTTTAGTAGTGGTTTGAGTGTGGATATGTGCCCGGATAATAGTTGTACATGAGACCTAAACATACTATTAAACTATGAGTATACCTTAGTTCACCTCTGCTTAACTCTTCGGGGAATACAGGCGAGTTAGTAAGTGAAAGATAAAAGAAAATCAAATTATCACCAATCAGTATTATTAATCATTTATTGTATATTTAGTTTAGTTTAATTATATTTAGTTTAATTATTATTTTATAAAGCTTTTAGATGTACTTACTAGATTCTTTATTATTCGATTCTTTATTACAATATTAACAATAATATCTGTACCTTCAGTGAAAAGTGATATAAACCGAAAATCATGGTTTTGAGAAAAAACGCTTTAAAGTTTTAAAAAATTCTGACTCTTTTTCTACTTTACTAAAATAAGAACTGATTACTGTTATTGATAAAGAATATCTTAAAAAAACATATAGTGCAAAAAGAAATGGATAATTTTGTGTAGTTTTTTTTTAATTTAATAAAATATCCAGATGTACCACTTAACACAAGACATCATTATCATTAATTTTCGTGTCATTTAATTTAAAATTACTTGAACTCTTTTACACAACGTTTTTGGTTTGGTGTTGAATGATTCTATACTTCGTATTTTGGTAGGTTTGTACTTGAAGGAGATATTAAAACAAAAAGTTGTAAAATTAATATTGTTAATTAGAGTATTAAAAATTGTAATCGATATTGTAACTAAGAAAATGTAAGACAAATTGAATTTAAATCATTATACACCCGCATAATACTTATATGATGTAATGTGCATAATGATACAAACTGTTGTTCATTTTGATACGTTTTGAAAATATTAAAGTATTTATTGATATAAGTGCAATAATTTTCCAAGTTAAATTAAATTTAAATTGTTATACACCATTATTAAATTTAAGAAAAAATGTGAACAATGATTTATAATATGTTGCTAATATTTTGGTACATTACAAAACTCGTAAGCGTTTACTGATATAGTTGAAATGAAGAGACAGTGTTATTAACATTTAAATATAAGTAGAAGGAATTTATAGGTAGGAATACGTTTAACGCGAAAAATAAAACAAACATGAAGTGAACTAAACTAAATTTCTTTATTGTTATTAAGTAATCAATTAAAAAAAACTCAAATCTTAAATCCAAATTATAATTAAATGTTGAACTTATTAGGTAGGTAACCTATTAAATCAGTCCTATATTTCTTTGTTAATTAAAGGTAGCATGTTTATTATGTATTAATATAAATTTTCATTAAATTGGCATAATTTTCTATAAAAAAGTTTTGTAGTACAGATAATCAAACAACAGATTAGTCAAGTACTTACTACTCACGTAGAACAGCTGTTATGTTAGCTTTTGTACTTTCATTCACTTTCTGAAAAGATATCTGGGTCGACTTCACGTACATTGCCATTAGTGTGCAAATTGAGATAAAATTCGTGCACACTAGGATCAATATATTCCAAGAGGGATAATAAATCCTTCTTTTTTTTAATGCTAATAGGTACCGGTCCTTTGTAACATTTTTGAACAGCATTTATATTGACATGGCTATAATCTTTATTCTTTTTATTGTATGACATCGAATAGTAGTGAGTATCGACTCCGTAACTTTCCTTATATTCAAAATTTGGAAATTGACCTTTCATAAATTTAAGTACTCGCACGTTTGACCATACAAATTTTATACCATCGGTATTACACTTTTTTATTACAAAATTATATTTAGAAAATGCAGCAAAATCGTAAAAATCGTTTTCAGACATCTCTATGACTGAGAATTTATTATTTCTATTTGATGCAACTCTCACCAGCTGACACCAATCACGCGGATGATGAATATTCATGGAAGTTCGCTTCTTAGCCTTTTCAATAAGTGCATGATCACTGTCTACTTCCATGTGCGTGTGACCTGGTACAAGAAACTTTTGTTCTATGACTGACAATTGAGTGGATTCTTTTAGAGCTAACAATAATGCTGTACAAACTATAGAATTTTTATTTTGTCCAGAGCATGAATCAGAATACATAACTAGATTTTCAGCGTTTGGATGAAGTAAAGGCAGTCTCACGGTAATGAAATCATATAGGCAAGAAGCTATATGATTAGCGCCTCTACCTCCACTTGATTCTGGCCACATATAACAATAGGCGTTGTTAGACATAAAATCATGTATAGTGAGGTTATAAACCCAAAGTTGTCTTTTATAAAATGCTGATTGGGTATTTAACATAGGCGTGGGTAAACATTGTTGTAAGTCAAAGGCGATGACACAAGTATTAGTAGAATCATTTTGAGCAATACCTTTATCTTTACGTTTCTCATTATAAGCACTTTCATAATCCTCTTGGTGTTTTTTTAATTGTTCCTGAACTTGTTGGATCTCTTCAGGGTTGGTTGTATATTTAAGTTTATTTTGTAACAAGTTACATTTATTACATGTGTCTACACTAGGTTTTTTGAAGGCGAGATTCATGTCTTTAAAGATTTTTGCGTATATAGATTTACAGACAGGATTATTATTTTCATTGCAATAAAGACGATGCATTGTATCTAGGGAAAGATCAGAACTGAGGTACTTTTTAGCAGTTTTGGCTCGAGAGTAGTGACTTTCGTATGCCGGAAATTTATTAATATGCTGTTCAATTTCTTTAAGTCGCTCTTCAGAAATTTTTTTATAGCTTGCAGCACGTCCTCTCTCACTTTTAAGTACACGACCATGCTTTTTTACTTTTTCGCACACTGTCTGTAGAAAGCGACTGGTCTCTCCAAGTGTTTTTAAAATGCAACCCTTACATATTTTAAACTCCTCACTAAAATAAATAAGCTTATAGGTATTGCTGAATAATAATTCTCGTTTAGATTTTCCTCCCATAGTGTGCATTTTCTTTTTATTTATATTGATTAGGCGTTCAGTGTATTTTGCTCGTTCATCGTACGAACCCAAAGCCCAGTATTCTTTAAAAATAAATTCTCTCACCTCCTGAGGTATACGGCTATTGCATTTCATTCGACAATCTGTTAGAGGAGCTAGATTTCTGCCAGGTTTCAATTTACCAAGTTTTGTGACGTAACTCTTTCCTGCATTTCTTAGCAATAATCTGGATTCTCTGTCTGATCGTCTCTCTTTTAGCGACTTCCTTAATTTTCTTTCATTAGAATATGAACACCCGGGTTCTGGTTCTGTTGCAGTATCATCCGTATCAGAACTTTCAGGAACAATGACATTCGGTTTGTTGAATTTTTTGTTTGATTTTCTAGACGTGCAAGTGTCACTTTCATCTGATTCACTTGTATTGGGTATGTAGTTATCGCTACTGCCAGAACTGAAGTCTAAAATACTTGGTGACAATAATTCAGGTTCGGACGCTGTACTACTTATTATGCTTAAATCTTCTTGTATACTATGTTCATCTTGGTCTTGTTTTTTCGTTGTGCTAATTATTTTTTCCATCTTTTGTCCACTGCTGTCTTTCTCCTCTATCATGTTTATGTTCTCAGTTTTATCAGTTTCTTGTATCACGCTCGTAGTTTCTTCTATCTGTGATCCAGCTTGATCGTCTTCCCTCATCTCTTCCTCTATGGTGACGATTATTTTTTCTATTTTCTGATTAATATGATCCTCCTCCTCCGTTACTTCCATAAATTCTTCCATCTCGCCATCATGGTTTTCTCCCTCCTTTTGATCTGTTCTTTTTATTTTATCTTCATGCTCTTTTTTCCCTAAGCCCTCCATAATCTTATCAATTCGAGTTTTCACCATTGTCTAGAAACAAATCAAAACGACCCTTAAGGTATCGCAAATATATACCTACCTACGATCTAATCTAATCAAAGTATGGAGCTAACATTAGCTATTGATATTTTAAGTACTAACTATCCTTAACGTTAGACCCATAAATGCATTCCCACGTAGACCTAAGATTCGTAATGGGTTTAGGTTACTCTAATACTACACTACCTAAGGTTTACTCAAATACAAAATCAAATAAATTAAGCGAATATTAAAATAAATTTTGTAGACTTCCATAATACCGTGGAGGTTTAAAAAAATAATCTTATAAATTTTGTTTTATTTAGATATACTACAACAATATTGACAAATAAAATTTTGCAAACAATAAAAATCCAATAATAGAATAAATCCTGTCATTCTGAGAGGAGACCCGTGCCCAGCATTGTGACAGAATACATTATAAAACATATGTACAAATACAAAACAATAAAAAACATGCATATATTTTGTATCATTAAAGTTTGGTTTTAGGTTAATAATTAATAATGGATACGTATAGAATTGAATACCATTAAATAAGTATATAGGTACCTAGGTATAAGATCAAACTTCTGCCACTAACGACTATGAGTATACCAACTGCAGGAATGTTGATAATATCGTAATTTCATTAATTTAAATGGGAATGAAAATTTGATAGGTATTATAAATACGATAAATCATAAATCATTTATAATAATGTATAATAATAACTTCTAATCACTACATTACTAAAATTACTATTAAACGTATTATGTATTAATAAATAATATTACGAGAGAGAGAGAGATTATTATTTCTATAATCACAATAGTAATTTTGCAATGCAATTGGTGTAAAATGATTTATGTGCGCATACGCGTAAAAATACTCGTACCTTACGCATCGCTCTGCTACAAAAAATACGACGCATCAACTGGAAGGCTGTCGCTATACTAACAATCACCACACTCCGCAGTCCGCGCTCGTCACTCACTCGTTCTGGTTTCTTTCAATAATATACATGCATCTCACTCTTTCCGGGGAAGCGGGGCGCGAGCGGCGTGCATGATTCACTGGCGGTTGCGTCACCGAGAGCATGCATCTAATCACACTAATGATCTTATCATTAAAGGAAGTCTTTTAAAGTTATATTTTGATATAAATCAATTTGAGTTATTAAAAACTTATTCAAGGATGATGTTAATATTGATACATTTTAAATCTGAATCAGTTAGAACATCAAAATAGTTTTGAAAAAGTAATGTAATTTGATATACAAAGATTTGTATCATCAAACACAACTTTTTCTGTAAAAATATTTACCTTTTTATGATTTAAATATAATTGTCCCGGTTTTCACATACATGATTAGAAGCAATGATGGAATATTTATTAATAGAAGTGTTATTATATCATTTTGTACTAATTCACCTATTGATATTTAGATCGCGTAATAGGATATATTTAGACTCGTATTACTAAACATGTGGCATATTAAAATGTTTGTTTAGTTCACTTTGATATTACATAAAATGTATCCTATTACACATTGAAAAATGTAAAAAATGCTTAGTTATAGCACTTAACACCAAAATTTGTTCGTTCAATTTGGACCTTAGAGTAGTGTTAATTAGACCAAAAAATAGAGCATTTTTTTCTGATAAATTCTATGTGAAAATATTAAAAGTGATACAGGTAAAGATATATCACTTTTCACTGAAGGTACAGATATAAATATAAACTTAGGTCTACATTAGGTAGGTACTAACAAACTAAAATAAAAATAAAAACTACAAAGTAAACTAAACTAAAGCTAGAAAAAATTGTATACGATTAAAATAACATAGTTGTATACATTAATAATGTATTTATTTATATTATTTATCAAAGCATTTATTACGTATTTTTATAATTTTCGTTTTCGTTTCAATTGCTACTTATTATGAAGGTCGTTGTTCAAAGAAAAAAAAATGTCGCAAATTACAATACAAATACTTAGGAACTGTTTCAATTCATCATTTTTTCTGAACTATAAGACTAACTGAATAGTCTTCTAGTTCAGCAAAATCCTAAGTGGGATCGGTAAAGGTCTATATATTACCACCGCACCACTCGACACCGCAGTAGAGTTCACCCGAATTACCTGGAATCGATCACATCCAGCACAGTTCGCTTCCAAAGATCATTCCTACCACGCACCATCAGGCTCTGGAATGAACCTGCTGCGGTGTTTCCCTTGCGTTATGACATGTCCTTCTTTAAACGAGGCCTAAAAGGAGCGCTCTACCATACACAGTAGGCGGCGGCACAGCTCTGTCCCCGACGTTGCTGATGTCCATGGGCGGTGGTAACCACTTATCATCAGGTGGGCCGCCTGCTCGTCTGCCACTATAGGCAATAAAAAAAAATGTATATATTATCACTACCATCACTACATAGTATAAAACAAACTCGCTTTCTCTGTCCCTATATCCCTATGTATGCTTAAATCTTTAAAACTGCGCAACGGATTTTGATGCGGTTTTTTTTAATAGATAGAGTAATTGAAGAGGAAGGTTTATATGTATAATACATGTATTTTATTAGTACATTGCACCCGTGCGAAGCTGGGACGGGTCGCCAGTGATATTATAAAACAGAAACTTAATACGATACGTACCCTCTTTAAGGCGTAGATAGAGTAACACCCACATGCTAACGTAAAGGTTAGGTATGCTTTAACTTAAGTATATGTAATGGAAAAGGGCCAAATCGATATTAATATTATAAAGCTGAGAAGTTTGTTTGTTTGGTTGAACGCGTTAATCTGAGGAACTACCGGTTCAAACTGAAAAATTCTAAGCCTATAATAACATCACGATACGAACTATAGACGCCTAACAAAAAGGAAAAAAGGCGGGTGATACCTCGAAAGGCAGCATAAAACTGCAAGAACCATTACCATCACGCCTGTATTCCCCGAAGGGTTAGGCAGAGGTGTACCAATTTACATCTACAGTTTGCCGGTATGTTTAAGTTCCATGTAATAGGAGGTGCGCCTATTGGCATTAACCGGGCACAAATCCAGACTCCGAGCTGCTGCTGAGAATTTCATAGAAAAACCCAATAATACTGACACAAGGACTCGACCTGGGGATCGAACCCAACACCTCTAGCGTAGCAGTCACGCTTAAAACCACTAGATTAACGGGTACTTCTACATTAGGACCTCAGTTGTTAAATCTCATTTGATATTTTGTAGTCTACATTAACTATCCTTCAAATCGGTTTCATATTAAAATTTGTGGTTATCAAATAACTGCACCATATGGGTATATTGTATGGATGAATATAACTCATACGCTTGCAAAAATAGCCAGTTTCACGAGAATGCTGTTTATTATTTAAATACATCCCCAAAAATGGCGGTTGCGCTAGTAACTCAAGTCTTTCATTATATTTCGCGCCAAATTGTTCCGTGAAGTGTGTGCAATTTGGCGAAATGAAAAATATTTGTGAATAATTCATTTTGTAAAATGTAGTTCGTGGGAAGAACTTGTTTAAATTTTAAGGAATGAAAAATTAAACTCGGGAGAATATAGTTCCCTTTACACTGGTTTTACGTTCCCCTAAATACGAGAGCTAATTTAGCTACAAACAGGTATAATAGCAGCGTATTAAGAGAGGTAGGGCATAGTAGGAGTAATTCCACTCAAATTGGAACTTCTCGACTTCCGGCTTGCAGAAAATCGAAGTAAAATAACACTGCTTTGTGCTGTGTTGTGTTCCTTACGGTGAGCAAAGTTGCTAGTGCTGCGCGAGGAAACGTTGTTTGGGCAGTGGGGGGACTTTGACCCTTATACTGCCAACCCAAGTATTCCTCTTTCGTTTTACAGGGTCGGCAACGCGCAAGTGATACCCCTGGTGTTACCAGCATCTATAGGCGTAGTAACCGCTTACCATCAGGTAGGCGGTATGCTTGTTTGCCATCTTAGTGGAGGAAAGACGAAACCGTATAACACTAAGCCAGCGTGGACAGCTATAGCCTAAACCCTCTCATAAATTCATTCATTCATTCTGTTCCTACTATACTATAATACTACTGTAACATGGTATTCTTTGTATTTATTGTGAATGCCGCGTGTACCTGTAAGGGGCATACATATCAGCCACCATAATATTACTATTTTTGGAACGAAGTTCCTTATCGCGCGTTGTGAAAGGGGGCTAGACGGAAAAAATTCTTACGAAAAGTTGTCACGACACTTTTTGCTTGTCAACAATATTTGAATTTCGAATTATTGAGTGAATGACAATATTTGAATTTCGCGTGTTGTGAATTGTTAAGTGTATACAGGTTTTTTTATTTTTAATTATTAAATTTTTAAATTTTAATGAAAGGAACTTCGTTCCATCCGGGTGTCCCTTGACACCTCTCAAGTTTTTATTAATTACTCAATATGTATTGCTGTTGGTATTAATAAATAATGAGAGGAAACGTCCCTTTAGTGGATACGGGGCTGTTGGACCCGTAACGGTTCTTTATATCAACTGCTCGCGGTTTCATTCGAATCGCAAAATATTTTTTGAGATAAAGGTAGCCTATATTTCCTCATCAGGATACAATCTGCATTCCTACCAAATATTATTAAAACCTGTGCAGTGGTTTAGACAAAATGAAAAGGTAAAAGACCAAGAGAGTTTACTTTCGCATAGCTATGATATTATTAGTATGGATTTGTATTAGTAGGGATGGAAGTATGGATATTAGTTTTAACTGTTAATTATTACTGAAATTTTGATTTTAACGGGTAAAGTTATTTAGCAAAGCAAAAATTCGACCGCGGGTAGTCGCGGAAGAAGCAGGTTCGAATCCCGGCCGTGGTCAAATTTTTCCTTTGTTAAATAACTTTAAAACCTTAGCATGGAAAATGACAAAAATACAAAAAGATAACGGGTAAATTTCTTATTTAGCCAGAAACAACAAAAAACAAGCACCCAAATGTGTAATGGAATGTGGAATGTATTCAACGTGGAGCGCATTCAGTCTATTTTACTAACTATGTACGGTCAACAAAAGAGTTAGGTATGCAGGCAGCTAATTAATAATCTGTGTTTTGATAAAGACAGTGTAATAATGTAACACGCAATATGTGTCTAAACGTAGGTATTGTAAGCAGCTACATACCTAACCCTTTGGCGCGTAATTATTTATGTCGAAATCTGTATAAAAATACATATATTTTGTTTGCTATTTAGTTAACTCTTTTGTTGACTGTACTGTTCAATATCTCGCTGCAATTAGCTTCGCACGCGTTTCGCTTTGATGCCGACGATGCAGACCGAAGCGCCTCTTGAGCTTCGGCTAAAAAGTTTCGTGGTCTATAACACTCTTTCATCCATCATAATAAACCTCTATAGAATTGAAGTTTGTGGTGTTTCTATGCTGTATGTAGTTTTTCAAGCGAGGAAGATGTACCTAAGTTACGTTATAAATTTGCTGATCAAGTACCGACTTTAACTCATACACACTTGGCTATCGGTTCTGAAGATATAACACAATATGCTTGAGGTCTTTTTAATGGTTTATGGGCCATTGTCTGGTCGAGTGGCGGACTTCCCAAGTCAGCCGCCCTTAGGCCACAGGTCATGGATGCCGGAGATCTATCTACGATTGTTATACCAAACCTACTTATTACATAAGTCCAAAATTGACTATTTTGACAGTTACACAGAATTTGTATGGGTATAATGACGATTTTCAAGCAGTGTTCTCTTTTATTTCACTAAAAACACGGTATTGGTAGAAATTTCTCTGGATTTTTTTTCAAGATTTCTCTAGAAGCAAAGGGTGAATGACTTGCACTTTTTAACATTGTTTTAAATAATTATCATGTATCTTACAAAGTTTAGGATTTGATAAAAATAACACCATCCTCATTCTCCAAGCCTATTAACAACTATGGGTCGGCTTCCAGTCTTAGCAGATACGGCTGAATATCAGTATTTTACACGAAGTGACTGCCTTCAGACTTCTGTAACCCAATTTCTGGGTAATCCGATATCCTGAGGATGGACTGGTTGTCAAGCTTTTTGGGCGTCTGAACACCACTAACGGTTGTCATTAAGTGTTCGCATGGCAACTGGGACCAATGGTTTTCCCTGCTCGATGTGTTAAGAATGGTTACCCATCCGCAGACTGACCGTGAGTAGCGCAGCTTAACCTTGCAGATTGGTTGAAACCGTAGGTAGTTATAATTTAGCCACAAACACCTCATTTGATCAAAGTAACATTAATAAAAAAAATAGATATCAATGGACAGTTTTATTAACACTACTAATAAAATCGTAATTTGACTGACGCAATTAAGAATAATTTTATGATACCTACACAAAAATGTTTATCCACATCCGTGATTAATTTAGAGTTTTAGACTAATTAATTTAATAATATGGGTGGTAGAATTATGTTATAAACGCAAAGATAAACAAATGAGTGGAAAATACTATTATAAAATGATGGTTTGACGTAGGTATGCGATCACACATACATAGTTTAAAGATTTAGACAGCTGAATTGGCTAATCGGTTTTTGTTTAATAGGAATTTCTGTTGCATTTTGGTTGGATTTACAAATACATTATCAACATCAAACCATATACACCGTGTTATTTTTGTCGTCTTACACGGATTACATAAGGAGTACATAAGGAGTACATAAGGAGTACATAAGGAGTACATAAGGAGTACATAAGGAGTACATAAGGAGTACATAAGGAGTACATAAGGAGTACGTAAGGAGTACGTAAGGAGTACGTAAGGAGTACGTAAGGAGTACGTAAGGAGTACATAAGGAGTACATAAAGAGTACATAAGGAGTACATAAGAGAGACCAACAATTTCTTGTATGTATCAACCATGAAGGGCAAAAAACAGCTAAATCCACATTTTGTCGCGAGACCTGAACTTTTTCTAAGAATCGGCTCTTTTTTTTGCAAAATTTCAGACTTAGTTAGGTTTCCTTTCGGCTGTAGACGACAAAAAAAACACGGTGTATATTGTCCCATAGGCACGGGTTGGCACACTTCACACGCCGTCGCGAAAAATCTCTAGGTTGTGTAGGCATGCAGGTTTCTTTACAATGATTTTCTTGACCGTTTAAGCCCGGGATAATTAATTATTATTTATTTACTAATGATTTGACTTTTGAATTCTAATGATTTTACTTTGATTATACTTTTTACGGAGTATTTTGTAACACGTATAAAGTTATATTAAATATTTTTTAATTATTTATATAATTATGATCTCGTAGACCCTTTTTTGAACTTAGTTAAAGAGAAAGTAATGTCAATAAATATCACTAGATTTTTCCAGGACATTATAGCACCTACACATTCTAGGAACAGCAGTATTATTTCTAAGAATTGTTTTAGAGTAAGGAGTTAGTTAGTTTATTAAACTATAATTACCCAATAATCCGCAGATTGTTGTTTGTTCAGCGTAGTTATTACTAAGACACGAGCCCCTCTGGTGATATAAATACAACGCTAGACTAAATTAAATCCTAGACTTACAAATATTAATATTCTGTCTTCTTAATAATATCTAAAGGTTATAAGCGCGTGTAATAGGCTAGAGGATAACTTTTATCCGTGCTAAAGGTCATGGGTTCTATTTCCATGTAGAGCAGTTTTTCCATGAGATTCTCAGTAGCAGCTCGGAGTACGGCCCCCCATCAACACATAAATACTGTTCCACTCAGATTGAGAGGATTAGGCTATAGTCCACCATGCTGACCTAATGCGGGTTAACAGACTTCACACACCGTGAAGAAATATCTCTAAGGCATGCAGGTTTCCTCACGATGTTTCCCCTATTACATGGGATGGGAATATTAATACTGAACAATTGTTGTACATTAACACTAGAGGAGCTCTTAGCTAAGTAATAATTACGCTGACCAACCGCGTTTGAGCCGCGTTAGTCGCGATCAGTCTGTGGATGGGTGACCGTTCTTAACACATCTAGACCCCTTCGTGCCTCGGAGAGCACGTAAAGTGTCAGTCCCGGTTGTCATACAAACATCTCTGACAGTCGTTAGTGGTAGTCAGAAGCCTGACAACCAGATTATCCTCAGGATATCGGTTTTACCCAGGAAATTCGGTTGTTGGCAGTCACTTCGTGTAAAATACTGCATCTTCATCATAATGATGTAGATTTATAAACGTCTCCCTAACCCTTCAGTGAATACAGGCAGGATGGTATGTTTCTAAATAATAAAATGAAACCTTGAGACTACTTACAGACACTCTAGCTCTTTCATATCAAGCGTCGTCATAAGGTTAACGCTGATTTTATTAGGTACGATTTCAAGAAAAGGTTTTGTTTTGTAAATAAATTTGACCTCACACAACTCAGCTTTCAGCTTCGCTTTGGAAGAAACAAAGGCTTTTTTTTAAACAGATTATTTGAAGGACACTTTTACAATCTTTTTGTATTTTTTTAGCATTTTCCATGCTAAGATTTTAAAGCTATTTTAGCGAAGGAAAATTTTGACCGCAGGAAGGATTCTCGTACCTGCGTCTTCTGGTTAGGTACATCAGATGCTATAACCACTAAGCCATTTTTTCTTCACATTCTGAATTTACGTCTTTCTTAAAATCTTAGAGTAAAAGCTTTAGCTTTACAGTAAAATCTACTGTAAAGCAAGCTTTTGCTTCTCAACTGACATGACTTACTTTACAGTTAGTTCGATGTCGAACCATGCCACCTTACCTATTAACAATTTTTTTTTCCATTTTAAAGTTATTTTAGCGGTTGGTGGAACTGTGGCTTGATATATTCATGGGTCGGCTCCACCGGTGTAGTGCCACCCTCTAACATTAATATTGACGTAAATAGCTAAATTTTTAGTAGGTACTGCATTTACTCCGGTCAGTAGGAGCACTGAGGCCCACTCGCTCGTAAAAAGAGGGCAACGCACCTGTGATCGCCTGGTGTTTTGTATACTGAATTTGAAAGCCTTTGCCAATTGCTTTCAAAGAAAAATTAGACCTTAGGCAGGATTCAACCTTTTTTGGGTGAGTAAAATAAATAATAAAAAAAAATTGACCAAGAATAATAGTCCCAAACTAAGCTGAGCTTGTACTATGGGTACTAGACAATGGATATAATACTTATATACTTTTCTTTTTATAAATACATACTTATAATATATAGAAACACCCAGGCAAACACAAAGACTTATGTTTTAACCACATAAATATTTGTGTCCTGTGGGAATCGAACCCCATGAGCAGCAGTCCAAGACTCGAACCACTAGACCACAGACGTCGTCAAATATAATATGGAACGTTTACCACCTATGAAGGCAACAGGATATATCAGACTCGTATAGACTATAAACTGTACTTGCCTTCCCTTGTCATACATTACAGTCATTTCATGACATTTGGCAAGACAATGACAAGTTTTAGTCCAGCAGAAAAAAAAACAACTAAAGAATCATAGACACCAAGAAGATCAAATTTGTAGATATATATAGAAATTACACTAAATGCAATTTCTGTTAAATTCTCACGTCACGGCTCGCCCCTTATTGCATTGGACCAAAACATACCGGCAAGCTGTGGTCGTACATTAGTATATCTCTGCCTAAACCTTTGGGGATTACTGGCGTAATGGTAATGGTATATTGTTTAAAAAAACATATAAAGGCACAATCATGTTACGATTCTTGCTTCTTTTGTTTGATCTACGTTTACAAAAATGTTGTTATAAAACAATTAAACACAAGCGCCGGTAGCGAGTACTATCTAAGTATTTTGACCTATTTAAAAGACCTCACCAAAGGTCGTTGTATGTCTTTCTAAGTCACCTCCAGGCGTTTTCCCTGATATTTACCTTGTAAATCTCTTTTATTACCATTTATCATTTAAGTAATTCTATCATAATGCCCAAACTATCTCAGCATAATATATTAACTTCAAGTCGTGTCTCTTCAATAAATGTTAAACTGCAACGCAAGTAATGCTGAATAATATTACCTACAACTTGATCAAGAATCGTAAGTTACTACAAATAATCTTTCGCATCACGTATTTGATTTTAGGAAGCAGTTAAGTAAATTACTTTCTCTAAATGTGTGTGGGAGACATAATCACAGTTATGACGACAGAGTACTCAATTCTGACAACACAAGCGTAAGTAGGTATTATTAAGGGAATTTGAATAAACAGAATTGCTATTGTGCTGTCGAAAACAGTGTTTCCAACTTAGTTTGTTGCTATTTTGGAAACTCATATCGGGTACTACAAAGAACTTCTTCCTTTGAGCAATTTTCCGAGCTGAGTCGGCTTCCAGTCTTCCAGATGCGGCTGAATATCAGTATTTTACACAAAGCAACTATATATATACAGCAGTGATAGCCTAGTGGTATGACCATTGGACTGCCAACTCGAAGGTCTCGAGTTCAAACCCAAGGCACGCACCTCTGACTTTTCGAATTCATGTGCGTATTAATAATTAATTATCACTCGCTTAAACGGTGAAGGAAAACATCGTGAGGAAACCTGCATGCCTTAGAGATTTTTCTCGACGGTTTGTGAAGTCTGCCAACCCGCACTAGGCCAGCATGGTGGACTATAGCCTTATCTCTCTCAATATGAGAGGAGGCCCGTGCCCAGCAGTGGGACAATATATGGGTTGATGATGACACAAAGCAACTGCCATCAGACCACCGCAACCCAATTTCTGGAAAATACCGATATCCTCAGGATAGACTGGTTGTCAGGCTTTTTGGACTTCTGATTACTATTAACGATTGTCATAGGTGTTCGCATGACTGCCGGGACTGACGTTTCTACGGGTTCTCTGAGGCACGGAGAGGTTTCGACATGTTAAGAATGGTCACCTATCCACAGACTGACGGTGGCTAGTGCTTTACCTTACATTTCGGTTGTTCAGTGTAGTTATAACTTAGTCATGTGCTCCTCAACGAACACAAGGTAAAAAAACTTGAGAGGTGTCAAGGGACACCCGGATGGAACGAAGTTCCTTTCATTAAAATTTAATAATTAAAAATAAAAAAACCTGTATACACTCAACAATTCACAACGCGCGAAATTCAAATATTGTCATTCACTTAATAATATTTGAATGCTTGTCAACAATATTTGAATTTCGACTTTTCATAAGAATTTTTTCCGTCTAGCCCCCTTTCACAACGCGCGATAAGCAACTTCGTTCCAATAAAATAAATAAATACAAGAAGTTAATTGTATTGATTTAAGACTTATAGACTAGATAAAAGTCTTTAACCAGTGTGTTACCAGTAACACGTAGGCACGGCACAGAGTTGTCCCTCATTAAGGATCTCGTTAGTAAGCTCAAGGTCAGTTAGCAAGCTATGCTTAGTGTTGGTCTATGCGAATTAGAAATAAGGTAGAAATACAACAAGCTGTGAACTTGTTGTGTTAAAGCTTTTGCTTGTAACACCAGTGTGGGTATCAGGGTTGCCGACCCTGTATTGAAAGAGGAATAGTTTGGTTGGCAGTATAAGGGTCAAAGTCCCCACTGCTAACACAACGTTTACTCGCGGAGCACTGGCAACCTTGCTAACCGCAAGGAACATAACACAGCTCAAAACCATGTTATTTAACTTCGATTTGATTTTCTGCAAGGCGATACTCTTCCCCAGTCGGGCAGCTCCAGTTTGAGTGGAATTACTCCCACTATTACTACCTCTATTAAAAGCTCTCTTTATCAAATTTTGCTTTCCCAAAATATCACACACGATGTTAATGGAATTATTTTCCTTCATAAAAATATAGTAAGTAGGTCACAAAACTTTCCAAGCACGTAAAAAGCCAATGTGGGCCAGGATATTATGATCAAGGCTAATAGTGATAAAATGGTAACGACAGCGAGAAAAAACTTGTTGAAAGTTCTTTTGCTAAGAAAAAAGTAGGCGAAAGTACGTAAGTCCGTGATAGGTTTTTTAGCACTGCAAAGTTTTCTAGGTTCTCTGCGGAAGGGATAATGAATAATACCATAAAAATATAACATACCATCACGCCTTTACTTCCAGAAGGGTTAAGCAGAGGAAGGAGAAAGACTAACTGTACACTCACAGTTTGCCGGTATCTATGTTTAGGTTCCATATAATAGGGGGCGAGCCTTTTGCATTAAATCCAAACTCCAAGCTGCTACTGAGGATTTCATTGAAAACCCAATAACACATCCGACAAATAATTGTCACACAGTTTGATGGGTTTAATTATTTTGTAAAATGCGTTCTCGTCAATATATGTTTTAATTATTAATTATTATTACATTGCTCCACCTGGGAATCGACCCAGGACCTAGTGTAGCAGTTTGTATTAATTTTGCTAATTAATAATGATTTTGATTATGTCTGTAGTGGATTTTATTAACGCTATACTTTTGTAGCGCAGAGGGGATCGTAGCTAAGTAATAACTACAGTAATCAATTAATCAATCAAGCACAAAAACAAAACCTCACAACCAGTTTATCCTTAGGGTAACGGTCATTCATCACCATCAACCCATATACTATCCCACTGCTGGTCACGGCCTAATACCTCTCATCACACGCTTATAATACCTAATATATAGCCTATAGTCTATAGTCTATAGGCCTATAGCCTATATCCATTAGGCTATAGTCCCCCACGCTGGCCTAGTGCGGGTTGGCAAACTTCACACTACGCCGAGAAAAATCTCTAAGGTATGCAGGTTTCCTCACCGTTCCTCACCTCAGCGAGTGATAATTAATTATCTATGAATACGTACATGAATTCGAAAAGTCACAGGTGCGTGCCTTGGATTCGAACTCAAGACCTTTGAGTTGGCAGTCCAATAGTCATATGGCTATCACAGGAAGTTTGATGTTTCAGCTAGTATAGTTAAAAAATGGCTTTAGTGAAAAAGTAGCAATCTAGTCGTAATAGCACTCGTGACCCTGACTTTGGCGTAAGATCAACAACCAACCAACATGCGTGACATAATTTTGTCACGCGTCAACCTACCCGTCTTCTCTTACTGTGTCAACACGAGATATGCAACGACAAAGTTATTTCGTGGTGCCTATTATATTTACATGATACGTGCCTTTCCCGCTTGCCCCATTGGAAGAAAGTTTATCACCAGTCATGTGGGAAGTTCAGCGTTCAATTTAATACCTTAAGTCACAGTGCAAAAGTTCAAAATTAAATTGAAATCTGCACTGTCCGCACAGACATAATTTGGCAAATTTTTTACGGTTCATGTGGGAGGGAGAGTTAATTTGTGCTGTTGTGGAAGTATCCTATATCTAAAGGAGCAGTGTTGTACCAGTGTGTAATTTTTAATGTTAAGTATTATGAAATGTAAATGAAACCCAGAATCTGTTTACCTGCCTATTTAATGTCAACCATTTGTCTGGGTGTTTCTATGTATTACAAAAGTATATAAGTATTATATCCATTGTCTAGTTGGGTACTAGACAATGGATATAATACTTATATACTTTTTACATACTTATAATACATAGAAACACCCATAGTACAAGCTCTGCTTAGTTTGGGACTAGATGGTGTTGTGTAAAATGTCCCAAAAATATTATTATTAAATTATTGTTACGCTTCCTTTGTCCGTTTGAAACTGTTTGACAAGCTTATAAGGTCGAACAATTTGATATTGACGCATTTTGATGAGTTCGTGTTATCACCAACTTTGGTGCGATTATATTAGAACCAATATGTTTCAGAGAAAACGTGCCATTAGAAATGTGAAATGTCAAAACTATTTCAATTAGAGGTACCCTATATGTTGTTCATAACAATTTCGAGTTACCGGTTCCACGTAGGAGTTCTTAATCTTAATCTTAGCAGTGGGGGCTGGCATGGCCAGCAACACTTCGACCAAATGTGATCTGTTGTGTTGTCCCCAGCATGGTACATTCCTTACTCTTCAAAGACGTGGTTCATGAAGGCGACTAGCCCACTAAGGGGAAGGAACACTGTAGTCCTTCGTAGGAGTTAGTAGTAGACCGTTGGGTTTCTACAGGAGCTTTAATGAGAATATTTTCTCTTTGTATGTTATCTTTATATGTTACTAGCGACCCGCCCCCGCTTCGCACGGGTTCAATATACCAATAACATACATGTATTATACATATAAACCTTCCTTTTGAATCACTCTATCCATTAAAAAACACCGCATCAAAATCCGTTGCGTAGTTTTAAAGATTTAAGCATACATAGGGATATAGGGACAGAGAAAGCGACTTTGTTTTATACTATGTAGTGATGTTATATATTTGTATGTTATGTATTTATATGTTCTCTTTTCTTCTTCGCGTGTGTGATAAAATTATCAGGTGAATAAATTGTGACGTTTGAGTATTGTTCTATTACACACTATGGAATATGCATGTTTTTTATGATATTTTTATTTGATTATTTACATCACTTACATAGTTATTTAGAAAAGGAAAAATACGACCGCGGGCAGGATTCGAACCTGCGTCTTCTGGTTCGGTACACCAGACGCTATGACCACTAAGCCACCGCGATACCTACCCGTCATGTCGAATTTTTCCTTCACATATTGAATTTACGTCATTATGGTGAAATTTCTGAGTGATATTGAAGTACGATTATCCAGAATATATGAATGAATTTGTGACGAAAACTCTCGCGAAACACTCTTTATTATCTTAATAAAAACTCATTTCGTATTATAATAAAAACACTTAACCTTTGAATGTTAAGTCAGTTTTATTTCCATTGTGCCCAAACTAGTGAATAAAACATAGGTTTGGCAAGATTTTAAATTATGGGTTTAAATTATTTCTCTAGGCTTCTTTAATGCAGCTAATCTTTGTTTCATGCTTTTCAAACTGCTGGCACATACAATTTTTTTGTTTGACTTTAGTCAGCTGTTAGGTCACCTTATGATTTAACATAACTTGATTAGTCAAGTCTATTGTCACAAATGAGGCATCCACTCGGTGTGTGGTAATGGATTCAATACCCATATATTTTCTTGAATATTACCATCTTCAGCATCATCAACACCTCATAGTGTGTCCCACTGCTGGAAGTGGCTATATTCTACCCCGCTGGCCTAATGCAGGTTAACTGACTTCATACATAAACATCTTCACAAAAAAAAACGAAGTATTGTTTTTCTTTAATATTTATAATAGTCTGAGAAATCTCTTCGAGAAATACAGGCGTGATTTTGCAAAAGACTTTCAAAAGTTTAATTTTTGATGTTCCAGTTGAGTAAAGGAAAATAATTTGTAGTGCTGAACAACACTTTAGGATCATACATAAATTATACTCCATATTGAAGGACTTCATTAATTATGAACTGGTTTACATGTACTCTAATTTATGAAGGATCATGAGACTAAGGGTCAATTCATACTTGCGCACAGTCGAGGTGAAGCGAAGCGTCAAGTTCTTCGCAAGTCGAAGTACTTTATACTATCACAGATGTCAGGACCCGACTGAGACGCTTTGTTTCACATAAAGGCGTTTGAGTTTGCGTGAATCTGTGCGTGTCGACGCGCATACATAAATTATCGGATACATATCGCAGAGTGTGCATCAGATTTCCTTGATGTCATTCTCCGTTGCCCTTTCTATAATGGGACAACTAGAAGCACGAAAAAGCGACATTCATGGTGAACATCCCAAAACCACGAACGAAACGCAGAAGTCCACTTTTATCATGCGCATCGTTGAAATGTGGAATGAGCTTCCTGAGTAGGTCTTCCCCACAGATATAACCTGGGTGTCTTTAAATCACGAGTGAATCGGTTTCTTCTAGGCAAGCCCGCTCCGTAGATCGCAGTGTCGCTTAACATCAGGCGAACTGGAGGTTAAGCGAAGGCCTCTCAAGAATAAAAAAAAATGCTACCTAATTCACGTGTCTTTTTTTTCGCGTTATATTCTTGTTCATTATATTTTGAAGATAGGGGTAGGGGTGTAAAATAAATTCATACATGGGCTACATGCTGTGTAAAATAAATTCATTGTATATAAATTTTGACAAGAGAAAAATTCAATCTCAAGTAGAATTCGAATCTTCATCCCTGCGGTTAAGATGTCGCTTCTCCTATAATCGTGAAGATGTTGCCTCATCTTTTTTTACTAGCTGTTCTGTATTATTTGACATTAACACAATGCTAAACATTTTTTTCGCCCAGATTTATGTCTTTGAAAATGTTTGTACGAATAAAATAAATAAAAAACTAGTGACTCCATTGCGCTTCAACTCTGCGCTAGTATGAAGTGACCCTAAGGGTTTGGTCATGAACAGTGGTAATAAGGCTTAGTATTTCTATTTAGTATGTCTAAAATTTTATCCTGCTTTTTGCACTGTCTAAATTATCTAGTGGATACAAGCCTGACTGCAGAGCGTTAGGTCTTGGGTTTGATTCTAAATAATTATACTCTTTATTGTACACTAATATATCAAATTACAAAACATAATCTATACAGAAAAATATACAATAGGCGGCCTTATCCTTGCCTTATAGCGAACAGCGATTTCCTCCAGGTAACCTTAGGATGGACTAACAAACTGAACAAAAAAAAATGGGATTGACGGTGCATATACTATACATAACATACTTCTAGTGTTACCGAGTTTAATTATAAAATTCTTAGTACCTCGAAATTGCGTCCGATTGGTGGTTTTACTTCTGATGTGGTGTGTACCTAGTTGGCAGTGATAGCCTAGTGGTACGACCACTGGACTGCCAAGTCGAACGAACTTGAGTTCGAACCCAAGGCACGCACCTCTGACTTTTCGAATTCATGTGCGTATTAATAATTAATTATCACTCGCTTAAACGGTGAAGGAAAACATCGTGAGGAAACCTGCATACCTTAGAGATTTTTCTCGACGGTTTGTGAAGTCTGCCAATCCGCACTAGGCCAGCGTGGTGGACTATAGCCTAATCCCTCTCAATATGAGAGGAGACCCGTGCCCAGCAGTGGGACAGTATATGGGTTGATAATGAATATATATATTTTTAAAGACTTTTTGTTCAAACCGAACAATTGACAAGAACTTTTTGAACAAAAACTTCCCAATAGAAAAAAAATTACTTACAATGCTGTTCATTGAAATATTATAATGAAAATTGGCCAGGTAGCAAAGTCCTTGATTTGTTCTTGGAAACCCATTCTTTACCTCTGTTATATGAAGGAAAGTTTGTCTGTTAAGAGTTTATTTTCATGAGAATTTTCGTGGTTTTTCGGGAGAACATTAACCCCTAGAAATTAATTGGGAATATAATACCAAAATTAAAAGAACTAAAACTTTAAATTTACGGTTATTGTAAAATGCATATGTCAATATAATCTTCCAGTCTTGCCAGAATGGGCTGAATAACAGTATTTTATACGAAGCAACTACCATAAGACCTCCGCCACCCAATTTCTGGGTAATACCGATATCCTGAGGATAGACTGGTTGTCAGGCTTTTGGGCTTCTGACTACCACTAACAATTGTCATAGGTATTCATATGACAACCGAGACCGACGGCTTTACGTGTTCTTCGAGGCACGGAGGGGTCTAAATGTGTTGAGAAAGGTCATCCATCCACAGACTGACCGAGGCTAGCGCAACTTAACCTTGAAGATCGGTTGATCAGCTTAGTGATAACTTAGCCACGAGCCCCTTCCTTCCAATGCGCCCCTTTAAAAGTAAAATACTGGATTAATTTCTCGTTTTTTAAGTAAATATACTGCCTCATTAATTTAGTAGTCGTTGACGCGACTGCTACGGTAAAGGTTCTGGTTTCCATTCTCAAGTGGGGAAGTGTTTTTGGGATTTTCAGTAGCTGCTTGGAGTTTGGGTTTCTGTTCGATTAATGGCAAAAGGCTCACCGTATTACACGGGACCTAAACATACCGCCGAACATTGGATGTTAACCACGTCTGCCTTACCCTTTGGGGAATACAGGCGTCATAGTGTTATGTTTAAGTAAATGTTTCGCTGATCTGGCATGAAAAAAAAATGTACTCTGACAATCTTGAATTCTGACACAAGACGAAATACCAAACAACAAAACAACAGAAGGTTGCCAGTGCTCTATGAAAAAACGTTGTGTTGGCAGTGGGGGAGACTTTGACCCTTATACTGCCAACCCAGTTAGGTTGGCAGTATAAGGGTCAAAGTCTCCTGTAAAATGAAAGAGGTATTCCTCCAGATATTCCTCCTTCCAAATAGTTATTCCTCTTTCATTTTACAGGATAGGCAACGGGCAAGTGATACCCCTGGTGTCAAGTGTCCATAGGTAACGATAACCGCTTACCATCAGGTAGGCCGTATGCTTGTTTGCTTAGCTGCGGTATATCACAAAAAAAAACAATAGATTCAAGTCTTAAACTAAAAAAGTACGACGTATGACGGGTTGTTTTAATGTCTAGATAATGGTCAAGCTGCAATGACTGATGTTCAAAACGCCATTTTAGATATTGCCCTGCAATGTGTGTCAAATATGTGTGTCAAACGCCAAAAGTTTGGAGTGAGTTGGGAGTGTATTGCCTTGAATGGAGTTTCTTGCCAGTTCTTCTGCATATGACCCACTTTTTGGAACCGTGCAACTAGTTTTGACTTTTCAAAAGTGCTATTTTAATGGTCTAATTGAAATAAAACATTTGACTTTGACTTTGAATAGTTCTTAGAGGTCGTCAGTGCAAATGCTGGCTATCAAAGTAGAAATTTAGAAGTCTTTCAGAAATAAATATAAGATTTTTATCATTTACCGACTATACTGAATCATGTGCGAAATTCGCACACACTCAGCAAAAAGTGCTCGAACACCAAAATGGATTTCTGAAGAAAATTTATCAATATTAAATTGATACACGTCTCCTTATCCCATGACGCAGCGACAAAGAGGGTTATGAATTTTATCCCTTTGTGTGTATCGAGAACGGAAAATTGCTGAACGGTTTATGACAAATGAGATATCGTTTGATCTCTGCAGGAACCTATAATAAGGTTTCCCGTATGAAACTGACTATTTTCTTGATCTTATAGTTAAGTCCCTTTTCTTTTCGTAATGTCGGGCTCTTCGGCCAGGTGGCCAGCATACCGATTAAAACCACCACCACTTCAAACTTTTCGCATAGTGGTGGGACCACGGGAATCGCTCTCGCATGATTCGCGATCCCACCACGGACATCCAGTGTCGGACCCTTCTCGAAGCCCAAGTGCAATGTGCGACCGACGGCCCCGGACGGACCGCCCAATTGACAATTTAGCACACCCTGCCTTATCCTAATGCTAAGTAGACGTAGCTATAGTATTAATATATATTACTAGCTGCCCCAGCAAACGTTGTTTTGCCATAAAAAAAAAATTTAGGGCTATGAAAAATAGATGTTGGCCTATTCTCAGACCTCCCCGATAAGCACAAAAAATTTCATCAAAATCGGTCAAGCCGTTTCGGAGGAGTATGGCAACGAAAACTGTGACACGAGAATTTTATATATAAGATTATGTATTTTTTTTTTTAAAGCAAACCTATCAGAAATATTGCCTCGAGCCGTGGAATTATGGCAAGAACTCAAATTGTTCATAATTTACCTTTAAGCAAAGCTTGATAACTGAAACATTGTACGTATTATTACCGGTTACATAAAGATTTTATTAGGTTAAGATAACTGTGCAATGGCGTTGACTGTCTCATAAAATAGGAGGGGAGAGACTGTTTTAATATACGGCAGAGAATAAGGAGTCTGGTTTTATCTTTTGCCTTATAATTTCGGTTTAAGTGGAAATTCTAAGCTTAGGGCATGAATCTTGGGTCACAATAAACTTCAAGCTATACGGACGGTATTCCGTACTAAAGATGTTTTTTGTCAAGCAAATGTTAAGTTTGACGTGGTGTTGTGAAAAATTTTGATTTAATTATTTTACTTAAATAAAGAACTGCTCTTTTTTAATAGTCAATGGTTGCTCATCATTAAAATAAGAGAAGTGAGTTAACCTTTTTTATGAGATTGCACCGCAAAAGCCTTAAAACGGGATAAAATGGATGAGCAGAAGAAGAGAGGCCACTGCCCTGAAGTGGGACAATAATAATACCTAGTGGTCCCGCGGTAGTAGAAATGCGACCTTTGAATGTTTAAGTTAAGTTTGAATGTTACTTATAGTTTCTTTTTGTTAAAGTCTATTAAAAAAGCAATTGACGTATTCACACGTCATTAGGTGTTTCTATTTGACATTGACAGCCCAAATATAAATAATGAATATTTTATTGAATTTAGGTGTTTAAAGGATTTATTAAACATAAGTTTTGGCTTTCTGCACTAATTATTCGTATTAAACTTTAACTAGGTATACCAAATCGCTCACTCACTCCGCCGTGTGCGCAATATGGGGTACAAAATTTTCCGCTTTACGTATCTAGATGATAATTTTGTAAAACAAAAATGTTTTTTCAGCGAAAATATCAACACAAAACTTATAAAATCACCTGTGTCCGTTACTTAAATTAAACCTATACGACATTATTTTGTAGCTTTCGTAAGTTACAGACTTCATTAGGATGAACGAGCATGGGTGACAGATATTTGAACACATTAAATAATGATTAAGGGACAATTTGCCCTTAATTTCTCATTAGACCTAACATTCTTTGTCCAAACTATTTGATTCTGGAAGCTTTAATGAAACGAAATTCCTCTTTAAGAGTAGTTCACGAGTAATACGTAAATAAGATACACGTATTTGATGTAGGATAGATACCCAGATTACGACTGCTTATGTACAGTCGCTAGAAATATAGCTCAATTTAATCTTAATACCATCAAAGCAATGAAAACGTAGATTTATTAAAAATACTAAATTAAATTGGTTTTTATAAAAACCATTTATCTACTTACAGACACTAATGAAATCTCGAGTTTAAAACTCCTTGGTTACTCTAAAATAATAGTTTTTGACAATGAAATTTTGATACATTAATAATTATAAAAGCAGTGTAAAATCTATTTATAGATTAATTATTTACTAAAACATAATATTAAACGACTATGTAGGATATTTTCTATCCACCTCAATAAGCGAATGTTTTGCCTAAGGAGGAATAGTAAACCTTCTTTATATAATCGGTTTTGGCAAAGTCTGGCCGAAAAGAATTTGCCAAAAAAAAAGCTAGACGGCTGAAATTGTTTAAATGTTCTTTATTCAAAACATTTAACGAATGGCGGGAGCCTCGGGCTGCTTAAGAAAAATGAGAGTTACAATCGTGTGTTTCGTTTGAATTGAACGTTTTGGTACATCCAGGCGAAAGCGGATTTCAGGGTAAGTACTCTTTTGAAATCTTTGTGTTAAGTATTTAGTATTATGAGTAGGTATTATTTCTCCTTAGACCACCGTTGGTTGCTACTGTTGGTGCGAGAGCGGTGCTACCGTAAAACTGCATTACGCAATAAAATTATGTAGTTTTAAAATAATATAGCATTGACACCATTGACATCACTTAGCCGCCATGCATATTTGCATGGATCATTGAAATTACTTGAGTATTAGTTTTTCTACACTGTGACTTAGGTACCCATAAGAGTGAATAACTACAATCCATATTTTAAAAGCGATCATGATTCTCTGAGTTTATTTCGGTGTTTCTTCTAATTTTGATCTTTAGATGATTTGCGACGTCATCATAAATAATTAAGTAGGTTTAAATAAAAAATTACATTGTCATTGATTTGTAAGAGTGTCTTTAAAAGATCTATTTACAGAAGTAAATATAATTTATCAAAGATCTTATTAATCTAACAAGGTATTATTGCCTGAAGATGTGGGTAGAAGTCTAATTCTTACCGCTAACTTTTTTAGGAGGGTCTATGTTGCCTCAGATATTGAACATAACTTGAAGAACTATATTTTCTGATTATTTAGATATCGTCCACGTCAATTAGTAATTCTGATAGAGTGGACGATTTCCAAATAATATAAATAATCGATCGATATCCAAATAAGATATTTGACTTTTTAGCTACTCGACAACTATTTATACATATATGAACATCAACTAATGTACAAGTATTTGGGCACCCGGCATTTTTGTCAGCTTGGTTCGAGCTGGACCCTACGTGTGTACGTGTTATTGCGATTATTTTGCGATTGAGAGGAAGGGATATCAATATACACATCAAATAGCACCATCCCTTTCCCACAATCTAAGTGATACGGACGCTCTGGTGTAATTTTTCTTAACTTATTTTTTCTTAAGCGATGGAGACGTAGCTTCTTCGCTATCGAAAGTAGTTTTAGTCAATCGCAAACGGGATAAAACCTTTCATTTTTGCCCGTATTTATCGTATTGACTTCCTGCCACGGAATATCAGTGTGTCAATTATTGTCAACTAATCATTTTTTTCGACAGCACTAAGTATATTAATAATAATAATATAATAATATTTTTGGGACATTTTTACACAACACCCTCTAGTCCCAAACTAAGCAGAGCTTGTACTATGGGTACTAGACAATGGATATAATACTTATATACTTTTTTTTTGTAAATACATACTTATAATACATAATAAACACCCAGACAAACACAAATACTCATGTTTTATCCACACAAATATTTGTGTTCTGTGAGAATCGAACCCAAGACCCCATGATCAGCAGTCAGGCACTCGAACCGCTAGACCACAGAGGTCGTCGTATTATAAGTAACCTAAGATTATTTTGTTCAAATCTAACAGGTAGTTTTGATGCTAATGCGAGTTACACTGAGCGGCACTCGCACGCTAAATCAATTTTGGCGATCTTGCTGTAAGCGGCATTTTTGTACAAGAACCTTTATTTTTTTATGATACTTGGGATATTTTCCATACACCAGTTCCAAACTAAGCAGAGCTTGTACTGTTGGTACAAGACAACGGATATAAAACTTATATAGGTACTTTTTTGTAAATACGTATTTAGAATACATAAGAAACGCAGAAACAAACAAAAACGCTTATATTGATCACAATATATTTATTTATGTATACACAGAGGTCATAACATACCATCACGCCTGTATTTCCCGAAGGGTTAGGCAGTGGTATACATCCGCAGTTCGCCGTATGTTTAGGTCCCATCTAATAAGGGGCGACCCTATTGACATTAAGTCCAAACTCCAAGCTGCTAAGATTTTAAAATAACTTTAAAATCTTATCATGGAAAATGCTAAAAAATAATGCAATATAGCGTAGGAAAAATTCGACCACGGGCAGGATTCGAACCTTCGTCTTTTGGTTAGGTACACCAGACACTATGACCGCTAAGCCACCGCGAGTCCCACCCGCTATGCCGAATTTTGCCTTCACATTCAGAATTTACGTCTTTATGGTGGCGTCAGTAACACCTATTGAAAATAGTATTATTTATTATTATTAATAATTTACGACCTCTGTGATTTAGCGGTTCGAGTGCCGGACTGCTGATCATGGGGTCGTGGGTTCGATTCCCACAGGACACAAATATTTGTGTGGTTATAACATGAGTATTTGTGTTTGTCTGGGTGTTTCTTATGTATTATAAGTATGTATTTACAAAAAAAAAGTATATAAGTATTATATCCATTGTCTAGTACCCATAGTAAAAGCTCTGCTTAGTTTGGGACTAGATGGTGTTGTGTAAAATGTCCCAAAAATATTATTATATTAAATATTATATCCAAGCTGCTACTGAGAATTTCATAGAAAAACCCCCACATCAACCTGGGAATCGAACCACGGACCACTAGCGTAGCGACCACTACACTAACGAGGTAGTTTAACCACAGAGGTCGTCAACTTGCAACAACTGCATTGAAGAGGACGCGAGTTACAATTTTAAGGCTGCACTTTTACTTTCCTTCGGTCTCGTAAAATGTGAGAGTACGTACAGCTTACTGTTATGGCCACTACCATCCCCTCGGGAAATAATGGAGTGTGTACTCTAAACTAGAAAATATTATAGTAAAATGTGAAAAGAGCTTCACATTCTAAAATTTACAACATTTCTCAATGGATTTAGTTGGAAATGTAAATTAAATTACTTTTCACGTTGATGACTCTTTTAGCCCGATAAAATTAAGCTTCGTTTGCATAACGCATTTAAGGATTGAACATAATATATCAAATTAAAACTCCTCCGTGCTTACGAGTGCCAAGGTGGCCAGTGCTCCACGAGAAAACGTTGTATTGGCAGTAGGGGGACTTTGACCCTTACATTGCCAACCCAACTATTCTTCTTTCATTTTACAGAGTCGGCAACGCACAAGTGTTACTTCTGGTGTTGAAAGCGTCTATAGGCTACGGTAACCGCTTACCTACTATCAGGTAGGTCGTATGTTTGTTTGCCACGTTAGTAGTATAAAAAAAGACAATCGTTAGTGGTAGTCGGATGCCCTCACAGCCAGGTCATCCTTATTACCTTATTACTTTTTACTTCCTAGAAGCTGGGTTGCTGTAAGCACTTTGTTATTAAATACTGATATTCAGGCGCATCTGGTTAGACTGGAAGCCGACCCCAACATAATTTGAATAACGCTACGATAAGGATAATCTCTTCATCGAAGCACGGGTCTCAATGTGTAATAAAGAAAGGTTACCCGTCCACAGATTGACCGCGGCTAGCGCAGCTTAACCTCGTAGATCAATTTGATCAGCGTAGTATCACTTAGCCACGAGCCGGTTGTGGATAATATCATCATCAACCCATATACTGTCCCACTGCTGGGCACGGGTCTCCTCTCACAGAATGAGAGGGATCAGGCTACTTATAGTCCACCACGCTGGCCTAGTGCGGGTTGGCAGACTTCACAAACCGTCGAGAAAAATCTCTAAGGTATGCAGGTTTCCTCACGATGTTTTCCTTCACCGTTCAAGCGAGTGATAATTAACTATTAATACGCACATGAATTCGAAAAGTCAGAGGTGCGTGCTTTAGATTCGAACTCGAGACCTTCGACTTGGCAGTTCAATGGTCATACCACTGCTTCTGTTATGTGGATAATATATACTACGTAAAAATAAATGTAAAAGCTTTTATGCACTTAGTTTGCAAATAAATGTTTGAGTTTGAGTAATTTGAGTTCGGATAACATTATAATTATTTTACAGACTTTTATATCCAATTTATTGTAAGTTATTAGACTCAGTTCTGAAATTTGGCTTAAATTAATTATGATAGTCTAGATTTAAGTCCAATTAACGGATTAATTATCCGCTTTTAATACTCGACTATCAACTACTCCCGCTGCAGACGCCCAATTAGCACTCGCCGATCGGTCAAATTAAATAGTAAACGCTTTTATTTAATGAATTCTGACTTATCGGAGGTATTTGGTATCGGAGGTGGAATATACGGCCGAGCTAGGGCACCATTCATTCATTACCTGTGACACGTACTTCAAAAAAGTAAAACAAAAGCCTAGGTTGGTTACATATCGCCCGCTTAAGTCAATAGTATTAGACCATTTCTTAAGAGATCTTGAAGCTATCCCCTGGGATTGGATCTGTGATATGCCTGATGTCAATCAGATGGTGAAAACTTTTAATGAGGAAGTATTGCGCTTATTTAATTTTCACGCTCCTGTTACGAGTAAAGTGTTTCGGACACGCCCAACTCCGTGGATCACTGACAATATTCGCCTCATGATCAGACTGCGTAATGAAGCTCAAACTAAGTACCACAAAACAAAGTCGGACAGTCACAAAATATACTATTTAGATTTAAAAAAAGTTGCTACCGCAGGTCTGTTTAACGAAAAAAAAGCATTTTTTGAAAAAAATATTAACGAACATTTAAATGATTCTAAGGCACTGTGGAATAATATGAAAACACATATTCTCCCGGTGAGTAAAGATAATGAACTACCTGCTCATTTTAACAGTCCCGACGTCATTAATCAGGCATTCTTGAATGTTCCTGGGAACTGTGACGTCAGTATTTCGCATCTTACTTTCTTCGAATTCCATCGACATGTCCCTGCCACTTTGGTCTTAAAACCGGTCGGGAAAGATACGGTAGCTAAAATTTTAAAGGAAATAAAAACTAACGCACAGGGGATTGATGGGATTACGATAGATATGATAATGCTCACACTACCTGAGTCCTTGCAAGCAGTAACTGCCATCGTGAATAGATCCATTGAAACCCAAACGTTTCCTGATCAATGGAAGACTGCGACTGTCCGACCTATCCCAAAAAACAGCAACCCTAGAGATATTAAGGATTTGCGCCCGATAAGCATATTGCCCTGCTTGTCGAAGGTGTTAGAACGGGTGGTATGCGTACAGGTCGTAGAATACTTGGAGTCCAATAAAATTCTACCATCACGCCAATCGGGATTCAGGAAAGGCAGAGGGACTGCTACGGCTCTGGCAGACGTGGTAGGTAATATCCTGGAGGCTCGAGACAGTGGCATGGGCTCGATACTCACACTTCTAGAGCTTTTGATGCTATAAATTCCACTTTGCTATTATCAAAGCTAGCATATTATGGTTTTGATGCAAAAACCATAAGATGGTTTCATAGCTACTTGTCCGGAAGAACTCAGTATGTTGAGATACGTAAAGAGGGCGATCTTTTAAAGACATTCTCTACTAGCCGCGTGACAAGAGGTGTACCTCAGGGCTCAATTCTAGGACCGCTCCTTTTCATCCTCTACAGCGCAGACATAACGAAATGTTTCCACAACTGTCAATTTTACATGTATGCTGATGACATTCAATTATCTTTTTCATTTAAAAGCGAATATACCAGCTTGGCAGTATTTAAAATTAATGAAGATCTCCAGAGGGTGGTTTCATGGTCAGAGAGTAATTGTCTGATGCTAAACCCGCTAAAATCGAAGTTTATGGTAATGGGTAGCAGGAAACAGGTCAGTGAAATACTCTCAAAAAATCCAGAGATTCAATTAAAAGGGCAGCAAATTGAGAGAATAGAACGTGTATGTAACTTGGGTCTGACCATGGACCCCGAACTACGTTTTGAACCACATATTAACAATATCCTGAGGAAGTGTTTCTATAGACTGAAAACGCTGTATAAGGTCCGAGACAACTTAAGCGTCCCTATACGCAAAAGATTAGTAGATAGTTTAGTGCTATCTAACCTTAATTACTGCGACATTGTCTATGGCCCATGTCTGTTATCAAGGACCGAACGCCTGGTCCAACGTATCCAAAACGCATGTGCTCGCTTTTGTTTTGGAATACCTCGTAGATCACATGTTACGCCGTATCTTAACAGACACCATATATTAAAAATGGCGGCCAGGAGGAAACTGCACCTAGCAAGTTTACTGTTCGGTGTGATTAAATCTACACAGCCCGAATATCTTTACGAGAAACTAAATTGGAGACATCACCATTACAAATACTCGACTCGGCCTTCGGTGAACCCGCTGAGTGTGCCCAAGTACCGAACGACGGCATTCCGAGGATGCTTCAGGTATGCCGCCACACGCTGGAATGATCTCCCACCACCCATCCGAGACCTAAAAACAGTGAATACATTTAAAAATAAATTAAAAGAACACATTTCATTTACAAAGAAACGCACAACATTAATAAATTACATAAATAATACCATACCTGATGTTTATGGCCTAATGTACACATCCAGCGGCGATTGGCGTCCCGCGTCCCACTTTCGAGAACACTGCTTTGTTTGGGCTTCTGTTGAGTTTGGTCGGTTATAATAATATGATTGTAGCATAAACCGACAGGATACCAGGTTCATTCTTATATGGATAGACATTGCTCGTGCGGCAGTCTAATCCAACTTCTAAAATTTATAGTTGCCATTTTAATGGTGATGAGTAAAAAAAATATTTCGCGTTGTGTCATGCGCTCGCAACGTACCGCGGCGCGATCGGTTCTGAGAATTTTAGATCGAGTCTACGTGATTACTGATTGATATGCCTATTTATCCACGTATCTACAGCTATGCGAGTCATTCATCATAACTGATTACACACACTACACTACTGACTTTATATTACATTATTTTCAGGTACACTAAGAATTATTTACTTATTAATTATAATAATACTTATTACTTTTATTAAATACTCCACAGCCAAAAGGAATAACTTAAATAATAAGTTGACGGTTGACAGCGAACCGCGCGCACGCATATTACTCGTTGCCCGTACTACCGCTCGTGACTTAGATTTCACGTTTATTCAACTTTTGTGATTTTTACGCTTCGACCATGTTTACGTGCAAGAGATGTGATGTGGAAGCGACTGATGGAGTCCTGTGTTCCGTCTGTGAGGGTCAGTTTGACTTTCCATGTGCTGGGATCAAGGAGGCTGGTTGGAGAAAGCTCGGGGATCGGAAACTTACCTGGAAGTGCAGTGATTGCAAAGCTTTATCAATAAGCCCCCGACCTACCTCTTCGAAGTCCGCAGCGACAGATATCGACAGCGTTATAACCGAACTTAAACGCTTATCAACTCAAATGGAATCATTACCCATCATAATGGCGAGTTTAAAATTAATTAACGATGAGTTAGCTGAACTTAAAACTATGCGAACAGAATTTTCGGATGTGAAGTCTTCTATTTCGGATATGAAAAGCTCAATTGAATTTGTTCATAGCTCGGTTAGTGACCTCACAATTAAAGTGACCGGATTGGAACGGGACATTGAAGACCTGAGAAAAACAAAAGATGACATTTTGTGTCTGCAGGAACGTTGTAGGAAACTGGAACTTCTTTGCCGGGAAACAGAACAGCGATCTAGGATGAACAACATTGAGATCAAGGGTGTACCCGTGTCTAATTCTGAGGATCTGTTTAATATTGTTTCCAGGATCGGAAATAAAATTAATTGCCCAATACCCAAAGATAAAATAAACTATATAGCAAGAATTCCGATGAGAAATGACAGCCATATAAAAACAATAATATGTTCGATTCACAATAATTATCTGAAAGACGACTTTATAGCTGCCGCTAGAAGCTTCAAGACATTGAGTGCAGCTGATTTGGGACTTCAAGGCGAAAATAAAATTTATATAAATGATCATCTGACGCTAGACAATAAAACATTACTAAATAAAACTAAGATTTTAGCTAAAGAACGCGGGTATGACTATGTGTGGGTCAGAAATTGTAAAATATTTATTCGTAAAAACAATACCTCGCCTAAATACCAGATAAAATCTGAACTAGACTTAAAGAAGTTTTTTTAAATAACAAACTAGGTCGAGTTATCGTCACTTTGCTGTTAAATATTGTCGCGACCATCTCATTAAGTAATAACCCAGGTACCTGTTTTTTGCAAGCATTCCATTCTCGCCTGCCTATTGTTGTTTTATTGCTCGGTGTCACCTATTCATTGGCCATAGCTTATTGCAATTTTAAACATTATTTACTTATTAGTAAAGATGGGATTTGCTCATTCTTAATGAATTGTCAATATAATATAATTCACAACTTAAATAATAATGGCTCCGGCTCTTTCAACTATATTTGGCTTTACAGTTGCATTACATATTTTAACTTATCTTGTTTACACCTTCTTTTGGACAAACTTTTTATTATATTTTATGAACCTTACTTATGGAAAGCATATGGGAATGTACCTTATATTATTCTATTTGTTATCGTTTTGATTTTAATCGTGTATTATGGCGCCGATTAGCATATTTTACCAAAATGTTCGGGGACTACGGACAAAGACTAATATTTTTTACAGAAATGTGTGTGTTAACTCATTTGATGTGATTTGCTTAGTGGAGACGTGGCTCATGGAGGGTATATCGGATAGTGAACTTTTTGATGATAGATACTTGGTTTGGAGACGTGACCGAAATTATTTACTTACGAACCAAGCTATGGGTGGAGGAGTTCTAATAGCTGTGCGTCGTGAACTTATAGCCGAGGTCCGCAACGAATGGTGTTCGTCCGCTGAAGATATGTGGGTAACCCTAACTTTGTGTAAATCCAAACCCAGCGTATCTTATAAAATGCACATCTGTGTGGTTTATATTTGTAATCAGCAGAGTGGCAACTCCTTAATGTCACAGTTGAATAACTTTTCTAATAACCTAACAGAAATTATTTTAAAAAACCCTACAGACAAGTTTATTATATTAGGGGATTTCAACCAATCTAATATTCATTGGCAAACTGCATTAGATGGTGATTATTTATGTCCTAGTAACTTAAATGGTCTTATTCAAACAAATTTTTGTGATAATCTCACTACCTGCAATTTATTTCAATATAACTGTCACCCAAATGTTAATGATAGAATACTTGATCTTGTTTTGTCCAATAATGAAGTTGCAGTCACTCGCAGCCATGACCCTTTAGTACAGGAAGATCCCCATCATCGGGCACTCTGTGTCACGGCTGATTTTGTACAGCTCCATCTATTACACTCTCGCCCTAGAGTTAAATTTATCTATGCTCAAGGGGATTATGATAGCATTGTGAAGGAAATGAATAATATTGACTGGTCATTACAATTAGGATGTAGACCTCTTGAGGATGCGGTTAGTTACTTTTACGATGTCATAAATAAACTACAAAACATGTACATACCATGTAAAACAGTGGTCCCACGGTATAAGTATCCTGCATGGTATAAAAGCCCTCTTATTAAAATTATTAGGGAAAAGGCTAAATTTCATTCTAGATATAAACGATACGGAAATACTTTTGATTACCTCTCATTCATTACTTTGCGTCAACGAGCCAAAGACCTTGAGAAGGATATGTTCGATAACTATATCACAAGTATTGAATCAGCCATTTCTAAAAATCCTAGAACATTTTGGCAGTATGTTAAATCTAAACATTTAACTAACGCCTATCCTTCGGTGCTTAGACTTGGTGAAAAACTATCCAATAACGGTGAAGATATATGTAATATGTTTAGTGACTACTTCTTATCCAACTTTCATGAAAGACAGAACAGTGATGGTTTTTCTTCTGGTATGGATAATTATAGTGCTGAGCCCATATCTGATATATGTTCAGTTAATGTTCAGGAAGAGGAAGTACATAGATTATTGAAGCAGGTAGACTTAAACAAAACAGCTGGTCCAGACAACATTCCACCTATTTTTATTTCTAAGTGTGCTAAGTGCTTATTTATCCCTTTGTCTATATTATTCAAACGGTCCTTTTTACTAGGAGAGGTGCCTATGATTTGGAAGTCAGCGTATATAACGCCGATCCATAAAAAGGGACCTAGAGACTTGATAGAAAACTACAGACCAATTTCAAAACTATGTGTGTTTGCTAAAATTCTAGAAAAAATTGTACACAAACAACTTTCCGCGGCGTTAAAATTAAGCTTTTCTGAAAATCAACATGGATTCTTAAAAGGTCGTTCAACTACATCTAATTTGGTAATTTGTAGTGATTTTATTTCAGAATATATGTCTAGGAGGTCCCAGGTCGACGTTATATATACTGACTTCAGTAAATGTTTTGATCGTATAGATCACATGCTTTTATTGCGTAAACTTTTGCTAATTGGCATCAGAGGAAACCTGTACAGATGGTTCACTTCATATGTGCAAAATAGATGCCAGACCGTAGTTCTCAATGGTTACGTCTCCAGGGCAGTAGTAATACCTTCGGGAGTCCCGCAAGGATCCTTATTGGGACCACTTTTATTTAACATTTTCATAAATGACGTCGCCACCTGTTTTCATAGTTCTAAAATTCTCCTATATGCGGATGATATGAAGGTCCTGCGACACATCACATCCAACGATGATGCTTTCTCTCTACAAGAGGATTTAGACCGGTTTCAAAGTTACTGCATTAAAAATAAGCTTGGCTTAAATGTTTCCAAATGTTACATCTGTTCATTTACACGTAAACCGAAACCCATTATATTTGATTATAAACTATCACATGCCACAATAGCCAGAGTGAGTGTCATTAAGGATCTTGGGGTGATATTCGACTCGAAGCTTTTATTTGATTCACATATAAACGAGATTATAAATAAAGCGTCAAAAGCATTAGGATTTATATTTAGAATTTCCTCCGATTTTAAAAATATTAAAACAATAAAAATTCTATACTGTACTTTCGTACGTAGTCACCTAGAATATGCTTCTCAAATTTGGAATCCGAATTATAATATATATATTGATCGCCTTGAAGGTATTCAGAGAAGATTCTTAAGGTACATTCAATATCGCTCGAGTACGTATTTACCGAACTATTTAACCCGTTGTAGAAAATTTCACATACTCCCGTTATATGAACGAAGAAATATTGCTGATTTAACGTTCTTACATGGTGTGATGAATGGTTTGATTGACGTTCCGGAGCTAGTTGCCAAGATTGGCCTACGCGTTCCCTCTGCATTTCTGCGTAAACCAGATCTTCTTCATGTGCCTGTGGTTAGAACTACCTACCGACAAAACTCATACATTGTTAGATCCTGTCGCACGTTTAACGGACGGTGTCGGAGACTCGACTTAGACATATTTGGTATAAGCACCCGTAAATTAAAACAAATTGTAGGTGGAAGCTTTTTCTTATCAGAATTGTAAGGAAGCTGTGTCTATACCTATTATATTAAAAATATTTTTATATAACTATAAAAAAAAAAGTCAAGTGGATGCGAGTTGGTTAGGTATGCATTAAATTATGTATAAAGCTGTTTTCTGTCTTAGTCATATTCGTTTACACTACTGATTATCTGTGAAAACTTGTAATTGGCCGTATTCTGTTATACAATGTGCATTTGATTGTTAGCTGTAAGTTTTCCTAAAATAATAAAATAAAATAAAATAAATAAGCCTAAATAATTCAGTTCATATCATATTTAATTACCATTTTGAATTAAACTGTTTTAAGCAAATATTGTATAATTAAATAGTTGATAAGCAATAAAAAAAAACAATAAAAAAATTGTTAATGCCACCGCTGAGTGACGTCACACGTCATCTAGGCCCCACTGAAAATCAGCGCTGCAGCGATTTAATGCGCTGCCGCATCATGCTGAGTGGGGACCTTATTGTGATGAACAACGGCGACGTACAGTACCTTCATTTATTTTGTTATTTCTTCTCTTCTTTGTATGTAGTACTAGTCGCTGTTTTTATGACAATAAAATCTTTCTTTCTTTCTTTCTTTCTTTCTTTCTTTCTATTTGAGAAAATATTAGATCAAAGGAAATCGGCTATCTCAGGTCAAATCTATCCAAAACTGACAGTTTTTCTCAATTGAAAATGAACCTTACAGCTTTGTATTAAAGTTGAAAATATATCAAAGAATTTTACCACCTACGAACTACCTCATTGATATAATTCATACCACACCTGTATTCCCGGAAGGGATAGACAGAGATGTACTAATTATTGTATACCCACAGTTTAAGTATTATTATTTAAGTATTATTGTTTTTTGGTTTTTGAACTGGCTTACCATCCTTGAGCCACTAGGGTCTGGTTGAATACTAGCACCAGGCATTCCGTTGGTCATATGCTGAACCAGCGCTGTTTCAGCGCAATTGTGCGGCATACAATTTACAATGTACATATTTATAGTTTGAATTAAACGATTTTTCATTCTTCCTTTTCTTCTATTGCTATTAAATGGACACAAATTCAAACTCCGAGCTGCTACTGAGACTTCAGTATGAATTTTAATATAGCTATATAGAGTGATTTTTAATCACTTTATACTAAAATGTATTCAAAAGGAACGATGTTTCGGGTGTCCAATGACACAGCATGTCTCGAAATAACCGTTCTTTTGTTTTTCATTAGGTTTCTGCGTATACAGAGCGTAAAAAACAGTAGAGACGTTTTATGGCCATCACACATGGCCCTAATCGAAACAATCCCGATCAAAGTTTTTACAACGTAACTAAACAAAGATAGGCAAACTTTGCACGTCCAGACTTTTTGTAATCATAGTAGCAGTGTACGGGTTTGTTATTTAGTTTCAGAGTTCGGTATACGCTAACCTTTTTGGTGTAGGGAAATCATTTTTTTATTTTTTTGCCTTCCTCCGAGCTGTTTTCCCAACTATGTTGGGGTCGACTTCCAGTATAACCTCATGCGACTGAATATCAGTATTTTACACGAAGCGACTGCAACCAATTTCTAGGTAATACCGATCCTGAGGATAGACTGGTTGCCAGGCTTTTTCGGCTTCTGACTACAACTTTTTGGATTCTTGGTCTCAATTACTACTTAACTGGTGCCACTAACTACAGGACCAAAAGCAAGTCGTTCGTTTGATTAAATCACAACCCTATCGTTTTCTATGTTGGAATCTGCTTTCAGTTTAACCAGACGCGGTTAATTATCAGTACTTAACACGAAGTGACTATGATCCATAAAGCAATTCCTGTATTATATCGGTGTTTTGCAAGTATAGTGCATGACTGAGAGATTTTCTCGACTGCGTGTGAAGTATGCCAACACGCATTAGGCCAGCGTGGTGGACTAAAGCTCAATCCATTCTCATTCTGAGAGAAGACCCATGCCCAGCAGTGGAACAGTATATGGGTTGATGATGAAGGATATAATGGTTGTCAGGCTTTTCGGGCATCTGAATATCACTAACGACTATCATAGGAGTTTCTATGATCGCCACTGATTAACGTTCTCTCTGAAGCACGTTGGATCGATGTACAGACCCCAGCTGCAGGTCAAGCTATTCAAAACTGTCAAATTATCCCAATTGAATATGAACCTTATGGTTTTGTATTATAGTTAAAAATCAATCAAAGAAATTTGACAGATTGTTGTAGCTTGACGTGCTGGCCCCTGTACAAGAAGAATCCTGATAAACCGCAGCAGTTGCAGCTTACTTTTGCAGGTCGATTGATTAACAAAATGACGTAGTCCCCTTCCAGTGTTCATCATCAACCCATATACTGTCCCACTGCTGGGCACGGGTCTCCTCTCATATTGAGAGGGATTAGGCTATAGTCCACCACGCTAGCCTAGTGCGGGTTGGCAGACGTTGGCAGACTTCACAAACCGTCGAGAAAAATCTCTAAGGCATGCAGGTTTCCTCACGATGTTTTCCTTCCCGTTTAAGCGAGTGATAATTAATTATTAATACGCACATGAATTCGAAAAGTCAGAGGTGCGTGCCTTGGGTTCGAACTCGAGACCTTCGACTTGGCAGTCCAATGGTCATACCACTAGGCTATCACTGCGCTTCCAGTGTTAATAATGAAAAAAAAATAAAGCATGCGGGACTCTCTAGAAAGAAACTCGATGTGTGCCTGACAGAAATTAGTTTATGTATAACATAGGTATATGTTTATGTATATAACGATGAGATTAGTCTTTGATGTGCTTTCCTAGTACCTACTTTACTACGGGGCAAGTGAATAATACCTAATAATATAACAATTCCGTGTACACAACGCCAGATCTTGTACAGAATGTAAACAAGAACGCTCAAATGGTTAAGCAATTTTGATAGCCATTGTGTCAAACGCCAATTTCAGTAAAAGTTTTTAAAGCATATTGTGCCGGTGAGTTTTTTAGTGTTATAATTACAATACTATGCTGATCAACCGATCTGAAAGGTTAAGCTGCACAAGCCGCGGTCAGTCTGCGTATGTGTGACTATACTTAACACACCGAGACCCCTCCGTGCCTCGGAGAGCATGTAAATCCGTCAGTTTTCCGTCAGCCCAAAAAGCCTGACAACCAGTCTATCCTCAGGATATCGGTAATGCTCAGAAATTGGGTGGCGGAGGTCTGATGGTAGTCGCTTCGTGTAGTGATCATTTCGCGTTGATCGCGTTCTTATTCGCTTTCATTCAGATTTATATAATTATAATAATAATATAATAATATTTTTGGAACATTTTACACAACACCATCTAGTCCCAAACTAAGCAGAGCTTGTACTATGGGTACTAAACAATGGATATAATACATATATACTTTTTTTTTTGTAAATACATAGGAAACACCCAGACAAACACAAATACTCATGTTTTATCCACACAAATATTTGCGTCCTGTGGGAACCGAACCCACGACCCCATGATCAGCAGTCTCGAACCGCTAGACCACAGAGGTCGTCATTATCAATTATCAATTACCTACTAATTATGTGTTTTAATAATGAATGTGTAAATTAATGTAAATTGATTAAAAATATGTACTTACAACTTAAATTTGCATGCCGATGTTACGGCGGAACGTGCAGCACTAATATTACTTTTTCATAACAACTTTTAAACCATGTTTCTCGTAAATAAATATTCTTATTCTTTCTATTAGGACTTAGTGGATCTTAACTTTTAGTTAAGATTTAAAGCGAAATCCTATAATTTTAAAAAATCTTTCCATTACTATTTCTTGGTCGTGCAATACCAGTTCCAGGATGCCTGGTAACCCTGAGTATTGATCTATCTATTTTTTATTATTATTACTTCAGCTGCCTGCACTTTCGATAATGGAAACGAAATCTACAATCATCATCATCATCATCATCATCATCATCATCATCATATCAGCCACAGGAAGTCCACTACTGTACAAAGGCCTCCCCCATAGACTTCCACAAGGACCGTTTACAAGCCGTCTGCATCCAACGACTTCCAGCGACCTTTACCAGGTCGTCCGTCCATCTCTTTGGAGGCCATCCCACGCTGCGCTTTCCGGTGCGTGGTCTCCACTCGAGAACCTTTTTGCCCCAGCGGCCATCAGTTCTACGAGCTATGTGCCCCGCCCATTGCCACTTAAGCTTGCTAAGTCTTTCAGCTATGTCGGTAACTTTTTAAATCTACAATACCAAAAATTTATCGGTCACTCTAACAACATAAGATTTTAATAGCACTTTTAGCAGAATAGCATTTTGTGAGTAAATATCTCTCTAGGTACACATATTTGGCTCCTAGAATACTTTTCGATTCTATCATTACTAATGCAAACCTCGATTTGTTTTATATTTGCTTAGCTAAGCGATGTCTTATTGTTGGTCTGAGAAATATATTTTCATGTATGTTTTAGTCTCAACATGTCTAGTCAGGGCCGGATTTCAAGGTGTGGTGGCCCTGGGACAACCAAAAACTGATGGCCCCCAACATTTTTGGTACGTAAAATAAAATCGTATTGTGGGGGCCCCTTCCTTATGGAAAAATCTAAATTATTAATACTGTAACGTTGGGTAACTGATAGAACCATGGAGGCCTAATCCTTCTCATTCTGAGAGAGATGCGTGCCCAGCAGTGGGACAGTATCTATTGGTTGATGATGATGATAATTAATTTAGAGTTATTCTTGCTTCTGCTACATATATTGCTACAGAATAAAGAAAGAAATTCAATGAAACCCTTAAAATAGTACTTTTGAAAAATCAAAACTAGTTTCAAGGTTTCAAAAAGTGGGTCTCATGGAGAAAAAGCGGCAAGAAATGTAATCTATAGACACTCCTTTAAAAAAAGTAATGATATTGATACAGTGTTATTCTTGGTTTACAATTATGTTCTGAATACTTTCTTGAGAACAATGCAGTTTGATGTGTACAATAATAATTAATCCTGTATAATAATTAAACAGAGAAAGATTGCCATTGACAGTAAGAGCTCCGACAGACGGCACCCGTTCACGGGCATGACGTGTGTATAGGCGCCGAGGACTCAACGTTGTAAAACGATCCAACACACAACGCCACCATCAGCAGGACATTTTAGTGAGCATGACAAGCTCAGACCGCTTAATGTTTTAAAGTTATAGTTCCACGTAAAGTCTATACTCGTATCTGAATGTTAGCTTAAAAAATTGCTTTCTTATTTACTTTTATCGTCTTCCAATCCGAAGAGGCACTAGATTTTCTTTTATTCATAAAGGTTTTCTTGTTCATACTGTGTGTTCAATTTAAGGGGCTCGTGGCTATCTATATCTATTTGTCTTTTTATACCAATAAGGTGGCAAACAAGCAATCAATCAAATCTCCAAAGGAGGTCATTAAAAGTCCATACAACTCAGCCCAAATTTGTACCTGAGGTACAACGCAGCTGTCGACAGTTTTTACTATGAAATCATTATGAAACTGATAGTAATGTGCCAAAATGGCGTGCGTTTGACATTCCAAAACTGACACTGACAGGAGATAGCTATCAAGTTGTATTTTTTCTCTTCCCCTAGTGAGCATTAAAATAAAGTATAATTAGAGTTTTAACCAGCGTAATACAGGATATTTTTTCCAATAAGTGTACCCTCAGTACATCATTTGGGCAGATTTTGGTGACATCCTTTAGTCCTTCATGATATCTATATGTTTAAACGTTACGAACATTTACGTACAAATAGTCCATAGCTTGCTTAGCGCTTAGGGGTACACTTATTACTGACCTTGACCTGACCTGGTGATAGTGCCACCCAGTAAATAAACGGTTATAAAACACTTTACCTACTTACGAAGGTTTTAATGGAACCTTACCCATCGCGAGGTACATATTTTCCATTAGCTATTTATAATAATGAAACCACTGTAAATGGGTTTTTAAGTGACACAACGAAATTATTGGAGTGATGAGTTGTTTGTATAATAAAATCATAGCCTAGTAGTATGACCATTGGACTGGCAAGTCAAAGGTCTCGAGTTCGAATCCAAGGCACGCACTCGAAATCATGTGCGTATTAATAATTAATTTATCACTCGCTTAAACGGTGAAGGAAAACATCGCGAGGAAACCTGCATGCCTGAGAGATTTTCTCGAAGGTGTGTGAAGTCTGCCAACCTGCATTAGGCCAGCTTTGTGGACTATTAGCCTAATCCCTCTCATTCGGAGAGAATACCCGTGCTCAGCAGTGGGACAGTGTATAAGTTGATGATGAGATTAATGAGACAGACATTTTATAATACTATGCCCCCAAATTACTAATTAGGTTATCAACAGAATTTCTACTCCATTTGATTTCCAGTTTCAAAGAATAATCAGCATAATATTAAGTTCAACTTCCCAAAACATAACGGTTTGTGAAATGATGAAACCGCCCACTGAATTTGTAAATTAGACCCTCGCCGCAACTCGTGATAACGAGACGAAGAAAATTCAATTTATTTAGCATTCGGACGATCCGATGATCGGATCCCGTATTAGAGTTCCGTAGAGTAGGTAAATACAGAGCCAGCATATCGAGCTGCCACAATCTGTCAAATTTCTTTGATAGATTTTTAATTTCAGAACAATATTATTTGTTCACTATCTGAAGGATCAGATAGTGAATCAAATGTAATTATTTGACCATACACTTAAGAAATATTTTTACCCAACCATTAAGTTATTTCTACATATAAATTCCGCTAGGAAACGTTGTGTTGGCAGGGCGAACTTTTACCCTTATACTGCCAACCCAAACTATTCCTCTTTCATTTTACAGGGTCGGCAACGCGTAAGTGATACCCCTGGAGTTACTGCTTACCATCAGGTGGGCCGTAGGCTTTTTTGCTAACTTAGTGGTATATAAAAAAAGGAATCCAAATTACAAATACACAGATCCATAATGTTATCGCTTGCTACACTAGATGGGGTTTGATTTCTAGGTTGAAATTCTCAGTAGGAGCTCAGAGTTTGGATTTAATGCCCCATTAATGGCAATAGGCTCGCCCCCTATCATTAGTACATAAACATAACGACAAACTATGGATGTACATTGGTATACCTTTGCCTACCCTTCAGTGAATACGCGTGGTGCTATGTTACAGATGGATGGATTATTTCAACTAATAGTTATTAGTTTAGGCATTGTTAGCAAGTAAACATCAACAACTTTTAAACAACAACAATTAATTGTTTTGATATGTACCCATTTATTAATTGATTAATCTAATAAAAGCAAAATACCGCTCTTCCATTGAATTATGAAATTTCAAAAACAGAAACAACATGATTATGAAACTAGTCACATAGGTTCCTTGTGAGGTTAAGCGTGTAAGGAAAATTCCTGCAAAAAAATACTGAAAACCTCTTCCAAGTCACGTGGTCGTTGCATTTTTTTCCCAAAAATAATTATCATAATTATTGAGCTCTTATGTATCATTGACAACCTTAACCACGATAAACACCTTCAACTTTATAATTGTGGTCTAAAAGTCTACAATTTATTTATTTAATATCTATGGAAGACTTACAGCTAAATATAACAAAATAAAAACAGCCAATCGCCAATCTCAAATTAACCGCCAATCTCGTGGTTTGTTGTAACAATGTACAGATTAATTAGGTTCATAAAATATTTATTAGAATTGTCTAAGAGGTTATTAAGCAAAGGAAAAATTCGACCGCGGGCAGGATTCGAACCTGCGTCTTCTTTCTTCTTCTTCTTTGGTTAGGTACACCAGACTCTATGTCGAATTTTTGCCTTCGCATTGTGAATTTACGTCTTTTATGGTGGTCGAATTTTTCCTTTGCTTAATAACTTTAAAATCTTAGCATGGAAAATGCCAAAAATATACAAAAAGATTGTCGTAGGTTATTTTGAAATAACCCTCTTAGACAATTTATATTTTCTGGTTATAATTCTGTTAATTTATTTGGTTATATTTTCTGTTAGAAAAGCGTGAACAAAACGGCTACATACCTATAGTCTTGATTTTTTCCTACACTTTCGGAAGCAAGAGGATAAGCTTACTAGAGTAGGTAGTAATATTCTAAATGGGATGTCAGAAAATCAGGGAAGTGTGAATCTTTTGTGAATATTTTAGTGACACTTTTAAAACGGAGACGGTGTATATTTAAACAACAGAGAAAGATTTTGTGTTTTGTCGTTGCATTGCAAATGCCTTATTGATCTAGTGGCTGTAAGTGTGGTTGCTAAGCTTGAGGCAGTTCGATTTCCAGGCCGGGCAAAGTGATAGGTATCGGTTTTTTATAAAATCACGGAACTTTTGTAAATAGTTTAATGATGCTTTTAAAACGTAGACGGTTTTTTTTATACCAGAGTGAAAGACATTTTTATTTTTGGTGCTGATGGTGGGGCTGTAAGGTTGCCGTGCTGCGTAAGTATGAGGTGGTTTTATCCTCCGGCTAAGCAAAGTCAGTATTGGAAAGTCTGTATTTCTGTGAAGATAAAGTGCTCTTACGTTTTGTTGTAAGGAATTTTTGAGTAGCAGTTTTGATGTTGTAGTGTGTGATAGCCTAGAGATGTGACCATTGGACTGGTAAGTCAAAGGTCGCGAGTTCTCACCAAAGGCTACCTAGCAAGGCAAGCTAATCTCTGACTTTGCGAATTCATGTGCGTATTAATAATTAATTATCACTTACTCAAACGGTGAAGCAAAACATCGGCAGGAAACCTGCATGCATTTGAGATTTTTCTCGACGGCGTGTGAAGTCTGCCAACCCGTACTAGGCCAGCATGGTGCACTAATCCCTCTCAATCCGAGAGGAGACCTATGGCCAGCAGTGAGACAGTATATGGGTTGATGATGATGATGACCAAGTCATGGAAAATTGGTGTAGGTATTAGTACACTTTAGGCTTTGGGGTAGTCTACCCGTGACCATGGACGCTGTAAAGTCCCAAACATCAAGGTTTAATGATAAATAAATAAATATTCTTGGACAATTTTACACAGCACCATCGAGTCCCAAACTAAGCAGAGTTTGTACTATGGGTACTAGACAATAGATATAATACTTGTATATATTTTTTTGTAAATACATACTTATAATACATAAGAAACACCCAGACAAACACAAACACTTATGTTCATCACATAAATATTTGTGGTTTGTGGAAATCGAACCCACGACCTCGTGATCAGCAATCTGACACGCGAACCACTAGACCACAGACGTCGTCAATAATATCAATATAACGCAATAAAATCTGTAAAAAAACAGAATCTGTAGTTTTATTTCAATGTTTAATATTCATGTAAGTGTCAGAAATCAAAATGAAAACAATTAAATTTCCTGAAGTTTAATTAACTGAAATGCCAAGGTATTCCGGATTTTGCAGGCCCAGTGGAAACTGATCTAGGAAATTAAACGTCGGCGTTGTCTATTTTAGACATGAACTAAATTAACTCTGCATTTTAATTAGGTTTCTTTTTGGATTTATCAATACATATAATAAGAATGTGCGCATTACAAAAAATATACTTGGAGGTAACGATTTTATTTAATTAAAAATAAAAGACCTTCCGCCCTAGGGAACAAACCACGTATTGATTTCTGACATTTACACCTATATTATACATTGAAACAAAACTACTTTTTACTAATTAGTCATAAATATAAAAATTAAAATCATGATCATGAATGATCTTGTTTTTTTTTATAGCCTATGTAGTTTCCCACTTCTGGGCAAAGGCCTTCCCTTTCTTCATCCAAACCTTTCTATCCTGCGCAACATCCAGCCATGCTTGCCCTGTAAACATATCGAGATCGTCGCGCCACCTACGTCGGGCAACCTCGAGGGCGCTGTCCCCTATCAGGCGTCCAGTTGGTAACAATTTTTGCTAACGGTCAGGGTGCATTCGAGCAACATGGCCAGCCCACTCCCACTTTAACCTGGCTGTTTTCTCCCCAACATCTGCTATTTGAGTTATGGAACGTAGGGTGGTGTTTCGAACATGATCCATACGACTTAAGTAGGGTATAATTGGGGGTTCTGCATCACTTGCTCTCGCGTTCGCTCGAGCCGCGTGATACAGAAGCCCCCAATTATACCCTACTAATGCAAGTTGTCAATTGTGCCTCGCCTCGCTCGGTTCGTGATGCAGACGCCCCAATTTTATACACGTGACATGTAACCGATGCGAGCGCACCTAGTATGCTCCGTTCCATTGCTCGTGGGCAAATCTTGAGTTTGGACTTCTGTTGTTCAGTAAGGGACCAGCTTTGAGCACCATAGGTTAATACGGGTAAGATACACATGTTGATGAGTTTGCGCTTTAGTGATATAGGCAGGCTACTCTTCATATGTTCTTTTAGGGACCAGAAGCTCTTCCATGCATTTTCAATCCGTCTTTGGATTTCCTTTTCTTGCCGGGTGGAAAATAACACTATGTCATCTGCAAAGCGAAGGTTTGTCAATTTCTTGCTGCCAACATCTATGCCTCGTGATTGCCACGAATCCGGTAATTTGTAGAAAACCTTTTGCAGTGCACATGTGAATAGCTTAGGTGAGAGTGGATCGCCCTGTTTAACGCCTCGTTCTATTTTGAAAAATTCTTTAAATAGTTTATATTGAAAAATTTGTTCTATTTCAAAATGATAATGTAAAAATAAATAAAAATGTAGGGTAGCTGTCAGTAATTATATCATCAAGACGCCCACTACCTCAGTCTAGCCGTGACCATGGACGCTGTAAAGGGTCCGAAACGTCGGGATTAATATCAATATAACGCGATAAAATCCGTAAAAAGTAGTTTTAGTGAAATAAAAGTGTGTGAATCCCACAGGAACGGAAAAGAAAAAAGGAAGGAGGTCCTTCCTTTTCTTTTCCGTTCCTGTGGGATTCTAACCCACAACCTTATATTTAGCAGTCTGGCACTTGAAACAGTAGACCACAGACGTTAATATAATGTCTCTTCAATCTCGCGAGTACATAATTAAAAAACAAAATGTTATGCTGCATACGAGTTAAAACCTGAATATTCCAGTGTTGCTAATTTGAATAACAAAACTAGCATTAATTCGTGGCAACACTGTAGGTTTAAAATGCAATCTTTTGGCACGAACACTTGCATTTCAAATAACTTGGCATTGCCGTTATAAAAAAGAACTGCAAAAGGAAAGCTGTTACTCTCATGTTAACGTGAGTGTGTAAATTCACTCAAGATTCTCAGAGAGAAACCTTTTGGGATTTGCTTTTTAAGTATAAAACACAAACAGATGTGTTACGAAACTATGCACGAGTTATAAAAAAATGGTTGCAGTTCATATTAGTTTTAATTCATTAAAAAAGATGATTACTTATTGGGTTATTATGTTATCGAGTTTTTCTATGAAATTCTCAGTAGCAGCTTAGCCCTATTACGCGGGACCTAAACAACGGTGAAATAAAATTCGATAAAGTAATCATGCATTTCTATTTGCGGTAATCAAAGCAATATCTCTGTATACTTCTGGTTTGTACCAAATTCTGTTCTATCTAACTATTCAGCCGGTAACACCCACTGCTGAGTGAAGGCCTCTTCTCTACCCCGCCACTGTTGCCGATCTTGAGCAAGTCACACCCACTGAGTCCCCACTGCCCTCACAATATCATCCGACGTGGTCGTTGTTCGTTTTATATCCCTCGGCCGCCATTTTACTGCTTCTGTTAGGTACCAGAAAAAATAAATAATAGGACAATATCTACTGCATTAGAAAGAAATCAATCAATAAATCAAAAATAAAAACATACATAACTATAAATATATCAATAGCAACATAAATATTAATCTCGTGAAATCTCGGCCGTCGCGCCCGGCCCATTTGCATCGCTCCCATGGCTGTAGGCACGCTCCCTACTACATGGAGCCTAAAAATACTAGTGAACTGTGACTGGACATTATTACACCACTACTTAACCCTTTGGGGACTACAGGCGTATTAATATACGTAATAATACAGGCGATGGTATTGTATGTTCCGAACTGTTCTGTAATACAGCGGCGTTATGCTTTCGTCATCATCAACCTATGTACTGTCCACTGCTGGGCACGGGTCTCCTCTCAGATTGAGAAGGATTAGGCTATAAGTCCACCACGCTGGCCCAGTGCAGGTTGGCAGACTTCACACTCCGTCGAGAAAAATATCTAAGGCATGTTTCCTCAATATGTTTTCCTTCACCGTTTAAGCAAGTGATAATTAATTACTGATAAATACTAATAGACTGCCTCATTAGTCTATTGGTCCTAGGCGCGACTGCTACGCTAGAGGTCCTGGGTTCGATCCCCAGGTCGAGCAAAGTGTTATTGAGTTTTTCTATGAAGTTCTCAGTAGCAGCTCGGAGTCTGGATTTGTGCCCGGTTAATGGCAATAGGCTCGCCCCCTATTACATGGGACCTAAACATACCGGCGAAATGTGGGTGTACATTAGTACACCTCTGCCTAACCCTTCGGGGAATACAGGCGTGATGGTATGTATGTATGTATAATTAATTATTAATACGCACATGAATTCGAAAAGTCAGAGGTGCTTACCTTGGATTCGAACTCGAGACCTTTGACTTGGCAGTCCAATGGTCATGCGTTGCCGCCCATTAATGTCATAAAACTGCATGGTTATGCACGGAGTAGATCTTCTGTACATTACTGTGCACCACGTACACTAATGAAACGTCTTTACTCCATTTCATTTAAGTAGAAACGGTCCTTTAAATTTTTAGTGGCCTTAATCTTGTTAATTGGTGTTGTGTGCTAATGTCTAGATAATTTTGTGTTTTTAGGGCTCCGTACCTCAAAAGGAAAAAACTGAACCCATATAGGATCACTTTGTTGTCGGTCTGTCTGTCTGTCAAGACCCTTTTTCTAAGGAACAAAACGAAATAATGAAAATATTTTTACTAATTTTAAACTTACTACCCCATCATGAACGCGTAGTGGTATTATATTGAAAATTCGTAATGTTATGGATGGAGGATGGGAACCTACAGGTTTGTACGGCATCCTCGGTGCGCGACACCGACTCTTTTTTTATGTTTAAAATCACGTCTGTATCTACCACTTATAGTAGTACGCAGGGGTAAGGAGGCCAGCACTCCAAGCTACCCCAATCTGTCAAATTTCTTTGATAGATTTTCAAGCTTAACATAAAATAATAAGGTTCATGTTCAATTGGGAAAATTTTACAGTTTTAGATAGCTTGACCATCTGGCATTTATACAATGTTGTTATATGAGCTCAGTCTTAGTAATTAAGTATAAGAAACTATCGTGATTCAAGAAGAGAAATAAGGAAGATAATTAAGTTCGTTTAAAATTAATTGCAGCACATCCTACTTTCTTAGATCGCAGTTCCTAATTGTACGTTATTACTAGATACCAGCATGTAGGAAGTATTGAAGAGACAGTACAGGGTCATATTTCTTTAAGAATGCTCATCCAATGATACGAAATGATACAAGTAAAGAAAGCAGTGATACCACTAGGCTATCACTGTTTTTCTTTTCATTGGACTTCGAAGTCGAAGGTCTCGAGTTCGAATCCAAGGCACGCACCTCTGACTTTTCGAAATCATGTGCGTACTAATAAATTAATTATCACTTGCTTAAACGGTGAAGGAAAACATCGTGAGGAAATTTGCATGCCTGAGATTATCTCGACGGCGTGTGCAGTCTGCAAACCAGGACTAGGACAGCGTGGTGGACTATAGCCTAATCCCTCTCATATTGTGAGAGGAGACCCGTGCCCAGCAGTGGAACAGTATATGGGTTGATTATGATGATCCTTAGCTAGGGTTAAACCCTGTATCGTGCGGGATTTCACAAACATACAAATAACGGACACAAATTATTTACACCCAGACTCGTAAGAAATATGCATTTCATTAGAGTTGTGGTACTAACCGCGACTAGTACGCTAGAGATAATAGGGTTCAATTCTAAAGTCGAGCAAAATTGGGTTTGGATTTTTCTATGAAATTATCTTTTTCTATGAATGATAATAGCCTCTTATTACACGAGAAAGAAAGATAGATGCAGCTCAGCATATCATAAGTATCCATACAAGTACTGATACCCAACGCTGGTTTACATGGGACCTGAACATACCAGCGAACTCTAGGTTTACATTAGTATACCTCTGCCTACCTCTTCGGAGAATACAGGCGTGATGTTACGATGATAAGAAAGAACATATTTTATGTACTAATTTAAGTTATATTAATTTAAGTTTATGTAATAAACTCCTAATGTAATTCTAGGCACATTTTATTAACATCATTATATTTTCAGTTATAATAATAACCTAATAAATACCGTTTTAATATCTTTGCATCTAATATTTTACTTCAATAAAACATAACATACCATCTCTATTCCCTGAAGGGTTAGCCAGAAATGTAGGTATTAAATGTACACTCATAGTTGGGGGTGACCCAATTGCTATTCAAATCTCAGTAGCAGCTTGGAGATTGACACGAATTTAAACTCCAAGTCCTACTGAGATTTTTATATAAAAACACAACAACATTTTGCTCAGCCTAGGAATCGAACCGAAAACCTCTAGCGTAGCAGTCAGGCCTAGGACTACTAGAGTAACGAGGCTAGTGATAGTGGGGCAGTTAGAGAAGCGAATGATAAATTAACAATGTACCTGCATGATTGCGAAAACTCATAGATGTCACCTTGGATTCAAAGTCAAGAACTCAAAACTTGGCATTTTTTTATATACTACTAAGATGGCAAACAAGCATACGGCCTACATGATGATAAGCGGTTACAGTAGCCTATAGATGTTTGCAACACCAGGGGTATCACTAGTGCGTTTCCGACCCTGAACGAAAGATAGAGAATAGTTGGGCAGTTAAAGCAGTATAAGGGTCAAGGTCCACCCACACACCACACAACACAACATTTCCTCGTAGAACACCTTGCTTACCGTAAGAAACACAATACAGGTCGAAGCAGTGTTATTTCACTTCGATTTTCTGCAAGGTGGAGGTACTTCCCCAGTCGGGCAGCTCCAATTTGAGTGGAATTACTCCCACTATGCCCTACCTCACTTACATTGGCACTTGGCAGTTCAACGGGTACATCGCTAGGCTACCACTGCTCACCTTCATAAATTACTGTCTTTAATAAAACTTAAGTATTTAAATAGAATGTAGATATTAAGCAGAAATACATGAGCGTATTTAGATAAGTAGGATTGATAATAGGAACTATCCCATTATCAAAAGGAAATTGTATTTTATGTAGCAGTAACTTTGTAGAGTATTGCGAAGCCTGTAGCTGATGTTAAGCTTCTTAGTATGCACATATTATGTAATATCGGTTTGTTTACGGGGAACTTAACAAGTTGCAGCGAAGTAGGCTTTGAATTAAATTAAAATTCTTGCAAATAAAGTAAAATGTACTTTGTTTTACCTGCATGCCTTAGAATTTTTGACGGTGTGTGAAGTCTGCCAACCCGCTCTTAGCCAGCGTGGTAGACTAATAGCTGAACATCGAAGCAGCAGCAGCATCTGAAGCGTAACAGATAGGCATAGTTACTTTCGCATTTACAATATTAGTAGGAATTAAATTGTGAAACAACATGGCTCTTGGCTATAAACCATTGGCTGTAACAACTATCGGCACAATACCTAATTGCCGAATCCACATCCCACATGTCGACAACCTCACGGACTAGATCAAGATATTTAATTTCTTTATCTTTTTCAGCCTTGGTGAGGTTCTCATCATGCGGGACAGTGATATCGATGATCATTGTGCGGCGCTCTAATCGATCTATCAACACTATATCAGGTTTGTTGGCAACAACAGTCCTGTCAGTGATGATAGATCGATATATTATTATATATTATTATTATAAATCTATCACGTATACTCCCTCAACTAGTGGAGACCACAGCATGCACACTAACATTATGAAATAAAACTAAGCTAAATAATTTAAGTTGGAAATAATTTAATAATATTATGGTATTAAATAATGTGAAATTGAATAACATGGAATGAACGTACAAATTAGGTAGTCAAAAATCATTTAAGCAATTCATTTAAATTTTTCACAAAACAATAATAGAAAATTTCTGCAGTGTATAGGTTGACGATACATTATAATATCATCAGTCTAGTCCATAATGTCAGCGTCTGCTTTCACACCAGTGCAGTGTTCAAACTACCTGATGCACACTTGGCTTAGGCCCTGTTATCGGATTTTCGGCTTAACCGGAGAGAAAAAAAAGTAAAAGGGTAAATAATAATACTTCATCAATCTGTGTCAATTTCATTCTTTTAAAAATGTATTGAAACCTATCTCGAACTAAGATTTTAGTTTCAAGAGTGAAGTACCTCAGCGTGCTTCGTACAGCTTTGTTCGCCGTCAAAGTTATTTCTAGAATAGTTTCAGTTAAACTTCTTGTAATCCAAAAGCTGCTTGGAAAGTGTTCACGTAGGTAGTATGTTTTTAGCAGATTTGAAGTAGTTTTTGCTTTCAACCAGCAAGCGTGTACGTGAAGAACATTTTATATAATATTGCGACTTTGCTTTCAGAACGGAATTTTTATTGGCTTATGACTCTCAATGAGCCAATCAAAATACAAGCAGGAAAAGGCAAGTGGACCGGCCTTTCATCCGTAATCTTATCAGGGGGCTAAAATCGACACTTGTTGACACACGGTTACACAACGACCCATAATTTTCCAATATAAGCTGATTTTGAATTGTATAGTCGTTTCGTACACTTAGAGGTCAGCCTATAGTGGCCATTGTAGCGCCCCAGGGGCTTAGTGGTATGGCATGGGTCGAATCGTTAATCTTTCAACACGATACAATTCGATAACTTTACCTACCTTTTCAGGCCGCAATGCCGCCTGTGACGACAGTCTATAGCTCAATGTGAGTGAATGCAGGGCAAAATCTGAAATGGTCTTTTGAAGAAATAGCCACAGCGACATTGAATAGACCAATCTCAGCAGAGAGCATGCATCAAATGAATGATGTAGCTATGAAGCTCAACCATACTATAAGGAGCTCAACCATAATTATCTTATAATATTATATTCATGTAAAAAAGCAGTGATAGCCTAGTGATATGACCATTGGACTGCCAAGTCGAAGGTCTCGAGTTCGAACCCAAGGCACGCACCTCTGACTTTTCGAATTCATGTGTGTATTAATAATTAATTATCACTCGCTTAAACGGTGAAGGAAAACATCGTGAGGAAACCTGCATATCTTAGAGATTTTTCTCGACGGTTTGTGAAGTCTGCCAACCCGCACTAGGCCAGCGTGGTGGACTATAGCCTAATCCCTCTCAATATGAGAGGAGACCCGTGCCCAGCAGTGGGACAGTATATGGGTTGATGATGATTATATTCATGTACAGTCAACGAAAGAGTTAAGTATGCAAGCAGCGAAGGACATCTGTGATCTGTCTTTACACAGATTGCGTTATAAATAATTATTCACAAGAACACCTGCATTTTGACACAATATTGCGTGATATCAGTCACGATCTATGTTAAAACACAGATATCGTTAGCTGCATGTATACCAAACTTTTTCATAGACTGTACCTACTTAGAACGTATGTTTCCATATCTCCACTACACGATGGTTAATTAACACTACGCAGATAACTTTAAAACCTACTAATATACTTTGTTCGACTAAGAAACTATGGACTGGTGAATCTCAAAGACTTATAACGGTTTAGTTTAAGTAGATAGTTAGTTTGCACCGTGTTTGTAGTTAATATACATCAAGTTTATGAAGTTTCAAAGCAAATACTGTTTATTAAAGGAATTTCATACATAGCCTTTGTAGTAGTAGTAGGTACTGAAAATGAAACATAAGTAGGTAAAATACTACATTAAGCTTTTCTAGTACTCTCTAAAATGTATGATAACTTTAGTCTATTGGAAACCAATTCAAAATGTAGCAATGCGTAACAAAGTTCCAGATACATAAAATTGTATTATATGAGATATTAAATAAAGTTAGTTCATTCCAACGCCACAAATTCATATTATTAGTACCATTAAGTGTTTTATTGTTGTTGTAAAAGTACCAACTAAAAGTACCAAATGGCACTTTCCACGCTCCCTGCATCTATGTTACTCGTACGTGGTTTTACAACGTTCCAGCCATAAAACTTAACTTTTCCAGTTAAAGTATAATTTAAACTAACGACTCGTGTTATAAGCTGGCACTACTTTTTAATTTCAACGTTTTCATCGGTTCTCAATATTTATTGGGTTATCATTATTAAGTAGACTTTTATTAATTATTTTACATACACACTATTAAACCTGTATTTCTCAAACGGTTAGGCAGAGTAGTACTGGTGTACATTCAATAGTTTGCCGGTATGTTTAGGGACCATGTAATATCCTACTGCTATTAACAAGTGTGAGTGAACTTAGCAGATCAAAAATAAATGTGAGTTATCTTCGCATGCACCAAAGTTCTACAGTTCCTGATACCTTTCAAGAATAGATGTGGCGTTTTTCTATGAAAAAATAATTTAAAAAATGATCTGCCTACTTCCCGTAGCAGATCATTGTCCAACAGCTCATAACCGGGTACAAATCCACAGTCTGATATGCTACTGTGAATTTTATAGAAAAGTCCAACCCTGTGCTCGACACTGAAATCGACTCAAGGACCTTTTAGTGAGCAGTCGCACTAATAATATTATAGACTAATGAGACAGTTCTTCTTTTAGATGATTTCAATGAACTAGAACTATGTGTATTTTTTAATAAATCATGCATTTTGCTTTCATAAATCGAAGTTATCTTTATCCTAGACGTGTGAAATGTTGAGAACCATCGCTTTAACACCACAGGAGGCCAAGTTACAACGAAGTTATTAAAAAATATGAAAGAACGCAGTGAGCGGTTGTTTAATTAAAATGACTAATATAGCAGATATTAAGCTGTTATTGTTAACTTTTGTTGCTTGTTGTGTGTTGTTATTATTTGTCAAAATCTAAATCTAAAAATAAATTTGTCTTTTGCCTTTAAACTTGCCATAATGCTTAAATGTCTAAATTATGCCTTGTAGATAGCTACAGTCAACAAAAGAAGTAAACTGGCAAGTAATGATAGATCTGTGTTTTGACAAAAATTGTGTAATAACGTATCATACAACAATATATGTGTGCTAAAACGCAGATGTTTTTAGCTGCCTATATAAGCCCTTTGGCGTATTATTATTTATAATTTTTTGCTTCATTGTGTTACTGGGTTGATAACTTGGCAACAGAAAGTGAGTAAATTGTAGGGTAGTTCATAAATATACTACCCTATAATTTGCTAACATTTCGTTAATTTTATTTAACTTTATGTTAATTTATTTGTACGCCAAAACAATACATTTGTAAAATTAAATTAAGTTCTCATGTAAGTGAATTGTAAAATTCTTATGAGAAAATAAATATGTCTTAAATAACGCAATCTCTGTCAAGACACATATATCTTTGGCTAACTATATACATTAAATACATAAATATTTTGTCGATTATAATATACAACTTAAATCCGAAAAGGAGTACAAAAACTAAGGAACGGTATTCACAAGATCAGGTAAAGGTTAATTGAAAATTGAGACTAATTTATAAATAATTTATTTGTACTGCCATCACACTTCCATCCCCAACGGATTAGGTAGAGTTGTAGGTACCTCACCGTAAGAAGCGAGAGATTAACCCAATTGTGAGAATTTTACAGAAAAATACGATATTATATCAAAAAAGAAACCTAAATGAGTTAAAAATGCTAAGAAAAAAGCTCTATAAAAATTCTAAGACTTGAATGTTGGAAAATGAATTGGAAGCGAGCGTGCTTATTTTTATTTTTATTCTACTAAGGTGGCAACGGCCCACCTGATGGTAAGCGGTTACCGTAGCCTATAGACGCTTGCAACACCAGGAGTGTCACTTGCGCGTTGCCGACCCTGTATTAAAAGATGAATAGTTGGGTTGGCAGTATTGGGTCAAAGTCCCCCCATTGCCAACAAAGTTTTCTCGTGGAGCACAGGCAACCTTGCTCACCGTAAGAAACACAACACAGCTCAAAGCAGTGTTATTTTACTTCGATTTTCTGCAAGGCGGAGGTACACTTCCACAGTCGGGCAGCTCCAATTTGAGTGGAATTACTCTCACTATGCCCTACCTCTCTTTAAATTTAAACTTTTTAACTGGATAAATTTTCTTATTGTTCAAATTTTTTGTTAACTAATAGAATTTGATACACACTAGAAACAAACAGAGATATAGCTTTGATTACCGTAAACATAAATGCTTGATTACTTTATCGAATTTGATATAAACTGTATCTATTATTTAAATTGAATTTAAACCACTTCAGATTTCCAAAATGCCAATGTCTGTTCATCACGAAATTGCTCCAATTTTATCAGTCTATATTTAAACTCGAAAATTTGTAAATAACATTTCATCATCTACCCATATATTGTCCCATTTGGCCTCATGGCAGAGGAAGAGGTTTCCTCACAGGATGAGAGGGTTTAGGCTATAGTCCACCACGCTGGTCTAGTGCGGGTTGGCAGACTTCACACGCCGTCGAGAAAATCTCTAAGGCATGCAGGTTTCCTGACGATTTTTGCCTTCAACGTTTAACGGAATGATAACTATGTATATTAATTAATATGTACATGATTTTGAAAAGTCAGAGATGCTTTCCCTGTATCCGATCTAGAGACCTTCGACTTGGCAGTCCAATGGTCATACCACTAGGCTATCACTACTTTTAATGATATTGATGATATTATGGTATTTACCTACCTAAGGCTATTTACGTATCGGTATATTTTAGTAATAGTTAATTTGATATTTACCTACCTGTTTTTATTTATTTAAAGGGAGCTATAAATAGCCCAACAGCAGGACAAAAGGCAATAATAAGTAGATAACCAGAAATTATAAATAATATTGTAGCCAACAACGTTGTTCAGAGATTAGCTGTAGAATACTTAGAGATAAAATAATTACTACGGTTATAAATACAAAATTATGATATCAGTTCAAACATAATCAATGTATTTATAGTATTAAAATGCAAGAATCACAGAGAATATGCAAAAAAATTTAGAAAAATTTAAATAATGCTTTTATTAACTTTTCATAAAAAAATAACTAGTCCGCCATTTTTGAGAGTCCGCCATACTGGATTTAGAATGACGTCACTTAGCTAGCTATGCATTGTCATCCAAACTAGACATGTATGCAAAATTTCAGCTTGATCGGTAACCGGGAAGTGGGTCAAATTTAACTTCCAAATTTTTTTTTTTACTTAGTTACAGATTAATATAGTAAAAGGAAACAAATATTACGAGGAACAGAGCTCCCTAAGTATAAAACTTTTTAATCTGTAGGGTGGAAACATAAAAGTCTACATGTTAATAAGTTCTTTTGTAGGAATCAACCACCTTGCAAATAGGTGAACGCAAATCAGAGTTGGACGCACTGAAAATAAATCTGCCAATAATAAATCTTTCATTTGTAGATTGTCCGCGGGGTAGTTTGGCACTCACAATTTCTCCTTTGTTACGTGTATTTAGTCGAAAAATGAAATAGCAAAATAATTTAAAATTTAAACATTTATTCTTCAGGAAAACTTGACGATTTTTACAGGTTTTGATGGAATATTTATTTTAATTGTTCAAACAAGCAATGGCCATTAAAAGGATCCATTTGCGGTTCAGATTGCAAAAACTTTGTAGACCTACTAACCTATTTTATTTGAAACCAATGCTGTATTTCAAAAGCACGATCTTAAATTGATTTGAGCTTTATTTATGAGCACATATGGTAACTTTTAGATTGAATTTTAAATTGTAGCAATTATACACAAGTCCTTTGAAGCTTTTTGGTATTTTGTAATTGAACAACTTTTTATTTGTTTCGTATAAAGGCACTTTTAAAGTATGTAATATCTAATCCTATACTATTATACGAGCTATATCTGTTGGTAATAGTGTACTCGAAAACGGCTCTAACGATTTCGATTAAAATACATCATCTAACCCCTTAGATGATGTGATTTTGGGGGTTTACGTCTCATTTTTAAGAAAATCAGATATCCCCGTGTTTTCTTGCACATAACGACAAACTTGACTTGATTCCGAAATAAATCTAGCTAGACATTTTTCTTTGTACAGAGGCCAGCACATCAAGCTACCCTAAGCTGTCAAATTTCGTTGATTGATTTTCAACTTTAACACAAACTAATAAGGTTCATATTCAAATGGGAAAATTTGACAGTTTTGGATAAATTGACCTGCAGTGGCGTCTGTACTTAGAAAAGCTCGGTCCCCTAGGTACTGTGATTTGAAATGACTTAAAAAGATGAACAAATAGTATACAGAGGTGGTCTTAATGCTTTAGAAATTTTCTACTGCTCATTAGTCGAGTGGCCGTAAGCGCGACTGCTACGGTTGAGATGTTAGGTTCGATTTCCCAGGTCAAACAATGTGCTATTGGATTTCTCTATAAAATTCTCAGTAGCAGCTTGCTGTTTGGAATTGTCCCCGAATAGCAATAGGCTCGCCCCCTATTTTATTATCATCAACCCATATACTGTCCCACTGCTGGGCACGGGTCTCCTGTCATATTGAGAGGGATTAGGCTATAGTCCACCACGCTAGCCTAGTGCGGGTTGGCAGACTTCACAAACCGTCGAGAAAAACCTCTAAGGCATGCAGGTTTCCTCACGATGTTTTCCTTCACCGTTTAAGCGAGTGATAATTAATTATTAATACGCACATGAATTCGAAAAGTCAGAGGTGAGTGCTTTGGGTTCGAACTCGAGACCTTCGACTTGGCAGTCCAATGGTCATACCACTAGGCTATCACTGCTTACATGCATAGGCTATCGCCCCTATTACATGGGACCTAAACATCCTGGCGAACTGAGGATGTAAAAGCAGTACCTACACCTTTGACTAATCCGTCGGAAATGCGTGATATTCTGTTATGCTTTTTCTATCAGATCATCTTTGGAAATCCAGATACGATCGCGGTAGATGCACTACAGAATAGGAATGAAAGGTAGGTATGAGGTGAAGACTATATTGCTCGACGATTATGAAAACTAGCTTTTTTTACAACTAAGCAAGCCCAACAAGTCTAACATAGCGAGAGTAGGTAACTATTTTCTATTACTTAACAAAAATATTTAAATACTAACTTGTCTACGCCTTATTTTTTTGTATTTTCTGGCATTTTCCATGCTAAGATTTTAATGTTATTAAGCAAAGGAAAAATTCGACCGCGGGCAGGATTCGAACCTGCGTCTTCTGGTTAGGTACACCAGACGCTATGACCTCTAAGCCACCGCGATACCTACCCGCCATGTCGAATTTGGCCTGCGCTTTCTGAATTTACGTCTTTATGGTGACGTCAGTGACACCTATTGAAAAGCAAGTATTTTGCTCCTCAACCGACACGACTTACTTTACAGTTAGTTCAATGTCGAACGATGCCACCTTACCTACTAACTATCTTTTCGTATTTTTTGGCACTTTCCATGCTAAGATTTTAATGTTATTAAGCAAAGGGAAAATTCGACCGCGGGCAGGATTCGAACCTGCGTCTTCTGGTTAGGTACACCAGACGCTATGACCACTAAGCCACCGCGTCTACGCCTTAGTTTATCGCCTACGCAGTGCCGACCCTAATTTGTAGGGTTACTAAAAGAATAACAATTTCCTTTCTAACCATTTTTTGTTTGCTCAATTTTGAAGGTAAAAAAGTTAATTGGACCATCCCTTCCTTCTATGGATTGCACGCGCTAATCGACCCCCAAAGTAATTAAGGGGTTGACAAAAAATTTTGATTATGTAAATTTTTATATCGGCAGAATATTAATGGTTTGACGGACAAAAAGTTTACCTATCTTGGTAAACTTTTTGTCCGTCAATTAATTAGTGCGTTAAAACAAAATATTGATTATGTATTTCACGCCACTAGCATAGAATACCTATCTTAGATGTAGATATACTAAGAACTTCGTAAAGACTGGGTTTGATTGTCATATTAGGCAAAGTTATGTAATGGTAATTAATATAATTATTGTAATATAATATATATAGTGCTGAGGCCTATGGTTAAGTAACGACTAAGCTGATCAAGGCATAATGGTTTTTTTTTATATACCACTTAAGCGGCAAACAAGCATACGGCCCACTTGATAGAAAGCGGTTACCGTAGCCTATAGACGCTTGTAACACCAGGGGTATCACTTGCGCGTTGCCGACCCTGTAAAATGATAAAGGAATAGTTGGCAGTATAAGGGTCAGAGTCCCCCTACTGCTAACACAACGTTTCCTCGTGGAGCACTGGCAACTTACCGTAAGGAACACAACACAGCTCAAAACAGTGTTATTTCGCTTCGATTTTCTGCAAGGCGGAGGTACTTCCCCAGTCAGTATTTGAGTGGAATTACTCCCACTATGCCCTACCTCTCTTAAAAGGTATGTTAAGTTACCATAATAAATGGTCATAACACTATCAATCATCGTCTACCATTACTTCTTATGTGTGAATGCTTTCAAATTTCCCCATATACCCATAGTTACTGTGAGGGTAGAGCCGAAATTTTATTCAATCGGACATTAACTTGCACAGGTAGCCAGTAGGTATATGTTATTTGATGGAACGTAGAGATGGGCACAGTGAATGTTACATAATATAACGATTTCTTACAATGTTACCCACGTTAATATAATTTTCCCAAATATGTTAGGAAAATTATATTAACGTGGGTAATATATAAAAGTACATATATCACAGCCATACGAGTACCAACATAATCACTTGCCTGTAGATTTAATAAAAACTTGATGGTAAATTATTTAAGATAGTTTTAAAAGAGATAAAAATGTATTTTATAATATGCATGAATATTTTTCCAATAAATAATGATTGTTATTGTTTACAAGATTGTTAGCACAGACATACCTTTGTTTATTAGATTTTAATATTTTTATATTGCTACACCCGACTGGGTAGACTGCTGAAACCTACCAAAAAATTGTTAAACACCTTATATACACAGTTTTAAGTAATAAATATCTTTGACTTTGGTGACTTTGGGTCGGCTTCCAGTCCAACTAAATGCAGCTCAATATCAGTATATTACACGAAGCGACTGCCATCAAACCTACGCAACCCCAATTTCCGGGCAATACCGGTGTTCTCAGGATAGACTGGTTGTAAGGCTTTTTGGGCTTCTAACTGCAACTAAGAATTATTTATAGATGTTTGCATGGCAACCGTGACACGCGACGGCTTTACGTGCTCTATCGAGCACGGAGGGGCTTCGATGACGTGTTAAAAATATCACTCCGTTTTTTAATCATTAATAAATTATTTAACCTTCTAGTTCTGTCTGTAGCCAAAAAAGTTGTAATTATAATCCTTATTTTCATCCAACATTGGGACATACATTTAATTCATAATCACTCAATTGCCACCTCTGCAATTTGCGTATCGTTACTCTCATTGGGTATAAACTCAACATTTTTGCAAGTCACACACACTCTCAAGTTACTGAGAAGCTGCTGCATGACGTGTCTATTCCATAACAATTACTCAAACATGTCAAAACTCTCTTTATCAAATTACTCTCTAGGATTTATGATTGTTGGGCAAACTAAAGGACTTCACCCATTAAACTGTACCATTCGACGACTGTAACTGTATCGCCTTGAAAAATATCTTTTTGGTGCCAACAACATCAGTGGTAATCGCACGTTGTCATCTGGAAGTCTCCAGTAATTTCACTGGTTACATCACCCTTCAAACAGGAACACAAATGTTAGTATTTTATTGCTCTGGCGGACATTTGTTTTTTGCAATGCTGTGGCATCACCCACATGAAATCAACTCAGTATTGTATATATGTATATGTATATACAATTTTCCTATATTTTCACTAGGATTTTCTCCTGTATCGTGGGTGCGTTTCCAAACTTTCAGATACACAAACACCCAGAGCCGGAACAACTACGTGAAATACAAATATTTTTTAAATTGAAACCAGAAGCCGTGAGTGGCGCCGAAGCTGAACGCTTAGGCACTACGCCAAACGTGTCATCAACAACAACGTGTACACGACAAGTCCACTACTCCATCAACCAAAATTTCCGCTATATTTATCATTCTAGTTTTTCTCCCTTATCTTATAAGGATGTTTTTGATATTTAACGATACCTATAACGATCATGATGTATGTATCATTACGGTGGACTTGACAAAGACCTTTAGTCATAATTATTTTTAGTACCAAAAGGTTCAAGTTCAAAAACACAATTTTTCATCTCGTATTACAAGAGAGTGACGGTGCACTATTCCTTGTCAGGAAATTAAATTTCAGAGACAAAAATATTTTGGGTAACAGCCTGCAAAGATTTACATTAAGTGAATGAGTTTTTTTTTTTGCTTCATATCCGCCTCTTAAAAAGGTTAAAGGAAAGAAGTTATATAGTGTAAAAAGAGCGGTTGGAGTGTCTAATAGAATTTTCAATACCTTACTTCCGGTCAAACAAGAATATTCGGCAATTTAACAAGTCCGGTATTTTGTGAGATGGATTAAATAAAGGTTGATTTTGATGCACCATAAAATCCTGTATTTGTTCCAAATTAAGAGATTTAAGTAGGTACACAATAATTTTTTAATGTCGATATTTAATGGGAAAATATTTTAAAATTGTATAAAAAGTGTCTCATATTCAGTGATAATCAACTCTCATGCGTCTGTTTTGGACAATAGAAGAACTACTACTAATAGAATTCTAGTCTTCATTATTATCCTCCTGCCCTGGTCCTAATTTATTTGAGATCGGCACAGTTGGTTTGTCATTTTCTTCCATTCATCCTTGTCAGCCGTTATCATCATTCACTCTATTTTCTGTCATATTCTCCTTAACACAATCCATCTCTTTTATTTGGTCTCCCATCCCTCCATCCATCCATTAGTTTAGTCACATGCATATGATTCCTTCTCATCACGTGCTCATACCACTACAAATTGGAAAATGTAAGTTTTGAGCTAACTGTTCTTTATACATTCAGTGACGCGTCACTTCAAATATTTACAAATAACTCTTGACTTGGTAATGTCATACGATAAATTGGAACTACCGTGAACCCTTAGTAAATTGAGGCTGATGAGTAGCATTCAATTATATTGATATAACCACAACACTAAAAAAAGACTGCATCATTAGTGTAGCTGTCCCAAGTGCTACTGCTATGCTAGACCAGGAAACCAGGTCCGGTTTCCATTCCTAAGTCAAACAAAGTGTTATTAGGATTTTTCATGAAATTCTCGCAACTGGAATTGTTTTATTACATGGGAAATAAATATACCGATGAGCTGTGGATGTACATTTAATAAGGTACATCCTTCAATTTCGAGGAATCCAGGCGTGATCGCGTACATCGAAAAATCTAAAAAAAATACGCATCCAAACTGTATTTACCACCCGTATCCGCTTTGAATAAATCCAGATATTTCAGCTTTGAATTTATTCAAATTCTGACCCTTTTGCAATCAATCAACGAGAAGTATGCAAAGGAGGATGAATTTAAATCAAAAATTATTTGCCAGTAATAACATCTTAGAAAAAGTGACTATACATTAATGTTACAATATTTTATAATCGGTTAAATATTTTGTGATGTATTTTATTGTTTACTTTAATAAGTCTTAGATTTTCTCCACAATTTTCACATTTTTTCTTTCCATCAGAAGGTTGTCCGATAGATTTCACTACTAGCGATTAAGCTGCCACTGTATTGCCCTATTGTTATTCAATACTTAATAAATATTTATTATACCAAAACACTTATAAAGTCAGTACAACATTAGGGGCAGAACATTTCTAAACGATCACAGCATTTAACATTATATTTCGGTTTAGGCACCAGATGAATTTCAAAATATCTCTTCTATTCCATACAAATACAGAAATAGACGTGGAAAATAGAATGTAACCAGAGAACTTAAAAACCATTAAATTATAACCCTCAAATAGCACATTTCGAGTGCCTTTAATTTTACTTATAGTCAGATTCTCACAATGGCAAACGTATATTCGTGTGTTTGAATTTGAAATTATCTTTTGTCTCTCGGCCTACACATATTAATTAGTCTGTAATAGCAAAAGATGTACCTCTTTGCTTAGGCTGTGTATTACAGAGACATTATTACATTGTTTGAGTTTCCATAAAGACAGAATAAAAGATTTATTTTGTATTGTATGTATTGGTAAGATTTTAAATACACACACATATTATATAAGTAAAACAATAATATTATATCTTAGTCAAAAACTATTAGATAAAACTGTGTTTGATGCTTTTTTAGTAAAAAATATTTTATTTATTTCAAGATAAAACGAAACAAGATAGATCAAATAACTTTTCCCGCAACTTAAAGTAACAACTTTTAAGTGAATTTTGTAACGTAAAACATGATAAAAAAGTTTAAAATATCAAATAAACTGTTATCTACAACCTATAGTATGTAAGATACCAAATAATTGCTTAAATTTTATTTACTGCAGATTTTTAACTAACATACCATCACCCCTGTATTCCCCGAAGGGTTACGCAGTGGTGTACTAATGTACACCCATAGTTTGCCGGTAGGTATGTTGAAGTCCCATGTAATAAGGGCCTATTGCCATATACCCGGGCATAAATCTAAACTCCGACCTGCTACTTAGAATCTCATAGAAAACTCAATAACACTGCTCGACCTGGGAATCAAACTGAGGACCTCAAAGCGTAGCAGTCACGCTCACAATCATTCTTTTACGCTTACAATGGCTCTCAAAAGTAATTTTAAAGATAATGTTATACTGTTTCAGTTAAAGTAACGTAAATATTAGTTTTGTCTATGTATGTCTACCATTTATTATAATTTAGTACTTACTGGAATTTATTTTTTGTGCCTTTGGAAAAAAGTTTAGAAAAAAAATGTTTGTACATTGCCTCTGTTGTTGTTATGACAACATTTTTTTATGAAATAGATTAGGTATTTTATTTACCAAACAGATGTTTTAATATTATTATTGTTTTTTTACAAAGATTTGTTCTACAAAGACTTTTTTAGTTACAAGTGTACCTACTTAAAATTTATAGGAAAATGTATAGGTATTTATTTATACAAATGGTATTTATTTTATGAATAACTACTTAGCTGAACCGACAGACTTCGACCTGATCAAATTTAAGTAAATATAAATACAAAAAAAAACATTCCTGCACAGAACAAATACCTATTTAGGTAAATAGCCTGCCGGCAGTTGATCCGGGTCTGGATATAACTAGTTTGTTCTGTATGTGAATATTTGTCTTTGTAAACGCACCTTTGCTTTAGTATTTACAGCATGTATTCGAATGTGAAGCAACGCATAAACAATGTAAAGTCACGGGATCATAGGTATATAAAGTAGTAAACATTTTGTAAAAAAAAGTAAGAGTAAAGACAAAAATGTAAAATACAAATAAAAATATATTCCGTGTCAAAATGGTCACGTCTACCATAAAGTAAGTAACTTTTAGACAATTATTTTATTGAAAGTCTTCATATACATAAAAGAGTAATAATAATAATAATAATAATAATACGTAAGTACCCAGTGCAGTGAGGAATTAAGCAGTGCTTTGGAGTGTGCTATTCGGGAATATCGCTACATGCCGCCCGAACTTAGGCCACGATTACCTCGTTTGCCCATGCATAACAAAAATAGGGCGCTGGTGGCTGTTTTGGATTCGCAGTTGTCAAACTATTTTGATGACTGCGAAGACCTCACTGATACACATTCGATCATGTACTGCGCGGCTGTAGCGGCATGTCGTGTAGCCCACGTCAAATTTGCAGATGACAGAGCTACACGACCGAAACCAGCCATACCGGCTTGGCAGTGCAGGATCGAGCGTCGTATTGGTGGGGCCAGAGCACTCATCGGCAAACTAATTTGTTTCAGGGAGGGAAATACTCGTCCAAGAGTGATGCGCTTTGTGAGACGGGCATTTTCGGGGACTGATGTCAGCCCCCGAGACTATATATCCCATGTCACAGAGCGCATCGACTTCCTGAAACAAAAAGTGTTTGCATGGGCGAATCGTATTCGTAGGTACAGGCGGAGAGTGGAGCGATACACCCAGAATCGTACATTCCAAAGTAATGAAAGGTGGGTTTATCGGGCTTGGGAGCGACCCCACCAAGGTGTGACTGATACGTGCCTGCCGGATGATGACGCTATGTATTCATTCTGGCGCAGCATCTGGTCGGTGCCTGTCAGTCACACCGAAGGTGAATGGACTCGGGAGGTCGAACGAGCGTGCGATCCAATACAAGAAATGGGGGCTATCACGATCACCCCCCAAGATGTAGCCCGTGCAGTCCGTCCGTTGCCAAACTGGAAATCTCCAGGGCCGGACGGGCTGCACAACTTCTGGATTAAGTGGCTACAAAGGTCGCACGCTCGTTTGGCATCTCAGTACCAGGCAGCCTTGGAGTCTGGTTTGCTACCCAAGTTCCTTACAACAGGAATAACCCACCTGCTCCACAAGTCTGGTAGCACCGCGGAACCCAAAAATTATAGACCTATTACATGTTTACCAACGGTCTATAAGGTTCTTACATCCATCTTGAGAGTTAAAATTAATAAACATATCGACAATAACTCTATCATGTCGGTCTCTCAGAATGGATGTAGGAACGGGTCCCGCGGTACTAAGGAGCTACTCCTTATAGATATGGCCATTAGCCAACAGGTTCGGCGTTCCCGAAAGGATCTGTCGACATGTTGGATAGATTATAAGAAGGCCTATGACTCGGTGCCTCATACATGGCTCATGAGGGTGCTAGAGTTGTATAAAATAGATATAACTCTACGCACCTTCCTGATGTCGTGTATGAGGCAATGGAGCACAGTCCTTCGCTATCCAGGATGTCGAAATATCCAGAGGAATAGCGAATCTGTGAGGATCGAGCGAGGTATATTTCAGGGCGATAGTTTGAGTCCACTTTGGTTTTGCTTAGCCCTGAATCCTCTAAGCATGCTGCTGGAGAATTCAGGGCTAGGCTATCGGTTGAAGAGAGGTGGTCAGGTTATATCTCACCTCCTTTACATGGATGACCTAAAGCTCTTTGCCCCCAACAATCTTCAGCTGATGGAGCTACTGAAGGTAACTGAAATTTTTAGTAGCGCCATCAGGATGGAGTTTGGTGTGGACAAATGTGCGGTCATGCATGTAAAGCGAGGGGAGATTGTGGAATCCGTAGGAGTTCAACTCGCGGATTCCATAAACCTGAGATCCCTCTCTCCAAACGAAACCTATAAGTATTTGGGTATGTCGGAAGCGTTAGGTATTAGCGCTACTGACATGAAGCAATCGTTGAGGGAACGTTTCTTTGGCCGCCTGAAGAAGGTATTCAATAGCCTTCTTTCGGGCGGAAACAAGGTGCGCGCCTTCAACGGTTGGGTCATGCCGGTATTGACGTACTCTTTTGGCATACTCAAATGGACTCAAACGGAACTTGATGGCCTGGATAGGCGGGTCCGTACACTGCTGACTGCATATCGAATGCACCACCCACGTTCGTCGGTCATGAGATTGTATATCCCGCGGAAGTGTGGAGGCCGAGGCTTTTTAAATGCTAAAAACCTCCACAACCGTGAGATATGCAATCTCAGGGAATATTTTCTACACGCCGACGTGGGAATGCATCGAGATGTAGTAGCAGTGGACAAGGGACTCACCCCGCTCTCCTTGGCGAATGAGAACTGGCGCAAGCCTGTAGTGCTTGATACTAACGACCGCAGGAAGGTATGGCAGAGTAAGGAGCTCCACGGACGCTTTTTCGGGGCCCTACATGGGCCCGATGTAGACCAAGCAGCGTCCGTAGCCTGGCTGCGTTTCGGTGACCTTTTTGGGGAAACCGAAGGTTTTGTCTGTGCAATTATGGACGAAGTTATCATGACGAATAACTACCGGAGATTTATTGTAAAGGATGGCACGGTTGACATCTGTCGGGCATGTCACCGCCCGGGTGAATCGATCCGCCACATTATCTCTGGTTGTTCTCGTCTAGCTAACGAGGAGTACTTGCATAGGCACAACCTTGTAGCCAGAATTATCCATCAGCAACTTGCTCTGAAATACACTCTTGTGGCATCGGAGGTACCGTACTACAGGTATGTGCCCGACCCAGTTCTCGAAAATGGCAATATCACATTGTACTGGGATCGGTCCATCATCACTGATAGGACTATTGTAGCCAATAAGCCTGATATAGTGGTGGTGGACCGAATTGAGAGGCGTGCAATGATTGTTGACATTACCGTCCCGCATGACGGGAACCTCGTGAAAGCCGAGAAAGATAAGCAAATCAAGTATCTTGACTTGGCTCGCGAGGTTGTCGACATGTGGGATGTGGACACAGCGATCATTGTACCGATAGTCGTATCAGCTAATGGCTTAATAGCCACGAGCCTCGACCAACACCTCAGGAGGCTCTCGTTAGGCGGCTGGGTCAAGGGCCTGATCCAGAAAGCAGTACTGCTGGACACGGCCCGTATTGTTAGGAGGTTCCTCTCTCTGGAGCCCTGACCGCCGGTAGCTTGGACCCTGTTCCCGATACCGGTGGGCCTCTATTTTTATATTTTTAAATGTTTTTGTTTTATAATTTATTTTATAAAAATATTTAAAAATGTAAATGATAAGAATACTAATGAATAAAGGATAATAATAATAATAATAATAATAATAAATGTTTATTCATTAGCTTAGATTAAAATACATTTGTTACATAGGGATATTCTTTTAAGCAAGGTATAATGCTTGTGTTAGAATATCCCGCTCTTCCACAAGTTGTTTACAAACTACCTAACTGAAGATACAAACAGTTTATATTTATATTTGGGGTAAGTACCTATTATAAGTTTTAAGAGAAGATTCAAATATTCAAATATTAAACTTATTAAAGTATTAAATTATTAAAATAATAAAATAAAAATATTAAAGAAAATATTAAAAAAATGCCTATTGTGTGTGTGTGTGTTCGCGTGTATATGTATGCGTGTGTGTGTGAGCGCGCGCGTGTGTGTGTGTTTACCAGTTATTGGACTATTAATCAGGTATGACGAGGTATCAAATTTTAGTTGTGGATTAGTGAATTACTGGGTTATTGTTTGCACTAAACTTTCCACCTCATCATAAGTTTTAGATTTCAGCCATTTCACTAACGTCCCTTTGCACTCGTGTCGTGATAGAGAATAGATGTTTAGCTCTTTGTTAATTCGATTATACAACTGTGATGATTGCCAAGCGTATTGTCTCTTAGCAAATGATGATTTAACTGTGATTGTATGAGTAACGGTGTAATTCCTTCTACGGTTTAGTCTTGAGGGGTTGAAAATGATGGATTTATGTTTTTTTAAAACTGTGTTAAGTACGTAAAGTTTCCTAACTGTTAGGAGGTCTGATAATGAATAAAGCTCCTGCGTTGAGAATCTAAAAGACTTGAAAAGCATGACCTTTAATAGTGCTCTCTGAGCCCTCTCTAGCTCCAGAAATTTTATTTTTGTTGCTGCTCCCCATATCGGTAGGCAATAAGCTAGCACCGACTGAGCCAGTGAAACGTATATTTGTTGGAGAAGACTTTCAGAGGCTACATGACGCAGAGTTTTAAACGTCCAAATAAGTTTTCTTACTCTTTTCATCAACAATTCCGTATGGCCGTGCCATGAAAGCCGTTGATCAATGCTAATGCCTAAATACTTCACAAGTTGAACTCTCTCGATTGAAACGCAAGAGCAATTGCTTGAGAGACTCTGACATTTGTGAAGTTTTATTGTAAAATCTGCCGAGGGTTGTGATCGATCGTACATAGAAAAGCAGATGAAGTTCGTCTTGGAAATGTTTAATGTCAGGAGGTTAAGGTCGAGCCAAGCAGCGATCTTTGCCAGTCCGCGCTCGGCAGATTTTTGGACGCTATTCCAAGTGGTGCCACTGAAAACTATGGCGGTATCATCGGCATATGAAAAAATTTCTCCGCCATCAATTTCCATATTGCAGAGATCATTTATATACACTAGGAAGAGCGTGGGGCCGATAACACTTCCTTGACCAACTCCATAAGTAACACTTTCTTCAGAACTTTTGATGTTACCTATTTTAACCTTTTGTTTTCGACCGCGTAAATAGTCCTCCAGCAGAGCAAGCGGTAGACCTCTTATACCGTAGGTGTTCAGCCTATCCAAAAGAGTAGTAAGTAAACTGAAATGAAAGTAATCAAGCTTTCTGTTTCAATTTTCAAGGCGGAAGATCAGTTTCCAAGTTGTAATTTCCCTTCGTTCTTCGTTTAGAAACACTCATTCTTGAACATAGAGTTTTAAAGTACTTCGTACTAGAGTAGCCTCTATAAGCAAAAATGTGTGTGGGAAATAATTCTTACAGCATGTTTGTCAAAAAGGATGAGTCACACTTAAATCTTTATTGTTTTTTAATTTGAATATGGAATAAGTTACTACGAAATTGGTTCTCATGTTTTTAAAAGTGTGTATTGTATTAGTACATTACACACGTAGATCGTCCGTATAGATCACACAACCTTATCAGAAGAGCTGAAATCTTTTAACCCCAAAGGCAATGCCAATTTTATGTTTGAAGTTTCAATTCGAAGATCTAAAGAATTTTTATAAAGTAGTTTTATGTTTCGACGTGCGAACATGCTCGACGTATTTGAGTTTGATTCGAGCAAGTTCGACCAGAGAATCTTAAGTTTCCGTGTTCAACATCGATGAAGCAACGACCGTATGTTCAATGGAAGTAGTTCGTCAAGCTTGTCTCTGTGTGGAGAGCCACCATAATGTGAAACCAAGAGATACTTCCCCTCTCTTCAAATATAATCTCATATTTTTGAATATAGAATGAATCGTCCGCGTTTGTTTGATTGACTAAAGAAGTTGATTGGAGCAAGTATAATATTGGCTCGCGGTATCTTCCCTAGTCCACATTGACTCAATGTTTTATTGCAGCAATATTTTTAGAATAACCTCCAGTTTTTCATTTCCTTTTTTTAGGGTATGGGCAACAGATTGCTTTGAACGTTTAACATTTCTCGAATATTCATTTGATCAACTTCAATTATTCGCTAATCTACAACAACAAAAAATATATAAAATATGAATATTTTGGTTTAGTTATAAAATTCGACTATCAGAGACAGTTAAAAGATATCGGAATTCATAATTTACGTCAGATTATAATAATAAATGATGTTTTCACTCTGCTTGCCCTTTTGCCGTCCAAATAGTTACATAGATTATTAAATTTACATTAAAAACTTATAAATAAAACTATTATAACGTAATTATTATATGGTAATTACCAATTGTAAATCTCTTTTTAACGCAACACCCATTTCCATATTTCAAAATCATTCATTTTCCAAATTTTAAAACGACGAACATTAAGGTTCTAAAATTCCTACTTCCCAATTTTAACACAAGCTCTTGTTTCTGTACCGAAAATAAAAGATTATACATAAGATTATAAAGGGATAAAACGTAGTATGTTTTGTCTCTGTCATACACTATGACGTCATAGGGTATGAAAAGAAAATTATTGTCTCCTAATGGCCCATGATATTAACGTTTCCATTTTTGAAATAAAATTATGATGTGGAGCAATTTTGAAAGTATCCTCTTTATTAATGTTCTAGTAAGTAATTTAAAAAATTATAATGAAGTATGTTATGTTATTATAGGATTAATATGATAGGATGGAACTATGTAGGTTATATAGAAAAAAAAAATCATCATTGAGATTTACGTTAAAATTAGAGTTTTGATGTATAGTGCGTTTCATCAAATAGTTCCTATGCCGTTATGTTGGCAGCAATACAAATAAGTGTTGCCTAATACATGAAATTTATAATATTATTAGTAAGAAAGCTCAAACTCACTCAGCGAGCTCTGGAGAGAGCTTTGCTTGGTATCTACACGACCGAATCAGAAATGAGGAGATTCATAGAAGAACCGATGATGTTCACAGACAGGGGAGCCAACATGAAATAAACTATTTGATGAAACGCACTGCGTTAGATATTAAAAAAAAAACTACGGTAAAATCACAAAATCGCTTTACAATGACATTAAAAAAAAATACATAATGAACCTAAAATATGTTTGTCTTCACTTAATGGTAGGGCGTGGTATTTGTTTAACTTGCCCACCCCTTGTTGTACCAGGGTAGTGCCTACGTCGCGGTTTGTTTAGTAAGCTTGGAGGTTAAGACGTTTGCTTTCATTTGGTTTAGTAGATTTGAGGGTAATTAGCATTGTTTTCTTTAGATAATAACGTGTTCCATAATAACTGGTCTAATGCAGTGGATCTCAAACTTTTTGCTGTCACGAAACTCTTTTAGAAATTTGCAATTTTTTGAAAATTTTGAAAAATACCAAGGACCAAAAGTTCCTTGATAAAAAATGCCATCATGTACGGTCCCAGTTACGATATAATTTTCCTAATAAATATGTTAAGAGTGAGCTAAGTGGCTGTGGACCCCGGGCACTTATGTCACTGACCGGTAAGGGGTCCACGAACCCCACTTTGAGAGATACTGTAGTAATAGTTGCAAGTACGGCCATAAAACGTGAGCGTTTACAATCACAAATTCTCACATGCATCAGCCAACACAGTACCCAGGTATAAGTACTTGTAGGCCTTACAAATATTTGTTTCATGCTAAAGTGCGATCAAATCGTTTAGTTATGAAATATAAATATAGCCCATTGATATCACAAAGCTTGTATAAGGCTGCTAAGCAATAAGTACCCACATATTATGTAACACCAAATTATAGTATGCAATTATATTTTTTTAATTTGAAAATAAAATGTGATGTCCCAAATTAGGTTATGTCTTTTTTTTATATATTTGGCATCAACCCATGCTACATAATTATTTTCAAAGATATAAAAAAAAATAAAGGCAGTTGTCTCGGCAGCTTAGTTGGCTAAAGCGTCCGGTGTACTTAACTTTCTCTAAAATTTATACCTTTAAGTTAGTCATTCTTCAACAGATTTATTGAAATGGGCGCCGCTCTACTTTGAAATTATCTATAAATGAATAAAATTGTTTAAAAATAGCAATGAAACTCAATCGGTATTATAATTAAAGTCGAAACAAAATCTTGAATAAACTTAGATATTACAAAGTAAACACTTAATATAATTATATTTTGAAATATACTTAGTTTAAGAATTAAACAGTTTTAGTTTGTTCATTATAAATTTCATGAGAGTTAAAAACTTAAAGCAAGTCACAGTAACAAATAAGCGACAAAAGTCGTAGTCATGTTTATCACCTCTAGACGATACCGTTGATGACTGATATAAGCATGTTCCATACAAAGAATTGTACAGAACATGCCTACATCAGTCATCAACCGTTTGCATAGCAAACGGTTTGGTTGACAAATGCAAACGATTTGTTCAAATTCATGACCCACGTCTTCTGAAAGTGCAATTGTTTAGGATACGATGAGACTGACATACGCTAACAGAACTATGCGTAAAAGTATGTAATTAAATATAAGTAAATAGTATAAACAAATGTAAATAAAAAGTATAAACAAATAAAGAAAACAAAAACGTTATTCGAGTATCGTTTTTTTTTCTCTACGGTTTGTAGTATCTGTCGTAGCCGCTACCGTAGGCTGCTGCTACGACGTAGGCCTCATAGATTGTCTTTTCTTTCGTAGCAAGCAATTTAAGATTTTATTTTTTAATCTCTGCTCTTTGGAGCTTGTTTAATGTGAGGATAGCAGCTAGCCAGGCAGGTAATTAGATCCTACTACAGATATTTTTTCAGGGTATTCATAAATAAATAATTAAATTAATAAATAAAAAATATTTGAGGTATTTCACACAGCACCATCTCGTCCCAAAAATTAGAAGAGTTTGTACAATGGATGGAACTGGACAATGGATATAATACTTCTATACTTTTTTGTAAATACATACTTGTAATATATAAGAAACACCCAGACAAACACAAACACTATAATAGTTTTTTTTTTTTTATGTGATAGGGTGGGCAAACGAGCAGACGGATCACCTGATGGTAAGCGATTACCGCCGCCCATGGACACCCGCAACACCAGAGGAGTTTCAGGTGCGTTGCCGCCCTTTTAAGGGGTTTGGGCTCTCTTCTAGGTAAGCGTGCTACATCTTAGACAAAATTTTCACTTACCATCAGGTGAGATTGTGGTCAAACTTATAATAGAAAACTGCTACTTAGCTTAGTATGGGCCTGGATGGTGCTGTGAAAAATATTCCAAATATTTATCATATTTATATTTGAAAAGAAAAAACGTTGCCCTACACTAGGATTTTCTTCTGTATCGTGGGTGCGTTTACAATAAAACACACAAACACCCAGACCCGGAACAACTACTTGTAGGTCATACAATATTTGTTCCATGGGATCAAACCCACAACCCGTATCATAGAAGCCGAATACTCAGCCATCAATACGAAAATAACATACGAAAATATGAATGTTTTTATAACATTCTTTACCCACTTAACACTTCGTACTCATCTTTGTTACATAACCCTTTATTCTCAGTGAGTAATTAATCAAGCTGTTGTTTACAGGTGCAATTAGTTATCTCTTATAATTATGTTTATATGAAACGCGATCGTTTAAGGTGGCCGCTTAGTGCTTTCTTTGTAGGCTTTCCATTTCTATGCTTTCTTTATATGCTTTCTTTTTAAGCTTTCTTTGTATGCTTTCTTTGTATGCTTTCCATTTCTATGCTTTCTTTGTATGCTTTCTTTTTATGCTTTCTTTATATGCTTTCCATTTGTATGCTTACTTTGTATGCTTTCTTTGTATGCTTTCTTTATAAGCTTTCTTTGTATGCTTTCTTTGTAAGCTTTCTTTGTATGCTTTCTTTGTAAGCTTTCCATTTGTATGCTTTTTCTTTATACTTTCAGGAACAAGACTTGAAGAGGGGCTTGTGGCTAAGTTACAACTATGCTGATCAACAGATCTGCAAGGTTAAGCGGCACTAGCCGCGGTCAACTAGTGTAACTAGTTCCCAGAAATTGGATTGCGGTCTGATGGCAGTCGCTTAGTGTGAAATTCTGATATTCAACCGCATCTGGTTGGACTGGACGCTGACCACACTAGGATTTTTTCCGGTTTCGTGGGTGCGTTTATGTACCTAAACATTTTTTGCATACACAAACATACATACGCCTTCTTGTAGGTTATAGAAATATTTTTCCTGATCTCAATAAAATATAAGTATTAATCTCAATAGATTTTTTTTTCCGAATCTCATTGTCAACCCACATTTCGAACTTGCGTTTTCGTTCTTAGCATAGCAGTCGAGTGTGATTCCTTCAACAGACAAAGGTAAAGAAAATAAAAATACAATTTATTTTTATTAACTCAATAGTCATAAAATATATTCTTAAATAAACAACGATCCTGTAAACAGACACAAAGGAAAATATAATCATTTTGTCCCAACATATTAAATTCATTGAACCTAAAAAATAATTACTTCAGCCAAAGAAAGAAATCATACAACAACGTACCCAATATAAAGGCTTTGAAGACATCAATTTGATATAGATACATAGACAAATATGCGCAACCTTTTTTTAATTCTTAGAAATACCAGAAGCTACGTAACTTACTCGTGCTTATGTTAATCTAATATATAAAATTCTCGTGTCACAGTTTTCGTTGCCATACTCCTCCGAAACGGCTTGACCGATTTTGATGAAATTTTTTGTGCTTATCGGGGAGGTCTGAGAATAGGCCAACATCTATTTTTCATACCCCTAAATTTTTTTTTTATGGCAAAACAACGTTTGCGGGGTCAGCTAGTAATATATACTTAGAGACACCACGTCAATACGTTCCGTCACCGACTGGGTGGAGCCCCAGCCCAGAGGTGGCAGCAGTACTCCAGTAGTAGTAGTATACTGTTTGGGTCTGCCCGCTTATCGACTGCCGCTTTAAGAACTATTCTATCTTAATTAAGTCAGTTTTATTTATACTTCGGCAGGCGCGCACCCATCTTCGTAAATAAGTTTCATCGTAATTAGATTGTATATAAGTAGATGCTAATACAGATGGAATAGAAACCCATAGAGGATAAACAAACAAACAGATTTTCATTACTATTATTTGCCAGCGTGTCCTGTCATATCCCAAAGGATTTGTAGCGTTACTGCTGATGCATGTTTTGCCTCGAGAGAGATCTCGTATTGCGCTTTAGCTTTAGTTTTTCCGTAACCCGCACTGCCGCGAAGTCGCATTACTAGAATTGTATTGGCCAGGGATTTACAAAGTAATTTGGAGTAACCCTCGGACTTTTAATCACCGTCCTGCAGACCAACAGAAAATGGAACACGCAACCACACCAATACATGAATTCAACAGACAAAAAGTAGGCTATGTCCTTCTTCAAAGTCAAAGAAAACGTTTCAACAAACAAATCAAATCAAATCGAATTCTTTATTTGCAGAATATACCCACCCATATTATACAGGTGTTACAATAAGAAATATATGTCGCCATACTCAGGCTCACACCATGCAAATTTTCAAATATAATAATAAAAAACCGACCGAGAGACTTAATTTCGCATTTATATTATTAAATATATATATAGCAGTATTGATGCCATGGGTGTACATTGAAATACATCTGCCTAAACCTAGTTATTAAGACTAAAAAATGAATTTTTATTTTCGCTTTTCAGTTTTTGTTTCCTTCGGTTCAATTTATCATTAAAAAAATATTATTGATGCAGTAAATAACGCACCAGACAGGTTTGTGTGTGTAATTTTCCACGCGAGCGAATTTGAGGGCGGAAGCTAGTTGGACCAATAAATTAATAGCACGCTGTAGTTATCTATATCGCATATCCGTGAGCTTAATCGGTTGCTTTCCAAACCAATAGGTTCCTGATAATGGATCATTGTCTATTGACCTGTCATTCGCATATATATTAACATTCTATGGTATAGTGTAGTTAGTTGGATGGTTGCGATGGTGATAACTCTATTCAAAAGTAGAACGAACAGGGATCTTCTGGGTGTGCTCGTTCCACCGTTGACTTCATCTGGACATGGCTGGTTGTCATGCTTTTTGGGATTTTGACCACTAACGTTTGTCAAAAGTGTTCGTATGAAAACCGGGACTGATGATGACTTTACGTGCTCTCCGAGGCACGGAGGGGTTTTAAATGATAATGATAAATGATATTTATTCCTGTAAATAGATCTTTTAAAGACAATATTTTACATTTATTTTTATCTACGGAATTTTCTAGCTGACGACCTCTGAGAAGAAACGCCGAAACAAACTCAGAGAATCATAGTCTCTTCAAGTCCAGACATAGAATAGTAACAAATATGTGTGTTACAATGTAGGGCAAAGTCTGAAATGGCCTTTTGAAGAAAGAGCCATAGCGGCTTTGAGTAGACCAGTCTCAGCCGACGGCACGCATACATCAGTCATTGTGTAGCTCAACAATAAGGAGCTCAACAACCCGTCGCACGACGATACCAGATCGGAGAAACATTTGCGTAGGCCACATAAAAAAAGGCTCAAAGCCTCCAGACTGTTCAAAACTGAGTATGTATATTTAGCCTACAAAGTATTGACCTTGATGTTTTAAGAATGGTCACACATCGACAGACTGACCACGACAATCTTGCAGATCGGTTGATCAGCAAAGTTATTACTTAACCACGAGCTCCTCCTCCCCTCGCGTGATAGTACGTTATGTCATCATAATTTTATGTCGTAAAAGCTTGCACAACACAACGTTATAAATCAGATAAGCTTAAAGTATGTGACCCACTTGCGACGCGAGGCTACATCAAGCGATGTTGCGCGAGACATTGATTAATTACAATGTATGCGGCTTTATGCGGCCCTTTATTAGGTATGTATGTACGCTTAAGTTTGTATAAAATCGTTGAAGCAAATAGCTTTGATCTTTGATGTTGAAATATTGAAGCTTTGAGAACTTCCGATACTTAAATGATACATGATATAGTTTTTAAATACGGAAACATAATATCTTCCTATCCTACTAATCTTATAAATGTGACAGTTTGTGAGTATGGATTAATGGATGGATGTATGTTTTTTACTCTTTCACGCTGCTACTGAACGGATTTTGATGAAACTTTACAGTTTTATTATTTATACATTTGAATAAGATATACTTAGGCTATAATTTGCCAAATTACAACGATAATTAAAAGTAACTTTTTCAAGCGGACGAAGTCGTGGGCAGAACCTAGTAATAACATAGATAAATAAAAAAAAAACAACCTCCTCATTAGCCTACTGCACCAGCTAAGCGTAACTGCTACGCTAAAGTTCGATTCTCAGGTCGAGCAAAGTGTTATTTTCTATGAAATTCTCAGTAGCAGCTCGGAGTTCGGATATGTGCCCCGTTAATCGTAATAGGCGAAGTGTAGATGTAGGTGTACATTTAGTACACCTCAGCTTAATCCTTCGGGAAAGACGCGATGCTTGATCCATTAATTCTTTTACACACAATTCAATTCAAAAACCAATTCGACAATTTCAAAGTTTGAGACTTTGTGCCAATACGATTAAAATTAGGTACCTGTAGGTATTAAAATTATTAAAGCAATGACTCTCCAAGGGTCATAGACACAAGTGTTTACAAAATGTCAACCAGCGAGGCGTGTATAATCTTCCTGATTTTATCATCCAACCCTTATTTTCGGGCCTACTCGTGCTTTCAAAATACAATTTGATATACCATAATTTATTCATAATACTTAGAAAGTCTCCTAGTCCTGATACGGTGCTTTTGGTTTCCTTCGTTATTTTAGATCTATATTGTAACATCCCAATCTTTTTGACAAGTTTATTTTAAGCCAAGTTCTTAATACCCAGCTGAGGGAGGTGATGTTTTTCGAGCGTATGTATGTCTTATGACGACCTCTGTGGTCTAGCGGTTCGAGTGCCGGACAGCTGATCATGGGTTCGATTCCCACAGGACACAAATATTTGTGTGGATAAAACATGAGTATTTGTGTTTGTCTGGGTGTTTCCTATGTATTATAAGTGTGTATTTACAAAAAAAAAGTATATATGTATTATATCCATTGTCTAGTACCCATAGTACAAGCTCTGCTTAGTTTGGGACTAGATGGTGTTGTGTAAAATGTCCCAAAAATATTATTATATTATATAATTATGTTAATATTATTCGCTGAAACATTCTCGGCCTAAACCATTTCACGGATTTCAACATATAAGTTGTCATTAGATTCCTCTTAGTTGTAGAAGTGAGATAGAGTACCTAATATTTTCAATATGGCGTCCGCTGAATAAAATATAAGTAAAATAAAATGGAGGTAAAATGAAAAAATGTATAACATTGTGTAAAAAAAATAATAAAGTGTGAAGCAAAAATAATTATTAAATTTAACAAGAAAACATGACTGCGTTAAAATACTTAATAAAAAGGAAAAAAACACAAGCCTATAAAAACGAATATTTGAATGCTGGAAAATTATTTCCACTTTCAAACTGCATCCTCTTATATAGAAGTGTCGCATATTTGATAGGTATTTTGTCTTGTGTTGTGATTGTCAGAATAAATTTTCTTTCTTTCTTTCATATTACTATGACGATGATCAGTAATGTTATGCTGATACTGTTGTACACTTGTTTTAATACGGTCGATGTCAATATCTATTCAATTCAATTCTTTATTGTAGATCATAGGTAGTTCCAGTTTATCACCGACGGTTTATTTACTGTACGGAAATAGGCTACCAAATACCCAATCCTACAATAGACAATACTGAACCCAATCCTTCTCCATACAATTGCTTTATTATGTGCGAAAGTTTCGGCTTTCGGCAAGCAGTCATGTGAATTGACGAGAAAATTGGCATTCGGCTAATTCAAGCGAGCAATCTCAATTTCAAATACATGTCTGGGATTCAAAATGCGTTAGAATAAACACATAGAGAGGTGAATGTTTTTGATAGGATGTGCTTATATTATGTCGTAGGTAAAGAGAAAGAATTGTCAATTATCTCTCCCGATCCGTAATAGATGGCGCCGTTCTTTTATCATTTGTATCTCCACTTTGGATATCACAGCATATCTCCCGTGAGGAAGACATCCGGTCTTTGGCAGGCTTGCGCGGGGACACAGCTCCAACGTGTAGTGGCCCCTTGGAGAGCTTTTATCATTTATATACTGATACCAATCCGGACCACTCCACCACTGCACTATAAATAGAAGCTATTATTATTATTCCGGACCTTATTAGGATAAGAAATAGCAATAGATTGATAAACATATAAAATACAGTTACGCCATGGTGACGTCAGTAATACCTATTGAAAAGCAAGTTTTTGCTTCTCAACCGACATGACTCATACTTTACAGTTAGTTCAATGTCTAAATAACTTTAAAGTCTTGGCATGGAAAATGCCAATAAATACAAAAAGATAAATACACACTCGTTAAACCAATAGTATTAATTAACAAATATTGAAGTGATTAATTAGTAAAACTGCCAATATGACGTGTATTTACAATCATTATTTTATCAACCAGTGTTCTCCCTTCCACCAACAATGAATGCAGTAATTTGTTTTTTTTTTTCAACTATATTGGGGTCGATTTTTCTCTATCTCCATAACCCATTTTCTGGGTAATACCGTAACCTGGCTACCACTAACGATTGTCATAGGTGTTCGTATTGCAACCGGGACCAATGGCTTTACGTGTTCGCCAAAGCACGGAAGTCCCCCGTTCTGTTATGAATGGTCACGCATCCACAGATATCCCCTACCCACAATCTTTCTATTTCATTCATCATCAACCCATATACTGTCCCACTGAGACCCGTGCCCAGCTATTAGTCCACCACGCTGGCCTAGTGCGGGACCGTCACAAACCGTCGAGAAAAATCTTCCTCACGATGTTTTCCTTCACCGTTTAAGCGAGTGATAATTAATTATTAATACGCACATGAATTCGAAAAGTCAGAGGTGCGTGCCTTGGGTCTCGAGACCTTCGACTTGGCAGTCCAATGCTAAAACCACTAGGCTATCACTGCTTCTTTAAAAAAAATATACAACATCACATCAATCAATTAGCTGACAAATTTGGTGGCAAAAACTCGCACAAGAAGTACCAATGTAATCCTATAATAACTATCAAAATCCATTCGTTCAGTATAACAAGGCCAAGTCTATTATTCTGAGCCTATCTCATTGTTCACGCCTTGCGTCGAATCCTACGTAAGGAGTGACGTCATGATAGCTATCTCGTCGTATATACGATCACAGGCAGTTTTTGCGTTTCTTTAGACAAAGCTGGCTTTACTGGCATGACCGATAAGCTTAGATTTAAGAAACGTTTTTCATTTAAAGCTAGCTGTGCTTAAAGAGACAGTATTTTTTTGTGGCAACATTTTACTGGGTGATTAATTATTATTATCCTATATTAATTATACCGGGGCTCATGGCTAAGTAATAACTAAGCTGATCAACCCATCTGCAAGGTTAAGCTGCGCTGGTCGCGGTCAGTCTGTGGATGGGTGACTATTTTAAACACATTGAGACCTCTTCGTGCCTTGGAGCGCACGTAACGCCATGGGTCCCGGTTGTCATACGAACACCAATGACAATCGTGTCGTACCCAAAAAAAGTCTGACAACCGGTCTATCTTCAGGGTATTGGTATTGCCCAAAAATTGGGTTGCGGAGGTCTGATGATAGTCGCGTTTAAAATACTGATATTTTTAGGTTCCTTAGAACAGGGGGCGAACCTATTGCCATTAACCAGGCACAAATCCAAACTCCGACCCGCTACTGAGAATTTCATAGAAAATACAATGTAAGTAACATTACTTTTTTTTTTTAATTGGAATTATTAGATTTATTTTGTTATAAATTAATTCATCATAATTATACACATAAGTAAATACTCAAGGCACTTAACATTATGGTCCCTCCAAATAATACACTTAAAGTTGCGACACAAACAGAACATTATTAAAAATGTACAAAACACCTGATACCTAAAACAATCTAGACAAATAATATACTGTAATTTCACGCCTGCAGACTACAAAATGATTAAATACTACTTTAAAAACATTAATCTAATATTACATCGAGTCTAAAAGACCGGATTAATGTTGCTTTCCTAAAAACCAAGAACAACTACGTATTGCAGAATATTAGCCCGACTACTGTTTGTATATCTCTAATACAATAGAATATTTTGCAGTAAGCCACACTTTGTGTTCAAAGTATATGGATACCATCCTAGGTGTCGTGATTTACAAAATAAGAAACCATAATCTATTAGATTAAGATCTTTCTTTTAATATGATTCCTTTATACCTACCATTTTAATCATGATTAAGATATATTTCAATATATTCAGAGCATTGATCAAGATATTTATGTTTCACATTTGAAGCTACATTGAACACGAAAACGCATTTACATGTCACTCAGGACTTATGTAGTACAAATGCGGGGATATTCTACCCCAGATATTGTACGGTTCAGATAAATTAAACAAAAGAATAATATTGAATATTCATTGGCACGTTTCAACCCGTCTTCGAGAATTAATGAATGTAGTTACTTCAAGATTGGTTGAATAGAATTCATTAAGTTATTGTGATTGCATGTTGATTTGCTATATTATTAATACTTTCAATGATGAGATGTAAATTTGTAATTTTTTTATAAATTGTTATAAGAACAATTTCTTGAGTAGATTATGTATAGTTTAATGTAATTTATTAAACACAAATTACATTGAAATAAAAGTGCTTTTACGGATTTTATCGCGTATATTGATATTATTAATCCAGACGTTTCGGACCCTTTACAGCGTCCATGGTCACGGGTAGACTGAAAATCCGTAAAAAGTAGTTTTATTTCAATGTATAATATTCGCGTAAATGTCAGAAATCAATAAACACAAATTATTTTTCAATTTATTTTATTTTTCCACTAGTTGCCCACCGCGGTGTCAAGCGCCTTTTTCCTTTTTTGCTCGGCTCTAATTGGTCGTAGCGTGATGTTATATAGCTTATAACCTTCCTCGATAAATGGACTATCCAACACAAAATATTTTTTCAATTCGAACCAGTAGTTCCTGGTTAGTTCTTTCAACCAAACAAACATACAAACTCTTTAGCTTTAATATTTTATTCTTCCATTGACTCCGAGTAACGGCCTAGACTTACTTTAATTATTTTAATTTCTGTCTCCGATGGTATGTTTTTAGGGGTTCATGGCTAAATAATAACTACGATGATCAACCGATTGTAGTTATTCTGTAAGGTTAAGCTTCGCTAGCTGTGGCCAGTCTGTGGATGGGTGGCGATTCTTAACCCATCGAGATCCCACCGTCTCTCGGAGAGCCGTCGGTCCCGGCTGACATATGATTAACTATGACAATCGTTAGTGGTAGACAGTAGCCCAAAATGCTTGACAATCAGTCTGTCCTCAGGATAAAAAAAAAAATAACGTTTATTTCAATTACAACAGGCTTTTTGATGCATATTATTGGAGATCACCTTTTAAGCAAGGAATTGCTTGTATTAGGAGACTCCGCGCTTACACTTGTCACTTTTATGAAGGATATCAGTATTACCCAGATATTAGGTTCCAAAAGTCAGATGGCAGTCACTTCGTCTAAAATACTGATATTATGCCGCACCTTGTTTACTTGTTTTAATTTTAATTATAGTGCAATAGGCTTGACTGTGTTTTATGTTACGACATCATACAGGCCCCCACGATACAGGCCTTGCCTAGTGTGGGGACCATGGCAAATACACCTAGTGACTAAAGTCGATGTACAAATTTAATACTTATCTTGATCTCACTTTAAAGCTTTTTAATTGACTGATTTGTATGTTTAAATAAATATTTTTTCATTTTTTTTTTTTTTTTTCACCTGAGGGTCTACTCCCTATCTCCGTCAACGAAGTTACGAGCCGTTCGAAAGTTCTCCGAAACTTTGGAATACGATAAAACAAGTGTGAAATTAAATCTTCGAACGGGTAAAAACACATCGAGAGTAGGGACAACTGTCAAACTGTGTTGTCATTCATTCTTAGTTCGGGCCCCGAAAGAATCATCCGTAGGTGATACGGAGTAGGAAACGCCCGTAACTAAGGTCGAAACTACGGACTTCGTGCTTAGGGAGTAGACCCCCTGGTTAGACTGGAAGCCGACCGTAACATAGTCAGGAAAAGTATGATGGTATAATTTTTTTCTGTATCTGATGTTAAACCATTATTGAGATACGCAACTTATTATTTTCATATAAGCAGAAAGGATACAAGGTAACACAAAACGAAAATTATCACAAAAAAAGTAAAACGGTATTCGAACCAGCTTCGAAAAATAAATATATATTTGAACACCATTACAGCTGCAGATATGGAAGAGGATTTCTTTTATAGCTACACAAATTGCCAAAAAAATCACGTGCCTTTTTGTGTCACCTGCTCCTAATTCGCACATCGTCAGTATTTTCAGATTTTTTATAGGGTTAAAGTAATATTAAGTGCCAGAAATGTTTTTAATCTGCTCCTATATAACATACATACATAATCACGGTTTTCTTTACAGAGGTAGGCAGAAAGTAGAGACCGCCAGCTGCTACTATTCTTACATCTTCTTTTGCTTCTACAACTTTCATACATCTTCTCATTCTCACATACTTTGGATGCTGCCATTGACATTGGCCTTCTAAATTCCTTTTTAGTCGTAATACATTCATTGTCTCAACTTATCAAATTATGGGAATAAAAATAGCATTATCTTTATGATATAATATATTATCTAATAAATTTGTTGTGTAGTTGCATCCTGAATACTCTATACAAACTTTCCGATTCCAATGCCTAGTTTAAGTAACACAAACATAGCACATTACCAAATTCAAACAAATTGGCCTACGTAGCACACGGCGAGCTAGCTTACTAGTAGTTTTGCTAAAAATCAGAACGAACTATGGCAAAAAAATGCTAATATTTGAGGGAGCACAGCTTTATAATAAAATACCGTCACGTATAAGAAATGTAAACTCACTCAATGCATTCAAAACACAAATTACCGAATTCCTAACCGCAAACCAATCTCTTTTGGAGAAATGTATGCATTGGATGGGTAATTTCTTATCTAATTTGTAACTGACGACGACAACCATATGGTAGTTTTAAGATTTTAGTATTGCCGCCACACGCCATAAAAATAAGTTCCATGGTCACCACCTCGATGGTTGGCAATCCATGACAGTCCGGCTTACAAGAAACTTTCTACTGAGAACGTGTAAGCTATGGAATAAGTTTCCTGCGGCAGTATTCTCGAACCAATACGGCATGGGATCCTACAAGAAAAGAGATTACACACATTTAAAAGGCCGACAACGCATTGGTGACAGTCACTGATTGATGTCCATGGGCGGCGGTACTCACTTATCAACCGCAGAAACAATTTTGATGGAATTTGGTACAGAGATAGGATAGACGTTGGAGAAGGACAGGAACCATTTGGGAAGCAGGTGGAACTGCGAGCAACAGCTAGTATTCAATAACTGAAAAAGATTATTATATCGTACAGGAATATTTTTTGTGATACAGAGGTTCAAAAGGAATAATTTGTAGCTGTAATTTAGTCGGTTTTGTTACAAAACAAATGCTGATATTAAGATATTTTTGTTTGGGTGAGTCTGAAAGCCTATATCTTTTGTTCACTTCGTAATAATAGTCATCTAGGATTTATTACTTACTTTAACGTTTTTAACTGACTTGGAAATGGAGGAGGTTTTAATTTAACTGTATTTTATGTTATCGGTTTTTCTTACATACAGTATTTGCAAGTAGGTACTAAAACTCTACACAGAGGCCAGCACATCAAACTAGCCCCAACCTGTCAAATTTCTTTGATAGATTTTCAACTTTAATGCAAAGCTATAAGGTTCATTTTCAATTGGTAAAATTTGACAGATTTGGATAGATTGACCTGCTGGCGTCGTTCAGAGGCAAGCACATCAAACTACCCCAACCTGTCAAATTACTTTGATAGATTTCAACTTTAATACAAAATAATAAGGTTCGTATTGATTTTTTATACTTACGCGAATATTATACTTTGAAATAAAACTACTTTTTTGCTGTAAAAGTTCCGAAACTTCGGGATTAACAATAACAATATAACTTCGTAAAAAATAAAATCCGTAAAAAGTAGTTTTATTTTAAAAAGGTTCATGTTCAAATGGGAAAATTTGACAGTTTTGTATAGCTTGACCTGCGACCTGGCGTCTGTACATTGGTTTGATACTTTTCTCGCAATAGAGAAAAGATGTAATTCTAAAGCTCAACAAGAAATGTCCAAAACTAACCTAACTAATCAAGTAGCTTCACGATTTCGTTTGTAACAAACTTCATATTGGCTATACTGCGTGTGGAAGTCCTAGAAAAACTTTTAACAAGCACACAATTTATTTACAGATAACCACAAAATTTGACGACTCTATTTTAAATACTGTAAGGATCAAATTTCAATGTGATTTCGTCCGGCAGTTGGCAATTATAAGTTTGCTCAACGTAGCGTTAGGTTGGATCCTTCGACGTTTACAAGTTCTTAACTAATTAATAGTTAATATCGAAACAGAGTAACTAAGAGCACGTGTTTAAGCTGTTAAAATGTTAAGGTCTTATGGGTCAAATACGTAGGTAATTAACTTACATGGTTTGAGTTAAAGGAGTAGTTTTATAAACTGTTTTTTTTTTCATCTTTTTAGATATTTGGAACATTTTACATAGCACTATCTAGTCCCAGATAACTGGACTGCTAAGCCAAAGGACTCGAGTTCGAATCCAAAGCACGCACCTCTGACTTTTAGAATTCATGACTTAATGAGTCGTAATTATCACTCGCTTTAAACGATGAAGGAAAACATCGTGAGGAAACCTGCATGCTTTAGAGATTTTTCTCGACGATGTGTGAAGTCTACCAACCCGCATTAGGCCAGCGTGGTGCAATACGTAAAAAGTAGCACTTAATGTGGCTACTTTGGCTTAAATTGGCCTTCAAAGACAGTGAGGTGGAAAATCCATAAAATTGGATTCAAATACCGGTGAAATGCGGGTGTAGGTACAGACGCAGGACCCAGCAGGTCAAGCTATCCAAAACTGAAAATGTTTGCCAATTGAATATAAATCTTATACTTTTGTATTAAAGTTGAAAATCAATCAAAGTAATTTTACAGATTGGTAGCTTCATGTGCTCCTCAGCCTAAACCTTCGAGGAATACAGGCGTGATGGTATGTTATGTTTCAATAACAGCATATAAAACAGTTCAAAACTTGGTATATTTTTATGCTTATTCATTCTCCAGGGTTGCCAAATTGTTACTCTATCTGTTTCTTCTGCTATGAAAATAGACTTGTAATCGCTTTCGCTCGGTACATTTGCCGATCCGTCATGTTTACCGAGCTGAATAAACTTATCGAATGACGGTTTTATTTATTTATCTCTGTCCCCGTTCCTGATATTACATTTCCAGTGACCGTTTCGAGGGGCGAATATATATTTTTTTGTTAACCTATACTGTGCTTAACTTTTCTGATACGCGAATATTAGACATTGAAATAAAACTACTTTTGGATGACTGATACTGTCCCGCGCGTCACCGGACCAGATAATTCCCCAAGAAGCTGAGTGTTTCTGTAGGATGTGTGTATGGATGGCATCTACCATTCCGATATTGGGCCTACCCATATACAGTCGTGGTCAACTAATTAGGGACATTCAAGATAGTGAAGGGCTATAACCGGTTATTTACATATAAATATAAAACCCTATTGATTTCTCAGCACCTATTATTTGCATAATGTGATCCGATTATTATGCTATAAATGGCTGTAAATAAAAGATTAAATAAATAGAAAAAGTATTTAATATCAAAGATTAAACATGTATTAAATATTAAGGTACAATTCTGTAGTGGACATTTAATTAAGGACAGTAAAGTATAATGAAAAATACAGTTAAACAAAACTTATAATCTGCAGTGTTATAATATCTTTAACAGCTCCATTTTATTACGTGTAAAATCAGTACCCAGTAGCAAAACCTTTGTTAGTAATTACCGCTTGACACCGATGTGGCATAGACATTATCAGTTTCTGACATGTTTCGACAGGAATGTTTGCCCATGCCTCACAAAAAGCTTCATGAAGTTCATCCAAATTTGTATTACGATAAGTGGCAACTTTTTTCTTGATTTCGTGCCAAAGGTGCTCAATTGGGTTGAGGTCCGGACTATTTGCTGGCCAATCTAGCACCGATACAGACTGACTGTAAGAAACGACTTGACTGAATGGGCGGTATGTTTCGGGTCGTTATCCTGCTGAAACGTCCATATAATAGGGAGATGCTCCTCAGCATAGGGAAGCATAATTTCTTCCAATATTGCCTTGTATTGATGTTGGTCTAAGTTACCCTGAACTTTCCTCACAGGTCCCACTCCACGTCCAGAAAATGAATCCCACATTTTAATGTTTCTACCGCCATGTTTCACCTGCTTTTTGTGAATCTTGGATTCATTTCCGCTTTTACAGGACACCGTACATATTGCCTTCCATCTGAAGAAATCAAATTAACCTTGGTCTCGTCAGAGAAAAGTACATGTTGCTATTGGGCGTAGGTCCAATGTCCATATTTACGTGCAAACGCCAAACGAGCATTTCTATGTTCTTTCTTCAACAACGGTACTTTGCGAGCCACTCTTCCGAACAACCCTGCTTCTACCAAACGTCGTCAAACGGTTCTCGCAGATACACCGGCTCTTTCGTTAGCCCCAAACACTTCGTGTTTAATTAAAATAGAGCCTAGAAACGGATCTTTCTTAGCTAACCTGGTTATCATTCTATCTTCTTGCGGAGTCGTTTTTCTCGATTTTTTTGTTCTGGATACATTTAAAGCTGTGTTATAGCGCTTGAAATGTTGCACTGCATTGCATACCATAGTTTTTGAACAATTTAAATGTTGTGCTATCCTTCGGTGTTGACCAACCACGCTCGACAAACTTCATGATAATTTTTCTTCAAAATAATTCTCAAAACTTATAATAAAAAATCTGGATTGCTGCCAAAACGACCACGACAAAATAAGAAAAGAAACAAAAAAGTATTAAAATTCCAATTTTGAAATTAGAACGCAATACCTCAGTGTCCCTAATTAAATGGCCAGCCAGCATTCTTTGAACAAATAGCACTATGATAATCTATCAGCTATACTGTAAAGAGGTTTAATGTTTAAGAAGTTGTTATTGTTTGTGTAATCGCGCACATAAATGACTAATTACACTTACATGTAAAAGATATGGAATATTGTTAAGACTCGTTGGAAAATAAAAAAATAATTCACAATTTGGCTTAACTAGAGATTGTCCCTAATTAGTTGACCACGACTGTATATATATTAACGGATTCCATCGCGTCGGCCATAGGTTCGGTAAGGCAATTGTGGTTTTTAGTCAGTGCTTCGTAACCCTGTATACAATAAATTACGAACTTCAAACATGAGGAAGAGGTTCTTCGATATTGTGAAATTCTCATTCTCATTTCTAAAATAAAGAAACTAGGTCTTATAATGGATCGCAAACACGTTATGACGATAAAACAAAATATATTGAGCAAATAAAATGTGATAAAAATATACTTAAAGAGAATTTTAAAAACCATTCAATACAAATTGTAAAATAAAGGAATATTGCTATCACTAACACAAACAAAAACAAAAACAGTAATTTTTGTTTTGTTTGTGTGTGCAGACAACAGGTTTCGACCTGTGTGCTTCTGAATTTCAAAGAAAACCCCAATAACACTGCTCGCAGTGGTATTAGGTTTTTCTTTAAAATTCTCAGCAGCAGGGACGAGCCTATTGCCATTCATCATCATCATCATCACCCCATATACAATTCCACTACTAGGCACGGGTGTACTCTCACAGAATGAGAGCGATTAGGCTATAGTCCACCACGCTGGCCTAGTTCGGATTGGCAGACTTCACACGCCGTCGAGAAAATCTCTAAGGAATGGAGGTTTCCTCACGATGGTTTCCTTCATCGTTTAAGCAAGTGTTGAAAAGAGCTACTACTGAGAATTTCATAATATAAAAACGCAATCACTGTTCCTTTTTGTACCTGATTTTGAAAAGTCGGATCCACGTGCCTTGGATTCCAACTCGAGACCTTCGACTTGGCAGTCCAATGATCATACCGCTAGGCTATCACTGCTTTTCACACACACTGGACACAAATCCAGACTTCGAGAGTTTGGATTTGCATCCGGTTAATGACAGTAGGCTCGCCCCCTTTTACATGGGACCTAAACATACCGGCAAACTGTGGGTGTAAATTTGTACACCTCAGCTTAACCCTTCGGGGAATACACGTGTGAGAATGTTATTAGTAATAGTAATTTTATTTCAATTGTTTTATTTTGCGTTTTTGTTACTTCTGTCGAAAAAAAATTTTTTTTTCAAAGACATATTAGGTATATAGGTTAATATAAAGGATCTTTTTTTAATAAGTCACAAAAGTCTTTATTGCGCAAACACTCGTTTCAATGTTAACAAGACTTCAGAAAGTCAAATTTATCCTATTAAAAATGGTAATTGATATCCCAATCTTAATTAAAATTATGTAATTAAACACTTTCAAATTACATTAGTACTGGCTGTTAAAATACCTACGGGTTATTATTTTTCATTTAGATTTCGTACTTTTTGCTGGGATGAGCTAGACTCGTTCGAGTTTTAAAAACAAGCTTTTATTTAGTTATTTAGAAAAGGAAAAATTCGACCGCGGGCAGGATTCGAACCTGCGTCTTCTGGTTAGGTACACCAGACGCTATGACCACTAAGCCACCGCGATACCTACCCGTCATGTCGAATTTTTCCTTCACATACTGAATTTACGTCTTTATGGTGACGTCAGTAACACCTATTGTATTTAAATGCGTAAATGTTAAGCTTTTATTTAAATGCGTTAAAAAGAAAAATAAATATTCCTTTAAAACTTTTACTATCAACTTATATCTTCATTACACAATCTGTATGATATAAAAGCTTGTCGCGATATTTAAGTACTTGTACTTTCTTAGTTTGAAAATTTTAAAAAATAATATCAATCAGATCAAGCTATTTAATTTACTTGTTTATCTACACAATTACATCCGAGAAGCCTTTACAAAATTTCAGCTCAATCGGTTGAAGATATCTGCTTTAAAATTGAGTTGCAAGATTCCATCCGAACAAACATAGTGACATACAAACATAGTTCACATTGCAAGTTAAATAAAAGCTAGTAAAAATAATCTTGAGTGGAATACACGCACCGGTTAAATGTAGCATAGGATGGCCTCCAGAGATGGACATACGACTAGGTGGCTAACATGCATACCGCAATATCAACATCATCATCATATCAGCCACAAGAAGTCCACTGCTGAACAAAGGCCTGCTCTATAGACTTCCACAAGAACCGGTTATATGCCACCTGCATCCAATGACTTCCAGCGACCTTCACCAGGTCGTCCGTCCATCTTGTTGGAGGCCGTCCTGCACTGCGTTTTCTGGTGCGTGGTCTCCATTCGAAAACGTTTTTGCCTCAGCGACCATTAGTTTTATTTTATTTGGGAAAAAAAACGATATTACATTACATATAACACTAGTAAGGTAGGTATATAAAACAAAATCAATGTAATAACAACAACATTTTCCACATATTAATTAAGAAGTAAGCTATGATGAGGACTCAAGGAAGCATAATTTAATAATTTACATTAAAAACTAACTAACAAATTAGTCAGTTACCCCAAAAATATTTTAATTATAAGTTGTTCAGTACTTTAATAACTTTACTACGAAAAGCATTTTTATTTAGCATAAATATATCAACATCTATGAATTGTTCATTATATATTTGCATAAGACGCTGAAGGGGTGCACGTTTACCTGCATTTGTTCGGCATAGTTAGTTCTACGAACTATGTGCCGCCTCTATTGCCACTTAAGCTTAGTATGACTTTCAACTATGTCAGCAATTTTAGCGCGATGTAATTTGACATAGGTAATGACAATAGCATCTAGATGAAGGCTGCTTGGTGTCGTCAGATGCAGGCAGTTTACTACTGGTCCTTGTAGAAGTCTGTGGAGGTGTTCAGCAGTAGACTTTTTTTGGCTCATATTTAAATAATATGATGATCAGTAACATCAATCAGATGATTTTCTAACAAAAACGGGAATATTAGACATTTAAATAAAACTAGAAAGAAAGAAAGAAATAAATTTATTTCGCTACAGTTCGCGTACACACAATTTTACAGAACAGACAACAAACAAAATATATTATAAGAAAAACTTATAATAAAAATATACTTAATCCTATTTAAAAATAAAGGTGTGTGCCTCGCGGCTGCGCCAAAAAGGTCTAGTTCAACATTATTATTATTAACTACAACTTATAATTCAATAATATTATCTATGAATACCTAGAACTTGGTAAAATTTCAAGACAGAAAGAAAATTTATCTAACTTTGAATAAAAAGAATCCATTATCCAATTACAATACCTTTTTTTAAGGGGGGAAACCTTCAAAAAATTACCAGTCTACGGGGATTAGACCGAATAGTGTGGGATTCTTATCCACTAAAATCACTACAGTGGCCGCAGTGAGTGTATAGATGTAGCCATTTTTCAATTGTATCAAAAAAGGAGGTCCACAATTTGACTGTATTTTTTCTGTATAACAAACATTAACCTCTGTGGTCTAGCGGTTCGAATGACTGCTGATCATGGGGTCGTGGGTTCGATTCCCACAGGACACAAATATTTGTGTGGATAAAACATGAGTATTTGTGTTTGTCTGGGTGTTTCTTATGTATTATAAGTATGTATTTACAAAAAAAAAGTATTTAAGTATTATATCCATTGTCTAGTACCCATAGTACAAGCTCTGCTTAGTTTGGGACTAGATGGTGTTGTGTAAAATGTCCCAAAAATATTATATTATTAAAAAAACCAATTTGAAAGCGATTTCTACTATGATTCCTACAAATATAAGACAGACGGTTAAACAGATGACGTCACAGTTATTGTACAATAAAATAGGTACTTCACATGCCTACACATATAAAAAAGGATAGAAAAATAATTCACAATAATTTCAGGGATCGAATGATCCAATATTTTATATTAAATTGGGGCAAAAAGGTTCACGAATTCGGACTTATGTAAATTAAAATCCATGTCTATCTACTTATACATAGGGATAGCTATTGGTACCTTTTGTGAACTGCCCTTTACCTCACCTGCTGGTAGATAATTGGCATTCTAACAATGCCCTTAGATATAATAGGTTGCTAAATTTAGGAGTTTTGACTTGAACTTAGGACTAACTTAAAATATTTGACTCGCACTAGAGAAAAGCAGGGATAGCTAGATAGACTCACCGTCGAGATATATCTCTAAGGCATGCAGGTTGTTTCATGATGTGTTCCTTCACCGTAAAAAAAAAAAAAAAAATAGTACTTTTATTAATGATAAATTAAATTCATCTGTACCTTCAGTGAAAAGTGATACATCTTGACTTATAGCACTTTTAATATTTTTGCACTAAGTACCACAGAAAAAAAAATGCTATTTTTTGATCTTATTCACACCCCTCTAAGGTTCAAATTGAGCAAGTTAATTTTGGTGTACAGTGCTATAACTAGGTTTTTTTTACATTTATTAATGTGTAATTAAATACAACTGTATTAATATCAAAGTGAACTGAACAAATATTTCAATTTTCTTAATGTATATTAATACGAATATAAATAACTCCTATTACGCGACCGAATTATTTAGATGTGAATTAGTACAAACTGATATAATTACACTTTTATCATTAAACATTGTATTGTTGGCTCTATTCATTTTTGTGAAAACCGGTATAATTATATTTAAATCACAATAAATGTAGATATTTGTAGGATCAAAAATGTGTATAATGATACAACTCTTAATATATCAATTTACATTTTATTTTCTAATCAAATTCATTGTGATATCTGACTCCGATTTAATTGTATCAATATTTACATAATTTTGGAATACGTGTATAATAATATAAATGTATTTAAAACAAAAAATATTAATTTTAATAGAACTTGTTTATACGATAGAATAAGTGTATTGTGATACAAGTTCTTAGTGCAGCGGGCGGGGGTAGCAGCCTGTGAATCGGGCTCGCCTCTCGCATCCCACTTACCCGCGTCGAGTGAGATTCATATATTGGAAATTAGAACAAGTGATTGTTGAGGAAGTTAGTCTTGCGATTGCATTTTAGCTAGTACGTCGTATTTTCGGTAGCAAAATAATGTGTAAGGTAACTGACTTATATCATTTTACACAAATAACATTTAATTCGTGGTGATATTATTGTGTCACTAAAATACCTCGTATTATTATTTATTTACACCTAATTTATTATATATTTTAGGAGTTATGTAACTTATCAGTCTTGTGTGGACACTCATTAACTAAGCACGCAACTACGTTCGTTTAGCTAATAAGGGATTGTCAACCTTTCTTGCTAATAAGTTTTGTTATTGTCGAATTTCGTTATTCTTTTTATTATCATTATGAAGACTTGCGCCGCTTGTAACGCAAATTTTAATGATGGTGTTCAGTGTGGGCTATGCAAGAGGCATCTCGATTTTGGTTGCGCCCATATGACCGAGAGTGGGTGGAGAAAACTTGGAACTGACAGAAGAGCTGTTTGGAAATGCCCGTCTTGCCGGATATCTTCTCCATCTCCAAGCGCGCCCCCCATGCCTGAACCCGTCTCGCTGGAAATTATCCTTAGTGAAATCCGGGAACTTAAGACGCAGTTTGCCGGCATATCGTCGCTAAAGGAGGATGTTCGATGCATCAAACAAGAGCTTGGCGAACTGAAGACGAGCTGTGAGTATATCGGTAATCAGGTGGATGATTTCGCCATGAAGCTCACTGAAATTGAGTCCAGAGTAGTCTGTCTCGAGAGCCTGCAGAATACAGTTCATTCACTGCAAGCTGATATTGATGGAATTAAGCTAGAACTGTCTGCCAGTGACCAGAGATCCAGATTGAATAATGTGGAAATCAAAGGTATTCCATTAAAGAAAGATGAGAATCTTTTTACAGTTGTGGAGTCAATCAGCCATAAGATTAATTATGTTTTTCCGAAGTCGCAAATAAACTACATATCCAGAATACCTTTGTACAACACCAATGAGAAGTCGATCGTTGTAAGTTTTCTCAATAGATACGTTAAGGAGGACTTCATTGCGGCTGCTCGGTCATTGAAGAGCCTGTCTACTCATGACCTTGGATTTCTAGGCATATCGAATAGAGTTTATATCAATGACCATCTCAATGCAAATTCTAAAAAACTGTTGAATAAAACTAGGATAGCGGCAAAAGAAAAAGAATACAAGCACGTTTGGGTAAAACACGGAAAAATTCATGTTCGTAAGTCAGATGGCTCTAAAGTATTCATTGTATCTTCAGAAAATGATTTAAACAAAATATCGTAATCTATTATTTTAATCGAATATTATTAGTTTTATTATCTATGTTACGTTTACATTTTATTGTTATTACGCTACATCACAAAATTACTTTTTTACTATTATTAATTACTGTTGTTACCGTATATAACTTTTGTAAAAGGTTGAGCACCCCTGCCTCATTAGTAGTTTTGACTTGCCAAGACATAACTGGTTTTATTTGTCGCGCTATTACCAATATGATGCTCTCACGAATAATGTTTGTCCTGCTTGCACGTATATGTAAATTGAGTTATTGCTTATACTGTCGCACAATTACCTGCGGTCCCCGGAGTGAACTCGCTGCTAATTACCCACTTCGTATTATTTTTTCGCACTGTTTAATTTGTACTTGCATAGTGTTCGTTCCTAAGATTATATTAAGATATATTAACTTACTGTTCTCTAAACATTGTGGTCTATATTTTTACTTTGATGTACTGTCAGTATTTATTGTTTACGTAATTATAAATGGCTGACAGTAGTAGTATTAAATTGAATATTTATTATCAGAACGTTCGTGGGCTCCGCACTAAAACTGAATCTTTTTATCGTAGTCTCTGTCTCAGTTCATTCGACATAATTATTTTAACGGAGACGTGGCTTATTGATGGTATTGATGATTGTGAATTATTTGGAGACCAATATATTGTGTGGCGGCGTGACCGTGACTATCAGCTGACTGGACAGACCCGCGGAGGGGGTGTCTCCTCAACCACTTTTTCATTCGTCTGCTGAGGATCTGTGGATAACTTTGAATTTACGCCAACAGGCTACTAAAACTCATATAAATTTGAATATATGTGTTATTTATTTGTGCAAACAGAACCGTGGTAATTCTTTCTCTGTACAGTTGTCTAATTTTCTCCGTAAATTAAGTGATACCGTTTTAAGTAATCCATCTGATCCTTTTCTAATTATTGGCGATTTCAACATGAGCGGTATAACATGGCACTTAACAAATGAGTCATACTCCCCAAACGACATTTGCAGTAGTGATGAGTATATGTTGATTGATGAAATGCGTGTTTTAGACCTGAATCAATATAACGGAGTTCTGAATAAACATGGTAAACTTTTAGATCTTGTATTATGCAATTCGGCAGTATCTGTTTATGATTGTTTCGATGCCTTAGCACCTGTTGACAGCTATCACCCGGCCCTAAGTATTATTGTGGACTTTGCGGATTGTACCTATCTGACACCTGCTCCATGTACTCAATATATTTTTAACAGAGGTGACTTTACTTCTATTAATAAAGAGATATCGTCCATCGATTGGGTGAACGAGTTAAATAGTAAATCGCTTAGTGACGCGGTCAGTTACTTCTACAACACTATATTGGATCTTCAAAATAAATTTATTCCCACTAGACAGGTTTCACACAACTCCTATCCAATTTGGTATTCCCCTTCCTTAAAAAGATTAATAAGGGAAAAATTTAAATATCATCGTAAGTATAAGTGCTATGGTAGATTATCGGATAAGGCGACTTTTGTTCTTTTGCGAGATAGGATAAAAAATCTTGAAATCGAATGCTATAATACGTACTTAGCCAGTACTGAAAAGGCTATTGAGGAAAACCCCAAGCAATTTTGGAGATTCGTTAAACATCGATCAAAATGTAATACTATACCCGGCTTTCTGAAACATGGTGATGCTACTTTCTCCTCTGGGCAATCAATTTGTAATGCTTTCGCTTCGCATTTTGCTTCAAATTTCCTTGCCCCAACTACCAACCAACCTTCATCTGATCTTCCATACCATCTAGCTCCTAGTAGCACTACAGTATCGGATATCCATAAAATTGAGGTATGTGTTAAGGAAATTGAGAGATTACTCAAAAATCTGGACTCATCTAAATCTGCTGGACCTGATCTCCTATCCTCTAAATTCTTAATTGAATGTGCGATGACTATTGCCTTACCAATTTCTCTATTATTTAAAAAATCTCTGACTTCATGCTCCGTTCCCCATATCTGGAAATCTGCCTACATAACTCCCGTATTTAAAAAAGGTTCAAAAACTGAAATAATTAACTATAGGCCAATATCTAAACTCTGTATATTGGCCAAGGTTTTTGAAAGGGTGGTGTATGATCAAGTGTATGAAGCTCTTAAGAACTCGTTTAATGCCTCTCAACATGGGTTCCTTAAAGGCCGTTCAACTGTTACCAACTTAATACTTCTGAATGACTTCATAACTCATAACATGGATACCGGGGCACAAGTTGATGTCGTTTACACAGATTACAGTAAAGCATTTGATAAAATTGACCACAATATCCTAAAATTAAAACTTTTTAACACTGGTATTAGGGGCGACCTCTTGAGATGGTTTACCTCATATCTTGAGAATAGGTCACAAGCTGTTGTTATTAATAATTATATTTCCAGCTGGGTGTCTGTTCCCAGTGGAGTTCCGCAAGGCTCCTTATTGGGTCCGCTGCTTTTCATTATCTATGTAAACGACATCGACTCTTGCCTACATACCTCTCACCTACTTTGCTTTGCTGACGATATGAAGATTTTTTCTTCTATATCCTCAATCAAGGATATGGAGTACCTTCAAGCTGACTTAAAGCGCTTGGATGATTATTGTCGAGTAAATAAACTGGATCTGAACCCCCTTAAATGCTCGGTTGTTACATACAGTCGTAAACGTCTTCTCATTCCAACTTCTTACCAACTAAAGGGTCAACTGGTACCGCGGTGTGATGTAGTGCGTAATTTGGGTATCTATCACGATAGTAAGTTGCTCTTTGATGTCCACATTGATGAAATAGTGGCCAAGGCATCTAAGTCACTAGGGTTCATTATGAGGCTCTCCAAGTGCTTTAAGCAAGCTAAAACATTGAAAATATTGTACTGCACATATGTTCGAAGCCACCTGGAATTTGGCTCTCAAATCTGGAATCCATGTTATGACAAGTATATCAACCGGATAGAAAAGATTCAAAGACGCTTTATTAGGTATTTATGCTACCGGCAAAAAATTCCATATTCTTCTGACAATTATCCAAGCATATGCAAACAATTTCATATTCTGCCTCTTACTAATCGTCGTCAGACAGCAGACGTTTCTTTTTTGGTTAAGTTAATGGCGAATGAAATTGACAGCCCTGAGTTATTGCAGAAACTTAATTTTAGTGTCCCAAATAGGTTCACTAGATATAATCCCCCCATTTCTATTCCGCAGTGTTCCTCAAATTATAGACAAAACTCATTTATCGTGCGGGCAAGTAGAAATCTCAATAAGTTATGCAAAGAGTTCACCCTTGATCCATTTGTTATTAAAAGCTCTGCGGTAAGAAAGATGCTCAACCTTAAGTTTTTTAATAATTAATTAACTATCACGTAAAATGTAACTTGTAGTTGTGTTGCATAAGTGTCCAAGTATTTTTTAAATTTAATGTCTGTCACTAACCGTGAAAACCTGTAATTGGCTTTATGACACTTAAATGTTTTTCTCTCTTAGTCCATTGTATAGCTGTTGGTTTTCCAAAATAAAATAAATAAATAAATAAATAAAATCATAATAAATTAAACATTATTATGTGCATGAGGTAATTTTAGTACATATCTGAAATAGATTTCTATCCGAATCCTAAACTATAATACATACATACATATCATCATGGCGACTGTCCCCAAAGGGTTAGGCAGAGATGCACCAATGTACACCCACAGTTCGCTGATATGAATTGCGTAGACTATAAATTGCGACGATACCAATTTTGTGTCAACTTTGACCTTAAGAGTGGCTACATTTCGTAAAAAGATGCACCAACGTCCGCTCACCCTGACGACGAAGTCGAGGCCATGTACGAAGACATAGTGAAAGCTATGTCTCGTACCAAAACATTCTATACTGTTAAGTTTATTTATTTATTTAATAAGGTTGTCCCACAGCGTATGCATACAACGCTAATAGTTATATATATACATACTTAGTGGCCTTCGTCTTATACACAAGCCAAAGTTATTTAGAAAAGGAAAAATTCAACCGCGGGCAGGATTCGAACCTGCGTCTTCTGGTTAGGTACGCCAGACGCTATGACCACTAAGCCACCGCGATATTCTATACTGTTGTTATGGGTGACTTAAACGCTAAAGTGGGAGTACAAGAGAGCGGCGAGTCGAAAGTGGGTCCATTCGGCTATGGACACAGAAATCACAAGGCACAAATGCTGGTAAACTTTCTCGAGGTACAGGGGCTTTTTCTGATGAACTCTTTCTTCCAGAAGAAGCCTCAAAGGAAGTGGACCTGGCGAAGCCCCGATAACATGACAAAGAACGAGATCGACTTCTTTATGTCTAACAAGCGCCAGGTATTCAGAGATATCTCTGTGATCAATAGGGTCAATACCGGAAGTAATCACCGACTGGTAAGAAGCACTCTGGATATAAAGGTCAAAATAGAACGAGCGCGCTTAACAAGGTCGGCTCTTAGACTAACACTGCCACAGGTCGAAGCTGGCTGCGCCCATATCACTCCTGGGACATGTTTACTAGTTGTTGTCGAGGGTTGTCTCAAATCGTCTTGCCCAAAAGTTCGATGACTTCCGGCCACCGGAGCAAGCCGGTTTTCGGAAAGGCTACGGCACCGTGGACCACATACACACCTTGAGGTAAATCATCCAAAAGACCGAGGAATATAATCAGCCTCTCTGCCTAGCGTATGTGGACTACGAGAAAGCTTTCGATACCGTCGAGACCTGGGCTGTACTGGAGTCTATGTAGAGATGCCTTGTCGACTGCCGATACGTTGAGGTGCTGAAATATCTGTATAATGCCGCAACGATGACCATCTAAGTACAAGACCAGAGTACAAAACCAATCCAACTGCGTCGAGGGGTAAGACAGAGAGACGTCATCTCTCCGAAACTGTTTACGAACACGTTTGAGGACGTTTTCAAGACGCTTAACTGGAAAGGACGAGGCATACATATTAACGGTCAGTACATCTCGCACCTCTGATTTGCGGATGGCATTGTCATCATGGCAGAATCTCTGCAGAAGCTGGAAGTGATGCTGAACAGCCATGGCGATTCTTCAAGGCAGGTGGGTCTCGGGATGAACCTGGATAAAACCAAAGTACATGACTTTGGTTTGGCTTTTGGCAATGATTATGTCATCCTGATACCTGTATACGTAAATGGCTCTGCCCTCGAAGTAGTGCAAGAATACATATATCTTGGCCAAACTATTCAACTGGGGCGGCATAACTTCGAGAAGGTGGCGGCCAGAAGAATACACCTGGGCTGGGCGGCATTCGGGAAGCTGCGTGATATCTTTGATTAGTCGATCCCACAATCCCTAAAGACCAGGGTCTATAACCAGTGCATCCTACCCGTGATGACTTATGGAGCCCAAACGTGGACACTCATCATGGGACTGGTCCAAAAATTCAAGGTTGCTTAGCGTGCAATGGAGAGAGCAATGCCTGGAGTTTCTTTGGTGGATAGAATTCGCAACAAAGTCATTCGCCAAAGAACAAGCACGCTGAAGTGGAAGTGGGCCGGCCATGTCTGCAAACGCACAGACGATCGTTGGGGCAGACGAGTGTTAGAGTGGAGACCACGTTTGTCCAGCAGTGGATGGCAATAGGCTGATATGATGATGATGATTATGATATCTGTATTGCACTTATATCAATAAATACTTTAATATTTTCAAAACGTATCAAAATGAACAACAGTTTGTATCATTATGCACATTACATCATAAGTATTATACGGGTGTATAATGATTTCAATTCAATTTGTCTTACATTTTCTTAATTACAATATCGATTAAAATTTTTAATACTCTAATTAACAATATTAATTTTACAATTTTTTGTTTTAATATCTCCTTCAAGTACAAACCTACCAAAATACGAAGTATAGAATCATTCAACACCAAACCAAAAACGATGTGTAAAAGAGTTCAAGTAATTTTAAATTAAATGACACGCAAATTATTGATAATGATGTCTTGTGTTAAGTGATACATCTGGATATTTTATTAAATTAAAAAAAAACTACACAAAATCATCCATTACTTTTTTCACTATTTGTTTTTTTAAGATATTGTTTATCAATAACAGTAATCAGTTCTTATTTTAGTAAAGTAGAAAAAGAGTCAGAATTTTTTAAAACTTTAAAGCGTTTTTTCTCAAAACCATGATTTTCGGTTTATATCACTTTTCACTGAAGGTACAGCATTATCGCTACGTATGCTAAAAAACAATGAAAACAACACCTTAATGTCCAAAAAAATAAAACAGCGTTGTTCACATTTGATTGACGGCCGCTTAGATTTTAATTTAACGTTGACACAAGCGCTTAGTTTTTAATACAGCGCTGATAGATTATATGGCGACGACGCGATACTTTTGCATATTTTTACGAACATCACTAATTCCTACAAAAAATACGGGCATAAATTGGATAGTTTAATCACTGTATCCTTTCTCCGAGCCTTTTTACAACTTATTTGGCGTCGGGTTCCAGTTTAACCAGATGCGGCTGAATATCAGTATTTTACACGAAGCTACTGCCATCAGATCTCCGCAACCAAATTTTTGAGCAATACCGATACCCTGAGGATAGACTGGTTGTCAGGCTATTTGGGCTTCTGACTACCACTAAAGATTTTCATAGGTGTTCGTATGACAACCGGGACCGACGGCTTTGGTCACCTATCTACAAACTGACCGCGACTAGCGCAGCTTAACCTTGCAGATCGGTTGATCAGCTTAGTTATTACTTAGCCACAAGCCCCTGCGAGGCTAATCACTATATGTTTAGCATTAAGATTCGCTAAGAATTTAAAAAAAGGTTTCATACCATGAAGCCTCTATTCCCCGGGTTAGGCATAGTTAACAATTTACACATACGTCCACTTCGCCTTCGTAGGTATCTTTAAGTACCTAAACATTTTTTTTACTACTAAGGTGGCAAACAAGCATATGGCCCACCTGATGGTAAACGGTTACCGTAGCCTATAGACGCTTGCAACACCAGGAGTATCACTTGCGCGTTGCCGACCCTGTATTGAAAGAGGAATGGTTGGGTTGACAGTGGGGTTAAAGTCCCCCTCTGCCAATACAACGTTTCCTCGTGGAGCAAACATACAAATAACCTGAGCACAAATTTATCCAAACACCGAGCGAATATCTTAGTAATTTGAGAGAATTTCATAGAAAAACGCATTATCACTTTCTTTTTGTACCTTCTTTTGAAAATTCAGAGTCGCGTGGCAATCCAATGATCTTATTTTTAGGCTATCACTGTATACTGATATAATATACAGAGTTAAATTTAAGTACTGCTTAGGGTAATAATTTAAATGCCACCGCTCAGGGATTTGAAGAAAAACCAGTAAAGATAAGCTACCAAACATAATCAGTTCATTATGTATGAAGGAACGTCGTCACTGACATCATAAACCAGCGTGTTTATAAGCTATAACTTTTTAATGAGATCCTCTCTGTTAATATTATATACATAACGGTGTTTGTGTAATCAGAAAAGGATTTTTTTATACCACTAAGGTGGCAAACAAGCATACGGGCAATCGGATGGTAAGCGGTTTCCATAGCCTATGGACGCTTGCAACACCAGGAGTATAACTTGCGCGTTGCCGACCCTGTAAAACGAAAGAGGAATAGTTGGGTTGGCAGTATAAGGGTCAAAGTCCACCCACTGCCATCGCAATGTTTCCTCGTGGAACACTGGCAACCTTGCTCACTGTAAGAAACACAACACAGATCAAAGCAGTGTTACTGCAGGTGCAGTAAAAACTTGGAGACTGACACTGAGATGATTTATTTTTATTTATTTATGCTTTCTGTAAAAAAAAGGCGGTACAAAGGCGGTCTTAATGCCATTAGGCATTTTCTACCAGACAACCTTTGGGTGATTTTAACAAAAAACGATGTTACTAGATTAGACACGATACAGGAGAAAATCCTAGTATGGGGCAATTTTTAAGTAATAGGAAGAAAGATTATAATAAATATAATGATGATAAATCAACTTTTTCCTCAAATGATCCTTGTTACATCAGAACATTTCAAAGTTTAGCAAATCTCTTAGAAGACAGCTTATTTTCTTGTAAAAGTAAACATTTTGAACGTTGAACATCTGTCACTCATCAAATTTCCCGAGCGAATAAGTTTATTCAAGTAATCAGAGAGGCGAACAAGCTAGCAGCAGTTTCGTTATAGCTACACGTGTTATGCAAAATAGAACCATATGTACCAGTAATTTAGTATTAATCTAGAGTAGTGATAGCCTAGCGATATAAGCATGAGCTGCTAAGAATATAGGCACGACATATCCCGTAGATACATAAAATTACTTTTAAATAATTTGCGTATTAAGGTAAAGACCAGAACATCGAGCATTCGCTGTTTTTAAATTTACTCTAACCACATTTCTAACATAACGCTAGATATAGATTTTAAGAAACAAGCGTTTTGGTGACAGTGATAGCCTAGTGGTATGACCATTGAACTGCCAAGTCGAAGGTCTCGAGATCGAACCCAAGGCACGCACCTCTGACTTTTCGAATTCATGTGCGTAATAATAATTAATTATGACTCGCTTAAACGGTGAAGGAAAACATCGTGAGGAAACCTGCATACCTTAGAGATTTTTCTCGACGGTTTGTGAAGTCTGCCAACCCGCACTAGGCTAGCGTGGTAGACTACAGCCTAATCCCTCTCATTCTGTGAGAGGAGACCCGTGCCCAGCAGTGGGACAGTATATGGGTTGATGATTATGTGAGGCACAGTGGGGAGTAATTGATAATTTTAAAGAAAATTTACTGGTATATTAAAATTATGTTCACTCACCGTGAGCATTACGTCGAACACAGCGTCAATCATTCGCAAGAACGTTACATTACATGAAAACATTTTTAGAAAACTGAGTATTTGCCTGTATTGTACCATTCGTAAAAACGTTACATTGCATTGCTCTAGAAAATTATCTAGTCTATATACCCACCTTTAGAAGTAAATTCAGCGACTGATGTGCTTGACGATACTATGACGATTTTCGTAATAGGGCCCCAGGATAAGATTAGAGCTTTCTGTCCTTCAATATACAGCCAATATACACGCCGAAGGCTATTATTATAATTGTCAGGAAATTATCTCGGGTTTCTTCCTTGTGTGTGGCAGTTTCATTATCTGAATAATGACAAAGGAAAAGATATGCAATTTATTTTATTCTTCCATTAACTCCCGAGTGTTTACGGCTTCTGGACGCCCACTCATGAAATTAATTTTCATTTCTGTCTGCACATTCCAATTTTAATCCAATATTGGGATACGCAACTCATTATCATCTACCTTATAACCAACTGTTCCAAATGTCTGTGTTTATCTCTGTACCAGAATAACTAATGGTACTACAAACAAGATCGAATCTTTAGTCTAGTAATCCTAAACACGACTGCTGGAGGTATTGGGTTTATTTCCTAGGTCGAGCAGTGTTTTTCTATTACTAATTATTATTAATTATTCTTATTAACAGCTCGGAGTTTGGATTTTCGGATCGGAGTTTGAATTCGGATCCCAACGGATCTCCTCTCATTCTGAGAAGACCCGTTGGGATCGAGTAGTATTATTGGCTTTTTCTATGAAATTCTAAGTAACGAGTTTGGATTCGTGATTGTGACCGGTAGAGATTAGAGATTCTTTTTTTCATTCAAAACGAACATAGATACATTGTTCACCTATAGGATAATACATGTCATTTGTATGTATGTATTAATTTAAATTATAAATACGACTGGGCTATAGTCTGTACTATGCAATTACTTAAATAAACAATGTTATATTGTTAGTGATATAATGCCATTGCTCCACGACGAAACGTTGTGTTGGCAGTGGGGGGACTTTGACCCTTATACTGCCAACCCAACTATTCCTCTTTCAATACAGGGTCGGCAACGCGCAAGTGATACTTCTGGTGTTACAAGCGTCTATAGGCTACGGTAACCGCTTACCATCAGGTGGGCCGTATGATTGTTTGCCACCTTAGTAGAATAAAAATAAATGTCTCAGTTGACTATAGTCTTGCTCCGTATCAATAGCGATATTAAATAGGTATGTATTAAATGTTTCACTTACTTCATAAATGCTATACACACTGCATTGAGTATTGCGGTCACTAATATAGTTTCCAGTGTGACGCATTTGGCACAGGAAAATGTTATTTCCCATCTGTCCACTGCCGTCAATTTTCTCGCTTGGAAAACTAATATGGAGCCTGCACGTGCTGGTTTCATACAGTTTGTTATGAAATTAAACAAAGTTGATAATTATAGGTACATACAGGAGTTGAAGGAAGAAATGGCAAAATCAGAAACTATGAAAGATATATAGCACCTACACATACCTAACACCTATTGTACACATTTGCGCAATAAATAAATTCTATTCTATTCTAGCAGTAATAACCTAGTGGTATGACCATTGGACTGCCAAGTCGAAGGTCTCGAGTTCGAATCCAAAGCACTTACCTCTGACTTTTCGAAATCATGTGCGTATTAATCATTAATAATTATTAATCGCTTAAAACTGTGACGAGCTTGTTGCACGTATATCAATTAATGTCCCTTATAAAATACCCAGATACCCTATAAGCAAACCGTACCACGTCCAGAACTCTAAAACCAATATAGGTGTAAACTCCCCGCTCAACAGAATGTGCAGAGAAATGAATTCTTTCATAAAATCTGTATGTAATGCTGATATATACCATGACCCACTTAATTCGTTTAGATCCAAAATCCTGAAGTCTCTGCAAAATAATCATGATTATTTGTAGACTCCGATTGTTTATTTAATATTAATATTGTCAAATAATATGGTGAATGCTGGTTAGCCCGTAATTGGCTAGTGTGTAAGCCCGTTACCTCTATATATTTTAATTTATAATATATTGTATACACGAGCTGTGGGAAGACCTAAATAAATAAATAAATAAAAAAATAAATAAAACGGTGAAGGAAATTTTGAGAGAAAACCTGCATGCCTTAAAGAACCTAATCCCTCTCATTCTGTGGGAGCAGACCCGTGCCCAGCAGTTGGATAGTATATGGGTTAATGACGATGAGAGATGTGGATAGTCAAAATTATGAGTCTTTGCGATAAAGACAGAATGACAAACATTTATGATTTAAAAAAACAAATTCTTAAATTGGCTGTGTGAGGTATAAGTTGTTTTATATGATTTTTTTTGTTAATGCTGTTGGTTTTCCAATTAAATAAATAAATAAAAATAAATTAACCCGACTGTTACATTTTTTTCTTGCCCAGTTCGTCTTGATGCTACTGCTGATAAAGACGGGCCTCTTTCTATCTTAAAACTCTGTTACGAACACAAATCAATACCTCTCTGGAAAAACATTTTCTAAGGTTTAGCGGTAGAGAATGTCTAATGGGATGAAGTCCACCTTATGTCCACCAAAGTAAGGATTGACGTATTTACATACTTGACCAAACTTTTGGCGCAGCGGATGAGCAATCGGCTTCGTTGCCGCGGGTTGTGGGTTCGATCCCCGCACGGAACAAATATTTGTATGACCTACAGGTAGTTGTTCCAGGTCTGGGTGTTTGTGTATATGAAAGTTTGTGTTTGTAAACGCACCCACGATACAGGAGAAAATCCTAGTGTGGGGCCACGTTTTTTATAAAAAAGCCTTTTGACAAGTGAGCGCTGGGAACTTAATGATGTGTGTAGATAAAAATGTAAAGGATTTGTGAAATTTTTGGTTGACATTGGTGTAACAGTTTAGCTATTGTTTATGTAGGTACCTAAGTATATCCTTGTAGGTGTAGCAAATGATGTCCAGGCTTTTTTATAAAAAAGCCATAAATAAAATACCAGGTTACATAGTAGGTAGGTAGGTACATAAAAAACACTTCCTATCTTCGATTTATTTACTTCGAACGTTAAGCTGAATTGATTCGTAAAGTCGCCTTCGTTTAATACCATTTTCTGATTGACATCAAATCATTTAGGGCGCTTGTACACGCTAAGAAATTTCACCGTGTCTGCTGCAGATATGACCAATTAATAGAACTCAAAACCCGTAGCGCAGAGGCCGATCGCTCAGCCGCTACGCCAAACGTGTTGTCAAACCTACCATGTAACATGGCTAACCTAACCAGAAGACGCAGGTACGAATCCTGCCCGCGGTCCAATTTTCCTTCGCTAAATAACTAACTATAATAATAGGTGTTATTGACGTCACCTTATAGACATAAATTCTGAATTTGAAGGCAAAATTCATCATGGTGGGTGGGACTCGCGGTGGCTTAACGGTCGTAGCGTCTGGTGTACCTAACCAGAAGATGCAGGATCGAATCCTGCCTGAGGTCGAATGTTTCCTTCGCTAAATGACTTTAAAATCTTAGCATGGAAAATGACAAAAAATATAAAAAAAAAACTTGAGAGGTGTCAAGGGACACCCGGATGGAACGAAGTTCCTTTCATTAAAATTTAATAATTAAAAATAAAAAAACCTGTATACACTCAACAATTCACAACGCGCGAAATTCAAATATTGTCATTCACTCAATAATATTTGAATGCTTGTCAACAATATTTGAATTTCGAAAAAAGTGTCTTGACAACTTTTCGTAAGAATTTTTTCCGTCTAGCCCCCTTTCACAACGCGCGATAAGGAACTTCGTTCCAAAAGATATAAAATATTTGTTCCATTCGGAGAATACTGGTCAAGTCACCCGAGACCAAAGTTGTGTCTACACTGCTTCCTTAGTCGTGGCTGCATAGAGCGCCCTTAATGCTTGCAAGAAATCAAGTTTGTGAGGAATCTCTTTATCCCATTACTTTAATGCTCGGTATATCGATCTTTTCTGCGCTTGACGATAATTTATAGTTGAACCGTTTGGCAAGTGAGCGCTGGGAACTTAATGATGTGTGTAGATAAAAATGTAAAGGATTTGTGAAATTTTTGGTTGACATTGGTGTGAGTTTTGCTATTGTTTATGTAGGTACCTAAGTATATCCTTGTAGGTGTAGCAAATGATGTCCAGGCTTCTTGGAATTTGTGTAAAATTGAAATCAATAAATCAATTTGCACATTCCCAATCTGGTACAGGATTATAAGGAAGAAGCTAATATTCTCCTTCAATAATGGCAGGTCGAAATTTGGCTTCAAATTCTGAATTTCCTTCGTCTTTAACCTCACGTCACCTTGAAGACGTAAATTCAGAATTTGAGGCGGGTGGGACTCGCGGTGGCTTCGTAGACATAGCGTCTGGTGTATTGAACCAGAAGACGCAGGTTCGAATCCTGCCCACAGTCGAATTTTTCTTTCGCTAAAATTACTCAACAATTAATGTTGATTTAGTCACTGTACTGAAAAATATTTTTTATTAATAACCGTAAAACAAAATAAAATGAAAGCAAAAGTACTAAGAAAAAATAATTTTATCAAAAAAAAAAAGAATTAAAGCAGCCCAACACTATGATATTACCTTTAAGGCTGTGAGCCTCCTTTCTGGATCTCCATCCTGTGATGTGAAAAGATCCCTCTCGAGTTCAAGATACGAATGAGTTTCTATATAAAACTGAAGTCAAACTCGGCAGAGCGGTATAAACTTCATCAATTTTCATTTGTTTCTACAGGAAAAGTATCTTTATTTGAAATCTCGCTGACTGCATCTGTAATTAAAATATAATTAAAGAACATGCCACATTCCCCACATCTTCGTATTCTTCATCAACCCATATAACTGTCCTACTGCTGGGAACGGGTCTCCTCTCAGTATGAGAGGGATTAGGCTATAGTCTACCATGCTGGTCTATAGCGGGTTGCCAAACTTCACACGCTATCGTTGACTCTGGCCAACATGAGCAATAAATGTGTGGTTTCCCATGGAAGGCTGAATCGCTGGTCTCCAGTACCACCAGTTGTACCACAATAAATAAAGATCCTTTATATTTGAAATTACAACAAGGGTACAAGTCAACGGCCAAGTCACACAACATTAACTATAAATAATAAAGAAATCGCAGTCGACTTGGCACGACTTTGTCTAGATTTCATTACTTTTTAGAGATAAACAAGCAGCTCCATCGAGACTTGGCTAGTTTTTTACAGAATGTTTTTGATGGGATTTCACTTCTTTTTGTAGAAACGTGGGCTTATTGATTTTCTAATACAGCTGATACCAGCTGAGGGTTCTTGATCAATTACTTCAGACCTTCGATTTTTGACATCAAATGAAGCGGCTCACCAAGTTGAATATTTTTTGTAAAGGCGGTATATGTCGATATCTCTAATAGTTTGGTTGGGCTCTTGTGTTTTCTAATCAGGGTCACTAGGTACTCCAGATCTTCGGTTATCCTAGTTTTTATAGTTTTCCCTTTATGTGGCCATTAAACCCTAACTCTGTACCAAATTACAGCTCTCTGAGTTTATGGGAAGTACTAGTTGAAATGATCATGAGTGAGTGAGTGTCATAAATGCGAAACTTTGCTTTCGCTTAACTTCGGAACTAAATGACCTACAGACTTGAAATTTTGGATTTTAAGTATGTGATTATAGCTTACTGGATGACGAAAATTTCTGCGTTTTGGTCTGATCCAGAGGTTATCAAATAGGGGACTGAAAATGCGGCGAAATGGTTCCAGTAAAGGATGGTACGGCAGTGTTTGCTTCGCGCTCGACTTGGCGGGGGCATTGCCGTGCCCCCAGATAAATATGTACATTCGGATCTTCGTTATTCAGCATCTTCATATCAGCCACAAGAAGTACTGTACAATTTCATTATTAACTAATGAAATTCTAAAGTAACTGAAAGTACTATGGTAATATTAGTTGTGTCCCGTGGTGTTACTTGGGTTTATAGGTATTTCCAAAATCGTCTCTTAGCTGGTGTGTCTTTGCTGACATCTTGGTGGTGTCTAAATTTGAAGTTCGGTGCATTTTGTCATATTGTGAGTGAATGAAGTGATAGGTATGTCACATCTTTTATAAGTACATTTTTACTGAAATAAAACTACTTTTTACGGATTTTATCGCGTATATTGATATTATTAATCCCTACGCGATAAAATCCGTAAAAAGTAGTTTTATATATCTTTTTGTATATTTTTGGCATTTTCCATGCTAAGATTCTAAAGTTATTTAGAAAAGGAAAAATTCGACCGCGGGCAGGATTCGAACCTGCGTCTTCTGGTTCGGTACACCAGACGCAATGACCACTAAGCCACCGCGATACCTGCCCGTCATGTCGAATTTTTCCTTCACATACTGAATTTACGTCTTGAACCAGAAGACGCAGGTTCGAATCCTGCCCGCGGTCGAATTTTTCCTTTTCTAAATAAGTAGTTTTATTTCAATGTATAATATTCGCGTAAATGTCCGAAATTAATACATTTTTACTCTTTGTACTAAGACTAAAATAGGTATACAACAATAGCATTTCGACTGAACTGTTACAAAAGTCTCTCTCTCTTTTTACAAAGCTAATTCTTTGGAAATTATTATCTAATTTGATGTCGCGTTTCCTTTGAAGATAAGTACTCGTTTAAGATCAGTGTTGAATGAAAAATATTCATTTTCTTGACGTATTTTGTGTATTCAAATAAAAAAAATCTTATTACAAAAATAGACTCATTTTTACCCGACCACTCGACGCAAAGGAGGGTAGTGTGTAACTTTTAACACGACGACGTCTGTGGTCTAGTGGTTTGCGTTCGAACTGCTGATCACTAGGTCGTGGGTTCGATTCCCACAAATATTTATGTGATGAATATTAAGTGTTTGTGTTTGTCTGGGTATTTGTTATATAATTTAAGTATGTATTTACAAAAAAAAGTTTATAAGTATTATATCCATTGTCTAGTACCCGTAGTACAAGCTGTGCTTAATTTGGGACTAGATGGTGTTGTGTGAAATTGTCCAGGAATATTTATATTTTTTTTTCTTTTTCAAATTTTGTGCGTTCAAATTTTAATTATTTTCATGTCTTAAGTGACATTTGCATGATTAAGAAAAATCGGTTGACATAAGAATTATCACAATTGGCTCACGCGTTTTGTCTCTAGAGTGCGCAAAGGAACATACATAGGCTGATAAACACATTACCTCTCTTTTGCTTCGCGCAGTCGGGTAAGCTGTATTTCAATGTTACATTATGCTGAAACAATTAAAGGATCTGTTCTTTATCTCTCAAATTAAACGATGATTATTGTAATATAAACGGATTTATTTCTGACAGTACTGGTCGGTTCAATAATCGAGCAAAGAATGAATACATTTTATCTCGCTTTCAAACGTCAAACGTTATACAAAAGTGTTGCCAACAAAAATAATTATGTTTGATTCGATACAATCAAATAATCGATTAAATATTTAAAATAAATAACAATAATAAATATAGTTTTAGTATTTACTAATTTTAACACCAATAAGTTAAAATTAGTAAATATCACAATATATGCTTGATTTTAAATATTGATTCTAGGTAATTTTATATAAATACCCACATCCTAACATATTAACCTTACAACTCGGCCATCCTGTGTAAGTGAGTCCTCTCACTTATTTAGTGTATGTAAAAATACAGAAAAAAAATCTATATTAAAAAAAATACAAATAAAATCTTGATTATAAATACATTATCATTCATGTTTCAACATCTAATTTCAGGTTTCAATAGTTATTCATTATACAATATTAGTTACTGTATCGTTGAGCTAAGTTACGACATTCTTATAATTCTATATCTGTCACAATTCTCATCACAATTCAAACTCATGAATCTGGGTCTGAACTCTTATTCTTTGTATCTTGCACGATTTGTCATCATCTTTGGTCAACTGTGCGGCACCGTTATCTTGGCACCATTCATAATCTGCACTGACCTCTATGACAAAGGTGCTCACATCTAATCTTATCACTAATCTTAGTCACTATCTTGCAATCATATGTGCGACATCGGTTCATCGATGCCATTCATATCTGCACGGATTGCTCATGCACACATAGATGGGAATATTTTCTTAATAATGACACGCAAAGTTCATCCATCAGGAAGTTAATTAATCAATGCTAATTAGCATGTTATTATTTTTGACAAAATTGAATAATTATTGTTCTTACCTACTATCTAATAATGATAGATCATTCTTTTTCAGCCTCTGTTTCTGTACCCTCACTCTGATCACTGTCAGTGCTTTCACTAGTGTAGCCCTTAAAGTTTAACCAGGGATGGATTTTATCTAACGCAACAACGTTTTCATACCTCTTATTACCTTTTCTCGTTAAAGGGGTGTCTTTGACGAGAAATCTGTCGTTAGGTAATATTTTGAGGATTCGATAGGGGCCTTGGAATTTCGGAACGAGTTTATGTGATTTTCCTACATGATCTTTGTCTATTACTGTCCTCTCCACCCTAACCAGGTCACCTACGTTATATTTTGCTTGAACCTTCCTATGCTTATCAAACTGCTTTTTAGCATACTCTTGTTGTTTTTCTATCCTTTCCCTAGCATTGGACCTCAGATTTACTAACGCATCACCCTCGATCCGTTCTGTTGCTTCACAAATTACGTCAGTCAATACGTTTTCAGACGCATTCGTCAGTCTGCAACCGAATAACAACTCAGAGGGGCTCTTTCCTGTGGTCTTATTAACAGTCGTATTAATACCTAACTGTACGTCACCAATGTGATCGTCCCATAAATTGTCATTCCCACCATGACATTTTGTACTCAAGGCATCAATTATGGTTCGATTAAACCGTTCGACCTGTCCATTCGCTCTTGGAGTAGCTACGGCATTCAATACATGCTTTACTTTTAAATGGTCTAAAAAAATCTTAAATTTTGCACTTGTGAAAGAAGAGCCGCGATCCGTTATAAGACGAGAAGGGACGCCAAAATAGTTAAAATGTTCCTTAAATGCCTTGATTGCTGTCGTGGTCTTGGTATCTTTTACAGCTCTTATATTAACAAATTTTGTAAAGGCATCTATAATAACTAGCAAATACATGTTGCCTCTCTTGGAGCGAATGAACGGGCCCAAATGATCGGCATGGAGTGTATGAAACGGTTTGTCTATCTTAGGTATGGGGTGAAGTACTCCTTCCTTGGGACCGCCAGGTGCTTTATGATGCGCACACTCCAAACAAGCTGAGACATATTTTTTAGTAAACCTACGCATTTTTGGGAACCAAAATATGCTTCTAATACGAATCAAAGTTTTTTCGAAGCCGAAATGGCCCACCTCGTCATGGTTCATGCGCAACACCTGCCACCTGCAGCCCCTCGGAACTACCCATCGCAATCCTTCATCTAAAATTTTATACACGTAACTACCCTTTAACAAATAGTTTTTACGAACGTCAGCAACAAATTTTGTGCTGTCGTCTTCTAAGATGTCTCTTATACGTTTTATCTCGTTATCATCACCCTGTACAGTAGCGATCCAGTCACGTACATCCACGCGTAGAACATCTAAAACATGCTCCGTGTCCATGTCAGTAGGATCGCTGACAGGAGCACGACTGAGAGCATCCACGTGAGCCATACGCGAACCAGGTCTGTACTCAATTTCACAGTCATACTCTTGGAACTGGATCCACCAGCGAGAAATACGCGGTACAAGATCCCTCTTAGTTAAGGTGGTGCGAAGTGCGTTACAGTCGGTAACTATCTTAAATCTTAGTCCCAATAGATAGACTCGGAAACGATTTAAAGATGCTACAACCGCTAAGGTTTCCAACTCAAAAGAGTGAAATTTTTGCTCATCTACCGTTGTTTTACGACTGTAAAATGCCACTGGTCTAAGTAAACCGTCTGTGCCTCGCTGTAGGAGGATCCCCGCAATGCCTAGCTTCGAAGCGTCTGTATGAATTTCAGTTTCTAAATGGGGGTCGTATAGAGCTAATATAGGGCGTTTAACTAATTTTTCCTTCAGTATTCTAAATGAATCCGCCTCATCCGCTGTCCATTTCCATTCGAATTTAGATTTTAAGAGATCTGTTAGAGGACGAGCTATAAGGGCGAAATCCTTCACGAATCTCCGGAAAAAGCTAGTTAGGCCAATGAATCTTCGGATATCATGTACGTTTCGCGGAATTGGGAAGTTTTCAATAGCCAATGTTTTGCGCTTTCCTGGACGTATGCCCTCACCACTCACATGAAATCCTAGGAACTCTAACTCGGTACAGAAAAAACTACATTTGTTTATCTTAAGTGTAAGACCTGCGTCTTTTATAAGCTGAAGTACCTCCTCAAGCCGACTCATTCCCTGATCAAAAGAGCTTGAAGGGATCAGTACATCATCCATATATACGATCGTATAAGAGACTTTCGACAGTATTTTATTCATTGCTCGTTGAAAAATTGACGGAGCATTGGCCAAACCGAATGGCATGCGTTTAAACTGATATTGCCCATCGGGCGTCACAAACGCAGTCTTTTCTTGAGATTTAGGCTCTACTGGTATTTGATAATAGCCAGATGCAAGGTCTAAACTCACGAATAAAGAATTGCCAGCTAGTCTGTCAAGTTGATCGTCGATCAAGGGTAGCGGATAGTGTTCTTTTTTTGTCTTATTGTTTAATGCTCGATAATCGACACATAATCTGCTTTCACCAGTCTTTTTCTTTACCAATAACACTGGACTGGCGTAAGGAGAGTTTGACTCGCATACTATTCCCGCATCGATCATTTCTTTTACCATAGATTGAACCTGTCTACGCTCTGGAAAGGAGAGCCTGTATGGGCGATAAACTACTGGTTGCGAATCATTTAATTCGATTTCCATTTGAACCACACTAGTCAAACCCAAGTCTCTTAGATTATCCGAGAAACACGTTTCATAACTTTTGAGCAGCTGTTTTAATTTGTTAACCTCATCTTCGCTAAGCTGTTTGCCATAATTGAAAATGGAATTAGTCTCAGCATTCTCAAGATCTAATAAATTTACCATTAAGTAGTTTCTAGTACAATAAGCTCGTGTAATGAGTGTATCCTTATTTAAACAAACCGTACTATCACTGAGGTTTTGAACCAGTATGCTAACTTCTCCGTTTTCTATTTCATATTCACCTGGCATTAAATAATATTCATTCTGTGGTAAGCCGCGTAAGGAGCCACTAACGTGAACTACACCCGAATATTTGTTTACAGAAACACAAGGTAACGGATACATTTCTTTAGGGGGTATTGTAGTACTCTTTCTCAAACTCAATTGTAATTTTCCTGAATTGTCACGAGTAAATATTAATGAATCCGTGGTTTTCGTAATGACTATGCCTGGTTTCTCTGTAAAACTATGTCCAATTAAAACTGAATATTTAATTACGCTATCATCAACAACATACGCATTAACTTTCTCCACGATACCTTGAATGTCAATAGTGACATTTGCTTCACCTAATGGTACTACAATACTCTCACCTATACCCCTCATAGTCGGTAAATTGCTATCAGTCCACGTGATTCCCATCCTAACAGCCTCATTATGACGAATTAGCGTACATTGGCTACCCAAATCCACGTAAGCTTGAATAACCTCACCGTTGAGTTTCAAATACATTAAATATTTATTGTCATTATAATTATTTGTTTCAATACGCATCACGTCTTTTTCTTTCGGTTTATCAACTGGGGTCTTATTAGCTGGCTCAGAAGGTAATCTGGGACAGTTAACTGACAAATGTCCTAATTTGGTACACACATTACACTTTAATATCTTTTTTGTGCATTTGGAACTATAATGCCCAGGTTCATTGCAATTAAAGCATATTATTGACGCATTATTATGTGACTTCGTAGTTTTGATCTCACTGCCATTAGCAGTCTGCTTAAAACTATTACTGGATGATAAGGATGTAGTATTGTTACGCTTATCATAGTTGACCTTAGATCTATCTGGTTCACGAAGCTGTTGCTTGATTGATTGAAAATATGCGAGGACCTGCTCAGGTTCCTGACATTTAGCTGCTTTTGCGCCTAATCTCAACGACCGATCCTCAATTCCATAAAGTAGACAATCTACTGCACGTTTACCATGTATTTCGCATCTATTAAGTAAATTAATTTTTTCATAGTAATAATGTTCCAAGCAGTCGTTAAACTTTACGCGTTTTGCCAACATTTCGGTAAGAAGTTCGGCGTAGTCTTCACTACTCGGAAATGATAGCTCCAGTTTGCCCTTCCACTCAGACCATGAAAACGACATAGATGGAAGGGCCTGATACCAGGATTTTGCAATCCCTGACAGTTTAGGCAAAGCGTAATGTATTGTCTGGTCGTCACCCCAACCGTACAGCCTCGCACATTCCTCAACTTTATTGATCCACATAGTTATAGTCTGACTCTTAACCATGGGGTCAAAATCAGGAATCACATTACCTAGCATGGGAAATTTGTTACTCTGAGGGCGACTATTGGTTAAAGCTTCCACTAAAGTAGCGAAAAACGCTTGCGTGTCACTATTAACAATATTGGGGGTACTCACGTGACCAGAACGTGGCGGTGTGTGACGCTCTGAACTAGGTTCTAAGCGCCTGCTGCGGTCTCGCCTCTTGCGGCTCCCATCCAAGCCCCGGCTGGAGCGATGTCGCCGATCACGCTGCTCGTAGCTGCTGCTCCGACTGCGATACTCGTCACGGCTGCTACTCCGGTTCGGTTTGTGACGGCGTCTCGTAGCTGGCTCACGGGAATTGCGGCCTCCACTACGAAAAGATTCCAACGAACAATCACGAATGCTCGATTGCTGTCTCCGCTGCTTCTGTTTATGCGTAGTTCTTGTTTCTGTGCTCCGGTCACGAAGACGTTTCCGATCATTGTTCTTGCGTTTACCGCTAGTTTTATTTTCCATTTTATACTCGGATAATATCCAACAACTTTCGAACACACACGAAACACGTGCTGATATTTGGTTTAATTTCTTCAAAATTGTAGGCGGAATTGGCTTATCCCACTTCTGAGATAAAGGATCTGTTCTTTATCTCTCAAATTAAACGATGATTATTGTAATATAAACGGATTTATTTCTGACAGTACTGGTCGGTTCAATAATCGAGCAAAGAATGAATACATTTTATCTCGCTTTCAAACGTCAAACGTTATACAAAAGTGTTGCCAACAAAAATAATTATGTTTGATTCGATACAATCAAATAATCGATTAAATATTTAAAATAAATAACAATAATAAATATAGTTTTAGTATTTACTAATTTTAACACCAATAAGTTAAAATTAGTAAATATCACAATATATGCTTGATTTTAAATATTGATTCTAGGTAATTTTATATAAATACCCACATCCTAACATATTAACCTTACACAATACTGGACAATCGCTAGCTTCATTTTCCGTCACAAGTGAATATTGCTGCCTAAAGAAGCCTTTGTAAACATCCCCAATAATGTTAAGATTAAAGGTCATACGCTTGACCTCACTTGACCTCTGATCCAATAAAAGCTTATCCAAGTCTAATCTCTGAAGTCAGTAAATCTATAGTTATATTTCCTGATTAAACCTTTTTGTCTTGAGATTCTTATTTTCGGGTTTCTTTATTACCTTGTACCTTAACTGACTAAGCTCATGCTGTAAGCTCCCGATCATGTAGCTCTTTTAGCTCCACTGAGATTTTATTGAACGATTGACTTTAGTCTCTTCTTTTTGTGGATGGATATGATAAGATCAGCATAAATATAAGACAGCGACATCTCATGATGACGTCTGTGGTCTAGTGATTCGCATGTCGGAATGCTGATCACGATGTCGTGGATTCGATTCCCACAAATCACAAATATTTATGTGATGAACATAAGTTTTTGTGTTTGTCTGGTTGTTTCCTCTGTATTATTATATGTATGTTGCCAGTGCTCCACGAGGAAACGTTGTGTTGGCAGTGGGGGGACTTTAACCCTTATACTGCCAACCCAACTATTCCTCTTTCAATACAGAGTCGGCAACGCGCAAGTGCTACTCCTGGTGTTGCAAGCGTCTATAGGCTACGGTAACCGCTTACCATCAGGTGGGCCGTGTGCTTGTTTGCCACCTTAATAGAATAAAAAAAAACCTTCTCAGGTCAGTAAATTCTAGATAATATATATTTTTAAACGTTTTAAGAACTGAACTGTGTTCAGCGACATTTGTTGCTGACTGTACGACCCCAAACGAACTCAGCAAAATGAGAAGACCCTAACACCTATAGAAACTTGCACACTTCTCATAATATAATTGTTATGCTGACTCAAATTAGGTAAATAACCGGCAGATACATATATGGGAACATGAAAATGATCTATGAATCCAAGTTGGCGCTAGACATTAAAGGTAGGAACAGACTTGTAACACACGACGCGACGTGACGCGAATGTAACGTGTCCATTCGCCAGATTATATATATGTTGTGTTTCTAAAGACGACCTCTGTGGTCTAACGGTTCGAGTGCCGGTCTGCTGATCTGGGGTCGTGGGTTCGATTCCCACAGGACACAAATATTTGTGTGGATAAAACATGAGTATTTGTGTTTGTCTGGGTGTTTCTTATGTATTATAAGTATGTATTTACAAAAAAAAAGTATATAAGTATTATATACATTGTCCAGTACCCATAGTACAAGCTCTGCTAGTTTGGGACTGGATGGTGTTGTGTAAAATGTCCCAAAAATATTATTATTATTCTAGATTTCAACAATCAACCAATAAACACGCGTGGGGTGGCATCGGTTGTTATAAATGTGCCGACTGCTTAATATATTCGGTGCCAAAAAGGAACTACTGATGTCTACCTCATAAGCATTGGCGAACATCCAAATCATTCGGGATTTGAATTTCGAACTCAAATATTAGACTAACGAACGGTGACGTAACATTTTGTAACTTCGTTTATTGGTGAAGCTTTTCGGATTCGATAACTTGCTTGAATAGAACCGTTAAAGAATGGTTTCCTTTGAGTTTTTAGCATCTCAAATTTACTATATCGAACATATATATTAAAACGCCTGATTAATATCTTGTTTGGAAGTGGAAAAAATGTTTTACGGTAATCGAGTGGGATATCCAATCCATGTTGGATTGATATGATGGATTCATTTTACTTGTGTGACCTTAAACCAAATTGCAAAAAAGAAGAAGCAGTAATAAGTAGGTCAGATATTAACTGCTTTTTATTTACAATGTTGTTTTTCTAGCTTTTTCTTCTTTATAGGCAAAGAAGAACATCGAAAAAATATGTGTTTGCTGATGAAAAGAAGTTCATATTGTGGGAATGTTTGATATATTGCGAGAGGATTTAGTGAAAGGCTTCTTTTATATAATATTATTATATTATATTTGTAATGTAAACTGTTATATACACATTCGATACGGAAATTTAATCAGCGGTGTGTAAAGTTTTCGTAACTTACACTAAGCCATCGTGATGAAAGTTGTTTTGTTGAAATACAATAACGGAAACTAATTCGTATTATAATCAAATACACACATCAAAAAAAGTTTGCGATCACTTTGAGAAATCGATATCTTTGTATCAGGGTATTTCTATTTAAAGAAAACACACAACAAAGTTTTTTTCTTGATAAAGCTCAATTTAAAAAAAATATCAGCTTATGCTAGTGATCGCTAACTTTTTTTGATGTGTGTAACCAACCAATCGATCGACTGAACAAACAAACCCAGGTATTATGGACCCAAGAGGCCGAAAAACAAACACAAGTTCAGGTCTTTGCTACCGGCTGCGGTAAGGTTGTAAAGTTTCAATGCCAAATGTTAAGGTCAATGTCTCATCGGGAACATTCACCTGTAATGTAACAGTTAAAGTTCGAACATTACATCAGTGAGTGAGGAAAACCGAATTTTACAGTGCGCTACCCGTAATGATACAGTATTTAACATTACATTACGTCAGTGGGTGAGGTGAACCGAAAAATCTTAATGTTACATTAAATCATCATTTGTTAATGCTTGTTAGTCAGTATTGTAATGTTGTGAGGCATTACTGTAACGTAATGCCCAAAATCGACTCTTGGATTGTTACATTGGATGCAAATATGCACGGTAAGGGAAGCACCTTAACACAAATTTGACATTGAACCTTACGTTACCGCGTTTGGCCTTTAACTTTTCTTTGAAAATGACGCCTCTACTAAGAAGATAAGAGTGATTTTAGAAGCAAAAGTTTTATGTGTAAACTGCTGAACCGATTTTGATGAAATTTGGTATACAGAGATAAATTGGTCCTTGGCGAAGGACGTAAGTAACTACCTTTTGTCTCAAAAAACTCTTTAGGATACGTGTGAAAATAGGGGCAACAGCTAGTTTCCTATATTTTTACTTATACTTGTAAATATTGTCGATTGTCCCATCTTATGAACTAAGTATTTTATCACTGTTATCACTCTTATTATTTCCAGTGATTATTAGTTAGTTATTGTTGATAATTATTTACTCATTATTATTTCGACGAGTCAAAGATGGTTGGATATAAATTCGAGATTTATGATTGTACTTGAAATTGCCTCCTTATGAAACTAGTGATCACAAGCTCACTGCTACGCTTAACTTCCTGGTTCGATTTCCAGTTCAAAGTATTATTGGGATTTTCCATGGAATTCTCCAGTAGCTTGATGTTTGTATTTGTGCCGGGTTAATGGCAAAAACCTCACCCTCTATTAAAATAAATAAATTAAATGTAAAAAAGAACTCATAGACTTAATATGTAACATGTCATGTATTTTCTGTTTCTTTTTTTGGGCAATAAATTAATATTATTACATGAGTCCTAAACATACCGGTGAACTGTGAGTAGGTATTTTAGTGTAGCTACACCTCTGCCTTATCCTTTGGATGTGGCGTGATGGTATGTTAACTGTAGTTGGTCACGAGGCCGTCGCTTCTATTTCTCTTTATTGTACGGAAGTCATAAACTACATATTTTATTAGTTAAATGCCCGGAGGTCAGGATGGAAGTTGGGGCCCAATTTCCAGGACTCGTGTTTCAAAGGGCGAAGGGTTTTTTGTTGACGCACTTTAGCGAAAGTCGAGGATTGCATTTGTGAACTTCAGAACAACAAAACTGTCACATACCACGTTTTGTTGACAAGTTTACATGGCTATGTTTTTGTGATATAAACTTCTTTGAGAAGGCCAATGCTGGTAAAAAAAGATATTACAAATCATCATTGCCTCATTACTCTATTGGTAGTAAGTTAGACTACTACGCTAGAGGTTCGGATTAAATTCCTAGGTCGAGCAGTGTTATTGGGTTTTCCTATTAAATTTTTAGTAGCAATTCTAAGTTTTGATTTGTGTAAAAGGCTCGCCCTCTTTAAAACATACCGAAGAACTGTGGGTGTACTTTGGTACGTCTCTGCCTAACCCTTCAGGGAATATAGGTGTGATGGTAGATTATGTTAACAGTACATTACCCAAAAATAGTTTTCATATGACTCATCAATATCAACCCATAAAGTGTCCCACTGCTGGGCACGGGTCTCCTCTCAGAATGTGAGGGATAAGGCTATAGTCCAATACGCTGGCCTACTGCGGGTTGGCACATGGTATGTGAAATACCTTCAGGTTACCTTTTTTTTTTTTTATTATTATATCGCGGCTTAAGTATCACTGCGACCGCAGTCGGTCTATTGTGATCGCCACTGGTTGCATTAGAGCTCACCGCTAAACCCTGCGGCTACTATAAACTGCAGGATTTGCTTAGGGTTGAGCTCTTTTATTTCATCTGGGCTTACGATATGTTTCCCTAGATGAACACTGCGCTTGTGTATTAGAGACCCGCATTCTCCCAGGAGATGAAGTGGCGTTTCGTCCGCCTCCTCACAACGCCGGCAGGTTCGCGTGTCGCTCAGCCTTAGGTTGAACATGTGCTTGTTTAAGCAGCAGTGTCCTGTTAAGGCTCTCGTTACAATGCGCAAGTTGTTCCTATTTAATGCTAGGACAAGGTTTGTGTGCCGTTTCAGGTTCATCAGGTTACCTTACAATGATTTCTTTCACCGTTTCACTTACTGATTATCACATCTCTGAGTTTTCAAAGTATTAAATTTTAATACGCACATACTCGTACATATGCGTAATAAATTCATGACTTTGAAAAGTCAATAGTACTACAGTAGCACAATAAGCTCTGCTTAGTTTGGGACTAGATGGTGCTGTGTAAAAATGTCCCATATATTTATTATCTATTTACAAAAATAAATATCCTTTATCATTTATAAATGTCATCATCAACGCTGTTACACCGTGACCTACAAATATCCACTGTGAAGCAGAAAATCGGACGCCATATTAATAAGTACTATAAAGAATGCATGGAACAACACCCAAATACTCTGGCGCGGCCATTAATGGATAACCACAACAAAGCACGACAATAAAAGCGTAAAATACGACATGACTTAATCCAGTCACATTAAATTTAACTACTGTCTAAACAATGAGGGTGTGACACAGGTCACATACTGAGCGCGCAAGCGTTAGCACCAACCAACTTACTGCTGAATGTCCCATGAAGGAGACAGATTGTAGTAAACCAAGAGAGGTAGGGCATAGTGGGAGTACTTCCACTCAAATTGGAGCTGCCCGGCTGAAGAAGTACCTCCGCGTTGCAGAAAATCGAAGTAAAATAACACTGCTTTGAGCTGTGTTGTGTTTCTTACGGTGAGCAAGGTTGCCAGTACTCCACAGGGAAACGTTGTGTTGGCAGGGGGACCCTTAACTGAAAAACCAACTATTCGTGTTTCGTTTCACAGGGTCGGCAACGCGCAAGTGATACCCCTGGTAATACGTCTATAGGCTACGGTAACTGCTTCCCATCAGGTGGGCCGTATGCTTGTTGCCACCTTAATAGTATAAAAAAAACCAAGAGGAAATAAAAAAATATATATATCATTTGAACATGCCCAAACCATCACAGCATATTCTTCTCAATTATCGTCACTACATCGTCTTTTAAGCCGCAACGTTCTCAAAGGCGACTAACAAAAAGGATTTATATGGCGAATGTCAGTGGAACCGCCGAGAGGGGACGCCCTAGAAAAACTTATACCGACCTTATTGTTGAGGTTCTTCAAAAAGGTCAGGTGCGTAGTACTCGCAACCGGCGTGTATGTATGACAAGATGTATGAATGTGGTCGAAGCGAAAGAAGTATGCAAGAATCGTAGCAAGTGGCGTTCTTTAGTTTCTGCCTACCCCTATGGGAAAAAGGCGTGAGTGTATGTATCATTTGACTCGGCAGTCCAATGGTCATATGACTAGGCTGCTGTGATGAATAAAACAATAAATATATCCACTGGTAACATTTTGTCAGCCCTAATTGGGTAAAATGATTACAAATGTCGGACGTCGGTATGTATACCGAATCATTTGTATTTTTGATACATTTAACAGGGAACCCGGCCTCGTTTTGTTTTGAAAGAAAAGGGATAATCACCCGTTTAGCATGAAAAGTTGCCAGTAAAAATACAATTTTTTACTTTTTTCTTCTCGTGGTGATTCCAGTATCTAGATATTTTAATATTCGGATGCAAATAGTCTGCTTAATAATTATTTGTCGATAATAAACTACTGACCAATATTCTTAATAAAATTAGTAAGTAAATACAAATTTACCACCTCATTATCCTAGCGCTCCTAAGCGTGAATTCTACGCTAGAACTCTTGGCTTCGATTCTCAGGTCGAGCAAAGTGTTATTGGGTTATGAGATCTCAGTAGCAGCTCGGATTTTGGATTTGTGCCCGGTTAGTGGCAATAGGTTCGCTTCCTATTTCATGAGACCTATACATACCGGCAAACTGTGGGTGTAGATTGGTATACCTCTGCCTAAACCTTCCGAGAATACAGGTATGATGGTATGTTATTATAAGGAGTACGCAGGTTTAATTGGTGCGTGAGGTTGAATTTTTACACAGCACAATCTAGTCTCAAACTAAGCGCTTGTCCTAAGGGTAGACACTTTTTTGTGTAAGAAACACCCAGACAAACCACTAGACCAGGGGTTGTCAAACTTTTTCAGTTCGCAACGCACTTACAGGATAAGTATTTTGTTTCAACGTCCTAGCTGGTCGATACGATATAGTTTTCATCGTTTAGTCTCCGGAGAGTTGTAGAGGTAGCTCCAGGACGTCTCAAGGCACAGCAGGGCGCCGCCGCGCTGAAACTTTGAGAATCCCTGCACTAGACAACAGACGACGTAAAAAAATTCTTTGAATAAATTTATATCCACTTGTTTACCATAGCACATTAATACCAAACACAATTAAAAAAAACTGTCAATTATTTTTCATTTTGAATTATTATTTAGTTTTGTAATACCTAGTTGAATATTTATTTCGCTGAATTAAAAATACAGACATTAAAATAAAAATTAATAGTAACATAACAGTTTGGCGATGTTTTTGACAATTATTATTATACTGGTAGTAAGTATTGTATTTTATTAACTAGAAAATATTGTAATTGGAGAGATCTTTTGTTCTTTATTTTATTTTATTTTTTTTGCGTTGACATCTACTAAATGTCTGCCAGTTGATTGAACATTTTAAATGTAGTCGGAGAGTAATGTTGCCACAAACTAAAAACATCCTTACACATTAAGATGCCAACCCAAAAACTGCTAGTACCAACAAATATATCTGAAATTAATCAATTTTATGTATGAATATATATAGTAAATTTTATAGTTAGCAAGGAATATTTTACTCAATCCACGAATTGTCATCCGTAAATCGTAAAAAGTATCCATATAAACAACAATACTCTATCCTGTTCCTTCTCACAAGAAATCCAGTTGCTATCCTTTTCAGTCATGATGTCAAAGGTCAAGGGCATTTCAGAAATGATATATTGATGAAGGAAATGTGTCGGAAACGAAGCACAGATAAACAATGACGGTCCACAAGTTGTTTCTCTATAGGTTACGATCTCTTGATCATCAATCTTAGGCGTGAAATGGAATGCGCCGAAGAAAAATAATGCTGGCAACTTTTATTTTCTTTGTGAATTTATCGTATAAATATTTACTTTTTTTTGGCGACGTTGAAAGACGTTTCTATACTCGGTCCAAAGAGGTTTCCTTTTTTATTCGGCATTAAATGTCAATCTCAAACCGTGCAATGTTTGAGTAGACTTGACCTTTCTTAAGTAGCTTTAAAAGTTAAAAGTGTACGAGCTCAGAATTGCATGAGAGGTTAAAATTAATTACAAGTGATTTAACCTTATACCAAAATAAGATCTCCGTAGTTTGAACTTTTTATTCCTAATTAAAATATCTGTTAAAACCAAAAAGAAAATCATATTTTTACTGTCAAAGGAGCAATTAAACTTTGTAAAATAAACATGCGTGTACGTCAATCAATGACTTAAATAATACAAGTTTGAAATTTGTGTTCAGACCAATATTCGCAATTCCAATTAAAATATTCAATTGCTTACAAAATCTACATCCGTTCTCTACCTGGCCATACCGCTCCTTTTATAAATACAGACGCCAGCAGGTCAAGCTATCCAAAACTGTCAAATTTTCCCGATCGAATATGAACCTTATTGCTTTGTGCTAAAGTTGAAAATCAATCAAAGGAATTTGACAGATTGTGGTAGCTTGATGTGCTGGCGTCTGTACCTACCTAGTACGAAAAATGCTCATGGATCATCCACCGTTCGTGAGGCAGGGTTTGTCGGACTCGTACCGACTAAAAACCGCACTTACCTACCTGCACTATTGCCCTATAGCCATGGCCATGGGATCCTTTATATTCATCACGACCATGACAGGCTGTGGTCCTGCAGTCGTTGGAACCATTCAATCAGCGATGCCTTGCCTCGCCGTTTTTCTATAAATTTCTCTCAGTGCTAAAATGTCTATTATACCTAATTCTGGTATACCGTTTCAATTTAAAAGTCCATTTCAGACTTTGCCCTACATTGTAAGACACATATTTGTTACTACTCGATGTCTGGACTTTAAAAGAGACTATGATTCTCTGAGTTTGTTTCGGCATTTCTTCTCAGAGGTCGTCAGCTAGGAAATGCCGCTAGCCATCTAGCTTAAAAAAATGAAAAATATTGACTTGTAAAAGTGTCTTTAAAAGATCTATTTACAGAAATAAATATCATTTATCAATTCTCGAAACTCATTTATCATCACCAAATGACTTACTTATTTACTCAAATATTTACATAATGTAACGCAAACTAAGCACTATGTTGTATAGTTTATTAGTTTAATTTGACTTTCGATTAAAACAAGACAAGTACTATCGCTGTATTATTTGTTTGGGATTGGTCAATACTTTTAATACGCACGCAGGCTATTATGATCGAAACTAGAATTTCGATTAACACATTTAGACAGGCTGACGCTTGCTAGTATTTTCTGGCCACGAAAACAGAAGTGATAGTGTTAGAAGAAAAAAAGAAAGTAGATTTCTTTGTCACAAAATTAAAAGAAGAATGGAAATATTATCGTTAGTTAGTAAGTATTGTATGTTACAATGATTTTGGAGACACAGTGGTGTAAGCAATGGACTGTGTGTTGGTTGGAGAGGAAAGAAGCACCAGTAATCTTGCAGTAGTAATGATTTTATTATAACACTAAGTGTGGCAGACAACTGATGGTAAGCATTTACCGTAGCCTATAGATGCTTGCAACACTATGTATCACTTGCGCGTTGCCCACCCTGTAAAATGAAAGAGGAATAGTTGGGTTTACAATATAAGGTTCAAAGTTCCTCCACTGCCAACACAACGTTTCCTTGTGGCAACCTAGCTCACCGTTAGGAACACAACACAGCTCTGTGTTATTTCACTTCGATTTTCTGCAAGACAGAGGTACTGCCCCAGTCGGGCAATTCCAATTTAAGTGGAATTACTCCCACTATGTCCTACGTCTCTTATTTGTCTCATAATTAATATTTTACTGAGAACAGAGCAGATAAAGAAACAAAAGAGGTGGAGGTTATAGTTCATTACATAGACTGTGTTACCAAAAAAATATCTTTAATGTTTGCTGTATAGAAAAATTAAATATTTATTATAATGTTGCCAACAAATGTAATGCTTAAAATCGAATCTTGGGTTGTTTCATTAAATTACAATGAGGTGCGGGAACGCTTTAAGAAACGCTTTGTCTATGGCTCAACTCGGTACGTTAATACATAAATAAAATAAATAAATAAAATAAAATAAATACAGACGACAGTGCAATGCCCGTTCAAAAAGGGTGATAATATTGTAGGTTATTTGGCATTTCAAACACGTGTGAGGATGAGTAATGAATGTAAGGAGCAATATGTGCGCTTTGCCCTGCATAAAAAATAATTTCATGTATTTATACAATATTGTATAAAAAATGTTTTTTATAAATTATGTTTTTATTGTATTATCTACTGCGCTTTATTTTTATACTGTTTTTGATTTTGAATTTTCGCGCGGTAACGCCAGCCGCCATGATTATTCGGCTCGTGATGTCAGTCAGTTACTGAACTATTACACAGAGCACAACAAAAATCTAGTTTATGTTCAATCAGAGCAACGTCACGTCAGATCCCAATATGGCGAATGGCATTTTAGACATTTGAAAATTACATTTTTATAAATAAATATTGACGTTTCTCGTTTACTCTTTGCGGAGTCTATCATAAACATGCATTTTTATGTTCTTTCTTAGATGTTGTAAAAAATACCCTATTGTGTAAAGGACGATAAATGGTCACAATGAAAGCATAACGATGATAGACATAAATTAATGAAAAACAATATGTACCACCGCGCCGCCGCGGCCGCCTCTTCAAAGGAAAACCTCAAAAATTTTTTTTAGTCTTATACAGTGTGTTACAAAACTACCCGTAAAGCCGAAAGGAGGTTAAATAGGGCCTTATAACGAGTTCATTCACAATATTTAAGAACCGTAGTAACGATGAATGAAAAATAGAAAAACTATTAAAGTAGACAATTATTAGGTAAAACAGGTACGTACTTAGGCCTTTCTGTTAAATAATCTGGTTCCCTGACGTCACAGCTGACATTATTTTTGTTAATTAATTATATTTTTTACGGGGTATTTTGTAACACATTGTATAATAACACCTTCAAATCGTATGGCAAATGTTATTAAGGGATTTTATTTCTAGAAGTTTGACTCTCTAAGCAAAAAGGTTTCCGTGGCTTATCGACTTCTTTGACTTCTCCGTAAACCACAAGGTTCACTTCAGTTCGCAAATTTTATAAAATCTAAGAGATTTTCTCCTGAAACTCAATACCTATTATCTTTGTTAATACAATTTTCATTTAGATTAAAAGTTGTTTGGTTAATTAAACGGACTCTCAAAATTGGGATGAGCCTTCGTAATTTTTCAAAGATAAGTGGATCTCTAACTTCTTTTCTGTATATTAAATTTTTTTCCGATGATTAAATAATAATTTTATTGGTAATTAAGTTTTTTGGGTCTCCTCCACACGAATGGGCTTGGAAAAAGCTTTATTTTAAAGAAGTATACCTAACACACGGGTATAAAACTTGTTGACCGGGTTAGGAATACAGCCATCCGTTTCAAAACGAAAATAACAGACGTCACTCGGAAAGCTGCCACGCTGAAATGGAACTGGGCTGGACACATCTGTCGCATGGCAGACGATCAATGGGCCAAACTATGGTAATGGTAGACGCCAACGCAGCAGGCCCAGACCGAGATGGCGGGATGAGCTGGACTCATTCAAGAAGGATTGGTCCCTGGCAGCAACGCACAGAGAGAGGTGGCAGAAGAGTGGGGAGGCCTTTGCCCTGCAGTGGGACACTACAGGCTTTTAATAATAAAAATAATAATTAATAATAATAACTAAATACAACAGTGATAGCCTAGTGGTATGACCATTGGACTGCCAAGTCGAAGGTCTCGAGTTCGAACCCAAGGCACGCACCTCTGACTTTTCGTATTCATTTGCGTATTAATAATTAATTATCACTCGCTTAAATGGTGAAGGACAACATCGTGATGAAACCTGCATACCTTAGAGATTTTTCTCGACGGTTTGTGAAGTCTGCCAACCCGCACTAGGCCAGCGTGGTGGACTATAGCCTAATCCCTCTCAATATGAGAGGAGACCCGTGCCCAGCAGTGGGACAGTATATGGGTTGATGATGATGATGAATAATAATAATACCTTACATAGTACCTACTAACTTCTGCCCGCGACTTCGTCCGCGTGCAAAAGTTACTTTAAATAAATTTATTATCGTTGTAATGTAGCTAATTCACTCAAAATTGTAATACATTATAGCCTATATATTATTCTGACGTATAAATAACAATACTGTAAAGTTTCATCAAAATATCCATCCATCCATCCATCCTCACAAACTTTCACATTTATAATATTAGTAGAAATTAAACGGTGTAAACGGAGCGTCTGGGCTCGGCTCTAACAGCATGACACGACGTCAGCCGAAGACAACACACAGCGGATTGACTTTTCCGTGTAGCGAGGCGACGTGTAACTCGGCTCAAACCGATTCCTTATCGATAGGACCAAAATTTCTTCGATATTAAGCGACTCTTGACTCGTGACTTATTCTGCCAACATTATTGTGTATAAAATTCTGTAGCTAAGGGATAAAGGGTATTAAGTTCGCTCTATTAAAATAGTTTTTAACGTATTTGGTTTTGTAAATACACATTATACAGAAAGCTAAATACGTTGAAAAAACTATTTCAAAGAAAGTGGACTTAATTTAGCCTTTTACCTCTCAGCTACAAAATTGAATGTATCATAAGCGCAGTAATTTCTTTCTTTTTAATTATAATTAAGGTCTCAACACGGCAACGTATGAGTGATACCACTGTGCACTGGTGGCATCTATAATTTGCGGTTGCCACTTACCATCCGGCAGCCATGTCATTTTATCACAATAAAAAAATAACTCTAACTGACAATCTGTACGCAGACGACTTGCAGCTGTACAAGAATTTCCCTAGTTCCGGAGGCTGAATTTGTCCGTCGGCACTATGAATCATGACCTGGAATGCGCTAGTATATGAAAAATGAAAATGAAAAAAGTTTTATTCCGAAAAATAGGTTCACAAAATATATGGCAAGCTATGAGCCCACATTAGGTTACCCTGTGTCGTGGGAAACACGCTCTTCCTGTATACAGTCACTGGTACAGAATAAAATTAAAAAAGAAAAAAAATTACAACCAAAAGCAATAATCATAATAATCTAAAGCTTACCGACATGGTTATGTTAAGGAATTATTACTGTGTGCGTATACATATAGGTTAGGTCTTTTGGTTTGCGCATTAATTCTATTATACCCCAGGCTATAGACAGCAGGAATAATGATTCCTAACAGGCTTGATTTTAATACCCTATCGCCTCTTAATATTGATGGTGTACAAATTGCCTACAAAGCTACCGCTAAAAACCTTGGGGTGATTATCCAAGCTAATCTGTCGTGTGGTGCCCAAGTTGCTGACGTCAGCGTGAAAGTTCACCACATTTTTCATTCACTAAAATATCTCCAATAACGAAACGATAAATCCCTTTAATTGAATAAAAACTTCTAGTTCTGTTTCGATAATTATGTCCATCCAAAGGTTGCCTGGAAGAAATCGCTATTTGCGATAAGGCCGCCCATTGTATATTATGTTATAAATAATTGTATATAAATTAAGTTGTGTCCTCATATAATGTATTTTTTAACGGTGTACAATAAAGTATATATATATAAATAAATAAAAACTTTTTAGTTTTCATTCGCATTAATTTTATTGTAATAACATTTCTTCTATGGTATAATGAAATTTCTCAATTGCAATAACAAGTGTAGCGATTTTTTGTGAAGACATCCCTTTTATTATTAGGTATATTATTGTAAAATTTGGGACCAACAGTAAAAAGCTCTTTTGCATTAAAGAAGTTTTACATTTACACAATAAAAACCATTGATTCGGATATTAAATTAATATTTTTTGTTGAAATAAAACTACTTTTTACGGATTTTATCGCGTATATTGATATTATTAATCCCGACGTTTCGAAACAATATCAATATACGCGATAGAATCCGTAAAAAGTAGTTTTGTTTCAATGTATAATATTCGCGTAAATGACAGAAATCAATATAATAAATGTATTGAAAACGCATTGAAATTTTCTTATTGGCAGATAAATAAATTTTGAAATAAATGTGTTTATTTTAACAAAAAGAGCAGTTTCCAAGATGTATAACGGTAGATTCAATAGTTAGGAAATACAGCATTTAAATATTCATCACAATTTCATCGTATTTGAATAGCTTATTGAATTCATCAGCAGTTTCTCCAACAAAGAACTTTTATGTCGGCGCGTCTCCTAGCATTGAAGTTAGAATTTTTTCTCACTAACTATTTCTGTCTGGTCCTTCATAATGATCATTGAAAAATTGAGCAGATCTTGAAATTTGAATTTGAATAGAAATTCTTGAAGAGTTTAAATCTATTTTAAATTCAATAGGTATTAAATTATAATTCTGGACTGGTATATTACTAAATAATAATGGATTACATAAGAAAGAAAGAATATATACCTATCCATGACATACCATCACGTTCGCTGGTAGGTATGTTTGAGTCCCATGTAATAGGGAGCGAGCCTATTGCCATTAAATGGGCACAAATCCATACTGTGAGCTGCTACTGAGAATTTCATAGAAAAACCCAATAACACTGCTCGACCTGGGGATCGAACCCAGAACCTCTAGCGTAGCAGTCGCGCTTAGGACCACTAGACTAATGAGGCAGTCGAAAAAATATTTCTCTCTTTTAAAAAAATAGGTATGTAATCAAACTTTTTTTTATACTTCTAAGGTGGCAAACAAGCGGCCCACCTAATGGCATGGCAAGATCAGGGGATTTTACAGGGTCGGCAACGCGGAAGTGATATTGCGCGTTGCCGACCCTGTAAAACAAAAGACACATAAGTAACAAATTATTAAGGAAATACTGTAGCTTTTAATATTCAATTTTAAATACTTGAATCTACTTGTTTGATCTCCAATTTAAAATAATTAAAGGTCAAACCAAAGGTCTAAGATTTCGTATGAAAATTTACGCTCCCGCTCTTGTTACATTTATAATAATTTAAAAGTAATTGGTTACTTATTATATATTATAAAGGTTTAGGTACTTAAACACCTTTCTTTATAATGTTAAACAAATAACGCGTTATTTCTATAAAAGTATTTAATATATTTTTCATTTACAAACATAAATTTATATCTAAAATGCAGTATTTTAAGTAAAATATAATTCAATTGGTGGTCTTTATTATGTAAACGTTTTGTCCCGCAAATCAACGTTGTGTTACACACTTGGGTTTTTTTATAATTTATTTTATTCGTATTTTTTATTTTATTTATGCTGTAGGTACAGACGCCAGCAGGTCAAGCTATCCAAAACTGTAAAATTTTCCCAATTGAAAATGAACCTTATTGTGTTGACTTAAAGTTGAAAATCTATCAAGAAATTTGACAGATTGTGGTAGCTTGATGTGCTGGCCGCTGTACCTAACCTGATATTTATGTTTTGAAAAAAATAATAAAATTCACACTTTTTAGCTATGCGGATGCGGATAGGGTACAACAATATAGTACATGTGCTATATTGTTGTACCCTATGTCATAAATGGAATCCGGGCCCGCGCTCCCGGTCCCAAAATCCACGATCCATTTTAACAACTGAGACGAATGATATCTCATACTTACACGTTGAAATCCGTCAAACGGATTAGGCTTTGAACGTGCCAAAGAATTAGACATACTTAAATACCCTTCTTCAACCGTCGCATCGGGTAAAATACATAATTATTATGTCCATAACGGAACACTGCCACCATTTTGAATCCTGTAATTAATTAACAGACAATACCGTCATCAGTATTTCCGTATCCGCCAAACTCTACCACAACCGCCTTCACTTATCCCTATTATATTCTGCGAGAAACAAGGACCCTTTCATTCATTGAAATAACCATTGCAAGTCCCGTCAGAGTTGTTGATATTCATTTTATAGCCGTTTTCATTATTAAACCCTTCTTGTTTTCTTTAAGACTTGATATATTTGTACAGAATGATCCTAAACGAAACGGTGCTTGGGAAAATAAAATAAAATTCGCGTTAGGCTTAAAATCTTATTATACTTACTTGGAAAAGTGTGTTGCCAGTGGGGGGGACTTTGACCCTTATACTGCAAACACAACTATTCCTTTTTCATTGGTCGGCAACGCGTAAGTGTTACCCCTTGCGTTGCAAGCGTCTAAAGGCTACGGTAACCGCTTACCATCAGGTGGGCCGTATGCTTGTTTGCCACCTTAGTGGTATAAAACAAATTGTAATAGGTCATCCAAGGCACGCATAAGAAATTACATTATTTCGATAATCTCCACCTATTTGAACTACGTAGGTATATACATCCTTTTTGATGAATATCATTAGATTACATTATAGATTATCATCACATTTAGATTTTGAAGGAAAAAATCGTCAGGAAACTTTCACATATGAGAATTTTTATAAACAGTTTTTAAGTCTACCAAGGCAGCGCGGTGAATATAACTTAACCTCAATCAATACAAGGAAACCTGTGTAAAAATTGTAAACCAAGATTAATACTGTAATCATGTTTTTTTTAAAGGGGGTCTTTGGAGATTCTTTCCAGTTATTCTCCATAAGACCCACTTTTTGGAACCGTGCAACTAGTTTTGACTTTTCAAAAGTGTTATTTTAATGGTCTAATTTGAAATAAAATATTTGACGTACACTTGTTCGCAACGAAAGCGGTATAAAAAAAATTCTTCATTAATTATGAAACCGTTCCGTGTTACAAGGCGTTACGAATAATCTTTAGAACATTAAGGATAACGCCAATGGTTTGCATTGCGTACTGGCTTAATTCCGGGATACACTTTACTTTTAGTACAGTTGTTTGAATGCTGAGCGGTAGATAATAAAGACTAATTTACACGAACCAATTCAATTGTAAGTAAAATAGGTTCTTGTGGAAGTCAATAGGAAGGCCTTTGTTGAGCAGTACCTAGACCTCCTGTGGCATATATGATGATGATGATGAATTCAATTGCCTATCAAATACGATAAGCTGAAGCAAATATAACAAATTGAACTTTATAAGTATTTTTTGCTACAATTCCATTGTATGAACAGTTATCTCAGTTGCCATGCGAACACTTATGATAATCGTTTGTGGTATTCAGAAGCCCAAAAAGCCTGAAATTCAGTCTATCCTCAGGGTATCGGTATTCAACAAAAAATGGGTTGCGGAGGTCTGATGGCAGTCGCTTCGTGTAAAATACTGATATTCAGCCGCATCTGGTTAGACTGGAAGCCCACCTCAACATAGTTGGGAAAAGGCTCAGAGAAAGAACATGCTCTCGAAGACCCCAACATAGCAAGGTAGAGGCTGTTCTAACTTGTCAACCTTTAACTTTTGCTTATTTATACAAAGTTTAATTCCAAATGAGATTATTTAACGGAAGCTGCGAAGTTGTTGTTCCTCGTTCGTAATGCTATAAAAACAACTTTGTTCTTAATGATAATTCTGGTCCTTAACTCAACTGTCTTCGTTAATTTAATCATCAAAACTCCTGTGTTTTGACGTCGCATTAATTGAAAGAAAATAGGTATAAATGAAGGCACTGCGATAGAATGCGCGTTTGTTGGTTAAAATTACTTGAACAATTTTATTTTTTACAAACCATTTAACTTTGGAAATGAATCTTTCCCATCAGAGTACACAAGTACGATAAATATTCGGCTACTAAGATTTAAAGATACAAATTTTAGAGTTAGAAAAATTGGATCTTAAGGTGGTTTCCAACATGCATCTCTCCGGTTAAATTTCTTCAATAGATGTCGCTAGCATCACCTAAAAGGAAGTGGTAGCTTCGTTGAGTAAAGCGACCGATGTATTTAATTAAAATGTATATCTTATGTTCAGCATTAATGAAAAAAATAATAAAAAATCGACTATGATCGTCACTTTTTTTTAGTACTGTGGTACATTCATAGAGTTAAGCTTACTTGCCTGTTAGTCGTCACGTATGCTAGTAGTCACGAAGCCAGCACATCAAACTACCCCAATCTGTCAAATTTCTTTGATAGATTTGCAATTTGACAGTTGCAATATTACAGAGCGGCGTCTGTACAAATAATCTTAACATGCCTCTCTACTCGTATGTAGCTCAATCCTTGCAATCCAAACATCTTTCACTTCACAATCACGTTTGTTAATCTCTCAAAGTTACTTTTGAAAACACTTTTTTCCTTTACGCCTTCAGGAAGGAAGCATTCATTTCTTTGTATGCTTCTTTTGTTTTTGATATTCTCGACGGTGTCATGCGTCCCTCATCCAGGGTATTTGCTGCCTCGTCGCCAGTGTCGCCAACCCAAAGCACTTCGGGACGACCTCAGTTTCTTTACCATGACCTTCAACAAATCTGAAAGTATAAAGTTCAACATGTAAAGTATTGAATTCAATATTGCTAAGGCTGTCAATTTAAAAAAAAACCTTAGAAGTGTTTCTTTTTATTTTAGAATACAAATTGATATTCAGCTTCAATGTCAGTCAATCAAAATAATTTTCTGAAATCTAAATGGAATCCATTAAAATTATGAATTATGGCATATATTTTTGAATTGTAATACGTACTTGTATTATTATTGGCAGGTGACAATAAATAGTTAGGGTCCAGCGCAATAATACACAAGCGCAGTGTTCATCTAGGGAAACATATCGTAAGCCCAGATGAAATAAAAGAGCTCATCCCTAAGCAAATCCTGCAGTTTATAATAGCCGCAGGGTTTAGTGGTGAACTCTAATAACGCAACGAGTGGCGATCACAAAAGATCGACTGCGGTCTGGAGATGTGTCCCTCACTCATGAGGTGCCTCATTTGAGGTACTCGTGATCACATATTGAAAGTCATTCGAATTTCAACATTGAACCACCTCAATCGTTCATTCGTCCTCACCACAGATTACTAATATGTAGCAAGCTAGTTCTACGCGAGTACTCGCGAGGGAGTATTGAGTGAGCGAATGAATTGACTTATTTTGTACAGAATTTATAGAATGAGTGAGCACTGACGTACGACACCTCGCCTCAAATGAGGGGTACCTCGTGAGGAGCTCGCGAGGGAAAATGATGTACTCCCTCACCCTCATTTAAAATTGACGAGTTACCCATCACTACTGCGGTCACAGTGATACTATAGCCGCCTTATCACTACATAGTATAAAAAAAAGTAACTTTCTCTGTCCCTATATCCCTATGTATGCTTAAATCATTAAAACTACGCAACGGATTTTGATGCGGTTTTTTTAATAGATTGAGTGATTGAAGAGGAAGGTTTATATGTATAAAATACATGTATTTTATTAGTACATTGCACCCGTGCGAAGAGGGAGCGGGTCGCTAGTAATAATAATAAAAAAATAAAAATTAGGGACCAGCGTCGGCTGGACTGCAACATGTTGTGGTCATCGTGAATTTCACAAATCCCATGGTCATGACTATAGGGCAAGTGAAAGCAAGTATGGTTTTTCGTAGTCGGTTTCGGAGTCCGACATAATCTGAAGGCTGTAGGGTGGCGGATGATGCATGAGGATTAATGACAATAATTGGGAACTTGTCAACCTGCTTTCAGTAATAAAAATATTGTTTTCTAGGTACAGATTTTCCGCAGAGAGACCGAACATATTAATTATATTATACCGAGTATCGTCACTCATTTAGGCTAACTAAAGAACAATATAGAACTCAGTGAAAGTAAGCATGATGCTTGCTATTCATTAAAAGTTACCAATTCCAACAAGAAAAGGCTTTTTTTTTATTATTAGATTAGCGAACCGCCTCGGTACAGGTGTAATGTACCTACTACTAAATACATTAATTAATTACTATAAACCTTACGGAATAAATTATGTAAATCATAGTGAGAACTACATTAAAATCCGTTGCGTAGTTTGAAATATCTCAGCGACAGCGGGAAGCGAATTTGTTAATCATGTCTCGCGAATTATCTTGACGAAAGTATAATAAAGTAGAAAAGTATATTTTTCTAGAAAAGTAAATTCTACGCAAAAATGTCGCGACAAGCTTTGATATCATACAATTATTGTATTTAAGGTAACAAAATTATGGATTTGATTTATTTCAATGTTTGTTTTCTTCTTATCAGAGCAAAAATTTGTTATTAATTATTTTTTTATGAATAATTTCTATTGTTATAAAATTTTAAAGGAATAGGTCTAGCCGCCTGATGGTAAGCGGCAGCCGTTGACCAAGACGCGAGTAACACCAGTATCAATTACGCGTTGTCATCTAGACCTCAGTTGTTAAGCTCACATGCCCAATAATGATTAATTAAGTATTGGGCTTATGCCAAAAGTAATTCAGCGGTAATCACTGACGTAGAAATTGAAGAACAACATTGATAGTTTGGTTTCTATAGGTGACGTGTTTTCATTCCATTTTCGTTTCGCTTCATACGTAATAATTATTTATGTTGTTGTTTTGTATCATAGAAACACAAATCCAGAACAAACACTCAAACTCAGAACATCACGTTTCATATACACAAATATTTTGTTGCGATATGAACTTGTTTTGCATGAATGTGTGTGAACATATAATATAGCAGCCAATGGTTCCTTCCGTTCCTTGTTAGGGTGATATCTCCTAAGAGATCTATGAACTTTTTAATTTTCCTAAACTTGACAGTGATAGCCTAGTGGCATGACCATTGGACTGCCTAGTCGAAGGACTCGAGTTCGAACCCAAGGCACGCACCTCTGACTTTTCGAATTCATTTGCGTATTAATAATTAATTATCACTCGCTTAAATGGTGAAGGAAAACATCGTGAGGAAACCTACATGCCTTCGAGATTTTTCTCGACGGTTTGTGAAGTCTGCCAACCCGCACTAGGCCAGCGTGGTGGACTAAAGCCTAATCCCTCTCAATATGGGAGGAGACCCGTGCCCAGCAGTGGGACAGTATATGGGTTGATGATGATGATGATGACTTTAGCAAGTTCATCATGGGTACAGTTGCCCAGAGAGCAAGTCTTCGGTGCATATTCTTCTTTTTCTTCGTTTTATATTTATATTTTTTGGCCCAAAACTTAAGCGTCTTCTGCAGCATTATCAGTAACAGCACATAGGTTGCTTTGGTTGCAGAATCGTTTTTAATAGAATTCGCTTTTTACGTAAATTTATTTAATGTGATTAAAATGACGCATTAATGATACGTCATTATTATTATTATGCTTATGTACGAAAGTGATAAATACAGTTATCAAAACAATCAATATTTTGAGGCCCGCCATGTCGAATTTTGCCTTCGCTTTCTGAATTTATGTCTTTATGGTGACGTCAGTGACACCTATTGGAAAGCAAATATTTTTGCTCCTCAACCGACACGACTTACTTTACAGTTAGTTCAATGTCGAACGATGCCACCTTACCTACTAACTATCGTTTTGTATTTTTTTGGCATTTTCCATGCTAAGATTTTAAAGTTTTTTAAGCAAAGGAAAAACTCGACCGCGGGCAGGATTCAAACCTGCGTCTTCTGGTTAGGTACACCCGACGCTAAGACCACTAATGCGGTCGAATTTTTCCTTTGCTTAAAAACTTTAAAATATTAGCATGGAAAATACCAAAAAAATACAAAAAGATAGTTAGCATTGGCTTCTAAACATCAACAATCTAATACCGTGACATATATGTCACGGTATTAGATTGTCGCCCTATAGGGCGATGGAAGGCAATTGTGGTTTTTGGCGATAGCAGTCCGCTATACCCTGGTGGCAGACAATCCATGAGGATTTCATCAGAAGGAAAAAAACTTTAACTAAAAAGGGGTGTTTTGTATTAATCGCCTGGCGGCTTTTCTCGAAGAGTTAGAGCGATTCGAATGAACCTCATCTTCCCACCCACCACGCAAAATACGCGCTTTGTCATGGATTTGCGGAAACCAGTCCGCTATACCATACCATACCATAAGGGGTGTTAATATTATGTGCGGCAAGCCACAAAATAATCAATGCTAGTCTCAAGTATACCTTTTGATCCTAAAATAGATTTTATTGATGTCTATTTCAAGATAAGAAAGGTTCAATAAGACAACCACTGAAGTTGTCTGCTGTCGTTGATTTCTGTACATAATGTTTACACCAGTCCAACGCACTTCAGTTTTCAATTAAACAGTTTATCGAACTTTTATTGAACTGGCGACAGGTTAATACACTGACTCTAAGGTAATGTATTTTGAACTTTATCTCTTCAATTATTAGGTTACTTTTTGAATATTGCACGAAACCTTCAGGGATATAATAATTGGACGCTTAGAAACGTCCGATGTAAAAACATACATGTCGTCTCTATCAAATAATTTAGATTTGTTTAAGCTGTTTGCCTAAGTTGATCAACCGATATGCAATATTATGCTGCGCTAGTCAAGGTCAATCTGCGGATGGGTGACCATTCATTACACATCGAGACTCTTCCGTGCCTCGGAGAGCACGTAAAGCCGTCGGTCTCGGTTGTCATACGAACACCTATGACAATCATTAGGTAGTGGTAGTCAGGAGCCTAAAAAGCCTGACAACCAGTCTATCCTCAGGGTATCAGTATTACCCAAAAATTGGATTGCGGAGGTCTGATGGCAGTCGCTTCGTGTAAAATACTGATATCTAGCCGCATCTGGTTAGACTGGAAGCCGACCCCAATATACTTGGGAAAGAGGCTCGGAGAAAGAAGTAGAAAGAATTAAGATTTGCTTATTTACAATCGTGACGTCACTTGTTTAGTTTTTTGAACTGACCTTTAAAGAAAGCTAATAATACAACTACCAAATAAAAAATCTCGTGCTCAAAGTATACCTTCTTAAATTTCAGACTCGCCGTTCAATATTCTCTAAAGCAAATTTTATTGGTAAATAGAAATAAAAAACTCTTTGTAACCTAAGTCCCTTTCATGTTACAATTACATAAAAATATCCAAATACGACTCAATTAATTTAAGAAGTACTTAATTGCTTACCTATGTTAATTTTGAAATGAAACATTCAAACGAAAAACTGATGCCTCGGGTCAATTAAGGTTCAGATATGATTATGATTTTTTGTGATCTTTAAAACCGCCTTATTGCTTGATTAACTGAAATATCCTTGCAATAAAACTCCTTTTTTTACGATGTTATGCCGTATCCCGAAACATCGGTATTAATACACAATACTTACAATGCACAATTCATTTATTACACTCCACAATGTTAACAGTTCACAGATTATTAATCCCTATTATTAATCCTAACGTTTCGGGATACGCGATAAAAACGTAAAAAAGTTATATTGGTATCAATTAATCCATAATAAAATAGTTTTATTTCAATATTTAATATTCACCTAAGTTTCAGAAATCAATATGAAACGTCCTTGCTTCGAATACCGGGTCCAGCAGCGTAAATGGGTGTTTCTATGAAATTCTCAGTTCCTAGTAGCTGCAATCGCAACAGACTCGCTCCAATTTATGGACCTAAACAGTGTACTTTATCTACCTCTTCAGGGATACAAGCGTTATAGTATGTTATGTTACATTAATAAATTGATTCAACAAAAATAATCTGTAAGCCAAAAAGGGTTTGTTATTATATACCAGTAAGGTGGCAAACAAGCATACGGCCCATATGATGGTAATGTAGCCTATATAGACGCTTCCAACTCTAGGGTTATCACTTGCGCATTGCGGACCCTGTAAAACGAAAGAGAAATAGTTGAGTTGGCAGTATAAGGGTCAAAGTCCACAGCCAAGATAATTTTCTCAAAGATTAAAAGTAAGTATTATATTTGATTATGCTTTGATGTCAATACAGGATTTTACCTCAAAGAAATCTTCACATCTTTGTACTACAAATTCTAGGTAAATGTTGTCATAAAGTAAGACTCTCTCCTGCTTTGGTATTTTACCCTTAACGTGACCCTACCTCTGTGATCCTTAAGCCAATTCGTATTATCAAACAAAAACAAGACACCAATAATGCCAAAGGCTTTCTGAAAAGGTCATCTGTTGTACCTACGATTCGCAAAATAGCAAACTTTGATGAAGACAGTTTAATCTTAAGTCCTTACACTCCGCTTTATATTTAAGAGCGAGACTTCCTTGGTTTATCTCGTCAGGAAAAGTGTGATTGTTTTTTTTATTCAAAAATTTTAAGTAGGTAGCAGCTAGAATATTAGTTTACTTAAAAACATAGGAGTCTGTCATGGTCGTGGCGAATTTAACGGATGCCATGGCCATGACTATGAGGGCCAGTGTGGATTTAAGACGGTAGGAGTCCAACATACATGTCCCAGGTGACGTGGGATCCATGAGGAATTTCCGTGCTATACGATAAATAAATAAGTATGTGTGTTGTGCGTGAAATGTGGGATAATGGTAACCTAAAATATTGCTATCAACCCATGAACTGCTGTCCCGTAGCTGGGCACACGCACGGAGAGGGGGTAAGCTTAATTCTTACTTCTATTCTAGTGCGGGATGGCAGACTTCACACAGGACTCGCACCCGACGTCGTACAGGTTTCCTGACAATATTTTCATTTATTAATTTATATTTTCATACAGGTTTCCTGTAAATCAAAATCTTTTATTTTCAAGCTACATATTTAGGCTCATAGTGTGTTAGTACAATTACTTAAGAACTATGTTAGTAGGTAAACATAAATTAAAATAGCTACCACAGTGAGATTTATCAAGTTCCATTTAGAACATGCATCTTGATAAATCTAGCTATGGTTGGCCCATCCATCCTCTCTGCAAATACCCTCACGATGCTGTTGGTGCTTTCGCCTACTTAATGATGACACGTGAAAAGTAATCAGTTCCTGTAATATAAATTGCAAGTTCAGACGTGGTAGTATATTGCCATAATATCACTACTTCAGAAAGGAAATGTTCTCATAAAACTTGGAACACCATAACTTGTTGAGTGAAATCGTGCAAATACAGAGATTTACCCAACAAACAAGGATGTGAACGTAGTTAACCCACTATTGTTCACTTCAAAGGGTTCAGAAGTAGTTAGTCAACAAATGAACTAGGTTGATTCATCCAAGTTGCCAAGTTTTCATTGACAAGACTATTTCGCGAATGAAATATTGCACTAGTAAAGTTTTGTTTGACAAATTTATTTTTAGCCCCCGACGCCAAAACGACTGTGTGTTATAAGTTTGACGTGTGTTTGACGTGTGTCTGTCTGTCTGTGTGTGTGTGGCATCATAGCTCCCGAATGGATGAACCGATTTTGTTTTTTTTTTTTGTTTGAATGGTGAATTAGTCGGGATTGTTCTTATCTATGTTTGATGAAAATCAATCCAAGATGGCCACCGGCACAAAATGGCGGATTACATATTTTTCACAACCCCCTCAATAAGGGTATCATTTGAAAGGGCTTGACTAGTAGAATACTGTAACACTATGATAAATTTCAGATCATGTCGGGGGATTTTCAATTTTATATAGAGTTATTTTAATAACTGTGTAATGAGTGTGTCATTGCTAAGTAATAACGATTCGATATTATCTGGAAATGTTAGTGTCTCATTTCATTTATATCAAGGGCAAGTAACAATAATCGGGGGCATTATAGTGCCCCGTCTAGACGTGTTGATTTCATTTTGGGCATTTTCGCTGCACAAACATTTAGACATTATATTACTTGAGCTGTTGAGCCCAGTAGTAGTAGTATTAGTGTTATGTAAATTTACAATTAATGTGAAATTGACACCTTGGAGCAAAGATAGTATATGTGTGTTTCTATCCTTTAACAGCTGCACATATAATTTCGCAGTTCAAGTGTAGTTAATAGGCTCGCCCTCTTTAATATGGGAACTATACATATACCGCCGAACTGTGGGTCACTTCTGCCTAGCCTTTTTGGAAATATAGATGTAATGTATGTGACATTACAAGCAGTGTACTCGCAGTATTAACCACGGTGATATACAATTTGAATATTTCCTAAAATTCCGTCCGACTCTGACCTATTGGTGTACTGTCTGTGTCGTGTTCCGCTATTTTCAATAACCGATCAATAGCCTGCTGATGAAATTTTAAACACCTCTCTTGTAGGGAAAAACAGGATAGAAATAAAACTGCTTTGTACGTATTTTATGGCGTTACATTGATATTATAGATCCCGACGTTTCGGACCCATTGCAGCGTCCATGATTGCAGGTCTACCCGGGTAGGTCTACTACGGAGTACGGGAGTCTATCCGTGATAATGGACGTGGACGCTGTAAAGGATTAGTTCTATTTCAATGACTATTATTTGCGTGTCAGAAATCAATAAGATATGGATTGGTTATTGAAACCGGCTGAGTTATGTTTATAATGGCGCCAATTTTACTCATAAGTCAACGTTTTGAACTAAAATTATTATAATTTTAATAAACTTGGTTACTTTACTATCTATCTAACGCCGGAGTTCATTCAACTATCTCCCAATTTGGTTGTAGCCAGACAGAATTTCATTCACACAGTCGATTTTGATTATAATTTTATGAAATTTAAATAAATTTTGAAGTGTTAGCAAAAATAAAGTTATAGTCTTTTATCTTTACTAGAATCTAATATTTTGTTTTGAAAAATAAAAGCTAACGGTACACAGTTTTTTAAGCATCGATTTTTACCGTTTAGTAATTTAGTACGGTCGACTAAAAAACTAGGTATTCAGGCAGCTAATTAAACATCAGTGTTTTGTAGATTGTTTAATAATGTATCACGCAATATGTGTCAAAACACAGGTATTGTAAGCTCCTGTCATGGTTGTGACGAATTTCACGGATCCCATGGCCATGACAAGTGAACGCAAGTACGGTTTTTAGTCGGTATGAGGCCGACATACTCTACCGGCTCCCCGGGTGGTGGATGATCCTTAGGCTCTTCCGTACTTACTATAAGAAATAAGTATTGTGAACTGCATACATACACTCTTACATACACTCTTTGGTGCATATTTATATTATTTATATCGCAATATCTATCAAAATGCAGATGTCGTTAGCTATCTGTATACCTAACTCTTTTGTTGACTGTACTGCTACTTCAGAACGTATGCCTCTCTTATGTTAGTCTAGCTAACTAGAAAAGACAGAAATCTTCTAACTTCTATTGACACTGGCATCCCCTCCTCAAACACTCCCTAATTTAAATTTGTCGTTCTAAAAAAAATCCAAGTCAAGTCACGTTATTCATTATTATTAAACCTTTGATTATATACTTGTCTAGATGCCACATTGACACGTACAGAACGGCCCAAATAAAGTCTACTAAAATTGGTAGACTCTCTTCTCACTTACGTCAGTGTCATTTGGATCACTTCAGGGTGTGGAGTTCTCGAAAAATAATTAATTATGTCGGTATGTGCTGTCAAATTGTGTCGCAATTATGTGGGAAAACCATATAATTACACTAAGATCACATTACATCGGTAAGTTTTGTTATTTAACCTCTATTATTTTATGAAAACATGATTTTTCAATTCGTTAATTTGTAGGTTCGACAGATTAGCCGGTGTTGTCAATTTATTACAAGGGAGATTTGGCGAAACTATGGGAGATAAAATGCAAATATCAGTCATCATCTTACGATCAGGAGAAAATTTTATTATTTTAATACTTACATAATTTATTTGATCAGTAAATGATAAAGAAATGAAATGTGAAGTGAATGCCTTCACAAAATAAATGAAGTCATTCACTAAATAGTATTTTTGTTAGTTCTTTCTAATATTTTGGGTTTCAGATTTCTTAAGACTGGAGAGACGTCATTATACAGCGGACTATTTCGAAAACAAATACAAAGAGATGGATTTTGATCTATAAATTGCTGTATATATTTTTTCATTGTATTTTTTGTTTTTATTAAAATAAATAAAACACTAATCTACAAAATAGTTACTTTATTCAGCCTATTTCGTTTAACTGTCATCCCATTAAGTAATGGAGAAAAGGTAAGTTAATAATTTGGAGCAGGCATCCCTAAACACGCACACCTTGACAGTTTGACTACAATAAGTACACAAGCGGTACTCACACATATCACGCGATTTGGCCCCAGTTTTCGCGTGTCGTTTGTTTGCATTGCTCCATCTAGACAAGTATATAATCAAAGTATTAAACTCATCAATAAATTCTTCAAATTAATCATAGTATTGGCGCCCAACTGGTGCTGTCTTTTGAGGTGTCAATTGCAATATTGCCTTTGCAATTGATCCTATTCACCCTTGGAATGATTTATTAGACGACATACTATTAATATTTATTGTAACATCGATTAATTATGACGAAAATAGTTTGGATTTCGTTATCGATTTTGGTACTTGCTTATTCATATATGAACGCTGACCCCGCAGTGGGTCGTACCTACTCTTATTTTATAATGTCTGCTAATTTTTCCTTGACAGGTTGGTACTTTTTTTTTTTTGTGGTGTGGCACTAGTTTGAACTTTGTGCCAATTTCGAGTAATAAAAGGTAGGGAAATATTTTTAACGGAAAATATCGGAGAGGAAACGGAATTTTGTAAGGTTCAGGAAAGGAAGTATTTTATTCTTTAGGAAAAATACATATATAGGTAAACATACACAAACTAAATCTTTATATCATTTATTAACAAGAATGCAGATATCAAGTTAAAATATTCAATGGGATTCATTACTAAACAAGAAACACAAGTGGGAAGGGAAACATTATAGGAAACAAGAGAACGGAGGAAGGATGAACGATCATGACGGGAACAGGAGAAGAATATGTGATCTAAAGTACCAACATCATCTCCACACTCGCAAAGATTACTATCTACGATATGCAACTTAGCAAGGTGGAAAGGAGTACAAACGTGGCCAAGCCGCATGCGAATTATCATGCTTGTAATGAGTTTAGAACCTTTTACTTTAGAAAACCATGGTTTGACTTGAACTGAGGGCTGAATTGCATGAAAATTAGCTGAAAATTAGCATGAAAGGAGAGAAACACGTGAAAATGGGGTATTATTTTTAATCAATATGGCTACACCGCCATGGCCATATCCCTCAGCTCTGATATTGCACATAACCTGGAATACCAAATATTTGATTATTTTAATCCAAGTTTTTATTTTTAATTAAGTTTTTTTAGGTATTACTGATCATCAGTTCCATTGAATTATTGTGTCCATCTTTTTGGTTTTTATTTAGTATTAAACTACTTATCCGCTCCACGTCGTACGGTTCAAAAGATGTACTTTTACTTAATAACATTTTGATGAGGTTTATAATAACATCAACAACTTGCTCATTCTTGTTCTGTTGCAGTTTCATATCGGATTCCTTAGACAAAGTACACCCATTTGCCAAAGATGGGGGTTGAAACTCCCTAAGAAGGGCGTTATGAGCTGCTCTGTCATAACCTTGTGCTGACTTAGGAGGAGCGCGGGGTTTAAGAAAGACTGTCTTTTTATATGATGAAGAAGTTGAGGGTACAGGTTGTGAACTAAAGTATGAATTATTATTGGCATGAGAATCATGAGATGTAACAGTAGTGAGAACATTAGCATAGGATTTTGAGGTGGCTGGGTGTATTTTGCTTGCTTCCGCATAAGAAACACAAGAATGAGCCATAGTGTGTTTAATGTTTTTTTGCCTCTGAAACTCAGGGCAAGTCTTGTCTGTAGCATAGTGAAATCCAGAACAATTAACACAAGATGCAGAATCCTCTTCTACTAAACAAGTTTCACCTAAGTGATTTTGTCCACATTTACAGCATCTAGGGGCAGCTGATCTGCATTGATTTTTAGTGTGGCCATAACGGCAACAGCGGAAACATTGTATGGTGGGATACACATAAGTCTCAACAGGTAGTGCATTATAGCATACATAAATTCTTTTAGGAAGAGCTTGACCATCAAATGTTATTACAACAGTTTGAGATGGTTTCCATGTATATGACCCATTCACTTGAACTTTATAATTTAGGCGTCTAACTTTCAATATTTCACCAGTACCTATGGGAGTTGATATATTTTCTTTAACTTCTTCCACACTCCATTCAGATGGGATACCCCGGACCAAGCCCATACGAGTGACATTAAAAGTGGGTAGAAATGCTTTAAATTTGTTCAGAGGCAATAAATTGCTATTCATAAATACATTAGCAGCCATTTGTAAAAGCTACAACACATTTATTCCTACCAATTCTCTTGACACTGCCAGGAACAATATTCTGAAATTTGTTATTTTTAAGGAAATTTCCAAATGCAATAGGGTGAAGAATGGTGCCACTGTTTTCAGTACTGGTAATGCGCTGAACATGAACTATGTATGGCCTTGAATCAGAGGCCTGGTACTCCTTCCTACCTACACCAACTGGTTGGATTGTTTGTATTGCAGTTGGATCCAACTGCAAAGTTTGGGAAGCAGAAATTTCAGAGGGTTGAGAATGTGGAACTGATGTATCGTTATTTATTATGAAGTCGGATTTTAAATTAACTTCTGTGCTGGGAATACATGTACAGTCAATGTGAGAAGAGGTTCCCTGAGGAATCACTCCCTGTCTACTCCGTTTTGTTTTATTACAATGCTTACATACTGTTTTATGCTTATGTGAACGCCTCTTACGTGAAGCACTAACTTTACCGGAGGTCGACCCATCAGTTTCCCTTCCACTTGCTGTGGCTACAGACCCATCAGTGTCCATACCACCCATATCTAAATTAGTTGATATGGTAACATAATTACTTACAGGGGGACTTAAGTCAGGGCCTAAATCCCCCACATCCGCTATAGGCGGGTCGTTCATACGACCCGGGAATAGTTTTGGACTATGCTACAAATATATACAAAAACTTACCAAAAATCAGGAAAAATTTACACAAAAATAATAATACATACACTACAAAGAAAATATATTTACATAAGAACCTCAACTGAACCAATTATCTGCTTAAAATTTAATTATAAAAAATTGCTGAGAAAAAATACACCCGGTCTAACCGAAATTTCCCGCGCTTTTTTCAGGTTGGTACGTAAACAACATTATTATTAGTATATGCGATACCTGAATATAGTTTGTTCAGAATCAGTAACTGAATCGATTCCAATAATTTTTACATCATGTTATATTTTGTCCCAAAAACATTTAAAAAATGTTACGAGTAGGACACCGAGCGACACTAAGTACCTATCCGCAATCATATGCGCGCAACACAGGTCACTGACACTGAGCGCTCAGCGCGGGCGCAGTGGGGCGGGCGGGGCCCGGGGGTGAACCAACCAGGCAACCACTTCAGTCGCCCGGCAGCTATAGGGAAGTGTGCACGTATGTCGCTCCCGTTCAGATAAGTAGGTACAAAACGAGAGCGCGACCGCGAGCGCAAGCATTTCGGTTGATCTGTACCTATCGTATGTAAAAAGCATAGGTAGTGTTCGTTTAAGAAATGGTACGTACAGTAGCGGTTTGTGGTGATAACGCGAGCGCGCGGCAGTTGTGTTTCGGTTGACGTGTACCTATCGTATGTAAAAAGCATAGTGTTCGTGTAAGAAATGGTACGGATACTAGCGGTTTGTGGTGATAAGTGATAACGTATTCCTGGCAGTGCGGCACGAGGAGCTATCTGACATTAAAGTATCGTCACACACATGAACACACGTTTTTATTTGTACCTATAGCCTGTTGTGGTTAAGTAGTGCGATGTTTAACACTTTTCATCTATTTTGAACTTACAGTGTTTGGTATAAGGTGCAACATATCGCATTGACTACATTTAATCACTTACGGCTGCATTTACAAATAAAGTACTTATTAATGTCTACCTACACTTGACCATTACGACAGTTCAAAGACTGGAAGTGTGATGGAAAATGTGGAAAGTGTGATCAGTTAAATACAATGCAATCGGAAATCGCCGTACGGTTAGGTACCTACTGCCACATTATTATCAATGAGCGCCGCGACAACGCGGGCGCGGGGCGGCGCCTGCGCGTGATGAGCATGTTTTTGTACGGACAACCAGGTAACTTAACAAGCTTATAACTTTGTGATTTTTCATGATACAAGTTTTGAAATTTTGTACATAGATTATTTACATAAAAATACTAGACACGTGTTTCAGGTTTCGCATATACTAATAATAATGTTGTATATTATGGAAAGTTAACAGGTTTTTTTTAAATGTATGCGTACCATCAATCTCGAAATTTCAATTTTAATTTATTTACTAGATTTTAATTTGTGTGAACACAATATATTGAATTTGGTTTGATATATTTACGAGGGATATAAATAGTAAAATTTTATAAATAATAACGTTTAAAGCTAAACTATCAAAATAACAAATCGAATTTAACTAAGTACCTATGTCTAAACCATTTATGTGTTGTTTATGAGTTAATTTAACTTCTAATTATTATCTACTTTAAATGAATACCTATTTTTTTTTTAAATTCCGATCCCAAATCCCGGTCGGCTAGATTATTAAAAAATATTCATTGCTCTGAAATAAAACTACTTTTTACGTATTTTATCTCGTTATGTTGGTATTATTAATTCCGACGTTTCGGACCCTAGAATCGGTCCCATAGACTAAATAGCAATATAACATGATACAATCCCTAAAAGTAGTTTTTTTTTTCAAAGCAATTATTAATATGTTTTAATACTCTTTTCAATATTTAATATTCGCGTGTCAGAAATCAATACATTAATAATTGCTGCTTGAATTTATTTGCTAAAAAAATCTTTGCTGATTTTTTTGGCCTTAGATAAGACTGAATTTTAGAATGAGCCTATAGTTCAGCCATAATTATGATTCCCTTAGCAATTAGCAGAAACTTTTCTAGACAGCAGAGGTCATTTAAATAAAAAAATAACCCTTTAATTCAAAACAATAAGACATTGTTATACAAACGAAAGCAATGTTAAAATAAATATAAATCCAAAGAAACTATTATTTGTTTTGTATGCCAAACTCCATTATTAACAATGCCTCCATTATTAAAATATTAACTGTGGTGAGTTTTAAATTTCCACCAAGCTTTCTAAGATTTTCTTATCTATAACATTTAATTATTATAAATATCTTCTGATTCTTAAGATGAATTTCGAGAAGTAAGCAATTGCAATCATGGATCAGGATTACATAAAAATAATCTTACTTACATTTATATTCATTAAAAAATAAAGAAAGTGATGAAAATTGCGTTTAGATGCATAACTACTCACAATTTTATAATTATAATAATTTCCGTTGTTTAATAAATAAAAACAAATAATATTCGTGATTTACGTGAATATAATGGCACAAAGGCCTCCAAAGCCATGCCAACAATATTACAAAAAAAAACGTGCATATATTTTCCTTGTTGTCACTTTCCTGACACAGTACTACACTTGAATTATATCTCTTTATGCGAGGACCTATTTCATTTGACAGTAAATAATTCGTCCACAAACAAAAAATCGCAAAGAAATATCTTCACACTCGGAAGGGCGGGACAACTCATTTTTCTTGCATACTCATGGAGCGGACGCCGCTGACGAAGTTTTGCTCTATGAACTAGCCTGACTTTCCGGTCTTCATGCAAAAATGAGGAAAAAGGTCTTTCTCAAAAAGATTATCTTCTTAAGCAAGAAATAGGTGGTATCTACAACTTCTTTTTAAACTAATATTATATGATTACTGCACTTTAATCACCTTTTTTTATATATTGATAGCTTTCCGCCCGCGGCTTCGCCCGCGTAGAATTCGGTTATATCGCGTTTCCAAGAGAACTCTTCAAAAGTCCGAGATAAAAATTATCCTATGTTCTTTCTCAAGGTCAACTCTATCTCTGTACCAAATTTCATTAAAATCAGTTCAGTGATTTAGACGTGAAAGCGTAACAGACAGACAGAGTTACTTTCGCATTTATAATATTAAAGTAGGGATTGTTTGCATCTACAATACGTGAATTTATAGTAAAACATAGTATTTTTTAAACGGCGTCGGCACTATCCCCGTTGCTGATATCCATGGGCGGCGGTAACCACTTACCATCAGGTGGGCCGCTTGCTCGTCTGCCACTGTGGGCAATAATTTTTTTTTTATGTTTTTTTTTTTATAATATTATATAAAATAGTATTTTATATAATAATGCGGGTGCCTTAGACTAATATTATTAATACGAAAGTAATCTCTTTGTTACGTTTTCTGGATAAATTAATGAATTTTGTATCTTGAAAAAAAATATAGGCTACCTTTCGCCTCAAAAACTCGCTAGGGATGTCAAAGAAATTGGCGGGAACACCTACTTTATAGATAGATATAAATATATATATAATTATACTGGAATTGTAATCAAATAGCTAAATTAGACGTTTGCTTCATGATTTAAATAACTAAATATAGGGTAAATAAATCACAGAACGTTTGATGGGCAAAAGTCACGAATACAAAACTTTTTATGACCCTAAATGAATGTACAGAGGCCAGCACATCAAGCTACCACAATCTGTCAAATTTCTATGATTGATTGAACTGTAATACAAAGCATTAAGGTTCATATTCAATTGGGAAAATTTGACAGTTTTGGATAGGTTGACCTGCTGGCGTCTGTACCTATTATACGAAGTTAGACTTATTTAATGAAATATGACGTTAGCAACGGATCATTAACCTCGATTTACAAAAGCTGTCATATTTATAAATATAGGAGCGTTTGAAAAATAATATATTAATAACTTTACATTTTACTAGTTTATTTTTATTTTATCTGGTATTAACGCATGCTAAATATTTTACAACCTATTCGAGTTAAAATAATAAACAAGATTTCTCATGGGATTTGTAATTTACCAAACCTTACAACTTGCACAGCAAAAAATTATGACATCATGATAATCAGTAGTTTTTTTTTTCAAACAGCTACACAGACAAATACAATTATTAAAACCTCTTTTAAAATTTATTCCAATAGATATAATTCTTAGAGAAAGAATGTTCGATCTCAGGTAGGGTCTAAACCAGTCACCCTGTGGTTTAGTACACCGGACCCTTTTGCCAGCTAAGCTACCGAGATCATAGCATGTGATGTCTTTTTTTTTCTTTATATGGTACGAAAATCCTCATGAATCGTCCGCCTAGGGAGGCGGCAGGGTAAGTGAGACTCAAAACCGTACTTGTCTACACTTGCCCTATAATCATGGCCATAGGATCCGTGAAATTCACCAAGACCTTTTTTAAAAAAAAAAAACTATCTACCATTTAGAACAAATCCTAGTACTTAATTCCACTGGCCAGCCCTACACTAGGATGTACCTGTATCGCGAGTGCATTTAGAAACAGAAACTTTCACATACACGAACACCCAGACATACAATTAATATTAGTTCCGTGTTTGAATCGAATCCACAACCCGTGCCACAGAAGCCGATCGCTCAGCCGTTACCCCAAACGTGTGTCAGTGTGTATACTACCTAAGATTAATGGAAAGGAGATTTTTGTTTACATAGAAGAGTGCCATATTTCATTGTTGACGTGAAGCCGCATCGGTATACCGAGCCATATCCCGAGCACTCAGACAGTGTCCGGTGTTAAGAGCTTAGTGAATACATACCTTTTTACATGAAAATGTACCTGGGGTATCGTATCGGAATTAGGTACGTAGTAGCATTAGGTATAAGCAGTGATAGCCTAGGACCATGACCATTGGATTGCCAAATAAGTGTGTATGTTCTTATTGATAGGTGATTACCTAATACCGAACTTTTGTAACAACTTATTTTTGCTGCTGTGCCTAGAATGTGTAGGTGCTATAATGTCCTGGCAAAATCTAGTGATATCGATATTACTTGCTCTTTAACCAAGTTTAAAAAAAGGGTCTACGAGGCCATTAACTAAAAATAATATTAATTATAATCTAATATATAAAATTCTCGTGTCACAGTTTTCGTTGCCATACTCCTCCGAAACGGCTTGACCGATTTTGATGAAATTTTTTGTGCTTATCGGGGAGGTCTGAGAATAGGCCAACATCTATTTTTCATACCCCTAATTTTTTTTTTATGGCAAAACAACGTTTGCGGGGTCAGCTAGTAACTTCATAAATTTAAATTTTTTAGTCTTTCTAATTATGTAACTACTTAATACATTACTTTTAATTTTATTTTTTATTTGCTAGTAACATATTAATAGTTTTAATTTGCTTTGTATAATTTTTGCATGCTGTGGTCATAATTGAAGGAGTACACTGGCCTTATAATGTATGTGACTTACTCCTAATATCTTTTTGTGTATATCCTTTGTCAGAGATCCTTAGGAAAATAAATAAATATTGAAATAAAGCAAATTTTACCGATTTTGCCCGTACACCTGCACCTTTGAAGATCTAAAGAATGCCACTGATGCCGCAATTAACGTGGCCACAGTATAAATAATGTATTTACCATCGACACGAAAATAAGAAGACCGATTTTATGGCGTTATATTGATATTATTAATCCCGACGTTTCAGTCTACCCGTGACCATGTACGCTGTAGAGGATCCGAAACGTCTCGATTATTAATATCTATAAAAAATTAAAAATATTTTAATATATTCACAATAAAACTTGCTCAACATGTGCTTAAAAATATTAACCTAAGTTGGTGATAAAACATGATCCTGAAAGCAATGAAGAAGTACTGAAATAAAATTACAAACGACACTCAATTTTTACCGTGACTATGTCTTTTTTGAGAATTAATTTCTTTAAACACAACACAATTTAACGCGATAAAATCCGTAAAAAATTACTTTATTCCAATGTATAATACGCGTAAATGTCAGAAATCAATAACTTATTTTTAATTTGTAAAAACTTACTTAATTTGAGTTCGTATCTCGGCGTGATAAAAAAAAGTGTTATTACACCTATACACTTCCCACTAATTTTTAGTTCGTGCCAACGGAAATGAGTAGGTACCTACCTACGCATTTCCATTGCCGAGCATTGAAAATAATTTTCGGCTTTTTGTCTGTAATTTTCATAACATTTTTAATAATTACAGCCTTATCATAGAAACGTCATTTATTTTATGAGGGCAAATTGTGCTTGATTATGTTTTCAGATGTTTATTTTTTATAATATTTATTTTGCCACACGAATGGATAGGTGGAAGAGGTTGCATGTTAATTGTACTGTACGTAGGTACCTACTTACATCGGTAGAGGGTCGAAGCTTAATGGAAGAGCTTTGATTACATTATAATATTACACTTTCATTTGTAAATAAATACAATATATAAGAAACACCCAAACAAACAAACACTTATATTCATCACTCATCACGTAAATATTTGAGTCCTATGGGAATCGAACCCACGACATTATGATCAGCAGTCTGGCACTCGATGCATTAGACCACAGAGGTCGTCAAAAATGTCTAAGGCATGCAGGTTTCCTCATGATTTTCTCCGTTCTAGCGAGTGATAATTAATTATTAATCCGCACATGATATCGAAATGTCAGAGGTGCGTGCCTTTGTTTTTATAGTACGGCGAGGCGGCTGGGTTGGACTCGTACCGACTAAAAACCGTGTTCCTTAACTTACCTTATAGTCATGGCCATGCGGTTCGTGAAATTCACCACGACCATGACAGGCCGTGGTCCAGCACTCGCTGGACCCCATCATTTAGCGAGGCTTTGCCCTGCAACCTTTCTGAAGGCACGCGTGTAATAAGCACGCGTGCCGCCTATTGGGGCCATTATCTGATCGGGCGGCGGAATCCCCAATTCAGCTGCCCGCAGGCCACAGCTCATAGAGGCCGTAGGACTGCCTGCGCCCGGTGTGTCTACTACTACTGATTGAGAGAGAGGTGGACAATTCTCTCTCCCTTTCCGCCGTATCCTTCGCAAGCATAACTTGCTACAGGTGCGTACCCTACAGTCGAGACCTTCGACTTGGCAGTCCAAGTCATACCACTAGGCTAACTGTCCCTTCCGTGCCATCAAATTATCTTGGTTTTCATCGCAAACATTAATATCTGGATCATTTATCATTATCAAATAACAGAAGGGCGTTGGCTTTTCATTTTGAGGTCGTCAATGAAATCCTGACCTCACGGCACTTCGTGTTAATATACTTTACAGGGTCATTTAACTTTTATCTCCTAAATGGTAGTATCGATCCTCGCTAGAAGGCTTTATAGAACAATTAGTTGCGTGCATTAGGCATGGCTATTATCAATTAGGTCCCTCATTTATGTCTCTTCAATTAAACCTACGCTTTTGGATTGTAGTCGGGTATTTACTGTAAGGCTAAGTCCAGACACATTAGACAGACATACGTGTAATGGAACATGAAGGACCTGTGTGGAAGATATTGCGAAATCGTTTGTTCGTGTAAAAAAAAATGAACCGATGGATATGTGAGAGCGCCAATTCTATAGGGCCTGTACCTAATAGGTCTCGTTAACGGTAATGAGTGTGGCCGGGGGAGTGTTAAACAAGCATTTTTTTTATAGAATTAAGACCTCGTTATACATAGAAAAGAGTTTAATTGCCTATATAAGGGTTCCGGCGCCATAGGACAATAATTATTTTTACTATTTAGCCAAAGTTACATAACTAAAAAGTACAAACCTATCTATAAATAACTAGATTTTGTTTAGTTTTAAATTCATTTTATTTGGCAACAACGTATGCTAAGCTTCATTTTCAAAGATATAAATTTTAGCGATTTTGTATGTTTGTACCTGTACCTATATAGGTGATTGAAATGTTCTCATAGACCCTCTGCCATCTGCGGAGGTAGGAATGTCGGACCCGACTAAAAACCGCACTTGCTTTTCAATTTGACGACACCTTTGTCGCAGCGGCGGAGCGGTCGGCTTCTGCGCCATCGGTTGTGGGTTTGATCCCCACACGGAACAAATCGACGGCCCCTACGTACATAAAGACATGTCAAAAGTGGCAATTTTTTTTTATTTCATTTATGGCTTTAGATTGTCCATATACACATACCTATATAAGATTTTTTCTTTAATATTATGTATTTTACTTAAAATACTAGTCGTATAAGAGAATAACTATCATAATTACAACAAATAAGTGTCGTAGATGCGGATATCTATAGTTATCCTTTTGTACGGTGTTTAAAAATGCGCGCCACTCGGTGCGAGTTCGGTCTTGTCTGACATAACTTCATTCACGGGAACTCCCCAATAAGTCGTGTCGATTCTTGTTCGCGTAGTGAAATAATTAGCGTTTTGATACAATATCAGATTAAGTGGTGTGTTTTTTACTTTAGTAACATTTAATATAAGTTCTATTCTAGATAATGTTTTCTTCTTTCCTGCGTATAAAAAGCTATCTTATAGTTGTCTGACATGCTTTTGTTTTAATATCACCGTAGAAACAGTCATCTATAATTTTTTCCAGGAAAACATAAAATAAATAAATATGTATTTATACTATTATAAAGTTCCTAAATCTAATTAGACATTATAGAAATAAAATATTTATAATTGCACATAGATTTTTTTCTAAAGCGGTTTGAATACAAATTACGCTCTCCTGTAAACCTTGATTTTTGACATGTCTTTTTGTACGTAGGGGCCGTCGAAATATTTGTATGACCTAATTATATAGGTATGTAGTTATTCCGGGTCTGGGTATTTGTGTATCACTGACCTCTATAATACCTGTTTGATATCGCACCTACGATACCGAAGAAAATCCTAGTAGGTACGGGGCAACGTTATAAAAAAAAGTAAAAGAAATACCCTATAAACTGTCACTACCATGAGATTCGCGAAAATCGCCATACATTGGTCATGTTTTTTTTATCAAAAGAACCTATTTAGCTATAAAACATAGAGGTACCTACATACCACCGAGACTAGGTTATGTGGACTAAGACAACCGTCCACTCTTGCGACAAAAAAGTTAAGATCACATCGTATCACGAACGACCTCCTTTAAATAAACCTTTTCTCATAATGGCTTCCTTTGTGGTTCCCACATCATGATGTCAAAGCATTCTTTCACATTCGCATTTTTCCTTAACTTTTGTGATTTTCCCAACATGCTTTGGCGCTTTGTGAAGACAACTCATTACTTTTAATCCCAGGCCTGCGTAGTTTGGGGACCACTGATGTAGGTACGTACCTACCATTATCCTGATATCGATACGGAACAAACCTAAAGGTTCATATTCAATTGAGAAAATTTGTCAATTTTGGATAGCTTGAATTGCTGGGATCCGTACCTACATTGCCATTCAAACCGAAACATATTGCTAGTAGGTACCTAGGTACATTAAAATAGATAGATCGTGCTGTGTGAAATGTTCCAAATAGTAGATGTTGATAGTCGATTATCCATAATCGATTATTCATAATCGATTATCAAAATTACTATCACAGCATTGAGATGACAGGAAGCAAAGGTAAATAAATATTTAGCATTCATGATTATTGATATTATTAGGTATAGTTATTATACCACTGCATTGACAGCATGAGCAAAGCATAACTCTGTACCTTCAGTGAAAAGTGATATAAACCGAAAATCATGGTTTTGAGAAAAAACGCTTTAAAGTTTTAAAAAATTCTGACTCTTTTTCTACTTTACTAAAATAAGAACTGATTACTGTTATTGATAAATAATATCTTAAAAAAACAAATAGTGAAAAAAGAAATGGATGATTTTGTGTAGTTTTTTTTTAATTTAATAAAAAGTCCAGATGTATCACTTAACACAAGACATCATTATCAATAATTTGCGTGTCATTTAATTTAAAATTACTTGAACTCTTTTACACATCGTTTTTGGTTTGGTGTTGAATGATTCTATACTTCGTATTTTGGTAGGTTTGTACTTGAAGGAGATATTAAAACAAAAAGTTGTAAAATTAATATTGTTAATTAGAGTATTAAAAATTGTAATCGATATTGTAATTAAGAAAATGTAAGACAAATTGAATTGAAATCATTATACACCCGTATAATACTTATGATGTAATGTGCATAATGATACAAACTGTTGTTCATTTTGATACGTTTTGAAAATATTAAAGTATTTATTGATATAAGTGCAATACAGATATCATAATCATCATCATCATATCAGCCTATTGCCGTCCACTGCTGGACAAACGTGGTCTCCACTCTAACACTCGTCTGCCCCAACGATCGTTTGTGCGTTTGCAGACATGGCCGGCCCACTTCCACTTCATCGTGCTTGTTCTTTGGCGAATGACTTTGTTGCGAATTCTATCCACCAAAGAAACTCCAGGCATTGCTCTCTCCATTGCACGCTAAGCAACCTTAAATTTTTGGACCAGTCCCATGATGAGTGTCCACGTTTGGGCTCCATAAGTCATCACGGGTAGGACGCACTGGTTATAGACCCTGATCTTTAGGGATTGCGGGATCGACTAATCAAAGATATCACGCAGCTTCCCGAATGCCGCCCAGCCCAGGTGTATTCTTCTGGCCGCCACCTTCTCGAAGTTATGCCGCCCCAGTTGAATAGTTTGGCCAAGATATATGTATTCTTGCACTTCTTCGAGGGCAGAGCCATTTACGTATACAGGTATCAGGATGACATAATCATTGCCAAAAGCCAAACCAAAGTCATGTACTTTGGTTTTATCCAGGTTCATCCCGAGATCCACCTGCCTTGAAGAATCGCCAAGGCTGTTCAGCATCACTTCCAGCTTCTGCAGAGATTCTGCCATGATGACAATGTCATCCGCAAATCAGAGGTGCGAGATGTACTGACCGTTAGTATTTATGCTTCGTCCTTTCCAGTTAAGCGTCTTGAAAACGTCCTCAAACGTGTTCGTAAACAGTTTCGGAGAGATGACGTCTCTCTGTCTTACCCCTCGACGCAGTTGGATTGGTTTTGTACTCTGGTCTTGTACTTAGACGGTCATCGTTGCGCCATTATACAGATATTTCAGCACCTCAACGTATCAGCAGTCGACAAGGCATCTCTACATAGACTCCAGTACAGCCCAGGTCTCGACGGTATCGAAAGCTTTCTCGTAGTCCACATACGCTAGGCAGAGAGGCTGATTGTATTCCTCGGTCTTTTGGATGATTTACCTCAAGGTGTGTATGTGGTCCACGGTGCTGTAGCCTTTCCGAAAACCGGCTTGCTCCGGTGGCCGGAAGTCATCGAACTTTTGGGCAAGACGATTTGAGACAACCCTCGACAACAACTAGTAAACATGTCCCAGGAGTGATATGGGCGCAGCCAGCTTCGACCTGTGGCAGTGTTAGTCTAAGAGCCGACCTTGTTAAGCGCGCTCGTTCTATTTTGACCTTTATATCCAGAGTGCTTCTTACCAGTCGGTGATTACTTCCGGTATTGACCCTATTGATCACAGAGACATCTCTGAATACCTGGCGCTTGTTAGACATAACGAAGTCGATCTCGTTCTTTGTCATGTTATCGGGGCTTCGCCAGGTCCACTTCCTTTGAGGCTTCTTCTGGAAGAAAGAGTTCATCAGAAAAAACCCCTGTACCTCGAGAAAGCTTACCAGCATTTGCCCCTTGTGATTTCTGTGTCCATAGCCGAATGGACCCACTTTCGACTCGCCGCTCTCTTGTACTCCCACTTTAGCGTTTAAGTCACCCATAACAACAGTATAGAATGTTTTGGTACGAGACATAGCTTTCACTATGTCTTCGTACATGGCCTCGACTTCGTCGTCAGGGTGTGCGGACGTTGTTGCATACACTTGTATAATCTTACGAATCTTTTTACGAAACTCTTAAGGTCAAAGTTGACACAAGATTGGTATCGTCGCAATTTATAGTCTACGCAATTCATATCAGCGAACTGTGGGTGTACATTGGTACACCTCTGCCTTACCCTTCGGGGACAGTCGCCATGATGATATGTATGTATGTATTATAGTTTAGGATTCGGATAGAAATCTATTTCAGATATATACTAAAATTACCTCATGCATATAATAATGTTTAATTTATTATGATAAGTTACATAACTCCTAAAATATATAATAAATTAGGTGTAAATAAATAATAATACGAGGTATTTTAGTGACACAATAATATCACCACGAATTAAATGTTATTTGTGTAAAATGATATAAATTATTTTGCTACCGAAAATACGACGTACTAGCTAAAATGCAATCGCAAGACTAACTTCCTCAACAATCACTTGTTCTAATTTCCAATATATGAATCTCACTCGACGCGGGTAAGTGGGATGCGAGAGGCGAGCCCGATTCACAGGCTGCTACCCCCGCCCGCTGCACTAAGAACTTGTATCACAATACACTTATTCTATCGTATAAACAAGTTCTATTAAAATTAATATTTTTTGTTTTAAATACATTTATATTATTATACACGTATTCCAAAATTATGTAAATATTGATACAATTAAATCTGAGTCAGATATCACAATGAATTTGATTAGAAAATAAAATGTAAATTGATATATTAAGAGTTGTATCATTATACACATTTTTGATCCTAAAAATATCTACATTTATTGTGATTTAAATATAATTATACCGGTTTTCACAAAAATGAATAGAGCCAACAATACAATGTTTAATAATAAAAGTGTAATTATATCAGTTTGTACTAATTCACATCTAAATAATTCGGTCGCGTAATAGGAGTTATTTATATTCGTATTAATATACATTAAGAAAATTGAAATATTTGTTCAGTTCACTTTGATATTAATACAGTTGTATTTAATTACACATTAATAAATGTAAAAAAAACCTAGTTATAGCACTTTACACCAAAATTAACTTGCTCAATTTGAACCTTAGAGGGGTGTGAATAAGATCAAAAAATAGCATTTTTTTTTCTGTGGTACTTAGTGCAAAAATATTAAAAGTGTTATAAGTCAAGATGTATCACTTTTCACTGAAGGTACAGAACTATGAAAATCTTACTGTAGGTACAGTCAGCGTCAAATAGTTAGTGACACTCAGGGTCTCAAATGTCTATGACGTCATGCTTAAAATAAAAAGGACAACAGTAGTTTCTATTCCTTTCATTTTTGTGTATAAATGTTTTCACATTAATTGATGTGAGAAATAATATTTAAAATGTATAGCAGTAAAGTTTATTTTTCTAATGTGTTCCATATTTTTGAACACTTAGAATGCTTGAATACCATTGGCGGGATGACTGTAACCTTAATTATGACGGTTTGACTGAACCTATATAAATGACGTTTTAAACGTCTCGACCTTTTGAGCGACTATAATGTTGACAACAATATGGAAACTTTGTTTGTACCGATATTATTGACTTTTTGGTTGCGTCTATTTATTTGAATACCCTGAGTGTCACTAACTATTTGACGCTGACTGTACCTACCTAAATAATACTGTAGAGATCGTTACAAGGAGTCAGCATTATTGTATGGTTGGCTGCTTTTATTAAGAACTAGCTGGGTGAATTTGCTGTGTAGAAAGGGCTTTTTGATACAAAAGGTAGCCTATGTCCATTTCCAAGGTCTAATTATTGATCTCTTTAAGTAGCAAATTTAATCAAAATCAGTTCAGCGGTTTAGGCGTGAAAGCGTAACATACGGACAGTTACTTTAGTAGGAATAGGTAAACTATGATTCAAATACCTATTTATGTTTTCATTTAAATGTTTTATTATATTGTACACCGACAAAAACACAAGAAATCAAGACACAGATTATTGCAAAACATACAATGGGCGGCATTATAGCGAACTGCATGTAATATTCAAAAATTAAATTGTTTAAAAAAAGTGAATTTTGACTGTCGGAATTTAGATGCAGTCTTTGACAATATATCCTGTACTGAATACTAGTTTAAACAGTGTGTTTCCTCTACCTCCACCCATGTGATAGTGACACCGTTACATTATCTTCACTAGGTACGGTCAGCAACGACAGTCGCTGAACACAGCAAAATTTTGATAACATGACAGCTCCAAAACTTGTCAAGAGCGTTTTTAATTATGAAAGTAAGGTAAATATTGAATGGTCATCTATGCAATGATTTCGCACAGCCTTCACAGGTCAGTAAAATCATGTTAAAAATCGTATTGAAGATCGCAATATGTTCAGCGACTTTCGTTGCTGACTGTACTTCGGTATCTTTATTTCCGAGAATGCTTGGAGGTGATCGTTTATTCTGATAAATTTATAAGTAAAAATGTCTTTAAAATATCTAATTACAGTAATAAATAAATATCATTTATCATAGTAAACGGGTTTTGTCATAGTGAATAAAACCTCTGAAGTTTCATGCGATTTATTATAAAAGAATAAGGTATATTTTGCTATGGTAGAGCTTGTTTTAAGTTAGTTAGTCATAAAGTTTAACACAAGTTTTACATAATTATTACCTATGTACTTAAGTATACTAGGTACATCTTTATAAATATAAATAAATTGAAAAAATATTACGACGTACACAAACATGAACTTTAAGACTGTGTAAACAATGGTAATAACAATATGGTAAATAAATGAAATTCTACCACATTAGCTCATACAAATACACCTCCACTGTGTATAAGCAATATTTCATCTAAGTATTGTCCAATATTTTACTTATTATATTAAGTAGGTACTTATAATATAAATCTATACATTTAAAAAGTTTGTTAAGTATACAAAAAAGTATATTTCAATATCTATCATTTCATTGTGTACAGAACAAAGCAAAAATCAGGCATTCATGCATTTTTTCTGGCAGAGTGAAATCCTCTCTGTGTGCGAAGAACAGTAACAAATTAATGTAACAATACTGTTTTTTTTTTATGGGATAGGGGGCAATCGAGCAGACGGATCGCCTGATGGTAAGCGATTTCCGCCGCCCATGGACACCCGCAACACCAGAGGAGTCACAAGCGCGTTGCCGGCCTTTTAAAGGGCCTTTAATTTTAGTTGGTAGGGTTGATAAAATAAACTAAATACAGACTGAAAATACTACAATACACATTACATTACTTTCACACCGACTATTGTGAGTGTTGTATTCTCAGCAAGTTATAGGTGATTTTTGTTTTACGGGGGGAACGCTTAATTAGGTACCAGAATTTATTTATTAAATCAGACAAGTATTTCCTTAGTTTCTATAGTAGTAGGTAGGTTTTAAGAGAGGTAGGGTATAGTGGGAGTAATGCCACTCAAATTGGAGCTGCCCGAAGTACCTCCGCCTTGCAGAAAGTCAAAGTAAAATAACACTGCTTTGAGCTGTGTTGTTTCTTACGATGTGCTGATATCGTTGCCTGGTCAGCTGCCAGGTTGCCTGTGCTTCACGAGGAAACGTTGTGTTGGCCACTGCCAACACAACGTTTCCTCTGACCTTTTAGGGGGACTTTGACCCTTATACTGCGAACCTAACCATTCCTCTTTTCAAAAGTGCTATTTGAAATAAAACATTTTGACTTTGACCTCTTTCAATACAGCCTCGGCAACGCGCAAGTGATACTCCTGGTGTTGCAAGCCTCTATAGGCTACGGTAACCGCTTACCATCAGGTGGGCCCTATACTTGTTTGCCGCCTTAGTAGAATAAAAAAAAAAGGTTATACAATTATTCATCATCAGACAATATACTGTCCCACTAGGCTATAGTCCACCACACTGGCCTAATGCAGGTTGGCAGACTTCACACACTGTCGAGGGAATCTCTAAGTGATAAAAGTCAGAGGTGTGCGTGCCTTGAATTCGATCTCGAGACCTTTGACTTGGCAGTCCAGGTCATTTCACTGGGCCATCACTATATACATTTATTAAGATGTAGTTATTAACAATTTATTTATTATTATTTAGTTTTAGACCTGAGACATTTAATTCTAGTTTTCAAGTATTTATCCTTTTCAACACAACCAAGTTACATACCATCACGCCTGAATCCCCCGGAGGGCTTGGCAGTGATGTACTAACATACATTACTTTTTCACTAACCAAGCACAAATCCAGTCGCCAAACTGGCGCTTTCCTAATGAAAAAACCCAATAACACTGCTTTACCTCAAAATCGAAGCCAGGATCTAACAGCACCACAACTTGTTGTTGATCGAGACCAAGAAGACAGTCAGTAACAATAGAATAATGGCATTTCATGATACTGGCAAGCTTAATCCAAATTGCACATGAGCATTATTGTTAATTCTACATTATGTAACTGCCATGCAAATTGACATCCACACAAATGGTCAAATTTACTCGATGAAAACCTCAAATAGAAGGTAATTTTCATGTAAATTAGATGCAATGATCAGCAAATTCTTCGTTGAAGCCAGTCAATTTACATTTTAATCATTAAGAACAGCCATAGCCATCTCTTTAGATATACTATCAGACATACTGTTGCGTTTCTCAACTTCTCTATCGTCACCTGACCACCAACTCTCATCATCATCTTGAATAAAGCATAGGAATAAATCATCTTCATACGTTGGGAAGTAGTACTCCGGTTGATCCCACTTTTGCTTACACAGCACCCAATGCTTTGTTTCCTTTAAATGTTTCTCTAAATTTTTTGAGTCATTAAATTTGGTTTCACATGATAAACATTGCTTCATGTGTATTTGACGACGTATGTAGTTAACGATTTTAACTTTATGGTAAAAATCCAATCCCTCCGTTGCTTTTATGAATGAAAACTCATGTTGGTGCTCCATATGGTCCAGAATACTATCATATTCTGACTCTGTATGTTCACATAGTAAACAGGTTATCATCGGTCCATTTTCCTCAGTCCATTCTGACCATTCCGGATCGCTGTCTGAGTTTGAGTCATTTTCGTATGCTGTTGACTTCTTCGTATTATGATTTTTGTTAAGCCTGTAGTGCTGCTTATGTTGTTGTTTGTCACCAACATAATTAACAAGAAAGTATTTATCATACTCTTTATTTTCAGGGTTAATCCTCTTATGTCCTTTTTTACGCATGTGTTCTTTGAGTATTGTACGATCTTTGAAGTTACCTTCACAGAAAATGCATTGCAAATTTTCCAATTTTGTTGCAATTGTGTTAATTAATTCATCAATGAATATTAAATTATCTGGTTTAGCAATGTGGAAATTGTGTTTTTCATATAAATGGTTAAGATAATTTGCTCTTGTTGTGGTTGATATATTACGGCAGAAGAGACATTCTCTAATGTAGTTTTTATCTTCTCTTTCAAACTGGTGCCTCGCCAATAGCTTTTCTAGTTTTGTTTGATGTAGATTTGTACGAAGCTCTTTATCTTCCGGTAAAACATCACTGAGTAAGAAGTATTCCTCATCCTTAGACTTTGTGCCATCTGGCTTGTTATCAAGCAACATTGTGGTGCAAAAATATGGTAGGTTCTGATCTGTAATTTTAAAAGAGAAATTATAAATTTGTTATAATACATAAAAGTGATGGATACTTCCCAAACCAGATAGCAGATAGTTGCATAACTATAATTGTAATTTAATTAAGTAAATACTCATAAAACAGGTCCTACAAAAAATATACCATTTTAACTGAACTAAAACATACTATGACTATAATATTATGTTTTGCATTTTGACTATATATGCATACTACTTTGTTCAGAGTATGTTAAAATAAAAATAATATATTGTGCATATTACAATTTCATTATAATTTTGGTAGGAATTTAAAAAAAATCCATGAGGATTGGAATGGGGGTAGGGTGGCCTTCCCCTATTGTGGGATGACAATGGCTGAAAATTATCATCACCAACCTATATACTGTCCTAACTGCTGGGCACTGGTCTCTTCTCAGAATGAGAGGGATACTACTTACTACAACTGATGGTAATAATAATTATTATTAGGTAGGTGAGATCCTGCTCCCTATACTAGTAGATCAAGTACTATTTTTAATATACCACTGATAAAATATTTAAAACTTGACCCACCCCGGCTTCGCATTGGTGCAATGTACTACCTAATAACATGCCTTTATTTATACATAAATATTATAGCCTATGACACTCACAAATAATGTGGTTTTCAATTGGTAAAAGAATTTTCAAAATCGGTTCAGTAGATCCAGAGATTACCGCATACAACCTCACAAACTTTACCTCTTTATAATATTTGTATATTAGATTAACCTGTTAGTGATTAATTATTTATTTATTAGGTACTAGCTGTAAAGGTAGAAGAAGAAATAGCATCATAATAAGACCTGTGCTGTTAAGAACATATCACACCTCTGATAAAATACTGTAACAACTCAAAAGTTCAAATGTTCAGCAGCAACAAAAGTGTTCAACTTATTTTTCCAATATCCATGGTATTCAATTGAATAAAAAATAAGTTGAACACTTTTGTTTCTCCTGAACATTTGAGCTTTTGAATTGATAGAGGTGCGATATGGTCTGAGGATTATCTGTTATGTTTTCAGGGATTGTCATAACCTTGACATGACTATCACCATGACTAAAGGGCGGTCAGTACCCAGCCACCTCCCCAGGTGGTTGATTATCCAGGAGAATTTTCCATATGGAAAATAAAAAAAGGGGTCTGAGTTTAATCATTTAATCTAATGATTAAATGATAAAACTCAGACCCCTTTTTTTCACCTGCGTAGGAGCCTGCCCCTATAATGTAGACTCAATGATACATAATAATATGGCCTTTCAGGTCATATTTTCGACTTATTCACCCCAACCTAATACATTGTGTAAAAAAAAATGAAAGAGTAAAACTAACCTTTAAATCTCATTCTCCAATATCGCATATATTCATTCAAATCGGCAATTTGATTAACATCGGCTATAACTAGACGGTGTTCCATAAACAAATGCGTTAGTAACTGCTTCTCATTTGCTGGCAAAGAGAAATTATCTTCGCAAAGCACACAGGCACATTCAAACAACTCTTCGCTCTTGAATATCGAGGGATTTTCGGTTTTCTGATGAAGGGTTAGTGGCCCAAAGAACTCTTTTTCTTTCACAGACATTGTAATACCAGTTTTTTTGGATTATTCACTGAGGAATCTAGTATATTATACAATTTTATTTACGAATTCGTTGTTTTGCCCAAACACATATTACGTATGGTTTGACACTTTTGAAGTTTAGTGTTTTGACATTTCTGACAGTAGCTGTCATAGAATTTATGTTTGGATGTTTGTACTAAAAGTCTGAATAGAAAAAAAATGTCTACACATGTTTTTGTTCCGTGCCCTATGCGATTCCCACGGACACTCGACGCCGTCGATAGGTACCTACTTAAATGTAAAAGAATTAGTAACTAATAACTACGCTGATCAATAGATCTGCAAGGTTAACCTGCGCTAGCAGAGATCAGTCTGTGGATGGGTGGGTTGTTCTTCAAAGAATGCCAAACTTGTCTTCCGACGCAGTATTTTATTATGCTCTTTTTTTAGGAGATAATTGATAAGCTTTTTATTTATTCTTAGCATTATTTTATGTTACCAAGTTGAAAAAAACATAATATTGCTTTTTTACCGAACAAAGTTTCGAAAACACCGTCAAAAATCATTATACTCGTATTCCGATTACCTCTGTTGTCGCAACATTTGTTTGCAAGTTATTTCAAACGTACTTCATAATTCTTAGTATGTCAGCAAATTATAATCTAATAATTTATCCTTCGTTTATAATCAAATTACTCTTCAAACACTTGGCGATAGCTGTTAGCTTAAACATATTATCAAATATTGTTACCAAAAAAACGTCATTAGTCGCAGTAACATTGATAAAATTTACTAAAAATAATTCAATTCCGAACGAAACTTTAAACACCCGACCGGATGCGCGGGAGGGGCCCCTCAGTCTTCGGCAACGACTCGGTAAGCAAACACGTACGCGTTGGAGAACTGTAAGTATTTTTTTCTAATAATTTGCGTTTTGTTACCAAAAATGTCATTTGCATTTCAACCTAAATTCCATAAATGTACTATACGTTGTATTTTCGTTTATTTTTATATAATAGCCAGTCGCAAATGACTTCATGTAGTATAATTATTACGGAGGTTTAATGTTTCCAGACAAGTCTATACTTGTTTTATTCTCAATCGGTCATTCTATGCTACATCATTTTAGGCAACTTTGTGTTGTGAAGAATGACGCTAAGTTTCGCATAATGATTTTCACATTCACTATAATGACGAGTTGTTACGTAGAATGATTTTCGGTAGTTTATAGATTGTTTTCTTGATCATTTAAGGTTTTTATTTAAATGCTAGACATGCACGATCTTCTATTTTTGTGTAACAATTTCTCTTAATTAATGGTTGTGGCCTGTTTTACTCGTAATTTTGCACGGGCGTTAAAAACTGCTATTTCTATCACTAAGAATTGCTAGGATTTAAGTTACCTTTACCTATCGTTAAATACACAGCTAAACAATTGAAAAATTACATTGAATCTCATTTCAATATCATCATTTATTAATTATCGAGATATAACATATATTCTTTGTTATAATATTCATAACATTTTAACACTTTTCTTCGAGATGTGGGTCCCTATGCCTTTTAACACTTAAAAAAATATCGCTTGCTGTTTCAAACATACTTTTTTTTTACTTTTAGCAAGGAAAATGCCACAAACTAAAGAACAGAGATTAGCAAAACAGCGTCTATGTAAAAGAAGACGCTATAACGAAATAAAAAATGATCCAGAGCTTCTTGCAATTGAAAAAGAAAGACGAAGGAGTCAATATCTGAAAAGAAAAGAAGAGAAAAAGATTGTGCAGATCAAAGATAAAACTCCTCGGTCTCAAAGAGAACAGAGGAAAAGATGGAAAGAAAATTCTAGAAAGTATCGAGAGAAAATAAAGGAAAATCTTAATAAAGAAGTTAGATTAGAAACTGTTCAAGTTGAAGCAGCCCCTGTCATAAATGTGCCTAATGAAGTTGAGAATAGTCTCGAAAAAGAGGATCCTTTGCAACATGACCATGAGTGCCCAGCAGTTAAACGTGCAGTTAGAAAAATTAGATACAGAGAATATAAAAAAAGGAAGGTATTGATTTCTATAATAACTGCATTGAAGAAGAAAAATGAATCACAACGTAAAACTATATCAAATCTACAAAAAAAAATTGAGCACATTCAAAAGTTACCAGCTGAAGACACAAACAAAAACAATTACAATAAATCGAGTCCCAAAGGACAAAATCGTTCACTTAAATGGACAAATCGTAAAAATCGCATATCTGAAATTAGAAATTCGGTCATTTCATTTTATTGTGACGATGCTAATAGTACTGTTGCTGCAGGCAAAAAAGAATTCATTACAAGGAATAAGAAAAGAATGCAAAAGCGATACCTGACAGCTCCATTGATCGATTTACATAAAAAATTTAAAAATGAAACTAATAATAACATTCATTATTCATTTTTTTGCAAATACCGACCTTTCTGGGTTCTGCATCCTAAACCGTCTAATCGAGAAACATGCCTATGTGCTACTCACGTGAATATGGAGTTATTGGTAAGCGGTTTAAATAAAGCATCTGTAATAAATGAAAAGAAACCAGAAGATGTATTAACAAAGTTGTGTTGCGATTCATATAACACAGAATGCTTGCAACGAATTTGCCAAATTTGTGCGGCACGTCACCTTGTGTATAATGAAATTAATGATGACATTGATGTAACGATTTTTCAATGGAAGAAAGTTAAAAAAGAAGTAGTTTTAGAAAATGGAACTAAAAAAATTCAAAATTTAACAGAAAATCAGAAAATAATAATGAAACCCTTAGAAGCTATTTTAAAACTGGAAGAAGACCTACGCAAGTACTTGGACCACATATATAAAATTGTGAAGCAATACAAAGCAATCACGTCTTTAAAAAATAATATGAATATACATGAAGCTTTAGTACATGTTGATTTTTCGGAAAATTATAATTTAAAATATGCCGAAGAAGTTCAATCTTTTCACTTTGGAGGTAGTCGGCAACAAGTGTCACTTCACACAGTTGTTATTTACACTCACAGTTTTATAACTGGTCAAGTAAGCCCGACATCCATGTGTACTCTTAGTTCCTGCCTTCGACATGACGCTGCATCAATTTGGGCACATTTACTACCTGTTCTTGACAAAGTTATAGAACTTAATCCGTTTGTGGACACTATTCATTTCTTGTCAGATTCGCCATCGTCGCAATATCGTAACAAATATATGTTCTATATTATCAGTCAGCTGTCGTCTGAACACTCTAATATAACCAGGATAACCTGGAATTACTCCGAAGCAGGTCACGGAAAGGGTGCTCCTGACGGTGTAGGCGCTGCAGTTAAAAGAGTAGCAGATCAGATGGTTCATTTCGGTTCAGATGTTGGAAATTTTGAGCAGTTTTACGAAATCATGGAATCAAGATTAGAAAATGTGATAATTAAAAGATGACCGGAAGACACCGGAAGACTGGTGCAAGGCTGTTATTGTACCACTATATAAGGGAAAAGGATCACAGCAGGAGTGCAAAAATTACCGCGGCATTAGCCTTTTGAGTGTTGTCGGCAAACTGTATGCAAAGGTTTTGATTAAGAGAGTGATTAGAATAACTGATGAGAAAATATGGGATGCTCAGGCAGGATTTAGAGAGGGAATGGGATGTACGGACCAGACCTTCTCCTTAAGATGCATAGCCGAAAAATATCTGGCAAAGCATAAAAAAGTTTATTGTGCTCTCATTGACTTGGAGAAGGCCTATGATAGTGTGTGGAGGGAAGAATTGTGGTCGACACTATCTATGTATGGAGTGGACGGACACTTGGTGCAGGCTCTGAGATCCCTGTATAAGGATTCCAGTGCTTGTGTCAGGTTAAATGGGGCCTACACGGAATGGTTTGGCATTTCTAGAGGTGTCAGACAGGGATGTGTAGCGTCGCCTTGGCTGTTCAACCTATACATGGATAGTTGTCTGACAGATTTGAAAGAAAATGATTGTGGACTAAGAATGAATGAGCTACCTGTGAAATGCCTTCTCTATGCTGATGATCAAGTTTTACTTGCATCGTCGGCAGAAGAGTTGCAAGACATGGTAACAGTAATGAATGGAGCATGTAAGTTGAAGGGAATGAAAATAAATGTAAGTAAGACGAAAGTTATGGTTTTCGAAAGAGATGAAGATGTATGTGTGTGTGATATAAAGATTGAAGGTAAGAGTATAGAGCAAGTGAATGAATTTGTGTATTTGGGAAGTATGTTTACAAGGGATGGTAAGATTGATGCGGATGTGGAAAGAAGAGTAAGTGCGGGAAATAAAGTGAATGGTGCTATACATGCAGTTGTGGCTAACCAGTCGGTGTCAAAAAATGCACGGATGGCTATCCACAACGGTGTGTTGGTACGTACACTTATGTATGGAAGTGAAAGTTGGGTATGGCAGAAGAGACATGAAAGTAGAATAAATGCTGTAGAAATGCGTTCCCTGCGAAGTATGTGTGGTGTAACTCGGAATGACAGATTGAGAAATAGTGTGATAAGAGAACGTTGTGGCTTAAAAGACGATGTAGTGACGAGAATTGAGAAGAATATGCTGAGATGGTTTGGGCATGTCGAGAGAATGGATGAAAGGCGACTAACAAAAAGGATTTATATGGCGAATGTCAGTGGAACCGCCGAGAGGGGACGCCCTAGAAAAACTTATACCGACCTTATTGGTGAGGTTCTTCAAAAAGGTCAGGTGCGTAGTACTCGCAACCGGCGTGTATGTATGACAAGATGTATGAATGTGGTCGAAGCGAAAGAAGTATGCAAGAATCGTAGCAAGTGGCGTTCTTTAGTTTCTGCCTACCCCTATGGGAAAAAGGCGTGAGTGTATGTATGTATGTAAAAGAGTTTTCGAAGAAGACATCATTCAGAGGGAGAGGTTGATTCCTAAGGAGCTGAAGCCGTTCAGAGGCACCCTTTCCGTACACCAAGTTCTTTGGGACAAATTTAAACCTAAAACTACCATGAGAAATGTAAGTTGTTTCCTATGTGACGTTGGCGATATTTGCTCCCATGGTAAGCATTTGGGGTATATCATTAATACGTCCAGTAATCAGAACTCTGATGTTGATTCTGTAGTTCCCTTGGCAACGACGCGCAAATCTACTAATCAAAATAAAGTCAAGATTATTTCTAATGTTCTTATTGATGTCACTAACACATTTGAAAAATCATTGAAATAGAGTTTTCCATTTTGATATTGCATGATTGTTTTCCATTTTAATGATTATTTGATTGTGATATTGATTTGACGATTATTGCATACTAATAATTGATCAGATCCAAAGTTCAAAGTACTTACTGTACCTTTTAAATAATTACCAAAGAATTACGTTAAGAAGATTAGTTAATTATTTTGTAATTTTGTTTTGGAGTTACCCCAATACTCGAGCCTATACAGCCTCATTATGAATAACTTTTACTATGGGGCCAATCCTGAAATCGCGAAAAAAAATCAACTGTTTCATACATTTTGACGAGTTATGGAAACATAAATGTATGGAACAGCAGAATTTTTTTTCGCGATTTCAGGATTGTTCCCATAGTAAAAGTTGTATAGGGCGACTGGTAATTAGTGAATGATACCTAAACACGTGATTGTACTCATGATAACAAACAACTTTTACTATGGGTCCAATCCTGAAATCGCGAAAAAAAAACAGCTGTTCCATACATGTATATTCCCACAGCAGCTGGTTATCATGAATTTATGAGTACAATCACGTGTTAAAGTTTCGATCACTAATGACCACTTCATCCTATAAAGGCTGAACTAATTTTGAAGTTTTTAATTTAAGCAGGCCTATTATTTGTTTGATTAAGTTTTCTAAATAAACAATTGATTATTTACTGATTATATGTGTGTTTTTGTAAAATACCCAAATTAAAAACGTATTCAGTCATTCTCTGCAACTGTGCGTCATTATGTTCCAAGTGTGAAGTCATTCTCAACATGTGGTGTCATTAGTGGCAACACGAATATTTCGAAATTTACAAATATTGCGTTTAATATAGAATATTATCAAGTGCCTTTCTTATCAAAATCTACTCCAGTATGCATAGATCGCTTTTATCTTATTAAAAGTGTTTTACATGAAGGTTCTAAAAAAAAACGAAAAACTTGATAAAAATAATTTATTTTGAAGAACAACCCGGGTGACCATTCTACACATAGATACCCCTCCGTGCCTAGCAGTGTCATACGAACATCAGTCTATGACATTCGTAAGTGGCATAGAGCAACACGGGCCACTGGCCGCGGCGGACCGGAGGGGAGTAGCCATACGCAGGCGTTCCCCTCTGTCAAAGTACAAGTCCACGCGGTCCTATGCGTACAATAAAACTAGTTGCAGCTGCACTACTCACTAGACTAAATCTAGTTGCGCGACTGAATAGACGTCCTAAAAAATGCCGAATTGTTCTGTTTTTTGCTGCAAAAAGAGATCTGCCACGTCAAATTTTCCCCCGCAAAAATTGTCAGACAGTTTTGTATCGGTTAAAATCGCTATGGCTACTCCCCTCCGGTCCGCCCGCCGGCCGCGGCCGGTGGCCCGTGTTGCTCTATGGTAAGTGGTAGTCAGAAGCCTAAAAAACGTGAAAACCAGTATATTCTCAAGTATTATCTACCCACAAATTGGGTTGTAGAGGTCTGATGGCAGTCGCTTCGTGTAAAATATTGGTATTCAGCCGCATTTGGATAAAGATGATCAAGGTAATTTGAGTGCACGGCTGCTGCCGGTAGCTACGCATTGTTGGTAAAAATATGACATGAGCGTGTCTTGTCTTCTCTGCGGTCAATTATAAATGAAAAACGGCGACCGGCGTCCGTCGCGACGCCCGACGCAGTTGGTTGATAGATAGGGAGAGCGTTCTATGCGATATAAAGCAAAATAGCTTTATAACAATATAGCATAATGATATAAAGCGCGAAAAATAATATTTTATTGCGAACCGCGATATCATTTGCTTTATGCTATAAATAATAAGCACGCTACTTTACAATGCGATACGCTATATTAACCATCACTGGTACAGAGGTCAGCACATCAAGCTACCACAATCTGTGAAATTTCTTTGATTGATTTTCAACTTTAATGCCAAATAATAAGGTTTATATTCAATTGGGAAAAATTTAACAGTTTTGGATAGCTTAACCTTGCTGGCGTCTGTACTTCTAGTAAAAAAAAACAGTTGCTTTATTCCATAAGTTTAATGTATAATGTAATTAATGTAGCTAGGTGCGCTTTGTGTCCGATAATAAAACAGTCCCCCGCGACAAAGGGTTTGTACCTAGTGCGGGAGCTGCTATTTTTTTAAAAAAGGATAAAGGTGAAGAGATAGCTTCGCATGATAGGCTAGAGAAAGAAAAAATAAGTAGGTATGATTAAATATTTATTTTTATACTTATGTACTGTTACTTAAATATTAAATCCACTCTATTTACTTATTCGTACAGAATAATAGGAACTCATAGATCGCCTATTGCTATTTTTGTCTATAGGTATCGATTTATATTTTTTGAAATTCGATTTTGTTTGAATATTCGAGTTGAATTAAACGTAAATGAAATGTAATACATGGATGGAGCCTACTATTACCCCTATTATACAATTCAAAGCTGCAACTATTATTTACATACTTATTAAATAATACCTAATAGATAAGTATAATGTTTTTAAGCAGGTCTATTATTTTGTTATTTTTTAGTTGAATAAAAATGAAATGTAGGTATCTACAGTACCTAGTACAGGCGAGACGGCAATGTCTAGCCGGGCAATTTTAATCATATTGTAAATACTATTGACTAAAGTTAATTACATTTTTATGTAATACTAATTTTAAATTAACTTAAAATAAATTTAAATGCACAACGATAAATAGGAAGGTAGGTATATGTACAGTGGCCAGCACATCAAGATACAACAATCTGTCAAATTTCTTTGATAGATTCTCAACTTTAATACAACCTTATAAGGTTAATTTTCAATTGGGAAAATTTGACAGTTTTGGATAGCTTGACCTGCTGGCGTCTGTACCTAATCAAAATATATTTAAACTATTAACTCTATCTAGTACCTACCTACACAAATTTCGGTAAATAGGTACTACTTACATTATTACCTACTTATAATATTATTTACAAATTGTTTCGATTTTCTTTATACGTATAAAAATAGAATGTAGGTACACATTCCTAATAGATATCGACCTCTTTACAAAAACTGAATTATCCTAGATCTAGCCTCACTTTAAAACATCTTTCAGATCTGAAAAGAAATACACATTTTCAGCGCTTACCTAGGTACTCAAAAATAATTCAAAGCTTTGTTACCAATAGCTGGTTTGGCGGGCGTTGTCCCGTCCAAATTATAATAAATTTCACCAAATTATAATTCATTTTTACCGGCTCCTAAAGATCATATCGTGGTGTTTTAAATCCTATAACCTTCCTCAATAATTGGGCTATCAAGTGCAGAAAGATTTTCTTAAATAAAATTCCGACTGGTAGTTTCAGTAATTCGCGTTACAAACAACCTCATAAGCTTTATTATATTAAAGATACCTAGATACCCCTTTGCTACAATTGATGATTATGATTACAAAACTTTAACCCTCCATATACTAAAATGATTTCTACAATATTGAAGCCATCTGTCTTCGTACTTTCAAAGAACTATAAAGTGATCGGCACGAGACGTGAACGTGAGCGTAAATAACACATAGTACATAGTAAGTATAGTTTATTATACAGTGTATTACTTATACAATGCACGAATCGGCGATATACGAGTAGCACGAACTTATCCCCACTACCGACGCTTTGTGACTCTACAGACTCGTGCTGGTAATTGTACCAAATCCAGGACACAATTTCGTGTTCTCAAAAATAGATAGCCTGCAGGTTATATCAAATAAATACTACCTTATTTATTGATATTAATAAGGTACCATATTTCAATTTCTTTTATCAGGCAACCGGCAAGAATGTTATTTTGCCCGACTATTGACTAAGGATGGAAGAACATAAATAATTTTGTTGGTTATCACTCGCGTACATATTTTAATCTATTAATACTGTTGCCAAAGATAATATTTGTAACGCAAGAAATGTGTGCAAGATTTCATTTCCGTCTTTTTTCCAAAACTTTATTTGAATCTGACAATTGTCATCTTACAGAAATGGCAGTAAAATGGCAAAGGTACTATAATATGTAGGCTGGTATGTGTAAAGTGTCATTAAGGGTTTGGGAATAGGGCTATTACCGTTAATGACTAATATTCGACTGATATTTAGAGACGAATCTTAGCCTAAGTTAAAGCTGTATGCCTGTTTGCGCTTAGAATTGTCTTTGTAATGTGCCTTAGAGCTACAAACTATCTCGCACGCATTCACTTGCATCACAAAATGGCGTCACAATCAATCCTCCTTGCACGAAACGTGTGTATCCACATACAACATTTTGTATGGTACTGAATAGCCTTTATTTAAAGCAAGCACTTGAATCGCGTACTTCCTCCCAGCTTTTAACCCGTTAATTTTCTGCACAATAACTCTGGACCTGAAAAATATCACACACTTCAATTCATAATAATAACATAAGTTTTTGGCATTCATCATCTTGAAGTTATGTTTGCTCTCTTTTAAATGACAAATTATATTTTGTTTCTCTGAATAAATGTTTATAAAGACACTTTTACAAGTCAATGTTTTAAATTTTTAATAAGAAATACCGAAGCAAACTCATGGTCTCTTTAATAGAGTCCTGACAGTATTTTAGCATCAAATAATTATGTGTGTCCCAATTTAGGGTAATTTGCGTAAATGCCCTTTTGAGGAACAAGTTATAGCAGTTTTGATTTGATCCATCCCGACAGACGGTAAGCATGAATCAGTCATCGTGCCAATTTTGGGATCAGTTACATGAAATAGTTAGGACATTATACTACTTACGACTTTTGCGCGTGATCAACACATTGGCCTTTTATCGCTCTTCTACTAGACCAACATCCGTAGACCTCCCCACTCATAGTTTCACGAGCAACAATGCAGTATCTGAAATAGTACAGTGACACAATGTATTCCCAGTCAATGAAAAAATTGCGATGTCCTAGAATTTTGATATAAAAATTATTTCAAGTTAAAATGAAAATTCTGTTTAAATTTTGACTTTAATTTTGTCATAAACGACGTTTATATCTGTAAAAAGATCTAGAACACTTTTTTAGTTTCAACGTTTTAAATGCCTAGATACCTACGTTCTCTTTAGTGGAAATAAATTAGTGGACCGCTTTCACTAATAAGCAGCGCAATCTGCTCAAAAACTGTTTACTTAGAATTAGCTAATATGCAACCCAATTCAATTTTATATAGATAATAATTATGGTTTGGCATAGTGGGTTAGTGATCGGTTCTTCTGCCGCAGGTTATGGCTTCGTTTGGTACCCGTTAATATACCATGGTTAAGGACAAGGTGTTTGTAAACGCACCCATGTCAGAATAAAACAATCTAAACTTAAAACAATCTAAAGTTTGTAGAAAGGGCGAAGAATACCTAATATTTTAATCATAAAAAGGTTTATACCTAATGACATCAGTGGCATTATGGGTGGCTGGCAGGAATGCCACTTCGACAGACCTGCATAATCTTCGAGGTCTTAACTCCCTGACATAAGCTCCATCTTCCGTCAACTCTGGAGTATTCACACCCCACCGAGTAGTTGATGCTGTCAACTGGAATAAAGATTTTATTTACTGTAGATTGAGCCAAAGATGCATTTCCGAGCGTAGCTGTTTTGATACAACTTTCGAGTTTTTTTTTATTTTAGTAGGTATGAACCTGGTATACCCATACTAGGTTCAATACCTGGTATCGTATTGAACCTGCTTTCTTTTTTCATTAATTTATTAAAGAAAGATGATCCTCCAGAGGGTCGTAACAATTATTTTTCTATTATGTGTCTTAATTGCACGGCAAATTTTACCTTGTCAAGTTAAATATTTTTAATAACTTTCCTACAGGTGTTTACAGTTGTTTTTATTGATACTGACCAGTCGTGCTCTCTTTTTCGAAAAACAATCAACTTTTTACAAAATAAAATCATGTAGCCTCACCTCGATTCCAACAGCTCCATCTCTATCCCATCTGCTAGGTAAAACTTTGATGACGTATCTCATTCTAGCTTCTTCCGAGCTGGAGTCAAACTGAATAGACCCTTCGTCACTTGTCTCTTGAATTGAAGATGTAGCTATCGGAGCTGGCACGAAGAATTTAGCGTGAGGATCTATATGACAAAAAAACCATTCAATTTTGGCGTAGTGGATCAGTAAACAGCTTCTTAGTCACTGGTTATGTCTTGTTTGGTCCCCACTGATATACTACAGTGAGAATAAGAAGAAAAAGCTTGTCTCTTGAATTGAAGACAGCTACAACAGTCTATCGGAGATGGCACAGAGAATTAGCGTGAGGTTCTGTATGACAAAGCAGCTATCCCGCTTCTGTTTCCCGAAAGGAAGGGAGAACGTATACCGATGGCACGAGTTGTCAAGTAGTAGCTTGTGTGCTTGCTTGGTCTCAGATTTTATTCTCACAAAAAACAGAAAAAGAAATAATTAGCATAAGATACTCTAGGGTATACCCTAGAGTATCTAACATAACATACATAACATACCATCACGCCTGTATTCCCCGAAGGGTTAGGCAGAGGTGTACTAATTTACACCTACATTTCGCCGGTATGTTTAGGTCCCATGTAATAGGGGGCGAGCCTATTGCCATTAACCGGGCACAAATCCAGACTCCGAGCTGCCACTGAGAATTTCATAGAAAAACCTAATAACACTTTGCTCGGCCTGGGGATCGAACCCAGGATCTCTAGCGTAGCAGTCGCGCCTATGACCACTAGACTAATGAGGCAGTCACTCTAGGGTATACCCTAGAGTATCTAATGCTGATTATTTCTTTTTCTGTTTGTTTTTCTGTAAAGGCCTATAGGCCTACCGCCGGCGTCGCGGACGATTGGGAAACCGCTCCCGTTACCCCGACACTCAGGTGGTGAATAGTAAACACCATGTGGTTTTTAGTCGGTAGGTCACTCAATCTGGGTGGAGTCCGACACGCCTCGCCGCCTTCCCCAGGCGGCAGACAGTCCATGACGATTTTCCACACATTAAGCAAAAAAATAAAGGGTATAAGGCCTAGCCCTGATTTCAACTGAGCCCTTATTGATACTACTAATATATTTGGCAAAGGCAAAACAAAAACAATTGTATGGGTTACAAATATTTTGTCCAAATTTGGATAAGTAGGTATTTCTCTTTGTGCCAGGAATCCTAAAAATATTTTAAAGATGCTTTCCCCTACTTACCAATATTTCTGGCCATGTAAAGTCTTTTTCCTCTGACCAGCACTTCAACGTCGACAGCACCTCCACAAGTGGATAAAGTCAGCCACATACCACCTCCTGAAGGGACCGTTGCCTGTAATTATTATAAATCTTTTATGAACATAATAAATATTATCATGCCTAATTCTCTGAAGGGGTAGGCAGAGGGGCACTAATTATTGTACACCCACAGTCCACCGCTATGTTTAGGTCCCATGTAATAGGGGGCGAGCTTGTTTTGTATTAAAGGGGCACAAATCCAATCTCCGAGCTACTACTACTGAGAATTTCATAGCATAACACTGCTCGACCTGGGCATCGAACCCCTTCCTGCCGCCTACTAGGTCCATTATCTGGTTTTCCCCAGGTCACAGGCCATAGTTCGTGGAGGCTGGAGGTCTATCTGTACCCTCCAGCGCCCAATGCGTCTTTTACGGGTCGGGAATGATCTTTCTCTTTCCTCTGCCTCTTTTGTTAGCTTGACTTGCTCGAAACAAAAGGTGGATTATAGGTCCATCTAACCTTTACGCAAAAACCTTCACGCTGTTACTAATATGTGAATATCCAAAACGGATAAACTGACCTTAAAATAAAAAACACTTCTCCCTCGTATGTCAGCCTTGCTAGGCACGTTCTCCCGAAGTCTCTTGGCAGTTGAGGTACGTGGTTTTACGCTACCAATAGCCAATAGGGAGCCTGAACGACGATCTTTCGCTACCCCAAATACGCTTACGAAGTAGGTCTGTGAAAGAAAGAAGAGAATATTTATTATAATTTAACGTAATCCCTCTTCTTCTGAAAGGAGCTAGAGCTGGAGCCCAGCAGTAGATCAGTATAATTATGGTTTTTATAATGTACGTGTACCGTTCAGTATAATTATGGTTTTTATAATGTACGTGTACCGTTGATACACCCATTTATCAACGGGCACTGGAAATCTTAGTCTAAAAATTAAATTATAATATAAAATAAAAAAAACCCTTAGGTATTTCGTATACAACATCTCCAATATCAACTGACCTAACACTTGATTGAGGTCATTCATTATAGTGAAAATATATGATTTTAATAGTTTGCCATTACCGTGCTTGGGTCCAAATTTTCAATTAAGTGATGCGTCCTTCCGCCAACACAAGCGATTACAGGGTCTTCATCCGTAACTTTTGTACTACGACCTGTAAAAATGACAGCAATGGTAAAAATCTTAATAAATGTTGCAACCCTAATGATCATTGTGCTATGGCTAGGCCTGGCTTCATATGGAGCTTGTACACTTGTTCTCGGCATTAAACGGTACAGTCCGGGGGCAAAATAGGTGTATGTTGGGGAAAATGCCGTTCGGTTGAGGCGCACACACACAGCGTACCTGAAGTAGGCTCTGATCAAAGAGTTTGTAATTGGCACTAGACGAATTTAATTTGTTACTGTTCGGCTTTGCTGTTCAATAAATAAATGAGATTTGCCGACCCGATGAAATGTTTAGCAAGCCTGACTGATATTTAGCAGGTATACCACTTGAGATTAATTCTCCAATTTAACATAACAATATAATAATAAACATAATATACCATCACGCCTGTTATATAGATCTATTCCCCAAATATGTACATACATCTCTATAATAATACAGTATGCTTAGGTCCCATACAATTTGCGAGCCTATTTAACACTGCTCGACCTGGGAATTGAACCTAGGACCTCTGGTGTAGCACATACGACATCTAGACCAGTAAGACAGCTTCAAATCCGATAAATCTTCAATGTTTTTCTTTACCATTCCATCCAAATAAAGGTTAATTACATATCCGCGTATCTACGAAAAGTCAGATCTACCAAAATTTTGAAGATAAAAATAATCCATATAGAATAGGTTCTTACCAAACTTTTTCCTTCTAAAAACATTGTTAAAATTTCCTTCGTAAATGTTAAAAGTATCGGAATCTACATTGATCTTATTGTCAACTTCAGTTGGAATATCCAAATGGGTTTCGTTTTCTATGCGCTGGTTTTGTTTCAAACGATCCGTTTCGTGATTCAAACGATTGGATTTGTTCTCCAAGCGACTCGTTTTGATATCATGCTGAGCCGCGCAGAGTGACGTGTAATTCTTCCTGTGGGAGGCTACTACGCAGTAGGTGGTGGCTTGAGGGTCGATTGGGCTGAAAATTTACAAAGATGTCGTGAAAAAACTATTCCGGTCCATTCTTATTTTTCTAGACATTTTTGGGTTCGATTCATAGGTAGCTAGCAATTGGTTTTTGAACAATATAATTTTTTTTTGCAACTTGGAGTTGAATTTGTGCCCGGTTAATGGTAATGGGCACACGCCCTATTTCATAGGAGGGATATTCAAGGGAAGATAATGGGAAATATTTTTATACTAAATTCGTCGGTGATACTCCAATAACGCGTATATACCTAACACTTTGGTACACCAAAGTGTGTAAGGCCTAATTTTTAATATTATTTAATACAAAGTTAGGCCATTTAGGAAAGTGTTTTTTTTTATTATTTATTTATTCCAAACAATTACAACAAATTATGTTCACAAAACTGCTTTTGGAAACCGTTATGGTTTATCTAAAGCAGCATCTCATATTATAAATATTATTTGTTTCCTTAACCTAGTATTTAAAAGAAGATAATTCTTAGGTACTTACGCGGTATTGGAATATCACCGACGTGATGTATTTTAATGTTACTTGCAAATAAAAAGAAGGTGTTATTATTGGAATGTTTAAACATTCAGTATTGCAAGAAAACTGTGTGAAAGGATTATATTTTATATGTTTGTAATGCAGACTGTACTTATGTAATTAGTATACAATATGGCTTGTTGGTCGTACTGATAGGTATAATAAATTAATTAAATAGTTAAAGACACCTCCAAAATCCATTTGGAATCAACACCAAATTTGGCATCAAAATCCTAAAGTAACAAACGAAATCCCCTAATTTGATTTACAACTTTCATAAAAACAATGTAATTATTATAAGTAGAAACTCGAAATTACTTGATTAAACGTAAATTTCTCAAAGAAGAAGTCAAGCAAAGAAGACTTTGTACAATTAAAATCAACGCACTAGAAACGAGGAACCGCAACTTTCTTACCGAGCTTTATAAGGAGTCAATTATTGAAGTTAAATTGAAGAGTTACGTTGGAAACATTGAAAAATCCCATTGAATTACTTTAATGGTAGGATTGGCTAGCTTCAATACGTGTTTAGTATATAAAAAGTTGTTTTTTCATTACATGAGGTCGATTCTAGTCTTCGATATAAACGTTCGATATAACTTTCTGTTTTTAGAATAATACTGATACTGTTATTATTCCGCCTATATTATATTCATATGATATTCATGACCATTTGACAAACAAGTCAAAGGTCTCGAGTTCAACCTCTGAGGTTTCTAAAATATGTGAGTGAATGAGAGATAATGAAGGATGCTTCCTTAATTATCACTCGCTTAAATGGTGAAGGAAAACATCGGGAGGATGCAGGTATGCAGGTTATGCTTGAGATATCTCTAGCCTGAATTTAGGCCAGCGTAGTGGACTATAGCCTCAATCAATCAAGCCCTCTTATTCTGTGAGGAGAACCGAGCCCAACAGTGGGACAGTATATGGGTTGATGATGATGATGATTATTCTACCCCTGACTCTCATAGATCTAGTGTTAGCAACTTGCAAGTCCGGCTCCTGAGTGTAAGGTCCTATGCGTTCCAAACCCAGGTCGTGCAAAGTGTAAGAATCGAGAGTAGGTATAACTAATTGGGATTAATGATTCTCAGTAGCAGCTTGGATTTTAGATTTCTGATATATATAGATTTATATAATTATATATTATACTTATTTCTTCTTTTGAGACTCTCGATTTTTCAGATTTTCGATTTTGTTCTTTATTTCGAGAAAATCAATTGTTTGCGAGGTATCTATTTGTAATATTTTTGTTACATATTTGCACAAGCGCGGACTGTCGAGAGAGTCAAGTGGTTAAAAACACCTTTGAACAATATATTTACATTAATACACCTGTGTCTAAACGATAGTTTATCGACCGCTTTCATAATACTCTCCTAGGCACTAATGTTTGTGTTATCACTCAGTTCAAAACCGTGCGGTGGCATCCATTCAATTAAATAGACAAAAACTAAAGTATGTTCGCTCATGTTTAATCTAGACTTACACAACGAATACCGGTACGCGATCGTAATTAAAATGTAGCTCGTTGCCATAAATTATTAATTACATATTCTGAGCTTGCACTTGATGAAAAAGGTCTAGGAAGAAAGTATTATATTGTTAGGGCTCTTAGCTATATTAAAATAATAAATAGTGAGATAATTTGTGGCGTTTTATCAACCTTGGAGTTTAAGCTGTGCTTGCCAGTCAGGTTTAAGATGAATAACCTTTTTTAGTTTTGCTCAGTTGACATATTATGAGAAAAAGTAAGGCAGGTGTCAGCGAAGTTATAATGTCCCAATAAATATTATATTATTACTTTGTTGTCCGTCCATCTGTCAAGACCCTTTTTCTCAGGAACGCGTGAAGATATCAAGCTAAAATTTATATCAAATACTCAGGTCTACTGTTACTTGGAGCTGTGAAAAAATCAAACTTCTAAGCCAATGCACTCAAAAGATACAGCCGTTTATGCCGCAAATATCCGCAAATTTTCGAAACTCGTTTTATAGTACGGAAAATTCTCATGGTTCATCCGCGACATGCGGAGGCGGCAGATGTGTCGGACTCTTACCGACTAAAAACCATACTTACCTTCACTTGCCCTATAGTTATGGCCATGGGATCCGTAAAATTCGCTACGGCCGAAGAACCTAAACCTGACAATGGGAGGTCTCAGTCATCAAGAGATAATGAGCCTCCACCTTCTTCAGATCATATTCTTTTTACGGATTTTATCGCATTGATCAATGATATTTAAAAAAAAACACTGATCATGTAACAATAAAAATGTAGGGTAGCTGTTAGTAATTATATCATCAAGACGCCTACCACCTCAGTCTACCCGTGACCATGGACGCTGTTAAGGGTCCGAAACGTCGGGATTTATAATATCAATATAACGCGATAAACTTCGTAAAAAGGTATCACTAGTAGGTTGTCATCTTGACACGTCAGTTGTTAAGTCTCATGCCTAGCCAGTAAAATGGCTACATTGCCCTTCAATTCGTAACGCAATAGTGTTAGTACATTATTGCTTAAAGGCATAATAGTAATGAGGTGCAACCTAATCTTGCTAGTCTAGTCTGCAAGATTTGTGTTCAGAATCGATGATCATCAGACACCTACTACTAGTAGTTGGTAATAAAAAATATCTTAAAGTCGGTTTTAACATAACATAAAATCACGCCTGTACTTTCTGAAGGGTCAGGAAGAGGTACGGTCAGTGACGAAAGTCGTTGAGCACAGCTAAATTTTGATAGCATGACAGCTCCAAAACTTGTCAAGAGATTGTTTTACAAGAGTTTATTTTTGCAACATGTTCAGCTACTTCCGTTGCTGACTGTACACAGGCCAGCACATCAAACTACCACAATCTGTCAAATTTTTTTGATTGATTTTCAACTTTAATACAAAATCATAAGGTTCATATTAAATTGGAAAAATTTTACAGTTTTGGGTAGCTCGACGTGCTGGCGTCTGTACCTACACTACTGTACACAATTCGCTCGTTTAAGGTCCATGCAATAGGTTGTTTATTAGTCGTAGGGGCGAAATTATTTCCATTAACTGGGCACTAATCCAAACCACGCCGTAGTGAGAATTTCTTAGAAAAACCAATGACAGTCGCGGTTAGTACTTACTATTAGTAAACTAATGAGGTAAATGATGCAAGTCTTGTACTAAAATAGTTGATTCCCCGCAATAAATTTTACCTTACCTCCCATAGTTATAAAAGCTAAAATCGACTGCATAGATAAAGAACTAAAACTTCGAGGCTTTACGCAATTTTTAACGCATAACCTTTCTGAAACCTACATTTATGAATAAACAGCTTATCAACAAAGTAGATGAGTAAACAACTTATCAACAAAGTAGGTATAATGTATACCTGTACTTAATAATATCGTAGAATGAGAAGTCACGCCTTTCTTTGCTCACCACATGGAATTGACTTTTTAAATACAGTGGCCAACACATCAAGCTAACTACTACAATCTGTCAAATTTCTTTATTGATTTCTTAGCCTCTTTAACACAAAACGTGGTTCATATTCTATCGGGATAATTTGACAGTTTTGGATATGTTGACCTGCTGGCGTCTGTACATACATACACAGCTTTTACAAGTACCTACAACAATAATGATCGCAAACTTCCTCTGTATTATTTCCCAACTATGTTGGGGTACACAACAGGTCAACACGTTAAGCAAAAAAAAAAAAGGGCATCCAGTCTAACCAGATTATTAATAATCAATTATCACTCGTTTAAACGGTAAACAAAAAGATCGTGAGTAAGCCTGCGTACCTTAGAGATTTTTCTTGACGGTGTGTGAAGTCTGCCAACCCGCACTAGGCCAGCGTGGTGGACTATAGCCTAATCCCTTTCAAACTGAGAGGAGAGCCGTGCCTAGCTGTAGTACAGTATATAGGTAGATGATGATGATGATGATAAAAGCCATCATACCTCTGAGGATAGATTGGTTGTTAGACTTTTTGGGCTAACTGACTACCATTAACGATTGTCATAGGTGTTCGTATGAGACCGACGACTTTACCAGCTCTCCGAGGCACGGGGGGGTCTCGATGTCTTAAGTATGGTCACCCTTCCAGAGGCCGATCGTGGCTAGGGTAGCTTAACCTTGCAAATCATTTGATCAGCTTAGGTTAGCCAGCCTTAAAATTTTTATTTATAGATCTTATCTAGTGTTGTACAGTCGCGAACATAAATATTAGCAGATAAGTGTACTCTTACTAACATTCGAAACAGACTTTTTTGTTAAATGACGATAGTATTGTAAGATAACACCAACAATATATTAGTATTGGATCTAAAATGTTATACCTACCATAAAATTTCAATTAAAATCTCTTTGAAGCGAAATTGCTTTGAATTTTGACAAGTGTATACATATTTATATTAAGTTAGTGACTGTGTATTTATTTTAAGGATTCCCATTATACGAGATGAGACTATCGTTCAATGAAAATGTATGGAAATGACGTTTATGATCGCCCGATCTATCCTAAGCTTATGTCTATTCTATTCCAAACATTTCGTTTGTATTCGTTCGTCAATTTGATTGTCAGATTGCAACTTGTCTATAGGCCCAGTACCTTCTTTTTGTCTTAGTTTTTTATTGACTTCAATGCAACTGATCTTAGTTTTGCCTAATGGAAAGCACAAACTGGAGCATTCGACAGAAAACAGTTTTAAAACAAAGACAGAACACTATTTGATGGCAATCTTAACGTGAGAGTTGTAAATAGTGAGGCAGATCTCTCTGCAAGTCTCGTGAAGTGCAGAATTTGTTTAAAAAACGTATCATACATAACATTTTTGTTAAAAAAACGAGAATGAAGCGAGGAGTTAGCCGTTTATGTTACCTTAATGAAACAATACTGTCAGAATCGACTTGTTCTCCTATTTTTCTGCTTTTGGTAGTATTTATTTCAATCTTGATATTGTTTATTTTGAGTGGGTGATTCAAATCAAAGGGTGATTTGCACCCATTATTTTTTTCAAGCGAATAAAAACTTTATTTTTAAAGAGGATAGCCCAATCCTACTAATCCTACTACATAAATGTGAAAGTTTGTGACGATGGATGAATGGATGTTTGTTACTCTTTCACGCTAAAACTACTGAACGGATTTCATGAAACTTACGGATTAAAATTCTTTATTTCCCATAACAATAAAATATTCACTTACATGAGAAACACACATAATTATTACATATTAGTAACGCACGCAGGTAAACACGAATAAAAACACGACTATTACAATACAATCATACAATTTCCTTTCACTATCATATTATGTTACACCTTTACTGTAGTTCTATTTACTTTTAAATTAATGTGAAAACCATCGAGAACAAGACAGTAAGCTATAATTACTAAAAATAATTAAGAACAGCTTTACAGTACTATTATTATTTTATGCATCAGAATAACATATAGGCTATAATTTATAACGATTTTGAGTTAATTAGCCCAAATTACAACGATTAAAAGTGACTTTTCCACGCGGGCGAAGTCGTGGGCAGAACCTAGTATTTTATAACGGGATTCTATCCATTGGCATCTCGAGACATTGGTCCATAGAACTTCACAATTAAAACCTATGGAATTCCTTCACCATACAATACAATGTTGTTTAGCAGCACCGATGATTTATAGGCTACGTGACACGCGAAAGAAAACGGCGCCCATAAAAAAGATACCAGGAAACGTTGCTAACTGTGATCAGATAACTCAGAAATATTTCCTTTTATAGTTTCGCATCGTATTGGAGAAGACCAGGATAGAGCGTGTTGGCGGTTTTTTTTTGGAAACTGTATATAGTATAAAACTAAATAACTCTCTATATAGAACAGAACAAGGGTCTCGTGGCTTAGTAATTACGTTGATCAATCGATCTGCAAGGTTAAGCTGCGCTAGCCGCTGTCAGTGTCTGGATGGGTGACAATTCGTAACACATCGAGACCCTTCCGTATCTCGGAGAGCACGTAAGGCCCGTCCCGGTTGTCCTACAAACGCCTTTGACAATCGTTAGTGGTAGTCAGAATACCAAAAATCCTGAAAACCAGTCTATCCTCAATTCCTCAATCCAATATCCTCAATCGGTATTACCCACAAATTGGGTTGCGGAGTTTGATGGCAGTCGCTTCGTGTAAAATACTGATATTCAGCCGCATCTGTTTAGACTGGGTGCCGACTCCAACATAGTTCATAATAAGTTCACAATACAATTTCTAACAATGTGTGTCGTCGGTAGTGCAGGTTACGGTACAACTGAAGCTAAAGCGCAATAAACAAGTTCTCTTTAGCCATAACATATGCGTCAGCATTGACAGTTGTTGTGACTGCTGAGAAAATAGTGTTATAAATTGGGGTTTTGAATGAAATGCTGAGTTTGGATTTGTGCCCAGTTAATGGCAACAGAGTCGCCCCCTATTACATTATCATCAACCTCCTGCTCTTGTCCCAATTTATTTGGGCGCAGTATGTCCTTTTCTTCCATTCATCCTTGTCAGCCGTCACATTATCTCTCTTTTCTATCATGTCGGCTTTAACAAAATCAATCCGTTTTTTCTTTGGCCTCCCTCTATCCCTCCACATTCATCATTGTTTAGTTACTCTCCTCATCACGTGCCCATACCACGACAAACGGTTCGCTTTCAACTTTTCAGTCACCGGGGCCACTTTCAAACTTCCTCTAATGTACTCGTTCCTTATTTTGTCCAGAATAAACTCACGTGTCCAGAATGAACCACAAGTTACTCCACATATCCACCTCAACATTCTTATTTATGTTGCATTTGTAGTCATCTTTCATCCATCTTCTTAACGGCCCAGCACTCTGATCCCTACGATACGACTCGCCCCCTATTACATGGAACCTAAACGTACCGGTGAACTGTGGGTTTATATTAGTACACTTCTTCCTAACCGTTCGGTAAATACTGGCAGGTTGGTATTTTATGTTTTAAATGCTGCATGTTGATGCGAAACCGAAATAAAGATGACAAGAGAACAACCAAGAGAGGTAGGGCATCGTTGGTGTAATTCCACTCAAATTGGAGCTGTCCGACTGGGGCAGTACCGCCACCTTGCAGAAAATCGAAGTGAAAGAATACTGCTTTGAGCTGTGCTGCGTTCATAACGGTGAGCAGGCTTGCCAGTGCTCTGCGACGAAACGTTGTGTGGTGGTAGTGGGGGATCTGATCCTTATACTGCCAACCCAACTATTCCTCTTTCGTTTTACAGGGTCGGCAACACGCAAGTACCCCTGGTGTTGCAAGCGTCTATAGGCCACGGTAACCGCTTACTATCAGGTGAATCGTATGCTTGTTTGCCACAAGTGGAAAAGAAATAAAAACAACCCACTCCAGCAATATAGACTACTTTAAAATCGGTTTTCTTGTGAGGAACACAAGTATTAAGTTAGAAATTTATTTCTAACGGTGCTTGGTACAACTTGTTCTTATTGAGATAGTTCTAAGTGTCAACTGACGATGTGATTTATGAGCATGTTATATTGATTCCGAGGTATGCTGCACCGATTTACGCAGTGGATATAGTTTAGAAGTGACATGGATTTTATAGGTAGGGCACCTGGGTTAATCAGTGATAGTAAGGTTTATTGACAATATGATTATTTTTTTAAGTGGTACTTAATAAAAATGGATGAAATTTGTCTACCATTTCTGAACTTCAGATTAGATTTATAATTTACCAAATTACTATATGACGTTAAGAAACTATCACCGCATATCATGTATCACGATGAACCAAGGTTTGCCCTAGGCCTTATATCATAACATAACATATTGATTTCTGACACTTACACGACTATAAGACATTAAAATAAAACTTCTATTGATGGATTTTATCGCGTATTACGAATTAACATGGACGCTCCAAGGGCTCCGAAACATCGGGATTAATAATATCAAAAGTGCCACTAAAATTACTATAAATATGAGACTTGAGAACTGACAGATCTCTCAAGACGACAACGCGAGAGTGATGTTTCTGGCATCTACAGGTTGCGGTTGCTTCTTAAATACAGATGCCCGCAGGTCAAGCAATCCAAAACTGTCAAAATTCCCCAATTGAATATGAACCTTATTGCTATGCATTACAATTGAAAATCGTTTGACAGATTGGGGTAGCTTGATGTGCTGGCGTCTGTACAGAGGCCAGCACATCAAGCTATGTTAAATTTCTTTGATTTTTTTTCAGCTTTAATACACAACAATAATGTTCATATTCAATTGGGAAAATTTGACAGTTTTGGATAGCTTCACCTGCTGGCGACTGTACTATCAGGCGGCTCATCTCTATTATCACGATAAAAAAATAGAATTGTCTAATGTGTTAAATTGTCGACTGTAGCGTCAACGTTTTAATATTTGACGAAGTAACCTCTAACTTGCGTCCTACAACAACCAGTTCTGTGTGACATAGTGCAGGATTTACCAATCTTAATTCACTTAACGACCACATAGTTACTTTATTACATTTACAGATAGCAGACGAGATAACACATTACTTGTGTAACGAGGTAGTGTGTTAGTTACAAGCCTTTGCTGGGAATTTATTAAGATGGCATGAAGTGCTGTAAATACTGTCATCGAAGTATGTGTGACTAGAATTATCAGAATCGAATGGCTGACTCTTGTAGTCAGCCATTCTATTCAGCCATCTAGCTGTATCATATTGTTCTCTGACATAACATACCATCACGCCTGTATTCCCCGAAGGGTTAGGCAGAGGTGTACTAATGTACACCCACATTTCGACGGTATGTTTAGGTCACATGTAATAGGGGACGAGCCTATCCTATTGCCATTATTTTGTTTTCTGTCAATTACGCCAATATTTGACATGGAAATTAAAAAAAAATGGATTTTAGCGACGTTTCGGACCCTTTACAGCGTCCGTCACATGTAGACTGATAGACGCAGTAAAGGGTCCAAAACGTCGGGATTAAACATACCTATTAATTTAACGCAATACAATCGGAGAATGAATAATATCAATGTAATGCTATAAAATCCGTAAACTTTAGTTTTATTTCAATACCAGGTTATAATTCGGATACTTATATTCGGCTTTCGGATAGCGACACACGACGCTGTCTTCGTATGAATTAGTGCTTATTTAGGTATAGTATTTTAATTGCTATTGGTTTAAGTTATATTTTTTTTGTATTATTGTAGTATTTTATATTATATGGGCCTTGTATCCTGAATTAAATAAAATAATAATAATATCGTCATACCAGAAATACTAAAATGCCCAGTTTTGATCAAACACAATGTCATTGACGGATACACGACTATAGAACGTTTTATTAATTTCCAGTATAACCTGACACTTAAGTGTAATGAAAATTCTATACAATAACAGATCAGCTTATATTAGATTTGCTGAGCTATCGGCTTCTCCGCCGTGGGTCGCCCCATTTCGATTTCTGCACGATACAAAAAAAAATATGGTCTCATTGTCACCATCTAATAATTATCCGGTGTTGGACGTACTTAGCTAAAAATAATTAAAAAACATCCATTTAAATCGATGATCTTACCTAGGTTCCCAGTTAGCCGCAAGCCTTCTTCGTGAACGCACCCTGAGTCGCATGCGCACCTGTCTTGTAGCTTCTCCGCGCACACTGATTACTGCAGCGCCCCCTCGCGTTGATGATAACTATTAACAATAGAGATTTTTAACTATATACCATCACGCTTGTATTGCCAAAGTGTAATTTGATCACGGTAAGTGTAACTTTACGCAGATTCTGTCACGACTTTTAAAGTTCAGGGTAAAAATTAGGCATCGAAAGTTGAAGTCGGTTCCTCCAATATTATTATTATTAAAAGCCTGTAGCCTGTGTCCCGTTGCAGGGCAAAGGCCTCCCCTCTTTTCTTGTACCTCTCTCTGTGCGTTGCTACCAGGGACCAATCCTTCTTAAATGAGTCCAGCTCGTCCCGCCATCTCCGTCTGGGCCTGCCGCGTTGGCGTCTATTCAATGGGACCCATTGAGTTGTCAGTTTGGCCCATTGATCGTCTACCATGCGACAGATGTGTCCAGCCCAGTTCCATTTCAGCGTGGCACCTTTCCGAGTGACGTCTGTTATTTTCGTCTTGGAACGGATGGCTGTATTCCTAACCCGGTCAACAAGTTTTATACCCAGAATACTCCGTTCCACTGCTCTCTGACAAACCGCGAGCGTGGACCTCAGCTGATCTGTCAAAGACCATATTTGAGAACCGTATGTAAGAATGGGAAGAATGCATACGTCCTTATGTCTCCGCTTCATTCCTCCAATAAAATTATAAAAAATATCATACTTAAATAAAAAAAAACTATAAATGTATGTTATATTTTAGGGTATAATTATGATATTGTACTTACGACTACAATATATTTGTCATGTTCTGATATATTTAATGAGAATGTGCTCATTTCTCCACTTCCACTCTCCTGCTGTAGAGTAAGATGACCTGTAAAAAAAATCAATTATTAGGTAATTAATCTCTCAATCATTTTGCGAGCAAATGATTATGTTTATAGAATATAAAAAAAATACAATTATTGTTCTGTTATAGAAAGATGCTAACAAATTAAAATAAATAGTCTTTTTCAGAATACCAATTTCCGAAAAGATATTGCTAAGGAACGAAAAACTGATTAATATGAATGTGGAGGGGTGGAGGAGTAGATTGTTTTAAGGAAAGGGGAGTTAATGATCATTTTTTTGGCGGTTGACAAGGATAAAAATTGAAGAAAAGGACATACTGCTCCGACCCCAACTAAATTGGGACAATGGCAAGAGGATTGTGATATTGTTATAAATATATCGAAATACTTCCAATCTCTGTAACCTAACGGGAGTTTATAGTTCATAGTAAAATATTGATATTCAGTTGCACCTAAATAGACTAGAAGCGGATCCCAACATAGTTGGGATAAAGCTAGGATATGATGAGGCGTTTCTTAAGCCTCATTAAGACGATGCGAGAAATATCCTGCGAGTTGCGGTTCATTGCGAGGCCGCGTGGCTATGGTATCATAAGTGATCGATCATCGACGGCAATATACCGTAACTTGCTTTTTCGCACCGTTTAAACGCGGCTTTATAACTCTCCATCTCAATATTCGGTATTTGTACAGATAAAAAGACTTACTTACCATTATTACTACCAGATTTCCCGTAATACAGTGCCCAGTGGAAGTCTCTGGAACATGGACTTATGGTGATGAAAACGACTGTCTGGGACAGCGATGTGGTGTTCAGTTCCAGGCTGTAAGAGAAATTATATATTGAAATAAAGAACTCCTGCAAGCAATATGTAAAGTCTACTAGTTTAATCTGCTGCCCCGCAGTGCTATCCGGATTTGACAAGCCCGTGGCACATTCCCGCGGATTTTATTTTACCTATCTGCCACATTTAGAAAGTAGAAAGAAAAATATTTATTTCAGGCGCATTGACATCATCACTTATTTCAAGTTTATAGGCTTTTCAGTTTCTAAGATTTCGTGGTGAATGAGTAGTATTTCACTGCCTATTATATTTATACAAATATTTAGACTGTCTTCAAAACCGATGACAATATACGACGAAGAACGAACGTATAAAAGTAAATTAATTGTCAAATCAGTTTATAAACAATATAATATATATTAATCTGTGTTCGATACTGTAATAGAAGGCGACCCACTATCCTTATACTTCGGGCTACTGCTTACATTGATTCAACAGAAAAAAGCCCGTAACACTTCGTCTAACCTAGGAATCGAACCCAAGATCTTAGACTAAGCAGTATCTGTAAAATAGTGGGCCCCAACCAGACTGTAAGAGCTAAAATATTCTTTAGAGATTTGAAACTTTTATATAAGCTTTTATATAAACTATTACAGTTTCGATTAAAGCTTAATTTCAGATTGTCACAGTTTATTTTTCTTAATTGTGGCCCCTACTAACAACAATACTATCCCTGGTCAAAAAAGGTTTGGAACCACTGCCTTACACAGTTTTGGAAGTCCATATTTTACGGAATAAATATTTATTCAAATAGCTATTAACCTACCAATTGGTGCCTTCGCCCTATATAGGCTTTATCATTATTACCTTACAAATTGTAGATACTTTAAGTAGCTGGTAACGACAACAAAATGGTGAAATAATATAAACATTACATGTAATATATGAATTGGAGATAATCGAAGATGGAAGTTTACTTGAGTATAACTGATATTATGTATTTATGAAGTGTTTTGTGATAGCCAACACCTGCCGCATTACGGCTTTAAAATATGACCAGTGTTTCTTGGTCCTTGATAGCGACGCAGACGTAAGAGGCTTATTTTATTTTCAGATTTATAAAACTTACAGCTAATTAAACAATAGTAGTAATAAAAATATAGTAAAATAATGGCCAATAAAAAGTTTCCACTTTTTTATTTTATTTAATTTTATTTTATGTGACAAAAGCGTAGTTTTCCCTCTCCGAGCCTTTTCCAAAGTTAGGTTCAGCTTCCAGTTTAACCAGATGCTCCTGAATATCAGTATTTTAAACAAAGCTACTGTCATCAGCCCTCCGCAATTTAATTTACATACATACATACTAACACGCCTGTATTCCCCGAAGGGTTAGGCAGAGGTATACTAATGTACACCCACATTTCGCCCGTCTGTTTGGGTCCCATGTGGGGCGAGCCTATTGCCATTAATCAGGCACAAATCCAGAGTCCGATTGGCTACTGAGAATTTCATAGAAAAACCCAATAACACTTTGCTCAACCTGGGGATCGAACCCAGGACCTCTAGCGTAGCAGTCGTGCTTAGGACCACTAGACTAATGAGGCAATTCAATTTCTGGATAATAAATATCCTAAGGATTGACTAGTTGTCCTTTTTGGACTCCTAACTACCACGCAAGTTTGTCATATGTGTTTAGATGCTCGGCAAAAAGCGTAGTTTATTAACTAAATTTTATTTTGGACTGACATCAAAGATTTTGTAAAAACAAATGGGACTACTGTAACTATCGAAGTGAAATGGCACAGTTTTCGAAGTCATTTGCTCCAATTTTTGTCATGGCAATATATCGATAGATAACAGACCAGACTGCTCCGAATCCCGGACTACTTACTACTGAATTTCCCAAAAAATTCTAATTAGGTACTTACACTCAATTTGGCAATCAAAATCAATTCTAAGGCAGTAGTCGTGCCTGGAACCACTATACCAATGCGTAGATAGTCTAATATAAATAAAATATAGATTTTATCTTGCATTCTTGCTCTTTAATAAGCTCACCTTCTACTTTCACCATCACCAAGTCTGTAGAGCGTTTGATTGTCGATTGGCAACCATTCAACTGCAACCTTCGATACGGGTCTGGTGACGAGGACTGTGGGTGACGCAAAACCTGCTCCCGCGGCTTGAAGGACCAGCAGACTTGCTAGCCTCATTGTGAAGATGCTTAGTTTTCTGAAACAACGAGTATTTATTTTAGTGTATGTTTGCGCACAGGTTTATTTATTTATTGATTTATGTACACACTTAGAAAGAAGAAAGGAGCCAGCTTATGACTATTTCGTACAAAGGTACTGCTTATTTCTAATGAAATCTCTTCCAGCAGACATGCGAGAGGAGAATTTAAAAAGAATTTATAATTTCACAAACAATGAAACTACTGATTCATCATTTAGGCCTTATAAAAGGCTGACTCTATTGATATTTACCGGGTACATATTATTTTTTTTTGCTCTCTAATGTAATCACCATGGTTGACAATAGGATTGGCGTCAAGGATTATGTCAATAATATGTTAAACAACCCCCTAATCGCCAAGGATATCCTTGACTATAAAGGAGGGTTAACGGCACATAGCTGACTACACATTTTAAGATATTATTTGAATCGATTCAATTTGAACCTCATGGCTATGACTTAAGAGCCCAGAGTCACCTTGAACTAAAATAGGTGGTTCCCATTGACGCAAAAAAGGTAAAAAACGAACAACAATTTAAAATTCAGTTCGCGATTTTTATGAGATGATAATTAGCCTAAACATACCACTATTTTTATTCTTAAATCATGCGTAAAAATAACCGGAAGTGACAACGCTAGAATATTTTTTTTCTTCAGAAAATCCATAAATCAATGACAACACAGTATTGTTTTGAACAAAGAAAATACGTAGGAATATAACACAGGAAGTTTTTCAAATAGACACCTATGTCACTTGTTATAAATCGATTATTCAATGAGTGTACCGATTATACAACGGGGATCGATTTAAATCGGTCCGATTCGGTGTGGTTGCAACGAGGTCAGTGGTCTTGGCAATTATTTTTGACACGTGTATTGAAAACGTGGGTAGGTAACCTTATGTTTTAATGTATGTGGATAAGTAGGTATCCAAGGACTGAATTTGAAATTGGGTTTTTAGCTCAAATGTAATCGAGTAGGCAATAATCGATTTCAGATAAGAGTATATACCTACGTAAATAAAAAAGTAATGTTTAAATCATGGATTAAAATTTTTGTAATCAATTATTGTTAACAGAAAAATATTGAGATTTTTACTCAGAAATCTACACTTAATGATATTACAATATAAAATTATTGTCTTTAAGCATACCTAGGCCAATTTTGTACAATAAGCACAGATCAGGGTTCATTGAAAAATATTTGAGAACATTATTATTATTTATACCTTTTTACACAGCATCATGTAAGTTTCAAAGTAAGCAAAGCTTATAAAATTAAAAGTATTAAAGTATAATATCCACTGTCTAGACTATATCATAGTTGAATACTTTTTATTTTGTAATATACATTATTATAAAATACATCTTTTTTATTTTTTAGAACATTAATAAATATAACCAAGACATTTCGTAATACTTGTTTTTAGCAGACTTTCAACTCTTTTTATTTTGTTTTTTTGTTGTTGTTTTATTTCAAATTATGTCTGGATATATTCGTGGTACTGGCAGCTTAATTAGTGTAGACGTAGAACATTTTAATCTTAAGCTTTATAATTTTTTAATTGTATTTTTATCAACTTCATATTTTTGGAATAAATATAATTTATTATTATTTGGGTTTTGCAGGTTCGATACATACAAATTAACGTGTTTTTAATCATTATCATCATTAACCCAAATGCTGTCCCTCTGCTGGGCACAGGTTTGCTGTCAGAATGAGAGGGATTAGGCTATAGTCCTTCATGCTGGCCTAGTGTGGGTTGGCAGACTTCACACAATCTGGTTCACTTTGTGTTCACTTCACACAAACAAGTTCTGTGTTCGGTTATGTTTTCCTTCACCGTTTAAGCCAGTGATATTTTTAAATATAAAAGAAACGCTGCCTCACACTAGGATTTGCTCCTGTATCGTGGGTGCGTTTACAAACACAAATCTTCACATACACAAACACCCAGACCCGGAACAACTACCTGTAGATCTTACTAATATTTGTTCTGTGTGGGGATCGAACCCACAACCCGTGGCACAGATTTCGATCGCTAAGCCGCTGCGTCAAACGTGTCGTCACGTAATTAATACGCATCTGAATTCGAAAAGCTAGAGGTGCGTGCCTTGGATCCGAACTTGAATCCTTTGACTTGGCAGTCCAATGGTCATACCACCAGGCTATCCCTGCTTGTTTGTTTATTTATTTTTAATCTATGCTAACTGGCACTACCTCTACATACTAAAGGTATATACTTCTTCAGATTGTAAAAAAAAAACAATATCACAGCCTGTATTCCCATATCGGTTTCTATAAAAACCATCTTGTTCGTAATGTGTCACCATATTTACTAAGCTTATTATTTTAGTTTTCTTGTGGCATTCCTTTCTGTAGCATCTTCGATTCTGGTCCTTTTGTACTTTTCCGACTACTACTATTGGTCCTTACGTTATATTAATACTTCATTATAGGAATGCTGTAACACGGTAGCTGTACTTAATAACTTTGCTAAAGATAAACATAATTATGTGATGTGAAAAAAAGTTAAAGTATTATCTACTACATATTTTGGATTCGTTTCTTATTGTATCTACACGTAAATTATGCCAAAATGTTGGATTTGAATTAGGTATATTGGATTTTTTTAAATACGTCGTATAAAGGTTTCGAATATTTTGGATGCTATCTGACTAGTTATTTTTAGAATAAAATTGTCATATTTTAAGGTCCTATCATCTAGTAGAAACTAACTTTATGATGTGATTAATACACAGGTGTCTGGTTACTTCATGAAAATTACAAGTTCAATAAAATAAATTATCAATGAATTATCAAATTCAATAAAATATTCTTTTATCGATTGAATAAAACTATATCCGAAGTATGACATTATTTATTAATATTAACGGTTTGTCTAATAGGTTTGACTGAGACTTTTCTCTTTATTTAAAAAAAAAATACAAAATAATATTTTTGTCACTGGCAAGCAAACTTGTTTTCGTGTTATCCCGCCTATGACTAGTAATGTTTAAATGTCTTTGCTTAAAATTATAATAATATATTTTTATTTGCAGTCAATAAGGCCATATATTTATTTAAAAAATATAAAATAAGATATAATAACAGTCTTACGTCACGTCGCTTACAATTTATTGAATTAAAGGAGAGTGTATTATAGTCGTACCTAGTATACCTACCTACCACATGTAGGTACTAGGTACCTACTCGGGCGCTTTCCAAACGGGGCAATCGGACGATGTGAACATATTTCGCTACACAGTCCGGGCTTAGTTCAATACGCCTATAACAGCCAAACAACAACCATTTGCAACCACAAAGGGTCTTTGTTTGCAAGAAAATGGCTCCGTTACATATTTACTCGTAAATCTTTATTGTTTTAGTGATTTTCTCAAGCAATTTATTAGTTCCTGTTTTCCAGTAGCCTAACCAAGGCTAACATGCATACCGTAACATAATTTGTCGTGGCATTATCTCGTCTTTCTATTATTATTACCGTTGTATAAGTTTAGAAAGCAATGATTATAGCGGTAATTTTGATTTTTAATTCCTATAATGATTTAGTATAAAAAAATACTAGTAATTTCTGGTATAAACTCCTAAATAACTTATGTGCCATGTCAAAAATATTATTTTTGCCTTTTTGCATTATGAATGCCTAGTGATATGACTCTGGACTGCCAAGTCTCTCCTCTAGTCTATCTAGTTCTACCTCTGACTTTTCAGAATCATGTGTGCATCACTTTCTTAAACGATGAAGGAAAACATCGTAAGGAAACCTTCATAGTTGCGAGATTTTCTCAACGGCGTGTGAAGTCGTACCATCGTGGTAGACTTGAGCCAGCCTTGCCCGGGTCCCTAACATTTTAAGAAACCCCTGCCCAGTAGTGGAACAATAAATGAGTTGATTCGTTGACAATTTGTCGAACAACCCTGATTTTTTTCTCGACGATAAAAAATTACATCTGCTAATAGCAAATAATATAATTGTTATCTATAATATCTCTTGCATGCAACATCTTCACACAATGTGCTCATTCAGAAAGCAGTATTTTCCTAAGAAAACATCAATATTAATCACTAGTAGATGCATATTGAAACGTCATAACAATTCAAATTAGAAATTTTACTGCTGTGTAAAAGTAGAAACGATTAGAAATCTTCACATGATTATATTGGAGAAAGAATAGTGTAAAGGAAAATAAAATTTACTGGCAGTTCAAGAAAATTGGTTTTCTACTTAGTTGTTAAGGGGGTTAGCAATTCATCAACAATCTACTGACTATTCAATCATTTAGAGGGGTTAAGCTGATTGGCAGTTCTTCGTCACTTCACACACAAGGTACACGATGACTCAAAGCCGCTATGACTCTTTCTTCAAAAGACCATTTCAGATTTGCCTACATTGTAAAACACATATCTGATAAGCATTGAATACTGTTACTGTCTGTACTTGAAAGGAGACCAAGATTCTCTGAGTTTGTTTCGGCGTTTCTTCTCGGAGGTCGTCAGCTAGGAAATGTCGACGCCATTTAGTAATAATTAAATATTGACTTAAAAAAATAAGATTTATTTACAGAAATAAATGAAATTTCTCATTTATCACCAGTTCAGGGCCTCAAACACTGGCAGGTCACAACTTAAGAAAAAAAAAAGACAAATCCAAATCTAGTGTTCTTGGGCGCCGGGGGCCCTATGCGATTTGCTGTATCGAGGCTTATTTAATCGACCAGAATACATCGACGACGGTCGCAGATATACTAAATTATAAATAATATTATATTATAAATTATAATTATACTATATTTATAACTGTATATACAGAGAAGGAAGATCCAAATAATAGATTGGTGGTAAGCCTAAGCCTCTCATATTATGATAGACTTATGATATACTTTTGATAGACTTATGATAAACTTATGACAGACTTATGATAGACTTATTATAGACTTATGATAGACTTATGATAGACTTATGATAGACTTATGATAGACTTATGATAGACTTATGATAGACTTATTATAGACTTATGATAGACTTATGATAGACTTATGATAGTCCTATGATAGACTTATGATAGACTTATGATAGACTTATGATAGACTTATGATAGACTTATGATAGACTTATGATAGACTTATGATAGACTTATGATAGACTTATGATAGACTTATGATAGACTTATGATAGACTTATGATAGACTTATGATAGACTTATGATAGACTTATGATAGACTTATGATAGACTTATGATAGACTTATGATAGACTTATGATAGACTTATGATAGACTTATGATAGACTTATGATAGACTTATGATAGACTTATGATAGACTTATGATAGACTTATGATAGACTTATGATAGATTTATGATAGACTTATGATAGATTTATGATAAACTTATGACAGACTTATTCAGCATATAGCGAAAGGCTCCCGGCGCCCAAGAACACTAGATTTTACCTTGACAGTCTTATAACGGTATTGATGTACTCATAATTACCACATACCTCTCTGTCTATAAATACAAAATGTTTAACCTTACACTAATTGTTTTTATTCAAGTAATTATCCGTAAAAGGGAAAATATATGGGAACTATAAAATAGCCATAAAGATCAGCCACCAAAGTGGTTTTTGCGTTGTTATGACCAGCTTAAACGTACCCTTTAATGATATTGAGTGCACGTGAAGACCTTCTAGCATTTTTATAAAATACTGTTTTCATAATTTCGTACCGATATGGCTATTTCCTTGGCTAAGTATAGTCAATTAAAAAAATAGACTAACTACCGCTAGAAACTATAAAAAGTAAAAAGTATTGACAGCACAATTGGGATAGTGTATTAGCAATCAGGGTCTGATAAGTTGCAATGTGATAATCAAATCGACGAACGAAAAAAACGAGTTTTCTCTCTCAAATTTCTTCGCGATGTGTGCTATCCTAGCATTAGAGAAGAAAAAACTTAGTAGCCGCTGTACAACGTAGTAGTGGCGCGTGTGTCATAATTTCCCAATCGAATATGAACCTTATTGTTTAGTATTAAAGTTGAAAATCAATCAGAGAAATTTGACAGATTGCTACCCACGGTAGATTGATGTGCTGGCCTCGGTATATGAGAGCCAGACCCCGTATGGGTGTATTAAGTACTAGAATTAACATATAACATAACATCACGCCTATATTCCCCGAAGGGTTAGGCAGAGGCGTACCAAACCCTTCGCCGGTATGTTTAGGTCCCAGGTGGCGAGCCAATTGCCATTAAACGGGTAAGTACAAATCCAAACTCCTAACCACTATGCCCTACCTCTCTTGAATTTGGATTCGTGAAATTCGCCACGACCATGGCAGGCAGCATTCGCTGGACCCCTTCAAGCAACGAGACGTCGCTCGCTGGTATAAAAGCCTAGGATCATATCACAAAGAATTAGTCTATTCCACAGCTTCGTTTGCGATAACTAGAGCAATGAGATAAAAGAAATCATGATTTTTAAAGGCTCTGCTGACGTTGCTGAGTTTTTGCATTGCCCATTATTATTCTGCCACTAAGCAATAATAATGCTAAAATTATTGTGTTCCGTTTTAAAGAGCAATGTAATCAGTGAATTCACTTGGTATGAGACTTAATAATGAGGTCTTAAGATGACAAAGCACTAGTAAGTGATACTACTGAAGTTGCTGGCTTCTATTATTTAACTGTGGCTATTGCTTAACGTTGTCGTCTTATTACCAACTAGGAGGATGCCTCCTGCGGTATCACCCGTCTTTTTTCCTTTTTGCTTGGCTCGTATTGGTCATAACTTGACATTATTATAGCCTTTCTCGATAAACGGATTATCTAACACAACATCATTTTTGAATTCGGAACAGTAGTTTTTGAGATTAGCGCGCTCAACCGAAGAAACAAACACTTAAGCTTTATAGATATTACTAGCTTTCCGCCCGCGGCTTCGCCCGCGTCGAGTTCGGTTATATCGCGTTTCCAAGAGAACTCTTCAAAAGTCCGAGATAAAAACTATCCTATGTTCTTTCTCAAGGTCAACTCTATCTCTGTATCAAATTTCATTAAAATCAGTTCAGTGATTTAGGCGTGAAAGCGTAACAGACAGACAGAGTTACTTTCGCATTTATAATATTAAATAATTAAATAATATTAGTAGGGATAATATGTATAGATAACATAAAATGACATTTAAATATCGAACATACCTACATTGTAAATCTTAATAAATAATATTTAAATGGTAACATCGTAGCATTCCATATTCAAAAGAGATCATGATCTACAATCTGTGCTCACTCCGCAATCATGAGTCAGAGTAAACTCTCGGAATTACAATCGACGTACTCAAGCAAAAGAGCACATAAATCGTGTAGTCGTAAAAAATAACAATTTTCAATAATGGCCAGCTAAAATGACGCTGTCGCCTTCACACCGAGAAGTATTTGTTCTGAAGGAAATATAGGCAATAATGTTTATTTTTAAACGGCCAACACTGATGAGGTTTACCAGTAGGTACTCTGTAGTGTTGCCAGGTGTGTTGTTCGTTTTAGGACAATCCCATTTCGTACGACCGACAGCGTACATTGCTGACTCAGTCAAATTATGATTTTTTTATGTTTCTTTTATTTATGTAAGTATGCTTATCTAATTGTAAGTCGATGTAGCTGATTTTCACTGGACATTGCAAATTGATACTAGGTATAATAATTTCTATTATGAACGTTATCTCCAATGGAGAAATAGTCAGACCAAAAAGGTACTAGAAAATGTTTTAGTAGCATCTAGGAGTTTGGATGTGTGCCCCGTTAAAGGGTTTGGTTTGCTAAACTTATCGCGTGGCTGTAAAATCAGTCTTTACACCCATAGCCACCCGGTATAACAAGCATATTCTCATCAACGGGGCATAAATCCAAAGTCCAAGATCCTAACAAACATTTTCCAGTGCCTCTGCCCAACCTAGGAATCGAACTCGAGACCATCAGCCGCATTAGCCAGTAGACCAAAAAGACCAGAGGTAGTATTCGATTATGATGATATAACATGGAACCTTACTTTCAGAAGTAATTATCCTCGTCTAACGACTTTTGTGACTTTTGAACGCAAGCCAAATCGATAGTTGTCTGTGTTTTATTGTTTACAAGCAAACGTAAACTAAAACCTATATTGATCATTTAATAACATCTGCAGTTTGCGATTTACATAACATTAAAAAAATTACTGAAAATGCCTCGTTAGTCTAGAGGTTCTAAGCGCGAGTGCTACTTTAGAGGTCCTGGGTTCGATGGGAAATAGGCTAGCCCTCCTATTTATTACATGGGACCCAAAATATACCGGCTAACTATGGATGTACGGTCGACAAAAGAGTTAAGTGTACAGGCAGCTAATTAAACATATGTGTTTTTTTAAAGATTGTGTAATAATGTATAACGCAATATGTGTCAAAATGCAGGTATTATAAGCTGCTACACATCAAACCCTTGGACGAGTAATTATTTAAATCACAATCTGTGTAAAGATGCAGATTTCGATAGCTACCTGTATACCAATCTCCTTTGTTGACTGTATATTGGTACTGCTCTGCCTAATCCTTCGGAGAATACAGGCGTGATGTGTTTCAGAAAACGAATATTGACGTCATGCCCAATAAAGTGGGTCTCGGTAACTATTGTTCTAAAAAGACATTTCTAGAATAATCATAAAAAAAATATGTGAAATTTCTTCATCAATAGAATTATAAATATGTATAACGGACACTTTTCACTTCCAACTTTCTTATTTATATGATCCAAGTTATTCGAAGTTATCCGAATAAATTTTCACGAGAATCCATGTCTTTCACGAACCTTTCCGGGAATATCCTATGAAACCAATACGCTTGGTCACACAGGTACAAAGAGATTGAAGTGCCTATTACGTATGGGCAGTTTCCTTCGCCGAAATGGCGAAATAAATGTGCCAGTAACAATCAATACTTTTATTATGTTTTTATGTTCAACGGTAAAGTACAATGACCAATTATCGACCAACCAATTTGCTACCCTGGATAGGAATTTCAATGTATGAAAAATAGTTTTGAGTAGGAAATATATTTTTGTAAATACTTAAATTATATATAGAAATTTGATCCCTCGGCCTATGACGAGATCATTGACACTGCCACCACGGCACCAAAGAAGTTAATAACCTCACTGTATATGGGATTATTTTCCCTAACCAACCTTATTGGTGAGGTTCTTCAAAAAGGTCAGGTGCGTAATATATTTACAACTGGCGTACGTGTATAACAAGAATGATGTATGAATGTAGTCGAAACAAAAGAAGTATGCAAGAATCGTAGTAGAGTGGCGTTCTTTAGTTTCTACCTACTCCTAATAAGAACAAGGCGTGTATGTACATATACTATATTATGTATATGGGTAATACCTCCCTAAATTTAATAATTATGTAAATAATAATATTATGTTTGTTGAATAATTTATAAAAATGTTTTTATTTTTAGTTTCCAATTTGTAAATACTTACATAGGTCTAGGACTGCCTCATTAGTCTAGTGATCCTAAGCGCGACTGCTACGTTAGAGGTCCTGGGTTCAATCCCCAGGTCGAGCAAAGTGTTATTGGGTTTTTCTATGAAATTCTCAGTAGGAGCTCGGAGTCTGGATTTGTGCCCGGTTAATGGAAATAGGCTCGCCCCCTATGACATGCTGGGATCTAAACATACCGCGAAATAGAAAATTAAATGAAAAATTGCGAAATGTGGGTGTACATTTGTAGACCTCTGCCTAACTCTTCGGGGAATACAGGCGTGACGGTATGTTATATAGGTTTAATAATTTTATATGTACCTTTGACATAAAATTTTGAGTTCTTAACTGTCGCATTATCGTAACCTCTGTAATGATAGTTTAAGCTGTTACAATAAATAAATAAAAAATGTTTCCCTAACTTTTTTCCCGTTGACTTGAGTCATACAAACGTCTCTTTAACACTCGATCCATAAACATGAAGTGCTCGTTAAAACTGCTTTCAAATTTGATTGGATCTTTTTCGGAAGTTATTGATTATTTGTATCAATTAGCAGGTGTCTTATTGCTACAATTGGTTAGTGGACTGATAATATTTTATCATCTCATGAAAGTGAATAAGAGCAGAAAATAAATCAGTTATAAGCACTTTAATTTTATGGTACACAGAGAGCGTACTATAAAAAAAATAATTGTACCACTAAGGTGGCAAACAAGCATACGGCCCACCTGATGGTAAGCGGTTACCGCAGCCTACAGACGGTAACACCAGGGGTATCACATACATGTTGCCTTCCCTGTAAAACGTAAGGGGAATAGAATGACTTATGTTCCTTTGCGCCATACAAATTACCATAAATACCTTCTAGCTTTCGTTTTGTGGGAAAGGGACGGATGATTATGATATTGCTGAACTGAATGATTGAAAGTGGAGTTTGAAATTGGAGAGGTTGGTGGCTGTGTAATAACATATTATACAATAAGGTTAAACTACGCTAGGTGCGGTCAGTCTGTAGATAGGTGACCGTTCTTAACACATTGAAACCCTCCCTGCCTCAGAGATCATGTAAAGCCATCGATCTGGGTTGTCATAAAAACACCTATGACAATCATTAGTGGTAGTCCGAAACCAGAAAGCCTGACAGCCACACTGGTCGCGGTATTACCCTGAAATTGGTTTGTGGAGGTCTGATGATAGTCGCTTCGTGTAAAATACTGATATTCAGCCGCATCTGGTTAGACTGGGAGCCGACCCCAACGTAGTTGGTGGATGAAGAAGGATTCATCAACGTAGAGCCTAGATTACTGGGGCTACAAACTGAAATTTTGACAGAACTTGATGTCTTATAAGTTGTACACATCCACTAAGGAGAGATATTAGGAAATTTCACCCCTAAGGGGGTTAAATGAACAAACTCGTACGAAACCGGGGCGGGCCACTTTACATTAATTATTATAAATGCCAAAGTGAATCTGCCTGTCTGTTACGCTTTCACGCCTAAACTGATAGACCAATACTGATGAAACAACTCGTAAGTCACTTAGAAAAGTAAGGTTTATTAAGAGATAAGCCAAGATCTCATGTAAGTGGCCAATCCAATTTATAATCCATCATTGTACAATACAAAACGATATTTTAAAAGAGTAACCATGGAGTTTCTTGCCGGTTCTTCTCCATAGGAAACGACTAATTTAGAACCGTGCACCTAGACTCGACATTTCATAAGGGCCTGTATATGGTTTATATGAAAATAAACTATTTTGATTTTGATTTTTGAGATATATAGCAGAAAAAAAAAACAGTGGACTCACGTAGAATTAAGTTAGAATTAAGAACTATGTCCCATAGGAGCAATCAACTCCCCAAATGTAATTAATTATGCATGCAAATAAATCAATTATTGTATAAAAAGGCGCGGACCTCCAAGTCCGCGGAAAATCTCGATAATAAAAAAAAATATCATAAATGCGAGTGTGTCTATTTGTCTATCTGTTACCTTTTCCGCTTAAACCTAAACTGATTTTGATTTAGATAGTTTGAGTTGTGGAGAAGGATATAGAATAGCTTTTATTCCCGAAATCATCTCTAAAGGGCGTAAAATGGGAGTCGAAATTTGTAACGGAAATCAATAAAAAAGGATCAAAAGACTAACTTTTTGTTAGAAATAAAAATCAGTCATTTTCTATGTTAAGATTTTAAAGTTATTAGCAAAGGAAAAATTCGACCGTGAATATGAAGGCAAAATTCGTCATGGCGGGTGGGACTCGCGGTGGCATAGCGGTCATAGCGTCTGGTGTACCTAACCAGAAGACGCAGGTTTGAATCCTGCCCGCGGTTGAATTTTTCATTCGGTAATAACAATAAAAAGCAGGTTGGATTAAAAATAAGCTGGGAATTACTAATTTCACGCGGACGAAGTCGCCGGCTAACTTTCATCTTCAAGATATTTGACAACGTTTGTTCTCCAGACACGTAGACATAATACAAGAAATGATACAAAAATAACTATCAAAATACAAAGACCGAGTCCAAGAGGAACTAAGCCGCTACAAACCTTGAGTTTATTTATACACGGGAGACGTTTCTGAATCCGCCTGCATAAAGTAAAATACATCAAAACACGGACAGACAGAAATACAAAACAGTGGCAGACAGACGGACGGGCAGACGGCCCGTATTTATAGATGCGATAGCTTTTACTTACGGATTTGCTTATGAAAACCGTCTTTTTACGGCGAAAGCGTAATTAATTTTAAATTATTTATTTGTAGAATTTGTCGTAAATTATGGTAACCGGGCTTACTGACTACTGACCGTGACAAGCGCAGTATGGTTGATCAGCTTAGTACTTAGCAGAAAAATACGCGATTTTCTGACGTACACATCCTTATCCCACAGGTAGTCTTATTACAAATATAATAATATATAATATAATATAATATTTCGATATATTGGATATAAGGAGATAGATTGCATCTTAAAGGAGAACGGGCATACCTTTATTCTCAAACAATTAATCCTGAATTACACACCAACATTCGCAAAGCAAGTTGGATATATACAAACGCCTGACATCAACCGTCGAGCCATGGCCGGCCATGGTCGGAGGAACTTCCCTCTGAATTATAGAGGGCCAACACACCTCGCTTATCCCTAATCCTGGCTGAATAGGCTTAATAAAAGGTTTCTGGTTTGTGTTAGTACTAATGTACAGACGCCAGCAGGTTAAGCTATCCAAAACTGTCATATTTTCCCAATTGAATATGAACCTTATAATTTTGTATTAAAGTTAAAACTCGATCAAATAAATTTGTCAGATTGTGGTAGCTTGATGTGCTGGCTTCTGTACACAGATCACAAACCTTTTGTTTATGTAGAATACCTTACACGCGACTGCTAAATTAGTTCTAGACTCGATTCCCAGGCATAGCAAAGTATTATTGGGTTTTTTTAAGAATTTCTCAGAGCTCATAGTTACGATTTGTGTCGGAAATAATAATAAATAATATTCCCCATCTTGAAGACTAAAGGTGCGTATAGACTAGAGCATTACATTGTAATGTAACGTTTTTAAGAATGTTACAATACAGGCAAATGCTCAGTTTTCTAAAAACATTTCTATGTAATGTAACTTTTTTGCGAATGTTCGACGCTATGTTCGAGGTAATGCTCACGGGGCGTCGGCGAGTGAGCATATACCTGTAACATTTCTTAAAAAAATATCAAGTACTCCCACCGTCTCCTATACTCGTGCGTTTGCTTATATAAATGTTACACCAAAACGCTCGTTGTTTCTTAAAATCAAGTTGTAACAAAACATCGAGTGTCATGTTCGGAATGTGGTTCCAGTAAATTTAAAAACAAGTAAATGCTCTAGTGTATACCATTATACGTATTTATGGAATCGCTATTAGAAAGTCTCAATGCAAGTATTCAATACTTTTGACGTTCTATGAGCTCCCGAGTCAAAGAAACAAACATTTAAACAAAAACAAAAAGTCCTGTCAAAGAACTGAAGAAATAATTAGAAAAGTTGGCTAGGTTATCAGGTGCTGATAGATTTACGTTGCAGGTCGAACTGAAGACCGGTAGGAATGGGAATGAGGAAGTAATTAAGTTTCGCTTGTTAAACTACCTGGTTAGAAAAGTGGTCGATATTTGAGTGAACAGGAATATGTATCTAGAAGGGGTGTGGTAAGTTATAATAATAATAGTCACCAGTAGCTTGGACCCTGCTCCCGATATCGGTGGCCTGCCTATTTTTGTTATATTTTTAAATGGTTTCATGTGAGTGTTTTTCAGAAAGATATTTAAAAATTTAAGCAGCTAAACCTTACAGATCGATTGATCAGCGTAGTTATAATTTATAATCATAAAATACTATCTTTTTTAAAATTTGTACATGAAGTGCATATTTAAAGAGAGGTATGCCATAATCTCACTATGGCCTACCTCTCTTTCCACTAAATTGGAGCTGCCCAACTGGGTAAGTACCTCCGCCTTGAAGTTGAAAGAAGAAGAAAAAGAGAAAATTGAAGTGAAATAACACTGCTTTGAGCTATGTTGTATTCCTTATGGTGAGCAAGGTTGCCAGTGCTCCGCCAGGAAACATTATTGGCAGTGGGGGGACTTTGACCCTTATAATGCCAACCTAACTATTCCGCTTTCGTTTTACAGGGTAGTCCAAGTGACACCCCTGGTGTTACAAGCGTCTATAGGCTACGGTAACCGCTTACCATCAGGTAGGCCGTATGCTTGTTTGACTTTTATGTCATATTCGTTTCGACAAATGGCATCGCGTTTCAAATATTTGAAATTCCTTCGTCAATTTAGCACTTTATAAAAATTAAAGTTTTAGTTTATTAAATAAATGTTAATAAAAAATATTGATGAAGGCACAACTCTGAAGTAATAAAGATTCTAAAAAAATTAGATACTTATTTGAATCACATGCATATTCCCTATTATGGGTTGATGATGATATTAAAGAAGCTGTTCTTTTTCTAGCAATCGTGTAATACAACAAACATGCAAAAACGAACGCGCAAAATAAAGTGCAGTCATGAATGCAGACGCTCTAAACATTTTAGTGAATATCTGTCGTACTGGAGAGACATGATTGAGTTATGCATGTTACATTTAGAAGTGTCGCTCGATCGTTCGGTGATTAATGTTCGAAACAGTACATCATTCTTTTTATTTGCAGTGAAAATAAATGGTGTTAAGTGCACGCCGAATATGACGTGTTTCGGATAAAAATAGAAACTCTTAAAAGTTTTCGAACGGCTATTCTTTAGCACGATTGGCGAAGTGGCTGAACTAGGCTTGTGCCCATGAATTGATCTTTCGATTCCCACGCAGAATAGATGTTTCTAGGCCATAGACGTTCCTTCCGGTTAAATACATTGGACGATATAGCCAAGTACAAGAAGTGGTTTCGGTAGCTTAGTTGGCTAAAGCGTCTGGTGATTTTAATCCGAAGGACGCAGATTCGAAGTTCGAAACTTCAGGCAAGTTTGATCGAATTTTTCTTTCGCACAATTTTATATCTTTGATAAACTGCTTGTCAGTCGTATGACGGCAACTAATAATTCTTGCAAGTATGTAAACCGGGACCGCATGTAATTTACTTGCTCACAAAATTAAAAAATAAAACTCTAATGTCTGGATCAATCGAATCGGATCAACAATACTCTGTAAACAGGACGCTCACACACTCACACATTATATCTATGTGTATGTGTGTAGGATGTGTTGAAATCCTCTAAACACCACGCGTTTGTTTTAATCCAATACTTGGAAAACGTTGCAAAGATTGAGAATCTATGTTTGTTTGGGTTAATCCTGTGATCAGCCACGACGGTCACAATAAATAGCCATGTTCCATTAGTGTTCCTTATACACTATAACTAATAGAAGCCATAGGTGATAGCCTAGTTCGAACCCAAGGCACGCACCTCTGACTTTTCGAAATCATGTGCGCATTAATAATTAATTATCACTCGCTTAAACCTTAGAGATTTTCTCGACGGCATGTGAAGTCTGCCAACCCGCATTAGGCCAACGTGGTGGACTATACCCTAAGCTCTCTTATTCTGTGAGAGGAGACCCGTGCCCAGCAGTGGGACTGTATATGGGTTGTTGATGATGATCTAATACATCAGTCATCCATTACGCCTGTATTCCCCGAAGGTTTAGGCAGAAGTTCAATATTCACCCAAAGTCACTCATAGTCAAAATGAGTCCCATGTAATTGGTGGCGAGCTTATCGTCATTGAACAAGCACAAATTCTAACTCTGAGCTGCTACTGAGAATTTCATAGAAAATCCCTGCTCGACCTGCGCATAGGCTAATGAGGAAGTTGTTTTTTGTTTTGGTTATATATTTTATTAATTTATTTAATTCTTTAGGTACAAATATATTACAAAGGCGGACTTAATGCCTAAGGCATTTTCTACCAGTCGACCTTAGGGTGATGCAGAGATAGAAATAGGTAGGTGCACTAACACATTTGTCTAAAAAATGTTACCTAATTTCATATTTAACGTGATTGTTTAGATTTTAATAATGGTTTTATTTAATTGTCGTCTCAACCCTGTATAGACCACTAGCTTTTGTCCGCGGTTTTACCTGCATTCCAAAGTACTTTTAAGTCAAAATTTAGTCTATTTCCTTATCCAATGTCTAATCTATCTCTGTAACAAATTTCTTCAAAACCGGTGCAGCAGTCTAGGCGTGAAAGGGTAACAGACAGACAGACAGAATTCGCATTTACATGAGTAAAAATAGTAAGGATATGTAGAGATTATTAAATCTGACGATTTGCACCCTTTAGGTACAGCTGTCTAAGGTCAAGGGCATCGCCGCTTCTTTGATGATGTCAGTCGCATGTTGTATAGGAGTATGAATTGCCTGACTGGTTGCTTTAGTAGGGACGTAGGGATAAGTAGGGATTTTTACCCACACAAACTATGTAGGTATAATATTTGTACATGTTCTGATTATTCAACAGATCTCCATAATACAGGTTTAGGCATAGTCCCCTTAAGGAATTTCAACACCCCAAATCCTGCCGAATTTTCTTTTTATACTTTACTCCCCAAGGAGACCCCTTTGTGGAGAGGTGACGTGTGTTGCCCCTCCAACCAAAGGGAAGATCCTCCGACCAGGCGGGTGTTTTGCCTGGCGGGCCATAACCCGACGGTTTTTTTTTTTTTTTATGACGGACATAGTTTTTAACTCGAGGGAGCTTTAAAAACTTAACCGGACTAGGTGGCGAGGCACCAAATGCCTCCAGCCAGGGGAAGTAACCCGACGGTTGATGTCGGGCGGTTATATTATATGTATATGCAACTAGTTTTGCAAATGTTGCTTGCGCGATTCAGGATTTCGTAGTTCCATGTAGCGCGGTAGATGTCGCTACACCTTATATCTAAAACCCTATGTATGCTTTTCGTATACCCGTGATTTCTTAGAGACAGATTCCTTACTGAAATGATTTCATTGAAACCATTTTTCTCGTGTTTATTCAAAGCGCATGTTACTCGTATGAGACTCAGAGAGAGAAATATCAATAGGCTATTCACTGCTATATTTTCCTGCCTGGTAAATATTTTTAGCACATTCAATGAACTATAATTAAGCTATTATAGAAGTAGAGAAATCAGATTTTTTTTATTGTTGCAAAAAATTATTTAGTTTTATTCTTTTGGGCTCTACCGCAGTAACCCTACTGCAGAAAAAGATAAATTTTCTTCAAATTTTTTTTCTTCTTCTTTTTTTCTTCTTCTTTTCAACTTCTTAGTGCAGTTGACGAGTAAATTTTGCACGGTAGCGGGTTCGATTACCGCGCGAAACAAATATTAGTATGACGTACAATTAGTTCCGTGTTTGTGTATTTGTGTTAGTGTGATTTACGTTTGTAAACACGCTAACGATAACGGAGAAATCCAGTATGAGGCAACGAGTTAAAAGAATATAAATTATAATTCTTATACATTTAGTAAACAGCTTTATTGGTCTAGTGGCCGCAACTGCTACGCTAGAGGTCCTGAGTTCGATTCGCGGGTTGAGCAATGTTGTTGGGTTTTTCTGTGAAATTCTGTAGCAGCTTGGAGTTTGAATTAGTACCCGGTTAATGACAATAAGCCGCATAATTAATGATTATGACTAATGGACTGCCAAGTCAAAGGTCTCGAGTTCGAATCCAAGAGACGCATCTCAGACTTTTCGAAATAATGTGCGTATTAATAATGTAATATTACTCACTTCAATGGTGAAGGAAAAGCCCATCACACTGGTCTAATGCAGATTGGTAGACTACACAGCGTCAAGAAAATTTCCAAGACATGCAGGTTTCCTTACGATGTTTCCCTTAACCGTTTAAGTGAGTGGTTATTAATTATTAACACGAGCATGATTTCAAAACATTTAGGGGTTGACGAAGGTAGACCTTGAAATAAAAGATAAAAGAATTGAAAGTTAGAGCTACTGGTTATTTGATAGAGCTACTGGTAATACAACAAGGCTATCAGTTAACAAAAGCGAGTATTAATCAGAATTGAAACTGCACTGAAATTGGTTTATCAGTTCGGGTATATGACACAGGACAGACAAATCACTTTTATAAGAACACTTGAAAAAAAAACGACTAAAAATACGTCTAAAATGACGTAAACAAATGACTCAATTTGGTCCCAGATTAAATAAAAATAAGTTCAAAACAAGATTGACATTTCAGGTCAAAAATAATAAACATAGATTTTAGTTGAAACGCTTTACAAATATAATAGCCATTGTTTTGAGTTAATTCTCACGATATTTGAGCTAAACGGGTCTCGAACGTGCTACGAGTTGGAATACTCTGCAAATAAATAACATTTAATACGGTTTCATTCGGTCTGTAATAATGTTGGTATTGTAGTAACCGAGTGTTGATATTTTGTTTCATTTATTTGTATTGTAGCAAATTTCATGACTGGAGTTTTGAGGTGGTATTACTCTGGAGTTTTTTTAGGTTGACATCACAATATTGATTTCTGACATTTACGAGAATATTCACCATATTTCCTAATATTCTGTCGCTAAGGAACAATGTTGAAGAAGTGACAGCCTAGTGATATGACCATTGGACTGCTAAGTCAAAGGTCTCAGGTTCTAATCCAAGGCACGTACCTCTGACTTTTCGAATTCATGTGTGTATTAATAATTAATTATCACACACTTAAATGCGTGGGACGGCCTCCAACGAGATGGACAGACGACCTGGTAAAGGTCGCTGGAAGTCGTTGGATGCAGGCTGCTTATAACCGGTCCTTGTGGAAGTCTATGGGTGAGGCTAAGGTTCAGCAGTGGACCTCCTGTGGCTGATATAATGATGATGATGACACACTTAAATGTTGAAGGAAAACGTCGCGAGGTAACCTGTATGCCTTAGAGATTTTTCTCGACGGTGTATGAACTCTGCCAACCAGCACTAGGCCAGCGTGTACTATAGCCTAATCCCTCTCATTCCCAGAGGAGACACGTCCCAGCAGTGGGACATTAGGGTTGATGATGAAAGAACAATGAATAAAAAAAGGCAAACGGAGAGTGGAACGCTCCCAGCCAGATGGGCCGACGATGTAAAGAGGGCTGGGTCAGACTGGATGCGGAAGGCGGAGAAGCGAGTGTTGTGGCGCGGTTTGGGAGAGGCACTGGAGCACTGGACTGGCATAGGCTATGACGAAAAGCGATAGATAGGACATCACAAAATAGTACTCATATTTTATATTCACTAATCCAGTCTACCCGTGACCATGGACGCTGTAAAGGGTCCGAAACGTCGGGATTAATAATATCAATATAACGCGATAAAATCCGTAAAAAGTAGTTTTATTTCAATAAGTATTCACTAATATTTGCGTAAGTAGCAAAGTTTATTTTTTCTCAAAATTTACAACTTCGAGAGTTTATCCCTCAATATTACGTAACGTGGGGTTATATCCCCTCGTAATACGATGACAGGAAGCCCCATGGATTACCAATTTGTCATGACATACTTACTTCATGTTAGCTGACTATGAGGGGTGATTTTTACACCGTTTTTATGGGGTAATTCATATCAAGTATCAAAAGAGTTTTTGTACAGACGCCAAGCAGGTCAACCTATCCAAAACTGTCAAATTTCTGCAGTTGAAAATGAACCTTATCTTGTTGTGTTAAATTTGAAAATCTATCAAATAAATTTGACAGATTGTGGTAGCTTGATGTGCTGGCCTCTGTACTATTCTTCTCTAGGGATTTTTTTTTATTATTTTATTTTAATTATTTTAAATTGCCTAATTAGTATAGTGGTCGGAAGCGCAACAACTGAACTAAGATAAAAAACCTATGGATACAATTCGAACCTCAGTTCGAACTGAATTTTATTAGGTTAAGAGCAATAAGGTTGGCCTATTTTTATGGATTTAAAAAACATTGATTAATCTTTGGGGATAGCGGTGTTGTGAAATGTTATGTTGTGTTTCTATGTGCACGGAAATAAGTGAAGGTGCGCAAAGATTTGCAGGTAGTAACTTGTCACTACTTGAACGTAGGTACCTACTGTAAAGCGTATAAGGTATAAACTTATCTACAAGACAAGTACTAGTTATTTTTTAATATATTTGGCATCCTAAACATTTTTAAAGATAAAAATAAACGCATGCTATTCTATGCATTTTTAGATATAAATTTTAGTGAAAGAAAAATTTACTGTAAAATAAATAATAAATATTTTTGGTCAATAGGAACCGAACCCACGACCTCGTGACCATCAGTCCGATATGCGAACCACTAGATCACATAAATCGTCAATAATATATTAGTAGGGTAATATATTATGTCTCTGATTGATGTTGCTGAAGTCATCAATAAGACGTAGATAGTAGAAGAGAAATTAGGCAGTGGTCGCGCTAGCTTAGTGGCTGAAGTGACGGTAGACAACCGGAAGTACGCAGGGTCTGATCCAGCCTGAGATCGATTTTTTTTCGCTACAATTTTTATCTTTTAAGAATGTCTTTTAAAATTTTTAAAATATCTACTAAGACTTTTCAAAAGGATAATATGTCTGAAATCTGTTGACAGTTGGGAATGTTTCTTCCCATTGTCATTTAAAGTTCATATAGATAGATATACAAAACTATCGCTTCATCCTTAAATAATGTTATTCTAATATTAAATAGGTTTTTTAGTTGCTTGATTTAAAAACAATTAAATCATAACTTCAAAATGAAATATAGGCAGCAAACATAATCGGAATTTAAACGAAAAGTATAAAATTTTAAAAACAGAATGAAATAATATTATATATATCTTCTACCCGTCTACTAAATTTCCAAGCAAAAGTTTATTAGTATTTAATAGCTACAAACTTTAAATTTGTAGTAACTTTTATTATTAGTGATGTAAATTTACAATCATAAAAGGTACAAGATTCTTAATATTTTAATTGGATTAATAAGGCTTGTTTCAGTTGTTAACTTATTCAATTACGGAAAATAAAATAATTATAGGGACTTCTTTTCAAAAGTCACTAAAGTTAAATTTTATTAAAAGGTAAATTTTATTAGATTCGTTATAATTTTAAGATGAATTATTTTTTATACATATTTTTTTAAAAATAGCACAGACAAAACTTACCCCATATCCGGGTTTCTCACTATGCAGCCTAATATCAGACTAAATCTAACACAACATTCTCCCAAGACTCACAACGGGAAATAGTCCACAAAAATAAAAACATTCACCGTTTATAAAGACATATTTGAAATTCAATGCGGTCGTGAAAAATAGGATTGAATATAAAACCAAAATCTAAAACATGTATTATGAATTATGCACTCCACCTAGCAAGTGGAAGGTTGCATTTATATTACGTAAAAAAAAAACTATGATTTTATAACCTGGACCAGCTTAGTCGGCAATATTAGATTTAACATTATTTTATCAATAATAATTTTATGAAAGATTTAAAAATTAAATCACAAAACTCTCCAATTAATTAAAAAGACACTGCACATTAACTATAAATAAAAACAATAAATATTATTAAGCATAATTAAATTTAGTTCGTTAAGGCGAGGCCACACTGTAATTGGTACCAATTGTTATCTAGTGAGCTTTCGGTGCTCATGTCGTACGCGCTGCAAGGCGACTGCAACGGTCATGCGTGTGCAGCGGAAAGCTAGCGCATCGCTATCAAATAAACAAAAACTGCAAACTCAGGCTTGGCGCGAGCTTCGAACGAAATGTTAATTTTATTAGCAATTTCATTAAGGTAATAATCCATTGGATGCGGTTTCGGTATCGATTCGGGTGCGGATATGTTCTTATTAATTTTATGATGCTGTTATGGTTTAATGATCTGTTTATTTTTGGTGTTTATTTTTTTGATTGAACTTCCAGTGTTGGCCATTTTTGTAATTAATGTTTATTTAACGCTGATGTTTTGTAACTTTTTGGATACAAACAGGTTGGTTATGTTGTTTAAGGTTGGTTTAAGTTTTACTTACGTGTGTGTGTACGACTTTATAGAAAAACCATGGTCTTTATTGATACAATTAAAATTAAGTATATTATTGTTATTTTTAATTTTTTACGGAATATCATATTACTAAAACATTGCATCCTATTTCCTAAAATTCCGATGACCACTTAAATTAAGTACGCCTTTCGAACCTCCGTAAATAGACCAAATCAAAGGACACAAAAAAAAACATTTAGCTATTAATTACGCTCGCATAAATAACATTTGAGCGGCTACAGCCCTAACTACTTAGCGTTATCAGTTTTCCAATCGTCCTCTTTATGTGCCATTTAATTAATCGAACTCTACAGAAGAAAAAAATGTGGTGCGTGCGCGCAGAATGCAAGGAGCGCGTTCAGTTTTAAATATAACCGTCCGGTGACAATGGACAGTCCGTCACTCGATCTAAATCAAGGATACTGAATACACGTGTCGTGTTGTGGCGGTATATGCAAATGTGTCGCGCTAATCGCTCATACAAATTGGCTTTTAAAAGCTCCTGTTTGTATGAGATATCTTTATGAAACTTGTGAAATGGAATTTCTTATGACACAATTTTATGTGTAACTAGGAATTAAAGGCATAAATAAGATTAGAATTTCATTAGGAAAATTAGAAATCTTTTAATTTTAATAATATAAAAAAATACTTTAATTATTATTAAAGTACCTACACATATTTTATACTATTAAGGCGGCAAACGACCATACGGTCCACTTCATTATATATGGTAACCGCAGCTCTTTGATACTTGCAACACCAAGGGGGCTAACATGCATAATTATCTCGTCTTCATACATCGTTTTGGCAATTAGTTTCCCCAAATAATTTATTTTGCTTTATGTTAGCTCTTTGATATTTGATAATATTTTGTATGTTAGTTCTTTACCAATGGTATTATTGCGTAAATAAAGAGCCATATTAAAGCTGAACCTTTCGTTTCTTGTTTTTAACTATACAATGTTGTAAGTTTTTTTTTGTTTAAAAGTCATATTAATTTTAACTTACCATCACGCCTGTATTCCCCGAAGGGTTGGGGAGGGGTGTACTAAAGAAGGTACACATCTAATTAATAATTGCTAACAATTAATTATGCGAGTATATTAACCATGTAATTAATTGACCTACTGAATACTCGTCTTATATTGCTAGTAAGATTTGTAAAATTATAACATTAACTTTAATGTATTAAATATCTAGGTATATTATATTAATGTTCATAATATGAAAATAAAGTTATTTAAACCTAATTGTTAATTCTTTGAAACGAAGACCGACTATGCCGATGCGCAAACGCAATTTCGCTCAGCTAATGAATGCCACTTATGGGATGTGCCTTGTGGATTCAATTTTTCTACTTAGAACTAAAATGATTAATGTATTTTTTTTAAACCCTAATAACGTAAAACTCTTTTGATTCTAAAATTGATGGAAAGTTTTAACTTCTATGAATTAAAAAGAATAATATAAAGAAATCATTTAATAAATGTAAGGCAGTGTACAGAAAGTCACATTATTCACTCTTTTTAATTTTAATTTCCAAGTGATCAATTAAAAAAAAACAAAGACATAAATAGCGCATCTATTAAAAAGTTCTTTGTATACGTTTGTTCCAAATAATTTAACTATCTACTTTTTTAAATGTTTTCACCACAAGGTGTCGCATCCCCCTTAAGCTACAAGACTATATTAATAAAATATATGATCTCAGGACATTAATAGACTAACACTTGGATATAAATGGTTCAGGAATTTCAGTGCATCGACATCACAGATCGGGAAAAAGATTAATTTGATGTATGTTGATTTAACACGCATCTTTTAACTGGGAATGAAATCATTCGGATTGTTGGAATGCTTGGATTGTCATTTAAAATACTAGCTTCCGTCTCTGACTTTATCTATTTATTTTGTAGTGTAAAGTTAGTAGACTTAAAGTTTAAAGAAATTTAACTATTTATCTGTAATTAATTACTTACACAATATGTACGTTGGGTTTATTGCTTTTCTAAATATTTTATGATAAAAAAAAGTTATTTCAATAGTTACCTCTATATTTACTCTATTTTTAGTGAAATAAATAAATATATCTTATTAAAAGATATCTGTTTTTGGTTTCTGTTGTTTTTTTATTGTTTTAAATAATGTTACATTATTTATGGTAATAAGTCTAAAGTAATATCTCTTTAGTAATTGAGATGCTTATCTATGATAGTGGAATTTTAACATTAAGCACATAAGTAATAAAATAAACTTGACATTTCTACTCAACTGTGGAAAGGTTAATAATAATACGTACTTGATTAGTAAACTAAGACTTAATATTCCTACTTCTAAGTAAAAATAAACTAAATTAATTAAAATATTTTATTACAGTTACCACTCACAAAGAATGTTATTTATAAACATATTAATTTCAGAAATAAATGTGTCATGTTTCATCTCCTAATTACTACATCGACATAAATTACGTGAATATCTTGTAATTTAGTCGTACTAAAGGTCTTATCTTTAGTACGACTCAGTCTAAGATATATTATATTTGATCTCTGTGGCGTTCACTAGGAGAGGCCTGCGTCCAGCAGTGGACGAATATAGGCTGGATGATGATGATGTCAATGTATTTCGGAAAGAGTGAAGGGAAATTAGATATAGTTAAAAAATCTTACGCTAATGGATGAAGTCTGCCTTTGGATAATAATTTTAACCCTCGTATCTCGGTCCCACCATGTCTCAGAGAGTGAGTAAATTTATGACCCGAGTTATAAAAAAATTACTACCGCAATTTTTAGTAAAAATATTTATTTATTTGTCAAAAAGAAAATACATTTTAGTAGGTATATTAATATTCAATTTGTTTTATTTTTAAGTATAATTATCATTTTCGTCATTATCAACCCATATAATGTCCCATTGCTGGCCACGGGTCTTCTCTCAGATTCATTTTTATTATACCAAAATAAAATTAAAATTACCGGTAGATCGGTTCTATCCCCTTTAGCCGATGAAAGAAAGTATCGCAATTCCCGTGAAATTATAGGTATGTACATACTAATGACACTACAAAAGTAGGTTCTTCATGGTTTGGATAAAATATCTTGTGTTTTACTTGGTAAGAGCTCAAAACGGAGCAAAAGTTTTTTTATTAATATCAAAGTTATCAGAGTAGCTTCCAGTTATATAGGACCATACCAAACGCGTACAGTGTAACGTAGATGTGTGTTTCACAACAGATTAGGGTTGCTACGCTTGCTGTTAAAATGTTATCCGTAATAGCACGCATTACGTGTCCCGATAAAAAAGTTAACACGAACCATAAAACACAATAATGAAGGATGCATCATTTAACACTCCCCATATCGCTCCATCAATAATTTTAACACCAGCGAGCTCCAAAAAAAAATCCCAAAGCGGCCGCCTCTTTCAAAATTCATTTACTTCAACCGTAGTCACTTACGCCTTCACAGAAACGATTAATTTATTATTTTAAAGCATCCCTACTCGGCCATCCAATTTAAAATTTGACGTCTTAAACAGTCTTAAATTACATGTGAAATTATTTCATTAGCACTGAAGTACCTCAGGCTAACCCTGATACAATCGAGACCAAGTTTTTCGGTACCAAAAGTTGTAATCAACACGTCAGTGTGACCACGCCCTAAGCTCTTCGCGTTAATAGGCAGATCTCGATATCGACTCATTCTGCAAATCGAGCAAACTTATTCTGACCTATCTTATTTAGAATACCGTTCAATTTGGGACTTTATCTCGTCTAAAAAGGGTCTTATAATAATTTTTGTAATTGCAAATTAAATTGGGAGTAGTTTATAAGTCAGCATTTACGGTGTAGTTTGAGTTCTGTTTGTTTATAAGTACATCACGTTTAGACGAGGTACTGGTATGCGAGTAGGATTAACTATAATGATAGACAAACCATTAATATATTTATTATCTCTTCGCGTGCTACTGTTTTTATCTGCGATGGTTATTAGTACTACATAATAATTAGCGGTGTTTGATGGCTAGGATGTGTCGATATCATGCTACGCGCTACTGTAATGCAACCTTCTTTTTTTATACTTCTTTATATGTATAAATAAAGTATAAACTTCTACGAGGGTCTACGATGGAGCGTGCAATTTAAGTTAATACACTTTTGGCTCTTGGATCTCAATATAAGAAATGAATACAGGATGAATTTTAATTCATTGGCGCCTATCTTACATGTGTGGGTAGCAGCTAGCCATCGGAACACTAAATCGTACCACCAAAAGTGCGAGGTTTATTTATTACTAAGTGCGCTTCTTCATTGCGTATGGAGAAGTTTTCTATTTTGAACCTCATTTAACAGGACTATTCCTGTTTAGATAGTTTCAGTTAATTTCCAAAGAGTTTTGTTCAATATGAATTTTATCATGATCGGCAGAAAATTATAGATAATATATTTATTTTTATATAATACGTTGGCTTGGTTTAACATATCGTGTCAATATGATTCATTAGATGTGTTGTCATAGTCTTTACGATCAAGCCATTTTAATAGGCTAAAATGTCATGAAGTTAATTACATATATACTTACTCTTTGCTTGATTATTACGACTCAGCGTAGATTATAATTAATATTGTAATAATGAAATGCCTATCTTATACCATGTTTCAAAACATACACTTGGAAACTTCAAATGTCAAAGTTAGCGAAAATAATTTGACATAATCAACGGCTGACTCGCTTAGTGCGATCATTTACCTGTTCAGATGCGCAGGCGCCGTTCAATTTGTAGCTTTGAGAGACACCGCCACTTACAACTCACCCAACAAAACTTGGACTCCGAAGGGCGCTAAAATGTTCCACATGTCTGTATGCTCGGGGGTCAAGATAAGGTGGTAATAGTAATAGTAGTTTTAATGTGTGGTAAAATTAGGTTCTTAAGTTCGCGTGTAAACCAGGTACCTTTTCTTGGCTAAGTGGATAGTTTTATGTTTCATTCAATTGGATAGTTTTAGATAGAATAATTGGAGATAATTATTTTAAATTAATTAACGATGTGTGACATTGGCCGTGACATTATCAATGCGTGATTCTCGTGCATTTGTAATATTTTTTAATTTAACAATTATTTTTTTACAATATCTTACAGTTTTGTAGATCTAAAACAGAGAGTTGTTGAAATTGAAGTGTTTGTAGCACCCACGATACAGAAGATCATCCCAAAGAGCAAACTCTATAGTTTTCATTAAAAAAAAATACGACACCACCTGGAACTACCCACCTATCACATAAATATATTCTGTTTTCCCATGCGAGAATCAAATAAACAAATATTGTAGGACGTAGCTAGAAGGCAATCGTTAAGCAAACCAATCTGTTTTTTTTTATGTGTAGGTATTAGGTTAAACTGCGCTAGCTCAGCTTATGGATGGGTAACCATTCCTAATACATCGAGATTCCTCCGTGACTAGGAGAGCATGGAAAGCTGTTGGTCCCGGTTGTCATACGAACAGCGATAGTGTTAGTTAGAAGCCAAAAAAGCATGACAACCAGCCTATCCTCAGGATATTACTTACGCTACCTATTGCCCAGAAATTGGTTTTCGGAGGTCTGATGGCAGTCGCTTCGTGTAAAATACTGATATTCAGCCGCATCTAGTTAGGCTGGAAGCCAACCTCGATATTGTTGGAAAAGGAGTTATAAAAAATCAATGACAGACAGAAAAAAACCTTGTTTTTTTAAACTATAACTTTAACTTTATTTTTAAAGCGAAGCTCCATCATATTTTTTTTTCTATCACTAAGAATATTTACCTCAACCGTTTACTTAAGTTCTCCGCTAATTCAAGTAAGGGAAGCGATTCACGAAGCTGGTATTAGTGATGCGTCCTAGTAATTTTCTACTTACCATCGGCTATAAAACGTCATTACACATTAGCCTCCCGTATAGACCACCAGAGACGATTCTGGGAAGCATGTGCGTATACGATAGTAGAGACTGGTGTTACTAAACGTTTTTTTAAACCTCTATTATTAGTAACTTCCTCACACTAATGACCCTCATTCTCCCTCTAACTCGCCTTTTCCCAACTATATTGGGGTTGGCCTTCAATCAACACAGATGTGGCTGAATACCAGTATTTTACACGAAGCAAATGAAACGATATTAATTATTTTCTGTATAGGTATAGATCGTTTAAAGACACTTTTACAAGTCAATGTTTTGAATTTTTAATGCTAGATGGCGCCGGCATTTCGTACCTCTGAGAAGAAACACTAAAATCTCAAATATTTGTTTGTCATAATGCAGAGCAATGTCTAAAATGCCTTTTGAAGAAAGAGCCACAGCGGCTTTGAGTAAACCAATTTCAGCCGACGGCACTGGACTACAACTGCCTTCGGATTTCAGCGACCTATTTATGGGCAATACCAATATCCTAAGGATAGAATGGTTGTCAAACTTTTGATCACTAACTATTGTCATAGAGATCGTATGACAGTCAGGTCACTAACTATTGTCATAGATATCGTATGACAATCGGGCCACTAACTATTATCATAGATATCGTATGACAATCAGGTCACTAACTATTGTCATAGATATCGTATGACAATCGTGTCCGACGGTTTTATGTGTCTCGACTCTTGCTGCGGTATGAAGGGTTACCCATCCATAGACCGACTGCGGCAAGCAGATCTGTTAATCAACGTAGTTATAACTTAGCTGCGAGCCTCTCTTATTGAATCACTTCTAATCATTTCTCCTTCTTCCTTATTCACAAGTTCATCATGCCTCATGAATCATATTTCGTCGGAGTACTATTCATTTTGTGGTTTGAGGTTTGTATCCAGTTATTAGCAATGAGCTTGCCCCTATGGAGCCTATTTGACGCAGTCGTGGGGCACACAATTTTTTATCCTCATTTTATTTGTTTTTCCATCATGTTTTTAATATTTTGTGTGCATTGTCCAAGACTGTGTCAATAAATAATATGTTTCTTTCTTTCTTCTTTCTATTACCTGGGACTTGAATCTTAAGTTTTCTGTGGATGTCCAGCAATATATTTCTGCCTAACCCTCCGGGAAATACATGATATGTTACGCTAAGTAGGAGAAATTGATCTAATGTTACAGTAGTATATAAAATGTACCTACATAACATCAGTTGTGCCACTTAATACTCATATCACCGAACTTTTCCTTTTAACGCATGCACGATCTTCATAAATGCAAAAAGCACCTCTCGAAACGTTTTTATTCATCCAATTATACTAAAATTTCAATAATAACACACTGTCGATAAAATTATGGAAACGTCTTCATAAATACGTGATTATTTTTGCATTATAATCGACACAGATATGTATCGGACTTGTTTCGGTAGCATAAGTTTGTGGCGTGACTTCGCTTGCGGATTTCCTTAGATACCTATTAAAAAAAACTAAAATTAATTTTAATGATTCATTGGTTAAATATGTATTGCTTTACATATAGTGTTTGGAGCTGTCTTTTAAACTAAAAAATCTGTGTTAGGTTACCGATTCTATGACTGATAAAGTAATGGTTAATTTTTATTTTAATACAAGCTAGTTTATAACCCCATATTTTATTTTATATTTACTATCGACATTTCCATACTACTTAGGTACCTACCTCTTTTATCACTCGTCATACTACCCTTTTATCAACTATATTGGTGTCAGTTTCCAGGTAAAGTCATGTTGTGGCTAATATCAGTACTTATATCGATCGCCATTATTCTGGATAATAAAAAACTTGCCATCATAAGGATACAATAGTTGTCAATCTGCTGACGACCTCCAATGATTGTAGGATGGTAGTTCTCGATATGTTGAAAATGGTCACCCATCCATAAAGCGACCCCCACAAGCCCAGCTTAACCTTACAGAGCGATTAATCAGCGTGGTTATTTCTTACCCACGAGCACCTCTTTGTTACTCAATTACATTAATTCATGACCAACAAATTGGCGCAAAAAATCTTACACCTTAGCGTAAAAATCTATTATTTTATAATTTCTCGTTGGTGTAACGATAAAAATATGCATCCGCTGGTTCGCCTTAAATATTAAGTTAAAACGTTTAAAATAATTACGGGACAATTTAGTTAAAGCGCCGTTCCACCGCCTCGATGTTGCGACAAAAAGTCGTAGGTAATATTTTTGGGGCATTCTTGTGTATAACACATTACTATGTCAAACAAAATATACTAATATATCTTTTGCCGGATTTTCCTGGATGCAGGAAAATCCGCAAAGCGCTTTTTAAAATAGAAGGTACTCTATGTCCTTTTCAGGGTCTTACCTCTGTCTGTACCTATTTTCATTAAAATTGGCCTTGCTTTTAAGGTGTGAAAGCGTAACAATTAGGGTTACTTTCAAATTTATAGTATTTTATCATCATCATCATCATTATCAACTCTACTGTCCCATTGCTGGGCACGGGTCTCTTCTCATATTGAGAGGGATTAGGCTATAGTCCACCACGCTGGCCTAGTGCGGGTTGGCAGACTTCACAAACCGTCGAGAAAAATCTCTAAGGATGCAGGTTTCCTCACAATGTTTTCCTTCAAAGTTTAAGCGAGTGATAATTAATTATTAATACGCACATGAATTCGAAAAGTCAGAGGTGCGTGCCTTGGGTTCGAACTCGAGACCTTCGACTGGGCAGTCCAATGGTCATACCACTAGGCTATCACGGCTTAGTATTTTATAGATATTATATTTTATAGATACAGATTTTATAGAACATATTCCTAACCCTTTGACAACTATGTTGGTGTCAGTTTCCAGTTTGACCAGATGCGGCTAAATTACAGTAATTTTTCACAAAGCTACTGCCATCAAACCCAATTTCTAGGCAATACTGCCTAGTGAGATATCGTAAAGAACAACTAGTTGTTAGGTTGTAGGTCCACATCATCACTTACCATCAGGTGAGATTGTGGTCAAACGCTAACCTATCTCTTATAAAAAAAAAAGGTTTTTCGGGTATTTTTATCATTAACCACTGTCATGGGTTTTCGTTTGATAATCTTAAACATTTTGTAAATAAAAAATATATTTAAACGTGAAAAGTTAATAGTAAAAATAATTTAACAATATAAAAATAAATTAGTTAATTACCTAATTACGGAATAACAAGCGTCGAAGGTTTAAAAACTCATATTATGACCAATAAAAATAATATTAAGCTTATATATAACTTGGAGTTATCGAAGATGAATGTTTATTTAATTAACTAACCATAATCCATAATATTTATTTTTAATAATCGCGTTAAAGAAACCAGAGCTTAGCTTATAAAGAGTTGATCGGAGGTATCGCAAAAATTGCGTTTCTCGCGACTAAAGCCGCTCGTTGGAATGTCATTAAATTTTACGACCTATTTGTGAGGCGGCAAAACTGCAATCGAGTTAGTCTGTACCTACCCTTACGCCGCTTGTACGCAAATATGCTCTACTTAACAAGGGTCCGGTTGCGTCATGTACTTAACTATAAGGTTGCGAAGAGATTCATTGTGGAGCATACTCTAAACTATGCTTAGGAAAGTCGTTTCTATGCCTTAATTATTCTTCCCCGAAATATCAATTTTTTGTCATTTTTGTCATGCTACGACTATTTAAAAAAGGTTAAAGCAGACGTCACGGAATAAACTCCTTTGGTGCACTGAGGTCTTCCGAGGGTTGGTTCCGCATTTCATGATATCTGGATTCATTTTTTTAAGTAATATCCACTACTTTACTGATGTTATTTATATTTTATTTTACAAGCAACATTTAAATTCGCTGAATTTCTCAAGTCCATACAAACTTACTAATATATTGTCATCATCATCAACCCATATTCTGTTCCACTACGCGGCACGGGTCTCCTCTTACAGAACAAGAGGGATTAGGCTATAGTCCACCACGATGGCTGCCCCAGTGCGGGTTGGCAGATTTCACACGTCGTCAAGAAAACTTCTAAGGCATGCAGGTTTCCTCACGATGTTTTCCTTCACCGTTTAAGCGAGTGATAATGATTAATACGCACATGATTTCAAAAAGTCCGAGGTCCGTCCCCTGGATTCGAACTCGACATCTTTGACTTGGCAGTCTAATGATCATACCACTAGGCTATCACTGCTTCATGTAATGTATGTATTGTATAATAATATAAGGAAGCGTAAAATAATAAAATTGAATATAAAATTTAATAATTATTTTGTGCCTACCTTATATTCACTGTTCTTGCTGTTTTAAGGGTTATAATCAATAATGAAACAAACGTTATTATATTCGACACATTTACGAATAAGATAAAATACTAGCGAACTAATATCTAACTATTCTTAGATAGAACCGTAATTGGAACTTGTTTAGTAATTTTAGTGAAATCACTGAGGCAAATAGACATTAAAATTTATCAAAATGGCTGAGTCCAAAGAGACTTTTATAACCATTACGGTCACTGGTTTAGATAAGTTTGTCGCACTGTTAATATGAGGCAAATATTATGCTGAAAATACTCTAGTGTTAAAACAGTGAACCTACCTATGCCTTTAAAGTAAAACTAGGGCTTTAACAAGCTTATAGAATGCCACCCATTTAAAGCTATTACAAATAAATGTGTCCCATATATTCGTTTTCGCAGTTACGTCCCCAGTCTATAATTAAAAAGCGATTACTCAAGGAAATCCTTTAAAACTAATGATATGCAATGAAGTAAATATTTATAATTTGCACGGAACGCCCGGCCGTTTCACAAGTGCTTATTTCATTACTGACGTAGTTTGTAAATAGTATAAAATGAATTCACTGTCCGTCTTTATTTCCGTTTCTTCGCTTTGTCATCATCAACCCATAATTACTGTCCTACTGCTAGGCACGGGTCACCTCTCACATAATGTGAGAGATTAGGCTGTAGTCCACCACGCTGGCCTAATGCTATGCTAATGTGGGTTGGCAGACTTCACACGCCGTCGAGAAAATCTCTAAGGCATGTAAGTTTCCTCACGATGTTTTTGTTAACCGTTTAAGCGAGTGATCATTAATTATTAATTGTTACCATTCTATAAGAAAGTCAACTATAATAAATACCATTACATGCAATAAAAAAAAAAATTGCGTCCTTGTTCACGGGTCCACCATGGTCGCACAAGGGTCCGAAACATCGGTATTAAATATAACGCGTTATTTATAATATATTTATAACGCGTATAAGTTTATTTCAATGTCTAATATTCTTGTAAATGTCAGAAATAAATACTCAGCCGTTATAGTAAGTTTACCATAGACTATAAAACAGCTAATTAAAAAAAATATGTCACCCATCAACGATAGAGCTGATATTCCCGTTACTTCCTGTAAATGTAGAATAATTATAAAATGTATCATCATCATCATTAACTCATCACAGGTATCTTCTCAGATTGAGAGAGATTAGGCGATAAACCAGCATTAAATAAAATGTATAGGTATTTGTCAGAAAATAACAAGAAGCTATGCTTGTAGATCAAATCAACAAACAATTGGTTTAAACTGTTATTACCTTTGCTCTTCATTACCTCACAAATTATGTTGACGAGTGTTCGTTAACATCAAGTGTTGCAACAAGATTAAATTGGGTGCCAACCTTGAGAGAAATGGCACGCATTGGCTTTATTGTTTTAAATTGAATGATTGTGATTGCTCTTCCTTGAATTTTTTGTTTGATATGAATGATAAAAGGTGTTTTTACAGTTTGAGTCTTTAAGCATTTTAAACCATGTGTGATTAAAACTATGATGAAATTCTCCGAGTTTGTTTCAGCGTTTCTTCTCAAAGGTCGTCAGTTATAGAATGCCAACGCCATTTAGTATTAAAAGCTTAAATAATTACTTGTAACTAAACAAATATCATTATCATTAATTGCTCAACTCAACAAAGTCAAAATTTGCCTTCACATTCTGAATTTACTACATTTATGACCTCGTGGACTTCGAATCGTGCCCGCGGTCGAATTATTCCTTCGCTAAAAAAACTTTTAATTGTTGTTGTTGTTTTCTGCATAACCTTTTTGGGAATAAAAGTGTGATGAGGTGTATATTTTTAATGAGTTGCAATGAACTTCTTATCTCTCTGTATCCAAAAAAAGTAATAAAATAGTCCTGTTAATTCGGTATTGTTTTTTATGAAAAAATGCCCCACGCTATGATTTTGTCCTGTATCGTGGCTTACACAGCACAAATTTTCACAAACACACGCACTCAGACCCGGAACAACTATCTGTAGGTCATACAAATACTTGCTCCGTGCGGGGATCCCACAGCCCGTGGCGCAGCAATCCGATGTGTCGTCAAATTATTCGATGAACCCTCACAAGCTGGATCCGCTGCAGTCCCGTTTACTTCGTTGACGTTTAGCAAAAACTGGTCATGTCTAGCAGGCAGGTACAGACATAACTGGCGATGACAGGACAGTTCGCCGCCATCCACAACATAGTTGCAAAATCCGTGAGTTGATTTATGAAGGGCGTTACAAAGACTAACTGGTCAAGAATGAACGCGGAAAACAAGTGTTTTACTTAGAAATACGTTGCAGTAAGGCAGTAAGGTAAGCTTGTAATGTAATAGCAATGCTGATCAAGCGCTAGCTGCGGTCTTTCTGTAGATCAAAGTCAAAGTCAAATGTTTTATTTCAATTAGACCATTAAAGTAACACTTTTGTGAAGTTAAAACTAGTTGCACGGTTCCAAAAAGTGAGTCTTATGGAGAAGAACAGGCAAGAAACGCCATGGACACTCTTTAAAAAAGAAAAACATAATTACAATGTTAATCTTGGTTTACAATATGAATAGTTGATGAGAACAATGCAGTTTGATGTGTACCTAATAAATTAATCCAGTAAAATATTGAAATAAAAAAATAAATAAAAAAGATTGTCATTGATGGGTGATCATTCTGAGCACATTAAAGAGAATCGTAGCTACTGTCATCAGACCTTCGCAACCCAATTACGGGGCAATACAGATATCCTGAGGATACTCTTTGACCACTAACGATTGTCCCGGTGTATGACAACCGGGCCTGACGGCTTTACTTGCTCTCCGAGGACGAAGGTCCTCGATGTATTAAGAATAGTCACCCATCCACAAACTGAGTGCGGCTCGCGTAGCTTAACCTTGCAGATTGGTTGCTCAAAAATATTCGGTATAAATTTCTAATGCACTGCATCTTTGATGCGTTTATGTGCCGTTGTAGCTTCAAAATTTTAACGGTCCTGAGACAGAAAATCTAGCACCTAATTCAGTATGTACTCCTATGACATCAATCGCATCTATTAATGTAGATTTCGGTAACGTTTCCATGCATTATGCTGTATGTGAACGAATTCAGTTTGCAGAATGATGTGACAAGATTGATTATGCTGTTTAGTGTATAAGGCAGCCTTACACGTTTATCGATACAAGATGAGATATATGTGGTATAGCAACACCATTTTTAGAGACTTTTAGCTGTACCATTTTTATGGACTTTTAGTAACACAACTTTTAGGGACTCTTAGCAACATCATTTTAGAGACTCTTAGCAACACCATTTTTAGAGACTCTTAATACATACATACACTCACGCCTTTTAATTTGTAATTATGTTTATCCCGTTCGATCGAAAACTAGCTAAATATCAGTCAATCTGTCTGAACTCTGAATCTGTCTATCAGTCAAAAAACTCAGTCACAGGGTTGCCAGACGTCAGATATTTTTCCTCATGCCAGGGTTGCCAAATTTAACATACATTCAGAACAAAATCTCGTACACATACATGATACATACACACGCCTTTTTCCCATAGGGGTAGGCAGAAACTAAAGAACGCCACTTGCTACGATTCTTGCATACTTCTTTCGCTTCGACCACATTCATACATCTTGTCATACATACACGCCCGTTGCGAGTACTACGCACCTGACCTTTTTGAAGAACCTCACCAATAAGGTCGGTATAAGTTTTTCTCGGCGGTTCCACTGACATTCGCCATATAAATCCTTTTTGTTAGTCGCCTTTCATCCATTCTCTCGACATGCCCGAACCATCTCAGCATATTCTTCTCAATTCTCGTCACTACATCGTCTTTTAAGCCGCAACGTTCTCTTATCACACTATTTCTCAATCTGTCATTCCGAGTTACACCGCACATACTACTAAGACTAAGAGTCTATAAAAATGTTGTTGCTAACAGTCTTTACAAATTTTTAAAGACTCTTAGGAACAACATTTTTATAGACTCTTAGCAACGCTATTTTTAGAGACTTAGCCACCGTTTTTTATTGACCCATATTAAAATTGACAACGATTTACAGATGTTAATTATAGAACTTCTATGACCTTTTGTTGCGGGCTCTGTGGGGATCCAAGATGATGAGAGGGATGAGATTGATGGTAATATTCTCGCCCCTATTACATGGGACCTAAAACATGACTGTGTGTATACATAGTACATCTCTACCTAACCCTTCGAGGAATACAAGCGTGATGTGTGTATGCGTGAATGCATAATGTATGTAGTAAAAAAATATTCAGAAATGTTATAATGAAGAAAAACCTCAATAGTTGTAATAATGTGATATACTCAGACGCACACAACTCCTCCATAATAAAAAGAAATCTTGTTAAACCCGCTGTAACACACCTTAACACAGGAACACACGTTCGGCATATCACAAACGTATTGCCGCTACTTTAAAACGATCTCAAAATCTGTACCTAATATAAAATACAGGATTCACCTGCCAAAAATGTTTCTTTGTTCAGTAGACGTTGCAGGGGAAAAAGTTCAATTTACATCAGTTCATCGAATCGAAGCTATAGGTACACCAAAATAACAATGTAACCCGAAAACAAAAGAGCAAACGAAGTGCAACTTTAGCTGAAAGTGATACAGTTCAAGTGAACGTTGACGATGGTAAAATAAATTTGCAAGAGCATAACATTGATGAATCTTCAACCGTTTTAGGAACAGTCGAAACTGACATAAACATGAAGCAGAATTAACATTTCAAATAACAAGACATTGTTGTCAACCAAACATGAGAAAAACATCTGAATAAAATCAACCTGTTCTGGCAAAAGTTGCATTTTGTATTCTTCAAGAAAAAAATATTAGCCTTGTTTCGAATGAAAAACCGTTCAAAAATCAAAAGGTAATGCGTTGTTTCCTTTTTGTTTATATCTGTGAATCCAATTGTTTTGGTTATTGGTAATAAATAAATTGATAATTATTAATGACGTCAGGCAGGTTACCTGTTATAATTCTACCATGCTCAAACTCACGACCTCCAGAGCAATTGCCGCCCCATAAGTAGGTAGGTACTGGATTTGTTCTGCAATCTACATTGATAATGTCACAAGTTTCGACAATCAACCAAGAGTACCAACTTCCGTCCTTGTCGAGTACTTTACGAAGGGCTATCAATATGACATACATAATTACTATGCGTTGTTGTTATTTATGACACGTAATGCGACACGTGATTGAAGCTTGGTCAATGAGCATGATTACAGGCTATTTATAATTCTGTGATGGAACACTGTAATTTAACATTACTTTGATTACAAGGACATTGACGCTCATTTCTTATGTAATTTTGTAGAGATATGTGAGGAAAAGCTATGGAGTAGACCCTTAGAGTAGGGTTGGCCCTGTTGCATTACCATACTGAAACCAGTGCATTTTTCCTGTTGTATCATAGCGCGATAGATGGCGTTAAGATTGATTTAGATCGCGCTATGGATCGTTCCCTCGGAAAGTATAAGTATTAAATTTTTAATTTATTGAATTATCAATGGGTTTATTTGGGGCTCCAGGTTTTGGATATCCCTAAGTGGAAGATCATTCACATACTGTACTTGCAGTAGGACAATATATAGGCCAGTTAAATAGCTACCTCATTACCTACACAGTTCACAAAATATATTTTAGGTCCCATACAAGCAGAGGCCGAGGCTGTGGCCACTCCAGAAAATCGCATAGAGAACTTTTTTTATTTTTGGGTGAAGAAATGCGCCTTGTACTTGCCGCCTAGCCATTTGGGATGCGGGATAACCATCCCGCACGTAACCACGTGAGGTTCTCCGGCCAGGACTACATAGGACAGCGGCCCCATCGTTTCCGCAGTCCTACGGCCGCTTCAATGCGAGCTTCCTGGCCCAAGCCCACAAGAGTAGCCCCTCCCTGTGGTTCTACTTAGCTTCACCATAGGGTTCCAATCCACGGTACACTGAACAGCAACCTGTACAACAATAACGGAGTTTTATGTAAACGTGCTAATTTCATATATTAATTTAAATTGTAAATGTTATGCATTGTACCACCTGTATTCAGATTTTTGTTCACAAATCAATCACATTTGATATGTACTTCCTCGGATTATTTAAATTAGTGGGTTTTATACAACGGGATCAAAATTGTAAAGTGATCTCGATAGCTTAGTTGGATAAAATATCTGTAGGGACCAAACCCTGCCTGATCGAATGTTCTTTTCTCTAAAATGTATATTCGTAAAAACGCTTTTTTACCACCTCGGAAACTAGTACTCCAATACCGGGACAGAAAGAAGCTCTTGACAGCCTCTAGGGTCGTAAAGTGGTGTGAAAATACATTATTAATGTATTTCGTTTTTTTTTCAATACAGATAATATATTGAATTATATTACCTATAGCAAAATTCAAATTTCTACCAAATATGCAGTTGTTTCGTGTAGTATACTAATATCAAGATCAATATAGTTTTATTTTCATATAAACGCACTATGCAGTAGCACTAGCTAGTTAAATTATCATTTTGTATTGTACAATGATGTTCGATACAGTAATCATTATAAATTGGATTGGATACTTACATGAGAGAACAATTTAGGAATGTGGCGAAGATTAAAAATAGCTAGGTATACAAAATACAGGTAGGCATAAAAGAAAGTTCCAAATAGTTCTCCCATTTACAAACGGTAGAAAATAATAAACTATATAAAGCAACTGACAAAACTTGTCACCAAGATTTACGGAATTAGATGTAAGTATCAAGTCAAAAACAATGAAATTTAATATAAAATACAAATGACTAAGTTGGGATTTGTTAATAGGCATACACATACGTTGTTACAGAGGATCCAGGGAAGCCACATGTGCAGAAGTATCAGTGCAAGTCCAGATATTTTGCAAGTAATGGTGATAAGGTACGGCTGACAAAAGAGTTAAGTATACAGGTAGCTAATTAACATCTGTGTTTTGTTAAAGATTGTGTAATAATGTATCACGCAATATGTGTCAAAACGCAGGTATTGTTAGCTGCTACACATCAAACCCTTTGACGGGTAATTATTTAAATCACAATCTGTGTTAAGATGCCGATTTCGTTCGCTACCTCTATACCAATCTCTTTTGTTGACTGTACATAAAATGCACATTGATCTAATCAGTAGATACCAGCTCATGTCACGATGCACATAATGACATTGTCCCAATTGTGCAGCCTCAGCCGTGACATTGTAACACATTCGTAAGTAGCTACTCATCTTCACAACTTATCATCTATTGAGCCCCCATTTTATCGTAATCTAGCTTTTGTCAGCGGCTTCACTCACATCTTAAAGAGTTTTTGAGAGTTTGAGACTAAACTATGTCCTTCTTCAAGGTCTAATCTATCTCTCAGGGACCGAAAACCTTTATAAATTACGGTATACATGTCGTATATGTAATACATGAGCCTATATTAACTGGTTTCACAAAATATGCACTAGGCACTTAAAGTTCTTACAAATATGAATCGAAAGTGTAAGAAAGAGAATAAAAGAAAATTGACATATCTAAAGATTTAAGAGATATGTTATGTTTTAAATCTTTAGTTTTGTCCATTTTATATGTGATATCTTGTATGATGTCAGGAAATGCGCTGAGATAAGTCTCAGCGCTCTATGTGTCACCTCATCACTTTTTAAGTCTAGATGTACTTTGGGTGTTTGTGAGGTTTACTTATTATTCTAAGAGTAAAGTTTTAGGCATATCTACCTAAACTGTTTTGAGGATGCAATTTTCTTAGAAAATGATTAATTTAATTAATGCACATACATCTAAATACGACGCGGCCACGATGCACATTTGACATTGTCCTAATTGTTAAGGCTCAACCGTGACATTGTAACACATTCTGCAAGTGTTGGTAAAATATTCACAGCGCGCACCGCCTTGGCGCATCGGTAACATCACTAGCTGTGAATCCTGGCTTTGCGCGGATGCAGTTTTTGAACGAAACTCAGCTTTATTAAATGAAGGATGAGATACACCATTTTTTTAAATAAATACTTACCGGAAAAAATATCAGAATTAGTCAGGCAAATGAAATGTATTTTTAAATATTAATTTAAAAATAAGTTGTTCCAAAATTAAAAATTTCTATCCCAAATATATTTTTCGTATCCATAAACCACAAAAAAATAAAGAGGAAATTTTATTTATTCAGTAGAACATTACTGTAACAATATTTCGTAAATGCGAAAGTAACTCTGTCTGTCTGTTACGCTTCCACACCTAAACCACTGAACCGATTTAGATGAAATTTGGTACAAATATAGATTAGACCTTTATGAAGGACATATGCTACTATTTTTCCCACAAATCCCTTTAAGATGCAGGTGAAACCGCGGGCAACAGTTAGTTAAAAATAAATTGACAAAAATTTAACAAATGGCAGTGAAATTAATTAAAAATGTGTTAAGTGATTCTATAACCCTAGATAATGGAGTAACTGTATCCATTTTTCTTTGTTTTAAATGCATCTTCTAAGTATTATAAATCTTGTAGGTCAGGGGCTGTAAATATATGACCACCGATGTTGTAACCTTTAAGCCCTACGATTTATTATTGAACGTGACGTGAAACATGTCTACATTTACATTGGCATAATGCATTAAAGTAAAAAGCAAAAAGCAATATAAAGTAAAAAGCAGTGAGAGCCTAGTGGTATGACCATTGGACTGCCAAGTCGAAGGTCTCGAGTTCGAATCCAAGGCACGCACCTCTGACTTTTCGAATTCATGTGCGTATTAATAATTAATTATCTCTCGCTTAAACGGTGAAGGAAAACATCGTGAGGAAACCTGCATACCTTAGAGATTTTTCTCGACGGTTTGTGAAGTCTGCCAACCCGCACTAGGCCAGCGTGGTGGACTATAGCCTAATCCCTCTCAATATGACAGGAGACCCGTGCCCAGCAGTGGGACAATAAATGGGTTGATGATGAATGCATTAAAGAACATGCATACTAGATCGTAGTATCGATCAACATAACATAATACCATCAAGACTGCAACTTCAAAGGGTTTTAATATTTTTTAAACAACCTGTAGATGCTTAGTATAAAACCGGTATTGCGAAGTGTCGTCGATGTGTAGTTTTTTGTTGTTTGTTTTCATAATATGTTAAGATTAATGTCACTTAGCTCGTATTTATTAGTTATGTTTAATGAACAGTATTCCGGAGAAACTCCAGGTTTTTGGTCTACTGTAATACTATGTGTATTTATTGAGTGAAAAACAAGAGAGAAAAATGTTTACAAATATACACCTAAAGTTCGCCGGTAGGTATATAATAACCGGTAAAAGGGGGCAAGCCTATTGCCATTGCCGATATACTTTAGGTTATTGCCGATATACTTTAGGTTATTGCCGATATACTTTAGGTTATTGCCGATATACTTTAGGTTATTGCCGATATACTTTAGGTTATTGCCGATATACTTTAGGTTCTATGTTATAAAGGGCAAACGATCGGGAAAAACCAAACTCCAAGCTGGTACTGAACATTTCTGGAGAACGCAGTATCACTTTGCTCGACCTGAGTATCGAACCGAGAGCCTCACACAAAGCAGCCGCGCTTGCGATCACTAAACAAACCAATGATCCAGTAAGTGTGCATGTTATTATTTTAGTTTAAATAATTTTTGTGGAGACTGTGTGGCATAATAGGATTTTAAAAGCACTCATTATAAATTAGGTACTAATTTTACAAAATTCTTTCTTAGCAGCTGTCTACATTTTATTAGGAGACACGATAGAAAAATGGTTACGACCCTCTGGACAATATTAATGCAAAACTTTTGTTATTAATTATAATTATTGGTTATTCTAATTCATGACAAAAAGTTTTTTATATAATTATCAATAATATACCATCCCTTGTCCCAATTTATTTGTGGTCGGCGCAGTATGTCCTTTTCTTACATTCATCTCTGTCAGCCGTCACATCATCAGTCACTCTCTTTTCTATCATGTCCGCTTTAACACACTCCATCCACTTTTTCTTTGGCCTCCGTCTACCCCTCCATCCCTCCACATTCATATTCATCACTCTTTTAGTAACATGCGTTTCATCTCTCCTCATCACATAAGCAGATTTCAATATAGTTAGAAAAAGGCTATGGCTAAGGCCTCCATCCCTCCACATTCAGGAACATGATGAGGTAACAACAACATCCCATCACGCCCGTATTACTCGAGGTTACTAATGCAGGTACAACAGTTCGCTTGAAAACACTTTACTCGACCTGGGAATCGAACCCAACACCTCTAGCATCACAGTTGCGTTACGACGTAGACTTATAACTAGTGTTTGACTTTTCATACATACGTAGGTACCTAAATTACGACGGATAAAATTCGAGTACTCTATTACTTTTTAAAGACATTGCCAAACGCATGAATGACGCTTCACGTGACCCAAAAGCTGGCCTCTACTTCGGTCTAACAATAAGCATTGCCATTCAACGTGGCAAACGGCAATGCAGCCAACCTCTTGGGTACGCTTCCAGACGATGGCAATACGGAGGAGTTTTTAAATGCTCTTTTTTAGTCTAGTTTTAGTTATAGTTCACTTAGTAGATTTTTATGGTATATAATTGAAATTAAAACTACTTTTTACGGATTTTATCGCGTTATATTGATATTATTAATCCCGACGTTTCGGACCCTTTACAGCGTCCATGGTCACGGGTAGACTATTATAGGTATATAATTGTCTAAATAAAATAATTAAAAAGATAAAAAAATGTTTTTTTTTTAGAAAGTAGTCGGAAATTTCACCGATATTTTCGGGTCGAAACGAAGTCAAAACATAAACACAGATTAAACACTCATATTATCTTTTGTTTCATTAACCTTTTAATTTTAGTGCCATATTCCAAGGTTTGTTTGATTTCCTTGGTCTGAGGATTAACCCAAATTTTTTATGTCATTTTATAGCAATGATATCGCACACAAAATTTATGAGTTTCCGAACGAAAATGGTTGAAAAGGTTATTTATATATCCATTTTTATTTAGCAATAACCTCAGTAGGAGTGCATGTATTTAATACTTTTTTCGTATATGGAAAATTCATTACCGTTAATGTTTTGATAACTTTGTTCCAAATCAAAATAGGTAATTTTATTTTAATATAAACCATATTACAGGCACTTATAAAATCTCGAATTTAGGTGCACGGTTCCAAATTAGTAGTTTCATATGGAGACAAATCGGCAAGAAACTCCATGGTTACTCTCTAGAATTATAGTTTTGTACTGATGATCGATACAATAATAAATATAAACAGGACATATGTTATACGAAGTAAGTATCAATTACAGGTCTTCGCGCATAACAACTTAATACATTTTGAACATCGAACTAAATTAAAACTTTAAACTTATAAAACAAGTAACAATTACAACTTATAATACAATTAAGAACTACGAGTAATACCTATTTTTGGAAGAAATCTTGACTAAGCCACCGTCTGGCTGTCTCCGGCTTAGTATTAAAAATATCAAAATTATGAATTTTGCATTGTTTATTTAAACTACTGCTCGCTCGCCAAAATAATGCGTTAATGAGAGATGAGAATGAGATGGATTAGGCTCTAGTCCACCGCGCTAGCTTAATTTGGTTTAACAGAGTTCACACACAGGCGAGAAAATCTCTAAGGTATGCAGCTTCCCTCACTATGTTTTCCGTCACCGTTTAAGTAAGTGATACTTAATTAATTATTAATACGCACATATTTTTGAAAAGTCAGTGGTGTGTGCCTGGGATTCGAACCTAAAACCTTTGACTTTGGTGGGAAATAATAAATCCTTCAAAGAGACGACTTTATTCCTTAATTAATATCCATAAATAATTATGATGACGAAATTAATTGAATAGTGTTTGCATAAAAATATACGGGGTGGAAGGGACATCGACGCGCAACGGCTTACCATGACTTCAGTACATGATTCTGGACCCCCCTGCGTTGGAATTGTTCGTCGGCTTTTTTTGCCGTTTTTTCAACTTTAAACTGTATAAAATCATTATTTCTATCTAACCCAATAAAAATTTTAATTAAAAAGTCATTAATTCACTTTTTTCACTAAAAACAGCATTGTAAATTAAACTCGAAAGATCTTCTGGTCAGCTGTTTCCTTAGAGTTCACTTGCGAGTTGTAAAATTTAAGAAAAAGCCGACGAAAAACTCCAACGCAGGGGGGTCCAGAATCATGTACTGAAGTCATTGTAAGCCGTTGCGCGTCGATGTCCCTTCCACCCTGTATATTTTCCTTGCAGGAAAATCTGCCAGAAAAGTGGCACGTGCTGTAAAAATATACCTATTAACATTTTCCTGAAAACAAGAAGCGAGGTGCTTATCACATAGTGATAATATATCTCTATAATTGAAATAAAACTACTTTATTGCGTTATATTGATATTATTAATCCTGACGTTTCGGACCCTTTACAGCGTCCATGGTTCAAGCATTCATGGTGAAAAAGAATTAGTTAAAAAACGAAGACATTTTATTTTTTTAAAGAACTTTCTTTATGTTTACTAAGAAAAAAATCTACCAGTATTTCTGTCCAAATATAATGCCTTAGAATCTCGGCTTGGTCATGCGGGTGTGGCTAGACTATGAACTAGACGCTCACCTTCGGCCGACCTCACCGCGGCTTATCACCCACATACGAATACGAATCTGTTCCGCAAATGCAGTTCCGACTTTGACAAGACTATTTTTAGTAGAAGGACGACAAGATAAGTCTTCTTTTGTTGTTAGATAAGATGTAAGTATGAGTGTTGAAATAAAACTACTTTTTACAGATTTTATCCGTAATAATCCATCCATAGTAAATAACATGCGCATAAGTGTCAGAAATCATATGTATGATTGTTGTGATTTTTTTCAGGTATTTTTTAACGAGTTTCTTTAATGAAACAAATAAATGGTCAGTCTACCCGTGACCATGGACGCTGTAAAGGTTCCGAAACATCGGGATTAATAATATTAATATAACGCGATAAAATCCGTAAAAAGTAGTTTTATTTCAATGTGTATTCGCGTAGTGTCATAAATTAATATGAGTTTTTTATTTTACCCAAAGTCAAAGATATTTATTGCTTAAAACTGTGTACATAAATGGTGTTTAACACTTTTTGTTTGGTTTCAACAGTCTACCCAGTCGGGTGTAGCAATATAAAAGTATTTAAATCTAACAATATAAAAATATATAGCAATATCAAAGTATTTAATTTACTCTCGAGTAACAATAGACTAATAGGTATTGAAATAAATCTACTTTTTACGGATTTTATCGCGTTATATTGATATTATTAATCCCGATGTTTCAAGACGCTCACCACCTTACCCGTGACCATGGACGCTGTAAATGGTCCGAAACATCGGGATCAATAAATTCAATATAACGCGATAAAATCCGTAAAAAGTAGTTTTTTTTTTTATTTTAATGTCAGTTTATTTAGTTTTATGTCAATGTGGTTTAGTTTAATTCGCGTAAGTGTCAGAAATCAATAGACTAATAATAATTTAGCATAAAACTTCAATAAAAAGGTTGGTTAGACTCAAAGCTGACCCCAACAAAGTTGGAAAAAGTTTCAGAGAATAATGGTTTCTAAAAATAATGCTTTTTTACAAGCAATTTATATTTGCTATAGGTATGTAGTATAATTATTTAACATACCTACACTATAATTATAATAAATCTTTATTACTAAAACCAACTTAGTACGTATTACAATTTAAACTTAGGCTTGAATATGTCTATGCCGACCCCATTTTTTTAGTAATGTTAGCCCTTAAACTATTTTAGTAAACTGTATGTCTGTATATGTAGTTGTGTGTGTGTATGTGTGTGTGCTTTATACAGAGCTTTTTACATCTACTTGAGCATGGCTCAATCTTGTGAGGCTATTTGTTTAGTCTTAATTCTCATAACCAACTTTGCTTAGTTTCAAATTACCATCATATTGTAAACTAAATGTGGAAGCTTGTTATTGGCATTTATTGATCTAATTTAATAAATATATATTAAGCTATAAGCTTCCCGAATAAAATAATAAAAAAAAATACGAATACGGTTTTATCTCCACGCCCCAAAAACCTTCGCTATAACAGTCTTCGGAGGCCAACGATCTATAGTGGAAGTGTACTGTCAACTGATAACAGGTACACCTACCTACATAATAACCACACCCATTGCTTTCGAAAAAAACTTGCTCTTATCTGTTCCTACTATGGGGGCTGGCATAGCCAGCAACACTTCGACCAAACGACGATGTCTGTAGTGTAGTGGGTCACTTGTCGGACTGCTGTTCACGGGTTTGATTCCCACAGAACACAAATATTTTTGTGATGAACATAAGTGTTTGTGTTTGTTTCTTATGTATTTTAAGTAAGTATTAGTATAGTATTTATATCCATTGTCATTTATACCCAGTACAAACTCTGCTTAGTTTGGGACTGTTGAACTGTTTCCCTAAATGAGTACTGCGCTTGTGTATTAGCGATCCGCATTCCCCCAGGTGGTGAAGTAGCGTTTCTTCAGCGTCCTCACAACTTATAACTGGGCTCAGTTATTTATTATCTATCTCTCTCTCTCTCTCTCTCTCTCTCTCTCTATCTTATATATTATCTCATATTTATAATGGACCTTTATCCTTACTACTGCGTTGCAATTTACTGACAACTCTGTTATCATAAATCACAATCATATTTGCATAAAATGTGGGGCAAGATCCGTTCCACTTACACGTGCACTTGACCAACTGTAATTGATGAGAGTGTTATGATAGTTATTTTAAGGAGACAATGCTTTTTTATTTCCCAAGGATATTTCAGAATTTTAATTTTTTTAATATTATGAATTTTGTGAAAGGAAATTCCAGCTCTAGCAGGAATTTAACAAAAAATTAAACAAGAATACAAATTTATTTTATTTAAAATAATAGTAAAATTAAAATGTTATATAAGTAATGTTAATTTAAGGTTTTAAATTAACATTACTTCTGTATATACTAATTTTAATCAAACGAAAGGACCTACGGTAATAATAACAAAGGCCGTAATGAGAAACTAATCTTTGACCTTATCTCCTGCCTATACTGAGTAGGTACAATCCTCAAAGTTATATATCATGATTTAACATACTAAAAGGAAACATCATGTTGTATAACGTTAATAATCAGATCACGTAACGCACAAGGAATAAATTTAAATTGTAAAACGCTTATAACATTGATTTCTTTGTTTTAAGTTCTATATTTAAATATTTCTCAGTTCGAACAGACAGTTTGACGTTCGCTTTTCAAACTTGAAATTGTGAAAGAGACGGGTCTTATACAAAAATGTCCTTTGGCAAGGCAAAGGCCATCCTATTATTTCAATCATAATATTTTTTGTTTTGACAGGTATACAAACTTCTTTTATGTAACAAATTACGGAATATCAATTTGTGCTAACTAAAAAAAAGTTGGTAAGATAAGTTACCATAACGTACAGACGCCAGCAAGTCAAGCTATCCAAAACTGTCAAATTTTCCCAATTGAATATGAACCTTATTACTTCGTGTTAAAGCTGAAAATCCATCAAAGAAATTTGACAGATTGTGGTAGCTTGATGTGCTGGCCTCTGTACCTTACTTAATGTTTTTTGTACAGACGCCAGCAGGTCAAGCTATCCAAAACTGTCAAATTTTCCCAATTAAATATGAACCTTATCACAATGACATAAAGTTGAAAATCCATCAAAGAAATTTGACAGATTGTGGTAGCTTGATGTGTTGGCCTCTGTACCTAGTAGGTTTTATAGTAATATTAGTTTTCGCGTCAGGCAGTGTCAGAATTCAGTAAGTATGTAATAATGAGTTTTCGCGTCAGGCAGTGTCAGAATTCAGTAAGTATGTAATAATATTATTAGAGTGAATTATTGTTTCATTTATTTTTATTGAAAGCATTACCTCCGATGAAGTTTCATAAAAAATAACCACATATATTTTTTTACTTACTTTAAAGTAAAATTTTGTTCATTAATCTTTTTTAGACTACTATTGGTAGACCGCAGACCATGCCCAGTAGTAGGACAGTATATGTGTTGATGATGATTAATTACTGTACTGTAAAATTTCTTCTCTAATTGTTCCAAAAAGTGTGGTCACTACATCACAATAGATGACATTGCATAGAAATATTTCGATAACGCTACGGTTATCGTAACAACATGCGGTTCCGCGACTCTAATCGTCGCACGTCGAGGTTGCGACGAACCTGACAATGAATTTGAAGTAGTGATGTGCTTTTGACAGTTGTTAGTGTCGATATTTTATGGATACTTTTTTGGTTTTTACTTTTACTTACACCTATGTGTTTTAACACATTTACCTAACTATCTTTATGAATTATTGGAAAACAACTGCAATACACATGTACTTACTGTATTACCTGTCCTGGAGGTTTAAAGTAATACAGACGCCAGCAGGTCAAGCTATCCAAAACTGTCAATTTTTCCCAGTCAAAAATGAACCTTAAAATTTTGTGTTAAATGTGAATATCTATCGACGAAATTTGCCAGATTGGGGTAGCTTCATGTACTGGCCTCTGTACTATCTTTCGATCTATTTTATCTCAATTAGACTCGATAATTTTTTCTCGTCTTTTTTAAAGAAAATTATGTTATAAAATAGGAACTCCTGTTTCATTACCAAAATCATTATGTAAGTTGCTAATATCATTCATTTTTCACATCGATGATTGACGTCTATGAATGATTTTATTGACTTATTGTAAAATTAGGCAACCACGTAATTTAACTTTTAAAGATTACTAACACGACAGAAAAAACTTATTTCTTCAATATTTAAATAATTTGAGCTGCAATTTTTACTAATACATGACTGACTTTTATTGAGCAAGTTCTGATTATTTATATGTATTACACAAATTCCAACAATAAATAGAAAAGAAAACAATTCATTGAATTTTCAATAAATTTTAGTAGATCATATCTATAGTCGGCAAAAATCGGCGCATCACTAAAAACAACATAGGGGTCAGGCCTTCAAACACGCGAAGGAAACTCGATACAAATCATAGAGCACTTAAATATCCTTATGTTAATCGTCACACATGTAGTGAGTGCACGCACTTTGACACGTGTATATATATATATTATTAAAAATAAATAATATATATAGGTTTATTGGAGTCCTAGACCTATATTTCGTGGATATATACTACGGTATTAACCGATATTCTTCAGATTGTTGTCTGTTTTTGCCAAAATGTGTCGTGTTATTTTTGTGATTTATATTTTTTGTGTTAATTATGGATTGTGTTTTATTAATTGTGAGTATTATTCGATGTTTAAGTTTTATAAAAAAATCAATTTTATTGGGAATATTTTATTAATATGTTCATCAATTCATTATTTTATTGGAAAATTATAAAAAAGATTCTCTATAAACTGTATCCACAAGTTCGAATACACGTTGTATTTAATTAAAATCTTTATTAAAACGGAATTTAAAAATAATGTTAACTTTGAAAGTAATTTAATATAATTTATTAAATAATATCAAAGCAATTATTTTTATACCGATAATCGTGCGCATCAAATAATAAATCCATCCATCCATCCAATAATTACCTAACAATAATCCAATATAAAAAAATAAACATTTTATTTCTTTCCTTCTTATGAAAGTTCCTTCCGTTAGTTTTTACTGGTAATTATTACATTAAATGATATTTTACTCGCTGTTATCGCCTAAAGAGCTTTTTGAGACAAAAGGTCTCTTTTTTTAAGAGAGGTAGGGCATAGTGGGATTAATTCCACTCAAATTGGAGCTGCCCGACTGGGAAAGTACCTCCGCCTTGCAAAAAATCGAAGTGAAATAACACTGCTTTGAGTTGTGTTGTGTTTCTTACGGTGAGCAAGGTTGCCAGTGCTCCGCGAGGAAACGTTGTGTTGGCAGTTGGGGGACTTCGTCCCTTATACTGCCAACCCAACTATTCCTCTTTCAATCCAGGGTCGGCAACGCGCAAGTGATACTCCTGGTGATGCAAGCGTCTATAGGCTACGGTAACCGCTTACCATCAGGTGGGCCATATGCTCGTTTGCCAACTTAGTAGAATAAAAAAAAGGAATCTTAAGAAACTAATCTATCTTTGTCCCAAATTTCATTAAAATCGGTTCAACGGTTTAGAAGTGAAAGCGTAACAGACAAACAGACGGAGACTTTATTTATTATCAGGGATTACTCAGATCATTTCTAATATCAGAATTTTGATACTGACAGGTTTGATATATTACCATTTCTATCGAATTTAATCTATAAATAAATTCGTGTGGTACAAGTTTTCAGTTTTATATCTATATTTTTACTGTTAAATCTAATTATATCGATCGATGTGCGTAATAATAACACAAGTCAACCTTGGCTGCTATAAATAATAACAAAAGATGTCCATGACCGAGGCTTTGACCCACAGACCCGCTATCTATATATAGCCTTTTGCAAATTATGTAGCCTATTACGAAAGAATGGGCTATATTAAGCTTTAATAATAAAATTGTAAAGGAAACAAATGAATCAGAGCCTTATCTGATCGTGTAGAAGTTTATTGTAATGGTTTGAATAATTTTGCATGTCCATTCACAATATCATAAATTTATTTTGGTTTTACGCACTGTACCTATTTAACTTTTTTGTAAACAGTTTATTTCATTGTTATTTAGCGAAGGAAAAGTTCGACCGCGGGCAATATTCGAACCTGAATCTTCTGGTTAGGTACACCAGACGCTATGACCACTAAGCCACCGCAAGTCCCACCCGCCATGACGAATTTTGCCTTCACATTCATTAAATTATATAAATATACTATATTGATCACTTCATGTTAAAAATCCATTTGATTATCTTATTTTTTTTTGTAATAAATCACAGCGCTTGTTATGCGAATTTTTTACTGATTTCTGTAAAAGTAAAAATTACGTACGCAGAAAGGTGTAGTGGTGGCGTTGCGTGTCGGGTCGTTTTATTCCCTACAACATGGTTGAGTCAAACGACGCCGATACACACGTCATACTCGTGAACGGGTGCCGTCTGTCGGGGCTGGTCAGCTCTTACTGTCAGTGGCAATCTCTTTATTTATTTATTTAAATTTTTCTGTTTAGTAGCCTATATTAATTTGAAAGTACACATCAAACTGCATTGTTCTCATGTAAGTCTGACAATTATTTATATTATTTTGATATTAGCAGACATTACTGCAATAATTACTGTGATTATATTTTTTCTTATTATTTAATAATGTTTAACTCAATACAATGTAAATGTGAGTACTTTGTAGGCTAAATATACATACTCAGCTTTGAACAGTCTGGTGGCTTTGAGCCTTTTTTATATGGCCTACGCAAATGTTTCTCTGATCTGGTATCGTCGTGCGACGGATTGTTGAGCTCCCTAAATTATGGTTGAGCTACACAATGACTGATGCATGCGTGCCGTCAGTTGGGACTGGTCTACTCAAAGCCGCTATGGCTCTTTCTTCAAAAGGCCATCTCAGACGTTGCCCTACATTGTAAGACACATATTTGTTACCACTATTCTATGTCTGGACTTTAAAAGAGACTATGATTCTCTGAGTTTGTTTCGGCGTTTCTTCTCAGAGGTCGTCAGCTAGGAAATGCCGGAGCCATCTAGCTTTAAAAAAAAATGTTTATTATTGACTTGTAAAAGTGTCTTTAAAAGATCTATTTACAGAAATAAATATCATTTATCATCATCATCATTTATCATTTATCATTATCATCAATTGCATTTTGTTAAAAATAAATATAAATAAATGAACATTAGTGAAATATACTATGTATCTTCTATAACTATTATTACAGGGTTTGTTGTTGTCATTTTAGAAGTCTACGTATTTTTAAAAGAAATTAATTTAAATTTAAATAAATTAAAATTTCACTCAATTAAAACGCGTGTAGCTGAAACATGCTGTATTTAGATCATTAGGAAGATAACAAGATGCATACAGGTTGTTGTTGTAAAGCCCGAAGCTTATTTAAACGAAATAAAATATCTACGAAGATACCTGCTCATTTAGTCTGAAATGTAAATAAAAATCTTTTAAACTTTATATTTTAACGTAACCTAAAAATTAATTAAAAAAAATTTATACGCTACGCCAGATTATCATTATGTTGATAGTAAGATATTTTTTAATGTGAATCTTAAATAAAATGATATTTTTTAAATAATCATAAACATGAACTTCGCAACTCCTTGGGAATCATGCGAAAAAAATTAAAAAAGCAAAATATTTTGTACCAAAAAAATAATAAATCGATATCTTTTTCCGTCTATCAACTGCATTAAATTACCAAGCAAGTTTATTCTCTAACTTTCAGTAGATCTAACAGGTATTAGTGAGCAAGAAACGCTGGGAAATTTGGTTATTATTTGTACAGAGATCAGGACATTAAGCTACTCCAATCTGTCAAATTTCTGTAATAGTTTTTCAACTTTAATACAATGTTATAAAGTTCATGCTTCATCATCATTAACCCATATACTGTCCCACTGCTGGGCACGGGTCTCCTCTCATATTGAGAGGGATGAGGCTATAGTCCACCACGCTAGCCTAGTGCGGGTTGGCAGACTTCACAAACCGTCGAGAAAAATCTCTAAGGCATGCAGGTTTCCTCACGATGTTTTCCTTCACCGTTTAAGCGAGTGATAATTAATTATTAATACGCACATGAATTCGAAAAGTCAGAGGTGCGTGCCTTGGGTTCGAACTCGAGACCTTCGACTTGGCAGTCCAATGGTCATACCACTAGGCTATCACTGCGCTAAGTTCATGCTTAGTTGGGAAAAATTGACAGTTTTGGATAGCTTGACCCAGCTGGCGTCTGTACCTACCGAGCACAAGCATTCTGCACACGCTGGATGAGACTTCGTTCTACTGAACAAGCGGGCCACATACACTATGTCAGCATAGTTAAGCTTGGATAATGAGTTTACGTGATTCACTGAGCACTATACGAAAATCAACACTAATTTAGGGACGAATCCTGTACAGCGAAAAACAGTTGCATACAGCTTGTTGACCGACAGAATTCATTTTCTTTCTTCTTTCCTTTCTTACTTTCTAAGAAAATCCCTCCAGCCCAATGGTCGCCTGAGGAATTAAAACCGATTGAGTCGCGTATACCTTTTTTTCTCATCGCTCCGGGGAAAGCGATACCTACCAAACCAACCTCGGCCTTTCGCGTCACCACTTCAGTGCCGTGTCTACGGGAGCGCTGTAGCAATCGTCCGCAGACAAGTCGCGTATGCCCTTCCCTCAACTCCTGGTTGAACTGTCGGTATGGCGATAAGACCATTGTACATTCTATCTATCTGTATAAAAAACAGCTTTCATATATTGCTCGTGTCTGTAAAATTACTCTTCTTAAAAACTGCCTTAGTAGCCTAGAGGTCCTGGGCTCCATTCCAGATCGAGCAAAGTGTTATTGGGTTCTTCTATGAAATGTCAGTAGCAGCTCGGATTTTGGATTTATGGCAAGAAGCTGGCTCTTACATACACCGACATGGGACCTAAAACATACCAGCGAATTGTGAAAAAAATTTGAGTGCTACAAAGAATATTTTAGCCATCTACGGCATTGTCAAAATAATTGACTCCTTTTCAGTGGCGGACGTAGAATGCGGTAGAGATGTGGCCCGTAGTGCCCGCATTGTTGGTGGAGTTGACAGTCTCCCTGACGAGTTTCCCTGGGCAGCCAGTGTGTGGCGGCAGGGGGCGCACCAGTGCGGAGCTACGGTGTTAAGTGACAGGTGGCTACTGACGGCCGGCCATTGTGTCTGCAGGTATGTAAACCACACTATTACTGATAGCCGATAGATATAACAGAATCATTAATTCAAGTGCGCGTTCTAGCCGAAAGCGATGAGAGGCCACGCCTTGTCCCACTCAATGACTGATGATTTATTCGCTGAAGTATGGTACATTACAGGCTGGTACTATTATGTAACTTTGTCGAATATATTCCCAACATGCACAAATTATACAATTTAACATAATAATAATTCTTAAAATTACACAATGACATAGTAAAATTTTTTAGCCGCTAGGAATGCGCCGCACCTCCCCAGGTGATAGATGATCCATGAGAATTTTCCGATATACTGTCCCACTGCTGGGCACGGGTCTCCTCTTAGATTGAGAGGGAATAGGTTATAGTCCACCACGCTGATCTAGTGCGTATTGGCAGAAGATATTTTCTCGACGGCGTGTGAAATCAACCCGCACTTGGCCAGCATGGTGGAGTCTCATTATAAGAGGTTGGTGATGATGATGATGATGAATTGGTCCGTTATATGAACCACATATAATGTTTAATACTATTTAATAATTGGATTGGCCTCTGACCACAGTCATAAAATCATAAGACATAGGTTAGTGTTTGACCACCATGTCACCTGATGGTAAGTGATGAATCGGTTTCTTCTAAGTAAGCGCATTCTACCGTAGATCGCAGTGTCACGAACTGGCGGTCAAGCGTAGGCCTATCATGAATAAAAATCAGCCTAGTGCGAGTCGAAGTCGCGCACCGAGGGTTCCGTACCGAAGCGTAATTATTAAAATTATAAACTAAATTGAAATTAAAAGTATTTTTATTATATGATGTAACTAAAAATGTATGCTTTTCGCAATTTTCCCTTTATCTGTAATATAAGACGTTGCTTCGTACCAAATCTCAAGATTGTGAGTTCACGGGAAGTACCTTGTACGTTTTGATTCCCTTGCGAGTGTCCAAAATTTGCGGCATAAATAAATGGCTTTATCTTTTGATTGCGTTGGCTTAGAAGTTTGATTTCTTCACAGCTCCAAGAGACAGTAGACTTGAGTATTCGATATGAATTTCAGCTTGATACCTCCACGTATTCCTGAGAAAAAGGGTGATGAAAGTGATCCTATAAGGGTTCCGTTTTTTCCTTTTGAAGTACGGAACCTTAAAAAAAAACATTATATATATATAGTCTTATTTAGCTATAATAATATTATAAAGCTGAATGAAGAGTTTTTTGGTTGAACGCGCTGTTCTGAGAAACTACTGGTTCGAAATGAAAAATTTTTTTTCGTGTAGGATAGATCCTACACGCTACATAACATCATGCTACGACCAATTGAGCTGAGTTATGTTGTGAAAGTTTCTATTCTATTCTGAAATTTAGATCGCTAATGCTTTCAAAATTTTACAGTGTTTTCGACGAGTTCTATAAGTCCAAGCAACTGTCGGTGGTTGTTGGATACACGGATATCTCGAGCAAAGAAGAAAATGAAGCAATTTCTAGAATCTTACCTCACCCTGATTACAAGTAAGTCTACGAGTCATACCATTATGTCCTCTTCGTCCTAAATATAAATAACAATTTACTACTATTTTTTTTATTATGTTTGGGATTAACGCATGCTAAACATTATTTTTTTTCGATTTACGTCGAAGGGTCGATGCTTCAACTTGTACAGGAATACTTCTACCTAGGGCAGAGCATTCAGCTCGGTAGACACAACTTCGAGAAAGAAGCCGACAGGAGGATTCATTTGGCAAACTTCGCCGAGAGTTCGCGTCGCCTATACCGCAGTGCTTGAAGACGAAAGTTTTCAACCAGTTCTACTGGGTACGGTTCTCCTCTCGGAATGAGAATGCTTAGTGTATAGTCCACCACGCTGCGCTGGCCTGAAATACGCGTTCGCAGACTTCATACATCGTCGAGAAAATCACTAAGCCAGTCAGGTTTCCTCACGATGTTTTCCTTTACCGTTTAACCGAGTAATTCATTTATTAATGTAATGGTACCGATATCTACGGTGATTTAAATATATAAATATCTTGGACAATTTTACACAGATTGTACAATGGGTACTAGACAATGGATATTTTTTATTTGGATATGGTACTGTAGAGGACCGAAGTTATTAAATGGGGATGGCGTATTTTAATGAAAACTCAATTAAGGAAATATAAAACTTTTCTATGTAATTCACTCAAGCAAATTCTTAAATCATCTCACAATAAATCATTTCATTACTAGACATCTTTCAAAATCTACTTACTTTTTTGTTCGCCACATATTAATCAGCCAGAACGTGAACAATAAAAACTTATTGTTCCAAATTCTTACAGTACTTACATACTTTTTTTTGTAATTGCATACTTATTTATACATAAGAAACACCCAGACATACACAAACACTTATATATGTTCATCACATAAATATTTGTGGGAATAGAACCCAAAACCTCGAGATAAGCAGTCCGACACACGAACCACTAGACCACAGACATCGTCTAAATAAAAGCGATTATCTTCGAAGATGATTTCTTTTTTCAAAATTAAAACTATTTAACTAGTTATAACATTCGTTACTATTTTGAAATAAAACTACTTTTTACGGATTTTATCGCGTATATTGATATTATTAATCCCAACGTTTCGGACCCTTTACAGCGTCCATGGTCACGGGTAGTCTACCCGTAAAAAGTAAAAATCCGTAAAAAGTAGTTTTATTTCAATGTATAATATTCGCGTAAATGTCAGAAATCAATATTCGTTACTATTGTAATATAAAAAGAAATCTTTCTGCCAGAGATGTATTAAAAGTAGATTAATTAACGTTAGAGTATTTGAAACATACTTTTACATTAAACACAATACAAAATATTGCTTTTAAATAAAAGCTTTTATTTCAAAGACTAGCTAAATTAGGCGTATTGAATATCTTGTGAAACTGTTGATGCGTTAAGTAATATTCATCAACTTGTTAAAGGTCCTTCAATGAAATGTTTCTTTGACCAATACTTTCAATCTAGTGATTCAAAATAAAATTTATTACGATTGATTTAAATCTTGATAACAATAGTCTTCAAGAGGTACTTAAATGCGTGTGTATTAGATAATCTAATTAATTTATATTGATCAATTTGCGTCTGCATTATATGCCTAATCATGTGATTTGAGTCACATAAGTTTCTATAAATAGAAATGTCAATAAATTGCGCGATGGTCTCTCGAGGGTCTCTCATTCTTTGTCAAGAGTCTATTGAAGAGATTTGTTATTAATTACTCGTATATGTACAGGGTGTTTGGTAGAACGTTGAACATACGAAAATGGTGGTCAGTTGGGGTCATCTGCTACCCACTGGGCCCAAATTATTTAACCTTGGCCGCACCGTTTTTTTATTTTACTTTTTTTTAATTTCACAGAAAATTATCAGTTTTTTTTAATGTAAGTCAAAGTTATGCGTCGTATTTTTTTACATCTTTTTGTACCTTTAAAGACTCATAATTTTTTTTCCCCAGACAATACCAAACAATAATTTTATGAGAGTCTGCTACAATTAGACATTAATACAAAACAACATCCTGCCTGTTTTACCCGTCACAAGTAAAGATATTCGAATTTAAAGTTAAAAAAAACTGGTAATTTTATGTGAAATTAAAAAAAGTAAAAAAAAAAACGGTGTGGCCAAGGTCAAATAATTTGGGCCAAGTGGGTAGCAGATGACCCCAACTAACCACCATTTTCGTATGTTCAACTTTCTACCAAACATCCTGTATAAACAGACAACACAGCTTCCATAATCATACCGACCCAACTATGTACGGTCGAGGTCTGCTAACTGCTAAACTTATGAAAGTCCAGTAGCAGTTTCACAAATCTATCGCATCTAAACAAGTCGCACTTACGACCTTTTTCTATAACAAACATTTTGCACACATACACGATCTCGTATATCACACTCTCTCATTGGTTCGATGCGAACACTAATATAAAAAAAATAAAATTATATTGTTATCTTTGTCAAGTATTGACCCCACACTATCACTTTCTGGTAGTTATACTGTTTGACGGGTAATGTTTGCATTGACATCACTCACACATGTGTGTATACGCGCAGTACCGTACAAGCGAATATGATCATTGACATGCTACTGGACTTATGGCCCCAGACTGTACCTACTTCGGGTTTAATTTATTTCATTGCATCATCATTTAAATTATGATCTTCTTTCAGATGCAGTAGAAAGCCTAATGACGTCGCTCTTCTCAAGACTGTAAGGCAGCTAAGATGGTCTACTGGATTACAACCAGCTTGTCTACCAAATTCTCTTACTCAGGACTTCAGTGGCACATCAGCGACTGTAGCTGGATGGGGATTTACAAATGAGAATAGAGAGAAAGGTGAGGAAACTGAATTGCTTTATGAGTAGTTGAAACAGCCTTAAGATAATTTTGATCGACTTAAAAAAAAGGAGGTTCTCAGTTTTGAGGTTTGTCCGCGATTATCTTGCGTTTGGCTGAACCGATTTTGATGCAGTTTTCAGAAAAGTATTTGTTATATTCTTCTGGAGACGTTTTAGTATACAATATATGGATGACTTGATATTTGACTTGTTAGTCTAATGGTCATATCACTAGTTATCACTGCTGTCTGAGTATATTTTTTTATTATAACAATAATAGGCTCGGCCCCAATATAATCATAATAGGTTTGCATAATTATATTGTATCGTCGTGCGACGGGTTGTTGAGCTCCCTAAATTATGGTTGAGCTACACAATGACTGATGCATGCGTGCCGTCAGTTGGGACTGGTCTACTCAAAGCCGCTATGGCTCTTTCTTCAAAAGGCCATTTCAGACTTTGCCCTACATTGTAAGACACATATTTTGTTACTATACATTGTCTGGACTTTAAAAGAGACTATGATTCTCTGAGTTTGTTTCGGCGTTTCTTCTCAGAGGTCGTCAGCTAGGAAATGCCGGAGCCATCTAGCTTAAAAAAATATGTAAATTATTGACTTGTAAAAGTGTCTTTAAAAGATCTATTTACAGAAATAAATATCATTTATCATGTCTTAAGAATACTGTTTAAGTTTATATCCAAAAAATACTGTATCCAAAAATCCATCATACTGTACTTTTAAATATTCTAGCCCCTATTTTTATTTTATTTTCCTTTTTTGATAGTTTACTCAAACAAAGATGTACTTGTACGACGATCAATGTTTGTATTGTTGTATGTCAATAAATTCTGGGGGAACTTCGGCTTCTGAGATACAGGCTTCTGCCTAGTTCAGGAGTCAGATGTTTCGACCTTAAACTGTGTCACCGCTGTACAACTTAATCCTAAGACTTCTTACTGTACTTCTGGTTTTTTGTATGTACAAATAAACTATTTTATTATATTATTTATTATATCATTTATATGATTTTGCTTTCAATTATATTAGGAGCGAGACCAAACATTCTTCAGAAGACTGAAGTAACAGTTGTAACTAATGATGAATGCAACAACTGGTACAAGTCTCAAGGCAGTAAGGTCAAGGTCATATCAACTCAAATGTGCGCCGGCCACGAAGTTGGAGGGCGCGATTCCTGCTGGGTGAGTATCAGAGTATCACCAATAACACACTAATATTTTCTTTCTTTCTTTCACAACTATAATGGGGTCGGCTTCCAGTCTAACCAAGTCTAAGTAACTAAGTGTTTTTAAGAGAGGTACGGCATAGTGGGAGTAATTACACTCAAATTGGAGCTGCCCGGCTGGGGAAGTACCTACGCCTTGCAGAAAATCGAAGTAAAATAAAACTGCTTTGATTTGTGTTATGTTTCTTACGGTGAGCAAGGTTGCCAGTGTTCCACGAAGAAACGTTGCGTTGGTAGTGGGGGGACTTTGACCCTTATACTGCCAAACCAACTATTCCTCTTTCGTTTTACAGGGTCGGCAACGCGCAAGTGATACCCCTGGTATTACAAGCGTCTATAGGCTACGGTAACCGCTTACCATCAGGTGGACCGTACGCATTTTTGCCACCTTAGTAGTATAAAAAAAAACCAGATGCGGCTGAATATCATTATTTTAAACGAAGCGACTGCCATCAGACCTCCGAAACCCAAAGTTTGGGTAATACCGATACCCTGAGGATAGACTGGTTATCAGGCTTTTTGGGCTTCTGACTACCACTAATGATTGTCATAGGCGTTCATATGACAACCGGGACCGACGGCTTTACGTGCTCTCCGAGGCACGGAGAGCATTTAAAGCCACAAATAAAAACACGTAAACACACAAATATTTTACTAGGTACCATATTTTACTAGGTGTCATGATAATAACAATATTTTGCTTAAATAATCTTGATAAGACAAAAGCTGACCGACTATAACTATTACAAAGATCCAAAAAATAGTAAGATTTTAGAAAAAAATGTTTACATCATGTTGCTTTTATATCTTCATAACTATAACCATACTATCACGCCTGTGTTCCCCGAAGGGTGAGACAGAGGGGTAAGTAGAATAGAATATTCTTTATTGTACACCTAACTAAGTAAGGAAAGTACTAATTTTATATCCATAGTTTTCTGTTTAGGTTCCATGTATTAGCGACAAATCCAAACTCTTAGCTCCTATTGAGATTTCATGGAAAAATCCAATAACGCTGCTCGACTGGGAGTTAAACTCCGGCCCTCTAGCGTAGCAGTCGTTAGTATCATAGTTATACACTTAAGATATAAAGGATTAAACTGAATTTCAATGACGGCTTTTAATGGAGTTTTCTATGAGCAAAGTTTATTAAATTATAAAATAACTACCTGTTGCCCGCAGTTTCGGACAAAAGGTAGCTGATGTCCTTCTCCAAGTTCTAATCTATCTCTGTACCAAATTTCATCAAACTTGGTTCAGCGGTTTAGGAGCGAAAGCGTAAACTACAGACAGAGTTGCTTTTGCATTTATAATATTCGTAAAGAAGTAGATAATTTATCTCGAAGTTTGAACTTGGGTTTGTCCCTTATTACTTGGGACCTAAAATATACCAGTGGAGTATGGGTGCACACTTGTATCCCTCTCACTGATCCCTCAGGGAACACAAACATGATACTGTGTTATATTTACTTAGCATTCTAATCAGAATCTGTTTATCAACAGGCTGATAGCGGCGGCCCCCTGATGGTCAGAGATGACAGACGTCACATCATGGTCGTAGGTGTTGTCTCCACTGGCAGTGGCTGTGCAAGACCCAAGATGCCAGGCGTTTACACAAGAATATCCAGGTACACTGACTGGATTATTGAAAGTATCAATGGCGACAAGGCAAGAGGTGGATTGAACTGGTATCCAAATTTCAGTAGTTTCTTTGGGTGATGAGAATGGTTAGGACAAATTGAGATGAATTCATGTTGCTGGATAAGCAACAGTTAAACCCGAATTTGTTATTTATTAATTTTTGAACCAGTATGGTTCGTTATGTCAAGATTCACTGGGTTCGCTTTAAATCTTACAATGAAAATACGGTATTGCATTTTGCAAAATTATAGTTCAATCCGAATGGGGTTGAAATAATAAAAACTAAAGGTCCCACGTAGGTGAACATGCGACTTTTTTAGGTTTGAATGTTACTACGGTTCTTTATTAAATACATTTGTATTTGTACTGTTTCGACTAGGTATACCAAATCTCTCACTCTTCTGTGTGCGTAATAATTTTAACAAGGAGTACACAGTTTTCACTTCACGTATTAATAATTTAATATAATATTAATTGATAGCCATGTTTTTAGAATAAGTTTAAAGATAGATATTGGGAAACATTCCAGACTCCGTTTAAAGAGTTTTAAGTAAGTAGCTTTAGCTGTGATCATTATAATTTTTAAAATAAATAATAAGTAATAATTAGTTAGAAATTTGTCAGTCCCTTAATTAACAATTTTCTTATAGCATAACTACACACTGAAACTGCTATAGGCAGGTATATACGTGACATATTTAATATCGTATTATTCAAGATACCAATTAGCAGGTAAAATGGTAAAACAAATTGGTCTGGGCACCGATAGGTCTCGTACCGCTAAAGAATATTAAATACATTATAGTAATACTTAATATAAAGATTATACTAACCTCAAAAAACACTGTGATAATTAAAATAAGGTAACTTAATTTAGACTATTTCATAATTTAAAATAAGTTTTATTTAAAATAAATATTTAAACAACCAATTTCTCTTGTTTGCAATATTTATCAAACTCCCGTTTGCTGTCTTCAATAACAGATTGCAGTTTTCTTCCAGAAGTTTCTTCCATATCATCTTGAAGCGACCTTAGTGCATTTTCTATTGCTAATTTAGCTTCAACGAGCAACGATTTGATATCTTCGACATTGTTATTACCAGTTTTGGACTTCATAACTAAAGCAGAATGTAGTTCATGTTGCAAAACACTATTGTATAAGCTGAGCCTCGCATTTCCTGGATCTACAGCCTGCGTTATATCTATAAGGTCTCGGCACATATTAATTTTCTTATCTAAAAATTCTTGAGACGTATAACCTTGCTGTCTTCCATAAAGCTGTATTAAAGAATGCTTCAAAGAATACATGTAATAATGGTTAGGATGTAGAAATATTGATAATCTGCAGAGTAGATTCTCCAATACCGTTACAGAACCATCCATCATTAGAACGTTTTCCACATCTTCCCCCATTCGAGACATGACCATAGTTATTTGTGAATTGTTCACTTTAATAGGACATTTGTTGCAAGCCCAATCTGTTTCATCGTCTAAAGGATCTTCTGGAAGATGAATTCCATCGCAAGGATTCGTTCCACCGCCTAAACATTTCATAGCACTCAGATAAGTACCAAGTTCAGTAGGGTCACTGCACCTTTGACATTGACATGCGAAGTATTTTGTGTCTTTCAAATGTTGCCTTCTAGCTTGAGTACCCCATAGAGCGTGACTGTACATTGTCGCTACGTGGCTATCTTTTAATATCGGTACTACAGCTCTGATTGTTATTTCATACAAATCCTTTCTATCTTTTGGTGAGAAAGCAAACGACGTATGCTTTGTGTTTGGTGTACAACTGTGTTCCATTTTACAAGTAATAGCATACAAGGCACTCAGTTCAGTACCTTGAGGTAGACGAATCTCTAAAGCATTCGTATCGATAATTCCACAAATTCTATGAAGTAATTCAGCTGTTACTTTATACGAATCCTTTAGTTTCTCATCCAGTTTGTTTATGAAGTTGTTGATTAAGTATTCCACGATAAATTCGTTCGCCTCGCTGAAAGTACGAAGAGAAAATTAGTTTTAATGTAAACTTAGTTTACATTTGAAACCTTTAGTCTGAGAATATTTATTTAGAAGTGCTCAGATCAAATATGTATATTTGACGTATTTTTGACTCGAACATTACATTAATTTGAATTGAATCTTCTGAGTAAATAATGGTGACATTAAAACAACCGAGAACACTATGAATACAAGTGAAGAAAATTTATAAAAAGGAAAAATTAAATGAAAAAGGCAACAAGAATAAGCAAACTTATAGATATTATAACTAGGATGATAATATTCTGATATATCGGAATAAGGTTACAATATAAAAATTAATGGTGTTTTAATAATATAAGTATATATTTTTTTCTTAATATAACATAATTGACAAAGTTCGCAGGTAGGTATGTTTTAGTCCCATGTAATAGGGGGCGAGTTATTATCTGAGCAAAATCCAAACCCCGAACTGATACTTGACTCGTTTGTAATCTATACCTACTATTTAGTGAAGTACAGACGCCAGCAGGTCAAGATATCCAAAACTGTAAATTTTTTCAAATTGCATATGAACTTTATTGCTTTGTGTTAAGGTTGAAAATAAATCAAAGAAAATTGTCAGATTTTGGTGGCTTGATGTCCTGGCCTCTGTACCTAAGTAGTTTTATTAGCTATCTCATAAATATTAACCAATTCTCGATGATTACCCAGACATCGTTTACTTACTCATAAGCCACGGTGCCAGGTGTTCGGCATTCCATATGTGACTGCAAGTCAAGCAACTGCTGCCAACTTTCAGGGTCTGTCTTCTGAAGTAACACACATCTTAACGGCATAAGAGCATCGTGCCTGGAAACGACATTATCTTGTATCTCAAAATATATATATCATCAACAAAATATATATACTATCCCACTGCTAGATCGGGTCTCCTTTTAGATTCAGAGGTATTAGGCTATATTCCACCACGCTGGCCTAATACGGGTTGGCAGACTTCACACATCATCAACCCATATACTGTCCCACTGTCTCCTCTGTCTCCTCTCAGAATGAGAGGGATTAGGCAATAGTCCACCACGTTAGCGGATTGGTAGACTTCATACGCTGTCGAGAAGGGAAGATGAGGAGACTTTGCTCAGCAGTGGGATCATATAGGTTAAATAAGAAAATTCACCGAATTTTTCAAGCGTAAAGTTTATATAATATAAATCGTGTTAAAAAGAAGGTAGTATATCATCAACTTATACCTGTAATAATCAGCCATATCTTCTAGCACACACTCTGGTCTTAGTCTAAGAATCTCACACTCTGCCGCATGATGCCTCGGATCCTCGAGACCTGGACAGTTCCCCGAACAAACTGGCCAGCCGCATCTGTAACCGTGATGAAAATTATTATAATTCAAGGATACTTTTTGTCTTTAATATACATAAATAAATACACGACACGACACGTCATCGCATTTAATATAATAATAAAAAAAAGGCACTGTTTTATTATGTTATTTGGGAATTTTTTTTACGAGTGTAGTCTAGTGGTTCGAATGTTGGACTGCTGCTCACGTGGTCTTGCGTCCGACTCCAACTAAACACAAATAGTGTATCTGTTTGTCTGGGTGTTTCTTGTGTATAATAAGAATGTTTTTACAAAAAAAAGTACATAATAATTATATCTATTGTCTTGTACCCATAGTACAAACAAGCTCTGGTTAGTTTGGAATTGGTACTGTGTAAAATTTATGTGATAATTTGTGTTTGTAAGCGTACCCACGATACATGAGAAAATTGTAGTGTGGAGCAACGTGTTGGTTATTTTAAAAAAAAAGTGTCCCAAACATTTATTTTGATCTATACTATTTATATTAGCTATATAGGTTCTTCTGTATTATTTACGGTATGAGTACACCGCCGAGTAGTAGGTAGGTAGGTACGCCGATTGAGATGGAGAAGTGATTATAATGTTAAAGTTATGTACATAAGTAGTACATAGGTATGTACATAAGTAGTACATAGGTAAGTACATAAGTAGTGCATAGTGGTAGTCAGAAGTCCAAAAATTCTGACAACTAGTCTACTTATCCTTAGGATATGACCCAGAAATTGGATAATCACTTCGTATACAATACTGATATCCAGCCGATATAGCCGATAGATATTTACTTTTATTTGTCTAAAAACAACTGAAAATGGTTAAAATACTTATGAAAAATGTATTTCTTAAGAACTTACTTAGCACATCTTTCCCCTGATTCAGTAAAAACTGGTTTATAGCAGCCAACGCAAGGCATAGTCGCTTCTGGATCTAACATGGCCTTAGGTCCAAATACTAGAGGTCTCTCAGTTAAGACCAGGTCTCCTGGATTGAGGTCCCGGGTGGCAACGAGGTGCCTGCCGAGGTCATCTGAGGATTGGACCTGAAATTGACGACTGTGTGTGAGCGAGCATGTGGTCTGAAATTCAATTGCCCAGTCTAGACTTATAACATTACAGTAAGTGTAATAGATTTTTATTAAAGAAAATTCGTAGTATCAGAGGTCATCAGTGCGAATTTACACCAATCAGACCATTTTTTTTTCTATTGCATCTGCTAAAATAAATATTGTTCTTCTTTTTTATGGTTATGGAATGAGTGCGGTTTCATGCGTAATGTATACATGCTGAATTAAAAAAATAAGCCTGTTGCCAGGTTGTTAATGATATTGCTGGATGCGTTGAAAGATCATTTATACTTAATATGGAAATTCTCGCAGTTTATTCCATCTATTTTTTTATAGGTTCTACTTCTTTTTTTTTTGTCTTCTTGTTTCTAATATATTTTTTAAATATTTTTTCTTTTAATTAAATCTCTTCTTTAACGCAACCTAAACTTGGTACACAATATCTATGGTAGGTATGACACCTAATCCTTTGGAGAATACTTACATAATAGGGTTATATTCTGCTTATCCGTTCAGGAAATGCAGTCGCGAAAAGTATAATAAGAAAGCTTTACTTTATCATACTAGTAGCGCTATCTAGTTACATTACCCCACAGGAGGACGTGTGGTGACATCTGTGAGCTTCATCGTAAACCACGTAAGGAAAACAAAAGTGCACACGCAAGCTCATAGATGTCCCGTTTGTAAAGAGAGCGTAATTATTTTTCATGTTTGACATTCATATTCTGGGGCCCTATTTCCAAAATCAGGTGGCAGAAGACCCATGAAGATTGCCCGCACACTTAAAAAAATAAAAAAAAGAAAGGTCGTAATTCGATCTTTGTGGTAGGCCCCCTAATACCTTTGGTTGGTACATTCTACATCTGGTTACCGTAGAGTATCTCTGGGGTCGATTCTTAAGCATGCACTTGCTTCATACGCTGATAGACTTGTTCACACTTACCAAACGATATGCTACATCACTGTCAGCAGTTCCTTGCTCCATTTTCCTACAAAATAAATATTTTCTAAAAATATTATGAGAAAATTATATTCCAATAGTTTGAAAACATTTAACCTTTAACGAAGTTGTTATCTTAAGTTATTAACTTGTGAAAATTTATTAACTTTCTCGGGTTAAAAGGAAAACAGTCTTTAAAACTGAATTTTTATTTACACCTTATTCTATCATTTTGTTTAATGTTTGATAGAGTTTGCAAATGTATCATATGAATTTAAATAGGTACTACATAAATATTGTCTCATCCTATTCTTTATCAGATCTATTAGATTCTACCAATAACTCTGTCTCTCTCTCTCTCTCTTGACCACCCAAATAATCACCTCTGTTTTTAAATGAGCATCATAACAACGAGATCATTGACATAGTTTCAATCCAATCAGCTTGCGTAATCACAGAACAATTGAATTTTATTATAATCTCTGTTGGTTTTGGCATTAAGCCAGATTAAACAACATCAGTCAAAATGTCTCTTTAACTGTGTAACTGATGTTCTATTGTACTGCATACGTTGATTCTAATGCATCAGTAATTTAGCCGGAGCACTGACTGCCACCTTAATCTATTTTGATAGTGCAAATAAAATTAACAGCGCGTCGAAGCGCGATCCGAGGTGACAAAATGTCTATCATTATTTTAAACTTTGAAACATTTTCAAATGGTTTCTTGCTGTGTACACTAATGGTAGTTTGTAAGCGTGAATTAACTGTAGCAAGAACAATCTTTGTCTCATCATCAAGCCATATACTGTCCCACTGCTGGGCACGGGTCTCCTCTCAGATTGAAAGGGATTAGTCCACCACGCTGGCCTAGTACGGGTTGGCAGACTTCACACACCGTTGAAAAAATCTCTAAGGCATGGTTTTCCACCGTTTACGCGAGTGATACCTAATTAATTGATTTCTGACGTTTACGCGAATATTATACATTGAAATAAAACTACTTTTTACGGATTTTATCGCGTATATTGATATTATTAATCCCGACGTTTCGGACCCTTTACAGCTTCCATGGTCACGGGTAGACTGAGGTGGTGGGCGTCTTGATGATATAATTACTGACAGCTACCCTACATTTTTTATTGTTACATGATCAATGACATTTATTACTAATTATTAATTAAAACTAGATGGAGCCGGCATTTCCTAGCTGACGACCTCTGAGAAGAAACGCCGAAACAAACTCAGAGAATCATGGTCTCTTTTAAAGCTGTAAAGGGTCCGAAACGTCGGGATTAATAATATCAATATACGCGATAAAATCCGTAAAAAGTAGTTTTATTTCAACCTAATTAATTATTAATACGCACGTGAATTTGAAAAGTCAAATGTGCGTGACTTGGATTCAAACTCGAGACCTTTGACTCGGCAGGTCAATGGTCCTATTAGTAGGCTATCACTGTTATTATATCATTATCTCTAGGATTCTCATTAACCTGAATTCTTTGAAGGGTTAGGCAGAGGTGTTCTTTAGACCCATAGTTTGCCGATATGTTTAGGTCACATGTAATAGAGGGCGAGCCTATTGCTATTAAAGGCCGATTTGCTATTAGGAATAATAATATTTTGCGATTATATTCTACGCTGGGAATCGAACCCATGACCTTTCGCTTACTAGACTAACGAGGCAGTCTGTGTACACATAATTTATGTTTTTTATAAAAAAAAACAGGCATACTTACGCAGTATTTTCACTCATGACAACTAGTTCACTATTTTTAAATCCACTCTTTAATGTACTTTTTCTGTATTACAGAAAGAAATGCTATATTCACTGTAATTAAATACAAGATGCTATAAATTATTTGTTTCGATTAATTGCTCAATTCCAATGCGACCGCGCACGAGCAACTGTCACTCGTTCTTTAGAGGAGTGAGTTTAGCTTTCTATTGCGTCACCCTTTAGAAGTCTTATAGTAAAAGAATAAAAGAGGAGCGACCCTATTAAGGCAACATTTCGACTATCCCAACGAATAATCCCTTAACTACGAATAACAAATTTTACAGGAGAGCGTTTTAAAGTTTTAAACACGTATATAATAAACTAGCTTTTGCCCACGACTTCGTCCACGTGGAAAAGTTACTTTTAATTATCGTTGTAATCTGGCTAATTAACTCAAAATCATTATAAAAGCCTGTAAGTTATTCTGATGTATAAATACTGTAAAGTTTCATCAAAATCCGTTCAGTAGTGTTAGCATCCATCCTCACAAAGTTTCACATTTATATTAGTAGGATTCGTGAAATTTTGTGTATGAATTTAAAATACAATTTGATAACTTAGACTATTTTTATATTGATTTCTGACATTTACTAGATTTTTTATTTTAAACTAAATGATAGGGTGGTTTGAAGGTCACTGTAAGAAAACATGCAAATTGCGTATCTACTTCAATTACGTATGTAACACTTCGGGGATTTTACATAGGAACCATCGATTTGAAACCATTTGAAAGAACAGAAATGATAGGCAGATAACAATTCATAAAAATATTGTAATAACAACATTTTAAACAGTAATTTTCTTTTGCTTACAAAATTTTTCGAATTCTAGTTTACTGCTTTCAATAACAGACTGCAGTTTTTTTCCAGAAATTTCTTCCATGTCATCTTTTAGAGAATTTAGTGCACCTTCTATAGCTAATTTAGCTTCAGTGAGCAAACTTTTATAATCTCCGATATTTTTAAGACCATCCTTAATATTTCTGAACTTCATGACTAAAGCAGAATGTAATTCATGTTGCAAAACACTGTTATATAAGCTAAGCCTAGCATTTCCTGGATCTAAAATCTTAGTTATAGCTATGAGATCCCTGCACATTTTAATTTTCTTTTCTATAATTTCTTGTGACGTGTAGCCTTGCTGTCTCCCATACAGTTGTACTAAAGAGTGCTTCAAGGAGTACATATGATAGTGATTAGGATGCAGAAACGTTGATAATCTACAGATTAAATTCTCCAATACTGTCACAGAACCCCCCAACATGAGAACGTTTTCCACGTCTTCCCCCATTTGTGAAATAATCATGTTTACTTGGGAATTGCTTACTTTGGCGGAGCATTTGCTGCAAGCCCAATCTGTCTCGTCATCTAAAGGGTCTTCTGGTAGGTGGATTCCATCACAAGGATTTATGCCATCTCCTAAACATTTCATAGCACTTAGATAAGTGCCCAATTCAGTAGGGTCACAACACCTTGGACATTTACAGGCAAAGTATTTCGTGTCTTTCAAGTGTTGTCTCCTAGCTTGAGTACCCCATAAGGCATGGCTGTACATTGTTGCAATGTGGTTTTCCTTTAGTATTGGAACTACAGCTTTTATTGTTATTTTATACATATCTTTCCTGTCTTTTGGTGAGAGAACAAAAGTATGCTTTGTGTTTGGTAGACAACTGTGCTCTATTTTGTAAGTTTCAGGATATAAAGCATTGAGTTCAGCTCCTTGAGGTAAACGAATCTCTAGAGCGTTTGTATCAATAATTCCACAAATTCTATGAAGTATTTCTGAAGTGACTTCACATGACTTCTTTAATTTTTCATCCAGTTTGTTTATAAAATTGTTAATCAAGTATTCCACGATAAATTCATTCGCCTCACTGTAATACAAAAAAAAGTTTTCAATGTTAAATTTTAAGGTTTTATTTTGGGAAAATGACATTTCTTTCAAGTAAATGAATGTCTTGTGTATTTCTGCATAATAAAATCGTATTACTGAAAAATCAGCAGAATGCCAATAAAAAAAAAGTATTAAAAAATGTGAACTCTTAAGACTTGAGCGAATTTTAATACAGATAAGTTAGTTATGATTGTAATTTTTTTTTTATTTATCTCGGTATTCTCAAATTCTCTTTAAGTTGGAAATCAAAATGTAGGATAAAAGTCCCAGTAAATAAAAGCGTTTAGAGATCTCTATTGCAGTATTCCATGTTGAGTTAATAACGTACTCATAAGCCTCAGTTCCTGGTGTCCGACATTCCATGTGTGACTGCATATCCAGCAACTTGTTCCAACCTTCAGGATCGGTTTTCTGTAGAAGAACACACCTCAGAGGTAGCAGAGCATCATGTCTGAAAATAATGAAGAATTTAACATACTATGGCGCCTTTATTTTATTACTAGGGAAAAATCCCCGTGTTGTGGGGAACTTTAGAAACAAATAATTAACAAACTAACAAAGCACACGCAGACATATTGCTATATATGGTCTCATGTAATAAGGGGGTGAGCCTATTGTCATGATCTGGGCAGAAATCCAAACTTCGGGCTGCTCCAAATGGGAAAAATCAATATCATCTCGCGCATAATTTTTTTTAAACAATATTGATATTTTAATCAAGATTTTTTTTTTGAATTCTCTAATATCTCACTCACTTCCAGACATCAACTGGCCAAATGGATCAAAGGATCATACAAATTCTTGTTACGGCATTTAAACTCGCGACCATTGGCAATAACCATGCAGATAATTCAATCCCTGTGCCAATCGAGTCACCAACCCATATTAAGCAGTGATAGTCTAATTCATTCAAAGGTCTCGACTTCGAATCCAAAGCACACACCTGTGACTTTTCAAAATCATAATGCTTATTAAATTAATAATGAATTATCACTCGCTTAAAACGCTGAAGGAGAAAACCTGCATTGCCGTGAGATTTTCTTGACGGCGTTTCAAGTCTGCCAATCCGCATTAGGCAAGCATAGTTGACTACAACCTAGTCTTTCTCGTTTTTAGAGGAGACCCGTGCCCAGCAGTTGGACAGTACACAGGTTGATGATGATGAAAGCAACCCAACAAATTATGTGATTACTGAGAACATTTTGCCATTACTTGTATGGACCATCTAATTCCTATATCTGGTAAGCATTCTATTGACTGATTGGCTATAGTGCCTCATAAAAATAATAAACTCAATAACTATTTTCTATTACCTGTAGTAATCAGCCATGTCATTAACCACACACTCGGGTCTTAGGCTGAGGATCACGCACTCTGCTGCATGGTGTCTCGGATCCGTTAGCCCAGGACAGTTGCCTGAACAGACGGGCCAACCGCATCTGATGGATTTAAACGAAGTTCATTATAACGCTAAACATATAACGTTACACAATAAGCTAATAACAACAACCTAATAAAGCCATTGTTATTTCAATGAAGGGGCTAAAAACCTCCATTATGTCACGATGATTATGTATTTCGTCTATGTTACCATTTACAAATGAATGTTGTCTCTAAAATGCAGTAATTTCCACAATATAACGCTAAGTAATTATTATTGATATATTATAAATTTTATCTAATTTGGCTTGACCTGGATTTTCTTCATATGTAGCAAATAAAATGAGCAATAGATACTTCCAATGCTTTCAATGCGCGCGAAGTTATCAGCTCAAGCGTTGAATATTTGAGCGATATTGAATTATTTTTGTATTTCATGTACAGTCAGCAACGAAAGTCGCTGAACATGTTGCGATCTTCAATATGATTTTTAACAAGTATGAAGTTACTGACCAACGAAGGTTATGCGAAATAATTGCATAGATGACCATTAAATATTTAGGTTACCTTAGTAGAAAAGACCTGTTGCCAAGTTCTGGAGCTGTGACAATAAAAAAATTTAGCTGTGTTCAGCGACTTTCGTTGCTGACTGTACAAGTCTCATCTAAAACGGCGACGTTTTGATTCCAGACTAGAGCATGTACCTATAAGCATTCAAAGGTTGATTGGAAGGAATTGCAGTTCCCGATACGGCCACCCATTTACGTGTCGCTTTAAACATTTTTTTTTGTATTGTGCAGATGTTAGGTTTAATAAGTAGGAGCAGTTATGGATCCAGTCTGGAACAGCACAGTTTTAATAGCAGAGAGGAGAAAAAAGAGTTTGTCTACAAACTCTTTCGCATCGTATGAAAACTTTGTTTTGTAAATACAATATAATGCCTCCCTTCATAAGAAATACCCAGACAAACACAAAAAATATTACATTACATTACATTTGTGTCCTGTGTGGGAATAGAACCTATAACCTCGTGATCAGCAGGCAGATACTCAAACCGTTGACTTAAATGACTTCAGGAAAACTTACTTCACACATCTTTCTCCAGCTTCTGTTAAGACTGGCTTATAGCAGCCAACGCACGGCATAATGGCTTCAGGGTCCAACATAGCCTTCGGTCCAAAAACGAGAGGTCTTTCAGTCAGCACCAGGTCTCCTGGAGCCAGGTCTCGGGAAGCCACGAGGAACCTGCCGAGGTCTTCGGAGGAATGAGCCTGGAAATTTATTCGTTGATAGTTATTCTATTATACGTATTAGTACAAGAAATACTCCTCCTTCAGTCGTTTGCTCAATGCTGAGCGTCGTGATGTGCCCGACCTAACTTTTTGACGATCTCCTTCCATTTGTGGCGATCTTTTGCCAGTTGAAGAGCGTCTGAGATCTTAGTGTCAAGGTGTTTCTTAATTTGGTCCGACCATCTTGTAGAGCTACGTCCTCTGGGTCTTTTTCCTTCCACCAAAGAGTAGTACAAGAAATACTAATAATAATTAAAACAAACAAGAAATAAAATAAACAAGAAAAAATAATAATATATATTATATACTTAGATTAGTACTGATTTCTTGATAATCACTAGGTACATGCATTATATTTAAAAAAAAACTATCGTACCTAGGTAATACTTTAGGTACTGAGTGGGAAAATAGGGAAAAAGAACATTATGCGTAAGCGCATGATAATATAACTTTCGTTTTGTACAACTTTTTCAATAGAAGGACATTTTTATCAGTCTTCATAGTACCATTTTATACAAGATAGTATTTAGCATTTTTTTTATATGGGAAAGAGCATGTCGCCTTTGGATCGAAATTGTACAGTTCCTAAATCATAATGAACAAAATATTACATAAAGTTATATTACATGACTTCGGCTTGGTACAGTCGAAGAATTAAGTATACAGACAGCAAACGAAATATGCATTGTTATACAGATTTCGACATAAATAATTATGCGCCAAAGGGTTAGGTATGTAGCTGCTAACAATACCTACGTTTTGACACATTGCATGATACATTATTATACAATCTTTATCAAAACACAGATTATTAGCTGCCTGTATACCTAACTCTTTTGTTGACCGTACCCTTACTATACTAATATGTATTGTACTAAATCACATCGATCCCTTCGGGCTAAGGATTGCAATCCCTAGTTGTAAGCTCAAAAGGCGAAGCGCCCCTAAAGCTTAAGGAAAATAAACATGATTACAATGAATAGGTCAATAACGTTCATTTTTCTTTAAAGGTCATTTCAAAAATGTCAACTTAGCGAACTATTTAGTTGACCAAAGATAGATTAATACGTAAAAGGGATTGAAGACAAATTCAGTCTTAGCTACTGACTTGGTTGAGACGGTAGTTATTTTGAGCAGTACCTACATACTTTCGTGTATGTGCCTGATAAAATCCATTTTTATTTGCAGACTGTAGCTGTCTTGTATTGAAACAATCTCTTCTATCTGTCCGTAGTAAAAAACTTTATTTTAACAATTATTAAACACTTCCTGCTGTCCGTTTCTCTATACGCTCCGATCTTTTGAACTATGTAACGGATTTTATACAGTTTTCCTTATCATTTATCATCCTTATTATTTCCACAAGGTTTATTTAAATAATAATATGCTTGCTTGCAAGTATATTGCACCCGTGAGAAGCCGGGGCAGGTCGCTTATCCATTATTTATATTTCTCACTTTAGGTCACATAAATACAAATATTCGCTTGAACGGTGAAGGAAAACATCGTAAGGAAATCTCCATATCTGAGATTTTCTTAATGGTGTGTGAAATCATCCAACCCGCACTAGGCCAGCGTGGTTTCCCTGGGACAGGCCTTAACAGGCGTGACACAGGACTGGTTCCGGATGAATATTTATTTCGCGGAGCCCCCCAATATTGTGATAAAGATGGCCATCGGGGGGTTTTAGTGTAGTAAAATTCCATACCCCGGACTACCCCCAGTAGACCGCAATCATTCAAAACTTTCCCCCTCGCAACAAAAAAATTGGCTAGCGTTGTTAACTATATGTATAACATATAGCCTAACTAATCTTTTTATGAGCCTCTTACATTAAGACAGTAAAGTAATAGATTTCATGTATAATTATGAGTAGGTACCAATAAAGCCAGGCACGAAGTTTAGAATTTATATATATAAAACAGTATTTAAATACAGTCAGATGCTTTTGAAGAACACACGAAAAGATTGCTTACTATACAAAACAGCTATCAAAAATGGATCTTAAATACATACATTCAATAAAAGTAGGATTTCAGTTTTCCGTACTAGTACCTATTAGATTCCGGTGGCATTAATGGATTTTAGGAATAAGATAACCTCCCCTTTGTTGATGCTATAATTATCATCATAGTGCTACCAATATTCCAATATCCGTATTGTAGGTACGAATAATCGAAGAGTTCTTCATGTTGAACGAGGTGAATGATGAATGAATGATGATGAACGCCATCTATTAACAGTATAAATGCATTATGTAGTTATTTTGTGAACGACATCAAGAGAGAGCTAAACGTTTGCAGACGCATCGGTAGATGGCATTATTTTAAGTTTTTATTCTATTTTTATTTTGTTTAGGACGTTCACCTCTTTTAAGTTCAAAAAAATATGAATTGAGTTTTAACTATTTTTATATACACAAAATGTACCAAATACAAATCCAAACTCCGAGCTGCTGCTGAAAAAAATCCCAATCACACTGCTTCACCTGGGAACCCAGGACCTCTAGCGTGGCAGTCCCGCTTAGGACAGCTATCGAGGCAGTTGAATTACTATATATTTTTTTTACTTACCACATATGCCAAATCCCTGACACCGTTTTCTTTGTTCATGGTTCTGCAAAATTAATGAAATAAAAAAATAATCATCATCAACCCACATACTGTCCCACTGCTGGGCACGGGTCTCCTCTCAGAATGAGAAGGATATGGCTATAGTCCAAAAAAAAAAAATAAGTTAGCTAATTTAAATAATACAATTTATGCGATTGTCGCAACGATCGAGCGATAGATATTGCCACGCTACTGTTTACGGCTTCGAATCCTCCGCAGAGAAAATATAATATATTTTCTCGACGAATATCTATACGTCATATCTAGAGATAAAGTTAAACAATTAAAAGTGTAAGGTCATGAAAACCACGACAACATTACAATCCAAATATCTAGTTAATATAAATTGCTAGTAATCGAAGCATTTGTCTCATGAGACACTTTGGCAGCCGTCACTACACCATCTCATCGAAGTCAAGGTAGTAATCAAAAGATTAATGATCTCATAAAGGTCACCAGTTTTATTTACTATGCATTGGTATAGGCTTATGTATTGTAGTTGGTATTTTGTCAGTAAATCCAGGCCCAATATTCTCTTGATGGGGTCCAGCGACCCTTGCTTTTCATGGTCGTGGCGAGTGTTACGATTCCTATGGCCCTGATGATAGGACATGGAAAAGAAAACAAGCACAGTTTTTATTCGGTAGGAGTTCGATGTACTCGCATAACCTGCCCCACAGGTGGATACGTGAGGTTTTTCCGCGTTATAAAAGAAGTAGACTAAGAAGAAAACACATTTGTCTGAGATTTATAGTTTTCATTAGTGTTCTTACACAAAAAATCAAATCAAGATAGAATGCATAAAGCTACATAAAAGCTTTATAAATAATCTTCATGTGTAATTATTTGCGAGTCAATAATATACATAATAAAAATAAATAAGCAAATAACAAAACTAATATATTATAATTTTGAGATCATTACATTAAAGGTTTTTAATACAAATCAAGTAGGTATATTTTCTTCCAAGAATATTTTAAACGTATCCGCATACACGCTGAACCATTTAATTTTAACGATTTGAGCAATATGTAATAAACCTCAAAACGCTAGCTATGCTCAGATGAACGCATAACGTTTTATCATAAACATGACATTCAAATAGGTGTAATAAATTTACTCTCGTATTTCGTCTGTCTAAACATACATTACATTTGGCATTAAACTGCACTTTTTCATGGACCACGTTAACTGGGTTACTCTCGTCTATTTTTGTTACAAATCTGATAAACGTTGGTTCGTAAAAAGCATCTTTCGAATTCTTTTCTACTTCTGTATACATTACATTCTGAACTTTATTTGTTCTAAGATATTCTTCTCAGTAATAAATATTAATGCAAGGTTTTAAATATTGTTGAAACCAGCTGTTAGTTTGTGCTTTTTTGTGTTCAAATTTCAGAGATACATTCTCCATAATACGGTTGGTATGAATTCCTGATAATATAACTTTATTTTTATCTAGAACTGGATATTGTATATCCAATATCACAAAATTTAATAAAGTGACGTGAAATTAAATCCTTATCGCAACGTTAGTCAGATAGTGAAAATATTTGCAGGACAATCATGAATCAGAATTTGGTTTATTGAAGCAGTTTAAATAGTCAACGTAGATACAGTCGATGATCAGTACAAAATGTGAAATGAGAACCGTTCCTCATTACTGTTATAAAAATATACTTCATAGATAGTCGACATCAGTCTATATTCTACATATCTTAACGTAAAGTATAAAAAAGCTAGTTGAAACATTGACAATAACAAACGAAATATTCTTCAGATCTATTGTTTCAAACGTTTCAAATGCAATTGCTTACTGCTTCTATTTTGGGTGCTAGCCCTCTTTATGATTATGACGTCACATTGGCAGTAAATCGAGAAGACCTAGACATACATCTGATCTCTGATTATGTTTCAGATTATAGTCATATTTTCTAGTTCCAGTATGTTTTATAGCTGAACCGTAGTATATATCGTTAATGTATTTATCTTTGATGGCTTCTTTGATAATTTTTATTTTATTTTACTTTATTGGGACATAAAACAGTTACACATTGTAATTGAGGTATGACATTTCAATTCTAAAAACTAAGGTAAATGTGTAACCCACACCAATGTCCGCGAAATATACAGTAAATAAAACGAAACTGTAAAAATCATGCGTTAATATAGCAGTTGGGAGCTCACCAGTTTATTCACGAGTAGATGATAGATAGAACCTAGTCATGTTAAAATTTCAATAGCCATTCTTTTAAACTTCAATTGTGAATGTGCAAAGATATCAAGGTCGATAAGGTGTGTGTTATACATGTCTACGAGGCGTCGGAGAGGCGCCCGTGCACCAGCGTGAGTTCTGCACTTTGCAGTGTAGAACAACCGGGGCACGCGCGCCCCTCGACGCATCGCAGTTCTAGGTACAATGTAACATAAGTTATTAGTAATGTCAGTGCAATCGAACCTGTTATTACAAAGACCATGAAGCATCATGGCCATCAGTAAATTGCGTCTAGACTCCAAACTCTGTAGTTTAGATAATATTAGCAATTTTATCACATTCTTTCATGTATTTCTTCAGATTATTTCTCTGATTGTATTAAAAGATATATGTACCATCTTTTAATACATTCCCATAGACATCTATTGTGACAAATTCATTCTCTGGATTATTTATGAATCGTATAGGTATAAATTTTATATTGTACTTACATATTTTCAGTTATATTTTATGATAGACACAAGAAAACACTTCCAAATTATTCACAGTCACAGTTTTTCTACGAAAACTAATACTTTTTCCTGAAATCTGGAAATCTCCAAACCGGCGGCGCACGAGCAACTGGCGCTCGTTCTATGTATGACTGAGTATAGTTTTTCATTACGTAACACTCGGATATGTGAATGAACTAAAAAAACATGCCAAGATTTATGTAAAAAGCATTCCAACGACTATTGTTGAGATTTACGGCGGCTAAGAATTATTTAACACATAGCAAAAATTTTGTAGCACTAACGGTAAACTCACGCGTTGTTGCCGGAGATTGTTAGTTATTATTTTGGATAAATATTGTAATAAATATTTTAGATATGTACAGCCTAACTCCTGCTATCTGAGAGAGTACCCATGCCCAACCGTGAGAGAGGAAATGGTTTGATAGTTCATATTGTAATATTATTATTTTACCATTGACACAACACTTTTTATCACTTATTGTGTGGCTCGTTGCTGTCAATCACTCAAAATCTTTTACAGTTACTGACTTGCCAATTGTATGAACTACAGCAACGATAGAATTTAATTCCACTTCTGAATTACCTATTTCATAATATAAATCACAAATACTCTGCTTACAGTACCGCACTTGTGGATTAATTTGTTTGTTATGAAGCCAAAATATAGCGTTGCTCCTTGACAGCTTTAACCTTCATACCATAATTGTTTTATAGCTAAAGCTTATTACAGATGTTCGTTTTATTATATATTTATTTAATAATTTATTATAAATTCAGCAAAAGCAGTGATAGCCTAGTGATATGTCCATTGGACTGCCAAGTCAAAGGTCTCGAGTTCAAATTCAAGCGCACCTCAGACTTTTCGAAATCATGTGCGTATTAATAATTATTAATAATCACTTGTTTAAACGTTGAAGGAAAACATCGTGAGGTAACCTGCATGCCTTAGAGATTTTTCTCGACGGTGTGTGAAGTCTGCCAACCCGCACTAGGCCAGCGCGGCGGACTATAGCCTAATCCCTCACATTCAGAGGGGAAGCTCGTGTCCAGCAGTGGGACAGTACATGGGTTGATGATGATGATGATTATTATAAATTCACTGGCTGTGGTTTCGAAAATTTTAATTTATTTTTACTCTCATGTTGCCTGAATCACCTTGTAGGTCCTAGTAATCATGCATATCTTTTTTATTATTGTTTGTGTGCGCCATTTCGCCGATGTAATTGAATTAAGAGGAGGTTCGCTACTACTTCAATGATGCTTGGGTATTAACTTCGATGCCAAAACATAATGAGTGTGCGCTGGCTGACATATAGCAATGAAGACTTATTTAATCTAAGCAAAGTAAAGATTTTATATAACATTTTATCCATCATAAATTAACAGACAGAAACATTTTTCTGAGGAGTTTGTTGCACCGTGTCTTCTTCCCAGTCAAAACACTAGGAAGCGGTGAAGGGCGGGCGTTTTGGGGGCTATGACGTTCAAAAAGTACTACATAGTAGTCTATCTTGATTAAATTATTTTGACTTTGACTACTTTTTAAGCGATAGGTACTTATATTAAGCCTGTTAGGTAGGTACCCAAAAGCAACTTGCAACATAAAAGACACTTATTAATTAAATCAGGATGATATACTACGATAGACAATACTTGGGTACATACTTTTTTTATTCAGGCAAGATATTGAGTTTGATTTATTTGATGTTGATATCAGTAATTTAGAAGGAACTAATATTCTAGTAACTGATTTGGTCGTTCGTTCTGTTAAGATGAAAAATATTCTAGTAATCAAATCATATGAAAAGTTTGTTAGATGATTTCTGGAGATATTAAATTTCACAGTGGCTGTCTAAATTTCACCTTTCATTCATTTCTCAGCTAGTGTAATTGTATGTTGTAAGAAGAGTACAACATTTGCAAGCATCTAACATTAATACTCAATTTCGTTGGCACTGTTCCCGAATCTTTACTGTCTTGTTAATTATGCATGTCTATTTAGAACGAGTATTGTGTTTGATACCAAGCGGAGCGGCCGTACAGCGCGCCCTAATAAATAGTGCCTTTAAAATCGAAATGCCAACCTGTGAAGTGTGCCAACAACCCGCAAACCAGATCTGTGGAGGGTGCAAACTCGTCTACTACTGCTCCAGGCCCCACCAGAAACTAGGATGGAGAGAGGGACACAAATTCAAATGCTGTGCCTTCAAAATAGAATACTCAGATACCTTAGGACGACACATGGTTGCTACAAGAGACATACAACAAGGTGAAATGATTCTAAAAGAGAAACCAGCTGTTATAGGACCAAGGATCTCCTGCCCAACGATCTGCTTGACATGCGGTAAAAATCTGGATCCGAAGCAGCTTGAACCCAAATGGGATTATTACAAATGTTCAAAGTGCAACTGGCCATTGTGTGGTCCTGAGTGTGAAAGTTCTGATGTTCATAAACCCGAATGCAAAGCCATGACAGACAGAAAATATAAATGTGATATAAAATACGAAGGTTCAAATAAAGTTCAAGCTGCATACTGTGTTATATCGCCACTCAGAGTCTTGTTGATGAGTTTTTCTAACCCACTTCAATATGAAAACATAATGAATTTGGAGTCTCACTTAGAGGATAGGATAAACACTCCTCTGTACATGGTTTTAAAGGCTAATTTAGTTACGTTCATAGTTCAAGTACTCGGATTGCCATTTGATGAAGAAACTATATTGAAGGTCGCGTCTATATTTGACACGAACTCCTTTGATGTACGGTCGCCAGATGGTTCTAAGAGGTTACGAGCTATTTATTTGACAGCGTCTATGATGGATCATAGCTGCAAGCCTAATACACGTCATATATTTCTGGGAGAAGACTTCCATTTGGCCGTCATAGCGACAGTGCCAATAGCGAAGGGCGATCTTATTACAGCAACGTATACTCAATCTTTGTGGGGAACGCTGGATAGGCGAAAGCATCTTCAGATGAATAAGTTCTTCGATTGTGAATGCAGCAGATGTCAAGATCCGACTGAACTTGGAACTCACCTGGGAAACATATACTGCTCCGTTTGCAATAGCTCGTTTAGTCAAAATACTGAATGGCGTGGAGCTATGCTGGTTTCAACCAATCCACTTGATGAAACCGCTCCATGGAAATGCGAAAGATGTGATCATGTTATTTTAAGCAAACAAATGGTGTGGGGAAATAATGCACTCAAACAAGATCTGCAGAAATTAAATACGACCAGTCCGAATGAGTTTGAGGAGTTCATTGAGAAGTACAGTCAGACGTTACATCCTAGCAACCATTTAGTAGTTCAAGCCAAGTTGGCATTGGTACAAATATATGGGAACTATAAAGGATACAGCTTAACAGGTTGGTATACGTATAGATAGACGGTCATTTTAAAATAGATCACATGATTGATGTGTTACTTTTCATTCTCTTTAACTAAGCATTCCACGAAACCATAATATTCTGGTAAATCTGGTTACCCAGTACAAGAAAGTCTTGAAAAATATGAGAGAAAGTCTGTGTTTAATGTAACAGACAATATTTTTTATTTTTTTAACCAAATCTTCAATATTTTTACTTATCTGGGATTTTGACTTCTATGCTGCCACATACGGTAAACATTTTACCAGTAGCGTCTATCTTTACTATACTCTAAGTTAAGCTACAGGATAATAATAATATAATATTTTTGGGACATTTTACACAACACCATCTAGTCCCAAACTAAGCAGAGCTTGTACTATGGGTACTAGACAATGGATATAATACTTATATACTTTTTTTTTGTAAATACACACTTATAATACATAAGAAACACCCAGACAAACACAAATACTCATGTTTTATCCACACAAATATTTGTGTCCTGTGGGAATCGAACCCACGACCCCGTGATCAGCAGCTCGGCACTCGAACCGCTAGACCACAGAGGTCGTCAAAATAATACGTAATAGTACCTACGAAGCATGATTTTATCAACATTCTAACCCCGAACTAATTTTCCTGTCAATAAAATTATTGGAACGCTGACAAATGAGTAATGCTATTTCGAGAAGTCATTGGTGTATGTTTAAACATAATATAGACTAGGATAATCACGCCTGCATTCTCTGAAAGGTTCAGCAGAAGTGTATCAGTACACTTCTGACATCAGTGTCAACATCAGTGTCGCTGTTATGGTTGAAGTACCATAAGTATACCTATTAGAGGCAGAACTTAGGTACTGACTATTTCCATATCCTTAATCGTCTAGAAATAAAAATTACTTAAAAACTAAATAACCTGGAAATCAAACTTACAACGGTAGAACGGTAGTGGAATTGACGTCTTCTGTGGTCTAGTAGTTCGAGTGTCGGACTGCTAATCACGAGAACATGGGTTCGATTCCGAACACAAATATTTATGTGATGAACGTAACTGTTTATATTTATGGGTGTTTTATGTAGATTTAGGTTTAAAGAATCTTTATTCTCAATAAAAACATAATATAATGACAACTTACTTGAGAATCTTAAAACTACCAAAAGTTTGTCGTCTTCAGTTACAAATTAGTACTATACATAAATATATTGAAAATAGAAGTATTATAGGTACTGATTTTCTAGTACCCATAACAGAAGCTCTGCTTAGTTTGGGACTAGTTGGTGCTGTGTAAAATAATTATACCGAATGTTTCAAAATAGTGTTTTGATACTTTAATTTATAAAATCATTTTCTTTTTAAGATTTGTTCAGCGTGAAAATCGAAACGGATATAATACAATCACTCTGCTACTAGTGATTCTAGAACATTGATAACAATCTAACCTTTATGTCTTGGAATAGTTGGCAAAGCAGCACTGTCGTTTACTACCTTTCTTTTCTTTTCTTAATACAGATGTACTATGTAATGAGACCAAAGTGCTTGGTAACCACATTTTGGTTCTATAAGATTCATATTAAAAATCACACAGCTCCCAGTCTAGGTACGGAACAAGCCTGTATGTCGCGTGGGACAAATAATGATCACAAAGTACATCCAGACTCGATACAAATACCCGTGGAACAAACAACATTTTCTTCTAATGAGTATCGAACTCACTATACAACGCTATACAACAGTAGTGGCAAAGTCACTCACTACCTTAACCACATAGAAAAAAAAATTGGTACGGCACGTATTGTGACGTGCAGTGAAATATAATTAGATATATTCAAATTACACATTACATTAAAGATATCAAAGTATAATAATAATCAAATAGATATATTTCTCTTGCAGAACTGTCAAACGCAGCCTTGAGGAGAAAGGTGGAACTATGTCACGAGTTGTTGGAGATAGCCGATAAATTAGAACCGGGTTGGTCTAGGTTCAGAGGAACCCTACTTCTGGAACTGCAAGCTGCTATGACAGTGAAAACTAAAAGGGAGTTTGAAGCTGGGAAACTAACAAAAGCCGGTGCTCAGGTAAATAAATTTTAAATAACAAATCACAGACAGTTGTCGCGGTAGCTATGTTGGCTAAAGCGTCCGGTGTACTTAATCGGAGGAACGCAGGTTCAAACACTGCCTGAAATAGATCATTTCTTTCTCTAAAATCTTAAAAAATGTTTAACATTCATTAATGCCAACTATATTAAAAAAACTAGTAAATAAATCTTCTTTTATATTTATTTTTGTACGATTCATGGTCAAATACCAAAATGTCAATCAATCGGTAAAGGTTTAGATAAAAAAAACATACGTCCCCAAAACTGATTGACGCTTCAGTCCATTTATACCATCAATTATACGTTTGACATCGAGTTAAATATACTTTTGGCCTCAAACTAAGAAAACGAATAACACAAGCCAAGATTTATATTGAGATTAATAATTTATTCTCAAAATGAAATTAATTTGATTGAGGTACAGACACCAGCAGGTCAAGCTATCCAAAACTGTCAAATTTTCCCAGTTGCACTCATGTGCAACTGGGAAAATTTGAGAGAGAGATTTTCAACTTTGACGAAGTAATAAGGTTCATACCTTATTACTTCGTCAAAGTTGAAAATCTATCAAAGAAATTTGACAGATGGGGTAGCTTGATGTGCTGGCTTCTGTACATAAAGTCTAATTTAGGTTATTGAACCTCTCATCAAGCTATCTAATCAAACCAACTTCAAAGCTCTCTGGCATCTGTACGAGTCTGTATTTCCTCATATTTTTCTATAATTAGGTTGTAAAAATTAATTATAGGTAACTTAATATGATAAATGCATTTAAGAATACCTACCTAAATAGTGAGGATGGGGAAATCATAGAAAAAGTGGGTAGTGGAATCAAGTCAAAAGAAGAGAGTCATATGAAGAACAGTATCTAATTATGTTTTTGATAGAATTGTCGTCTGACGTCACCTATAAGACGTAGAATGAATAAGAGAATTCGATATCACAGGCAGTGGTCTCGGTAGAGTAGTTGGCTAAAGCATCCTGTGTACCTAACAAGAGGGACGCAGGTACAAACCCTGCCTGAGATCGAATTGTTCTTTCTCTAAAATTTATAATTATCATAGCATTAGGTCAAATAGAACGCAGAGGATAGATAATAGTAGCGATTGCAATACACGCAAGAGCTGAGCATGATCAACTGTGTGAGCTCTAAAATTAAAGAAGCTCTTTTTTAATTAACTTATTAAATACTACTATTATTATTATTCAGCCATTATCGTCCAACTGCAGGGTAAAGGGCTCCTTCCACTCATCTCTATTTAAAGCTTTCTGTGGTCAATCCTTCCAATATAAGTCTAGCTCATCCCGCTATCTCCTTCTGGTAATACTATAGATACTAATTTTAGATTTAAAATGTTAAAATTGTGTTAAAATCTAATCTGATGTAACAGCTAGCTGGTCCATATCTTCATTACATTACATTACACTAAATCTCATAATACAATCAAATAAAAATAAGCCATCTCTTTAGACAAGTCACCTAATAGCTCTCAGACGACGTTTAAAATTTACACGACAATTTTATTGGCTGACATAATGCGTATCAAACGATTTGGTTTTCTGGCTCAAAATCAGTACAATAATGTTCCACAATCACTTAAATAACATTAATGAATTTATATTTGTTCTAAAGTACAGTTAAGTCGGTATTTAGATGAGATGGGTTAGGCTATTTATAGCCCACCAATAGGCTAGTGTGGATTGGTATACTTCTCATGCCTAGAGAAAATCTCTCAGGCTTACGGGTTTCCTCACGCTATTTCCTTCAATGTTTAAGCGAGTAATAATGATTTCTATACACATGATTTCGAAAAACCGGAGCTATGATCTGAACAAAAGTCCTTTGATATGATAATACATTTTATGACATAGTCATATCATAAAATGTATTATCACGATTACCCAAATATCATGTTCCCTTACAAAATGGAATCTGTAATTATCAAAACTAATTTGCATTTCATTGTAATCGGATCAAGAAAAGGGACTATACTACTACATTTATGAGACCAAAGCATCTAAAAGTTCGATTAAATGTATAGAAATTAAATTTAAATCCCTGTCTATTCTATAAAATTTATCATTACCAGGTATTTCACATTTTCATCTATAAGTAATAAAAGTAGCTTAACATTTAGTATCACACATATTACGTTTCGTACAATTTGGATAGTTGCCAGATGAAATAAATGCTCATCTTGTGCCACCGTGTCCTATATATTAAAACAACGTGATGATAATATTGATATTATCATGAAAAATATAATATGTTTATAACATTATTTGTCTTCTTGCATATTTCATGTCTTGCATAATTCGTGCATTGTAAGATATAATCTATACGGCTTTTTTGAAAATAAGAATTTCCAATTCTTATAACACATATATATACATTATAAGAGTATAATGATTGTAGGATTTCGTAGATTGTACTTAAATGACATCAATATATATTTATTTATTCTTTCTTTTCAGTTATTAAAAATATACATTGTACCTAATATAAATACAATCTATAATGAAAATTAACTGGTACAAAAATAACATGTATTTAAAAAAATATGTTTATTCCATGTTTTCTGATAACGGAAATACTATTTTGCTATAAAGAATGATAACTTTAGCTAAATATTTATGAAATTCATCCAAATATTTTGGTTTTATCTGCAGGATGAGCTGATGGAAAGCTTGGTGCTGCTCCAAGAGGCAACAAATATACTAAGAATAGAACCCCACATGAAAGATACACTGGAAGCAAAGATTAACGAACTGACCAATCTTTTGGATTCAACTGCTGTTGAAACTTAACCCCAGAAATTTACAACTAATCATTTTGAACTAATTTTATCTCACCGCCATCTTCCTAAAAACCATCTAGTGGTAAGATTTGGAACTATGCTGCTTTTATAATTTAACTAAGAGCTCAGTTCTTGTCAGTAGAGCAATCATTTCTTGCTATTTTATCGAAAAAATGGAGAAGAAGTCTTAAAGAAGACGGAAAAACTAACATTAGAGTAAGTAAATTTTATGGTTATACCAAAAAACTTGGGAATTCAATTTTTTTTAAATATTATTGAGCGTACATTTATGATACCAAGGTAGACTTTAATTTTCGAGTAATTTATCTTCATAAAATTGTAAGCAAATATATCCGAGTAAATATTTTACACTGGTTTTCCCAGCAGTCGTGTAAGCAATAGTTTTGAAAAATAAAGTTCTGTGTAGCTTTAATCTATGGAACATTATCAAGACATCAAAAAGCAGGAGTTCACCCAAATAATAGAACGATATAATAATCAAATTTTTAAAAACGTATAATCAATAGTTATAATAGTTATAGTATAATTAATTTAAGTTTATAGAGATTATGAAATTACTTAAATTAAAAATAATGTATTTATTTACAAGCCTACAGTTACTTTAATCTGTGTTTATGATAAGCAAAATCAATTTACTTTAAAAAATATAATTGTTAATTATAATGACAATAATGTGTAGTTTTTGTTAAGGTAAAGATACGTTTGTCCTAAATTAGACATATTATCTAAAACTTATTCTTCTCACAGTAAAACGAAAGCAACAGAATGGAAGGATTAAAAAAAGAAACCAGCTTCTAACTCTGAGAAGTAATGCCTGCAATTCCTTAGAAATCAAGATCTATAATATAAAGTCATAATGTGATGGTGCAGACCATCTAGTGCATATGTAGCAGAATATATTTTTCAGAGATAGGCTTAGTATTCCGCCAGGCATGAAATTTACTATATTAAGTACCTAACTATAAGTTCTGATGTACATTAAACTTGCAACTATGATTGTGATTCTTAAACATGTTCTGTTTTTAAGGGTGTGACTTTAGTAGGTTTGGTAGTAGCTTCATCTAATTTTATGCTGAATTCCACAGAATCTTTGTTGATGTGCAGCATATTCTTTATAGCCCGAGATAGTTTTTTGTTCGGTTTTGGAGAATTCTCTATGACGAAAATCTTGTCTGTATTCTTGTCACCAATTTGGATCCGCTTTTTATTTAACTGAAAACAAGAAACACTTTTAGTGATCTGAGAAGAACAATCAATTCAGATAAGGTATGGTTGTAGCAATAAGAATACGATAGTTGTTTTTACTCAGGTTTCTAATTAACATAATGTATATATAATACAAAATATTCGAATTTGTGGAATTCAGATCCCTATACTTAAATTTATTAATAGTAAACATGTTATTCAATATGTTAAATACAATACAAAAATGTTAGGATAGTATACTATTGTATGTTACAAGGCATCAAAATTTTTATCCACGAATTCTTACAAGGTATAATTGCATTGGTATTAACATATTATTGTACAATTTGTTGATTTGGACTGAGAAGTCCTCACCTCTCAGTTTAGATAAATACCTTCGTAGTGACAGATACCACTCTTGCATAAATTTTATAATGCATAATTTTACTCATGTAACAGTAGCAATTATACAATACAATATTATCTTCACCTCCTAGGGAATTCAGATGTCTGGTTTATTATGAATAAATCAATTATACCATTTTTAGATAAAATGGCATAAATAATCCAGTTTTTAATAAAATTAAAACTAACCATAGTACAAATACAACACCACGCTCCGAACTTAAAGCAGGCGATACCAGGGGTCCTGTCCATAGCTTTCCTGAATCTTGGGTTGGTGAAACCATAGATGAGAGGGTTGATGGCACAGTTCAAGTACATGAGAAAGTTCGCCGCAAACCACATGATTTCGTAGCTACCTTCCACCTGAAACAGATAAATATGTATATTTATGTAGACGTGTACTCTAATTTGATCAACGATAATGATTGTAATGGTGATCTGTAAACATAAATTTGTATTCATGATAGTCGTTAATCTACCGGAGCCCGTCTAATTATTTAAATATTGTCTCTGCTAAATGCTTTACGGATTAATCTGTATCAAACTTAAAAAACCGTATAGCGTAACTATACAACATTAGCATCCACTAAGAACTACAGAAATTTCTACGATATTCTATATATTATTAAATTCTTACAGCATTAATCTCTATATCCATGTTGTTCCTCCAATAAATCAGAGCAGTATAAGGCACTCGGCATATTGCACCAGATAGGAGCACACACGCTGTGATCCTCATGGCTCGGCATCGGGCTCTAGCAACCGATTGACCACCTCCACGCGATGACAGCTCTCGAACACTGCATTCTAGGCGCCACATTATTGTCCCATACTTTAAAACCGAAAGAAGATCAGTCAAATTAGTCAAAGATCAATTAGAATTTGTTAATATGTTATTAGCTCTTCTCATAGCATATATTGTCTGATCTGACGATTAGATTTAAATTGCGCTTAATATAACATTTAGATTATAAATTTATCTACAGAAATAAATAATACAATTTAAATTACTACAGAAATGCTATTAAAAATATATGTATACTTCAATATCATAATATCCATTATCTAGTGCATCTATAAAGCATGTTCGCAGGCAATCACAGTGATAGCAGAGAATACACATTTTAACTAAAACAGACGTTTACAGACCAAAATTTAATTAGAAATTTACAGACAAAACTCAATATTACTATTATTACTTACAGTAACAATCATCAGCCCTAGTGGGACCCAGACTATCAAAGTCAATAGGAAGTGCCAATAAATACCCAGCACTCGAACGTCTTCCACGCAGAAGGTCTCCAAGTAGTCCAGCCATTGTCGCTCCTATAACAATATAAAATATAATTATGTTGATCTTTTCTATGTTTGGGACGCAACGAAATTCATTTAAAAAAAATATATATATAATATCCTAAAATTATTGAATCTATGAGAGATTAATATATCTGTAGAATCCTATACCGACACATAAATACATTGTATACTTACCACATAGCTCCTCTTCAATGTCCAGGGGAGAGACAGTGCAGAAGCACATATCCACGACGCTATCATTAATTTAGGAGCCGCTTTGGTGGTAACCCTCGCTTCTGGAGTCAAAGCAGCAGCTGCTAAGCGGTCGTAAGATACCAATAGAATTGCACATACGCTCGATATTAGGAGAGATGCTGAAAATAAATCCCACAAATAAACGTAAAATAACAAAACTATGTTTAAAAGTACCGATGTAGGTATCTTCCAGTTGTTTAATATTCAAACAAACAAATGGAGTGCTATGGTACAAATTCTCAAAAAGAATCCCCAAAGATTTTGGTATTACTTGCGTTACCATTTTTAGCCCAATATACTCAAAAATACAACATAGAAATACTATACCTTGCAAAAATCCTTCAAAACGGCACCCAAAATTCTTCAAAACATAGTTCTGGTAGAAATCCCTGACGAGCATGAACCAGGGGCAACATATGAGAGTAAACAGGTCGGTCAATGCCAGGTTCCCTACCAAGTAATTGCTTGTAGTCCAGAGCCATTTGTTCTTCACTAATATGATCAGTATGATGGAATTAAGGAAGATTCCTGTTATGCCAATGACAAACATTATTGAAGATTTCAAAGCTATTTCTGCTGCTGGCTTTACGTGCCATAATGTGTTCGGGAACGGGTATTGTGATGTATCCAACTGAAAATAATTTATAGAGAAGAATTTATACGTCAATTTATGGTTTCCTATTGTGTCAACACAAAAAACACATTAATTAAGAAATCACTAGAAATAATCTTTACCAGCACCAATAAAAAGAACAACCAACTTACATTATCCAAATAATCCAACGTCCAATTGGATATTGCCTTGGCATCCAATTCATCATCATACTCGTAATTATCCATATTCTGTTCAATTCCATCCACGTTTAAGCTTCATGAGATACGACAACACCTATAATGTAATAGCGAAAACATTTTGATTATGACGTATCAATCAATTTTCTGCATGTTATTTGTTTGATAATAATAGAGCCTGTTTGGTCATATTCTGTTATGTTAAATTATCAGTCAGATAAATTCTATTCTTTTTTAAATTAATCTAGTAAATTCTACCTATTCAGATTTCGGACGTTGTCAAACAGATTGTCTCAATAACAGTTAAATATTATCAAATACATTGATCAAAAATCTATATGACGTGTTTTGCCGTTTGTGTGTATCTAAAGTATTATAAAATGTATACCTTATTTCTTCCTCTATTGTTCTTCTATTGCCAATATCTTTGTTTTTGTTTCTTGGGACACTTTTGCACTATCACAAAAACACACAGCTTCACCAAAAACATGTCATGCAAACTTCAAATATTGATACAGAATGGGAGTCGATATTTCACACTCGAGATAACATTGGTTTTAGGTAGTCCATTACCGTGAAAGCTTTGTTATCTGGAAGATGATTGATAGCAACGAAATAACGAACTTTGGTGTCCAAGGTTCACTTGACTGTTTTTTTATATCAACTATCAATTCGGGTTTTATCAATATGAACTGCAGTCTAGATACAATGTAGACATGATGACGGTTAATTGTTTTACTGGAAAATTATATTTTATTAGGTTAAAAAAACAATATTATCATTTAACTGCCTCATTACCATAAGTCTGGTGATCGTAAGCGCTAACTGCTATGCTAGAGTTCCCGTATTCTATTCAAGCTTCTAGGTTAAACAAAGTGTTATTAGATTTCTCTATAACATTCTCAGTAGCAGCTCGGAGTCTGGATTTGTGCCCAATTACTGGTTACAATAGACCTATAACCTAAACATAGCGGAGAATTTTGAGTTTACTTTAGTATTCCTTTGCCAAAGCGTATTCCCCGTATGGTATGTATCTCAGATTCTACCAGAAACCTAATATTTTAATAAATCAGTTACATTAGGCGTAGCGGTTTTATAGACTGTAACGAAGTTAGTCTCTTTATTAAAAGTTATTTTTCTTTATTTTTAAAAAGAGTTTTTCTAATAAGGAAATACCACCCGGTGCCAGTGCTCACTTAATATCAATTTTAACATTTTATCACCATAAAATGTACCATCATGCCTGCACCCCTCCTGAAAGGTTAAACAGAGGTGAAGTCATGTTACCTTCTTATAAGTATCTGTACCCGCGGTGTAACCTGCGATGATCTTGTTTCCCAATTCTGAGGTAATTTCCCAAAATCATGTCTGTCTATGATACTCGTAAATCCTGAACTCAAGTGCATAATTTGATACTTTTTACTGAATAAGCCGAACGTTCTCTGTCAGCGTAGACTTTTATTTAATTGACAGAATATTATTTTATTTATTTTTTAAATTACTATATTAATAATTAAATGATTAAGTCTGTCAAACATCTAAGCAGTTTGTCGGCAACAGTTCTCGCTTTACGATTACAAACACATTTTATTTTTCTTCTGGACACCTTATTATGATAATAAAAGAAATATTTGGAACATATTACACAGCACTATTTAGGTAGTCCCAAACTACACAGAGCTTGTACTATCGGTACTAGACAATCGATTATAATACTTACTTATATAAGTACTTTTTGTAAATATCTACATACTTATAATACATAAGAGTAGTCTTCAGGAGAGTTAATGTACAAAGAGGATTGATGATTGTTGTCACGCATTATTCGATTAAACTGAAATTGTAGAAAGCGTTTTTTACAACTAACTTAAATTCTCAATATAACAAAGGTACATAGAATTTGATTTCTCTCTCCTAGGCTAAAATTAAATTGTTGACTGCACTCAGTTACTGCCATCTGTGAATTGAAACTGGAACTGTTGTGCAAATGCAGGGGATACAGAACAAATATTTGTTCCAACTACAACAATTTAGTGCAACACTTTTCAAAGAGCGTGAATAGTTCAGATATCCACCACTAGATGTCATTTTTACCAATGCAGATCAAAATGAATTTTCGTTTTGGAATAAACCATAAAATGTGTAAGATTTTGTTTTCTTTTTTTTTGTTATATTATATTAATTGTATTCACAAAATAGAATGATCTGAATTGAGTACTTTCATATATTTTTGAGCGATGCACGATGAAAAGATGGAGGAGGATCTATGTTCGTCTGTATACACTTATTTTAAGTAGTAGGTTAGGCAGAGGAGTGGCAAAAAACCAGTCGGGCAGCAATTTGAGTGGAATTAATTCCACTATGCCTACCTCTCTTAAATTTTTATTTGAGAGAGTCCTAAAAAGAATTTACTTGAATTACGTGTGCCATCTAAGACCCAGACAAAACTGGGTTCAGACACAAAAAAATTGGTAACTAAACACTCACACATCGCAAGACCCTAATTTTATGAAGCGTTTAAAGCGGTAAGTGCATTTTAATGAAGTCAAAAAATTCATTGTTTAAAGTTTCACATGAACAAATGCGATTTTGATGTGTGGCATTAAGATGAAGATGGAGATAGGTGTGAATGTCAACAATGTAATACTTATCTTAGAAGATTGTTTTTGTCAAAAATTACCTAATGTTTGTACCGTTTTTCTGTCGAGGTAGACGTTAAATAAATAATAATCCCCGTTAGTAATAATTCCCAAACTAAGCAGAGTTTGTAATTACTATCATCAACCCATATACTGTCCCACTGCTGGGCACGGGTCTCCTCTCATATTGAGAGTGATTAGGCTATAGTCCACCACGCTGGCCTAGTGCGGGTTGGTAGACTTCACAAACCGCTGAGAAAAATCTCTAAGGTATGCAGGTTTCCTCACGATGTTTGCCTTTACCATTTAAACGAGTGATAATTAATTATTAATACGCACATGAATTCGAAAAGTCAGAGTTGCGTGCCTTGGGTTCGAACTCGAGCCCTTCGACTTGGCAGTCCAATGGTCATGCCACTATGCTATCACTGCTATGTACCTACTATGGGTACCAGATAATGGATATAATATTATTTTTTTGTAAATACATACTTAGCATACATAAGAAACACCCAAATAAATACCAACACTTAAGCTCAACACATAAATTAAATATTTGTGTCTTGTCGAACCACAACCCCGTGATCAGCAGTCCGACCCTCGAACCACTAGACCACAGACGTAGTCATTCCTAATCTACAACATACTATGACGACTGTATTCCCCCAAGGGCTTTGCAGAGGTGAACTAATGTACACACACAGGTAATGTACACACACAGGTAATGTACACACACAGGTAATGTACACACACAGGTAATATACACACACAGGTAATGTACACACACAGGTAATGTACACACATAGGTAATGTACACACACAGGTAATGTACACACACAGGTAATGTACACACACAGGTAATGTACACACACTGGTAATGTACACACACTGGTAATGTACACACACAGGTAATGTATACACACAGGTAATGTACACACACAGGTAATGTACACACACGGGTCACCGGTATGTTTTGGTCCCATGTAATCAGGGGCGTATTTTGTAATTGGGCGCCCCGGGCCAATAAGTTTTGCCGGCCATGAATTCTAGGAAAAAAGTGGTACATAAGGAGTACATAAGGAGTACATAAGGAGTACATAAGGAGTACATAAGGAGTACATAAGGAGTACATAAGGAGTACATAAGGAGTACATAAGGAGTACATAAGGAGTACATAAGGAGTACATAAGGAGTACATAAGGAGTACATAAGGAGTACATAAGGAGTACATAAGGAGTACATAAGGAGTACATAAGGAGTACATAAGGAGTACATAAGGAGTATATAAGGAGTACATAAGGAGTACATAAGGAGTACATAAGGAGTACATAAGGAGTACATAAGAAGAAGAAGAAGTCGAGACGATAATTGCATCTGGCGTGTCTCCTCTTTGTTGTCATAAAATACCAAAAACCGAAGTATTTGTACAAGGCTAATCGCCCCTGCCCCACTCGCCACGCGCCCCGTGCGCGTTATATGCGGACCAGTACCTACTTATTTATTTTGTACCTACTTACTTACAGACGCGCTCCGTAGATATTGGCAAAACTTAACTTACAAGCGTGTTTTCGACCAAATGATTTACTTACTGATACTTGTTTTTTTTTAGTTAATTTTGAATTGATATTGCCAAGAAAAAATAAAAAAGTCACCCCCCCCTGACGCCGCGGATTGGCACCCCAGGCCATGGCCCGGATGGCCCTAGGATAAATACGCCCCTGCATGTAATAGGGGACGAGCTTGGGCATTAATCCAAACTCAAAGCTAGTTCTGACATTTTTAAAAACCCTAAAACACATTTTGCTCGTCCTGGGAAACGAACTCAGGACTTCCAGGCTAGGTCTCAATAGGCTAATGAGGCAGAAACATTAGCAATACGTAAATATTTTGCATAAAACGGAAGATAATAAAATATCTTACACACTTAACCTATCATGATACTTCCAAATCGATTTGTCCTCGTTCAACACACAAAACAAGACAATTTAACAGCAATTTGGTATGTGTAATGTATCCTATATCATAGCGCGATGATCTAAATGACTACAAGTAAAATTACGTATAATATAGTGAGAAATTCCTATTGTCTTTGTTTTGCTTAATACTTTTGGAGCTCTTCACATTTGCATGCCGTAAGATATAGTACAAGTCTGCTTAATCTTAATCTTAGCAGTGGGGGCTGGCATGGCCAGCAACACTTCGACCAAATGTGATCTGTTGTGTTGTCCCCAGCATGGTACATTCCTTACTCTTCAAAGACGTGGTTCATGAAGGCTGCTAGCCCACTAAGAGGAAGGAAACTGTAGTCCTCTGGCTTCGGGTATCCGTTGCAGAGATGACTTATCCGTTTCGTCGCTAGGACGTCATAATCACACAAGATGTGCTGCATGGTTTCCCTGAATTCACCACAAGTTCTACAATCATTGTTCAAGGTCAACTTCATTTTATGGAGCATGTCATTTGTTGTAAAATGCCCTGTAAGGGCTCCGATGACAGCTCGGGCTTTGTCCCTGTCCCAAGTCTGCTTAATGTGGGTCTAGTTGGTATTGTGTGATATTATTTATTTATATAAGTATGTCATGCTTAAAGATATACATTTTTAGAGAAATAAAAATTCGATCTCAGGCAGGGTTTGAACCTGCAGTACGGCGGACACTTTGGGCAACTAAGCTACCGAGACTTCCTCCTTGGCATTAAACGAAGAGACTGAGTTCCAATCTCAGTCAGAAATGTAATTTGTTTATTTATTATGTATTTGTCTGTATTTTTTTTATAGTACGGAAAATCCTCATTTATCTTCTTCCACCGGCGGAGGATACATGAGGCGGAGGTGGCGGGGTATGTTGGACTCATGCTGACTAAAACTGCACTTGCCTCCACTTGCCTTATAGTCATGGGCATGGGATCCGCGAAATTTGCCACGACCATGACGGGCGGTGGTCCAACAGTTGCCGTCTTGTCTTATATACTTTTTTGTAAATACCTAATTATAATACAGTCGTGGAATGGACATGTAATGCTTATGAGTGAAGATCATGTTACTACGAAGGTTTTGCGTATGAATGTGGATGGATATAAGGGAAGAGGAAACCATAGAAAATGGGTGGACTGTCTGAGAGATGAAATAGCTACAAAAGAAGTGATTGGTGATATTATTATGATGGCTAAAAGGGACGTATAGAAAAAAAAACCGAATACTACGCTAACCCCAAGTAATTTGGAGTAAGGATATAATAGATTGAATGATAGAATATTAGGATAGATAGAATGAAAAGATAAAATGCAATTAGTACTCTCTCTACATGTTCCTCAAAAACTTTTATAAGTAATATTTATACACTGCACCTTTAGCTGTCTGCACCACAAACCCGTAATAACACACCAACTCCATAATCAGAAGACATCCCGTCGCGAAGATTCAACCACAATTGTTGTAAGCCCTTAGAATTAACACGCAAGTAATGGCTTAAATAACGTCGCCATGTTGCAAACGTAGAGATAGAAAAGACAAATGTACTATTTTGTTTTTTGTGATAATTATGATTAAGGAAATATTGTAGAGGTAGGTTTCCAAGAGAGGTACGGCATAGTGGAAGTATCCACTCAAATTGGAGCTGTCTGACTGGGGAACTACCTCCGCCTGGCAGAAAATCATCATCATCATCAACCCATATACTATCCCACTGCTGGGCACGGGTCTCCTCTCAGAATGAGAGCGATTAGACTACCACTTATAGTCCACCACGCTGGCCTAGTGCGGGTTGGCAGACTTCACACACCGTTGTGAAAAATCTCTAAGGCATGTAGGTTTCCTCACGATGTTTTCATTCACCGTTTAAGCGAGTGATTCGACGTGGCAGTCCAACGGTCATACCACTAGGCTATTACTCCTTTATGGCAGAAAATCGAAGGGAAATAACACTGCTTTAAACTACTGTTGCATACCTTACGGTGAGCAAGGTTGCCAGTGCTTCGCGAGGTAACGTTATGTTGGCAGTGGGGGGATTTTGACGCTTATACTGCCAATAGAACTATTCCTCTTTCGTTTCACAGGGTTGACAACATGTAAGTGATACCTCTGTTAATGCAAGCGTCTATAGGCTACGGTAACCGATTACCATCAGGTGGGCCTGCTTGTTTGTCACTTTAGTGGTATACAAAAAAGGTAGCACTGGGCGGAAAGTTCCCGTAAAAGTCATAATTCTCCGAACCTTTTTCCCAACTTTGTTGGGGTCGGCAACTTTGTTGGGGTCGGCTTCCGGTCTAACCAGATGCGGCTGAATATCAATATTTTACACAAGGCGACTGCCATCAAACCTCCGCAACCCAATTTCTGGACAATACCGATATCCTGAGGATTGACTGGTTCAGGCTTTATGGGCTTGACTAAAACTAACAACGACAGCTTTACGTGCTCTCCGAGGCAACAGTTTCCATAAAATTATGTAAATTAATTATCCAGTATATCGTCGATGATGTTGCTGGGGAGTTTGTTGCGCAGTTTCTTCTTCTGGGAAGAAACACTAAGAGACGGTGAAGGGCGAGCTTTTTGGGGGTTGTCATAAATGTAAAAATGATGTTCAAAAAGTACTACCTCATAGAAGTAGTAGAAATTTTCTCATCAGCCAACCTACACTATGTTCTTCCATAACTTTCTTAGCTCTATGCTGCAGTTAATCGAGGTAGACTACAGTCGCACACGACGTCTCATTTGTTCAACGGTGTTAATATTGTACAAAACTATTGTTTTTTTTTGTAAAGTTCTGGATAGATTCTGTACAAATCAGTTTTGATAAAAAACAATTTATTACGTACTTACAAAAAAGTTTCTTTTTTTTCTCTTTATTTTTTAGGGACTTACAATCCTAATAAGATTATGTCAGCCCCATAATACCCTTAGCTTATTACAAACTTAATTTCTTAAGACTATTAAATATGAAACAAAAAAGTTTTAGAACTTTATTGTATAATACCTAATATCAGGTAGGCACAATAAAGTTCTGGGATTATTGAATGTATAGTCTGGTGTATTCCGTTTATAGTGTCAGTGTATATAGTTTGGTGTGCGGTATATTATTGAGCTCTTTAAATCCCTAATATACCTACTAATATTATAAATGCGAAAGTAACTCTGTCTGTATGTTACGTTTTCACGCCTGAACCGTTGAACTGATTTTCATAAAATTGGGTACAGAGATAAATTAGACCTTGAAGAAGGACATAGGTTACCTTACCTTACCTTTTGTCTCAAAAAGCCCTTTGAGATGAGGGTGAAACCACGGCCAATAGCTAGTATTGTATAATATCATCTTCAGGAATTCAAATTCAGAAATTTAATATGGCAAAGATCAGAACAGCTGAGACCTAGGAGCTTTAAATATTATATGAGAACGCTGATGCTCATCTCTTCGATGTAATTGCCTAAACTATTTGAGGGAACTAGACACACTGATAAATTAAAAAAAATATAAAACACGTTTTTTTTTAGAAAATCAAACTTAAAGTAAAAAATAATTTTCAATAAATTTTAATGAAGGATAGTGTGAACAAAAAAACATGAATTTTATTGTAAAAAAGCGTGGGGTGCTTAATAAGATATTTTCACCACGCTCTTTTACAATAAAATTCATTTTTTACCAAGCTAATAAAAAGCGTGTCATAATGGGAAATAAATAAACTCAATTTTTTTAAATTTGCTACCGAAAAACTTTAGGAGTATTATGTACATACTTTGTTCCATACAGTTTGTCAAGTTGAATGAACATAAATTAAATGAATGGAACAGTCTTTTATTTTTCTAGAAATTTTAGTTGCTCCCATAGCAAAAGTTGCTCGAAATGATGATCCTTAATTTTTTTTCGGTAATTAATTTAAGATATAAGGAGTTAAGCATATCTATAATAAAAAACTATTGTTTGTATAATATTGCAACCAGCAGCTTATAAGGAAACAATATAATGAGCGTTTATCGGTCATGCCCATGTCACGACTGATCGAGTGACCTTTGTTGGTTCCAGGCATAGTGTATGATATCAATGGGGACAGTCTATATTCTGATGTAGGTAATAGGGTATTTTAGATAGATAGATAGATTGATTAATCTTTATTGCACACAATGATAAAGAACAACATAGGAATTAACTAAATTAAGGGTACATTGGCGGTCTTATCGCTAATAGCGATATCTACCAGATAACCTTTAGATGGACAGGAAAAAGAGAAAAAAATGGGGGGTAGTACGGGTTGCACTAAAATAAACAAATAAAAGAAAATAATTAATAAATAAATACACCATGTAAGAATAAAATATAAAAATGCATGACGTTTATGATTGATTTCGCAAAAGTAAACGAGAACTGTATAGGCGTAGTAGTATGTTTACAACTAGATTAGTTTAATGAAGTTAATCCCAAATCGTCACGGTTTCGATTCGTCATAAAATAACCCTATCCAAAATCGTCATTGCTTTAAATATTTCCATTAAATAAGTCCCGATGACAAGTTGGGACTCCTGACTTGTCATCAGTATATGCAACCGCATGCCAAAATTATTTACCTACCCGTTTCTTTCCTTTTTAAAATCCTCACACATCACAACACGAGACGGCTGTCTGTTTATCTAAGAACTTTGGGAAATGTGTGCTAATCCATCATCCTGTGATCTTCACTCTCCAAGAACCTGAACCTCCCGCAATCTTGTAAGTGGCTGTAGTTTTTCCTATCACATCGCCATTTTAAATACGTACTAAGGAACCTTAAAAAAATGTACATCTTAATCATCAACACAAATATACTATCCCACAGCCGGGCACTGGTCTCCTCCCAGGATGAAAAGATTTGGGCTATAGTCCACCACGCTGGCCTAATGCGGGTTAGCAGACTTTACACACCGTCGAGTAAATCTCTAAAGCATGCAGGTTTCCAGCGATGCAGCGATGTTTTCCTTCACCGTTTAAGCAACTGAGAGTTAATTATTAATATTGGTCTTGGATTCGAACAAAAAAAAATGATGTTCTTATTTTACATTTATTTAACAAGCGTTCATCTCAACTTTCCTTATTATAAGGAAAGATTAGAAGTATTCACTTGGATAAGTAATCATATTTGATCTACCATTACTACTTCGTATTTGTCTCTATTAAATTTGGGGACTCAAGAGGTTATTTATTTAGAAAACCTTGAAAAGGAAGGGTAGTGTCCCAAAAAAAAATGGCCTAATAATTTATTTTTATTTCACCAACTTTTAAACAATAAGAAAATCCAAGCTAATACTTATAAAAATACAGAATACACCCGCCTCAGAAAACCACAACTGTCGACAGCAATTTCGTACGAATGAGGTTGGCATACACGTCTCAATCCTTCAAACAATGTTCTAAAATGCACCTTATTGCTCTAAGTTAAGGGTTATAAGCAAGAAGGTAATTTTGCATGTAATCGAAATCGTGAGGACATGTAGACGTCTGGCACTTTGGAGTACTTTGCGACATTATGATTGTTCTTTGAGCTCATAATTGAGGCATATGGCGTTATTAGCTTGATTGTGAGTGTTAAGAAGGTAAATTTAGGAGATTTTGCTATGTATAATGTTTTTTGAGGCAGTAAAACCCTGCTGCTTATTTAATTTGGGTTGATACCTGCCACCATAATATTGTACAAATAAGCAATGATAATAAACACATACTATTACGCCTAGGTATATTCCCCAAAATGATAGAGAGAGGTGTACGGAAGTATGTTAGGTACCTACTGTGTAATAGGAGGCGTTAACCGGGTGCAAATTCGAACTCCGAACTGCTACTGAAAATTCAATAGGAAGTCAAAGTCAAAGATATTTCAACATCCAATCCAATAATACTTAGCTTGTCCTGGGAATCAAACCCAGAACCTTAAAGATAGCAGTCGAACTTACAAACTAACGATTAATGACTGCCTCATTGCGTAGTCATCCAATGCGAGACTGTTTTACGGAAAACGGTTTTTAAGTAAACAAAACAAATAGTGTTAAATCCTATCCTGTCTCTATTAATATTATAAATGTAAATTTTGTGAGGATAGATGCATGGATGGAAGGATGTTTGTTACTCTTTCACGCTAAAAGTACAGAAAAGATTGTGATGAAACTTTAGAACATTATTATTTATACATCAGAATAACATATAGGCTATAATTTATAACGATTTTGAGTTAATTAGCCAAATTACAAATAACGACAAGTCGCGGGCAGAAACTAGTAATTTATATACTAATAAGGTTACATACTTAAACATCCGTCTCACTCACCCTTAAATCAAAATAACAGAATTGAACTGCAGATAATTCGCAAATCTCTAGACTGAATCAAATCTAATAAATTCGTCGACTGATAAAAATTCACTGAGACATGCGCTGTGAGATATTAAACGTAATGCTATGAAATGATGCGGATGGGGGAGTGAGTGCGGATGTGTGGTTTCATCCGTCTGGGATATAACGAGTTATTGAATTCTTTTGGAACAGGTGTATTACATTGTGGAGTGCAATAAACGTATTGAGTATTGATTTTAATAAGGAATCGGCTGAAATTCGGTAAAAACTTCGATAAAAAAAACAAATTTCTGCACTTTTATCGAAGTCGAGTAAGTAACAGGAGCTTTGAGGCAATAGACGTTAGCGTCTCTGCCAAACTTGTATGGTGATTTTAGTTTCTCAAGGTTTGGCATAAGTAAAAAATGCCTGCGTGAACTTTGGTTATTGTTCACTCAACTACTGGTCAGGCTTCTGCTAACGGGTTTTTTTTTATCGTGGGATGTACTGCACACAAATGGACAGTCAACAAAAGAGTTAGGTATCATGCAGCGAACGACATTTTGACGTAAATTGTGTTATACTCGTAATTATGATACTCGTAAGTATGTAGGCATCTAGCAACACCCTACTTTTGACTTATATTACGATTTTGACAGAAAATATGTGATACAATCTTTGCCAAAACATAGATTGCGTTAATCTGTTTTTTGTCAACTGTACCAAAGAAACCCATACAAAACCAATCGTACCCATACGAAATTTTAATAAAAAATCATTACCCACTTAACAAAAAAATAATATTCATTGTATAATTATTTTCATAGTACGGAACCGCTACATTTGCATGACCTTTCAAGGGGTCCGTTCCGTTCAACTGAGCTCAAGATCTAAGACGGTATAATGTGTGCAACGCTTATCGTAAGGAGACATGCAGTCTGCTAGCTGGACGGTTAGCAGAAAAAATCCTAAGATGTAACTTTGTTTTTAATTAGCATGTTATAGGTATAATATTGTCACATCATCATCAACCCATATATTGTCCCACTGCTGGGCACGGGTCTCCTCACACATAATGAGAGGGATTAGGCTATAGTCTACCACGCTGGCCTAGTGTGGGTTGGCAGACTTCACACGCACATTTGTCACAGTCAAAAATTCAATTAAGAATGCGAAGGACTAAAGAGAGGTAGGGTATAGTGGGAGTAATTCCGCTCAAATTGGAACTGCCCGACCGTGGAACTACCTCCGCCTTGCAGAAAATCGAAGTGAAATAACATTGCCTTGAGCTGTATTGTGTTCCTAACGGTGAGCAAGGTTGTCAGTGCTCCACGAGAAAACTTTTTGTTGGCAGTGGGGGGACTTTCACCCTACAACTCAAATATTCCTCTTTCGTTTTAAAGGGGCGGCAATGCGCAAGTGATACCCCTGATGTTGCAAGCGTCTATTATATAGGCTACGGTAACCGTATGCTTGCTTTCTACCTTAGTGGTTTAAAAAAACGAAATTTCCCGTCAACTAACAAAGATCGGACGAAATATCGAACTTTTTTGCCAACGCTACACAAAGCAAATATTCGTTCACATTATCGGTGCATCGGGTACATTTGAAATATTCATACGTAACAAGAAAGCATTAATGTTCAATGAAGCTCCTATCATACGAGGTTCACTTGTTTCCTCGCCAATTTGCAAATTGTGATAACATTCAGTACATTTTATAGAGCAAATTGATTTTAATGGGTGTTTTAATCAATTTTGTGGAATTTCTTGGCTGTTTTGATGTTAATTGTATGGGAATGGATTTGCAAAACTTTGATTAGAATTTATATTGTGTTTGTGATTGCCTCATTGACCTAGTGGTCACAGATGAGAGTAAGATCCTAGGCTCAATTTAAAGGTAGAGGAAAATATCATCATCATCAGCCCATATTCGCCCACTGCTGGACGTAGGCCTCTCCTAGTGAACGCCACAAAGCCCAATCTTCGGCTTATAATAGGAAAATATAAGTGGAGGAAATTTTCAACAGCAGTTCGGAGTTGTGATGTGTTTACATGTGTACTATAACGGAGCATCACTTGAGAAACTCTCGACCGATATTTCTGACTATTGTTTTGATTTATTCGTAATTTGTCAGGACAAGGTTTACCTGTAAGAAAATATTGGACATTCCCACGGGTTTGGGAAATTTATGATCAATGCTGATAGTTAAATAATTTACAAATATTCTTAATAATTTAATGTTCTGGTAGAAAATACGTTTTTTTTAATAATACGGGTAATCCTCATGGATAATCCGCCACCTGCGGAGATGACAGGGTATGTCGGATTCGTACAGACTAAAAACCGCACTTACCTTCAGTTGACCTATAGTCATGGCCATGGCATCCATGAAATCTACCACTACCATGACAGGCGGTGGACTCCATCAATGGCATAAAATACCTGAGGCCTTAAAACTGCCTTTAAACAAATCTGTAGATACCTATTAAGCATAAATAAATTTCAAATGAAATACATAAAGTACTTACCTATCAGAATTATTTTTTTTAAATAATAACTAAAATGCTTTAATGAGTTCTAAGTTTTAGAAATAAATCTTTTCACCACATTACAAACAATTGGAAATTATTTCAGCACCTTTAAGTAACGTATTGTATGCTTCTCTTACACTCAAATCTTAATAAATAAATTAACAGAATAAGCTTAGTCATTCGTTCGTATTCATTAATTAAGATCACACGCGAGGCTTAAACCAATCTTGAGAACAATTGGCTTCATACTTGGAATAGGGTGACTGTACAATGATTAAATTGTGGATAAAATAATGTATCTATGCGAGTTATTGAAATAAAACTACTTTTTACGGATTTTATCGCGTATATTGATATTATTAATCCCGACGTTTCGGACCCTTTACAGCGTCCATGGTCACGGGTTGACTGAGGTGGTGGGCGTCTTGATGATATAATTACTGACAGCTAATCCTTGCGAAGGAAAGTCGATACCTACCCAGGATGATTCGTGAGGCTATTGAAATTAAAAAACATCCAAATTTCAAAAGAGAAGATGGCTGGGTCTTACCACCTGCTTGGAATCCTGTTATAGATTCTATTAAACCAAAATCCAGGCCTACAACTGCAAGACCAAAGGATACTGCGAGCTGGTTCTGCGTGAATCGGATTGCCAATAATTAACAACTAAAACATGATCATTGAATATTGTTACTTTAAAAGAGACCATGATTCTCTGAGTTTGTTTCGGCGTTTCTTCTCAGAGGTCGTCAGCTAGGAAATGCCGGCGCCATCTAGTTTTAATTAATAATTAGTAATAAATGTCATTGATCATATAACAATAAAAATGTAGGGTAGCTGTCAGTAATTATATCATCAAGACGCCTACCACCTCAGTCTACCCGTGACCATGGACGCTGTAAAGGGTCCGAAACGTCGGGATTAATTATATCAATATACGCGATAAAATCCGTAAAAAGTAGTTTTATTTACATGTATAATATTCGCGTAAATATCAGAAATCATTATGCGAGTTATTTTTTTATGTGATTTTGTTTAAATAATAACTTCCACATACCAGAGAGAACAGTAGGTAAATTTTATTGGATTATTTTATCTCGTCTTTGATTAAAAAGGATTCGAAAAAGCTATGTTTGTGAAAAATAATCCACGTCTATTTCAAAAGTTTTCTGCTTCTGTAAAACCCTTAATACCTAGTAGACCTTTGTATTTAAAAAAATATTGATTGTTCCTAACAGCATAACATACCATCATGCCTATATTCTTCTAAGGGTTAAGCAGAGGTGTAAGTATTAATAATGTAACACAGTAGTGGTATGTTTAGGTCACATGGGCGAGCCTATTGACATTAACCGGACACAATTCCAAACTCCGAGTTGCTATTGGGAATTTTACAGAAAAACCCAATAACACTGCTCGACCGGGAATCAAACCCAGGATCTCAAGCGTAGCTGTCACGCTTGGGTCCGCTAGACTAATGAGGCAGTTTTCCTAATAAATCGGTACAAATTTCGAAAACTTCAACTTAACATGGTCACACGATAATCAAAACAAGACGTGTATTACTCTTACTCAAACTTTTGTATAGAATTTGCGGAAAGAAAGGAGACGCTGCCGAATGGGTGGGAGACTGTGGGGTGGAGGGAGGGGGGATGCTAATGATAACACACTCACACATTTCTTTTGTCTTACAGCCACAGTAGCGAACTGCTCAAGTGTTCTTTATCAAATGTACTGTGAAAGGAATAAAGGTTTCATTTATCACTTGATATGTAAATTGCAGAAAATGAAGCGTGTTTTATAAGGATAGGGTTATCTATTTAATTTACTCTTACTATTATAAGATTCTATTTAATTTACTCCTACTAAGAAAGTAATTTGTAGGCTAAATATACATACTCAGTTTCGGCTTATCTTCTCAGAGGTTGTCAGTTAGGAAATGCCGGAGCCATTTAGCTTAAAATAATATGTAAAATATTGACTTGTAAAAGTGTCTATAAAAGATCTATTTTCGGAAATAAATAATTATCTATATTATTATTAATATAATATATCATTTATTACTATTTATTATTTACTACTATTTTGATCGACGTCTGTGGTCTAGTGGTTCGCGTATCGGAATGCTGATCACTAAGTTCGATTCCCAAAGAATACAAATATTTATGTAATGAACATAAGTATTTGTATTATACCTAAGTATGTATTTATAGCGCAGTGATAGCCTAGTGGTATGACCATTGGACTGCCAAGTCGAAGGTCTCGAGTTCGAACCCAAGGCACGCACCTCTGACTTTTCGAATTCATGTGCGTATTAATAATTAATTATCACTCGCTTAAACGGTGAAGGAAAACATCGTGAGGAAACCTGCATGCCTTAGAGATTTTTCTCGACGGTTTGTGAAGTCTGCCAATCCGCACTAGGCTAGCGTGGTGGACTATAGCCTAATCCCTCTCAATATGAGAGGAGACCCGTGCCCAGCAGTGGGACAGTATATGGGTTGATGATGATGATGATGTATTTATAAAAAAAAAGTACATAAGTATTATATCCATTGTCTAGTACCCATAGTACAAGCCCTGCTTAGTTTGGGACTAGATAGTGTTGTGTAAAATTGTCCGTTAATATTGATTATTTAATTAGGGTCCATAATTTTATTCATCCTAGCACAAAGTTGAGTTGAAGTGAAGCGTCAAATTGTTAGTTGTAGTTCTTATTTTAGTTTTCTTCTTTCTTCTTCGTGTCGATGGTATGCATCGAAGAACAAGAAGACACAAAGTTTCCTTCCTGACGCGCACATTTTACAGTTTACGCGCGTCTTTTTTTGTTTCATAAGCGCGTTTTAGTGTGGAGATAGTGGTCAATATGGTATGTGAAATGAATTCATTCTGCTTCGATACGCTTCAAATCTACGCTAGTATTAATTGACCCTTAAGCTCATTGGTGTGTTTCTACTTTATTCTTCCTTCTTTAAAAAAAGTTTTCCCACACTAAGATTATTTTATAACGTTGGTGCGTTTTTCCTAACATTGACCAAATCTAGAAAGTTATTTGAAGGTCTCCACGAGGTGGATCGTCATTTGTTTAGACTCGCTGTAATATATTTTTTCCGTGCGGGAATCGACCCATCGTGGAGCACACAATACCAGTACTACCATAACTTCACTATCCAGAAAACCAAACTCTGCATTCTCACACCTAGACCAAAAAACTTCAAAAAAATACAGCTCAGTAAACAACAACTTTCCCTTCCCTTGCCCTCCCCTCCCCAGTCAGCAACAATGCTTAATAATGGTTTCGCGAATTTTGCAATACATTCATTAGAGCCTTTTGTTCATATATTTGGGGTAGACAAAAATTATAACATACCGTGTATTGTGCGGCAGGCGACGCGGAATAAGTGGCGAATTGGCGTAGGGTTGGCAAGCAGAGATTTTGAAAACGTTGCGGTTTTTGTGTATTTAATCTTATTTTTATTGGTTTAACGCAATGCTAATCTTATATTATGTACGCAGTTTCTGTACGCATGTGTATTTATAAATAGATTTAGTTTCTTTCTTATCGTAGGTATCCCATTGTGGTAGGCAATAGATTTTCACCAGTTACAGTAGAATGATGTTTCTTTTGACTTTTCGGTTTAAAGCTCTTTTAATCTGGCCTTTGTCGAAAGTACTGTTTATTTAGGTGTACAGAATTTAGTGTTCGACCGAAGGTGCAATTCTGGCCGAAGCCGAAGCCGAAGCCGATTAATCGGTATTCACCAAAACCTTCGGCCGAAGCCGAAGCCGAAGCCAAAGGTGTCATTGACCTTGAGAAATACGATAGTTACTTTGATCTCAGAATATACTAGATACATATTGTGAGAGCTTTAGAGATTTAGCCCAATAACGAACCGAGTGACCAACATATACAAGTAGGTAATAAAATATTGTCTAAAATAAAAGTTTCAAATATACAATGTTAATTAAATATTTATTTACTTAAAGTAATTTTAACAAAAATAATCAAATAATCAGTCACATTTTTTTAATTATCAGACGAACACAAAATATTTCGGGTTATTTTAGTTAACTAAAAGTAAACAATCTTCACATGTCTTTTTATCTAAAAATTGCATAAAAAAACATACCAACATTGTTTCCATTTAGTTTCCTACCTAACGTTAGATAACATAAAATATTTTAAACCAGACAATACTTACGGTTTTTTGGTTCTTAGAGTGCCTCACAATAATGAACGTATCACCACAGGTACTACTCACAGTAATAAATAAAATAATTTGTAATAACAAATATGAAATAATTAAAAACAAAACACTTATTAGAATCTTAAGACGCGCTCTCAAACTTGTTTTGACTCGTTTAGTTTACTAACTGCGATTCGTTTGGTCCGGTGCGGCGGCGCGGCGAAACTCTGCTGCTCTGCACACTCTCCGTCTCGCTCTAGCATCGTTCAGTAAATTTCAAATTTTGACAACTAGCAAACCTTCGGCTTCGGCCAAACCTTCGGCAAATTTTTGGCCGAAGCTGAAGATTTGGCCGAAGGTGCTTTTTTGGCCGAAGGTGGCCGAAGCCGAAGCCGAAGCCGAAGCTTCGGTCGGACACTAACAGAATTAGAATTAATTGAACAGCCTGTGAAGGACTGCTGATAGAAATGGGCAAACTTAAATTACACAAATTAGTCGTCGTTTGTAATTTTTAGTAAAGTTTAACTTAACTTTGGTTGTCAGACATTTGAGCTTCTAACTACCATTCACGATTGTCAAAAGTGATCGTATGACAACCTGGAGCTGATGGCTTTACGTGCTCTTGAGGCACGGAGGTGTCTTGATGTGTAAAGATACAAAAAACTAAATTTTATGATGAAAGATTAATATCATGAATTCACGATTTACCTACTAAACAAAAATTCGACAACCCTAACATACGTAGCGCAAGATTTAAATGCGCTGAGGCGTCTCACGTTAATACTAAGAAAACACGAGTCCATAGGGTGCTCTCAATTCATTCAAAAACAGATAAACAAAATTGTTCCGACGGTGAATCTTTCTCATGCTGTAGATAGTCATATGTTTTAGGTTGGTTTGAACAAATGAAGAAGTATGGTTCGCTCTGATTTTCTTGAGCTTTGATGGTAATATATTAGGTTTATACATATACGATAGAATAATATACTTAACTGAATATAATAATACTGACTCGTTAGCCTATTGGTCCTGGGTTCGACACCTAGGTCAAGCAGTGTTAATAGGCTTTTCTATCAAATTTTCAGTAGCAGCTCAGAATTTAGGTTTGTGCCCAGTTAATGGCAATAGGCTTGCCCCCTATTAAATGGGAACTTATCCTACCAACGAACTGTGGGTGTACACTGTAGGTACATTGGTACACCTCTGCCTAACCCTTCAAGGAAAAGGGTGTGATGGTATGTTTCAAATTCAATCTCAGGCAGAATTCGAAGCCGCGTAGGTATTTCATATTTCATATTTATTTATTGCATTCCATAATGTACAATAGGTGATAAATACAATACTTAAAAAAAAACAATTATGGACCCTGTAGGGCGCAGCAAAAAAAATTTTAAATTAAATTAATCATTTTAGAGAGAGAGGATGTAATTTATTGATTTATTATATCTTTATTATTTTTTTATTCATATTTAATATTTATTTATTTATTATCTTATATAACTGTTTAATATATATTTATCATACTTATATGTTTCCTTTATTTTTATTAATTTTCTATATTTCATTATATTATATGGGATCAATACGATTGCATTAGTTTATTATGGGTATAATTATGATAAATGGGTCTGTTGTGTAGTGTATGAGCACAGGAGTTATATGAATTTATCATTTAAGTATTCTTCGATCCTGTAGTAACATTTGTTTAACAATAGCTTTTTTAATTTGTTTGTGAATTTATGAATCTTTCTTTCAGGTACTTCGATTCTCAAATTTTTCTCATCATCAACCCACTGCTGGGCACGGGTCTTCTCTCAGATTAAGAGGGCTATATTATATTATATATATTATTTATGCTATAGTTCACCACGCTGGCATAGTGTGGATTGGCAGACTTCACACACCGTTGAGAAAAAAATCTCAAGGCATGCAGGTCTCCTTGATGTTTTCCTTTACCGTTTAAGAGTGATAATTAATTAATAATACACACATGAATTCGAAAAGTCAGAGGAGGTGCGTGCCTTTGATTCGAACTTGAGACTTGGAAGTCCAATGGTCATATCACTAGGCTGTCAGTGCTTTTTGTTTTTATCACAATATAGCTTTAGAAAATGTAAATGAGCTATACAATAAAAAAGCTAATGTTCCTCATTTTTAGTGTTTGCGTTAGGTGACATAATTTATTTTTAAATCCGTAGAGAAATAAATAAAGGGAGACGTTTTCTTTGTCATAAGTTCGCTACTCGCCGCTAGATGGCGAAGCAAGTCACGTTTTGTGAATTTTGATCTTGAGTGTTTGTGTGGTTGCTGGCTGGTTTGAAATAGTGGTTGTTATTGTTAGTGGTTTGAAATAGTTTTTGTTAGTGATAGGTAGGTTTTGTTACTCAGTTAATATAAAAAATAATTAATTAAAACACTTAATTCATTTTAATGGAATAATTTTAATATAATTAAATTATCACTCGCAGTTTTCAACTGTCGCTATTCTGATTGATTTTCTATATTTCTTACAAAAATAATTAATTCCTTAAAAAGCGATTGTGAATGATTCGATACTAAATATTAATAAATGTTAACGATATTCTGATTAAAACCTAACATACCATTACGCCTGTATTCCCCGAAGAGTTATGCAGAGGAGCACTAAACGTACACCCACAATAATTAGCCGGGATATTTAGATCCCATGGCCCCGGGGAGGAGCCTATTGACATTAATCTGATTATTCTCTACAAAATGACAACATTACTATCACATTTATTGAGATATGTATTTGATTGACTTGTAATTGTAACATTGAATTATACAAACAAAATAACAGAAACAACTAGCAACATAAAACAAGTATTCAAACAAAACAAAAAACAAAAACAAAACACAATCAAAGATGTCCAATTAACGAGTCTAGTCAATACAGATGATAACACAGATTAATCTATGAACAATAGTCTTATAATAGTGTGCTGACGTCTTATTAAACTGATGTGGATGATTAGGGGTTCAAGAAATGATGATCATGATATATAAAGAGTAGAATATTCCTCATACATACCTACATACACTTATGCCTTTTTCCTATCGGCGTAGGTATCAAGAGGTAGGCCATAGTATAGTGGGAGTAATTCCACTCAAATTGGAGCGATTCCTGCTGGGTGAGTATCAGAGTATCACCAATAACACACTAATATTTTCTTTCTTTCTTTCACAACTATATTGGGGTCGGCTTCCAGTCTAACCAAGTCTAAGTAACTAAGTGTTTTTAAGAGAGGTACGGCATAGTGGGAGTCCTAATTACACTCGAATTGGAGCTGCCTGACTGGGGAAGAAGCTTTGCAGAAAATCGAAGTGAAATAACACTGCTTTGAGCTGTGTTGTGTTCCTTACGGTGAGTAATGTTGCCAGTGTTCCGCGAGGAAACGTTGTGTTAACCCTTATACTGCCAACCCAACTAATTCCTCTTAGGATTTACAGGGTTGGTAAGGTGCAAGTGATACCCCTGGTGTTACGTGGGCCGTATGCTTGTTTGCCACCTTAGTAGTATAAAAAAGGCGCATACTACAGAACACCACGTTCCCTACGTGCACACCGCTTTTTTGACGTAACCTACCATATTTTTTTAATAATATTCCTCATCGATTATCTTATCACCTGGGGCAGTGGCAGGTTAAGTCGAACTCGTACCGACTAAAAACCGCACTTGCCTTCATTTTCGACGACCTCTGTGGTCTAGCGGTTCGACTGCTGATCATTGGGTTCGATTCCCACTAGACACAAATATTTGTGTGGATAAAACATGAGTATTTTGTTTGTCTGGGTGTTTCTTATGTATTATAAGTAGGTATTTAAGTATATAAGTATTATATCCATTGTCTAGTACCCATAGTACAAGCTCTGCTCAGTTTGGGACTAGAGATGGTGTTGTGTAAAATGTCCCAAAAATATTATTATTATTATTTTCCCTATAGTTACGGCCACGGGAGCCATGAAATTTGCCACGAGTATGACAGATGCTTCTAGTACCTACTTACCTGTAGTTTTTAAAGGATACTGTGCACTTTGTTTTTATAGTCCTTCTTAAATATTTTCTGCATATACAAATTTGAAAATATTCGATAGAGTTTTGCCTAATTTAAAAACGGGATCAGTAGAGAAGAAAAATAAATCTAATATATAAAATTCTCGTGTCACAGTTTTCGTTGCCATACTCCTCCGAAACGGCTTGACCGATTTTGATGAAATTTTTTGTGCTTATCGGGGAGGTCTGAGAATAGGCCAACATCTATTTTTCATCCCCCTATTTTTTTTTTATGGCAAAACAACGTTTGCGGGGTCAGCTAGTTAGCTATAATAGTCAACTCATCCCGCGGTTTCAGTTTAGAGCGGGATCAGTCAACTAAAGAGCCTTTGATTAAAGCTGTGTAATAAATTCTTCGTTTGTAACTATAATGATATTTTGGAGGCCACAGATATGACTCTACCTAGTTATAATTAAATAAAAAACCCACACATTAAATCTAACAAAATTGAGCAAAAAATTAAACGTTTGTCACAACTCTTAAAAAAGTTAAGTCATTCATCCCACGTCTCTAGCAAAAAGTATCGATTCTCGAACGAGTTCTCGATTTAAAATTGTTTAATAGACAGGATGCGGTCGTCCCGTCCGAACGCACATGCATTTCGAAAAACAAATGCACCACAGAAACTTGAATGCATCCTTAAATCAAAGTGGTACGATTCAAAATGACTGGCGCTTAATTTTATAACGGTTAATGTAAAGTTGTGAGGTCGCGTGCGTGCAAATCGATTATCGAAAGGATTAACGATTAGCGTGATTGGAGATCACGGGGTCAATCTGAAGATACACCTGCTTTTATGCAGGAAAGGTAATGAAATAAAATAAAGTGGATACAAATTAATGACTTTATTAAGAAATTATCTATTCACGTTTCAGTACGTATAAAATTTAATTTTAATAAAAATTGATATGTTTTATGATTGATAAATATGATTAAAGATGTGATAAGACAATCACAATAATCACAAATCTTATTCAACCTTGTATCATCCAAAATTACCTATCTATATATCTCCGTTATAACTTGTCATTATCGCCGACATGTAATTTAATTTAAGTAAATTGTTAATTTCTCATTTAAGTGAACTGTAATGTTGTTTTCAGAATAAAGATTCTTTAAACCTATAGGAACACATACGACAATAAATTGATATCGGTAGCCTGAAGACGAAATATTTTGACATCTATCCTTCGGATATCGATATTACCAAAAAATTTCGTTGCGAATGTACAGACGCCAGCAGGTCAAGCTATCCAAAATTGTCAAATTTTCCCAATTGAATATAAACCTTATTGTTTTGTATTAAAGTTGAAAATCAATCAAAGAAATTTGACAGATTGTGGTAGCTTGATGTGCTGAATACTGTTATTCAGCCGCATCTGGTTAGCCTGGGTAAAGTCTAGGAGGATGATGAAGACTGTGAAGTTGAATGGGACATAATTATTTTTTTTCTTGATACAATTACTGTGGCGTTTCAGTTCAATATTCATTCTGAATCTTGCAAAAGGAAAACGTAGATATAAGGTTTTTCAGATCTGCGTAGGTTTATATTAGGTACTTTCATCACATAATATATTGCACTGCAGTTTACTGGAATTGAGTTTAATACAACAGTACGATCAGTATTAACCTTTTGACCGCGACGTCAATAACGAAAATCCGTGTTCTCTATGCCAAGCGACAAATTCTAGATAGATAACTAATAATAAGCAAAAAACACAACAAATTTTTGTATAGGTATGTATTTGAACTAAAAAAAAGTGGTATTTTTGACGTGCCATACCGTCGTTGGCGTCGTGAGCAATTCATTTGACGTCTATACACGTCCGTGGCGGTCAAAAGGTTAAAATACTTGCATGTACGGGCAAGTATTTTAATACTTACGGTATATAATATTGATTCACGAACTTTGTTAGCAAAATAACCTTTCTAGACCAAAACATGCAAATTCTGTTCTAGCGGAGCATTGTTCTCATAAAAACGTACGTAAATCTTCGATAGTGTTTATTACGTTCCAATATAAGTAAATAGCATGTTGTAGAGCGCTATCGTCAGACCGATCGCGAGTTCTTGTTCTCCTTCAAGCACTAACATTACCCAAACTGAATCGTTCCCACGGCGTCTGCACATCACTCTTCTTCAACTATCATTTGAATTCATCGCAAACAATAATCAACTTTATATTTTGTGTGCCAAAGCTTTATTTTGTTTACCAAAGACCATTATTAAAGATACGTTAAGCATAACATGGTTCGAATTTTAAAATCCGTTATTTTAAAATATTGTTAGTAGAAGTAGACTTTATAGGAATTATTTTAAAGTAGATTTTTGTCTGATTCTAAAATGGCAGCTGAGTCGGCTTCGGCATAGCAAATGTATGTAATACAGTATTCAAATATTTCGTGAATCATGCGCATCCGTGTGTATAATTACGTTTTTAGGATCAGTTCTTTGCCAGGGGTTCAAAATACGAAACCGGTACTTGCCTAAAATTTCATAAAAAAACTTATTTAGAAGTTATAAACTACCAAATTTTGTAACGTTATGATAAAATTCCAGTGTGTAGCTGAATGAAATATAAGGTTGGGTACATATTTTTTAGTACAGACGTCAGCAGGTCAAGCTATCTAAAACTGTAAAATTTTCCAATTGATAATGAACCTAATTACTTTGTATTAAAGTTTAAAATCTATCAAAAAAATTTGACAGATTCGGGTAGGTTGATCTGCTGGCCTCAGTACAAAAGGGGTTCAACTAAGTATTAGTTAAGACTAAGCCTCAAAAAATCAACCAAATAAACTAAAAAACATGTTTTAATTATTTTTGTGTATTTCGTTGCTGATGTGCTATATAATTTAATGTAATAATTATGTATTTACAACTATAATAATGTTGGCTTTTATCTTCTTCCTTATGTTTCCATCATCTATATCTTTTCAATTTCAAAAATATCTTTTTTCATCGGAAACTGATAACAAAATCACCAAAAAAATAGTCTGTTTTTTTTATGTGCAAAGTTTACAGCCTCTGGCGGTAACGGGTCTTGCGTAGCGCGGTGGCGGGTTCGGATCCAACGTCACGCCGCCACCGATCTGTGACCCCTTAATGAGACATCTGCCTTATTGCTGTAAATCACACGGTATTTTTTAATTATTTGACGTTTTATTATTTTTTTTATTGCGGGATGTAGCTGGTGGCCGGAATTATTATAATATGTAAGCAGGACGTACAAATCTTTTTGGTTGACTCATCAACTCTCGGCGTGGTTGTGGAAGTTTGTCCGACAACACACTATGTCTTCTCGATGCAGACTAAAAAGGACTATTCAGCTAACTACGTCACAGCTGGTCGAGTTGATAGAACCCTGGGATGGCCTTTAAGATCAGCCAAGATTGAAAGGACCTTATTGGTGGTTGTTCAAATGGTCAAATAAGCTGTTTAAGGTACTCGCAACAGTGGTACGAGTTAGAAATATCGATACGATAAATCGATACTTTTATTACTAATTTATCGATTTTAATTAAATTATCGATTTTTTGCTAACAATAGATTAATTTGTCGTCTCTATATAATCTCTGAATCTGTGACTGTATGCTAAACAATGTCAGAAAATCTCTACAATTACTACAAAATTCGATGTCACAACTTGACAATAAGATGACATTTATAATGTCATCAAGACGTCAACAATCCATTTGACAGATAAAAACTACATACCTAAGTAAAAAATAAAAACTACATCACACCTGTATTCCCCGAAGGGTTAGGTAGTGGTGTACTCGCATACACCGACAGTTCGCCGGTAGGTTTAAGTCCCATGTAAGAGAGGATTTGTGTCCGGCTCGTCCTATTGCCATAAACCGGACACAAATCTAAATTCCAAGCTCCTACTGAGAACTTTATAGAAAAACCCAATAAATTAACGTCACAAGATGATAATGCACGAGTTGTCCCTGGGGTTAGGTACCCTGTATGGCTACGGTGGCTTACTATCAGGTATTCTTATTTTTCAACTTAGTACAAATAAAGAAACCATAAATAAAACAGTATATATTTTTATGTCTACTTAAGGTAGCTAAATATATTTTTTAATAAGTAGATATACATACTTATTACAATCGGCGCTTACTCACATTAATTTAGTTGACACAATGGTGTGGCCAGCTAATAAAATTGTGCAGAATACATGTAAATTTAAAGGCCTGTACCCACAAGTAGGTAACTTAATTTTATATTCCATGACCAGTGCCCACTACTTATCTAAATTATACGACATATTTTATCTATTCGAGAATCATAAGAAACTACTTGGTACATAAACTAGCCACTATGACTTGGTCCTTGCAGAATTAAAAACATTAAAGCGGCTATTGAATTGTTATCTGTACGTTTCGGTTTTTAAAAATGACCAGTCACATTATCCGGTATACCCATCATTACCATGACCTAAAATAAGGTAACATGTCTATCTATATTTATTATGTATTCTACAAGATTTTATTAGCTGGAAAAACTATGTAAGTATAACAAATAAATAGTTGTTTGAATTATGTAAATTGTTGTTTCACGTGTAATAAATTAATTATTTACCACTCTATTAACAGTTACCTTCAAGAAATAAATATGAAAGAAAAAAGTAGCATCAATCATTGGAATACCAATAATCGATTTAAAAATCGAATCTATTAAGGACTCGATAATTAAAGAAATAAAACAGTAAGTTGTCACCTTTAACGCAGTAGCCAGTATGTGATCATTTTTATCATTTGGATACTAATCGATTCTAAATTCAAAAACAATAAAAAGTGTACAACTCGATTACAGCTGGAACTTTAGCGATAATACCTTCACCTGATTTTAGTGGTGACTAAACGTCAAACGTGTTCTTTGTTATTATTCGAAATATAAAATATCTGATTTTAATTTGAACGTAAAGGGTCAGTCATTAATGGTATTGCACACGCGTATTAGTAAGCGTGCCGTTCTCTCATACATATTTAGTGTGTGTATTTATGTGTGTGTTAATTATTGTCATTGAGTAGGCGTGGTCATAGGTTGGTATAGGATATTGGCCCTTTATGGCGGCCGCGATACAAAATCGTGATGTGTTGCGGGTACTGTGACAATTCATAGAATAACAATGTTTATTTCGGATTTTGGTATTCATTAATAATCCCGTACTATTTAAGTGACTTTCAAATGACATTATTAATAACTGCAAGCTAGTTTGGTGTGAATTTTAAATGGTATTCTGTAAATTTTATATCACTGTTAATAGGCTGACTGCTGCAATCCGCAAGGTATGTTACTTTAATTACCATATAATTATGTCACTAGACAAAACCTTGCTCTCGTCACAATATTACCTATGTCAATTACAGTAACAGACTATAATCCTTGAAGTGTATATTGAACTTCTTCGTGGATTCTTCTTCATAATCATACATTTATTGCATTCATGTTGTTTACATAGAAGTAGGGTAGGGAGGATTTTGGCTTGCAGTGAGACGACAATGGCTGAATAAAAATAATAAGAGAAGGCATTATTATCATGCGAACGGCCAAGGAGTGGAATTCTATGCCGGCTGCTGTGTTTCCCATTACATAATTATAACTTAGGAACCTTGAAAGCGAGAGTGAATAGGCATTATTTGAGTTTGCGTGCTACATCCTCGGCAGCATCGTCACTTACCATCAGTTGAGGTGTTGCCAAACGCACTCTGTCTCCAAACAGGCTCTCGTTAGACGGCTGTATCAAGGGCTTGATACAGAAAGCGGTACTCCACGCTTTGTGAGGAGGTTCCTCTCCCTGGAGTCTTAGCCATCGCTAGCTTGGAACCTGTTGCCGATATCGGTGGTCTATTTTTGTATATTTCTAAATGTTTTTATGACATGATGAGTGTATGCAGACAAGAAAATAAATAACTTATACGCCTTTTCTGTCTTGATACGGAAAGTAGACACGGCCCGTATTATTAGGAGGTTTCTTTCTCTGGAGCCTTGAACACCGGTAGCTTGAATCCTGTTCCCAATGCCAGTGGGTTACTATATTTTATATTTTTATAGTTTTTTTTTATGGCATTCGTCAAATATTTAAAAACAATGGTATGTAACATAACTTAACATCACGTCTGTATGCATCAAAGGATTAGGCAAAGGTATACTGATGTACACTTTCACACCTCTCAAATTCACATTCTCTCTCGCTCTCACTGTCTCTGAGAATTTCGACTTGTGAATCGAACCCAGGACCTCTAGCACAGCAGTCGTTAATTATAAACACTAGACTAATGAGGCATGCTAATAATATTGAGAATAAAATTAATGATAAACTGTTTTGATTTTGATTCGTGTGTTTATATATCGGTTACTTTATTTATTTGAATTGCGTACTCTATCTTAGACCTTATGTGTTCTTTCCATCAGGCAAGATCAAAAAAATATATCTTTGGAAGGATAAGTACTAAAATTGTTTTTTTTTTTAATGACAGCAGCCGCCCTAAATAACCCCGATGTCGCGGGGGACAATACAAACTTAAATTTAATTATCGGGTATAGACTCAAAACAAATAAATGTGGATCACACAAAGATTTGCCTCTGGAGAGAATCGAACCCTCGGCACTTAATGCAAACGTTAACTTTGCTATATCAAACATGCAGTTAATAAAGTTTTATTAAGTTGTAAGAAAATGTATCTTCTTCGGCCTTAGCATCAAACACACGATTTCACTTACCTTATCCACGAACAAATGAATTACCCATACAATATCAGCCGGTCATTTACTGAAATGCCCTATAGTTATTATTGTCAGCAACCGATACATGCATTGATTTATAACAGACTCAGCCCCCACACGACGGCTGACCGATTTAGATAAAACACGCTGTATATACCAACTAACTTTACTTACACAACCCCCAAAATATAACCTATTCTAAATTCAACCATATTTTAAAGACAATAGAGATTGAAGAAGTAAGTTTTGGTTGCAAAGTTATCGTTGTATTTCGTATGCAAAATGGTCGCCCTAAGAAATGTCGATACAACAAATAGTATGTTGTGGTACTGATTTATATGAAGACTATATCTAGGACAAATGTATGCGATACTGTTTTTGGTACTTTACTTTGTAAAGTACGTTTATGTGGTTAACGTGGGCGAGGGTGGGGTCTTACAAGGTTTTTTTATACCACTAAGGTTGAAAATAAGCATACGATACAAGCCCACCTGATGGTGAGCGATTACCGTAGCCTATGGACACTTGCAACACCAGCTGTATCAGTTGCGCGTTGCCGACCCTGTAAAACGAAAGACGAATAGTTGGGTCGGCAGTATAAGGGTCAAAGTCCCCCCAACACAACGCTTCCTCGCTTAGCACTGGCAACCTTGCTCATCGTTAGGATCACAACACAGCTCAAAGCAGTGTTATTTCACTTCGATTTTCTGTAAGGTGGAGGTACTTTCCCAGTCGGGCAGCATTTGGAAGGATATTTTCAATTAAAACCGATCTGTCTGTTGGGGCTAGTCAATTGTCACTTGCTATGACAGTCTTGTCGGCATTTTATTCGCGTTGAGCAACGAAGAAAGCCATGCGTTCTCAAAATTTACGTTAAGCCAACAAAAGCCGCGTGTGTTCGGTAACATTTCCGTTCACATTTCACAGTTCATTCGCTCATATTATATGTTTAGTTATCATTTTCGAACACTATAAATATTATTTCTCTTATGAACTATCGTAGGTATTTCATTTCTTAGACAGAAACAGTCTAACAAGGGACTACAACATTAAAATTTTACAGTTCAGTTTATTTTAACTATAACCCGCGGAATCTATTATCAATTAAGTAAATGGGTAGTTAAGAAGCCTGTGAGGTTAAAATCCCTCGGTTAATGTTATGCCGGTTTAATTAAGACCGTTAAAGACGACTATCCTTAACATTTCTAGGATTTTCTTACGAAATAATGAGAAGCTGCTTATTTCTTCAAGTGTATGGGGTACCAGATAATGGATATAATAATTGTATACTATTTTTATTTTAAATATATACTACATATATTCATCACATAAGTATTTGTGTCCTGAGGGAATCTAATCCACGACCCCATTATCAGTAGTCCGACACTCGAACCACTAGACCACGACCTCGTTATATTACTTGTTAGCAATCCAGAATTCTATCACAGTATACTAACATAGTAACAGGTTCGTACAGTTCTCGATTCCTAAAATTATGGTGATTGAAATAGAATTTCCTAGATTTAGATAAACAAATATTAGTAATATACTAAATTTCACTTCGTCGAAATACTAAATACAAACAAACTTCTATCCGTCTAGCATTTGCTTCCAATCTTCAAACAGCAAATCCTATTGAACGAGACTCGGAAACTCGATAATCGCTCTCTAATCGATACATCGGTAGGTGTCTAGCGAATTATCGAATCGAATAGAATATATTAATACGTGAGAACGGGCCGAGTTAGTTTGGAGATGTCTGCCGTTCTAAATCAGTGCAACAATGCGGCTCTGGGTTGCTCTGATTCGCTCGTAGGTGGACGCTTGATTTGTGTGGATAAGTTGCGGAATAAATATTTTATGTTGATAGTGTTTTAGTGTAGGTGATAGTGTGTGGTGTTTCGGATGCACTGACATTAATCAGAAACGCGTTATTATACAGGAACAATTAGCAGACACAATAGAAAATCAACTATTTCGACGCTCAAAAGGGTTACGGTGGTTTAATGAATTTATGCCATGGTTAGCAGGACATTCACATTCAAACTCGTCCTTTGCAATAAAAACTGTAGAGAAAACGCTAGTTTAACGAATTTGTACTACAGTCTTTCCACTAAAGCCTGAAGAAAACAGGCTCTGGAAATATGAGTCCACCGTTCAGAGACAAATCATCACCCGGTTTAGGCTCCTGTATATAGAATCAGTGGGTCCTCGGAAGTAAAATTGTATGTTCTTACTTGGCAAAGCGTAAGACTTAAGTTGCGTTGTCGACTTAAAAATTAAATGGAATGGTTGTATTTTCAATCTATGTAATTTGACATAAATCGAAAGTAGTCTAAAATTATTCGATTTGTGCCATCGATATAATCTCCATATCAATATCGATGTACAGAGGCCTGCACATCAAGCTACCCCTATCTATCAAAATATAAGGTTTCGATTTTTTTTTCGCTTCGAATTCGTTTGAATAAATTTGTCTGTAGCACTCCTTCCGAACTCTAAATATGGTTCTCATAGATAATGTACCTAAATACTTTATGACGCTTATACCTGAGAAATTAAAGGCATGTCCACACAAAGCGTTCGAAAAGCGGAGACGCGCGGACAGTAGACATCACAAAGTCCGTTCGGATCGGCTTATCTCTCACTGCGCATTTCCCGCTCTGCTCGAGCCAAGTATGCGTCACTCTGCACACAGCAGACAGTGTTGTATCTCATCTTAATATCTGTTATTTGTGTGTGATTGGTATAGGCGATGAGTAGATTATGACTTTTGAGGGGTTCAGAAGGATATTTTTGACAGTCATATTAAAATGAATAGTCAATTCTCAAATGTCAATTAGAAAGATTGATGTTTGATGATATAACATGAAAAATTAGCCACTAAGATACATATTCTTTATACCTATTTAGCCAAAAACATAAGAAAATGACCGTTGTATCAGAATAATAGCACAAATCATACCTATATTGCATTTGGTAGGTCACTGATTCATGAATTTCCGAAACTCATAGAATTGTTTATTTCAATAGGGATGCACTCTAGTAAAATGCGCCAAAAGGATATTTTCATGGGATTTTTGTTTAAATTTTCTAAACAAATATTTTTCGCTAATAATTCACTTTAAAACTCTAATATTTATTTGACCTAACCTACAACAAATTTGAATCACGTTTAAAGCCCTTAATCCTCGATCCCGATCCAGATCCAATTCGCTCATCCCGTCTGCCGGCGCACGCGCATTCGCTCAACCGCTCGTGACTTTCACAGACATTTTATTACCATAATTTAAAACAAATATCTGATTGTGTGTACCGGGCATTAAAGTGTTAAACTGAGCAGTAGGGATGTGTCTATCCCCTATTAAGGATTACATAATGGAATTGTGGCAAGAATTTTTAAAAATAATTTAAATTTCGAAAACTTAACTACCAATAGTTTCTTCAATGGCTTTGCTTTTTCGTCGATTCGTTTTAATTTTCTCCCAAAAAATAGTGATAAGTCAAGTCTTTTCAGGACTAACAAAACACAATACAAAATAATTACTTCGTTTTTAGTTCCTTCCTGAAATAAAAATTTAAACCACACCTTTGGTCTCATACCGTGCGATTCCAGAGGCATTTTCTCTCACGCACGCTTAGGTTGTGGAATCAGCTCCCGGTCCAGGTTTTCCCGAGAGACGCATGGGGTTCTTTAAGTTCTTTAAGGAAGGATGTGAAAAGATTTTTACAGGGTCAGCAACCTCTGGTGTTGCAAGCGTCTATAGGCTACGGTAACCACTTACCATCAGATGGGCCGTATGGTTGTTTGCCACCTTAGCGGTATAAAAAAAAAATTGTTTAGTCCCTGTCTGATTATTACATTACATTTATTTAGGCCGTAGATACAAAGGATCTTCTTGATCCGTACCATAACATAAGAAAGTTACAATTCATATTGATTCCGCTATAGACAAACAGCGTCCATGTCTTTATTAAAGCGTTGTCAATTTAGATTCCTTATTCCTGCTAGCCCTGGCAGGAGCAATAAACATTCCGGGCGCGAGTCACGCCGCTCCAGCCATCACGCGGCACACATGGCGGCCGCGGGCGTACTGCACACCGACGCTAGCCGCGTGTGTGTACAACACCTTATAGCACGGGAGGTAGGACACAGAAATAAAAATATGAGAACACAAGTTTCTCGAAACTATAGGACATTGTCACATCATAAACACACACTAATATTGGGCTTTAATTGGGTTTTTCAGCCCCAGTATAAATAATAAAACCGTATGTAGCTTCAGGCCATAAGAATGTGGTTTCCTAAAGTTATTGTAATAGTGGTTACCTTTTTAGTCAAAATTTGGCCGGTTAGTATTAAATCTTATAAATCTATCGCCTGTAGGAGGGAACGGTTTTCTTTTTCAGCGCTCATTACTACAACCCACGAGACCTTTATTGCGATCTGCAATCGCATATTTGTGAAAATAGTGGTCTTAACCGATGGATTAAATTCCTTCAACAGATGGCTCTGTGCGCTATGGTGAACGATGAAGCATAAAAACTTAATACGATAAGTACCTAATAATATTTACAGAAAAAAATGCAGCAGAGTTATTTTGCCCTACATTTTTCAATTCTAATGATGTCTTTAATCCTCTACCTATTCCATTTCACTAACAAGAAGTACTTACACTTCTTACTAATGCTGTAAAAATATATATTGTCGACATAATGGCTATAACCGATGTGTCCAATTCCTTAATATTAATAGATAGCTTAAGATATAAACTATAATGTGGACAGTGAAGTTAAAGTAATTATTATTGTTGAAATAAAATTACTTTTTACGGATTTTATCGCATTATATTGATATTATTAAAATCCGTAAAAAGTAGTTTTATTTCAATGTATATATGTATAATATTCGCGTAAATGTCAGGATTTTATTGATTTCTGACAAGTGATTTACGTAATAAAATCCCAGCTCCCAGCCTACAATAGCGCTAAGAACTGTCGTAGGCGATACAAGTGCTTCGTGCCGCATGCCCCGGGCGCGGATCTTGGACGCAATCTTTATAAGGTGGTAAAACATATATTTAATGCTAAACGTCCGACACGACCGGCCGTTTTGTGAGAAACGGCGCAAGTGTGATCTTTACACTTGCGCGCGCCATTAACTTGCGGATATTTAGATTACTTAGTTAGTGAATGTATGTAGAAACTTGTCCGTACTCCTTTGTAATCTCTTATTATTCTATTTAATTAATCTTGTATTTAATTTTAATTTAAATCTTGGACTCAAATTTTGAATAATTTTGTTTTTTCTTCTTTCACATTTTATTTCTTGTGTACTCTGTAGGTGCGATTCATGTGGGTAGAATGCTGAGTAATATTAATTATTATAATGGAATATTACTAGAATATTCATTGTTTTTACAATGTTACCTTGTTCCTATGTACTATGCTTAAAAAAATACAGGCCCTTTGTAATGTATATTATAATAATGCAATCTATGTTTACGGATTTTATCGCAGTACTTATATTATTACTGGTAGAGTACCAGTGATGATGTAAAGAAACCGAAACGTCGAGATTATTTTTTAAAAAATATTGATAAAATCCGTAGAAAGTTTGTGTCAAAAATCAGTTTAATTTAACTCATTTTCATCCTAAATTATTTTTGTAAGTAAATTATAGCAACTTTAATTATTTATATTAGAAAAAAAAAAACAGAGAAAACCAGGAACCGGAATGGTATTGCAACAATTTCCAATTACCCACCTTTACAAAATTCCAAGGGCGGAAGACCTTGCTGATCCAATCCAGGGTCGAATTAAGGACGAAACAATCGTTTATATCCCAAGGAAATAGGACAAGGCGTACGGTCCGAGACAATAAATCTACCGATCGCAACCCATCCAGTCCAGATAATGTATTTCAGTTCGGACCTTACACTTACTTCGGCAATTTGCGGGAACCTTTGTGCCCTTAAGATATCTCGACAGACAATTGTACAGGGGTATTCCGTTTAGATTGTATTGGAGAGGTTTAAGTATGACAAGTATGATTTTAGTGTTATCAGACATCAGTATTACACATAATTTTAAAAAGTGTAGGATGTGTAGTTTAGTATGAGCTACGCGATTTTAATGAAAAACATTGAAATAAAACTACTTTCTCAAGGATGTTATCGCGGTATGTCGATTACCTATTAAATCCCGACATTTTGAATTATTTGGAGACTGAAACATGAGTAGTTGTAGGCATGATTGAATTTTGTACAGCTTAGGATTTTGATCAAAGTTATTCACTACTGATATGAGTGTGCGCTAAATTATGTTTGTCATATTTAAACAACTACTACTTCTTAACTTGAAATAAGTACCTACTTGTCAGGTAATTCCATAATTATGTTTTTTATTGAAAATTCGGATCAGGTATACTGAAAAATGTGCTACTGGTCATTTCAGTCTAATTATCATCTCCATATAAATCCCTAAACAAAGTTATCGCCGCCTACGTGATATATCCCCGTCTCTAGGAAGGGCTAAGGTCTGAGTCCATTTACAAATCACAAACACTGACCACCCCACCCACCCCCTCACAATTATATACAACCCTTAGTTCACCTTGCGTAAAGTTACGTTTGAAATATCTGTTGGATTTATACAAGTAATTGCGTTAACTTGTAAATGGATTGTTTAATATTGATACATTGTAGATAATATTATGTGTGCAAGACGGTGTAGATCGACGCGTGTTATTTTGATTACAACACTAATAGAAATTTAAAAAGTATAAGTGGAGAAGACTAGCTTTGGACAGAAAAATTGTAAATTCATAATAGGAATAATGTGTTATTGGGCATAGACTTAACAAGTGAGGTCTCAAGATGACAACGCGCGAGTAATACCACTGGTGTTGCTGGCGTCTAAGGCTGCTATTTCCACTTACCATCAGACGGCCCGTATGCTTGTATGCAATAAAAAAAGTATTAATTAACCCTATGATGATATTTATCTTTTTTTTTTCTATTATTTGATTGATCTATTATCAGTCACAAAATTGAAAAACATTTTATAGCCTCTTCAGGAGGTCCCTTTATTAATTAATAATAAGACTTGGTCGTACATCTGTTTAGCTATATTTAAATCTGTATTTTTTTAAATATCAGCTGATTCTGAGGTCAGCGCCCTGCGCAAACAGCCATTAGTCTAAACAAGTCATTACAAACAAGCTTATTAAACATTCCCTGTAATCGTCATTACAATATATATACAGTGGTTACCAAGGTTACCACCTTATCAACCCACCCTTTCCTTGACCAACGCATTTGAATAACTATCACAAGTTAATTCTTCAGATAAAGACGTCCGCCATGTTGGGTGCGGCCGCTTCCGCCGGATGTCCAACTTGGACGGATATTCAAACTCGACCGGAACTAAATGGTATTGCGACATACATTTCGAATTTCGAATGCCATTGTTGAAGTGGGTTGGTGTTAGTTGGTGTGTGACTTGAATCTATGAACTAGTTGTATTTGTATGTTTGAGGGGGTTAACTATAATACATTATATTATTCTCATTATACATTCTTCTTCTTCCTCCGATCCTTTTCCCAACTATATTGGGGTCGGTTTCCAGTCTAAACTCAAAATTCTCAATATAAATTACAGTCTTAAATGTATGCTGAGTGTTAAAAGAAACCCATAATTGATTTATAGTGTAAACTGCGGAATTGCTTTGACCATCGGAAAAGTACCTAAAAATATTATTTTTTTTATTTATCATCATATCAGCCTATAGCAGTTTACTGCTGGACATAGGATACCCGGTTCTCCGCCTTCCGCATCTAATCTGACCTAGCCGCCCTCCTCAGATCGTCGGTTTATCTGGCTGATGGGCGTCCCACATTACATTAGGACTATTTTTATATAGGTAGTACCATAAAAAATATTTAAAAATAAAAGCAATATGTATATTTAATGTAGGTAAGAGACTAACAATAATAATAAATATATGGGTACATTTACACAGCGACATCTAGCCCCAAACTAAGCGGAGCTTATACTATAGGTACTAGACAATGGATTTAATACTTACACTTAGGAAAAAAACTTAAAATACATAAGAAGCACCTATACACAAATAATTATGTTTACCACATAAATATTTAAGTCCTATGGGTATCCAACCTATGACCTCCTGATCAGCAGTTCGATACGAACCATTAGACCAATGACGTCGCCGTAAAGTTGATGAAATTCAACAGTGATACGTGCAGTGGATTTTTGCGACAAAGTTTATCAATATCGTTTTTGATACATTTGATAAATACAGTTTAGAGCTTTTTTTATACTATTATGGTGGCAAACAAGTGTACGGCCAACCTGATGGTAAGCGGTTACCGTAGCCTATAGACGCTTGTAATACCAGGGGTATCACTTACGCGTTGCCGACCCCGTAAAATGAAAGAGGAATAATTGGGTTGGCAGTATAAGGGTCAAAGTCCTCCCCCACTGCCAACACCACGTTTTCTCGTGGAGCACTGGCAACCTTGCTCACCGTACGAAACACAACACAACTCAAAGCAGCGTCTTTTTGCTTCGATTTTCTGCAAGGTGGAGGTACTTCCCCAGTCGGGCAGCTCCAATTTGAGTCGAATAACTTCAACTATGCCCTACCTCTCTTAAAAAAGAGTCAGGGAAATCTATTACGACACAACGAACGTAACAATTATGGTATTTGCACGCCTCATGGGGCAGAATATGTCGTACTTTAAAATTAAGACCAACACCTGTATTTTTACGCATACCATATTTTAGCAAATAAATACATTTGATTTGATTTGATTTGACAATAAAGACTATTATTATTATATTATTTCTTATGAGCAGTTTGAGACTGAAATGTGATTCAACCAGGGTGACCAATTCCGCTTAGGACAGATGTAAAACTTATAGCGTAGTATTTGGATAGTGAAATATTAGCTATTTATTTAATTATTTAAAAAAAACATGCAGGTCTTAATGCCATACGGCATTTTCTGCCAGACAACCTTTAGGGTGATGCAGAGACGATAAAAACAAACTATGTTAGTATTTGTTTCTTTTCACACTGTTGTCTACATTTCTTTTTTTTTTTAATTCTGTTCTGTAAGACATTTCTAGAAAAAGCAGTACCTTTGTAATAGGTAAACGCTATTTTCTTGTGTAAGTACATAAATAAATAAACAAACATAAAATAGGTATCTGTATCTATTTAAGTACGGAGGCCAGCACATCAAGTTACCCCAATCTGTCAAAATTTTTTGATCGATTATCAATTATAAGATAACACATTTCAATAAGGTTCATATTCAATTGGGATTATTTGACAGTTTTGGATAGCTTGACCTGCTGGCGTCTGTACATTGACGGCAAATAAATAGGAATTAGGTATATTATATTCTTGTTTATGTTGTTGTTGAGTTGAGTTTGTTACCCAAGTTTATTATTTTGTGTGTGAAAACTTGGAGAGAACGAACTTTCTCAGTAATGAGACCTAGATTTTCCGCCCCTGTAATACGGGGTATTGTAAATTTCATCGAATATTTATGTAATGAATATAAGTGTTTGGTTGTCTAGGTGTTTCATATTTTTTTTTATAATACTAATTAGGAAACAAGCATACAGCTCAGCTGATGGTAAGCGGTTACCGTAGCCTATAGACGCTTGCAACACCAGGTATATCACTTGCACGTTACCGACCCTGTAAAATGAAAGAGGAATAATTGGGTTGGCAGTATAAGGGTCAAAGTCCTTCCACTGCCAACACTACGTTTCCTCGCGAAGCACTGGCAACCTTGGTCACCGTTAAGAACTCAACACAGCCCAAAGCAGTGTTATTTCCCTTACATTTTCTGCAAACTTCCCTAGTCGGGCAGCTTCAATTTGAGTGGAATTACTACCACTATGCCCTACCTCCCTTAAAATAGATAGAATCTCTTAAATCTACAAGGAAATATAATATTCTCACACTTGGCCGCCAGATCAAACAAGGTACTTGAAACTATCTCCCAATTGAGATATTTCACTAATTAGAAGTGCTCACTTGACCGAAAGCGGATTGTCGAGTAAGGATTAAGGTTCGCTGGCGAAATATTGGATATACATCTAGTTATTGTGAGGGATCCAACTTGCGGTTCTTGATTAATGTTAGTTTTGATATTTGTGTAGAATTTCTGTAAATGCACTGTTAATATTTATTGCCTACTGGCTGTTCGTGTCGCCCTGGTAAATTTCAGTGGATTAAAAAAAAACTTTCATACATACTTAATTCTGATAATTTATCATCCTCCAAGCCTTTTTGGGTCGGCTTTCAGTGTAACCAGATGCGGCTGAATATTAGTATTTTACACGAAGCGAATGCCATCATACCTCTGCAACCCAAATTTTTGGGCAAAATCGATATCCTGAGAATTATTATTATTATATTATACCACTAAGTTTTTTTTTATGGGATAGTGGGCAAACAAGCAGATGGATCGCCTTATGGTAAGCGATTTCCGCCGCTCAGTCGGGAGTCACAATTTTGGCCTTTAAAAGGGACGCTCTTTTCTTGAAGTTTTGAAGGTCATATTGGTCCGGAAATACTGCAGGCGACAGTTCATTCCACAGTTTAGTTGTGCGAGGCAGAAAGTTTCTAGAGAAACGCACAAGGTGGCAAACAAGCATACGGTGCACCTGATGGCAAGTTACCTATAGACGCTCGCAACAACAGAGGTATCACTGGGAAAAGGCTTGTAGGATGAAGTCAAATTATAACAAAAATTATAAATTCAGTATCCCACTTTAACCCTCTAGTTACCACAATGTATATTTCCGTTGTCCACTAACCCTAACGATGAACGAGGGCTAATCAATTAAAGCAATATTTGTGCGGGGTGCGATGGTGGTCCCGATAATAGGTACTCGTTGCTCGATGATGCAATGACTTGAAAATTTCTAGATATTGTTTTATGAAGATTTAGGTTACCCTGATACCGTTTATTTTTATAGGTAGTGGGAAATTAATGACACAATTTGATGATCACTACTGTTGACACAATATTTTCTAAAGGTTACAGGATCCACTAATATAGATAGAACCAATTATTAGTTGGGAAATAATTACTTAAAGACCTGGTTATATAGTTTCATTAAAAGATGGGACTGTGCACAGCCTATTTATTATATATAGGTACCTACATAGATAACAATTTGACTAATAACCCACCCATACTCTGGTATGCCTTTTTCCAACTATGTTGGGGTGGGCTGGTCTACGTGTCTAACTAATGATCATCATGATAATCAAAAATGCAGCTGAATAAAAAAAAACAGTATTTTACATGAAGCTACTGCCATCTGACCTCCACAATCCAATTTAAGGGCATTGTCTGGTTGTCAGGCTTTTTAGCTTCTGATTACCAGTAAAGATTGCCATAGGTGTTAGTCTGATAGCTGGGAACGACGGCTTTATGTGCTCTTCGAGTTACAGAGGGGCCATGTGTTTAAAATAGTCACCCATCCACAGACTTGATTTATGAGCGTAATTATTACTTAGCCATGAGTTCACCATATTGCCCCAAAAGATGTCGATATCCCAAAAAGAACTTAGTACTTTTTGGGATACGGATGGATTCTTCCAGGATTCCTCTTACTTCTAGGCCAATACCTATTTGTAGTCAATATAAAGACTAGCTATAATATTGCCAGCTATAGCATTGTACATGTCCAGGTCTAGTCCTCGATAGCTACCTTACTTTTTGGAACCGTGCAACTAGTTTTGACTTTTCAAAAGTGCCGTAATGGTCTAATTGTAATAAAATGCTTGTCTTTGACTACCCGTGAGGATCACATGTTAGAGAATCCAGTTTTACTGTACCTACTTCGTTATGCGTAAATAAGATCCGAAGCCCAAAAGGCATTTCTTAGTATTGCGTTCTCCATCTTAGATCCTGTTTGTGCTTTCCATCAGGCTAAAAAAAAACGATGAGAAGCATAGATACATACCATCACGCCTGTATTCCCCGAAACGTTAGGCAGAGGTGTACTAATGTACACCCACATTTCGCCGGTATGTTTAGATCCCATGTAATAGGGGGCGAGCCTATTGCCATTAATCGGGCACAAATGCAGACTCCGAGTTGCTATTGAGAATTTCATAGAAAATCCCAATAACACTTTGCTCGACCTGGGGATCTAACCCAGGACATCTAGCGTAGCAATCGCGCTTAGGACCACTAGACAAATGAGGCAGTAGACGATGAAAAAATCAGAAGGAAATACCCAGTCTTTATTATAAAACCAAGTGGAGCTGCAATACAAAAATTACGTGCCACTGTAGTATGTGCGGTGTAACTCGGAATGACAGATTGAGAAATAGTGTGATAAGAGAACGTTGCGGCTTAAAAGACGATGTAGTGACGAGAATTGAGAAGAATATGCTGAGATGGTTTGGGCATGTCGAGAGAATGGATGAAAGGCGACTAACAAAAAGGATTTATATGGCGAATGTCAGTGGAAACGCCGAGAGGGGACGCCCTAGAAAAACTTATACCGACCTTATTGGTGAGGTTCTTCAAAAAGGTCAGGTGCGTAGTACTCGCAACCGGCGTGTATGTATGACAAGATGTATGAATGTGGTCGAAGCGAAAGAAGTATGCAAGAATCGTAGCAAGTGGCGTTCTTTAGTTTCTGCCTACCCCTATGGGAAAAAGGCGTGAGTGTATGTATGTATGTACGTGCCACTGCAGCCATTCAATCATTCAGCAAAAACGATTCCTTTGCCTCATCTATTATTTTGAGATATTCATACGTCATGGCTTCTTACTGTCGGACAGGGGTCAAGATATGGTCGAATTAATATTCATACGACAGGCCCAGGTGGACGTCACGACTGAGAAGGGTGGCCTTAAGGACTGGTCAATGTTTGGTGAGTAGATTGTAGATACGCCAGATCGGTGGTAGGTTGATGCCTAATGGAAGGATGTCTTTGTGAGGCAAATATGTGACTTTTGAACTGTCAAGCAGTAAACTACAGATACATACGAGGAAATTAATATCAAACGCTGCGCTAATGCGACTTAGAGAAATATGCGGAAATAGGCATTATTTTCATAGCAATCGGCGATCTAATTTCACTAAAACTCCTCTACCTTTGTTTATCATGTTTACTCTGTTTATCAGTTCAGAGAGTACTAAGCCAAAATAATTACTTATTAAGTGACCGAATTAACCTTTGACGTTTTAATAAAAATATATAATTAATAACAATAACATATAATAAATATTTTGGGACATTTTACCAGCAGCATTTTACACCGTACTATGAGTATAATACGTATATATATTTTTTTTGTAAATAATTACATATAACATATATGAAACACCCAGACAAACACAAACACTTTATATTCGTAACATACATATATTTGTTTCCTGTGGGAATCAAACCCAGACCACAGAGGTGGCCAAAAAAAGTTAAGTAAAGCCTCAGAAATGTATAATAAAATACTCCACCTAAAAAAAAACTATGATAAATGATATTTATTTCTGCTGTACCATGTGACATCTCTGCGTTATTTCCTACTCTAACATCGGGTAGGTGCCCAAGACAGTCGGGGTGCGGGCCTCGGTCCCTCTTCTTATCTCTACCCACGCCCGAGGACTTGGCTGATGGATTAACTTCATTGTTCTACCGTTGCCGAGTGACGAGGAATATATAATTATACTGGCCCTTGTTTTATTTAGATTTACAATTTACTTGTATTATTACGGTCGATTAGATTAAGAGACATTTTTTATCATACCATCATTGGATGAGAAGAGCTTAAGATTGGACTTTGTGGCGTTTATTACGAGAATACGCGCTGATGATGAAAACGATATTAAGGCCCCTTACCTAAGTAAGAACTACGCTGATCAACCGATATCCAAGTTTAAGCTACGCTTGCCGGGGTCAGTGTGTGGAATGGAATATTTCTAGACATATGAGACCCCTATGTGTCGCAGAGAGCACGTAAAACCGTCGTTCTCGGTTATCATGCGAACACTTGTTGACAATCGTTAGTATAAAACCTAAAAAAAGTAGTTTATTTTTTAAGATTTGCGTGTCAGAAATGAGTGTTTCTAAAAAGAGTTTAAAAACATTTCAAGAATAATCTCTAATATATAAAATTCTCGTGTCACAGTTTTCGTTGCCATACTCCTCCGAAACGGCTTGACCGATTTTGATGAAATTTTTTGTGCTTATCGGGGAGGTCTGAGAATAGGCCAACATTTATTTTTCATACCCCAAATTTTTTTTTTTTTATTGCTAAACAACGTTTGCGGGGTCAGCTAGTAAACTTATAAGGACTACTACTAAATATTAGTGATCCAATAAACTGCCTTATTAAGCTAAGTGGTAAACGCATCTGCTACGCTTGAGGTCTTGGTTTCCATTCCCAGTCGAGCAAAGTGTTATTTGGTGTTCTATGAGATGATTCTAAACAATACCAGCAAATCATGGATGTACTTTATTAGTACACCTCTGTATAACCCTTCGGGAAATACATGCGTGATGGTATATCATGTCCATAAATCTCAACACCGTAAGCAATAATTAATAATTTCCTCAGCAACTTACTTATACAAACCCGACAGTTTCAATATTTGTCCCAGTACTGACCGCCTACCTGAGTACCTTCTTGAAGGGGTTGACCCTTATCAAAGCAAACTAAATTAACTGCTTCGAACATCTTGGCCGAGTTATTGTTCGGACCACGCTCGGGCCCGCTCGGCCGTTCCAAATTTGAAAAACAAACGTTCGCAATGCGGTGGACGTATGCAAATAATAACGGTGAACTAATTAGAGGTGGAGAGTGATTTTGAACGCCTTCGGACATAAGGAATATGATCAGGATAGCTGTTAATATTCGGAACTAGTATGAAGTATAAGGTATATCTTAACAAAATGTTCATTAGCTAGTAGCTAAATTGGATATTATCTTTTGTCTTGCTTTAATGACATCGACATGATAACGGGAACACAATTTTAAAGTTTCATCAATTCTCTTTTCTTCTCTAAATAGTATAAAGACACTGTCCGCCTCTGCCTTTCTGTTTCTTAACTTAGTTCTTCTAAATCATACATATTTTGAACAATTTTTACTATTATTTATATAATTTCTTCAAGCAGATTTTTATGTATTATGGTACATTGCACGGTCCGTGGAAAGCGGGACGATATTAGATAATAACTCTATGAATATCATTGAACTGTTTATACTGTAACGTACGTTCTCCAAGATTACACGCTTTTTATCTAAGCTGTCATCAACTCATTTACTGTCCCACTTAACTGGCTAACTACAGGGGGTAACACAGAAGGGTAACACTATGATCCACCACGCTGACCTAGTGCGGGTTGGAAGAAAGAATAAAATAAATCCGCTATCGAGAAAATCTCTCAGAAAACTTACAATAAATAAATGTTACAACTCCAAGAAATACCAACAAAAATCCTTACAGGCGTTATTTTTAAGAACTCGATGCGACTCGAGACATAAAAGAAAAACAAACGAAAATCTACCCCATTCGTTGACTCGTAAAAACGCGTTGTCATTGTACATCCACAAACGAGTGGCCGCAATTTCCTTGCGAAAGCACTAAGTCATCCCTTAACCACATATGTCACGCAAAATACGCCCTTAACTTGATGAAAATAGAAGAGAAAGTGAAGAAAGTCCACGTTTGGAATATACGGGAAGTTATTCGTTCTAACATATCAGGCAACACGACTGTCAAACGATGATAGGTAGATTCACAAAAATCATAGCGAACTGGGATATGCCGTGGTGTACCGATGTACACCCATACCATTAGTAAACCTTTGCATAGCCATTAGGGGACTACAGGTGTTATGGAAATAAGTTATATAAGTAGGACGTATATAGACGTAGTGTTGCAATTTGGCGTAGCGGTCAAGGTACAGTCAGCAACGAAAGTCGCTGAACACAGCTAAATTTTTTTATTGTCACAGCTCCAGAACTTGGCAACAGGTCTTTTCTATTATGGTAACCTAAATATTTAATGGTCATCTATGCAATTATTTCGCATAACCTTCGTAGGTCAGTAACTTCATACTTGTTAAAAATCATATTGAAGATTACAACATGTTCAGCGACTTTCGTTGCTGACTGTACTTGCCGAGACCGAGACCTTGCACCCGAGACAAATGTTTGTGTGATCCATAAATATTTGTTTTGAGACCTATGCGGGACTGCTACGCTAAAGGGTTAGATTCCCAGATCGAGCAAAATGTTATTAGGATTTTCTATAAAATTTTCAGTAGCAGCCCGATGTTTGGATTAGTGCCCGGTTAATACCTTATAATAGACTCTCCTCCTATTATATTACAAGACATACAGGCGAACTGTGGGTGTACCGACATTAATACACCTCTGCTAAAGTCTTCGGGAAATATGGGCGCGATAGTATGTTATCAATGTTCTTGGCAAGGTACAATTTATATCCCTATGTTTCCACCGAAAGGGTAGGGTGTGCTGTAGCATAAATGATCACCGTCCAACACTGACGAAGACAAATGACACCCGATGTCGAAGTTACACAGAGATAAGGTAGGCTCCTTAAATTAGCCGCGCTCACTCGAACCGTCTTGTGTATTTTTCACTGTCTTAAGGCAAAAGGGTTCGCCCATTAGTTCGGGCATAGTGGAAGTTTTATTAAGTTGGTTTTGTGTATGTAAGAGTTATTAAGTATTTTAGCGAAGGAAAAATTCGACTGCCACATTCTGAATATACGTCTTTATGATGACGTAAATTCAGAATGTGAAGGCAAATTTCGACCTGGCGGGTGGGCCTCGCGGTCATAGCATCTGGTTTTTCTATCTAACCAGAAAACGCAGGTTCGAATTCTGCCCGCAGTCAAATATTTCCATTGTTAAAATAACTTTAAAATCTTAGCATGGAAAATGCAAAAAAGAAAATACAAAAAGATAGTTACAAGTATTTTAATGATAAGGAATGAAGGAAATAATATGATTTTTTTCTGTAGTAGTGTAGTTTGTAATTTTTAGAAGCGAAGAGTTTCGATACAGATACCTTAATTATAATCAACCTATGCCCCCTGGGCAGCAATTTTTGAACTTTAATATTTTAATGAATGGAAAAGATTGAGATTACTTTTTACTCGACTATGATCATTTTAATAAAACAAAATAAGCCCACTCCACGTTAATAAATACTGTTAAAATATGAAGTCGATAAAAAATACAATATAAATCTTAAAAATGATAAAGGTATATAATGATAGCATACCCACTGTTCACCGGGATGTTTAGGTCTCATGTAATAGGGGGCAAGCCTATTGCAATTAACCGGGCACAATTACAAACTCCGAGATGCTGCCTAAATTTTAATAGAAAATACTTTGCTTGACCTGGATATCGAACGCATACCAGTATCTCTTAGGACCAACAGACGCTGAGGCAGTAAATCTAAACTTAGAATGTATACAAAATCTAGGGCTCACAACAAACATGATTAAATTGTTCTGTTTATCTTGTACCACGTTATGTTGTGCTGAAATTAACACAAATCACTTCGGCGACCACATAAGGCATGGCGCAAACTGAGACCGCTGTAATTGTCCGAAAATTAGCTTCAACCGCATATAAATACGTTAAGATAATCTAGTTAAATGTCTGGTCTTAGTCATGAGCGGAGAGCGATATTGGATATAATTTAATTAAACCAATGGAACATGAAATTTTATTAAACAGAAATTATTGCATTTTTTTAAATATTTTAATCATACATTGAATATCCTTAGCACTTTGGATAAAATTCCTCAAGAGAAAGAAAAAGTAAATCAAAATGGGTTATTACACCGCATCAAGGGTTGTGGTATCAGTAACTGGTTGACTAAAGCGTTCGGTGTTTAATTGTTAGGACGCAGAATCCTGCTGAATCGAATTTTTCTTTCGCTAAAATTTATATCTTTAAAATATTTTTGTAAGCGTTAGTGCCAAACACAATGAAAAAGTAACAAATCAGTGATAAAATAAATTGTAAATTTTAATATATTTTTAGAAACAAAGATATAAAATATTTTTATAAGCACAATAAACTGTATGAGTACACATATTTAATTACTATAACTACCCAAGTAGGTAGGTCCTTAATCATTGTCCCAAAAGGTACATTATAAAATTTAATTTTAAAATTCTAAACTTTTATGTCTTAAACCACAACGCAAGCACACGGAGCGGGTGGCAACTTAAATAGCAAGTAGGACTATCTAGGTGGAGGTGGTACTGTACAAGGATAAGTCGTGGGGCAGTGTTTTCCAATTTCAAATGGGTAAGTTGAGTGTCCAGTGGACGGACTAAGAAGGAATAGAAGTGACTAGATAAACTATAGAAATTTATTTCTGACACAAACGAATATGAAACATTGAAATAAAACTACTGTTTACATTATTAATAATGTCAATAAACGCGATAAAATCCGTAAATGATTTAGTTTTATTTAATGTAATAATGAAATGAATGACCTCATTACTTATCGTTATTTTGTGTTAAATTCTTATAAATTGAGTAAGTATGATTTGATTATGTTTTTTTCTTATATTGCTGTTTTTTCTATTGTTAGAATTCACATTTTTTAATAGGTATTCTGTTTAACTCTCAATAATCAGTGCTTTTAGTTTTTATAGAACCAGTAGGTAATCTAGAATTAAGTCACAATTTTTTATAACATTATCAATTAAATAACGTGATGCCTTGTATTATTTCTGTGGCCCTTGAGGAACTTCGATGAGAAACGGAACTCTGCAGGTTACAAAAAAAATAATAATAATTGTGTTCTGTACTTAAATTAATATTATACTCTTTGCTTTATATGAACAGTCTAAGCAATACATAGGTCTATGTGAAGAGGCCATGTTCCTTAAATCTTAGTGCCCGCACCTCGGGGTACCGCGGCTGAAGACGCCTCGCACTCTTCAATCATAGTGGGGCATCTGCAACTGTGACAGAAGTATTCTTTAGGAAAGCTATCATAAGAGATGATAAAATGTATCACAGTATTATAGGATAATGCTGTTTAAGTTATTGCTAATAGACGAATAGTTTCCACATTTTAAACTACCTACATTCTTTTGGAAACATATAAATATGAAAATAATTTGTTCTTTAATTTAATTTAATTTAATAAATAAGGTCTTTAAGATGAAAAGTCTAAGTACTCATTCATCCTTTATTACTTGTATCAAATTAATATCATCAATTAACTAAAAAATTTACAATAACTTGCAGTTGGTTGATCAATATGTTATTAGCTTTACTGGTAATTTTACCTTTAATCTTTGTATCTCGCAGGTAAAACTAATTATTTCTCATATTTTCAACGAGATAATAAATCTGTATTAATTATGAGCCGGTATTTTGCACTTACCCCACTGTGCGCGCTCACCGACAGTCTAACCCTTCTACTGCTGACCACCACCCGAGGTCAAGGGGTGGCAGGGTGGCAAGGGGGGTTGGTCAAGGAGTTACCAGCTCATCCCGGGTTCCAATACATTTCATATTCCGTTGACAGAGGCACAATAATAACGCGGTCCCGCCCGTGTAAAAGCAAGACATAGTTGATGCCCGCCGATGTATTTGACTGGATAGGACAATTTGGTGCACGATTTCTGACTGTATGATTACTGTGTGAAAAGTCAAAATCATTTATTCAAGATAGACAATTAGGTACAGAGGCCAGTATATCAAGCTATCACAATTTTTCAAATTTCTTTGATTAATTTTTAACTTTAATACTTACAAAATAATAAGGTTCATATATACAATTGGGAAAATTTGACAGTTTTGAATAGCTTGACCTGCTGGCGTCATAGTAGTTTTTGAACGTCTTTTATGCACTTTAAACAGCCTTCAAAATACCCACCTTACACCACCTTCTAGTGTTTTGCTGGAAAGAAGAAGCAGCGCAATAATCTCCCCAGCATCACACTTTCTGTCTGTTATTGTATAAAGACATTAAAAGTTACATAAGAACAGATTTTTATTACTTAATAAATATTTCATATTATAATATTTACTAGCTTTTAACCGCGACTTCGTACGCGTAGACTTAGTAACACAATTGTTATCGGATTAATTTAATGGGATAAGAAGTACTTAATGTTAGGGAAATTCCCGTTTTTTTCCGAGATTTGAAGTATTCAATATCCCAGTGCTAGTCAAAAACTATTAATGTAACAACATTTCATTCAAATCCTGTAATTTATTCTCGTATATGATTTTAATAGGATTTTCGGGATTTTCCCACATTTCTCTGGGATAAAAAGTAGCATATGTTATTCCAGGTTACATACTAATTGTGTATTAAATTTCATTCAAATACAGGTCTAAAGGTAGGTAAAGGAAAGTTAGGTAGGTAAATAAGCAAACAAACATCCAAACTTTCATATTTATAAGTATGATATCAGCTAGCATATTTGGTATATAGGTAGCATATTGGACCTTAGAGAAGAATATAGGTTACTTTTTATTTTAAAACGTCCTTTGGGATGCGAGAAAATCCTAGAATATAAATTATATAACATACCACCATACCTATATTCTCCAAAGGGTTTGGAGAATATAGGTATGATGGTATGTACTGGTACATTCACAGTTTGCCAGTATATTTTGTGTACCATGTAATAGAAGGTGAGTCTATTGCCATTAACCGGGCAAAAATACAAAGTCCGAGCTACTACTTACTTAGAATTTCGACCTGAGAATCAAAACCAGGAACTCGAGCGTAGCTTTCACCCTTACAACCACGAGCCCAATGAGACAGTTATGAATATTGCTTGTATAATAAGATTATAGCTATTATTTAACTGCAAAACAAAAAATGACGTTTTGTATAACAAAACAATCCTAAGCAAAAATACTTATTGCACAGCAAAAATACTGATTGAGCGACAAAATTACTGATTGAGCAGCAAAATTACTGATTGAGCAGCAAAATAGTCACCTCAAAATATATACGCTCAAAACATTCAAATTTGGTTCTGGCTTGACGTTGACGTTGAGTGGTCACAGTTCTAACCTAACCTAACCGATATCTGTATTTTGCTGCTCAATCAGTAATTTTGTCGCTCAATCAGTAATTTTGTCGCTCAATCAGTATTTTTGATGCGTAGTTTATTATATTCCTAAGATTATTAATATAAAATTATTAGTATCAATTAATTATTTATTCTACTCTATCCAGCGTCTTTACATCCGTAAGTAGTCAATAGTTGGACATAGTTGAATTTGAAGACGTTTTCGAAGGAATTTTCGAGTGGCCTCCACCTTATGGGTGTCCAGCTATAGAATGTACTAAATTCGCAAGATTATTGCCTAGCAACGGATGTCCTACATAACTGCCATTACCTGGGAGAATCGGAGTAATTTGCCTACAATGTATCGACTGATTTGGATCGAGTCGAATAGATAGTAATCTTATAGGAAATTGTTGAAGGATAGAGTAGGCATTGTTTCATAGGCTTATCTTTTTTATAATAGGTACGAAAAATCCATATAGGTGGCAGGGTATGTTGAACTTCCACGAAATAAAAGCATTACTTGCCTTCACACAACCCACCCATATACTACCCCCACTGCTGGGCACAGGTCTCATCTTATATTGAGGGGGATTAGGCTATAGTCAACCACGCCGGCTTAGGGCGGGTTGACAGACTTCACAAACCGTCGAGAAAAATCTTTAAGGTATGCAGGTTTCCTCGCGATATTTTCCTTCACCGTTTAAGCGAGTGATCATTAATTATTAATACGCACATGAATTCGAAAAGTCGGAAGTGCGTGCCTTGGATTCGAACTCGAGAGCTTCGACTTGGCAGTCCAATGGTCATACCACTAGGCTAAGGCACTTGCCTGCCCTTGCCCTATATTTTTACAGCCCTGGGATTCAAGATATTTGCGACGACCGTGATAGGCTGTAGTCCAGCGCTTGCTGGACCCCTTTAAAGGAAGAGGCCTCTCCTCCTCTCTCTCTCGCGTAGATCAAACACGCGCCGCTTAATTTTTTTTTTTTAGGATAGATAGGTTTGCTTTTGCCCACAATCTTACCAGATAGTATGTGACGATGTGGCGGTTCCCTAGAAGTCCATTTTTTGTTGTTGATAGATAACCTCACCAAAATTACTGAAACTGGGAGTTTAACCCAAGACTTCATGGTCAGCAGCTTGGCATGACTAGAAAGATGCGATATTTTTGTAATAAAAGATACATCAGATTATGTTTTAACATTACCCAAACAATCTTTCAAAAATAGAATGTTAATATAAACCACATTCTATTTTTGAAAGTTTAAACAGCCGTTAAACTGTGACTTTCGCCATTAACGTCTGCGTACAGCTGCACAATCAAAATTCAAAATTCGAGCATCCTAAATCCAATCCTTAGTGCCATTGTCCGTGTCCGTCGGACTACGTAGACTGTCCGGGCCGTCTGTCCGGCGTCCGGGCGTCTTAGCCATGTGATTGAGTTATACAAGTGTGTGATGAATTTTGATTTCAATTTACATTCAGCGGAGCAAGTTCTGTATTCTGTTTGTTAAGTTTGAAATTTGGTTGCATGTAGGATTTCACTATTGGAGAAATAGTTTCACTATTATAATTAGGGAATATTACCTTATACATATAACATAAATAGGTACCTACCTACAGAAATTCATACATGATTTTTTCTAACAAATCCTCACATAAGGAAACATCTTTTTTTTTTTATTAAAACTACTAATTTTTTACTTGAATGATAATTTTATCTACCACGTCTTTGCCAAAGTAATTTAATTAAATTAAGTCAAAGCAATGGACTCTAGTCTACATGGGTAGACTACTTAAATAAATAATATTAATACCTATAGAATGGAAAATTATGGAATTAAATAATATTAATAATGAAGCGCTAAAATTTGTGAAAAGTAATTTTATTTCAATAATATTTTATATAATTACTACCAACCTACACAGATCAAAATATGCATAATTATAATTATACTTATAAAATTCTGTAAATTATAGTCAAAATCGTATCAAAATTAATCGTGTTGTTTACAGATAAGCAGAGAAACAGGAAGGCAGACGGCCACTGACTTTGTTTTATACTATTTAGACATTTGTAACTAAAGAGGAAACTTAAAATCAGTACCAACTTCACCCCCTACTAGACTAACCAACGAAAATGTCCCCAACTTCATCCACGCACAAGCGCTGCCAATCTAACGAAATCATTGTCACTGATAATGTCCACCAAAACTAGCGGTACCATTTGAATACGCTGCCTTTAAGTCGAAATATACAGATAGATTTATTAATAACCAGGAGGGGGATGGGGTAGCACCCAACTATGCCTTAGGGGACGTAAGGGGGGCAAACTTGGCTTACGTTAGCCCTGTACCGGACAGGAGTGGTCATAACTAAGATATTTTGACCGTCAAGCAATTTCTTGGCTATGTCGGCCATCACAGGGTGTTGTGAAGTTTATTGTTTATCGGAGATTTTCACTCTGTAATTAATACTGTAATAATATGATTAGTTTGTTCTTGGTTGTGATTTTGGTTGTTTGTTTTCATCTACCTACGCAACTTGTTAATTCGGTAGCTCAGTGACCTCGTTACGAATTTCTTTTATAAATATTTGCCAAAAATATTCTAAGTAGAATTTCTATGAATATAATTTACACTAGTTCAATAACATACCATTACGCCTGTATTCCCTGAAGGGTTAAGCAGAAGTGTACTTATGTACACCCACAGTTCGCCGGTATTTTTGGGTCTCATGTATTAGGAGCCTATTGCCATTAACCGAGCACAACTCTAAACTCCGAACTGCTATTGAGAATTTCAGTTTTATTTGTCATATTTATACGTAGATTGCTAAAAGAAAAAATATTCTTTATCAGTATAATGACAGGACTTTATGAATTTAAACTAGGTGGATGCTGCAATTACCTGTGTGGCATTAAAATTGCTTTAAACAGAAGTTACTTAAATTCAAGTGCACCACCTTTTTAAGCTAACCACATAAAGAAGACTATTCTAATATTCAATATAGGCAGAGGTGTTCCAATGTACACCAGCTGAGCAGGTGTGTTTAGGTCCCTAGGTGGCGAGATTATTGAGTCTAATATATTTTTTAAAATAAAATGTTGCCCCACACTAGGATTTCAACTACCGGTCATACAAGGTCCGCGAAGAAACGTTGTGTTGGCCCCTTGAGTTTGACCCCTATACTGCCAACCCAACTATTCGTCTTTCGTTTTACAGGATCGGTAACGCGCAAGTGATACCTGCAAGCATCTATAGGCTACGGTAACCGCTTACCATCAGGTGGGCCGTAAGCCCATTTGCCACCTTAGTGGTATAAAAAAATAATTGTTCCGTGTATCTCTCAGCGGCTGCGCTGATCGTATCTGTATATTTAAAAAAACATTTTCAAGTACCATTAATTGTAACTGCATTCAAAACACCCTGTACAGCATCACGGGCCACCAAAGACCGTTGAATACGATTGTAGCTACAAACGTCTGTGTATGGGATGATATTAAATTCCATCTGACCGACGCTGAGCGCTAATTTATATAATATGCTAATTTGCTACGATTTCAGGATAGTTTGGGGAGAGTATTACTTAATTACCTTTGTGCTCATTTACTTTTAAGACTTTGACGTGACTTCATGTATTTATACCTGAAATATTTACTAAGATTTTTTAATCTTATGATGATAGTGTTATGTGAAATGTAGAAGTTCTTAATTGTCTGTAACCATAGTTGTAAGCCATGGTTATAAATAAATAAATTTTATCATGACTGTGTTACGTGAAATGTCCTAAATATTTATTTTGTGTTTATTTAAGCTTATGATTGATATTGATTTATTTGTGTAATTAATTAATTGAAACAATTAGATTGATTGTTAGAAGTAATGTCTTCTTTAAACTCATCTTTAGCTAGAGTTTTTTTGTTTGCTTGTTAGTTTGAACGGGTTAATATCTGAATCTACTAGACGGATTTAAAAAATCTTTTAGCATTTGATAGCCCAATTGTTAAGGAAGGTTATAAAATATTTAATATCTCGTTGCTACCCTCAGCAGGCGAGAAAACAGGAAAAAGTCAGGAAAATTTATTATAATTTGGACAGGACAACGTTTGTCAGTAGCTAGTTTGGGACTTACGCGTACCGGCGAGCGCTCGGTCTACATAAGTACACCTCTGCGTAAAACTTCGGGGGATACAGGCGTGACGGTATGGGATGTTCTGATTTTAAGACCAAAAAACTTCATATACCCACTCAACCAAACAATTTATTAGTGATTGATTGATTACGACGTTTACCATTTCATAATTTGTCATTGAAGAGCGGCGCCTCCTAGCACAGGTATCATTTACTTACACAAAAGGACGTCCCTATGTAAAATTTACTGTAAAAGTTTCTTCCATAAATTATACAGACAACCTGTAAGAACCTCTTAGCGATCATCATCAACCCATATACTGTCCCACCACTGGGCACGGGTCTCCTCTCGTATTAGGAGAGAGATTAGGCTATAGTCCACCACGCTGGCCTAGTGCGGGTTGGCAGACTTCATAAACCGTCGAGAAAAATCTCTAAGGTATGCAGGTTTCCTCACGATGTTTTCCTTCACCGTTTAAGCGAGTGATAATTAATTATTAATACGCACATGAATTCGAAAAGTCAGAGGTGCGTGCCTTGGGTTCGAACTCGAGGCCTTCGACTTGGCAGTCCAATGGTCATACCACTAGGCTATCACTGCATTTTGCTCTTAGCGATAAGACCGCCAATTGTAGATAATCATGTGACGTTTGTTTGTTTTTTCACTGTATCCTTTGCTGTACAATATATAATACTCTACCTACCTATCTATCTATTTCTTAGTCTTTAGAGATATGCTCGTGTCACTTTCAAAGTAACAAGCAAAAGCCGTGCTAAGTTTCCCCGGACACACGCTAGCACAGAACTTAAGATCCCTGTGCTTAAAACTTGCACACCCGTTCAGGACACTTGACTGATCGGCACCAACTTAACCTTAAATTAAGTAATTTGTACACTTAACTACAGTTTGGAGATTCTTACTTACACTGTTTAAGTTGTTTCTAGAGTTAAGAAGGGTTTAGACGTGTCTATTAGGGTTGGTACTGTCCTAGTTGATTAAAAACATTTTCTTTCTTATTCTCCGAGCCTTTTCCCAACTATTTTGGGGTTGGCTTCCAGTCTAACCAGATGCGGCTGAATATCACTATTTTATACGAAGCGACTGCCATCAGACACAACCCAATTTTTAGGTAATACCGATACGCTGAGTATAAACTGGTTGTCATGCTTTTTGGGCTACTGACTACCACTAACGATTGTCATAGTGTTTGTATGACAACCAGGGGGTCTACTCCCTAAGCACGAAGTCCGTAGTTTCCTTCGTTACGGGCTTTTCCTACTCCGTATCACCTACGGATGGATGCTTCGTTCGGGGCCCGAACTAAGAATGAATGACAACACAATTTTACAGGCGTGAATATGGTATGCAATGTTGATATTATTATTTAAATGTCAAAATATAGAGTTATGAAATGTGGCTCCGGTAATCTATAGTTACATTTTATTAATCATAAATCAATATAGATATCATCAAGCCTGTGTACCAGGCGGAAGGCAGAAGTACTTTATATAAAAAAATTAAATAAATATTAAAAAAACCTTTATTTGTCTATAAAAGAAGTATTTAAAAACTCGTTTCAAGTTCACACCCCTATGGGAAAAAGCCATGAGTGTATGCACATTTTCAATTGGCCTGCCCTAGTTTAAGGCGCGCCACTTCTATACAGTTTGCAAGTCTACATCCAGAGTCAATTTGGGCGAGACTGATAGCTAGGCCGGCCTCGAGTGGGTCTCGCACTAACGACTTTCACTTCTACCCGCTTCAGGTGCCAATCGCTCGTTACTGATCATCCGTTTAATATTTATTTGTGACGTCATCCAGGAATTGTAAGGACAACATTGCCCTATTAGTGTAGTTATTTGCCTAATAATTTCACTAGCTTCCCTTCAAACCGAAACAATGATATTAGCCCATTATTGCTTAGCAACAGAATGATTTAAAATGCAAATGCAACACACACTACCTCACAAATAAATCAGAGCAAACGCCGTATTATTTCTCCTTTAAGTCGAGAGTTTCAGTCTAGAGAAATCCATTATTAAACAAACTTTCAAAAGGCCCGGTTATATGCCGCCTGCATACAACAACTTCTAGCGACAGTTACCAAGGAGGCCAACAACTGTCATGATTGAGGAATTTCAGGGATCCCATGGCCGACTATAGGGCAAGTGAAAGCATGTGCTATCTTTAGTCGATAAGAATCCAATATACCCTGACGTCTCCCAAGGTCGCAGATGACCTATGAGAATTTCCCGTAAATTAAAAAACAGGAGCTGACATGCGTGTCATGAGAAAATTTTACTGTTGCTCTATATCGTGTTTCGCCATACTTTCTGCACGAAATAAGCGACGACTTATTATTTCTTGCGCGTGTTATAAATAGGTAAAAAAAATTCAAATGTAAATGATAACAGTTTATTTACTTTAACTGAACTAAACGAAAACCAAGATAATTTATTGGGAGTTAATAAAGGAAAACTATGAAGAACATCTTACTTACGGTTCAGTATAAATGTTTATAATACAAATTTAGTAACCATTTATTTAAATATTTTGGATGTAGGTATTTAAAAAAATATGGACAACTAAGCATTAGCTAGACAAAATAATAAATAATTCAAGTACAATTTAATTAAAGTACTTACAATTTTAATAAACTGAAATTACAATGACTTTCGGTAACGATTGAAGTTTTGCGAGTAATCAATTAAACAATATACCTATTTATTATTTTGTCACGCGCATTCTCTAGTAGGTCGTCTATCCAACAAATCTATTTTATGTACAAGTATCTGTTTTCTTAGGTTTATCACTACTTTGTACTGTCTATTGCACACTCACGATCTAGATCTACGATACGATTCCATCTCACACACGCAGAGATATTAAATTGCATCGAAGTGAGTCGGGTCGGATAATTCATTTGTTGTTATACTAATTCTCGCAGAATCGTGGCGTTCGTAACTGCTTGATGCAACCTTATAGTACCTGCAATCAGAGTGTAGATTTAGGCATACCTACATTAAAAAAGGCATTAAAACTGAAAACCTATTTGTATTTGAAGACTAGTAGCAACATTGCTACCACACAACTTGTTGAATTTTATTTGGTATAGGGGTAATCGAAATGATCGTAATTTCGATTTTCTGTGATAATTTTGACAACCTTATATTTTGTAGACTGAACCTTACAGAAGCATATTCATTGATGAAATGAAACAGCTGCTTTTTTCATGATTTATCAGGGTTGGTAGTAAAAGTTGTTTAGAATAATTATCAAGAAAAATAAGGTTCTACAGTTGTTGAGAAATTTGAGGCCAGATAAGGGCATTTAATGCATCACTAATGTTGACGACACGTTTGGATTCTACGCCACGGGTTGTAGGTTCGATCCCCACATGGAACCAATATTTGTAGTGTGTGTTTGTGTATGTGAAAGTTTGTGTTTGTGAACGCGCCTACGATGCAGGAGAAAATCTTAGTGTGCGGCAACGTTTTTTTATAAAAAAAAAAAACATTATGTGTCCAGTGTTACAAATACACTTTCGGAGATATTCACTTGTTTTTGATTTTGAGAAATTTGTCTCTCTTAAGTAAAAAACAAATGTATTTCTACTACTCCTGTTTGAGTTATTATATATATAAGTTACTGTTATTTAGATAATTATAAAATATGCTATACATATAAGAATACAGATATAGGTATATAGCAATGTAGCCAGTGAAATTACTGGTCATATGAGACAACGACTAATATCTTAAGATGACCACGCGCTAATGACTAATGACTGATGTTGCTTACATCTACAGGCTGCGGCTATCGTCTCCATTGCTTATTTGATATTTTATTATAAAAAAGAAAAGGCTCATTGTATTACATGGAACCCAAACATAGGGGAGAACTATAGTTGTACACCTCCTGTACTCTGAGGTATAGTTGATCTCCTGTGGCTGATGTGTCGATGCAATAAGCTCGCCCCCTATTACATGGGACCTAAACATACCGGCGAACTGTGGGTGTACATTGAGTATACCTCTGCCTAACCCTTCGGGAAATACAGGCGTGATGTTTTGAGTTAATACGGTATGATACTGATGTTGAGTTGATGTGTTTTCTTGAATCATACTTAAACGTTAAAGTTGCTAAGATTATTATCTATCATACTTTGCAATATTTGCTACCTTTATCATTAGATACAGGGTAGGTATTTTAGCTTGTGTCGTGGCGAATTTCACGGAGCCCAAGGCCATGACTATAGGGCATGGGTCCGACATACTCTGCCACCTCCTCAGTTGGCAGACAATGCATGAGATTATTTCGTACCATAAATAAAATATTTTAAGATAATTATCATTTTTTTTTTTTGGCATTTTCCAATGCTAAGATTTTAAAGTTATTAAGCAAAGGAATAATTCGACCGCGGGAAGGATTCGAACCTGCGTCTTCTGGTTAGGTACACCATAAAGACGTAAATTCAGAAAGCGAAGGCAAAATTCGACATGGCGGGTAGGAATCGCGGTGGCTTAGCGGTCATAGCGTCTGGTGTACCTAACCAGAAGACGCAGTTTCGAATCCTGCCCGCGGTCGAATTTTTCCTTTGCTTAATAACTTTAATTATCATTTTTTAAATCTCTTCATAAAACTGTCTAAATCAAGAATCTACTGACTAAACGTTTTCCTTCACCGTTTAAACGATTGATAGTTATACCTACACACATGATTAAATTAGAGGTGAGTGCCTTGGATTCCTTCGACTTCGCAGTCTAATGGTCGTACCTAAGGCTATTACCTAAGGGTATGTGCTATATTATGTTATGTATTTTTATAAGATGTGTGAATATTATACATTGAAATAAAACTACATTTTACGGATTTTATCGCGTTTAAATATTGATATTATTAATCCCGATTTTTCGTACCTTTATAGCGTCCATGGTCACGGGTAGACTGGACTGACCATGGACGCTGTAAAGGGTAGTTTTATGTTAAGTGTAGGTACGTAACCAATACTTAGGTTATATCATAACCTCATAAAATCATTGTCATATATAGCAACATCCTCTGTCTGATCATTACGAACAATTTTCTCAAGCTTACATTTCTGCAAACGCCCGCATCACGACGTTGGGTCGTCGTGCAAATGGACCTCTATTTCTTGGGCATTGCTCTAAATCACGAGTAGGATGGGCGTATCAAGATCGCTCGGTCGACGGTCCTACAATGTGCGTTGCACTATTCTGGCTGGCACTTTTTATCTTTTCTTAAAAAAAAACTTGTTTCGTCACTGTAACTAACTTATTAGCCTAGTGGTCCTAATCTCCTAGGCTAGAGGTCTCAGTATCAATTCCCATGTCCAGCAGTGTAAGTGTTTTTCTATGAATTTTTTAGTAGCCGCTCAGAATTTGGATTTGTGTCCGGTTAATGGCAATAAGCTCGATAACTCTCCTACTTTGATTCTCACTAAACACAAATATTTATGAGATGAACTTAAGTGTTTGGTTGTCTGGATGTTTCTTATATGTATGTATTTACAAAAAAAGTATATAAGTATTTATATCCATTGTCTAGTACCCATAGTACCTACAAGCTCTGCTTAGTTTGGGACTAGATGGTGCTGTGTAAAACTGGCCAAGAATATTAATTACTATTTATTATTTATACCTATTACATGGGGCCCAAACATACTGACGAACTATGGTTGTACATTAGTACACCTCTGTATAGTTCTCTGCAGAATATACAATATAATGGTACAAATAATAAAATGGTATGTTACGTTTTGATATTTTGATTGTGAACTTTATCCCATTATCAAAATTCCAGAATAAGGCTCTAAGTAAGTCATTGTGGATCACCACAATGTATTGTGTTGGGCAAGCTGTGCTTTAACAGCTGTTCCAACAGATATTACCTGGATAATTATATAAATTAGTAAATATTTTAAATAAAAACGATTTAAAATATTTACTTTAAAAGTCTCCTCTAACTCGAGTAATAGGTCAACACCAAAAATGTTAATAGATTAAAAAAAAAAACAATTAAAATACTGCGTTCTTACAGCGTCCATACAGTCTACCCGTGACCATGGACGCTGTAAAGGGTCCGAAACGTCGGGATTAATAATATCAATATACGCGATAAAATCCGTAAAAAGTAGTTTTATTTCAATGTATAATATTCGCGTAAATGTCAGAAATCAATACTGCGTTCTGTAAAAATTCTGCTGAAGCAAGTTTAATTCTACTATCATTTATTTAAGACACAAATTCTTGCTCACTAATTAGTTCATAATTGAGTAAAACTTCAACGAGACTCAAAGCAGAATCAATTTGATCAGAAACAAACAAGACGGACATATAATCACACGCCGACCCGTAACCTCTTAAACAACCAGACCCAACATCGGTACGGAATGTAAACAGCGGACCATCTCCTGAGGCGCCATCTATAATTTTCCAACAATGCTTCGAACATGTCCAAAATAAATCGACCTGTCCTAAAAACCCAGTCTCCCCTTCTGACACCCTGTATAATCCAAATCGGAGGAAGGGTGAAAGTTCAGGTTAGGCTGGTTTCAAAATACACGCTCGATCGATCTAGGATCTATCCGTGGATATTGCATATTTATCAACCTTTGACACGGGTAACAACGTGGAAGTAACATCTTCATGGGCAAAAAGGATACAAAACAAACAAACATGTTATAAGGTGTTTGAACTTGTGCGGCGTATGGGAAACGTTGAGCAGTTTATACGTCATGCTTCTATAGGTGGATGAAAGTTCTTTATCATAAATTCTCGACTGACGAAGACTCGATTTTCAGTACGACACTGAGAATTTTGAAATTTGGTTTTGATTTTCTTGAGTACTTAATTAATTTTTATTAATCTGCAATTTTGTTAAGGGCAATATTCCTACAATTTTCCTTATATAAATCACTTTGATGATTAAAGTATGTATTACTTTTTTTAGTGCGTAATTTCCTCGACTGCAGCAGGGCTAGCATGGCCGGAGACATTTTATCCACGGGGAGAGGACAAAATACTATTCCCCTCTGTCAATTTTCTCCACCCTCCGAGCATGGCGACATGGGTGGATAAACTATTCACGGTGGACTAAATAGGGGAAACGCTTGTCCCCGAAATTATTGTCATTATAAGAAAACTTTTATTCAATTACAAAATAGCCGAGAATATCGTCATAAACCAAAGTACTTTTTTCATTTTATTACATCTGTAGGTACTGGATATTTATTTTGCTGCTACTTATGATCAATAAACGATACGATTAAATAGGTGCTTACTTGGACGTGCACTGGCAGTCCATCTGCTGTATTCGATGGTTTCAAAGCCTGATAAAGTTCTTGGCACAAATAATGGACGCAATCCTTGTGCATTCGAAAAATCCGGCGGAATTCTGTGTCGGGTAACTCGAAGGGATTGCTCGAATCGCGAATTGAACGCCGGTGTATTTTTCGCTCAATTTTCTCCCTTTCTGATGACAACACTAAGCTCCAGTAAGCACGAGACATTTTTATATTACATCTAATTATATTTTTTTCCAAGAGATATGCTTATACCCACCATCTAAAGATGAGGACAAATTTCTCCCTTTGTTATGTCAAAATATCTGTAATTTTTCTCTTCCACTAGTCGTCATGCTATAGGCGGGGGGTGAGTATCCACGTCTAATGTCAAAAGTGATATAATTCTCTTTCCCCCTGTTGCCGTGCTTTGGCAGGTGGATAAAAATAATTTTGTCCCTTGTCAGTGGAAATAACCGGTGGACAAAAGTTTTATCCCCAGCCCATGCTAGCCCTGCAGCCAGGGCAGGTGGCAGGATATACTGGACACGTATGGAGCCAAAGGATTCAGAACCACATACGTCACATCGGGTAAGTACATTATCAATATTTATCTATGCTTTATTAGAAAAAGAAACAGACACAACAGTAGACAGACAATTTTGTTTGAATAAATTCACATTTACGATATTTAAATAATTGAATTGAATTGGAAACTACTTATTTTAGTTAGACAAGGTTCAATATAGCTTAGTATCGTTCATCGAATTATTGAAGAATTATGCTAATTGTTAGCAGAATATAAACTAGGCAGGCACAAGTAATACGACAGATTGGGCGAAACAATCTAACGAGGTATGAAGTGGAGAAATGGAATATGTATCTAATTAATAATTCAGAGATATAACAGTATACCGTCACGCCTGTATTCCCCGAAAGGTTAGGCAGAGGTGTACCAAATGTACCTAAACCCACAGTTCGCCGGTATGGTTGATCACATGTAATAGAGGATGAGTGTATTGCCATTCATCATCATCATCACCATCATATCTTCCACAAGGACCGGTGTACCTATTGCCAAAATCGGGGCACAAATCCAATTTGCTACTGAGAATTTCATAGATTGAAGATTCAAGTGTCGCTTAAAACCACTACGCTAATGAGGTAGTATTCAGAGAGATCAATTATGTATTAAGTAAATGTTGTAATCATCACCATCATCATTAACCCATATACTGCCACTGCTCGGCACTGGTCTTCTCTCATATATTGAGAGGGATTAGGCTATAGTCCACCACGCTGGCCTAGTGCGGGTTGTCAGACTTCACAAACCGTCGAGAAAAATCTCTAAGGTATTCAGGTTTACTCACGATATTTTCCATAATTTTATACTATAAAATATTAATCTTTGGCTCCATTTAAAAAGACTAACATTAGTACCATAAACAGGGTGTTTATAGTAACACAGAACTTGTGTATTTTAAATGTTGAGGTAGATTTTATCATGATTTAAATGATTCTCTAGTGAATCGCCAGGCAAGTGTAGAAATAAATTTGCCTGCCCTAAAGGTAGACGGAAAAGTCTTCAATTGCTACCGTGCTTAAGTGTCGCTTATCAAAAGTAATAATATATGTATAAGAAAATAAATTTATAAAATGTTAAAAAAAGAAAGCAGATAGTGAGTGTGAAGTACAAAAAAAAACAGAACATGAAATAGAACAATTATAGACTCGGCTAGCCGCTGTAAAGCTTAAACCCAGTTAATTCATTCAGATACAATAATAATGATTAATGATGTATGTACCGACAAATTCAATTTTGAAACTTATGCCAGTGTGCATCAAGAAGTATACTAGGCACATCACGCATTGGCCAGTAAGTGGTATTGCCACAGCCTGCTTGATATTCGAACGTGACACGGCCGTGCCCACGGACCAATTTGCTGTAATCGCACTACAGCCATTACAGATTAACCATTTTACATTACAATTCTGGGAACTAGCGATTTTTAAGTTTTTGTATTTAATCAGTCGTGATTGTCATTAAGTGGGAATTGGTAGTCAAACTGCTGACTTGAAATTTTTAGGGAATGAGTTAATCGTGCTTTGCAACATCAGGTATGAAAATGATCTATCATATTCGGCCAATATTGTATTGTATCGAATTTAAGATAAGACATTATCATAGTTTTGAATTCGCTTGGAAAAATAAGCTCAAAGCTATAATCAATCCTTATACTAACCAACTGCTGGGTGCAGGTCTAATGTCAAAATGAGTGGGATTAGACTATAATCCACCACACTGGCCTAATGTGGTGTTGGCAGTCTTCACACACCGTCGAAAAATGATGTTTTCCTTCACCGTTTAAGCGAGTGATAATTAGTTATAAATACCTAAATGATTTCTAAAAGTCAGAGGTGCGTATTAGATTCGAACTCTAGACATTTGACTTGGCAGACTTATCACTGCTCTAAAGCTATGGCAACATTAAAACATAAGAATTTGTGAAAAGGTAAGTTGACGAGAAAAATTGCACTAGAACACCATTTAATGGTGGCCTGTGATTTGGTCTCGAAGTATAGTCCCATGCAGAAAAAAACAAAATGGTTAACATAAAAAAAGTAAGTAGGTACGAATGACAGAATATGAATCCCATGAGAGCAGAAAGAGACAAATCAGTAAAAAAAAAATAAAACACAAACAAATAAAACTCAAAAAGTTTTTAATACGCAAAACAAACATTATCATAACTGATACTATAAAAAAACTAACAGGCCATTAGACTAAACATACGAGTAATAAAAAAGAAAACAAATTAAATTTTAACAATGAACTAACAACATGTAATTTCATAGTATAATGACTATAATAAAGAAAATAGTTCGCATGTGACTACAGAATGTAACTCGTTATGGGCATCTTTGAAGCGATATGGGGAAGAGATACGGGCTATGTTCCTCTGCGATATATAATTGTTCCAATTTTGATTTGTGTGAGTCTTTTTGGAAGTTCCTAGACTGATTTATCGATGATTTGTTGATAAATTTGCATGTTTGGTCAATGATTAGGTAACCATTAATATATTCCTCATTAAAGGACTATGTATCTCGGAGAGACAGGTAAAATGGGGCCAGCTAATTTAGTATCTATGACGATTAATATCTATGAGAAAGACAATCACTATGGGTAGTACAAACTGCATAGTCAAGCAAACGTTCAAAATTTACAACTACTGTCAAATAAAAACACTAGACAGCATTTCTTTTTCTTCCTAATCGGTTGGAAAAAACCTGGGTTGATGTAGAAAAAAATGATAGTGTTTTTAACGAATTTCCTAATCGTCAACGATAAATTTTTTTTTCATATTTCTTAGTTGGAAGCTTCTTCCTATTCACGAGAGCATATAGAGCAACTAAACTGCTTCACTTCGATGATAACCAATATTCTCAGACCTCTTTCTCGTTACTTACATTCGCCTTTTTAGTTTTACTTAATAACCTTTGAGAGAGGATTGGGGGGTCTTCAAATACTGGTATCGTCGTCCTATTGTTTCGAGATCTCTCATTCGTGGTTCGCGGGTGATTTCATTATCATTATAAGGCAATCATCATCAAGTTTGTATGTGATATGGGAATGCGTCGTTGGTCACTAGTATGATTTTTGATATCAAATCTAACGTACTTTGAATTGTCTAGTTAATGAGCTCAATTTAATCTGGTTGAGTTGATCTTGAATATATTTTGTCTATATCAGTGATTTCATTGTTTGTGCTCTTGTAGACATTTCTATCTACCGCTGCCTACACAACAATGAGCGCACCAAAACGTTTGTGCACGTGAAAATAATATAATATTGTGCCTTTACTTTATCTTGATTCGCGTTCAATCAGCTTACTCTTTTAGATACATCAAAAAGGTCTGCAGGAAACTTTATCTCAAGTCAGACAATGGTGCAGATTTGCTGTTTTGTAAGTAGAAACACAGTTACGCCTATATACCTCGAAACATGGTTGGATTAACCTAAAGGCAAAGAAGGCAAATGTCTATGGGCCCCACGATGAAGCCTAGAAAGCCTCGATAAATACTTGGTATTCTTGTAGGAAGGTAGGAATCGAGAGGAGACACTCAGTCATCTCTCAGTCAGGATTATAGAAGAAGAAGAAGATTGTATTCCTCTAGCCTCTAGGCAATGCAATCTTCTTCCTCTTCTGTAATCCTACATGGCTTAATCCAGCCCTGCCTAGAAGGTTTAAGCAGAGATGACGTAGGTACTGCTGTAGAGTACAGTTGTATTGTATTCTGTAAAAAGTACCAATAAGTTATTCTGTGATATTTGAATTATTTTTTTTAATTTTGTATGATACCTATCCTGATAGTTATTTAAGATCACTACCGCCTGACCTAAAGAAGTCAGAGTTCAAATGGCTGTCTAATTGAAGCCGAAACCGTTCCATACATTTACTTTCAACATTACCATATTATCGTGTATGTACAGTGTTATCGTTTTCCAGATCAGTATTTATCGTTTCAATCGCTATGTGATTACTGTGTAGCGTGTGTGCTTGTAATTTTTAGTAATTTACGAAATCAGTTCGGAAGTGGTTTGGATACATTTTGGTACAATTAATGTTCATGTATTGGGGTCGGGGAATTGGATTTGAGTGTTTAGTATTTTATTAAGGCTTAGAGACGGTTGGCCTCAGTGGGCGGCAAGCGTGTTCTCCACACGGGTGCCTTCGATTATAATGCGATGGAAGGCCTCGTCGATTGAGGGGTCCAGTAACAGTTGGACCACAGCCTGTCATGGTTGTGGCGAATTTCAAGGATCCCATGGCCATGATTATAGGACACGTTAAAGAAGATGCAGTTTTTAGGCGGTACGAGTCTGTTATTCCTGCCGCCTCCCCGGGTGGCGGATGATCAATGAGGACTCTCCATACTATCAAAAAAAAAAATTACATACGGTGGATTATAACTTGAAGGCAGATTTAGATTTAAATAATATTTATTTTCACAAGAAAATTACGTTCACTTCAATGAGAAGTGGAATAATAATAATAATTTATTTGCCAACTAAAAAGTACTACAACTAAGATTTTTTTGAGACAAGTGCCTATATCCCTATCCGAAGGCATATCTAAGTATCTGTGTATCAAATTTAATCAAAATCGGCGTGACATCAGAAAATTTATAGTACAGACGCCAGCAGGTCAAGCTATTTTCCCAATTGAATATGAACCTTATTTGTTTGTATTACAGTTGAAAATCTATTAAATAAATTTGACGGATTGAGGTAGCTTGATGTGCTGGCCTCTGTACACAGATAGCACAGGATCAGCAATGACAGTGCATTAGCAAAGAGAGGCCAGTCGCAGTGAGTAGATTCTGAGAATGTTGATGATGAAGCTATGTACTATTCTACCCTCAATAGTGTTTGTATTATTTTCACATAAGGCGGTACGATTGAAGTGTAGCGACATCTACCACGCTACATAGAACTACGAAGTCCTGAATCGCGCAAGCAATATTCGCAACGAAAGTTGCATATATACTCGTACAACCGCCCGACATCAACCGTCGGACCATGACCCGCCAGGCATAACACCCGCCTGGTTGAAGGATCCTCCCCTTTGGATGGAGGGGCACACCTCGCCTTTCCACAATGGTGACCCCGACGTGATCCCAGTGTCTCCACAGAGGAATTTAAACAAGCATCTCGTTTATATAGTCGTAGTTTCATATACGATACTCGAAAGTGTGGTCTGTATTTACAAAATTTCCGTGAAGTTTGCTCTGTAAAGTTTAAGAGTATTTAAGAAATTTTACACTAACGAACCGAGAGCCGTAGATGGAGATTAGAAGGAACTTACCCACTAAACTATACCACCCGCAAAGAAAATGATCATGACATTATGAATAATATTATTATAAGCAGAGGCTTAGTTAAGCTTAAGCAGAGGTTTACTCCTACGGCTCGCCTTTTTGTTAATATTGAAGCAACGAAATCCTAACCGAAATCCGACAACTCTTACAATGTCGACGCCAGAAACGGAGTAAGGAGCTCTCTCCTTACTTCACTCTCTCGCTCCTCACAATCCTCTTTACCGAACTGAGCTTACTACTAAATATCTTGCAAGTTACACCAATATTTCCCGTCAACAATCTGCGTCTAGTCTTTCAAGAAACCAAGAAGGCATGACGTGGAGATCTGTCGTCGGTAATTATAACGTTCCGAGATACGGCTACCGCCTCCCCTTGTTAGGGGGGGTAGTCGTTAAGAGATGGGTGCTGCATTTTTACAAATTGATACAAATTATTTGAGCGAGCACCCGCTTTGTTCCAACGACGCTTGTTACGACTGTGGAACGGCATTTTATTATTTTCGTACGGTTGACGTATAGTTAGTGGCGAAAAAGCGCGATTTTAGCGCGCGTGGAAAAACACATAATTATTTGAAATTTCTACAAAGCGTTTATTAGAAGCGTAGATTCCTACAAAAAAAAATTAACAGTAAGAAGCATCACAATTAGGTACATTAATTAACAGATGTCAAGTTAAGTAGCATTACGTTATACCTAAACAATAGAAACATAAAACTATTGGACTAAGCACTGGGGCCTACTATGACATTTTTACATAAAACCTCTTTCATTTTGTTTTCGTCTTCCACATATCAAATATCTGTTATCCAAGAGCGGCATTTTTTTTTTTTGTAATATTATTTCAATTTGTTGCCATGATTAAAATATTTTTTCTGCCCTTTGAAAAAGTTCAGGAGGGCTATAGAACCGCTTCGACATTTTGCTCGCTCAGTATGCGTCGCGCCTGCCCTCTCATTCCTTAGACCGAGTCCGAAACATCTTATTCGCGCCCTCATAAAAGTAACTGCTTTGGCTCGTTTTTATTTCTACCTCTGTACCTGTACGGCCACAGTATTTTAATAAACCGACCCCGCCAACAAGCCAAATGGGACTTAAAGTCACCAAAATAAAATACATTTTAGTGTAGCTTGAACAAAACTCATGCCTTGCCCACTTATAACTAGGACAAGACGATTCTGAAGGACACGAAGAATTTCAATTACTTTATTATGTTGTAAGTAACGTATTTTTTTACAAGCTTCAAGGAAATCATTTCAGGTATGCATTTAATAAATTACATGTAATTGTAATTTGTCGTTTGATTACTTTGAAGGTACGTTGTTTTATATAGGTGTCTTGTAACTTTATTCTTTTTTTTTATAAGTAGGGGATAGTGGGCTAAAGTTGACACGACATAATAATAATTTAAACAGTGATTTAAGATATCTATTGGGTAGTCAGTAGGTTGAAACTAACTACTCAGAGTAAACTGGACCTTTATTTTTATTATTTATTTATTTTTACTAGTTATTTTGCGAGCATAGTATCACTGCAGTAGTTGTAAGTAGTTGTGATCGCCACTGAAGGATTTTTTTTTAAACGTTGCCTCACTTTAGGATTTTCTCTTGTATCGTGGGTGCGTTTACAAACACAAACTACACAAACACCCAGACCCGGAACAACTGCATGTAGGTCATACATGTATTAGTTCCATGTGGGGATCGAACCCACAACCCGTGGCTCAGAAGCCGATCGCTCAGTCACTGCTCCAAAATGTCGTCAAATTGAATTAGAGCTCACCGCTAAACCCTGTGGGTACTAAAGACTGCAGAATTTACTTAAAAGTAAGCTCATGTAGTAAGTTCCGGTAGTAAGTTCCTTCCTTAAGATATGTTTACCTAGATTAACACTCCACTTGTGTATTTAATTGGCGATGGCGGTGAAGTGGCGTTTTAAGAGCCTCCTCACAATGACGGTAGGTTCGCGTGTCACTCAGATGAGCATGTGCTTGTGAAGCCAAGATTTGGAATATATACAAAGCCACATCGTCACCGATGTTATATACAATATTATGACATTTAAAAAGTCATTTAGAACTTTCATTTTCTCAAAATTATATTTATTTCATGTTAACAATGTAAAATTAAAAATTATACATTGTTAACAATTAACAAAAAAAGCAGTGATAAACAACCTAGTGATATGACTATTGAATTACCAAGTCTTGAGTTTAAATACAAGGCACACAACTCTGACTTTTCGAAATCGTATTGAAAATAATTAATTATCACTCGCTTATATGGTGAAGGAAAACATCGTGAGGAAATCTGCATGCCATAGAGATTTTTCTCGATGGAGAGTGAATTTTGCCAACCTGGCACTGGGCAAAACAGGTGAACTATAGTTCTCTTTATCTGAGACGAGATCGGTGTCCAGTAGTGGGACAGTATATGGGTTGATGATGAATTAATTGTTAACAATACTTTTTTATTTGTGTTAGAAATTTGTTGTTTTAATCGACACCAACGTTGATGAGGAAAAATGTGTCCTACAAAATATAGCTTGACAATTTTTCTGTTTTAGAAATTATATATTATATTATTTTTATCAGTATTCATTGTAAATTTACCTTATCGAGTATTTGATGTGGAGAATGTAATACATATTTTTTTTTAATTGATTAATAATATTCTCATTAACGCTTTGAGTAATGAATATTCATGTCATTTCCATAAAATACTTCGTCCTCTCAACAATATTAGCAGATTCAATAGGAAAACTATTTATTAACAGGCACCAGGATTAATGATATAGTGAATTAGATAGGTACCTAATCACTCAAAAAAAAATCTCTTAAACAATAAATCTGGTCCAAAATTAAGCAGATCTAGTACTATGGGTACTATATTGTCTACAATATAAAAGTTATACATGTAATTTGTCAAAACATACTTAAAATACTTACCTAGATAAGAAACACTCAATCAAACACAAAAACTACACATCATCACATAAATATTTGTGTTTTATGGTAATCTAACCCGATCCCTGGGGACTATAACAACTAGACCATTATAATAAATATGGCGAAATCGCTTGATGACAATAATAATAATTGAAAACGTCATGTTTTCAATTTCACAATTTTATTTTATTTATTCTTAAAACAAACCCCTATAAAACACCCGATAGCCATAAGAGCAAGAATAATGTTAACTCTTTAAAATTGCTAAACAGGCAATTATTCTCTATCGTAAAAAACTGCCGTCAACGAAAAAGATTCCAATACATTTTCCGTGGACCAATCCAAAGAATTACTCACCGAAATTATTATGGCGGTTCGTTAAGAAAATCCGGATTAAAGAGTTGAAGGGAAAAAAGGTAAAAATGTCGCCGTAAGTCCAAGCCGCAAAATTCTTAAACGCAGTCCTTGGAAATGGGATGATTACTTCATCAAAACACACTTTAAACGTGTTACGTAAATCTAGTACCACTCGCACCCTACCTCCCCTTAAAGGGTGTGTTGGCGAGCGTGGAGGCAGGGAGAAGTCACCCCAGGAAATGGGGGGTAAGACGATATGGGCGAACGTGAGCGCCGTCAAGAAAACCTTGATTGCTTTTTTAATTAGTTTTTTTTTTCATTCCCCCTTTTTCGCATCCCGGATCGTGCAAGAAATATGTATTCGCGTTTTCTATATATGAGTGTATTTTTATATATTATTTATCAATTGTGTATTATTTGAATAAGTAAATATTGTTTTTTTTTTCTTAATTCGAACGTTCTCATCAAAGGCTTTATAGAAACAAAAACTATTAGTTAACTAAAAGTCTTAAGCATCAAAACAAATTACTATCAACATAAAAACTATCTAAAGGGTTTGACAGTTTAAAATAGTTTGTACAAGAACGACCAATGCAAAGAAAATTCTTGAAAGAAAATAACGACAGCGCAAAATACCAACTCGCCCGACCCATAATCAATTTAAAATTATTATCCGTTTTCCCCCATCAACAGTGTAAAATCAAGAGCGTAAAAACGTCGAGGAATGTCCATTAGTCGTTCATAATATCGTCGCCATAATGAGGGGCGAGTGGGCTAAATCAGAACAGTGGTGGAACCATAAGCGTTCCGGCACGTACTGGCTCACCCGTTTAGCACGCTTTTGTGCGTTTTGTGCGCAAAATATATTAATTAAATAGTATTTTTACGTCACTTTGAAGATAAGGGTATTCTAGACTTACGTTGTAGTATTTTATTTTTATTAGTTGACTTTGGTGACATTAGATTCTTTTAACTTGTTTTGTCTACTATAGGAAATTATGATGGCTATAGCTACCAATGTAATACTGTATAAACCACCAAATTAAAAGTTAAAACCATTTAAGTTGGTGGTTTATTTCTTATACCTTAACAAAAAGTGTTATGTAAATAAAATGAAATATTTGCAAATTAATATTAATATTATTAAATTCCAACATTTCGGATATTTTAAAGCATTGATATAGAGTACATTACGGTGAGTTTTGTTACAGAATATGTATAAAACCCGTAAAATGACAGGTTAATTTCCAGACTTGATTTTCAATATTCGATTTTCGTTAGTCAAATGATAAAATTACTTCAATTCGATCATTACTATATATTGTATTTTTACTGCAGAATACCACTACTTCATAGTCAAACTTGAACAAACAGGACATTATATTTCAGTCATTAAAAATATCGACACTTCTAACACGTTTTATGTAGATATGGTTCGGAGATTTACATATCCAGCGGAGAAAAAAGCGTAATCTTGTCGGCGTAAGACGTGACCCAATAAAATTTTGTCCTCGTATTTAGCTGAAAATAAATTAAGAATTCATTTTAGTCCTGTATGTTGAACCCACACAGAAGCGGTTGTATACAAAACACACGCACACAAGCATAGAGTTTTAAGTCTCGAGGCGTCCCCACTAATTTATACGTTCTTTCGCTTTCATTATAATTATTATTCTTGGCAATTTATTTTCGCACACGAGGGGGCAGTGTCTCCCCGGGGTGGTTGGGGTGGACTTCTTACAAATTCCCGTTTTTCGGTGGAACTTAACGCACCCTTTTCTTGGCCCTTTTTGTTTTTCATTACATTAACTTTTGAGATGGGGATAATGTGTTGTTAGTGTGTGAGTGTAATTTCGGCGCGTAATGAAGGTTTGCTTTTAAACCAGTATCGGGTTTCTAGCTTATGATTTTTCTTATTTTATACAACATAGGTATTTATACAAATATATGGATATATACACACAAGTTATTAGGTTATAACTTTAATTGTGTTGTTTGTGAAGTTTCAAGTACTTACTTTTTGAACTTTTAAAGTTAGCTGAAGTTTATGTCACACGATCGCAAATCGAACTATAAGTTTCACCGAAGTAAAAAACATGCATTACACCTCAACTACCCGACGACTCCCTCCAATCCCACTCAAAACTTTAAAGTACACAATTTACGTTCACATGCACGGGAAACGACGAAGAACTTCCACAAAACAAAAGCGATTACTACAGACTTCGACTACTCGAAAACAAAACGCAATTTTCTCTTAAGAAAATGAGGGAACTCTTTCTCCCCATTGAAAAATCATCAACACCCACCGCGTATGTACCCGCCGCCGACCACCCTCATCTGGGGGGGAAGATCTACGCCGCCGACTTGCGTACGCTTTAATTAAAAATAAAACATAAGAACGATGTAACTGGATGAGCCGAGGAGCGAAGGAAAAATGAAAGAGAAAGCCGTCCACCCCCTCCCCTGGAATGAGTGAGGGGAGGGGACGGGAAACCGCGTGGAAGTCAGTCGCAGAGCGACCGCCGGGGGGAGCAGACCTCCCTCCGCATGCTGCTGTGTCACAACGGAATGACATCACTTTTCTTGTCGCTAATGAAGAGAACGTCTTGGACGGCTGCCTTTTTACTCGCCAAAGGCTTTTATTCAGACCATGCGTTTTCAGCCTTTACTAATTTATTTAATTAGCTTTTTGCTCTGTCCTTCTATGGAGAAAAGTTTAAAAAAGAAACCTCGATACCTTTTTAGTATAAGCATTTTTTTTAACATGTCTTGAGCAATGATTCAAATTTATTCTTCAAGAAAATCCTTGTGAGATTGAATTTGAATAATTCTCATCTCATAAATATTATCGTGAGTTGCGACATACGAATGCGCGGCGAACATCCCGTTCTTGACAAAACAAAACGTCCAAGGCGCAGTCTAGACATTTTAATTTTCCTATCTTTACGTTTCGCGACATCGACAGATCAGACTCTTTCATTAGACTTCGCCGCACATGTGGAAGGAAATCTTTGATGTAGACGTCGTTAGTGACGCGAACGATAAGAGCATTACAGTTCAATGTGCATTCAATATTATACCACGTCATTATTTCGTTTGAGATTTTCCTTAAATAGAAAATGTAAGGTTCTGTTTCAGTCCTTTGACGTGTAAGTTTTTTAATGTGTGCACGTTTATTAGTTGAAGTCTTTTGTTTCAGAATAAAAATTATAGTAAAGGTACTTTTTTCCCTCGTTTACAAAGGTAAGTAGTAATTAGATAATGTCATACAGATAAAAATAAAAACTCATCTAATAATACTTTATTATGATAATATATATTATATTTTACTGTAATTTAGGCCTGTAAGTATTCTAGGGCTTGTATTTGTTTTTTAATCTATTAATCTCTCTAACTCTCTTTAACTTACTTGGCCGATAGCGATGATCACTAAGGTAGCATTTGAGTAATTAAGTATTTTTCTGTGGAATATTTTGAATTTCTCATAAATTAGCATTCCAGAATAATTTTGCCTTGGAAGTTTACGGCATATTAAAGTTTATTCCAATTATTTATTACTAATAATCTTTAAAATTAAATAAAATTATTTAGAAACTTGAAACTTCTGTTGAAATAAACAATTTACAGCACAAACGAACGCAAACAAACAATAAGGAATTTGAAAACAAAACAGAATCAGCAAACATCTCAATAAAAACCAGATGTGTACCCTCTCCGCATACGCTCTCACACTTATTCAAAAGTAACTCGGTTGCGGGCACACTCTCATTCAATTTTCTAACCCATTTAAGTCGCAGACGAACTGCTTGCACCAAAAAAAAAAGAATAATTCCTCGACATTCCCAACCGTAGATTTTCCACGATATAATTTCATAAGCAGTCGGCGTATGTTCGTTTTGCCCCATTTTTCCCTTTTGAATTGATTAGGTCGGGTTCATATCGAGTTATGAATGGAGTTCGAATGTTTTAGTTTACTTTTTTATATTTTGCGCAGCCAGTGAATCGGTTCTTCAATATTTTATTTATGAATAATAGTTAAAACCGTCGGATTTTTTTCTCGTATTCCGAGAACATTCACGTATCACGGAATGTTCTCGGAATACGAGGTAATATCAATGTTGAAGGAATTTGATTGGATGAGGTGGGTACTTGAAAAATATTTGCGATTTCATTGAATTTATTCATTATACCTATCTTAAGCGGAAATACTAATAAGCAGAAAATAATAAAATTAGTACATGATTAAATAAGACAACTTTAATTGTACACACTATTACAAAAAAAGAGCAGTTAAAACGGCATTTAATAGTAACCAGTATTATATCTTGGTTTTCTCCACCTTGAGAATTTTTGGCTTTTTAATATTTGCTGAGTATCACATCATTTAAATATAACTATAACACTTAAAATATATTATTCATAAGATTGTATAAGAAAACCGCGAGGGTGCCAGCATAAAGCTTAGCTAGGCCTGCTTAATGATCCAATTCCTGTCATGTTCAGGAAAGGGTTTACCCCCTAAAAAACTTGAAACAAACGCCGCAAAAACCGAAGACGTTCTCTCTATCGCACCACCCTTAGGGGAGGTTGGGGTAAAACCACCCACAAGGAGGTACGTTGAATAATTATAAAAGAAATAAGATAGACATTGACTTCGCCACGTCAGCCCGTAGATGAATAATAATGGATTTTTGTTTACGTGTGTATCAGCCTTTATGAGTCGTTATAAGCTTTTATGGACTGAAATATTGTTGCCTGAATAAACAGGTTATTAAAGTAGGCAACAGATTTAACGATTTTACAGCCTTTGATATTAGCGTTTGAGATGAAAATGTATATTGAATTTAAATGTAGGTTGATGGTTTTTAATATTCAAACTTGTTATTAATTGGGTTTGGCTTAAATATTACGTTTTAAAAACAAGTGCCGACGTTACTTAGTATCTCGTCGACAATGTAGTTTATTTATATTTTATTTTGTTAAAGACAACTATAACTAATTGAATATATTCGAAAAGTTCTTCTCCGATATCATGAGCGTGTTCACAAAAATAAATTCCCATATACACAAGACGTGCAACTGCCATTAAACAATTTAACCTTGTTATTCGATGCACTTCACCAAATTGCTTTTAATAAATTTTCTACAGCGACAAAAGAAAACAGTTCAGAAGTAAGCAAGATTCCATATGAAGTTTAAGGCGAAAAGCTATCTATGGCTTCTACTCTATGGCTTCTACTCTATGACTTCATAGAGTATGAAAAATACTTGACTAACAACATACAAAAAGAAGACACTTATTTTATTACTTAACCCAATAATTCCGTTACTCAGTAATCCTGTAACCTATTAATTCCGTAACCTAGTAATTCCACCACTCAATCACGAATGAAAACCTATGTCCTCAATACTCTTCAGGTAAAATGAAATACCGAGAAAATCTAAAGGCGGAGCAATGAAACGAAAGCAATAAACAGTAGCGAGTGGGAAGAGTGCAGTGCAGGAAAAGTAATCACGGTTCTACGTAACTTTGTTTGATAGCGTAGACTGGACAGTGGGCCAGTTACTGGAAAAAATAAAATTAACATTATGTTTTGAATAATCTTTTGAACTTATAATGGTTATGTTTGCTCGTAAATGTTATTTAATAGATGTATCATTTATACATCATATAACATCCTATGTACATAATTACGTTAAAATTATTATTCACAAAATATATACAAAACGAGAATTGATAAATATTCTCCTATTTAAAATATTTTGCCTAACCAGATGCAAATAAAATGATCTTTACATTTTTCAGCAAGTACTAAATTTGTCACTTACATTCTTTTACACAAAGCCCTGCCTCATAAAAAGCGACATAATTATATACCTCAAAACATTTTTTTCCACAATAGCCCACAGCGCAACCACGTTTGTCGTCGGGAACTGCGGCCGGTGAAGCGCGTCACAGGGAGGCAAGGGCAAAGCGGAACAGTGTAAATTGATTACGTGTAAAATTGTTAGCCGATGACTACGACTACTTATATGCACCTTGCTCCGAAGACGTTTAACGCAATCTAATTTGCGCACGTCTGAACGCGAAGGAAGTTTTTGCAGCAAGGAAATGAGGTGGAGCGAGTGTTAATGCTGAGGCTAAATGAAGTTAGTATTAGCTTATTTACACGTTTTTAGCAAGATTTTTATAACTTTTGTGTGATTTAAATGATTTACAAAAATATGAGCTAGCAGTGACAAGTCATTTCGTTAAATACTGTGATAACAATAGAGCCCAAACAGGGTGTAATTGATTTTCTTTATCATTATCAACCCATATACTGTCCCACTGCTGGGCACGGATCTCCTCTCATATTGAGAGGGATTAGGCTATAGTCCACCACGCTAGCCTAGTGCGGGTTGGCAGACTTCACAAACCGTCGAGAAAAATCTCTAAGGTATGCAGGTTTCCTCACGATGTTTTCCTTCACCGTTTAAGCGAGTGATAATTAATTATTAATTAAAACAAGAATTCGAAAAGTCAGAGGTGCGTGCCTTGGGTTCGAACTCGAGACCTTCGACTTGGCAGTCCAATGGTCATACCACTAGGCTATCACTGCTTATTATGATTACTAAAACTAAGTGTAGTTTTCACATATTATGATTAATTAACTACACAGTTTTAGCAGACTTGTGCCTCTACAGAAATGCTTTCAATACACGATGATCATAAGTTTCTATTTAATAGGAACCGGAAAAGTACTCATGTTTCACTCGCTGAATTTTACTTCATCGTATCTGCTTAGGCGAGGTCATGCAGACTACTTAAGTCAACGAAACCCCGCAATCCGTTTTAAATTGAGACAAAGAAATAAAATAAAAAAACAAAGCCCGGCTCACATGCACAGAATATAATTAAAGAGTAGAAATGAATATTTAAATATCTGTAGAGGGCTCACTCGCAACGTCACAATGACATTTGGGGCGCCCAAATCTAAAAAGATACGATATTTTTGGAAGTCAAGTTCCGTCTAAATATACACTGAGCTATTTTAATTCGGTATTTTTGGAATGAAGCTGTTATTTGTTCCTTGTTAGGAAGGCTTTTAAGGGTTTGTTTTTCCATTTTCCTAAACTTGATTTTTTGATTATTATTTGTTTTACGTTCAACTACAAAATACAATATTGTACAAGTATTTTTTAACTAGAATTATTTAATTACTTCACCTGCCAAATTTCCTTTTCTATTGTTTTTGTAGGTTACATAGAAAATCTATCCTTCAAAGTAATTAAAATCCATACTCGGCTCATTATCTGTAGGTAAGCTAAAGCTATTAAAATAAGAAGATTGGGAAGAGTTCCTTAATATTTGTCCACCATTGTGAACCAACAACAAAAATTTGATCTAATAAAGAATTTCACACTATCGATTTTCTTGCCAATCGTTATTTCAGATTCTGCTTGGACCTACTAACCATGAACCTTCTAAGCACTAGTAATCATGATCTAATAAAAAAAAGATTTGACTTTGAATAAGCTTTGTTTTGCCTAATTTTTCTCATACATTCTTGTATTATCAAGAATCAATTAAGTATATATAGGTCTACTACAGTTAAAACTTTCACGAACCGATAGCAAATATGTAATTGCTCTCTTATACTTAAATACTTTTATCAAAAATAAATTACTCCCAGTGTACCAGTACCAACATCGCCGGCGGGACAAGTCAAAGATAGATACACGGTAAGGGCTACGAGAGTTTGCCAAAAATTATAATTTTAATTGCGGGCCCCTTTCTCCCTGTCTACCCCAGGAAACTGCAAGTTGAGCTATAAATATGAAACATACTGTGTTTTTTTATGATTTAATTGCTTTTTGATATGTAAAACCGTTTTTTTTTTGCTAAAACAATGCAGACTTGCCTCCAGTGTTTTTTTTGCAATTAAATTAACGCAAGTGTGTTCGTCTGAGGACATAAATTGTTTGCAAAATGGTAAGTGATACTACACTATTCATTATTTCTGGAATGGTGTAATACCCACCTTTTACTGTAGCAAACACTGTTAAAAGTAGCGTTGCTGTGTGCATTTCGAAGGATGCAACTGTCAGCTAACTTAGCTTATGTTAGTTGGACGTGAATTCTAATTACTGAAAACCTTACCTAGTAAGCGGATTAGTCATATCAACTGGTAAACAATATATAAAATAGACCACAAACCATCATCCTCCTAAGAAAATAAAAAAATTTAAATAAAAAAATCTACTCTTAATAATTAAATCTCTCATTTCCTCTGAAGCTTAAAAAATTAATGACTCCCAAAACACACACGCGTAAAAACAAAGGGGGTAGGTAGACAGCCGAAAATACGCAAATAAAGCGGTCCGCTAACAATTTCCTTTCACTCATTATCTGTGAATGCGTTTCGTATGCAAAATTGACGGGGAATTTTTGGTAACAATGTTAACGTGTATATTAATCGGTGTATAGTGTGTATCTTGCTTAACTGTCAGTTTGAATTGCTTTTTGCGATGAAATTTCGAATCGCTTCGTTGGAAGACAGATTTGTAATAAAATTATGACCTTTTTCAAAAGAAAACTTGTTAAAAACATCTCTTATGTCATTATACAATACAATAAAAGCGTGTCTGAGCCATATTTAGACTAAAAACCTATTACAAAATAAAAACTAGTGGAATGGTTTTTTTTTTAATATCTATGAATTTTGTGTAGTTTATCATAGCAATCACACTAACTTTTAATTTATTACATACGCTACTTAATTAATACCATGATACATTCAACAGTCAGAATCTTTGTAAAGTCAAAGCCTATCTCCAGACTTCAGCTCATTAAAATTGAAGAAGTCCAAATACTTAAATAATATTGTTATTGTTTTCTTAGGTACTTAAAAAATACGAGGTAGAGTTAATCTAAAGCCAAGATTACTGCACAGTACGTACTCAAGTGAAGTTAAATAGGTTTGGTTTCAGCGGTCGGCATCTCACCGAGTAATGTGCTCCGAAGACGTTTTACGAGGGACTCGGATGTTTTATGTCGATGTATTTCATCGATAAAATAAATATATGACTTTTTATCGATTAAATGTTGTGATCTGAATCAATGTTGTTTTCTCGGTGTTGAATTTATAACATTGCAATGAGATGTTTTCGGGATATTGACCTTAAAGGCTTTTATCTTTTTTGCAGTGCAGTAAAATCCTCAAAAATCGTCCGGTGTACGGACGGAAACGGTAGGGTATTTAGGGCTCGTTCCGACTTTAATCACTTTCTTTCTCTTATCCTATGGTTAGGGTCATATTCACCACAACGCGCAATACCGATACTTTTATATAATAGTCGGAACAGAGGGGAAAACGTAGGTAGAATCTTCACCGTCGAAGATAATATGTTCGTAGATATCTCTTATGACAACAAATCGCATAGGTAAAGTTTGATTTAAATTAACAAAAGCAAGGAAACGCGGCGAGTTCAATACCACGTGGCTATGTCAGTTCGTTGCCGTGTCCCGATAGAGAATGTCTCTCCGTCCACCAGCCCCCACGCTCATCGACTTTCATAACCTCTAAAACCAACTGTCAATGTCAGTTGTCAGTCCAACCACGCGATATTGACTTTACCCAAGTGTACTACTTGATGTTTCCAACTTTCTACCGATCAATACTAGATGGCGTTACGTTGTAACTCGGCGTTGCGACATATAAACCTTATTTTTTAATTTACGGTAGTAATGCCACCTATTGCATATTATGTACGTTTGTTAAATTATTATTACTCTCGAACAGAAAACATACAAGAAAACATAATTTATTTATTTTTTTCAATTAATCTATCCGCTTTTCATTGTTACATTAGATATTCGTTTTTTCTCTTTTAATTCTCATTCGAGCAAAAATCGAAAAACAAAGACATTTTTTATAAATAAATAACAAATTAAAAATAAATAATAACGTCCAGTTTTATCGATGCACCGCACCATAACACTACAGGGAGAGTGGGGGTGGGCGGCTACTCATGCAAAAATCCCGTCTCAGGTAAAATGAAGTCGCAAGAAGCAACTAAGACAGGACGCGGTGAAATACGAATGTAGCAAAACATAAAATATAGGTAGGTAAGTATATTGTTTTGCAGTATATTTAATACGGTGTGGTTCGTTTTACCTGATTTCACTCCAATCATAATATACCTATTGGCATATTATTTGAGAGATTGGGTATTTCATATTTGTAATGGATTGTGAAACATAACATACCATCATGCCTGTATTCCCCGAAGGGTTAGGCAGAGATTTACTTATTGTACACCCACATTTCACGGGTATGTTTTAGGTCCTATTTATCAGGGGGCGAGCCTATTGCCACTAACCAGGCACAAATCCAGACTCCGTGCTGCTACTGAGAATTTCATAGAAAAACCCAATAACACTTTGCTCGACCTGGGGATCGAACCTAGGACCTCTAGCGTAGCAGTCGCGCTTAGGGCCACTAAAGTAATGAGGCAGAGCAGTGGATTGTGAAAATAGATATTAATTAATATTTTAGCATAATTTCTTAACTACCTCAGTAGTGGCCATAAGCGCGACTGCTACGCTAGAGGTCCTGGCTTCGATTCCTAGGGTTTATGGCAATAGACTCCTCCCATATTACATGGGACCTAAACATACTAGCGAACTGTGGGCTTAAAGTGATACTACTCAGCCTTACCCCTCGGTGAATACAGGCGTGATGGTATGTTTTAATAAGATTTATTTTAGACCATTAATAGTTACAAGCACGCCTGCTGACTGGGGTACCTACTGAGTTTGATTCGCAGTTCTATGAAACTGAATTCAATCATTTATAGGTTGGATACATACATGAATCATTTATAGGGTAGGATGGGTAGCAGCGATAGTCTAGTGGTATGACCATTGGACTGACAAATAATAAGACAAGATAACAAATACATACCTTGTTATTAGAGTTAATAATTTAATTTAAATAAATAAATATGAAATATTAATTAATACGTATAGCCCTCTATATTGCAATGCTTGTAAAAGGCCGCTAAGTTATAAGTACACTAAAATGTAATGTAACACCTTAAGTACACTTAGTAAACAATAAATCTTTGAATCAAGTCGAAGGTCTTGAGTTCGAATCCAAGGCACGCACCTCTGACTTTTCGAAATCGTGTGCTTCATCATCATCATCAACCCATATACTGTCCCACTGCTGGGCACGGGTCTCCTCTCATATTGAGAGGAATTAGGCTATAGTCCACCACGCTGGCCTAGTGCGGGTTGGCAGACTTCACAAACCGTCGAGAAAAATCTCTAAGGTATGCAGGTTTCCGCACGATGTTCTTCTTCACCGTATAAGCGAGTGATAATTAATTATTAATACGCACATGAATTTGAAAAGTCAGAGCTGCGTGCCTTGGCTTCGAACTCGAGACCTTCGACTTGGCAGTCCAATGATCATACCACTAGGCTATCACTGTAATCTAATCGTGTGTTTATTAATAATAATTAATTATCACTCGCTTTAAACGGTGAATAAAAACATCGTGAGGAAACCTGCATGCCTTATAGATTTTTCTCGACGGCGTGTAATGTCTGCCAACCCGTACTAGGTCAGCGTGGTGGACTATAGCCTAATCTCTCTCAGTCTGAGAGGAAACTGTGATGATATGGGTGGATGATGATGATACCATAATGAGGCATTTGAAAATGATTTTATTATATTGATTGTATTTATTATATAAAATATACTAAAACCCTCTTAACCCACGTAATTATATATTTTATTACCTGTTCATTTGTGCGTCTCCAAACAATCGGTACTCCGGTAGACCTGCACTACTTGAGACGGCGATCTCTTGTCTTTATGAAATCCTTGAGAGGACAGACTTCTTCGCGAGTTTTTTTTTCTGTTTCGCTCTGAACATTTCCGTAGTTAGCAGTTGTTAATATGAGAACTGAAATATTCATGAGTGAATACTTTTTCGTTATTCGTCTAATCCCTACTTCCCTTTTATAAATGTGAAAGTAGCTTTGTCTGTTGCGCTTTCACGTCTAATCACTGAACCGATTTTGATGAAATTTGTCACAGAGATAGATAATACATTGGAGAAGATTAACTTTTGTCTCTAAAACTCCTTTGACATGCGAGTAAAATCATAGGCAAAAGCCAGTCCTCTCATGTTAGTATCCAATTTATAATTATTATTGTACCGAACTTCATTGTGAACCACTATAATTTAAAAGAGTAACCATGGAGTTTCTTGCCGGTTCTTCTCCATAGGAAACGACCAATTTGGAACCGTGCACCTAGACTCGACATTTCATAAGTGCCTGTATATGGTTTATATGAAAATAAAACTATTTTGATTTTGAGTTATTAGAAAAGAGCTCTGTACCTAGTAATAATATTTTTATATAAAAATAGCGTAGTCTCAAAAAAGTAAATAGTCTATTGCGAGTGAAACCGGGGCAAACAGCTAGTAAAAAACAAAAACGGTGTGTTAACTTGTCAATTACTCCCAAAGTAACTTCCTCCACGAAAACATTTGTATAACAATATATGAAACAATCGTGAGCTGGCACCATAAGCTGAGCTGTCGATATCAGTTAAGCTGTAATGGACACCGCGACCACGCCTTGAGCGTCCTTGTTTAAGGTGTTGTACTGTTACGCTAATATTGTATTGGGTATTTTTTTGTCTCCACTTTTAGTGGTCACAGCGCCGCTATCGTTGTGCGTTCTTATTTTTGTATCGTTAACCTTTCAAATACTCCCAAAGTAACTTCCTTCACCAAAACATTTTTATAACAATATATGAAATAATCATGAGCCGGCAACATAATCTGAGCTGTCGATATCAGTTAAGCTGTAATGGACGCCGCGGCCATGTCTTGAGCGTCCTTGTTTATGGTGTTGCACTGTCTCGATAATATTTTTTGCCTCCACTTTCAGTGGACACCTCGCCGCTATCCTTGTGCCTTCTACTTCCATCGACGGCAAATGGAATCATGGCCGCTGGTTGTGCCGAGTGTCGAGAATTTTATTCCTAAACGAAACAAATTAAATTTCTATTATTCACATTAATTTGTGTTATTACAGGTATTTGTTTTGAGTCTGAGTGTACTTTGTGATTATTCGTTGTTAAAGTCAGTAACAGATGTCTTTTTAAAAAAGTAATATAATACAGAAATCATGCTGTTTGGTTTAGTTAATAATGAGTAATATGAAAATAAGAAGAAGTTTAATCATTGTTTTATCAGTGCCATATATTGTTCCACGGTTGGGCTTGGGTCTCCTCTCAAATTGAAAGGGGTTAGACAGATATAGGTCACGCTAGCCTACTTCATACGCAGTCCAAAAAATCTATCAAACGTACAAGCATAAACACTATTTATTAGAAAAAAATAGATAAACTGTCACTGTACTATCCCCTTGCCAAATTTAATCGAAATCAGTTCAGCCTCTTAGAGTGTGAAAAGGTAACAGGCAAACAGAAAGTCATGAATAAATATCGAATTGGGAACGCACCAAAGTCGCGTGCCAACACCCACTCAGCCGACACATCAAAACAGAACTGATACGCAATATTATTTTTACACTGACAGCTATGTACGGATTTATTGAACGATCTACTTTATTATCCCGGCAATGTAAACAAAACAACGTAAGGAAATTAATATTGGCATTTAGCTTTGTACCATTATCAGTTCGCTGTACTTATTACAGTTTGTATTTTGTGTATATTTTTATAAAAGCGAAGAGAAACATGCAGTTTACTGTATAATTTATTTTTTTCTTTAATTTCCTAGTTTCAATATTGTCATTTTTTTTATTGGAAATACTTAATGTGGTTATTACACAAAGAAATGCTTCATTAGCCTAGTGGTCCTAACGCGAGAGCTACGCTAGAGTTCCTGGGTTCGATTCCCAGGTCGAGTTTAATTGGGTTTTTCTATGAAATCCCGGTAGCAGCTCGGAGTTTCGATTCGTGACCGGTTACTGGCAATAGTCTCGCCCCCTATTACATGGAACCTCAACTGTGGATGTGGTGTTTGTTTTTTTGGGTCAATTGGAGCACCTCTGCCTAACCCTTTGGGGAGTACAGGCGTGATTGTATGTATTGTGTAAGTATTACGTAATTATAGAGTGTTGGGGTACTGAGAAATCTTATCACGAGTCATGATGGCGAGGACCATAGGTACAAGTAAAGGCAAGTGTGGTGTTATTCGATATTTATCTTCGCCCCTAGATGGCAATGATCCGGACGATTTTTCGCATTATAAAAAAAGGCTGACATAGTTTTATGACGTAACTTCATTGCCCCAAAAAAATAACTAAGAAAAAATAAAATTTCTGATAGAATATTATAGAGAAACTGTTCTACTGCGACTCTAACTGACGAAATAATGCAACAACTTCAACAATACCCTATTTCACGTTCCAATATTTCATACAACAAAAACGAAACGCATTTATTTAAATTAAAAAAAGTAAAACACACGCTGGCAATACACTTTACAGTATTCACACGACGTTGCCCAGAACACACTGTATATTTAGGGTTGCGTAGCAAACGAGCACCGGTAAAAACGACGAGTAAATTCCAGAGAAAATATCATAAAATCTGTAGATTGGTGGAGTAGGTAACTGTCATTTCGTGATAGGGTAACCCTTCTTTAATTATTTTTTTTAATGTTATTTTCTTCAATTTTGTGTGCCATGTGGAAAAAAAGATAGACCTCTTGGCTATTGAATTAAGGGCGAACTGTTGTCCTGACTTTTGTATGGTTCCACTTGGGAAAATATTACCGTAGACAACACTAAGCTGAGTTGATTGTGGCATTTGCAATTCAAAAAACCTCGTAGCTGACCACCAGGTCATTAAAAACCAGGTTTTTTGCAACTAGATTCACAGTAGGTAGGTCTTATTTGACTGGAATGATTTGTACATTTTTGCTACATATATCATAGCATTTGTTGGCTCATGTACTGCTGATTTATATTGACAAAATTACGGGTTAATTTTTTCATTATAAAAGCATGTGTCAAGGAAGAAATTGGCAGAAAATATAGTACAATAACTAGATTTAGAACCGGCGCAGGAGGTCACCTACCGGTAATGAATGAAATCATATTCTGTAAACATGTATTTTCGTTAACATCGACGGCAGATGTTAAATTAAGCTGTTTCTACATTCAATTAATTATCATGACAAACGTAAAGCGGACTTATGATAAACACAGAAAGGAAAATCACAGACAGAACCACTAACCACCCACGCCACATTCCAAATACAAAAAAATGAACGCGTTCTTAAAAAAATTTGTTTCCGCGTGCCGTATAAAGCACCCCATTCACAACACAATAGATGTTTTGTGCGGTCGTATCGCATGACCCGTCTGACGTGTGACAATGCCGTGTATGGGTGCACTTACTGAATTGTTTTTGTTTTCCATCTAACTTTTTTTTTTATTCTTTTTATTTACTCTTTTTATTCTATTCTATGCGATATTTTCTTGTCGGAGAGCGCAATTTCAGTTCCTTGAGACATACTTTATGCTTAACATTCACGTGAAATTGTGGCGAGGAAAAATATGTAAGTAATGTATTATAGCGCTGGATGTATTTTATTTGAAGAAAATCTTTGGGGACCGTCTTTAGAGGAAAGGGAAAGATAAATATGGCTTTACTTTCCTTGTAGATGGATTCTAAGAAATGCTGAACAGAGATATTAATTTATATTATTTATTTATACTGAAGGTTTTGTTTGTGGAGGTTTAATCCATACTTCAAAAATACCTCTAATAATTAAGTATTAAGGTACAGGTAAATTCTAATAATTAAAATAAAATTATCTATGTAAGTTGATATCTCAATCATTAATTGTGGTGAGATGTCTCTTTCTAGAGCTCTGAGACTGGTGGATACCTGTATTTAAAGGAACCAATTCATGATACCGATAGGCAACTACTCCACAGTCCCTACTAATATTATAAATGCGAAAATAACTCTGTCTGTTACGCTTGCACATCTAAACCACTAAACCGATTTTGATGAAATTTGGTAGAAAGATAGATTAGACTATGGAAGAGGACATGGCTACGAAAAATTTAAAATATATTTGGGATGCGAATGAAACTGCAGGCAATGGTTAGTTTTTTATGTTCTTAGTTATATTTTATTAAACTGCTTAAATTATAAGAAAATGTTTAAAATTGTAAATAATAATATATAATTGGATGAATACGAACATAAAATTAAATAATACTTTATAATTTATTAAGTTTGTAATTATTATTACTACATTATAGTAGTACTACATTAAAGTACTTATGTACTTTATGATTAACAAACTAATTGTTAGTACGTATAATAGATAATTTATTTTATTTCTATTTATTTTAAGTAATGTGTTATATATTATTTTTTTGTATTTGTTTTTTAAATTGCATTTTCCATGCTAAAATTTAAAAAGATAAGATTTATAAAGTTATTTGCTTCGTGAAGAACATTTCCATTTATCTTTAGGTACCTCCTCGAAGGAATTCTTTGTTCCGTCTAAAAACTTGAAGTAAATGGACGAAACCTATTTAAGGCATCTACTTATATTTTAAATAAATAAATTCATTTATTTCCTATCAAAACCGAAATATGAAAATAATATGCTTACCCGAATATCCTAATCCCATTTAATCTGAGAACAGGTCCGTGTGTGGTATAAAAAAAAGACTTTTAAAAGCAAAAGTCACACCAAAAATAACCTGACGGAAATCCATCGGAAACTGAGCGTCTTGTACAATCTGACAGTACGATACTCGGGTATATGGGGCGTCGAAATCGAGTCACTGGGGAATCGATTATTCGGTGATAGAGAGATTGATTATGATTTATGTTTACATTCATCGATATTTTTGAGGAAGAAAGTCCTTTGTCTTTATATTTAATTGTGCATACCTAGAATAAAATATTTTCAGCTATTTTTAAGAGATAGATAGTGGGACTAATTACACTAAAATTGGAGCAGCCTGACCTGCGTCTTACAGAAAATCGAAGTGAAATAACACTCCTTTGAGCTGTGTTGTACTCCTAACGTTGAGCAAGGTTGCCAGTGCTCCACCAGGAAACGTTGAGTTCGCAGTGAGGGGACTTTGACCCTAATACTGCTGACGCAACTATTCCTCTATTTACAGGGTCGGTACACATAAGTGAAACCCCTGGTGTTGGAAGCATTTATAGGCTACGGTAACCGCTTACCATCAGATGGGCCGTATGTTTGTTTGCTACAATGTTGTTTGTATGTATGTTTGATTTTCATAGAAAAACTGAATAACACAAACTCAAGACCTCTGGTTCAGAAGTCGTCATGAAACGAAAGTGAATAAAACCAATTCTATCTACACGTTATATCATAACCATAAATAGTAACATTTTATAAATTGGTTTCTAAACTTTTCATACCCCGAAAGTAAAGGGTGTTCTCCACATAGGGGCTGTCAAGTGATGACAATTATGACGAACAATGAGTAGGGTTCATAGGTACTTCATAGGAAAAGTTGTCAAGTCATAAAAGTCTATGGTTTATATGATACGTCATGCATAAAACTGAAGCCGATTTTGAAGTTAGAGAAACTTTTCATAATTATTATAGTCTTATTAATTTCTTTATTGACTGCGTACCCGCGTTGTTTCCTGCGATAAAGTCGTAGTTCCCATTCTCGTGGGAATTTCCCAAAACATAAAATTTCATGCTTTATAGAAGCATGTACAGACGCCAGCACATCAAGCTACCCCAATCTGTCAAATTTCTTTGATAGATTTTTAACTTTAACACAAAGGAACAATGTTCATTTTCAATTGGGAAAATTTGACAGTTTTGGATAGCTTGATCTGCTGGCGTCTGTACCTACCGGTTTCAGCTGTTAGTTGTCTATCATCCTGTAAAAGTTGTATGTTGATACACGCAAAATCATTATCTACATAGAATCTTCAAGCAATCATGAGAGATCCATTTATTATAGATTTTTGAACGTAACTACCATTCCCCTGGTGGTCCTAAACGCGACTGCTACGCTAGAGGTCCTGGGTTCGTTCCCCAGGTCGAGCAAAGTGTTATTGGGTTTTTCTATGAAATTCTCAGTAGCAGCTCGGAGTCTGGATTTGTGCCCGGTTAATGGCAATAGGCTCGCCCTCTATTACATGGGACCTAAACATACCGGCGAAATGCGGGTGTACATTGGTACACCTCTGCCTAGCCGTTCGGGGAGTGCAGGCGTGATGGTATGTTCTCTGTTTGGGTTTGTGCCCGGTTAAATCGGCCTACCATAGACACCAGCTCCTCACATACACTCGACTGCTATATATTTCCTTATGTTAACCTAATGATTACATTGTATCTACATGGTCTTGTTATTGTGAGGAGAAATAAAGATATACTTATTATTATTATTATAAATGATATTTATTTCTGTAAATAGATCCTTTAAAGACATTTTTACAAGTCAATATACTATATTTTTTAAGCTAGATAGTTCCGGCATTTCTTAGTTGACGACCTCTGAGAAGAAACGCCGAAACAAACTCAGAGAATCATAGTCTCTTAAAGTCTAGACATAGATAAATAATTAGTTAGGTTAATACAACCCTTCGTAACTCAATTTCCTGGGACCGATATCCTGAGGATAGTCGAGTTGTTAGGATTTTTGGATTTTAATTACCATTAACGATGTCATAGGTGTTCATATGATAACCGGGACTGAAGGCTTTACGTGCTCTCCGAAATACGGGAACTAGTTAAAGTCAAGTTTTCTATTACCATACATTTTATTTGAAGTTTTGCAGTGGGTTACATAAAAAAGCAGTGATAGCCTAGTGGACTGCCAAGTCGAAGGTCTCGAGTTCGAACCCAAGGCACGCACCACTGACTTTTCGAATTCATGTGCGTATTAATAATTAATTATCACTTGCTTAAACGGTGAAGGAAAACATCGTGAGGACACCTGCATATTTTAGAGATTTTTCTCGACGGTTTGTGATGTCTGCCAACCCGCACTAGGCCAGCGTGGTGGACTATAGCCTAATCCCTCTGAATATGAGAAGAGACCCGTGCCCAGCAGTGGGACAGTATATGGGTTGATGATGATGTCTGGACTTTAAGAGACTATGATTCTCTGAGATTGTTAGTAGTGTGATCGTGTATGGATTGATGTTGAGTGGGTTACATGGAAAAAGGCATGAATAGGGATGACACTGCAATGTCTATTGAAAGATGATCAAATAGTTACTACGTGGTACGGCGAGACACACATCCCTGTTCCCTAATGAATGTCACACGAACTATGTGAAAGACATTTAGGTACTCCGTTTGCGGTTGCATAGGGTAGTCTTGTTATGGCATTTTGGTATCTAATTTAATATTTAATAGAATGATTTTGTACTAACAGAGGAACAAATGTATGACCTTTTTGGTTATAAATGTTACAAATAAATAATGTTGAAACCCTGACTCCAGAATTAGGTTAGGATACCTGTTTCAGAAGTCAGTGACTGCTTTCAGTACCTATTGTTACAATTAATTAAGACATACTGTGAAAAAAGAATTGAATTGAAATGTTTTTCACAATATTATAATAGTGTTATTGTTTAAACAATTATTGTTTCTATGTTTGTGGAATAATTGATGCGTAGGTAATGTAAATGTATATGTGTACATTCTACTACATTTTAGCTGTTTTATTATTGACAGTTAGATAATATAACATATGCCATCACGTTTGTATTCCCCGCGAAGGGTTAGATAAAATGATAGGGTTCTGCGGGTGTTCGACTACAGTCACGGTCGTGGTGAGTTTCACGGATTCCATGGCTGGCATGCTTTCCCCGAAAGGTTAGGCAAAGGTGTACCAATATACACCCACAGTTCGCCAGTATGTTTAGGTCCCATGTAATCCTATTGCCATCCAAACAAAATTTCATAGGCAATAAAACACCCCAAGAATATTTACCAGTTCAATCGATCAATATATCATTTATTCTCTCTTCACAGGGTGGTCTTAGAGTTAAAGTTACAAATTTATTATAACTAGCTTTCACCTCTGTGAGGGAATGGTCCTGCAGTAGGTGTTAGAAAAACCTAGTTATAAATGGTTAATGTTATAAATTGAGTTCATAATATAATTTAAAAGTTACGTCTAAGTTTTAAATTAGAAATGACAGCTGAAGTAGGATGTATTTCATTTTATAGAATATACCCCAGTCTTATATAAAATACAACTATCTTATTACGCTAATGTTCGTACGACGAGAATATTTTTTTTCGTACGTTATCAATATGGTTAAATACGATGTCATCAACGCGCGAAACCCCCAACCACGGAGGTGTTAATTGGAGCACCGCGATTAATGAACGGGTTGATGTCACGATGTGTGAAGCACTTTTGAATTACGAACAGACCTTAAGTAATACATCCTACCTACTTACTTTTATTATTAAATATAGCTACGTAGGTACTTGTTTAGATTTTTTATTCCAGAGAATATTATTGTCATGATTTGTGGAGAATTTATTCAGTACAATACTCAATATAATTAATAATAATAATGAAATATTGCTTCACGAAAAACAAAATTCAATAAAATAATCATGGTTTCTTATCATAAATTTAAAAAATATGCATTTGTCTTGAAAATTATTGTTTTAATTTACCATTCCATTGCTTTATCAAAATTCAATAGTTTATTTGATTAGAACAAAAGAGTTTAATAATGGATTTTCATATAACTTTACGGCCTTAGGCCTATAAAGAGCTACTTTCTCCTCCATTATTAGTGTAGTATGTCACTTTCCGAGCAGGTGAAATAAAAAAAGTATTGTTAAATAGAATAAAACATGCATTTTTTTTTATCTAAAGTAAAATCTACTAGGTACTCCTTAAATAAATGATTGAAATAACATTTAAAAAGCTGTTATATAAAATCAAACAGAAATATATTACACAGAATTTATTAGTTCCGACTGATTGGTTCATTTACAGAACATCAAACGATTTACTTTTCTTCGAATTCATTCGTTCGATATTCAAAATACTGACCTCTAAAGTGTGACTGGCCGGCTATAGGTCAAAGGCGTGGTTGTAAGAGTGTTTACACATTGAATGGAAAATAACAGGGTTTTAAAATACAAAGTATGATTATTACAGCAGATAATGTATTAATAGTATCTCTTAGATGTCTTGGACTGCATATTGTTATTTTTGTTAATTTCTTTCTTAAAAATAATAAAATACAGCTCCTGTATTAGGGAACAAGCTCTGTGTCGCGGGGAACTCAGATACATAAAATTAACAAACACAAAGTACCTAGACTTGACACAAAATAATATTCGTCAAACACAATAAACATTTGGTAGACAGTACATTATAAGAGCTATTAACATACTATCGGATTGACTACATAAAATATAACATACAGATATCTAAAGCATATAGTTAATTATTTATTATTGCTAAAACTGATCATAAAACCAACAATACGTGTCCTCTGAACCGTCAAGCTTCGGCCCCCAATCGATGTGTGATCCCCTTAACAGATTCAAATTGCGTTCGTAATTTGAAACGTGTTCGACAATTGAAACAGCGGGTATCGATGCACCAGCGCCATCTATAAGGTCATCAGTGTGACCCACATTTTGAAATAAATTAGATGTATATTGAATAAAAGTGTTTTAATATAAAACAAATCATAATCATTTTTGTAATATTAATACTGTGCTCATGTTAATGTCAGTATCATACATATGTCAGTTTCTACTCCTTTATCTGGCACTTGGATGACGTCACAGTAAAGCTAGATTGCATGAATAAAATTACACGACAGGGGAGAGCGATGGAGAGGAAAAATGAGAATCGTGTACTTGCAAATAGACGTGAACAGGTTTCAACATTTTACCGCAATATCAAAATAAAATTGTGAACGGCTTTAATCTTCCTCTGCGCCTTTTCCTATGTTGGGGTCAACTTCCAGTCTAACCAGATGCGGCTGAATATTAGTATTTTACACGAGGCGACTGCCATCCGACCTCCGCAACCCAATTTCTGTGTAATACCGATATCCTGAGGATAGACTGGTTGTCAGGCATATGTACAACCATTGGACTACTTAACCATTTTAAGGTCTCCAGTTCGAATCCAAGGCACATGACTGCTATTATTAATACCCACGACTTTTAAAATTCTATCTATCTATCAGCCACGGACGTCCACTGCTGAACATAGGCCTCCCCTAATGATCGCCACAAAAATCGATCTTGCGCAGACCGCATCCATCGACTCCCTGGGACCCTCACAAGGTCGTCCGTCCAACTAGTTGGCGGCCGTCCTACGCTGCGCTTCCCTATGCGTGGTCGCCACTCCAAGACTTTATTTCCCCAGCGGCCATCCGTTCTTCTGGCCACATGGCCCGCCCATTGCCACTTCAACCGTGCAATCCTGCGAGCTATGTCGGTTACTTTGGTTCTTCTGCGGATATCCTCATTTCTGATTCTATCACGCAGAGAAACTCCCTTTCCATTGCACGTTGCGTGACTCTGAGCCTCCTAATAAGTTCCATTGTGAACGACCATGTCTCTGTTCCGTAGGTCATCACTGGCAACACGCACTGTTCGAAGACTTTCGTCTTCAGGCACTGAGGAATTTTGGACAAGAAGATATGTCGCAATTTCCCGAACGCTCCCCAGCCGAGTTGGAGTTTTAAAATTCAAACATACATACCATCACGCCTGTATTCCCCGAAGGGTTAGGCAGAGGTGTACTAATGTACACCCACATTTCGCCGGTATGTTTAGGTCCCATGTAATAGGGGGCGAGCCTATTGTAAATTTTTATTGTTTTAAAATTCATATGCGTATTAATAATTAATTAGCAGTCACTTAAACGGTGAAGGAAAACGTCATGAAAAAGCATGCTATCGAGATTTTTCTCGACTTTTTCTCGACAGTGCGTGAAGTCTGCCAAACCGCAGTAGGCCAGCGTAGTAGACTATAGCCTAATCCCTCTCAGTCTGAGAGGAGACCCGGCCCGGCAGTTAGAGTTGAGTTGATATGGGTTGATCATAAAATATAATATGTGACGTTCTTTTGTTACTGGAAGTATGTATCTTGGTAATTAGCATAGGAACTTGGATGGGAAAGAAGACTTGTGCTTAGTAAAACAAGGACCAAAAATATTGTATTGATTTCTGACATTTAGGCGAATATTATACATTGAAAAAAAAAAAATACTTTTTACTGATTTTATCGCGTTAAATTTATATTCTTAATCCCGACTTTTCGCAGTAAAATAAAAAGTAAAGTAAAATATTGTTGTAAGAAACAGCCTTCTATAAATACATTATTACATCATTCGAAGAAATAAAATGATGCACGGTTTTTGCATTTTGCATTGTCGCAATCGCGACGTATAATTTTGAAAATGGAATATTAATACACTAATGCTCATGCAATACCCGTCATTAGCGACTGCTACCCGCCAATTTATGTAGATACCTCGTAACGAAGGTTCCGCATTGAAAGGGTTAGTTTTGTTAATGGCCGGTAAGTGGAGTCCTCATTCCACATGTCTGGCAAGGGTTAATAAGGCTGCGCATTTATTGTGTTTTAAGTACTTACTCAAGAGTTTATTGGTTTAATTTATTTTATAAGTATTTACATTAAATTTTTGTTAATTTTTTTGATTAAGTACTTATTTAAATGGTATCTTAAAATAGGAAAAAACAAGATACTATCATATTGATTTCTGACATTTACGCGAATATTATACATTGAAATAAAACTACTTTTTACGGATTAATAATATCAATATACGCGATAAAATCCGTAAAAAGTAGTTTTATTTCAAAGATACTATCAGTTTAATTAAGACTATCTAACTAACACAGGCTATCAGATTAATTAATTAAGACTACTAATGAAAAATCAAAATTTAGTTTTAATATATTACTTACGTACAGAATGTTTTACTTAAACAACAAAATATTGAACAGCTAATATAATAATAATAAGCCTAACATAATAAAATCATATACTTTAATAAAATAAAGTTCCTCTTGGTAACTACAGGAGTACTTAATAAACAAACAGGTACTTACTCGTTATGGGTTTAGTATTAAAAATAAAAACACATTTATTTCAGGCCCAATACTCAAAAAAACATTGACAAAATATAAATAAAATATTCATACAACAAAAAAAAAACAAACTAACAAATACAAAACAAAGCTATCAAACCAAAAACCGTTATTTTCGGTTACAGGTAATAGAAAACCGTAGAATATTATAAAATTACATCAAATAACAACAAATCAATGCTACACAGACCTCGTTACTAACACCGGATTGTATTCCACGCGGTCACACCCTTGCATTTCAAATTAACATTCGAATTTCAAACGTCTGCGGTAACAACCCTCCGGTCACGTGATCCGACTCGATCGTAGGTTATGGGATGCGACGGTGAAAGGGTTAACGGTTGTTTAGATTATTTGACATTTTTTGAGAAAATTTCGGAGTCACTATTTTTTTTCTAAAATAACTTTACTAATTGTTATTTGTAATGTCACGGACATTAAATTTGTTTCAACAATTGTTTCGGAATGACCCGTTGCTAAAGAAAAAGGTGACTATTAAAAGCACTGGCGATTTTTTTTTTAATGATTTACATAAATAAAAACGACCGAGCAAGCATGATAATCCAAATGCAATACAACAATATTATATACAAACATTGGTAAGTATATTTAAACTGTTCTAGTTGAAAAGAACAACGTTAACCCTTTCTATAATAATTATGCACTACGACGAAATGCAACTTAACCTAACCAGTATTTTTTTTCCTCACTAAACCCATTCGTGACTGAGTCTAAGGCGTTTATCATAATAATTGTATGCAATTTCGCGATGATTCATTAAGGAGTCTACACATGGGGCTTTCAGTGATACATTATGAAAAGGCTCCTTGCGTGAGGAACGCGGGAACCCTTGAATGTGTTGTTGCTAGAATAATGTGGATAATCCATTAATTTTTTTGAATGTAATATTATACATGGTAACATTTAGTATGAAACATTTTTTAATTAAAGATATAAATCCATAAAATAAAAGCCGTAGTTTCTTTTATTTCAATGTCAAATGATTGCGTAAGTGTTAGAAATCGACAGGGATATAATTTTTTTCTCAAGAAAAATTGGATCTAAGGCGGTGTTTGAAAATACGTCCTTCTGGTTAAGTACAGCAGATGATTTATCCAACTAAACTATTTAATCCACTAATTAAAACATTTAAACTTTCAGCATTAAACAAACTAATATAAAAAATCCTTTTGACAATCACTAATCTTCTTCTTGTTCAACACAACCTTTTTTTTTTGGAAGCAATTTCCACCAATCACAAAATAATTTGTTTTATAAGCAATTATATTTTGTAAGTTTTTATTTATTTAAATTTTTTGACCTTGTTTTGCTACTCACTGTAAACTCTACCAAACAAAACGGAAACGCATAAAACAAAATGTCAAATTAACTTTTTAAGCAAAACTTTTTTAGAAATCCATGTTATGTCTATCGAGCATGACGGATAGCGCCGACCTGGCCATTCGTTTTAGTTTCATTTGCGACACTCATAATCCATTCAGGCTTTCATACACTATCCATACAAATATCATACAATTTCCATACATTAATATAGAGTATATTTGTCACCGATTTTCGTAGGCAGTCTATAAATTGTGAGATTTAAAGTTTTTTTTTGTTTTGCTTTTAAATTAGTCACGCAATGTGTTTTTCTTTGCAAATGTAACACAATTTTAATCGATAATATTAATGTATGCAATTGTATTCGATAGAATCCATAGGCCAGACACAAGCACTTTCTGGAATTATTTATAAGCCACATTAGCCTAGTGATCCTTAGCATGATTGCTACCTTGAGGATCTCGGTTCGATTCCCAAGTCGATCGAAAATGATCGAAAAATCAGGCCTACTAATATCAATTTTAACGTAGTTTTATTTCAACATTAGATCCCCTTTTTTAAATTTTTTTTTTTATTTCAGACAAAAATCATTTATTAATTTGTATAAAAAAAACAGTTGGATAAATTACACAAAAAAAACAACAGTTTTCTATGTTACGCATTAGTCAGCTTTTTCAATGGTGATTAAAATTAGCGCGATTTATAACACAATCAGTCCCAATGTCTATCTTCAAGATAATATACAAATATTCGAAATCAATGTGGTTTCATCACGTGCCAACCCTCATTAGGCGTAAAACACGTAGCATAACAATACAACTCTAACACTAGGCACCTAAATCGTAATTTAGCAAACACGCAAATCCTCTCGACACATGAGCGTGGGCTCTGCCTCCTAATTTATAAACGGTTTACGGTTAATCTCCCTCTGTGAGGACCGCGTCACGCGCGGCGTAGCTATAATAAATAAATAGGTATAATATTAATGTGTATGGTCTGTCTGCGATTGTTATCCTAGTCTAGTAGTCTAGTCTAGTGGTGTGACCATTGGCCAAGTCAAAGGACTCTTTAACTTTTGGAAATTATGGGCGTATTAATCATTAAGTAATTCGGTTTAAAGATAATTTATTTCTCAAAGAACATTACATAGTTCACTTAAAGAGAAACTTAACTAAATTACATTTGTGAAAGTTTATTTACTGGCGATCATAATTTGTTGATATTAGTTTATTGTAACAGCAAGTACTAACCTGCATTACAAAGACTTAAGCTAATTTAATTTGGGCTATGTATTCTCTTAACCTTTTCTTAAATATAGGTATGCTCATAGACTCTTTGACATTTTTAGGTAGACTGTAAAATTTGCTTCAATGCGGCTTAACAATCGTTTTATCAATGCGCCTGCTGAGAGTTAGATCCTGGATTTGATTCCTAGTACGAACAAAGTTTTAGTCAGTTTTTCATTATTATTTAATATGGGAACTGTGAACAATATGATACGATTTTTGTATCGAATTTAAGTCTAACCAGTAGCTGATTATTAATATTTTCAACAAAATAACTGCATTACTGTTAATTTCTTTGTCATAATGCCACAATTGTCGTAGTTGTCATAGCCATCGCTGCTATGCTCTCCAAGAGGAGTCTAATCTAAGGATTTTTTAAGATTTTTCATACATTGGTAAGCTGATTGCGATATGTGCAATCAGCTGTAGATCATTTGGGATATGTGTCCAGCCCACAGCCGCTTCAGCTTTCAAATTCTAAATTGCATTTTTTTTCCTTTTCCTTCGTACCGTATCCTTACTCTCCAAGAGAATATAAAAAAACCAATACCAAAATAGCATGCTCCATGCAACTACGGCCCTACAAAGTATAACAACGCTCTTCAGCTCACAGCGGAATATAACGAGATGCGCACTAAAATAATAACCAGAAAAAAATAATAGAAAAACAAAAATTTGGTTAAGCGGCACACAACCCGAAACCGAAACGCTCTGGATTGCCCTCGAGAAGATAGGTACGGGCTCCGAGTTGGGCCATAGAATACGAGATTAAGTAATGAAAGGAATTCGACTTGTCAAATTTATTTGTATATCTAGACAAAAAATACCCAATATATAAAGATAGGCCAAAAGGCCAATTAATTCTGTCTGTAGGTATATTCTTGGATGGCGCAGAACCTTAATGAAAGGCGCTGCTGATATAATAGAAAATATAATAGGATATGTAAAATGCCAATTAACAAACCGAACATACCGGCTAAATATATTGTTATTTTGAATGTAAGAAGTTCGTTAAGATAAAAAATTGACTTTCGAAATGAAATAGAATTCAAACAGGTACCTTATTTTTATTATTCAACCACTTAACATAATTCACGATATGGCGTCTGGTTTTCGCCATATTGAAGTTTTATTTTTTTCATGTCTTTCGTGACGACACTCGCAAGATTAAGAAAAAAATATTGAGGCGCATATACATCAAAATCGGGTAATACATTTTATGCCAATACCAAGAGCTGACTAGTTTACTTCTCTACATTTTGTTAAAAAAATATCAAATTGCTTTTGTGTAAGAAAAAATTTCATGCATTTAATGTTCCGTACAAGTACGTCTTCCCTGCATTTCAAAAACTCTCAAATCTCATGGCCCGATACTAACAAACGCTACGACTGAAGTAATCCTTTTTTTTCTGTTCCTCTCCTTTACCGGGAAATGACTTTCTGACTCTTAATCTCTCTCACAATCTCATTAAAAATTCATAACTCAAAACTGCGAAAAAATGAAAATTTGTTATAGGTCTCCTTCGTAAAGATGAATCTGTTGACTGCAGCATGCCTAGTCTGGTCGACTAATAGCTACGAAAAAACTTGCTTTGAGGATAAAAATTTCAAAACTTAATTTGAACTTTGTTGGTACTTTTATTTGTACAATGACTGATAAATTGAAACCAAAGAGTATTTCTTTGGTTATAAATACTTTTTACATAATAACATACCATCATCACGCCTGTATTCCCCGAAGGGTTAGGCAGAGGTGTACACCCACATTTCGCCGGTATGTTTAGGTCCCATGTAATAGGGGGCGAGCCTATTGCCATTAACCGGGCACAAATCCAGACTCCGAGCTGCGACTGAGATTTTCAAAGAAAAATCCAATAACACTTTGCTCGACTTGAGGATCGAACCCAGGACCTCTAGCGTAGCAGTCGCGTTTAGGACCACTAGACTAATGAGGCAGTCACTTTTTACATAATACCTACCATAATACCTGTTTTCCCAAAAGGGTTAAGCAGATAGTACTTATTTAAAACATCCACAGTCCACATATATGTTTAGGTCCACGAACAAAAGGCTCGCCACCTATTTCCTTATTACCATTAACCGGCAACAAATATAAACTCCGAGCTACTGAGAATTTAATAGAATAACCCAATAACTCACACTCGACCTGGGAATCGAACATAGGACTACCGTAGCAGTCATACTTACGACCACTGGACGAATAAGGTAGTGTTCATACTTTTTTGAGAAATGTCTGGGACAGCAAAGAATTAAAACTTTTTCTTCGCACACAGGGAATAACGCGTAGGTATTTTAAAGAAATGGCAAGGTCGTAGCGAATTTCACGGATTTCACAGAAAAAGCCGACGAAAAATTCCAACGCAGTGGGGTCCAGAATCATGTACTGAAGTCATGGTAAGCGTTGCGCGTCGATGTCCCTTCCACCCTTTATACATAATAAGTGCTACGTGAGAAAACCTTGTGTTGGCAGTGACCCTTATACTGCCAACCCAATTATTCCTCTTTCATTTTACAGGGTCTGCAACGCTCAAGTGATACCCCTGGCGTTACAAGCGTCTATAGGCTACGTTAACCGCTTACCATCAGGTGAACCATATGCTCGTTTGCCACCTTAGTGGTATAAAAAAAAACTCATACTGTTAACCATATTTTCGTAACCACACCGCAACCGCACTTTTTTGTGGCAGGAAACGCGGCACTGCCACCCCGTACCTAAGCAAAAAGTTTAAAAGAAACGCACAAAAAGACAACCGAGGATGCACATTTGTGGATAATCTATTTCTCTTACCTTTATTTATGTTATGGCAAGTCCTTTGCTTCCAGTATGAATGATTATTTCAGAAAAAAAACTAAGATAATATACCTACTGTAGTTGTACATGCAACAACGAAAGTCGCTGAACACGATGCAATTTTCAAAACGCTTTAACATTTTTTACTGTCGAGATGTTACTGACCTGAGAATGTAGTACGAGTTCTTTGTCTATAAGATAATTACAAACTTTACCATTAATATAATTTAATGAAAAGATTTGGTGTACCTTCAAAATTTTATTTTGTTCATGCGACTTTCGTTGGTGACCGTACCTACGTATACAGGGTGGAGACGTCAATAAATGAAACTATTGAATATAGTAATCTAAAGAATCACTTTAAAATTGGAAATAACATATAACATAATATACCATCATGCCTGTATTCCCCGAAAGGTTAGGCGGAGGTTTACTGATGTACACCTATAGTTCGCTGGTATATTTAGGTCCCGTGTAATAGCGGCGAACCTATTGCGATTAACCGGACAAACATCCCAACTCTGACCTGCTACTGAAAATTTCATAGAAATCAATAGCTCTTTGCTCGACTTGGGCATTGAACCCTTAGTAGTCTAGCTTAAGACCACTAGACTCAAGAGGCAGTTAGAAGAAGTAAAAAATAATAATCATAACCAAAATAATATAAAAGAGAGAATCAGCAATTTTTAATTCACGTCTGCTCAAAACAAGATCTTTGAACTTTTAATACAGAGACGTAGGTACATACACGTAGACATATGCTAGCAACTATGTCAGCTCCATTATAGCCTATTAGAAGCCACAGAAGAGCTAATTAACCGCGGCTCAATTACCTCCACACTGTGATAGGTGGGCGGCGTTAACCGTACAAAACATTAATAAGACAATCGGTTACGCGCCAATGCGCGTGAGTTTGCTGTTTAATATGAGCAAGCGTAGGTTATGTATTGGTATGCACAAAAGGTATTTGATTTCAATTTAGCCCTACACTGCGAAGTACTCTACCTGGAAATTGCCATTCGACACCACGCTAGCTTAGTGTGAATTGGCCTTCAAAAGCATTGTAGAATTTGTTTAATATAGGTACGTGAAGCTTTCGACGACACGTTTGGCGGTCGGCTTCTGCGCTTCGGGTTGTGGGTTGGAACCCCGCACAGAACAAATATTTGTATGACCTACATGTTGTTGTTTCCTGGTCTGGGTGTTTTTGTGTATTTTATATACATTTTGTGTTTGTAAACGCACCTACGATACAAGCGAAATTCCTAGTGTGTGGCAACGTTTTTATATAAATAAATAAAATGAAATAAAATATGAGCCGCATATACTTTTTTTTTAGAGGGCTTGATTTATCTTTAACTGTAGTTACTGTTGTTATAATCCTTGCCTTATCGTGATAACAAAAAATAATAATTCCATTTAGGTTTAAAAAAACTCATAGAATATTTTAAGTTCAATTATTTTCTTTGACAGCTGCGAAACACTTTCGTGCGTGGCAGTCCAAACATGACAGAAACACGTTTGTCGACAGGTCGCCACTTAATTGCGGGTGTCGTGTGTGCAGCCTAATCTAGTGAGCGGCGCGCGGCGTGCCGAATCACTACTCCTGTGCGGCGAGCCGGATCGCGGAAGACAAGGTAGAATCGCAATGTCATTACTCCTACTATGCTATTATTATTAAAGAGGTTTTAGGTTTTCGCGACTATAGGTTGAATAGATTTCGGCACCAGATATCAGCACACAATATTAACTCTTTAGTTTATACTGCTTTAATAGAAAACTAGTTGAACTCATTTAATAGAAAATCTCCGTGACACATAACTGTAAGCAAACCATATCGCGATTGAGAAAGTCATGAAAAATTCACAACGCCACCTATACTTTACACACAAATATTGAAACATCAATATTTGTGTGTAAAACAGCTCAAAGCAGTGTTATTTTACTTCGATTTTCTGCAAGGCGGAGGTACTTCCCCAATCGGGCAGCTCCAATTTGAGTGAAATTACTCCCACTATGCCCTACCTCTCTTATAAAATTTTTCTTATTAAAAATTAAAAGTATGACTGAAATGCGATTAAACAATACCTATTTATAGGTATGTAGTCTTTGAATCTTTTCATCATCTTCCTGCTCTCTCAGCAGCCCCGTGCGCATTCTGAATTATTAATAGCATTACAGGTGTTATGTATTTTTGTAATATATTTTTTTTATTTTCCTTCAGACAGAACTACTATTTATTGAGTGTCAATAAAGAAAATACCTTTTTAAGTCAAAGGCATAGAACATTTTTAAATACCTCTCCATGATAACTATATGACGCGTGAAGCTAACATTAATCATTATGTAATTCAAACCTATATATTGAATACCCGAAACAAAAATTTGCTTCAAACGGAAATCTAACCCGCGAACCATAGCGGCGAGGGCGCAGAAAGTAATCGCACTGCGCCTATAAAGCCCACAAAATCTTTGAATACAATACAATATTAACTTCCGCAACGAACAGCTTCGGTGTGTATTTCCTTAAACTAACTCCGAAACAATAAACTCTACAACACAACGAATAAATTAAACATATTTATTTGTTGCGCGAAATATATGCAACAAAAAGATTAAACTTTAAGTATGTTAGTATATTGCATTAATGCAATTTAATCTGCGCGCACGCATCACGAACTCGCGCCCACGCATGTACACTTCACACAAGACAGAAAGCTTGTGATCCAGTGAGATTTGAATGCTATAATGTAAGCAGTAAATAGTATATTCAGGACTTTTGATGTGTCCTAAAATAATGACATAAGAAATTTTTTCTTCTAATGGTCATTTTATAAACACAAGTTTAAAGTGATCTTTTAGATTTAACGAAACATATTTCATCTTAACATTATTTTTTGTAGATTAATATTTTATCTTGTTGGGCATAGTTTTACACATTATACTATAGAGGACGACACTTTCAAATTGTTTTTTTAATAAAAAAGCAGTCGATAGGTGTGGTAAACTCCATAGAACGGTTTTTTTTTAATCTAGGTCTCTAAGAATATTGTTAATGTAAATTTTCTTGTTTAGTTTAATTTAATTATGCCAAATTTTGTCATAATAACAAAATCAACTGCCGTGAGCGCTAGTGATATTTTCTCGCGCATTTTTCGCTTCGCACTGTACAACAATCTTAACCGAAGCATGCACACGCTAATGTAATTTAAACAAATGGCCAGGACAGTGTGTGAGAAACCCGAGATAATCGCAGTGACGCCGCGTTTAGTTTATAGCACTTGATTTGTTCCTATGTAAGAGAAACATACTCTTGATTCTCTAACATTGTTGAAATTGCGTTGCGTTTTGACAATAAATTGGAATGATTGTCGTAATTTTAACTGTAATAGCATGGCTTAGTTACATGCACGCTCTAGGTGTTTGTGTCGGCTTAGATTTATAATATAGACGTTCATGCTAATCAATAAACTATGCGAATCATCATCATCAACCCATATACTGTCCCACTGCTGGGCACGAGTCTCCTCTCATATTGAGAGGGATTAGGCTATAGTCCACCGAGCTGGCCTAGTGCGGGTTGGCAGACTTCACAAACCGTCGAGAAAAATCTCTAAGGTATGCAGGTTTCCTCACGATGTTTTCCTTCACCGTTTAAGCGAGTGATAATTAATTATTAATACGCACATGAATTCGAAAAGTCAGAGGTGCGTGCCTTGGGTTCGAACTCGAGACCTTTGACTTGGCAGTCCAAGGGTCATACCGCTAGGCTATCACTATCACTATCACAGTTATGCGAATCAATACCTATTTAAATATGTTAAATATATCTGGTATTTATATACTTACCTATATCGCAATATTTCAGAGTGAGGACTACCTGATTGGACTCATTGTTTGTTTGAATCTTTATGACTCACTAGCTTCTGCCCACGACTTTATCCGCGTGGAAAAGTTACTTTTAATTATCGTTGTAATTTGTCTAATTAATTCAATATCGTTATAAATTATAGCCTATATATTAAGCGTCTATAGGCTACGCTTACCATCAGGTAGGCCGTATGCTTGTTTGCCATCTTAGTAGTATAAAAAAAACTTAGCTATCTATCATAATTTCTAAATGATAAACTCGATAAATTAACATAAAGTGTACTGCCATCCATTCAGGTATATAGAAGTCGTTCCTAATGATACCTAATGACATAATTATTTTCTTCCGCAAAATAACATCAACAGTATCTCAAAAAAGACGCGATCTTCAATACATTTGAATAATTCATAACACCGTACTACTTTAACGGACGCTAACAACTCACATCATAATTATTATAATCATCACTATAATTTACTCGTAAAGGTAATGCCACATATGCTATTAAGTCTTGTAATAAATTATTCAGCATTCAGCACACTTATCTGCGAGTATACCGGCTCCCGGTATGACAAATTTTGTGCGTATCGGTGGGTATACCGGGAGCCGTTTCTATACCGGCTTCCTGTATATACTTGGCTAAAAGTCTGCAAAAGTAGTCGCCACGTCGTCTACAAAAAATATTGTATCATTGATGTAAGTCTTAGGTTTTATTAAATAGCTGATTGTAAAACTAGAAATTTTGCAAATAAAACGTCTTGCAATTGATGTTGCTGATAGTATGCCCACGGTGTGACTCGCACAATTGACAATGATATTGTTTTGTCAAACCCTCGGAAAGCTCCCGAAATTTCGTTTCGGTGCTCATTACTCATTACCTGTGAAAAACTTTTAAACACTGTGCAGTGTTTGTCAGTCACTCAGGAGTTTAATTTATATAATTTCTGATGTATGTTATAACCGTCAATAACAGGCATGCTTTAAAAACAACTCTCCAAAAAGTTTTATATTATAGAATAGGTACCATAGAGAAAATAGGCACTAGAATGTTTCCACGATAGGAGACCCGTGCCCAACAGTGGGACAGTAAATGGGTTGATGATGATAATTATGATCACTTTCCTGAACTGAAACTCAGGCTCCTTAGAGACACCCAAGTTCTAATCAATGTGGGCTTTTGATAAATCGTAACTATGAAATGTGCATTCATGGGCGGTATGTCTAAAATGTAATAAAAGTACTATCCAATCTTGAATAAATGACAAAATAAACAAATCATTTAGTACAAAACATCAAATAGATTGACAAACCAACACTGCGAGAATATCCTTCAACCAAATTCAAAGGATATTCCAAGATGCCGAACGTTTTCAATGTTCCTCTTGATACAATGTCGGCTTAATCCCGGACGTCTCCAAGACGCTCAGACGGACAGCCTCTGTGCAAACATCTTGAAATTGTTGATTGGCTACTGAGACACGGCCTATTTGATTTGTACACATCGCCTTTGTATGTTTATAGAGCTGATGATACACTTATAATTGGATTTGTATAAAAAAAAATGATTGAAAAGAAAAAAACAAGACATCAGGAACATTGGGTCGCAGTCGGGACCCATTGAACATTCTAGACCGGACCAAGTTTTCCTTTGCGTCGCGCAGTTTGGTAAAAAATACTTTTTGTATGTACCTACAGATTTTTATATTTAGTTTTTTTTTTTACTTTGGCTTGATGGGTAGACTTTCTGGATCTGGATCTCATACATACATACTTACGGCTAGGTTAATCTTTTAACATTGTGAAGTGCAATAAATGTATTGCGGATTGCTTCAGTAACACGTTAAAATTGGCTGACTTATATGAGACGGTGTGATATAATCAGACAGATTTGAAATAAACATTTATTCATCGAAAACTTTTCATTAAACCTCATTGTATTACCTGGAGAGGTGGCAGAGTATGTTGGACTCCTACCGACTTAAAACCGCACGGCAAGTCTTTCGTTTCGCCTGGCCCTATAGCTAAGCCATGGGAATCGTGATATTCACCCCAACCATGACTTGGATGAGGGAGATTATTAGAGCCTAAAACTATGCAAGGTTTTATAAAGTTTTATAACCTGAGATGCATGCGGAGGGGAAGCTTTGTAGGTACTAAGAAGCAGCCGAAAGCTCACAGAAAATGCCCCTTATAAGCCCGGATTCAATCTGTTATACAAGACAACATTATTTATTTTCTTTCGTCGGCTATGAACAATCCGGATGCATCTGATTACGTTACAATAATGTAAGTATTATCCGTCAAATACACAGACCATAAAGATACTTCCATAACAAATCACACAGGGGAATTCCCGACAACTTAAATCATTAACAACTAAAACATGATCATTGAATATTGTTAAAAGAGACCATGATTCTCTGAGTTTGTTTCGGCGTTTCTTCTCAGAGGTCGTCAGCTAAGAAATGCCGGCTCCATCTAGTTTTAATTAGTAATAAATGTCATTGATCATGTAACAATAAAAAATGTAGGGTAGCTGTCAGTAATTATATCATCAAGACTCCCACCACCTCAGTCTACCCGTGACCATGGACGCTGTAAAGGGTCCGCAACCTCGGGATTAATAATATCAATATACGCGATAAAATCCGTAAAAAGTAGTTTTATTTAAATGTATAATATTCACGTAAATGTCAGAAATCAATAACTTACAGCTCTATAGAGATATGCAATCCATATGTAACAATACAAGTAGCTATGGCAGCGAGCGATCAAATACGTGAGATTGCGACGTTCTCCGTTCGTCAGCCTATTCTGTAATGCGCCGGGAACAATCAGCTGTATTATAGTTAAGCCTTGTTTACATTATTGCTTTTCTTGTCGTCTATCGATTATGTTATCATCAACTCATATACTATCCCAGGGATTAGGTTATAGTCCACTACGCTGGCCTAGTGCGAGTTGGCAGACTTCACACACCGTCAAGAAAAATTTAAGACATGCAGGTTCCTCACCATGTTTTCCTTCGCCGTTTAGCGAGTGATTATTAATTATGAATACGCACATGAATTCAAAAAGTCAGAGGACCTTTGACTTGGCAGTCCAAGGTCATATCACTAGATACCGCTGCTTATAGTGCATCGATAAAAAAAATTAATATTTTGGGTCATTTTTACACAGCACAATCTAGTCCCAAACTAAGCAGAGCTTGTACTATGGGTACTAGACAATCGATATAATACTTATATACTTTTTTTTGTAAATATATACTTATAATACATAAGAAACACCCAGACAAACACAAATACTCATGTTTTACCCACACAAATATTTGTGTCCTGTGGGAATCGAACATACGACCCCATGATCAGCAGTCCGGTAGGTACTCGAACCACTTAGACCACAGAAAAGTCGATAATATGTTAATTTTAAATTTCAATAAAATCTTGAATATTTAACAGATATCATTAACCCTCTTCTCTTCTTAGAATAAGATGGGTAAGGCTATTAAGTACAGTCCACTAGACTGACCTACAGTGTGTTGACGGACACTTTAATTCAAATTCAAAGTTAATGTCAAGCATTTTATTTCAATAAGACCTTATGAAAACAGGTTTTATTGCGAAGATATTTTGTCCGGATCAGAAATTGATTATTTTTGCCCTCATAGCGAAGAAGTTCACCTGAGCAGGGAATATCATTTACAAAATAACATTATGTATTTTTTTTATACCACTAAGGTGGTAAACAAGCAGAGGGGCCACTTGATAGTAAGCGGTTACCACAGTCTATAGATGTTGCTGACCCTGTGAAACGAAAGAGGAATAGTTGAGTTGGCAGCCAAAACAACGTTGCCTCGTGGAGCGTTGGCCACCTTGCAAACAGTATTATTTCACTTCGATTTTCAGCAATACGGAGGTACTTTCAAAGTCGGGCAGTGCCAGTGACAATGCCCTCTGTTAAACATTTTCAAGTCTATCTTAAAACCGTTCTGGTAACATACTTCCTCTACGCATGACATGTCTATACCACGATCGATCGAACATAATACTACATTTTTCAGTCTTTATGCCAGTGCATTAACTTCCAAACTATCCCTTAAATCCTCATTCCGTGACACATTCCAGGTTTGTTTAGTTTTACGTATTAAATATCCAAAATCACAGACATACCTATTATTGTCCGTCCTCAGGATATGGTCCTGGATTACAAGTTTTAGCAAATGCGCCGACTGAATCCGTGTGTAGTTTGTCTGACAAAGTTGTGAGTTTGTCCAGACGTATATGTATAAACGATACTACTATTTAGTATAAGTATTGATTTTGTGAAGGGTAGACTTACATCACACCTTATTTCCCGAAGGGTTTGGCAGCTGAGTTCGTTAATACGTTTTAGGTTAAAGTCAAAGTCACGAGAATAGTACTTTCGAAAAGTCAAAACTAGTCGCACGGTTCCAAAAAGTGGGTCTTATGGAGAAGAACCGGCAAGAAACTCTATAGACACTCTTTAACATGATTACAATGTTTCTTGGTTTACAAATTTGTTCTGAATAGTTCATGAGAACAATGCAGTTTGAGGTGTACTAACAAATTAATCCAGTATAATAATTAAACAGAAAAAAAAAGAAAGAGAAAGATTGCCATTAACAGTAAGAGCTGACCAGCCCCGACAGACGGCACCCGTTCACAGTCTGTGATGTGGGTATCGGCGTCGTCGTTCGACTCAACCATGTTGCAGGGAATAAAAAGTCGCATGTAGGAGGCAAGTGTAATGGATACATCCATTAACAAAGCACAAATCCAAAGCTCATGAAAATATCTGGATGAAATAACTCAATATGAATTTGCTCGACCCGGAAGTTGAACCCAAGACCTTGCGTAAAGCAGCCCCGACGACGACTATGCTATATTACCTAGTTACATTTTGGGTTTTCCATAACATTACTTTTCGATTTTCTACCACTGAAATAATAAGAACACAATATTCACCTCGAAATTTAATCATAAAAAACCTGAGGCAAGTAAAAATATCTTTCTATATATTAATGTTAAACCATACGTAACAGTAACTCGATATATCGAGAACCGATTCTCGATTACGATAACTCAATGCTTATATCCCGCCGGCTATCGGATTCATATCCGAATTAATAATCTCGATACTGTCAGATGTGGGGAGTTGTTACGTGTGACGTTACTTTTAAGAGCTACGAATATAATAATATCTTGTTCTCAGCTTTAAAACACTTTTTTTGCTTTAAAAAAATCTATTTTTTTTTTCTTTTCAACCCATTAGCGTTTGTGTACTTTCCCTACTTTGATGACGAATGTTAATCGACCCGGGTTCTGAATTTCTGGAATAATAATTATCTTCATTGTCATAATTATTGGACTTCTGATAACGAGGTCGTGGGTTCGATTACCACAGAACACAAATGTGATGTGATGAACATAAGTGTTTGTGTTTATATGGTTGTTTCTAATGTATTATATGTAGGTATGTATTTACAAAAAAAAAGTATTAGGGTTTTATATCCATTATCTAGTTTCGGACTAGACGGTGCTGTGAAAAATTGTCAGAAAAAAAAAACGCTTAGAATATCATAGAAAAGTCGCAATATCATTTAACTCAACATGGGAATCTAACCGAGGATAGCGCTTAGGAAAGCACATAGAGGCAAAAAAATGATAGAATTAAAATACATTCTACCATCACTTTCATACCTCCACGTACAAATAATATTAGATGGATTCAATTTCCGCGACAATATTGTTGATATATGATATCGAGTACTAATGTGTTTTAAATGTGTGTCTCGACATTGATTTGAATGCTCACCCTGGCCATACAGTTGATATTATTTTTGCATCTGTACAGAGAAGATGGAGGGGCTCATGGGTAAGCAATAACTACGCTGACCAACTGACCTGCAAGGTTAAGCTATGCTAACTGCGATCAGTCAAGATGGGTGACCATTTATAAGACATCAAGGCCAATCCGTGCCTCGGAGAATACGTAAATCTGTAGGTCCTGGTTGTCATACGAACATATGACAATCGTTAGTGGTAAAAGACTGAAACGTAGTAAGTATATCCTCAGGATATCAGTATTGTTTTGAAATTGGGTTGAGGAGGTCTGGCGATCGCTTGGTATAAATTCTATCTATGTTGGGTTCGGCTTCCAGTCTAACCAGATGCGGCTGAATATCAGTATTTTAAACAAAGCGTCTACCATCAGACTTCTGTAACTTAATTTCTGGACAATACCAATACGGTGGGGATGGACTGATTGTCAGGCTATTTGGGCTTCTTACCACTAACGACTGACCACCGGGACGGCTTTATGTACTCTCCACGGCACGAAGGAGTGAGCGGTCACCCATCCAAAAACTGGCCGCGGCTAGTGCAGCTTAACCTTGCAGATCGCTTGATCAGCATAGTTATTACTTATCCACGTGCTCGTTAGTAAGGTACCTTTATTAATATCAGCTTCCAATCCCAACCCAATACATTAGTCTGAATACATCATGCAAATATCACATCTGTAATGATAATCGAGTCAAAACATATTAATTTGAGGCCCACGTCTACAGATAAACACGTAAAGTTACGGATCCGTAGTTTCGGGACATAGTTTTGAAATGTTTGTACATTAACATACATTTACATACCACACGGACGGAATGGAGCCTCACTTTTGAGGTGTGGGTAGCGGGACCAAAAATTTTAACATCCGATTTTCATAGGAAGTTCCTTTTTAGGGTTCCGTACCCAAAGGGTAAAAACGGGACCCTATTTCTAAGACTCCGCTGTGTGTCTGTCTGTCTGTCTGTCCGTCTGTCTGTCTGTCACCGGCTGTATCTCATGAACCGTGATAGCTAGACAGTTGAAATTTTCACAAATAATGTATTTCTGTTGCCCCTATAACAAAAAATACTAAAAACAGAATAAAACCCCAGATCCAGCCGTCCCTAGCTGCCCCCCCAGCAACGCCCTAAGCCGAGGTCCGAGTCCCGCAGGGGACGCCCTTAGCTGTTGCTTAGTTTATAAGTTGCCCCTTGGCTGGAGGCATTTGGTGCCTCGCCACCTAGTCCGGTTAAGTTTTTAAAGCTCCCTCGAGCTAAAAACTATGTCCGACATAAAAAAAAAAAAAAACAGAATAAAATAAATATTTAAGGGGGGCTCCCATACATATTTATACTATCACGCTTGTATTCCCCGAAGGGTTAGGCAGAGGTGTACTAATGTACACCCACATTGCGCCGGTATGTTTTAGATGCCATGTTATAATGTGTTATGCCAATAAACATATTTATATGTAGATTTTTTTGCCATTTTGTCAAATATTGGTACAAAACCCCTCGCACTTGTTTGTATTTGGTATTAAAACACATAATTATCACACCATCACGCATGTACAGGCAAATGGTTGTAGGTGTACTAAAGTAACTCACAGTTCGTTGGTATGTTTAGGTCGCATGTAATACGGTGCGAGCCTATTGCCATTAACCGGGCACAAATTCAAGCTGCGAGCAACTACTCAGAATTTTATCGTCATATTCCTAAATGCTGAGGATCGTGACCTTCCCTAGGAATCACTTAATTGGAAATGTTTTTTCGAGAATTTCATAGAAAACCCCAATAACACTGCTTGACTTAGGAAGCGAACCCAGGAACTCTAGCGTAACAGTCGCATTATTATTGTAACTGCATGACTTTTTGTATGAATAAACATAAAAAAAATGTAGCAACAATCACTCTTACTATCTTTCTATCATCATTCCTTCAACCACCTTAATTTTGATTCCTAGCTTCAAATTTTTAAGTGAAGTGAAATAAATTCACAACAATAATAATTTAGGGTGGCAACACAAACACAGTGTTACCAATATTTGCGGATTCATCCTCCGATTAGGTGGCCGTGTGTGCCTGTGCGGCGGGATTATATCCGATCACGTGATCTGTCGCCATCGGCGCCTACGTGTGTAATACACGGATTGTTTTTGTAGTACAAGGGACGGGAGGCAACTGTGAAATCAATCTAATATTTTAATTTAAACACCCTGACTACTCAGTATGATGACTACTCAGTACCTATGCATCACTGACTACTCAGTATGTAAACGCATGTTTTTGACAAATAAATCATCTTTATCTATAATATTTATAGGGTATACCCTATAAATATTATAGAAGTATTTATAAAGAAGAAGAAGAATTTATAAAGAAGAATTTATAGGGTACAAGCAGTGATAGCCTAGTGGTATGACCATTGGCCTGTCAAGTCGAAGGTCTCGAGTTCGAACCCAGCGCACGCACCTTTGACTTTTCGCAATTATGTGCGTATTAATAATTAATTATCACTCGCTTAAACGGTGAAGGAAAACCTGGATGCCTTAGAGATTTTTCTCGACGGTTTGTGAAGTCTGCCAACCCGCATTAGGCCAGCGTGCTGGATTTTAGCCTAAGCCCTCTCATTCTATGAGAAGAAACCTGTGCCCAGCAGTGGGACAGAAAATGGGTCGTTGATGATAAAGAAGTAGTACTTTACTAGCCGAATTCAATCACAAAATGTATGTCTTGATGGAAGTATTCATAAATTTATTTTGACAATTAGGTATAACACAATTAATTATCACTCGCTGAAACGGTGAAGGGAAACATCGTGAGGAAACCTGCATACCTTAGAGATTTTTCTCGACGGTTTGTGAAGTCTGTCAACCCGCACTAGGCCAGCGTGGTAGCCTACTCTCTCTCAATAAGAAGAGACCCGTGCCCAGCAGTGGGAGGACAGTATAAGGGTTGATGATGAATATTAAATAGTAGCTTAAATAGAAGTATTTCCTTTTAGTTTATTTTCAAGGTGCACTCTATCTTTCATGATTTACACCACAACTTAACCCGTATAATTATAGTGCGTCCCTTGTTAGAATAAATCTCGGTAGGGTTTGCGACATCTGTATTCGACAATTATGTTCATGTGAGACCAATAAAGGTGTATATCGTCTCTTTCACTTTGTACCGAATAGAAAAAGATAGAACGATAGCTCTTCTTCGTTATATTACGTGTGGATTTGCGAAAGCGAAATATTTGTTTATCAGTTTTGTGTTTGGGTTAAACGTTTATTAATGAGTTACCTTTCGGTTTTAAATGGCCTACCGATTAGTAATTTTGATTAGGCAATGGTGGAATAATGTTTGTTTTAGTTGTTACATAAAATGACGCTTAAATGAAAACATATGGAATAGTAATAATAGACTAATTTGTTAGTCTAGTTCTAAACGCAACTGCTAAGCTAGAAATCCTGGCTTAAATTCCCAGGTCGTGCAAAGTGTTTTGCTATGAAATTTTCAAAAGCAGCTCGAAGTTTGCATTTTTGGTTGGTCAGTTGGGTATGTTTAAGTCCCATGTTAAAGGGTGCTAGTCTATTGCCATTAATCGGGCTCCAAACTGCGACCTGCCACTAAGATTTCATAAACCCAAGAAAACTTTGGTCGACCTGGGATCGGAACTCAAGATCTCTATCATAGCAGTCGCGCTTAGGACCACTAGGCTTAAGAGGTATTTTAAACTTCTTCTGGTGCAGTAACAAAATATACTGAATTCCTTTCTTTCTTCTCTTCTTAAGTAATCTAGCAATATCCGGTAGTAACCAGTTATTCCCAGTTTCCTTGCCAACATCCAGAGTGGATTATAAGATATGTACTAACTTATCCACATTCATGCTGCATCCATTTACTGAGCTTAACTCCGTATCACGGCTACCGACAAAACACATTATATCTGCCGTATAAACTATACAATGGCCGAGTTGAGAGCCGACAAAATTGAGAACATGTCCCACTGTCAGCGGCAGTTGTAAAATAAGAAAAATATAGTACAGTCACAAACTGTAAATTTCTTCATTCAGTTTGAACTTAACCGTCAACATTTTAAGGTTTAAAATCATTTGGGGAAATTTGATTTTTTTTTTATAACCTTATCTGCTGTTGACTGTGCCATTATGCCTGTATCTCCCGAATGGTTAGGCAAAAGTGTACTGCTGTGCATCCATAGTTCGCCGGTATGTTTAGATCTCATATAAAAGGAGCCGAGCTGATTACCCAGCACAAATACAAAGTTCAAGCAGCTACTGGGAATTTTATAGAAAAGCCCAATTATACTTTCCTCAACCTGAGAATGAAGCCTCTGCAACACCTAAAGGTTGTCTGGTATTAAAAACGACTTTGTACACTTTTGTATATTAAAAATAAAATAAATAAAGCCCAGGCACAGTATTTAGAGGAGGCAGTCTTACCCCACCTGAACTGACCTTAAAGTTTACGATTCCTTAATGATATATTACTAGCTGTACGTGCCCGGCGTCACGCGTCAACTGCGTGAAATTAAAACCATCGAAATTCCCGCTTAATTTAAAAAAAACTTTTCCATACAAACTTTGCCCAGACAATTATGAACACAACAGAAACAGCCAGATTGAGTAGTTCTCGACGGATGATCCTTCATACATGCCGCAATTTTTTTTGGACATAATTAATTATCACTCGCTTAAACGGTGAAGGAAAACATCGTGAGGAAACCTGCATACCTTAGAGATTTTTCTCGACGGTTTGTGAAGTCTGCCAACCCGCACTAGGCCAGCGTGGTGGACTATAGCCTAATCCCTCTCAATATGAGAGGAGACCCGTGCCCAGCAGTGGGACAGTATATGGGTTGATGATGATGATGATTTACACAGCACCATCTAGTCCCAAAATAAGCAGAGCTTGTACTATGGGTACTAGACAATACATATAATACTTGTAAACTTTTTTTTTGTAAATACATATGAAACACCCAGACAATCACGTAAATATTATTATGTCCATCACATAAATATTTGTGTCATGTGGGAATCGAACCCACGACTTCGTGATCAGCAGTTCGATATACGTACCAGTAGATCACAGACGTCGTTAATTTATTTTTAGTTATAAATAATATTATTATATTAATGTTATTATATTGACTGCCTCATTAGTCAAGTGGTCCTAAGTGCGACTGCTACGCTAGAGGTCCTGGGTTCGATCCCCAGGTCGAGCAGTGTTATTGGGTTTTTCTATGATATTCTCAGTAGCAGCTCGGAGTCTGGATTTGTGCCCGATTACTGGCAATAGGCTCACCCCCTTACATGGGACCTAAAACATACCGACGAAATGTGAGTGTACATTAGTACACCTCTGCCTAACCCTTCGGGGAACACAGGCGTGATGGTATGTATGAATTAATAATAATAGATGAAGTAAAAACAGCACGCTCGCCTGCAGTGGGCCCTCTCCTTACACTAAGAAGCCCAATTAATCAGTAGACGGGCTAATGAGCAAATATTTCATTGTCCAGCTTTCTGGTGCGACAAGACTTGAGGGCTGACGAATGTTGCATAGTATTATAATTAATGTTAGAGAAAAAGACTTGAAAAGCTATGGAAAGTTTTCAAGTAAAAATACAATGAAAGGGGCATACAAATATTCTTTGTTTTGGTGTACGATTCAATGTGTGTCGTAATCAAATGATTATAGGATTTAAAATCCAAACTACTTTTTGCGGAATTTATTGCAGTTTTTTTAAACGTTGATCCACACTAGGATTTGGCGTAGTAGGTGGTACATACACATACATATATTTTTTCCGAATTTAAAGACTCTACTGTCTTCTCTGCTTAAAATGCAATTCAACTCAGCTGCAGTAGGTAACTATAAACCAAATAAATGCATCATTGACAAATTTGACAGATTATATAAATCGTACCCAACAAAAAATGCAAATCAAATTCATATTCACACTACTTATCAATTTGATGATGTTTCTTCAATATGAAGTCAGTCTATGGATATGTATATATCAGTACTTAAACTTGCAAAATATTTCTTTTTTATTTCAATTGAATTAACATTAAAATAATTCTACGAATTCTACACTACTTATTCTCCAAGCCTTTTCCCAACTATGTTGGGGTCGGCTCCAGAGTTTAATCAGATACGGCTGAATATCTGTATTTTACACAGAGCGACTTCCATCAGACCTCTATACTCAACTTATGGGGAATACCAATATTCTGAGACTAGTTTTGAGCTTTTTGGGCTTCTGACTACCAATAATGATTGCGATAGATACTCAATACTCAATATTTTATTGCATTCCATAATGTTTTGTACAGGTGGATTATAATTTTCCTTTGTAAATGGGAGAACTATTTAGAACTTTTATTTTTTATGCCTAGCTGTATTTTATATAATTATTTGTAATCTTCGCAACATTCCTAAATTGTTCTCTCATTATCTTTTTGTATATTTTTGGCATTTTCCATGCTAAGATTTTAAAGTTATTTAGAAAAGGAAAAATACGACCGCGGGCAGGATTCGAACCTGCGTCTTCTGGTTCGGTACACCAGACGCTATGACCACTAAGCCACCGCGATACCTACCCGTCATGTCGAATTTTTCCTTCACATATTGAATTTACGTCTTTATGGTGACGTCAGTAACACCTATTGAAATGCAAGTTTTTGCTTTTCAACCGACACAACTTACTTTACAGTTAGTTCAATGCCGAAGCCACCTTACCTTCTAACTATGTTTTGGAAATTTTTGGCATTTTCCATGCTAAGATTTTAAAGTTATTTAGAAAAGGAAAAATACGACCGCGGGCAGGATTCGAACCTGCGTCTTCTGGTTCGGTACACCAGACGCTATGACCACTAACTAAGCCACCGCGATACCTACCCGTCATGTCGTATCGTTGTTCTCTCATGTAAGTATCCAATCCAATTTATATTATTACTGTATCAAATATGATTGTAATACAAAACGATAATTTAAAAGAGTAACCATTCAACCATTCTTGCCGGTTCTTCTCCATAGGAAACGACTAATTTGGAACCGTGCACCTAGACTCGACATTTCATAAGTGCCTGTATATGGTTTATATGAAAATAAAACTATTTTGATTGATTGAATTTAAAATTGTTCATTATGGACCCTGTTAGGCACAGCAAAAATAGGAAAGAGGAAGAGAGTTCAGATGTTCGTATGACAGCGGGAACCGACGGCTTTGCGCGCTATCTGAGGCATGGAGAGGTCTCAATGTTTTAAGAATAGTCACCTATCCACAGACTGACCGCGACAAGCGCAGCATAACCTTGCACATTGGTTAATCAGCTTAGTTATTACTTAGCCAGGAGCCATACATTCAAAACTACTAAAACTTATATAAGTCAACCAACACGTCTGAAATCTTAAGTCAATTTTCTACACCGATGCCTTAGTTAAATCAAAGGATCTACCATTAAGTCCGGTCCACGTAACTATTTAAATAAGCCCGCATTGAATCGTTGCCCGTCGGGGGCAGAACGGCATTAATAATTCCCTTAGACGCACATACGACAATCGCAGTTCTCATATTATTATATTATTGGTGTCTGTGTTAGACAACCCTAAGATGTCTTGAGACGATAGCCTAGTATAGGAGCTAGGTAGAATTTTGAATACTGTTATCTGAATAAATTATGCTATAATATTTTGATCGAATTTCGGATTGTGTTTTTTAATATGGCCGAGAAAATTTGATCAACAGCCTGATCGATAGACACAATAAAATCAGCGTAACTGAATTATGAATGCTGGTAACTGAATTATCCTGTAATATTTAGATTGAATAATATCGTTTAGTGTCTTTTATGAATTCTTTGTTTATTAAGGCTAAGAGAAATTGATAAACTACGCATACAATTGTGTGTAATATGTCGTAAGGGAATCAAGTAATATGGGATATTTTTTTTTTATTCAACATGTTGCTGATATTTCTTTTAAAACGTAAACCCATTATTTATTTTTAGTACCAACTCAAAATATGGCCATGAAAACTGCATAAATATTCACAGTCACAGATATTATAACAGGTACCCTTTTCTTGTTACGATGCTACAAGTTTTAATGATCGATTTGGAATACGGCCCTTAATACATAAAATTATATACGAAATATAAACTATTTTGCCATCAAACATATTCGACATCGCAGTCCAACGTAAGTTCCGGAATAAATTGACACACATTATTCAAACATCCGCAATCCCATCTCCCGAACTAAGAGGGTTGTCTTAATCGAAACATGTCGCCCGCAATGAGGGATATTCGAGGCATATGCCGTCGAGGCACGAGGCAGAGGCACGAGGCGCCGTCACACGGCACACTTGGTAATAACCCGACTCGAAGCAGACAAAACATTCTCTCCTACGTGCTGATTGGGTAGAGGTATGTTCGTCCGAGATGTTTCAATAGTTTAGTTTTGATACTTGATAATAGAGGAGTGTTTATTAGCATAGAATATACGGGAATGAAGACATTGTTTTTCAAAGTCAAAAGTCAGTCAAATATATTTTTTTCAATCAAATAGCACTTTTGAAAAGTCGAAACTAGTTGCTCGGTTCGAAAAAGTGGGTCTTATGGAGAAGAACTCATTATTATGAAATACTTATCATTCATAAATTAATATTTATTAAATTTATTGATAATGGGTACATAATCATAATAAAAAATAATAATAAAATAGTGGTTTCGCGACATGGCTTTTTCATACAGAAAAAATAAAAAAAGGCTTCTGTTAAACGGCAAGTATCAGTAGTTATTTAGAAAAGGAAAAATCGACCGCGGGCAGGATTCGAACCTGCGTCTTCTGGTTAGGTACACCAGACGCTATGACCACTAAGCCACCGCGATACCTACCCGTCATGTCGAATTTTTCCTTCACATACTGAATTTACGTCTTTATGGTGACTTTAAAATCTTAGCATGGAAAATGGCAAAAATATACAAAAAGAAAGTATCAGTAGCTTAAAAAAAATTGATTCGAATGATAAACATCTGCAATTAGACAACACAAAGTATCAACTCTGTAAATCCTAGTAGAATAATGACCACCGCCTAGGAGAGTACCTACAAATCTACATATTGGGGTGTGGGCATTTCTTGCAGCCCCGTCTGAGATATGTGTCTTAGCTCCCCGTGTCCAGACCAGGGTGGCAACAGGGATGTACTTGGAATTTATTCAAATTATAATGATTCCTTATTCCTAATTTATCCTAACCTAACCTCTAACGAATCATTATTTATATTTAAATATTAAGTTTTGTTTGTTGGTGTTGTAATAAATTCAAAGAAACAAGGTCATACTAAAACTATTGCTAAGATTCAATTTGCTTAGTAAAAAAAACAGAGAAAGTTGAACCACCACGCTGTCCTAGCGTGGGTTGGCAGACTTCACGCCTTCGAGATAATCTCTAACGCGGGCAGGTTTCCTGAAGATGTTTTCCTTCACTGTTTAAGTGAGTAATAATACACACATGAATTCGAAAAGTCAGAGGTGCGTGAAACACAAAAAAGCAAATATAATTATGCTTAGTTTGGAACTACTTAGATGGTGCTGTGTAAAGTTTGTTATTCTATAAATTGTCGCCAGCGTGCCTTGGATTCCAACTCGAGCCGGAACCAGCTTCCAGAACCTTTGACTTGACAGTTCAATTGTCATAGGTATCACTGTATTCAAAAAGCTTTATTTAATAAACAAAAACCCATCCCTAAGTCCGTCCCCCTCACATAAATGTTTAAGGTATGCAGATGCGGTACCAGTGTGATAAGTTAATTCCTACTGGCGATCCCTTACCCGTATCAAAATTATAATAGGGCACGAATATTCTGCAATATGTGGCCCAGCCTCTGTTATTGAAAACTTAATGGCCTTCTAAGATATTGCCAAGTTATGTTAGGACGATTGTTTTGGTAGCATGTGTGGAACTTGAGAACTTCTAGGGAAATATTCTAGAATAATATACGGAGCATTTGTAGTATTATGTATCAATATTTCTGATGGAAAAACCTACAAGCTGATGTTGAACAGTTCAAACTTGATACTTTTGTACTAGGTAAGTAAGTGAAATAATGTCGACAAACAAAAGGGTAGGTGAAGCTATATCTATTAAAAGATTGTTATTTTGTACTAAGTGAAATAATATCGACAAACAAAGGCTAGATAAAGCTAGATATAGATCTGTTATAAGATTTTTTTTCCTAACCCGACCAGATTTTAAATTTTCACCTATAAAGATTGAATAAAACTTGTAGATACGAATTACATATTTAATATAATAATAAGTACAAGCAAAAGTATCACTTCTTTTTATAATTATTTTATTTATTTGCAAAAACATTATACAATGAGCCTTAGATACCGATTGTTAAAGTCGAGATTAACGTAACTGATTATATTAACATAACATACCATCACGCCTGTATCCCCCGAAGGCTTAGGCGGAGGTGTCCCATGTTATAGAGGGCGAGCCTATTGCTATTAACAACTGACAACTTCATAGAAAAACCCAATAACGCTTTGCTTGACCTGGGAATCGAACCCAATCTCTGTCGTAGACCACTAGACTATTATAATAATAATAATAAATATTGTGGGACATTTTTACACAGCACCATCTAGTCCCAAACTAAGCAGAGCTTGTACTATGGGTACTAGACAATGGATATAATACTTATATGCTTTTTTTTTGTAAATACATACTTATAATAAATAAGAAACACCCAGACAAACACAAATACTCATGTTTTAACCACACAAATATTTGTGTCCTATGGGAATCGAACCCACGACCCCATGATCAGCAGTCCGGCACTCGAACCACTAGACCACAGACGTCGTCAAAAGACTAACGACTATATAAATATACTTATGTAGGTACTACCTTACAAATGTTTTATAAACTTTAGTTCATAACCCAAACTTGATCCTAACACATTGAATTCTGACATTTACGCGAATATTATACATTGAAATAAAACTACTTTTTACGGATTTTATCGCGTATATTGATATTATTAATCCCGACGTTTCGGACTCCTTACAGCGTCCAATGGTCACGGGTCAGTCTACCCGTGATCCTAATACTCCAATTTTAGCCTTCCATATACATTTCTAATGTTAGAACATTATACAAACATTAAATATCTTAAATAGGTATTATGGCAGTGCGGTCAAGCCTTGCATAATGAGACAAGTATAAAGGCGGAAGTGTGCCAGATGTTCACACGTTGCTCCACGCTGTATGGACATCATTCTACGCCCTTTGTGCTGTAAATATGGTTCTAGGTTCAAGTAAGGACCAGGATTTAGTGCGGCTTGCGTGTAAGATAATGGTTTTTTAAAGTCCTTCGTTACACAGGGCTTCATACACTTTTTTATTGTTGCGAAGAGTAAACTTTCATATTGCTGCCTGTTGGCGGGGAGGCCGCGATGTGAGTGTTTTTTACCGCACTAATTCCTAGGTGGCCATCTTCAACAGAATATTGGGGGACTCCGGGAACTAACGTATACTTCCGGATCCATTCCTGTGTCGTGCCTGTTAAGGCCCATCCCCTGCTGCCTCCCTAGGTGTTGAAGATCTCCGCACTATAAAAAAAAGACTTCTCCTCTTGTGCGGAAGTGGTATTTTTAAAACAAAGACTAAGCAAGAGTCACTGATATTTTTATTCTTACTAATAAATTACGTTTATTAGCCTGCAAGGCTTGTTGCCCAGGGTTCACCGCATGATTATATAATCGGCGTAAATGGATGCATCCTTAATTGTAATTAACCTAAGATACTTTATATCTCAATGTGATTTTTTGATATTATTCATGTATTATACTTTCAGTTAGGTTTCATTTATTTTATAGGTGCCCAACTAAAAGTGAAAAAAAAACTGTACAATCATAATTATTTAAACAGAATTAATGTATACAAACTTAGGTTTATGCTTGTGTTATCTAATTTCCCGTGATACAGTATATTAACTGGTATGGATTTCAGTGCGAATCAATCGCAAACAAACTCATTGATGTTCCTAGACTCAAAACACTGGATTTTTAGAATTTTGACTTAAAGTAATTCTTTTATATTTATCAATGAACATTATTTAGTACATATATTTAAAGGCCAATTGCTTGTTTATGCAAAACCTTCAGTTAACATTATTATTGTTATTATCTCCACCATGCAGGGGCATAGGGTCTCTTTCCACTCACCACGGCTGATTTTTTCGACCCAATCTGTGAAGTAGGAATCCATTTTAAGTCGTTGAAGAAGTTAAATACAATAGAATATTATTTCCCCAGCCTCCTAACACCATGTCCTCACCACATGTCATAGATAGGCCAACACCGTAGGCGTTGCGTGGGCGCACGAAAGTTCCACACTTATTACTAGTGCTGCAACGGCGAATCAACACAAAACCAATCTACACAGACCTCTAAACCTTTGCACTTTGCACCGTACTGCAGGTCACAGGTTTTGGTTACCTGGCTGATTCAATCAGATACGGTTTCCGTAGCATTTGCCAGATTAATGATGATATAGGGATGTGTGCTTTCTAAAGTTCCTGTTGTCATTTGCATATTGATTTAAAGATTCTTATTAATGTTCTCTGTGAATAATTTTGTTGGTGGAATCGTTTTTGTATGGTAATACACCTCGTGAAGTTAGCTAAGTGGGTATTTTGTTTATGATTATAGGAAAGTGTAAATTGTTACTAGTAAATACTGATAATCCTTCATCCTATATTGAGTTTCTTATCTACTATTAGATACTCCTACCAAATAAGTAAGCTTATTATTTTTCTCTTAAAAAGCTTTAAAGTTAGTTTAGATTGTCTTAAGAAGGATTTATTGGTCCAGTTAGAAAAAGTAATATAAAAAGCAAATAAAAACAATCGAATATCTGTAGTAACTTAGATGACATTGCATAAAATGTTATAGCCTGAATACCTACAGCATAAAACAAAACAAAAGCACGAAAAAAGAAAAACTTGTAAAACAAGAAGTCATCAAACATCGTCATTTCGAATTCAAAATAGGAATAAAATCATAGTTCTACATACCAAACTTAATCAATTCAAAACTATATTCTAACATAGTGGGTTGCCCCCACCGCCCGGGACTAGGGTGGGGGCACTGGGATCCCGGGAACTTGGTGGCACATGTGTGCCTAATATCCTTACATTTGTCAGTCTGTAATTGCGAAGTGATTCTACTTTCCGCTGTCCCTTACTTAAATCTTAATGTTAGTTCAGTCCATAGTTTTGGTACGGTTGGTGCACAGAGGTTGAATGGAGCGTATGCTATACTATTTTATTTTAAAGGCTATTTTAGACAACCTCATTAGTCTAGTGATTCATCATCATCATATACTTTCCCACTGCTGGGCTCTCACAGATTGAGAGGGATTATGCTATAGTCGAGAAAATGCGGGTTGCCAGAATTCACACGCCGTCGAGAAAATCTTTAAGGCATTCAGGTTTCCTCACGATGTTTTCCGTCACCGATAAGTGAGTTATAATTATTGTAAATATGCACATGATTTTGAAAAGTCAGAGCTACCTTATATTTATAAAAATAGGTAGTGGTCGATAACGCGGCTACTACACAACAAATAGTTAATTATTGGATTGTTTTTTAGCACCTCGGAGTTTGAATTTCTGGTATGGTATATATTAAGCACCATGTAATTGAGGGCGAGCCTATTGCCACTAATCGGGCAAAAATTCAAACTCCGAGCTACTACTGAGAATTTCATATAAAAACTCAATAACGTTTTTCAGGACTTCTATCTTAGCAGTCGCATGAAGAACCTAGACTAAAAGGCAGCCGAGCGATAGTTATTATATTAATATCCCATAACTTAACTTGAGATTAACACCTACCGAAATGACTCGTCCCCATTATTTATTTATTTATTAATAAGGTACATCAACAATATCCATACGATACATTTTTTTTTAGATTCATGACTGAGACAGAGATCTTGTATGTATATCTCTAACAGATGTACACAACATTCACTGCATGTAAACATAAACCAAAAAAGAAAAGAAAAAGTAAAGAAATGGACGGAATTAAAACACACATTATCGGATAACGTACAAAATAGACATGAAATCATAAAAACACAAATCACAATCGAGAACAAAAAATACAATTAATCCTAATTTAATTTAAATATATTATTATTATTGTGAAATCAATTTAATGCTTAATTCTACATTGCGCTTCCTCATTAGAATGGAGGTATCTGAAAGAAGGTGGCATTTACCCTGCAGTGAGACAATACAGGCTAAATAAATAGAGATAGATGCCACAATGATGCTCATTCAAAATTTACAGTAAGCAAAATATATTTTGAAATAAAACTACTTTTACGGATTTTATCGCGTATATTGATATTATTAATCCCTGTGCTATAATAAATATATTTTATTATAGCACAGCTTTTGATAGATTATTGGGTTAAAAAGCACATCTGCGTTTACGGGCATATGGCGTCTCTTTAAAAGCCAAGACTTTGACAAGTTTCTACGGCTTCTATGGTATACGTATGGGAGAGAAGTTGCAAATAATTTAGTTTTTTTTAATTATTATAAATCAAAATTTAATCGATTGAAAAGATACTTCATATTTAGATTTATTTACATTTTGCTAAAAACTACTGTCATAATTTACAGTCACCTCAGCCTGTTACCAGGTCCTGAATATTCTCTCAAAATTCCTATTAAAAGCATCCCCACTCTAGAATAATTTAAATTACCTCCCTTTCTAAATTATAATACCTACTTACATTCAACCTAAATAAAAACACAATAAACGTGAACCGATTAAACAAATACGTTCACGAAAACGCTGACTGCATAGAGCGTTGCAACGGCGGCCATGTTGAAATCAAAAATGGCGGTCTGTCAGTTGTCAGCAGTTTTTTGCGTTTGCCAAACATACATATATTTTGTTTACGTAATCGGCTGAACGTTCTTTTTGTTTATTCTATATTTTGAATCGTCGATTGTTTTCCCGTTGGCGTGTAATTTGGCGGATGGAGTGTTTACTCAAATGATTAGTGGTTTGTGTAAGCATGTGTATTTAAGTGTGTGTGTGTGTGTTATGTGAATGGGAAGTAATAATACAATTATATTGTGTATTGGCTAGCTTTTACCCGCGACTTTATAATATGCGTATATTTAGTAAGAGAAACAGGACATATCTATTGTATTTTTCTGGATAAGCAGTACCTACCCAGGAAACCAGCCAATGCTTCTCACAATATAATATGTGTACCTAAGTACTCTCTCTCTTCAGACCCTGAAATATTTTTTGAATAGGAATCCGGGGATTGGGTGCTGGTGAGTTACTATGAGTGATGTGCTGCCCAGATATTAGGTTGCAGAGATGATGGCAGTGTAAACGCTTGGTGTAAAATAATAGATAGGTTCTGAAAGCCGACCTCAATATAGTTGGGGGATAACGCTAGTAGGATGGGGATTTCTTTTAATAGACCTGTCATGTAGAAAGGACAATGTATAATGTAAAATTAATTAAACATTTCCTTCAAATAAACAACGCTTCATTTGATCCAAAGGCTAGCTTTACTTTGGCCAAAGAATAAGTGTTGCTATTCAACGTGGCCAATGCTGGCAGCCTTTGGGTACCCTTCCAGGTGATAGCGACGCGAGAACGAGAACTTTTTTGATGCTATCTAACCTCTTAATTCTAATGTTAGGCACTTTATAGTTTATTTATGTTAGTTTAATAATGCAGTACTTAAATTCATACATTTATAGTCACGTCTGTATTCTCGGAAGGATGTACAGAGGTGTACCTACTAATGTACGCCTATGGTTCGCTGGATATGTTTAGGTCTCATGTAATGTAAAGAGGGCGAGTCTTTTGCCATCAACCGTGCAGATATAAAAACACAATAACCCTTTGGTCGACCTCGGAATTGAACTCAAGACCTCAAGCGTAGCATTCGCGGTTAGGGCCACTAGGCTAATGAGGTAGTTAGTTAACAATGCATTAAAATGACAAACCAGTACTTTCAAATTAACAACAACCATAATTGAAATTTTTCTTCACAAGAAAGTTAACATAATTATTGACGTTTTTAACCATTTTTTTTCACAAGCGCGTCAAATGAATAGCTGTTCACTGAGTCGTAGCTGAAAAGGGTAGCGGTTTCCTTCAGGCATTGACAAAAAAAATAAACTTTGTTTACGTTTTCATATCAACATTAATGTTATTGCGTCATGGTTGGACGTAATGAGGTAACGTAAACATGGATGAAATAAGATTTACAGGAAAAGGTCGTCTTTCTCTAAACCTTATGGTGACGTCAGAGTGTTAGGGTTGAATAAAACAAGATAAAGTTACGTAAGTGTTCGGTGGATATTCTCTGTAATTTTGATGCGTAAACATTTAGCTTTTGTTTAAGTAATAAATTATGTTTCCCCTTAGTACAAATGACAAATATTACAAGCAAGCGTTTTAAAGTTTCAAACACATGCACATTGGGATCTACTTAAGAATTTTTCTGTGTGGATTTAAAATACAATTTGATAACTTAGACTTATTTTTTTAATAAACTGTAGTGTACTGTGACCTGAAGGTCACAACCAATGCAAATCACATATCTAACGCTTCGGGGATTGCAACTAAACTTTTAAAAATTATTTTCAGATTAAAAAAATATTAATAATCCTTTTTAATACTTTGTTCCGATTCATCCCTGCACCTCTAGTCACCCCATTTGATCAGTATGGTGGATATTTGAAATCTAATAATCGGAATATTTTAGAATATTTTCTCCAATATCCCGGACCCGGATCAACTACATGATTGTAGTCCAAACAAGATGTTAGTTCTGAGTGGGATCAAACATGCGATTCGTGCGCACTACCAAATCTCTCAGTCACTTCGTCAATAGGTAATGCACCAGATCCAATATTTTTTTTATGAATATTTATAATCTACTAGGTATTTAAAACATCATGAGGAAACCTGCATTTTCTCGACGGCGTGTGAAGTTTGCCAACCCGCATTAGGCCAGCGTGGTGGACAGCCTAAACCCCCTCTCATTCTATGAGAGGAGAATATGTCGTGCACGTGAACAGCAGTGCGACCTTATATGGGTTGATGATGATGAAATAAAACTACACATAATATATATTATATGATTAGGTATAATTTTATAGTTCAATTCGCAAGCCGTGAAATTTATTAACAGCTTCAACATGCATACATACTCTTTACTGCTAAAACCATAAACACGAAGCAAAACTCCGTCACAATCATAAACTTTTTAATTGCTCCCAATTTGCGACCAATCGACAAACCGTATTGTATTACGAATTTCGAATCGAATGCATTTAACAAAGTTTTGTTCGTACAAGTTCGCGTCGCTTCGTGCAAATTCGCTACCTACTCAAAATAATGTACACTTTGAATTTAGAGTGCACAGGGGCACCAAAAATTTTAATCGTTACCAATTTTAACATTTTAAATTTGGAATAAGAGACTGTCAAAATGACTCTTATAGAGAATTCTAGTAAGTATTAGCAATTGACCGGTCCTGATGTACATAGTATAATTTTAAATTATATTAATTACTAGCATCTACCCACGACTTCGTCCGCGTGGAAAATTTACTTTTAATTATTGTTGTAATTTGGCACATTAACTCAAAATCGTTATAAATTATAGCCTTTAAGTTATTCTGATGTATAAATAATAATATAGTAAAGTTTCATCAAACTGCGTTCTGTACTTTTAGCGTGAAAGAGTAACGTACATCCATTCATCTTCACAAACTTTCACATTTTTTATATTAGTAGGATAGGATAGGATATTTTCAATAACATTTTAGTTGCCACATAATATAATTTAAGGATCTTTTTTAATTGCTTGTTATCTTCACTTTAAGTACCTAATCTAAAAATATATATCTCTAAGTATATATTTTTCGATTAGCTATTATATCTCTATAACGTCTATTGCTTTGCCATTAAAAACTAAGAATAAGGGCTGACACTCGCAAGAAAAAAGGTGGATACTATTGTAACATATCTATTACGTAGATTATACATTACAATGATACCGTATTGTGAGACGCGTGCGCCGTATCATCCGAGACACAGATTACCGTTTCGTGTATAATTATATAGATTACGCTAAGTACGTGTTGTGGGCTTCACTGTTGGGGGCTAACGGGTGTCTCTGCTATTTTCGACGGCATTCGATTTAAGCGTATCGGCTATTGAAACATAATTGATATCTGATCAACATAGTCATAATTTATTTTTTAGTTATTATGTTATGATCAAATAGAACCTTGCAATCTTAAAATAAAATCATTTTACGTTTGTTCCTATGAATAAGTACCTACTTGATATTATCTTTGTTTAAACCTCGAACAAGTGTAAAATGTTTTTGTCACGGTTACGAAAACTTAGTTTCTGTCTTAACCATATACTCGTATGTGTATAAAAACACACCATAAAACTTGCAATGCGGTAATCTTTTGGGTACATATAGTACGAATACCTACTCTTCTAGAGGCAGATCCCCATAGGAATTTTCACAATAATAAATAGATACTTGATACATGCAAAAATCAACCTCCGACGCGTAATCGCCGCAATTAAAATCCCGGATAAATATAATCTTTCAGACTAAAGTAACCTTTAATAAAAAATATATACCCTGTTCGCTCATTTCGAATGATTCGAATAATCGCCAGCTCCCGATAACCCTCTCAATAATGCAGCGGTAACTAAGAATGATACAGCATACTATTATAGATTACTATTGACAACGTGTTATTGTGTTCAATGTAAGAAGTTCTGTGGAATACAATGACACGTATTGGTAGGGACAGTAATCTTCTAACATTAAAAAAGTACCTTAACGTACTCCCAAAGGAGTAACGATATACAGGGTGACTGGTTCAAGAAAAGGCTTATTCTAAGGCATGGGTTCTTGTAAGCAATACTAACAGTATCTAGTATTTTACGAGTTCGGAAAATTCTAAAAAACAAAAAAATAATTAAAAAAAAAACAATAATGCACCTAGGCTTTTTTCCAACTATATTGAGGTCGGTTTCTAGTCTAACGAGATGCAGCTGAATAACTGTATTTTATACGAAGCGACTGCCATCAGACCTGTGGCATCAAATTCTTTGCAATATCGATATTCTGAAGTTAGACTGGTTTTCAGGCTTTTTGAGCTTCTGAATAAGTAGGTACCACTAACGATTGTCATAGGTGTTCGCATGACAACCGGGGCCGACGGCTTTACGTGCTCTTCGAGGCACAAGGGGTCACGATGTGTTAAGAATTGTCACTCATCCACAGACTGACCGTGGCTAGCGTAGCTTAACCTTGCAAATCGGTTGATCAGCGTAGTTATAACTTAGCCACGAGTCCCTTAATATATATAGAATAAAATATATAGATGTTTTTAACCCCCGAAAACGACGGGGTGTTTTTTGTTTAATTAATTTGACGTGTCTGTCTCATCGTGGCTCCCGAAAGGATGAACCGATTTAGATATTGTTTTTTTTTTTGTTTGAAAGGTGGATTAGTCGGGAGCGTTCTATGTTTGATGAAAATCGGTCCAAGATGACCGCCGGCACAAAATGGCGGATTACATAGTTTTTCACAACTCCCTCAATATGGGTACCAATTAAATGAAAGGGCTTGACTAGTAGAATACTACAGTATGATAAATTTCAAATCGTGTCTGGGGTTTTTAATGTTTTTTTACTATTAGCTCAAACTAGATACTCTTGCATTTTGAATCAGGCTCATTGTAATCTGACATTCGTATACTACCGACTGCCAACTTTGACCTTACAGAGCACATACCACAAAAGCAATAAAATAATAAATAGATAACCCGACATTGTATTTTCGCAACATTCAATTTACTGTAACAAAGAGGTCCAAGATATAGTTCCGTTACTTGCACGCATTTTTGATAAGGCATACAATGCCGCCGATATTTCTTATAAATTGTTGATATAGAGACGCTGGATGTGCTCCCTTAATAAAAGTACCTAACTATTTTTAGGTCGTGAGGAAAGATAAAAAGCATCATCCTATATTTAGCGAAGGAAAAATTCGACCGCGGGCAGAATTCGAACCTGCGTCTTCTTATTCTAATCATAATACCTAGCATAATCCAGTTTCCTAAATCTTTCCAGTTTTCTGCATGTGTCAAAGGTTAGGATACCGAGTCAGAAGCATAAACAGAAATTTTAGTCCGACCACTAGACTCTTCGTGCGTATTAATAATTAATTATCACTCGCTTAAAAGGTGAAGGAAACATCGTGAGGCAACCTGCAAACTTTAGAGATTTTTCTCGATGGTCTGTAAAGTCTGCCAACCCGCAATAGGCCAGCGTGGTGGCCTAATCCCTCTCAATATGAGAGGAGACCCGTGCCCAACAGTGGGACAGTATATGGGTTGATGATGAACTAGACTAGTGAAGCAGCTATCATTAAAAATATACATAATAAACTAAATATCGAAATACATACTTACATTTCACCAATCACGAACGAAGTCACTTCCAGGAACCGAATGATTTTGATTCAGTGATTATATCTGCGGCTATTTATATCGTTAATAGGATCGACTCATTTGGGCATGACTGGCGGAATACAACGCATGTGGGGTCCGGTCACCACGTTACGGGATTTTATTTTTTATGGCTTTGTTTTAAAGGTTAATTGAGTGTATGCTTTTGTAAGGTCGTCGTATTTTTTGTTCGGTTGACTTGCAGAAGAGCGGAATAATTACTGACGATGGTTATATATTTATTTTATTAAAAAAAGACAGTTCCAGCTTTAGGGAGCAAGCCCTATGTGGCGGGGGGACTTTACAATTAACCAACATGAAGTACATCCCGATTTAAAACTTAAAAATATTAGTGAATGACACAAAGATTATTCTCGGTCGGGAATTGAACCCACGACACCCGACGTAATAGTAGTGGTGAGGTTTAACCACTACGCCAATCGTGCAGACATTGATTTTGATAGAGATGCCTTAGGTTTTGGTTTTTATATAATAGTATAAATAAAAAAAACATTTGACGGCAAATATATTTAAAAAAGCCTTAATTTCAATTTGGTCATAATATAGAGCTGTTGTCAGGCAATAATCAGTGTGATTATAAGGAAAAAAACCTCCTTGGCTGTACATTTAAAATTTTTTTAAATGTACAGCATGTCCTCCCTAATGGTTAACATAGGGGCTAGCCCTCACAGAATTAAGTATATCTCTGCTGATTAAATTACGACGTAGAAATCTAAAGTTAGTGTAAAGAGTAAAAGACGGATCTGTACATTGAAGACATTTAACAAAAAAACAAATGAGTTAGAGTATTAAACTAGTTGAATACAACCTGAGATAGACCTTGACCTCTTTGTTGTATGCAGGCCGATAGAATGAAGAGTTCTTCACTGTTGGTTCTTAATAAACGTGTGCTAAGGGGGCAAAAGCTAGTATAAAAATTCTTTGAACAGGAGGAGGATTTTAATTCTTTATCAAAAAACTTTTTGGGATTACCCATCGGTAACCAATTTGATTAAAACAATCCGAAAACCCATTAAAAAAATTATGAACATTAGCGCGATATACTCGTACGTGAATCGAACACTTACATCATCTTAGCACTATAAGTAGTAATAATATGTTAAAATATAATCGACTAAAATCAATCAACAATAACACAACAACCATACATTACAGCACTATTCTGTTAGCAGGAAGAACGCGCACGCGCACGTTCCCACGTGCCCCCTTTGTCGGCTCGCGACAAAGCATCGCCGACAACATGCCTCATCTATGAAACCACACAACCTACTCAAAAGTAAATGCTATGTAATACGAAACAAGGTTTGGATTTGGAATGAAAGCTAACGGAAAAATCAAACCTGTAATTCCATATTCAAAAGCTGTAACTGTCATCTTTATCGATTGATTTTCAATCGTATGTAATGATATTAATGTTCAGATTTGCTTAGTTTAGTCGATAAGGTGGCTTCAAAAAGTTTCGCCGTAAAGGCAGCGTTGACCCCTCATTTAAGGTAGGGCAATTGTTTATCAATATGTCTATGATTAATGTGTATGATGTGCCTTCGTGATCGGATCGCGGTCGGCTGGGGCAATTAGCTGGGATCACGATCTTCCAAATGATATGTGATGGCTAATGTTGCTAATTTGTTTGGGGGGTCGGCGTATGAGCGATAATTGATGTAAACGCTTCATTATTCGGTTTAATTGCGATTAAATACTTCGTGAACTGTATTGTACTTACAAATTATAGGTGTTTAGTGATCCATGTGCTTTGGGTTAAAAAGTTCATCCATTTGAGTTTCCTTCTGATGAGAAGTTACTGGACCTAATGTCTAAATGTGTAAATGGATATAAAAAGTGTCTAGGGAGTTTCTCGCCGGTTCTTCTCCATAAGACCCACTTTTTGGAACCGTGCAACTAGTTTTGACTTTTCAAAAGTGCTATTTTAATGACTTTTTAAAAGTGCCATTTTAATGACTTTTCAAAAGTGTTATTTTAATGGTATAATTGAAATAAAAAAAATTGACTTTAACTGTGACTTTGAATTTAATTAATGGACGCTTGTCTGACAATCATGTGACATGTCCACTGATACTCAACCTCACAAACCTAACCTTTATGTGACATTTATTTTTCTGATATCAGATTTTGGACACCCTATTAAAATTGTACAAGAACTCCTAAATCTTAGTTTACTTAATTATCTTTAAAATATGAAATACAGACGTTTTTACGGACGACATTTATTTTTTAACTTAAACTTTATGCCATATAAAATATACATGTGGCAGACTTAGTGCCTTAGGCATACTCTTCCAGTCAACAATAGGGTGGTGCAGATATGAAGTGGCAGGTGCAATATTTAAACAATGGAAACATAAAATATCAAATATAAAATATCTATATATTACATATTTTATTACATAGGTATACCTAGTTATACTATATACAACATCATTATTAGTATATGCGAAACCTGAAACACGTGTCTAGTATTTTTATGTAAATAATCTATGTACAAAATTTCAAAATTTGTATCATGAAAAATCACAAAGTTATAAGCTTGTTAAGTTACCTGGTTGTCCGTACAAAAACATGCTCATCACGCGCAGGCGCTGCCCCGCGCCCGCGTTGTCGCGGCGCTCATTGATAATAATGTGGCAGAAGGTACCTAACCGTACGGCGATTTCCGATTGCATTGTATTTAACTGATGATACATCACACTTTCCACATTTTCCATCACACTTGCAGTCTTTGAACTGTCGTAATGGTCAAGTGTAGGTAGACATTAATAAGTACTTTATTTGTAAATGCAGCCGTAAGTGATTAAATGTAGTCAATGCGATATGTTGCACCTTATACCAAACACTGTAAGTTCAAAATGGATGAAAAGTGTTAAACATCGCACTACTTAACCGGCTGTAGGTACAAATAAAAACGTGTGTTCATGTGTGTGACGATACTTTAATGTCAGATAGCTCCTCGTGCCGCACTGCCAGGAATACGTTAACACTTATCACCACAAACCCCTAGTATCCGTACCATTTCTTACACGAACACTATGCTTTTTACATACGATAGGTACACGTCAACCGAAACACAACTGCCGCGCGCTCGCGTTATCACCACAAACCGCTACTGTACGTACCATTTCTTAAACGAACACTACCTATGCTTTTTACATACGATAGGTACAGATCAACCGAAATGCCGTGCGCTCGCGGTCGCGCTCTCGTTTTGTACCTACTTATCTGAACGGGAGCGACATACGTGCACACTTCCCTATAGCTGCCGGGCGACTGAAGTGGTTGGTTCACCCCCGGGCCCCGCCCGCCCCACTGCGCCCGCACTGACCGCTCAGTGTCAGTGACCTGTGTTGCGCGCATATGATTGCGGATAGGTACTATAGTACCCTGAAGGGGTACTCGGAGGCCTATTCAAAGAAACTCTCAGTTAAAAGGTGCGCTGCGACTTTATTCTTCAAAGGTCAAGGGAAATCTGACACAATCATTGATTCACTTTTTTCACTAAACATTCTACAATAATTTCAAATGATTATTTCTTCTTAAACCCGCCAGTCTCACGCTGACTCCTGGTAGCGACCTCTACAGTACTTAGTGTCGCTCGGTGTCCTACTCGTAACATTTTTTAAATGTTTTTGGGACAAAATATAACATGATGTAAAAATTATTGGAATCGATTCAGTTACTGATTCTGAACAAACTATATTCAGGTTTCGCATATACTAATAATGACGATGTATATCGATGTTTGATGGTAATACAATAAAATAAACGGCAACGGTGGGGCAGTCTATAGACACCACAATGTTATCACTCGCCCGTTATCATGTTGAGATGTCAGTTCTAAAGCGTCATTTGCCCATTAATTTCAATGGCTACATTACCCTTCATACCGGAACACAATAATGTTAGCACATTATTGCTAGATGTCAAAACATTTGGCATTGCGCTGGTTCAACCCTTTTTTTTTTGTTGACGGGTTTGGAAATGCTTTATGCACTACCCATAGCTCCGGGGAGAGCGGTGGGGTGTGTCGGCCTCCGCTCTGAAAAGAGCGATCTACCGACTAAAACTAACCTCGGCGTTTCGCGTCACCACTTTAGTGCCAGGACTACGGGAGCGCTGTAGCATTCGTCCGCAGGCGCTGGTTCAACCCAGCTCAACCCAAGATGAACTCAGAAGCAGAGGAATTCTACAACCCTTATATTAAATTAAATACCTACTAAGTTATTGTAACCCAAATGTTTAATCATCCTCCGAACCTTTTCCCAATGTTGGGGTCGGCAGATGCAGCTGAATATCAGTAACACGAAGCGACTGCCATCAGACCTCTGCAACCCAATTTCTTGGCAATACCGATATCCTACCTGAGGACAGACTGGTTGTCAGGCTTTTGGGCTTCTAACGATTGTTATAAAATGTTGATATGAAAACCGGAATTGACGTCTTTACGTGCTCTCTGAAGCACGGAACGGTTTTGATGTGCTAAGAATGTGCTAACCTAACCTATCCACAGACTGACCGCGATAAGCGCAGCTTAACCTTGTAGATCGATTGATCAGCGCAGTTTTTACTTAGCTACGACCCCTACACAAACGGTTAAAGGTATGTACAAAATGTATACATAGGAATTTATAAGTAAGTAAAGAAGATTCATATTCAAGCAGTAACAATTCAATATGCATTACGAAGTACTTATATTTTCTGATTCCCTCCACTTACTACCACGCGCTTTCATACAAAAATTATCCCAACCAATTTCTACCCAATATATCAAACATTAAAGTTATAACCTATAAATATTCATAATCCCTTACAGACATCATGCGGTGGGCGTAAGGCCGTTTCGTCCTAATTCTAGTCAAATAATTTCCTTTAATACTCGGCTAAGTCGGCCGTTGTGCACAATAACACAGTATGTCACACGTAATGTGTGCACTGACAACGCTGCGCTGACGCCATTTTGTTTGCGGATTTTAGTGTTTTGATACTTGAATGTCGATTGCGCTTACTTAACGAATTATCGAAAAGATTTGGAATTTAGTATATACTCTTTTAAACTTTTCTCTGATAATTATTATTTCCAGCAGAAGGTATGTAAACTTAAACTACCTACTTTCTATTTTTTACTGTCATCTAAAAACAAGATACTGTTGGTTCTATTTCTTTAAATTAAAAACACCATGAAAAACTTAGAACCAAATAAAACTTGAGGGAAATACAATGACATGTCTTTGTTGTTCATGTTGTGTTGTCTTGATATTTATGATGAGCACACAATTTTTCATTGCGAGTGCAGATCCGGTCCCAACGAGTGACTACAAAGGTCTGAATAAAAAAATAAAAGTACACTGCAAGTCCAAAATTCTCTGGTTCGAATCCAAGGCACGCACTTTTGACTTTTCATAATGATGTGCGTATATAATAATATATATGCACATGATTTTAAAAAGATAGAAGATGAATATTTGTAGATATATTGGATGGCGTGTGAAGTCTACCAACCCGCATTATGCCAGCGTGGTGAACTATAGCATATTTCCTCTCATTCTGAGAGGAGACTCGTTCCTAGCAGTGGGACAGTATATGGGTTGATGTTGACGATATTGCGAGTATCAAAACTATTAGTGCCAACTTCAAATATATCGTTTCGGCGACACTAGCTCTGTGTAACGGCGTCGTTTATCCAATATACGAGAGACGCGATCAGTCGCAACATGCACTACGATTATACACAAATGCATCGTGTGTTTAATTCACATAAACATGTTTTGTTACGTGTTTTGTGTTTTAATGGAATGGCGGTTTTGTCACTGCGTAACTTTTCTGTAAAATTGCAGTTTCTATAATATTCAGTGCTAATATTAAGTAAAGATTTAGTTAGTCTAAGATACATACATACCATCATACCATCACGCCTGGATTCCCCGAAGGGTTAGGCAGAGGTGTACTAATGTACATTTCGCCGGTATGTTTAGGTCCCATGTAATAGGGGGCAAGCCTATTGCCATTAACCGGGCACAAATCCAGACTCCGAGCTGCTACTGAGAATTTCATAGAAAAACCCAAAAGAACCCAATACATCTAGCTTAGTAGTCGCGCTTAGGCCCACTAGACTAACAGTTAACACTCCAGATAAATAAATTTTGGAATTGAAGTTTGTCATTTTTAACAAGAATAACTAGTGTTTTCAACTCTAAAAGAGACAATTAAACCGCTTCATTAGCATAGTGGCGGAAAGGTACTTCACTACTAAAAAAAACTTGTGTTTCAGTCTCAAATTTGAGGGTTACTACAAATCTTACTTTGTATGAGTGAAGCTTAATGTCAGTTTTACTTATATACTTAACGTTCTCCCGCGGGTAATGTTATATTTTTAAGTCAGAAGAGACATTTTCCACAGGCGGACATTACTTGACATTGGTCTAACACAGAATCCTCAATATTTCATGATAATTATAATTATATCTAATAATATATCAGCTAAAGAATGTCTACTGAAAAGGCCTCAATAGATTTTCACAAGTCAATATTTAAAATTTCACTCTATAATAATATAAAATAAAGCTGCACGCCATAATTTAACGGTTATGTTCTTTACATTACTTACGATAAAAATTGGCATGCAACTTTCTCCAGCATCACCTACATTCGCGATCGCGTTACACAACTGCTTGTACCCAGGGCAGCGTGAAGTAAACACGTCACCGCGACAGGTCCGCCCGGGACACGAACCCGCGACACGTACAGATACTACCGTATCAGGTTACTGATTTAGTGCAGCGTGTCGTCACAACGTGGCGGTTCGGGAGCGGACAAAGAACTGAGGTAGCGATTTATGTAGCGTTTTTAAATTTATAATAGGTACATAAGAAACTCCCAGACAAACAAACACATATACATATTTATCACATATATATTTGTGTCCTGGGGGAATAGAACCCACGACGCTGATCATGAATCAGCAGTCCAACATCCAAACCAGTTGACTATAGACGTCGTCAAATAGGTTATCTAAAAATAAAGGTAGGTACTTTTCACTTACAGAAAATGTAGACATAAATATATAGCTTGGGAACAAACAGTTCTTAGCGTCTCATAAGTGAAACATAAACCAAACCGAAGCTTTTGCAAATAAAAAAGGAGGAAAAGAAAGGATAGCGTCAATATTGATTAGTTTTCATATTTTTCAACGGATATAATAAACCACGCATCAAAAATACTGAATGAGCGACAAAATTACTGATTGAGCAGCAAAATACAGATTTAGGTTAGGTTAGAACTGTGACCACAGAACCAGAACCAAATCTGAATGATAACGAATCTGAAGCTCAAGCTTCGTGTTACTGATATTTTGCTGTGCAATAAGTACTTTTGCTTAGGATTGGGAATTATTTTCTTATACATAATGACATTTTTTTATTTGCAGTTAAATACTAGCCTTTTTCAACTGCACGCGGAGAGGCGTCACCGCGCGCCTATTTCATTGTTTGATATAACGTTTAGAGAGAGAAAGAGATACAGTCAGGTATAGAGAGGCAAAGAGCGGGAGTCAGAGAGAGATGACTGTAAAAAAATATGCGGATAAATATACCACATGGTATATAATTCAATAGCATCTAAACGTGCATATTAAGCCGTACTGCAGTTCCCATTTAAAAAATCCGCTTCTCCTATCAACATAACCTAACCCTAACACAAAGGGGCTTGTAGGAAACAAGATTAAACGTTGTATGTGATAGTTTATTCGGGACTTTATTTTCGCTACACTATTTTGTATCACTTCACGATTTTACGCAAATTTTTATGTTCACTTTAAAGCTTATTTAATTATAGATGGTTGACGTTTAGGAACAATGGCGTCGAACCATTTTTATGGCTTTTGATCTACTTTTTTATAGTAAAATATTACACACACAAAATTGATCGTATTTCGAAAAAAAAAGGAATTTGGGAAATGGGTTTTAGGAAATATTAAATATTAAACTGTTGCCGTTTCACTCGCATCCCAAAGAAAAGGGAGATGAAAGGTAGCCTATGTCCAATACAAGCTCTAATCTATCTTTATACCAAATTTGATCAAAATCGGCTCAGAAGTTTAGGCGTGAAAGCGTAACAGACAGAGTTACTTTATATGTTTTATAGTAAGGATAAGTAGTTTATATGTCATTGGGCTTGTGTGTTTCAAAGCAAGCTTTTGTCACGCCCATGACGTCCCTAATCTTTTTATTTTTTTATATTATTATAACATCCAAGATTTTCTCGTGTAGGTATTTTAAGTGCAAAAACACAAATTCTCACATACAGCGACCAAGGAAAATTACAATTTAAAGGCGAACGGCAGATTTCGTACCGCATACTTTTTTTGTTGTTCTGTTTTAGAATTTGTACCACTTATTAGGGCAACTAAGCCATTTATTTTCATGTTAGTATATTATTTTTAGAACTTCGGATTAATTAATAATATCAATAGAAATATTTTAATAAATAAACGTAATAAAATCGTAAACTAAACGCAGTTATGTTTTTAGAAGTTGCTATATGTAAAATAACACAAATATCGAAATGTTATTTAATTATTTAGAAATAGAAATAACATTTAATATGATTGGGAATAAGATCGTGGAGATTTGATGGACATTCTCCGAAATGTATCCGATAAAAACCGATAAGCTAACAACCCTTTGCGACGATGTTCCAGACTTCTTCATTATCAACCTGTGCACTACAAAGTCCACTACAACAGTGGACTACAAAGTCCCACTGAGTAGGTACGATCCTCCATCTCAATCTACCTACTTAATGGTAAGTAAAACACTACAAAGATAGCAACAAGCAATTTAGAACATTTACTTGTATCACAAAAGCAATGTTTATGTACCTACTAACAATCTATATTGGGACACTAGGACATAACCTTAAAAAATAAAACTGGTTATAACTTTTACGACCCAAGTTCTAAAAATCTAAGAATTTAAAAAGGGCTCGTCTATCATATTAACTAACAATTAAAACAAAAAATATCACAAAACACGAAATTTTATTACCGGTACGAAAGCCCCATACAAGCCTGCCATTCTCCTTTGTTCAAACGACAACCAACACTGGTGGCGAAAGTATTCCCGCACTTCCTGAAGCACGTTGAGATTTCAGTGGTCATCCATCCATAGTCGGACCGCGGCCAGGTGAGCTGAACCTCGCAAATCAGTAGTAGTTATCAATCACTCATAACCACTTCAAACAGACGTTGACATTGAAACAGATATTAAAGTAAGAAAAATGGGACTCTTGGGACTCTTCAGCAACAAGTGGAGCTTCTTGCACAGAGCCTGGATAATATGGAGATGCGTGGTCGTCGAAAAATCTTGCTGCTTCATGGTGTGCCTGAAGTCAAGGAAGAGGTGACGTCACAAGTGGTGGCTGACTTTGTCGTTGATCGCCTTAAAATGAGCTTCACAATGGCTGACATTAAGCGGTGTCACAGGATGGGACGTAGCTCAACACACAAACCCAGACCAATCCTCATAAAATTTTAAAATATCACTCTCCGAGACCAGATCTGGTTTGGTCTGGTTTGGGTCAGAATGTAATGTTAAGCTCACCTTACCGCAGTCATAAATGGTTAAGATGGTTAAAAGCGCTTCAGAAAGTGTGGGTATACCTTCGCCAGCAGTCGTTTGTACAAATTCAAATTGTACCTACCTCAAACAACCATATGGTTTCTCCAATATTTCCTAATACCAAACACTGTCTTGCCTAATATGTAAGGTAAGACATAAACAACGCAAGCCCTCGCCTCCATACGTTCGAATCGCAATAAAGCTGTGTGGTGTCCGATTTGATAAGATTATCCGACACATAAATTTGTCAGTGATCTGTCTGGGGTCCCGCCAACGTGTTCTATCTAGCACTAAGATATGTATGAGGGATGTGTGTTGAAACTAGAAACTGCAGATCGATTTTCTAAGTTACAACTTTATTGATAGTTGCAATATTGCAATTGGATTACTGTTTGTTTTATGTGGGTTCCCGATATTAACTTAGTTTTGGGAGGTTTATCAAGTTGAATGAATATAACAGTGAACTGTGGATGTATATTTCGTATACCTTTGATCCACTTTTTAATAAATTCAGGTGTGATGGTATGATTTTTTCACAAGGATAATATTTTATGAAATAAGTTATAGAAAATAAGTTGTTTGCTTCACTATTCATATATCGCATTGCGTTATATCTGTAATAACAGTTGTAAGTCATGGTTATAAACAAATAAATAAATAAATGTATAAAATAACACTGCTTTGAGCTGTGTTGTGTTTCTTACGATGAGCAAGGTTGCCAGTGCTCCACGAGGAAACGTTGTGTTGGCAGTTCAACCTTATATGGCAGTATAAGGTTGAAAGTATTCCTCATGTAACCCAACTATTATTCCTCTTTCAATCCAGGGTCGGCAACGCGCAAGTGATACTCCTGGTGTTGCAAGCGTCTATAGGCTACGGTAACCGCTTACCATCAGGTGGGCCGTATGCTTGTTTGCCAACTTAGTAGAATAAAAAAAAAATGTTATGTGAGTGGTTACAAAAATTAGCTGTTCAAAGATGCCATGACTTGCCTTCGCCAAGATGAGCTGAAGGAGCATTAGGCACTTACTTACCTCTTCTCTAAAAGTTTCATCGTATTTGCAAAACCGGTCAATTTTTTTACCAAGATTTACAGTTCAAAAACTGCCTCATTAGCTAGTGGTTCTAAGCGCGACTGCTACGCTAGAGGTCCTGAGGTCGATTCCTAGGTTAAACCAAGTGTTCTTGAATTTTTCTATGAAATTTTTGCTGCTCGGTGTTTAGATTTGTGCTCAATTAATAGCCATAGGTTAACCCTTATTACATGGGATCTAAACATACCGGCGAAATGTGTCCACCTGTGCCTAACCTTTCGGGGAGTATAGGCGTTATGTAAGAATTTGCACAGTCAGGAACGAGTCTCTGAACATGTTGCTATCTTTAATATAATTTTTAATAAGTAACTATAAGGTTAAGAAATAATTGCATAAATGACCATTCAATATTTAGGTGACCTTAACAGAAAACCCCTCTTGACAAGGTTTGGAGCTTTGATATTTTTAAAACTTTGTTGTGTTCAGTGACTTTCGTCGGTGACCGTGCAGTTACATTTTTGTCACAGTGATAGCGTTATGAGCTTGTGAGTATTGGCAACTTCATCATCATCATCAACCTATATACTGTCCCACTGCTGGGCACGGGTCTCCTCTCATATTGAGAGGGATTAGGCTATAGTCCACCACGCTGGCCTAGTGCGGGTTGGCAGACTTCACAAACCTTCGAGAAAATCTCTAAGGCGTGCAGGTTTCCTCACGATGTTTTCCTTCACCGTTTAGAAGCGGATTGGCAACTTACTCACATGAAATGTTTTCTTCAGCATTGCAATTTTACAATATAACCACTAGAGAGTCCTAAATTTCAAGGATGTTTTCAAATGTTGCCAGCAAAGTCTTACTTTGAAAACGACCACCGACCACCAAACAAAGGTCTTTAAGAGAAAGACTTACTCCTACAAAGACGAAGTAACAGAGCTTTTGACTTGTTACTCAACATTTCTGTGGTAGATGTCAACTTCATCTGTATATGTTGTTTCGTCGAAATAGTTATAATAGTCGGGTTGTTAGGTAGCATTGTTTGAGGGTATAATTATGGTTATAAATTGATAATCATCGCTAAAACTATATTGTTTCTATTTGATATGGTTTTTTTCGCAGCTTCCGCACTAGTGAACAAGCCATGTTTGGCGAGGGTCCACACAATCATACTATTAATTAGGAATGAAAGTACACTCGAAAGAAATAAACGTGGAATACACAAGTATTTGCATTATCAGCATATCAGCTAACACGGCGTCCACTACTGAAAAAAAGGTTCCCCCATAGATCTCCGCAAGGATCGGTTATGTGCCGCCAGCATCCAACAATTATCAGGTCGTTTGTCCATCTTACGCTGCATTTTTCGGTGTATTGTCTTCTTTGGAGAACCTATTTGCCCCAGCTCAATACGCATATTGAGCCTTATCTGCCATATTGAGGCCTTTCTTCACGATCATATTTACCTACGTGTTTAGAGTTTCAGTTGATAATATAGCTTTAGCTGCTGATCCACAGTTTGACTTATGATGAGTCTGCTTGCCATTACACTACTAGTATATATACAGATTTTGCCTGGTAGATACAATCCTAATATTTTATAGTTGAGGTACGTAAAGATATGTGTAGGAATAGTACTGCGGCATCCTTTGTAAAATAGCTATGGCTTGGTCCGAAGTACAACACCTTGGGGTTTAGAACAAAAAATCGAAGTCGAAGCTTTGGATCGAAACGAAACTACATCGGAAAATAATCTTATAGTGAACTGTTGATGAATTTTATAATCAAACAACTCAATACTTGATATAAAATTGAATTTGGAACCAGGATCAATTCAAGATGAAGTAAAACGCGAACATCGTCGAGTCCGAAATAGTTTCATGGTAGGAAACGCGTGCGATCTGTCAACTGAAACTTCATAACTAATAAGTTCCGTGGATTGAGTGGTAGATACCTAAATTCAACTGTCGCCCCATAAAGCAAAAAGGCTCGTGTTATTTTACATTTGCTAACAAAAGCGAGAAAAGCAAAACAAACTAAATATCTGTTGCGGCTGTAAGTCAGCGTTGCGCCACGGTAACGGCGCGTGCACATGACTTAGTACTGCATTAGCGTCCGAGATACGATATCTTAACGCCTTGCCTACAGACACTATGTAGGTGATATGCAGTAGTTGAAGAGTTTGATGATCCGATTGGCGAATTGGTCGTCCATTCGACTGCTGTACTTCCATGGACACGGAGTAATAAATGAGGGTCACCAGTGTGGAGATACTGGGATCACGTCGGGGCCACCAGTGTGGAGAGGCGAGGTGTGTTGCTCCTCCGACGAAAAGGGAGGATCCTCCAACCAGGCGGGTGTTTTGCCTGGTGGGCCACAGCCCGACGGTTGATCTCGGGCGGTTGTATATATTCAACTTTCGTTGCGAATGTTGCTTGCGCGATTCAGGACTTCGTAGTTCTATATAGCGCGGTAGATGTCGCTACACTTTTAAGTCCTACCTACTACAGCTTCTTTCGTAGCACTTAATGGCCGATGGGGCAAAAGACTTCTTGAGTGGAGACCACGCACGGGAAAATGCGGAGTACGGCCACCAACGAGATGAATCGATGGCTTGGTGGACCTAGGAGTCGCTGGATTCAGGTGGAATATAACCAGGCCTTGATGGTAGGCTTTTGTTCAACAGTGGATCTTTTATGACTGAAATTATGAAGACATGTTTTATAAGCTGGCAGAATTCTGCTACCGAGTTCATCTGGGGTGGTACCATCACATTGCCAATGTTTTGCCGCGAAGCAATAATGTTTTAATTAATATGTTCTGATTTGAAGGATAGTATAGCCACTGTAATTACATATGAGAAAACCACTGTGATCCTAAGATGATAATGCGTCTCCAGGCTACAGTTATTTTTAAACTTATAAGATGGCAAACAAGCATACAGCCCACCTGATGGTAAGCAGTTACCGTAGCCTTTAGACGCTTGCAACACCAGGGGTATCACTTGCGCGTTGCCAACCCTGTAAACCGAAAGAGGAATAGCTGGGTTGGCAGTATAAGGGTCAAAGTCCCCCAACTGCCAACACAACGTTTCTTTGTGGAGCTCTGGCAACCTTGCTCACCGTAAAAAACACAACATGATCTCAGTGTTATTTCACTTCGATTGTCTGCAAGGCGGAGGTACCTACTTCCCCAGTCGGGCAGCTCCAATTTGAGTGGAATTACTCCCACTATACCTTACCTCTATTAAAATTGTCTTGTTTGTCATATTGGTACAATAAAAAGAAAAATAGTTCTTCAAAAAGGTCAGGTGCGTAGTACTCGCAACCGGCGTGTATGTATGACAAGATGTATGAATGTGGTCGAAAGAAGTATGCAAGAATCGTAGCAAGTGGCGTTCTTTAGTTTCTGCCTACCCCTATGGGAAAAAGGCGTGAGTGTATGTATGTATGTATGTAAAAAGAAAAATAAAATTATATCGGGTTTGCCTCCGTGACCCCTGAGGCGATTGCTCCACTACAGTACGAATTGTGCAGTCAAATCAAAGTCGAATTTGGAGAAAAGTACTTGAATACAATGAAACGGTTTCTGACTGAACCTACTGCTAAAACATTCGCCAACCCCAAGCACTTGGTAGAAATAGTTGAAACATTCAGAACATAACATAAACATTGTGAGTTCATGTGATAAATACCGGTTATGGTGAACAGTGATTATGTTTCTGATCTAGTTCCCTTATTTATGGTCAAAACGATAACCCTGATTTGTATATGATTGGTCAGTCAATGATATATAAGGTATTTCTTATATATTACCTAGATTTCGGTGCGTTTTAAAAGCTGACCGATAGGAACTATGTTTGGTACCGATTTCTGGTTTATGATATCTTATGTCGCCTTTGAATCGCCAATGTGACTTCTCAATAAATTTAAGAGGCGACAGTTTGAGGTAGTTCAAACTTTTGCTTATTTTTACTTATTCGACCTGGGAATTGAATCCGATACGTTGAGCTCAGCAGTCACGCTTACAAACGCTAGACTAATAAGACATTTTTATACATTGACGAAGCCATTTACAGTATTCAAAAATAAAAACAATGCAAACTAGAATAGAATAGAATATTACTTTTTAGGAAAAGAAAACCGACTTCAAGTATTGTGTGTAAATATAATATGACATATATGGTTTACTCCTGGATGCCATTGTCAGAACTGGACCAAATTGAACTAAATAAAACAAAAAGAATCATCAAAATTGGTTCACCCAGTCGAAAGTTCTGAGGTAACAAACATTAAAAAAAAAACAATTGAATTGAGAACCTCCTCCGTGTTTGAAGTCGATTAAAAATAGAATATTCTTTATTGTACACCATAAGCAAATGCGTACATGTTTAAAAGCAATTGAATGGTACATTTGGCGGTCTTATCGCTAAAAGCGATCTTTTACAGACAACCTTTGGACGGATTTAAGAAAATAGAAAATCCTAACATACCATTGCGCGTATATCTCTTTCTATGGTTTGGCAGAGATGTATTAGCTTGCTGATATGTTAGGTCCCATGTAACTGGGGGTGAGCCTATTGAAATTCCATCCAAATTCCGAGCTGCTACTGAGAATTTAATAGAAAAATTCAAATGAAAATACCTATATATTAACACAGCATTCATTAAACTGCTTCTTAAAACTCATTATAAACGAGAAAACGACTTCATACATACAAAACCTCATTCCCATTCACTGCTTTCACAGCGAAACAGTTTTTCCACACATTATTCCGCAGACGGGGCTATTACGCACGACATAGTCATAATGCCCATAATGGGCGGGTAATAGCCCCTTTTCGCCACTCCAGGTGTTACGTGTGCATGAATACCCTCTTAAAAAGGCGCTAGTGTGAAAAATAGCGTGTCTAGAATTTTCCTCTAAGCTGCTGTAAGAAATTTTCGCTGCATTTTTTGTTGGGTTTTTCTGCATTTTTATGTGAATGTGGGGCAAAGTGTGTTTGGAATTTGTTTGAATATTATAATAGTGAGATTTTATTTATTGTAACGCTATTTCATATTATAACAAAACATACAAGTAAAGTATAACATACATCCATTGTCTAGTACAAGCTCTGATTAGTTTGGGGCTAGATGGTGCTGTGTAAAAATGTCCCAAAAATATTTACAAATGTATCCCACAGTTCGCTTATATATTTGGTGCCATTTAATAAAAATAAAAATGACTATTTTGTGTAATTAATAAACTCTTGGTGTCTTAAGTGTCTCCTTTCTCCGAACCTTTTCTCAACATTATTGGGGTCGGTTTCCAGTCTAACCAGATGAGGCTGAATATCAGTGTAGCGACATCTACCGCGCTACATAGAACTACGAATTCCTGAATCGCGCAAGCAACATTCGCAACGAAACAGTTGCATATATTATATACAACCGCCCGACATCAATCGTCGCGCCGTGGCCCGCCAGGCTCAACACCCGCCTGGTTGGAGGATCCTCCCTTTGGATGGAGGGGCAATACACCTCGCCTCTCCACACTGGTGACCCCGACGTGATCCCAGTGGCTCCACATCAGACATCCGCAACCCAATTTTTGGGTAATACCGATACCCTGAGATATACTGGTTGTCAAGAGGTGTTCGTATGACAACCGGGACCGACGGCTTGACGTGCTCACCGAGGGACGGAGGGGTGTTGGTGTGTTAAGAAAGGTCACCAATCCACAGACTGACTGCTACTACAGATCGGTTGATCAGCTTAATTATTACTTAGCCACGAGCCCCTCTTGCTTCTTGTATTCTATTCTTCGTATATTCTAAATTTAATAGTATGGTCAACAAAAGAGTTAGGTATAAGGACAGCTAATTAATAATTTGTGTTTTGATAAAGATAGTGCTTAATAATGTATCACGCAATATGTGTCATAACGTAGGTATTGTAAGCGGCTACATACTAACCCTTTGGCGCGTAATTATTTATGTCGAAATCTGTATAAAAATGCATATTTAAAAAGAAAGAAAGAAAGATTTTATTGCCATAAAAACAGCGACTAGTACTACATACAAAGAAGAGAAAAGATAACAAAATAAATGAAGGTACTGTACGTCGCCGTTGTTCATCACAATAAGGTCCCCACTCAGCATGATGCGGCAGCGCATTAAATCGCTGCAGCGCTGATTTTCAGTGGGGCCTAGATGACGTGTGACGTCACTCAGCGGTGGCATTAACAATTTTATTTCGTTTGTTATCTGTATACTTAACTCTTTTGTTGACCTTGTGGTAACTACATAGTGTGTGTAAGTAGTATATAGTACTAAGTTACCTGAGACAATCGCTCAGAACTCATCATCATCAACACATATACTGTCCCACTGCTGGGCACGGGTCTCCTCTCATATTTAGAGGGATTAGGCTATAGTCCACAATGCTGGCCCAGTGCGGGTTGGCAGACTACACAAACCGTCGATAAAAATCTCTAAGGTATGCAGGTTTCCTCACGATGTTTTCCTTCACCGTTTAAGCGAGTGATAATTAATTATTAATACGCACATGAATTCGAATTCAGAATTCAGAGGTGCATGCCTCGGTTTCAAGACCTTCGACTTGGCAGTCCAATGGTCATACCACTAGGCTATCAGTGCTTGCTGAAGGTTACTCGTTCACAATAAATTCCTATGATGTGAAAAAAAAAGAGAATAAGGGTAAGGTTAGACTAGACAAGACAGGTGAAAAAGTGTACAAATGAATGTAACAATGCGTTTTATATTTCCTGCCCACCACCTTGAAAGCATGGTGTAATATTATGATACTGTGCGATACAGGCTGTATAGTGTGCATTGCGCTTTAATCTGTAGTTCCTCCTACGCAAGTCATAATACTAAATTGAATTGAGCTACTACAATGTTCGCAGATGAACACAGAAATAATGCACGGTTTGTCGATAGTATTGTAAAATGTTAGACGCATTTTTTTTAAACTTCTAACCTTTTTTATATTAATGATAATTTTCATGGACCTCTTCATTCATTTATTTATTTATGTACACACTTAATAAAAAAAGTAAATTGAGAACATTCCTATGTTCTCAATTTACTTTTTTTATTATAGTCCTCTATAGAGGTGCTGCTTATTTCTAAAGAAATCTCTTCCAGCAGACCTGCTATATATATATTTAAATTATATTTTAAGAAAACAAATTAAGTATTATTTTAATTCAGAAACATAAATGTAAAGATTTGCATACCATCACTGGTAAATAAATAAATAAATATTTTTGGGACATTTTTACAAGCACCATCTAGTCCCAAACTAAGCAGAGCTTGTAGGTACTATGGGTAGGTACGAGACAATGGATATAATACTTACATACTCTTTTTTTGTAACTACATACTTATAATGCATAAGAAACACCCAGACAAACACAAATACTCATGTTTTACCCGCACAAATATTTGTGTCCTGTGGGAATCGAACCCACGACCCCATGATCAGCTTCCAGCACTCGAACCACTAGACCACAGACGTCGTCCACAAAAACACTGTGAACTCATTTTTTTCTTAACATATTTGTAACTTGTGTTATGCAAATCAATTTATTTGATTTGACCATCTTGGGAAACGGCAGGGTTCGTCTAAGACATACTAGTTGAAAATTACAATTGCCTCCGCTTCTTCTTCTTTGGATGAACCGACCCCCGATAGAAGAATGCTGGTTATCTAAGTTAGTACGGATTCTCATGGGTATCTGTTAGAATATGTGTGTATGTATGAATATACGTGAGAGGATACATAATTATATTAAAAGTTCTTTATACCATATCGTACCTTAACAGGTGTGCAAATACATATTTGCACACCTGTTAAGGTACGATATAATGTAATGTATTTTTTTTTTACCATAACCTTATGTTATGGTAAAAAAAAATATATTACATTCGGTATTACACTTATCTATTAAAATATATTCGAATTACATATTATGAAATTGATTAATCATTATACAATATTATTAAGACCACTAATTAATTACATTTATCATTTAAGTAATGTTTATTTGAGTAATAAGCTTTTTTAATCAAGTTTTTAATTTATTTTTAATGGAAATAAAATTATTTGTTTCTTTGTTTTAATTTTCATCATCATCATATCAGTTAAACCTCCACTGATGAACAAAAGACCTCCCCCCATAGAACATTCCATTCTTCAAGAACCGTATATTTTAACTATCTATACCATTACAAGCAAGCTAATGCACACACATTTTCTCTTGCGAATGCAAGAACTGCATGGTAATATTTGACATCACCTTCGGGTAATACTGAAGAGAAATTGGACATAGTAAGTTTAGAAAATCTATTGCCTTAAAAAGAACTCTTTTAATAACTTGGAAATCCTTCTTGTTAAGCGTATCGTCCTATGATAGCAACTTAGGTACAGATTGTATAACATCTACAGAATTTATTCAGGCGTAGTGGAGACCTGAAAACACCATCGGAGAAAAAAGAAAGAAAGGAAAATATGTAATGTTTTAATATTCCCATCCGTCACGATGCGTTACAAGGCACAAGCGGTAGCGATTTTATCGAATAATGTTCTTTTTGTTTCGCCGGCCTTCAAATGCATTGTCTTTTTTGATTTAACTATATGATAGGGCCGAAAGTGGTTCTTATTCTCGTTCATTGCGCACGCACGTTGTTTTTCAGCTAAGCATCCATTTCTGATGCTTAGCTACCAGGTCCCTCCTGAACTCCAGGTCCAAGAACTCCAAGCACAAGACAAATACAAGTAACTTAATGCATCTTTTGTAACACCAAAAGGACCAAGCTAAGGTTGATTCTAGTGTGGCATGTGCAAACAAAATAATAAAGAACGTTTGCTCGTTTTCTTACGCTCTAAGTCCCAGTTACGAAAAAAAATTTACCGGCAATGATTTCCAAAATTGATCTTGTTTTTTGTTACTTACCAGTACCTACGTAAGAAATACGACATTTGCCGTAGCAAACTGTGCCTAAACATATGTAAATCGGTATATATATTTCAGTTTTTTTTTGTATTTGGCAGTAACGCTTGCTAAACTTTTTCGAGGATTACCTATATGTTTGACTCATCAAATTCTCATTCACAAGGGTCTCTCGTCACTTGGACCACACCAGTGTGACGTGCGGACGTGTCATTAGTCGGTTGATGAATGCCGGGCGTTAATGCGCCTCCCATTCAAACAGACGCGTCGGACTACACGCTCTGCCTACTTATTCTGTGACCGACATCATTTATCACTGAGCAGCGATGATAGAACTGTCGGAAGACCACTTATGTGTGGCAGGTGTATCGTACGTGACATTTGATAAGTAATTGTTGAAATATTATTTTAAGTTAGATATTGGAACAGTGATTGCTTTGAAGGTAAAGAGGTCAGACCGCGCAACCCTATTTTTTTTCAAATTCATGTGTAACATACATACCTGTATTCCCCGAAGGGTTAGGCAGAGGTGTCCTAATATGGACCCACTATTCGCGGGTATATTGCACTAATCCAAACCCAATAACGCTTTGATCGACCTGATAATCAAAGCCTGGACCTCTAGCGTAGCAGTCATTCTGACGACCACTAGACTAACGAGGAATTAATGTGTTGAAGCAAGTAGGTACTAAACATTTAGTACTTGCTTCCACATAAAAAAAGAGATCTGTTACACGCCTTTAGGGACTCCAGAAAAAAATTTGGAAGATGTGTAAACCAAACTATCTATACAAGCTCACGGTCTTCTCTCCGAACGAGGAATAAAATATACTCCACCACACTGGCATAATGCGGGTTGGTAGACTTCACACGCCGTTGAGAAAATCTCTTAGGCATGCATCTTTACTCAAGAAGTTTTCCTTAACCGTTTATGCGGGTGATAATTAATTTATTAATACACACATGATTTCGAAAAGACTGAGGTTGGTGCCTTGGATTCCAACTCGAAACTTTTGACTTAGCATTCCAATGCTCATATCACTGGGCTATCACTGCTTTTTATATACGTTAATATAGTGTATATATACACAAAATTATATTCATCATCATTAATAACATTGAATAGAAATAGAATACGGACGCGAAGGACTAAAAACGTGTGAATTAAAAAGATTTTTATGCTAAACGCGTTAATGCGCGAGGCTTGGCGAACACTTAGCTGTTTATTTTATATCAATTTCATATTTATAACATATCATCACGGCTACATTCCCCGAAGAGGTAGGCAAAGGTGTACTAATATACACCCATATTTCGCCGGCATGTGTAGGTTCCATGTAATAATATGCGAGCGATAATTAATAACTAATACGCACTTGATTTCGGAAAAGAGGTACGTGCCTTGTTGTTGACCGACCGTACGGTCAGCAACGAAAGTCACTGAACACAGCAATATTTTGAAAACATGACAGCTCCAAAACTTGTCAAAAGGTTTATTTTATTATGAAGGTAAGGTAAATATTTAATGCACAAACCTTCACAGGTCAGTAAGTTCATAATAAAAATCGTATTGAAGCTTGCAACAGCTTCAGCGACTTTTGTTGCTGACTGTACCTGCATACAAATATGATACCTATTAACAATTGTTAGAACATCAGAGGGAGTTTTCCGTGTCATTAGCCATACTTGCAAGCAACTGAGCGTGTCGAAGGTTGTACGCGATAGACCGGATAGTCACATGCTAAAGTGGATGCATGTCCTTAGTTTTTGTTCGTACTAATTTGAGCATTGATTTGTAGTTTTTAGGTTTGTGCTAATGACTGCCTCAATTTACTTCTGACACTGCGAGTATTAGACATTGAAATAAAACTACTATCCAATCTAATAATAATATCCATTTTATCTATAAATCTTTCCATCATCATGGACGCTGTAAAGGGTCTTGTACATCGGGATTCATAGTATGAAAATGTTTTAAAAGAAAATACAAAATTCATAACATTACATCACGCCTCGTGCCTGTTTTTCCCGAAAAGTTAGGCAGAGGTGTACCAATACACATCCACAGTGCGTCGATATGCCAATGTCCCATGTGATTGGGGGCGAGCCTATTGCCCTTAACTGGGCACAAATCCAAACTCCGAGCTGCTACTGAGAATTTCATAGAATAACACTTTGCTCGACCTGGGAATCGAAGCCAAGACCTCTAGCGTAACAGTCGCGCTTAGAACCACTGGACTAACCAGGCAGTGAGATACAAAATAAACCGATGAAATTTAAATCGATTTAAAAATTAATCAATTTAAATTTCATCAGTTGGTGTTTCTAATTTTTTCTAGCTCAGCTATATGTAAGTTATAGCTTTGTATTCAGGCTGGAAGGGGAACCCAACTCCTCAGGTCTGACCACCCCATTAACCAACTAGTTAATCGTAAATTAATACCGAGAAAATAATTATTATAAGACTACCGATTAACTAAATCAAACAACGTAATAACTTGCAACGATTAGTTGGTCACCTGAAAATTGAACGTATTAATCATTGAGACTCGAAATAATTTATATCTAAGTAGTTTACACGTTGGAATCTACGCAGTAATTGATTCGTACCATATCGGGCACAATCGTAATAAGGAGCGGTGTATGCAAAATGGAACAAATATTTTATACGTGGTCTACATTTGAATGTGAACTGGTGGAAACCAGAAGTCTAATTCTGGTATTTAAAATACATACATACCTACACTCACGCCTTTTTCCCATTCTACCACATTCATACATCTTGTCATACATACACACCGGTTGCCAGTACTATGCACTTGACCTTTTTGAAGAACCTCTCCAATACGGTCGGCGTAAGTTTTTCTAGGGCGTCCCCACTCGGTGGTTCCATTGACATTCACCATATATTTCGATATAAATCCCTTTTGTTAGTCGCCTTTCATCCATTCTCTCGACATGCCCACACCATCTCAGCAAAATATTCCAAATATGGGTCCAATCTAATTTTGACGTCATAAATATCAAAAACTTTAGGTAACTTTAGGTAACTTTAGGTAACTCTAGGTAACTCTAGGTAACTTTAGGTAACTTTAGGTAACTTTAGGTAACTTTAGGTAACTTTAGGTAACATTAGGTAACTTTAGGTAACTTTAGGTAACTTTAGGTCACCTATGGGTAAGTTTTTATCTATTTTATCGAATCAAAAAATACTTAAGAATTAGTTTATTTGTTCAGGAGTAATAGTGGCACAGAAAGACGTTCATATACACACACACACACGTTTTTCAATTCTCATCATTCTGTCTTCCAAGTGCACTAACCTAACAGGGTAGATAAGAGCATAATATTCGCTGAAATGTAATTATTTACAGATAAAAAAAAATCTCCTCATTAGCCGCTAGAGTTCGACCCATGTCGAGCAGTGATGGATTTTTCTATGAAATTCTCCGTAGCACCACTTATTACAAGAAACCTAAACATACATGCGAACTGTGAGTGTAGATTAGTACAACTCTGCCTAACACTTTGAGGAATACAAGCATGGTATTTTGTTCTATGTCATAAAAAAAACTTTTCTATATAAACATTTTTAGGCCTGTTTGTTGTTGCAAGTTACAACCCTTTACACCATTGACAATTCAAAACCTTCTTTGAAACAATTTTTAAACACAATTCTCCCTAACACTTCGGGAAATACTGGCATGATGGTATATTGTAATGTAAAAAAAAAATCGGCAATTTTAGGCCTATTTATAGTTGCAACCCTTTACACCAATGACAATTCAAAAACCTTCTTTGAAACAAGTTTTTAAACACAATCATAGTCATAAAGGTCTGATTCATAGCAATCAGGAGCGATCAAAACGGGACCACAGTATGCAAGGATCACTTATTAAACGTCTACATTATTTATGTCCTTACAGATTCGGTCTAATTGTAATGTGCGCAGACTTGTGCCGATTTATCAGTAGCTCTGTGCGAGAACTGAGGTGGTAAGGAGTCGAATTTGGTACTTAAATTCTTGTAATTTTTATATAAAGTAAATTATACAAAAAGATCCCTAAAACTACTATTATAACTATATTATCATTACGGCAAAGTATTACAAAAAGTATCGTGAAGCACTCACCAAGTCATAATGATTCCCCAAAATACCATGACATATAATTACGTCTGTAACCTCTAAAAGCTAGGCAGAGGTATACTAAAGGTATAGTAAAATCCACCAACAGGGAGAAAATGTTATTCAAATTATTAACTGAAGAGAGGATTATTACCTTATTCAACGAGTGACAATATAATATTAATAATGATAGTATGACCATGACCATGATATAGCCTGCTGACTGGATGATATTTTACCTCGGCATGTGCTATTGTAGTGCAATTCTTGACCATACTATATAAAAACACATGCAAAAAGTTTGAACGCAAAACGGAATAGCTACAATAACCACTCCATACCTTTTTAGTCGCTGCATTGTCCAGTCATCTGATTGCACAGTCCAACAACTGAGGTGTACTATAAGCAGTGCTATTTACAATACTAATATCATTCTATGCGATTATTTGCCCTAAATTGAACTCTATTATAATTGTATTACGTGTTGTGTAAAAGATTGTGAACAATGTATTTACTTAACTGCTTCTGACCTATGTCATATTTTGAGTAGCATTTAATATTTTGATTCAAAACATGTTCTTAAATTCTGAGGTCCCTACTAACAGTTCATATTAAAAAGAGATAAACAATATGACTAGTCATTTAGTTATATAAATCAGCGTTAAGCTATTGATAGGTATGACCATGGACTCCAAGCTATAGGTCTCAAGTTTTATCCAAAGCATCTAACCTATTCACGTTTATTACTAGCTTAAACGGTGAAGGACATCGTTGTGAGGAAACCTGCACGCATACATTCCGGGCTGCGGTTGACGTGTGAGGTTGCTAACCCGTACTAGGTACCCGTAGTGGTCTCCGGCCCAACCACTCCATTCAGAAAGAAGACCCATAGCCATCAGTGGAAAAGTAAATAAGTAGTTTTATATTAAAGTTATTTTAGCGAAGGCAAAATTCAACCGCGGGCAAGATTCGAAACTTCTGGTTGGGTACACCAGACCAGTTAATAGGTAAGGTGGCATCGTTCGACATCGCACTAACTGTAAAGTAAGTCATGTCGGTTAAGAAGTAAAAACTTGCTTTTCAATAGGTGTCACTGACGTCACCATAAAGACGTTAATTCAGAATGTGAAGGCAAATTTCGACCTGGCTCGCGGTGTCTTAGTGGTCATAGCGTCTGGTGTACCTAATCAGACGACGCAGGTTCGAATCCAGTGTTCGAAAGCAGCGATAACCTAGTGGTATGACCATTGGACTGCCAAGTCGAAGGTCTCGAGTTCGAACCCAAGGCACGCACCTCTGACTTTTCGAATTCATGTGCGTATTAATAATTAATTATCACTCGCTTGAACGGTGAAGGAAAACATCGTGAGGAAACCTGCATACCTTAGAGATTTTTCTCGACGGTTTGTGAAGTCTGCCAACCCGCACTAGGCCAGCGTGGTGGACTATAGCCTAATCCCCCTCAATATGAGAGGAGACCCGTGCCCAGCAGTGGGACTGTATATGGGTTGATGATGATGATGATGATGAGGTTCGAATCCTGCCCGCAGTCAAATTTTTCCTTCGCTAAAATAACTTTAAATAACGTGGAAAATGCAAAACAAAAATACAAAAAGATATGTTCGTATCTTTTAATCGGATTGAAATAACCTTTCCAAATAATCCTATATACCTATTGCATATTCAAATCTTTAAGGATACGTTAGATAATTATTACAAAGTGGTAAGCTTGTAGTGTGTGACGTCATACCTCTTTCCTATATATAAACACTTAGTTCGTAAGTTGATACATTATATTATAATCATTGAACCTGACAAGTGGTATCATTTATTCGTAACCAAGGGCCCCACATGACAAGCTTTCAAGGTGGTATGCTCTGCTCTTGCAGCAAAGTTCATCAGGAGTAGTATCACCCACCCCTGACGAACAGCTACATAACACATTGCTAAATAATATGCAGCTAAGAAATTGTGTTCCGGTAATGTAGCCAGGAAATAACTGGGCATATGAGAATTAACAACTGAGTCCTCAAGATGACAACGTGCGAGTGACATCACTAGTAGCTGGCGTCGATAGGCCGCGGTTGCCTCTTACCATCAGACAGTCCGTATACTTGTTTGTGATCTTATCATAATGAAAAAAAAAAACCCCAATTCTTGATTTTTCCACACACATAATACTCAGCTTGGCACAATCAGATGATTGTGCCAAGCTGAGTATTATGTCCTGCCCTTGTCCCAATTTATTTGGGGTCGGCGCAGTATGTCCTTTTCTTTCATTGATCTCTGTCAGCCGTCACATCATCAGTCACTCCCTTTTCGATCATGTCCGCTTTAACACATTAATCCATCCATTTTTTCTTTGGCCTCCCTCTACCCCTCCATCCCTCCACATACATCACTCTTTTAGTATCATGCGTTTCATCTCTCCTCATCATCTCCTCATCAGCTTGGCTCAAGTCACCACAAAATTCTGAAATTCATATAAGAAACATTTCATTACCTATCTTCTAAAAACAGTATTTATCTAAACCATAAAACGAATTTCCAACAAATGTAAATTAATACTAAGTGTTTTAGAAAGGGCATTTCTATCTGTTTTCCCTGCGGTACAGATAGCAAGCGACGCGTATGGTAGTAGCGTCAACAAAACAAGCGGGCAGTGCGTGCGTGAGATAGTAACACGCAAATAACTTGCCGTGCGCGATTAGACAGCGAATAGCGGTTAATGTAGGGTCAGCAGAATAAATTCGAAGTCTTATTTGTTCGTTGCAAGTGCAATCGGTTTTGTAGTGTTTTTATCACCATGTACCTACCCTTTCTGATAATGTGCTTTTTAGCAAAACTTAACGTTCAACATCTTTTCCTTGACCTACCGTGATCCTATATTCTATTTCAATCCCTAAATTCCGTTTCCATAATCTATTTATCCCAAAATAATGGTTTCCCTACCTTTTACACTTGTAATGGCAAACGCAAAAAAAAAAAACGTTCAACGTCTATTATTATCCCAGATTCGGCAGAATTTCAGTATTTCAAACAAAGCGATTGCCATCAGACCTCCACAACACAATTTTTGGGTGCAGTACCGATATAATAATAATAATATAATATTTTTGGTACATTTTACACAACACCATCTAGTCCCAAACTAAGCAGAGCTTGTACTATGGGTACTAGACAATGGATATAATACTTATATACTTTTTTTTTGTAAATACATACTTATAATATATATAAGAAACACCCAGATATTCTCAATATTGGTTGTTGAGTTTTTTAGGCTTTTGACTAATACATCATTTAAAGATAAAGATAAATTTATTTGCGGTAACATGAGTGAATTACAATAAAGATATGCATGCAATGGTGTTAAAAAAATTTTTTTGAGCTACATGTTATACCATAAAAGGCGTACAAATATTATAAATATCAGCTTATAATTTTGATGTGCAATAATACATAACCGAGAAGTTGAAGAGAAAAACTAAACAAAGTCAGAATCTATCATTTAGGAAGTCAGTTTAATAATTTTAAATTAATTTAATAATAATAATAATATTACTCACGCCCGGTCCTAATAACTAATCAATCGGAAGATAGATTTGCTTATTAGATTAGGAATGATACCCCTGGTGTTGCAGTGTCTATCTATACCTACTATCAGGCGGACCGTATGCTTGGTTGCCACCTTAGTAATATAAAAAAAAACTAAATGTGTCCAAATCTGTCGTCAACAATGATCGAAACTAAGGAGGTTTTAATGAAAAAAAAAATTATAATAATATTTTGGGAAATTTTACACAACACCATCTAGTCCTAAACTAAGCAGAGCTTGTACTATGGGTACTTAGACAATGGATATAATACTTATATACTTTTTTTTTTGTAAATACATACTTATAATACTTATATAAATAACACCCAGACAAACACAAATACTTATGTTTCATCCACACAAATATTTGTGTCCTGTGGGATTCGATACCACAATCCCATGATCAGCAGTTCGGCACTCGAACCGCTAGACCACAGAGGTCGTCAAAAAAAGAAAGATGTATATACAAAAAATGACAGTCATTTAACCTTTAGCGCAAATTTTGAAACGTTCCAGACTATATCCGCAAGGAGATCTGGGCCACCAAACGTCAGAAGCCTTATTTGCATACCGTACCTATTACGGGCACATACGAACTAGATTAATGAACAATTCGTGTAGTATAATCCTATTTGCTGACGTTACTGGCGTGTGTCGATACGCTGTAATGCGCTGTACGCCGCTACTATGTGAAATACTTTCTTGATACGCCAATGTAGGAAGCTTAAGTATTTAATGGATAGTGAACTAGTATCATTTGGATTTTCTAATGGACTGAGCAAGGCACAAAACTTCTAACCAAACTTAATATAGTATAATAACGGGAGCTATAATTTTGAGCCGTTTGGGGTCGAAACGCTTGGGTCGTGGGGCCCGAGTGCGCGACTCCTTTTTAAAGAAATTACCAAAAAACTTATCGACGCTTCGCGCGACCAGAGGGCTGGTTTATTCTTGGGTCAACGAATTAGCATTGCCATTCAACGTGGCAATGCGGCCAGTCTTCTGGGAACGTTACCAGATGACAGCGATGTGGAGGAATACTTTGACGCTTGGACGTGATAATTATTTATTAGTTCTTTTCATTTTCCTTTTTTTTGTACATTATGTAAATAGATAATAAATAATATACATTTAGCTTTTAATTATAATCCCTTAAATTAAATAAAGTCAACGTTTATAAACTTAATTAAATTGTAGATGTAATATCATCATAACTGCCTCATATCCTCATGTTATATTTTGTATTTTAGCTGTAAGTTTTCTAAAGTAATAAAATAAAATAAAAATATGTAGTGGTCTTAAGTACGATTGCTAAGGTTGAGATCCTGGATTCAACCCAGGTCGAGCAGTGTTAGGGCGCTGACAAACCTTCAGCCTCCATGAGCTGTGGCCTGCGGACAGCTGAATTGGGGATTCCGCCGCCCGATAAGATAATGGCCCCAATAGGCAGCACGCATGTGAAGCTAAATGATGGGGTCAGCCAGTGCTGAACCACAGTATGTCATGGTCGTGGTGAATTTCACGGATCCCATGGCCATGAATAAAAGTCAAGTTAAGGAATGTGCGGTTTTTAGTCGGTACGAGTCCGTTATACCCTGCCCTCTCCCCGGGTCGCGGAGGATCCATGTAGATTTACCACTTTAGAATAGAATAGAAAAAGTTTATTGCCACAAAACCAAAAATAACACAGAGTAAATAAACAAAGTAAATTCCTTATATTAATTTCTCCTCTCGCAGCTCTGCTGGAAGAGATTTCTTTAGAAATAAGCAGCACCTTTGTACTCTATACTCCTATGTTCTCAATTTACTTTTTTTTATGTGTGTACATAAAAATATAAATAAAACTATAACAATTTTGTATTATACCGATTAATTTTCATTAAGTTGCCAGCTAGTGTTATGATGTGTAACAAAAGGAACGATCTCAGCAAATGTTGATAATGTGCCACACAGCAGCACACCCGCCCTTTTTACAAACATTAATAAACACTCCTACTTATTTGAACCTTTTATTGACCCTTATACTGCCAACCCAACTATTCCTCTTTCAATACAGAGTCGGCAACGCGCAAGTGATACTCCTGGTGTTGCAAGCGTCTATAGGCTACGGTAACCGCTTACCACCAGCTGGGCCGTATGCTTGTTTGCCACCTTAGTAGTAAAAAAAAAACATACTATAAAAAAAAGTTGTTCCATTGTACTATAGACTAGTGCCCAGTTAATAGCAATAGACTCACCCTCATTAAATGGGACCATAACATATTAGCAAACTGTGGGTGTACGTTAATTCACCTCTGCCTAACCCTTCGGTAAATATACCATGTCTTACCACTAAGGCATACAATGCAATAGGAAGATAGTAACACAAAAAAAATCGTCATTCAGTTTACAAATACATAATAGAAAAGTCCCAACTTTCAGGAATTGCAAGCCTTGTTTCACTATCGTATATTATATATTATTTCGCAGGATTCTTGTCATTTAAAAAACTAATCTTTTATTTATTTATTTATTTCATAAGGCACACCAACAACTTATTTACAATTAATGAATAGACAATACATTTAAAAAGAACATTCTGTGTAAACAAGTCAGTTACAGGCATGCAAATCATTCACAGAGAGACGAGTTTTGTAACACTCGTTTACATTATTTATTTAAAATTAAAATTAAAATAACTTTTTAAATTATCAAATATAAGAGATTTGTTACAATTACCATTTAAAAATAAGTTATTACAATTTAGTAGTGTGTGTAGTTTCTTTTTGAAGGTAAAGATATCAGAAATATTTCCTACAACTCATCAAATGACATATCACTTACAACCTATAAACGTAAAACCTTATCAAAGAACATCCTATTACACACATCATCGCCAACAAATTCCCGCAGAACCGCTTATGGGGTAACGTTATCATCCCATGGGGCCGCCCCCTCGTATTATCACACTTTACGTTAAACGTTCACGGTGTACGTGGTTACGGTGATTTAATTCAGAGCCGGAGTGATTTCAGTAATGGGTTGACATATTACTTAACGTTTTACTTTTATGGTGTTTGTAGAAATCTATACAAATATAAAATGATTTGAAGAAGGTAGGGTAGGCAGCGGTTGGCTGCGAGCTGCCTAAGACTAGGATGGTTGGCGCTCTTTGGGGGAGACCTACGTTCAGCAGTGGACGGCAATATGCTGATATGATGATGATAATACAAATATAATGACTTGCCTTGACTGATTCATCAACGCAGAGCCTAAACCGGTGAGGATTAAAACTAGAAATTTCATTTCTTAAAACGGACCCCGAGCGAAACTAATTGGTGACCCCTGCTTTATGTTAAAAGCATCCACTAAGGAAGGATTTTTAGAAATTTCACCCTTAAGGAAGCTAAATCAACATACCTGAGTGAAGCATACCGCTACTATACGTTAACACCTCTGCCTTACTCTTCCAGGAATACAAGTGTGATGGTATGTCATGTTTTTTGCAATTGCATTTGTGCTTGCATTTTGCATTAGTTATAGAGATAAGACAGACTGTAATAGACAGACACCAAAATAATTACATTATTGTTCCATTCCACCAATATCCGAACACCAAAAAGACAATAACAGCAGAATAAAGTCACAAAACAAAGAAATATAAATTGAATCATATACCGCAACACTCTTTCACATAAAAGCGGCACAAAATAAAACCTCGCTCACATGTGCGCATAAATCCATATCACATTCATGAGCCTCACTATAATGCTCCCAGAAGAGGGTAGGATGAAATTTATTCGGTGTGAGCCCCGTAAAACAAAAGTACGACATAAATTGCCCGCTATGGGCCCTTACACGTTGGCCTCGAGATTTCCCGACATATGAGAAAACATTTTCCGTATAGTGGCAACGCTATCTTGTTTTTCAATGTTGCTCTACTTAAAAATATGTATAGAGAAACATGTTTAAGAATATATGTTGCCTATTTGATTGTAGTAGTGTAGCATTCATTTTATATACTTATGTAGAATTCTGTTTAACGTCATAAAAAAAGTTACTGATAAATTATTATTTTTTATAATAGACTAGACTCTAAAAAAAAAATGTTTTATTTTCAAGGGAGCGAATTTCTGTCTGAGACTGCGTTCAGGATGATAGGGAAAATATTATATAGACTTGATTGGAACTACCAAGAATCGAGTTATTTCTACACACTTTGAAGGTTTCTTCCACTTTATTAGTTCGCAGAATTTTCATTACAATAAGAGCTGAGTAAACTAACTTTTCCAATAAAGTAAGGTTAGTAAAATTACGTGTACCTTCATTAGCGCATTTTTTATTTCGTAGAAAAATTTTGCACTAGCAGAGAATAGATTATATTGTCTATCATAGTCGTCACTCAAGATTAAGGTAACTCGCTGAACCGATTTAAATGAAATTTGGAACAAAGATAGACGTTGGAGGAGGATATTCACCTTTTGTCCCAAAAAACCCCTTGGGATGCAGGCAAAAGCTAGTGTTATGAATAATAAAACTCGTATTCACATACAAAAATTGCTGCAATTTGTTTCATAAGCAGCTTATGCCTAGACAATGTGCCCATACATGTTGTGTGTAATGTGCATGAAAAACAAAACAAACACATAGAGCATTTTGTCCAACATACTGCGTACACCGTTTAACCCTACGGGCAGCCACCTGTTGAGTTCATACGACAACCCATATAACGTGTCTACGTCACCCCTACGGTACCCATGGAACACACGTATAGGCTGAGCCGGGACAATTTCACCCGCTCGCGAAAATTCGCCGGGACAACGTTGAGGAAAATTGACTTCACTTTATGTGGTCGTGGCCGCTGAAGGGTTTATTTATTTTGTCGGTGAGAGCGGTAGGGTTGAGTTTATTTTCGGTTTCAGGTTACTTGCTCTTTGGTAACGATGTGTGGCATGTTCGGGTTTGAATAATGCATGAGAAATTTTATGCGGATATATTTTTATAGCCCTATCATTCTGTCAGTATCTGCAGGGAGTAATAGGAAAGTAAATGGATTGATGATGACGTTTTTTATGGGGTTCAATAAATATCGACGGCATTAATGTTCATCTATGCCAAAGTTAAAACCCATTGTCTTTAGAAAGGTTTGAGGTATCAATCTAGAAACATACACACACACACCCACGCACACATACACACACACCCACGCACACACACACATCCACCAACAAACACACACCCACGCATACACTCAACAGACACGCGTACATACCGCGCTGACAGATAAACTCTCACATTAGTGGTGTTCAAAGTTGCTATAAACCAATAACACTTAATTTTTTAAGCGATTTTATGTGCTTTATTATAATAGCATGCTTAATTTATATGCCTACTACTTGTACTTCTATGTTACTAACGCTATGCGCGACGCCCGACGGACAGTTGGTTGATAGAAAGAGAGAGTGCTATACGATATAAAGCAAAATAGCATTATAGCATAAAGTGCGAACCGCGATATCATTTGCTTTATGCTATAGAATAATAGAATAGAATAATCTTTATTGCACACCATGTTACGGAACAACAATTGGAATTCATTAAATTAAGGGTACAATGGCGGTCTTATAGCTAATAGCGATATCTACCAGACAATCTTTGGATGGAAAGGAAAAAAGAGAAAAATGGTGGGGGGGGGTAGTTCGTGGTGCACTAAATAAAGTAATTATATAATATAATAAGCACGCTACTTTATAATGCTTTACGCTATATTAACCATCACTATCTCACATACACATATAAACACAGGGACACAAACACATGCACATGCATCAAATCGATCTTTGAAATCACACAATTAGGTACCCTATTCCATTCTGCATATGCTTCAACAACAAATAGCCGAAGATTTCCGTACCAATAGAGATAAAAATGATATATCATCATCAAACACAGCTCCTATCATGCCGATCTTGATGACAAATAGATTATATCGCGTTGAGTGTATCATTGCGTAGCACTCGGACCTACTTGTAAAAGTCAACGAGCTAAACCAGCAACCTATATTATCAGATAGTGCAATCTTTAAACTCGATATGTCATTACCGTGCGTGTTTTAGTAACAAGATGTCAAGACGGCAAAACAAATCTTCGATACAATCCAAGGACCACAACAAGATCGACATACAAGTTTCAACAATATGTAGTGATTAGAAATTTCTATATTGGGCCGAAGCATTTTTGTAAGAAAAAAGATTTTTAAGAGACCGTGACCCTCTCGAGGGTCCATACAATTATTGATTTTCTATTATATCAGCTTATTCACCTTGACAAATTAGGATGAAGTATGTTATTAGTACTTCGAAATCTGGGTAAAATTAAATTCGATTAAATAAAGTTATCTTAGCGAAGGAAAAATTCGACCGCGGGCAGGATTCAAACCTGCGTCTTCTGGTTAGATACACCAGACGCTACCACTAAGTCACCGTGAGTCCCACCCGCCCTGGGTCGAAATTTGCCGTCACATTCTGAATTTACGCTTTTATGGTGACGTCAGTGATACCTATTGAAAAGCAAGATTTTGCTTCTCAACCAACATGACTTACTTTACAGATAGTTCGATGTCGAACGATGCCACCTCACTTATTAACTATCTTTTTGTACTTTTTTGCTAAAATGTTTTGCTAAGATTTTAAAGTTATTTTGGCGAAGAAAAAAATCGACCGCGGGTAGGATTCGAACCTGCGTCTTCTGGTTAGGTAAACCAGACGCTATGACCACTAAGCCACCGTAAGTCCCACCCGCCATGACGAATTTTGCCTTCACATTCTGAATTTACGTCGTTATGGTGACGTCAGTGACGTCACATCGTCAATTGGGTGACATACCTAAAATTTTTACCCACTTTTTTATTATCAACGGGCGAAAATTAATATGAGGTCTCTTCCATCTTCAAATACTCAATTCTCAATTGAGCTATGTATGTAATGGGTCGATTAATGAATAATCTTGACATATCCTTATTGTAACTGTAGGTAACTAATATATAAATTTAATGTAACCTTTAGCCATCTGAAGCACATACTACCGCATAAGGAATTGTAAGCTCTTCACTGCTAGGAACGCTAGACCCCCATTTGTTTTCACATCACAATTTATTTAATTCCGAACCATACACGTCACAAATTTAATTAAGTCATAAAATATTCAACTCAGATCATCAAGCACGAGCTTGCAGCCGTTCATTCATGGCATCAAGCCAACCTTTCACCTCTGCCTACACGTAGTAATAAGAGAACATTTAACGCTCCACACACGTCCCATATTCGTGACTTTTGGGAGTTTTTGGAATGGTGCAAAACAAGTATGGTAGCGGAAAAAGAAAGCAGTAGCGATTTTGAAGTTTCTCTGTGTTTTCGTGGTATACAAATTTTGATAATATTTTTTTTTAATCAAGACAAGCTCCTCCTTAATTAAAAAATATATTTTAAAACCTTGGTTTCAAAATATATTTTTTAATTAAGGATTTACCATTTTCAAGGGTAAATCCTTAATTAAAAAAAAATGGCAATTTTTGTTCAGTACAGAACAAAAATGCACCTACCTTCTCTTGCCCTTTATGTCACGGCCATGGGATTTGTGATATTCGCCATAACCTTGAAAGAAGGTCCCAAGTCTGCTACTTTATTGTGTCAAAGTTGTCATTCGATAACTTCGGATTTTGACAGGTTTGTCTACCAAATCTGTCAGTGCTTTTGTCTTTTGAGAACCATTCTGATACCATTTAATTAGCAAGCTCCACGTATCAAAGTCACTTGTAGGTAGTGGTGAAATATTGCTGCGCCTTAAAATTATAGCAATCTATAGCAAAATACATACATAACAGAAGAACTTACTACAGAAGAAATGTATGTGTGATAAGTTGTTGATTAGGAGGATTAATACACAGCGTAATTACAAGGCCATAATTTTATTATTATCGTTTAAAAAGAATATAAAGGTAAACTTAGTTCCGATTTAAGACCCATGCACAGCAGTGGGACAGTATACTGTCATACATATACTGTCCCACTGCGGGGCATGGGTCTCCTCTCAGATTGTGAGGCTATAGTCCACGTTTGACGTTTATCAGTTTAGCAGAATACCATTTGACATTCACGACACAAATTAGGTTGACACTCTTTTTGAACATTTTTAATTATTAGAGCGTTGTCTGATGTCGGTGATCTGGATTAAACCAGCTTTCGCTTACGTCTCTAAATTACGGCACACCGCACATCTTCGAGCCTAGTTACTTAACTCGCCCGCACACGATGTGGTACGCCCCGCACTAATTCTAATGACGTTATTATGAGAAATGTGATTATATGGATTATATTATAATGTATGTCGCAGTAATGTATGGGAGAGGCATTTTGATAATAGTCGGACGGAATAGTCTTGATACTGTATTGTGTCGTGATCTCATCCAACTGAAAGTGTTCTATTTTTCCAAGTAAATTTTCAAGATGGTAGATATTTAGCTAAACTGAAACAGGAAGCTAAATAAAAATGGCTCATAAAAAATAGATTATGTCAGCAGTAATGATAGTGATGTCGCGCAAGATAGAGAGGTTTGAAAGACGAAAGGGGAGAACTTTGCCTAATAATTACCACGAATTTGTTTAATTGGTGATAATTATTATACAAATAATGTGTTTATAACAATATTTACAATCTGAATAACAAATAATTTTCAATATTTAATTTATAAACAAAATCCCAAGTATCAAAACCCCTCAATCCAGCTAGAGATGCTATCAAACTCATGCGCATACGCTAAGCAAAGATCAAGCGAGCCCAACGTAAATGTAACTTACTGTCACCGGCCATCTCGAATGTTCCCACAATCGATCATCGTGCACTTATCAGTAACTTAAAAGGCTTTATCTATTAACTGTGTATTTATAAATAGGCCTTAAGACTGATTTGGAGTATAAGTATTTATAGTTTTAAATTGTGTTTATGTTACCTTTATGCGTTAAGTGGATAATCACGCGATATGATTTCCGAGTCCAGTGGTCGAAAGCCCGGCTGCTGAGTGATTCTGAGATCGATTCTCAAGCCGTGCAATTATTAGGTTTTATAAAGTTTGGAGGTTGAATTTGTGGTTGGTTAAACGGCAATAGGCTTGCCTCTAAAAGCGATCTGAAAACATATATCGAAGGGAAGGTGTAATCGCTACTTTTGTCTAACCTTTCAGGAATATAATATGTGTGAAGAATGAGTTGAGAAAAAAAAATTAAGACTAGACATGGTTTATTTTCATAATACTGTTACGTGCTGGGGTTCGGGATAAATTAATCAACACCAATTTAACCGATGAAGTGATGCTGAAGTGGCAGTGGGCTGGCCATATCTGCAGAAGAACCGACAACCGCTGGGGTAGACGTGTTCTCGAGTGGAGACCGCGACTCGGCAAACGTAGTGTAGGACGCCCTCCGGCAAGATGGAGTGATGATTTGCGAAAGGCTGCTGGTAGAAGCTGGATGCGAATAGCCGAGGACAGGGTGAAATGGCGCACATTAGGGGAGGCCTACGTCCAGCAGTGGACTAGTATAGGCTGATGATGATGATGATGATGATGATGAATTTAACCGATAACCAAAGAAACTTTAATTAACTTACACGAATACACAAAACGAATCGCCAGTATGTCACTATACTAGTATACTTCACTATTTACTATTGCATTGTAGTCGCTTTGTAGTTCGCTTCGATCTTCACTTTCCGTGTCCACAATTGAACTTCCACGTGTTTCTAAAACCTTCGTGAGCCATCTCAGTCGTTCTATCACGTATTCGTCGTAACAATAATTACCTATATTTTTTTTATTAAAAAATATGACAAACCATGTTAAGGGTCGCATTACAGTGCCAACCTATAGACGCCAGCAACACCAGTGTGACCTAAGTTTTTAAATCTCATATGCCCTGAAAGTACACTGGCTACTTGAACTCATCGTATAGTATCTGCTTAGTTTGGGACTAGATAGTTCTGTGTAAAAAATATCCAAAAAATGTATATGTTATTTATGACACATCCAAATAGGAATAGTACAGTAGTCTCCATCAATAATTTTAATCTTAAACGATCTCACATTCACAGTTATTCTCATCCTATTATAATCACATCTCATCTTCACAGTTTATTTGAACAATCTTTTGTTTTAAGTTCCGGGTTGTTGAACGATGCTTTTTGTCGCTTTAACAAAAAGTGATTGATACTTAATTACTTAGTGTTAATATTTATACCATTCGTTTTGCTGCCTCTACAAATTTTTGGATGTAGGTATTTCAGTTTTAGTTTTAGAATAGAATATTGTTTATTGTACACCATAAACAAATGCCAAGTACATGTTTTATATTATGTAATGGTACAATGGGCGAACTTATCGCTATAAGCGATTTCTTACAGACAACCTTTGGATGGATTCAAGTGAAATGAAGAGGCGACACTTAGGTAGTATGGCGTTTATAAAAATATAATAGATTCTGAAAATAACAATATACTTATACAAGTCTTAATAAGATACAAATGAAAAACATAATTATATATATATAAATATATACACGTATTATAAATATGGTATTTAAATATGATGAAGTACAGTTTCAAAGGAATCTAAAAAAAACAATTTAAAGAAAAGAGCCCGAACACCCAAACAGCACATTCTCATAAACGCTGTTTATAAATGCCCCCGTTCACGAGCTAGTTACTAGCATCAATTATTGTACGTGGCGCTGGTAGCGACGTGGTGACGAGTGACAAGATGGCTTTAGATCATATCAAACGACGAAGTGCATACAGGTTGATGTTTTTCATTCAAATGTATATTTTGTGATAAAAATAAAAGAACTATCTTTTTGTATTTTTTGGCATTTTTGGCCTTTGTTTAATAACTTTAAAATAAAAGAACTCCTGAAAATAATAATTCTAATAATATTCTATTCTACTATTGATTCTATGCAGGTGGCAGACAACCGGTCCTTGTGGAAGTCTATGCGAGAGGCCTTTGTTCACTACTGAACAAAGGCCTCTCCCATAGGCCTATTGTGGCTGATATGATAATGATTAATAATAAAACAATAATAATAATTTTATGTTGTAGTTGTTTAATACTTTTATATTTATTTACTGTTATTTGTGCGTAGGGGACTCAGGCCTTATCCTCACACTCCCAGTGGATATCCGTACCCAGTACCACTACTGAAAAAAAAAAATATCAACCCATTTACTGTCCCACGACACGATATATATTTTTTTATTTGATAAATATCTGCACATATCATTACAATTATGAAATCTGCCAAAAATAATAATAATTACGATACTTTAAACGAAATAGGTAGTCGTTCTCATGTAAAATAAATTTAACATACACTCTAAATATACCCATCCAATTGTTGTCAAATGTTTTTTCCCAATATATGCGGAATAAATGCTCAATTGCTCACTCGTTATGTAATTAAGTCCCAATATAAATTTTCTATAACTGTCGATTTGTGATCATTCACATCTAATTATGATTATCTATTATTTTTGAAAGACATTCTTATTTATTTATTTGTTTGGATCTCCAACAGAAGAATACACAATCACATACAAGAAATCAATACAGGGACAATAACGTGTGCTCTTCCAATTACAGGAGACCACATCGTTCACATATAATCTAGGTAACTAACTAGTTTGACAAAGAAGGATAAGTAATGAAAATTGAATTACAAAAATTAAAAACAAAATATAAATTTAAAAATGAATAAACAAAGCCATAGACACAATTGAAATAATGAGTTGATATAGCGTCAGATTATTGAAATGAATAGTAAATACATGAATATTATGTTGAGACTCGTCTATTTTTCACTGAAAATTAAATATTTGTTTTTTATGTCTATCTATTGGCACAGTTAGTGTATAATAATAGGACAATAAAAAACTGATGGAGTTCATTTAATTTTGGTCGTAGTGTATAAGAATGTACTTAATACGAATTTAATGCAGTTATGTCCATCCAAAGGTTGCCTGGAAGAAATCGCAGATAGCGACAAGGCCGCCCATTGTATGTCTTCAAATATTAAATGTATGTGTCTGTATATTATTTTGTTACTTGGTGTACAATAAAGTGTATATAAATAAATAAATAAATGTACAATAAAGTAAAATTAGGAAGTCTTAAAAAAATAATTCATATCTTTTTTCTGAACTGCCACAAATTCTGCTAAAAAACCATTTCAAGATTATTTATTTATATATTACGCTTTATTGCACACCAGAACACAATTACAAGATTATCTATTAATTACCGGATAACCTGAATATTTTTTTAAATAATCCATTATTTCTAATTATAATATTTGTAAATGGAATGATTTCAAATACAATTCATGAAATACATAAAGTTTTTGTGATGGCTTTCATAAATTGTAAACATCACCCTATACATAAGACCCGTTACACACTATCAGTTAGGATGCACAGCTCTTTGGTCCATTGTCTCAAGATACAGGACAAATTAATGACCATCGATCTCATAAGTGCTCTTCTACTTTGTTTATACGTGGGAATCTTAAGATGTGGTAATGCTCTTATTTTAGAGTAAATTGTGATTGTGGTAAAAGATAATTATGTGACATTGAACTGTCCAATGACGCAAGCGCAAACGGTATCCTGTATTTTGAAATAAAACTATGTACTTTGGACGGATTTTATCGCTTTATATTGATATTATTAATCCCGACGTTTCGGACCCTTTAAAGCGTCCATCCTATATTTCTTAAAGTTTAAATTTAGAACCATTAAAAAAACAAAAAACAAAATATATTGATTTCTGACAGTTACGCGAATATTTAAACATTGAAATAAAACTACTTTTTTATGGATTACATCGCGTTATAGTTATTGATATTTATATCGTGTCATAGACGCTGTAGAGGGTCCGAAACGTCAGAATTAATAATAAAAAAATAAATATTCTTGGACAATTTTACACAGCACCATCTAGTCCCAAACTAAGCAGAGCTTGTACTATGGGTACTAGACAATGGATATAATACTTATATACTTTTTTTTTGTAAATACATACTTATAATACATAGGAAACACCCAGACAAACACAAACACTTATGTTCATCACATAAATATTTGTGGTTTGTGGGAATCGAACCCACGACCTCGTGATCAGCAGTCCGACACACTAACCACTAGACCACAGACGTCGTCGAATAATAATGTGAATGTTATGACGATCATGGCGAATGTGACGAGTCATGGCGAATGAGTGGTAGTGACATATAGGGCTAGAGAAATCAAATGCGGTTTTCAGTCGGTATGAGTTCGACATACCCTGTGGTACCCTCCCCAGTCGGTGAATATTCCACGAGAATTTTCCGTACGATAAAAAAAATGTACCTAGTGGGTGAGAAAATAAAGTTTTATATTATACGACGTTTGTGGTCAAGTGGTTCGAGTGTCGGGCTGCTGATCTGTGGGGTCGTGGTTTCGATTCCCACAGGACACAAATATTTATGTGATAAACATAAGTGTTTGTGTTTCTTTGTTTCTTTTTCACTTTCCCCGTTACTTCCCGGGTTTCGGCACCAGATGTCAGCACGCAATTAATAACTCTTTATTATACACTGCTTGTTTATTTAACTCTTATCTCAAAAAAAAAACAATAATTTCATAAGAGGTGGTTGAATGCCGGAGAATCTTAACATCGCTTTAGGCTTAATGCGATTATACAGGATGTTTCTTAAGTATTATAAGTGGGACGGGACTAGATGGTGCTGCGTAAAAATAAATGTCCCAATATATTTATCCTATATTTATAATATTAGTTAAGTAGGCAAATCAATGTAAGCAAGGAAACTTGCAAGTAAACCACGATTGCAAGAAATCCAACAAAACACTAAATATTAAAATATCGCTCTCTCCTTGCAAAAGCCGTAAATTCGCGTATAGCATGTATAAATAATAACGCATGTCGCGATATCTGGCGACAAATAGTCGCATTTCAGCGCGTGTCGCAATAGACGGGACAAACGCGGCGGGTATGCGCGACAAGTCTGAATTATTACGGCAGTTAGATTAGACGTACTTTGGCGACTGGAGTACAATATTAAATTAGATACGTAATGTACTTACCATCATGTCTGTATACTCTAAAGGGTTAGGCAGAGGTATGTACACCCACAATGCCGGTGTGTAATGGGGGGTGAGCCTATAATCGGGCACAATTCCAATCTCTTTCTCGTTTCGTTTACATTCTACTTCAGCGCTGGTTCTTCTCCTTTTTTTATTGCTCTAAGACGAAACACAAACTTACCGATCGCCTGATGGTAAGCGGAACTACAGCCTATAGACTCCAGCAGAAATGGTGGCATTACTCCTGCGTTGTCAGCTTGAGGGATCAGTAAGTTGTTAATTCTTCATTTGCCCAGTAACCCTTCAAAACGGAACACAATACTACATGAACAATATTGACTTAACCTATCTGTGCTAACTGGATCCTGACCTTACGCAAATATTAGACTTTGAAACAAATCTACTTTTTACGGGTTTAGATCCGAAAATCTGTAAAGAGCAGTTTTATTTCAATCTATTTATTTGGAGTAGAAAATTAGTTTTATTATAAATGTGAAGTAATTTCTCCGTCCAGTAACTCTATTTGTTACCCTTTCACGCATATACTACTGAACCAATTTTCATAAATTTTAGTATAGAAATAAATCAAATTTTGGAGAATGACATGGGCTACTTTTTATCTCAAAAGGTCCTTTCGTATACAAATGAAATAATACGCAACAACTAGTGACATTATAAAGTTCAAAAAAGGCTTAGTGATAAATAATAACGTACAGTCAGCAACGAAAGTCGCTGAACATGTTGCAATCTTCAATATGATTTTTAACAAGTATGAAGTTACTGACCTACAAAGGTTATGCGAAATAATTGCATAGATGACCAGTAAATATTTAGGTTACCTTAGTAGAAAAGACCTGTTGCCAAGTTCTGGAGCTGTGACAATAAAAACATTTTGCTGTGTTCAGCGACTTTCGTTGCTGACTGTACCTATCTACTGTCAAATATCCACACCAAATCGATGCTCAATCACCCATCGCTAACCTACTTATTCCACCGATCACTTATGCACCCAGCCTAACATTAACTTGTTTGCTTGTCAAATAGGGGTGTGCTAATTTGCACGGAGCTATTTCGGTACATTATACTGATGGTGGGTACATTAGCTTCTAATGCTGTTTATATTGAAGACTTATTACAGTTTGATATGCTATGTATGTATACTGTGTTAAGTTTTAAGGTTAAACTCAGCATAACATTGCGAAATAGGAGCCGACAGCAGAGTAGGTATCATTACTTTTTTGCATCTAAATCTGATACTCAAGAAAACATAAGTTTACAATAATATAACATACTAGCGACTCATACTATGTATTATACAAATACATTGTTTTTTTTATCCTCGATATACTTCTAATAATCATGATCAACAATTTTTTGTATGGGATCAACCATGAAGTGTAAAAAGAACATCTAAGTAAGTACATCCTACATTTTGTCGATAGATCTGAACTTATTTCTGAGAATGAGCTCTCTTTTTTTCAAAATTTCAGACTTAGTCCCATATATCTAGTAGAAATAATAGTTTCCTTTCGGCTATAAGATGACAAAAAAACATGGTGTATAAACCTTCCGGAAGAAATTATCTAAATGTTAGTGAAAACCTCATCAAAATCCGTTGCGTAGTTTATAAGATCGCAGCATACAAAGGGATAGACAGCGAGGAGCAACTTTGTTTTATACTATGTATAGAAGATATTACGCCTGTATTCGTATAGTGGCATGTAGGTATTGTCTATATGTTTCAGGATCCCAGGAAAGAGGGGACGACCCTTTCCCCATTAACCAAGCAGGAATTCCGAGTTGCTACTAGTAATCTCATAGAAAAGAAAACATGAAACACAACGTACCATCACTCCTGTGCTCCCCGAAGGGTTAAGCAGAGCTGAGAGCGTTATAGACTTAAATTCAGAATGTGAAGGCAAATTTTGACCTGGCGGGTGGGACTTGTGATGACCGAGTTGTCACAACGTCTGGTGTACCTACCTAACCAGAACACGCAGGTTCGAAACCTGCCCGCGGCCGAATTTTTCCTACGTTAAAATAACTTTAAAATCTTAGCATGGAAAATGCCAAAAAAAAGATAAGACCTAATAATATTTTGCAGCACAGAACAGGGCAGCAGCAGCGCTTGCAACCATTAAAGCTATCAAAAGAGGTTGTTTTCAATATTATTCTCAATATAATTATTAACTGATAAAATGATACAAGCCCACACAATTTATGCACGTCCGTCGTCCATATGGAACAATAAAACACCGAAGTGTACCGTCGTCGGCGCGGGCGCAGTACGGTGAGCGCATGTCCCAGACAAAAGGGAGATCGCACAGCACACGGATTATTGCGAAATGCAGTATAAGTGAAAATCTAACATAAATAGAACTTTTATTTTCTAAATTATAAATTTTCCATGTAATCTCTAGTAAATTTGTGAGTAGCAGGGTTAAAAATAAAAGGTCATCAAGGTCAAACATGACACAATTTGATTCTATGGATAGATATTGTACGAAATATGAATTGATTTCAGAGGAATGTCTCCGTTTAGACTTTTTAGCCCCAAACGTTAGAAATGTTGTGATACCTACACTGTTCTGCTTTTCTTAGTCATGCTGCCTTGCTGTTCTAGAAAAAATATATTCTGTAGGCGTTGCCGCACCAATGTAACTAACTAATACGATGTATGCAATGTGTTTATGTGATCGGCCAGGGCGTTTGAATGTCAACTCTCTATACTTTCCTCGATTCCGTTTAGAACGTAACTTCGTCTAATATACTCCTGGAACTTGAATAGCCGATAGACGCTAAAGTCTAAACACGTGATAGAGTTGTACCCACGGAAACATGTCAAGCTACTTCTTACGTCGATTGCAATTGCAATACAAAAATTGCAAGTGTAATTGACGGAACACGGGCGATCCAAAAGACAAACTGTGTCACCGGTACCTCTCGTTACAGCTTTGCAGTTTTAATTTTAATGCTATTAACTTCCTTAACTGTTTTGTTCTTGAGGTCCTGGGTTCCATTCCCAGGTCGAGCAAAATGTTATGGATTTTTCTATGTAAGTCACCGCGATACCTACCCGTCATGTCGAATTTTTCCTTCACATACTGAATTTACGTCTTTATGGTGACGTCAGTAACACCTATTGAAATGCAAGTTTTTGCTTTTCAACCGACACAACTTACGAGTACTTTACAGTTAGTTCAATGTCGAACGATGCCACCTTACCTTCTAACTATCTTTTTGTATATTTTTGGCATTTTCCATGCTAAAATTTTAAAGTTATTTAGAAAAGGAAAAATTCGACCGCAGGCAGGATTCGAACCTGCGTCTTCTGGTTAGGTACACCAGACGCTATGACCACTAAGCCACCGCGATACCTACCCGTCATGTCGAATTTTTCCTTCACATACTGAATTTACGTCTTTATGGTGACGTCAGTAACACCTATTGAAATGCAAGTTTTTGCTTTTCAACCGACACAACTTACTTTACAGTTAGTTCAATGTTTAACGATGCCACCTTACCTGAGAAGACGCAGGTTCGAATCCTGCCCGCGGTCGAATTTTTCCTCTTCTAAATAACTTTAAAATCTTAGCATGGAAAATGCCAAAAATATACAAAAAGATATTCCCGAACATTAATTCAACAAGTTGCATGTCTAATTTTTGCGTATACTACAATCTCTATGCATGGCCATTGAAATAATCTATAAAATTGTCATGCACATACCGAGCGCAGATAAATAATACGGATCAGATAACTTGTGTCCCACAGTAATAACATATTATTGTGGTAATTCTCTGTTTTGTCTGCCATAATGTCCAGTAATGCGAGGGCACGCCAGTGACCGGAATTCTGTACTGTAGATATTATTGAGAAAACTTTCCTATCGCATTCAATACATCGATTTAGTATAGTATTTAGATTATTATAGAGTTGGTGCCTATAAAACTATGCGAATAGAGTTTATATGACGTTTCTATTGTTAACGGTGACTGTTCCGTTGGTCTAGAGATCGCATGCTGAGTGTGGAGTCCTGGGTTTGATTAACAGGATGAATATTTTTTTTTGTTTTTATAAAATTGCTGCTGATCACGAGGTCGTGGGTCGTTGGTGGGTTTTGATTAGTCTGGGTGTCTCTTATAATATATTATAAGTATAAATAAGTATGTATTTACAAAAAAGTAGGTACCTTTTTAAGTATTATATCCATTGTCTAGTACTCATAGTACAAGATCTGCTTAGTTTGGGACTAGATGGTGTTGTGTAAAATTGTCCCAAATAATATTTATTTTCCCGAGCCCTTCTGAGGAATACCAAAAGCCCTTACTCTAAAAACCATTATGAACTAAAGCTATGAAACTCCTATCAAGCTCTGGACGGAATCGCCAGGCATGGTGCACTTCAAAGCTTTAAATAAACCCTATAATAAACGGAATACAAACCTTATCCTATCGTTAAATAGAAAGAAAGAAAGAAAATCACATTTATTCGGAAAAGGTCCGCACAACACACAGTTAAAATAAAGTAAGAACATAATTATATAAAAGACCAAGATACATAGGAATAACTTGCGTATTTTAAGAAGATCCTTAACGGGACACTGCTGCCTAAACAAGCACATGATCAACTTAAGGTTGAATGATTCGCGAAACCCCACGCATTGTGAGGAGGTTGATGAAACGCCACTGCATCTCCTGGGGGAATGCGGGTCCGTAATACACAAGCGCAATGCTCATCTCGGAAAACCATCGTAAGCCCAGATTATTTATTTATTAATTTATTAACAACACAAATTAATTTACATTATATTAAAAAGGCACAGTGTAAACATAAACCAATTTAGGTTTTTCTGTACACCGATTGAGTCCGTCGACAGCTCGATTTTCAAAAGATGTAGGTAGGTGAACACGACGTATTGCGCTCGCAAAGCTACACAAAATGGTTTACCCTCTAAAATGTAATATTTTATATGTCATCACAAATTTATACAGTATGTTGTTTTTTTTTATGTATTTAAATCATTAAGATTATATATTTCTATTAAGCTTCGTTTTCTCTAAAAAGTATTCTTTAAGTTTATATTTTATGATTTTTTGCGTTAATTCTTTTTTTTTAATTTTGGTGGTATATGATGAAGATGGAGATGGAATAAAAGAGCTCACCCCAAAGCAAATCCTGCAGCTTATAGTAGCCGCAGGGTTTAGCGGTGAACTCTAGCGCAACGAGTGGTGATTACAATAGACCGACTGGTCGCAGTGATAGGTACTACAGCCGCAAACAAATAATAAAAAAAGCCAGCGTGGTGGCCTATAGCGGCTATTGCCTAATCCCTCTCGTCGTGAGAGGCCCGTGCCCAGCAGTGGGACAGTATATGGGTTCATAATGATATCTGCATATCATACAAGTCACAAACAGACACAGGGCATAGTAGGAGTAATTCCACTGAAATTGGAGCTGCCCGACTGGGGAAGTACCTCCGCTTTGCAGAAAACCGAATTGAAATAACATTGCTCTGAGCTGTGTTGTGTTACTTACGGTGAACAATGTTGCCACTTTAACCCTTATACTACCAACCAAACTATTCCTCTTTCATTTTACAGGGTTGGCAGCGCACAAGTTATTCCTCTGGTGTCACAAGCGTCTGTAGGCTACGGTAATGGTACAGCCAAATGCTTGTGTGCCACCTTATTCGAATAAAAAAAAATGCCAAACACATGCAAAGCATAGACAAGAATTTCAAACAAAACCTTTTACGTATCTCGCAATCTATTTGTATAAGTCCAATTCTACGAACCTATTGTTCTAACTTAAAGCGTTTAATTAGCTGGAGTGCTAACAGCTCGTATCAGTTTGACATTTCGTATGTACGTATGTATTGTGTAAACGGTGTGGTGCAAATTGCTATCGCCTTTACTAATTAGGAGTTTGAACTGAGATCGCTTTGATAAGTTACAGATCTAGGGTATGTGCACATGTGATCCTTGAAGACTTGGTTGTCTTAGATTTGGTTTCGAGTTTTATTTTTAATACAAACCAATAATAGATAGATGGATAGAGTATTCTTTATTGTACACCAAAGGCCAAGTCAAAATAAAAACAAAAATTGAAAATAAAATTATTATTATTTTCAGCCGTGATCGTCCCACTGCAGAACAAAGACCTCCCTTTCCTTCTTCCACTCTTCGTGATTGAAAATAAAAAATAACAGATAAAATATACATAATTATATACATGTTATTTGTTTATCGGCTTCTGCAATGCCTTCACTTGCCCACGCCACCACCATGACCGGCTGTGGCCCAGCAGTAGCTGGACCCCGTCGATTATCGGTGGTATTACCTTAGACAAACAATATATATCCTGACCCCAACGCATTTGAGAACAGGCTACAAAGACGATTCGATTAAAACATTGTTGTATTTGTTTTTTTAAAATAAAACGTTGCTTATTAAGTTTTTCTCCTGTATAGTGAGTGCATTTACAAACAGATATTTCTCATATTATATTTTTACGAAGTTTATAGGTTCAAATATAAATTGTTATTTTTGTTTTCTTTATGTTAATTGTAAAACTGGAAATATAAGGCTTTTTTATTTTTATTTTTTATTTTATTTATTTATTTCTCATGCTTCAACACCCTAACGAACCCAAGACTAACTAAAACAGCAGCTGATGATCTTGAGCACTGCAACGATTGAGCCGAAAAAATATTCTTTAACCGATACTCCAAGTGTAACCCGCGAAGTTGACAATCAATCAAAATTTGACATAAATTGTGGTAGCTTGATGTGCTGGCCTCTGTACCTCCAAATTATTATAAAGATAGATTAGAAACTTAAAATACTAGCCACTAAAACCTCAATGCATTGGAAAACTTTTTGTTAAGCGGTATTTAAACCTCAATGGTATTTGACACTTGCTATGCGTTGTACAGGTCACGACTAGAAGTAAACCAACCTTGCACAGGTTGTTTGAATTAAAATAGGTCATTTATCGTTTCAAAGAATGACTAGGTGTGGCAGAAGAAACAAGAAACATGATTAGAACTTCGAGAAGTAATTAAGTGTGGTGTAATTTTGAAGATGGAGTGATTTGCCCTCACCGTACTTATATCGCTCGAAAACGTGTCCAAGAGATGATGATGATGATGATGATTCCATGTAGAGACAGAGAACGACAGTGTGCAATATTCAGTATGAGTGAACGAGACAATAACAGATTCGATACTTCCGATGTCAACCAGTTTACTTACGAAAACGTAACAATTATTTGACGCCGTAGGGCACATCTAACGATTTAAATCTTTGAGTTTAGTGTTCTTATGCGCATTTACTGCGCAAGAAGTTCTGGATTCCCAGGTTGAGCAATGTATTATTGGGTTTTTCTATTAAATTCTCAGTAACAGCTCGAAGATTGGATTTGTACCCAGTTAATGGCAATAGGTTCGACCCCTATAGGTTCCATGTAACTTAAACATAGGCACCTAAACAGAGTGGGTATGGGAGTTATTTTTATCGTACCGAAAATCCTCAGGGATCATCCATCCATGGTAGGTGGTTGGGTATGTCAGACAGCCAGTATCTCGTCCTACCTTAGCTTCTCTCGCCTTATATATTGTCACGGTCATAGGATTTGACACATTCGCCAAGTCTGGGACAGGTTGTCTAGTAGTCCTAAGAGTGACTGCTGTGCTAAAGTCCTGGGTTTTTTTTCCTTGGGTCTCGGAGCTTGGATTTGTGCCCGTTTAATGGTAATACGCTCGCTCCCATGGGACCTAAAAATACTGGCGAAGAGTGCGATTAGAGTAGTCTTTGTAGTCCTATGATATCAATTTACTTTTTTTTTGTTAAGTGTTTACTTAAATACATAAACGTAGATAAAGCAAAATTGGAGGAAATCAATAATAATATAATATACAAATAGTTTCTATTTACCCCAATAGAAGACAGGCATGAAAATTATGTACGAATTAGTGGGTTATTCTGTTATATAAATAATTAAAAAAAAACCTAATTATCAACCCTAATAACCACCACAGCCTAAATCAATGGATGTAAAAAATTTAACTTAAGTAGCTGCTTTTATTTTTTAAATTGCAATAACACAGACAATGTATATCAAATCTTGCAGTCTCAAATCAGTAATACTATGTACTGTCATAATAAAAACACAATGCAATGAAAAAAACAACAAACAAATTTAAATTTAACGAACGCCATACGTGCATGATTTTATTACGACAAGAGAATTCAAATTTCGAACCAGAGATAGTCGGCCATCTTGAAGCGGTCACGTACTCCTCAAAATTATTATGATGTGACCTTTGATTTGGACCATACGAGTACCAGAGGTTAATACAATTTTTATTGTTACCAGTGGCTTGATTTGACTATAGGGTCTCGTTCATATTGAGTGTGATTTTTTATTGTATTTTAACCTATTTTATCGGTGGATAACCCTGTTTTCAAGTTCTATTTTCGAATGTAATTTTAACATTATTGATTAAAATAACATTCGAAAATATCAACATACCGTTATTCAAAAATTCGGATTTAAAAATAGAAATCAACATTCAACTTCAAAATAAATTACTCAGTCCATCTAACAAAGAACATGTATTTAACCTTTAAATTCAAAAATCTAACTACAATTCAAACACCCCAATCTCATTTGAAAACAGAACGTTCACATTCGAAATTATTTAATTCGCAGTTGCATCACAGCGCATTCGACCACCGCCTTAGATTTTAGCTGAGATACGCTAAGCGCTTTGGCATTTGTTCCGCACAACGGGCCCGCTCCGTTGTTGCGCTTAATGGAAATCTGTTTAGCTGTTACTGTTATGTGTTATAATTGTTTATGTTGTGATTGAGAAAGTGAGAATGACGTCACACGAGATATAAGCAAGGTTTCTCGTGCATATACTTACTTGTATGGCTTGTAGATTCCCTTAGGCTCTCAATACTTCTTAAAATCCATAGAATTTGTCTTCAATAGATATCGTTGCGGTCACCTAAAAGACGTAGAATCTGGAATTTAATATCACAAACAGTCGTCTCTATGGCTTAGTTGGTTAAAGCGTCCGGTGTAAGTATTAAATCCTGTTTGAGATTGAATTTTTCTTTCGAAATGAAATGTATAGTTTCAAATCTGCCAGTCCTTATGTCATTTTAGAAGTATTCAACGACCACGGGAGCCTTGGGCCCCTGAACTATCATCATATCAGCCACTGCTGAACAAAGGCCTCTCCCATAGATTTTTATAAGGACTGGTTATGTGGAGGATCGCCTAAATCATCGTCAACTGGCCCACTGCTGGGCATGGGTCTCCTCTCAAAATGAGATCGATTAGGCTATAGTCCACCACATTGTCCTAATGCAGGTTAGCATACTTCACATACCGTCGAGGAAGTCTCTCAGGCATGCAGGTTTCCTCACGATGTTTTTCTTCACCTAATTCATTATTAATACGCACATAATTTCGAAAAGTCATAGATGCATTCCTTTGATTCGAACTCGAGACCTTTGACTTGGTAGTCTATTAGTCATATCACTAGGCTATCACTGGTCTCCCAGCAACCATAGTTGGACAATAAAATTCCCATAAAATATAAACAAAACAATTTGCACGCTACTGGCAAAACAAAACAATTATACCAATCGTGTTCGCATTAACAGAAACAAATGGTCGCACACACTATCGATGCGTCATGTCACAATGATATGTGATTTTGTATTACAATACTAATAAGTGTGGTGCGTCTGCGCACGCTCGACAGCGGGACACCGTGTTCACGTTATTGCGGCGTGTTGCTATTAATCGAAATGGGGAATTAACTGCTTGAAGTTATAGAGCGTTTACACTATATGTGCGATTCAGTAACGATTCAACTTTGAGCACAGTTTTGCTTCGTTTGGGTTGGTGTCACCGCATTGTTAAAAAGGTATTCTACCGTTGACCAGGGGCCATACCACAACGTGTTAATGCGATCATTTTTAGGTTGTGAGAAAGGGATGGTGCTATTTAATTTATAGAGCGACATCCCTCTCTCTCAATCGGAAAACGATCGAAATAATGGCTTCTGTAGTATGCTAACAACTGACTTTATAGTGTTCCGATCTAACAACTGGGAGGGGTTCGTTGCTAAATAATAAATATCAAACAAAACAGACAACACCAGTAAAAAACCTGACAGATTTTCTAGATGGTGTGTGGAGTATGCTTACCCGCACTTGGCCGGTTTGGGAGACGTTTTAAAGAAACACTTTGGAGAACGTTTGGGCTAGTTCTTCTCCCATATCTAAATGCGAACTCCAAGCCATTATGCAGTCTCCACAACAATGTTTTCGTTGCGTGTGCGCATCTAAACCAATATGGAGCCTGGGAACGTGTTAATTTGTACCTCTGTCTGCTTCACCGGTGTGCTGGAGTTGTTATAAAAATTAAATTGTTGTACTTAATACATTTGTACATACGAACAACTTGATGATATTCGTTGAAAGTGTGTTTGTATTGGCTACATGGGGTTTTGCCACTCTCTTTTGGTCTCAATTGATTCATGTACGTTTACTGCCTCATCCTCGGAGCCTTTTCCCAACTATGGAGTTGGCGTCCAATTTTATACAAAGCAAGCTGGTAAAGGTCGCTGGAAGTCGTTGAATGCAGGCGGCATATAACCGGTCTTTGTGGAAGTCTATGAGGGAGGTCTTTGTTCAGCAGTGGATCATTTGTGGCTGATATGATGATGAAGATCCAAAGCGACTGCCATCAGACCTCCGTAACCAATTTCTTGGAAATACAGATATCCTGAGGATAGACTTGTTGTCAGGCTTTTTGGACTTCTAACTACCATTGCCGATGGTCTAAGATATCCGTATGACAATCGGGAAGCTCCCCGAAGCACGGAGGGGTCTCGATGTGTTAAGATTGCTCACTCATCTACAGATTGACCGCGACTAGCGCAGTTTAGCCTTGCAGATCAGTTGATCAGCGTAGTTTTAAACATTACTTAGCTACGAGCCTTATTCATTAAAATCTATTTATAAATACTTAAATAAAATTGAGATTTAAACCAATCCGGTCTCAAGATGACCACGCGCTGGTGATACTGTTCCTTTGAATATGGATTTGATCCAAAATCATCTGCCTGGATTCAATGTTTTCTTAATTACAGTAGTTTTTTGTTTGTGTTGCTGGCGTGTATATGCTTCGGCTGCCGCTTACCATCAGGCGACTCAAATGCTTGTACGTCATGTCATAACATTATCATCACCAACCCTTAAACTGCCCCACTGCTGGGCACAGCATGTTAAGAATAAAAAATAAAACTTTATTGGTATAAAAATCCTAGTGGACAGACAATGTTCGTTGTTTAATGTTGTGTTGTTTACCTAAACACACTATTTTAATAAAAAAAAACATTGCCTGTAATTGTGGTGTATTTTTGTTTCCCATTTAAATTCCTATCCCCTTCCTATTTAAACATGTAATAGAAAATGAATTCTATGTATATCTTAATATTGAATCTATATACGCGAAACTGCGGTTTTAAATCTATTGTTACGTACCAACTACTTTTACAATACATACAAAACCGCAATTTGTAGAAGCTGATTTATTTAGCGAGTTACGAAAGATATATAGCTATATAAGTATTGGTATCATTGAACTAATATATTAGCTATCATTGAGTTAATAATAATATACACTAGACAAAATACCGCAAAGCAATTTGTTACTCCACGAGTTGTAGTTTAAGAGCCACAACTTACTATACTTGTCGCCAATATATACCATGAGAACATTAAAATTTAAAAAATACGTAAAAACCATTAATAAATATTGGAATAACATAAATTATAACTAACAATTGCAGAAAAAAAAAGCGTAAGAAATGATTTTTCATCAGTCTTAAATAAGGTTTCTAGTATGGAAAACTTGTGTATTCTAGTACTAAAATATAATACATTTCTTTATAATGTATATTTAAAAAAATGTATAATTAGACTAAACATTGTTATGCCAAATATAATAAAAATAGCTAGTAAAAATATAAGGCAACATCGTTCGGCATTGAACGAACTGTAAAGTAAGTCATGTCGGTTGAAGAACATAGTTATAATATGTCTTCGATAGATGTCATTGACGTCATTTAAAAGACGTAGAATGTGGAAGAGAAATTCAACATCACAGGCAGTGGTTTCGGTCGCTTAGTTGGCTAAAGCGTCATATCAGGTGCTACTTAATCGCAGTCAGAAGAAGAGAGAGAATTTTTCTTTCTCTAAAATATATATAACATTTGCTTAATATCTCAATGTTTCTCAAGGAGAGTTTTCCTGGTTAGATAAACATCGCTTCCGAACTTACAGTAAAAGAATAATGAATTACTAAACAAACTAGTATAACTGTAGAATAAATTACTTCAGTTGCAATTTAACTGCAGTCAAACGAAGTCTATTGGCATAAGTAATATTTATTTAAGTTCATATTCAGGATAAGGCGTAATGTTAGGCTGTTATAAAATTCGAAGCTTTTGTGTGTAATCGACTCTGATTATTTTTTGTTTCGGAATTATTCAGTAATTTCAAGATTTTTTCTTAAAACTTTAATAATAAACGTTAGACGCTAGACTGGTGTTTATTTGACGCTAGAGTCGAAATTCTTGACAGAATGACTGATGATATTCGATATGATGATCTATCATATGTTTGCATAATATTTTTGCTCTTCGATATGTCATCAACCTATATACTGTCCCACTGCTGGGCACGGGTCTCATATTGAGAGGAATTAGGCTATAGTCCACCACGCTGGCCTATTGCGGGTTGGCTGACTTCATAAACCGTCGAGAAAAATTTCTAAGGTATGCAGGTTTCCTCACGATGTTTTCCTTCACCGTTTAAACGAGTGATAATTAATTATTAATACGCACATGAATTTTGCCTTGGGTTTGAACTTGAGACCTTCGACTTGGCAGTCCAATGGTCTTACCACTAGGCTATCACTGCTCTTCGATATCTGAGTACAAAAGTCGTTCTTATCCGCTAGAGGATAAAGTAAATTTGAATTGTGTGTGAAAACGTGTGCACTATGAATTCAAAACATCTTTAAACCTATTTACCTCCTTCGCTTGCTCGGTCATCAAAATTGAGCACGCGGTTAAAAAGCAACTTTGCACTCTTGTATAACAAATAACTATTATTCAGATCCCTAAAATAATAAAAGTAATATGAAGTTACTATGCAATGGGGAACGGGATTTTTTCTGCTACTTAGAATTCCATAGAAAATACCAATAACACTTCGCTTGACCTGAGAATCGAACGCAGGAACTCACACTTGTGACTACTAGACTTAAACCACTAGATTCTGATCATGTTGGGGTCACCAATTTTGTGTTGTGTATTTGTTGTTTGCGTGTTCAATGTTCAAAGGTGTGTGTATGCAGGACGGTAATTAAAAGGGCGAAGGCGGATACAAGATGTTTAATTGCAATAAAATACTATAGTTATAATCTAAAATAATAAGTAAATATAGTAAATTAAATACATAATGATAAATAATATTGATTTTAACTTGGAAAATATAAATAGAACAAACTCATCTAATAAATATAGTCTCCCTCTCTCCTATTAAGGTGTGGTGTGCCGAACAGGGTCGGAATTGATCCCTAGATTTAAGCCTACCATCTTTTTTATATTTTTGTACATTATGGAATGCAATAAATGAATAATTATGAATAATTGACTCTAAAATTACATTGCAAATATGTATACAATACAGCTAAAGCGCAACACAAGTTCATACTAACTAAAACAAATGCGTAAGCATTGACACTGCAATAAAAAAACTATCACTTATTCTGCCTCATTAGCCTAGTGGTCCTAAGCGCGACTGCTACGCTAGAGGTCGTGGGTTCTATTCTCAAGTCGAGCAAAATGATATTGAGTTTTTTCAATGAAATTCTCTTTAGCAGGTCGTAGTTTGGGTTTGGGCCCGGTTAATGGCAATAGGCTCGCCCCCTATTACATGGAACTTAAACATACCGATAAACTGTGGGTGTACAATTAGTACACCCCTGTCTAACCCTTCGGGGAGTACCGGCGTGATGGTATGTATATCACTTATTCTCACTACTCATTTCCTCATCTTAAGTATTACAATTCCGTTTGATCCTTTCAATATATAAATATTACACGAACTCCCATAAAACTGTATCGGATTTTCTACAATATATTACTTACTCTAATAAAATTTATGGATAACTTCCTCCACCATGTTATCCACACGGGGGCACCTTATCAAAGTTGTCGCCTCAACCAGTTAAGTACGCCATTCAATCACCCAATAATGTGCAATACACTGTAACATTGTCACCCGACCTTCCCCTTTCAAAGAAAAACCGTTTATTAGCCAAGCTAACTGACAAGCGAAAGTCGACTCTATATTATTTGTATTTAGAATCAAGTGTAGTCATGTGCAGAATTTTCGAAAAAAAGAACGTGCATTTTTATTTTTTTGTGTTCATTTGATATTGTAGTGTGTTTTTATTGAGATAAGGTTTGATTTCGTTTGGTAGGTAAAAGAGTCAGTAGCATGGGGGAGAAAGGGCAAACACCATCATATTAAGTGAGCACATGAGAGAGGGAAACGCGAAAATGTGTGGGAAAAGCGGATATAGACGTCTATCGTTGGATTTTTCGCGTGATTTACCCGCGACAAATCTGAGGGCTTAACACGTCCGGTGTAACTTGAACTGTTGTGCGTAAATGGCATTTAGAGTGTGAAAGGTCACGTTAAGTTGGTGTTTTAGTATTCACTAATACGCTGTTGACATAAGAGCATGTCGATTTATTGCCGTTTATTCGGCAAAGGGGAAGCTTTATTTATCTTTTTCTAGTCGAAATAATTTGCCCTTAACGCGTGTCTTGCGGGTGTCAAGTGAATTCTTTATTGATTGAGTTATAAAAGGGATAATAAAATAAAGATAAGAATCAAAATATAGACTGCATAGGGTAAAAATAATAACCTTAGGTTTTACTAAACCTTACCTACAACTTTACCCGCAATGATCTCATTTACCCTAATCCAGTGGGAATTTCCCAAAACTTGCACATGTACTTACCCAATATTGATAAAATTTTTGAAGAACAAATAAAAAAGAACGATATTGAACACTGGGACAAGTATTAACATCAACATACCTTCACACCTGTATTCCCCGATAGGCAGAGGTGTACTAATACAAATAATTGGTACCATGCAATACAAACGCGGAACACTGAGAAATTCATACAAAAATACAAATAACCCTGCTCGACCTGGGACACGGATCCAGGACCTCTAGCGTAGAGAAATGCATACAACCACTAGGCCAATAAGACAGTTTAGGGCAAGACATAGTTTTTTTTTCGATAATAATATTCTTAATACTAACCTTTACTTTACTTTTCCCGCAATTACATACTTCATCAAACTGCCATAACTCTATCAAATCATTAATAGCTTCCACTTCACTCCTAGCCTGAGATTAATCACCCTGGACCTTAAGGCTAGGCCCAAAGGAACTGGAAGGCAACAATTACCTGATGCATGATGTATGGTGTCGCAGGCCGGCCGGCGGGCAGCATTTGTCATATCGTGTGGTCCAAGTCAAAACCCTTAAATGCCTCTTAGAGCTGACACCCTTGGTTTGTGTTTGAGTGAAACAGCTTCCTTGAAATCAAGTAGTTTATGTAAAACCCATCTCTGATCTATACATTAGAAATTACTTGATATGACTTAATTTTTTTTTTGTATTCCACTAAGGTGGCAAGCAAGCATACGGCTTATCTTATGGTACGCGGTTACCGTACACCAGGGTTATCACTTGCGCGTTGCCGACCCTGTAAAACGAAAGAGGAATAGTAGGGTTCAGTATAAAGGTCAAATGCAATAATAATTGCGTAAGTTATCACATTCCGCTAAATCTTATGCCACAGACCACGAGTCATCAATATTGCCCATAACTTGGTATATCATGATACGTTTCTCGATTGTCAAAGCTACTAATAAACCCAATTGCCTAAGAATTAACTGTTCTAATTTTTGGTATTATATAAAATGCTTTGTTTATGGTTTTTTGGGTGAAATTGCTGTTTTTTAGAGTCTGGTTCTCACGTCATGCACACGATGAAATACAGTAAAACTATTTGAGGCAGACCTTACATATTGTGGAAGCTAGCCAGGTAGATCGCTAGATCCCACCACCTGGGTTATGTTGACTTTTACAATACGCGTTTTTCCCAATAGATCATCATCCCCCTAGGAACACGCGGTCACGTCTATACCAAAAATACAATATTATGAAGAGAGAGGTTGTCAGGTTTTTGAGTTTTTGACTACCATTAACAACTGTCATAGGTGTTTGTATGGCTTTTAGTTCTCTCCGAGGCACGAAACGGAATTATAACATGGATACATATCCTATTTCTATTTTATTGTACAGAGAATTCTATTGCACATCAAGCTATCCCAATCTATCAAACTTATTTGATAGATATTCAACTTTAATACAAAATGATAAGGTTCATGTTCAATTGAGAATTTTACAGTTTTGTATAGCTTGACCTGCTGGCGTCTGTACATTAAGACATTTATTTGCCAAACTAAGTGTACAATAGAGGTGTTAAATAATAACATAGTTATCTTAAACTTAGTCGCCTTATTTCAGACACTGCAAAATTTTAGGGTACATACAAATAACTAAAGTAGATGATCACAGCTATGATTCGTATGTGATGACATACTTGCCAACATAGAAAAAAAAATGTAACAAAGCCTTTGTCAATTCACCTGATAACAAAACCTCTTTTGAAAGAGATAGTGTATTTATTGTTTGCGAGTCACGCGGCAAAAAAACATTAACCGTTCACATATGGCAACAAAAAAAGTTACAGTGCCTCCAAGGCTTTTTGTTACATGTGATACATTACTTTTTAATTGTGTTGCTATAACATACTTTTTTGATAACGCGTTGCCACACACGAATACCTACCTGTATTGGTATATACAGGTTGAGGTTTTGAGTCAAAAGAGATATATAAATGTGAAAGTAACTCGATTTGTCTATCTGTCCGTTACGCTTTAACGCCTAAACTGCAGTACCGATTTTGATGAAATTTTGTAGACGGTTTGATCTTCGAAAATCTATAGGCTACCTTTTGTCTTTAAAAACTCAAAGGAATGCGGGTGAAACGGCGCGCATCAGTTAGACAATAAAAAATAAAACTCATTACCACCGTATAGCTTTTAAGCTGGATTAAAAAACAAATAATCAATTTACCTAGAAATCCGTCAATAATATCTTTAAAAAATATATTCAAATCTCGAAAATAAGAATTAACCAGTGGTATCACTCACGCGTTGCCATCTTCAGACCTCGATTCTTATGTTAGCTTCTACTGTCCCACTGCTGGACAAAAGTCTCTCGCGTAACGTTCCACATCTGCCTATTTGTGGCTACACCAGACCTCATTATGCCCATTAATCCCACTAGCTACTTTACCCTTTAAACTGAAAGAGTATTTCGCAATGCAGTGGTACACATCCAGACGTAATCAGCTGGTTCTACCCATCTCAAAAACCTGCGTTGATTGATTTGCTAGATCTGTTCTAGAAATAATACTTCTTTATACATTTATCTATTTATTCCTATGTACAATATTACAAATGCCCCTCTCACCCGCACAATATGTGTAATAAACGAAGTTCATGAGAGAATTGACATATTTTCGTGCAACCTGAGTGAATTCGCAAGAAAACTCTTGCGAATTCATCTGTTGAATTTTGTCAGTTATACTAAATATTAATATTCTTTCAATAAAAGTTTACTTTATATTTTTAAGTATTAGCCGTAAGTTAATTTCTGTCTTGTAAAAAATTTTTATGTGTGTTTGCAAACCGCTATTGTATTGGGATTCATCCTGTAAAGATAGTGTGTCTGATAAATAAATAAATAAACAAGTCATGTATGTTTTTATTTTCAGTATCCAGTACATTTTTATGTCGCCTTTCCATTTCTCTTAAGTCCATCCAAAGGTTGACTGTAACAGATTGCTTTTAGCGATAAGACCGCTGTAACATCTATAATTTTTATACACATAAACAAATGCCAAGTACCATTTGTTTATGGTGTGCAGTAAAGATTATTCTATTCTATTTGACGACCTCTTCTTTTCATTTTTCCATTTTTATTTTCCTATCTTGATTTTATAATTTTTGATTTTGATTTCTTAATTTTACTTTTATTATATTATTGTAACAAAACTAGTCTCATCATTGTTTAGCTACTATAAATGGGAAGTAGCGAGACAGCTCCAACACAAGTTCATATGTAACTTAAAGGGGCTGCCTCAACCAATGTAAAAATAACAATGTTTTAGAAATGAAATAAATATTTTTGTATTTTTTTTTGTACCTCTCTGTGGTCTGTGGTCTAATGGTGCTCGGATCCACTACGATGAGTTCGATTCCCACTGGACACAAATATTTATGAGATGAACATAAAGTGTTTGTGTTTGGCTGGGTGTTTCTTATATACAATAAGTATTTATTTACAAAAAGTAAATAAGTATTATATATCCATAGCTTAGTTTGGGGCTAGATGGTGCTGTATAAAAATAAGTCCCGAAATATTTATTTATTATTCTAATATCCCAACCCTATAATCTCATTTGAAAGACACAGCCTGTATACAAGTTTAATGTATTACAACGCCCCGGGTGCGACCTGTAATTGTAAACAATGGCATTGTAATATTAATTGAATGCAATTGCAATTAAACCCGGTGGTATAACTTTGGAAAGTAATTAGGTCTAACTCTGTATGCAAGTGGAGTATGCTAACGGTTTGTATTGTAAACTATTACACATATAAATGTGTACACGACTGTATCAATGCGTTGTGTAATTTAAGCAATGTATTCGATACCTATTCATTGTTTAATCAATACATATTCGAATGTTTCGCAAGCTAGAAAAGAAATCAAAGTCAACGACAAAATGTTCTGTTTCAATTAGGCCTGTAAAACTGGCACTTTTATTAAGTCAAAAATGTAGTTATAGTAACATACCTTCACGCCTATATTCCCCGAAGGGTTAGGCAAAGGTGTACCATACCAATGTACACTAACAGTACGCCGGTACGTTTAGGACTCATGTGATAGGAGGCGAGCCTATTGCCATTAACCGGGCACGAATCCAAACTAAGAATTTCATAGAAAAACCCAATAAGACTGCAATGCATTAATGATTTTAAATTGAAAACGATGTATTGAAGCAGAATAATGTCCTTTCACAAACATATTATGCTCAACACTTGACATTTCAAACTTAAGGCCTACTTAATAATAAAATAGACTATGGGCAAGCTTATTACCACTTAAATGCCCTACAGTGAAACGTATGCCTGGATCAGATACAGTACCATTCAGCCCGCGACGTCAGTGAGCCTAGCACGTAACAATGAGATCTTGTCACATGTGTGTCGAAAGGGTAGCGTATTATCGACATCGTACGATATTTTATTGCTAAGAACCATAGAGAACGGGAGAGAAAAGATAATACGGCACTAACATATCTTGATGACAATTTTAGAAGCAAAGAAAGGGAAGATCTAGGCAATGGAAATCGAATAATATTAATAAGTCAAAGAAAAGGCAGAGGTTACAAAGCAGTGGCGATCGCTCCACCAAAAAAAGGCTGTTTATCAAAATCAAGTAACCAACAGATTCAAATAAAAAACGTAAAATTTAAAACGTACGTGATATATAAAAACATTAATTTTTATTTTTTGTAATACCTACGTAAAATCCTTATGGATCCACCACCTGGAGAGCCAGCAGGGTATGTGTGTGGACTCATACCGACTGAACAGAATCAGATATTAGGTACCTACTAGCCAAACTAGATGTTTTTCCGGCTTACCCAAGAAAATATTACTAAGAGATTAGTCTGAAATTCAAAATCAAACCGTACGATATAAATATCGTATGGTTTCCAAAATAAGCCACTTATACAGAACATTATCGTCAGGTACATTCGCCGAAGCTATCAGTAATTGCGATCGAGTGTCATTTCACGGCTACGCATTAGCGTTATTGCGTATCCTGGGCTATCAGTTCAGTTCGATCTCGCAAATGTGCGAATGTGCATTGTTGGACTAACCGACTACTTGTAATTAAGTAAGTATTGAGTTTGTGATGCCAATTCTATTTAGATAGCTCAAAGGACGTCATCAAAAGTCCATACAACTCAGCCCAAATTTTTACCTGAGGTACATGACAGCTGTCAAGTTGACAGTTTTTACTATGAAATCACTATGAAACTGTTACTAGTGTGTTAAAATGGTGTGCGTTTTTTCAATTTTTTTTTCTCTCTAGTGAGCATAAAAAAGTATGACTAGAGATTTAACCATACAGGGTATTTTTTCCAATAATTGTACCCTCAGTACATCATTTGGGCAGATTTTGGTGACATCCTTTTATGTAAACTTTATCTACATTCCATTTTTAACTTTTTCATATAAATATATAATTTCATAATGATTAACTGTTTCAAAAGAAAAATATTATGATATTAACATACACATACGATAGTTACTCGGACCTCAGCTGGGGGGATAGCTAGGGACAGCTGGATCCTGAGGATTTATCGTACTATGAAAAAGGTATTCATAAATACTTGGTCATAAAAAGCATGCATAAACCCCTTGCACACGACCAACTCTTCATAGTTATATTCGCAATATGACTGACTTACATTTAACGCCTCCTTAGACCTATACCAAGTCACATCTACACTTAAACTCGTCAAAATCATTCAATTTTAAACCTTACACGTGTGTCTTAAAGCCGTATACATAATTTGAGGAGTGTCAAATTAAGATGGTTGAGTAGTATTGAACGTAAAACTTATGTGAAGCACGCTTGAAAAGTTTTATGAGACTTAAAGTTTCCATTTAAGAAAGTCTAAAGTGAATTTTTCATGTGGTTGGATGCAATTCCTGCGTACATTGGCTATGATGGGAAATGATCATTAAGATTTGATTGACTAATATGCTAGATGGTTTTATTCTTAGGCCGAGAAAGTGTTACTGGATTTTTATATGAGATTAGTAGCAGCTCAAAGTTTGGATTTGGGCCCGGTTAGTGGCAATAGACTCGTCCTATTACATGGGACCTACAATTTACCAGCGAACTGTGGCTGTATATTTGTACATGTCTGCCTAACCCCTCGAGAAATACTTGCATAGCGTATATGATGATTTAGAATAAAAATTAATACACACATAGATCTGTGTATTTTTTAAGCGTTGTGATGTTTTTCTAACAAACTACGATAAACAATGTTATTAAGCAAAGGTCTTTAATTCTTTATGATGACGTCAGTAACGTCAATTCGACGTAAATTCAGAATGTGAAGGTAAAATTCGAATCATGCCCGCGGTCGAATTTTTCCTTTGCTTAATAACCTAAAAAACTTAGTATGGAAATACAAAAAGATCGACGATAAACAATGTCATTTTATTTTTAAACGTTACCCTACACTAGGATTTCTCCTGTATTGTGGGTGCATTTACAAACACAAACACCAGACCCGGACCAACTACCAAATATTTGTTTAGTGCGGGGATCGAACCCACAACCGCTGCGTGACGCGCCACAAACGTGTCGCCAAATTCACAAGTTTAAATGTTACAAGCACGAAAAAAAATCACGTGATTATGGTTTTCCTGCCAAGCTAATTATTTATTAACATATTTATAATTCATTAAGGTAAGTATGAAGACCTATTCATTAAGGTAAGTATGAAGACCTATTCATTAAGGTAAGTATGAAGATCTAACCAACCAATCGTAACCAAATCGTAAATCTTCAGAACTAAAACACGCCTGTATTTCCCAAAAGGGTAAGCAGAGGTGAATCAATATTATAAGCCTATAGCAGTTCGATGATACGATTAAGTCGCATGTAATAGGGGCGAGCCTATTACCTATTACCATTAACCGGGCACAAGTTCATACTTCAATCTGCAATAACTGAGAATTTCATAGAAAAATCCAACAACACTGCTCGACCTGGGAAACGATCCAGTACCTTTAACATAGGAATTGCGCACGTCCAAGGCTAAAAAGACAGTATATACATACGCAAAATACTTACTTACTTGCTTATATTTAGGTATGTATTAAAGAAAACACACACACAGGCGAATATAAACCATATTACCACAAGTAAAAACTATCCTTTTTATTAAGTTTTAGCATGATAAATGGCTTCCCATTCCGAGACGTAGTACTAAAACTCGTGCGTCCCGATCGAGTGTAGTGTGTGGGAATGTCCCACAGGACGCAGAGCATTTATGTTCCGCGGACACACGCGTGCGCATCAATGTAGCCTTACATATCTTTTAGATAGGGAATATTTATTTATTTGTTTATTTAACAAACAAACAGTCATTTACAAAGGAGATTAAGTTACTATTGCTTAAGATTGGTCTTGGAGTTTCCTTGCTGTATTAAATAATATTAGGACTTTCGCAATTTTTTGGTGATTTCACTGTGTTCTTTTCTATTGATTTTTAACACCTAGATTTATTGATGGATTAGACGAGCGATTAATAATATCAATATAGGTATAACGCGATAAAATCCGTAAAAAGTAGTTTTATTTCAGTGGCATTTTCCTATGGGTTCTTTTAGGAGTTGTCAGTCATTTGTCACGAATCCCATGGCTTTAGATCTAGGGAATAGAAAGACCAGTTCGGTTTTTAGTCAGCAGGAGATCGTGACTCCCCCTCCGGTTCCATAAGATTTTAAAGTATTCCAAAACACAGGAGTAGTTTTGTGAAATGTTGTTTGGAAAAAAACAAAAAAAAACTGTTTTTGTTTTTCCAATTCCAACATTCCTACCTAAAATTTTTTGTAATTTTCTGTTGTCAAATTACATAATATACATTCAACATAACATCACGCCTGTATGCCCGAATGGTTAGACAGATATAAACTATTATATATATTGCATTTCCACAGTCCGCTGGCGTTTTCAGGTCCCATGTATATAGCGACCTTATTACCATTGACCAGATACAAATTCAGACTCCGATGCTACTAAAAATTCAAAGAATAACACAGCGCAATTTTCACCACTACACTAATGAGGCAAGTGAATAAAAAAACTATATAACAAAACTTTTTGGGAAAAACATAACTTTGGGAACGAAAATGCAGCGATAACCTAGTCATATGACCATTGGACTGCCAAGTTAAAGGACTCAAGCTCAAATCCAAGGTACCTCTGATTTTTCAAAATTATGTAAACTGTATTCATATTTCATTCGCTTAAACGGTGAAGGAAAACATCGTGAGATAATCTTTATAACTGAGAGTTTTTTAACTGCATGTGAAGTATACCAACCCTCATTAGGCCGGCCTGGTGGACTATAGCCAATTCCCTCTCATCCTGCGAGGAGACCCTTGCCCAGCAGTGGGACTGTGTATCGGCTGATGATGATACCTTTCGAAAATAATATGTTGGAACCGGATAACACTACAAGTAGGTAAATCAAATTTATAATTCGCAAACTAATTGAAATGATTTTATATGATTACTAGCTTCTACCCGCGACTTCATAGACTTTACCTGAAAGTATCTAGTTGTTAAGTTTTTTAAATTTTCTAATTACCTGCACAATTATTTTATTTTTTTCTTTCATATGAACCTTCTCCTGACAATAATTAACACAACAAAAAAAGGATTATAGAATTTTTTTCATCCGTTCACGCGTGATGCGATGACCAAGGGCAATAGAGATTCATTTTTATATAATATATAGATTTATCAGAAACAATGCGACCTATATTAAAAAATATATTAAACAAATAGCTACATTCTGGGATTCATTATCTTCGTGAGGTTAGGTCATGCACACTATGGTCGAGCACTCTTCGTGTAATCACGACTTGGTTGAGACTTTGGAGCCCATCTTATCACGGAAAACTTTAAGTTACTGGACTAGCTCCAAGCAACTTCAATACATCTTGTGTTGATGGCTTAATCTTTCTACGAGGAAGAAAATCAGTGAATTGTTACATAGACATTAGAAGTCACGATTGTGTTATATGAACATTAACTGTGTGGCCGATGTGATCTGATTTTTCCCAATCCCATGGGAATTCCCCAAAATCTCGGTTCATCCGTATTTATGTAAGGAACTCCTGCGCAAACCTACATGCTTTTAGACGTATCTGTTATGCATTGTTAGTCAGACAATCAGTGTTAGAGTTTTATTGATCAGAAGAAGATAAGAAAAATCGTTCATATAATTATTTTATTATTATTATTAATTAAAATTCTAATAATAATTCTAAATTCAAATATGGATGTCTTCCATAATTCATAAGCCAGCAAATCCATTGTGAGTCTAATATTCCAATTGATTTATTTTTATGACATAAAGAGATGACTGTTGTCGATAATTGAAGTCGATATCGATTAATGGGACAACAAAATATGGAGTAGGTACAAAAATTGCTAATCTTTTCTGCGTATACAATATCTTGTGTGTTCTCTTTCTACCTTTATTCAAAATAGAAGTCAATAAATCAATGTAACACTATTAATTCACAATTAATACGACAAGTCTTCCCGTACCGTCTAACCATTCCTAAATCAGCATCGATCTACAATAGATCCCTCTTGTGGCCGCCGGCGCACGACCGTGCTCACGATTCAGATTAATCTATCGAAAATCGTTTTACAACATATTATTTATAGAGCGCATGCGCCAGCAATGATCATCAGTCCGTGTGCGTAGTGATGCGCCCTGACGCATTCCGCGCGCACCAATGTGTCGATGCGGAAACATTGAGACGACGTTATCGATTTATTGTAGATGCTATCGAAATGTGAGTACTCGAGATGTGTTTGTGATTAGTCATGTTACGTATGCGAATTGTTAATTAGAATAACGTTTGGTATTTGTATGTGTTGGGGTATTTAATCGATGATGTCGAGTTCGACATACTTTAAAATTATAAATTGGCGAAATTATTTATTCACATGTTAAATTATTAATCTATCATCTAACAAATAGCTACTTTTAAGCTTACATTACATAAACAACCCCAAAAAGTACGTCAGTTAAACGTTGATCTGGTGTTTGCAAATTAGTAAGACCACCACGATTGCCTTAAAAAAAATGTTTCATTAAAGAAACGCGTCTATACAAACCTAACCTCAAGAACTGAGTCACGGGGTCTTATTACACATTTCAAGTTTTGTAATTATACTCTTTATGTTCTATTCCAAAATTGAATATCCTTTTCATTAAAACATTTATAAGTTATACTAAAACTGCAATCACGTCACATTTACCGTAATATCATAATTAAAATTCAAAAACCATTAAAAATTAACACCATCAAATCACAGTCTTTGTCAAAATCAGACACCACGAACTTGTTCTTCATAACTCGTAAAAGTCGAATGATGTCGTAAAAATAAAACCGAAAGCATTCTAACTGGAGTCAACAATTAACCCCGGCTGTAATGAAACTTCTGAACTAGCCCCAACGACGTGGAATCGCGCAGCCTATTTTAAAGACATTGAATATTTAAGAGAGCTAATTGAAATGAGCGAGACAGTTTGGAGTGTCGCCAGGATAATTACCTAGCTCCTAAGATGAGATTTAACGTGCCACGCTTAAATGGTTGGTGCCTTGGAGCTCCCTTTTTAAGGGAAAGTTTATTTCCTGAAGATTTTTTTTTAATTGCAGTCGGTTAGCAATCATAACTCTAGTCGTTTTTTGTTTTTAAACTACTAATTGTCGCAACCAAGTACGGTTTATACGAAAGATTATTTTTTTAGTAACCTCTTTTATAAATACTTATGTATCTTATATTTTCTAACATCTTGGTAAAGCTGTTAATTAATCAAATCAAATGAGTTCCAAAAATTGTGCTGATGGTTTTCATTTTCATCACGTGCATATAATAAAAACAACAATCTTAATAAAGACCTGTTCAGAGGCCAGCACATCAAGCTACCACAATCTGTCAAATTTCTTTGATTAATTTTCAACTTTAACAAAATAAAATAAGGTTCATATTCAATTGGGAAAATTTGACAGTTTTGGATAGCTTGGCGTCTGTCCATATGACTGTAACTTCTCGTTCATTGCTGAACTGCCTTTCACAGTGATATTTTTACAATATTTCCACAATGACGTTTATATTATAATACAGCTCAAATTGCTGTTCACTGTTCAAAATATACTAATGTAAATCTAATTGGTGTAACGTAACTAAATAAAAGATCGATATCGACAAATCACCTCACTAAACGTTGTGTGATGTCGAAGGTTGTCGATTCGTGCCGTCCGTGTGCGACCCGCTCTTCCGGTGTCCAACACTGCTACATTAATGGACGCCTATTTGTACGCGAATTCACATCCAACGATTACCTTGTTTGCTTACAAATTGCGTTCGACTCACGTAATTATGCTGATTCGAAAGTACTGTAAGGGTTGTGTAGAAGTGTTTTTTTAACGTGTTGTTTATTTTGCCCCTATCTCTTTGTTTGTATGAGTAACACCCTACGCTGCATATTCGCCATATTTACCTTAATTGGCTGCGACGTAGTGATGTGAATTAGATGTAGTAAAAAATTTTATTATTTTTAAAATATTATTCTAGTATTTACTTATCAACTGTCTCTACCTACGCTAGAGGTTATTCGTTATAAGCTCGGAATAGGCTTCTGAAGAATAGGCACAATCACAATAGAATAAAATAGAAAGTGTTTATTTACAGTAAAATACATCTTTTACAATAATTTTATAACTCTGCCAAACTGAAGAGCAGGTTGTTGGCAGACATAGTTAACTTTATATAATAACCTTATATGGAAAAACACTTTCTCACTTACAATACTTACAATAAACACCACTACACTACACTACACTACTACTACACTACACTTACTTGTTATAGGCGTCCCTCCTATTACATGGGACGTAAAAAAATATACTGGCAAACTGTGGATGTACTTCCGTACACCTCTGCCTCACCCTTCGTGGAATACAGGCGTGATGTGTTTATGGTATACTTCTGAAATTCTTTATGTAAGAACAGAGTTCATTCTTTAAAGTTTAGCGATTTGAGTGAGAAAGACCCTAAAACAATGGACGCCAAATAGTCAATAAATGTTGACACACGATAGCAATAAGCTTATGATACCTATCATTTTAAATCTAAAAGCTGAGATATACTTTCCGCAGCACTCATTTGAATACCAAACATCATGATTCAAAATAAACTTGCAATAATAACACTAAAATATAGTTTACTGACATTACGAATCAAATATACGTACATCTCGATCCCATTACTTCAACATAGAAATGCCCTTAAATACTAAAGAAAATAAATCTCTGCACGCTACAACTTATTCCAAGCTCCCCTTTCACGTCGATGTGGTCATTGGAACATACAAATCGAGTGTAAGGCCATAATTGTTAATTTCAAGCAAAATGCTCGCAATAGCTTTCAAGTTGTACTAACTAACGATCCCATTGCTAGATGCCTATCGGGTTTCTGGGCATAGTACCTGGTTAGTTGTACCGCAGCGTTAAACCCTGATTAGAGTAAGGGCTAATCTGGAGAGAAACTTTCGATCAATGGGTTAGGATGTCGATAATGTATTAAAGTAGCATTGGCATGATATTGAAAAAGGACTAAACAGCCAGTGATTGTTAAAACTAGCTTCAGCTCGCATAAGCAACAATTACGTTTGTTAAGGGCATACATTTGTATTTATATAATTCCGGATACTAGATCTGTTAACACTAGGCCCTCTTTGGAGGTTACGTTGCTAAATAGGAGGGTAATCCAACACGCTATTTCTGATGTTGATAGATATCCAGTAAGTATCTTCTAACTTTGGATTTTAAAATATATTGTATATTTGTGTATTTCTTCATGACATAATTATACGAGTTAGGTAAAATAATATTAATCGAATGCGATTAAACATCCAAAAAAGTTTTTAACCATTCCAAATGAAACAGCTTAAGTCTTAAGAGACTATAGAAGAGATATTACCAAACCCCACAAATCAACAACAATCGTTTAAATCTAATCACCGATCACAGTGCAACCGGCCCTAAAAATGCGAGTACATAATGCATGCGTACACGGCGCGACGCACAGATCGATGGATCGTATCGATCCGCACAAAGGATCGAGTCGTGATCATGATTGCGTTACGTTCGAAAGTTCCGCCGTTTATGTAAAGCCCAGTCTTATTCTCTTTGCTACGTGCGAGAATCGCTCAGATATTGTTACGAGTTTTTGCGACTATGGAGGTCGCCATGTTAATTGTATGAAGTGAGTTATAATTGGTGATTTGATCCAATTTACACGAAAAATTGTGATTCTGAAAATTATCGAATTGGACTGTCTGAAGGTGGCGTCTATTGGTGCGTTCTTAGAATTGGAGATGAATGGAAGAAAATAAATTGTTGTTGCCGATTTATTTTGATATGCGATCGTTCACCGTCTAAGTAATTTTTACTACAAGGTATATCTACATAACATGCATACATTGAGGTACTCTCTCTCTTTTGACTAGGAGCTGAATAGAAGAAATTAAATTGTAGTTGCTGGTTATTTTATGACATTTATGAATTGTCATCATCTTAACATTTTTACTGCTACGTATAGGTAAAACCACTACACTACTCTTATTTTCAAAATTATTTTATAAAAATTTACAACAAAAAAATTACAAATGTATTTATTTATTTCGTTCGACTAATGGCATACACAAGATTGATCATTAGTAGTATGCAAGTATTATGTTTTACGTAAATATCGCAATTGCTAAATTTAAACGTCACCGATAAATGGTTTTTGAGTTGGTTGCGGTAGCCACTTTTACTCGTCAACTTGACAGCCTATTGATAGTAACAATCAACAACAAATCGGTACATACAGTAATAATGAAGTATCAAATATTTCTAAAAGTACATCTCGGGTGCATTAGTTACGACTCTCGCGCATATCGAGTGCGAAATTCGTTACAAACCTGCGCAATATCAAATGCCAAACATTTATGTATTAAAATAACATTCGATCAACTCGCCTATCGGCCTACGGCGATAATAATTCTAAATGTGCGATAAAATATCGAAGCATTCGTACAGAAAACATTATTAGCACGGCTACAAGAGCTTAGTATCTTACATTCACACTTTTGTGGAAGGTGTCGCGTGCGATATTGCGCTATTGGTTAATTTATAGAGTGATTTCTAATGCTGGCAAAATTGTATGGGTTACGAATAAAAATTGAGATTTACGAAAAATGGTTTTTGAAAAAAGAATGTAGCAATATTAATTCTCTAATTTATCTCAATGATGGATAAATTACGCACTTACTATTTTTTTAAGAACTGGGATGGCGTGTGTTAGCGTTGAACTAAAGCCAATAAAAACATAAGCTCACAAAACAAGATCAAATTCGTTAGCTTGGGATAACATTTGATGGGTACCAATATCTGTAAACAAATATTTTGTATATAAAACATCTGACACTGAACAATGACCCCGGAATCAGCTGTAGTATAAAAAAATATAATTTCAAAACAGCAAAAAAAATAATTACAGGCAAGTATTTGAATATTTTCAGAAAAGAAACTGACTAATGAATGAAATAATGAAAATCGTAATGACAAGATGTTAGAATGTGGACGAAGCAAATGAAGTATGCAAGAATCGTAGAAAGTGGAATTCTCCAGTTTTTACTTACCCCTATAGGAATAAAGCATGAGTGAAGTACAGAGGCCAGAACATCAAGCTACCCCAATCTGTCAAATTTCTTTGATAGATTTTCAACTTTAATACAAAATATGGGAAAATCTTACAGTTTTTTATAGATTGAAATAAAACTACTTTTTACGGATTTTATCGCGTATATTGATATTATTAATCCCGACGTTTCGGACCTTATATAGCGACCATGGTCACGGGTAGACTGAGGTGGTAGGCGTCTTGATGATATAATTACTGACAGCTACCCTACATTTTTTATTGTTACATGATCAATGACATTTATTACTAATTATTACGTCTGTACGTATGTGGTGTTATTTAAAATTGAACATTTGGAACCCCGATAAATATTGGACCCTCAACATTCTAATACTAACCATACTCTTACATATAATTGAAGCAAACACTTAATCATAATATTGCCTTGAATAAGATGAATATTAATTAGTGGGTACGTCATTTATCGATAGGCTTAGAATACATGGTACCTATTCGAATATATTATCTCAATGTAAGGCATTTTCTAGAGGAGCAGCCAACACGTGTGTTAGCGTTGAACTAAAGCCAATAAAAACATAAGCTCACAAAATAAGATCAAATTCGTTAGCTTGGGAACCGAACTATGAAAATCCGTATCCGTGACGGAACCACCCGAGTGTGAACAGTGTGTTAAATGTAAAGAACCCTAAAAAAAGTTAGTTTTGACATCATTTCACGTTGATCAAGCGGCTCGATGAATAACGCGGTCCGAAGACGAAAAAAAAACACCTCCGTTCTGAATGCGACTCATTTTATGAATGAAATAAGATTTTTTTCCTACGGAACCGCGACAAATACGTGCTTTCCTTTCTCGGCCGTCTGAGGCGACGTGCATTCATTTTCGATTAGTTTTTTTAATTCCATTTTGATCTATCACACTTTTTGTGACAACCTAAACTTAACCCTATGGCTGCTGAGGTAGGGCACAATTTGCCGGAGTCCGTACTTTTTATAAGCGCATGTCGTAGGTTTCTTTGAGAAGTAAGTCCGTCGCAGCAACTGCTTCAATGTAACGCTCGGTACACAGATGCGGTCTGAGTAACGAGAAATTATTTGTAGCGAGTGATTTATTAGTAGGATTAGAGATTTTGTGGGATTTATAAATGGGAGAGATCGAAGGAAAGGTTATTTTGCGTTTGTATGCTTGTATGTATGGCATATATTCATGTTGTAAGAGGTTTAGTATTTTATATTGTAGTTATACAAGCCTTTATAGGTTATGGAGATTGGGCAGAATGCAAACTGTTTGCTTTCTGCAAAATTTACGAACAAAAATAATTTGCTAATACAATTTAACTAAAAACAGTTATGTTAGTATTGATATAACGCAATTTAAGATAACTACTATTATTTTTCTCTTATAATGTATGTAAAACATACATATTATCTGTAAATAAATGTCTAAATTGTACATTATTTGTACAATAAGTTAAATATTTTTTAATTCACTTTAACTTTAACTAACTCTCTGTATAATATCCAACCAAAATGATTCAACATCAACGCGAGTATATACGGAACTTTCATTCAAATAAAAACGAAATAGTTATCAGTATCCATGTAGTGAGATCGGAGGCATGCGGACGCAAAAACTGACGGCGTTCGTGGGAAGTCAATTACACGATTAGAGTACCCTCTCGTAAAGCAACGGCGACGCGCGGGTCCGTCCGACCACTGGTCGCGGACGGGCGGTTAAATCAGTAGGGCTGGCGAATTTTTTCAATTAATATTTTTTTAGATGTAGTTCGATTTGCCTGTGGGCAAAATAAATGGGCTGGCTAAAATAATAAAAGTAATTCATTAGAAAGTGAGAAAGAAAAAGGATATATTGACACTGTCATGTGCAATGGACAAAATAACAGCAAAAAGTATTTCATTAAAAAATACTTAAGTACTTTGTTTTCATCTAAAATGGGCTTGCTCTTGACCTCAACCTTAGCTTCGGAGCAAAGATGAGGTCAACGATGGAAAGAGCATACCCAGAAAATGCCTGTTCACCCTACTCTAGTACATACATATTATTATACGATTTAGAAATCTTACCTAAAAAGTACTAAGATAAGGGCCATTAATTATTCTCCGAGCCTTTTCCCAACTGTGTTGGAGTCAGCTTCCAGTCTAACCAGATGCAGCTGGATATCAGTATTTTACACGAACCGAGCCATCAGACCTTCGTACTTTAATTTACTGATATCCTGAGGATAGACTGGTTCTCAGCATCTGACTACTAACGATTGCCATAGGTTAACTAATATGATAACCGGGACCGACGGCTTTACATGCTGTCTGAAGCAAGGAGGGATCTCGTTGTGTTAAGAATTGTCACCCATCCACAGACTGACCGCGGCTAGCAGAGTTTAACCTTGCATATCGGCTGATCAGCATAGTTAGTTTAGCCACGAGCCTTTCAGTAACAGTCCATTCATTAACTTATTTTTTTAAAGTTTTCTTTCTCAACCGTAGATTATTCATACTACATTAATTAGTGAAGGAAAAAGCTTATCTTTAATTTATAGTAGTAAACATAATTTACCTTGAAATAAAACTACTTTTTACGGATTTTCAGACCCTTTACAGCGTCCATGGTCACGGGTAAACATGATCAGTCTACCCGTGACCATGGACGCTGTAAAGAGTCCAAAACGTCGGGATATTATTAAATATCAATATACCTACACGATAAAATCCGTAAAAAGTAATTTTATTTCAATGTATAATAGTCGCGTAAATCTCAGAATTCAATAATTTACCTTCTTAATGAGCTGGACTGATACATAACAAAAATATTTTAAAAAAGCAAATAACTCATAACATTAATAGGTAGTCTCTATAACTAATAATTTACAAATACATTATCTGTTATATAATTCCGCATGATATAACAATCTTATAACAATAACAGCCGGGTGAACGCCCTCGTGAAAACGAATATTTACTTAACAGGCGACTTGATTTCACTTGCATACACAATTGCAATGCATACATACCACCTGATTTCACTTCTTAAATGCATTGCACATTTCATCAGCACTATAATAGATCTATTAAAAACCATTTTAAAAAGTCTTACAGCCGACAATTGCTTACGCCAAAACTTTTTGCAAATTGGCGACAAAATACGAATCAATTTAAAAATGTTTATTATACAAAACCAAATGCGACCTCGTTTAGATTTTTGGGTTCCGTAATGTGGTACAAAAAACGGTATATGTCATTTTTTATTGCGTTTTTTTTGCAATCGTTTTAATTGTGTTCGTAAAGATGGTGGAAAATTATATAATATTCCTACTTATATATTTTATTATTCTTCTTATTACATAATATAGGAGACTGCGATTTCTCTATCACAAAATTTTGTTTGGTTATTCAAATTTCCTACAATTAGAAAAAATATATTTGTTTTTATTTTAAACATAAAGATGGCGTTAGATCTGCTCCTAACTTTTAAAAATAGTTAGATTAGATAGGTAGATTTCCGTAATACCGCTTTGTGAATTTTGCATGCTTCAGTTAATCCTGAACAGTTAGTTTTTCACTTACTGTACTTTTCCATGTCAATATTTTTTACGTTTCCGTTTCGTCACACGTTTACAATGTCGCGCTAATCGTGGTTAAATGTTTTTATTAACACAGTCTTTTGCGAAAAAGGCTAGCTCGATAAAAAAAAAATATGGGGCACCTCTGGGCTTGTCGATAAGCGACATTCTATCGGCATTAACGTTTTTAAGAGCTATGGTAAATTTTTGAGACTGTTCGGTATTTTTTTCAACAGATTGTCAGTCAACCGCGGTCAGTCTGTTGATGGGTGACCAATTTTAATATAATATGGAGACGTCTCCATACCTTGGAAAACGTGTGCACGTAATGACGTCAGTTCGTCGATGAAAATGGTTAGTTCAAAGCCTAAAAAGTCTATCAAACAGTCTATCCTCATCATATCGGTATTACCTAGTTTCGGTTTCTGGTAGTTTCAAATATTTTTTTAAAATACTGAATCAGTAGCATCTAGATAAGCTGATTTATTATATTCTTATTAATATATTAATATAATTCAATGATTTCAGGCCAATTCTTTAATATTATTTTAAGTATTATATATAAGGAGTCAATCTCACCTGTTACCATCTCTAATCAGACCTGCCAAGCTATCACTTGCCGTTGTGCATTACTCATTTGGAGTTGTACTGTTGATAGCCATGCCAGTTCTAGACTTTAAAAAATACACGCTTTCATCTGCCCTTATCCCTATTTATTTGGAGTCGGCGTAGTATGTTCTTTTCTTCCATTCATCCCTGTCAGCAGTCACATCTTCATTCACTCCCTTTTCTATCATGTCCGCTTTAACACAATCTATCCATTTTAGTTTGACCTCCCTCTACCCCTCCATCCCTCCACATTAATATTCATCACTCTTTTAGTTACATGCGTTTCATCTCTCCTCATCACTTGCCCATACCACGACAAAAGTACCCTTTCAACTTTTCTGTCACTCGCGCCACTATCAAACTTCCTCTAATATTAATCCTCATCAATATTTTTTTTAAAAGGTTTTATTCATTTATTTTATCTTTATGCACTGATAGTACAATGGTGGATGGACGGTCTTAATGACATTAGGCATTTTCTGCCAGACAACCTTAGGGTAATACAGAGATAATAAGATCACAGTAGATGCACTATTTAAATTATGAAATTTTTGATTGACTATTTATAATCTAAGCTATAAATAAACAATTACAAAAAACCACATGCATTATATAATATTAATTTATCTAATACACACACAAATATATAAAAAAATATCCAGATAGGTCAACGTCGAGATGAGGTTGTGGTTGTGGACCCCCTAAACTCATGTCACGGACACCTAAGTTCCGTGGACCGCATTTTAAGAAACCCTGTGATACATGATTTGATCGTCGTCCTAGATAGATTAGATCATTTGATGCGGGAGACGTGTCCAGCCCAGTTTACGGACCAACTATTTTTTTTGTGAAAGTCTACTTCAGCTGCACTTCATATTATTATGAGCTCTCTAAACATTCACAATGTCATTCCGAAATACCCGTACCGTTGTATCTCACTATTAACTCCTACCATTCTAATTCAACTTCTTACCATTTTAATTCAACTATCAGGTGTGTCCGATTATTTGAGACGCCATTACGTCTCGCAATCGCCGGCGATCATTCAACTAGAACATTTTCCGATCGCTAGTTGCATTCCCCTACCAAAGTTAACTAGAACATAGGCGTTGGTAATTACTGACGACAAAAAAGTCGTGGCGACTGATTGCTTTCACAAGATCCCACAATAGAGCATGAAATGAGCTTCGTAGAGCCACCGCGTTACGCATCGTTCGTATGGTGCTACTGCTTGTTGTCGAACTATTATCGACCGAATGTTGAATGAAAAACTATCGAGTATAGGATCGTAAGAGATTATATTTTTACTTAACTTTACTTTTATCTATACCTATTTTAACACAAGGAATGTTACATTCTTCTCTAGTTTTTTTTTTGGTATAGATGGTATCGAGCAAACGGGTCCTGATGCTGTGATCACCGCCGGCCATCTCTGCAACACGTCCCTAATGCGTCACCGGCCGAGGTAAGTGAAGTTTTTTTCTTGAATTTATATGTCAAATATCCTAAGTGTTGGGTAATTAGTGTATAAAAATATCTCACCATTTGAATTCTTCGCTTGGATTTATAACCCTTTTTATTCTGTCAGATGAGATTGGTAATTTTAAATATTTTCATTATATTTTCTTGTAAAAAAATATATATTTTAAATCGAGAATCGAGTCTAGGCCATCGGTGCTTATTATCAATTTAAAGAATCGATTACCTTTACTAATCAATTAAACATTCATTGCTCATCCTCATTTTTTTTTATTTAGAAAAATATTCGCAATACTTTCGCAAGTCTGATGAATTGATTCCTCGAGCATCAAATGGTAGGGGCAACATTATCACAACAATTACCAATCTTAAACGCGATGCATTCTTTCTAAACATACAATGGAATTAATTTCCAAAACTTTCGAACAACCTGTTCTCAAAATACAATTCGGTCGTTTTGTAGTATTTCAATGGCGGTATATTATGTATTTAATGTATACATACGATTGCTATCGTATTACAATGACTATTATTTAGTTCAGGCGATGAATTTCTTATTTATGTAGCAATTTTTGTTTCCCACTGCTGGACAAAACATGTCGAGGGTTTTCTATACTGGATATCATTACACATCATCATGCTCGAGCCGTTTTTTCCGTACTTTGTTGGGATTGGCTTCCATTCTAACCGGATGCGGCTAAATATCAGTATTTTAGACGAACGGACTGCCATCAGACCTCTGCAAACCATTCTGGGTAATACCGATATCCTGAGGATAGCTTGGTTGTCAGGTAAATTGGGGTTCTGTTTCTAAAAACCGATGAATCATTATGTAATGAAGTATAAAAAAAAAACAACACCGATCATTGATCTTATATCCGAAAGCACTAACTAGAGTCGAGTCCAAGGACACAACGGAGTATTATATTTCCACTATAAGATGACCTCTCAATGTATAGACTTTAGGTACATTTAGAGTTCAGCTTATACTGGAATATTATGGTCCATGTTGTGATTGATCAAAATTTAGTATTTTAGGACCCAGCAGTGATAGCCTAGTGGTATGACCATTGAACTGCCAAGTCGAAGGTCTCGAGTTCAAACCCAAGGCACACACCTCTGACTTTTCGAATTCATGTGCGTATTAACAATTAATTTATCACTCGCTTAAACGGTGAAGGAAAACATCGTGAGGAAACCTACATACCTTAGAGATTTTTCTCGACGGTTTGTGAAGTCTGCCAACCCGCACTAGGCCAGCGTGGTGGACTATAGCCTAATCCCTCTCATTATGTGTGAGGAGACCCGTGCCCAGCAGCGGGACAGTATATGGGTTGATGATGATGATGATGATGATGAGCTAAGGATAAGTTGGATTAAGTCAAGTGTTATTTTTGACAGTTTTTTTTATGCTGCTTATAGTTTGGATATGTATACAGACATTTAATAGCATATAACCTCGCCCTCAAGGCAAGGCTTCGCTAATTGAAGGGATCCTGGACCACAGCCTATCATCGTCATCATCATCAACCCATATACTGTCCCACTGTTGAGCACGAGTCTCCTCTCAGAGAGGGATTAGGCTATAATCCACAACGCTGGCCTAGTGAAGTATCGAATTTTTTTTTAAGGTATGCAGGTTTCCTCACGATGTTATCCATCACCATTTAAGCAAGTGATAATTAATTATTAATACGCACATGAATTCGAAAAATCAGTGGTGCGTGCCTTGGATTCCTCGAGACGTTTGACTTGGCAGTCCAAAGATCAAATCACTAGGCTATCACTACTTTTTAGGGTTCCGTACCTCAAAAGGAAAAAACGGAATCCGTCCGTCCGTCCGTCCGTCCGTCCGTCCGTCCGTCCGTCTGTCCGTCTGTCCTTCTGTCAAGACCCTTTTTCTCAGGAACGCGTGGAGGTATCAAGCTAAAATGTATATCAAATACTCAGGTCTACTGCCCCTTGGTTTAGGATATCACTGCTTTTTTTAGAAGTGCTGAGGGTGTGTGAGGGTCCAGCTTATCATGTTCGTGGCGAATTTCACGGATCCCATGGCCATGACTATAGGGTAAATGAAGGCAAGTGCGCTTTTTAGTCGGTATGAGTCCAACATACCTTGCCGTCTCCCCAGGTGGGAAACGGCATGTGAGGATTTTCCGTAATAAAACAAAAGGCTGGCTCTCGATCTAAGTAACAAATTCGGTGAAGTACACAACACACAAATCAGGCGAGCCGACCTTTGGGCTATGATGGTAATGAATATTATCCATTAGTATCAATAACAATTTGTTTTTAAGACAAAGTATACAACACCAGGGGAATGTGGGTATAGCTGTACCTTTTGCCCAACCTAAGCACGCAACACAAGGCCTAAAGGGACATTTGCGTATTCGAACGTAGAGTGAAACTGGCATAAATGTACAACTGATTATATGTGAATGGCTCAATCAAGGCTCTAGTTGCACAAGGCGTTATGTCGATATGTTTTGACGTGTACAAGTCGGACCGTCGCCAGTTGTACACTGGTAAATTGCTACAATTATACCGAGAACTGTGTCAAGTGGTACGACTGGGAGGCTGGGGTTGAATGGTATTGTTGGAACATGTCGGGTGCTTGAGTAAACAATGTGATATTATATTTAAGAGAAGTATTTTGTTTAAAACTAAGTACGCGTAAATGTCCTATTAACAATGAGTACAATATTGTTTCTAAATTTCAATTCTGCTGTATAGAAAATATTTTATGTGATTGATTGTTGAAACTTTTTAGATTTTCTAAAATTATAGATAATTTTGTGTTCGAATTATTTTGATAAAAAAAAAAAATTGCCATGATAAAGGTGATGACTTCTTATATTTCCTATCAGTTTGATATACAGAAGAGTTTTCATACTTATCTTTTTTAACCGCATTATTTTCACAAGTAAAAATGGTGGAACACAATAAATACGACCCAAATATTGAATTCTTCTTATTAAAGAAAAAAAGTACATAAGATAAATTTTAAAAATTAAGAGATCAACTATAAAGTATTATTTTTATTAAAATTTCATTGTCTGACACACTGAACCGCCTTAAGAGACGCAAAATTCTCAACTTGGATAGTATGCAATAAGCTACTAATTACAAAGAGTCAATCCCAGTGGGGAGGAAATGATTCTGCACGACACTATCTGACAACTCATCTGCTCATAGTCATTCGACTGATCGCATGATGAGGATTTCATCATCATCATCATCAACCCATATACTGTCCCACTGCTGGACACGGGTCTCCTCTCATATTGAGAGGGATAACGCTATTTGGAGGATTTAAAAAAATTAAATTAAATTGCGACTACCTTACTTCAGCTATAGTTCCTATTGACCCCTTTCTCCTCCACTAGTAGCAAATTCCGCCCTAAGCCACCGCACATGTCCATTGCCTATCATTACAAAAGTACAAGCGCATTATATGATTATATATCAATGTAACCATGTGTTGTATAATGTAGTTATAGCTTCTGGTTACAGTAGAAAACGATTAGATAAACTGAGAATTAAAAGTTTTCTAATGATGAAGAAAGTTAACTCTACGCTACCACTATACGGGAGACTATCTTAGTGTGGGGCAACATTTTGTTAAAAAGAAATTAAGAAAAATAAATAGTGGTTCGCGTGTCGTATTGCTGATCACGTGGGTTCGATTTTCATAGGAAATGTATGTGATGAACGTAAGTAGGAGTAATTCCACTCAAATTGGAGCTGTTCGCCTTGTAGAAAATCGAAGTGAAATAACACTGCTTTGAGCTGTGTTGTGTTCCTAACGGTGAGCAAGCTTGCCAGTGCTGAGGAAACGTTGTGTTGGCAGTCGAAAGAAAGACCCCCACTTTGACCCTTATACTGCCAACCCAACTATTCCTCTTTCGTTTTACAGGGTCGGCAAGGTGCAAGTGATAGGTACCCCTGGTATTGCAAGCGTCTATAGGCTACGGTAACCGCTTACCATCTGGTGGGCCGTATGCTTGTCTGCCACCTTAGTGGTATAAAAAAAGTATCTAATATTATGTTTTTCTAGGACATCGTCAATACAGCTCGGAGTTTGGATTTGTGCCTGGTTATTACCCGGACCCAAACATATTGGTGAACTGTGAGTATACAGTAGCACACCTCTGTCTAACCCTTCAAGGAATAGAGGCGTGAAGGTATGCAATGTTTTTATCAATTTTCTGCGCAAGCGCAAATACAGTTTTCTTTGAAATAACATAACATTACACAATATGCGATCTTCAATCTCACATATAAGGCTCACGAGTCACGACATCTTCATTATCCAAACAAGGCGATCGATTCATAAATCGATAGCGACTCCAGCGCACCGTTGCACGTAAGTTGTTAGTCAACCGCGACCAGTAGCAGTTGCTGTTGACAAATCGCGATAAATTGACATTCTACTTAACGAATTGTCAAGATGTCTAGATTTAACTTTTTTTTCGAAAGTATTTTTTAAAATCAAGACTAATGACTACCTACTGATTTTACAGATATGTAGGTCGTTTGAGTTGTTTGTTATAGTCGATCACAGATGGCGTTAGTTGTTAGGAAACCAAGTTACAGTATATTGAGTTTGGATTGATAACAAGTGAAAAGTTCATTAGTTGGAGCAGATATAGGTACATAATTTCTGTCGACGATTGCTACAGTACTCCCTTAGTCCCGGGAAAAGTGATGATGCGATACGCCGAGGTTGAATTTAGTCGGTAGATCGCTCTTTTCAGAGCGGAGTCCGACTCACCCCACCGTTTTCCCCGGAGCGGTGGGTAGTGCATAAACCATTTCAAACCCAGTCATCAAAAACAAAGATATACCTACATAATTAATATAGCCTACTGGATTAGCAAGCTGAAGTGGCAGTGGGCTGGCCATATCTGCTGAAGAACCGACAACCACAGAGGTGTTCTCGAGAGGAGACCGCGATTCGGCAAACGTAGTGTAGGACGCCCTCCGGCAAGATGGAGTGTTGATTTGCGTAAGGTTGCTAGCAAAAGCTGGATGCGTAAAGCTGAGGATAGGGTGAAATGGCGCACATTAGGGGAGGCCTATGTCCAGCAGTGGACTAATATATGCTGATGATGAGGTTAGAGTGCAGTATTTTGCTCATTGTGTTATTTAAATACTAGTAAGCAAATATATGGTTATCAAGTTTTCCTTCATTGTTTAAACAGCAGTGATCAACAGTGATGAAGAATGCCCTTTGTCTTTAGCTCCATCTGGATCTGAAACTGATAAGTACCTAATCTACACTTTGGAAGTTTGTTTTTCTTAGTTTTTACATTCAAGTTTAAACAGCAAATAGCTACAAAAACGATTTACTTACAGCCAAATTTTTTCTCCAACAAAAATAGAATGCCTATTCATAACACTAATAAAACTAATGATATTCTTAAACATTCGAATTGAAAGAATTTCTAATTCGTGACAAAATGCAGTGACGAAACATCGATTTGAAAAAAGAATACCTAGCAAATACTGGCCTAATATAAATTTATTTTCGGACGGAAAAACTTAATCTCTAATTCGTCGCGAATTTCGCAATCGATATTGTATTTCGATGTAAAAAGAAAAACATAAAAATCGTTACTCATAATCGCTCATTACAAAAGAGGGTTTCACTTCCACGAGCGTCACGTCTCACGATCAATTGGAAATAATATTGTCAAAGAGTTAGTGAATAGCTAGATAAGATATCTTTGTCCAGTATGAATACTGTAATTTAGAAAGAATCAAAACCAATTCGAATTTACATTGTTATTCTGGATGGCAATTTAGCATTACGCGTCCTAGACTATGCATCTTTTATAGTAATATAATGTAGTTATATTTAGTGTACCTACTGTAATCAAGTTATACAATTATTACAAACCACCAAAAGCACGTGATATTTGACTGAAAATGAGTCACTATAATTCTAAAATAAAACCTTTTCGGAACCCTTGATGTTGATAGTTTGTAGACTTTCATGAACTTATTCTTTCAATAAAGACGACATTAGTGTCAACGCAAGCAAGGGCTATGTCTAAAACATTTACTTTGTAAGTCATCATAAAATTAGCGAAAGGACTTTCCCATAGATTTCCACAAGGATAAGTTATATGTCACCTGAATCTAATGACTTACAGCTTGCATTACAACTTCATTCGTCCAACTTAAAGGTCGTTCTACGCTGCGTTCTTCCTGTGCGTGGTCTCCACTTGAGAAACTTTATGCCCCAGCGGCCATCAATTCTATTTCTATAACGCTCACTGTTACTGTTATTCACACAGCTATCACTCCAATTGTACAGTACTAACTAAAGAAAATAATATTAGTCCTACCTAACTAAATAAGGTTGCCCAAATACTTTTTCAAAAGCCACTTCCATAAACTCTTGGAAAACGTAACCTTCTCAGTCCAATAGTCGGAATCGTGGTCCGACTACCGTTTTGTTATTGTTCAATATGTTTTCCAATAATCCAGTTATAGATTACCGGTAGAAAGCCTTGATTCGCACGGTTACGTCGAGAAAGCGGCTGAGTGCGTGTTGCTCCCTTAAATCACTCTGTGATATCTCGCGTTGCCCGCCATCGATTCTGACGTTAATTTCCTTTGCAATGTAGTAGTGTTGTCCCGTGTGGGCGAAAGGGTATGGAGACAACTACGTGTTTCATACACATACGTGTTGAGCATCACTACAGATTAGTTAAATTTTGTATACGAAACCGCCTCATTAGTGTTTCTAGGCAAGACGTCTTGCATTCGGTCGTATAGTATACATCAGGTCGAACAAAGTGTTAATGGTTTTTTTTTATAAAATTCTCAGTGACAGCTCGATTGAATTTGTGTCCGGGTAATGGTTTGCTTTCTTTTAATGTAAACTAAAGTTACCGAGGTGAACTATTCTTTAGGTGGTGTGGTTTAGGTACCACATACTGTTTGGATTACAACGTTAAAGAAAAATGACTGTATTTAGAAGGCGAAGGGTCATAGGATAATAAATTCAGCCAGTGAAATAGATTATTAAATCGGGAGCTCAGCAGATTTCGATATATTTTAGCCCTTCGCTTAGCCTGAGCTAGGAATCAAATAGAAAATGACATTAATCGGAAGATTCAATTAGTTTTTTTTGCGAAGATGAAAACGAATCGAATGCAAGTGAATGCGCAAACGGCCTAATTCGTCACATTATACACCAAATTCGCAAAATTAAATTACATTACGAAATAATTGTAATATTTCAAAATGTCGCATCAAATCAGGTTTTAAGCAAAAACTTTAAAATCTTGTAATCTTGAGTTAAGTGGAATGGCTTTACGAAATTGCAAATTATATGGTTAAAGTGAAGTGGTGTGGTTATTTTGTCATGGTTCGTTTAATTTTAACGAAATAGTGACTTCATTATACCTATGGATAACTTAATTTTGGTTTAGGCGATTTATTTAAGGTCAGATTTCAAATGAATATCATCAAGTATTTGTGTACACAATGTAAGCGGTGAAAGAGAGAAGGATAGATATAAGTGACCAACTGGAACTAGTTTTAGCCGGCTAAAACTAGTATTAACCGCACTTCGGCTTTAATCGTAACATATTCACAAAATGCATCCTAAATTCAAACATTGCATCACACTTCCACTGGTATCATTGCAGGCATACGTATGTTTGGCATGTTGATTGGACATAATCACAGATCACACGACATAGACCACAGCAAACGGCTCATTACATACTGCTCAGAAGATTGCCGACAACACGGTGGGTTATTCTCGCCTTAGATGTTTTTTTTTTGCAATTGTAATAAGGCATGAATGTGTACTGCAGTTTTGAACTGAATTGCCTGGAATTTAAGGATGCGGTGAAGAAATGTCGAAATTTTTAAGTAGTTCTGACATTGGTAATATTGACGTAAAATAAGGCAAATTATCTATTGGAGTTCAGAATCGTGCTCAGTTAACGGCAATAGGCTCGCCCGCTATTACACGGGACCTAAACAGACCAGCGAACTGGGTGTATATTGGTACACCTCTGCCCAACCCTTCGGAGAATACAGGCACGATGGTATATTATGTTAATTATCTATCTGATTTTGGATTTGATTCCAAGGGAATTATCCCAGTGGTAATACTCATATGTCGAAACCAACCACTGCACTCTAAGAAACCGCTACTTGTGTCAATTTAAATACCTATTACATTTATTCTGGTATTACGTGACAAGGGAAATCCCATTTGCATTCGTTTAGAGTTTAATAAAATGATCTTATCGCACAAATTAGTATTAAAAATAATGACAATAGAAACACTTGTACAAAGCAATTTCAATCACTATACTTAATTCGACTATTTTACATAATGACATGATTCAATAGATATGTTTATTTTTTCTAACGTCTGCTATTAGCCCGTAATATTGGTACCTATTCTTATATTTGTTACATTGTTGAATAGGCTATTAGACTGCTTAGTTTTTATGATCCCATGAAAAAAATCCTCATAACTAAATAGAGCTGGTAAACCAAAACAAAATCGGTCCAAAAATAAAAAAAGTTTTATGCATTTTAATTGGCTATACAAAAGTGTGACGTCAATGTTCCATACGCCTTACAAAATAATTATTATACTACCTAATACTAGATTTGAGGGAAAGGGACGGTGCATCCGATATCAAGCCTCAACAAAAACGTTAAAGACCTATTTACTCAAAACTTTATACAGATTTGTTTTTTTTTTCTGAATACAGTTTTTAATTACATAGTTAATTTTGAATAAATCATAGATCAGTCAACTACCCAAGAATTCGCTAATAGCGAATTCTTGGGTAGTTGACAACATAGCGAATCGCTATGTTCTTACCATCACACCTGTCACTTAAGTTATAAGTGATCGGTGTGTGGCACAAAAAGGTTCCAGCAAAAGGGTAAGTTTATAGACTTTTTTTTTTCATGGCTTGACACTACTGGTGCATAGATAACAACAAGTTAATTCTAACGACTCGCCCTCTTTGCTTAGTCCTCCAACCAGATTTTCGATTACTTTTACAAAAGAAGGATCGTCGTGCATAATACGACCTACTTGGTGGAAAAAAAAATGCATCACAGTCACTCATATCAACTCATCGTCCAAAGAAAAAGTTTCATGTCTCTCATCATGGTAATATGAACGAACGTGTTTTTAAACATAAAAATATATTTTATTCCGACTGGCAGAATAAACAGAAGTGTTTTAGGTCCTATGTAATAGGCAGCGATCCTATTGTCATTAACCGGGCACAAATCCAAACTCAGAGATTGGACTACTTAGAAGTTCATAGAAAACCCCAATAACACTGCTCCAGTCAAGAACCTAAACCAGAACCTCAAGCGTAGTAGATATCGCACTAAAGACCACTAAGCTAATGAAGCATATTATTAAAACAATTTACACCTCCTCATTAAAATTACAGTTTAAAACGAAGACTAAAAAACCCATCAAATTCAATTTAATAGTTCTTGACACTAATACACCATACACACGCGTGCCGCGTAATTTATATGAAACTCCGAGTTGATTTGTGACTAATACGCCATTTTGTAGTTAGATATAAATCAAAATGGCCGCGGGCAATTCGAATAAAGAATGGTAGATTGATTTTTTTGGAATCATGTTTTCTTTTTTATTAATTGTGGTTCTTTATTTTGATTTCTTGTGTGAATTTGTTTTGATAGCTAGACTTATATGATTTGACGATGGATTGAAATAATTTGATATTAGATTACGGATGAGATTGAAAGATTAGAAAATAATAGTACTTAGTAGCTATTGTAAGAAAATACAAGTTAAGTCTGTAGTAGTAGTATCTGTAAATGATTTAAGGACATTGCAAACAACAGTCATGTTTATAAAAATAATATAAAACAAATAACGTCCAATTGTTAAACCAATAGATAGGTTACTATTGGACAGGTTAAGCTTAGTTCAAAACTTCAAAGATATTTTAATATTACTACCGATAGACGGGACATCATGAACTCAAACACTTCCAGCCCTTACAAATAGACATTCAAAAAGGTTACAAATGCGGTTCTACTTAGCTTATAAACTAATTTAAAAATAGAACTCTAAATAGTAACCCCAAATTAAATAAAGATTAAAAAAAAACTCAAAATAATGAATAATTATTGTTACTGGCCGTTACAGAATAACACCTCAACCGCAACGATATTTCGTATTTCGAACGAACCTCATAATTACAACAACACATGACTCCCGAGTTCCGCAACAGCCGACCATGTGAATGGAACTAGTGTCCCATCATTATCGTATAAATCAGTACCGATTCAACCGGTAATTGCATCGATATACCGATGTATCGATGCTATCGGTTGCCCGGTAGAACTGGTAAATTAAAGTTTGCGCTCAATATAATTTTCATGTGAAATGTGTGACGGACAATAAATTATTGGGTATTACATACTGTGTGGTATAAATCTTGGGACGTAATGTATGGGATGTTGGACCGGTACGTATTCATAGAGGTGCCCCAGTGGGTATCAATAATGGCTAGAAATGCTTCTGAGATATAAGACCCTTTTTAGTAGGTAGGTACTTGTTAGATGAGTTTAGTACGTAATAAATGATAACTGGTTTTTCTATTCGTTGCAGATGAAGGATTGTAGGTACTTACCTAGTGATGTGCCTACAGTGTATTGGATATTTTTAACAATGCTTATAATCCTAACCTACAATCACGCCTTTATTCCCTAAGCATTCTACAGAGGTTTATTACACTGTACACCGACAATTCACCGATATGTTTTGGTCCCATGGAATAGGTGGAGAGCCTATTATAATTAACCGAACAATAAAACAAAAGCCAGGGTGCTCTAACTGAAAATTTCCTAACATAAAAAATCCCGACCTAAGAATCGAACCCAAGACCTTTTGCTTAGCAGCCGCTTTGACAAACACTAAAGTAATTACTATGATAGTCAATTTTTAATGTGCTTTAAATTATTATGCATAAATATTTCTATGATAAATGATAATTATTTCTGCAAATAGATCTTTTATAGACACTTTAACAAGTCAATGTTTTACATATTTTTAAGCTAGATGGCGCCGGCATTCCCGACTGCCGAACTCTGAGAAGAAACACCGAAACAAACTCCGACAATCATGGTGTCTTTTAAAATTCAGATTTATAAAATCGCAACAACATAACAAACCGCCCGATTACACCACGCAAACATAACAGTGTTTACCCATTGATCCGTTTAACTCAAAGTTTATGTTAAAAAGCCGCCCTGAGCGAACTATCAGCCGTTTTAAATCATCGACGGCAACACAGACCGCCGCCCATAATTGTAGCCTAAGGGAGCCCGATGACACATTCCATCAAAACTGACTTTTCTGTAACGGTGCCCCTGCATAAGTACTGTGTATACCTGTCAATATGTCATTGTGGCTTGTAAATCGAGTTCTCGAGAAAATTGCTCTAATACTCTTTAACGTATGCAAAGAGAACATCCCTGAGGACATGGAATCGATTATAATCGATTAGAAGTGTTTACGTGCGATCGGTGTGGCGTGTGTTTAATTGCGGAGATAGGAACAGGAAGCCGGTTGGTCATTTTATTTCTAATGCAAAATATTGTCCAAGTGTGGTTTTTTAAAAAAAACATTTGAGAAATAGTTTATAGATAATATTATTATTATTAAAGTATGAAATCTTGGTTTATGTACAAAAATTAGGTACAGATTAGGTTCATTTTCCCAATTGAAAATGAACCTTATAAATTTGTATTAAAGTTCAAATTCTATCATAGAAATTTGACAGATTGGGGTAGCTGTAGATGTCTGTGTGACTTGTGAGCATGAGTTGCAGTATCATGTGTGGGTGTATGCATATATTAAAACTACATAAAATTACAAAAAAAAACAACAGCAAAAACACTAAGTAATCTCCAACGACCTAAGTACGTGTTTTGCTGTTGCACCAATATAAATTATTGCCTAGTCGTTGTCATGTGATAATCGCCTATTTGGACCGACTATTACAAGACGTGGTTAATTATACATGTGGACCCTAGTGTTTAATATGAAATTATAGGCTAGCTTGATATACTGCAACATATAGTACATGTTAGGTGACATCTTATGCATGCTAAGGATATTAGAAAATATTTGTAAGATAAAACATTTTAATATTATTCTTTTTTAGGGTGCTGTACCTTTAAGCAGCGTCTATCTTCTGTAGTACAGTGTCGTATCCTGAAGTTTTTTGGACACGTGTCAAGACGTGAATGCCACTCCTCCATAGAGCGACTCGTCGTGCAGGGGAAGGTGGAAGGAACCAGACCGCGCGGAAGGTCACCCATGCGATGGACCGACCAAATTAAATCTTGTGTGGGCGGGCCCTTACATGAGTGTACCAGAATGTCCACCAACAGAAAACGATGGCGAGATATCGTGAGGCGTATAACATCTGCCCCCGACGCTACTACATGACGACCACGACCGCTCTGGCAAGAGCGAAACGATTTAGAAGAAGAAGAGTACCTTTAAAGGAAAAAACGGAACCCTTGTAGGATCACTTTGTTGTCCGTCTGTCTGTCAAGACCCTGTATCTTGGGAACTTGTGGTGATATCAAGTTGAAATTAAAACCTTTATACTCTGGTCTACATTCCCTTGAAGCTGTGAAAAAATTAAACTTCTAAGTTAACGTAAAAATAGATACAGCTGTTTCAGCCGTAAAAAACTTATGTTTCGACACACTCTAGAGAATCAAAATTTATAGAGTATTTTCCGTTGACCTAGAACTATAAAATTTGGCAAGTAATACCGTCTTCTATAAATTATATATAGAACTATACATTTGTAATTAAATCTCAAAAAAAACAGGTAAGGAATAGCGTTCCATTCCTGAACTATTTATAATAATATGTACAGACGCCAGCACATCAAGCTACCACAATCTGTCAAATTTCTTTGATAGATTTTCAATTTTAAAGCAACAAAATAAGGTTCATTTTCAATTGGGAAAATTTATCAGTTTTGCATAGGTTGACCTGCTGGCGTCTGTACCTACAAATTTGTACAGAACCCTGGGTGGACGAGTCCGAGTTGTCCAGTTTATTTCATAACCAGAGGGATAAACAATCAAGCACTAAAAAAGTTAATAAAACTTTTTTTCCGCATCTCTTTTGTTCATAAAAATGTTAATAAAATCACTCGAGTTCCACTTTTACTTCATCATCATCATAGATTCAATTACTGTCCCACTGCGAGTTGTCATCTTGGGACCTCAGTTGTAAAGTTCTCATATTTCCAGTAATTTAACTGGCAACATTGCCCTTCATACCGGAAAACAATAATTTTATTTATTTCAGATCGATTTACAAGATTCATATAATTATATTGTTAGTAAAGGTCTTAACCTAAAATTAGTAAACACCACCTTATATACAAAATTGAAACGACTGATACCTACGTGTGCTGTCGTATCCAGTGAGCCAGCATGGGGCTGTTCCACCTATCACACAATACTCTCAGGATGCCGTGAGAGCTAGCACATATTCTACCGAGAATAGAAACGTGTAGGGTTACAGTATATAATTGTTGTACATGTGTGAAGGTAATAGGATCCTTGCAGTTCACATATGCACAACAAGAACGTACGTACTACATATGTGTATGTGTAGAGGCGGCTGCGCCCGCCACATAAGTTTAGTCGCAATAAAATACAGCTTATAGCAACACGCCTCTTTTTCTGAGCTAAAATCCTTTTCACATACCATCATAACAAGATTCTCTAAACTGTATTCCCTAAAAAACGCACCGTTTTTTTATACTGCTAAGGTCGCAAACAAGCATACGGCCCACCTGATGGTAAGCGGTTACTGTAGCCTATAGACGCTTGTAACACCAGGGGTGTCACTTGCGCGTTGCCGACCCTGTAAAACGAAAGAGAAATAGTCGGGTTGACAGTATAAGGGTCAAAGTCCCACTGCCAACACAACGTTTCCTCGTGGAGCACTGGCAACCTTGCTCATCGTAAGGAACAATACAGCCAGCTCAAAGTAGTGTTATTTCACTTCGATTTTCTGCAAGGCGGACGTACTTCCCCAGTCGGGCAGCTCCAATTTGAGTGAAATTACTCCCACTATGCCCTACCTCTCTTTTCGTTTCCGTATAATAGCATGAAAACCATCAACCCTGGCTTCAGTGAAGATCCCGGAAGCGCTACAAAAGCGTGGTAGACCCAACAGCCAATAATGATAGCACATAGCAGAATTGGCAATGTGGTGTTACCACCAGATGTACTCTACCATCAACCCATAGACTGTCTTAGTACGGGTTGGCAGAGTTTGTGAACTCTGCCAAGATTTTCACCGTCGAGAATATCTCTAAGGCATGCAGGTTTCTTCATGATGTTTTCGTTCACCGTTTAAGCGAGTTATAATTAATACGTACATGATTTCGATAAAATTATAAAGAGTGCAAAAAAATAAACTCAACAAGATTTTACATGTACAATTATACTTATCAAGAAGGAAAACTATTCACTCTCACAACTCGAGAACAAAAATCGATCTCAATCGCATCGATTATCGATTTCAAACGAAACCAAAAGTGGCTCGAACAGTGTCGTGACACACTTGTAGCCCGTAGTTAGTATAAACACACGTATGTCAGGCATTCCGAGCCATAATGAGTACATTCGTAATAAGCATGGTGGTTATGTCGTTCAGTTAAGGCGCTGTTTGAAAGCAAAAGTTGTAATATACCGTGAATTTTTAGCAGTTTTGAAGCCAACACGAAGTTGTTCTCATACTTATGAACGATTTATACTATCCTATAGTAATGTATACTTGTTGTCAACCCTAAAGTTGCACCCACATCGCAGTTACATTTTGTAGAGCAACGTTTCCAAGTGTAAAAAAAGTGATGGTATGTTGTATGTTATTATAGTGTACAGACGCCAGCAGGTCAAGCTATCCAAAACTGTGAAACTTTCCCAATTGAAAATGAACCTTATCGTGTTGTAGTAAAGTTGAAAATCTATCGACGATTTTTGACAGATTGTGATAGTTTGTTTGGAATAGAATCGAATAAACTTTATTGTACAGAACAATAAAGTTTATTCGATTCTACGTTATAGTCTGTCAATTCATCTAATTATTTAGTAATAGACTCGCTCTGTAAAACATGTTGTCTATAAAAATATTAAATATTTGTGTGATAAAACATGAGTATTTGTGTTTGTCTGGGTGTTTCTTATGTATTATATGTATGTATTTACAAAAAAAAAAGTATATATGTATTATATCCATTGTCTAGTACCCATAGTACAAGCTCTGCTTAGTTTGGGACTAGATGGTGTTGTGTAAAATGTCCCAAAAACATTATTATTATTATTTATGAAGTATATGTTTTTAATATCTCGGCTCTTTTTAATTTGCCGGTTTTTAGACTAGCACGGGCCGAAGCCAAGTGCTAACCTAGACTAATTGTTGATGATGATGATGATGATCAGGGGTGTTAAAGATTGATGCGCGCGTATGATTGTGTGATTGTGTGCGTGTGGTGACTGTGGTGGTTACTTGTGTGTGGGATATGGTTGCTTGTGTCTCATTTTCGTTCTGTAGGAATTTTCTAACAATTCTGCAAGTATTCAGGATTGCGGCTTTCTGTAGGCTTTGATAGGTATACGGTGCTATGTCTAGAGTTTTTAAAGATTGGTGAAGTTGCTTGGGAATGACCCCTGTGGTTGATAAAACTATAGGAACAATACTGACATGACTTAGTCTCCACATTCGGCTGATTTCAATTTTTAAGTCTGTATATTTGGAGAGTTTTTCTGCTATGGTACTTTGTACATTGTGTGTGTTAGGTACAGCTATGTCTATTATTTGTGCAGTTTTGTTAATTTTATCTAACAAAGTAATGTCCGGCCTATTGTAGTGTGTTGTTCTGTCAGTAAGGATCGCTCGGTCATAATACAACTTATGACTGTTGTTCTCGAGGACGATGTCAGGGTTATATTTGTAGTATGGTATTGGTGGTGTAGAAATTAAATTGTATTTTAATGCTAATTTTTGTTATTAGTCGCAAGCGCAAGTATAAGTTCCAGCGTTTGATTCACAGTTCGAACATAATTTTCTAAGATTTTTCCAGGAGCAGCTCCGAGTTTATATTGTCGTGCCCGGTAATAGCAATCCTTGCCCCTATATTACACAAAAACATACTGTTGAACTGTGGGTGTACATTAGTACACTTCTGCTTAACATTCAAAGGAATACAGGCGTGATGTTATATTTTTGTTATGGCAGAATTGATTTTTATATCACCGTTTGATTGCAACGAAGTGTAGCAAAGGAAAATGAAAGTTAATATTGAACCTCCGTCTGTTTAAGTGAAAATACTTTCGGATTATGGTTTTAGTGACCACAATACTTAACAAGATGATTGGTGACAGTAGAACGATAACAAATTATACAGTCAGCAACGAAAGTCGCTAAACATGTTACAATCTTCAATATGAATTTTAATAAGTATAAAATTACTGACCTGTGAAGGTTTAGTGTAAGACCATTGCAAGATGACCATTAAATATGTATGTTACCTTAATAGAAAAAACCTCTTGTCAAGTTGGAGCTGTGATGTTTCCAAATTTTTTTCTTCTCAGCGACTTTCTTTGCTGACCGTACCATCATCATACTTTCTTTAATTTCATTTTTATATTTAGTAGTTTATGTTGGCAAAACTTCCCTTTGATTGGTGATAGCAGAACACAACAATAAATTAATATTTTTTTATGGGATAGAGGCAAACGAGCAGACGTTATCGCCTGATGGTAAGCGGTTACAGCCGCGCATGGACACCAGAGGAGTTACAAGCGCGTTGCCGGCCTAAATATAATATCATCGAGATACTTTCATTTTTATATGCAGTAGTTTATGCTGGCAGAATTACCAATGTCACATACATTACCATCTATAGTAATCAATACAAAACACTAAACAAACGTCCATAATTACGTGAAATACGATATCGCTATTAAATTAGCAGTTTAATGATACAATTGTATTGAATCAGTTATATCCAAAACCGTTACACATATATCAACCTGTCAAATACCGGACCAATTGCTGTGTTTATATCGCAAAGGTGCGTTCAAACATGTCCCCCACTCGCGCGAATTCCTCTATCCATTTCGCAACTACTGCGCGGCTATCCAACTCCGCCCTAAGATACCCACCTATTAAACCGTTCGCTACCGAACAACCTTGACTATTATTTAGAGCACTGACCATTAACCAGACCGCGTAAGCATAGATACGGAGTCACCAGAGGCTGATATCTTGTCGACAGCACGAATTACATTAGAGAATTATCCTATTTTCCGTTCGGGAGCCCCGAGCGAGCAACTAACAAGCTTCGAGACCCATGACGTAGAAAACTCCCATATTTCCTAGGCTAATAAAACCGATGATAGTCTTGGGGTGTTCTAAAAAAACGAGCGCTATATCAAACGCGTGCTCGAGGTAAACTAGCCGAGTATAAATTCTAATAAGCGTTTATTCTATGCGCCTCCCGAGGCAACAATGTTCTTAATCTCGACCATTATAGCTTGGGAGTTTTAAAATCCAAGCGGTAGTTGGTTACACTTAATATTTAGATGCCTCCTACGCTCGGCCGGGTAATAAATTGCGCGGGATTGATGCCTCGGTGCCAGGCATTTTTAAGCTTCCGTATGTTTAGAAATGGTATAGTCGACGATCAGTCACGCGCCACAGATAATTCATATGCACGATGGGACATTAATAAATCTTCCTTACTTTGAATCCATTTTTAAATCGTGTCTCGTGATTAGATTGGCATGGCATTTACTGATAAGTTTGACGTTTACGAAAGAGGTTTTACTTTGCCGCGTAAGGTGCGATGTAAATGGATGCAATTAAATGTAGGTACTTTAATGTGTGGCGTTTAGTTTTTAATCTATTACTATGTGATGTACGGACCAAACCTGCGTAAATGCTCCACCGATGTGGTATCTTCGTGCAACGGGTTGTTAAAATAAATTCCTAAATAATGATTGCAGTGACTTATGCATGCATGCCGTCAGTTGAGACTGGTCTACTCAAAGCCACTATTATATCCTTAAAAAGCTATTTCAGACGTTGCCCTACATTGTGACAATCGCATAATATTTAAAATAATAGCTTAGATAATTATAAAAACGCACACAAATACACTTTTAAAGTCAATAATTCCAACTCTATTCAATAGAAACGTTAAAAGTCTCACTTCCTCAAAAATAATTTCTAAAAAGGTGCAATTCATAAGTTGATTTTGGGGAACTGGTGGAACATAACTCACTAATAAATTGTGTAAGTTATTAATGAAGATTACTATAGTCCTATTAAAAAAAATCACAAGTATAAAACAAAATAACCCTTTTAATAAAGCTTCACACACGTGAGACAAGCGTTACGTAATGACGGCAGTAAGGAAGCATGAACACCTGTCCGAACAATATAGTGTAAGTACCCACATTTCATATAGACGAACCTAATTCACGAAGAGAATGGATATGACATCATACCAGTAAACTTTTAATGGAATTAGTGATGAGCTTTGCACTAACAAACGGCTTTTTTAAACAGTTCTTTTTATCGGAAACGAATTGACTGTTTTCCATTTACTAAATCACAAAAGTAACCCGACTTCGCAGGCTCGCTTCGTAATATCTCGTCCTAGGTGTCTAATAAGGTGTCCGCCTTATTAGACACCTAGGATGAGATCTTACTTATCTGGTATAGCATACCAGATAACAGGATCGAATCCTGCCTGAAGACCAAGTTGTCTTCATTAAAAAGAAATACTGGCTTCAAAATATCTACTTATACATCCATGACATTGACAGACAAACTGATTGAAAAAATGGACTAAATTGTATTTAGACAAAACGTTACCAATATTGAAAAAACAGTTAAGATTTTTTTAAAACAGCTTTTGCTCTAGCAGTTGTGTCAAAAAATTTGCCCAGGACTGGGATTTTGTCCTTTGGCGCGTTCACAAACACAAATTCTCCTATACACAACACATAGAACTCTGAAAAATAACCTAAGTATAACTTTGTAATCTCCTCTCTGAACATCCATCCAAATCTATACCTCGGAAAACATCACCATATCTGTTACCTTTGAACATCTGTTGTTGCGTAATCTAGCCGATGTCCCGAAGCCGGTAATTCTCACTCACCTCACTGCCTTATAATACACACTGGATTACAAGTAGTGTTACCGTTTTGTACTTTACGCCGTATTCATAGTGCCGACTTGTAATAAAAAAAGTATTAGGTATCTTTATAATTAATTATTTATTTATTAATTTATGTTAGACACACTTAGAAACAAGAATGTAGAAAATAGCTTAGAACAAAAGTACAAAGTTACATAAAAACATTTCGTTGGCTGTACCTACCTAATCAGTTAAATAAGTTCCGCTGTTCATGGAAGTTACTACTCAAATCACTAATAAATTAGTGTCCAAGTGAAAAGGAGTGCATTAAAGGCGCCTCCACTCTTCATGCTAGTCTTTTCCCAACTCTGTTGGTTGGCTTCCAGTATAACCAGATGCGACTGAATATAAGTATTGTACACGATACGTCTACCATCAGAACTCCTCAACTCAATTTCTGGGCAAAACGGATATCCTGAGGATAGAGTGGATGTCAGCCTTTTTGGGCTTCGGACTGTAACCTGTAAAGATTGTCAGTGTTCTGAGGAATTGTTCGAACTTGTACTCCCGCTACGTTCCGCCACAGGTCCACTCGCCAGAGATCGAAATTTCATTCATTTCACCTGGATGAATGGGTGTCCACCACCGTTCGTTTCTCAAGAAACTTTTTACCGCGAACGACTGCTCTGTGGAATCAATTACCAGCGGAGGTATTTCCGATCCGGTACGACATGGCAACCTTCAAGAAGCGAGCCTATTCTTATCTCAAAGGCCGGCAACGCACTGGCAACCCCTCTGGTGTTGTGGGTGTCAATGGGCGGCGGTGATCACCTACCATCAGGTGAACCGCTTGCTCGTTAGCCTCCCTCTTCCATAAAAAAAATAAAAAAAAATTGTCATAGGTGTTCGTATGAGAACCAGGACCGACGGTTTTACGTGCTCTCCGAGTTATGGAGGGATCTTGATGGTGTTTAAAATGGTTACCTATTCACAGACAGACTGCGCCAGCGTAACCTTGCACATCGGTTTATCAGGTTAGTTATTACTTAGCCATGAGCCCTATGAAATAAAATAAAATAGGATCAATGACCCCGACTATAAATACGAGCACGCAAACAATATCTGCCGCAGGGCTGTGATCCCATAGCGTTCGATAACCGATAGCATCATACACCACCTTGTTGGGAACAGTCGGTTAAAAGGTCCTTACGCCATTCACTTGCAGCTGGTCCGATATACATTTGTACGATGCCATTAACATGTTTCGATCATTTTAAGTACAGACGACAGCAGGTCAAGATATCCAAACCTGTCAAAATTTCCCAATTGAATATGGACTTTATCGTTACGTATTAAAATTGAAAATCAATCACAGAAATTTGACAGATTGTAGTAGCTTGATGTGCTGGCCTCTATACCTCGGAGAGTACGTAAAGCCCTCGGTTGGTTCCCGTTGTTACACGACCACCTCTGTTTGTTTATAGTACGAAAAATCCTCATGAACCCTCCGAAGTCAATTCCTGGATAGGTAACTATTTAAGTAATACACTTTTTTTTCTTACATTTAGCCTAACGTTTAAGAGTACTTAAAAATTTGCTTCTGGACGTCACATTGTAGTCGCTTCAGTACTAGTGTAATATTAATTTTTTTTTATACTATCTAAGGAGTCAAACAAGCATACGGCCCACCTGATGGTAAGCGGTAACCGCAATCTATAGACGCATTCAATACAAGGGGTAGGTATTACTTGCACGTCGTCGCCGACCCTGTAAAACAACAGACCAATAGTTGCGTTGGCAGTATAAGGGTCAAAGTTCCCTCCTGCCAACACAACGTTTCCTCGCGGAGCACTGGCAACCTTGCTCACCATAAGGAACACAAAGCAGTGTTATTTCACTTCGATTTTCGGAGGTGCTTCCCTAGTCGAGCAGCTCCAATTTGCCCTACCTCTCCTGAAATATAAAATATAAATTGACCTTAAGGTTTTCTGCTTCCATAAAACCAGTTTACGTAACATCCTATCCTATAAATCGTCTATTAGAATAATGTTCACAACACTAATCACGAGCGCACAGATCCGCCAGATTGCTACAGATAGCGATCTCTCATGATGAATGGTCAACACCCATACAATGTCTTTGTTAGAACGGGAAAAACCGATCAAGAATACTTTTAAAGATTAGGCTTTGTGACTTACCGGTTAGTAAGAACCGGTTAGCTGCAGGCTTCTATGCAGGTGGCTTAGTATCGGTGCAGACTATAGATATCACGCCTATATTCTATGAGGAGTGAGGCAGAAGTGTACACCGATTGATTACACGTATATTGCTTTAGTTGAAATAAATAAATTTCGCATGCCTAAGAGTTTTTTCAACGACGTATAAAGTCTGTTAGGCCGCAGTAGGCTAGCGTGGTGGTCTTCTTTTTTTTAACGTATGGAAATCCTCATGGACTGCACCCGCTGGGGATGACCTACCGACCTACCATACGGGCGTTTCACCTCACCACTTTTTGCTGGGTGTCGGTCGCTGGGGCCGGGTTGCATGGTGGTCTTTTTTTTGTCACGGGGTGGAAATCCTCGTGGATGTCCTCCGCCCGAGGGCAGAGGGGTCTGTCAGACTCTTACTGACTAAAACCACCCCGGTGTGCCATCACACACGTACGCCGGGGGCCGCGGGTACAACACATTCTTCCGCAGTGCGTGGTGGTCTAGCCTAACCGTGTCATTAAAAGAAGACACATACCTAGTAGTGGGACAGTAAATAGATCGGCGAAAATAGTGCGCTTTAAAAAAGTCAAAGGCAGTTGGCATCGCATCGGCAACAAATTGGTATTGTAGATGTTGGTCAGTGATCATTGATCTCTTACAATCAGGAGACCTGCATACTTCTTTGTTCTGCTTAAAAAGGAGAAGCCTATTTATCAGGCATGAATCTGAATCCCAAGCTACTAGAAATAATTTCTCAACAAGACTTGATAGACATTGCCTGCCCGAAACGGAACCCAGCGTGAGCTGCAGTTCAAACCCTAAGTTTGAACTCCAGCTCACGCTGGGTTCCGTTTACAGCCGGAGACATCTGGGGACAATGGTTTACCTCCACTTTTAACGATGAAGATTATTTTTGAGAACTTGAGCAGTAACAGCCTGGTAATATGAACATTGGACTGCCAAGTCAAAGGTCTCGACTTTAAATCCAAGGCGGCAACTCTGGCTTTTCGAAATAATTTGCGTATTTATATTTATCACTTGCTTAAACGGTGAATAAAAACTGTGGTGTATGGTGAACTCTAGCCTAATCCCTCTCAATCTGCGAGCAGAGCCGTGCTAGCAGTGAGACAGCATAAGGGTTGATGATGATGAGAAACATAACATCTACGTATGTATTAAGACCCACATTACTTGCAATTATTGTCATCTTGTGACGACGATTACCGTAGCCTATAGGCGCTTGTAATACCAGGAGTATCACTTGCGCACTGCCGACCCTGTAAGAAGAAAGAGGAATAGTTGGGTTGGCAGTATAAGGGTCAAAGTCCTCCCACTGCCAACAAAACATTTCCTCGCAGAGCACTGGCAACCTTGCTCACCGTAAGGAACACAACAGCTCAAAGCAGTGTTATTTCACTTCGATTTTCTGCAAGGCGGAAGTACTTCCCCAGTCTGGCAGCTCCTACCTCTCTTAAAACTGACTAGAACAAAATTTTACGTGGCTACCTGCAACAGTTCTGACTTATATTCAAGTTACTCTCTTCACTGTGAATAAGACTGCAATGTATGTTACTGCATTATTTTATAGGTACCACAGTAAACAGTGGTGGTGCCCAATAAATTGTACAACAAACACGGTGCATGCCTTATCACGTGATCTGGTATCTGGTATCGGTATCGCGGTATCTTACATGATTCGTTTGGACACGCCTAATGTGCCGTGACGCCGCTGATAAATTGCTGTAGTATAGTATTAGGGTCGGTCCTGTCTAGTGATGAATTTATTTGGTCCTATTAACAGCTGCTGTCTGCTGTTGTTTCTTTCTGATAACCTTATAATATAATTATGGACTGCCAATGTATAGGCCTCGAGTTAAAATCCAAGGCACGTACTCCTTACTTTGATAAACCTTAGAAAGCCCCGAATTCAGATAATCCTACCCCGCATTTAGTCTCTAATCGAGCCAGATTACACAAGCGGTTAAAGTGGTCCTCGCCACTACCATTTGCACCGCGTATTTGTGATCGATCCCATACGAGGCAAATATTTTTGGTATAATCCTCATCCCTCATTTGTAGCCATATCATCGCGCACACAGTCCTTCCATCTTTTCTTTGTCTCCCTCTTCCCATATATCCATCTACATTCATCCTCAGCACCTTCCTGGTACATTCCGAGGCAAATATTCGCGTGTTCCACGAATATTTGTTTCAAGTCTGGGTATACTTTTTGTCCGTTAATTTTATGTTTGTGGTCTCCCGTCATAAGGGGCTTGTCTCTTAGTGCGGGAGCAGGCTTAAAAAAAGAAAAATACAAAAAATGCGAAAAACAATTATGCGAGAAAAGGACCCGATTATTATGAGAAAGATCACATAACAATTGACCTACTTTTATTTTTAATGACAACTGTTTCTCAATTCAAATTCTACCGAATCAGTATCACACCGGCGCGTGCGTGCGCGCGCGGTTGCCTCTGTATATTTAAAACTATTTAATCACTTATACTGTGATCCATATGTATTACTTACACATGGTGTCCTTTTACTTATAGTTTATAGTGTACTTAAAAGTATGTTATAGGAATGTTAACTTAATAATCTAGAAGTGTTAAAATAATAGCATAGCATGTGTGCATACCATCACGCCTGTATTCCCCAAAGGGTCAAGCAGAGGTGTACACTAATGTACCTACAGCAATAATTCGCCGGTATGCTTAAAAAGAGTGTCTATGGGGTTTCTTGCCGGTTCTTCTCCGTAAGACCCACTTTTTGGAACCGTGCAACCAGTTATGACATTTCAAAAGTGCCGTTATGGTCTATTTGAAATAAAATGTTTGACTTTGACTTAAGTCCCTTGTAATAGGGGGCGAGCCATTTTTATTGCCATTAACAGGACAGAGAACCAAACTTCGAGCTGCTATTGAGAATTTCATAGAAATGCACAATAATACTTTGCTTGACCTGGAAATCGAACCCCTAACCACAAACGTAGCAGTCGTAGCTACGATAAGCGAGATGGTAGGTATGTTCAGCCAAATAACCCTATTCAAAATAAATCCAAACACAATCCAAAAACACACTGTATTAAATCAGTGACCACACAATGCGGTGGTCGCGGACAGTCCATCCGTCAAGTACACTACCTGAATTCCTGGGACACTGCCCACGTGCTTCCCTGACGGTGTTTAATGGACACCCTACGCCTGCTGTGAGATCATTTGTCAGCATGCGAGGACAAAATTAAAATTACTGCTACTAAAAATGTCTGTTAAACCTTTGACCTCTAGAATAAGGTTGAAAATAAGACAGTTGTTTGTTTTCTTCATGCTGTATTAAAGTTGTATTTTTTTAAAACAGTGCTCTATGGTATAATTTTAATTTGAATAAGATTAAAATGTGTGTTGTAGTAAAATGTTTAGAATATTTGGGCAGTATTATTCGCTACTGCTTGCTAAATTCTTGACATACATGACATTATGACACATATCACAAATTATGGAGAACAGAAACCTATGACATAATGTTTTATTTTGTACTTTTTATAGCCTAACTGGCGCTACTTACTGGTAGTAATACCTACTATGAATTGATAAAACATAACAACACGCCTGTACCTATTCCCCGAAAGGTTGGGCAGAATTCTACAGCCACAGTTTGCGCATATGTTTATTAGATTCTATGTATAAGGGAGCGAGCCTATTGCCATTAACCGGGCACAAATTCAAATTCAACGCTCCTACTGAGAATTTCATAGAGAAAGCCAATAACACTTTGCTCGACCTGGGAATTGAACCCAAGACCTCAAACCATCTCTTGTGGCGCATTAAGCGTACTAATTAAACAGACTTATATTTTGAAATAAATATTGATTTCTGACATTTACGCGAATATTATACATTGAAATAAAACTGCTTTCAATGTATAATATTCGCGTAAATGTCAGAAATCAAGACTTATATTTTTAATAGCATTATTCGCGTCTAAAAATCTACATTGTCTTCTAAATGACTAAGTCAGCACAATTAAAGAGTGTTTGAATGATACTATCTTAGTCACAAGTTATCCCTTTGGTCTCAAAACATTCAGACTTGATTCTCGCGATGTCGATGTGTGGTCACAGTTCTAACCTAACCTAACCGATATCTGTATTTAGAATTTTGTCGTTCAATCAGTACCTACTTAGATATTTTTGATGAGCGGCTTATTATATTCTAGCTTCTGCCTGCGAGTTTGTCCGCGTGGAAAAATTACTTTTAATTATCGTTGTAATTTCGCTAATTAGCTCATAATCGTTATAAATGATAGCCTATATGATAATCTGATGTATAAATAATACGATACAACGTGTTACAAAATACCCCGTAAAAAATATAATTAAATTATCGAAGCCAAAAATTTTGTCAGCTGTCATGTCAGGGAACCAGATTATTAACAGAAAGGCCTACGTACCTATTTTACCTAATAATTGTCTACTTTATTAGGTTTTTTATTTTTCATTCATAAATGTTGTTGTTTTCCTTTTTTTTGGGGTATGTTATACAGCGTTACTACGGTTCTTAAATATTGTGAATGGACTCGTTATAAGGCCCCATTTAACCTCCTGTCGGCTTTACGGGTAGTTTTGTAACACCTTGTACAGTTTCATCAAAATCCGTTCAGTAGTTTTAGCGTGAAAGAGTAACAAACATCCATTGATCCATCCTCACAAACTTTCATAAACATTTGTACTATTAGTAGGATACGATTAGTAGGAAATAAGATAATAGGAAGGATTATTAACAAAGCGAAAATAGGTTTTGTAATAAACACTCGTAACAAAACATAGCATTGATCATCACAAACCTTCGAAGCAAGGTCAGATCCAGTTAAAGCCAAAACACTCAATGGTTCATGACTCTAAATAATTCGGGACCCGTTCCGTCAAGCAGAGCGCTCATTTGCATATTTCAGTTGAAGTTCGCCAGCAACAGTGATTTACATAACTCATGTTTGTAAGCTCCGCTGAATCGTCAGTAATCTTGGGTCTTGGTGTGTCTTTGTATGTTTTTTTTGGCGGCTTTATTTTGTTTGAAAGAATACTGTCGCAGACAATGTACACTAAGCCTGTCAAATATGTGTTTTCTTCTGTTATTAAGCATTGTATTCATCCAAGAAGTTACTGTGCAACAATCCTTTCTTTTCTGCTGATCCCTACTAATCCTTCTAAATCTTATCAAAGTCAAATGGTTTATTTCAATTAGACCATTAAAATAGCACTTTTGAAAAGTCAAAACTAGTTGCACGGTTCCAAAAATTGGGTCTTATGGAGAAGAACCGGCAAGAAACTCCATAGACACTCTTTTTAAATCTATTCTACTAATATTATAAATATGAAAGTTTGTGAGGATGGATGAATGGATAGATGGATGCATGGATGTTCACGCTAACACTAATGATTAAATTAATTTAATTAATAACACTATTCTTGCTGTGTCTCTGCATCACCCTAAGGTTGACTGGGAGAGAATGCCTAATGGTATTAAGTCCGCCTTTGTACCTACAACAATTTTGTTTTCTGAATGAAGTATTAAATACAGAAATAAAAAAAAAATGAACGGATTTTGATGAAACTTTACAGTATTATTATTTACACATCAGATAGGCTATAATTTATAACGATTTTAAGTTAATTAGCCAAATTACAACGATAATTGAAAGTAACTTTTCCACGAGGATGAAGTCGCGGGCAAAAGCTGGTATATTATAAATGAATAGTAACTCTGTCTTTATGACTGTCCGTTACACTTTCACGCCTAAACTGTTGAACCGATTTTGATGAAATTGATACAGAAAACGATTAGACCTTGGTGTAGGACATAGGGTTCCTTTAATTCCTTTTGAGAGATTTTCTTGATAGCGTGTAAAGTTTGCCAAACCTCATTATGCCAGCGTTGTGGACAAAAGCCTGGGAAAGTGCCTAGCAGTAAGACAGTATATGGGTTGATGATATTGTTTTAACAACGCTTATAACACAACGCTCGACCTGGGAATCGAACCTAAGTCGTTGCCACCAAGTCAACAATGAAGCAATAATTACTCCACATACTACGAACTGTTTTTATCTACAGGTAGGTTAAAACAATAGCGTTGAAATCGAGGTTTTAAAGGTCATCAAAGAACTTTTTTATATTGTCTTTTTCTAAGCATGTTATAGGCTCGTGGCTAAGTTATAACTTGCAAAGTTAAGCTACACTGTGGATGGGTGACCATTCTTAACACATCGAGACCCCTCCATGCTTCGGAGAACACGTAAAGCCGGTCCCGGTTGTCATACGATAATCGTTCAGTCAGAAGCCCATAAAGCCTCAACCATCCTATCCTCAAGATATCATTTTTGCCCAGAAACTGAGTTGCAGAGGTCTAATGGCAGTCGCTTCGTGTAAAATACTGATATTCAGCCACATCTAGTTAGACTGGAAGCCGACTCATAGTTGGAAAAAGCTCGGATGGTGATGATGATCTATCTATTTCTTTCTATTTCTATCTATCTATTTGTGTGAATCGTAGAGGATGGAGCGTCGATGTTAATAAAAATGACAGTGAATTGTCAGGTTTGACTACAAGAAGTATTAATATCTAAAAGATAAATACAACTTAGATACGTTGTGTCTCAGTAACGAGCGCGCTCGCCAACCTTATAAACTTTAAACTGAAATACTAATAGAATACCAGACGAAAATTGCGGTTCATTAATAATTTAAAAACAAAAAGAGTAACTATCAAAGTTTCAGCGTCGGCCGTCGGATGTGGCTTTATAACTCACCATTTTTCCGTCCTTAATCCTTTACGGAGCTCATTTAGCAGAGTTTTAATCTCAATCTCACTTCATTACCGGATCCCGAATACTTGGAATAGCCAATTTCACCATTAATTACAAGACCAGGCTCCCTTACCCTTCCTTTTTCGAGTAAAAATAAATTATAACTCATTTATCGTTAGAGCCGAGACGCCCGCGACGGAGGCATTGAAATAAATAGCTGTCACGTTGGCTCGCACACAGAAGTAACGTGAACCCGTGAAACGACATCACGTTAACGTTAACGGGGGGGAGGCCACGCCCAGCGGCTGCGCACTGCAACACACACGCCCATGTGTCGCACATACGCGTCACGTAACTGGGGCACATATATGTATGCCACATGCTCGGTGGGCGTGCGCTGCGGTGGGCGTGTCACATGTGCCATGTGTCAGTAAATGGGTGGAGATAGGCTCACGTTAAAAGGGAAATAGCCGGTCGCGTTCGAGTGTTGACGACTTTATGTGCGCGCGGCACGCGTGCGTGTGACGTCATATGTCACGCCCGACCTCACCGGCCAACCGCCGATATGCACAGATAACTTCACCGTCCCGAGGAAATAGTAATAAACGCTGCCGGCGCTGGAAATTAAACAGACGGCGGGCGAAAAAAAAAGAAAATAATATTCCCACCTGCGTCCGCAATTATCGGCGCAAACCGCGGAAAATTGCGAGGCGAACGCCAAACTGACACTCGTGGAACTTCCTCAAAATAAAACTTTGGAAAAGTTCAACCGGAAAAGAAAGAAAACGCGAAAATAAAAAAGCCATTGACTCCGCAGTCCGGCCCCGAAAGTTTTAGACGCCTTTTTAAACATTCCCGCGGATGAAATCACGACCGGAGGGATTTTTTTTATCGCCAGAAGGATTTGTGCTCGTTTCTGTCAACTAATTAGAGTTTGCTCTCGAAAATAAAATTAAATGCAAATACTGACGTTATCAAAATGTCACTTGAATGTGCTAGCGTCATAGTAATTGAACGTGGTGGAACGTCGCCCACGGTACTCCATGGAGGCAGATCGTATTGAAAGAACATAAATATAGCGAAGTGTTGGTAGCGTAGCGGGCATAAGAAACAATATGGCAGAGAGTAACGTCGGATCAATAATATATAGGCTAAGAAAACGCGGGCACAGAGTAGTTAAAGATCCGAGGCACCCGTACATAGGCAAGAGCGAAAACAAATCAGTGCCGGGAGGCGAAAATTGAGCACGTACCCGTTCCGGCTAATTTTATTTTGCAATTACACCCCTCCCGCCCGTCCTACGACCTCACCCCCTTGCGACGCTCCGCTAATACAACATTCTTGGCGACAGCCAGTTTTTGGGACAGAGGCTGTGGTGGAAAAATCTTATGAGGAAATTATACTGGAAAAGTATTGTTAGGCATGTATTGATCTGTACTATGTAAGTACTGAAATTTAATTCAGTATAGTTTGGTCAATTTCAATTTAAAATGTTGTATTGTATGTACTATTACGAATCTATACGGACGACTTCTATACAATAGTATAATTAATATAAATCATATTTATTTAAAATTCATAAAATAATAATAATTTATTAATTATCTTGAACACCGGAGTTGTGTTCCTGCGTTCCTGCGTTCGGAAAGTCAATTCGTCCGTGCATCATTATACCTACTTAAGCAAATCTTAACGTGAACGCAGTTTCTAAACGCAGTTGTCTGCATTTGGAAATTGACTACAACTAATAACTAATGACTACAATAACCTGTGTGTGCGAGAAATTAATTTAATAATACAAATTTTCATTTTATTAATACAAAACTGATTAAGATAATTAAAAATAAATAACTTTTAACCCATATTTTTACTTTTTTTAATGTAAAATAGGTGTGTAAAGAAAATTCATTAAAATGTTAATGATATACCTCCGAAATATTCATTAAAAATCTACAAGAGGAAATTCTCAATCTACGCATACAAAGTCTCTGTAGGCTATTACTCTGCACCCCCCAGTGTAAAAAGGTTGTAAGAAGGCGGTGGACACCCCCGGCTAAGGGAGGCGATCGCCCCCACAACCCTTTCGCTTTTACCCCCACTGGACAGGGTGATGTTTTGTGAAGAAAATATATCGACGAAAAAAAAATTTACAAAGTTCTTGATGCGTTATGAAAAAAAGATGTAAAATAAATATTAAGTATTAAGTGCCTCGTTAGTCTAGTAGTCCTAAAACCGACTGCTATGTTAGAGGTCCCGGATTCGATTCTAGGGTCGAGCAAAGTGTTATTGGGTTTTTCTATGAAATTCCATAACAGCTCGGAGTTTGGATTTGTGCCCGGTTAATGGCAATAGGTTCGCCCCCTAATACATGGGAACTAAACATACCAACATAACGGCGAACTGTGAGTGTACCTTGGTAGGTACACCTCTGCCTAACACCTCGGGGAATACAGGCGTGATGGTATGTTATCTTATGTTTTGAAAACAGTATCACCATTGTAGCTGAAAGGTTTGCTATAATAGGTGTCATACACGTCGTAGTCAAAAGCATTTTTTCAGTATATTTTTTAGGTTCCAAGTAGATTATATAGAGCAAGCCTATTAACATTAAACACTCGCAAATACAAACTGCAAGCTAAAAGTTTATTGATAGACAAAGTCCCAATAACAGTTTGCTCTAGTTGGGAATCGAATTTTGGCCTGCACGTTTCCGTAACCGTGGTTTGGACCACAAGTTCAATAAGGCAGATATGATAAAATTGATGACACTTGCACAAATGGTGCAATGAATTTTGGCAAAAAAAAAACAGATTCTGTATTTTTTTTTTTTTTAACACACGTGCAACATCAACAAACAGATTTGACATTCAAATATGTTTTGGTCTTAACACCAAAAAAAAAAAGATTAATTCAACTCGTATTTACAGTTACGCCTATAAGATCAACTAAAAAGAAAATTCAAAGGCGGTTTACAATATCATTCGTTACATCAAACATGTAAAATGTATCATTATACGCTCGGATCTAAATACGTATAACGTACTTACACATTACATGCGATTAAACATACCGACGAACTACATTAGTACACACCTCTGTCTAACCCTTCCGAGTATAGGCGTGATGGTAGGTTATGTTTTTATTAGTAGGGTCACATAAAATTAGCCAAAATTGGACATTGCCACATAACGTCTTTGAGTTTTTAGTCAGTTTATTTTTATAATATTTGACAATCAATATCTGAAGTCAGGCAATTCATTATAAAAAAGACAATGTTAGTAAACATAATACTTAAAAACTATTGATTTCTGACACATTGACATATTTTTACTCCCCGTAGACGACGACGACGGCTAGAGTCTACCCGTGTTCATGGACGGTGTAAAGGGTCCGAAACGTCGGGATTAATAATATCAATATAACGCGATAAAAACCATAAAAAATAGTTTTATTTCAATACTTAAAAACTATGTTATTCATATAAAAATATAATCTATGCATAGATAAATCTATGCTACTAATAATGAAATAAATTTCGAAATAACATATAGCTATGCATGCATGGTACAAAAGGTATCAAAATCTGTCTAGTACTTGATGCCAGGAGTTCAGAAATCTTAACGATTTCATTTTTTTTTTACAAAAAAGGTGTTTTTCTCACGATAATTACTCGCCCAGAGTCCATAGCACAAAGAATCACACCCTGTACCCGTTAAGCTTCTCGCATTTCTTCGACGCTTCTTAAAGTGTTTTACATACAACCGTCTGCGGCTGTGTGCGTTCGGTAAATACTTACGCATCGATGTGTGAGTCGCTACGCATTTTTGCCCACCCCCCGTCCCTCCAAGAAAAATACCTTACCCCTTTCTCCACCCCTTTGATGTACCGGTGCGCCCCTGGTAAAGAAGATATGAGACTTTTTCAAAAAGCTTAATTTAAATGAGTCGCTCGGGACGACTCAATGGGGATATTCCTTAATTTAAATACTATCTTGAAGACGAAAGGGTGGGGCATTTTAATTGGTATTGAATTTCGATCGGAGACTTTTGTTTTTCGACTTCGCTTGTTTTTTCTGTCTTTACGACGTGGGAATTTGTTGGGGTGGTATAGAATAAGGTTGAAGCCTATGAGTACGAAATATAAGTTTTCCTTTGTTGTCCAACTGTATTTCTATGTAGAAGTTGTCTAATTCACATCCTTATTTTGCTGAAATAAATGTAGCTAACCGTAGACCACATCATCAACCCATTAACGTCACCAGCTCAGTCACTTTCTGGGCTGGGCACTGGTCTTTTCTCAGACTGAGAGGAATTACAAAACATCATGCGTACCGCTGAAATGTGGAATGAGCTTCCTGAGTGGGTCTTCCCCAATAACTATAATCTGTGTGTCTTTAATTCTCGAGTGAATTTCTTCTAGGCAAGCGCGCTCCACCGTAGATCGCAGTGTCGCTTAACATCAGGCGAACTAGTGGTCAAGCGTAGGCCTATCGTGAATAAAAAAAAATAAAAAAAATTGGCTATCATCCACAGCGCTGGCTGATCGCCGGACGATGTGGGTTAGCAGACTTCACATGCATTAAGAAAATGTCTCCGGTATGCATTTCCTCACGATATTTTCTTTCACTGAATACATAGTTGGAATTTAAAAAAAGAACCGTTTTAGATGTTTTCTCCCTTATTGAGTACTTAATAATAATCTAGAAGATAGGTGACTGGAGACGCTTAAATTGCTGTCAAATTGTGAAATATCGCAACACTACATTGTAAGCCGAAATTAAAGATGTAATTTATACCACCATTTCAACCCGTTCTCGTTAAAAATATCGTCTTGAATTAAAATGTCGGTGGACTTTTATAATCGTCTTGAATTTGGTACAATTTATTATTGAGGTATACCAGTATTTTATCCTTCTTCGTCTGAAATAGTTCTCTATATATTTTTTTATTGTTTCAGCTTAATATGACATGTCACACTCATGCATGTATTCCCCGAAGGCAAAGGTCTACCAATGTAGACCCATATTCCGCCGGTATGTTTAGGTCCCATGTAATGGGAGTGAACTCGGGATTTCTATCGCAGTAATCGCTTTAACGACCATTAGACCAATAAGGCATTTTGCAGTCAGATTTTTGTGTCAAAACCTCATCTATGCATAAAAAAAAAACATAATGATGACATAACTTTGTCTCCACATTATTTCGTCTATCCTAAGCAGTGATAGCCAAGCCATATGTGTTGAATATTGACCTTCTTTGTGCAGTCACTGTTTGATTCATGGTTCTCTATTCTATAATATAGAATAGAGAACCAAACAGTCATTCTCAATTAAAAAACATAGGTTTTTGAATTGAGAATGACTTTTTGATTCGTCAATGTGATCGCCTAATGGTTGCACTCATGTATTTTGTATGTGGTTTTATTTTACAATATATCCGGCGTACAAGTTCTTCAAGTCTGATTGCATTCACGGAAAACCCTCTACGAGAAGTTAACAATATGACCATGGACTATCAAACGATAGTCCATGTCTTAAATTCGAATAAAATAATCGAATATAAAGTCTAGGTCTTAAAATCGAATACCGGGCACCTCTGACTTTCCGAAATGATATGTGTGTAATGAATGCCTCTATCACTCACTTAAACGGTTAAGGAAAAGATCGTGAAAAACTGCAATGCTCGAGAGATTTTCGACGGCGTGTGAAATCTGCCAACCCGCAATAAGTTAGCATGGTGGACTACAACCTAACCTTTCTCATTCTGAGACTCCTCTCAGAATTGCTGGGCATGGGTCTCCACCCATGCCCAGCAGTAGGATACTAAATGGGTTCATGATGCTGAAGCAGTGATACCTAAGCAATATGACCATTGACTGCCAAGTCATAGGTCTCAAGTTTGAATCCAAGGCACCTCTGACTTTTTTGAGAAAACCTCCTTAAGAACGAAACGACCTGAAAGAATTTCCCAGTGTCTGAAGTCTGCCAATCCACTACACCCAAAGAGATTTCAAAAGGTTATAGAGCGGACATTTTGAAAGTAAGTAATTGATGACACGTTTGGCTCAGCGGCTGAGCGATCGGCTTCTGTGCCACGGGTTGTGAAAAGTCCAAAGAACAAATATTTGTATATTTACGCGAATATTATACATTGAAATAAAACTACTTAAAGTTATTTAGAAAAGGAAAAATTGGACCGCGGGCAGGATTCGAACCTGCGTCTTCTGGTTAGATACACCAGACGCTATGACCACTAAGCCACCGCGACTCCTACCCGTCATGTCGAATTTTTCCTTCCCATACTGAATTTACGTCTTTATGGTGACGTCAGTAACACCTATTGAAATGCAAGTTTTTGCTTTTCAACCGACACAACTTACTTTACAGTTAGTTAAATGTCGAACGATGCCACCTTACCTTGTAACTATCTTTTTGTATGTTTTTGGCATTTTCCATTTCTAAATAACTTTAAAATCTTAGCATGGAAAATGCCAAAAATATACAAAAAGATAAAACTACTTTTTACAGATTTTATCGCGTTATATTGATATTATTAATCCCGATGTTTCGGACCCTTTACAGCATCCGTTTCAGTTTATATGACCTACAGGTAGTTGATCCGGGTCTAGGTGTTTGTGTATGTGAAAGTTTGGGTTTGTAAACGCACCTACGATACAGGAGAAAATCCTAGTGTGAGGCAACGTTTTTATAAAAAAATAATTAATCTGCGCTAGCCGCGGTCAGTGGGAGACCTTTCTAAATACATCGAGACCCCTCAGTACTTCGAAGAGCACGTAAAGCTCTTAGTCTCAGTTGTCATGCGAACATTTATGACAATCGTTAGTGGTAGTCAGAATCCCAAAAAGCCTGACACCCAGTATATCCTCAGATGATATTGCCCAAAAATTAGGTTGCACATGAAATTATGTTGATGGCAGTCGCTTTGTGTAAAATAGTGATATTAAGAATGGTCAGATATCCACAGGCTGACCGCGGCTAGCGTAGTGTACGATTAAAGACAATAAGCTTGCCCTTTACATTGGATCTAAAGCTTATTGGGCCGGATTAATCTAGCTTAAAAAAAATTTAAGACATTGTCTTGTAAAAGTGTCTTTATAAGATCTATTTGCTCAAATTTTGACGACGGTTTGACGACCTCTGTGGTCTAGCGGTTCGAATACCGGACTGCTGATCATGGGGTCGTGGGTTCGATTCCCACGGGACACAAATATTTGTGTGGATAAAACATGAGTATTTGTGTTTGTCTGGGTGTTTCTTATGTATTATAAGTATGTATTTACAAAAAAAAAAGTATTTAAGTATTATATCCATTGTCTAGTACCCATAGTACAAGCTCTGCTTAGTTTGAGACTAGATGGTGTTGTGTAAAATGTCAAAAAAAAAAAAAAATATCATTTATCATTGAAATAAAACTACTTTTTACGGATTTTATCGCGTTATATTTTTAATCCCGTCGTTACGGACCCTTTACAGCCATATTTTTACAACCATTACACGTGAATATTATACATCAATGTATAATATTCGCGTAAATGTCAGATTTCAATGTTCAATATATTTCAATGTATAATATTCTCGTAAATGTCATAAATCAATATATTATTACCATTTATCATTCTGAGGAACTGTGGATGTGATCAGTAGTTGTATTCTTTGACCAATACCACGGAGAATACAAGCCTGATTGTATTATATTATGTTATATTAACTTATATAAAACCTCCTTCAACCAAATTGAAAATACACAAGAAACCTTTTTAAAGTAATAATAATTAAACCCTCCCGCTAACAATGCCTACTTTTCTCCAAACACAACAAAGCAAAGCAAATTCCCGCTTGAAAACAATCAATACGTGTCTCAAAAACAATTTAAAGTAAGAAAATGTAATGAAACAAAGGATCCCAGACCTACGCCTAAATACGTGTTGCTGAAGATTTATGTCGATATTTTACAAGCAAAAATGTATTTCTTTGTTTTGGTTATAGGATTTAATTTCGTGTAATTAAAAAAAAAATTCTACTCTATTTCTTTTGTGTATTATTATTATTATGTTGTCAATACAAAACATACATTTTCAAATATAGAATTCTCTAAAAAAATAAAAACAGATATGACTGAATCAGAAAAAAAGGTTTCATGGCATAGAAACAGTGCACTTTTCTATTAAAATCTTCTTATCCTTCGAGCTTTTTACCATCTGTGTTGAGGTCGACTTCCAATATAACCAGATGCGGCTAAATATCAGTATTTTACACGAAGCGACTGCCATTAGACCTCCGCAACCAAATTTATAGGTAATACCTATATCCTGAGATAAGACAGGTTGTCAGGCTTTTTGGGCTTCTGACTATCACTAACGATTGTCATAGGTGTTCATATGACAACCGAAACCGACGGCTTTACGTGCTCTCCTATTAAAATCTTAATTTAAATAAAGTAACAACGCAAAAAATCCTTTATGCAAAAAACCTATTCCCAATGAACAAATATTACCCCTTTTAAAATTCTATTACGTACATCCATCGTGTACGTACAGGTGGGGGCGTTTCGCACCCCTCTTTAACCCTTTCGGGGTCCAAACGTTTCTTCTTTACATTTATTTCTTATGGCCTGTTTCTTCTTCTTAAATTATAAAGCTGAGCATGAACCAAACGATCTTGATACTTAGGTATCTAATTTTAATTTTTAGTTTACTTATTTTTTCAAGAAGTCATCTCAGTACATCACTTACATTATTCCGCTAAGTATTGGTCACCTAACTACTTAGAAATATACCTAACTACTTAATTAAGTAAGAATAATAATTCGTCAGTCTAACACTGTCCCACGACTGGACTCCTACTCTCTTCTGGACTCTCCTCTCGAAAATAATTCACTATATTTAATATATAATACCTTCTTTCATTGATCAATAAAAATATTATACAGAAATTCTATTAAAAGAAAATATATTATATTTACGAAAACATAGTCACGTCTAGATGCCAAAGTACTTCTCTAAATCCCTATCATCTGGTAACATTCCCAGAAGACTGGCGGCATATAAAAAAAAAAAAAAAAATTACGCGATATAAATAAAATATTAACAACCTTTTAATCGCAATCTTAAAATAAATATTTTAAAAAATATATGTTTTTGGGACATTTTACACACATCTATCTAGTCCCAAACTATGCAGAGCTTGTACTATGGGTACTAGGCAATGGATATAAAAAAAATATGTATTTTTAATACATGAAAAAAAATAATGAATTGTAACAACAAAGAAAACGACCAAGACTGCTCGGTCGCTGTCCAGCAGCAGCCGAAATGATGTTACAAAGGCGCGGAACTGGGCTAACACAAGTTTTCTATATTACAGTGCGTACCACCTCACCCCACCTACCCTCTCCCGAAAGGGTTGCGACCCACCTTTGAAGATGCGCAGAGCTTTTTCTATAATTCTCCTCTCCTAAGCGATTTGAATTTCGTTAAGTCTCGTATTTCGAGCAAAAAATAATTGTTTGAACAGATTTTCGAGTGTTTCGACCGTTCGTTGGTATATTTCTTGTTTTTTGTGTCCGCGAGGTAAAGGTGTGTTTTAATAGTGACTGTGATGACGGTAGTTGTACATAAATAAAATATAGTTAGATGGTAGACTATGATGGTAGACTCTTAAGGGTAGAATTTTAAGATATAATCTGTTAATTCTGCTGAATTCGTTCTGGTACCAACGCAACCAAATATTCTCCAGCTAAACAATAATGTGCTAACATTATTCTGTTCCTGCTTGAAGGGCAATGTAGGCAGTGAAATTACAGCCATATGAAAATTAACAACTGAGGTCTAAGATGACAAAGCCCTAGTGATACTGGTACCACTGGTGTTGCTGGCGTAGTCTATAGACTGCGGCTACTGCTCACCATCAGGTGTGCCATAAAGTTTGTCACCGCGTGCTTGACACCCACTTGACACCCACTTATAAAGTTTGTCACCGCGTACTTGACACAAGTCATCTCAATACAAAAGATGGTTAGACACAGACAAAAATATCTACATATCCAACAATTTAAAATGTCATAATATCTCAATAAGAGACAGGGCCATTTTAAAACCTAGGTCCGTCTTAAAGAATGTAGATAAACATTGTGAAAAGACCGTAAGTTACTATCGAATTCTTGAACATTCGAGAACAATGGAAAAAGTAAAGGAATGCCTAGCCCTGCGGGGGTGGAACGGGGTAAAAATAAACTAACAAAACATAATGACGTGTTTACTTAACCGTAGTTTGAGCTTGTACGATTTCTTTTGATATCAAACGTTGCCTGAAAGTTTAGACCGGTGCACAATTATAAGGCCTAAAATAAATTGAGTTTAAGTATTGTGACGTAGTGGGAACTATTTAGTGGAGATAAATTACACTAGGAACGCAGTATTCGGAACACATAATACACGGAACAACTTACTAGATATATTGGGAGTAATTCCACTCAAATTGGAGCTGCCCGACTGGGGAAGTACCTACGCCTTGCGGCGTGTTCCTTACGGTGATCAAGGTTGCCAGTGCTCCGCGAGGATACGTTATGTTGGCGACTTTGAGCCATATACTGCCAACCCAACTATTCCTCTTTCATTTTACAGGGTTGGCATCGCGTAAGTGATACATCTGGTGTTTGCAAGCGTCTATAGGTCCGCTTACCATGGGCCGCATGCTTGTGACACCTTAGTGGTAAACAAAAAAAACTTATTGGTACCGTTGGTTTAATCGTACCTACCACTGCAGTATTTTCTACCAAATGACTTTATATTTTTCGAATAGCAACACTTTTTGCACGCCCGCGCCACCGCGTGCAAAAAGCGTTCAATGCGTTGCGTTCAATGGGTGCATTGAACGCAACCCACTGGCAAATATTACTTTAAAGATCTATTTTTTTTATCGCTTGCTTACCTTTAGGGGGTAAAATATAGCCAACTCTCCAATAAAAACCCACTCAATAGTTTGTAACTAATTTAAATGTCATATAACGCACCCTAAGTCTTGGTAGAGTTTTCGCAAATCCTTTTTTACTTTCACAAGGTCGAATGGTTTCGTTTACTTATGTTCGTTACATTTTCGCTTTGGTTCTCATTGTCTTACGTAATACCGTCGCAACGGTTAACAAACCTCAATGTGGCTTGTTTAAAATTATAAAATTAATTATACGTTTGTTTGTACGGCTATATTCGGCCGCTTAATTGTTTGCATGAACATTATTACTTGGTTTTCTACAGTTTTTTTTTCTTAATTTTATTTGGACACAAAAAGCTTTTAATTAATTAATTTAACATATTAATTATATACATAACGTATACATGCGTCTCGTGTATTGATTGTTGGCGAACTATGGATGAATAAAGGCGAGTACATCAAACTACTCCATTCTGTTAAATTTCTTTGATAGATTTTCGACGTTATTACAAAATGATAAGGTTAATAATCAATTGGAAAAATTTGCAGAAGTGTACATAAGTAAACTTTTGCTTAACCCTTCGGAGAATGCAGTTGTGATGATATATATAACATTAACTTTTTTTACATTTTCCATGATTAGATCATAAAGTTATTTTAGCGAAGGAAAAAATCGACTGCGGGCAGGATTCGAACCTCTGTCTTCTGGTTAGCTACACCAGACGCTATGACCACTAATCCAACGCTAGATAACTTAAAAATGTAATACACTGTTATGTACTACACTGTAAGTTATCCTTATAGTGTAGTTTTTTCACATAATATCCGTTGTACAGTCACGAGAATAAATATGTATAATATGTTACGCTCAAATACCGAAAACGCTTATTGAGCAAAAAATAGCTCACAACGAGTTGTTAGTTTTTGTATTTATTAAAAAAACAAGCCTAATAACCTAACCTAGCCTAATTAGGATGTTTTTATTATTATTTTTTTATAATTCCTTGCATTTTGAAGCTTAACTAATATACCTAATTGACGCGTTGTGAGCTGTTTTCAATCTTTGAGCGTAACGTTATTGTACACTTGCTAAAAATCAAAAGCAATATTTTCATGAATTAACAATTGTAACTTTGAGATAAGCCTAATATTACAGTATAGTTTTTAAAATACTATGTTCGTATCATTTCCATATAATATCAGTCAATACCTTAAGAGAAAATCGCTTCAGAATTTCACTAAGCGTATATAAACATAGTATTGATGCTACAGTATTCAACAATATCCGTTACCGGAGAATATTAAGTAAAGCGTCTTGTGTAAGTTCACTGTCAGGCATTTTTAATGAAATTAAAAATACAATATTAATCTTGAGACTAATTTACTTTTTAAAAAGGTCACGTTCATGTATCCTATCCTACTAATATTATAAATGTGAAAGTTTGTGAGGCTGGATGGTTTGTTGTTACTCTTTCACGCTAAAACTACTGAACGGATTGTGATGAAACTTTAAAGTAATATTTTTTGTACATCGGAATAACATATAGGCTATAACTTATAACGATTTTGAGTTAAATATAGCCAAATTACAACGATAATTAAAAGTAGTTTTTCCACGCGGACGAAGTTGCAGGTAGAAGCTACTGTATCATTTATATACAAACACACATTCTCACATACAACTTCATTATATTCACACGAGCGGTTGTTCATGACTCCACTTACTCCCACTATTATTTTGAGATATAAGGTGGATATGAAGGTAAATTTAGAAGTAACACTGTTTACATTTTACGCTTAAACCGCTTAACAAATCACGATAAAATTTGGCAGAGATTGACACATTTCATTCGTATTTTTTGCCATATTTTATCTTAACTTATTGACTGACTTAAGCTTGAAAAGCAATGTAGAAGTTTAAAAACACTGTTATCATTGAATGATTACTTTTTAACCAAATCCGAATAGATCGAAGATATGTATAATGAGTCAAATCGTCTCATAATACCTCTCTACAAAACTAAATACACTATTATCTTCAAATGAATATAGAACTTATATCAGCACTAAAAGCTACATTAATACAAGCTAACAAACAAGCTGAGGTAACTAATTTGAGATAACACGACGTCCAACAATTAACAAGACGCATCACGCATAATTCATCATTCACCCCTACCACGATATTGCGAGTTTCATGTGAGTATAATGAGATACCATATTTTTAGGTACCTACATTGATAATTTTCTGTACATCAACAAGCGATAAAAATAGTAAGTAGATAAGTAATGTAGTAAAGTAGTGTTAGTAAAATAATCTTGTAAAAAATGCAAGAAATAAAAGGCTATTTTTTTATATCAAGCGATAAACTAGTAATTATAATAATTTTCTGCGTTTAGAAATCTTAATCTTAGCTAGCTTAAATCAGAAATAAACATTTGGATTATATTATTCATTCACTGTGTCTTTACGCCATGGGATACGAGGCAGTGGATTGAGAGAGACCTTCATAGAAATTCAGCCTCCACGAGCTGTGGCTTGCGGGCAATTGAGTTGGGGACTCTGCCACGTGATCAGACAATGGCTCCAGTAAGCAGTATTCGTGTGCATACGAGTACCTTCGATTACTCAAGGCCTTATCTCCTTGAAGAGGTCCTGCGGTCTACCACATTGCTGTTATGGCAAATGTCATGAATCCCTTGGCCATGAAGTTAAAGCAAGCAGTTTTAGTCCAAAAAAGATCCAGAAAAAGAGACGTGGCTTCAACTTCATCCGGAATAAATAATCGATCATCTCTTGCATCTTATTCAAATCGAATATAACCTGTATCTGTGTAACTTCAAAGCTTGTGGAGGTGAGTGACGTCAACAGAGTAATGCATCAAGATTTGATCCAAAGCCAGGAGTAGAACAATATTATAATAATGTAAGTGAGGTAGGGCATAGTGGGAGTCATCATCATCATCATCATCAACCCATATACTGTCCCACTGCTGGGCACGGGTCTCCTCTCATATTGAGAGGGATTAGGCTATAGTCCACCACGCTGGCCTAGTGCGGGTTGGCAGACTTCACAAACCGTCGAGAAAAATCTCTTAGGTATGCAGGTTTCCTCACGATGTTTTCCTTCACCGTTTAAGCGAGTGATAATTAATTATTAATACTCACATGAATTCGAAAAGTCAGAGGTGCGTGCCTTGGGTTCGAACTCGAGACCTTCGACTTAGCAGTCCAATGGTCATACCATTAGGCTATCACTGCTAGTGGGAGTAATTCCACTCAAATTGCAGCTGCCCGACTGGGGAAGTACCTACCTCCGCCTTGCAGAAAATCGAAGTAAAATAACACGGCTTTGAGATGTGTTGTGTTTCTTACGGTGAGCAAGGTTGCCAGTGCTCCACGAGAAAACGTTGTGTTGGCAGTGGGGGGACTTGGACCCTTATACTGCTAACCCAACTATTCCTCTTTCGATACAGGGTCGGCAACGCGCAAGTGATAGTCCTGGTGTTGCAAGCGTCTATAGGCTACGGTAACCGCTTACCATCAGGTGAGCCGTATGCTTGTTTGCCACCTTAGTAGTATAAAAAAAAAAAAATAAGGCTGAGCTTCACACCTCATTGTTGATCAACTATGACCTCTACAATAATATTTTTAGACTCTAGAATTGTAAATCAAGTTTTGGTGCATCACGCGTGCCATTATATCATCAGCTATTGTATTCTAAGACAATGCTAAATTGTTATGTCAAACTAAATGAAACGGAGTCTCGGTTTCCTTGCTCCCAACAACTAAGCACTCATAAACTGAAGTAAGTTATTTTGTCAATCGACATAATAAAGATACCATTTCGAACAGACCAATATTTTGTTACCGATATGCTAATAACATTAAATCGATGTGACATAAAACGACAAAATGTGTCATCGAGCTGTAACTGTGGTTTTGTCGATTACTATTTCGAAGATTGTGAATATTTCAATTTCATTAAACGATTAGTTATAGAAAAAAAATAACTAGTTAGGCAAAATCTAAAGTTATCTTAAATGTAACCACGTTTGTCTTCTAATACCCATATATTATATTACAATATTATTATGTAATCTACTATTCCTTTTCAATATTTCCTTTTCAATATCCTATTCTAGCACATTTTCTAGTACCCATAGTACAAGCTCTGCTTAGTTTGGGACTAGATGGTGTTGTGTAAAATGTCAAAAAAAAAAAAAAAAAAAAAAAAAAAAAAAAAAAAAATATCGACCGTGATCGAGTACGCAAAGGTATTTTAATTAATAAAATCATATAAAGTTCTTAAAATTCTCTTAAAGTTATAAAATAAGTATTGGGGATAATTTACAAAGCACGATCTATGCTCAAACTAAGCAGAGCTTTGAACTATGGGTACTACACAATGGATAATATTTTTTATCCATTTCCTTTTTTTTTGTAAATATATGACATAAAGTACATATAAGTAACAGTCAGACAAACACACACTTATCTTTTTGTATTTTTTTTTTCATTTTGAGGTTAGAGATATCTTTATTTCCCATATGAATACAATTAACTAACATGAGAAATTTAATACTAGATTATAGTTTTCAGGCGTACAGAATAGATTTAGTATAAATACAATATAAAATACAATACAATTTTCAATGCTAAGATTAAATTAAAGTTATTTTAGCGAAGGAAAAAAACTAAACTATTGTACCGTTTAGTTGGTCATAGCGCCTGGTCTATTGAATCGGAAGACGCAGATTTAATTTTCAATGCCCGCAGTCGATTTTTTCCTTTACTAAAATAACATACACTTATGATAATCAATATTTGAGATGGATTGAGTGAGTTCTGAGTTTTATAAGCAGTGATAGCCTAGTGGTATGACTGGCAAGTCAAAGGTCTCGAGTTCGAATCCAAGGCACGAACCTATAACTTTCCGAAATTATGTGCGTACTAATAATTAATTGTCACTCGCTTAAACGGTGAAGGAAAACATCGTGAGGAAACCTGCATGTTTGAGAGATTTTCTCGAAGGTGTGTGAAGTCTGCCAATCAGCATTAGGCCAGCGTGGTGGACTATAGCCTAATCCCTCTCATCCTAAGAGGAGACCCGTGCCCAGCAATGGGACAGTATATGAGTGTAGTATGATGATGATGAGTTTTATAAAACTTTTTACGGATTTTAAGTGACCACACGCTGAAACGATGGTAGGGGAAGCATCTCGCGTTGATGCGCGATAGAACACGCGTGTCCCGGACAATCATTTAAGGAAGTGCTCATAAGCATGGAGAGGGATCCCATAAGGGTCCTCCGTCCTTGATAAGGTAATCCAAATTGTTTGTGTGATGTGTTCGATAAAAATGAGGGTTATTGATTATGGTAACGCCTAAATAGGTCATGTTCTAAAAACCTTTTCGCTCATGAAATTTATCGTGATCGATCATTCAGTTTATGAACTCCATTTTCTACATCTTCCTACACGTTATGACATTCACATTCGTTATGACATCAAGGACGGTAATTGGTGTTTCGAATCTTAACGAAGGGCGAGTTTTTTTAACACATATTTACAGAAAGAAAAATTCGATCTCAGGTAAGGTTCGAACCTGCGGACGCTTTAGCCAACTAAGCTACCGAGAACACTGCCTGTAATGTCGAATTTCTCTTCCACATTCTACGTCTTATAGACTTATTTACTACATATACAGGGTGTTACAAAACTACCCGTAAAGCCGAAAGGAGTTTAAATGTATAACATACCCCAAAAAAAGGAAAACAACAACATTTATGAATGAAAAATAGAAAAACTATTAAAGTAGACAATTATTAGGTAAAATAGGTACGTAGGCCTTTCTGTCAAATAATCTGGTTCCCTGACATGACAGCTGACAAAATTTTTGGCTTTATTAATTAATTAGGGGTATTTTGTAACACGTTGATTAATAAATAACTTAAGAATTATTTTCTAAATAATACGTAAAGATGATTTTTGCTTCAGTATGTTTTAATATTTAAAAAGAAGCATTTTTGTTTCTAAGGCTGTCTCCACACTAAGCAGCAGCAAGTCTTTCCCAACAATCTGTCTTCCTCAGAGCTGTCAGCGGCACCTATGTGCATCAAGCACGTTGCGCGCCCCGTGTGTGCTCGACATTATTATTCTGATACCAGTTTGTTTTGTTAATGTATTAAATGGAATATTAATACACCTTCCCAGGAGATTAGTCTGTAGTTTTAAGGTCTAATGTATGGCTTAGAATAAGATTTGAAATTCGTTTGCAACACCAACATTGGTTGTAGCTTAAGCTGTTGTAACAATCGTATTTATTACGTAAAGTTAATTATAATAATATAATAGTGTTTCTTATATATTATAAGTATGTATTAACAAAAAAAAGTATATAAGTATTATATCCATTATCTGGTACCCATAGTACAAGCTCTGCTTAGTTTGGGACTAGATGGTGTTGTGTAAAAATGTCCCAAAATAATAGTCTAGATTATAATCCATCCAGACAACCATATAATGTTCCCACTGTTGGGCACGGGTCTCCTCTCATAATGAGAGGGATTAGGCTATAGTCCACCACGCTGGCCTAGTGCGGGTTGGCAGACTTCACAAACCGTCGAGAAAAATCTCTAAGGTATTCAGGTTTCCTCACGATGTTTTCCTTCACCGTTTAAGCGAGTGATATTATTAATACGCACATGAATTCGAAAAGTCAGAGGTGCATGCCTTGGATTCGAACTCGAGGCCTTCGACTTGCCAGTCCAATGGTCATACCACCAGGCTATCACTACTTGCTCTTTAAAAAAAATACATATAGGCTATAAAAATATTTGTTTCGTACGGGCATGAAATGCTCAATCCGGTTGATCAACATAATTCTAGTAGAGAAATATTATTTTTGCCTGAGAGAAGCCTTTGAGAAAGATGTAGATGTAAATAGAAATGTTTTGTTTCTATATTCAATTTCTAGTTAATTGCATCATTAATCTAATAGCCATACGCCGTACTGCTACGCTAGAGGTCCTGAGTTCGATTTCCAGGTCAAGCAAAATGTTGATTGGTTTTTCTATGGAATTCTCGCTCGTAGTTTGGTTTTGTGCCCGGTTAACGGCAATTGTATATAACTGGTATGTTAATAGATTCCATAGAGGAATCTCTATGGAAACTTATAAGATATGTACCAGTAAAATGTGAATGTCCATTAGTTCACTTCTGCCGTACCCTTCGGAGAATATAGGCATGATAATATGTAAGGAGTAGATAAAGCCATTACATATAAATTAGTTTGGTATGTAAATCTGTAATCATCACTCACAGTCTTAATTTCCACTTCTTATCAGTCAAGTACTAACACCCCATACTTCGATTTACTTTGTAATAATACACTTTACAGTATTGCAATAAGGTTTAAAATTTAACAGCGAACGTTTATCTGAAAGAGTCTAAGTTAACGCTATCGCGAACGACTTCAGTGACGCGTGAAAGAATCACGAAAATGACTATTTTTTGTCGGGACTTGCGTGAGACGAGAGAATTTTAGTAAACATTGTGCCTACAAGCTTGGGTCCTCTATGAGGATTCTACACGTAATAAAACGCTTAAAAAACCTAGTGATATGTACTGGCAAGTCAAACGTCTCGAATTCGAACCCCAGGTACCTCTGACTTTTCGAAATCAAATGCGTATTCAATTATAAGGTACCTATAATATATAGTTTATTTTATTTATTTATTTATTCAATAGTAAGGCACACCAACTGTATAATCACCAAAGCCTTAGATAATATCATAATAATTAGGTATCAATGTGTTTATTAAAAGTAACTACACAAAGCACACGTAGGTATGCATGACATCGAAATAATTTCCCTTTCATGTTATTTAACTATTTACGAATTCAGAACAAAGAAACAAACCGAAATTAATGTTAAAGAGAAAATCTATGCACAATTTTCATTGGAAATACCACAGAAACTAACTTATAGCGAACTTAATATCTTACTCGAAATTTGTGGTATATGCCAAGTTTCAGAAATCGATAATGGATTAGAGGTATTGGCTGGTGCAAACAAATTCTAACTAGCGCAGGATTATGACGTAATTCCAATGTTCCGTGTCAGTTCCGAACAGATAACTGCATCACTGGGGTATTGCGGATGTGACGTACAGGATGAAATTCTAACCCTCTAATGATTTGGTAATATTAGAAGGAAATTTCATGAACACTGCAAAAAGAAAGATAATTAAATTAAAGTGCGATTATAATTGATACAAAACCGATACCGAAGTCACGTTACTAGTTACCCAGTCTAGTGATCGTAAGCGTGACTTCTACACTGAGCCTTTTTTATGTGACCTACGCAAATGTTCCTCTGATCTGGTATCGTCGTGCAACGGGTTGTTGAGCTCCCTAAATTATGGTTGAGCTACACAATGACTGATGCATGCGTGCCGTCAGTTGGGACTGGTCTACTCAAAGCTGCTATGGCTCTTTCTTCAAAAGGCCATTTCAGACTGCTCTACAATGTAAGACACATAATTATTTGTTACTATACATTGTCTGGACTTTAAAAGAGACTATGATTCTCTGAGTTTGTTTCGGCGTTTCTTCTCAGAGGTCGTCAGCTAGGAAATGCCGGAGCCATCTAGCTTAAAAAATTATGTAAAATATTGACTTGTAAAAGTGTCTTTAAAAGATCTATTTACAGAAATAAATATAATTTAATCATATAAAGAGGTCCTGAGTTCGGTTCCCAGGTCGAGCAAAGTATTAATGGGATTTTAAAATACAAACACCTTCAGTTTTAACCCTGCGTGGACATATACACTGTGTATAGTATTGATAATAATCTTTGCTTTACTAATTACTTTCATTATTTATTATTATTATAATATATTTATTAATTTAGTTTATTAAATTGTGTAAATTTAATTATAATATAATTTGCGTATGTTTTCTTTAACTATCACTCGCTTAAACGGTGAAGGAAAACATCGTGAGGAAACCTGCATACCTTAGAGATTTTTCTCGACGGTTTGTGAAGTCTGCCAACCCGCACTAGGCCAGCGTGGTAGACTATAGCCTAATCCCTCTCAATATGAGAGGAGACCCGTGACCAGCAGTGGGAAAGTATATGGGTTGATGATGATGATTTCTTTATCTATTCAATCGGTATTTTTCTTCCTTTTTTCTTTTGTCAAAACGTTTTTTTATTTCATCAATAGGACGTAGTAACGACTAAATACTCTTTTATGAATATTAGTCACAAAAGAGTCTTTATGGCGTCACACATAGTATCATTGCCGCTTAGATATGCAACGTTACAACATACCTAATACTTGACCAAAAAAACCCAAAATAAAATCTCTCCTTATTTTACTCTTTGACCATCGTCGTGGCAGTTTGAAAAGTGCGAGTTTGCCCAAAGTTTCAGCTAATGGGTTAAAAAGGAGGAGGCGGGGGTGACGTCTTGAATTTTTGGAAATTTCGAATATAATTAGAGGAGCGATCGTATTAGGGACGTCACTTTTGGTTTATGGGTGGCGCGTCACGGGTAAAGATGGACCAAGAATCCTTCACCCAAGTTTTATTGGGAGACTTGCCTAAACTTAGCAGCTTTGTTGAGGCGAAATGGTTTTAATTTTTCAACAAAAATGTAGATGTATGTGTTAAAATAAAACTAATGGATTTTACTACGGCATATCATTTATGGATAAATGATTGGAAGGATGGTTTTTTTTATTTGCATAAAATGTAGGATAATAGGAACATAATTATTATCTACATGTATATGAGGTTTGAGATATCTTTATTATTTCCCATAAGAATAATTATAATTCACTTACATGAGAAAGTTTAACACTTAAAAATAAACATATGATCAGCATACATACGTTAACAAATGCAACAGTATTACAGTAAAAAAGTAAAACAAATATACAACAAAAATAAGTAATCAAAAAGTGTGGGTAAGTTAGTACTCGGTCGAGGCGTATACATACACAGAACACACGCGGCTGGAAGTGGCATATCTAAGAGATAACTATAATGTGATTTGATCTCATTGAATTTAAGACTTATTATTCCATGCTCAAGGTCAAGAGCGCATTCTAAGGTCCATAAAAATCTTATTCAGCATTTAATAATTAAATTAGCAAGGATTTTAATCATCAATCTTAAAAAATCTTTGAATTTGCAATTTGTTTTTAAAGGGATTTAGGAGAATGTTGCATAGGTTTGGCAAAAACGAGAACAGTGTGATTAGGGCTCTGACTAGTTTATATAACTATTCAAATTTCAATATTATACTCGTAATTATAATCGTTCCATATTTTTGCCTTGATCTAACAAATATTGTAATGTTTCACGTCTATCTGTCATGTCTCTCATATCTTAAAGGATCTATCACGTCAACCATATTATTTCAACGTGAACCTTATCCATATAAAGCTGTAGACGCTATACCTATTCTGTTACCAATAAACCACCGCGTTTACAAACTTCGTCCTAGTAGCGGAGAATTAAAAAGTCAAACAAACTGTTTTGTATGCGCGCTCCGTGCCATTGGCCACACATTAATATATATTAAGGCGTACACTTGGTATGCACCCTCCTTCCGAAGACACGTGCTTCGTCTACATACTTGAATATCATTACCGTCACAATTAGTGGGAAAACATAGACACAGCTTTTGGTAGAAAATTTTAAGAAAACTGCAATGCATTTTGTATTGACGTCCTCTAGCTGGATTTTAACTTTGCTCTGGTGAATTATGTCTCAGTCTTTCCTTTGTAAAACGTGTCTTTCAAGTCTGTCACCAATTTGTGGTTTCCAATTAATTTCTAATTTGGTCGAGCTACACAATGACTGATGCATGTGTGCCGTCGGCTGGGATTGGCATCCTCAAAGCCGCTGTGGCTCTTTCTTCAAAAGGCCATTTCAGACATTGCTCTATCTACATTGTGACACTCACATATTTCATATTATTATCTTTGGACTTTCAAAGAGACCATGATTCTCTGAGTTTGTTTTGGTGTTTCTTCTCAGAGGTCGTCAGTTAGGAAATTTCGACGCCTTCTGGCATAAATAAAAATCAAAACATTGACTTGTAAAAGTGTTTTTAAAAGATCTATTTACAGAAAATAAATATAATTTCATTTCATTTCAACAATTGGCACAATAAGGTTGATATGAGATGGATCCTGGATGAATAAGGCAAGCAAAATCTTTTGCTTCTATCTTTTATGCAGAATGGCATTCTGTATTGTATAAAGCCCATAGGAGTTTGACATACCGTGTCGTCTTTCCTATACTATGAGCACCTTATGAGGGTTCTCCAAAAAGAAAAAAACTAATGAGGATTGAAAATATCCTTGGTTAAAAGAGACTATGCAAAATTTATTCAAACAAACTAATGTCTATAGTAATATAAGTATGTCTATAGATACAAAACATGATTTAAGATGTTAGAGGGTACGTCAGTCGCTTACTCGTCCAAATTAGGTAAAGACTTTACCCGATTTTTGTAAAGTAAAATAGAAAGAGAAAAAACAAGAAGGAAACAGTTGCAATGCGATTGAGGAGACCCCAACTAGACAGACAAAAAACAAAATTGGTGAAGATAATAAAGACTAAAAATACAGCAATTTATTATAATTATTTTTGCGGAATCAAAGTCGAAGACATATCTGATAACAAATATATAAAAAGAAAAAACAAACAATTTACAAGTACTTTTTCACAACCTTCAATAGAGTTCACAAAAGTCAATATTCAATTATGGCTTCGGTTACGTAATACATGACAAAATGACACGCAAACCAAAACTTCTCCATCAAAAACCTTTAAGTAATACCAATTTACAAAAGAACATATTCCAAATAATTTTTAACAAAACCAATAATTTGAAAGCTTTAATATTATGCTAACCGTAACGTACACGGTACGGTGTGGTACAAAACCTTCGTGCATGGATTTTAATTATTATCATGTACCGAATACGACTCCTAATAAATGTCATTATGAAGCTGTATTACTGCCAACTAGGTTTTCACCTTCAAAACCAAACACTCGATCTTGTTTAGATGCAACAGAGTTCTATTTAGCATGCTTTTGAGTTATACAATGGTAAATATAAGTTGGTCCTGATATAGTTCTTTAATGGAACCGCAATGTCACGTGCGTGACAATGATGGTACGTAAATAATATAGTTGAACGTTTTATATGGATGCAAGGCTAAAATAGCCTTTTGTATTGAAAGTTTTGTTGGAATTTTTGCATCGAAAATTGTGTAGTTATGATTATTATCTAGTGATTTAGATTGCAGAAGTTCTAAATTTTCGTTGAAGCCAGCCATTAAGGTAATGTTGTGTTGTTTCGTAATTTCTGCAAACATCGGAGGTACTTCCACATGACAAATGAATATCGTTGCTTTGAGTTCATACTGTAAGTTAAACAAAGGCATGACATGACATTCAGACTTTCATGTTTGCTTTAATTTGATTTATTATTTATATTTTCTAATGCATTCCGAAAGTGATTATTCCGGCACACAATTTTGCATTCAATTCTTTAATTTTTTAAATCTAATCACACTGATTGACGCAGTCAAGTCTCGTAGAGTATTGATTTTTCATCACTGATTACAACGACAACGGTTCAGAAAAAATGTTTTTATACACATACAAAGTAACTTTCTCTCCAATGTCAATCTATGTTCTCCTCAACATTTATTTCTCTATTCAACAAATTCGTTAATTCAAGTGCATGTGTATTGCAGCATAAAGGCACGACAGAATAAAGAGCACCACTGGCATTCAGCTTGACAGTGGTTTTTTTTTTAAATATGAGCTACCTACGTAATAATAATTCATGGTCAGCATGTTTGCATCGCGGCTTGTAGCCTAAGGTATACCGCGGTATACCCTAGGCTACCAGCAGCGATGCAAGGATGTCCCATGAGGAATTTTTGAATTTTTGTACTATTAAAAAGGCCATACCAAACCGTACCATATTTAGATAAGTTCATAGATCTCAATCATGTAAAGCTAGCTTAGCATAGAACATTCATAGTGTAACTTTCTTCTTAGTTCAATTTTAATACGGAGGATTTGAGATAGGATAAGATGAAGCCCTTGCAAATTTAAACTTAATTAAACAAAACATAACAGTTGATTTCTGATAACATAACATACATATCATCACGCCTGTATTCCCCGAAGGGTTAGGCAGAGGTGTACTAATGTACACCCACATTTCGCCGATATGTTTAGGTCCCATGTAATAGGGGGCGAGCCTATTGCTATTAACCGGGCACAATTAATCCAGACTCCGAGCTGCTACTGAGAATTTCATAGAAAAACCCAATAACACTTTGCTCGACCTGGGAATCGAACCCAGGACCTCTAGCATAGCAGTCGCGCTTAGGACCACTAGACTAATGAGGCAGTCCTGATTGTCCTGTTGATTTCTGATATATACAATAATATTAGACATAGAAATAAAGCAACTTTTTACAGAATTAATCGCGTTATATTGATATTATTTATCGCGACTTTTTGGACCCTTTACAGCATCCATGGTCACGGGTAGATTGCTTAGTCTTCCAACCAGGGTATTTAAGTGACAATAGGCAGTTCGTACTGGCACTAACATATTGACATTTCTACAACTTACGCGAATATTAAACATTGAAATGAAACTACACCCTACGTATCGACTGTACAGACTCTGTAAAGTGGAAACGTCCGAAACGTTGGGATGAACAATCATAATATAACGCGATAAAATCCGTAAAAAGAATCTAGTTTTATTTCAAAACATAATTATAAAAAAAAACAACATACAACCCACCTTGATAAATTGTCATCCGAATATCGAGCCAAACAACGAACAATAAGAAGCAGTAGGCTGTGTAACGCGTTTGTGCGCACTACACCCTTAGAAAGGGGGGAAGACGACAGGGGGTCGGGCGGACTTAAGTCCTACCCTTTTAAAGATTCCGTCGTCCTCTCATTTTTAAGACTTTACAAACCAACACATACACATCACAGGGGGATATCTAATAAAATTCGGGCTTATGGATTATATCCACTATACTGTAATGTAATAATTTGTTATTCCACGCGTTACTTTTCCACTATTGGGCACTAACATCCTCTCAAACAAAGGTAATAGTCAACCAAATAGGTCTAAAAACTAATGAGGTTTTAAAAAAAACACATTTATGAACAACATGCATGTGAAAATCAGAAACCGACAGGTCTCCTCTCAGAATGAGAAGGATTAGGCAATAGTCTACGACACTAGCTTAGTGCGGGTTGGCGGACTTCACACATTGTGAAGAAAATCTCTCAGGTAGGTATGCAGTTTTCCTCACAATATTGCTGTTCCCTAAGATTAAAATAAAAACTCAAGCACTATAGCACAAACTAATTTAGTTTATCAGTGACAAAACGATCTAGTGGACGTCGTCTCTTATTATTTAAGAACAAGCAATAAATTTGCATGTGTTGCTACAGTGTCATGGACGAACTCCCTTGTACAGGTTTCTTCAAGTGTTTTAGAAGTGTGTGTGTGTGATTGGATTTTTCCGTGTTTCCCGTAATTAGTGCGTCCCTCATTAGGAATGTGGGATGAGTCGTAATGAGGTCTTCAGAGGACATCGACCGTTACGAATGTCAATTGAAACACGCAAGCGTAATGATATGCGAGCGAAAGTGATTTCTAGTTTTTATTTAAGAATTTAAAAACATTTAAATAACTAACACAAAGTACACCCAGACTCGAAACAAATATCTGTGGATCTCACAAAGATTTGTCTCGGGTCGAATCCAGGACACCTGGCGCAACGATAGTAGCGGGGTGATCACCTTAACCGCTAAGCCAAACGTGCAGCCATTTTTACTCTCAGAAAAAGGTGGATCAGGCTATAGTCCACCACGCTGGCCTATTGCGTGTTGGCAGACTTCACACATCGTCCAGAAAAATCTCTAAGGCATGCAGGTTTCCTCACGATGTTTACCTTACCGTTTGATTGAGTGGTAATTAATTTTATTAATACGCATATGTATTCGACAAGTCAGAGGTACAGACGCCAGCAGGTCAACCTATCCAAATCTGACAAATTTTCCCAATTGAATATGAACCTTAGTGTTTTGTGTTAAAGTTGAAAATCAATCAAAGAAATTTGACAGATTGTGGTAGCTTGATGTGCTGTACCTGCCTTGGATTCGAACTTGAGTCTGACGACTTGATAGTCCAATTTTCATATCACTAGACTATCACTGGTTGAAGAATGTAAGTCTACAAAATTCTTCTTCCCATCAAAAACACGCTAAAATCTAGAATACTAAATCTATTTCCATATAAATACGTAAACAAGTTGTGTCTGGAACTGGTAGTGCCAGTATTTTTGCAGTACACTCCTCAAATACCGCTATACCGCTAATTGGCAACCGATGATTCTTTGTTATACAGCCCGGTGACCGGAAGTTTCTAGTGTTGTTTGGACTTGGCCATTTTAATAGCCATAACTACAACCCCACTGGCGCAACCCTAATTATTTGAAGCTTCGTTTTATGTACGCGTTACTTGTTTTATTATTGCGTTTTTAATTTGTTGGATTACCTCATTAGTCGACAGTGCTAGTCCTTCAAGTCCTGATTTCGATTCCTAGGTTGAGCAAAGTGTAATTGGGTTCTTCTATGAAGTTCTCAGTAGCAGCTCGGAGTTTGAAGTGGTGCCCAGTTAATAGGAATAGGCTCGTGATATCATCATCATCATCATCAACCCATATACTGTCCCACTGCTGGACACGGCTCTCCTTTCAAGTTGAGAGAGATTAGGCTACAGTCCACCGTGCTGGTCTAGTGCGGCTTGGCAGAAAAATCTCAGATAGGCAGTTTTCCTCACGATGTTTTCTTTCACCATTTAAGCGAGTGATAATTAGATATGAATACGCACATGAATTCGAAAAGTCAGAGGTACGTACCTTGGATTCGAACTCGAGGAGACCTTTGACTTGGCAGTCCAATGGTCCAATTCACCAGTGATAGGTTATCACTGGTTTATCATTACATTTAATTATATAAAGTACCAGGGCGTCAGCAGACCAAGAAGGTTACACCGTCACCGCTCCCTTGCACCAACGAAATCAGTAAAAACCAAAAAATCTCTCCCGCCACCGCGGTGAACATTCATTAAGTTTGACGTGTCGTGAACTGGCAAGTTCCCACATGTCATTGTAAACTGCACACCCCTTGTTTGCACACCGTGTGCCCCTTTGAATACTAAGTTACAAGGAACTTTTCATTTGACAATGAGAATTGCCCGCTTTTTAAATCTATGAGTGTTGTATGCGGTAAGGTATTTCACCCATTCGTCTGCTGCTTCTTACACTGGGTATATTTATACCAAAATATACCAATAAAATATATGATATAGAAAAGTAATTAAGAGACAATGATAGAGCCTAGTCATATCACCGGACTGCCAAGTCTCAAGTCAAGTTCGAAGTTGTATAACTTTGACTTTTGAAATCATTTTAATATAGGTAATTATAGCTCAAAAGCTCCAGGGCCAGGTAGACAGGATGAAATCTAATATTCGAATCGACACACGAATCGACATAACTTGTAGTGAAAGGACATGAGCATTCGAGAAATCGATCGTTTATAAATGTCATTTCTATATATTGTATCGATTCGTTTGCCGATTCGGACGTTAGTGTTCCTACGCACTTAAAAAAATAATCTGAAGGATAATTCTAGAACTTAAAAACTGTTCAAAATATAATTCCAATCAGTTTCCTAAATGTTAAATGGTAGTTTTTCTACTACACGTCATTCGCGAACAAGTTAGATAGAATCGAGTTCGAAAATTGACCCAACGATGACATTTGTGACGTTTATGACACTGACAGTGGATTGAAATTATATTTCGAACATTGTTTTAAGTACTAGAATGCAACTTGTGAAAGCCTGCTAGTTCGGCTACTGTGTACACTAATGCTTATACCGTTATTTCAATGACTATAGATCTATTCTAATACCTGCAGTAATTCACTGGACATTGAAGTGTTCCAGCATGGTTTATTGTATAAACGCCCATAAAATTCTGCTTGCAACATTTGCATTTTCACGGTTGTACTTATGGCCTTATAAACATTAACGACTATTATAATTTTGTCAGTACAAGCCGCGTGTTTTCGATCACAGCATTCATATCGTATTACATTCCCTGTGATTTGCTCCACATTTTTGACAGTAGCAACCCAACTCGCCTGTATTAAGGGTTAGACAGAGGTACTTATAAACACCCACAGTTCGTCGGTATGTTAAGGTACTATAGGACCCTTATGGGATTCTAGGAGGCTATTCAAAGAAACTCTCGGTTAAAAGGTACTTTAGGACCTTATTCTTAAAATGTTAAGGGAAATCTCACACAACCATCAATCACTTTTTTTCACTAAACATTCTACAATAATTTCAAATGATTACTTCTTCTTAAACCAGCGAGTCATATGCTGACTCCTGCTAGCGACCTCTACAGTACCATGTAATAGAGGACGAGCCTATTGTAATAGCATCGGCATCGGGCACAAATCTAAACGTCCAGGTCTACTGCTAAACAAAGCCTCCCCATAGACTTCCACAAGGACTAGTCATATGCCGTCTGCGTCCAACGACTTCCAGCGACCTTTACCAGGTTCTCTGTTCATCTCATTGGAGGCAGTCCTAATCTGCACTATTCGATGCGCGGTCTCCACTCGAGAACCTTTTTGCCCCAGCGGCTATCAACTCGGAGCTGCTACTAAGAATTAGATAGAAAAACACAATAACACTAGGCATCGAAAACATGAAACGCGCGTCGTGGTTACGACTACTAGACAAATGACTATTTTTAACAGTAGAAAATGTAATTTCACAGCAAAAGCGATTCTTTGGTTGAATATCAAAGAAATCGTTAGCGCCGAATCCAAACGATGGCAAAGTTGAAATCATAACAAATAAACGAGCAAAACAATTGACGCCTAAACGTTTAATGCCGAAACAATGAGGACTTCTAATAATAAATTATTGAATTTGTCCCGCTTTGCGTAATGACGAGGACGGCGAACGATATGATTTATTGAGAAAGAATTTGTATTGAATAAATAATTACAAGGACGAGGCTTAGTAACCTAGACTTTTTCCAACTATGTAAGGTTTCTAGTCCAACCACATGAACATCAATATTTTGCAGGAATCTACTGCCATTCCTGTTTTTTTTTTAAAGGTGGTTGGCTCTTCTCTCGCTTTTAGTTTTGTTTTGCCACTTGCTTTCGTTTTGTTTACGTTTGGCCCAGCGGCTGAGCGATCGGCTTCTGCGCCACGGATTGTAGGTTCGATCTCCACACGGAACAAATATTTGTATGACCTACAGGTAGATGTTCCGGGTCTGGGTGTTTGTGTATGTGAAAGTTTGTGTTTGTAAACGCACCCAATATACAGGAAAAAATTCTAGTGTAGGGAAAAAACGATTTAATAAACGATTATAATCGATGTGATTGAGATCGATTTTTCCTCGAGTTTCAATTGTTTCGCTTGTGATATTAGAATTGTACATGTAAAATGTTGTTAAGGTGTTTTTTTGGCCAATTGATAGTTTTACTATAGGCTCTGCTCATACTTCAGAATTCATCTGGGATGGTAGGCATTGGAAAATGTTCTGGTGCTAAGCAATAATGTGCTAACATTATTATATTCAGGTTTGAAGGGCAAAGTAGCCAGTGAAATTACTGGGCATATGAGACTTAACAACCGTCCCAAGTTCACATCACCCGAGTGATAGATAGTGTTGCTAGAGTCTATAGGCTGCGGATGCTGCAAATTCGTAAATTTATAGTAACTATACCATTGAAAGACTCACCTGAAGTTCTCGGAGACTCCTACGCGATGGCGAAGCGACGTTTCCTCTCCCTGGAGCGCAGATTGCTACGTGACCCACATCTAAAAGAAGAGTACTTACACTTCATGCAAGAATATCAGGAACTGGGTCACATGACTGAAAGTAAACAGGACAAAGTACAAAAAATTAATTATTACTTACCTCATCACGGAGTCATTCGTGAGTCGAGCACGACTACTAAGCTACGGGTCGTCTTCGACGCTTCAGCTGTAACATCTACAGGTAAATCATTAAATAACATACAGATGGTTGGACCGGTAGTTCAGGAAGACTTACTGGCCATACTACTCAGATTCAGACAACACAAATTCGTAGTTACAGGGGACATTGAAAAAATGTACAGAGCTATACTAGTAGAACCTTCTCAGCGTTCATTACAACAAATTCTATTTAGGTTTAATCCTAATGAACCCATTAAATCATACACATTAAACACTGTCACATATGGTACAGCAGCAGCGCCCTACCTAGCCACTAAATGTTTAGTGTCCCTCGCAGAACATTGCTCGAATGCTGATGCAAAACAATCCATTACTAGAGATTTCTATGTCGACGACTTTTTGAGTGGAGGAGACACAATTTCATCAGTGATAAAAATATGTAAAGATGTTATCAAAACATTACAGACTGACAATTTTAATCTAAGAAAATGGCAATCTAATAATTCAGAAATTTTACAGTGTGTATGTCCCGACACTGACTCTCAAAAAATAAGGAAAACGTTAGACTTAAATGAATCAATACCAAATAAGACATTAGGATTATATTGGGACTCAAAATCAGCCAGGTTATTATTTTCTATAAATATTGATCCTAACAAAAAGAAAGTTACTAAACGAGTAATCTTATCATTAATTAGCCAAGTTTTTGACCCGTTAGGACTTGTAGGGCCATGTACAGTCGAAGCAAAGATACTAATGCAAAAAATGTGGCTCGACAAGTGCAGTTGGGATGACGAAGTGTCGCCTGACATTAAAGCAAAATTTCAATCTTTTATTCAATCACTCTCAGCCTTAAATCATATTCACATACCACGTTGGGTTTGTTCAGACAATGCTGTTACATTTCAAATACACACGTTTACAGACGCCTCAGAACGTGCATACGGAGCATGTGTATATATTAGAACCATCGACAAGCAAGGCAAAGTATGTGTGAGACTGCTGAGTTCAAAAAATAAAGTAGCGCCTTTAAAACCTGTGACAATCCCTAGGCTAGAGTTATGTGGGGCATTGTTAGGTACAAGACTTTGCACTAAAGTTTTACAATCACTCACAATTAAATTCGAAAATTGTTATTACTGGACTGATTCAATGATCGTCCTCGGTTGGCTTAACACTTCTCCTAGCCATTTAAAAACGTTTGTACGTCATAGAATAGGTGAAATTCAAGATTCTACTTCTAATAACAGATGGAGTTATGTGCCGTCAAAAGACAACCCTGCAGACCTGGTTTCTCGCGGGGTGAGGGCTGACCACATCAGCGAGTCAGCGCTGTGGTGGCACGGGCCAAGCTTCCTTCATCAAACACACATTAACATTCCAAAAACACCAGATACAGACATACAGACTTCTCTTCCAGAAACATCACTACATACAGTCATTACAGAAAACACCACTAACAACAGAATTTTAAAACTCATTCACAAAAAAAGTTGTTACAACAGATTAATCAGAACAGTAGCTTATGTTAACAGATTTATTCAGAACAGTAAAAATCCTAGCAAGAAAATGCCAGGTATTTTTTTATCCTTATCAGAACTTCAGACTGCAGAAAACTTTGTCTTGCATACAGCACAACTTGAAATGTTTTCCGTTGAATATGACATTATTAAATCTGGCCAACCCTTGCACAAAAAACATTCACTTAATTCACTATCACCTTTCATAGACTCTAACAACATATTACGAGTTGGAGGGCGCCTGAACAATTCAAATTATTGTTATAACATAAAACATCCTATATTATTAAACTGCAAACATCATCTTACACACATCATCTTTCGCAAACAACATACAGACTTATTACACGCAGGCCCACAACTGTTATTATCACAGATCAGACATACATACTGGCCCTTGGGGGGGAGGAACCTCGCAAGGCGTACTGTACATAATTGCGTACGATGTTTACGATTCAAATCAAAACCCGTTCAGCCTGTCATGGGTAACTTACCACGTGACAGGACACATTTAGAGTTTCCTTTCCTGCACACAGGGATTGACTATGCCGGGCCAGTGTTGATCGCAGATCGAAAAGGCAGAGGTAGCAAGCTCACGAAATCTTATATTTGTGTTTTCGTCTGTTTCGCAGTAAAAGCTATACATCTCGAGCTCGTCACGGACCTCACTAAAGAAGCATTTCTTGCTGCTCTTCATCGATTCATGAGTCGCCGTGGCAAGCCACAGACTATCTCTTCAGATAATGCTACAACTTTTGTTGGCGCAAGCAACGACATCCATTCATTCTTTCAAACTTATTCAGGTGACATCCAGACACAAATGTCTAGCCAAGGTATAGATTTTAAATTCATACCACCCTATACCCCACACTTCGGTGGATTATGGGAATCAGCAGTAAAATCAGTCAAACACCACCTCAGGCGGATCTTAGGTTTAACACACCTAACATACGAGGAAATGTCGACCTGCCTAGTACAAATAGAGGCTGTTCTTAATTCCCGGCCCCTTATTCCACTGTCAACAGACCCTACAGATCTTACCTGCCTCACACCTTCCCACTTCCTTATTGGACGAACACTGCTATCAGTTCCTCATCCATCACTCATGGATGTCAACATAAACAGACTTCAACGCTTCGAAAGGATTGAAAAGTTAAAACAACATTTTTGGCAACGCTTCTCAGATGAATATGTTATTCTGCTTCAACAGAAATTAAAGTGGCAGTCTTCAGGTGATGACCTGCAGCTGGGAGCCCTGGTACTCGTGCGGGACAAGAATCAACCACCGCTGCTATGGCTTCTGGGTCGAGTCACCAAGCTACATCCAGGACCTGACAACGTCAACAGAGTGGCCGACATCCTCACCAAGAAAGGCGTCATCCAGAGAGCATACAACAACATATGCCCTCTTCCCGGTGTGTCAGCCTGTTGAATACATCAACCCCCGGGAGCATGTTCCGGCTTCGCCTGCACCGCGCGGAGCCCCCGCACACATACATCGCGCAGGTGTGCGTGTACACCGCTCACCTCACCGCGCGCGCATCAACCAGACGTCAGCGGCGCGGCGGCCGCCGCGCCATTCGCCCGCGCGCCTCGACAAGGGTTGTGTGCGCGTCTCACTCAAACTCAATGTCAAACTAAGTAGTAAAAAATTTGATGTAGTGATGATTCTTTCATTTTAAAACAACCAAAAGTAACCAGCGACTATCGAAGCCGAATCAGTATCGTAATATTAAAAGAGGGATCTGCTAGTCTGATGTCTGAAGGAAGATTTAAGTCTTTAATATCTATGTAAGACGAAGGCAAAGACTTTGTTATTTTAGGTAAGATATAACAATCTAGTTTGACTGTATAATCGCCTGAGAATGATTGTATGGTTACATCACAAGACTCTGCACTATAAGAATATTGATCATTTATACCTGTTACAGTGGAGCGAGTGTTACGTGTAACAAGACCTAGTTTCTCACAGAGGTGCTGCGTGATGAAATGAGCAGTGCTGCCATTGTCAAGCAGGACACGAGCTGTGTGAAGTCTTCCCGTGGAGTCAATCACCTTCACGAGCGCTGTGGAAAGCAGTATACAATTTCTGTCAGTCTGAGTGTCTGTTGGTGCTGACAAAGCGACAAATGGTGAAGTTACTGTAACCTCTGTTTCTGTCTCTTTGTCCATATGTAAAAGAGTGTTATGACGATTGTTACAGTATTTGCAGTGTGATGCTTTACAGTTTTTATTTGAGTGACCTGGTCGTAAACAATTTGTACAAACTTTGAAATTTACTATTTTTTGATTACGAGTGTTAACATCTAGATTTCTGAATTCCTGACAGCTGAATAACAAATGGTTTTTGTTGCACATAGGACACAATGAAGTGCCACTGCTGGCTTCTGTAGAATTTGTCTTAAAATTAGAAAAACCCTTTGTTTTGTTAAAATCTGACTGTTGTGTACTCTGTTTATTCTGAAAGTTGTTTTTGTAGGATGTTTCTTGCTGTATAGTATCTAGCAAATCTGCTCTGTTAGTTAAAAAGGTTAAAAACTGTTTAAGTGTTGGGTAAGTTGGTATAGTATTCCTGTGTTCTTCCCATTCTCGGAAAGTCTTAATGTCTAATTTCTTAGACATTGTGTATATTATTAGTGTATCCCAGTGGATAGTAGGCTGACCCAAGCTAGAGAGTGCACACAAGTTTTTATTAGTCACATCAACAATGTTTCTCAAAAAGGAACTAGATTCTTTGTGAGATGGTTCTAAATTGAAAATAGCATTAATATGATTGTTTATTAGGAGACGTTCATTATCAAATCTGTTTGACAACAAACTCCATGCTATGTCATAGTTGTCTGCCTTGAATTCTAGACTTTGAATAATTAAAGCTGCACTGCCTTTGAGAGAGGCACGAAGATAGTGAAATTTGTTAATTTGACTAATGCTTTTGTTACTGTGTATTAATGAAAGGTACATATCTCTGAATCCGAGCCAGTGCTGAAAGTTGCCGTCGAAGGAAGGCAGGTTAATTTTGGGCAGTCTCACGAAACCATGATTTGCTTCCTCGTCCCTGCTGCTGGAGGCGTTGGAGTCGCGTTTAGTTGTCTCGTGCTCGTCGCGGCTCCTCCCTGCCGCGTTGAGTAGCGCAGTAGCTTGTGCCAGCAGCGCGAAGTGTTTGTCATCGAACTGCCTGCGCTCCTCATACATCTCCAGATCCTCCTCATCACCATCAGTCAGTGACTCGATCTCGGTCTGTATATTATCAAATTGCAAAGCTAAGGAATCTATTTTGGACAATCGACATTGTAATTCTGTGATTTGAAGTTCTGTTAGGGAATCGCAACATGCTAATGATTTTACAAAGTTATTGAAATGGGTTAGTTTTGCTTTGATGCTTCCGCGTATTTTAACAATTTCTTTGAAGCGTGTTTCGCTCATTTTGAATGCAGGGAATGCAGAAATCACTGATTAGCTAGTGTACAAGTCGTTCTATTATAGTGCTTAACGGCCATAGAATGCAAGCGGCAACAGGCGGCGAGAATAAAAGTAAGTATATAAGTAGGTATCTTATTAAACAGAAAAACACCAATAAAATGCGAGTTACAACCGCCGCGAAAACAAAGGAGCTAGCGAATTATTTGAAAAAATGTATGTATTGTAGGAAAACAAGCACACCACACACACAAAAAAATGCCAACGCCACGAAGTACGTGATGCGCTGCCCCTATGGTAGGAATTGAATAGGTATAGGTAGGAAATGGAACGAACTCACTCAGTCCTGTATTTCGTCTGTTCTGTATTCTGAATTTCTGAATTTCCACTCGTTTTCTGTTCTGTATTCTGAATTTATTTCTGAATTTCCACACGTTTCTCATCAATTTACGTGGGACGCCATTTTGTGTAGCACTTGCAAGCTTTGTTCCGAGTCTGACGCAATTTTTCACGGTAGAAGGACCACTGATTCGGCTTCGATAGTCGCTGGTTACTTTTGGTTGTTTTAAAATGAAAGAATCATCACTACATCAAATTTTTTACTACTTAGTTTGACATTGAGTTTGAGTGAGACGCGCACACAACCCTTGTCGAGGCGCGCGGGCGAATGGCGCGGCGGCCGCCGCGCCGCTGACGTCTGGTTGATGCGCGCGCGGTGAGGTGAGCGGTGTACACGCACACCTGCGCGATGTATGTGTGCGGGGGCTCCGCGCGGTGCAGGCGAAGCCGGAACAGTATCAAACATGGCCCCAGATGAAATAAAAGAGCTCTTCTTCTATCTTCAATTTAAGAGCTCAGCTCTTGTCGGTGGAGCAATCGCCACTGTTCTCTATCTTCAGCTTTCCGTTTTACCTCTTGATACGACACGATCCCCACAAGGGTGGGGATCGTGTCGTATCAAGAGGTAAAACGAAGTTATGTGGAACAAGTGAAGGAAAGGTCCTTCACTTGTTCCACAAAACTTCGTCTAGGTCTTCCCCTTCCTCGTTTTCCTTCAATTTTACCTTCTAGTATAGTTTTGAAATAGTCGTCGTGTCGCAGCAAGTGGCCAAACATCTTTCCTATTCTCTATGGTTCTTAATAACTGTCTAATCCCATCTACAATTCTTGAAGAATTGTAGAAGAATTGTAGATGAGAAAAGAGCTCATCCCTAAATAAATCCTGCAGTTTATAATAGCCGCAGGGTTTAGCGGTGAGCTCTAAATGACGATCACAATAGACCGACTGCGTCGCAGAGATACTACAGCCGCCTTATAATTATAAAAAAAAATGTATCACACAGGTTGTATACTTGTTTTTCATCTTAATCATCATCATCAACCCAAATACTGTCCCACTACTGGGCAGGTCTCCTCTCAGAATGAGAAGAGTTAGGCTATAGTCCACATGGCCTACTGCGGGTTTTCCGTCTTATCATAATAAAAAAAATATACCCGCAAACCAATTTCTGGGAAACGCTAATGTACAGTGGCCAGCACATCAAGCTACCACAATTTGTCAAATTTCTTTAATGCAACAAAATAAGGTTCATATTCAATTGGGAAAATGTTACAGTTTTGGATAGCTGGCGTCTGTACTTACTAAGAATAAACTGGTTGGCATGCTTTTCGGGCTTCCGTTTACTACCACTAACGATTGTCATAGGTTCTGCCTCATTAAACTAATCGTTTTATGAGCGACTGCTACACTTGAGGACCTTCGTTCGATTCCTAGGTCGAGCAAAGTGTTATTTTATTAATATATTTCTGTAAATAAATATTTGGGAGATTTTACACAACACGATCCTGTCCCAAACCAAGCAGAGCTTGTACTATGGATACTAGACAATGGATATAATTTTTATTTATATATTTTTTGTAAATAAATACTTATATTTATTATGTACTAGTTTTCCGCCCGCGGCTTCGCCCGCGTCGAGTTCGGTTATATCGCGTTTCCAAGAGAACTCTTCAAAAGTCTGAGATAAAAACTATCCTATGTACTTTCTCAAGGTCAACTCTATCTTTGTACCAAATTTCATTAAAATCAGTTCAGTGATTTAGACGTGAAAGCGTAACAGACAGACAGACAGAGTTACTTTCGCATTTATAATATTAGTAGGGATTAGGTATTGTGTGTGTGTATATTTGTGTGACACTCGAGCCACTAGACCAGAGATACCGCCAGATTCATTCTATGAATTTCTTAGAAACAGCTCGGAGTATTTGTGCCCGGTTAATGGCAATGTGCTTGCTTACCTTGGGATCTAAACATACCGACGAACTGTGCATTGGAGGTATTTCTGGAACTGATCGAAACTCGAAGAAAATCAAAACGAAAATAGTGAGGTGACTGTTTTTGTAGTTAACTTAACTAAATATTTTTTAACTTCCCACAACTAGAACAGCTGTTCTACGTTTTAAGCATAAAACTTTTGATCACTCATGACAATTGCTATACCAGACAAACTCAGTATTCTGTTCTTTTAATTCTCTAATTGTAAAAAAATAAATGAACTTCTAATCAAAACAAAAGAAGTATAAACAATTCAAAAAAGTCACGTAAAGCCAGGGGCAGGACACTAATTTCGGCATAAATATTAAGGCCGAACGCCGAATTTTAAAGGCGGCAATTTGAACCTACACTCTCATCCTGATCGCAGGATAATTTATCTTAACGAAAGAAAGGGGTGGCCAAGGTGGGGTGGGGTGGGTACTCACCCAAAAATTGGGTAAAAATGTTGCCAGCCAGCGATTAAACCGTTGGGGGGAGATGCGTCGTATTAATCACCACCCAGGCGTCTTCGTGGATTCTCGCGGTATTTGTGTAGAGATGTTAGTACCGGTATTTCTTTCTTTAGATACTGTGCAGTAACTGACAGGGTCGTCGTGTATGTAATCTTAAATTCCACAATTTAATTAAACCATTACAGTCACGTTATTATTATTATTATTTATAGTTTTTAGTCTATATCACTTCCCCTGGTTTCGGACGATCTATGAGGATTCATTTATTTATTTATTTTATTTTCGGAAAACCAACAGCAAATAATAACTTACGTAGACTACATTTTAGATAACATACAGCCAATAATAGGTCTTCACGTATGGTGTTTGTATAAAATAAACATTAGATAAATGTGCTTACATGGTCCAATTTTGCATAAATAAATTATTATTATAGTAGCTATATAATACACTAAACAATATTTACCACTTCGAGAAAAAATCCAGACTTGGTATTCGTCTCACCGATTCCAGTTTTGAGTTAAAAATATCAAAACCAAACTGCTTGCATCTCTTGTTAATTGTGCTACTCGCTCGCCATACAAACGAATTCTGGCGGTAGTTGGAGGACACCAAGGGCAGGTGTAGAGGAGTGTAATATCTCGCGGTTCTGGTTGGAACATCAAACGAGATTTTGGAGAGAAGAGCAGGGCAGTCAACAGCACCTGACAGGATATTCAACAAATATGTGACATCATTCATTCTCTCAACTCATATTCTCTCATGTAAGTATCCAATCCAATTTATAATAATTACTGTATCGAACATCATTTTACAACACAAAACGATATTTTAAAAGAGTAACAATGGAGTTTCTTGCCGGTTCTTCTCCATAGGAAACGACTAATTTGGAACCATATAAGGGCACTTATGAAATGTCGAGTCTAGGTGACTCGACATTTCATAAGGTAGGTGCGGCTGGATATCAATCCAGCCGCATCTGGTTAGACTGGAAGCCGTCTCCACAAACACTAGGAGAATGACTTGATATTTGATAAATGATGGTATTTTTATAAGCCTTTCATTCTTAGATAAATCGCATTTAGTACAGAGGCCAGCACATCAAGCTACCACAATCTGTCAAAATTCTTTGATTGATTTTAAATTTTCATATATAACAATAAGGTTCATATTCAATTGGGAAAATTTGACAGTTTTGGATAGCTTGACCTGCGCGTCTGTACATCTATTCGCTGAAGTCCAAGATCGGGCCTTGTGGCGTTCACTAGGAAAGGCCTACGTCCAACAGTGGACGAATGTGGGCTGATGATGACGACTATTCAATCATAATCCACGTATCCTTTTTCAATAATGAGTCAAGTGTGACAGATGACTCTCCAAACTATAATCTAACAAACCACTCTATATAAATAAGTAAGTTGGCCTGTCCGTGGAAGGCAGGGCGGCCACCTTGGCTTTGTTTTAATATTTTCGCAAGCATTATGAAGGGTTTGCTTGCTTTCAAATAATTTCGGCTTCTGTTCTTGAAGTTTTGATAAAAGTTTCATTCTATCAATAATTAACGGGAACAATCCTGGTTTGCTGATGCGATTATAAAGGTTTCGGGGTTTTTGCATTATCTTTTATAAAAAAACTGGAATGTCAAAGTTCGAGAGTTGTGTCGAGTTTTCTTTGTTGGTAATTGAGTTGGGTAAGTTTTTGGAAAGGGGAAGCGCGGGTTAATGGTTATTTTAATTTATTGGTGCAAGAGTAATTCTGATGGGTAAGTACAAAGGGTGTAAGTTAGAGCTGAGGATTGTGAGGTGGAATGTAATGGAAGTTTTTTCTATGTGCTGGTATTGTGATCGCCTTAAAGGTATTAACAATAATCTCTTCTTTACTTAATCAGTACTCGCATCTAAATTCTTTCCTTCATTTATTGAGCCATAAGAAACTACGGGCTTACACAAATATTATAAATGCGGAAGTAACTCTGTTTGCTTGCCTGTCACGCCTAAACCGCTGAACGGATTTCGATCAAATTTAGCCAGGAGATAGATTCTAGCAAAAGGAAATAGGTTAGATACCTTTCGTTTCAAAAAATCCTTAGGAATGCGGGCGAAACCGCGGTCCTCAGTTTGTTATAAATAATTTGTAAATCTCATGAAGACTGACCTGGCCACTGAAAACAATAGTTTTTTTTTATACAATAGAACCAAAAAACAATTCTGATTTTCCCTTATCATACTTATCTATTATTTATGTATTATACCTATCTACGAAACAGTTATTATTTCTCGGTACGCTGATAATATTGTGATCCTGTGGCTGTGACTAATCTTACTTTTCTGCCGTTATAATGCCACTATCCTGTACATAAAACATTTCCATATAATATTAAAAAATCACTACAGAAACGCAACACACAAACAGTCCATCACTCTATCAAAGAAGCCAAACAAAATGACAACACAACTACTTAAAAAAAAGTCCTACATTTTGGCGCCTGTGCCAAATGTCACACAGGAACGACGCGTAATGTCAACACACACACACACACATATACACAGATATAGTATGGAGAAGGAAGAACGGAAAACTTCCACGAAATTTGCTCACCAAAATGACGACGCTTGTTTTTTGTAGGTGGCTGCTTATGACGTTGTGCTTAGGGTGGATATGGCTTTACTAATTAGTGACGAAATATTTTTTCTACAACGAAACAAGATTGCGTAATTTGTTAACGTTTTATGGTTATCGGTGTTAAGACAACATTAATAAAACTCACCAACTATCAAGGTTTAATGAAGTGTGATTTTTTCTAATTTTCGCGACTGCTTAAAAAACTTTAGCAGCTCTGAGTTTGAATTTATTCTATCTATCTATTAAATAGGTTCTAAAAATACCAGCAAACTGTGAGTGTACATAAATACATCTTCGGGGAATATAGGCTTGATAGAATATTATGTTTTCTGTGAATTTTGCTTTTAAAGAAAATAGTTAACCAATTCTCTACCAAGAATTTTCCATTGTTGTCCATTTTATTTTGTGATTATTTTCAATGCCTTATTAGTGTTCTAGACTGGTTTTTGCTCCCAAAACTGATAAATTGTATTTCAATGGTACCGTATTTATTACATTTATAGCTACGCTACTTATTAGTAGTTGAAGAAATTTTACATTGAAGTGAGAACAGAAGAGCAAATATTTTAGTCATTATAACTAGTGTGGTGCAAATGAAATGGAAAATCTTGCCAATGCCAAGTTCTACTAGCTCCTGAAGCATATAGTGCAAAAACATCAAACAGTCTTGAGAAACACGACCAAATTCATTAACAGTCGCATCCACACAATACTAGCGCACCCTAACAAACTTATTAAGATTTCTTTTCTTTTTACTGTACGTGGTTAGCGACGTATGACGCAAGCTAACGGCTGCGAGGGGGGGAGGAACGGGCCAGTGTAGGCCAAGGGGGGCGGGGGAGACCCTCGCACGCATGGCCGCTCTCATGATTTAAGCACAGGGATAAGAATGAAATTAAAAATACATCCTCGCCATTCCTTAGGGTGCCGGGGGGACATATATGCAAATGAACCACCCCCCCTCATAAGACAGGGGGGAGTTTTTTGTTAGGATGCTATTAATTTGGGGTGTAACTCACTAAGTATGGGTACGCATGTATGAGGGTCTTCGTGCGTTTCTTAGAGATTCCTTTTTACAATTTTTCTGTTTAAATTATGTAGGGATGTGAGCGGAGATTATTAAGTGTATTTCAGGTGAAATTTATTAAAAAATTTCGTAGAGGATATGGGGTCCAATTTGTTGGAACGAATTCGTGAATTAATTGAAATTTTGAATGGTTTGTTTTTGATTTGGTGAATCCTTATATCATATTTGTAGCAAAACGGTGGCAACAAAGAGATGAAGCTAAACTTCTTCTATGTCTAGGCTAGATCATTTGATCTAAGTCACAGTTGGCACCAAGTGTGATTATGTTGTAACTCAACAATCGATACACGCAGTCATAAGGCTAAAAATGTTGGATTAATGGTGACTACTCATTGAGTAAGGAAGGTCAGTCAGTGTGTGTTTTGTAAAATATAGTAAATAAATGCAATTTTATAATTATATTTGGATCAAGAATATCTGATCGCAAAATAGTAAGAAGAAAACAATCGGAAATGCATGAATCAGTAAAAAAAAGGGAGATAGCTTGTAACCGATTAGTTTTTATGATGGTAAATAATATAATCATGATGAGCAATAATTTTTTATAGAACTATTGATTTCTCACACTTATGCAACCATGGACGCTGACGCGATAAAATCCGTAAAAAAGTTGTTCTATTTCAATACTTTAAATATTAGTAAGTTTAGATAAGTAATTTTTACCTAAGTCATTAAAATTGTGATATCAGAATTTTTTTAATATAGAATCTAAATTTAGGTAGAGAAAAGTGAAAAACATCTAAATCTTGATTTGCTTCTATAGAAATAATAGTATTTTTTTTTCTAACCTATATGATCCCACTGCTGAGCAAAGGTCTCCCCCATCTCCTTCCACTGATCTCTGTTCAGCGCTATCTGAGGCCAGTCTGTCCGGAAAGCGTCCAAATCGTCCCGCCAGCGTATTCTGGGCCTTCCTCGGCGTCGACAGCCGTCTTCTGGCAACCATTGGGTTACGATATTGGCCCATCTCTCCGGGTGCATCCGGGATACATAACCCGCCCAATCCCACTTCAATCCTGCGGTCTTTCTACCCACATCAACGATGCCAATCTTTGAGCGCTGCTCGGTGATACGGACTCGGTCTGTAATAATAATAATAATACTTACTTACTTCTGGGTGTTCTCGTCTGGCTAACGGCGAGTATTTGCACAGGAATAACCAAGTGGCCAGGATTATCCACCAGCAACTTGCTTTAAAATACGGCCTTGTGGATTCTGAGGTACCGTATTACAGGTATGCGCCCGACCCAGTTCTCGAGAATGACCATGTCACGTTGTACTGGGATCGATCTGTTATCACTGACAGGATTATTGTAGCCAATAAGCCTGATATAGTGGTAATAGATCGATCAGCGCGCCGCACAATGATTATCGATGTCAACATCCCGCATGACGAGAACCTCGTTAAGGCTGAGAAAGAGAAACAGTTAAAATATCTCTACTTAGCTCACGAAATGGTCGCCATGTGGGATGTGGACTCGGCCATCATTGTACCGATAGTCGTTATGGTCAATGGACTTATCGCCAAGAGCCTCGACCTACACCTCAGGAGGCTCGAGTTGGGTGGCTGGGTTAAGGGCCTGATTCAGAAGGCAGTACTCCTTGATACGGCGCGTATTGTGAGGAGGTGCCTGTCTCTGGGGCCCTAACCACCGGTAGCTTGGACCCTGCTCCCGATACCGGTGGGCCTCTATTTTCTATCTATTTTTGTCTTGTTTTATTTTATAAAAATATTTAAAAATTTAATAAATAAGTATTTAAAGACGAATAAAGGAGATATTAATACATATTTTTAGACAATTTTACACAGCACGATCTAGTTCCAAAGTAACTAGAGCTTGTATGATGGTTACTAGACAAGGATTATAATACTTATATACACTTACTTTTTTTGTAAATACCGACATGAAAATACATAAGAAACAATATTTTTTTCCTGTGGGAATCAAAGCCAGCTTGTTATCAGCAATCCAACACGCGAACCACTGTACCACAGGCATCGTCAAAATGAATAGTTACTATTACTGTTCAATAAGATTGAGCGTCTCCAAAATTTCTTCATAAGATACATATTTGGTTTACGCAAATCATAATCACTTGTTCATGGTTGTCTGTAAGAAATTGCTATTAGCGATAAGACCGCCAATTGTACTTATGTGACTTTTTTTTTTCTTTTTCTCTATATATTTATTTATTTATTTAATGCTTTATGCACAAAAAAATGAACAGAGGCGGACTTAATGCTAAAAGCATTCTCACCAGTCGACCATAGGGTGATTCAGAGAAAGCGTGGCAGATGCATAATGTCAGTTATGCTGAAAAACGTTGATCCATATTTAATACTACCTATATAACTACTATATACTATTTTACATACAGAAAGTACCTATTCATTTATATAAAATAAAAATACATATGTGTGTATATGTGTACAATAAAGAATATTCTATCTATCTATCTATTGTTTGCACATTTTTATACAACCAAATCAAGTCCTGAACGATGTGGAGTCTGTTAAACGTTCGCCGATCATCAAGCACCATTGTAAATCAAATTCACGCCTTACAATGTGTTCGATACAATCGTAGCCCGAGGTGCAAGAGCCCTGTTTTCACACGTTACGCATTCAGCTAAGTGATTTGACATTTTTGGCATATAAAGGTTGTGCTACAGAAAGAAGGTACTTGTCTGTGATTAAAGAGTTGTCAAAAAAAAGTATGTATTTAATACTTAGCAAAAGGAATATTTAAGGCCTTTTTTTTCACCACCTGAACAATCTCCGTTAGTTTACATTGACAGTTAATCCTTACTTTAATATTATAAATGCGAATGTAACTCTGTCTGTTTGTTATGCTTTCACTCCTAAACCGCTGGACAGATTTTGATGAAATTTGGTATTGTTATATAGATTAAACCTTGCAGAAGGACAAGGCTACCTTTTGTCTCAAAAAATCTTTTGGTATATTAATGAAATTTCATATAAATTCAGTTCCATCTTTGAATTAATACAACGAGTAGTAGGATGCTGAGGAAAAGAATTAAACCTATCTGCCGGTCTGAATAATCCTTAACTTCAATAAATGAAAATAACTTTCTCTGTAAAATAATTGAAACGTCGCCATTATAGAAAGGGTTGTGTTCTTAAAGGGTTCGATTTTTGTTTGTAAACATAATACTATTGTGACTCAAAGATTAATTAAGGATGAGAGAGTAATATCATATTATAAAGAAACAAGGCGCACTCTTGAGATATCTTTTTACCGTAGCAGTAGACGGTTTTGATACTTGGAAGATTTAGACACCATATTTTGCAAAAATTGTTGAGGTACCACTTACTATAACATTTATTATTTTGTTTTATTGAATCGGGTCTATCGTTGAAATTAAATAGAAATTTTAATTTCTAACTTAAGAAGACTTGACGACGTCTGTGGTCTAGTGATTCGTATGTCGGACTGCTCATGAGGTCGTGGGTTCGATTCCCACAGAACACAAAAATATGTGCTTTGTATCTATATCCATTTTCTAGATTACAAGCTCTGCTTACATGGTGTTGTGTAATATTGTCCAATAATATTTATTACTTAGACGTTCCCATACTTCCTTTTTTACTAGTATGTTACTGTTCACAATCTGTCGATATCGCGAGATAGATTATAATCTCGCGATATAAATACAATTTTACGGTAATATTTATACGTAGTTCCCGATATTGATGTGAGTAACTAATAGCACTCAGTGTGTACCAAGCTTAATACATTCAAATCGTATAAGGGGATCGATGGGGATTCTTTCGTCTCCCGTCATTCCGTCGACAACATCCGCGTACAAATTATATAATCCGCCGCGGATCTCGCAAACATGGTGATAATGTCTCATTGTCGCTATATTAAGTAAGATTTCTGTTGGCAGAGGTTTTGGGGGATGCGTGTGTATGGGGACATCGTGAATGGCATTTAATTTAGAATTGTTTTTTGATTATGTAGTGTCGTACAACACTGCTCGAACTGTGAATCGAACCAGGGCCAGGCCAGACCATATGACCAGTAAGGCAGTTTTACCTACAGAGTATACGAAATTTGAGTAGTTTTTAAGCGGATTTTAGAGGTTGTCCCATAATAGAAATTTTTCGAACAATGACGCCATTTTGGGTTCAAAGTTATTAAAAATCACGATGTAGGTATATGGTAACCCACGCCAAGTTATCATAGTTAACTACGGCTTAAAGGGTTTGATTGATAATTGTAGATTCAACGTACTGTACTGTAAAGACATTTACAATCCCTGCTAATATTAAAATGCGAAAGTAATTCTGTCTGTCCGTTACACTTTCAAGCCTAAGCCACTGAACCGATTTAGATGAAATTTGGTAAAGAGATAGCTTAGACCTCATAGAAGGTTTTTGTCTTAAAACCCCTTTGGAATGCGGGTGTAAGCGCGGGAAATAGCATTTTTTTAATAATCGTGAGGATTGAAGAAACTATTATAACTATATACGTTTCATGATTCCTCAAAATCCAGCGTTGAAGCGGAACATACAAAACACACAGCCTCCATAAATGTTTGAGGAAGAATACAATGGTGCTCCACTTTTTAATTCAAACACGTCTTTCACACACCACACCTGCAATTCCAAGCCCCCATTATTCAGCAGAGAAGAGGAATACCCCATGAACTTTGGCTGCTTCACGCTTCGCATAGCAAAGGGCAGATCGATGGCTGTCAAACAATAAATGTCACGTCCACTCCCTCATGTTAATTCACAAACATAACACCGCCACTAACAACTCAAATAATGAACCTTACCCCACAAAGAATAGTAAACATGATGACTGCAGCGTTCAGTTGGTAAATCCACCTCCCGATTTTTCTTTGAGGTGAGAACGATGCCCCAATTTTTCGCGAAACGTTTGGTATATTAAAAAGTAAATGTTTGAAACGGTAAGCGTGAGGTGTGACGTAAATGTATACGTAACGTGTTTACGACTTGGTTTTTGGGCAACAAAATTAATTGCGAAATATTAATTGTACCTATCTTCTTAGAATAATCGGTTTTACGACTGATGCGTCTAGTATCGCGGGTTGGACAAGTTTAACTTTTTTTTATAAAATAATTTCATAAAAAAAAGTTTCAGAAGAATAATTTATTCTAGTACAGAGGTCAGCACATCAACCTACCCCAATCTGTCAAATTTCTTTGATAGATTTTTAACTTTAACACATTGTAATATGGTTCATATTCAACTGGGGAAAATTGACAGTTTTGGATAGCTATACCTGCTGGCGTCTGTACTTTAAAAATTTAATTTTTGGTCTCGTTATTCTAGTGGTTCTAAGCGCGACTGCTATGCTAGAGGTCCTGGGTTCGATTAAATTCTCAGTACCAACGGATTTTGTATTTTGGTCGCGTTTTTTTTTTTTTTTTTTATGGGATAGGTGGCAATCGAGCAGACGGATCGCCTGATGGTAAGCGATTTCCGCCGCCCATGGACACCCGCAACACCAGAGGAGTCACAAGCGCGTTGCCGGCCTTTAAAAGGGAGTACGCTCTTTTCTTGAAGGTTATGGCAATAGGCAAGTCCTTTATTATATGGAACCTAAATATACCTTTGTTACTCTGGGTGTACATTAGTACACTTCTTCCAACCCTTCGAGGAATGCAGGCATGAAGCTTTGTTATATTACGTTGAGGCTGCTGAGCGAGAGATTCTCATAACGGTTTTTCTATAAAATTCTCACTGCCAGCTTGGAGTTTGGATATGTGCCCGTTTAATGGTAATAGGCTCGCCCCCTATTACATGGGACCTAAACATACCGCTAAACTGTGGGTGCACATTTTCTCTTGAATCCTGTGACACACACCGGTGTGTAACATAACCAGTAACGCAAGAGCAACAAGCTGAACGAGTTGCCAATTAATTCTGTAATTAAATTTTATCCACACGAGGTAAAACTGCCCAGATTAACTATAGTGTTAATCAACCTCTCCTTATATTTATATCTACTTCAATTACACTTCTTTACTGGTCATCGTTTAGTAGTACTAGTTGTTTCCCATGGTTTTACTATCATCCTAAAGGATATCGAAGATATCAATAAGAAGATATTTTATCCGTACAGCAAGGGAATGGAATCAGCTGCCTGAGTCTGTATTTCCTGACGTGTACCATTTGGGGGTCTTCAAGTCACGAGTGAATAGGTATCTTCTAGGTAAGCGTGCTACATGTTAGACCACGTCGTCACTTACCATCAGGTGAGATTGTGGTCAAACGCTAACCTATCTCTTATATAAAAAATAAAATAAAAAACATAAAAGGTATAATTCCCCAGGATCCATCCTGAGGCAGTCGTGGCGTATTTCGCGGAACCCATGGCCATGACTATAGGGCAAATGAAGGCAAGTGCGGTTTTTAATTGGTAGTCCAACATACCCTGCCACCTCTCCGGATGGCGGAAGATCCAGGAGGATTTTCCCTACTATAAGAAAAAGGATCCATCCTGAGGAATTGTACCTTCTCATAAATAAAAATATTAGGGACATTTTACACAGCACGATCTAGTCTCACACTACTAGAAAATGGATATCATCAACCCATATACTGTCCCACTGCTGGGCACGGGTCTCCTCTCATATTGAGAGGGATTAGGCTATAGTCCACCACGCTGGCCTAGTGCAGGTTGGCAGACTTTACAAACCGTCGAGAAAAATCTCTAAGGTATGCAGGTTTGCTCACGATGTTTTCCTTCACTGTTTAAGCGAGTGATAATAAATTAATTATTAATACGCACATGAATTCGAAAAGTCAGAGGTGCGTGCCTTGGGTTCGAACTCGAGACCTTCGACTTGGCAGTCTAATGGTCACACTAGGCTATCACTGCATTAGAAAATGGATATAATACTTTTTTTTGTAAATATACATAAACCTTTCTTATCTATACTAATCAAACTCTTGGCTCTTGCTCACATACGGCAAGTGAATAAAACTCATATCAACATTATGATTGTAACAGTCCCGCATAAATCCTAACATTACACCTCCACACGCAAAATATACGGCATTTGTACATAATATGATATTACATCAGACTTATTCAGATAAACTGCAAACTTCATTACATACTATTGAATGGTACAGATTTGAAATATCTAGAAACGCAACAATTCATACTACGGTTAGTGTCGGTTTACACAGTACCCTGATACGTTTTTAAACAAAAGTTAAACAATATTTTTTATCGCCTATATGTGAGGTCTTTGATCTTCTGTGGCCCTGTTGTGGCTAAGATGATGATGATATTAACCATGCAAACCGTATACCCCAAACTTAAAAATATGTAGTAACAGAATTGTATTATTTTAAGAATAATTAATGTGATCAAAGGTTTGTTATGGTTATTTGCTAAAGAAAGTTTCATCATCATCTCAGCCACAAGAGATCCACTGCCAATTAAAAAAAAAACAAAGGCTTCCGTTAAAAATATTCACATGGGCCGGTTATATGCTGCTTGCATCCACCGACTCCCAGCGATTTTTACCAGGAAGAAAGAAAAAATTCTGAAAATTTGGTGAACATTTCTTTGGATGTAACAACTTTACCTACTAATCCCTTACACTCATGTAGTTACAATACAAATATTACTGCTATTTAAACAAATCGACGAACGAGTAGAAACAAAATGTATAGAATTGACATTAGCTTAGGATAGATCAGTCGATCATAAAAATGTCATTTCCATATATTTTCTTTAATAATTAATTTCTATTATTTTAATTTTATATTTATTATTTTATTATTATTTTCTTTTAAATCGTTTGTCTATTCGAAAGACCAATTGCAACTTGTCTATTCTCCCAGAAATATTTTCAGTAGCTACCGGTGACGTATGATCTACATATGTCAAACTACAAACAAGCCAAAAAACAATTGCACATCGCAGCATTCGAAAACAATTGCACATCGCGGCATTCGAAAACAATTGCACATTGCAGCATTCGAACGATCGCGCTCGTGTACCACGTCACTAAGGCATAGCACCCACGACTGTACCCGAACGCATGACTTATGCCAGTTTGTCACATTCGCAATCAGACTGAGTCTGTCCCATGCAATGATTAATGCCTTTCTTAATTACTAAGTTATCGTTGGAAACGGGGGGCCGATACATGTGTTCCTGGGCTTAATTTATTGACTTTTGTGGCGTGTTTTAGGGGACGGCTGATTGCTTTAGTTTGTTCGCGCGTGGCTTTTAATTTAATTTTGCTTGTTTTTATATAGTAATATTTTTTTTAATTTAGGTGTGTCGGAAATAATAATTAGTTGATAAAAATGTATTTTTCCCAAAACCCTGTTTTGGGAAAAGTTTTTTTTGGAATAAAAAATAGGTAACTATTGTCGAATGGAATCAGTCAAATTTTATAGCATAACACAACACAATACATACCATACCATCACGCCTGTTTTCAAAATAAGAAGTGTACACCTGAGGGTGTACACATTGTACTGAGGTTCACCAGTATGTTTTGGTTCCTTATAGGCGACGAACCAGTCAGTAACCAAGCACACATCCCAACCACGAGCTGCTACTGACAATTTCATAGAAAAACACTTAAAAAACTTTGCTCGACCTGGGCATCGAACCGAAAACCTCTAACGTAGCTGTCGCGCTTAAGACCACAAGACTAACGAGGCAGTTTAATGCGAGTCAATTACAGAATTTTCATATTAACGTCAATTTTAGTTTTTTTTTTATGATCCTTAGACTAAATCTAAATTCAGCTTTCTTAATCGCTTTCATGCTTCCACTTAATGGCAGAATCCGACTTATCAGTACATAATATTCCCGCACCACTTTATAAAAAATGACCAAAAACCGTCGTGCCCAATCTGCATAATAACAAAATTCTTATATAAAAATTGCGTCTTAAAAACGTCACCTTAAGCTTAATACACACGCGCGTCACGTTTCGCGCTCATTTGGAGGCGTTCATCGATCGGAGACAAAGCCTCGCCAGGCCCCGATAAACGAATTAAGGAAATGGGAGATTTTTTATCTGGGCCGTGGGGTGGGGCACGACACGCGTCGTAAAACGCAGCAATACTTTCTTATGCAAAGTCCCTCCGCGCCGATAATTAGGTGAGCTTCGTCGGTGTGTGTGCGCCTTTATGCGAGTGTTTTGTTTTTAATTTTTAGAGGGGTGACGTGTTTGTTAAGTTCCCGAATGGGCGCGTGTTTGACGAGAAAATTGTAAATGTCAAAATTGGTTGACGTTGAAAAAAAAATTGTTACAATCATTATGAAAATCAATAGTGTGTCGCTCAAATTTATTGATAATTTTCAACTTAATTTAACGGCACAATTAACTCATACTTACACAAATATATACCTACAGACTCCCTTAATAAAACATACCATCACGCCCGTATTCCCCGAAGGGTTAGGCAGAGGTGCACCAATTACACCCACAGTTCACCGGTATGTTTAGGTCCCATGTAATAGGGGGCGAGACTATTACAATAAACCGGGCACAAATCCAATCATCGGAACTGCTATTGAGTTTTCATAGAAAAACCCAATAACACCTTGTTCGACCTGGGAATCGAACCCAAGACCTCTAACGTAGCAGCCGTGCTAAGGACCACTAGGCTAATGATGCCGTTCCCATAACTTAACAATAAATAAACGTAATTCCATGCAAACGACGCGACATAAAAATCGCAACATAAACATCTAACTGCTCAACATTTCAGTAATATCGTGGTACGACATAGATACGCGGTATTACAATCGTTTGCAAATGAACGAGCGAACGACTGTCTTGCACATGTCTTCACTCGTAGCCAGAAGTTTTGATACTTTTCATTAAGTTTACAGATAGACGCAACATTGCAATATTCCAAGACAACGGTACAGGTTATGAGATAAGTGGATTATTGCAGACATAAGTACCTATTTAAAAAAAATTTTTAGATACTTTGCGAAGAATGTTATTTTTATCTTATAATTTACTTTTTTTTTTCATATTATTTAACAATAAGATCGAAATAAAAGTACGTATTTTTTTAATCTACAAGCCCCAAACCCTTTCTCGATAAAAAAATGTATAAACATAACATTATAACGCCTGTATTCCTCGAAGGGTTAGGTAGAGGTTTCATGTAATAGGGGCAAGCCATTAACGGAGAACAATTAACCAAATATTCCAAAATCGGAGCTACCGGGAAAACTATCTCATTTAGTACCCAAATAATGATACAAATAAACCAGCCGTTATTTTAATACTGAAGACTAGACAGAGTCCTTAAAATTGATCTAATAACGAACAAACCATGTTAAATTAGGTAACTAGTATGTTAATTAGGTATACGAGTATCTAATATATAAAATTCTCGTGTCACAGTTTTCGTTGCCATACTCCTCCGAAACGGCTTGACCGATTTTGATGAAATTTTTTGTGCTTGTCGGGGAGGTCTGAGAATAGGCCAACATCTATTTTTCATACCCCTAAATTACTTTTTTTATGGCAAAACAACGTTTGCGGGGCAGCTAGTAATATATAATAATTAATTAATGTCTCTGGTTTATCTCTAATTTATTTTTATATTAAAATATATATTGTTAAAATTTATATTTACCATAGATACTGTTAGCGCTTTTACCGCCTGTGACACAGGTTTAACCTAGTACAGGCACCAAATATTATTATACCTTTTTAATTTCTAAGATTTATATTGTATTTTTATGAACTTAATATTTTTGGAATAAATATTATTATTATATTATATTATTATAAAAATATTATTATTTCCTTTATTCATAGTTTTCTTATCATTTACATTTTTAAATATTTTTATAAAATAAATTATTAAACAAAAACATTTAAAAATATAAAAATAGAGGCCCACCGGTATCGGGAACAGGGTCCAAGCTACCGGCGGTCAGGGCTCCAGAGAGAGGAACCTCCTAACAATACGGGCCGTGTCCAGCAGTACTGCTTTCTGGATCAGGCCCTTGACCCAGCCGCCTAACGAGAGCCTCCTGAGTCCTCCTGATATTATTATTATTATTAATTTAGTAAGTATAATATTATAATGACACTAACAGTGAGAAGAAGTATAATGATTAGCAGGTCCATCAAGTAACAGGTATGCAGTATTTAAATTGAATGCGTTCCCATTAAAAACTAAGTACCGACCAGCATAATATCTAATGCTGCAACAAAAAGATAAGGGATATCTTAAACTGTCTTAAAGTATCAAGACTCGCCACCCACACATAACACTTTTAATTTACCCTCCTTAAAAAAGGGAGGGCAGCGGTGTTTTCGGCCCTAGCCGTGTGTGGAGGTGCCTCCCTCCCGTAGGGGGGTGGTAATCAAGACACGCAATCTTCGGCGAACCCTTAAAAACTTTAAAACTCATCGCCGCCTTGCGCAGTGTATATGAATACATGTAAATATAAGCATATCTCGTATGTTTGCTTTTTTTTGGGGAAAGTTTGAGAACGACTTTAATTTGTAGGCGAGTTTGGGATGAAATCTTTTATTTAGATTATATCGTTTTTTACGCACATAGAGCCGTCTATCCTACACTCTTTGCGCTGTAGCATGTTGCGGGTGACAGTTGCCTGTATGACGTATTGTATATATCATGTTTAATTTACTACAGTTATTAATGATTTAATATATTACGAATGTGGTACAGCTGAAATACTTAGTCATAGATTAAGAAATAGTGTGATGAGAGAACGTTGCGGCTTAAAAGACGATGTAGTGACGAGAATTGAGAAGAATATGCTGAGATGGTTTGGGCATGTCGAGAGAATGGGTGAAAGGCGACTAACAAAAAGGATTTATATGGCGAATGTCAGTGGAACCGCCGAGAGGGGACGCCCTAGAAAAACTTATACCGACCTTATTGGTGAGGTTCTTCAAAAAGGTCAGGTGCGTAGTACTCGCAACCGGCGTGTATGTATGACAAGATGTATGAATGTGGTCGAAGCGAAAGAAGTATGCAAGAATCGTAGCAAGTGGCGTTCTTTAGTTTCTGCCTACCCCTATGGGAAAAAGGCGTGAGTGTATGTATGTATGTATGTGTACTAAGTCATAATTTGTAAATCGCGGCAAATTTCAAGAGTGAAACGAAATGTTACTGAACTGTCACCCGCACCATGCTGCAGCGCAAACAGTGTAGTTGTCATATTATTACTTATGAACAAAGAAAACAATTTATTCCTTGCAAAAAATGAGACTACCACCACGACAATCGATAGTCGTAGTCAGAAGCTTGACAACCAGTCTATCATATTGATTTCTGATATTTACGCGAATATTATACATTGAAATAAAACTACTTTTTACGGATTTTATCGCGTATATTGATATATTAATCCCGACGTTTCGGACCCTTTATAACGTCCATGGTCACGGGTAGACTGTACTGGGGACTACTGACTGACTGTAAAGAGTCCGAAACGTCGGGATTAATAATATCAATATACGCGATAAAATCCGTAAAAAGTAGTTTTATTTCAAGCAGTCTATCGTCAGGATATTGGTATTGCCAAGGTATTTATGGCAATATTTTCGTTTAAAATACTGATATTCTGTCACAACTGTTATACTGAAAGATAGCCACAACAGAGTTGGGAAAATTCTCAGAAGATGAGGATGATCATGTTTGTCCAATTGTTGGTAGTAAAAAGGATTTACTTCCAATAATTATTGTGCTTCAAAGCCGCACCACCGAATACGCTGCAACAAAAAAAATATACCAATTTTTTTTTTTTGTACTACTAAGTTGGCAAACGTGGATGCGGCCCACCTGATGGTAAGCGGTTATCGTAGCCTATAGACGCTTGCAGCACCAGGGGTGTCTGTTACGCGTTGCTGACCCTGTAAAACGAAAGAGGGTTGACAGTATAAGTGTCCAAGTCCCACCACTGCCAACACAACGTTTCCTCGTGGAGCACTGGCAACCGTCTATTTAGCATAGACCGTCTCATATTTTCGTAGTAGTTATATTAATCTTAATTAAGGAAAAGGTTTATTATTGTAATAAAATAACACAATGTGTGAACTGCGATTCCAATTGTTCGTTCCTTTTTTTCCAAAAAATATTCTCAGTAAATTCCAGTTTATTTCCTTCCTCGGCTTAAGAGCATTTCTGTTCTTGCGCCACGATAATATCGCCCAAAGGGTGACACATCTCAATAAAAACAAGTATTGTTAATACTAATTTATAATAACTTATCTTCTTCATAATTTACTTCTTAAGCATATAAGGTCACCCTTGGTCGCTTAGGTACAATTCTTTGGATGACCATTTAGTTTAATTAAAAACATTGCATGATCTAATCTCGAACTTATACCTAAACGTTTTGTTTTTGTTACAGATAAGTACTCTGCGATTGAAGTACCTACCTACCTCTGGTGAGCATTATTTTACTATAACATTGCACATTGCACTATACCGGGATCAACAAGAATTAGGTATGTACAATTGTACACAGTAGCGAACGACATCTGCATCTTAACATAGATAGCAATATAAGTAATACTGACAGCGTGAACGTAAAAAAATAGTGTTTTATATGATTTAATATATTTTTAGCACAAATTATGTATAAATTTTCGCTTTCTGCAGTACTTCTTCATATAAACTTTAAGCATGCCAAATATCACAATCCTCCGTGCGTGCAAAATGCTTAAAAAGGGGTACAATGTTTTCTATTCACGTATTAATAGAAGATATCACCTTGAAAATATATATTAAGTGTAACTAGATACTTATAACTTAACGAATAACTTATTAACTAAATCAAAAGTAAAGTAACAATGTCATATACAAACTACTTAAGTTAAACAAAACAAAACACAACAAAAATCCTATTCCAAATTCAAACTCCCGAACGCATCATAAAAACTCAACCCAATACAAATCGCACATCCTACGGTGAATAGTTCATTAACTTTTTTACATGTGTGCGCATCTATTAGTCATATTAGCATGCGCGTGTGTGTGTACACAAACAGGGGTTTTAATTTTTGGGGGTTCTTTAATGACACTTCTTCGCATCGATTTTAGCATTTTCAGAGGGTTCCGCTTTTGTTTTGCGCTATCGATTCGAGTTTTTTTTCTGTTCGAATAGTCTAGAGTGCGTGCATACGTGCTAAGCTTGCATGCACACATAGGGGATGTCGGATGTGGAGAAAATTTATGTGACGTCATCATTTTTTGTGAATCTGTTTATTTGGAGGGTTAAAACTTTTTGAAGTTTGGGTTATTGGAAAAATGCCATTTTATAACACAATAGATTTTTCTAAACGAAAGATCAAAGGGGCTTTCATTTTTATTACATTCTAATAACTATTACAAGAATATTCTTTTGACTAAATATTAACTACCTACTATTTAAACATTTAACAAGATTCAAAAGATAATACTACTACATATAATGTTATTAGTTCCTAATTTAATTATATAAAAACAATAATTAAGATAGCCCTCCACATTGCAATGCTTGTAAAAGACCGCTAAGTCTTAAGTCTACTACTTAAAATATAATGATCGCGTGCCCTGGTTCATGAATAGTGAGGTTAATAGAAATCTGATTGTTACTGCTCTTAGACTCAGATGTGGACACATTGATGAAGAAAGCTTTTTCACCTAATTGCGAGAAATGTGAAGTTGTCGAGGACCTACAACATTTATTGATGAAATGTGGCCAATATCAGTCAAGTAGAAATAACTTAGTAAGGTCCCAGAATTTGAACAGAACTGATGTAGGCATGTTCCATACAATTCTATCCCAACCAAATGGCGACGATGCGAAGGTTTTGTTCAAATTCATGGCCCACATTCTGTGAAAGTGTAATTGTTTAGGATACTATGGGACTGACATACGCTATGCGTAAAAGCCTCTATAAATAAATAAAGAAAATAAATAAATAATGTAACACCAATTTATGTACACTTAGTATACAAATATTTGAATTTGAATTTATCTAGAAATTGATTACTTCCTCTTTTGTTCGAACTGGACACTGTATCTGCTTAGAGATCCTAAGCGTGACTACATCGCTACAGATATTGGGTTCGATTGTCAGGTCAAACAATATTGTGGCCTGCGGGCGGTTGAATTGGGGGATTCCACAGCCCGACTAGACAATGGCCCCAGTAGGCAGCACGCATGTGGTGAACATGCATGCCTTCAAATGCAATGCGAGGAAAGGCCTCGCTAATTGATGGGGTCCAGCGACAGCTGGACAACAGCCTGTCATGATCGTGGTGAATTTCGCGGATCCCATGGCCATGACTATAGGGCAGGTGAAGGCAAGTCCGGTTATTATTCGGTATGAGTCTGACATACCCTGCCACCTCCCCAGGTGTAAATGATCTATGAGAACTTTCCGTTCTATAAAAAAAGCTATAATTGCTAGTAATTTCAAGTTAATTTTAATACTGCCTGCTGACTGCCTCATTAGTCTAGTGGTCCTAAGCGCGACTGCTACGCCAGAGGTCCTGAGTTCGATCCCCAGGTCAAGCAAAGTGTTATTTGGTTTTTCTATGAAATTCTCAGTAGCCGCTCGGAGTCTGGATTTGTGCACGGTTAGGCACCTCCCCGGGTGGCGGAGAATCCATGAGGATTTTCCGTACTATATAAAAAAAAATGTATTGGATTTTTTATGAAAGTTTTAGTAGCTGGCAATAATCTCATTCCCTATTTATAGTAATGATTTCGTTCATTCATTTGCAACACACTCAGTAGCAATTCGGAGTTTAGATTTGTGCACTCTATTACATGGGACCTAAATGTACCAGGGAAATGTATGTGTATATACATTAATACACCTCTGCATAATCTTTTGAGAAATAGAGGCATGATGGTTGAACCTACCCATTAACATTACCTTCCTTACATCCTTCATCATCAACCCATATACTGTCGCACTGCTGGGCACGGGTCTCGAGAAAATCTCTCAGGCATACAGATTTCCTCACGATGTTTTCCTTCACTGTTTAAGAGAGTGATAATTAGGTATTAAAACGCACATGATTTTGAAAAGTCAGGCGTGCCTTGGAATCGAACTCGAGATCTTTGACTTACCAATCCAATGGTCATACCACTACGCTATCAGTGCCTACTCTTCCTCACATCTAATGTTACAATTGACCAGACAGATTTACATAATAATATTATGCAAGGTATCATTTAAACAATTAATACATTATATTTTGTTAATGCTTCACGCCTATTTGCAAACAATCTTAATCTTATCATTTTAGCATCCTTTTCCCAACTATATTGGGGTCGGCTTCCAGTCTAACCAGATGCGGCTGAATATCAGTATTTTACACGAAGGAAATGCTATCAGAACTCCGCAAACCGATTAGATAACTCGAGAGTAATTATTGTCATAGGTGTTCGTATGATAACCAGGACCGACGGCTTTACGGAGTGGTCTCGAAGTGTTAAGAATGGACACCCATCCACAGATTGACCGTGACTAACGTAGCTTAACCGTGCAGATTGATCAACATAGTTATTATTTAGCCACGAGCCCAACAACACATTTTTTTAAAAAGTGTCGCTAAATGCTTAGTTGTCTACAACAGCGCTACTTACAAAGTAAACAAAAGCCATGCGAAACCAAAAGACGTGATACACATTAACAAGGCAAAAAAAAATTAACACAAATTAAAGAAACGAATAACTAGATGAAGACGCGCCAATGAAAGGGGCAAAGTTGCCTCCCTAAACACCCCCTAAAAATTTAATTCATCACCGCCGCTGAGACATATCTCCTTCTTGTCCCTTCCCCTTTCTTCCACCATTCTTTGCTTTCTTGCAAGCTTTTTCCGAGAGCAAGACAGGCATACTCGGCCTGTATATCTTGTGACTACCTCCACGCCAATATGTACCGTTTTACGTAAAAGTTAACGTTGAATTTTCATTGATTCAAAGATGGAGTTGAGTTGTTTATTGTAATTCAATACACAAGCCGTTTCATTCGTTCACATTGAAAGCTTGAAACAAACCTACAATGAATACGATAAGGCTTTCTTGATGTTGGTAGGTGATCAAAAGGCGATTATCTTATCTTCGGTTACTATGGAACGCGTCATTAGGCTTTTGTTGAGCCTATCTTCGATCAATCCTGATAACATAGTGGTGCTTAATGCTGATCGTTCCTAGGTTGCCAATTTCTTTTAAGTTTAGTTCTACAATTTTTTAACGAAGTCTGTGGTGTAGTGGTTCGAGTGACGGATTGCTGATCACGTCGTCGAGGGTTTGATTCCCACAGGACACAATATTTATGTGTTAAACAAGTGTTTAATATGTTTGTCTCGATGTTTCTGTATTATAAGTTAACTCAATTATAAATAATTCAATTACTTACTCAAATATAAATAAATTGATAGACCAAAATAAATAGGTCATTAGTATTAATAGGCGTCATCTAGTATTATTAATTAATTATTGATTTGTAAAAGGATCTTTATAAGATGTATTTGCAAAAATGAATGTCATTTATCATTAAATATTAATGAAAATTAATATAATATTTTTTGACACTTATAAGGTATCTATTTATTTACAAAAAAATATATATCCATTGTATACATTACCATTGAGGTATCAGAAACGGTTATCTAAAAGTCCTGCTACAAAATTAAACCAGTTGTGCGCAGTAATAAAAGGTTTAATGTTAATAATCATCATTATCTACTTTCATTACTTGAGATCATGGTGTGCTAATTAAGATGTAAGGCTCCCTGACTTCCTACGTCACTGCTACCAACATTAAGATTATTTCATTTTAATAAGAGTATTTCACGTGTTGGATCGATGCAGTTAAAAAACGTGGTGCCATGTAATAGGGGCTGAGCCTATAGCTATTGACATTTTATAGAAAAACTATCTGACCCGGCAATCTTAGAAGTATAAAAAATTGCCTACGAACTATATTCAGACAATATATTCTATATATTATATACTACCATATATTATATACTACCAAATATTATAGACTATATATTATATACTACCAAATAATCATAGAAAATAACATATAAGTAGATCAAGCCATTTCGCAGGAGTTCGATAACAAACACACGAGACACAAGATTGTTACTTATATTAGACCAATAATACTTTGCTCAACCTAGGAATCGAACCGAGGGCCTCTAGCGCAGCAGTTGCACTTACGACTACTAGGCTAATGAGAGAGTTCTTAGCAATTCATAAAGTAGTAAGTATTGATTACAGTCTTGATTACAGTAAGTACAAGATTACAGTCTAAAAATACTGCATAATCTCTGCAAATAAATAGTAACTTGTTTAATACAAATAACAAAACAGTGTAGCGATAAAAATAAAACAACAAAAATTAATCATTTAATAAAATATATTGTATTTATATCACTCAAATCCCAGTCTTGTCCCACCCCTATGAATCCTTTTACAGCATTAAGCCCATACCAGAAACGGTCCTAGCGGCCGCGTCCTTGCGTCCTAAAAGCAGCTGCTTAAACCATTATTGGCTGACCATGACCCTCATAATATCAAAGGACCGGATCGTCGAAAGATAAATAAGGGCTCTGAGAAAAATTTGGAAAACTTTCCTTAAAAGTTACCTTTATTATTGTGCAGTGTTGGTTGAGGAAATAAATATTTGAAAATGTAGGAAGGAAAAGTTGACGCGTTTTAGTTTAGTTTTGTGTCGTTTATTAAGAATAGTCAATTTAGAATATACGTATTGAGATTTCGAAAATTGAAATTATGCTAAATATATGCCTATACAATACATATGCTAAATATATGCCTATACAATGCCTACAATTATTGCTGCAAATCTCTTTGGTGAAAATTGATTAACACAATATTTAATCATAGAAAAAATCGTAGTAAAAATTCAAACAAGTCAAATCATTATACCTGCCTGCTTATACCGGATCGTGGTAAAGAATCAAGCAATAGTCAAACATTAGCCTGCATATAATCATTATTCAACATATATAATATATTTTCATAATATTAAGTTACGCTTTGAAGCCCAAAAATAAAATCCACAACAAAGTACCAAACTCCCAAACTATAACTTGGGAATAAAATTTTCCGCCCGCCACAATTTTTATATAATACCGTGAAGGGACATATTTAACTCAAAATCAAATAGAAAATTTCTCGATACCGCTGTCTTTACCAGGCTCTTATCGGAGAAACCGCTTTCAATTAACCGGTAAATAACGCTTATGTACTTACTAACTCTTCACATAATGAGTTAATAACACAACACCTACACATGCGCGCTACAAACGGAAAATCGTCGACACACACATAAAGTACACCCACACATTGTCAATTTTCGCGGCTGTACATAAAACGCGTCTTTCTTCTTGTATTCTTAATTAGCGTGTCGTATGGCGCCGTCTCTTTCCCGCGCGGGGTGTTAATTAGAAGGGCGTCCCTTTCGCGCTTTCTTAATACATTCTTCCTCTCCGCGGTGTTTCTTTACGTTTTTATTTGTGTGCGTGTCTGTGTGCGGTGGTGTTTAATTTACATGTACTTGTATGTCAGTGTACAGGCGAGAGGAAAAGTGGTTTGGTAACAGAGTATAAGTTAAAGGGCTAAATGTGACAATGTAAGAGCCTAACGGACTGTGGTCCTTTGATACGGACCACCATATAGACATATAGAGTTGCAGGAACGTGTTTCTCTGCTTTTAAATGTTTTAGGTTATTTACGACAGAATATTTTATGAAATAAAGGAATTTCACAGCTCAAAAGAAATAAGTGTGCGTGGTGTTAGTAAGTATATTTTTTAAATAATTTGATTGACGTAACCTTTTTGATAGCCCAATGGTACCGGTTTATACAAAGAATGACCAGTCTTGGTCATTTTTATTTATTTCCGTTGGTATTTTCCTGCATTTTCCCAATCAAATAAGGAAATTTAACAAATGTTAATATAATATTTATTTCAAAAAAGTTTTCAAAAGACCAATTCCAATAGTCACTGCGATCCATTTTCTCCATCTCCTGTACCGGGTGTTTTATACGAATGTGGGTATGCGCGAAAGGGTGTCAGCGGCGCGGGGTGTTCCCGGCGCGGGGACAGGGGGGTGGGTACGTACACATAAACACTTATAAAAGTTTTTTGACAACAACCTCGCCCTCCCCCCGTTAGCCCCTCGAATTCGCTAATTTATGTTGCTTTTTTAATCAATACCGGGGTGTGTACGAGTTATAGGTTCCATTGGCTCTTTGTTGGATTGTCTGAGACAGTTTTCTCGGCGCTTACGTCATATTAAATTTGCTTAGGGACTTGTGACGTATTTTTACGTAGCGTGGGTTATGATAGAGATCACTTGAGTCGTTAGTAAGGTTAGTCGTTTCAAATATAATGTGACAAGCGTAGGTTTGGAGGAATTTACTTAGGTGTGAAAACATTAACATATAAAGATATTAACAGGTGAATTAAAATCTGATATAAAACAACCAAAAATAATTTCATCATTGCTTAAGAAATACTAATAAAATTAAGTTTCGGTCACATAACTATGGAAAAAAAACTGTAACATACGAGGGTAACCTACCAGATAATATTAAGGATAGTAAATCACTTGCTGTATTAAAAACAAGATTAAAACAACATAGGCATAATAATATATTCTAGAATAAAGACTGCCTCATTAGTCTAGTGGTTCTAAGCGCGACTGCTACGCTAGAGGTCCTGGGTTCGATCCCCAGGTCGAGCAAAGTGTTATTGGGTTTTTCTATGAAATTTTCAGTAGCAGCTCGGAGTCTGGATTAATTGTGCCCGGTTAATGGCAATAGGCTCGCCCCCTATTACATGGGACCTAAACATACCGGCGAAATGTGGGTGTACATTAGTACACCTCTGCCTAACCCTTCGGGGAATACAGGCGTGATGGTATGTATATTCTAGAATTGCTCGATCGCTTACCGTCATATTGCATAAGAATTATCTATTTAAGCTCATTATAAGTGAACCGTGCATTGTTCTTTATCAGTAATAAAATTCGTTAAACCTATATTTAAGTATACAATACCTATTGTAAGAATTTTAATTTGTGTGGACTAGATACTCTAAAAAACTGACAGCAATATAAATCTGACATTTTATACACTTAAAAATTGAAATTCATATATTTAATAAACTCCTATCTCACAAGTATCAAAAATATGCACTCAAAATTACCTCACACTTCCACACCATAATAATTCTTCAAACCACCGCTGCCAATAAACCTAACGAGATAAGCGCGTATCACGGAATATATCACGACTCACCTACTTAAGTCGTCAATCTCATCCTAAAAAATAAAGTTATATCGCAATTTTCCGTTTCGCCAACCTCCTGTAGGTACTTTACGTGTGACGAAAAATCCGAATTTCGAACAAACTTATTTTTGCACTTACGAAACTTAAATTTCGAACACCTTGTTCGTTCGAAATTGAAATTCTACCGTATTTGTTACTCGGTAACATATTGCACAACAAACGTATTGCTACAGTAAGTTTGAAGGAATTTGAACTTCATTTTTAGAGTGTTAAGATTGACAGTAGGGGAATATGTGTTTTGTTATAGGCTTGGTCGTGATGGATGGCTTGTGTCACGCGTGACGTCATTGTCACGGTGCTTCACGTGGTTGAGTGACGTAGTATTAATACTTTATTTGCAAGTTTCTGGTTGCGACATTTTATTTACACTCTTTGTACCAAAGGGGGAGGCGGACACATGAATTAATCAAATAACAATACGGAAAAATGAAAACAACTGTGTTGTTTATATTATAAAACATATAAACTTATATTTTTTAAGGTTATATGTTAACAGAATCATCCAACTGTGCTATGGTCGCCTAGATTTTTTGCAAAATAATCTTCTAGCTTATAGTACTTTCGAACATAGGTAAATGTGTGTTTTTCCATTAATAAATTCTCAATAGCAATTCAGGGTTTGGATTTGCGGAAAGACCTAAAATAGTACTATATAAATATATTTGTTGTATGTTATCAGTCATCCTATACTCTTACCTATCCACAGTCATGTACTATGGTATACTACGGTTTACTACGGTATACTACGGTACACTGCGGTATACTACGTAACGTTATACTACGGTATACTACAGCATACTACAGTATACTACAGTATACTACAGTATACTACAGTATACTACAGTATACTACAGTATACTACAGTATACTACAGTATACTACAGTATACTACAGTATACTACAGTATACTATGGTATACTGCGGTATACTAATGGTACATTATGGTATTACGTTAGGTTACCTAAATTATGGTTGAGCTACACAATGACTGATGCATGCGTGCCGTCAGTTGGGACTGGTCTACTCAAAGCCGCTATGGCTCTTTCTTCAAAAGGCCATTTCAGACTTTGCCCTACATTGTAAGACACATATTTGTTACTATACAATGTCTGGACTTTAAAAGAGACTATGATTCTCCGAGTTTGTTTCGGCGTTTCTTCTTAGAGGACGGCAGCTAGGAAATGCCGGAGCCATCTAGCTTAAAAAAATATGTAAAATATTGACTTGTAAAAGTGTTTTTAAAAGATCTATTTACAGAAATAAATATCATTTAATCATTTAGTCATTTACGGCCCAACATTACAGCACTGTCTGTTGAACTATTACATTTTCACGAATAACTCCCTGCCATCACAAGTCGTGACTAAGGCAGTGCACACAAGATAATTACTAGCGCATGTCATGAGTTGCCTGGTAGCGATGTGAGCCACAATTAAATCGCCGTTAGTCTACACCCTTGATGCATCGTAAACTCGTGGTGTATAGTCGTTTCTTTTCTTTTCTTAAATTCATATAGTTGATTTCATACTTCATTTTATTTAATGGGTCTTTTTTCACTATTACATACTATCACGCCTGTAGCCTCTGAAGAGTTAGACAGTGGTGTACTAAATGTATACCGACAGTTCCGAGCACCAGCAACTGGGCACTGAAAACTGGGAACAAATCCAAATAACGTACTGCTACTGAGAATTTCATAAAAAAGGACTAATAAAAACCTTTGCTTTGATACTTGATTCTTGAAGGTCAAGCAGACTAGCGCCCACTAAGCAAATAAGACAGCTTTCGCTATTACTGTTGTAAATAGAGATGTACAGTACTGTTTTCCACGCACAGCTAACCCGTTGTGCAATTTTTCAACTAGGTACTTATCTTAAAATTTGGAGTAATTCTTTTACGATAAACATCCAGCTGATTCGATTTTCCATTTGCAGTAGGTACGCAAAATATATCTAAAAAGGAAAATCGAATCTCCTTTCTTTCTTACTTCCTTCTCTCAAAATACATTGGCCAAGTTCAAGTTCAAATGGTTTCTGTTACGAATAAGACTTTGCAATCAATTATTTACATGTCATGAACTTATGAGGTTTTACCTAAAAAGATACGGACGGTATTCATATCAGGAGTTAGCGGCAGCAGGAGATGGATCAGGGATGGTTTCGACATTCTCCATCACAACCTTCGGGCCATGAGCAGCTGACGATAGATACAAACAACTGGCCCATCTGGAGCCCCTCCAGCTTCTGCCGTTGACTTGTCATCTATATCAGTGGTAGTTCCCCTCACTGGGACTCAAAAACGAACCTGATACCCGCTCTTACCACCTCCTCAAACTCACGGTACTCACTCACTCACGGTAGTTAATTTAACAAACCTTCAATATATTGATTTCTGACATTTACGCGAATATTATACATTGAAATAAAACTACTTTTTACGGATTTTATCGCGTATATTGATATTATTAATCCCGACGTTTCACGATAAAATCCGTAAAAAGTAGTTTTATTTCAAACCTTCAACATGTAAATATATCATAACTTCAGTGCTAATGTAAAAGTCACAATTACAACTACCGTTACAGACACACCCAGACGTATCTGCTCTCATTAAGCATAGTGCACACGACTGCCTGAATCGGCCACTAACTCAGCCCGCGCCCGGGGGCCCGCTGCGAACGTGTAATACTGGCACATAAATCTGTTGTATCGGCTATTTTGTGCTGGTTTAAGCGCTTTTTCTATATTGTGCTCTTGGTTTTATGAACTGATGATTGTATAGATAAAAAATGGTTGTTTGTTTTAGCAGAAATTATTAACTTTTTTTGTATTGGACCATAATCCTGTTCCTGTAAAACATATATTTTTTTATAAAGGCAAACCAAATAGTGGTTTATACTCATATTATGTATGGAATACCTTGATTGATTGAATGATGCCTGTTATTTTAAGTACTATTGGTTTTTATGTATTTTTTTGTATACTTGAGCATGATGCTGACCTAAAAAATGTAATTTTGCAGTATTCAGAAATTACTAAATAATGGGTAAGGCCATGATGACTGAGAAAAAAGGAAGGGAGGAAGAAAATATACCAATAATTTAGAAACTAGTTTGTTTAATGCTTAATGTGTTTTACTAAAACTTACGCGTCTAAGTTAATTATCTCTATACCAATCTTCACGTTGGTACGAAAATAGACTTACTTCAATACAGAAGTGCAGATGCAAGACCTTATATGGCTAACAATTCCTGCACACACATCATCCCCAATCAAGCGCACTCATCGCTGCAAAGCGTGTACAAGCCCGTATTAACTGATAATAGGCAATAAATAATACTGGCCACTCAGCAGCTTCATCGCTTGACGACCGGCACCGATTGTTTACGCGATCGCTATCTTAGACTCTGGGATTTTGTTGCGATTATATCTAGACTGAAAGCATTTAAGTTTATTGATTGTAATAAGAAAGTTAGTTGTTTTATTCACACTGTGGCAGGAGATGGGTTATAATTTTCTTAAGAATTCTCCATTAGTTTAGAAAGAAAGAAAACATATTTATTCCCTCAACCAAGGACACAGACACAGAGGATTAATAAAATAAAACTTTGCATAAATATCAATTTTGACCTGGCAGCACTGTTCCAATGTCACACAACGTTGTGACACTGACATTGACAACAGAATGCACTTGTATACGTGCTTATAAATCATTATTATTTCTTAGGAAAAACAATATTATAATTATGTCAATAAAGCTAACAATTTCAAATTTAGATTATAATGGAAGATAATATTAAAGAGATTGGATTAGTAATGTGCAGTAGTTGTGTGTCACTCGTATTAGGTGAAATAGGCTATCGCTCAGCTTTGAAGTTGTTAGCACTCATGGGAATGCCAACAACGCTGATTTTCAGAGACACCCTCGTGCCACCATTGATGACCACAACCCACAAGAACACATTCAGAAACAAATACATGAATAAGCTGCTGTATATTTATAAATAATTATGTTGATAAAAGATACATTATTATCAATATGTCATGTGAGTAGATTTAATAAATAAATAATTAAGATTTAAATATAACAAGTACTTAATTGAAATAAATTGTGAATATTTATCAATAGGTATGTAATTTACTACGTTTACTGGGTAGAACCCGCAGTTTTAAGGTTGAATTTCCCTTAAATATTATTCAAATTTTATTACACGTCATTATATTTAGTACAAAAATTTAATAAATATAATTCTCTTGAAACTGCCGCCATTTTATTCCGAAACAAAAATATTTTTAAGGTCAACATACCAATTAAGTTTCAGCATATACTGCTTCCAATTGCGCTTAGATTGCTACAGCCTTATAATAACAAGCTTGAAAACAAGAAAATACAAGTAGCCTTTAATTAATAATCCATAACATCTCCATACATATTCTACAGAATATAACATGGTATCGCGTGGCAACTTAATTGCATATTAATCGTAACGGAATCCGGCCTTCTTAACTGTAATTATTGCCCGCACTCATATTGTGGCACACCCAAGCCCAGTACGTGAGAAACGTTGATTAGTAGCTTCAATCTAATAGATATATGGCTTATCGATATCTAGGCTTAGAGAGAGCTAAGAAAAACATGAAGGAACAGGCTACTCTTAAGATGTAAACGGCAGATATTGAATAATCTGACACTATTAAAATGACCGGAATAGGTTAAGTCCTATTCTGTCACTTGAATAGCTTCTACGCTCTCTGGGCTGGTTCACAAATTTAAAGTTGTTCAGCGAGCGATGGAGCGAGTTATGCTCGGGTTTTCTTTAAAGGATAAAATCCGCATTTAAGTTATCCGAAAAAGAACTGGAGTCACTGACATAGCTTCCAGATTAAATTGAAGTGGTAGTGGGCCGGCCATGTCTGTCGACGGACCGATGGCCGTTGGAGCAGATGAGTCCTTGAGTGGAGACCGGGAATCGGCAAACGTAGTGTGGGTCGCCCCCCAGCCAGATGGACCGACGATCTCAAGAGGGCGGCTGGGCCAGACTGGATGCGGAAGGCGGAGAACCGGGTGTTGTGGCACGATTTGGGAGAGGCCTATGTCCGGCAGTGAACTGCGATAGGCTGATTTGATTTGAATAGCCTCTACGTCGCAACTACTACTACGTCATTACTGTCATCCATGACCTACCTTAATTTATGGAAAAAGAATATACTGAAACTTGTTTTTGAGTCGGGGCCAAACAAACTCAACTTCGATATCTACTCTAAGGTATTTGTGAATTTCACAACCGATGTCAATGTTTCCATTTTCATTTAGAACACACTTCCATTTGTTAACTTACCGACTTCTTTGCATTTACTATTGATCAGTGTGTCTTACATTACTACATAGTATTTTCAAGTAAAAGTCAGTTTTCATTACATATTTTTTTCTAATTTAATTTAATTTATTAGTATCAAGGAAAATTATTAGTAGAGAATATAAACATTTGATTGGCATGAAGATCGTTTAGCCCGAAAACCAAGTGCTCACTGGTGGAAGTCAGTTTCTCATCTTGGTTATTTATACAGGTTGTCCGTAAAAAACATTTGACATTTTTTTTTGGAAACCAACAGATTACAATACGACAAGAAATTTTAACAATAGTAACAGTATATTATAATCAAAAACAGCTTCCACGTAGGTATTAATTTACGACGCTAGTATTGAATCTCGTTCACAAAACTCCTGATTATGCAGTAGCCTCAAATAAAGTACCTTAAATCAGTGTGCACCAATGCACACTGATTCAATCAACTCATCAAAATAGCCTTTATCGCATCGTAAACTAATCAATAAAATAACAAAACAGATAACTTCGCGCATTATAACATTTAAGATACAATAACGCGCGAATATATTATGGAGTATTTCGCGCAGATATTGATAACACACTCTCGTCTTGAAGTGGCAGGTATTTTAATAGGAGCCGCGGCTAGTCACGTCGGCGGCCATATTGCCCTGCGCGCGCGCACCCGAACCGCACTGGTTATTGAACCTTTACGGTACTGTTTATTAATTAAATTCGTGATTGTTTAATCGCAGCTTGTGGGGTGGAGGAGAAATGGATTTCACGTGTGGCGGGATTGTTGATTGAAGGATCTCTTTGGCAGCATCATGACTTTGATTTATGTCCGTGAGGATTGGTCCAGCATTGGTTTATTAGCAACTAACGTCGGTACGGTAGTTGCTAATACACCAATGCGCGCCGAGAGTTTACTAACTCTCATCATCAACCCATATAAAGTCCCACTGCTGGGCACGGGTTTTCTCTCACAGAATAAGAGGGATTAGGCTTTAGTCCACCAAACTGGCCTAGTGCGGGTTAGCAGACCACACGCCGATGAGAAAATTTCCTTTAGTTCCCTCACATTGTGTTTCCTCACGATGTTTTCCTTCACCGTTTAAGCGAGTGATAATTAATTATTAATACGCACATGATTAATTATTAATAGCTAACTCTATTGCATACCAATAGGTCAGAGGATGAGTCTGAATAGCCAGATTCTATATGGGTACCTACTCTATATAGATCTTCCATAAATGTTGGATGTGCTCCAGGCTCGGAGGATTAGGATGAGCGTCACCAGAAATTTAAGTAAGCGATAGTTACCAACGTATCGCCCAAATTATTCATATTAAAAAAAAAACAGGTCCAGCTAGAGGTGCTAAACAATGTTCTCGAAATTCCTTCCTATTTAGGCTATAGAATAAACACAAGAGAAATCCTAGCACCAGTTAACTTTTATTTTCATATAGAAATTTGTTATTACATGTGTAATGTTACTTCGCACCGATTAAAAATATAATTGCTAATATGTATTTTTAACGGAAATAAACTATTTTAACTTATTTAAAAATAATCTTTAAAATAGCATATCAAACATTAATTTTGATACGGTATTATGGGAGATATTCCATTTCAACCTTTGATTTTTTAAATAATAATATAAAGAAAGAGAAACAAAATTTATTGTGAGAGTCACAACACAAACCAAAAACACGAAAACTTGACAGATAAATTTAATACGTCATCGTTGTTGTGTGACGTCAGAATAGGCCCCTATCTCAACACTATGCCATGAAATGAGACTGATATAATTTACGCAGAATACCATAGAGAATATCAAAATAAAACCTCTATAACAAACTATGTTAGCGTTTACGATCGCCGAACGTTCCAGAAAGTTGGTTTAGGTCATAAAAGAACACTGCTATGAAACTTACACGCTTGTAGATAACGGTTTATGGAACTGTAAAACCCACGTGAAAACTAATGTGGACTACTTTGTAAGATTTTAAGGAATTATAATATTGTTGCAAATCTATTTTTTTTTTTTTCACTTATGGGCACCTACAGTAAAGTTAGCCTTTCCAAATGGCCGGGCAGGTAAAATTACAATAAAACAAAATGTTATTGCGCAAAAAATATCGAAAATTGTTAGGACGAATAAAAAATATTTTCGACCCCGTCTTTGCACCACGTTTTTAGCTTCGTGCTTCAAACTAGCTACGTGGACTTTACCAGGATAAAAAGTATCCTATGTATTAATCAAGGTTCGAATCCCTTTAATGGATATGTGAGAATAACAAATACCTACACATTCTAACAAACTTTCACATTTATAATATTAGAAGGATTCGATTCGGTCGATTAGACAGCTCTTGTCCACCCTGTATCATCATCATCAACCCGTATACTGTCCGCTGCTGGGCACGGGTCTCCTCTCAGATTGAGAGGGATTATAGTCCACCACGCTGACCTAGTGCCGGTTGGTTGGCAAACTTCACACACCATCGAGAAAAATCCTACACCGTTTAAGCGAGTGATAATTAATTATTAATACGCACACGAATTCGAAAAGTCACAGGGCGTGCCTTGAACTCCAAGACCTTTGATTTGGCAGTCCAATAGCTATATAACTAGGCTGTCACTGCTCTCCATCCTGTATAGAAGCTATAAAATAAAACAATAACCTGCTAATGTTTATAAGCAGCAAAGTAGCCTTACTGCCTAGTCACTAGTAGATCAGCCCGAAGCAATTGAATTACCTTATACTAGTTTACCATTATAAGTTACGCAGGATGATACTGTATATTATTATTATAGGCTTTGTCTGTTTTTCAATGCTACATGAAGATTTACATTTTCTGATATTAAAATGTTGAACTGTAATTTATTAAGTTATTGCCCGCTAATTTACCCATATACTAAAATGCTTTTTTAGACAAAAGGTAGCTTATATACTTTTCCAAGATCTAATATATCTCTGTATGAAATTCTATCAAAATCGGTTCAGTGGTTTGGTTAGGCGTGGAAGTGTAACAGACAGACAGAGTTACTTTCGTATAATTCATAATAATACTAAGTAGGGATTATCTTTTCCGTAAGAGTGTGGAGAGGCGAGGGGAAGATGATGACGTAGGTGCTGGTCTCCGGAAGGCTGCGCTGATGTTCTGCTCGGGGTCACCAGTGTGGAGGTACTGGTATCAACGTCGGGGTCAGTGTGGAAACACTGGCATCACGTCGGGGTCACCAGGGTGGAGAGGCGAGGTGTATTGTCCCTCCAACGAAAAGGGAGGATCCTCCAACCAGGCGGGTGTTTTGCCTGGCGGGCCACGGCCCGACGGTTGATGTCGGGCGGTTGTATATATGCAACTTTCGTTGCGAATGTTGCTTGCGCGATTCAGGCCTTCGTAATTCTTATGTAGCGCGGTAGATGTCGCTACAAGAGTACGAAATAGCAGAACAATATTTTTTTATATTGGATAAGCCTGCGGTCGATGATAGAGAACGCTTGCCTAGAAGCAACCTATTTATTCGTGACTTGAAGACTCCCAGGCGTACGTAGCAAGAAACACAGACTAATTTCGATTTGTCACTTCCATGCCGTATGGGAATATAGCATGGAAGTAACTTCCAAAGTATTTCAGGATAGCATACATTGGCAAAGGCCCACCGAATAAAATAAACTCTGTCAATCTGTCTGTAGCTATCAATCTACGAGAGGGAGAAGGACACCCATATCAACAGCTGTTGATGAGCTGACATTATGATTATATCCATACATATTAGTAAGTAATAGACGGTATAAGCAATAGTTCTCAGTGTTCCGCAAGGAAACGTTGTGTTGGCAGCGGAGGGACTTTGACCCTTATACTGCCAACGCAACTATTCCTCTTTCTTTTAACAGGGTCGGCAATGCGCAAGTCATATCTCTGGTGTCTATAGGCTACGGTAACCGCTTACCATCAGGTGGACCGTATGCTAGTTTTACACCTTTTAGTACAAATAAATATATAGTAGAATACGTTTCAAGTAACCTTAGTGCCAATTGGGAGAAAAATTGTTTCATAGGACCGAAAACTAAGCTATATTTAGAAAAACCCATACAAACAAAGAACTTGCCTGTATCCAATGAACCTGTAAATGGTCAGCGGCCGTACGAGACGCCTCACGATCTTCAGATATATAGTCGGTGCTCGCTCTAAATAAATCACTTCCTACTAGCGATACAATGCTGTGAGATTTCTAGTAGCTAGCGATCCGTAGAATGGACAAATAGAAGCTTTGGACGTGTATCGCTTTCCATTTTCAATTCAGGTGTTAGAAGAAAGTGCACCATCAAAGAACAAACCAGACCAGTACTATTGGATATTGCTTACTCCAGATTACCTGGTAAAAAATTTGTTCACTTAATTTTTTATTTTCTTGATTCATACTCCTGGTCATCATCAACATATCAGCCACAGGAGATCTACTGCTGAACAAAGTACTCCTGAAACCTGAAAAAAAAAACAACTCCTGCTTCGAGTCCAGAGATCTATCTCAGCCTAGATCTATATGCATGGCAAGTTATATTGTTGTACAGCTTATGCTGACACAGTACCACATACTCGGAAGTATTTAAAAGTTTACGCGATTTTTGATCTTTAGTGACAGAATAGCCGTGATATTTATTTATATGCTATTTGTAGCTAACTATGGTGAAAGCCTAGTAATATAACCATTGGACTGATCAAAGGTCTCCAGTTTAAATTCAAGGGACACACTGCGACATGGTGCTCGCCCCTGCCCCTCTCCGCGCCTCAAGCCTCACCCCGCGCGTCTTCTGCAAATGTATTTATGGCTCTGACTTTTCGAAATCATATGCGTTTTAATGAATCATTACTCGCTTAAAATGGTGAAGGAGAACATCTTAAGGAATCCTGCATAATAGATTTTCTTGACAGCATATGAAGTCTGCCTACCCTCAGTAGGCAAGCGTGGTGAACTATAGCCTAATCCCCTCTCATTCTGAGCGGAGACCATGCCCAGTAATGGGACATTGTACGCGTTGATGACGGTCCTTATGTACCCACAATATTTGGAGGAACGCGCCTCAGCTATATTTAAGAACCTCAACCAGAACCTTCTCTTCCAAATGCTCTCCATTGTCTATTCTAAGGTATTGCATAGTGTACATGTGAGGCGACGTCCGTATGAGGCGTGATATATCGCCCCTGTAGCGTTAATAAGCGAACACGGTACTCGTGATCGCCAATAGCAAGATGGCGGACTATGTGACACGAATGTTTCGTTAAATAATAAGATGTGACTTAAAGAGAGAGAGAGAGCTTTTTCCTGTAGTGCAGAGAATTTAGGTTTGCATTTTTTTTTCATGATCCACACACACCTGACCTCTTTTAAGGAAGTCATCAATAAGGTCGGTATATGTATTTCTAGAGTGACTACGATCATTCTGGTGCGTTCGCAGAATTTCGCCTTGTAATGTCTTTTGTTATTTCTTTCAACATGGCCATTTTTTCTTGAACATCTAAAGAGCACTGATTATAGTATTGTTTATCTATACTCTTCAAGCCTTATCCTGGTTCATGTTAATAAGCATGTCTGTGACATCCACGGCCAAAACATACTTATTCATCATTATCCGTAATACCTTTGTCTTTACTGGTTCCCGTTTAAATCCAGGTATCAAAATCCTAAATTGAAAATATTTTTAATATTATCACAAAAGTGTCTTAGAGAAGCTATGTCAGAAAATAAAGCTAAGCTAAAATAAGATATCCAGTTTTTGAGCCTAAATTCGCCTTAACCAAGCCGCACCTGGTACATCTAGGTCACATTCGCGCGAAGTGCCCGTGTTTGGACGCGCTGCGCCGGCGCCGATAAATATACACGTCACAGGAACGTGTACTTCAATGACAAACATAATTATACACCCAACCAACCAAGATACATCGAAATTTCAATCTTAATGTTTTGAAAATAAGACTTGCAGTGATTAGCAGGGAATGAAAGTGATATTTTTGCATCAAGTGACAATATGCTTATAAAGAAATATTTGCCAATACATATTCTACCTTAAATCAGAAGACCTAAAGATGGTCAAGCAGTTTTTGAGCTATAAAATTAATTTGGTAATGATATAAGATCCACACACGAGTGTTTCGTGATCGTCGTGACAAACATTCATTTAACTGATTAAATTTCTTGGGTTTGCATAATCTACCCTATGGTAGAATTGATTTGTGTAATATGTTCTAATGTAGGGAAACTATTCCAGCATCATCAACCCATACACCGTCTCACTGCGGGGGTCCACCACGCTGGCCTAATGCGGGTTGGCAGACTTCACAAACCGTCGAGAAAAACCTCTAAGGTATGCTGATTTCCTCACGATGTTTTCCTTCACAGTTTAAGCGAGTGATAATTAATTATTAATACGCACATGAATTCAAAATGCCTTTGGTTTGAACTCGAGATCTTCGACTTGGCAGTCCAATGGTCATACCACTGCTTCTAACTGCTTCTAACTATTCCATAATAATAAAAAGAAATAAAAAAATATTTTAATGTGTGATTATTTTCTAGACAAGACTTTGCATCCTAGACTTTGGCACTTATATTAAATTAATTATCTTAAGAGCTGGAGCACATAAGACAATCCGGAAGCAGAAACAACGTATACCCCATAAGTTTCCTTACCTTTATCTTTTTGTATATTTTTGGCATTTTCCATGCTAAGATTTTAAAGTCGAGATTGTCGAAGATTTCAAAACGACGTCACCATAAAGACGTAAATTCAGTATGTGAAGGAAAAATTCGACATGACGGGTAGGTATCGCGGTGGCTTAGTGGTCATAGCGTCTGGTGTACCTAACCAGAAGACGCAGGTTCGAATCCTGCTCGCGGTCGAATTTTTTCCTTTTCTAAATAACTTTCCTTACCTTTGTTTGTTCTATTAGATTGAGAAGCAGTGTTAGCCTAGTTATGTGACCATCGGAATACCAAATCAAAGGTCTCGGTATCTTTTTGTATTTCTTGGCATTTTCCACGCTAAGATTTTAAAGTTATTAAGCAAAGGAAAAATTCGACCGCGGGCAGGATTCGAACCTGCGTCTTCTGGTAAGGTGGCATCGTTCGACATTGAACTAACTGTAAAGTAAGTCGTGTCGGTTGATGAATAAAAACTTGCTTTTCAATAGTTGTTACTGACGTCACCTTATAGACGTAAATTCAGAAAGTGAAGGCAAAATTCGACATGTCGTCAGTCGTCTATTGCACTTGGCCCTCCGGGAGGGTCCACCAAAAAAAAAATTTTCCTTTGCTTAATAACCTCAAAGGTCTCGGGTTCGAATCCAAGAAGAGAAGTGACGGCTTAACAAGAGATGGGCCATTTGCTAGTTTCGTTACAGATATAGTTACAGTTAATCACAATAAGAATAAAACAAAATATTATTATTCCCGCTACAGTGCACCCATTCCTCCCAGATTGAACAGAACTAGGCGATATTCCTTGTTTTTCTGACATTTACGCGAATATTATACATTGAAATAAAACTACTTTTTAGCGTCCGTGGTCACGGGTAAAGGGTCCGAAACGTCGGGATAAATAATATCAATATAACGCGATAAAATCCGTAAAAAGTAGTTTTAATTCAATTCCTTGTTTTTTGTAAACGGAAAGTCGTCATGGATTCTCGACCGTCAAGGGCAGTAACATGGTACATCGGGCTGGTACCAAACACGTGGCTTGCCCATTAGGACGAGGTCATGGGATTTCACTTCACTGGCCTCATCATCATCATCATCATATCAGCCACAGTAGCCCCATAGATTTCCACAAGGATCAGTTATATGCCGCCTGCGGTCGTCTATCTAAAATTCTAAAAATAAAAACAAACAACAAAAACACTGGCCTAAGATCCTTAAAATAAAACCTCACTTTAAATACATTACGTAATCACAACAACATCCTTTAAACACTTTCTAAAATACGCTCCCGTACTGATATGACGTAAGCTTTGACCTTTTGACCTATATAATTTAATAATGCGAAGTTATAGTACCCAGTAACCGTATGTTCTAATGAAATCCACTTTCAAAGCAATCTGTTGCCCAGAGGTGTGTATTGTTATCAAACTAATACTATACTATACATGTATTGTCTCTGTGAGCCGAGATGTACTGAGAGCAGAGAGATAATTATTATTGCATCTGCCACTTCATATCTGCACCACTCTATAATTGACTGGTAGAAAATTAATATGGCATAAAATAATATGGCATAAAATTAATATGGCATAAAGTTTAAATAAAATAAAATAATTCGGAAGATATTAAAATAAAAGACTACATATTTAGTGTAACAAAGAAAAATAAAAAGTATTTATCAGCACACTAAACTTTAAAATTATATTTAATTTAATACTTAATAATTCTAAGCTCAGCATAAAGTCTACCTAATATTTGATCCCAGGTTATTTGTTTAAAAAAACGTAAAGGCATAATAAAGCAGATTTAGTTCAGTGAAATCTATAAAATGGCATTTGATTTTGATTCAAGATCATATTTCTACTAACCAATCAAGAAAAAAATAGCTCAGCCACGTACTATTTCGTAACGCACTTTTTCGCAAATCCGGAACTAAATCCCAAACTGTTGCACATCACTAGTCTCCCCGTAACTAAGTTTTTACACATATTTTTCTACGCAACAATACTTTTATTGTGTTTTTTTTTCGCCTTTTCCTCGGTGTGCTACGGACTTTACACAGGTTGGTAGTGCGGCCCTCCCTAGGATGATATAATATAGTTTCTAACACGGATATTGCAAGATAATTCTATGTTCCACTTATTTTACACTAGTTGAGATCTCGGCTTCGCTTGGACGGAAGTCGTGATGGCTTAGAACCGTGTAATGAAACTTACCGACAGTAGCTTAAGTTTTCTGTATTACTGTTATGAGGTGGTACTAACTTTATACAAGTTTTGGAAGTAGTTTAAGGAAGGAGTTCAGATTTGGGTGCAACAAAACTGATGCTGAGGTTACGTATACGCTTAGGTATACGCGTTAATATCTCTCGTATGTTTAACAGATATTATTATTAAGAACATAATATTATTTATTTTTGAAGCTATAAATGTTCGTATGTATGATAACAATACGTGCGAGATGTAAATAAGTATAATTGGTACTACAAATTTTGATAACTGAAACTTAATCTGATAACAAAACTTTAACATACCTACTTGAATTAGGATAGAACCAAAATTTACAGTCTTTAGCATCAGAGACCAATTCGGTTCGATAATTCTGTGACCTAATACATACCAAAATCTAATACCTAGCCAATTTTTAACTTACACTTGAATCAAGATAGATTGAATGCTCCTTAGCATCAGAGATCAATTCTATTGGGGTATGCAGAAACTAAAGAACGCTACTTGCTGCGATTCCTGCAAACTTCTTTCGCTTTGTCCACATCTTGTTATACACACACGCCAGTTGTAAGTACTACGCACTTGACCGTTTTAAAAACCCCACCAATATTCTAATTCTGCTAACTATAAATTGTTAATGACAGTTTTGGGTCGTTGCTCTGTCTCAATAACTTGTTCATTATTTTACATTGATTTTTAATTTACGAGAACACTTTTTCATATTACTTACGTCCATATTAGACTGGGCTTCAGCTAGTGAGTGAAACGTAAGACTATAAAAAAAAAAACAATCGAATGTGTTTTTAGGGTAAATACCATTTTTTTTATTAAAAAAAAAAACTCAATACAAACAGACATACCAATCCTTTTTCAACTGCAACATGGATCCAACGCTCACCTAATGATAAAGCCGTAAATCGGGGGCGTAGGCGTGATTGTTTATGAATTCGTTCAATACTGGGTTTCCAATTATTTGCCCGTTGAGCTAAAGTAATCGAGGACCAATTGAAAACACCCTGGAAACTGTTTGTAACCTTAAATTATAGTTTGAAACGTGTTTTACAAATTTCTAGGTTTGCAATGATATATTAAGGCATTTTGTTTCAAATATTAGTGTTGTGCCTATAATCAAGCAATCAAGCAAAAGCGATCAAGTTATGGTAAGCTGTGGAAGCTTACCATACCAGTTCAACGGACCTCAAGTAATTTGGGATAAAGGTAGGAAAATGATGATGATGATGATAGCAAAACTTCTGCTCATACCAAGTTAAGGCTCTATATCTAGATCTAGGGGGAGGGGGCAAGCCGAGGCCCGTGTCCCGGGCGGCAAGTTCAGAGGGCAGTAAATTCGAACTTCTTGGCAGACGAATACACGTCTTATTGCTTACCTTAACGCAACTTTGACCACTGAGACAGATGTCCAGCACTTTAAACACATGCATTATTTTTCCTATCTACATATACAGGCGGGGGTGGCATTTTATGTTCTTGCCCCGCTTCGAAAAAAATCTATATCCGGCGCTGCGTTTTCTTCATACTATACAAGCATAATTAACACCAAGTATAATCATCGCTAAAGTTTTTTGTGATATCTAGGTACAGTCAGCAACGAAAGTCGCTGAACACAGCTAAATTTTGTCACTGCGAGTCCCCCCCACCGGGTCGAAATTTGCCATACAATTTCTCACATTCGCAGTCGAATTTTTCCTTCGCTGAAATAACTTTAAAATCTTAGCATGGAATATGCCAAAAATACAAAAGATAATGAAAGAGGTACTACGATATTATTATTATTAGGCTGTGCTGTCCCACTGCTGGGCAAAGACCTCCCTCCATTCCTTCCAACGGTCATCATAGTGCACTACATCTTTCCAATTCTCAAGGAAGACGTCCAGTTCGTCCCGCCGTCTCCTTCGTGGTCTGCCGCGACCCCGTGTCGCTGTTTCAGGGCACCAATCCTAAGCTTACCGGGCCCACAGCTCGTTGAACTTAAAATAAGTTTTTCAAAAATTTCAAAGACTAAACCATAATACAGCCTGAACTAAAAGTCACTTAAAGACACCACACTAACAACAAATATCAACAACAAAATATAAGTGTACCGTCTAAAAGCTATCAGATATCTGCCAATAAAAGTCAATTTCAAGCCAGTGCACGTTGAACGGTAGCACATTGTTCGGACTTGGAAGCGACTGATGCTATCGTACCAATGATATATGTGTAACGAACCCCACCGAGGTGGTCCTTGACTCCTAGTTTATGTGGAAACGGGAAAATATGGGGAAAAATAGATAGAAGATTGTGCTGTATTTTTTTTCAGTAAGTTCAGTACTCTGGCCGGACATGCGAAATTGAACTTTTTTTTTTATGGCTTGCTGCTAAAAAGTCTCGATGTGTTAAGAATGGTCACCCATCCACAGACTGATCGTAGATAACGCAGCTTAACCTTGCAGATCGGTTGATCAGCGTAGCTATTATTTAGCCACGAACACCTCCTAACTAAACAAAGTAAAAAAAAACCTAACTAAAAAAATCTACTGATGAATGAAAAATACGAATGCGAAATGTGAATAAAAACCTACAGACTAGTAATAAATTAAAATCTTATTGAGTCCTTGTATCTGTCAAAAATATAAACACTGCCTTTTAGGATTGCATTTAAATTAAATGGAATGCTTGACAGCTTACAATATGAAAACTAATAAACCAATTATAATCAGCTTCGATTTCCAAATTCAAAAGTGCAATTACGTCAACGTCTGTGATTTCTATGGTAATCAAAGAACTAAAGGAACTACAGCCTAATATTATATAAAGGCAAGGCCTACTTAATATTGTTTTTCCTTAGCCTTATATCTTCACCTTCACCATATTTCAATGAAAACTTTCTATTGATTTATATTGCTCTTGCTATAAGTGAATTTCTTCAGCGATAGCTTTTGCCCGGGTTCAGGTGACCTCAGTGACAGATCAAAGTTTATTTATTAGTCCTTAACTTTATACAAAGGCTTTTCAGCTGTCGATAGAGATAAAAGGCGAATGTGGCGTTAAATTTTCTATAATAATTTTAAGTACAGGATTGGAATTGAAGTAGAAATCTTTAAGGAAATCGCTTTAGCTTCAATATGTTATTTATCATAATGAAATTGTGCACCATCCTCCTTGATTGCTATCGTTTCATTGTTAGACGAAGCCTTCGCTTCCGAAGCGAAATACATACTCGTGGATAACATTATGAAATGTGAGCAATTTGCAAATTTATTTTAAACTAGTAACCCGCCCCGACTTCACACTGGTGCAACATGTAGGTATATATTATACAAAAATTATAGTTTATGATACTCACAAATAATCTGGCTTTCTATTGACAAAATAATTTTTAAAATCGGTTCAGTAGATCCAGAGATTACCTCCTATAACCTCACAAACTTTACCTCTTTAAAATATTCATCATCATCATCAACCCATATACTGTTCCTCTGCTGGGCACGGATCTCCTCCCAGAATGAGAGAGATTAGGCACACCACTCTGTCACTCCGCTTTATAATATTAGTATAGATTAAATATTTCAGTGTAATATTTTCAAATAATTGTAGATACAATAAACCGAACACAGTTTTTATGAATATGAATTTAATGTATGAAAGCTTTTTAAATGTGCGCGTTTTTGTTCGTGTTATGGATGGTATCATATGCTAAAGCGAACCATAAATTAATCATCATAAATTATAAGCCAGTAGCATCATGGGAATTGTTAAAGTAATAGAGCAACTTGTCCTTGATCGATATCAGTTCATTGTTAAGCGCAACCTTCTTCCAAAGCACTACACATTGCACTACGTAATACCTGCACAATTGGAAGGCATAATACAATAAGAGCAATACATAAATTAATACCCACATTTCCAGCCCAATATCCTTGCAGCACAATTTCAAACCGGACGGTATTAAATGGTACAGCGCAATTCCGAATTTCCTGACCATATATCAAATTAGTGTCCTTGATTGTGTATGACGGAACAAAATCTAAATATAACATGTTCACACAAGCTGTGTCTCCCAAGTAAGAGATTGCGGCGTCGAGCTGCGCTGTCACATAATTGTGATTAATTTCTAGTGAGCGTGTGCCTGCGGTCACCATAGGAATGTCGTCCTAGCGAGCGATACTAGCTGACTGAGGATAGGGACATAAGAGGAGCGAGTAGCGAAAATGGGGCTTATGTATAAAATAGAGTTATAAAAAATTCAGATAATGAACAGCATGACGCTTGTATTTTCTTTTTTTTTTATACCACTAAGGTGGCAAACATACGGCCCACCTGATGGTAAGCGGTACCGTAGCCTATAGACGCTTGTAACACCAGAGGTATCAATTGCGCGTTACCGACCCTGTAAAACGAAAGAGGAATAGTTGGGTTGGCAGTATTAGGGTCAAAGTCAAGATTTCATTGTAAAGAATTACTTGTTGGTGAACCTAATTAAATAAATAACAATACCTAAATTCCAGTATAAATCCGTACTAATGCAATACAGCTCACACGTCTGCAAGCACCTGACCGTTGCCCACGCGCATTCAGCGCCCAACCTAACTACATAACGTTTTGACAGAAATTAAGTTGCACAATTAGAAACTGTAGACGGAACAATATCGTAACTAGGATTATTGTTGATGTCGTGGAAACGTTCGCTTATACTGAGATTGACGTGGCAATTGAGCTGAAATATATAGATGAACATTTACATAATAATGATTTAGGTTTCACGCTTATATCAGCTGGTGGCCTTTATGCACCTGCAGTGACCGTTGTACTAAGAAATGTTACTGTTGACTTAATGATATTTGTAAAAATATGCGTAGAAAATCCACGAATATTTGGTTAAAGGTTAATTGCTTCTACTGGCTGTGATAATGTAGACTGTCAAATATTAAAATCATTATTAATGGCTGCAACTCAAAATGATGGGCAAAGTAGGGTGGGGTATCTAAGTGTTCGCCGACATTCAGGAACTGACTGAAATCTTTCGTGCTGATGAGCTTGCCAAACACAAAGAGAAATTTTCGGTGTCGATTACCAACCTCCAGTAATTGAAGACGCACCAGAAGAAGAAGTGGTCGTTTTAAAGTGGAATCTGAATAGAACAAAAGACCCTTTTCAAAAAGATGTACAAATAAATATAGAAGAGGTTGTATAATAACGTGTTTACCAACAAAAGCATAGGGTTTAATGCTTGTGTCAGTTATTAAATCAAAATGGAATTCCACTTTAATATAATGATGATGATGTTCATGATTATGGTAATAGAACTATTACCACCATTATTTTAACCATTATTGCATACTGTTTCATTATCTTTAATTAGTTCGAGATATATCGATTTTGACACTTACGCGATTATTAGACATTGAAATAAAACTGTTTTTTGCTATTATTACTACTACTTCGATACTTCGATATTTTACTACTTTATCATCTCTCTCTCCAGAAGCTTATGTATAGCTAATATTAACATTATCAGTACCTTTTTGTACCGCATTTATTTCAACATGGCCTAACCCTTAAACCGCATTTGCTAATAGAAAACTCCTGCGCACTGTACTCTCTAGAATTAGGCACATTTCCACTACTGTGTAATTTGGCAACATTTACACAATCACGACTTTTGTGCATCTCGCCTCTGATGTTGAATCATATTATAATTTGTGAAACTAATTTGAAAATGAGGTCAAAACACAAGTATATTATTATATTCGTAAATGAAGATCTTTTGTTTTATTATTTTTGTTGAAAATTAGTATCTTAGCTAGATTTGTTGATACTATGCTATTTATATAAATAATATATATAATAGAATAGAATAGAATAAAACTTTATTGTACACCAAGACAAGAAACAAGTTGGGTTAGCAGTATAAGGATCAAATTACCCCAACTGCCAACAAAACGTTTCCTCGCGAAGCACTGTCAACCTTGCTCACCGTTTGGAACAAAACACAGCTCAAATCAGTTTTATTTGACTTTGATTTTCTGCAAGGCGGAAATACTTCCCCAGTCGGGCAGCTCCAATTTGAGTGGAATTACTCCCACTATACCCTACCTCTCTTAAACTGCTCTATCATTTTTAAAACATGTTACTGTTATTCACTAACTATAGCGTAACTACGGAACAAATTACACATGATGCAAGGGAACTTCAAGAGAATAAATCAGCAGATAACAACAGCACATAACAGCATTTGTTGTTGCGACAACCGCAATAAAACCGTTGACCTAAATACTTACGCATTTTATGACCTAACTTAAGTAAATTAGATTTTACTGTGGCCACTGCATTTACCACTATGCGACTGAGAATAATGAGGAAGTTGAATACTTTTTACAGATTTTATCGCGTCATATTTATAAAGCTAAGCTAGCCGGTTTCTGAATTTTTGGAATCAACGAATAGTTCGAATTATATTATACGGCCCACCTGATGGTAAGCGATTACCGTAGCCTGTAGACGCTTGTAACACCAGGGGCATCACTTACACGTTGCCGACCCCGAAAGAGGAATAATTGAGTTGGCAGTATAAGGATCAAAGTCCCCCCAACTGCCAACATAAAGTTTCGCGGAGCACTGGCAGCCTTGCTCACCGTTAGAAACACAATACAGCTCAAAGCTGTAGCTGCATTATTTCACTTCGGTTTTCTGCAAGGCGGAGGTACTCCAGTCGGGCACCTCCAATTTAAGTGGAATTATTCCCACTATGCTCACCCTCTCATAAAGATATCAAAATACAGAATCTATTATTATGCCTAACAAAGAAACATAAAGCACATTACGAACCTCACAAGATCGCAAATTCATCCACAATTCACTATGCACTTAAATATACAAACCATTGAGTAGAAATCAATTCATTATTAAATAAAAATGGCGGTGGTCGCCACAACATTCCCTAAGCATAGCTTAACACGACAGCGGACCATAATTCGCGTCTCTAATGGAGTCTGTAACACGCACTAGCAACACATCAACCTGGGACAGACAGACGGACTCTTAGTGCCTTGTTTGGAACACCAAATGAATATAAACTTTATTGTTATCGAGTAAGATTTGAATTTCAATGGCGAATGCTGGGTGTTCATTCTTGAGGAGCGGGTATATTGTCCATGTTGCAAGGGAAGAATAGCAATACAAGAGAAAGATTTGGCTAAAGATTATTTGTTTATAAGTTCTATGAACAAGTTGTTTTTAAGTTTTACTTAAAAACAAACAAACTTGTGATGATACAAGTACTTATTATTCTTTTTTTTTACTTACTATATCTCAGTGATGTAAGCAGCGATACCACTGGACTACCAAGTCCAAAGTCTCGTTTTCGAATCCAAGACACGTACCTTCGAATTTTAAAAATGCGCGTATTTAAAATTATCACTCGCTTAGATATTGAAAGAAAATATCGTGAGGAAATCTGTATGATTTTTCTAGACGGTGTGTGAAGTTTGGCAACCCGCATTAGGTTAGCGTGTTGAACTATAGTCTAATCCCTCTCATTCTAAGAGAAGAGCCGTGCCCAGTTTTGGGATAGTATATAGACTATCCCAAAACTGGGCACGGCTCTTTATTACCTAGATTGTCATCAACCCATATATGGGTTGATGATAATCTTGTAAATTGATGATAATATTGATTTCTGACATTTACGCGAATATTATACATTGAAATAAAACTACTTTTTACGGATTTTATCGCGTATATTGATATTATTAATCCCGACGTTTCGGACCCTTTACAGCGTCCATGGTCACGGGTAGACTCAATATACGCGATAAAATCCGTAAAAAGTAGTTTTATTTCAATAGGTAATAATATGTTGAGAATACCTGATATAGCTATATTTAAATTCTCATTTCTCATTCTCAGAACTTTTAAATTTTAAAGGCGAGAGACGTCCGCTTACTTAAACTTCTTGTCTGACCTCTTGAACTGGTTAGACTTCTGATTCATCTTAACCAAAGAAGATTGTATGTGTATTACATATTTAGTTTAATTTTTCTAACTACGTAACATTTTAAAACACAAATTACAGTTATTTAGGTACACCGGAAGACGAATCGAATCCTGCCTGCGGTTGAATTCTTTTTTCGCTAAATAACTTCAAAATCTTAGCATGGAAAATGTCAAAAACTACAAAAAAGATACAAATTGCAATTTAAGAAAGACTGCCTTGTTTGTCTAGCTGTTCTGTCCCTACTACCGCAGAGGTCTTTGATTCGGTTCCTAAACTGAGTTCTGTGACTCTCAGAGTTATAAGATATAATCTCAGTAACAGCCCGGAGTTTTGATTTGTATTAATGGGAATTACGTTCGCCCCCTATTCGGTACATGAGCACTAAACATATCGTCGAACTGTGGGTGTACATTGATACACCTCTGTCTAATCATTCGTGCTAATTAGAATGGAAAATAAACGTCAAAATATTTCATCATCAACCCATATACAGTCCCACTACTGGGCACGGGTCTCCTCTCACAGAATGAGAGGGATTTCACAATTTATTTATCTATAAATATTAAAACTGACGTTTCTAAAAGGGCTTGGTTAGTGTACAGTCTCCGTTGTCTTCTTGAGCGTGTGCCCGCGTCACATCTCACCCATCACAGCCGTCACATAATTCTGTGTCGGAATGAAGTCACAAATCTGCGACGAGGATATATCTATCTCCGTGTCGATTCCATACATACCTGTCCAACGACTCGCTTGAATAATGTTGTGATTTTAAAACTAGGTTAAACAGTGTTGTTTGTATAATACTAGAATAGTTTGGTATACAGGTCCAACCTGATTAAATTGATGAGAGGGTAATAATACTAATATGTTATCATATCAAGATTTTTTGCATAAATCCTATCCATCATCAATCCATATACTGTCCTACTGCTGGGCACGGGTCTCTTCTCAGATTGAGAGGGGTTAGGCTATAGTCCACCACGCTGGCCTAGTGTGGGTTGGCAGACTTCACACACCGTCGAGAAATCTCTAAGGCATGCAGGTTTCCTCACGATGTTTACCTTCACCGTTTAAGCGAGTGATAATTAATTATTAACGCACACATGAAAAAGCAGCGTAGGATGGCCTCTAACGAGATGGACGGACGACCTGGTAAAGGTCGCTGGAAGTCATTGGATGCCGGCGGCTTATAATCGGTCTTTGTACAAGTCTATGGGGAGGCCTTTGTTCAGCAATGGACCTCCTGTGGCTGATATGGAGATATTATGGAGAAGAACCGGTAAGAAATACCATAGACACTCTTTTGAAAAAGAAAATGATTACCGTGTTAATCGTGGCTAACACTCTAAATAGATCATAAGAACAATGCAGGTTGATATGTGTATAATAAAAAGCAAAAAAAAGATTGCCATTGACAGTAAGAGCTGATCGACAGACGGCACCAGCCCCAAGCCCCTCAAAAAACAAACATATTCTGATTTATTTAATCTTGTATAAACAAATAAAACTATCACTAAATAGTAATTGGGGTAAGTCTCAAATTTTGACACCACATGCGGGTGTATCGTAATTAATTAGCAAAGACGTAAGATGTAAAGTTTTATGTAAATATATCTATCCTTTGCTGCGGTAAACTTGATAGTGGAATATACAAGTATAGGGGAGTGAATATTAGTGTTGTAGGAAAACATTAAGTACCCCTTATTTGGATCTTGTATTGCAGGTTTGCTTACAAAAGCAATTTTACCACATCACGTCAACCCATATAATGTCCTATTGCTGGGCACGGGTCTCCTCCCAGGACGACAAGGATTAGGCTATAGTCCACCACGATGGCCTAGTGTGGGTTGGTAGACTTCACACACATTCGAGAAAATCTCTAAGGCATGCAGATTTCCTCATGATATTTTCCTTCACCGTTTAAGCGGGTGACAATTATTTATTAATCCGCACATGATTTCGAAAAGTCAGAGGTGCGTGCCTTGGATTCGAACTAGAGTCATTTACTTACCAGTCCAAAGCTCATACCACTAAGCATCACTGCTTGCAATTTTATCACAAACTACCAAACCAACCCTACACACCAGAATGTTTCCTACTATAATTTTTGAATCATTTACCGCCTCGTCAGCCTATCGGTTTGTAAGCACGAGATCTACGCTTCATAGGTTAAATTCCCAGGTCAAGGAAAGTGTTATCGGATTTTTTCAGAAGCGGCTCGGAATTGGGCTTTGATGCCAGTTAGTGGCAATAGGCCCGCCCTCAATTATATGGGATACAAACATTCCGGCGAATGTGCTTATTCATCCTCATCATCATGAACCCATATACTGTCCCACTGCTGGGCACGGGTCTCCTCTCACAGATTGAGAGGGATAAGGCTATAGTTCACCACGCTGGCCTTAGTAATGCTGATTGGCAGACTTCACACGCACCGTCAAGAAATCTCTAAGGCATGTAAGTTTCCTCATGTTGTTTTCCTTCACCGTTTAAGCGAGTGATAATTAATTATTTTAATTATTAATACTATTTTATATTTACTTAGTTAATTAATTAAGTACTAAACTAACAGGAAACCCTATTACCGGCTCAGTGTTATCGTATCAATAATTACTAAAACAGATTTCATACGGCCGGTATACATTCGCTTTTACACAACCATAACATTTTCCATCGGTTTGCACTTAATTAACGGATTTGTTCGAGCGGCGCCGGGGCGCGGCGCTAGCGAGAAACAGACTTGTTCAATGTTCTCTTGTTTAATGTGTAAGATTTCATAACTGAGGCTGTACCATGGCTCATATTTAGGTTGTTAGAGAGAGATGGTGCTAATATCGTATAGAGCAGCATCTCTCTCTAACAACCTAAATATGATCGCATTAACACGTTGTGGTACTGCTTCTGATCTTATCTCATTGTGTTCAAACCGCGCCTATAAGCTTCCTAGTTTTAATTGAAATGGCCGTTGTTACTAGTTGAATATTCATTCAGTGATACTAAGTAGGTTTTAATATGCTTTCTGAGGTGAAATAAGTAATTTACATGCTCTTGATATGGCAATGGTTCGTGTATTACTTTCTTATCGTTGTGCATATTCGAGATTACGGCAGGTGAAATAAAGTGTGATAATTATCGCTTCACACTAATAGCCCCCACTCCTTGTCGCTAAAGGACTGTTATTCACAAACTGACAATATTATTTTGAAAAAAAAAAAGATAATAATCTATTCGATTGGATTATAATAATCGAGGATTCGAATCGAATAGATGCACACATCATACGGTTCACAGCTATGTTTTTGATTCTATAGTTGACGAACTCATTCTAAATTTATTTTTACTACTGAGAATGTCATAGAAGTACCTAAAAAATATTAGGTACTCGACTTGGGAATCGTAAGCTAGCACCTCACGCGCTTTCGATTGGTAGAAAATAAGGTAGTTGATTAAAACTATATAAAAGTTTCCTATATATTTTTTACACAAATAAATACTTACTTGTATCTCGAAAACTTTAATGGATCGTAATGTGTAAATAAACTTAAAAAAAAAACATTTCCCCACACCAGGATTATCTCCTGTATCGTGGCCCGTGCGTTTATAAACAAACGTTCACATACACAAATACCCAGACCCGGAACAACTACCATCATACCATCCCGTGGTACAGAATCCGGTCGCTCAGCCGCTGCGCAAAACGTATCGTCAAACCTCGTAACATAGAAAGTGAAGATTCTGCCAAAAACCACTCAATCCCTTTCACAATAAGGAGGAAATTATCATGGTATTACCAATTTCATACCAACCGAAATCTGCAAAGACAAATTCCAAATTCGATTCTAAGCCTTAGAGCCATAAGCGAACAGGGACAAAGAAAACACGCAATACCTGCGCTCTAACTGTAAGCTCCAATATTATAACAGTACCGACACACAAGGCACGTTAATGCTAGAAGGCGTGTGTCCAATTTAACATATCGTGCGGCGGGCTATATCTTGCCAGAGACAGGCGACAGAGCCCGCAAGGTGCGTAGGACGGCGTAACGGACGCGGTAGTAGCAGCTAAATCAACCATTGTCTGATTGGGTGTAGCCTGCCGCATTCTCCGGCCGGACTACGCGTGCAGAGGAGACGCTTAGTACACTATTTAAAGCCTTTTTCAAGTCCTAAAACTGATTTTAAAGTGGTGAATAGGCAATGTTTTCTCTTTAGAAAACTACTATTATCTCCTTTATAAATGAGGTCTTTCTCTGCACTGACCAAAGTAAAGTAGAAACATTTCTTCTAAGGACCATTTTGGATATTTGATCCAACTGGCCTTATTTATTCTATTATAAAGGTGATTCATGGGTAGATCAAGCAAGTGTCGTAATACTTCTTTTATTTAAATGTATTTGACATCGGGCTTTATCTCAAAATAACATCAGCTACAGTGGCATCAACCATTTTCTCAATATAGTTGGTAAACTATAAACTGTAAACTGCACAGTTTACAGAAACCAAACCAAACCAAACCAAATACCATTCACCCCATATACTACTTAGACTGACATCAATCAGTCAATATCCGGTTTACACCACATAGTCTTTTACCAATAATTACTATAAGAAATCAGAATTTGCCAAAAAAAACCTCCAGTTTATTGTGATCTGCCTAAATCTCAGCAGCAATTTACCTTTTATCCATCAGGAAATCTTCGTGGACTTTCGCATGCTCAAGAATTGTGGCCAGGTGTATCGAACTTCACCTATATACCTATATTAGGTCACCTGACCGAACAATTAGGTATTTCGTCCCATCACTCTGTTGGGGTTACGGGATCTATTTGCCATTCCTTCACTGCAGCAGCAATTCACCTACCTTAACTAGCTGAATGCAATTGAGCTTAAAGATTAATTTATTCAGAAAATCAGCATAATCTTAATTAAAGTGCACCCATCCAGTCCATTCCATTAGTTTCCTAGTCTTGTAGAGCACACGTCGGTGGAACACACGGTCGCGTGTCGGCGACTACCCGCTGCTATATATCGGCCATAACTCGCTGCACCGTTGCGCGGGAGTCCTGCCGCGTCCATTATATGAGTACGCTCGTACACACAATTAAACCTCATAAAACCTATGATCTCCTGGTACTTTGTTGCTGTTTATTACTTTATGTTGAATCTTGTAACTTCTTCGATAGTTTATGGGGCATATGTGACGTTGGTACGGGAATTGAATGTAGGCAAGTTGTATGAATATTTCCTCAATGTTATGGGTTTATTGCGATATGAGTGTATATGAATTTGAAGCATGGAATCATATATAAATTAATTTAAATGGCTTGAATGGTTTTTGTTCTTCTTAATGCTACTTGCATTGTTCTTATTTCCCAATACCGTGGTGCTACCGTGACAATTTCCGAAAATCCTCACCAACCCTTGTTGTTGCCCTTGTTTAAAAATATTTGCACTATGATAAGCTATGAAAGAGTTTGAGAACCATATAAAACAGGAGATGAAAGTTGGTTGGCCACTTGATACCTACGGCACAATTTAAGAATGCAATTAAAATTATATAAACAACTATAATATGTCCGTGTTACCCGCGTTGGTCTTGTCATTCCCAGTCCCGAAGAATAAGAATTTCCCAAATCCTGCCTATATTTCATAGAACCTGTCTAATTATAATTTTGTAGGCCATTGAGTGAGTGAGTGGTGTTTCGCTTTTTTTAATACAGATAAGGATGGATAAGGAATAAATAAAAACGCAAACCCATCAACAACAAAAAAGAAAAAAAAAACAACATGCATTTCTTTATTTGTGGTTCGATTTATCCCGGAACAAAAAAAATGTCTCCTTTTAAATTTGAATTATAAAAAAGCTATTAAAATCTCTATAGTGAACCATAACTCTTCTATTAACGAGTCCAGTTTAATACTGGTTTTAATTGATAGTTTCATGAGTATCAAACAGTTCTTTTTTAATAGACCACAACTCACTCCCACTTCCGTCAACCGATCTACTTATTAAGGTCTTATACAGAAGTGTCTCCTTACGAACGTGATGCTGAAGCGAAGCCCACTCCATCAGAGCTGATATACTCATAACTTATGCAAATAACATCGATATAGTGAACATTAAATGAAACGAATATCACATTAAATCCTTTGAAATGTGACTGCCGATCGTAAAATTCAAGGATTACAGTTACTTTGTAAGTTTTAACTGTATTACGATGTTCCACATAGTTTATTAGTAATGAGCTTCTTGCTTAGAAGCTTTGTGCTACGGTTTTGCTTGACCTTGAATTTTAATAGTATAATAAATTAATAACATTGTAATCTGTTTTTATAATGTAAGTGATTATATTGCATGCATAGTTTATTTAATATTTCTTCACCAACAATGGTAGTATATGTGAATCAATGCTAAAATTAAGACCTCAATGTACCATATACTGAGAAATAAAGCTATTCTATTATAATATTATTTCGTATATTCTGTCTATTATGTAAAAAAGCAGTGACAGCCTAGTGGTATGACCATTGGACTGCCAAGTCGAAGGTCTCGAGTTCGAACCCAAGGCACGCACCTCTGACTTTTCGAATTCATGTGCGTATTAATAATTAATTATCACTCGCTTAAACGGTGAAGGAAAACATCGTGACGAAACCTGCATACCTTAGAGATTTTTCTCGACGGTTTGTAAAGTCTGCCAACCCGCACTAGGCCAGCGTGGTGGACTATAGCCTAATCCCTCTCAATATGAGAGGAGACCCTTGCCCAGCAGTGGGACAGTATATGGGTTGATGATGTAAAAAACATAGAAATACATTTATCGATATAGAATTTATAAAAACCTAGCGGTTTCACCCACATCCCAAAAAGCTTTTTAAGACAACAGGTCAAAAGCCTATGTCGTTCTCCAAAGTTTAATCTATCTCTGTACCAAATTTCATCAAAATCGGTTCAGGGGTTTAGGAGTGAAAGCGTAAGAAACAGACCGACAGAGCTACTTTCGCACATAAAATATTATTAGTGAAGTTGAGATAGTTGTCCACCGGCATCGGGAACCATATCCAAGTTACTGGCAGTCAACACTAGGCTCCAGAGAGAGGAACCTCCTCATATTGGGTGCAAAGTCAAGGAGTACCGCTTTCCGTATCAAGCCTTTGGTCCAGTCGTCTAATGAGAGCCATATTTGTGTCCTACTGCAGGTCAAAGGCCTCTCCACTGTACTTCCACTTCTCCTGTCTACTGTACTGGACTATCTTTTTGTAGGAAATCCCGCTCATATGAAAAAATATACTAGGTTTTTAAAAATAGATTTCGTGTACCTACAATAGGCCTATGTCCCGCTGCTTGGCAAAAGCCACTTCATTCATATTTTTCACCAACGGAATCAAATCTGCATGGAACAGATTTCTGAAGCTAATTTTCTTTTTTTTTTAATGGATGGTTTAACTTGGCTCTAATTTAAATCATAATATAGGCTCTTCTTCGCATTAACAGTCAAGTATGCAATAATCGAATTAAAATTAGTCAAATTAAAATTTACAAATTAGTTTTAAAGAATTGATTGTGATAAAATCTATATTGGAGTCCTGATTCAATTGATTTTGAATCCTATGATAGTGACTTAAGAATCACACAGTGTATACTTGTATACGCGATCTTTTTTCATAGTGTTTCTCTTGAATTAGTAAACAGCTTTTTTCCCTATTTCAAAAACGACTAATTTTAAAAGCATGGAATTAATGTTACCACCTATAAATACATATTTCAACGCTATCAAAATAGCCTACAAAAACATGGACAAACAATTCTGCGGATTAATAATATCAAAGATACAAGATTATCTTCTCACAGATCTATTAATAGAAACACATAAAATGTAGCAACACTGACTATCCCGCTTATCGGAGTCGTTATACTTATCTGAGTAAAGAGGTTACTATAATGCTCATATGTATACGACGGCTTGAATTACTTAATGTGGAATTCAAGTTCTATAGGAAAGTTTTAGTATCTTGGTTAAGCTTAGAACAGATATACAGTCGATGCTGGTTACAACGCCTCTGCAATGCGCGATTGCGATGTCTTGCCGTGTGAGGGCAGAACATTCCATATTTGAAATTGTCAACGCGTGTGTGAAATGCGTATCGAGCGTTTCTCATCTGTACTCAGCTTTATTTCGCAGCATTGTCAAATAAAAATACATTTAATTTTATTTATTTATTATGTAATAGGTGCCATGCCCAGTTGCCCAGCAGTGGGACAGAATATAGGATGATGATGATGATAATAGTGTGGAGAGGCGAGGTGTGTTGCCTGTATTGCCCCTCCAACGAAAAGACAGGATCCACGGCCACACGGTTGATGTCGGGCGGTTGTATATACTTATGCAACTTTTCGTTGCGAATGTTGCTTGCGCGATTCAGGCCTTTGTAATTCTATGTAGCGCGGTAGATGTCGCTACAATAGTATAAAGCAGTCGTTGTCTGGGTCTCTGTTTTCTGTTTTCCCGTTTACTTCTTCTAAACTACATTATGTACCTATGGGATGTTGATAAAATGTTCACTATTATTTAGAGAATTTCTTCCAGAATTCCAACCGGAATATCTATACGTAGGTATAGACTACCTACGTATAGATATTCTGGTTGGGATTTGATACACCCGACCCCTTTATTTTATTTTTTTATAGTAGGTACGGAATCCTCAACGATCGTCCGCCAATTGGAAAGGCGGCAGGATATGTGGGATTCGACTTGTCCTATAGTCATGGCCATGGGATCCATGAAATTCGCCATGACTGTGACAGGCTGTAGGTGCATGCAACTAGGGGGTTGTGTGATTACTATTACAAAAATTAAAATAAAAAATCTCCGGCTCCTTTACTTTAGCGAAGCCTATGGGTGGTATGCCTCTCATTAATTTCTATAAATAATATCACTTTAAGCAACGTAATTGAATGACATTAGCTAACTTCATCCAATACACAAGGAATGTCTTTACTTCAAAGATTTTTGACAGCTAAATATTATAGTATTAATCTGTAGTTGATTTGATCAAAACCTAAATATTAAGAAAATGGCTGACTTGGAGCCAATTTCCTGAGAAATTTGACCAAATCTTGGACAAATACGTTGGTCCATAAGCATGAGACAATCATGAAAGCAATTAGATCAAATTTTGGACGAAAAAATTTGACCAGTCACCTTTAAGAATGTCGTAAATAGTAGACCGTGCAATAAAACATAAACACTTAATGTTTCGCCAAATCAATCTCACACATCAACATATCTTTCATCGAATCCACATACCAATGAATATACAAATACGTGCATAAATAAGTGCATATACCGCATAAAATACAAGAGGTATTCAGTCCACGCGGGAATATATGACGTTGCGGGCGCCGGCAAGCTCAGCTCATGAGTAATGTTAGACCCCGCGATGCCTTATTTATAACTATAACTGTAACACACGCAGATAAATGCGTTCGCTGGCGGCCAAATTAACTTATACATTTAAATACATTACCTGTTTAAGTTAATGAAGCCGTTTGTATGAAGATTTATATGAATAAATAAGTTCATAAGAGCGTATTAGTCGATCGACGCTTGTAATGGCAGTACTTGTGGGTGATACAATAATTATGGCCGGACGTGTAAGTTTAGTTGATACTTTTTGCATAATTATTATTGGTATCATAATTAAATGCTGGATGCTAATGAAATCCGGTGATTTCGTTCAATAAAATAAAACTAGGCATAATAAAATATATATTCACGTAACTACTTGAAAATATTAAGTAAAATATCAAATTGAAAAAAGTAGGTAAATAACAATGTCTCCTACATAACAACATCTTTAACAGTCACACAATATATCCCTACATAGTTACAATATGAAATGAATAACTATAAATATTACAGCATTTTAACTACATCAATAATACATACATACATACATACCATCACGCCTGTATTCCCCGAAGGGTTAGGCAGAGGTGTACTAATGTACACCCACATTTCGACGGTATGTTTAGGTCCCATGTAATAGGGGGCGAGCCTATTGAGCCTATCAATAATACAGTGCAAAGAAATATAATATAAATCCAGAAATATCAAATGTTTGGCCCACAAATTAAAACTTTGTAATAAACCAACTTTTCAATCATCCTATTTAATCATTTCAGTTATATACCTGCTACTGAAATCTAAATAATTGCAGGTAATAATATTTTGCCTGGTACAATACATTTGGCCGCCATTGTGCAGGATCTATTCAGCTCGGATAGCTTCTGTATCGCGATATACGGCGGCAGGTGATTAGCGGCACGAGCGGCGCGCGCGCAGATCCTATACATTGTTGTAAAAGTATGTAGTAGGCACCAGTGTTACCACATATTGTATGGAAAATATCTAGATTTACATGCGATCGGGCAGGAAGATAAGTCTCTCTGATGTATGAAGGCAAGTGTTGGACGTTTATCAGATATGAATAAAATTTCGGCTGGTACCCACAATAATTTTGGCCAGCATTGTACTGTCTAAACAACTATAATTCAACGTAGCTGGATTAATGCAATATTTAGTCAGTCTTTCAGATGAATGTAACTTAAAGAACTAAAACCATATTATTACGATTAACCCCTTAAAAAAACGACATGATTTTTATTTCATCGTTGACTGCCTCATTAGTCTAGTGGTCCTAAGCGCGACTGCTACGATAGAGGTCCTGGGTTCGATCCCCAGGTCGAGCAAAGTGTTACTGGGTTTTTCTATGAAATTCTCAGTAGCAGCGGCAATACGCTCACCCCCTATTACATGGGACCTAAACATACCGGCGAAATGTGGGTGTACACCTCTGTCTGACCCTTCTGGGAATACAGGCGTGACGGTATGTAGCTTTTAAGAGAGGTAAGGTATTCCACTCAAATTGGAGCTGCCCGACTGGGGAAGTACCTCCGCCTTGCAGAAAATCGAAGTAAAATAACACTGCTTTGAGCTGTGTTGTGTTTCTTACGGTGAGCAAGGTTGCCATTGCTCCACGAGGAAACGTTGTGTTGGCAGTGGGGAGAGTTTGACCCATATACTGCCAACCCAACTATTCCTCTTTCAATTACAGGGTCGGCAACGCGCAAGTGATACTCCTGGTGTTGCAAGCGTCTATAGGCTACGGTAACCGCTTACAATCAGGTGGGCCGTATGCTTGTTTGCCACCTCAGTAGAATAAAAAATAAAAATATTGATGTTCAAAAAAAGTATAGCAACAATAACAAAAGTACAAAACAAAGCTACTCCCGCGCAATCCTAAACTCAATCTAGTACGCGACAGTAGTGGGGAACTGCGCGCGACATGCGACATGTGATCAGATACTGCGCACGCGTCGCCACTAACTGCCCTCAACCAGATGTTCTGCTAAAACGATACCATTCGGGATCATTGTTCGCGTTTCCTTGTTCAGATAGCGCCATTTTACTCCTTCGCAGGACTAAATACGGCATTGTTTTCGTTTTAATGTGTGGACCTTAAAGAACAATCATTTTATTTGTTCAACTGGGAAAAATTTAGATCCTCTGTTTCTCTCAGTAATTGTTTATTTGATAACCATAATCAGCTCGAACATAAAATATAGTCGATATTTTTTTCTAAAAGTAATTTTATTATGTCTAGCAAGTCAATTATAAAATCTGTACTGTTATATTACATATTTTTATGCGTCAATCAAGAAAATCCCTGTTCAATAATATCATAAATACGAAAAATCTATGTGTATGTTTGTTTATAACAACATAAGGAATAAAAAACAACTAATAACAGGTTTAAAATACATTTTCATTGCATACTGTGTATGTATTTTGAATAAAAATATTACATATTTAAATATATAGGTAATAAAGTAGTAAAAATAAGTAATACAATTAAAAATTAATAAGGAAGCAATATTTCCTCCATATCATATCGAAATCAGCGAAAACAGTTGCTAACTAACGCCACTCGATCGCATCGCAGTGACAATGCACTGAGCTGATTTGAATAATTGCGCAGGAGTCGACGCGATCCGCTGATAGATTGCGGACCAGATTGCGCGGGATGAGATATGTTCTGTGGACTTACTATGCATTTTTAATAGAAGATAGATTTGTGTGAGTATTGAAGTTTTGTGTCAACGGACATTGAAGATTTAATCAACAAACTTATGAGCGCAATTATGGAGTTGGAACAGTGAGATAATATTTTTTAAACTTAGGCACCATTTTTTTATAGGTGGCAAACAAGCATACGGGTACCACCTCATGGTAAGGGGTTACCGTAGCCTATAGACGCTTGCAACACCAAGGATATCAGTTGAGCGTTGCCGACACTGTAAAATGAAAGAGGAATAGTTGGGTTGGCAGTATAAGGGTCAAAATCTCAGTTTCCTTGCGGAGCACTAACTAAGGAACATAATATAATAAACTCAATAAATTGTACCACAATACAATAGGCACAAGGCCGTTCGGGACACGACACCAAAATTCTCCAATAATTTATTCGTCATTACCGCCCACTCAAACACGTATGTGAATAATAAACCGCTGCATACGTTACATACCAATGTTCTACTGTACCAGTAGTGCGAAAGGCATTATTATGTAGGTGTATGTATCTAGTATGTATTATTAATATTATATCAAAACGAGAAAACCTGCATACCTTAGAGATTACTCGACGGTTTGTGAAATCTGCCAACCCGCACTAGGCCAGCGTGGTGGATAGCCTAATCCCTCTCAATATGACAGGAGACCCGTGCCCAGTAGTGGGACAGTATATGGGTTGATGATGATGATATCAATCAACATACAAACAGTAGTATGAATTTTGGGTCGATTCGCACGCATTTGATTCGCACTACCTAATGACCGAATCTCAAGTTATTTGGTGTCCTACTTCTTGTTAATTTTTTGTTTTTTAACACGTAACAAGAACAAAAAGGCAGCCAGACTTAAATGGGATTGGACGGGTCATGTCAGCCGCATGCACATTGATCGCTGGGCAAGAGTTTCCACACAATGGATGCCTGAAGACGGTAGGCGTCGTCGAGGCCGGCCCTGAAAGCGGTGGCGAGACGAATTAGATGCGTACCGCGAGGGCTGGTTCGAGGCGGCGCAGGAAAAGGACCTGGGGCAGGCCTTTGCTCAGCAGTGGGACAGTAATGGCTAACAAAATTAAAAAAAAAAAAGTTTCCCCACTAGGATTTTCTATAAAAGTGTTACTGAGTTTTTCTATAAAATTCTCAGTAACAGCTCGGAGTTTGGATTTGAGCCCGGTTAATGGAAATAGGCCCCTAAATTACATGGGACCTAAGGACTAAGACACTGTGGTTGTACATTGGTACGACTCTGCCCAAGCCTTCGGAGAATACAGGCGTGATGGTATTAATATTACCTCTCGTTAAAAACAAGTAAAAGGTCTAAAGGTGCATCCACACCGTAGTTACTTTTTGTGGAGCAACGTTTCCAATTGTTAGTAGCTACGAGTAGTTAGCAACATCCGATAGCAAAAAGTTATTTTTGTTGTTAGTATACATATATACATATATATATATATATATATATATATATATATATATATATATATATATATATATATATTTTTTAATATTTGGGACATTTTTATACAGCACCATCTAGTCCCAAACTAAGCAGAGCTTGTACTATGGGTACTAGACAATGGATATATAATACTTATATACTTTTTTTTTGTAAATATATACTTATAATACATAAGAAACACCCAGACAAACACAAATACTCATGTTTTACCCACACAAATATTTGTGTCCTGTGGGAATCGAACCCACGACCCCATGATCAACAGTCCGGTACTCGAACCACTAGACCACAGACGTCGTCATGTCGATATGTTGCCGTGTTAGGTAAAGTTGCGTCAACATGGTGGTAACAGCTATCGATTAACATTTGTTAGTTCGTGAACATATGTTGTGCAACTCGCTGGTTACTATTTGTTACTTTATGTTATTGGCGGTATGGATGCGATCATTCAACAAAGCAACAAGCAGTCGCAAAAGTTGAAGAATGTTTTTAAATAAAACTACTGTTTACGGATTGATTTCTGACATTTACGCGAATATTATACATTGAAATAAAACTACTTTTTACGGATTTTATCGCGTTATATTGATATTATTAATACCGACTTTTCAGACCTTTTACAGTTTCCATGTATAATATTCGCGTAAATGTCAGATATTGAAGAATGTTGCCCAATATTATTATATTAATAATAATAATAATATACATTTTACACAACACTATCTAGTCCCAAACTAAGCAGAGCTTGTACTATGTTACTAGACAATAGATATAATACTTATATACTTTTTTTTGTAAATACATACTTATAATACATAACAAACACAATGTTATCGTGTTACATTCTGTTGCTCCACAAAAAGTCACTGCGGTGTGGATGTACCTGTCAAAACCAGGTCTACATACGAGTCTAACTATCGACAAACTAACGGTTAACTATAGTTTAACATTACATCATTACCAGTACTAAGCTATCATTACCGTCCGTATTCTGTGTTCTCAAACCGCGATACCACACGGTATTAAAACAAACAAAAAACTATCAATTACGTAAATAATTCTACGTATGTAGGTGGATAATGAATGGTTGATTGCAAGTCCTCATTCATTCTGTATACCTTCTACGTTTTTGTATGATAATTATACGTGTATGTGGACATTATTATATTTACATTCACAATAAACAGAGCAGTGATAGCCTAGTGGTATGATCATTTCTCGAGTTCGAACCCAAGGCACGCACCTGTGACTTTTAGAATTCATGTGCATCGTAATAATTAATTATCACTCGCTTATTAAACGGTGAAGGAAAACATCGTGAGGAAACCTGCATACCTTAGAGATTTTTCTCGACGGTTTGTGAAATCTGCCAACCCGCACTAGGCCAGCGTGGTGGACTATAGCCTAATCCCTCTCAATATGAGAGGAGACCCGTGCTCAGCAGTAGGACAGTATATGGGTTGATGATGAATAAACATACACGCCACTAATGTATGATTAAGTAGACATAAAACTAGTATACGGGCCGCCTGATAGTAAACGGTAGCCGAGCCGTAGCCTATAGATGCAGGAGTATCACCAACGCATTGTCAACTGACTTTTATGTCTCATCTTCCTCTACCTCCGAGCCTTCTCCCGACTATGTTGGGGTCGGCTTCCAGTCTAAGCTAAAATACCGATATTTAGTTACATCTAATTGAATATCAGTAGAAAAGCCTAGTGGTATGACCATTGGACTGCCAAGTCGCAGGTCTCGAGTTCGAACCCAAGGCGATATTCAGTTACATCTAATTTAATATCAGTATCACTGCTATCAGACCTCCACAACCCAATTTCTGGGGAAATAATAGGTTATAGATAGGTATCTAGGGAGGTGGTGATACTCGCGTCCACAGGAGTTACCTTTCACAGCCCTGTACGTGCCTCCCGGGTGGTGCTAAACGAGTATTAACGCCGAGTATCGGGCGGCGGAGATGATAACCCGACCACTGGCTTCCAGTGAGCGGCCGCAGTAGCCGTGAGGACTAAATAACCTCTAAAAGTCTGGTGCGGAAAGGATGGGGATACTACCGCAACTACGTTTCCCAAGAAAACGATGTGGGTTCCAAATGAAAATGATTTGTCGAGCGACCCGGCTGACGCCCGGCGCCAGTTTGGTTCCGGGCCATCTGGTGTTAAATGTGCTACCGGCCGCAAGCTGGTGACGCAACAGGCCGCATGCGGACAGTGGACTACTGCTGCGCTTGGTAAGGAGAGGCAAACCAAAAAGCACCACACGCTCACGCTCGCTACCTGGAATGTACGAGGGCTCTCCAAACCAGAAACTATGGAGACAGTTGAGAGGGAAATGGACAGGTATGGGTTGGACTTATTGGCAGTAAGCGAGTCTCATGTTAAGGACACCGGCCACTACATGACACCTACAGGTAAACTGGTTATAGTATCTGGAAATCCTGAAAAAAGCTTTAGCGGCGTTGCAGTTATAGTGTCGAAACCCCATAAAGGGAAAGTGGTTGGGTACGATTGCATTAGCGACAAAATTGTCAAGGTCAAGGTGGGAGCACGCCCATACCCACTGAACTTCATTGCCGTTTATGCTCCTACATCGGCGTCCTCTGGGGAGGACATAATGGAATTCTACAATGGCCTAGAACCGACTCTGCGGGATATACCCAAAAAGGAACCGGTTATAGTCCTCGGAGATGTTAACGCCAAGGTTGGCACAACCATCAATGACGACCACATTCGAGACATAGTTGGAAAATATGGGTTGGGAACCCGGAACGAGAGAGGTGAAATGCTTCTTGACTTTTGTGCAGAAAATCAACTAACGGTCATGAATACTTGGTTCCAGCAACATCCTAGACGACTTTACACTTGGACGTCACCCAATGGCCAGCACAGAAACCAAATTGATTACATCCTAATATGTCAAAGATGGAGGTCGTCGATATTCGCCTCAAAAACGCGGCCAGGTGCAGACTGCGGAAGCGACCACCAACTTTTGGTCGCCAAACTCAGGATCCGCTTAAAGGACACGAAAAGACCGAAACGGAATAAACCTGTGCAACTTAATGAACAAGCGCGAATTGAGTTCCACGACAAGCTCCAAGCTCAACTCCGAGAGAAAACATGCGACCCGTTCGAGTCTCCCGGAACATCTTGGGAGCAATTTAAAACCATCTCCCTCGAGCTAGCTAAACAAGTCGAAGCAGCACACAAAACTACAATACCTAAAGCTGACTGGATGAGCGCGGAAACCTGGGATAAAATCAACGACAGGAGAGTCTGTAAAGAGAATGGCTTAGGCTCCGAAAGCGACAGATCCCGATACTCAAAGCTCCATAATGAAATCCAGAAGCTTTGCAGGAAAGACAGGGATGCCTTCATCAACAACATATGCGCTGACCTAGAGAAAGTATCACAGACGGCACTCACGAGAGACTTGTTCCAGAAGGTTAAACTACTCGCTAGCGAATTCAAACCTAAACAGTGGTCAATCGAGGATGAGAAAGGTGTCACTCTAGCAGACAAAAGCGCAGTCCTAGAAAGGTGGAGACATTACTGTCAGCAGCTGTATAGTGATACTCGCGAGGATGACTCTGACCCACTGGACTATATAGATTGGGAACCAGACATTCTTCCTAGGGAGGTCGATGAGGCTATACGGACGCTAAAACATAACGCTTGCGGTAGCGACGGAATAACCGCTCAGATGCTAAAGAGTATAGGAGAGGAGGGGCAAAAAGTCTTGCATACCATCTGCGAGAAAGTGTGGCGCACGGGTGAATGGCCCGAAGACTGGACCGAATCCACAGTAGTGCCCCTTCACAAGAAGGGTTCTACGCGTAAATGCGAAAATTACCGTACTATCTCGCTCATATCGCATGCTAGCAAAGTTTTCTTGCGAATCCTTAATAAGCGGTTAGAGAATTATATTACCAGGCTAATTCCCAAGGAGCAAGCAGGATTTATGAGAGGCCGGGGTACCCGTGAGCAAATTCTCAATGTGAGGCAGCTAATAGAGAAATGCCGAGTGCACAATGTGTCTATGGTAATGTGCTTCATAGATTACGCAAAGGCTTTTGACTGCATCAACTGGAGCAAAATGTTCGGGGTCATGAGCGAGATGGGGATACCACAACACCTGATCTTTCTTGTACAAAACCTGTCCTTAAGTAGCGTATCGAGAGTGAGGATAGAGGACACCGTGTCACAACCCTTCAGAGCTATGAGAGGAGTGCGTCAAGGATGCATCTTATCACCACAGCTGTTCAATCTCATCGGTGAACACATTATGAGGAGGGTATTGGAGGGTTGGGAAGGTGGTATACGCGTAGGTGGTCATCTAATTAACAACCTCCGCTTTGCAGATGATACTACAGTGATAGGTGCCTCAGAAGAAGAGTTAGCGGTCCTCTTGCATAAAATCGAGCACATCAGCCATGAGTATGGCCTCAAAATCAACAGGAGCAAGACCAAACTGATGTTTGTTGATCGGACTGGTACGGTGCAGAGAAGCAATGAGCTACGAGACCTGGAAGCTGTACATAAATTCGTATACCTGGGCTCGCAAATAAGCGATGACAGTAACTGCGATCAAGAGGTGATCAGAAGATCTCAGATGGCCAAAGCTGCGGTAAAAAGACTGGAGAGGATTTGGAAGAACAGGAGCATTAACCGCAAAACGAAAATAAGACTGATGCGAACCCTTGTCTTCTCGATCTTCTTGTACGCTTCGGAAACCTGAACGTTGAAAACTCGCACCCGACAAAGAATAGACGCGTTCGAAATGTGGTGTTGGCGCAGAATGCTCCAGATTTCATGGACTGAACGTCGCACAAACGAGTCTATTCTTCAAGAACTTAACATAGGAACGCGGCTCTCGACCATCTGCACACAACGTGTCCTAAGCTTTTTCGGCCATCTGGCCAGGTCTGGTCCAGACGGTTTAGAAAAAGTGATCATCACAGGCCGCATGGCTGGGAAGAGAAGTAGGGGTCGTGTGCCTATGCAATGGGTGGACACAGTAACAACAGCAACTGGAGCTACGTTGCAGGCAAGCGTACATCAAGCCCAAGATCGTGCAGCCTGGCGAGCGATGGTGAATGGAACCCACAGTCGTCACGTCCCTCAGCCATGAGGATACGACGAAAAAGAAGAAGATAGGTATCTATCCAGTCTATATTATAGACAGGGATATATAAGACTATCCACAATTTCTATTATTTCCCCAGAAATTGAGGATAGACTGGTTTTCTGGCTTTTGGGCTTTTAATTACCACTAACAAATTGTCTTAGGTGTTCGTATGCCAACCGGGACCGACGGCTTTGCGATTGTTCAATTTCATAGCTCAAACATTGGAACCAATTTCACTTGGATCAAATATTGAACCAACCGTCTCCATGCAAATAGAATATCAAGCGTTAGCGGATAATAAATGCTCACACGCTCACGACATGCGATGTGTAGCATCAGTCAATGCCGGCTGGCCGAGGTGCTGTCATTCGTAATGATGGCACGATCCCAAGTTATGATACAGAGCGGGTTTTGTTGAAGAAATTGTAGAATAGACATTTACCATAGAGCTTGTAGAATTTAAGATACTATAAATTCTTTTAATCCTGTTAGTACATCACCTGTATTTGAGAGAGTTTCCAAATTTGAAATTATTTGAAAGTAAAAATGTCAGTTTCAGATACCGTAGTAATGCTAATTGCTAACCCATATTTAAGCTTCACTTTATATTGCGAAAACGAAAACATCTCAACTTTCATACCAAGTGACAGTTTTCAGTCGCCACACAAATTCTAACTGCATACACACACGCGCACGCACATACACACTTGCAGACACGCGCACATACACACACACACAGACACAGATACACACACATATACTTCACTCATAATCATTTTGTTCACTACAACTATCGTTTATGTTATTTAGGGGAGTGGAAATGGTACCCATAACACAAGTTCAATCTTACCACGGGTACCAGAGCCTAACTAACTTTTCTAGTGTAATTATTCGTAAGTACCTACAACTAAATGATGTAAGCTTTAATGATGTAAGCTTTTAATTGGCATGAATAGGTATTTCAAATGTAAATCAAAATGTATCTTATTTATTTTTCTCATTAAGTACAAGTTTTTCACAACCCCTGATTAAATTCCTAATCCCTTTCATTCTGAGAGGCGACTCGTGCCCAACAGTGGGACAGTATATGGGTTGGTGAAGTCGAAACACATATCATCACGTCTGTATTCCGCAAAGGGGTAGGAAGATATGTATTAATTATACACCCACAGCTCGCCGGTATGTTTAGGTCCCATATAATAGGGCCTATTGCCATTATCCGGGCACGAATCCAAAGTAAAAAAAAAAAATTAGACAATGTTATCACAACTTTTTTATAAAACAAGCTCATGAAAGAACAGAATAATAAACTAAATGAGTTCACCAAAAACGAAAAAATACTCAATTATTAAATCCCACATCCATTTCGTTTTGCATCCCAACAATAGCGCATGCGTACGTCGACATGCAGGGCTGTCATTCTAAATGATGTTGCGATTCGCAACGAAGATAGATCCATCTGCAGTTCACTACTTTGTATTGTACATGCATGATCTTGTTTGTGATTTAATATTCCTATATTTTAAAGTGGCAGCCCTGATGCGTTTGTACTGGTCTTGTGCATTTATTTTGCGTCAGATCTTAGATCAGTGTGGTTGAAATTATGCTTGTTAAGTTGATACTTTGGTACTTATATCAAGACAACACGAAATTTATTAATGAAGGGTTTTAAGAAAATACTTAGTAAACAAACTCGTTTCCTATGTTAAATACATACACACACAAACAAAAAAACTGATGGAGCGAGTACAGAATAAATTTATAAGACACCTGTATATTAAACTTCATGGGGTGTACCCATTTTTTTCGCTGATGTATCCTACACTGTTTGTACTGGATATGGTGGGTTACAAGGAACTCAGAGGGCGCCGGGAATTTACCCTTGCGGCGTATTCGCTAAAGCTCCTGCGTGGAGTAGCTCATAACCCAGGTGTACTTTATTGCGGATAAAGACTTAAATACTTTTTACTGAATTTATCCCGTAATATTGATAATACTAGATAAAATCCATATAAAGTATTATTTATTAATGTGTTATTAAGTAATTTCTGACACATACGTGAACATTAAACATTGAAATAAAACTACTTTTAAAGCTTTTATCTTTGTTTCAATATACGCTATAAAATCCATAAAAGTAAGTTTATTTCAATTCGCGTAAGTAAGTGTTAACACAAAATTATGTTCCATAAGGAAAATTCAATCTTAGTTCGAAATTTTAATTTAAACTGTATTCAACTAAACCACTAGTCTATAAATTAAGCAAATTAATTCTCCACACTGTACTAAAAGATATAAATAACGCTAACTGGCTTATCTGTCTGTACAACAATTTCCTTTTTCAACGCCACGACTGGTCCAATATGCAAAGCTGGGTACAAGTTATAGAGTCAGTCATTAGATGGGCAACACATTGTACAGGATGTCTTGGGGCCAACTCCCTAGATCTGATACATACACCGCACCCAACTTTCTATGAGTTATACCACATAAACTCGATAATTGTTTAATAATGTTGAATTACTTTTTTATTTCGGGGTTTATTATGTTACCTATTTTAAGAAAGGTATCTCTTAGCCTGGGTGAATATTAAGTTACGGTACCATTTGGGCACAGCATTGCCTATTCGGCCAGGGGCCGTACCACCTATTATTGCGATGGTTTTCCGATTGAGAGAGAGAGATATCGCTCTATAAATTAAATAGCGCCATCCCTTTCTCACAACCTAAAAATCATGGCATTAACACGTTGTGGTATGGCCCAAATATTGTTTGGTTTTCCTCTCAGGGAATTCTCAGTAAAAGTACGAAGTTCGAATTTGTGCATTAAACTTGCCCCCTAATACTGTTGAAATGTTAGTAACTAGCTTCTGGGAGAATTATAAGATAAACTAAAAACTACAAACCAAAGCAAACACTGCACGCCCGCTGGAATTTGCACCCATGACGATGTTACGACTTTGATGACGTCAGTGGTCTAGTGGTTCGAGCCGGACTGCTGATCATGGGGTCGTGGGTTCGATTCCCACAGGACACAAATATTTGTGTGGGTAAAACATGAGTATTTGTGTCTGTCTCGGTGTTTCTTAAGTAAGTTACAAAACAAAAAAAAAGTAGTTATTTAGAAAAGGAAAAATACGACCAAAAAAAATCAAAAAAAAAAAAAAAAAAAGTATATAAGTATTATATCCATTGTCTTGTACCCATAGTACAAGCTCTGCTTAGTTTGGGACTAGATGGTGCTGTGTAAAAATGACCCAAAATATTATTATATTAATTCAAAACCCAACTACACCTCCAGTAAAAGCGACCATAGTAATTTAATACAATTTTACCTTTACCATAAAAGACCTAATAGGGATCCAACAGCAACGGTAATCAAAAACCAGAAGCTGCACTAGTCTTTCTAGTCACCGCAAATAGATATGTCTCAATCAAGATTTCTATATCTCTCATGTCGTTTGTGTGTGATTAAACGACATATGATAATTTAATTTATCGTAGGTACACTTTATATCTTATTTTCCTAATGGGCAACGAGAAATTAACCGACAATATTCGCAAGTAAATAAAAATCTGAAATAAGTATTTCACGTTTGTTGTTTTGCCAAAAAAATCTACTTATTATAGATAGAAAATATTTAGAATATATAGAAAACTTTGTTAATTAAATATAAAAAATATATATATAAAAATATCTAGTGTTTGTAGTGTTCAAGTTTACCTGTGTCAAATGACGTTGAGTCAACGCAGATATACCGATAATGTCTAACTAAATATGCTTTTTTTTTCATACGTTTATAGATACGTTCTGTCAATACTTAATCCCTTCTTCTTAAACCTTAACTTAATAATATATAATCTTTCACACATCTTTTTATTTAATGTTTCATATAAACAAACATACAAAAAAGTTTGTAGTCGTTTTGCTGCTGCAGCTAGTGCAGAGCCCAAAATTTTCTTCATAATAAATTGTCTCTGTGTTTTCTCTCTTCCAATCCATCCAAAGGTTGTCTGGAAGATCGCCTTGAGCGAAAAGACCACCCATTATAACTCGGAATTTATCACTTTTTATTTTAGGAATTGTGTTGTGGTGTGCAATAAAAAATAAATAAATTGTTGCAAGTCACTACTCGTAGTGGTCGCAACGCAGTTGAGAACACTTTCTATATGAATTGTAGGTGCATGCATTGTAATGGTTACATGATAGATACAGGATTGGAAAGTCTTTTCCCTCAGGCCTATGATTACCATTATGTACAATCGATTCACTTAACTCGCACTTGCTTAACTTCCGTTTTGAATATTGTGTTGAAAATAGACCAAATTCTATATGTAAGGCGAACGCTTTCTTCTACACCTGATTTATATTGAGACAGTATACATTAATTCTCGTACACATTGTAGGCAGGAAATAGGAAGCACACTCCACTATCAACAAAATAATTGAATTTAAATAAATAATAAATTTATATTTTCTTACATGATCCCGTGTCCATCCAATGGTTGTCTGTAAGATAGTAAGATGGCCAATTGCACTACTTTAAGTGTATTACTTATTTTTATTATCCTTTTGACCGCCACGTCAATAACGAAAATCCGTGTTCTCTACGCCAAGCGACAAATTCTATTATTTAATAATAGGTAAAAAAAAACAAAAATTTTTTTGTATAGGTATATTGAATGTATATCGAAGTAAAAAAAAGTGGTATTTTTGACGTGCTATGCCGTCGTTGGCGTCGTGAGCAAGTTTTCATTTGACGTCTATACACGTCTGTGGCGGTCAAAAGGTTAAGCTTCTTGGTGTAAAATAAAGAATATTCTATCTATCTTTACACAGAACCGGTCCCAAACTTAGCATATATTTACTTTAATTTGCTTCCATTTTTGTACTGTGGGTACTAGATAATGGATATAATACTTATTGTTTTTTTTAAACATGCATATAATACATAAAAGCAGTGATAACCTAGTCATGTGACCATTGAACTGCAAAGTCCAATGGTCACAAATGGTCTTAAATTCGAATCTAAGACACGCTTCTCTTACTTTTCGAATTCATGTACATACGTATTAGTAATTAATGATCACTAGCTTAAACGGTAGGAAAACATCGTGAGGAAACCTGCACGCCTTAGAGATTTTTCTCGACGGTGTGTGAAGGCTGCCAACCCGCATTAGGCCAGTGTGATGGACTATAGACTCAGCCCTCTCATTCTGGGAGAGTCCTGGAGCTATAGAATTCCATTTATATTACGGAGTGGAAGTTTCAGGTAAATTTTTTTACTTACTTTTCTGAACTTTTATTGTGTACTCCATCTTAAAGCCGGTTTGTGCTTTTCAAGTCCAAGTCTAGCTACACGCATTCAGTTGAACTACAACAAAAGCTCCCTTTTTTACAGAGGAAGCTTTCAAAGGTCTCTGAGAAAAACGTCGGGTATATCCACTTTTGAATAGACCTCATTGCATAGGAACTAGTATTTAATATAATGATATGTTATCAAATGTTCTCTCATAACCTCACTGATGACAACCTCAATGATAGTTTCACGATTGAGGATAATATGAGATAAATTATGAGTAGGGGGATCTACTTACTCATAATTTATCTCATACTATCCTCAATCGTCAAACCATCATTTCATTAGAAGCTTCGATTGCCAAGAACATATCATACATTTTCATACAAATCGTTAGCTGGTAGTCAGCTAACGATTTGTATGAAACAACAATGTAATGTTATGTTAACATATTAATAAGATTTGAGCAATCGGTAACTCTGTCGAGTTATCACAAGATTGGAGCGATACTAAAAGAAGTTAAATCAATGGTATCTAGAGTATTACTTGCTTCTTCACCCATACGTACCACAAAATATGTGGAGTCATCTACACACATTTTGCGGTTAGGTTTTTCCGAATACCGAAAGCTCGTTTACTAATCAGAGACGGGAAAATCCTCAATTTCCAGATTATAATAATAACATAATATTTAATTTATTTCTTCCACAAATGAAACTTAAACTAGATTTATAACATAAATATTATTAACACTGGAAATATGGGTTTTTTTAAAGGAGTGTCTATGAAATTTCTTGCCGGTTCTTCTCCATAAGACCCTATTTTTGGAAACATGCTTACTACTACCGTAACTTTGCCTATTACGTACTAGTTTTCACTGTTCAAAAGTGCTATTTTAATGGTCTAATTTAAATAAAATATTTGACTTTGACTTTGACTCCAATTCCCTACTGACTTGAAAATTGGGGAAATTTAAAAAATTGGTATTCAAAATCCAAATACACATCTTACTATCTTCGCCTAGTTACCTACTTCATATGTAAGCGATATAGCGTAATTTGTGAAACAAAATTGTGCTAAGCATCAAACAAGACTAGTTTTTATTTTATCAGATAAAAAAGAAAAAAATAGTCTAGCCATTTCTCATTTATTGGCAATATAAACAAGAGACAAAGGAATATATTAAACTGCTTAGAAAAGATGTAACGTCATAAGAAACACCTAAAATACTCCTTAAACTAATTCCTAAGTAGTCTACAGGATCCTCTCCACGGCATTTGAAACTGTTTATCAGACTAATATGTATATAGTATATTGAGCAAACCGGAGTGTTCTCTAAAGCGCCGATATACGGGAGCTACAGGTTGGCGCCTTATTCAGTGAAGATACAGCGTCTATTTGTTATACTAATTTCACTCACCTCATTAGCCTACTGTCGCAAGCGCGGCGGCTAAAAACGAGATCCGGACTTCGATTCCCAAGTCGAGCAAAATGTGTTCTTGGTCTTTTTATTAAATTCTCAGTAGCATTCTGCCTCATTAGTCTAGTGGTCCTAGGCGCGACTGCTACGCTAGAGCTCCTGGGTTCGATCCCCAGGTCGAGCAAAGTGTTATTGGGTTTTTCTATGAAATTCTCAGTAGCAGCTCGGAGTCTGGATTTGTGCCCGGTTAATGGCAATAGGCTCGCCCCCTATTACATGGGACCTAAACATACCGGCGAAATGTGGGTGTACATTAGTACACCTTTACCTAACCCTTCGGGGAATACAGGCGTGATGGTATGTTTTTATGTTAAATACATAAATTTAAATAAAACTACTTACTTTTTACGGTATTTATAACGTTATATCATCATCATCAACCCATATACAGTCCCACTGCTGGGCAGGGGCTCCTCTCATATTGAGAGGGATTAGGTTATAGTCCACTACGCTGACCTAGTGCAGGTTGGCAGACTTCATAAACCGTCGAGAAAAATCTCTAAGGTATGCAGGATTCCTCACGATGTTTTCCTTCACCGTTTAAGCGAGTGATAATTAATTATACTATTTATCATGCATTATATTATTTAATGAAGGATTTTGTCTCGGTATATTAAATTAAATTAATAATTTTATACCGCGATGAAATCCGTCATTGGAATTTAATTTCAAATATTACGGATCTCCAGAATAAGGCGTTTCACATTAGTTTTTATTAGAATATGTCGTACACATACATTATTGTAATGGCAGGCATTCCAATATCTATTTACCTTCGTAATTAAATGATTATTGGTAAGCACATAATGTCCACTTATACCAACCGCTACGTATATTTTATGATAATCTTGGACTTTAATTGGAATAAAATGATAGTTCTTACGAATGGTTCATCGGCTTGTAGGTCAGGGAATGGGATGTTCGCAAAAACTTCGATGTAAACTGGTTGTGTCGAACCAGTTTCAGTTCTCGTAATTGATATGTTACTTAAGGATATCGATGCAGTTGTTTATATTGACTTTTTTTCTTCTGGAGAGTAAATAAGCCAATATTTGTTGTACACCGCCTGAGCGTAAGATCCTGGATTCTCAGGTTGGTTCCTGTCATGGTCATGGCGAATTACACGGATCCCATGGCCATGACTACCAGGGGGCGGATAGTCCGTGAGGATTTTCCGTACTACAAAGAAATAAATTGACCAAAAGGTTATTACTTTATCTAGTCCCAAACTGGGCAGAGCTTGTACTATGGGTACTAAACAATAGATATACCTAATATTCAGTATACCTTATTTGTAAATATAAATATAGGTCCCATTGAATGGTAAACGCCAACGCGGCAGCTATAGACAGGGATGGCGGGATGAGCTGGAATTGTATGGTAGCAACGGACGGAGAGAAGTGGAAGAAGAATGGGGAGCCCTTTGCCCAGCAGTAGGACACTACAGACTTGTAATAATCTGTTGCCTCCTTCTGCCTATACTGGCAGCTTTTCGGGGGAACCAGCCAGCGAGGTGGTGAGTCACCGTCTGCTATCCCTAAGGATGTATGTTCTAGGCTGTAAGGCAGCCGCTGTTTTCCGCCGGCAGTAGAGGTTATCAGTCCACCAAACTCCCACATCCATAATCCCAGTAATTTATAGTTCCATATTTTACAATTGTCCTGCACCTGCCCGGGATACTCCATGACTGTACTTCTATAGTGCAGGTGTGGAGTGACCCGGGTTGGTGTCCCATCCTATATTTAGAATAAAGCTCTCCAAGGGGCCTCTACGCGTTGGACCTGTGTCCGTGCGCAAGCCTGCCAATGGACCGGATGTCTTTCTCAAGGAAGATATGCCGAGATATCCAAAATGGAGATACAAAATAAAAATAAAAAACGAATAATATTAATAAATTGAAATAAAACTACTTTTTACAGACTACCCGTGACCATGGACGCTGTAAAGGGTCCGAAATGTCGAGATTAATAATATCAATATAACGATAAAATCCGTAAAAAGTAGTTTTATTTCAATGTATAATATTCGCGTAAATGTCAGAAATCAATAATAATAAATATAAAAACCAGGTCCATGAAACTCTCATGGCCCGACACCTTACCCAATACCGGTGCAGCAATCTCCACCATTTTCATCTAAAAACAACATAATCAAAACTAAATTATTTACAAGTATTTTCCAACATTTTGATATACGACACAACTGTAGCAAACATTGGAGAACGTGTGCAAACAAACACTTTCACCGGCGCCCGCGCACGCGACGACCGGTCCCGGGTTCGATTCCCGATAACAGCACTCTTAATGAGAATACCAGTTAATTGATTTATTGCAATAGAAATGTGCGGAGTATTAGAAAAGTGGTATAAATAAATTATTTTGTGGTGTGCCAAGTTGGCAATATTAGTTCAAATGATAGATAATATTTTATCACAGATTTATAATGCATGTAATAAAATTAACCTAGTGGTTTCGAAGCCCAGGTCGAGTAATATTATTGGGTTTTATCATGAGAGAGAGGCCTCGAGTTTGAAACCTCTTATTTTTCGAAATTATGTGGGTATTAGTAATTAATTATCAATCGTGAGGAAAACTGCATGCTGTAGAGTTTTTTGTCGACGTTGTTTGATGTCTGCCAATCTGCACTGAACCCGTGCCCAGCGGTGGGACAGTATATGGGTTAATTAATTAATTAATTTATTACTTTTGGAAAACCAACAGCCTTACAATAAATTTGCAACGAACATAAACAACAGATAGCCAATTATAGGTCTTCACAGATAAGAGACATGTTGAAATAAAAACATGTGGACAACAAACTATACAGTACTATAAACGTGTCGACTTAATGAGAATCACGTTTGGTGTTCATAAAAGAAATCTCTGCTCAGCAACCGCCTCAATGACACCAAGTTAACGTTGAAAATGTCAACGTCATGTGCCTTGCAAATATTGTTTAGAGTCTTGCTAGCTCTCCACAGAAAAGTATTTTGAAAGTTTTTTTTAATAATGGTATCTTTATGATATCGGTAGAAAGGAAATGTAAGTTTGATGGCCAGTGGCTTCGTATAAAATACCAATATATCTACAGCCTACAAAATGAAACCCAAAAAGGGTTGGAAATATTGAACGAACATTATATTCATTTCTCCATTTTTTTGGGGATCAATCTCAAGTTTTACTAAATAGGGGGTAGATCTAATAGGTGAAGCTGTGCTGGCTGCGATCAGCCTGTGGATGGGTGACCATTCTTAATACATCGAGACCTCTTCGTGCCTCGGTAAGCACGTAAAACCGTCGATCCCGGTTGTCATGAGCCATTCTTAACACCTATGACAATCGTTAGTGGCAGTCAGTCAGTCTATCCTCAGGATATCGGTATTGCCTAGAAATTGGGTTGTGAAGGACTGATAATAGTGGCTTCGTGTGTAATATTCAATCGCATCTGAGACTAGAAGCTGACTCCAACATAAGGGAGGTAGGGCATAGTGGGAGTAATTCCACTTAAATTGGAGCTGCCCGACTGGGGAAGTACCTCCATCTTGCAGACAATCGAAATAAAATAACACTGCTTTGAGCTGTGTTGTGTTCCTAACGGAGAGCAAGATTGCCAGTGCTCCGCGAGGAAACGTTGTGTTGGCAGTGGGGAGACGTTCACCCTTACACTGCGAATCCAACTATTCATTTGGGTCGGCAACGCGCAAGTGATACCCCTTACAATCAGCTGGGACGTATGCTTATTTGCCACCTCAGAGGTATAAATAAAACATAGTTGGGAATAGGCTCGCAGGATGATGAGGTTCTCTAGTTTAACTATACGATATCTTTAGGACGTCGGTATTGCCATGAATAGACTTTTTTTTATGGGGCAAACGAGCAAACGGATCGCCTGATGGTAAGCGATTTCCGCCACCCATGGACACCCGCAACACTAGAGGAGTCACAAGCGCGTTGCCGACCTTTAAAAGGGAGTACGCTCTTTTCTTGAAGGTTTGAAGGTCGTATTGGTCCGGAAATACTGCAGGCGACAGTTCATTCCACAGTTTAGTTGTGCGAGGCAGAAATTTTCGGAGAAACGCACAGTAGTGGACTGCCAATCATCTAGATGATGGGGATGGAACTGCTGTCGCGTGCCGCCGAATATTCGCATAGTATATGCGATAGAAGATGCATAGCGAGGCCACATCTATTCGCAACGCCAAAGGGTCTGCAATGATCTGATGGATATCACTGCGTTCAACAGCATCTACTGATACTTGAATCCGATAAAAACAAAGGACGATGGCCATTCAATATTTCCAACCCTTTCCTATAAGATTTCTTCAAAACATTTCACAATCGAAGGATGTCCGTTGTTTATTGGAACTAAGTAATTTAATACCGATCAGCACTTAATTACTAGAAGTTTCGTTGGTAGGACAGCACAATGGCGTATCACGTTACCCGATATCGGCTCACAGATTAGGAAGATTAGTTCCAATGTTTTGCTAACTTTAAGTATTGTTTTTGAATGACGCTATCTTTGCGATTTGTCTATCTAATTGAGGGTGTTTATTTTAATGTGAAATTGAACTTTTGAAGAAAGAATTTGAATGTGTTTTTTTACAATGAGTTGATGTTTCTCTTTTGCTATTCTGAGCTTTGAATCCCGAAAAAAATTACGTATTGTGTATTTCACTTTCATCCTAAATGGTTTTTTGAGACAAAAGGTAGCCTTATGTCCATGTTCTAATCTATCTCTGTACCATATTTCAGCAAATTTCAAAATTAGTTCAGCGGTTTATCGTGAAAGCGTAACAGACAAGAAAGCCGTCGGTTGCGGTTGCCATACATACGAACATGTATGACAATCGTTAGTGGCAGTCAGAAGCCCAAAACACCTGACAACCAGACATTACCCAGAAATTGGGTTGCGAGGTCTGATGGCAATCGCTTCTCCCAATAATCTGAGCTATTTGGATTTGCTTCCAGACCATACTAACAATCGATCCTGTTATGTTTTAACTAGCCATATCGTCGTCTATTATTTCTTTTCTTTCTTATTAAAAGAAAATAACTTGGAAATAATTAAATAAATTCAAAATCAGTCACACGGTATCACATTACATCGTAGCCCACACAGTACTTGAATAGATAGTCCATCAAATGAACAATTACTCAAAGCAATATAATTAACTTAACAATAGTAATAAATAAACTGCTTGCATTACGAAGAGGCGGATCGTAGTCACCATACATCTGATCTCCAGGTCCTAACACCGACTTAATTTTGCAGTTCCCAAAACAAACTCATGAAGAAAGTTAAACCTTATTGCAATGGAGTAGAAGATCTTGCAAATATTTTTTTAGATTTAATAGATGAATGGTTAAGTTGGTAAAGGTATAAATCGAGTGTTGGCATATGAATACGGCTGCGCACAATGCAATGTCTTAGGCAGTCGAAAGGCGACATTCGCGTAAATAAGAAAGTAACCTATCAACCCTATCTTTTAGCGGTTTAACTAAATAGTGTTAGTCTGAAGGAGTGGAGCGGCATTTTTTAAGTTTTTTTTGGAATATTCGCAGTTAGTTTTCTAGAATCTCAACTTGTCTTGATAATTATTAAACATTAATGCTTAGAATGTGAATATCTTTAGATTATCAATCATGAAAAGACAAAAATTTTATATGCAACATTAAACATATTCATCATCACATTGAAACTACAAACCAAACAACCATAACTATAATAATATATTTATTTTAAAAAATGCAAAAAAATTGTTAAGACTACTCAACAGATTCCTCTATCCCGTCCAAAGACTAAAAGAGAAAACAATTAGTGGGTGTTCTCAAAACTGCCATAAATTAGCTCTATCTTCTTTGTACTGTCCCATAAAACTCCATGGCCATGGTCTTTACTGCCCACGAGCTAAACTTTGTAAACTCCACTGGGAGAATTTTATATTACCTATTAAGTTCTTATAATGGTGCTTTCAAAATTGTGTGACAATTGTAAGAAGATTAAAATAAAACTACTTTCAACTGTACGGATTTTATCGTGTTATGTTGATATGATTAAGTCCAGTCTTTCGGTTTTATTAAAATAGTACAACACGCTCGTCTTATGCGGGTTAACAGACTTCATACAGTGATAGCCTAGTGGTATGCCCATTGGACTGCCAAGTCGAAGGTCTCGAGTTCGAACCCAAGGCACGCACCTTTGACTTTTCGAATTTATGTGCGTATTAATAATTAATTATCACTCGCTTAAACGGTGAAGGAAAACATCGTGAGGAAACCTGCATACCTTAGAGATTTTTCTCGACGGTTTGTGAAGTCCGCCAACCCGCACTAGGCCAGCGTGGTGGATTATAGCCTAATCCCTCTCAATATGAGAGGAGACCCGTGCCCAGCAGTGGGACAGTATATGGGTTGATGATGATGAATGCTTAACTGAAATCGACTGCACCCATTTTGAATTTATAAGGGTACAATAAGCCTTTTGAAGTAACTTCGCAATTTTTTTTTTTTTATGTTGTATCATGGAGTCGGATACAATAGTCTAGTTTTAATGTAATAACTACTCACTGAGTTAGTCATAGTATTACTGCTAAATCCTAAAACTATTATATTCTGTGCCTAATTTGTCTAGGGATGACGAAATCATCCTTTATACTGTCCCACTACTGGGCATGGGTCTCCTCTCACAGAATGAGAGGGATTAGGCTATAGTCCACCACGCTGGAATTGTGCGGGTTGGCAGACTTCATACGTCGTCGAGAAAATCTCTAAGGCATGCAGATTTCCTCACGACGTCACGGATGACGAAATGTTTATCAAAAATGACAACCTCAAATTGCATTAACATTATCATGACGTCTGTATTCTCTGAAGCGTTAGGCAGAGTTGTACCAATGTACACTCACAGTTCGCCGGTATGTTTAGGTCCCATGTAATAGAGGGCGAGCCTATTGCCATAGTAGCAGCTAGGCTTCCGACTACTCCGACTCCAACTCCGCTACTTGGAATTTCATAGAAAAATCCAATAGGTAACACCGGGCTGACCTAGGAGTGGAACTCCTGGACCTAGGAGTGAACCTCTAGCGTATCAGTCGCGTAGGTACCACTAGAATACCGAAGCACACTCAAATTATTTATGTTAAACTAAGTGCAAAAACTCTAATTACAAATACATACAACATAACAGTGAAACCCCACCTCACTACGGTGAAACTTCCCGATATTACTTGTTAGATATTAATTAACACATGCCGTTGGCGTCCTCTATAAATCTCCGCTGTCGATATGTCAATACGTCGATGTCGATAAAAGTTGACGCGCGCCGGACCGAGCACTACACTACGAGGACACTGTTTTACCGGCTTTATAGATTTAAACTTAGTTAATAATTTATTCTGGTTTGGTTTAAATATAGAATATTGTGAACTGTTCTTTGGAACCAGATTTAGGTGTGAATCGACGAATGACATTATTCTTTTTGTAAATAGATATTATAGCTCTTGGATGGATTACATGGTGCCAGCGTTTCTTTACTGACCTCTAAGAAGAAATGTTAAAACGAACAAAGATTTATGTTATAGTCCAGATATATACATAAGTGTCTGGATTTATTATTATTATGTCTCCTGTTTATAATAATAATATTTATTTATTTGGTTTCAGTAAATACAAATTATGTGCAATATTTACAATAAAACAAAGCTTTACGGTTTATTCTAATTCTGGACTTGTATGTTAACGCAAACCCTTTTCGGTTTCACTATGGGAAAGGCATCAACCCAGAAGAACTCATAAGAGACAACCATTTCTTTTTTAAGATACGTTTCTCAATCAGCTCCTTTTAAAAGGATCACTCCTGGGCAACGTTTGTTGTTATCCAGAGATAATCTGTCGTAATTCCTGTGCCCAAAAATTTATTTAAACAAAAGTTGATTTTGAGTGCTTTAGTCGTTATTTTAAGACTTGTGAGTGACAAGTCTCACCTGAACTAAGTGACTCAATAAGCACTTAAATTTCGAACACACTACTTCGATATTTGAAAGCCGGGTTCAGATATGGCCTCAATAATTCAGTGTAGTGTCGGCACGTCGCGTCGCGTCGATAATAGTTGTCACTGCTACCGGCGTGCAGCGCAGGCGGCAGCACCAACCGGTATACTGCGCACACGCACGCTGCAATAAATGTACAGACGCCAGCAAGTCAAGCTATCCAAAACTGTCAAATTTTCCCAATTGAATATGAACCTTAAAGTTTTCTAAATAAAGTTAAAAAGACAGATTGTGGTAGCTTGATGAGCTGGCCTCTGTACATAAACTATCCGATTTAATTAATAGTAAATGGTTTTTCGTCTATTGTTATAACGAACATAATGTCTCCAATTTCTATTGAATAATTTCTATATATTATTTCTCAAAGGTCTTCATTTATTTCCCTTAACAAAGTATTAAAATTAATACGCCATTTTGAAGATTATTTTTCCCTCTAATGACGTAACATAAGTTTTAGTTTATTTCCGATAAAAAAATATATTTTGAATCGTTGCGAAGTATTTGCACGGATCACCTAGTATATATTTTTTTAAATAAACCTATTCGATCAAGGAGCTATGGTCTCCTCCATCTCCTTCCACTAATCTCTGTTCACTGCTGAGGCCAGTCTGTGCAGAAAGCGTCCAAATCACCCCTCCACGTTTTCTGGACCTCCTCAGCGTTTACGTCTTCATTCTTCTTCTTAGTCGTCGGCAGGTTACACTTTTGATAACGTGGTTGTGGTGGTCATATCAATGTTTGTAGCTCGCTTGACAATCCTGCGCCACTCCCCTGTGATTGCTGCTTTCTTGGTGTAAGAACCATCCAACGCATCGCCTCTCCAGAGATTAGTCAAAATTTATAACCAACATTTTGTTAAAATAGACATATTTGCGTTGTCTCACAATGTTTTTAAAAAAGAATTGGTTATTGCACTCAAAACCAATTAATTAATAATTTTGTATAATTTTAAGTTTAGCCCCACCTTTCATCCATACTGAATGTCAGTAAATTATACTGGTAATATGTGGAAACGTTGTTGATTGTACGTTAACCTACTTAATTGTATACTTAGACGTAAGAAGAAAATGTACAATTGTTTGTTTTCCCTAATAAAATAAAATAAAATAAAACAAAAATCGGTGATCTCTCTTCATGCCCGTGTAAGTAATATTATATTACAATACTAGCCTCAGCCCGCAACTTCGTCCGCGTGGAAAAGTTACTTTTAATTATCGTAGTAATTTGAAAATCGATATAAATTATAGCCTATATGTTATTCTGATGTATAAATAATAATACTGTAAAGTTTCATCAAAATCCGTTCAGTAGTTTTAGCGTGAAAGAGTAACAAACATCCAAATATAATCCATCCATCCTCACAAATTTTCACATTTATAATATTATTTGGATAGAATTGTCATATAACAATGTTAATTCTATCCTACTTCCTAAAAAAAGTCTGGCTCCTCATCCGTTGACATAATTACTAACAAGGTTTAAACGACAACCTTGCGAAGTGCATTTCATCGTATTTGTAAATTAGTGTTTATAGCCGGATACCGCTAAATGGATTCGTACATTAAATGTAAATATTAATTTTACTGTCATCCTTCCTTTTACACATACCGTTGAAGACCCACATTTTATTGAGATATAGTATGATGTTTTATGAGATATGAAAAATTAACCATCTAATCATCTAATACCATCACGCCTGTATTCCCAGAAGGGTTAAGCAGAGGTGTACTAATGTACACCCACATATCGCCGGTATGTTTAGGTCTCATGTCATAGGGGGGAGCCTATTGCCTAACCGGGCACAAATCCAGACTCCGAGCTGCTACTGAGAATTTCATAGAAAAACCAAATAACACTTTGCTTGACCTGGGGATCGAACCCAGGACCTCTAGCGTAGCAGTCGCGCTTAGGACCACTAGACTAATGAGGCAGTCAGCAGGCAGTATTAAAATTAACTTGAAATTAGAAGCAATGTTAGCTTTTTTTATAGTACTGAAAGTTCTCATAGATCGTTTACACCCGGGGAGGCGGCAGGGTATGTCGAACTCGTACCGACTAAAAACCGGACTTGCCTTCACTCGCCCTATAGTCATGGCCATGGGAACCGTGAAATTCGCCACAACCACAGCAATGATAGCCTAAAATTATGACGATTAAACTACCAAGCCATAGGTTGAATCCAAGGTCACTGAGTTTTCGGCTTTATGTGCGTATTAATAATGATAAATAACAATAATAATTGAATATTTCAACAGCGTTTGGGTAACTAGGCGAGCTTGGTATAGCCTCTAATTTTGAGAGGAGACCCGTACTAAGCCTTAAAAAAACTATATTTACAGATTTTTAAAGCGATGACTTTTCCGGTGTTTCAGATCTTTGCAGAGGAGATCAGCTATCAGCAGGTGAGTAGCCGAACATTAATAATATTGTAAAATATTTGATACATTAAAATACTTTTATAATGCGTCCACCAGCTAATAAATAAGTCATTGACTTCAGAATTATCAACAGCTGATCACAGATTCAACGTTCTGCGTCAATTGGTTGACTTGAGGAAATACAATATTTGATTTTACGATAACTCAAAAGTCATCAGGTCTGTTACAAATCATCCTGTGGTTCTTAATGAATTAATGTACCTAATAATATCAACTTCCAATTGTCCCACGGTAGTGCAAAAGCCATTATTCCACAGTATAACTGTTCCACCGTACCTACTTACTCATTTCGTATTGACGATTCCATTTTTAATGCATTGGCCTTCTTATTGGGCTGTAGGTTTCACTAAACACTCGCTTGCTATCCGTGTAAACACTGTGTTCCAATTTAAAATCACTTAATTCATCTACCGACCTTATTGGTGAGGTCTTTCAAAAAAGTCTGGAGCATCGTATTTGCAAACTGCGCGTGAGTGAGATGACAACATAGAAACGGATAAAGCAAAAGAAGTTTGGAAGTATGTCATTTCTGCCTGCCTCTATGACGTCTATACTGAACATGAATCTACAATAAAATACTGTAAACCAATAATATTTGTAAACATTACTTCTAATTTTTTTAAACAAAACCGTGTAAAATGACCAACAGAATCGCCCTGCACCCTTTGATAAATTCTTGAGGGTATTTCCTCAAACACTCGCTAATGCTTCAATTTTTCTTTTCTTTCTCATAACAGTAAAATTAAAAATAATTTTATCTTAAAGTTCTTTGAAATTTACTCTAAAATTATAGCACGGATACAAATTAACACGTTGTATACGTAACTAAAAAAAATATTATTGCCATTATAAAAAATAAAAATACAAATAAGTACAGTTGCAATTCTAACAGTTCTTTCATTAAAATGCTCAACTACTTTCCGAGAAACTAAGGCCGGTTGCACATCAATAATACATGTATCCCGCTCGAGTACATCAGATATACATAATGAATGTACATATGAATATACATGCTGTTATAAAGGGTTCTCTAATCAAAACTTTGTTATTTATAGGCAACTGGTCGCATTGATTTGCATATATGATAAGTAATGGTCGATTAAACTAAGATGATACGCTTTTACTTTATAGGGAAAATCTGCGTAAGACTTGTAATTAGACAATTAGGTTAAGAATATGTAAACTTGCTTAGTAAAGATACTGCAAGCTAGCATATTGACAATGACAAGGGGTTACATTTCTTCTTCGACATTCCACGTACCATCCCACTGTATGACGACCTCTGTGGTCTAGCGCTGATCATAGGGTCGTGGGTTCGATTCCCACAGGACACAATAATATTTGTGTGGATAAAACATGAGTATTTGTGTTTGTCTGGGTGTTTCTTATGTATTATAAGTATGTATTTACAATAAAAAAGTATATAAGTATTATATCCATTGTCTAGTACCCATAGTACAAGCTCTGCTTAGTTTGGGACTAGATGGTGTTGTGTGAAATGTCCCAAAAATATTATATTATATTATTATATATTACTGTATTGTTATGTTTTTTAAAGTGGATCTCGAACCGAAAACACTCGGTGCGTTGGCAGTGGCGACTAAACATGCTGTCAAAATCACCATCTACCCATATACTGTCTCACTGCTGGGCACGGGTCTCCTCGCAGACTTCACAAACTGTCGCAAACAGCAAGCAAGTTTTTTTTTATACAACTAAGGTGGCAAACAAGCACACGGCCCACCTGATGGTAAGCGGTTACCGTCGCCTATAGATGCTTGTGACACCAGGGGTATCACTTGCACGTTGCCGACCCTGTAAAATTAAAGAGGAATAGTAGGGTTGGAAGTATAAGGGTCACAGTCCCCGAACTGCTAACACAACATTTCCTGGCTGAAAGCAACTGATGATTGATTATTAATATGCACATGATTTTGAATAGTCCAAAGTGCGAGCAGTTTTTTATCGGATACATTTCGGAGAGTGCGCATCAGACCTCCACGATCTTATTCCCCCTTGCCCTTTCTACTATCGACGACCAGAATCACGAAAAAGCGTCATCGATTCATGGTGGACATCTCAAAAACCCGAACGAAATGCTTTAAATTAAGTTTCATCATGCGTACCGCTGAAATGTGGAAAGAGCTTCCTGAGTGGGTCTTCCCCAATAACTATAATCTGTGTTCGGTTTCTTCTAGGCAAGCGCGCTCCACCTTAGATCGCAGTGTCACTTAACATCAGGCGAACTAGAGGTCAAGCGTAGGCCTATCGTGAATAAAAAAAAAAAGACCAATGGTCATATCAGTAGGCTATCACTACTTTTTTGCAAATTGTTCTTTATAATATTATTGTTAGCATTTGATACAGCTCCATTACTTTTAATCCTACTTGACCTAAGAATAGAGTCATGGAGCTTGTTATAAGGTTCCTAAGTTAAACACTACTACAGCAGCTAAACCAACAAAGCACGACACGCACACCAGTCGGTAGCACGAGTTAAACAAACCCTTGTCGTATTATTGAGGCGTGTTAGCACCTCCAATTGATGTCATCAACACTGACTGTTTACTTTTGTACTAGACGATGCGTGTGTTGATTAATTTATCGCGCCAATATCACAGTGGTGTTACAAAACTACCCGTAAAGCCGAGAGGAGGTTAAATGGGGCCTTATAACGAGTCCATTCACAATATTTAAGAACCGTAGTAACGCTGTATATCATACCCCAAAAAAAGGAAAACAACAACATTTATGAATGAAAAATAGAAAAACTATTAAAGTAGACAATTATTAGGTAAAATAAGTACGTAGGCCTTTCTGTTGAATAATCTGGTTTCCTGACATGACAGCTGACAAAATTTTTGGCTTTGATAATTAATTATATTTTTTTACGGGGTATTTTGTAACACGTTGTATATATAATTATATTTTAACGGTGCGTCAGCCTCAGTCTACCCGTGACCATGGATACTGTAGAGGGTACGAAACGGGATGAATAATATCAATATAAGGCGATAAAATCCGTAAAAAGTAGTTTTAATTCAATATATATTATCTCGAGGGTTATCAGGAATCACTTCTTCATCGGCATCGTGAAATTATGAAGTAGCCGAAATGTTTTTTTTTTGTTTGAGTTGTAGTCCTATAACGACGGATTTATTTATATATAAACACTACAATTATTTTTCCGTGCGAAAGATGAACCCGCTACGTGCCGTCAAATTCCATACTTTGTCCCAGAAAACCCGGGTATGTTGTCATCGGGAATATCGTTCTTTTCCGAGGTCCATGCTTTTTGTAGTGCCAAGTTTCACCGAAATGTGGTCAGCAAGGTAAAAAGGCAAACTCCAATACAAATTTCAATCTCTAACTAAGCTCCTACATATACCAGGAGAGCATAAAAACCCATGCATATCAATACCGCAGCGCTCCCGCATACATTAAGGTCCAAACATCAATCAATTGTGACTCTCGGCTAACGAGTGCGTTTTCTCCAAGACACCATATGCATATAGAAACCATAATTTAGACATTGGCCCACTCACTAACTCATAGCAGACCGGTGACAGGTTGATTTGGCATGTACACAAATAATACTAACCCACATGCATATATACAGTAAGGCTGAGTGTTCAACGCTCGCTTCCTGCCTGCTATTTTAGCAAAAAATTTGCCCTCTTGAAGGTATTTTGGACCAGTCTTTCTCAAAGTAAGCTATAACGCCCCCTTCTTGACTCAGGAGGCTTACGAGGAAGTGTAGAATAATGCATTTTTTTAAATGAATAATTATTAAAAGAGTATAAAAAAATCACAAAGTCGGTAGGGTAAGTTCCAGAATTTGTCTTAGACGATTTGATGAGGAACATAAATAAAGCAACGACGTGAAAAAAGAATCTATGTTAGGGTTCATCTACCCTTCATGTAATTCATTACATACTTTCCAAAGAACAAAATATAGAGTAGGTACGTAGTGGCGCAGTTTGATAGAGTGACGCACTTTTTTTTTCGCCCTAGAAATCGCACCAAGGACCGCTCAGCAAACGTGCTTGCGACCACTAGTCCAACGAGGAAGTTATGTGCAGACGCCAGCAGGTCAAGCTATCCAAAACTGTCAAATTTCCCCAATTGAACATGAACCTTATTACTTTGTTTGATACAGAGTTGAAAATCTATCAAACAGATTGGGGTATTGTGGGTATTGGGTGGCGTATTTATACCTCATTTTGAAGTTCACCGCTATTTCGACTTCGAGAATATAACCGCTATTTAGACTCATGCCACTTCAGGCAAGCTCTAAGCTCCTTAAGAAGGAATCAAGGTCGGACCACTATCGCCGCAACTCGCTTAATATGGAGCAGACGCCATACAATTCCGTTAAATACATGTTGATTGTACCTACTTACGTAATGGCTAAGATATAAATATTATATAGAACTTCTTTAAGAAAAACTTAAAAAGATTTTTTTATACTGTAAAATGAAAGAGGAATAGTTGGGTTGGCAGTATAAGGGTCAAAGTCCTCCCACTGCCAACACAATGTTTGCAAAACACAACACAGCTCAAAGCAGTGTTATTTCATTTCGATTTTCTGCAAGGCGCAGGCTTCCCCAGTCGGGTAGCTCCAATTTGAGTGGAATCACTCCCACTGTGCCCTACCTCTCTTAAAATTTCTCTTAGTATTTTCTCCGGTATTTTGAAACATCCTCGGAGCCTTTTCCCAACAATGATTTCTGGGCAACACCGCTATCCTATACGGATATTTCAGGCTTTTTGGGCTTCTGACGATTGTCATAGGTGTTCGCATGAGAACCGGGATCGACGGCTTTACGTGCTCTCCGAGACACGGAGAGGCCACGATGGGTTAAGAATGGTTACCTTTCCACAAACTGACCATGACTAGCGCAGCTTAACCTTGAAAATTGATTGATTCGCGTTATTATAACTTAGCCACGAGCCCCTCTAAGAAACCTAATATGATAACCTAAAAATACGTACGGAATAAAAGAGGTTTTGTTTGATAATATGTAGTGATTGATTGCTATACCTATTATGAATTACAAGGAAAAATGGAATGGCAAAATATGAACCGTAGCGTGCATGCGTGAAAGATATTCAAATGGCGCTCACCACAGGTGGTCTAAATAGCGTCTCCAGTGCAAGGGGGTGAGCCAAGAACAAAGGATTCCCCTTTTCTATTCACCCTGCGTTTTTCTCAAGGTATCAATTCTTAATTCAGCAAGATTGGTAGAATTTATGAATATTATCGAGTACTTCAGTGGAAAATTTTAATTTTGCGCTTATGCGAGAATATAAGTAGTGATGCCCAGTGCCTAGCCTAGTGATATAACCATTAGACTGCCAAACTAAAGATTTCGAATTCGAATCCAAGGCACGCACCTGAGACTTTTTGAATTCATGCGTGTATGAATAATTAATTATTATTCCCTTAAACGGTGAAGGAAAACATCAATCGTGAGGAAACCTCCATGCCTTAGAGATTTTTCTCAACTGCATCTGAAGTCTACCAACGCGCTCTATGCCAGCGTGGTGGACTATTAGTAATTATTATTATTACTAATCCCTCTCAATCTGAGAAGAGACTTTCATTCCTGTCAAAACTCGGAAACACCAAAGTACTTATCAAACTAGCGGCCACTACACTACAGCACTAAACTTGAGCTTCCAATAAACCCCCGGAATGCAAGTAAAGTTTAATTTAATAATAGTTAACTAAAACAGCAATTTCAAATTACACATTCCTAATAGCACATTCCTTCATTAATACGAGTGCTATTCAAGCCACTAGTGTGAACTGCACCTAACGGCGCGGTAAATAACAATCTGCGCAAACGAGCCGTGTTGATGTTGATACAGCGTCGAACACAAATCACGCGCACGCGGACACACGATGTGTGCTCGATTGTGTCCGCAGCCGTGTCCGACACTAGCCACACTCTCGCTCATATTTAGTGATAGTGTCGTAGTGGACACTGGCTGATATTGTTTTAGAAGCATGATATATAATAATAGAATTTATATAGAAAAATCTGTATTTTATTAACATATATACATACATACATACCATCACGCCTGTATTCCCCGAAGGGTTAGGCAGATGTGTACTAATGTACACCCACATTTCGCCGGTATGTTTAGGTCCCATGTAATAGGGGGCGAGCCTATTGCCATTAACCGGGCCCAAATCCAGACTCCGAGCTGCTACTGAGAATTTCATAGAAAAACCCAATAACACTTTGCTCGACCTGGGGATCGAACCCAGGACCTCTAGCGTAGCAGTCGCGCCTAGGACCACTAGACTAATGAAGCAGTCTTGTAATAGTCAGTTTATATTTTATTAAGTACAATTTATACGGTAACTTTTTCAGATAATTTTTAAATATTGCCAGTTTGACAACCGAAACTGGCTTTACCTGCTCTCTGAGGCACGGAGGGGTCTCGATGTGCTATGAATGCACCCATCAAGAGACTGATGGCGACTAGCGCAGCTTAACCTTGCAGATCGGTTGATCAGCATAGTTATTACTTAGCTTAGCTCGTTGTGGGTTCGATTCCCAGATGGAACATATATTTGTATGACCTCCAGGTAGTTTTTCCGGATGTGGGTGTTTGTGTAGGTACCTATGTGAATGTTTGTGTCTGTAAACCCACCCACGACACAGGAGAAAATCCTTGTGTGGGGCAACTTTAAAAAAAAGCTGCGAACCCTCCATGATTCGCCTTCCATAAAATTTTAATTCCTTTAACCTAACCCAGCAAGTGTAGTGTCTCTATATAAATATTGTTGCTTTCTTCTTTTCTAAACTCTTAAAAATAGAGGAATTAAAAATCTCACTTTCTCTTTTACTTGTTGTATAAGACTTAGTCCCGACTTAGACGTATTCCCTTTTACAAGTTCTAATGTCATATCAAATGACGCACTATGATTCGAAAAACTGACTTTTCTCTCTCAATTCTTAATCTAATTCTAGGTATTTATTTTTCTTTGCATCCAGCTGACATTTTCCTTCCTCCGCCATATTTCAAACACCAAAGTCCACCATACCTACCTACATAAAATCAAAATTATTTTTTGTTAGTTTGTATTCGAATCAATACTTTCGATAGGTTGAAAAAAATGTTTTAAAGAATACGGCATACAATTATGTCTGGTATTTATGTTTTGCCTTTCGGTTGTGTCAAGTGTTGAAAGTCACCAACATGAGACTCTCGTGATAAAAGGTTAGAGACCTTTAACATAGCCATTGTTTGTATTATGATACGATTATTTGCTAATTCCTACATGGATTGGCCGATACCGTGGCTTACAGAACAGATTTGGTTTGATATTTGGAGTTTTTCTTCAAATTCAACTGCCTGTTACATGGGACTTAAACATACCGGCGAACGGGCGAACTGTGGGTGTATATTGTACACTTGTGCCTAGCCCTTAGGGGAGTACAGGCGTGATGGTATGTTATGGTATATTTATATGTTTTTGATAATAGCTGTTTTCATTTTATTTTTCCCAAATTAGTGGATATTTCCTTGAATCCTGTCGAAGCGTATGCTTCCGTTATAAAGGGAAGCTGACAGTATGTTGATGTTTGTCAATTATTATTATTTAACCGTTGTCGTCCCACTGCAGGGCAAAGGCCTCCCTACCCTCCTTCCATTCCTCACGGTTCAAGGGAATTTTGGGCTAATCTTTCCAGAAAAAGTCAAGCTCATCCCGCCATCTCAGTTTAGGCCTGCCACGCTGTCGTCTGCCGTTTTGTAGGACCCATTCGGTACTTCGTTTAGCCCACAGCTCATTTGACATGCGACAGACACGCATATTTGTTAATATGTAAAAATACATTATTTTCACGACATAATATTTCAATCGCTCTGTTGTATTTTACATTTTCTTGTTAGAATTGTTACTAGTTTGTGCCGTTTACTGTACTAGTTGTTAACAATCATACTTTTCGCAATGTTACTATACAATAGACTATCAAGATTAGTCAGTTTATTAACGATTTAGCATAGTACAACACTTATCACTGGTACACATCGCTCGCCTACCTTATTTTCTTTCCTAAACCGAGTTTGTTCACCACTACTAATGTTCAAGCGAGTTCTTTATCTCTAGAAATTTATTCGCAGTCGCCAATCAGTTTTGCATACGACACGTTAGCGGTCCGCATCGTAAACCAGTGGTAGGGCCGTTACTCATAATGTTATGATAATCCATCGAGTGGTCCGTGTACGAGTGACTTGCGCCACTCACTCGCCCTGTGTAAACGAGGCTTAAGTAAACTTTAGATAGAGCTATTGTTAGCCAAAGTGCAAATGAAGTAGGTAACGTTTGACTTGAAATGATTTATGAACAAACATTCTGCATTTATTGAGATTGACCAGGTGTGCGTTGTACCTATTTGATACGTCTTTGTGTATCAACTGTAACTCAAAAAATATCGTATGCAAGTGAACTATTTCGCAACAAAGTACAGAAACAGTAGATTAATATTTATTACAACATAATTAGGTATTACGACCTCGAGACGTGTTCTCGAGTGGAGACCGCGACTCGGCAAACGTAGTGTAGGACGCCCTCCGGCAAGATGAAGTGATGATTTGCGAAAGACTGCTGATAGAAGCTGGATGCGAAAAACCGAGGACAGGGTGAAATGGCGCACATTAGGGGATGATGATGATGATGATGATTATGACCTCTGTGGTCTACTGGTTCGAGTGTTATCAGGTGATGCCTAGTGCGTAAGTTGTTTTTTTAAAAGAGAAAGACAATTATTTTATCCCGACATTTCCGAACCTTCAAAGCATCATTAACCCATATACTGTCTCACTGCTGGGCACCGGTCTCCTCTCAGAATGAGAGGGATTAGGCTAGCTATAGTCCACCACGCTGGCCTAATGCAGATTGGCAGACTTCACACCCGTCGAGAAAATCTTTAAGGCTTGCAGGTTTCCGCTCGATGTTTTCCTTCGCCGTTTAAGCGAGTGATAATTAATTATTATTACGCACATGATTTCGAAAAGTCAGAGGTGCATGCCTTGGATTTGAACTCGAGACCTTTGAATTTGCAGTCCAATGCGCATATCACTAGTCGTTTAAATATTGTTTTTATATATTGTACCTACAGGTTTTTTTTATCGCTAAGTATCTAACTCGTACCACATACAATGAAAACAGTGAAGCTCCTTTCTAAAGTCGGTTAGAATCAAAATGATACAGTCGATACAGTTTCAATTCAACCTGATCGATGATGACTTCGCATTTGGATCCCTACATAGCTGCACTTTACATAAGCTAACAGTTAAATGCACAGCCATATTTCATATGCCATATGCTTAGCAGACCCATATTTCAACCTTCAGACTGCAATCAGAATTTCTAAAGAGTTTTGTGCTCATACATAATATGAAATGTAATGTACACACATATCTATTCAAATGATGATTTTAAGTGATGTATAAAAAGTATCTTTCACTGTTGTAGGCAGGCAATACGCATTTCTTAATAGCAGTTCTGACGACCTCTGTGGTCTAGTGGTTCGAGTACCGGACTGCTGATCATAAGGTCGTGGGTTCGATTCCCACAGAACACAAATATTTGTGTAGATAAAACATGAGTATTTGTAAACACAAATACTCATGTACTTATATACTTTTTTTTTTTAAATACATACTTATAATATAATATAAGAAACACCCAGACGTTTGTCTGGGTGTTTATATCCATTGTCTAGTACCCATAGTACAAGCTCTGCTTAGTTTGGGACTAGATGGTGTTGTGTAAAATGTCCCAAAAATAATATATTATTATTATTATTATTTCTAAATTTTTTTTAAAATATTTTATTTATTTATTCTTAATGTACAAAAGTGTACAAAGGCGGTCTTAATGCCTTAGGCATTCTCTACAACCTTTAGGTGTATTTAGTATGCCTCTACGTGGCAAAACATGTAATGCAAATTTATAAACCAACCATCTTACATTGCACCTCCTAATTGTAATGTACACTTATGTTTTCACAAATAATAAAAAATCAATGAGATTAACAAACAACTTCATTAACAATACCCGTCCAATAACACTTATTAAGTTAATGAAATTATAATCACCTAGTGGACTGGTATTTTTTATGATCTTATGAAAAAATACCCCATAAATAGAGTCAATTAACAATTAACAAAATTAAAATCACTTTAAAAATAAAATAGTTGTAAGTTATAAGTTTTTTTAATTTTATGCGAGACAGAGAACGTACTATACAAAAATTTGACGTCAATATTGATTTCTGACAAGTAAGTTAAGTACGCGAATTTATATTAGACATTGAAATAAAACTACCTTTTGACCGCCATGTCAATAACGAACAGCTGTGTTCTCTACGCCAAGCGACAAATCCTAATATCTATTATTAATTTACAAAAACACTATAAACATATTTTTGTATATTTATTTTGAACAAAAATAACTTGTATTTTTGACGTGCCATGCCATCTTTGGCGTCGTGAGCAAGTTTTAATTTGACGTCTATACACGTCCGTGGCGGTAAAAAGGTTAACAAAGGAAAAATTCGACCGCGGGCAGGATTTTTCCTTTGTTAATAACTTTAAAATCTTAGCATGGAAAATGCCAAAAAAATACAAAAAGATAACACTACCTTTTTCAGATTTTATTGCGTTATATTGATATTATTAATTCCGACGTTTCGAATTAACGTAGCGTCCAAGGTCACGGGTAGACTCAACGCTAGACCCTCTGGACCTCAACCGCATATACGCACATGAGTTCGAAAAGATTTTTTTTATTTTTCTTTTTTACTTGTCGTACTCATACGGGCTCACACCCGAACTTGCTTTCTCTAGCCCTACAGGCTAAATAAAGCTGGATAAAGACCGCGACGTTTGTAACCCAGCACGAGTAGTTCTATCAGCTCTCAAGTTCTAAAACAATTTAAAAATACACCATAATTAACATACTGAACAAAATATTAAGCTAAAGCTCATAACTAAAATTGAATAATAATCCAATGCACAAAACCGTTACGGGGCATAAAGTTTGTTTAATATCATTATAATATTAAAATGATAAAGCTCAGGCACCTTCTAACTGTAACATTATAGGGTTGCTGCGTACCCTAATGTGGTACCTAATTGCAAAAACAAGAATTTATTGTTTTTCTTATAGCAGTGATAGCCTAGTGGTATGACCATTGGATTGCCAAGTCGAAGGTTTTGACACACCTCTGACTTTTAGAATTCATGTGCGTATTAATAATTAATTATCACTCGCTTAAACGGTGAAGGAAAACATCGTGAGGAAACCTGCATACCTTAGAGATTTTTCTCGACGGTTTGTGAAGTCTGCCAACCCGCACTAGGCCAGCGTGGTGGACTATAGCCTAATCCTTCTCCATATGAGAGGAGACCCGTGCCCAGCAGTAGGACAGTATATCGGTTGATGATGATGATGATGATTGTTTTTCTTAAACTTATTTTGTCTTAATATTAAACTAAGATTATACTTACCATTCGTTTCAATTTACATAGTTCGAAGTAACTTTTGAATTCTCACTAGATAACACATTGTCGGTATTTTCTTTTATAGTAGGGAAAATAGTCATGGATCCTCCGCCGCCCGGGGAGGTGGCAGGGCATGTCGGATTCGTACCGACTAAAACCGCACTTGCCTTCACTTGCCCTATAGTCATGACCATGGGATCCGTACATATAATTATCTACCTACTATATAACAAGAGTTGGTCCGATTGAAATCAGTTGACATCTGAGTTCTTCTTAGAAATTTTTTATGGAGTAAATATACGACATTTATATAAATTCCTTCCTTTTTTAAAGCATCACAAACTCAGTCTAGTGGTCCTAAGATCGACTGCTATACTAGAGATCTTGGGTTTGATTCCCTAAGTGTTATTAGGTTTTTCTATGCAAAACCCATCCAGCACAGTTAATGACAACAGACTCGCCCCCTATTACATGAGACCTAAACATACTGGCGAACTGTGGATGAACATTAGTACCTACACCTCTGCCTTACCCTTCGGGGAATACAGCCGTGTATAATATACAATATATTATTATGTTTATGTTACAAACATTTCTGAATTTATGATCAACTAGCTTCTGCCCGCGAGTTCGTCCGCGTGGAAAAATTACTTTTAATTGTCGTTGTAATTTGGCTAATTAACTCATAAATTATTATAAATTATAGCCTCTACGTTATTCTGATGTATAAATAATAATACTGTAAAGTTTCATCAAAATCCGTTCAGTAGTTTTAGCGTGAAAGAGTAACAAATATACATCGAACCATCCATCCTCACAAACTTTCTCATTTATAATATTAGTAGGATTAAAGACTGAGGCTTCTGAGTATAATTAAAAAAAACCAACGGTAGTCGTTCACTTAAAAATCAAACTGACCAATATTTTGCATATTTTACTTTTAGCACCCTAATCTCTCATGAATATGTGTGGCAGCCCTGTGGTATGTATGTATGTGTGCTGCGCGCGCGCCGCGTCCGCGCCCGTGGGCGAGCGGTAGCACCCACGATATCGAAGGACAATGTACCGTAAGAGAAACATATTATACAGCGAGAGATTGTTTTACAATTAATTTTGCTAGGAAATATTGATTCTTTTTGACTTTTTTTGACTACAGTTTTTAACCATTTCACAAGATACCGTGATCGAGGATAGAATGAGTTGAGATGGATGGAAATAGACGTTTTAAATACCTCTCTCTACTCTGACTCAAAGCCATGGCTTTATCCCGATCCAATCGTCAGTAGCATCATTTTCTTACACTAACGCCAAATTGGGAACCTAAAAGGGTACTGGCGAATACTATAGGTCCAAATACTACTAACTAAAAAGTCCCAGTTGTGTATTTAAATAAATCTTGATTTTCAGCTCTAACTTCACTGACTGCCACCAGTCATTGAGCTGAGCTGAAGCCTAAGTAGGTACCTAAGTACCTACCTTGGTACTTAAGATCTTGTTCAGTACCTGCCTGAGCATTTAAAATCTTGTTCTCATTTAAGTAATGTAAGTATTAAGTCTGTGTTATTGATTTTGTTTCTGTGCCAATAAACACAATTTCATTCTTTGAAATAAAACTACATTTTACGGTTTTTATCCCGTTAGATTAATATTATTAATCCCAATGATTCGGATTCGGAAATTGTGAGGTAAGCATCCGAATGCTTACCTCACAATTTCCTCCTCTCTGGACTAGACAGGAGGTGCCGTAACCATGAAAAGTATTTCAACGCATAATATTCGCTTGTGTCAGAAACAAACTTTCTTTAACTTTTCTTCTTCTTTAAGCTCACAGACAACATACAGTTCCTAATCAACATTTTCACTGTAACTGCTAATAAATAGTTTCAAAATTAATTATTGTTTAATCTCATGAAATCACCCTGTATGAGTATGGTCCCGTGGCGTTTCCATTCCGCGTTATATAGGGTACCGGGTAACACCTGATTATCTGCTCGCATTGTGTGGACCTGCACAGTGTTTCAAACATTCGCTTAATTTATATTGCAACTTAAGTATAAGCACTTTGAAACTAATAAGTAGTAAATAATCATTAATTCGGGGTTATTTTTTCTTTTCTGTAAAAAAAAGACTCCCTCACAAGTGAACAAGCCCGTGTGTCGCGGGCGTCTTTACAAACATACAAAAACTCGAAACAAATAACTATAGATCACACTAAGATTTGTCTCGGCTGGGAATTGAAATCACAACACTGGCAATAGAGAATTTGATTACGAAATGAAACGACCATAGGGCCTTAAAAAGAAAGTTTAAGTAGTACAGTCAGCAACGAAAGTCGCTGAACATGTTCCAATCTTCAATATGACCTCTGAAGGTTATGCGAAATAATTGCATAGATGACCATTAAATATGTAGGCTACCTTAATACAAAATACAATAATACAAATACAAAAATATTTATTTTCTTTCACAAACATCAGGTTTTTAAAGTTAGTCATGGTTGTCTTAATATAACAAGTTACAATTTATAATGTTTGTGAGAGACTGGTGTCTGAACTAGGCACTAGGCCTGTACTACAGATCACCAGGATCTCACTTCTGAGTTTGTATGTGCTTGTGAAAAATAACCATAATTTAATTAACTTAATAGAGAAAACCTCTTGACAAGATTTGGAGCTCTGATGTTTTCAAAATTTTGCTGTGTTCAGCGGACTTTCATTGCTGACCGTACAACCGGTACCAATAACAAACCAGTTACTAGATTTGCTTACTAGGTATAGGAGGTCATCAGTTTGGGTACACTGCATCATTTATTTATTTATATACGGAAAATTATTATAATAATTCAAAAGAAATGAGGCAAAACTTATATAGGTAGGTACAATGGGCGGTCTTATCGCACAAGGCGATCTCTTCCAGACAACCTTTGGATGGACTGAAAGAAAGGAAACACAGTGGCTAGTGTAGAGTACTATAACATTACATATGTATGGATATATAAATAAGTACATAATAATAATATAATATAATAAATAATAATATAATATAATAATAATATAATAATTTATTTATTTATCTGTCGAGGTCGGCTTCCAGTCCAACCAGATGCGGCTGAGTATCAGTATTTTACACGAAAGGGCATTCATCAGACCTCCATCAACCAATTTCTGGATAACACCGATATCCTGAGGATGGAATGGTTGTCAGGCTTCTGACTACCACTAACGATTATCATAGGTATTCATATGACAACTGGGACCAACCGCTGTGCTCTCTGAGGTACGAAAGGGCTCGGTATGGTCACCCATCCACCGACTGACCGCGGCTAGCACAGCTTAACCTCGCAGTTTGGTTGATCAGCGTAGTTATTACTTAGCCACGAGCCCCTCTCCATTTATTTATATATTATCTATAAATAAAAATATAAAAAAAACATTAACCCTCGAAATGACTCCAAATTACTTGGAGTCGGCGTTGAATGTCTTTTCGTTCCATAGGTACATCTCCATCTTCCATATCTATAATTAAGTATATTATATTATCTATCTCTTGATATGACCTATGCAGTTATTGCGTTGGCGTGGGTTTGTTGTTATGTTCAACCTATGCCTACATAATTCTAAATCTCACACACTGCATAACAATGGTTTTATCTGTAGTAAACATAAATCTACCGAGGTATAATGCAACAAAAACTTAATTACAAATAACGCTTTAATGATATACCTACGTAATTGTTTAATATTTGAGTAAATGTTTATACTCAGCCTAGCATGAAATTGCAGTACGTGTTTGAACATATAAATTAATACATCATCATCGATCCATGTACTGTCCCACTGCTGGGCACGGGTCTCCTCTCAAAATGAGAACGACTAGGCAATAGTCCACCACGCTAGCCTATTGCGGGTTGGCATACTTCACACGCCGTCGAGAAAATCTGTCAGGCAAGCAGGTTTCCTCACGAGGTTTTCCTTCACTGGTTAAGCGAGTGATAATTAATTGTTATAAAAACCAAAGACAAGTTTATTCTCCCAGTCGACAAATTTATAATTTTTCGTGTATATAAAATGACAGAAAAGGCGATAAAACCCTTAGCGTGCTAATTTATATGCTATATATGCCTACAGACGTTCGACATCAACCGTCGGGCCGTGGCCCGCCAGGCAAAAAAACCCGCCTGGTTGGAGGGGCAACACACCTCACCTCTCCACAGAGGTGACCCCGACGTGATTCCAGTGTCTCCATAACTATTACTCTAACTACACGGTCAAAACACGACATTATTTAACAACGCTTATATTATACCAAATGGTCAACAGGTGTACCTACCGATTTAGACCCACAATTCGGCCTATATATTTTGTTCCCATGTTGGTGTTACATGTGGCGCCCTTAAAGTACAAATCAATACTCTGAGCTGCTACTGACAACACGGCTTGACCTGGGAATCCTCATCACATCATTTTGCAACCAATGAAGCGGATTATTAGATTTTAAGCTTTATTTCAGTGACCTTACGGGTCACAAAACGAGCGTTCGTAGAACACAGCAACAATCAGCCTAACTCAATCCATTCTGCCTGGCTCCAATCTTTGTAGACATTAAAATCCATACCCTCACCGACGTTACTTCCTTACTAGCGAACAATTACAAGCATCTTACGACCGACAAACAAAATGGCCGCGTTGGCCTATATTGATACAAGCAATTACAATAAACTGGGCATTACCCCACAAGTATTGTTTGAATGTCGGTTGGTAACGTACGTAATGGCGCCAGCGTATATAAACGTGCAGTCGCATGTCACAGTAATGATGCGAGGAACTTAGGTTTAGTCTACATTTGTGGAAAGTTTCTTCATCTAACGTTTTCCAAGAAACAATCATTTAGCGAACCTTAGATTATACAATTTGTCACTAAAATAATAAATTTAAAATAAATGCTTGCTCACCAATAAACTATTTAAAATGCTCACCAATAAATTCTATAAAACGCTCACTAATAAATTCTTTAAAACGCTCACTAATAAATTAGTTATAATGCTCACCAATAAATTAGTTATAATGCTCACCAATAAATTAGTTATAATGCTCACCAATAAATTATTTATAATGCTCACCAATAAATTATTTAAAATACTCACTAAAAAATTCTTTAAAAATCCTTTTTATAATTATAAAAGTACATACACTTGCAATAGCAAGAGTTTGTGGTGAGTGAACTAAAAAATAGACAAATATGGACTAGTGCCAGATACAGTTTGATAGTTTTTAAGGTTCAAAATAACCTATCATCATCTTACCAAAGGGTAAGATCTACTTGGGAAGAGTCCCAAGTTTGTTATGGTTTCCTTCCAGCCTTCATAAGCGGATCAATATACTATATTTAATTACTAATAGACTGCAATCTTCTCCTTGCAGCTAAACCAGGCAATATCGATTTCGGATAGTCTTAAAGGCTTTTTTACAGTAATTCCTCATTGTATGATCGATGGTACGTCGGACTAATATCGGCTAAGACCTGCGCTTGCCTTCCCTTGCCCAAAAAGTCATGGAAATGGTATTCGTGATATTCGCCACAACCGAGGATATTTTTTTATACCACTAACGTGGCAAACAAGCTTACGGCCCACCTGATGGTAAGAGGTTACCGTAGCCTATAGACGCTTGCAACACCAGGGGTGTCTCTTGCGCGTTGTCGACCCTGTAAAACAAGAGGAATAGTTGGATTGGCAGTATAAGGGTCAAACTCCGCCTACGGCCAACATACGACACTGGCAATCTTGCTCACCGTAAGGAATACAACACGGCTCAAAGCACTGTTATTTCACTTTGATTTTCTGGAAGGCGGAGGTAGGTACTTCCCCAGTCGGGCAGCTCCAATTTGAGTGGCATTACTCCCACTATGCCCTACCTCCCTTAAAATTAATTATTATTTTATTTATCCTAAACTCCAATTTACGAGTTTCACTGTGACAATAGCCGTATATCCTTATGCAAGTCCACATGTCCACTTATCTGTAACGGTCACGACGCGAGATCGGTTGATTGCTACTTTCGCGTTAAACTTTTATTATCCAACATTTAACCAGTGTTATGCAACCCTAACTCACGACTCTCGTACGTGTTGTGTGGACCCGCCCTTATCTTGATTTTCATTCATGTTGAAGTTAAGTTTAATTATAATGATATGGTAAACATTGTATGTGTCATGCTTGTTTTTGAGTTGTGCTGCGTATTTAAAATGAGGAAGCGAGTTTTTTTATAAAAGTATTGTAGTCAAATCAATGCTGTTACGCACTACCTATAGATATATTCTGAGGGTCAAGCACGAATTAAAAATACACGTCCTATACATAAAATTATTTGGAAATAAAAGCTATATTTATTAAACTAGGTGGGTACATATTAAATAAAGTTAGTTAAGAGGTTAGGTATAAACTTACTTGTTATTTTTTCTAATAATAGGTATTAGAAAAACATTTAGTTATTATAATAGATATTAGAAAATTAGAAATTATTATATTATAATAAATTTCTAAACTAAATAATTTATGCTTGGACCTCAAAAGCATCTGTTCTGTAATGTACGTGTCAAATGAAACGAAATAACCAGACCAGCCACTCCATCGGATTGTTTGTGAGTTAATTTGTCGCAAGGTTTATAATTTTTATACAACAAAATCTAAACAAAAACATGTAAAATGCTTCTGACAGCCTTACTATTAAAAGCCGAAATAGTTCGATAACCATTAAAAACTCACTTTCCCTGCTCCGACAATCAAACTCAGGACACACACACGCTCAGAAACCACGTTTTACTACCTAAGCGAGTCAGTACAAAAATCGCTATAACTGGCAGATGCATAATAGTTAATTTAACATCGTTCGAGAGTAGTAACACTAACTAAACTATTTACTGCAGCTATTTGCGTAGGATGTGAACGAGTCGCAATTCTACTTACACCCAGAATAATCAACATACCTTTATGTAAACACTAACGTTGAAGGGTTAGTAATGATTTAAAGTATAGATTAGTATAGATATATAGAGTATTCTTTATTGTATACCAAAGGATACATCCTCCGAACCTTTTCCAAACTAGTATAGGGTCAGCTTGACCTGTACTAATTGACCTGTCTGTACTTTAGTATTAGTTATTATTAAGACCCTAATCATAAACCACACTTAAATTGTAATGTTGACGAAATGTACACCTTTTTGTAAAAAAGTTTTAAATAAAGATTTTATTTTATTATTATTATTAAAGCTTACAGTCAGGTCTGTTCCAGATGAGGTTTACACTTTCTAGGCTATGCCGATACCCTGAGGATAGATTGGTTGTCAGGCTTTTTGGGCTTCTTTCTGATTACCACTAACAATTGTCATAGATTTTCACATGACAACTGGGACCGATATCTTTACGTATCCCAATGGTTATAGTGAAAAAAAATCAAACGTCACATGAGTACAATTGGTGGTCTTATAGCTAGAAGCTATTTCTCACAGACAACCATTGGATGAATAAGAGTCCAGTAAGAAACCTGGTAATGTTCGGTTGAGGGTGTTGGTACTCACTATGCATGAATAAATTGAAAAAAATAATAATATACTTAACTAATTGAAATAAAACTACTGTTACGGGATTAATAATATCAATATACGCGATAAAATCCCGAAACGTCGGGATTAATAATATCAATATACGCGATAAAATCCGTAAAAAGTTGTTTTATTTCAATGTATAATATTCGCGTAAATGTCAGAAATCAATATACTTAACTAATATTTTTTTTGAGACTTAAAAGGGTTACAGAACAGACATTGGGACCCCGTGACCCAATTTGATTTCTTCCTTTTTCAGACTGATATATGACATCGTAGAGAACCTCAGGGATCCCATTGCCATGATTATAGGGCAATTGAATACAAGTGTAGTTTTTAGTCGGCATGGAGCCCGACATGCCCTGCCACCTCCTCAAATAACAGACGATCTTTGAGGAATTTTGGAATACCTTGCCCGAGGACGGCTTAGAATACAAAATGACTGATCCCATCCATTTTCCGCAATCAAAAAAACATTAACAACAACAGGATATCATCATGTGATATGATAATCAACAAGCGAGGGAAGGCCTCCTTGATTGAGGGGGTCCAGCGACTGATGTCCGCAGCCTGTCATGGTCGTGGCGAATTTCACGGATCCCATGGCCATGACTATAGGGAAAGTGAAGGCAAGTACGGTTTTTAGTCGGTATGAAATACTTTGCCGCCTCCCGGGTGGTGGATGATCCAAGACAATTTTCCGTATAGTATCAGATTCCGTATAGATCAGGCAGGATAAAGCTATTTTTTTTATAGTAGATAACTATAAAAGAAAAAACCTGCCTGATCTAACACCATCTTAAAAGAACCTCTTATCAGACGGGGTTGGGGTGTATTAAGTTGCGATTGGATAGATAATTTTTTTTTGGATTGCGGACAATGTGAAATATTCCAACTGTCCAGATGTAGCTGGAACATTGAAATCGTTTTGTATTAATATTTATTTTATCTGTATTAATCACTAATGTCCGTAAACACATGGGTACCCCTGGTGTTGCTAGCATTGATTACTGTACGATAGGTTGGCCGCCTAGTGGTACCAACATAATTTTAAACTTATAAATACTATTGAAATAAAACTACTTTCTACGGATTTTATCGAGTTATATTGTTTTGGACCCTTTACAGCGTCCATGGTCAGGTAGACTGAGGTGGTGGGCGTCTTGATGATATAATGACTGACAGCGTTTCGCGTAAGTATCAGAAATCATTATAAATACTACTCCATAGAAACTAACACGTTTTGTGCACAAAATATTTACCTTCAAGGGTATTGAACAGCCATTCCACTCAAGCAGACAAATTCAGATTTCAAGGAAAATATTAATTACCTACATAATTAAACTCCCGGCTTACGCATACTGTTAAGAAACGACTCTATAAATACATACACACACTAATTGCAGTAAATGGAGCATTACAAAACAAATTGTCCGCGGCCGGCGCCCGCGCTGTAATTGTACCGAGCTTACAAAATGTCACCAACACTAACGTGCAAAGTGTTTTGTGTTTTATGTGTTTACGTAATACGTGTTTTTGTTGTATAGATTGTAGGTAATTAATTGAATTTAGTTGAAGGTGTATGAATGGTATTAATCATCATCTTCCCAACTATGTTGGGGTAGCCTTCCAGTCTCCCCGGAAGAATGCTCTGCTCGCAGCAGCAGGTGCGAGAAGGAACACCGTGTGGCTTTTAGTCGGTAGGTCACCCACTCTGGGTGGAGGCCGACACGCCTCGCCGCTCCAGTCTAAAGAGATGATTTCTTTTTATTTATTTTTTTATTGACACAGTCTTGAACAATGCACACAGTATGAATGAATCCATGAATCTGTTGAATATCCAAAGGAAACTGATTGTCAGGCATTTCTTACTAAAGATTGTCATAGGTGTTCGTATGACAAGCGGAACCGAGATGGCAGGACGATTACTCCTTGCACTAATAATGATCATCCATCATATAGCGATAGTATTCCAAAGACCATTCCATGAAGTGTTACCATTAGGTAACACTGATAAATCATCAAAATGTTGAGTTGCCATATCACAAAATCTAAACTGCCGTATATATGAACAAAATAAACTAAATTACCGTAAAAAAAAAACATAAATTATTATCTATTTTGCGTCTTTAGTTGTGCAATTGTTGCCGTAAAATGCTAAACATGTACCTACCGTATATCTGGAAAATAGTGTCCAAAATGCTTTATATTACGGCAATTGCAGTATCGATGGCAACACTGACTGACATACCTACTGTTTTTCCCAGGATAATTCGGAATGCTTCTATTAATCCCAAAATTTGAGTTAGGAAAGCGAAAGTTAGGTACGTTCGCTTTCCATAAGATCTTATTTACAATCGGTATTCATCATCAACCCATATACTGTCCCACAGCTGGGCACGGGTCTCTTCTCAGTATACGAGGGATTAGTCCACCACGCTGTCCACCACGCTGGCCTGATGCGGGTTGGCAGACTTCACATGGCATCGAGAAAATCTCTAAGGCTTTTCTCGATGATAATATCGTGAGGTTTCCTCACGATATTTTCCTTCACCGTTTTGAGTGATAATTAATATTAATGCGCACATGAATTCGAAAAGTCAAAGCTGTATGCCTTGGATTCGAACTCGAGACCATTTACTTGGCAGTCCAATGGTCATATCACTAGGCTACAATTAGTATTGTCTTGGATAAAATCCTGGGTAAAATCTGGTTGGTATCTCATATTTAACCGTCGACGAGTAGATTTATTTCCATCCTTGATGATTCAGGGATAAACGGCAATTATCTACTAAGTTCATAATAATTTTATGCCCACACTGGCTGACGTCACATCCCCTCAACCGGTAGCCGCTGTAGGCCTGTCAACATAATCAGAGATTATATCAATAAATGATACAACAATTACGATGGTATCGGCTTCCTGCACATACTAGCTGCCATGCGCGCACTGATAACGAGTCTAATCAGCACGTCAAGCTAATGAAGCGGTGGCGGCATGCTCTTAATTAGAATGATAGAACATGTAGAGATAACGGTTGTATACCATATGTTCAAATATGGTGGGACCAGAATTCTGTGTGGGAATGTTCTTAGATCTCTCTTGAACTTTGGACAAGAAGTCGAAACGTAGGAGACCAGCAGCCAGATGCACGGACGATATAAAAAAGACCGCAGACCAACCTGGATCAGAATCGACGCATCTAAATCTCATTGCAGAGTCATGCAAAAGGCATGTATACAACAGTGGATGCAATTATGCTGAAGAATATACGCGACTATCACTACCCGACGTTTCAGACCCTTTGCATCTTTATAAATTAGCTTAACCAATTACTGACCTAAAAAAGATGGCATTAAGTGCAATTTTGCTTTAAAGACATAAAGAACTACTAAGAAAATATTGCGTGTATCATATTGTTAACAAACAAAGAAAATTTACTTTATCTATATCTATCAATTTTTATTTTATCACACAATAGGTATGTTTCTTTTTATGTATAGGATAGGAATATCAAAATATCTATGTAATACCGACACTGTGATAACAGCAAACTATGTAGTGTAGTGTAATTTGCGATATACATTGTTACCACACCTGCAATACCTTTACGACCAGATCATGCAAAAACAAAGTGCTGCCCTATTACCATTGCTTAAGGCTCTACCTACCCAAAAAAGGGAGCAAGCGTGAACTGATAAATTAGCACGACCACCGCTATTAGCGATTTAAAGCTAGATACATACGAATGAACTCCCCCGGCCACTATCGCATATTCTTAAATCTTGTTGTATCTCTATCATTTATCTATAAACTGGATGCATGCGAGATGCACCGGCTACCGTGTAACCGTAACCTATATCGTGACGTGGCTTCCTAGCAGGTGCGCCAAACATTTTCTGTGAATTTTCTGTCTTGCTTCAATTGTTATTATGCCGGAATTAGCCAAAAAAAAATAACATAATTAATTTTATTACATCGTCAACCCATATACTGTCCTACTGCTGCGCGCGGATCTCCTCTCACATAATGAGAAGGATTAGGCTATAGTCCACCAGGCTGGCCTAGTGCGGGTTGGCAGACTTCACACGCCGCCGCCGTCGAGATAATCTAAGGCATGCAGGTTTCCTCACGATGTCACTTGGCAGCTCTGAGAATAAGGCATAGCGAAAGACAAAAAACGCTTAAGATTAAATTGAATCGAAAAGTTTCCAAAATTTTATTACAGAAAAGTTAAAATTGCAAATAATAGCGTCACTGTCAACTGATGCACACCTTTTTTGTGTGCAAATTCTACTACCAGCTAGAAACACGTTATTGTGATTCTCCTAGGCATATTTCATACTATTTAATACCTCTGGTATGTGTCAAATCTCACTACCAATAATATAGAACGATTTTTAAATATGACACATGTCAAAAAAAATTAAGGTATCTCTGGTTTCTGGTTTATATTTACTTACTGGTAGACAAACTAAACATGAAAAATAATTGCAAAATTGTACCTAAAACAAAAGACAAAATGATGAGTTTGTATGTATATATTGGATACGTGTGATTTCATAATAATTATGATAATTAAGTTGGTGTAAATTAATATTAAGTGGACATTGACTGCCCACTTAAACAGACGTCAGTTGTTGATTATAAGGTAAATAATTACTTTAAGTATACTTAATTGCATTTCACAATATAACTTTATTAAGTCTGGTCACAATAATTAAGCTATCATGGCAGAGAAAGGCTGTTAGCGTAATATCTAAATCTTATATCGTTAAGTATTGAAAAAGTATTTAAACACGATTAAGCAATACAGATGCTATAGATACCGTTGACACTTATGACACTTGAATATTCCGATGATAGTAACCATTAATGATTACGCACACATAAATCAATATCAAGAGGTTTTCCAAACAATGCCTAGGTGAACGCATAATATGTCCAATAAAGCTGATGGCACGCTCCTGGCAAATTGTCGATAGTCTCTTGGCGATGTGAATTTCAATTATTAGACATTCACAAACAATAAACTATACCCTAGCAAAATGTTAATAAACATAACCCATAATAACAGGTGCAAAACAAAGCGGTTGTCAACCGTCGGGTCTTATCCTATCTAGTTCACAGCCGCACCGCGATTGTCTGTAAGGCGCCACTGTAGACTCACTAATAAGCATAGCCCGCGCACCCGCCTGGCACACATTCCCGCCATTTATTAGCAATTCTGATACGCGAAAGCGATATCGTAGCCTCATAGGAGGACCAACATCGGGCGCACCATTTCATTCTATCACACAGATGTTATTGACGATAACACATTAAATAGAACGCTAGAATTACCTACCGATACAGCGTTATTGGCCACATAAACTCGCTTGACGTAATAAGCCGCGAGTTTCATATATTTGTCGTACAAATCGACCGTTTTAGCCGGATTATTACGCATATAGTCTCATTTGCATGCAAGATATTTTGCTTTTATTGTACAATTTATAGGGAAATTATCGTTTTACTTATTATAAAGTGTGCTTGAGTAAAGTATGTATGGAAATTTTGTTTCGTTTAGAATGTCTATTATCTAAGAATTGTCGTATGAATGGGACAGTGAAGTTATAGTAATGTACTACTGAGTTTATTTCGTTTGGTCGCAAAGTGAATTCTGAACGTAGCGTAGGAAGAATTTTACTAGTCGTTCGAGATAAACCGTTTAAAATCTATGTCGAATAAAGTTATTTCAATTCTGTATAACTACATTTATAAGTATTATTTCATGTTTATATAATGGAATAGGTGCGGATGTTGTTTAGTAATATTGTTGCCGAACGTATCATCGCGCCTCATGTCTCCCAGAGAGGTTAGGCAGAAGTATATTTTTACCGCCATAGTTCGCCGTATCCATGTAATGAGGGAGCATATTTTAATTAACCGGGCACAAAACCAAAACGAATGAAATACTACTGAAAATCCCTAATGGAAAAAAAACAATAACACTTATTTGCTCGACCTAAAAATTGAAAGTAGGATCTTACGTTCAGCAGCCCAGTTTGCGTCCACAAGCCAAATCAAACAGTTTAGGTAGGTACTAATTTTCGGTATTTACAAAATCCAGCAATAGGCCAAGTCTCCTCCTTAGTTTCTAAGTTCCTGAGTTTCTCTGTTAGAATTCTTAGTAGTTCCCGGAGTTTGGATTTCTGTCTAGAAAAAGGAAATAGGCTCTCTCTCTATACATTAATATGGTTCAAAACACATTAACGACCGCAAGTTGGCAACCCCATCACACGGATATTCATTAAGATTGGAAACGCAAAATGATTAGAACGACCCGTTAAGCGATTGATCAATAAAGAGATATGGACATATGCAGATGTGAACACGCCCTTACCGAATAAGGAAGCTGCTGAGGCTTATACACACGGGTGATATTTGCAATGGTATAGAATGGGAAATCTGGTTTTGTAATATAACATACCATCACGCCTGTATTCCTTGAAGGGTTAGGCAGAGGTTCGCTTAGCCGCTGCGTCAAACGTATCATCATAGTAGTTATTATAGGTCCAGTTGAAAATCAGCGCCAGGCAGCTCACCAGCAGTCCGGCATTTAGCTGAACTGGAGCCTATTTGACGCAGTCGTGGGGCACACATTTTTTTTTATCCTTATTTTATTTATTTTGCCATCATGTTTTTTAATATTTTGTGTGCATTGTCCAAGACTGTATCAATAAATATTTTTCTTTCTTTCTCTTTCTTTCTATAGTTCGTAGTAGTTAGTATTATAGTTCTACATAAGACCTTTTTTTTTTTAATAGTACATAAATCCTCATGGGTCCTCCGCTACCCGGGGAGGTGGCAGGGTATGTCGGACTCATACAGACTAAAAACTGGACTTGCCTTCACCTGCCCCATTGTCATAGCCACGGGATCCAGCAGTGATAGCCTAGCGATATGAACATTGGACTGCCAAATCAAAGGTCTCGAGTTCGAATCCAAGGCACGCACCTCTGACTTTTCGAATCCATGTGCGTATCAATTATCACTCGCTTAAACGGTGAAGGAGAACATCGTGAGGACACCTGCATGCCTTAGAGATTTCTCTACGGGTGTGGGAAGTCTGCCAACCCGCACTAGGCCCGCGTGGTGGACTATAGCGTAATCCCTCTCATTCTGAAAGGAGACCCGTACCCAGCAGTGGGAGAGTATATGGGTTGATGATGATGGAACACCTATAATCATATAAATTCATTAAGCTAGTGTTAATTTCCTTCTACACTTCCTATACTTGTTATCCTTACATCGAAATTAATGCCCGTTCTAATCTACTAACAATACAGTCTTCCTGCACAGTGTAACCAGCATTACTTGACACTTAATGGTGGCGCCACTTGCGATGACATAAAAAGACTGACGTTAAATTTAGTATGTTTTCAATTTTAGTTACTCATTTCACCGCATACCAAGATATAGTGGGTGGGTTTAGCTCATTGGTCATTATTATAATGACAACGGATAATGAGCTATCATCAAGTCAGCCAATGATCTGAGACAGCCAAGGATATGCAAAAAGCTAACAAGATTTTTTGTCATAGATTATGTAGGTACCACATAATTACAAATAGTAACCGTGACAATATTTCTTTCCCAACTATGTTGGAGTCGGTTTACAGTCTAACCAGATACGACTGCATATCAGTATTTTACACGAAGCGATTGCCATCAGACCTCCGCAACCCAATTTCTGGGTAATACCTGAGGGTAGACTGGTTGTCAGGCTTTTTGGGCTTCTGGCTATCACTAACGATTGTCATAGGTGTTCGTATGTCAACCGGGACCCACAGACTTTACGTGTTCTCTAAGGCACAGAGGGGTTTCGATATGTATTAAGAATCGTCCCCCATCCACAGAATACCCGCGGCTAGTGCAGCTTAACCTTGCAGATCGGTTGATCAGCTGAGTTATTACTTAGCCACGAGTCCGTCAAACCTCTAATAAGTCATTCAAAGTGACATCACACACGCACTCCTATCTACACATAATATATTTGAAAACAAAACCCTCATCCTATTACACAAAAGTTTCCACACTTCCATTTATCACGATTACGTTACGCTGGTGTTGCCATATTATTTTCCGAAGGTGTATTATTTCTGGTCCAAAGACAATAATTCACGCATTCAAATCGCGCGGCGCCATTTTTTATATCGCGTGTGTTTCGCGCCTTTTTCGGGAGCGGGCGTGTTCCTAATAAAATTAGGCTCGGGAATGTAGACTTATTAATCTATAGATGGCGTATTTTAAGATGTTGTAACATTTATATTTGAAATAATGTAATTTTGGATTCGTCTTGAGACTTCAGTTAAACTTAATTTGCCCACTAATCTCACTGGCTACATTACCCTTCAAACTGTAACACAATAATCCCTCGAAATATCTTAGCCTTAGAAAACAGCCCAACTCTTTTTTTGGATTGTGACTGTTAAAATAAAGTCGTTACTTATTGTAGCTAGTCCAGAATTGAATCCAATGAGTGAATTCTTACATACAGCTTTAAAGCAGTACAGCACATGATTATCAAGCGATGCTTCGCTTAATAATTTGGCTGCTATGTCATGCTAAATATTTTTTGATAATAAAATTAGTATACCACTATTATAAAACAAAGAAGCTTTATTGTAAGTATATTTAACATTGATTCACAAGATATTGATCAAACTATTGAAATTGTTATTGAAAAAGAATCTACATACATTTTGGAAACAGTTGTTCTCCAAGTCCTCATAGTTTACTCAGATACCTACATAGGTACAACCCTATAATAATATGTATAAAAAAGACTTCACGCTACACTTCTCACTTCAATAACCATTGCTATCTAAAGGAACAATTTACACCCGCGTCTGTGCAGTGACAAAGAAAAATTCTCCGTCGTTTGCGCTGTCTAGTCGTTCTCAAGTCTACGCGACACCGCCATAAATTGCCGGATTCGTTTCTTGTCTTTGCTTGCTTCGCCCAATGTTGATTTAACATGGTTTTAGTCTTATTGATTCTTTATTACGTAAATACACCCGTATTGTCTATGCGCACGCAAGAGTTTTGTATGTCTTTTAATTAATTTAAGGGTGTCGGGTGCAATTATTTATAGTATAATTATTATGGGTTAGCACGATACGAGTGGTTTTTAATAACCATAACCAATGTGTCCTATACCATTTTTTTTTTTAATGAAGACTACCGCAATAGTCTAGTGTTCGGAGGCGTAACTGCTAGGCTAGAGGTCCTGGATTCAATTACCAGATGGAGCAGTGTTACCTATGGAGTTATTCTATGAAATTCTTAGTAGAAGTTCTCTTAGTTTGCAATTTTGCCCAGTTAAATGGCAATAGGCTCATCCCCTGTTATTGGGACCTAAATATACCGACGAACTGTGGATATCTACTTATATGCCTAACCATTCGGGAGTCTGGGCGTGATGGTACTATTCAATCGTATAAACTTGAAAATAGCTCACAATAAAATTAAAATTAATAAATCATCATGATAAATTGTTTATAGTTTAATAAATTATTATAAAGAGAAAAGATTTGTATTTTTGAATGTTTGTAACGAATAAACGCAAAAACTACTGAACCGATTTCAAAAAATCTTTCACCATTAGAATGCTACATTGTCCCTGAGTAACATAGGCTATATTTATTACTAGAAGAAACATAGGGATCGCTACTAAAACTTCAATAATGTAACCCAAGGTAAAAAAAACTCGTGCAAAGTCGGGCCAGGCCGCTAGTCACAAACATAATCAGATCTAAAACAGTAACACCCACTTAATTTAAGCATAAAACTAGTCTATTAATTAAAATCTAGATAGAAACGTGGAATATGGCTGGTAAACAAAATGGTCGTACAAACAAATGCATGCAAATCTGTACGATTAAATAGACTGAAATATTACACTGGCTTGTTTTAGAATATGTTATAAATGACCAATAACAAGTTTCATTTTAATATCATAGTTTTTGTTGGGTAACTAGGCATGTGACTACAATATTGACATTATTACATTGATTTCTGACATTTACGCGAATATTATACATTGAAATAAAACTACTTTTTACGGATTTTATCGCGTATATTGATATTATTAATCCCGACGTTTCGGACCCTTTACAGCGTCCATGGTCACGGGTAGACTGTCTACCCGTGACCATGGACGCTGTAAAGGGTCATATCAATATACGCGATAAAATCCGTAAAAAGTAGTTTTATTTCAATACATTATTGTTGGTTAGGTACAGTCGCCAGCAGGTCCAGCTATCCAAAACTGTCAAATTTTGCCAATTGAACATGAGCCCTATTATTATACATTAAAATTCAAATTCTATCAGAGTAATTTGACAGGTTGGGGTAGCTTGATGTGCTGGCTTCTGTACTTATGCAGTGATATCCTTGTAAGATGACTATTGGACTGCCAAGTTAAAAAGTTTCTAGTTTGAATCCAAAGCACCTCTGACTTTTCGAAATCATGTGCGTACTCACTTAAATGGTGAAGAAAAACATCGTGAGGAAACCTGCATGCTTTAAAGATTTTCGCGACTGCGTGTTAAGTCTGCTAACCCGTAATAAGGCTACCGTGGTGGATAAGAGGGATTAGGCTATACCTAATCCCTCTTATTCTGAGAGGAGACCCGTGCCCAGCATGATCTACGCAAAGGATTTGATTGATAGGAGTAATATTACTACCTTAAAAGAAATCATAAGTCTTTTAGTAGACAAACATTTTAGCGAAAGAAAAATTCGAATTCAGGCAGGATTCGTACCTGAGTCTTGAACGCTATTATAAGCTACCGCAATCACAAGAAGTATTCTTATCATGATTAATTATATTATTTCTTTAAATATTTTTTTTAAAGACACTTTTCCAAATCAATATTGAATAAGTACTAGATGGCGCCGGCATTTCCTAGGTAACCTCTAACCTCTGAGAGAAACGCCGTAACAAACTCAAATGAGTATGTTTTTTTAATTCAAGACAATATCAGTATCGAATATGTACCTAATGGTGTATCCACACCGCAGTTACTTTTTGTGGAGCAACGTTTCCAAGTGTTACTAGGCAAGATCCGATAGCAAAAAGTTATTTTGTTGTTAGTATATGTTGCCGTGAAAGTTGAAGAATGTTACCTAATGTTATAGTTTTGCATTCTGTTTCTCCACAAAAAGTACTGCGGTGTGGATGCACCATAAGTTTAACAAAATAGGCCAAGATCTGGTCTGGCGTTTTGAAGAACGAGCCATAGCAGCTTTGAGTTGGCACGTCCTAACTGACGGTACCCGTTCACCTTTATTTTATAATACTTAATAATTGTAATTGGTAACCGTAGGTAGCTAGTAAAAAAAAAATCCTCCTCTCTTTTAAAATTGCTGTGCCCTACAGGGTATATGAATATGAATATGAATCAATCATAGTGTAGCTCAACTGTTATTTAGCCACTATGGTTAAACAATTAATAAACAGTAATAATATTTTTTTAATTGCGTAATAAAAAAAAACAATACTACATATCCCACCGATCTGCGATCCATTGAGCCAAGTTTATAAATGTTTACAGTGTGGGGAAAAACAGTCGACATGAAAGGGGACCACGTCTGTAGTCTAGGGTTCGATTCCCACAGAACATAATTATTTATGTGATGATATAAGTGTTTGTGTTTGTCTATGTGTTTCTTGTGTATTGTATATAAAAAGTATTTATATAAGGTCGGCTTAGTTTGGGACTAGATGGTGCTGTGTAAAAATGTCCGAAATAGTGATTATTATTATCAAAGATTATGATTGTAGACTGTTTCCAGACAACCAAAGAAGCGAATGAAATTAACTATCACTGTGACGTCATCGTAGCATCCTATTTATTAGCCGAAGTTCGTGTTGCAAGCCGGCAGCGACTAATTAACGACATCAGTTATATAGTACGTCAGCTTAAATTTAATGCAACAAGCAAAAATGTCATCACAGTATTGAACATATTCTCACTCGTCTTTTGGTTAGAATGCATGTTCGAAATGCAACGAACATGCGTTCTAAGATTCGAACTTCGAATTCTGCCCGCTGTCGAATTTTTCCTTCGCTAAAAAACTTTAAAATCTTAGCATGGAAAATGCCAATAAATTCAAAAAGATAATTCTTCCTCATTAGCTCGTGGTTGAGTTAATAGCTGCGCTCATCAGCCGATCTACAAGGTTTAGCTGTGCTAGCCGCGGTCAGTCTGTGGATGGGTGACTATTCTTAGCACATCGTGATCCCTCCGTGCCTCGGAGGGAACGTAAAGCCGTCCCGGTTGTCACAACACCTATGACAGTTGTTAGTGGTAGTCAGAAGCCCAAAGACCTTGACAACCAGTCTATTCTCAGGATATTGGTACTACTCAGAAATTGGGTTGCGGAGGTCTGATGGCAGTCGCTTTGTGTAAAAATTAGATATGTGTCGTTCGTTCAATTTTAGAGATCCGGGTCAATATTGAACCGTTTATAAAATGACCCGGTTCTTTCGACCCGTTCATTTGATCGATTGGGTCACTAAAGGATTTTGTACTGGGTAGTCTCGATACGCAGACTAACTCACAATCCAAGCCGCTTGGTTCCTTGGTTCGTGAGCTAGTTGCATAGTCGCAATATTGTGTAGCTGTACTAGATACAACCAAACAGGTCGTGTTTATTTAATAACTAAATAAACACGACCCGTTACTACACGACACGTAGGTACGTAATAGAAAAAAAACATCACAAAAAAGTTAAAACTTGAATCAATAAAAATTCACTAGAAAATATTTTAATAAGTAAATAATAAATAGGTAGTTCCGAAAATTCAATCTAAGTGAGTAACTTTTAGTTAGATTCTTCCTTATAATAATTAAATAATAGTCTGAGGAATAAAGCTTAGTAGGTATTGAATAACAGTATGAAGGAACAGTTAAAATTCGATTGTTAGATTGATTCGTTCGCGAGATCGACTGATTGACCCACGACCCATCTAACAAAATCTACGAATGAGAACTCAATGGTTCTCATTCATAGATTTCGTTCTTGGGTCGTGGCTCGATCAGTCGATCTAACGAACGAATCATATCTTTCGAAATGACCCGATCATTCGCACGGATCTTGCGACCCGGGTCATTTGATTCGTTCGTTCACGATCGACACATACCTAGTAAAAATATTCAGTCGCATCTGGTTAGACTGTAAACCAAAGGTCATATTGGTCCGGAAATACTGCAGGTGACAGTTCATTCAACAGTTTATTTGTACGAGGCAGAAAGTTTCTAGAGGAACGCACAGAAGTCTGTCGGACTAAAACAAGTGCAGTTTTTAGTCGGTACGGGTCCGACATACCCTGCCCCTGGTGTAGACCTGCCATGGATGGACCGATGGACCCTCCCGGAGTGCCAAGTGCAATGGGCGATTGGCGACATTTGTGTGAACCCTGGAAAATCAATCCAGAGCCGCAGCCAGTGTAGCTTAACCTTTCAGATACCTAAATCTATTCGTACGGTAGCTAAACTTAACTGCTCTTAAAATTCATAGCACGCACTGCCACAAGTAAGTAACAATACTATAAACTAAATCGACAAGAAGCATTTAGCGCTGTCTAAGATAAATTTAATGTGTACATATAAGAAATACCTGTTATATCGGCTCTATTGCATTAGATATTCATGCCTTGCGTTTAGAGAGTTCTTCATACAGAGTTAAATAAATTACTGTATTCAAGGAATTTTTAATTAATAACCAAAATAAAACATGCTACTAAAAATACCAAAATATTATGTAAACAAAATACAACCAATGAAAAAAAAACAAATTACATAACTAAAAAATATAAATTAAAATCCTATACTTAACTAAAAAAAATCCTAAACTTTTGTAATCCAATAAACTGAATTTACATTTCAAAAAGAGAAATCATTTCGAATTTCCCAAACTGATCAACAAGGCTAGCAGCATTATTATTTGTTTGGTCTAAATCTCTATAATTTTATTTCATCATAATCATCAACCCTTATACTGTGCCACTGCTGGGCACGAGTCTCCTCTCAGATTGAGAGGGATTTGGCTATAGTCGACCACGCTGGCCTAGTGCGGGTTGGCAGACTTTACACCCCTGAGAACACATCTCTAAGCATGCAGGTTTCCTCACGTATTCATCAAAACAATAAAATTTACTAATTTATCGAATTCAAGATCTTACAACTCAGGAGCATAAATAAGCCGCACCCAAAGCAACAAAAGCAAACAAATGTCTTTTACAAATCTCGCGAGACTTAATACCGACGCCACCCATATTTCCAATATAACGATGTTCTAGCGTAGAACACGGCTGCATTGCACTGCCATTCACATATCCAACTTACTAATTAAGTCAACAACCAAGAAGAAAGCTCTAACTTTGACAATGTTCAACATACGTAACAGTTCAAAAGAGAACCAAATTGATAAGACCTCCGAAACCTGAACTAGAAGTTTTGATCTGAAATACAAAGATAGGTCATGTTATATTGGCTAGTGGTAAAAGCAAAGCCGCAAGCATAGATCTATGCTTATTTAGACACGTCCAAATGCGCACAGTAGCGCCACCATATAAAGTAAACAATAGTGCACCAATGACAATCGCGCGATCCCGTCGTGCCCTCATTATGGTCTATGGACCATGTGTGACTTGCCTTTTGAAATTATGGATATGAATACGGCGTATTCTCAATAGTGAATGGCCGGTATAATAAATTTTATTTTGCAAAATGTGGATTGGATTGTTGGGTTTGAATTTATGTTTATATGAACGTCAAATAACGTTTTTGTTGTTATAAATATGGGAGTAATTAACACAGCATGGGAGGTATTGTTGCTAAGTTGATAAATGAGTTTATTATGATTATGGTTACAAAGATACATACTGTGGATAAAAACAACGTTAGTCCAACCAAAAAAAAGAACAAAAAGTCGTAGGTTCTGGACGAGAAACATTTTATTGATTTGCAAATCCATTATAATGACATGTCCAATCACAGAAAATAGTCACTTAATTAGTCACTTAGTCTGTGGTATCAATTGGGTCCGTCTAGGAGCTTACCTTGTATGAATGTCAGTTTAAAAAAATGTTGGTCAAGTCGGATTTATCCGATAAAATACTTTTGTTTGTACTATTTTATTCTTTCACTGGTTAAAGGGTTGCTTTTTATAAACTAATATAAATACTCTAATATCGATTACTATCTAATATACTCTAATAAACAAGACACCCAATATAAAAATAGCTATTTTTTCAGGTCAAAGTTATTATTTAACATAATTGTTTCAATGAGCGGCAGTCATGTAAGTTATAAGAAAAGTCACGCAAAGCCTAATAACATAAATTATAAAAACGCAAACAGTGTAAATATTGACGACGTCTATGGGCTAATGGTTCACGTGGTGGTGGGCTCGATTCCCACGGAATAAAATATTTATGTTATGAACAGTTATGAACAGTTACGAACAGTTATGAACAGTTATGAACAGTTATGAACAGTTATGAACAGTTATGAACAGTTATGAACAGTTATGAACAGTTATGAACAGTTATGAACAGTTATGAACAGTTATGAACAGTTATGAACAGTTATGAACAGTTATGAACAGTTATGAACAGTTATGAACAGTTATGAACAGTTATGAACAGTTATGAACAGTTATGAACAGTTACGAACAGTTATGAACAGTTATGAACAGTTATGAACAGTTATGAACAGTTATGAACAGTTATGAACAGTTATGAACAGTTATGAACAGTTATGAACAGTTATGAACAGTTATGAACAGTTATGAACATTTGTCGGTGTGTTTCTTCATCATCCTTCGAGCCTTTTCACAACTATGTTAGGGTTGGCTTCCAGTCTAACCAGGTGCAGCTAAACATCAGTATTTTATACGAAGCTATTGCCATGAGACCACCGGCACCCTATTTCTGAGTAATCCTGAGGATAAACAAGTTGTCTGGAATTTTGGGCTTCTGACTAACGATTGACAGGCCGCGACTTGTGCCGTTTAATTTGCAGATCAGTTGATCAGCTCAGTTATTACTTAGCCACCATTCCCTCAAAAAAAGTAAATATATAAGTATTATATCCATAGTATACGCTTTGCTTAATTTGGGACTAGATGGTTTAGTGTAAATGACCCAAATATTCATTATAAAAATATAGTCTCGTATTTATTTATTTTCTTATTTAGACTATATTTACAAAAAATCATTCACATAAAAAATATTTAAAAATTTAGTCAAGCCACCGATATCAGGAACAGGATCCAAGCTACCGGTGACTAAGGCTCCAGATAGAGGAACCTCCTCACAATGCGTGCCGTGTGAAGAGAAGTACCGCTTTCTGTATCAAGCCCTTGATCCAGCTGTCTAACGAGAGCCTCTTCAGATATCCATCGAGGCTATCAAACTAATCGTAATAGGTCGTAAAATATATTTATTAAGTATTATTATTATTCGAGAATACCCAAAGCACTATTCTGCATGGCATCATTATCTTGGAAACTAAAGCAACTCAGTACCAACATACATAGTACAGTGCTTTCGCTAACAACTTGATAGTGTATCTCATTAAGCGAACCCGGCGACGGACGTTTTACGTCATTAAATATGTAAATAGTTGGAATACGGGCGTCTATTCAACTGACATGTCGCGACGGCAACTCTCCTAGACTATGCGATCTATGGAGATTGACGATGGCTTTTATTATTATAAAATAAATCAAAATAAAATCTTTATTTAAGTTCTTTTACAAAAAAGTTTGTACATTTCTTTCAAATTCAAATTATTTATTTGCTATAAATCCCTACTAATATTATAAATGCGAAAGTAACTCTGTCTGTCTGTTACGCTTTCACGTCTAAATCACTGAACTGATTTTAATGAAATTTGGTACAGAGATAGAGTTGACCTTGAGAAAGAACATAGGATAGTTTTTATCTCGGACTTTTGAAGAGTTCTCTTGGAAACGCGATATAACCGAACTCGACGCGGGCGAAGCCGCGGGCGGAAAACTATAAGGTATATACACGGAATCGTGTTATACATTACTTATGAAACACTACAGGTCAAGCCTATTTAGCCATTATCAATAGCATGCAAATTTTACTTAAAATTAGAGACAATCAGAGAATTATAATAAATTAATATTACTACTGTATATGATTTGTGTAAAAAACTTAATTACAAAGGCCAGCACATCAAGCTACCCCACTCTGTCATTTTTTTTAAATATATTTTCAACTTTAATACAAAATAATAAGCTCCATGTTCATTTGGGAATTTTGGATAGCTTGACCTGTTGGCGTATGTACTTACATATTTATAATAGATGCATAAAAAATATTTTTTATTCGAAACTGATAAGTGGCGTTAGTATATATAAGACTACTTCGTTGGTGTAGTGGTCAAGCTGATAACCATGAGTTGGCTCGATTCCTAGGTCGAGCAGTATTATTGGACTTTTTATGAAGTTCTCAGTAGCAGCGCAGAATGAATAATAGCATCTCAGATTTTTGCCCAGCTAAAAACAGAATAGACTTACGGCAAAAACGTTGCGATAACAAACTCATTTTTTCTGTACACAAACACTAACACCCTGAACGCTAGTACACATAAATATTTGTTCCGTGCGGTGATCGAACCTAGAGCCCTTGGTACAGCAGCCGATCGCACGACCAACGCAATTACTTTCGTACGTACAGTCAGCAACGAAAGTCGCTGAACATGTTGCAATTTTCAATATGATTTTGAATAAGTGTGAAGTTACCGACCTGTGAAGGTTATGCGAAATAATTGCATAGATGACCATTCAATATTCAGGTTACCTTAATAGAAAAAACCTCTGGACAAGTTTTGGAGATGTGATTTTTTCAAAATTTCGTTATGTTCAGCAACTTTCGTTGCTGACTGTACATTAGTTTGGAAGTACGGATTTAATATTGACTCATTCTATATCCCTTTTGACTCTAATCGGGTGTAGCACTGACGTATGTCGTATGTTAAATAGGGGCAATATTATCAGATCAGTTCGGATTACCGCGCCCCGGACACAGCCGTATGAAATCATTTGCGAGTAATCTGCGAGATGATTATTAAGTACAGTTTGTAAACTGGTCGATTAACCACGTATAACAGATTAAGTCAGTTGCGGGCATTAACTGTGAGGTAAGTCATACGTGAGTCTGGATGCGGATTTCTTAACTGAATCAATAATTATTTATTGCAACCTAATTTATTGACTAAAAACTGCCCGCTATTTCGTCTGCAGTTTGTACAGTCGCCAGCAGGTAAAGCTATCCAAAACTGCCAAATTTTCCCATTTGAATATGAACCTTATAGTTTTGTGTTAAAGTTGAAAATCAATCAAATAATTTTGACAGATTGTGGTAGCTTGATGGCCTCTGTACTTGGATAAAAAGTATCATAATTATGTGTTAAAACAGGTTATACATCTAAAATATCATCATCATCAACCCATATACTGTCCCACTGCTGGGCACGGGTCTCCTCTCATATTGAGAGGGATTAGGCTATAGTCCACCACGCTGGCCTAGTGCGGGTTGACAGACTTCACAAACCGTCGAGAAAAATCTCTAAGGTTTCCTCACGATGTTTTCCTTCACCGTTTAAGCGAGTGATAATTAATTGTTAATACGCACATGAATTCGAAAAGTCAGAGGTGCATGCCTTGGGTTCGAACTTGAGACCTTCGACTTGGCAGTAGTAAAGGCAATAGGCAATAGTCATATCACTAGGCTATCACTGCGTTTTTAAATCTAAAATGTAACATGATATCTAAAATATCATGCCTCTATAATACGCCTGTATTCCCGAAATAGGTTAGGTCACAGATCATGCGAGAGGGATTCCCGTGGTCCCACCACTATGCGGAAGGTAGAAGTGGTGGTGGTTTTAGTCAGTATTCTGGCCACCCGGGCGGAAAGCCCGACTTAACCCTGCCCTAATTAAGAAACCTGCATGTCTTAAAGATTTACTCGACGGCGTGTGAAGTCTACCAAGCCGCACTGTGCCAGCGTGGTGGACTATAGTCTAATCCATCTCGTTCTGTGAGAGGAGACCCATGCCTAGCAGTGGGACACTGTATGGGTTGATTGTATTTTAACTTAAGACAAAAAGTTTATTTAATTATTGTATCATTATTATTTATCTATTCATTATACAACGTGTTACAAAATACCCCGTAAAAAATATAATTAATTATCAAAGCCAACAATTTTGTCAGCTGTCATGTCAGGGAACCAGATTATTTAACAGAAAGGCCTACGTACCTATTTTACCTAATAATTGTCTACTTTAATAGTTTTTCTATTTTTAATTCATAAACGTTGTTGTTTTCCTTTTTTTGGTGTATGTTATACAGCGTTATTACGGTTCTTAAATATTGTGAATGGACTCGTTATAAGGCCCCATTTAACCTCCTTGATGCTTTACGGGTAGTTTTGTAACACCCTGTATAGAAGTAGTAAAAATGCCATTTAAAAAGATAAGTGCCGTGTCCGCTATCTACATATCAGTGCAGGCACTAATTAAGAAGTGTCACGGCATGATGTAGGAGACAGCCTAATGCCGGCTATAGGCCTTTAATTTACAACGTCCGCTGCGAATTGAAAGTGTCACTTGGTCACTAGTCGATGCGACCCGGGTTTAATTCCCAGATTGAGTAAAATGTGATTAAATTTTTTCTATGAAATTCTCAGTAGCAACTCGGGAGTGTGAATTTGGGCCCAGATAGTGGCAATAAACTCGTCCCCTGTACAATTAAGTTATTTTTTTTTTTATAGGCATAAAATGTAAGTTAAATTTTTACAATCATTTTTCAGAGCCAAGTACAGAGGTCAGCACATCAAGGTACCCCAATCTTTCAAATTTATTTAATTGATTTTCATCTTTAATACAAAACTATAAGATTCATATTCAATTGGGAAAGTTTGACAGTTTTGGATAGGTTGACCTGCTGGCGTCTGAACCTACATTAAATCGCAAATGTTATGCAGTACCTATATAATAATATTATACATTATGGTATATCTATGTTGCATACATAATACCTACATTTCTAAGCGTAATTTTAGCATCTTAAACAGTATTTATTAAGGAGAGAAAGAAAAATTCAATAAACAATTCTCTAACATATATATTTTTAAATCTAGTATTGATTAACACTCGTTGCATATCAATAACACCAGCTTCATCATCAACTCATATACTGTCCCACTGCTGGGCACGGGTCTCCTCTCATATTAAGAGGGATTAGGCTATAGTCCACACCAGCTTATCGTGTGTTAATGCAAAATTTCATTCGAAAGCTTTTGATATTTTTTTCTCAACTGCAACAAATTTGTAGCACCCAAAAACTGGTGTGTGAAGTGGGCCAACCCGCACTAGGCCAGCGTGGTGGACTATAGCGTAATCTTATTCTGAGAGGAGACCCGTGCCCAGCAGTGGGACAGTATATGAGTTGACGATGATGATACTAGTATGTACAACCTATATATATATCTATATCTATATATATATATAGGTAAAATACAGTAAGATCTAAGAACTACTTGCATTTTTCTAATCATATTGCAGTCTATACAGTAGCACCTCGGTGTAGGTACATCTCTGACGGTTACCGCACGCAGCCTCCGTCACTTTGCCGCGCAAATTGCTTTACTGAACGCTCGCGCCGCCTTGACGCTGGACAGTTTTAGAGTACCGCAAAATTTTGAAGAAAACCGTTTAAAAATAACCGTTATATGCGGAGCGCAAGATATCATCAAAACGTGTGAAATATTTTTTTTTAAACATAACAATACCACACCTGTATTCCCCCAAGGGTTCAGTAGACGTTATTGTGCTGAAATAGGGACCTATTCTGACATCGCACAGGATAATGTAGTACCTACTTACTTAGTTTAAGTCTTGAATCTATTGTTTTGTTGTTCGGTATTTTGTCTTGTGTTGTGATTGTCAGAATAAAGTTTCTATCTTTCTTTCAGACGTGTGTTAATTAATGTACACCCACAGTTTGCCAGTGTATTGAAATCCCATGTAATAGGGGGTGAGCCTATTGTCATTAACCGGGCACAAATCAAAACTCCAAGTTGCTACTGATGATTTCATAGAAAAACCTCAATAACACTTTGGTCGACCTGGGAATCAACCCAGGACCTCTGGCCTAGCAGCCGCACTAAAGGACTGGAACAACGAGACAGCACAAAAAATTATTCACGAGAAAAAAAAAATATTTTATAAATATTCACGAGATATATTAATTATTATTATTCACAGCAGACGGAACCCCACAACACTTGCAGTACACAAGCATCACACTTTTTTTTCATCCACCGCTCAAATTAGCCGACGGATTGTTATTGGTTAAATTATTCAGAAGGCGTTCGATGCCTTTAAGTGAATTTCGCGACCGGACCACAGTGTTTTCTATTCGGGACGACACAGAACAGTTGGTAGTGAAATTATGACTCTGCCAACATTAACTGGTTAAAATTATCTTAATATCGAAGAATCGATATGCGTATTGATAAATAATTGACTCTCTTAAACGGTGAAGCAAAAAAACAGTGAGGAAACCTGGAACACACAGGAACCATGCCTTAGAGATTTTTCGACGGCGTGTGGAGTGTGCCAACCCGGGAAGAAGCAGAGAGCCAGGCAGAACGTTGAGAGGCCTCGTGTGTTCCACATTAAATAAATTATTTTTCTTTACATATATACATACACTCACGCCTTTTTCCCATGGGGGTAGGCAGAAACTAAAGAACGCCACTTGCTACGATTCTTGCATACTTCTTTTGCTTCGACCACATTCATACACCTTGTCATACATACACGCCGGTTGTGAGTACTACGCACCTGGCCTTTTTGAAGAACCTCACCAATAAGGTCTAAATATTTTTATTTCTTATTTTTTAAATGACTATTGATAAACTAATTGACTCGTCTTGTGACCACTAATCCATGCTAATGCATACAACTAACTAATCGATGCTGATTGTGACATCATTCGAATATCCACAATATTCTTACGCATTTTCTCAGGTGTTCATAAAAACAGTCTTTTTTTCTGTTATGTTCTTTTCTAATATGTGAGGCTCTGTTATTTCTTCTAAATAAACAGCGTAGGTTAGCTCGTAGACGTAATATGACATTGACAAATTAGTTCGTCTGTCTGTCTGGAGGTTTTAATAACATTTTTAACGTAAATATTTTGACATTATGATTTATTTTGTACATGAACGTTGCGGTTTTGTTGGTATGAATTTGGAACGTTGGCAAAATTTTAAATTTAGAATCGCTTGTAACCTTTTGTTTATTGGAATTTTAGATAGTAATAAATCCTTCCGTGACTTTCTAGATTCATCGGTAGACAAAAAAAGTAGCACTTTTGCAACACACTATAAGTACCAGCACATCAAGTTACCCCGATCTGTCAAATTTATTTGATAGATTTTCAACTTAAATACAATACTATAAGGTTCATATTCAATTGTGAAAATTAGACAGTTTTGGATAGCCTTTTTCTAACTATGTTGGGGTCGGCTTTCAATCCGACCCGAACCCAGGACTCGTTTGTTGCCACTAAACTATTGAAGCAGATATACTAGTCAAACGGGAATGTAAATCACTTCAATATCATACACGTGTCACCCTTCAAACAGGCTGCTGGTGACAAAACAACGGTGTTCTAGTGAAAGTAAGAACAATAAATCATACTTGTGCGATAATTTACACTAGCAGTATTATTTTAGATAGGTACGTTCGGTGATTTGACTTGTTGACGTTTTTAAAGCCGGATTTACATTTGTCTGACGTTTCGTGTTGTTATGCGTCAGAACGGTATGGGTTTCATACATTTAGTATGCTGAGATTTATATTCGTATGATGCAATCTGATGGCTTATGTTTTATAGAATCAAATGTATGAAACCTATATTCTGACGCATCACAACAGGACACGTCAAACAAATATAAATCCGGCTAAAGTCCGGCTCTGTTACCGTGTGTACCGATATGCATATAAGGATTTAATATTTATATTTATAAAAACATTGTATCATGACGCCAGCATTGTAGAGACCAGCACATTAGCTACCATAATCTGACAAATGAATGTGAACTGTGGGTGTAGGTACTATTACTACCTACACCTCTGTCTAACCCTTCGGAGAGTACAGGCGTGATGGTATGTTATGTTTATAAACATATTAATTATTCTTGGACAAATATTTATTCCCTTTATTTACAGGATGTTAGAAAACTACCCGTTAAGCCGAGAGCAGGTTAAACGGGGCCTTATAACGAAAACAACAACATTTATAAATTAAAAATAGAAAAACTATTAAAGTAGACAATTATTAGGTAAAATAAGTACGTAGGCCTTTCTGTTAAATAATCTGGTTCCCTGACATGACAGCTGACAAAATTTTTGGCTTTGTTAATTAATTATATTTTTTACGGGGTATTTTGTAACACGTTGTATATTTACACTTTATTTTCTTTTTTGAATATTTCGTCAAAAAGTATAAAAAACATTTCAAAATATAGTAAAATATAGTAACTCACCGGCATCGGGAGCAGAATCCAAGCTACCAATAAGTATAGCTAATAAACCTAACGATACGGACCGTGGCCAAGAGTACTGTATTAAGCGCTTAATTCAATCATCTAACGGGAGCCTCCTTAGATAGAGGCTCTTGGCTATTAGACTGTGGAGATACTGGTATCACGTCGGCGTCACCAGTGTGGAGACCCTGGGATCACGTCGGGGTCACCAGTGTGAAAACACTGGCATCACGTCGGGGTCACCAGTGTGGAGAGGCCAGGTGTATTGCCCCTCCGACGAAAAGGGAGGATCCTCCAACCGGGCGGGTGTTGTGCCTGGCGGGCCACGGCCCGACGGTTGATGTCGGGCGGTTGTATATATACAACTTTTCGTTGCGAATGTTGCTTGCGCGATTCAGGCCTTCGTAGTTCTATGTAGCGCGGTAGATGTCGCTACAAGACCATTGGCTGACACTACGATTGGTACAATAATCGCTGAATTCACCTCCCACATGTCATATAAGATACTTTATAAAATTATTTGTACACACTATAAACAGTACTCACAAGAGTCTTTAGTTGTTTATTATGAATTTCAGAAAATATATTTTTGACAAGAATAAATAACAATTGAAATGAAAACGAAAATTATAAAATAAAATAAATAAAATACGTCATTAATTGTATTCAAGGTTCTTATCAATCGTATACATTATTTTATTATATTAAGTAAAACAGCTATTTGAGACTAATTAGCGCTAGATACATTTCTATTAAATACATACGCCCAATTACGAGCAAGCCTCCTCAAATAAATTGAATAGCCTGAAAGTTATTAAGATCTTAAATCAAGTCTCAACCTTTCGGAGCAATTAGCGAATTTCATCGTATCATTACCCGGCTGGTTACAGTTTCTAATTGAATTCTAATAACCACGTAATAAGGCTGTTTGAAATTATATCTTGTTTATTTTAAGTATATTTTAAACAAAGAGGTTTAATATAGAGCAGAGACATTTTAAATAAATAAATATTCTTGGAAAATTTTACATAGCACGATCTAGTCCCAAACTAAGCAGAGCTTGTACTATGGGTACTAGACAATGGATATAATACTTATATACTTTTTTTGTAAATATATACTTATAATACATAAGAAACACCCAGACAAACACAAATACTTATTGATTTCTGACATTAACGCGAATGTTATGCATTGAAATAAAATAATATAACATTTTTACGGATTTTATCGCGTATATTGATATTACGGACGCTGTAAAGGGTCCGAAACGTCGGGATTAATAATATCAATATACGCGATAAAATCCGTAAAAAGTAGTTTTATTTCAATACAAACACTTATGTTCATCACATAAATATTTGTGTTCTGTGGGAATCGAACCCACGGCTTCATGATCAGCAGTCCGATACGCGAACCACAGACGTCGTCTTATTTTCAAACAAAAACTGCGATCCCGATTTAATTATTAAGATAGTTGGTCCGACAGACATAGTCCCGTACAAAATTTCACCCGCCCTAACTTTCTTCTTTCTGCTTGGCTCCTAAGAAACGTAGCGTGGTGTTAAATCCCCTATAAAGGGCGTCACAAACGGCGGAGATACTATTATATATCATCATATACTGTCCCACTGCTGGGCACGGGTCTCCTCTCATATTGAGAGGGATTAGGCTATAGTCGCAGGCTGGCCTAGTGCGGGTTGGCAGACTTCAAAAACCGTCGAGAAAAATCTCTAAGGTTTGCAGGTTTCTTCACGATGTTTTCCTTCACCGTTTCAGCGAGTGATAATTAATACGTACATGAATTCGAAAAGTCAGAGGTGCGTGCCTTGGGTTCGAACTCGAGACCTTCGACTTGGCATTCCAATGGTCACACCACTGGGCTATCACTGCACTATTATATTTTATGTTCAAGTAAAATATCGCTCACTGTACATTTTGTATGAACTATCACAAACGACTAAGATATTATACAGGGTGGAAGGGACATCGACGCGCAACGGCTTACCATGACTTCAGTGCATGATTCTAGACCGTCGGCTTTTTCTTAAATTTTACAACTCTCAAGTGAACTCTAAGGAAACAGCTGACCAGAAGATCTTTCGAGTTTAATTTACAATGCTGTTTTTAGTGAAAAAAGCGAATTATTGACTTTTTAATTAAAATTCTTATTGGGTTAGATAGAAATAATGATTTTATACAGTTTAAAGTTGAAAAAACTGCAAAAAAAACGTAAAATTTAAGAAAAAGCCGACGAAAAATTCCAACGCAGGGGGGTCCAGAATCATGTACTGAAGTCATAGTAAGCCGTTGCGCGTCGATGTCCCTTCCACCCTGTATATTTTCATATTACAGTATCTTAAGCTATCGAGCGATATGGAAATTTTATGTTAAGATAATACCGAGCGATACAATAATTTTATGTTAAGATACCGAGCGATACAATAATTTTATGTTAAGATACCGAGCGATACAATAATTTTATGTTAAGGTACCGAGCGATACAATAATTTTATGTTAAGATACCGAGCGATACAATAATTTTATGTTAAGATACCGAGCGATACAATAATTTTATGTTAAGATACCGAGCGATACAATAATTTTATGTTAAGGTACCGAGCGATACAATAATTTTATGTTAAGATACCGAGCGATACAATAATTTTATGTTAAGATACCGAGCGATACAATAATTTTATGTTAAGATACCGAGCGATACAATAATTTTATGTTAAGATACCGAGCGATACAATAATTTTATGTTAAGATACCGAGCGATACAATAATTTTATGTTAAGATACCGAGCGATACAATAATTTTATGTTAAGATACCGAGCGATACAATAATTTTATGTTAAGATACCGAGCGATACAATAATTTTATGTTAAGATGCAAAATATATCGTAGCATGCTACTCGTATCTTAACTAAAAATGGGAGAATGATTCGAGCGGATATATTATAGTATCTTAACCGTGTGTGATACCTTATGATACTATAATATTTTATATCTAGGCATCTTTACATAAAATATTGCTCTGACTGCCTCATTAGTCTAGTGGTCCTAAGTGCGACTGCTACACTAGAGGCCCTGGGTTCGATCCCCAGGTCAAGCAAAGTGATATTGGGTTTCTCTATGAAATTCTCAGTAGCAGCTCGGAGTCTGGATTTGTGCCCGGTTAATGGCAATAGGCTCACCCCCTATTACATAGGACCTAAAAACATACCGGCGAATTGTGGGTGCACATTAGTACACCTCTGCCTAACCCTTCTGGGAATACAGGCGTTGTGGGCGATACAAATAGAATTAAGATCACACCTCGAAGTTTTAAAGGTTTATTTGTTTAAAATTATACAATTTGTGTGTCGAGACAAAAATGGCGGCGCGAAAAGATCTTCGTGTCGTGCGTAGTGAAGTTAGTGCAGTTCCTCCGCCGAGAAGCACGCAGCGAGCGCTGTTGTTACGGTGCGTTCGTAATAATTTGTAAATATGAAAAGGCTGCGTTCAGGCGTAGACAGGCGTGATGGTATGTATGTATGTATTTTCGCCGTCTGTGACGCCCTTAACCTTCCTCGAGAATTGGGCTATTCGATAGCCCAATTCTCGAGGAAGGATTCTTTCAAATGCGATAGTTTCAGAGATTAACGTGTTCTTGGGCTGCTCCTAAACCATTTTTTTAATTTGATTTGACTTATTCATCTGTGGTCTAGTGATTGGAGTGTCGGACTGGTGATCACGAGGACGTGGGTTCGATTCCCACAGAACACAATATCTTATGTGATGAATATAAGTGCTTGTGTTTCATTGGGTGTTTCTTATGTATATAATGTTGAATTTCATCCGAACGGATCAGGTCAGTTATTTTTTTTGTATCGCCATAATTATGATAGATTCAATAAGTTTTATAGAGCCGACATTGGGTGATTTTTTTCCTCAGTACCGTGCCCAGCAGTGGGACAGTATATGGATTGATGATGAAATAGATTACAATTTTGTTCGTTAAATCGTCTATCACTAGTACATTTTAAATGTCTGGTTTGGAACAACAAAAGACACACCCAAAACAAAACAGTTCTAAATTCAAACTATCTCTGGCTACCATCTTAAAGAAACCTCGTGGATGTTCGCCAACCCTCGCGTGCTGCACCTCGTAAACCTCGGCCGCGCATTACCGAAATACGTATCAGCACGTATCGTATGCGTGTGGCCGATAAATTATACTAGTTAATACGAAAACCCTTCCACTGGCGTTATTCGGCTGTAATTAATAACGAAGCCATACGATACCATCTCTTAGTTAAGTCTTTGGTACGACACGCACACTGATTTTTTGGGGTTGTGCATATTAGGATACAATGTGGCTTCATATAGATGAGTTATTGCTGAAAATTATTGGGAATTGGTGTTTCACTTGCATAAACTGTAAAGGAAAACTTTGTGAGGAACGCTACTTGCCTGAATGAATTCCCCGACGGCGTATGAATTGTGCCAACCCACAAGACCAGTGTGTTGATCATCTTATAATTAACTAGTACCTACCTGGGTCACAGAGCTCTGCTCAGGACAAATTTTGTACTGCTAGATAGATCTATTTTATACAAGTTGTTGTTATTAACCCAGAATTTGCTACTCTAGTATTTTACATTTCAATTAAAATCGTTAGAACCGTTTCGGACATTGTGATTATAAACAAAAAAATATTGTATAATATATAAAAATATTGCTCGTGTACGATTATTATCATTTAAGGTTGGATTTTATAAAATCATAATACGAGTACCTCCCAAGATTCAGTTAATAAATCGTCTTAGCACAATGGATCACCAAAACTAATGAAAGACGCGATGAAAACGTCTTTCATTAGTTTTGGCGATCCATTTTCAATCAGAATTTGATTACAGTTTGGTCTCTTCGATCCCATGTGTTCTTCCAAATTTAAACACATTTTTTTAAATATTGCTTTGTAACCAAGTCTCTCAATATGTACAAAGCATTTCAAGACTAAGTTAATAGGTTACAACGAACAGTGGCGGCCATGTTCACACGTCCTGAAATTAAAGATTAATCGCGGCGATAACTTAACGCGTTTCGTTCTGAAACACAGTTGACAAAACGCCATCTGTGTGAAACATTTTCATGTTTATTTTGTGCGCTATTGTGTTACAACTTTATTATTATATCTTTTTAGGTGATCGAGAGAAATAAATTGGAATTTTGCTAGACATAATATTTTTGTAATAGAAGTAAATTTAGACACTGCAACTGGAGAAATCGTATAAAAAAATAGCAATGTCAGACATCACGTACTTTGGGGAATTGCCTGGCTGAAATTCTGCAAGCCAGGCAAGACTGCCGAAATATAGATAATGAAGGAAACGATTTCTACTGACGGCTTAATAATGCAGGATATGATGTAACGTCCATTTTAATGTTTGGAAATCGTGAATACCCGTCAGCTTTGAATGCAGAGATTGATTGCTTTGGTCATTGCAATGATTTGCCTAACCTGCGTAATTTTACTAGCGTGACTTCATAGTACAAATAGTGGTGTCAAACATCTGGACCTAGCCTACAGAACACAGATTGTCAGTAATAATTTAGATTTCCAAATTTCTTGGGAGGAAACATAGGTGCATAAAGAGGCAGGCGTAGGCCGAGACAGAGATACTGCACAAATCCAGGAAAAACGGTCGCAACGCTAAAGGAAGTTCAGAAAGTACAGACGCCAACATGTCAAGCTATCCAAAACTGTCAAATTATCCCAATTGAATATAAATCTTATTGTATTGTTTTAAAGTTCAAAATCAATCAAAGAAATCTGACAGTTTGTGGTATCTTGATGTGCTGGCCACTGTACTACACTGACACAAACATGGCTCTTAAATAGAAGAGAGCGAGGAAAGTGGGCGCCACGGTTCCTTTCTATCCATTCCTACTGACGACCCAAAAGAAACGAATAATTAAATAATACATCATGAAACATTCATATTATTCTTTTTCAAATCATTAATCCACATAAAACCAATCGTACTTAAAGCAACAATCAAATAATTTTTCACATTTACATAAAAAATGAAGGTAGAAAAAACCTCATCGGCTTCAATCGATCCGATCCTCATGTCTTCGATATTTGCGGTTACAATATACTTAGTGATTGGTAGCAAAGTGGTGGAGTTTCACACGTATTCCAATACGTACGAAATCATTAGCAAATGGAGCGATCAGTTGCATATTTACTGAACTGAGAATACTCAACGAGCATATACGTGAACTGCCCAAAAAGAAAGTAGGACCTTATGTCTTTCTTTCTTTCTTTGCACAGTGCACAATGGAAGAGAAGTTTCCGCTAAGGGGCCAATCCCACCTAACGGATTCGGCGTGTATATTTATAGGCAATTAGCTGATCCGACTGAAGTTGTCCCATCCAAATTTTCACCGTCCTGACTGATTCCTTTTTACTCGTCTCCTAAGGGTCCTAGCGTGATGTTAATCATCATCATCATCAACCCATATTCTATCCCACTGCTGGGCACGGGTCTCCTCTCACAGAATAAGTGGGCTATGATGTTAATATCAAATGTAAAAATAAGTCTTCAGCTTTATTATTATTACTGATAGATTTGCGCGACAAAACGCCGTATTCGGAACATCGAACATAGATCCGTCGTGCAGTTTACACAAGTTATTACTCCATTTACTTAATACTCTGTGACGATGTGAGACCACAGCTGATATGATTGTTTCTTTGAAATTTTACTTAGAACTGCTTCTGTTTCGTTTCGAATGTTTTTTTTTTATAGTTTATTAGTGGTATGGCAGGTTTTTTGCGGCTGGCAGACTTTGTTTGTTTGCAATGTTTACTTTGAATAGAAAAGTTCTAGATCATACCAAATTGAAAAAAAAATCGTATATAAAGCCAGGAGGGAAATTCAGGTACTTAAATATGTTCAAAATACAATTTCGGTCCAGTTTCAGTGTTATAAATGTCACATTTGGGTCAATTTTCTATTTCAATTATTCTAAAACGTAACGTACCTATCTAACCTATGTTTTTACTCAGGATGTAGTCCTCTTGCCAAATTTTATTGAAATATAATACAGCTGTTTCGGCGTGAAAAGGTAAAAGATAAACAGTTATTTTCGCTTTTATAATATTAGTATAGAAATAACTTTTTAGGAAAAGAAAACCGACTTCAAGCATTATATGTAAAAAAAAATCGGTCAAGTTGAACTAATATATCGTTTAATAACGGATTCACGCGGATGACATCACGGGGCATCCATTTATTGTACCTATACCAAAACCCTCTCCAGAATATAACAAATACTTTTCTCAAAATCGGTTCAGCCAAACGCGAGATAATCACGGACAAACATACATACAAGTCAAACTGAGAACCTCCTTTTTTTGAAGTCGGTTAAAAACGAGAAACTTTGAAAATAGAATCACCAAAATCTCTTAATATGCATGATATCCAACCACCAAACAAGCGGACGAAGGCACAAACGGAGGCGTATTCCCGTCGACCGCAAATTTCCTGCAGCTTCCGCGATGATTGCAGGAATCACGCTCCGGTCCACACACCTGCTCATTGTGGCTTCAACTAACGTATTTATGTATCTAACCTGCTTATATTTGTGTTTGTATTATGCGTATCGGATTGATGGAGAAAAGTTCGACTGCACGATTGGCGTAGCGGTTAAGGTTACCTACCGCTCCTTGATATGGTATGGTATAGTATAGCGGGCTGGTTTCCGAAAATCCACGACAAAGCGCGTATTTTGTATGCGGGTGGGAAGATGAGGTTCATTCGAACCACCCTAACTCTTCGAGAAAAGCCGCCAGGCGTTTAATGTTGCTGACAGTTTCTCGGAGAATGCTCGGGTCACCGAGGTACTTTGCCCTGTATGTAGCGACCCCAGGACAGTGCAGAAGCATGTGGGTCGCTGTCTCGTCTTCCCCCAGACAGCCTCTGTAAAGGGGGCTGTCTGTGACTCCTATAACAGAGAGATGTTTATTGAAAAACCATGGCCGGTAAGAGCTGCGATGACTGTCCTCAGGTGTTGGTTTGATAGTTGTAGTAGCAGCGTGATTCGGCCGTCCTACCGCTCCTTACCTACTTACTTCCTCCGCTACCGGTCCTCCAGGTATCGTGGGATCGAGTCTCTCCCGAGATAAATAATTGTTTCGAGTGGGTGTACTTTGTGTCTGTGTGTTTCTTTATGTGTTTAAAAATTTCCCGCAGCAATGCGCCGTACCTACTTGTGCCCTAGAACAAGCCCCGTGTTCTTTACAAAAAAAGGCTTAAGATTATCTCCTGCTCTTCACATAGACAAACATACAGACTATGTGATGGTGACATGTTTGACGTAGCAGCTGAGAGTTCGACTTCTGCGCCACAGGTTATGGGTTCAATGGGACAGAACAATATTTGTATTACCAACCAGTAGTTCTTCCGAGTTTGGGTGTTTGTGAATGTGTTTTTTTTTTTAAACAAACCAACACATTGCCGGTATGTTTAGGTCCCATATATTATGGGACGAGCCTATTGCAATTAACTGGGCAAATATCCAAACTCCGGGCTGCTACTGAGAATCCCATAGAAAAACCCGATAACAATTACCTTGTCAAAAATCATAAACTTTGCTAACACTGCTTGTGTTTACTACCTATACCTACAAAACCGTTCCGGTACCAATTATTGAATTCCCGGTATCGATCGAATGACAGTCATGTTATACAATGAATTAAGAATTCCAATTTTGAAAAATAACCGGCAATATCGAAGTGACTGGCCTAAGACAAAGTCAGGGTATCGGCCGATTGGCCACACTGAGCATAGACTACGACCAACAGTTTTTTGTCCACACGACAGACCGCTCTAGACAGTTTGTCCACCGCAGGGGATTTTTCACCTCTCAGTGTTTAGTTAATTAATTAATGGGACGCCAGAGGTGATCATGTTACGAAAATTAAGCGGGATTGTTCCGGGTTTGATACGAGAAATTACATTTTTTTAAAGGAAGGCTAAAGATTTTTTTTGAAGTAGATGTATACTGATTCATGTTTCGGTACGTTTTAGGTCCCATTTCAATTGTTTATTGCATATTCTTATATACGTCAAAAGTGCGTTCATGAGCTACATGATGAAACTGACTGATACGACTCTATTCAGTCATACATATAAGTGATTTGTTTAAACCCTAGCTCATTCCAAGATTCGTCCTGTATATCAGTGTATTTAGAAACCCATAACCCTAATGGGAGATACATATAAATCAGAGAGAATAACTACTGGTACTTCAAAAAAATTCAAAATAGTCAGTTTCAAAAATCAAATTGTTTAGTCAAATGGTGTTCTAGTAAACGTTAAACACGAACAAATTAGATTAAGTTACAATCGAAAATTGATCTTAAGGTAACATTTGACGTTTATGACACTGAAACTAGACCAATATTTGAACAATTTTTGTGTACCAAAAACCTGTGTTCATTCCACACATTGATAAACTTCATGAATTTCAAAACGATATGCCTTTGCCAAAAACTTTGCTGAAACGAGGCAATCTACAACCACGGCTATGCTAAAAACAACTCTAGTGTTCTTAGTTCTTTTTGTCCAGACTTCGTGAAAGCCTAAAATGGTCTAACGGAATACCTGAAACTAATCTAGATAGCCGAGAAATTTGCTCAAATCGTGTGCTAAGAAAGTTTCTCATGCGTTTCGGTGTCATACCGCTCCCCTACTAAGCGTTAACCGTAGTTAATTTTATTTTAACACTATTTGTGTCCCGCGGTGTTACACGTGTTGTGCTCATTTTTCAGAATCTCGTGGGAACTTCCCCAAATCCCGTGTTAGCGGATATCGATGTTGTATTCGGTCGTGGCGAATATCATCACGATTCTCAAAGCTCTGACCATAAGGCAAGGAGAGGAAGGTCATTTTACTACTGCAATATCTAGTTTTCCTTTTCCACGAAACAGTATTAATTTTAACTACAATAATCTTAATTCGTTTTTAGTTTCCACAGTAACTGAGCTGTTAACGATTATTTTGTCAGAATCGCGTTTTAGGTTTTATTATATTCTAGCTAATTAAGTACTTGCGTAATTTACTTTTGAAAGGATAGTCGACATTATAGCTTTTCGCTTTCTATTTAATTTTTCCTTGGATTAGGTAAAGATTTTTTAGCAAAATTTTATGTAATGATTACAGATTGTGACTTAACACTTATTTTATTAATCTCACAATGTAATCGCAAACTATTGAATAATTACTTAAGTTTGAACATCAACATAATTGCACTGATTATTTAAAAAAATAACACTGTATTGTATTTTCTTATATCCCGATAAAAGCTATTAAGGAGGTATGTACGAGTACCTACCTTCTTACAGAGTTTTCTTTTACAAGTAAACTTTAAAAAAATGCAGAATCCCGTAGTAGCGTCGGCGACATAACTGGCAGAAAGCATGTTTCCTTTGCCGGTATTTGTACAAATTTTTACATCTGCACAATGCAGCCAACCGAGCAATTTTATTCGAATTTTAAATGCGGTTCTTTTTTTACGAGATTAAAGATTTAAAAGTTTTTGTAAAAATTTTATACGATATATGAAAGGATTTAGACATTTTGTGTTTATGCATTTTCATAGACTCGAGGCTCATGGCTAAGTAATAACTACAAAGTTAAGCTGCGCTAGTCGCGGTCAGTCTGTGGATGGGTGACCATTCTTAGTACATCGAGGTCCCTCCGTGCCTCGGAGAGCACGTTAATACCGTCGGCCCCGTTTGTCATACGAACACCTACCGCCGTTAGTGATAGTTTGAAACCCAGATAGCCTTCTCAGGATATCGGTATTACCCAGAAATTGGATTGCGGAAGTCTGCTTAGGCTATGGTCCACCACGGTGGCCTAGTGCAGGTTGGCAGACTTCACACACCGTCAAAAAATATCTCTAAGGCATGTAGGCTTCCTCACGATGTTTTCGTTCACCATTTAAGCGAGTGATAATTAATTATATTGATACGTATATGATTACCAAAAGTCAGAGGTGAGGTGAGAGTCATAATTTTATTATCACTATTATAGGCTATTACTGCTTTTATACTGCCTAATTTCTTTTTATTTTAGAAGAGGCCCATGCGCAGTAGTTTGGCTAAAATAACCACTTTTAATTAATATGAATCGCGTACGTACGGTTGCACATTGTGGTGTGCATTACCAGAGGGACCAGAAACGACTGACCTCTCATTGTACGAAAAGCATAAACTATACGAGGTCAAATTGTGCTGGATATGTGTGGCATGATTTGAGGCCTTGTGTATGCAATTCATGTCATGATTCGTGAATAGGGGCCATTTTGGGCCCCCAATAATGCTTTGCTACGTTCACAAAATTAAAAAAAAAATACAAAAACCGTTAACACTTCAAATGACAGCGCTGCCTTTATAATGCTATGTATGTTGTCACTGCGTTTCAACAGTTTTATTCTTTTATCGAGACCGATACGGTTGGTCTGTCTCCACTTTACCAACGAACACGACACTTATGTACAGCGAAATAAGATTTATATTCGTTTGATTCTGAAAGCTTGTTTGCGTTGTCATTTTTTTAATTAATTGCCCGCTTTTTGTTATGGTCAGCAATCTAAGTTTTCATAGAAACCCGTAACCGGGTTGATGACACGAACTATAATCTCGGCTTGACAACTGTTAATTCATGGAATGATTATCAGAGCAAAATAAAGACTACGCATCAAAGTTGTTATAGCGAAATAATAATTAACTTTTTAAGAAATAAAATCGACTTCGAGCATTTTGTGATGTATTCTGTTATTGGGTTAGATTGGTTGTGACCTATATGGTCAGACCCGAACTAAAATATGGGACCAACTAGACAGTATATTCGATCTCATAACAATAATGACTGAAACAGGTTCACGATCGGTGAAGAAATCGTGTAATAACACAGTCAAGCCTGGGATTTTTTGAAGTCGGTTATAAAAAAAGTTGATATAAACAGGTAGCAATAAACCTCTGTACCAGTATATCGCAAGCTATTTAAAAAATATAATGCAAATTCATTTTTTTTTTAATAATTTTAATGTTTTCAATAATATTACAATGTTTGCGTCAAATTACAGTAGGTATACAATATACTCTCAAGTATTATACCTCACCAAAACAAACAAACATACATCCAGACCCAACGACATCAAAGAGGGCCTAATCCAAAAAATAAACCTCCCGAAATCCCTTAATACGGAAAAGGGGCCTACATACGGAGGTGTAATAAAGGTACCAACACGCGGACGCCTCAAGAATTAAAAAAAAAGAGAACTCGAGGGCGCACAAAGTCTACAATGTCAAAAAAGTCTCCGTCAACAAACAAAGTAAAAAAAAACTCCATATTCTTAATTTAACTTGAGTCACTCTTGAAGTAACAATTAATAGAAGACCTCCCCCGCCCCCTTTCTCTTTCACATTATAGATAGTAGAGGAGAGTTTAAGGGGAATCGTAAATGCCAAGTTATGGTGGACACGTGACACGAATAGGGAGGCGAAATGTAAGCAAGTCCCCCATTTCTTAAGGCAATACAGGGCGTTATGTGTGTGTGATACTTAGCCGATTCTGTTCGGGCTCACCTTAACACGCCGTTTGCGGTAACTTATACGAAGAAGGAAAACTGGCCTATTTTATTATCTGTATTTTCCCCCATTTTTTAAATATGCGGTCCTTTTGAATAAGATAAGGAAGTTCTTATTCAATGATGAAATATGAGCTTACGTAGTATTTGTTGATTAAAATGATATCCGTGCCGTGTATTGAAATAAAAATTGACTTAGGAGTCGAAAATCTTACATACTTACACACACTTATACCTTTTTTCCATAGAGGTAATTTCTACAAATTACAGAATGCCACTTGCTTATTCTTTTTTTTATCGAAAATCGTATTGTTTTAAAATAAGCAGTGATAGCCTAGTGAGACATGCCATATTCGTCTGTGAGACGAATATGGGCTGCCGAGTTGTTTATTTATATATTTGGGTCTTTAACAATGAGTACCTAAATTCCTCATTACTTATAGAAGAGCACAGCATAATATACTATAGGATGTGTGTAACAGTTAGTTTAAGGGTGGATCCAAACCATGTAACAAGTCATATAAGTTATGTTTAAGTGTTTGTTACATCACGGTGTCTTAAAGAGTTTCTTATGAGTACTCTGTAACACGACATCATATTATGATTCAGATTAGAAAATTTCTAAAAAGATGCTATGGGTTTTAAATGCGAATTGATTTTCAGAGGAATACTCAATGCTGCCGTGAGAAACGGCCCTTTGAATTTGTGTAATATCATGTTTTCTTCCTAGATTTTTTTTCATTACAATTTGTAAAGGCAAAACAAAATCTGATTAAAATTCTCCCAAAAAATCATCAAGAGTGCTACGATCAATACCCAAAAAAGTCCCTAATCTGCGTCCCTTATCAACTTGTCAGAAACTTAAGTAACCCCCCTCACACATGCACACACGCACACACATTCATGCACACACACACTACTCATTATAAGGGTAACTAATCACTGAGCTGTGGAGAAAAAAATGGATTTTTTTTATTCATTAACCACCCTCTCTTCTTAGGCTGATGTCCCTGAGGAATAGAGAAATATGTGGAGATTGAAGAAAAGGTATTTGTAAAAACATTTATCTATATAGATGCCTAAAAGTAACTATATTTGTTTTGAAACATTCCAACTTAAACAATCGAACTAGTGTAGATTAAGAAGTTTTAATAGTATTTGGCCCAATAACAGAAAATCCAAGGCACGAATTTAAGTTTTTTATTTATTGCCACAAATAAATGTACATAATATGAACAGATTTTTAATATAATAAAGAAACTGTAATCCCAAACAGTTTTCCAAAATTTTTAGATTACAGTTTCAGCTCCACGTCATCACAGTTCTATCTCTGCATACGGCGCACACTCGCCAGCGTACTAAAGCATGAATTTGCATATTTGCTCGCTCACTAAGTGCAATAGCTTGTTTGTACGTACTTCATACATTCTTCCTTCTAACGTTCAACGATTCCTTAATTAATACCGTTTTTCGATTTGTTCGGAGTAAACAAATGTTTTGTTAAGACGTTTGTTGTACAGTCGACAACAATAATGATTGTAAATGTTTTTTGTACGTAACTGTTGAAGAAGTACTTTTTGCTAATCCTGCGACCTACTGACAAGTTCAATTGTATTTTTATTAAAAACTTTATAAAATGTAGTATTATGTAATTATCAAAAATGATAACCTTTAACAACATTAACATAGCATACCATCACGGCTGTATCTGCTTAGGCAGAGGAAAGAAAGAAAGAATGAGAAAAAAAAGGCAGAGGAAGAATGATATACAGTCATTGTTCGCCGGTATGGTTTTCAGGTCCTATGGAATAGGAAACGAGTGTATTGTCATTACTTTATTGAATAAATAAAGTACTAAAAAACGCCTAGCTGATGAGGTAGGTACATAATAACATCTCATTTGAAATGGTGGGTTGTGGAAGATGAAGAACGCATCAGAAGATGAACTAATCATCTGGTCTTCAAAATAAATAAAAGATAATTTAAATACGGATTTTTTTTATAAGTTTTGGATTTGATAGATAACACATATCATATTAGGATGAACTTGGGTATCTATTAGAAAATCCAGTAGTTCAGGACAAGTTTCAAAACAATAAAGGTTAGCCTACCTTTATTGTTTTGAAACTTGTCCCGTAATACAATAGGTATATGGATCCCTATTGTTTGTAGCAGCTTTCTCCTCAACGATGACACTTTATTCCTTTTCGTAGCCTGCCATACTTCCATTCTTATTACCTGAAGTTTGTAATAAACTTTAATAAACGCGAGACGCGCGTCATTTAGGAAAGATGAAAATCAAAGAAAAAATATCTCGCCGTATAAAGGCCGTTATAGGACGCCCGGCAAACAAACGCTTTCTTAAGCAAAGCAGCGCCTAATTTCAATATCCGAACGGAACGTGGACCGTTCGGAAACTCTCCTTGGGGAATAAATTACTCCGTCTATTCAATATTTCATCAGGCCGAGAGGCCGACTCTGAATATTCAAAACTAGAGGAGACACGTAAAAGCACGCGCAAGCCATTTTTCGCGCCTATCATCTCGGTAACAAAACGCACTCGTAATTACCCCCTCCCCGCGAGTTCCCCCCATCCCGCGGATCCCCACCCCACCCCCGCACCAGGGAGAGGGGGCCGCCCAGTGACAATTATTGATCAAAAATTCTCTCTCTTCTTTCGCAAAAGAAAACTTGGACGGGTTATGTGTGAACCGGTATAGTTTGATATTTGTAATTAGATATTTTAATTATTATTTTTTTGTTTTTACAATTTCAAAACTTCATAACATCAGTATCATGTCAGTATACGACCAAGTGTTTCACAGTCAAGATGTACAGAACCATGTACAGACGCCAGCAGGTCAAGCTGTCCAAAACTGTCAATTTTTCCCAATTGAATATGAACCTTATCGTTTTGTATTAAAGTTGAAAATGAATCAAAGAAATTTGACAGATTGTGGTAGCTTGATGTGCTGGCCTCTGTACCTAATCTTATTTTATAAATCAGCTACAAATTAAGAGTGTGAGTGAGAAGCATAGAAAATCACAAAAATGCTTAAATCATTTCAATAAAAGCATTGAAAGTTATATTATTCTACAAATTATTTTAGTCTTTTGAAATACTCTTGATACGAGTCAGGTAATTTATTCGTTTTCAATTGAAAGATTTAAAACGTAACTAATTTGAAAATGGAATCTTGAATGAACTTCCACCAAGAAAGTTCATTCAAGATTCTATTTTCCAATGTCCCTAATGCAGTTAATCTGTTTCAAATACTTAACGCTTTCATGCATTGAATACCACGAAGCTCACATTAATAAATCCAATAACTGTCTAACCAATTCAGTCAATCCACTTGTGATGACACACATCTGATTGTTTTGTATATATATAAATGATCTGTTAGTTAGTAAATAATTTAATAACCCTTAATTCCCCAGACAGAAATATAGTTAATTCTCCAATACTGAAATGTACATTCACAGTCAACGTTTATATTTCACAAATATGACTTCAAAAAAAAATCAAGTATCATGTCACCTCGGTCGGGGTGCACGCGGCCGCCTCGGCATATTAATTGCACGCGGCGCTACCGGCGGGTGGCAAGACATGGGGAGACGCGGCCGCGAGGTCAACCGTCGCCTTGCCATTGTTTTGTGCGTGCGACTGTACTTTCTAAGCTATCTATACATTTGTTCACCGGTTTCTTAAATACAAAGTGGGGTAAAGAGTTTTGTACATGTATATACTTTGTATTGCATTTGGTAATGGAAGAAAAACAGGCGCTCTGAACTTTTAGAGGGGTCGGTATGATCAAGTATGAATTAATCAAAGATTATTGTAAGGGTATTTTTAATTAAGAACTTAGATAATTTTGAATATTAACAATTGTTTTAGGAAACCACAAGATAAAAAAGTACGATAACAATGTGGTATGGGTATATCAAGAGGTTTTTTATGGACATTTCAATGGTTATCTTATAAGGTAGAAAGCCTACAAATTGATTTCAGTTCAAGCTGAATCTTCTCTTATAGGATGTAAGATAAATTTTAAACTGTGATAAGTTAAGGTGACTGATTGTGGCTTCATAATATATCCACGACATGTATTGTTATTTTTTGACGTGCGATTGCAAAACAACTAATTTTATTGCTAAAGTTTTTCTCTGCTATGTTGAATACGTTTGACTATAGCCTTGTCTGATGGAAAGTACATACATGGTCCACCCAGTTCAAGTAAATAAGACTCCGATTTTGGCTCATACTAAGACTTATTTAAGACTCTGTGGCTCTGACGACTGCTTTTACTAGTTGATTCTAAAATGACTATAATGTAATAATAGTGTTTATCGATAGAATAGTATATCGTTTGATTTAAGATAATGTAATGTAATGTAATAAAATCTATACTAATATTAAAAAGCTGAAGAGTTTGTTTGTTTGGTGAAACGCGCTAAGCTCAGGACCTACTGGTTCTAATTGAAATAATATTTTTGTATTGAATATTCCATTTATCGAGTAAGTAATGATAAATTCTATTTACATCTTATATTTTTTTTATAAAGGCTAAACATGACGATCTCAAAAATATTATGTAACATATTATGCCTATAAGTAAATAATAAATCAATATTTGTAACATTTCACACAGCACCATCTAGTCCCAAACTAAGCAGAGCCTGTACTATGAGTACTAGACAATGGATATAATACTTATATACTTTGTTTTAAATACATACTTAAAATATATAAGAAACATCCAGTCAAACACAAACACTCATTATAAATATTTGTGTCCTGTGGGAATCTAACCCACGACCTCTTGGTCAGCAGTCCGATACTCAAACCACTAGACCATAGATGTCGCCTATCTGTGTATACTTATGTTTTAACAAATACAATCATCTTTATCTGACACACACTATTTGGTGCATGCAGGTTTAACATTTAAGGATTTTAACTGGGTACGCGAATGAGGCTCCATATTATATCCTGTTTTGTGCTTTCCGTGACCAAAACTAGGGTAAAACGTGTTGTTAACTTTTACAACAAAAAATACCATCAAGCCTATACTCCCTGCAATTTTAGACAAAAATTGGTGGAAAAGTTTAATCAGCATTTAGCTCCTAGTTAAAGTAGACGCTGAACCGAACTCATACCTATATCATCCAATTAGGTAAATCCCATATCTATGATTAAGAGAGGTAGGGCATAGTGGGAGTAATTCCACTCAAATTGGAGCTGCCCGATTGGGGAAGTAAAATAACACTGCTTTGAGCTGTTGTGTTCTTTACGGTGAGCAAGGTTACCAGTGCTCCACGAGGAAACGTTGTGTTGACAGTCTGTGGGGGAACTTTGAAACTTATACTGCCAACTCAACTACTCCTCTTTCGTTTTACAGTGTCGGCAACGCGCAAGTGATACCCCTAGTGTTACAAGAGTCTATAGGCTACGGTAACCGCTTATCATCAGGTGGGTCGTATGCTTGTTTGCCACCTATATATAGCATCTACATAATATAAACATGAAATTCCTTTACAGCTGCATTCCCGGAAGGGTTAGGCTGAGATATACTAATTGCATAATACATTTCGCCGGTTTGTTTAGGTCCCATGTAATAAGCGGCGAGCCTATTGACCGGGCATAAATCCAAACTCCAAGCTGCTTTTGAGAATTTCACAGAAAAAGCTAATAAATGGAATCGAATCCAAGACCTCTAGCGTAGCAGTCACACTACCACTAGACTAATGAGGCAAAACAACAAAGTAAAGACTAGTATCTAATCCAATCTACCCCAATCTGTCAAATTTCTTTAATAGATTTTCAACTTTAATACAATAAAAAAATGTAATAAAGTTCATGTTCAATTGGGAAAATTTGACAGTTTTGTATAGCTTGACCTACTGACGTCTGTATGAGGCATTGTTCAGGTTTTTTTTTTTCTTAAAACATTCAAACATCGAACCACGCGAAATCCTAAATGACGATATTTCTTCTGAAATATTTACCGTAAGAAATAGTTTTGTTTACCAAAAGTTAAATAAACAAACTAAAAGTAATTGAAACACTTTTCATATCTGGGACATGTTTTTCTTTGCCTCTAGAAGGCTCAATGTCCTTGTAGAACATATTCAAAGTAAATAAATAAAATTACGCTAAGAAGGCTAGTTTTGCTAACAAAGAAATTCAACAATGTCTTTTTAAATATCAATAATAAACATCTAAAGTAATGAATTCTTACAGAAACAACTACTTCATTAGAGTAGTGATCACAAGCGTGACTGCTACGTGGGGGCTAAGGATAGGATAATGCATTCGAATCCCAGGTCTAGCAAATTATTATTGGGTTTTTCTACGAAATTCTCAGTAGCAACACAAAGTTTGATATGTTCCCGGTTAATGGCAATAGGCTTGCCTAATATTACATGGGAACTAAACATACCAGCGAACTGTGAGTCTACACTATTGTACACTTCTGCCTAACCATTCGGGTAATACAGGCGTTATGGTATGTTATTTATATTATGTAAATAGAATCTTCAAAACTCATGGTACTAATATTTTCTCTGTGATGCAAAGATACTGTGATAAAGAATTTGTTTGCAATAATAAATCTAAATTATGCTTGCATGAAGACCTCATAATATCATTCCAACTGCAGTTATCGACCCAAGAACTATAAATAAAAGAAGGACGTATGCTCGTACATTTGGCTCACTGTATAATGTATTCATATTCCCATTACAATCCGTGGAAGCGGATTGTTTTCCCCGACCTGCCCATTATGCAGGAGCTTCTCTGATGCAGTCCGTCGCATAAAGCAAATCGGAAAACCGATCGCTTCCTTCGATTTTCCGCGCCTCTGTCCATTATTGTGTTTGTGAGCTCACCACGTATGTAAATCATTCTATCCGCACACACAAACACATCCCATCTCCCTCACACGTAGCTAAAAGGAGCGAAACAGACAAGGACGGCACCAACCGAATTGGTGTTAATTTACAGTTGGCAATTATAATTTTCGTATTCATGTCCCTTTCTTGCGTTGAATTTTTTTGTTGTCCGTCTCTTTTGCGGCGGGGGGTTAAGATAAAGCGGTGAAGACGCGAGATATGTAGAATTTTTTAATAAAAACCGCGCTTCTGTGTGCGCTAAGTGATATGCCTTGTTCTTTTTAATTTCGTTGCGAATGCGAGCGCAGTCGGGATCATCTATCAAGGTTTTTTATTTCTCTCTGTGCCTCCACACGGCGTTATAAAGATTTCGCATGGGATATGAATATTGATTGTTTCGTTGCGGACTAATGAAAGCTTGATTGGTGAGCGATGTTGATGTGTAATGAACCCGCTGGGGAATGGGGAAGCGTAAAAGGTTTTCGACGCGCTAGTTAGCGAGCTTTTTTATTGAAATGATTCTTTTAATTGTGAGTGGCGCATTATGAATTAATGATGTATCTACTATATTATTCAGAAATTTTTTTACTCATGCAATGCAATATTTTCATTTCTCCGCGTTTTCATCTGCATTCCAAGGGGCTTTTAAAACAAAAGCCTACACCTTTCAAGTTGTAATCTGTCTCTGCACCAAATTTCATCAAAATTGGTTGACACAGACTTAGTTTCGCATTTACAATATTAGTAATATTTGATTGTACTCATATAGATTATAGATATTGTATGAGAAAATACCCTAATAATCACATGTAATCACAGAAAACTAAGAAATCGCACTAATAACAGATATGTGTAGTGCGATTATGTCGTAGCGTCGTAGGTGCGCGTACGCTGCTACACGCTACATGCGTGCGTAGGTGGCTACACGTGTGTAGAAGAATTCAACGCACATACGTGCTACGAAATGTGTATTTCGTAGCATACTGATAGTAACATTAAATTACGTATTTTTTTGTTTGTTAATATAAGGAAGACCTTGGTTAATCGGTGATAGTTATGTTTATTGACAACATAATATTACCTATAGTAAAAAGCAGTAGTGATAGCCTAGTGGTATGACCATTGGACTGCCAAGTCGAAGGTCTCGAGTTCGAATCCAAGGCACGCACCTCTGATATTTCGAAATCATGTGCGTATTAATAATTAATTATCACTCGCTTAAACGGTGAAGGAAAACATCGTGAGGAAACCTGCATACCTTAGAGATTTTTCTCGACGGTTTGTTCAGTCTGCCAACCCGCACTACGCCGTAGGAAGAAACATAAAATTTAATTATTGTTAGTTCACGTCCCGAAAGTACTTTTTGAGACAAAAAGTAGCCTAAACCCTTCCCCAAGAAGCAATCTATTTCATGGCCAAATTTTATCGAAACCAGTTCAGCTGTTTAGACGGGTAAAGGATAACAGACAAACAGAAAAAACAGTATCATTTTATTCTTTCACATTTATGTTCTTAGTACGGATTATAAAAAAGCAAGTGTCACAAGAAAATCTTGGAGTTGCCTACGAAGTTTATATCCAAACATCATCCTAATTAGTTAATTACTCGGAGCTAGGCTATTTTGAAAATGGAACGTCTTACGTAGCCTGCTAAATAAAAGCCTCAAGGAATGTAGCCCTTTTCATCATTACGCGAATCCTTTATACATATATAATAAATAGTAGAACTTTATTCCTTGTGAGAAAGTTTGTAATGAAAGCATAATTTAGTTTTAACTTCAGAACGCCTCCAAAATGAAGCCCTTGAAGCCTTTACAAAGTAAAAATTAAATTTTAGATCGCGTTTCGTTCCTTAATTTCTCATTAAAATTCTGTTTACTATACATAACGGCCAGTGTGGTCTATGATGCTATAGACAGGTGGACAAAGACTTGGGCAGACTTGGGAAGAGCCACAGTAAAGAGAAACTGAGACTAAAATCGAAAGAGCTGATAAAAAAAAATGCCAATCAGCACTAAGCATTGAACGATAGCCAAGATAGCCTGGTTCTTTCATAATAATATATAAATAATATAAAGCTTAAGAGCTTTATTAAAAAGTTAAAAAATAGGCATAAAGTTCCTCCTCTCTCCTACATTTGCCGTGCCTGACAAGGCATGTTTCCTATATTATTATTGTAACATCTATTTAACTTGTGGAGTGCTATAAATGTATTGAGTATTTTCCTAATGTTGCAGAATTATGGTTTTTTAGTAAGCCTGGTTTACTCAATTTCACTGTTGTCAGAAATCTCTGTCAAAAAATTATGACGCTCAACAGAAGACAGAAGAAGTCTTCCAAGACATTGCGCGTATTTGGACCCAGCTCGAACAAAGAAATATTATGTTCTGTCAGAAGCATTACAATTGCTAATATAGACCATTATAAGCAGCGATAGCCTAATGATCCTTGAAAACTCTTGAGTTCGAATCCAAGGCACACACCTCTGAGTTTTCGAAATCACCTTCGCATTAATAATTAATTATCGCTCGCTTAAACGGTGAAAGAAAACATCGTGGAACCTGCATGCCTGAGAGACTTTCTCGACGGCGTGTGAAGTCTGCCAACCCCTATTAGGCCAGTGTGGTCGACTATAGCCTAATCCCTCTCATTATGAGAGGAGACCCGTGCCCAACAGTGGGATAATTGCTAAAGTTATCGTAACATAAACTCTGAGAATTTCCTCCTTTGCGAAGTACAGCTTTTTTGCTCAGGACCGTAAGGAAGTAAGTGAAATACGCAGGACTTTTAATTCCAATTCATGACACATTTCCCAAACCACTTCGTGTCGTAACTAATCCTGTATGTCGGATCACCTATCCGGGCGGAACGCATCTTGGAATGACGATGCCGTTCCAACACCCCCGGCACTCGCCCGTGTACCAACGACCGAGATTGAAAATGGTTCACTACTACTTTGTGGAACTACAAACAAATTTATACCGTAAAGTTTGAAACGTAGAGTACAAAATTGTGTGGAATTACTTGAGGAGTCTAGTAGTTGATTGCGATTGGAGATTGAATTCTATTTTTTGGAGTGCAGACTTGGTTTTCGATTGTAGTTCAGTATGTAAGTGTGAAGAATGGTCAGTGTATTTAAAGGCATCGTTCTGGTCTGCGTGTTCCGAGTCGAATCGTCTTCCGGCGTCAGACGTGATTTCTTAAAGAAAGTCGAATCAATGGACGCAGTGGACATTGGCCTCCCGATTGTATTTGAATTTTGTCCACAGAAACAGCGGGGGGGCGACTTGAATGGGACAAGTCTGTGGTGACTAACGGTAGTTAAATCGGTGAACATAAAATATAACATAACATCACGCATATATATCCCTGAAAGGTTAGGTAGAAACATTCCTTTTTTTATGTTTAAGGGGGGAAACCTTCATGCCCCTTCGCCCCCGGTCTACGGGGGTTAAACCGGGGAGTGTAGGATTCTTACCCACTAAAACCACGGCGATGGCCACCATCAGCACATGGAGGGGGGCATTATGTCCTCTTAATAGACCACCCTAGAATACAACTTAATATAGAAAAATTCGCCGGTAAACATGTAATGGTATAAGTACGAGTATCTACTTATTGATCACAGAACCGATAAGTAACACTTGAAAAATCATACCACTACGCCTGTACTCCCTGCATTTACGGTGTACTTATGGACACAGTTCTTCTCCATAGTACCTACTATTTGGAACCGTACAACTAGTTTTGACTTTTCAAAAGTGTTATTTTAATGGTCTGATTGATAATAATAATATTTGACTTTGACAATTGACTGGTTTGTTTTTGGGACCTACAAACATAGGAGTTAAGCCATTTTTTGAAAATCCTCAAGGATCGTCCGTCTAAAACCGCACTTGTCTTCTGTTGCCTTATAGTTATGTCCATGGGATCCGTGAAATTCGCCACGACTATGATAAATGATATTTATTTCCGTGAATAGATCTTTTAAAGACACTTTTATTATGTATCAATATTTTTCATATTTTTTAAGCTAGATGGCTCCGGCATTTCCTAACAACCTCTGAGAAGAAATGCTGAAACAAACTCAGAGAATCACAGTCTCTTTTAAAGTCCAGACAGAATAGTAACAAATATGTGTCTTACAATGTAGGGCAAAGTCTGAAAAGGCTATTGAAGAAAGAGCCATAGCGGCTTTAAGTAGACCAGTCCCAACCGACGGACGCGTGCCGTCGGTTGGGACTGGTCTGGTCATAATCATAGTCATTTATTTGCTTTCCATAATGTGTAAGATGGTAAAATATAATATTTAGTTAGGTGACAATTATGGACCCTGTTAAAGGGCACAACAAAAAATCTTAATTCTATTTATATTATAGTGATATTGATTAATTTTTACCTTATATCATATACATTATTATTTATATTAATAATACAATTATACATTACTATGCTTTATTATTTTATTACAATTAAATTATTATTTATATCAATTATATTATGTTTACTTTATCTCAATATTATATTTATTATATATTATCTATTTGAAGGCATTGGATGTATATGTTACGGTAAGAGTGAATAATTGAAGATTATTAATAATTATCTATTATTATTAATAATTACCGAAAGTCGAGGTTAAAGTGATAAATGTACATAAGTAACGCTCAAGGACCAAAAACAGCTCACAACGCGTTGTGGTCAATTATATTAGTAAGAATTATAAAAACCAAATAAAATTAAAAGTCGTACTTAGGCCAGGTTAGGTTGTTAGGTTTTTTTTTTATATATTCAAAAACTAAAAGTAATAAATTTCGATCGTTTATTCACATTTACCAAAACATGTGGTTATTATTAATAATTTTGTAAAAATATTATTAATTTTCAATTAATCAGATTTACCGTAACATATATATATATTCGTTTATGTTGTAATAGCATTTTAGGATTAGGTATTTTAATAATTAATTATTAAATTTATTTTCAATCTCTATATTTTTTATTGCATCAGGTAGTTTATTATATATTTTTACACACACTACAAGTGGTCCAGAGTGGAACATGGCAAGTTTATATAGAGCATCAGTCATTGTGTAGCTCAACCATAATATAGGAGGATTATGACAGGAGGAGTTCTGACATAGTTATTACTTAGCCATGAGCCCCTCTACGCAACGCAATACTTTATAAGGTCGTTATTCCCGTGGCCACTTCAATTGAATTGAAACTTTTTCACTATTCGAACACAAAAATCGACCGTAATAGGCTTCTATTGATACTTTCAAAATTCTTATTTCGGTGTCGGCCTGAGAATTTAAGAAAAATAGTTTGTTTTTTTTTTATGATGATGATTCATACGATAGCCATCTTTTGCAGTTGTCTTTAAGAATGCAGCATTTTATGCAGCAGTGATAAACTAGTGATATACCTAACCATTGGACTGCCAAGTTAAAGGTCTCGAGTTGGAATCCAAGGCGCGCACCTCTGAGTTTTCGAATTCATGTATCAATAAATAATTATCACTCGCTTAAACGGTGAAGAAAAAAAATTGTGAGCAAACCTGAATGCCTTAGATATTTTTCTTGAAGGTGTGGGAAGTCTGCCAACCCACACTAGGCCAGCATGGTGAACTATAGTCTAATCCCTCTCATTCTGAGAGAAGACTCGTGCTCAACAGAACACATTGAACAATGGGACAATACATTGGTTGATGAGTATAAGTACACTATTTAGTGCCTTATTATAATACACATAAGACCCATTAGGGCTATTAATTTCTTGTACTTACTTATGCTTTACATTGAGTAATATAAAATTGAAAAAATAAAACAAAATCTAATTTCCTGGAATATACTATGTATTAGATATCATACATATCATCACAACTGTATTCCGCAAAGGTTTAGACAGATGTATACTAAAGTACATCCGCAGTTCAGTGGTATGTTTGGGTCCTATTTAGGTAATAGGCGGCGAGCCTATTGTCATTCTCCGGGCACAAGTTCAAACTCCAAGCTGCTACTTAAAATTTCTTAGAAAAATTCAGTAACACTGCTCGACCTGGGAAACCCAACACCTCCAGCGTAGGAGTCGCACTTAAGATCACAAGGCTAATGAGGCAGTATTTTACTAAATATGTATTAATTTACTGTAATAAAAACTTTTTTCAAATATAAAACTTATAGGTAATTATTTTATAACGGTTTTGAAAGTCGTTTTTTCAAATATAAAACTTATAGGTAATTATTTTATAACGGTTTTGAAAGTCGTCCCCTTCAAAAATCACTTCAACCTTTTATTTATTTAGCAGAACAACGAACAAACAGTCTATTTCGCAAGTAGGTACGGCAATATTAGTAGAGATGTTGTTAAGGTACAAGTGCCGACGGCTTACAATTGGTAGATTTAGAAACATTACAGTCGAAAGAAAACAACACCCTAAATACCTAGAAAACTTATTTTATAACGAAGCAAATTCTACAAAACACAGTTGAAAAAAGAAAACACCATGTTTTTATTTCAAAGAATCTAAACGTCAGATTCCATTTTCGTTTTTATAATATTTTTTAGGGTTCGGCAGTTCCATTTTTAAAAGTGCAAAGTGCCAGTAACCTCGGTTCTCCTTTAATTTCAATAGTGGGGTCGCGCTCAAGGTCACCGCCCGCGAGGGGACATTTCACGATCAGCTGATATTCTGTTATAATATTCACCGTGATTTTTCTTCCGTGCAGATTTATATTTAGAACGCGATCTTAGTATACGAAATAGTTCGTTTTTCTCGAATTTATCATTGACATAAAAATATTGTGATTATCATAATATTTAATGTTGATGTCTATTCCTAAACATTATAAGTAATTCTTATTTGTTCTTAAATTTATTCGCTTGCCAGTACTGCCATACTGTAATGAGGTTCTAAGTCCAGAAAAACAGACCCAAACCTTGTTCTAAAAATCATTATAGTGTAGATATGTAGTGTGTCTGTAAAGTCCCTCGCGACACAGGGCTTGTTCCCGTGTGCGGGAGCTGTCTTTTTAAAGCATATACAAAAAAAAACTTCAATTAAAGCCTCAATATAAAACCTGAGAAGCGTCTATGGAAAGGATAAAATACTTTATAAGTAAAGCTAGGTATTCATATATATATTAAACAGTAACTATTTAGTAACCAATAAATTATGTAACCGCTACAAAACCCCAACCCAAAACATTCCTAAATCATAACGACCAAACTTTGAAACTTTTTAACATTCGCAACTCGAAACTACCAGTTGCATTCGAAGTTTAGGGGCTCGATAAAAGTAGCAATAAACCACGAGCGTGGGCAGAGGGCAGCGAGGGGGTCGCCAGCCACGGGGTGGGGGTGCCGGTCATCTCCCCCTTTTTATCTCCGCAAGTCAAGGGCGCGTGGGGCAGGTTCTGCCGGCCGCCGGCTATTGACATTCTGTTTTCAAATTTACCTACTTTTTTCCATTGTCCGTAACTTTTTAATATGGCGGGGTCGACGAACCGAATGGCCAGTGCTGCCTATTATGTAATCCGTTTTGTAATGTTGCCTTTTTTACCAATCTTGTTTTGTTTTTAATTGGCCGTTTATAATATTGACAGTTTTACGTAATTTATTTTTTGTTTACGTTTTTAATATTAGCTGAGTTTTGATTTTTTCGGTGTTCTTTTTGTAATGGGTTGGATCTTATTTAATCGAGTGGAAAACCGAATCGAATTAGAATAACTAAGAGACAAACAAGTATTGACCAATAGCGAGTCATCTGGTTATGCTGATCCTGAGACCAAGTCAGTTCTTTAGTGTTCAGCCATAGTACAATAGACTTTCTATAATCACTTACATAACTATAAAACTGTCGGCAAAACTTCAAAGTTTCGTCCATTGCGATGATGACGTTCAAAACATAATACGTCATAACCTAATTAGCATCACTTATTTCGAAGTAACAATACAAAGTGACAATTAGCCTTCCGGGGGCATTAAATAATTATTATAATCTTGTGAGTTAATACGATCGTTAGTATGTCGGCGACTTTATATTAATTTACGCTATGACGCTATTCAAATTTCTAGTAATAAGTTTTGCAATTTTTCATTCATAAATGTGTCTATTTTAGTTAATCGTAATATTTACACAACATTGTCCAACCCAGAAAACTTAACTAAATTAAATTACTGAAATATATTAATTTCATTACATCCTTCTTTTGTTTTATTTAGGTTTTTTTTACGTATTTTATTTTTGTTTTATTTATTGTTGTGAGGATAAAATATGTTTCTTTCTTTCTTTCCTCCGAGCCTTCTCCCAACTATGTTGGGGTCGTCTTCCAGTCTAACCAGATGCGGCTGAATATCAGTATTTTACACGAAGCGACTACCATCAGACCTCCGCAACCCAATTTCTGGGTAATACCAATATCCTGAGGATAGACTGGTTGTCAGGCTTTTTGGGATTCTGACTACTACAGTTATAAGTACTATGTAGGTACATAAGTATTTATCTGTAATGTTCTGAATAAATGATATTTTTTCTTTCTTACTTTCTTTCACTCACGATTGTCATAAGTGTTCGCATGACAACCGAGACCGACGGCTCTCGGAGGCACAGAGAGGTCTCGGTGTGTTAAGAATGGTCACCCATCCATAGACTGACCGCGGCTAGCGCAGCTTAACCTTGCAGATCGGTTTGCTAGTGTAGTTATTACTTAGCCAGAAGCCCCTCGTTATAATTTATGATATGACGTATAGTATTATAACAATAAAGTCATTTTTTAATTTATAATAATAATAACAGGCACCTAACACTGTAATACATAGCGTATATATATGTATAGTAGCTGCCCCCGCAAAACGTTGTTTTGCCACAAATAAAAAAAAATAAAAAAAAAAATAGATATATTCTCAGACCTCCCCGATAAGCACAAAAAATTTCATCAAAATCGGTCAAGCCGTTTCGGAGGAGTATGGCAACGAAAACTGTGACACGAGAATTTTATATATTTGATATATAGTACATATATATTATTTGTGGAATACTTATGTATTGTTTATAGTATATTGTATTACATATAGGTTATTAATTTATTACCAAAAAATATAATTATGCACGTACCATGTACACCGCCACCTGCCCATTTTATGTTTTTCTTAGATGATCTGTGTCCATCCAATGGTTGTCTGTAAGAATTTTCCGAAGAAGACCGCCAATTGTACTACTTTAGGTTTATTTTATTGTTTAATTTTATTATGCTTCTTGGTGTACAATACAGAATATTCTATCTATCTATCTATCTATACCTCCTAATTATTATACAAGTTATCTCTGTATTATATTTTACTTTTGTAATTATGAATAAATATTATTATTATTATTAATAATACTATGACAATTAAGTCATATTGCCCAAGTATATACCTATGATCTCGGAGTCTGCGAACGAATGCTACAGCGTTCCCGTTCCCTACTGGGCTCAAGTCATAATAATAATATAAATAACGTATTTACCATAGACACGAAAAGAAGAAGAAGCGTTCCCGTAGTCCCAGCACTAAAGAGACGTGAAACGCTGAGGTTGGTTTTAGTCGGTTACTCGCTTTTTTCAAAGCGGAGTCCGTCACACCCCATCGTTCTCCCCGGAGCGGTGGATAGTGCATAAAGCATTTCCAACCCCATCAATAAAAAAAAATTGATCACGACTGGTCTGTGTAGTCAAGGTACGGCAAGTGTTGTCCATGAGGTTTTACTCACTATGAAATAAAAGACATACCTATGCTGGAAACCAAATCTCAAATGTTTATACAGCGATTCTCTGTCTAAGACACAGCAAAAACGGATTAAGTTTAAACAGTGTTAAAGTCTATATTACAACAACATCATAGAGATTGTATTATACTAAATAAGTTAATCTTAACAAGTTGATTAGTAGTGTTAAAACCGTGTACTAAACACATAATATCGAGCATTCGTTATGATCGGCCGAGATGTGAGCCGCGATATCTGTCATCTTACACAAGTTAATATCACCAATACTATCGATATATTACCATCTGTTGCGGGTAAACTAGGCAGTCGGCAGACGGGCGCTTTGGCATATGCCCGATCTTATGAAATAGTAATACCTACAAACTATAAGCATTTAAGAGTACCAATTCCGAGTTGTTTTCGTACAACTCAGATGTTTTATCATAGTTTGAAATGAATATTTGAGACATAATTTTTACATAACACTATCTAGTCCCAAACTCAGCTGAGCTAACTATGGGTACTAAAATGATAATGGATATAATACTTATATACTTTTTTGTAAATATATACTTATAATAAGAAACACTCAGACAAACACAAACACTAAATATTCTGTGTCTTGAATTGAACCCATGAATTCGTGATCAGCAGCCCGACACTGGAACCATTTATAAAATTAGATATACCTATTTCTTTATTTTTCTTTTAAAATTCTTGAGTATCATCCAATCGATGGCATCCTATACGGTATGGTTCACACTGGTTACTTATAACATAAAAAATATATATTAAAGACAGGTTATTTTCTATTTTCTCTCAGTTTAATTATTGATAACTCCATAACTGGTTTAAATTAGTATTTTCTTATAAGAATCTATCATATTCTGTCAAGTCCCAACAACCACTTATAAGCTGTCTATCCAGATTATAAATTTACTTACCAGAAAGTTCCCAAACATATTAAAAACATGGTATGTCCGGCTATTTTAAACACTTCAGCCATTTCGACTTTATCCGTAACATATCGATATATCGACGGGCACACAAAAACTCCGAAAAGTTTGAGTGACAGGACCGCCTTAGAAAAACGATGTCGATAGTCGATAGTGCAACAAAGCACCCGCCAGCCCATCTCTATTGACAGCACGGCTAGAGCGTGTGCTACGTGTGAATTCTATCGATAGTATCGAGATGTGTTCATGTCGATAGCTTGACCATTACGTGCACGTAAAAATATCTTGGGAACCGAAATGAGACCGATTAAATCGATCGATACGCTTTTGTGAAATGTATGAGCCGAGAAAAGTACGCTTAATTGTACGTTTTTAGTGCCAAGTACGATGCAAATACCTCCTTGGTTTAAGATTTACGTTGCAATGAATACTTTCAAAAAATTATGTTTGAAAAAAAAAACTACTGAGAAAATTCCATAGATAAAAATAATGATACTAGCATTCAAACCTAAAAATCTGGCTTACAAACAGTTCAAATATTTATTTACTCTGATTTTACTAATCACGACAGAAATGGATTCAAAACAGAAGGCCCAATTAAAGTCGCTGGTAACTTCTGAGCGCAAAACTACCAGAAACAAAGTAAACAGATCGCTCGCTACCACAAAAAAGATTGTATTCTACAATGCGACAGACAAAACTTGTACGTTGACCTCCGAGCGGCGCGTGCGACGGACAGACAGATGTGCCAGTCACTTCATAATCATAATGGCGGATAAAATACAAAGCCAAATCAAATCTATGAGATATCTCGACAGGATTACGTTACAAATTTTAACTACAATTATGTTACTGTTAACTCGCAGCCGAGTAATGAACTTCAATCTGATCAAACACTCCGAGACAATACATTAACGTTTTAACTTACGTGAACGTTCCTTCAACGTAAACATGCTCGGAGACGATATAAAGACTAAATGGAAATCAATTTAGAAATCGCGCGACGCAATCGGGACTCTGCTCGATTGACGGTTTCGTCTCGGACGGTGGGCGTGTGTAGTCGATGAAAAAAACATATCACTCCCACTCCGACCGGTTACTTATCAACAATTTTAACGAAGCGCTAATGATAATAAAATCAACTCTTTATCCAACAGAATAAGGGTCACAATTGACGAACAGTTACGATTGCAGATTCGCACTGGCCACACCACGCCTCGACACCCGTCATTGGCAGAAATAAAAACGGCGACCACGCGTAACTCGTCACGTCTCGCCGGACAGTGAAATCGTGCGACCGGTGACAATGTGTCACTTCGCCAATTCATCGAGACCCACCCTGCCCCTGCAACTGTTTCACGTACAGGTGACAACACGAGGGTTGCAAACACCGCGATGGGTCAACTTAAGGTGGACGTGTTATTGTGTGCCGCATTCGTGCCGTTGCGTCGCCGTGCCTTATGAAATGACAGTTGAAGCTTCAATGCACAGACGTTTACCCGCAAAAGGAAATTTCATCGATCACGCTCACAAATTGCTACGTAACTATCGAGATGTAAATCGCTTATGGCTACCGTTATTTTGAAAAATCGATTCTTATAATCGATTCGTCACAGTTGCGTTCCGTTTACGCAGTGGACTGTCCCACGGTCGGCTGTGTGCGACACAGCGTCAAGGCGACACAGTGCGACACTGCGACCCGTGTGACTGCACCGTGTCGACCTATCGTGCGACTACGAAATAATCGAGTGTAAAAATTGTACTTGAAGGACTATTAAAAGTTGCCTCACCTATCCAAATTTCTAAAAACATTCGAGCTACGACAATGTTTTTTGTTTGCACAGATTTACCTTATACTTAAGCCCGAACATTGCACCATTATATTCTTCTAACAAGACTGATTTCAGCAAGCCTGAAGAAAATCTGAAGCGTTTATAACTAGTTCGTCACGGATAATTACCAGTTTCAAATTCGTACGACACACCATCTCCCTTGAATTCTTCGAAAGGTTAAGCAGAGTTCTCCTGAAACAACCACAATCTAGCGACATATTTTTAGAGGTCCTACATTTTATTAGGCAAGAGTACTCCTATTTACCGGGTACAACTATTTTTCGGCTGCTAATAAGAATTGTTTGACAGAAAAAGCCAAAAAATACTACCAAGCCCAGGAAACAAACCTAGAATCTCCCACTTTGTGGCTACACTTGCGACCACTAAATCGATGAGTAAGCAAATCGTGGCATTAGTTTATAAAATACCTACTATAACCTTAATAACCTGCTAAATAATATGAGTAAATAGTTTTATAGTATTTTTTAAAAAATTACATTATCATCATCAACTCATATATTGTCCCACAGGCTGGGCATGGGTTTCCTCTCAGAAAACAGTCCTCCACTCTGGCCTAGTGCGGATTGGCAGACTACACACGCCTGTAGGTTTCCTCACGATGTTTTCCTTCACCGTTTAAGCGAGTGATAATTCATTATAAATACAATTTTGAAAGAAAAAGAGGTGAGTGCCTTACATTTGAACTCGAGACCTTTAACTTGGCAGTCCAATGGTCATGTCAGTTGGCTATTACGGCTTTATTTACCATCATTAGGAACTCCTTGTAACTTCCATCCAGCCACATGAAAATTTGAATACACTACAAACTTTAACCAAATTATTAACATAAATAAACTGGCATTAAGCACCTATAAATCTAAACTGCTACGAGTGGAATAGTGAAAAAAAAATATATCCAGTAAAAAGTATTGCAATAAAATGTGAACTTCTTCATATACTTACATTATGTCATTTCTTTGACAAAACTGCTTCATTAGCATACCTAGTAATAAGCGCGACTGCTACGCTTGAGGTCTTGGGTTCGATTCCCAAGTCGAGTGTTATTGGAAACTGATGGATTTTTCTACGAAAGTCTCAGTCTCATTCGGAGTTTACATTTGTGTGTGGCTGATGGCAATAGGCTTGCCCCTATTACATGAGACCTAAAACATATCGACCTGTGTGTTTAGAATGGTCACCCATCCACATTCTGACCGCGGCTAGCGCAGCTTAACCTTGCAGATCGGTTGATCAGTGTAAGAAAGCAATTAAAAAAAATTCATTAGCTTAGGTAGTAGGTTCGTTCAGTATGAATCAAATCGTCAAAAATTAACAAATTGCCTGGCTCTGGGCAAACATTAGCATTCATAGAGGCATACGTGAAGACAGCCGGCAATTATACAGGGTGGGTAGAGCACGCCCTGGCACCGACTGCCCGAAGCCCGAATTTGCGCCGTGCGATCTATACAGGATGCTTAAATTATCCGTAATTAGACATTTATTTATTTCAAAGGTGCATGGGGAAAGGCGTATGTTCCAATAATTTTATTTCTAAATAATGCATTGGTATTATTTTTTATTAATGTCAGTTTAATATTTGTAGGTTTATCTTCTCTTGTCTTTTCTCTTGTTGACCATTTCTAAAATGAAATACTCCCAAAATTAGTTTATCGTCCATATATCCAAAATGTAACTAATACGTGAATAGAATATAATGTACTTTATTACTCTAATTTGAATAATTTACATAATTTAATAAGTTTGTGTTATAACGTTTCAGTATAAACGGCTATCGGGTGTGCAATATAATATTTACTAATTATAGGTTAACATTATCCCTTATTCCTAAATTTTTAGTAACAGGTTATTTCGCAACTATAAACTTTTTTTTATAAAGATCACGCCCATACTATGGGGCAAGCCCTGTATTGCGAGGGACATTACAAACATACAAATAATGAACACAAATTATACCCAGATACAAAGCAAATCTGTGGATTACTCAATGATTTGTATCGGATGAGAATTGAACCCACGACACCCGGCGCACCAGTAGTGGTGAGATGACCACTTAACTGCTACCAAACATGCAGTCAGATATTTTTTTATTGTAATATCTACTCGACCATAGGAAATATTACAGCATTCTTAATTAGTCTACTGCATCATTTTGTAATGACTTTATCAAAACAAATAAAAACACAATATACAAAATCTGTAAACATTAACAAATTTATTGTGTCATTAATTAAAAACGCCCGTATAATTGCAATCACCCCATAAAGAGTTAATATGAAAGCTTATTCATTTGCATTTGTCGTGGCGAGCACGTGTGGCGGCTCGCGTGCCAGCGATGTATTACGAAAAACGAATATTGCACGTACATCCTGTATATACGATACAGAGTATGTTACATAGACTGACAAATAGGCATAATACAATATTTTTGAGTTATTGTAAATGAATAGAAAATAATTTATTAACTACTTACATACAACATAAACATATAAAGGTGCAGTTCAGATTTGCCTACATTGTAAAACACATCTAATAAGCATTGAATACTGCTACCGTCTGGACTTAAAAAGAGACCTGAGAAGAAGATTCTCTGAGTTTGTTTTGGCGTTTCTTCTCAGAGGTCGTCAGCTAGGAAATGCCGGCGCCATATTGTACTAATTACCTAAATATTAACTTAACTAAATATTAAGTGTCTTTAAAAGATCTATTTACAAAAATATATATAATTTATCATTTATCGTCCATCACGCCTGTATTCTCTAAAGGGTTAAGCAAAGGTACCTATTAAGGTAAACCCACAGTAGGTACTCCTGTATATTTAAATCTCATTAAAAGGACGAGTCTATTGCCATTAACCAAGCACAATTTCAAACTTCGAACTGCAACCGACTATTTCATAGTAAAACCTAGTTATATTCGACCTGTGAATTGAACCCACGATCTCCTTGTAGGACTTTATAACATACAAATATACGGAAAAGGGAGTCAGGGATCAATAATTATTCTGATCATTCGATCTACATTTCTACAAGATGAACCCCTCTGAGTCTGGTCCCGGTTGTCATAAGAACACCTATGATAGTCTAATATCATATTTTTTCATTCCCTAAAGAGTTTATTTAAAAAAAAGTTTAGTATGCGTTAATGTTAAATACGATCATATCGAAAAGTATCATAATCATTACCAATAACCACCCATGGTACTGAAGAAAATCCTTGATTGATGCAACGTTTAATTTTATACAAAATTGAGGTTTTCAAATGAGATTCGGATTTAGAAAATGGTTTAACTATCCTGGTGAAAATCCTAGCGTGTGTTTTTTCTTTAACACAAACAAGGAGGTTCTAAAAATGAGGTTCGTAAATATAAAATGTTAAAAGTATGTTCTAAATACATTATGTTAAAAACAATCGAATTATGGCCTCCTTATTGGATATTTTTTTTATTGAAATTCTGCCGATTTAGTGTGACCTTTCTATTTAATGACAGAACTTAATCTACACCCCAAAAGCGATTGTAGGTCTGTATGAGCCCACGATGTATCGCCTTAATGAATCACAACCCCGAAACGGTTGGGTAACTTGCTCATTAATACGAATTGTGTGATCAATATCATGCCTACCTGCTTTGATACCGGTATGATATATGACACTTTTGGACGGAATGAGGCCATTTGTGCGCAAATTTTACGAGACATTCCACCGTATGTAGATTGCAGTACTCGTAAAATTTGCGATCTTGAACGGGTTGAATTTTCAGTTGAATGTTTGTGTTATGAGTCTTTTGTCCCGACTTTCTCTGTACTATAAAATTGAACTGGTGAAATTAGACTTCATTACGAACTATCCATAGAATAAGGTTACTGATTATGTCACAGAATCGGGTTTTGTGTAGTTATAAAGCTAAGCTGGCCTTTTTTTATTGGTATTCTTTTACGTTATGACATATTCGTAACTTAATAACCAATAAACATAACTTAAAAAATAATAGGCTAAAACCCTATTCTGTGACATAATCATATAGTATGTAATCTTATTCTACGGATAGGTCGATTGATACGTCAAGAGGCCTGTGAAAACAATTAAGAACATAAAAATTACCAATGCTTTATCTCCATTAAACAGTTCGTTAATGTTTTATTACGGGTTTCTTTACCTGGAAATAAGGGTGTTAAATAAATTACCATATAATATTTACGTAGATACAGACCCAGTCACTTTCATCGTAAAAAGTTTCATGTATTCAATATTACATTCGGAAGAATCTATTTAAAACCAATTACACTGCATTTGCGTTGCATACTGTATCTACTGACTCATAACAACATTAATATAAGGTCTAAAATCAAATGACTCACGCACAGCTTAAATACAGCTATATTATGAGCCCCTTCGAAGTCAATTGTTCGCACAGGTACAGTCGAAGCCATAAACATTACTTACGTGAACATTGTCTGTTTGTCTGTCGGCACGTTTGTACGAAACATGTTACCGGGCGTTCCCGATAACGTGTTTATTTTAAACAATAAACTTTTTGGAACTCACGGGGATAGTTAGAGAAAAAAATTATATTGTTCGCTGCAAAAGAAAAGTGACTTTACGTGGTACATGCGTGTCGTAAAAAAATTGTTTCAATTCTTTAGAAGACTGGAGTTTATTATTTTATGGTGCCTTTTTACACTCTAGATAGTAAATGTGTTTATTTAGACACATCAGTACAAAAAATCTGTGCATTTTATCTTATTACGATTGTAAAGAATCCTGTATTCATTATTAAACTTTCCTGACAAAAACTAATATAATTTACCTACAGCTCAAATATAAAACATGCCGAAGTAACGTACGAGAAAAAAGCTAGAAATGTTGTATTAGAGGGCTTATGATGTTATCCCACTGTTGTTTCTCACTTAGGTTTCTTCAGTCATAATTAAAAATAACCACATAAAATTGAACTTGACCATTATACCAATTCTTAAATTATGAATAGTTGGTCGCCACATGAGATGTTTTTTATCACACAATGACGTAAATTAAACGTAACATTTTCCTCTATCATACGTCAGCAACACGCAACCACAACCAACTCCGCAAAACTGATTACAACACTCACAAAAACAACAACACTTAAGATCACGTTTCTGTACGAATTCAACGTAACATCCCTTACGAAATCATTCTATATTTAAAAAAAGAAAACTTGGCTTCCGAAAAAGTTTCCAAGTTTAAATAACGTAAATAAACACGTTATAAACATTTCGATAGAGCGGTAACTCACGTTAATTACAAACCACGACCGCCAATCTCTTGTTAATATAAAATGAACATGTTTTTGAAGCCGACTGTACGCCCACTCTCGTGACAAATAACGGACTATTTTGGTCTATTAAATGTATAATATGAGTACAGTTTTGCAGGCAAATGCCTTTGTAATTTTGTTATAAAGAAAAATTGGACAGGCATTGAGGATATCAGGGGGCACAAATGACCACTTTTCATGAAGCACAACATGACCCCTAAGTGTATGAAACCCTTATACGATGCGAGCCCAGCTTATAATGGAAACTTATGGTCCGTTTTGTAGCCGTTTGTCCGTAAGTAATTGTTATTGATTCTTCAGAGTGGTTCGTAAGAGTGGTGATTTTACCCCCAGATACTTGAGCTAAGTTATAATTACGCTTATAAACTGATCTGCTAGGTTAAGCTGCGCTAGCCGCGGTCAGTGTGTGGATGGGTGACCATTCTTAACATATCGAGACCCCTCCATGTCTCGGAGGATACGTAAAGCCGTCGATAAAGAGCCCACGAGATAGCATGTATACTTTCCAAGAATCATCTGAAAACTTGACACCTCTTTTAAGTCAGGTCTCAATACTCGAAACTAACCCCCAAGTTCTTTATCAAGGCACCTTCAATTAATCACGAGCGGCTAACCTATTACTGGCAACATTAACCGGGGGTTAACTATAGTTAACCGTTCTTAACCGTAGTTTGGACGGTAGTTTAATCGTTGCGTATAACTCGTCTGATGTTTATGATAGTTGAGTGTTGTGGAATGGGCGAGCGATTAATTTTGTCTTTTGATAGGTCAAGATGTATAGGGGTAACAAATGTTGGTACAACTGGCTGTGAATGGTGGTATTATATTATGAAATTATTAATAAGGAAAGAAAGAAAGCGAGACGTTTATTTGACCAAAAAGCATGAAACCATATAATATATCCTCCTTGCCTTTTCCCAACTATGTTGGGGTCGGCTTCCAGTCTCACCAGATGGACCTGAATATCAGTACTTTCCACGAAGCGACTGCTATCAGTCTTCCACAACCCAATATCTGGGCAATACCGATATCCTGAGGATAGACTGGTTGTCAGGCTTTTTGGGCTTCTGACTACCACTAACGATTGTCATAGGTGTTCGTATCGACAACCGGGACAGACATGCTCTCCGAGACACGGAGGGGTCTAGATGTGTTACCTATCCACAGGCTATCCTCGGTTAGCGCTGCTTAACCTTGCAGATCGGTTAAACAGGGTAGTTATGGAGCCCTACTAAATAGTGCCTACAGAATCAAACTAAAACGCTGCCAAATGATGTCTAGTCATTCTCACGAAGATGCGTGATGACTTCTATATAATTGACATAAAGTTCAAATTTCAATGAGACAAAACTTCTATGTTTCTTGTGGTACACGCTACACATTATGCTAAAATTCCAGTATAAATTGACCTTGCAATATATAGGCTTTTCGTACAGAGGCCAGCACATCAAGCTACCCCAATCTGTCAAATTTCTTCGATAGATTTTCAACTTTTTTATTTTTTTATTTATTTATTTAATTCAAGCTACAAGGCCCATATATTTTTTTTTTTCTTTTTGTTGCGTACTGCTTTATGGCAATCTGTTTAGAAAACAATAAGCCACCCTTTTGTCCGATCTGATATCTGTTCCTGTTTTATGTTTTTAAGAGTTCATTTCTTTTTCCCAAAACTCTTTCCCTTTAAGCAAATCTGATGCTCAGACTAGGGATGTCACTTCGCTTCAAACGCGTGTGGTGCTGGCCGCCATCTCCTCCTAGTGCTGTTGCGAGTTCATTCACGTGGTTTGAGAGTTTGTTTTGATATTTCACGCTGTAGAGACTTATTTCCTGCTTAATTGTCCTTATGTTGAGATCAAGGTACATGTATCTATTACTTATACATTTCGGGATGTTGAACATAGTCCGTAACGCTTTACTCTGGAATCTTTCAAGTATTTCTATGTTGCTGTTGCTGGCTGTACCCTATAATTGGAGACACCCATATAATAATAATAAGTTTCATATTCAATAGGGAAAATTTGACAGTTTTGGATAGCTTCACCCCCTAGCGTCTTTACAATAAGAGGTCAGCTATTACTGGAATGTTTAGCTTGTTAAGTAACCGTGAGTACCTATCTCTTTTTATAGAAGGTTTATTCTGATTCTGAAAAAAAAAACAATGATCACGATAGAAGACCTGTTATGAAATATTAGCCAGTTTAAGACCTCATCAGTTCTGTAAATGCGAAGACGTGGTTTGTTGGAGAAGCATTTACTGAAAGCATGTCTTGTCACCAGACCTTGCGAAGGTCTATAGGGAGGATTTATTCAACAGTGGATTTCTTTTTGGCTGAGTCTTGTAACTTATATTTATGTTAAACTTAGGATAATGTTACTTCAAATAGGTACAGATGCAGGTCAAGCTATCCAAATCTGTAAAATTTTCCCAATTGAAAATAAACCTTATAGATTTGTATTAAAGTTGAAAATCTATCAAATAAATTTGACAGATTGGGGTCGCTTGATGTGCTGGCCTCTGTACTAATGTAATTATATAAACTTGTAGTAATTTAAAAAAAACGAGAACAATAAAGGCAACCAGCAAAAACAAGGCTTAGTAACTAAATAGGTCACGTCACGATAACATTAGTCTAGTTAGAAACTACACGAATGTTGCCAACAACAAAAGACCTAAATCCTTATTAAATGTCGCGTGTGACCACCCAACATTAACACATGACCTCAAAGACATACGACCAACATGCTATCGAAAAATGCTAATGCTTCCGATCTTAATCGCGACCCTAACGTGAGCCGGACCACGCATACTTGACTAAATGTAACCCTTGAACTATCTGATAACACCCTTAGATTGCCACCAGCTAACCAAGACCTCCCCACCATTCCTAAACTCAAATATTCCTATACGACCGAAGAGGATTTGCTAAGCAGGTGATAGGTCTAATTACACTGGGTGTTACCAGCATGCGACGTTTGAAATATGTGTTGTGACGTCACGTTTATGTCAGCCAATCCATTAATGTCCTTATCTGGACTTCCGAATTCGTGGGTTTCTTGGAGGAAAGTGTGTGGGCGTTTATTGACGTAGGACATGACACAGCAGGTTTGTTGAGGCTAGGAGTATCTTTAAACAATTTTTTTCCAAATCTAGGTTAACTTAAAATTGCCTCATTTCTGCCTTCTTTTAAATTTTTTAATTGATACCAAATATTTTTTATGAAATAGCTGATTTTCGTTTCTGTTTTGTTCATGTGGACTTCTCTCATATCAGACTCGTCTGTTTTTTAATAGCTAGAATGAATTAAATCGGGCTTCAAATTTCTTAGTAGCATATAGGCCTTTTCCTTTTTGTGTGGACCTAAATCATAATCTCTCTGCTTGGCACTAAACATTTTAATCCGTTAAAGTTGCTTATTGAATAAATGAAGAATACATCTAGTTTCTATATAAAGTTGTCGACGCTCTTCGCTCCACGTGGGGTTTTAGGCCGAAGACCAATTATTATAATTATTATATTTAAGTATGTAAGAGAACTCAAAGAAGTCTTTGAAGACATGAACCTTAACTAGGCCAGCGTTCGATAACATTTAACAAATAGCAACAGGAATTGGCAAAATTATCACTGCCATTCGCACAAATATAATTGGTTTCTTAGTGATGGATCATGTAATGTAACTAAATCTTTCTTTAAAACTCTTTTACAAAACTGATACTGTATCAACCTAAACACTAAAACAGATACATCATAGTCTCGCTAAACGTTCTCACTTGATACAGTATAAGATACATTTCATGCTACACCACTAAACCTCTACCCTCTTTGACGTACTAAGGGTAAGTACAGTTAGACCCAGTAAAATTCCCCGAAAACAAAGCATGCATGTGCTGTTAAAATTATCCTTTGTGCGTGTTCCGGAACGCTATCAGTTCTTAGAACTAACCCAACTATGTGTGAGAGTGAACAGGTACAAGTATTGTACACATACTTATAAAAAAAACAATCATATAACCCCTTTTGTTAATAATGTTAGCGGGATTACCATTTGCCGTTGCTGTTTCTAAGTACAGACGCAGCAGGTCAAGCTATCCAAAACTGTCAAATTATCCAAATTGAATATGAACCTTATGATACTGTAATAAAGTTGAAAATCTATCAAAGAAATTTGACAGATTGGTGTAGCTTTATGTGCTGACCTCTGTACTTGTGTATTTAAAAAATGGTGTTGTGTTAAACACACATTGCTAGAAGTAGTAAAGATTAGCGTCAATACTACAGTAATTAAAAATGTGAGTCATGTTCTTGTTTAAACGGATATTACACGTAATAAAGCTATTAAGTTTTTATTTTATTATTTCAAATTTTTTTTATTGGTGTGAGAATTGTATTACATATTTTTTTTTACCTGAACACAAAACTTTTACGGCGAGGTCCTCTTAAAAGCCTGGATGTGAACTCAATTAGTATCCACCCACTGTTTATATTATTTTCCTTTCCTTGTGGTAATTAAATCAATGGGAACTATTGTGTCAGTTTCAAGTTAATGTTTAAAATAATTTTAAGAGAATAAAAAAACGTTTGATGATGATAACATATTGAAAAAGCCACCGACTGTTCAGTAATCGGATATCTTGTGGGTTCGATTCCCACAGGACACAAATATTTGTGTGGATAAAACATGAGTATTTGTGTTTGTCTGGGTGTTTCATATGTATTATAAGTATGTATTTACAAAAAAAAAAGTATACAAGTATTATATCCATTGTCTAGTACCCATAGTACCAGCTCTGCTTAGTTTGGGACTAGATGGTGTTGTGTGTAAAAATGTCCCAAAAATATTATTATTCTCGTATTTATTTAATTTCTTATTTACATTATATTTTTAAATATTTTTACAAAAAAAGAAAACAAAAACATTTAAAAATATAAAAAAATAGTCAGACCACCGATATCGGGAACAGGGTCCAAGCTACCGGTGGTTAGGGCCCCAGAGACAGGAACCTCCTCACAATACGCGCCGTATCAAGGAGTACTGCCTTCTGAATCAGGCCCTTAACCCAGCCACCCAACTCGAGCCTCCTGAGGTGTTGGTCGAGGCTCTTGGCGATAAGTCCATTGACCGTAACGACTATAGGCACAATGATGGCCGAGTCCACATCCCACATGGCGACCACCTCGTGAGCTAAGTCGAGATATTTTAGCTGTTTCTCTTTCTATTATTATTATTATTATTATATTGTCTATCACGCCAATCCAAACACGCATAATATGCTCTTTAACACTACATGTGGCCTGCCCTCAACATCATCATTAACCCAATTACTGTCCCACTGATGGAACCACCACACTGGCCTAATGCAGGTTGATAGACTTCACACACTGCCAAAAAAATCTCTCATGCACTCAAAATGAGTCTGCGGTACTCACCACTAACGCCACTTTTCTTTAAGCATACATACAAACTGTTCAAATTCTCTTCATCATCATCCTTCGAGCCTTTCCCAACTTTGTGGAGTCAGCTTCCAGTTTAGACTGGAAGCCGACGATCTGGTTAGCCAGATCCGGCTGTATTTTACACAAATCGATTGCCAGCAGACCTCCGCAACTCAATTTTTCTGGGTAATACCGATATCCTGGTTGTCAGGCTTTTTGGGTTTCTGATTATCACTAATGAATGTCGTAGATGTTCATATGACTACTAGTACCAATGGCTTTACGTGCTCTTCAAGGCACGATGGGTCTCCATATCGGTTGATCAGTGTAGTTTATTAGCCACGAGCCCTTTCAAGCAGTGATAGCCTAGTGGTATGACCATTGGACTGCCAAGTCGAAGGTCTCGAGTTCGAACCCAAGGCACGCACCTCTGACTTTTCGAATTCATGTGCGTATTAATAATTAATTATCACTCGCTTAGAGACCTTAGAGATTTCTCTCGACGGTTTGTGAAGTCTGCCAACCCGCACTAGGCCAGCGTGGTGAACTATAGCCTAATCCCTTTCAATATGAGAGGAGACCCGTGCCCAGCAGTGGGACAGTATATGGGTTGATGATAATGAGCCCCTTCAAACAAAAGCAAAAAGCAACATTTTCATACTCGTACAAACCCTCCTCCCTACAAATCGACCCGGTACCGTAACGCTGGTAAGTTTAATAACTCGTTGAAGTAGACTAGGAACACAAAACGAAGCAGACATTGAACTAACTACATAACAGTAATGGCGAAAAATAAGCAAAACCCATGTGTAGGGCAGCGAGCTTCTACCGGCTCTGCCTTGTTAGAACATTCATGTAGGAAGCAGGACAAACTGGAATATAAATATCTAGAAATACCTATTTATTAAGTGATTAAGGATTTGTGTGATAACTGTGACCGACGGATTAACGCACCTTTACGGACGGATTAATACTGAATGTCAATAAAAATATTAAACTATAACTATAAAAGAAACTTTTTGCTGAAAATATTTATTGTTAAGATTCTTTTTTTGGTTCTGGGAACCTTGACATTATAACTGTGCAAGGTTGCGAAACCAAAAGTATGGCAGCGGTATGTCGAACTAGTACCGACTAAAAACTCTCCTCCCTCTTCCTTCTCTTCCTTCCGCTGCCTTGGATCGGAGCAGAGAACAAGTGCCCCTTGAAAGAAAGAAAACGTATTTATTAACACAACAGACTATAGATACAGAACTATATTTAATTTAATACTTATTAATTGTGCCAAATGAGCCACAACTCAGCTTAATGTCTGATGGCAATGATACCACCTGACGCTGGATTTTAGCTTCAAGCCACGGGTGGCATACGCTCGATAGACAACTATATTCTAAGTGTCTTAATAATGTGTAAATTCTATCCTATCCCACTAACATTATAAATGTGAAAGTTTGTGAAGATGGATGCATTGATGTTTGTTACTCCTTCACACTAAATCTACTGAACAGATTGTAATGAAACTTTACCGTATTATTATTTATAAATCAGGATATAAGTTATAGCCTATAGGCTATAACTTATAGACTATAGGCTATAACATATAACGATTTTGAATTAATTAACTCGATGACGGTCTGCCCTACAATCGCTTTATCCCTTGGCTACCATTCGGTTACTGCTTTGGTCCATACCTAAGATCTTCTCGTCTTGCGGATCGTGAGAAGTAAGTGGAGATAGTCAGGTTAAGTGCCCTGCCTATCTCCACTTACGTATACCTACATCTTCGAACTTTGTTCGATGTCTAATCTCAACGTTAGATATTCGACGTTAGGTCTTTATAAATATAAAATTAAAACAACAGCTACCGCATCCACATAATTTCTACATCAAAAAAGTATAAACACGTGTGCTATGCAGGTACACGGAACTAACGGTTAAAACTGAAGGGAAAACATTGAAAATTTCGGCGCTTATCAGCCGGCGCGCTAACTTTTATTTTTGGTGCCCGAGGCTCGCTCCGTGTGTGCACGAATTGTACGCAGACCATAGTAAAGAATAGACAGGACGTGGTATTATTTATTTGAAATAAGTAACTATGGCTGATTTTGCTTTTTTTTTATTGTTTTTGTATGGATAATTTTACGATGGTTGATTTTATAGTATTTAAACAGGGGGTCTACTCCCTAAGCACGAAGTCCGTAGTTTCGAGTTTTAGTTACGGGCGTTTCCTACTCCGTATCACCTACGGATGGATGATTCGTTCGGGGCCCGAACTAAGAATGAATGACAACACAATTTGACAGTTGTCCCTACACCCGATGTGTTAATATCCGTTAGAAAAATTGAAATTGACACTTGTTTTATCGGAGTCCGAAGTTTCGGAGAACTTTCGAACGGCTCGTAACTTCGTTGACCGACATAGGGAGTTGGCCCCTATGTCCCGTCAGAATAGTCTAATAACTTCCTTGAGTTAAATCTAGTATTTATATTTGCCGGCAACACCAACTTGAAGATTCTTTGAAGTTTCATGCTTTTTATTTACAACAGACTTATCGAAATCATACTAAAATATTTACTTAATATATTTATATATACGGATTTAAGATTCTTTATTTCCCATAAGAATAAAATATTCACTTACATGAGAAACACACATAATTATTACATATTAGTAACGTACGCAGGTAAACACGAATAAAAACACGACTATTACAATACAATCATACAATTTCTTTTCACTATCATATTACATACTATACATCTTTACTGTAGTTCTATTTACTTTTAAATTAATGTGAAAACCATCGAGAACAAGACAGTAAGCTATAATTATATGTGATAACAAACGCTAACGTCAAAGTATTCTTCGGCATCGCTGTCGTCCGGCAACGTGCCCAGAAGACTGGCAGCATTACCGCTAGAAAAAAAACAGACATCGGTATTTTATTAAAAAACAAAAAAATCCTTGGCACTTCTATCCCACTCTAGCATAGTTTAAAAGCGCACGCGAGCCTTTATTTACGGCCTTTATTTTGGCCGTGTGTTCTCACACGTCGGCCGATACACATCTGATTCATTACCAGCTGCGCTGTCTATACCAGTTAACTGTAGTTAAGTTAAGCTTTGATTTACATGTGCGATTTTAGAGAATTGTTTGTAGATAGCTGATAATTCTTTATTATACACTAATAGTACAATACATTACAGGGGCTCGTGGCTAAATAATAACTAAGCTGATCAACCAATCTGCAAGGTTAAGCTGCGCTAGTCGCGGTCAGTCTGTGGATGGGTGACCATTCTTAACACACCGAGACCCCTCCGTGCCTCGGAGAGCACGTAAAGCCGTCGGCCCCGGTTGTTATACAAACACCTATGACAATCGTTAGTGGTAGTCAGAAGCCCAAAAAGCCTGACAACCAGTTTATCCTCAGGGTATCGGTATTGCCCAAAAATTGGGTTGCGGAGGTCTGATGGCAGTCGCTTCGTGTAAAATACTGATATTCAGTCGCATCTAGTTAGACTGGAAGCCGACCCCAATATAATTGAGAAATTCTCCCATTCTTATCACTCCACAGATTAATTGCATGCAATCAAACAATATTACTTATGTCTAACCAGATGCGGCTGAATATCAGTATTTTACACGAAGCGAATGCCAGCAGACCAATTTCTGGGCAATACCTATATCCTGCGGATAGACTGGTTATCAGACTTCTAGCTACCACTAACGCTTGCCATGATAAACAGAAAAACAAACTTACTTTACATATTTACTTTCGCTTAAAGAATATTAGTAATAGTATCGATAAGGTATATTTATATTTTGATTTTTAAATCTCTTTTTGAAAAAGGGGTCCCAATTCTATTTTCTAGCATAATCAATTGTTGTATAATGACGTCTAGTGGTTCGCGTGTCGGACTATTGATCACGAGGTCGTGGGTTCGATTCCCATGGAACAGAAATATTTATGAGATGAACATAACTGTTTATGTTTGTCTGGGTGTTCTTTATGCATTATAAGTATGTATTTACAAAAAAAGTACATAAGTATTATATCCATTGTCTAGTACCCATAGTACAAGCTCTGCTTAGATTGGGACTAGATGGCGCTGTGTAAAATATTCCAAGAATATTAATTATTATTATTATTGTTTGAAACGGTGACGTTTAGAACACGTTATATCTAAACTTATAAGTAGCTTGATGCTCCTATTATAAGCATGTTAAGTTTTATATAGGGTTTATGGACTCCGTCACCAATTCTAAGACTCAGTCGTTAAATAAAACTCCTCGATAATATAACCAGACTTTAATACACATACGCATATGTGTACACGAGCTGAGTGTTACGCTAACTGGTGGGCGACCATTGCTGGACACTCAGCGTTCATGTACTTATGTCCCTACAAGCATATAACGTAATATTGCTTATCATTTTTTTTATTTGACAGTAAAGTAGCACAAATAACTAAACCACGATTATAATCTCGATATTAATTACGTCATAATTTGCGAGCCGATGATAGCGTTGACACGTGAATTGACGTGAAAGTACGGAAGCGGTCGTTAACAATGACATTCCGTATCCTATGAGTCATTATTACTTTGACACACTGATTTGTACTGATAAACGGAAGGAAACTTGCGATACTTTCTAAAAAACTAATGTAGATAACCGAGTTAGTTTTTTGGCACATGTAATCATGGTCAAAATATAAATATTTTACAACGCAACCGTGTGTAGTTTAATTCTTGTGTAATCAAAGTCAATGTCAAATATTTTATTTCAATTAGACCATTAAAATAGCACTTTTGAAAAGTCAAAACTAGTTGCACGGTTCCAAAAAGTGGGTCTTATGGAGAAGAACCGGCGTGAAACTCCATTATTCTTTAAAAAAATCTTTTTAACAGTGTTCATCTTATTGATTTCTGAAATTTACGCGAATATTTTACTACTATCATACTGAAATAAAACTACTTTTTACGGAACTTTATCGCGGTATACCTATACCGCGATAAAGTTCCGTAAAAAGTAGTCGGGATTAATAATATAAATAGGTATTTATATTATTAATTGACGACCTCTGTGGTCTAGCGGTTCGAGTGCCGGACTACTGATCATGGGGTCGTGGGTTCGATTCCCACAGGACACAAATATTTTTGTGGATAAAACATGAATATTTGTTTTTGTCTAGGTGTTTCTTATGTATTATAAGTATGTATTTACAAAAAAAAAAGTATATAAGTATTATATCCATTGTCTAGTACCCATAGTACAAGCTCTGCTTAGTTTGGGACTAGATGGTGTTGTGTAAAATGTCCCAAAAATATTATTATTATTATTAATCCCGACGTGATTTGTAAATACATACTTATAATACATTAGGAACACCCAGACAAACACAAAACAAAATGTTTATTTATCACATAATTATTTGTGTCCTGTTTGAAAGCTTATCCTCAAAAATCATAAGACGTCATTACACGAGTATCAACACAATGTTGATATTTCAATGCTTAACGGTCATTCCGGGGTCATCATACTAAAAATAGTAAAACAAATTTAATTTGTCGTGGCACCGCACCGCGCTAATTCTGTCGTGTCGTCTGCCCCGACCCTAACTGTTTTAGTGTCGTGAATAAAATATATATCAACAAAGGGATTTTTTATGGTCCACAAGACTCGATTATTTGATCACTGAAAAATGAAACAGAAAATCTTTCAAAATAAAAACTGGTTTAAAGATTTTTGGTACTTGAATTTTTGATTCTTCCGTATATACAGTAGTGAATACTTTATGAATTTTGTCTAGTAATGTCCAGTCATTAAAATTAAAAATCTTTCAGTTTCAGGACAACCAGTTGATAATATGAAATTTAAGTAAACACAGGATGGATGCAGGTTAAATAAAAATAAAATAAAATAAATCAAAATAAGATATATAATTATAATATATATATATATATATATATATATATATATATATATATATATATATATATATATATATATATATATATATATATATATAAGCAGTACCTTTGTACTAAATAGTCTTAAACTGGCTCCTTTCTAGTTTCTAAGTGTGTATATAAATAAATATATAATTTGATAATATCCCTCAAATAAAAATCTAATATATTGATAATAACAATAATAAATATTCTTGGACTATTTTGCAAGCAACGTCTAGTCCCAAAATAAGCAAAGCTTCTACTGTGAGTACTAGACAGTGGATATAATATTTTGTACATTTCTTTGTAAATATATACTTACAATACATAAGAAACTCCCAGAAAAACACAAACACTTATGTTCAAAATATATATATTTTTGCCCTGCCGTAATCGAAGGAACGACCGCGTGATCAGCTGTCCGACACGCGAACCACTAGACCACAGTTGTCGTCACCGTCGTGATATATTTGGACAATATGCCAAATGTATATTTAAAATAAGTATCCACTACGTAGTGGATACCTATTGATATTCATTCATATGTCTAGACTAGGAAGGAAAACGACGAGTGTTAATAACCAGATATAGTAAATAACCAGAATGGTATATTAAGCATAATTTTTATATATATTATAAAATAATACCATTTGCTATCATCTAAACAGTTACTTAACACTTTTGTTTGCTTTGTTAAATTATGGTAAGGAATATGTATTAGAAATAAGAGCGCTTCTCGCCGTTAAACGTTTCTGTTTGGCGAGTATACTATGTTATGTAGTCATGTAATGTTGTCATTGTAAAGCAAATAAAAAAAAAATGAACCGTAACATAAATTAATTAAATGTACATATATGTACATGTATGCCATTGCTCGTGGCCTTTTATGAAACAGGAAAACGATCGTTGCGAAATAATAAATAAGTAAATAAATATATATTGACGTAAAACCTTGTAAAAGAATGTTTAATTTAAATATTGTGGCGTTCATATGACGTCACTGTTGTTTGACGTCATCAAGTGAAGCTCTTATAATGTAATTCTTCATCGTCCTTCAAGCCCTTTCTCAAGTAGACCATACTTGACCATAACCGCATCTGATTACACTAAATACTTCGTTAAATACATACTGATTGTACAGACGCTAACAGGTGAAGCTATCCAAAACTGACAAAAATTCCCTATTGAATATAAACCTTATTGTTTTGTGTTAAAGTTGAAAATCAATAAAATAAATTTGACGGATTGCGGTAGCTTGATTTGCTGGCTTCTGTACTTACGTAATGGCTAGGATATAAATATTGTAAGTGGAACTTCTTTATGAACAACTCTATCGAAGCATTTTCTCCGGTATTTTATACAATTCTCCGAGCCTATTCCCAATTATGTTTGGGTTCGACTTCTAGTCTAACCAGATGCGGCTGAATATCAATATTTTACACGAAGCAACTGCCATCTGATCTCCGCAATTTCTGGATAATGCCGATATCCTCAGTATCCTGAGGATATCGGCATTATCCAGAAATTGCTTGTTGTCAGGCTTTTTGGGCTTCTAACTACCACTAACGATTGTCATAGGTGTTCATATGACAACAGGGACCGACGGCTTTACGTGCTCTCCGAAGCACGGAGGGGTCTCGATGTGTTATTCCCGCTCGCTCCTCGACTTTGTTCCCAAGCGCTCCAAAACTAAAATTAAATATTGTTATTATTTTGTAAAATCAAAAATCTTTGTAGCTCCTGGTAATGAATGTATGGAAAAAATAATTTTAAACAACAATAGATTTGGAGCGCACGGGAATAAGCCGTTAAGAATGGTCACCCATCCTAATAAATAAATAATAATGTAATGCTTATGAATTTAAAAGTTACCACGAATTGCGAGCTGCTACTGCTGAGAATTTCATAGAAAACACACAATAAAATAATTTGCCGGACCTGAGAATCAAAACCTCAGCACACTACTAGACAACGAGGCAATTACCTACCTGAAGGCTATGTCTAAGATGATATTAATGCATTCTACCGTAAACATGACGTCATACAGCGTGGAATATCAGCCATAAACCACACGGGCGAACTTCCAATAAAACACGAAGAAAAAACTAAGTGAACACGACTAGAAGTACGGTACAAGTTGAAAACTAATCTAAGTGGCTAGTACAAGTTGGCAGACAAGTGCCGACGTGGACGGGCCATGTTTTTTTTAGTTTTCACCCTTCAGCCAAGTGATATGAGCATCGCATGCATGGGAGAACCACAGAGTAGCTAACGACAGAGACTAAAAAATTGTGTCAACTTATTCTCACTATTGACCCACAAATTACAGCACTATGCGGTGGTCACCGCGCTACTACCATTTGATTGCGTTGTGTATCGTTTTGGGTTTGATTCCCACCCGAGATAAATATTTGTGTGATTCACGTTAATGGCAATAGGCTCGCTCCTTATTACATGGTACCTAAATATCCCGGCGAACTTTGGGTGTACACTTCTGCTTAACCCATTGGGGAATATATATACGTGATGGTAAGTTATGCTTTCTATTACTTAAAATAAAATAAATTCTACTGGAACAGCCGATTATCAATATAAGCTTATTGTTATTTAGAAAAGGAAAAATACGACCGCGGGCAGGATTCGAACCTGCGTCTTCTGGTTCAACTTTTCATTCAACCAGAAGACGCAGGTTCGAATCCTGCCCGCGGTCGTATTTTTCCTTTTCTAAATAACTTTAAAATCTTAGCATGGAAAATGCCAAAAATATACAAAAAGATATAAGCTTATTTTCAATCCGTTCTTTGGATATACAGAAATGAATCCAAATCGAATAATTTTGCTAAGGACAAATAATACTTGTTTCCATTTTCACCCATTTTAACCTTAATCAATACGGAAAACCACAATAAAAATACAAAACCACTTCTCTTTATTATGTCAACCATTTGCTCCGCAAAAGCAATTCGATAATATTGAAATAAATAGTTGTCAAGAATCCGGCTTCATTGCATTCTCATAGTGTAGACGACATTTTCCCAAACAAGCAATTTCAAACCATAAACAACGTGTTACAAAATACCCCGTAAAAAATATAATTAATTATCAAAGCCAAAAATTTTGTCAACTGTCATGGCAGGAAACCAGATTATTTAACAGAAAGGCGAAATTTACCTAATAATTGTCTGCTTTAATAGTTTTTCTATTTTTCATTCATAAATGTTGTTGTTTTCCTTTTTTTGGGTATGTTATGTTAGTTACTACGGTTCTTAAATATTGTGAATGGACTCGTTATAAGGCATTTAACCTCCTTTCGGCGTTAGTTTTGTAACACCCTGTATAAAAGTTTAGACTCTCGAAATTGTTTGTTATATGATCAAATGTGAAGGCCCGATTGACGCAGGCACGGCGTACAAACGACGCGGACGCGCTTCTTCCGCGTGAGTCACGCGTTCAATTCCCTCACGAATATTAGAATGCTCTATAGATATTTTTTTCTTAAAATATTTTTTATGTATAGACATACGCGATACGTACCTAAATACACAAATATTTTAACTAATAGGGCCACATTCCTAGCAGTGTTGAAGGGTCAATTTTGGTGCTTACTCATAAAATTAATAATAGCCATGACAAAACTTAGAAAGTAAACTTAATAAGTACCTTAATATCGAGTACAATATTAGAATTTATGCTTATTTTTTTTATGTATGACATTTTACACAGCACTATCTAGACCCAAACTAAGCAGAGCTAGAACTATGGATTCTAGACAATGGATAAAATACATACATACTTATAATACATAAGACAAACACAAACAATTATGTTCATCACATCAATATTTGTGTCCTGTGGCAATCGAATCCACGACCTTATGATCGTAGTCCGAAAATCGAACCTGTCTATAAGTTCAGACAGATATTGCGACACTCATATTAGTGCCTGCAGCACTAATATGAGTGTTCAAATGTGAAGATAGTAGGGATCGACCTGTATGGAGCATTCGCTACTTAGCCATAACCACTAAACCTAGATAGGTAGGTACTATGGAATACTCTTAATTTTAAAAAAACCAAACCACATAAAACTTATATATATATATATATATATATATATATATATATATATATATATATATATATATACCATCACGCCTGTATTCCCCGAAGGGTTAGGCAGAGGTGTACTAATTACACCGACATTTCGCCGCTATGTTTTAGGTCCCATGTAATAGGGCCATTAACCGGACACAAATCCAGACTCCGAGCTGCTACTGAGAATTTCATAGAAAAACCCAATAACACTTTGCTAAAACTTCTGCTAGAAAATACCAGAAATCCGGTGGCATAAAACTTTCAAGAATATACCAGGGTAGTCTCTGCCCTAAGTTACTCTGTGCAAAGCCTTCGAAGACGTCTGGAAGGTACGTGCTGCCAAAATATTCATTTCTTCCGCCTCGCTACCGCTCGCTTGAACGCTCAAGCTGCGTTCTGATTTATACGGGACCAGTACACCTTGTTATCGTCATACAATATCCTACTCTTATATAACAACTTTTGTAAGTAAATAATAGTACATAATAATATTTGGTATTTGCAGCTTTGATTCAAGGGTTCTATTTGATACAAAGCCATAAGTAATACCAATTATCCTATTTTCTTGAGTGTGAAAGCCAAGTTTGAAGTTTTTGGAGTACTTAGTTAAAGAGATTTCATTATCTGGAGAGTGTAGTGCAGGCTCTCAAATCATATGTAAGTATAACCAAATGTGTATGACATGACATTTTGGACAGTTTTTTTTTAATAAGCAAGCAAGATGTGAAATTAATGCCCAAATTAAATAATTTTGGTCCTCCTCGCTACTCTAACACACAACATACACCATGACTATCAAAATCCTTAAAACATAATATAAAATACATCTGGTTGACTCTTTGCGTGACCAGAGGGCTGGCTTGTTTCTAGCGGAATGTATAAGCATTGCCATTCAACGTGGCAATGCTGCCAGTCTTCTGGGCACGTTGCCGGACGACAGCGATGCCGACGAATACTTTGACGCCTAAGTACCTACCAGCGATTTTTCTCTTATTTTTATTTTGGTATAGGTCTGCCTCATTAGTCTTGACTGCCTCATTAGTCTAGTGGTCCTAAGCGCGACTGCTACGCTAGAGGTCCTGGGTTCGATCCCCAGGTCGAGCAGTGTTATTGGGTTTTTCTATGAAATTCTCAGTAGCAGCTCGGAGTCTGGATTTGTTACACCTCTGCCTATCCCTTCGGGGAATACAGGCGTGATGGTGTGGTATAGGTTTTGTAAATAATGTATTAAATTAAAACTTAAGTTCTTAACAATACAGTAAGATATAAAATACCATCATAATATCAATAACATAAATCTAAACTCTAGCTACTACTCGGAACTTCATAGAAAATCCCAATTACACTGCTAGACCCGGGCATCGAACCCAGGACCCACCTCAGCAGTCTTACGATCACTAGACTAATAAGTATTTTTTATAACAACCCCTTAAATAACCAGGTAATTTCAAACGCGAGCAGTCACGTAAGGTACCCCGCGCTCAACCGTCACGTGCGTGGTTACGTCACAAAATTATCGTGTGTAACCCCCATGTGAGCGCCGATAGCATCTGACCTCACTTCATGCCATTCTGAATGGCTTTCTTAATAATGTACAGTGATTTATTGGTCTGAATATGGGTTATGAATTTCATGGTTTACGCGACCCACAAGACGTTATATGATCGCATTTTTTAATGTAGAAACATTCAAAAGCGTGTAGTTACAATAATAATAAGAAACATCGCCTAACTGTTCAATGATCGACGCGCAACGGCTTACCATGACTTCAGTACATGATTCTGGACCCCCCTGCGTTGGATATTTTTTCTTAAATTTTACGTTATTATGCAGTTTTTTCAACTTTAAACTGTATAAAATCAATATTTATATCTAACCCAATAAGAATTTTAATTAAAAAGTCATTAATTCACTTTTTTCACTAAAAACAGCATTGTAAATTAAACTCGAAAGATCTTCTGGTCAGCTGTTTCCTTAGAGTTCACTTGCGAGTTTTAAAATTAAAAAAAAAAAGGAAAAAGCCGACGAAAATTTCCAACGCAGGGGGGTCCAGAATCATGTACTGAAGTCATGGTAAGCCGTTGCGAGTCGATGTCCCTTCCACCCTGTATATTATGTTAGTTATTAGGGACATATTATTGCACTATTATTATTTCATTAATTTGATACTAATTATAAGTAGTTAAAGTAGCTTGTTTTATATAATTTGAAAATCCGTAAGAGAAGTCGTGTATGAGTTGTTTTATTTTTATAATGATTTTTTTAGATTAACAAAAGCTAGCTGTTCAAAAAGATTCAAAATGAAATCACTAACCACAAGTACACCTTATTACGACAACAAAGGTGCATACTACTCTTGCCTGAAGTGATGTTTGTGAACCTGTAAAAGTAACCAAAATTTAAGTAAAATTCTTAGTCAAGATTGCATCAACTATTCATTCTGTACAAAAAACAAGATTCCGTCATCTCAGATCAGAAAATAAGTTTCCCATATCCGGAGCGGCCATTCACAAAATCATTTCTTTTTTTCACGTAAAGTTGGGTTCAACAGCCGGGAAAGTGACGGATGCTGTCACGCCCTGCCCACTCCTCAATGAAACCTTTTTACTGATCTATCCAACTATTTCTATCTAAATGTCTATCCCACGATTATTAATTTAATATTAGATTTCGAATATCGATGCCCCATACTATTTATTTATATCATTGTTTTAGTTTAGAAATAACGAAACGCTTTAATAATACAATGAATAAATATTCTTAAATGGTTATTTTCTAGTCGTTTTTTTTTAAACGTTATACTTACTTACATAATTATTACATACCTATATAAATTTCTAATTAATATTATTATTGATTAATGAATATTATTATTGATTAATTAATATTAATATTGATTAATTAATATTAATATTGATTAATTAATATTAATACTGATTAATTAATATTGATTAATTATTATTAAATACTAGCGACCCGCCCCATCTTCTCACTGGTGCAATGTACTAAACTTGCACATATAAACCTTCCGGATGAAATTATCTAAATGGTCTATTTATAAAAATCTATGTTACTGGTATACCGACTATATTATAAAAAACGGTAACCCGCCTTGCACAACTAAATAGTTTTATAGACATTGAAATAAACCTATTTTTTTTAGATTTTAACGCGATATATTGATATTATTAATCCCGCCGTTTCGGACCCTTCACTTACAACATCCATGGTCACGGGTAGACTGAAGTGGCGGGCTTAGGTGTAGTTATATAGCAATAGAATTTTATATACAGACCCCTAAGGACCTAAAGAACACCACTGAGGCCACATAATAGCCTCAAGTAGGAAATATAAGTAGAGTATTTACCATCAACACCAAAAGGATTCTACGTTTACCTATAACACACTGTGTATCTAGATGTAATATATAATGTACAATTGTTTGTTTTCCCAAATAAAATAAAAGAAGAAAATAGATCACTAATCTGTAGGTTTTCAACAACTTTTTTAATTGTGATTAGACACAGACGGCAGCAGTTATAGCTATCCAAATCTATCAAATTTTCCCAATTGAACATAAACCTTATTACGTTTGAATTAAAGTTGAAAATCAATTAAATAAATTAGACAGATTGTGGTAGCTTGATGTGCTGCCCTCTGTACAACAATAAAATATTTCGATTTGATTCATGAGAATCATGTCGTAAAAGTAATTAATTTTATATAAAAAATGGGTCATAATTACCGGATCAGCGACTTAATCTGATAATCCCCTAAATCAGCGGATTAAAAACCATTATTAGTTAGTCATATAACGATAATCCACTCGAATTCGGAAAATGAAATGAGGCTAATTACATTATACAAGTATTAATCCATATACCAGTTAATATGACATGAACTTAAAGAGTACATAAGTATGTATATATTAAAAGTGTGATAAAAAGTAGATACCTATTAAATTTACTTAATTTAAGAGAGGTATTGGGAGTAACTCCACTCAAATGGGAAACTCCCAACTGGGGAAGTACCTCCACCTTGTAGAAAATCGAAGTGAAATAACACTGCTTTGAGCTGTGTTGTGTTTCTTACAGTGAACAAGTTTGCCAGTGCTCCGCGAGGAAACGTTGTGTTGGCAGTGGAGGGACTTTGACCCTTATACTGCCGACCCAACTATTCTTTCGATTTACAGGCTCGGCAACGCGCAAATGATACCCCTAGTATCAAGCAAGCGTCTATAGACTACGGTAACCGCTTACCATGAGGTGGGCCGTATGCTTGTTTGCCACCTCAGTGGAATTAAAAAAACACCTAATTTTTGTAATCAATTCTTATGTCATTTTAAGACGACATAGTCTAGTATTGAACGTCCATTTAGATACCTACAATTGAAATAGCAAACTTTGGCTCCAGGTATATTATAGAAAGGACACTAAAACAATAGGTCAGGCGGCTATTGTTTCAAAAAGTTTACCTGTCTGTCGATGGCAGGTACCACCTATGTTTGTACATGGAATTAGGTACGGTAACTTGTTAATCGTTTGTAAACCATCGAAACATCTGTTCACGCAGGTACAAGTAAGTAGTAGTAAGTAAGTACGGTCAGCAACGAAAGCCGCAGAACACAGCAAAATTTTGAAAACATCTCAGCTCCAAAACTTGTCAAGAGGTTTTTTTCTATTAAGTTAACCTAAATATTTAATGGCATTAATGCAATTATTCAAAGGATCTATTTGTTTTGTAGTAAACTAGTTGTTGCCTGTGGTTTCGCCCGCTACCTCAACGGCTTTTTGAGAAAAAAAGTACCCTGTAGCCTTATCTAAGTTCTAATCTATCTCTGTACCAAATTTCATCAACGTCGGTTCATCGGTTTAGGTGTAAAAGGGTAAACAGAGAGACACACAGTTACTTTTGCATTTATAATAATCTTGGTAGGGACTAGCGATACGTCCCCGCTTCGCACGGGTATGTTCATTGAACCCCGTTTATCATCAACCCATATACTGTCCCACAGCTAGGCACGGGTATCCTCTCACAGAATGAGAGGGATTAGGCTATAGTCCACCACGCTGGCCTAGTGTGGGTTGGCAGATTTCAGTCGCTGTCGAGAAAATTTCTAACGCATTCAGGTTTCCTCACGATGTTTTCCTTCACCATTTAAGCGAGTGATACTTAATTAATTATTAATACGCACATGATTTTGAATGGTCAGAGGTGCTCGCCCTGGATTGGACCTTTATTAGGGGTGAAATTTCTCAAAATCCTGTTTGATGAATGTTTACAATACTCATAAATGACATGAACTGCCACAATTACAAATTTGTAGCCTTTGTAGTTTAGGCTCTGTGTTGATGTAGCAGCCAATCAGTCAATCAGGACAATATCATCGCATCGTCACACAATATCATCAACTTATGAATCACTAGCACATGGTTACACCCGCATCCAAAGGGTTGTTTTCGCAGAATCTTACATTGAGATTCCGCGAAAAGAACTGCCGGTCTACCATTTGCAGATAAACACTTACTTAAAGGCGTAAAACTGAGTGGCGTGAAAATCCAAAATCCTAGAAAAGTTTTTAAAAGGGTGCATAGGTATCATACGTCAGTGCTTTCAAACTTACAACTTAACTAAAATAAACTAACTTGTCTTAAATTAACTTATATTATTGAATTAGGCGAATTATTGATGCCTTTAATTTTTTATTTAATTACCTATTTGTGTTAAAAACAGTACCTAAACATCTGAATACAGAACGAAAACCAAAAAATAAAATTGAATCGACAATAATTATATTTATATTATGTCCCTAAATCTATCCTTATCCCAATTACTTCCTCAAATAAATCTCCGTAATAATATATTGGCTCGTGATTTTTGTGGTATTACCATCCGTCCGCGTTATCTCGGACATGTCCTAATTTTCGCTCGACCTCGGCTCGACTGGGGGCGCGCGACAACATCACATTTCGGATGCAAAAAAGTTACGACCTTAAATTCTTCATTTAAATAACGAAGACACCCGAACGACTAGAAACTGTTTTCCAGCGTAACAATTTTGCATAATATCTACCCATAAAAAAGTTGCAGAAGAAACTTCAGTGATTTTTTCTTCGTAAAACTTCAGAGTCGACAGATACATAGAGTGTAGGTATCCGAAAAGTAAATATTGTGGAGGAGGCGTCACATGTGTGTAGGTATTCGAGTAATGTGACACATGTGTGGTGGCGGGCGCGGGCTCGCGGGGGGAGGCGTGCTCGCGTTGCGCTCGTACGTGTGTGTGTGTGGCCGGGGCGGGGCCGGGGGCGGGCCCCACACCGGCGCGGGCGGCCAGTGCCCGCCGACCGCACGCCGAGCCGATATTCGGCATTCGCGCGACACCGTCGTACCGCGCGCTCGTCTCGTCAGCTCACTTCGCGCTCGCGAGCCACCCGCGACACACGTACGTGCCGTCCTCGCTCCCGTCGCCACCCTCGACGACAGCGCGTAACTACAGCTACGCGATCCGTGCAGTGCTATCAAACTTTTCGGTGACTCAGTGCTTTCGGACATAACAGTTCTTAAAAAATACCTGTGTGAACTCAAACGGAATAGTGCAATGCGAAGATTGCGGTCCGGCGGGAAGGCGATTCTTTGAGCGACGAAAGGGTTGGGGAGTGCGGGGTGAGAAGCGGGCGGAGGGCGGCGCGAAGCCGCGCACGCGCCCGCTGCTGGACCGCGCCGCGGATCCGACACACGCGTTGACACCGGCGCGCGCGATGGACGACAAGCCGACCGCCGTCGGCGGAGAGGAACACTACAGTCTGCGCTGGAATAACCACCAGGCGCACCTCCTCCGCTCGTTCGAGGCGCTGCTGCATGCCGAGACTCTCGTGGACGTGACGCTGGTGTGCGCCGAGCGCCGCGTACGTGCTCACAAGGTGCTGTTGGGCGCTTGCAGCCCACTGTTTCGCCGGATATTTAGCGAGAACCCGTGCAAACACCCGGTGATCGTGTTGAAGGACTTTCAAGGATGGGAGGTGCAGGCAGTTGTAGACTTTATGTACCGTGGAGAGGTGTCTGTGGCACAAGAGCAGCTCGGAACTGTGATACGGGCTGGAGAATCCCTCCAGGTTCGGGGATTGGCTGATCAGGACCGTGAGGAGCATGCGAGGTCTCCGCCGCCGACGCCGTTGGCCCGGAGTCCGGTGCAGACGACACCACCGGCGCCATCGCCACCAGTGAGTCCAGCGAGTCCTCAGCCACGTAGGAAACAGGCTCGGCCGCGTCGCCGCTCAGGAGAGTCAGATACACCAGAGAACTTGTCAATGCGCCGATCTCCGAGTGGAGGGCTGAAGGCAGTGCGCCTGTCGAGGCCTCGCTCGCCCCCGAAGCAGGAGCAGGAGGAGCCGGAGGCGGAGGTGCCGCCGCCGCCACGTATGTTCGCGCCACACCAAGACATGTTCCCACCAGTCCCACCTGCTGCCGTCTCCGCGCTATCATTAACACCACCGCACAGTAAGTACACAATATGAACCAAAATGCTATTTTGTAAACAGAACGTAGGTAATTATTTTTCTAAGTGTTCTATTTTTAAAGTTTTTTTTTTTTATTAGGGTGATAATGTTTGACTAAGTATTTAATTTTCTAAGTGGTCACAAAAATTTAATAATTCCCCGTCGCCGAATTAAAAAAGCAAATATCGTGAATAACAAATAGGGTATTTACATAAAATCATCAATATATTGAAAAACGAAGGTCGATCATATCAATGCCGTTATGGGCGAACAAATACTACGTAAATAAGTAATTAGTGGTAAAAACTGACCTCGATCACTCATTGTCAACATCTCTAAAACCAATCGCAAAGATGTTTTTGCTCCAAATGTATTTGCACCATATTTAAGTAATCAAGTACATGCAATCGACCTACAAAGTTTTTACTAAAACGATATCATCAACTCTCCGGCCAAATCTGTTATTAAAGTGCTCTTAAAAATATTCTTATAATATTTTCTAATTAGAATCCAATGAGATGTGATATCTATGTATGTTACGAACGCTTAAACGAAACGGCCGATGTGAATAAATCTAAAAGTCTAATTAAACTCGAATCATCAAAGGATCCGTAATCGTTGAAGCGTTATCGATTTCATAAATCGCATACAGGTTACCGGTGATTCGATTAGCGACCGATACCGAGTGTTAACCGGAACGGTTCACAGATAAATTAAGATCACCTATTCATACGTCGGGTGCATTATCTCTGGGATCGCGTGAAAGGTTTTAACTTTATAAAGTCCATTAAGTGAGCATGTCGCAAACATTCGCCGTAAAATATCATTATAAATGGACGACGATGGTGTTCGACTCTCTGATCGTGTATGAACCATAAAGGTGTGTCAGTGTAAATTTTACACCTCAATAATTATTGCTTGTGAGTCTCCTTATGCATATAAAAGAGGAAGCAATACCAGCAGTCATCTTGTTTTATGAGCGCGTTTCGATTTCTAAACGTGTTTATGGTGGAAATTCTCTGATTGTCATAATCTAATTTAGGAATCGTATTTTAATCTCGTCTGATCAGCGCTCTTTATTGTTGTTATAGATTTTATTGTCTACTGTATAAAGGATGGAAGGAATAAGAATGGTAGATAGGCACCTAACTCGAAAGATTTTGGTGTTTCGTATTTGTACATAGGTAGGTAGGCACCAATCAATACAAATCACACGAGTATGAGCATTAATTGGTTTGTCTACGAACTTTGAGAAATATCTAGAGAATATCTACCTACTTTATTCTTAGTAAAGGAGACATCAATTTCGTCAATTAAAGTCGAGCACCCAAGCTATTTGAAAGCACGCTCATAAATTATAGTTTTAATATATTTTACACAACAGACCTTCGAGGCTCAGGTTGGAGTTAGTCTAAGGAGTGGTTTTATACGTCAATTTTGTTTTATTGTTTCCTCAGTTTCGCGTATGTGCCGAGTGCTTGATTGCGCCATAATAGTCGTAGGTTGTAATGAAGGGTTGCACGCATTCGCCTCTCACCGTCGACGACGTGCGTGGGGATACTAAACACGAGGGGAGCTTGAACGTTTCCGCACTTGTCATTCCATTTCGAAAATCAAATTTTAAATTGCCCTAACTTGAATGTTTATTCGTGTTTACATTTTTGTATCTGGCAATCCGAACATTCAGTAGACAATACTTTTTCGTTTTGTTATTCTTGTTTCTTTTTTATTGACAACGAATTTAGCGGTTTTTTGTTTTGGTTATTTTGGTTGGTCAGCTTCTGTGGCGGTTTATTACAAATGTTCATTTTATTGTATCCATCTCCGTGTGTGATGAGCTTGATTACAGTTAATGGTGGTGCGTAAATGTAATGAGGGGGTTGGCGGGGACTGCTGGCAATCACAGAGCGGCGGCGAGGCTTCCTGATTGGAGTCGAGCAAATCCAAATTTTCTTGCTTATTTTTTTATTACTGTTGTATGATTTGTATTATTATGTCGTAAATGATTTAATATTTTATTCAAATCATCGTTAGGAATTGTGGGAATAACTGCGCTCATCTTTGTGTAGACATGGTTTCAAACTTAGAATATTAGGTATTTAAATGAAAATATGAATGTATAAAAACGAAACTGCGAGCAAAACATATTCTCAGGAAGAAGTAGCTATAAAGAAAGAAAGAAAGAAAGATTTTATTGCCATAAAAATGTATGCTATGTAATCAATGAAACCGTCTTATCAGATGCCTGCATCAAGTCAGTCAGTCAGTTTTCTTTTTAATACATTACGAATAACATAACTATAATATTATAAGATTTGCTTCCTCATGATCTTGCCTGAAATTAAAAAAATATATGCCCACAGAATAAATATTATCTAGGTAGGTACATAATAGATACCACATGCACTTACGATGTAGATGCATATAAAATGATTGACTTCCATTGTTCAAGATACACACAAACCAAACCGGTTGGAAATGTCTCATACTCTCATATAATAACTTACGTGTTTTAACACGCGGACCTCTTTACATTTTTTAAAAATAAAATGTATACAATTTACTACATTTTAAGAATAACCAAAAATGTTTACGATCTCTCTAACATTTTTCTGAATAAAAATCATCATCAAAAAGATCATCATCTCTCACAAATATAATTTTAATTAGAAGTATTCACATTGTGATTAGTAATGTTTACATTAATTTATCACCTGACACGCGAGGCTTTACATCAGGTACACGACCTTCAAGGGTGGCAAAAAAAAAGAGAAAAAACTGCGCAAGCGACGACATTGGCACGAAGCGCTAGATACCGTGCGCACACGCAAGGGCGGCTACGGTCACTATGCGTCACTGTGGTGCGGGACAATCTACTGCTGTGTCATTTGTACTTAGACTGTACTCATGCTGAGTAATAAAATAACGTTTACAAGTTGTTTTTTTCTCGCAATTCAACGAAAGGGTTATTTGGTCCGTTAAACTTTGTAGGGTTAATCCAGTTTAAGGCTTAACTTTCCGCACAAGTAACTTTGAATTGATGATTTGAGACAACATGCAAAAACTCCAGCACTATTGCTGTTCCACTTACATATTAAATTAGATGAGATACATTATATTCTAAGCAGTGATAGCCTAGAGGTATGACCATTGGACTGCCAAGTCAAAGTTGTTCGAACCCAAGGCACGCACCTCTGACTTTTCGAATTCATATGCGTATAAATAATTAATTATCACTCGCTTAAACGGTGAAGAAAAACATCGTGAGGAGACCTGCATACCTTAGAGGTTTTTCTCGACGGTTTATGAAGTCTGCCAACCCGCACTAGGCCAGCGTGGTGGACAATAGCCTAATCCCTCTCATTGTGAGAGGAGACCCGTGCACAGCAGTGGGACAGTATATGGGTTGATGAAATACATTATATTATACCTCTGTTGATATTCAGGAGGAGAAAGTAAGCCTAGACTTGGCATAAGTGAAGTTGAGGCCATGACCGCCTGTAGAGAACGTCATAAATTATTATGTGTACATTAAACACGTAATATGCAGTGCCATATGAGCGGTCAAAGGATTACGCAGTCATTAGTATGAATTACTGGTCAGCTACTAAATAGTTAGTCATCCTGTCTATTCCAATAATTTTACAATACATTCCAATAAATTACAGTTGACACATTGGAGAATGTAAACAAAATAATTTGTAATTATTTTATTGGTGAGGATGGTGTTAACCAAATGTTGTGGTAATGCTTTAATTATTGTTAAAGATTATGTTACTATTATACGATTATAAGCAAATTTGTTAGTGATCCACTCGTTTTTGCCCGAAATTAAAATACGATATTCAGCTAAATAGGCAGCAAAATTTTGACTAACTCCGTTAAAAAAAACTTCTTATTTTTATGATTATTATCTTATTGGATTCGTATAGGTCATTATATATTGATCAATAGATTCTTAAAGATGTAACTAAATTGACACGATTTATAAGACATAATAATATCTTGAAATGGTACCTAACCACTTTCAACTTTATGGTTATAAACCATATTTTTGACCTACTATACCTACATCTATTTACATCTTACATCTGTTAATTTCATACAATTTTAAGTGGATATTTATATTTTATTTTTTCATTTAAATTTCTTGATTTTTTTTTCAATTATACCCCGTTGGTTCTAAGAAAAAAATAATGTTTCGAATCTGTCCTATTTAGAACTAAAATGGTGTGCAATTTACAGAAGATAGTAGCGCGATGCGCAGCGCCTGACCAGTGTTTGACCATTTACATTCAATCGACACTGAGTCTGTCCGGTGACCTACTTGGACATTTTAGTAGTGTCTATAAAGTTTCCCATGGAAAGAAAATACATAGGATATCCTTTTCTAATATTCTTCTTTTCTAGTGCACAAATCAAGATTTTTAATGAAACATGCACAAACAATTTTTTCAATTAGTATTATAAAATACGTATGAACATCGAATCTTCTAGTTAGTCCTGCGCGATTCAAAATAATGCAAGCTGTTTAGATGCTATTTTAAATAATTAAGTATCTATAATCATGAATGTGTTTGAAACATTAATTTGTCAATACCCACATTATTTATGATGAGATTTATGAATGTTGTACTCATTAATCTAATGAGCATTTAGCTTGTCGTTTTTTTTTTAAGTTAACTTTATGTCTTTTTATATAAATCAAAATACAATTAGTGCAGAGAAATGCTGCATAATGAATTTGCATTCGCGCCCTTACTTGCCACATCTCCAACAAAAGAAGAAAATAAAATATGATCCATACGTGCCTTTAAACATAGAACTACACAATGTCACAAAAGATATTTGAAAAATACGTTTAAAAAAGGAAGAGTCGGTCGCGTATACGGCCAAAACTTGATCATGGTTCGAGGGGAGGTTAAAGTAACAAACTAAAGTCTGTCTGGGTAGGGCCCACAACACCTGCCCGTCTGCAAGGTCTGTCACTGACCTAACACAACTGAATGGTCGAAAACCAAACCTGTTTTCTAAAAACAGATGCGATACAGCTCAGACGGAAGACGTAGACTTACATTTAGTTTTTTATTAGTGGTTGCCCGCGGTTCCAAAGCCCTTTCGGGGGTAGTTTGAGACAAAAAGTAGCCTTTGCCCTTCTCCCAGATCTAATCTACCTCTGTACCAAATTTCACCAAAATCGGTACAGTGGTTTAGGCGTGGAAGCGTAACAGACAGATACAGTTAATTTCGCTTTTATAATATTAGTAGGGAAGTAGGGATGAGCAATATGTGTGAGCAAAGAGTGTCAAAGATCACACATAAGTCTGTCAATCTGTCAAACGTTAAAGCCACTCCAACTCTTTACTACTAACATGTTAATATACCTACTAAATACTTATTGTATCTTCTTGACATTAAGCAGTAGCATGAAATATTACCTAGTCATCAACAATCATCAATATCAGCCCATATTACTTCACAGCTGAACTTGGGCATTTTATAGTGAACTCGGAGCCCGATCTTCATCTCTTCTCATACAGTCGCTGCCAGCTGGCTTCCGCAAGTCGTCAATCCATCTAGCCGTCTTACCTAGACATGATCGACTGACAAAGTCTTTATACAAACCGTGAAATTAATCATAGAATGTATTTAATTACTGTTTCTAAACCTAAATTAAGTCACACATTAAATCGAAAATCAAAAATTAATTAAATATTATATAAAAGGTCCCTACATCTAATTTCAAATAAACACAAAATTCCAACACCAACATCCGTATGTAATTTCATTATGTATTTCAATAAACGTTTGCCTTGTGGCTACCAATTATGGTGAGCATAAAAACTGCTAGTAAAACAGACACACATTACTAATCCGACAATTATGAGCCACGTAACATATCTGCGTGTCGCGAGCGCACGCGCAATTAACATTCTAATCAAGCATTGTATTACTTGAGCTAAGCGAGCAAAAAATCTAGTGAGCGCTAGTATGGCTTGTGTCGAAGAGTTCCGTAGGAATGCCATTTTAATGCTCTGAAAAAAATTATAGATTTAGATTTTTATATCGGCTTGTTACCTTGTTTACCACTAAATATACAAGAGAACACTTTATCCTTATTATTGCTTAGTAAATATTATCTGTAGATAACTGAAAAAAGGAAAAAAACACCAGAAAGTAACAATTCACGGAAAATGATCCCAAGCTTCATACCCACTCACAAATTTTATTAAAAAACAAGCACCTAATTTTAAACAATTCAACTGTAACTGATTGCTATAGTAATAACGTTCTCAAATGTCAAATATACCTATCGTATAAATATTTTTATAACCATGAAGTTTTTTTTAATGTTACATAAACATAAAAAAAAAGCAAAAAGTAATTACATTTTCCTATTTAAAATGATTGTATCAGTGCATATTTTATATTAATGCCAGCTTTACATTATTTTACTAAAAACTTTTTGCTAAACAACGGTCCAATTTCAAGCAGAACCCTAAAAGGAGTATAAACTTTTTGCGGCGCCACATCCATGCCACGACGGCGTCGTGTTGGTACACGTGTTTAATTAATAGTTTGTTGATATGTAGAACTTACAAGCTCCTGTTGTACATGTTGCCTTAAATAAATTGGATTTAGTAGTTTAGTTGGATAAAAAATAGTTCTTAATAGAACTAATAGAAAAAAGTATAAAATTGATCCGTTTTTAAAAGACACGATTCATTCTGTCTACATTATCAAGTAGTTTGTTAAACTAAAGAGTTAGGACTTCCAAAAACGCTTCGGAGACTCTATTAGCTATTGCCATAGTAACTTTTAAGAAAACGAAAACTTACTAAATATTTTATGGTGTATCCTCAGGGGACCCAAGTCTGTTTTCAATCGCATCAGAAGTGATGTCATATTAAAATAATAAACCACATAAACAATATATATTATTTTCTGTCGAATTCAGAAACACCTGAATTTGAAATATGACTGCCACATTAGTGGCGGGGACGTGACGGCTACGCTTCGATTCTCAGGTCAAGCAGTCTTATTAGGTTTTACTATGAAATTCTTAGTATACAGAGTATCTCAGTTTGTATTTGCGCCCTGTTAATGGCAATAGGCTCGCACATATTACATGGGCCCTAAACATAACGTCGAACTGTGGTTCTAGCTGAACAGTGAGTACATTTATTAGGTAAAGTAATAATTATAATTGCTTTGTATAATTTAGATTAATTACGAATTTATTTCATGTTTAATATTTGCATGTCCTGAAATGGGCAGAACATGTTGGATCTATATTTATAATATGTTTTAACACCTCATTGTACACATATTGGGACAAATAAATTATCTTTATATTAAAAAAAAAAACAGCTCTGCCTAACCCTTCGGGGAATACAGGCGTGAGGGTATATTCTGAAACACTTTGTTTAAAGTCAGTCAAGAATAAATGGCTTGGCTTTGTTTGTTCTGTGTATAAAAAAAAGTCATGTGTTTACTTCCAGAATGAAAGTTTCTCATTTCCGTCGAATTTAATGAAAATCCTTGGAAAAAAAATAACTCGTCCGCTAGAACTATAATCTCGCGGAGCTATTAAAAAATCAATCTACACGCACACTTATGCCTAATTATAGAGCGAATTATAATTACAGAACATTAAATTGAGCGACAAACAGACATAAAAATGAGTAAGAAAACATTATTTTTTAGCTATAATTTAATTACGCATCAGGTTTTTATATTCTACTTCCGATATTAAGATATATAAATATATACATTAAAATTATCCTAATAAATTCTAAAATACAATGCATAATAAAAGTACAATCGGCAAATAATTTACGTGTATATCTAACAGACGCAATTTATTCAGCAGGTGACCATGTCGTGAAAGGTGAGAGTTGTCGCAACGACACACGGACACACGACCGACTTGAATAAGCGATATCGCGAATTTCAATTCACGTTTACATGTAAAGGCTGTTTTACTAGCGCGCTCTAGATTCGAGAAAAATAGGTGGTTTACACAAGAAACGGACTGTACCTACTAGTGGGAGATAGTTTGTTTTTGGACAGCAACTTACAAGGAGTTAGCCTCCTATTCAAAACGTGTATTTTTATTGATTTACTTATCAAAGGAAGATATACCGCATAATATAGGTATTACACTAATTAGAGTAAACATAAGAAATTATTCGAGGTATCAGAAAAACAATAATAAGTCTTTACTAATCAGAACATAAGATAACATCACGCCTGTATTCCCCGAAGGGTTAGGCAGAGGTGTACCAATGTACACCCACAGTTCACCGGTATATTTAAACCCCATGTTATAGGGGGCGAGCCTATTACCATTAATCGGGCAAAAATCCAAACTCCGAGCTACTACTGAGAATTTCATAGAATACCCCAATAACACTTTGCTCGACCTGGGAATCTAACCGTAGCAGTCGCACTTAGGGCCACCAGACTAGCAAAGCAATTAGGTACTACTATTAACAATAAGAAATTGTTGTATTAAGACAGCTATCAACTAATACAGGTACTAGCTCTATTTTCTTTCGACAAGATTTTAAGGCACTGCAAACAAAAGAGTAACCAATGTAAGTAGACTGAATTAGTTATTTTCGGAGATTTTATAAATCCCTCGATTTAAAAGACCAAATATCAAATCTAAGAAGACCACAGTTTGTATTTAGCACACGAGAGTTGCACAAAATAAGACATACTCATAGCTTACAATATCAAATGCAAATCAGCCCTAGTAAAAATATCGGATCAAGTCCAGACAACCGTTATTATAAATACAGCTTTCTTACATTCTATGTAGGCAAGTTCACAAGTGTTACAACCATAGTATATCACCACGTTTTTAATGCTACAGATAATGTGCGCCATACATATAATTACTGATCTTAATATATTACTAATAAACCCGATTAAAAGCTTATACGTATACATACTTAGTACGAAATACATACCAACTTGTATGTAAATACTATACCTCTATTAATTAATTATCACATCATAGACTATCATAAAATTATTATGAAAAGGTTAAAGATTTCTTGATACTTATTAGAAAATGAAGAGTTGAAAACAAACTTCATCATATCAGCCTATCGCAGTCCACTGCTAGACATAATCCTCTCCCAAATCGTCCGCAACACCTGGTTCTCCGCCTTCCGCATCCAGTTTGACCCCGCACTCTTGAGATCTGACTCGTCGAAGTTTGCCAAATGCCGCCCAACCCAACCGAATCCTCCTGTCAGCTTCTTTCTCGAAGTTGTGTTTACTGAGCTGAATATTCTGCCCTAGGTAGATTCTGCACACTTCAAGCACCGACTCTTCGACGTAGATTGATTCTTGGAGCATGTGTATTGAAAACAAACTTATCTAGCGCCAAAAGATACAATCCTATAAATGTATTGTTTGTCTCAGGTCATATAATTTTTAAAAGGTTACTGAGAATTAAATAGAAAAACCCAATAACACTGCTTGACCTGGGAATCAAACCCGAAACCTCAACCAAGGTGATGTAGGTAACAACCTTATTTCGCAGTCTATTGTCAAAGTAGGAATTACTCATATCATTTTCAATCCATATTCATTTGTTGTTATTGCATTTTCCGCGTAAATAACTTTACATTTTTTGTGGTTTTATATTACGTGAACAGCGTCCATTGTTTACGCATTTTGTCAGACGTGTGAAGAGGTACAAATTAAAAACGTATAAATTAAGTTATGTTTGTATTCAACTGTACCTCCCAGCTAGCATGACTCCCAGTTATTATACAAAATTGGAAATACTTTTCAGGAAATCGAGTGTGAATATGAATATTGCTTACCACAAGCTCAATTAAAATTCTTTCAACATATTTTTTTAATATATACGACATTCATGCTTACTTTTGAAAATTGAAGACTTAATAATCAATGGATCAATCAGATCATAGTTATTTAGAATAATCGAAGGTAATCTTTGGGTATCACCCATAATTTAGCACCACCAGGTACTTAGTTTTTTTTGTTTAACCACCTCAAAAAAATCATCATCGCCAAAATAAATATAATCTGCACTGGTGGATTATGGTCCAGTATTTCATTTTTGGCGTAGGCATACGTCCCACATCCAACCAGCGGGATTATTATTAGACCTATGAGATGACCAATGTAGTAAATATAGATGAAGAATTGAAGACATTCTGAAGTCTACTACTATTTATCCTTTAAAGTACACTACATATAATGAACTGAAAATTGATAATGGTTTTAATACACGTAATAATAATTTATTATATAATATCAGCATAAGTACATGTTGACGTCAACGTTTTGTACTGCATATTTTCTTAGATAGTTAAACCACAAGCTCGTATTACGCAAAGGGATTTCTCATATGTTATAAAAGAAACCACAAAAAAATCAATCAGGCTAATGACAATAATGTTCATTATGCACAAACCATTATCATAAAAAATTACCTCAAATTAGGAATGGAATTTTAATAATATGTCAACACAGTCATGTGTATTTTATCACTGTAACTTGTATGAGTAAGGATCTACAATAATCATTAACTGTAATCTTAACAATGATGTGAGGTGTTCCCCGAGGAAGTATCTTGGTGCCGACGAGATTTAATAGAAGATTAAATTAGAAGAATGAGGAGAAAGCACTATATAAATCGCTTAAGAAGTGTTTTACAACCAGGTGCCACACAAGCTTGGCTATGCAGTTCAATACAAGAAAAAAGGATTAGAAAAATAATTCCCACTGTTAATAAGGTAGTTTACACCAAACAACATTTATTGAATAGTCTTGGCATAACTTTTCTCTTGGTATGAAACAAGACGCCATAATAGAATTATGACGTCCAACAAATTCAGACCAAAAGTAGTAATCAAGGGCACGTACTTAAACGTTTAAGATTATGGATTTACGAGTATAATACTTAATTGTTTCCTGCGCAATATTATAAAATATCGCTAATAACATTAATTTGGACGATCAACAATCAATAATTACAGTGGTTCGACTAATACATCGAATTTGCTGAGTCCAAGTCGGAAATACTTATCCCTTCTCTTTTCAGAAACTCATACTAACTATTGATTTCTTGTATGAAGCTAGAATTCATCATGATCCTACTTTTGTTACAACCGAGTCCAATAAATTGTATAATATTCTGTTATGAGTGCTTTTTCATAGCTAAGTAATAACTAAGCTGATCAACCGATCTGCAAGGTGCTTGCCGCGGTCAGTGTGGAGAGCCTTCCATGCATCAGAGAGCACGTAAGGCCGTCGGTCCTGTTTGTCATACGGACACTTAACAAACAGTCAGAAGCCCCAAATTCCTAATAAACAACCTATCCTTAGGATATCGGAATTGCCCAGAAATTGTGTTGCGTCGCTTCGTGTAATATACGGATATTCAGCCATATCTGGTTAGACTAGAAGCCGAAGGATGTATGAAATAACCGTTTAAAAATATTAAAAGAGCCTTATCCAATGACGACATGCACACAGCATCAGCTCAGCATTATTATCTTTTATCAAAAGCCTCATTACAATATAGAGGAAGACTAACAAATGAATTACTGAAGCTACCTTACTATTGAGCTACCAATCCTTAACATCATCTAGAAGATACTCGTATATTTATGCAATACACTTTCCCTGAAATCATATCGTACAAACTTTATAAAATACAATTATAATGACGTTACTCATTTAAGGGCCCTAAACTTTGAAATCCTCTGAATATTATAGCCGTGCTTGCGCGGGCGCCTCCAGTCAATACCGAGTCGTTAGTCTCGTGCCTTGACAAATACTCGCAGTTAATTGGATGAAAACGCGCACTCGCCGCTGTCCGCGCAGTAAATAACGCGCTTTACGACGACGCACTGTTATCAATAACCCTTGTATTGAAAGCTGTTCCGTTTTATATGTTCGCTTTTTGATAGGTTCAGTTATATGCGCATATCCGCTTTGTATGTTATTTCTGTTAAATTTCTAGTCTAGGGCAAGATGTTTGTTCGCGACTGTACTCACTTCACGCAAGCGTAAAACCATTTCGCCTTTTTTAAGCATTGTGAATCCTACATGGTGATATTTTTCAGAACTATCACTCGTCACAGGCATACTTAACCATCATAAATGGCCGGGGATATGGTATTTTCCTTATTTCCGCTCGTCTGCCAGTGCAGTGACTAACGCAATGACATGGGATGTACGTCGACTGTGCACAACAGTACTGCGTCATTCGCTCGGCCGATACAATGATGACGAGCTTTGTTTTGCACTCAGATACGTAAGACGCACGGCTCCATCGCGTCCTAACTTTTGGTTGGGAAATCCCGCTCGATACTGAACAACTACATAGTAGCAGTTTAACATCACATCTAAAACAATAATACACAGTAATTAATACGCAAAACAACATTAACATAATCATATGCTTAACCTACGTTTAATAATAATTATAGAAATGTAGATAGCTATCTCCGTAAACACGGGAGCTTCAAAATTGTATGTAAATTATTGCCATTTTAAAACAGATTTGTTTGTTAGAAATCTCATAGAACTGTTATTCGGGTTCCCATCACGAAACCGGAACTGAAATCACACATTAGATTTAATTTTATACGAATTTAATAACAAGTGAGATGCGCGCTCGTCCATTGTGTGCTCCGTGACCATGAGAAAAAAGCATTGCTCGATTTTTTTGTTGCCGATAAAGAGGTGCCGACGTACAATTCGGAGCAAGATTGATGCGCATGCATGATCGTATCTGCCCGCTGTGAGCGCCGCGGTAATAATTAATATTCCATAATCCATTCATCCCTACATTACGCGGCGACTCCTTTCACCGCGCCTCCCTGGGAGAGGTCCCGCGCGGGCGCGCCCTCCACCGGTAGCAATATGTAATCGTCACACATTCGTAATTGATTCTGTGCGTTAAATTCGAAATTTGAATGAGCGCTCGCTGAATGAGAACCGAAATAAGATCACGAGTGTAGTGCGCTCGGAAACGCTGACGAGTCTCGGCGAACCTCTCACTGAGCGGCACAATGACCGCGGCCAGATCTCTCTCTTGATAAACATATAAAAAACGCAACGAAAAAACTACATGTCATGCATCTACGTGTGCTAGTCAATTTCACAGCGACCGTCATGGGAATCGAGCGACGAATGGACTTTAGAAAGCAATTAAAATCTGTGCCCACGAAAAGGAACGCAACCAAAAAGTGCGATCGACACATGAAATCGCCGAACACGTCGCACTTTGTTCACGAATCTTTTTGATACCTACTCCGTGCTCAACCGGCGCGATGCACGAGGCGCGGTGGCCGCCGAATAGTTCTACGAACTGAAAGATTTTGACAAAAAACGTGCACCGCGCACCGGTAACGAGACATAAAGTAGACAGGAAAAAGAAAATCTAAGAATGTCCACTTTACTCAGCGCAATTTGTTATTATTAATTTAAATAGGCATGGCGGGGACTAACTGTTTGACGCTTAACGATTTTTACCTGGCGCCATACGTTTTATCTGGCCTTAAATGAGGGAAGAGACAATTGCAAACAACTCAAACTTTGTGCACGTTTTACTTTATAAAGACGATACAAAGGGGAACTACTTAGAGGCCGAAAGTGGACTTTACTTTTTTATCACCACAAAAAGGTCGGTATGAAATCGAAATCAGATTACGGATCCTGCGATTACAAAGTTTCGGCAGCGCACAAAGGGACGGTAACCACAATTTGGTTGTGACCACACCACCATGCATTATGTAGATACGTTAGTGTATGTACGTGCTACGTGGTACGTGACTTCCGAGATTAAAAACGATGACAAAAAAGCGATTGGAAAACCGTTTCCGCGCTGTTTTTGGGTTCAGCAGTTCTGAAGAGAAAACTTTGACCGCAGAAGTTGGTGTGTCGGTAAATATTCTGTTTATGGGACATGTAAACGTTCTCATCTATCATGTTATACTTTTACGATAACGTTTACATAATTCAAAAATTCGGTAGCAGTATTAAAGCTTAAAATGCAGTGAATCTTGTTGAATATTACTTAAATATTTTTGGTATAATTATGAAAACGTACCAACTTTAGTCAGGTCATAATTAGATAAACAATGCTGAATGAATCACACTCAAATTATGTATTACATACCACAAAACTCATTAATGAATAAACAATTAGTAAATATGCAGATTTTTTAATAAACACATATTTTTTTGCTCATTGACATATTCGGGATCCAATTATTTTGTAAAACACATTAGTTAAAAAGGTTACTCAGAAATAATGGATGTCATTGCATTATTCCCAGTAATTTAATTACAAATTACACAGGTTTATTTATCTGCGCACGAGTGAGTCACTCATGTGAGTAATAATAGTGGCGCAGGCGCCGGTTACCGGTGTTGCCAGAGGTAGAGGATTTGCCCATTTTAGGGGACTTTGAATTATTGCTTGAGTACGGTTGTGGAATAAACGTTGGAGTATTTTGAAAGGAATTGCTTGTAGGTAATTATTATGTGTAGAGAAGTTTTATGTTTTCTACGTATAATAACACTTTGCATAATCATTATAAGTTTGCCCTTCATTTACTAGTGCAAAATATATCAAAATGTAGTGAACATTGACGTTTATTTTTAATTGTTATATATTTCCAAAAAATGGATAGCATACATTATGAAGTGGAAAATGAGTAAGAAGACCTTTAGCCAGTCGTGGGATAGTGTAGCCTAATTTTTTTTCACCGATTAAGTTACACATATTACACGCTTTTTCTAGGATGACAAACACGGTATTTAGGAGTTTTTAACTGGCAACCCACGTCGTAACAAATCATTTGCGCGGTCAACCGCACTTGCAAATAGCAATTTTGAAATCAATCTAAACTTTTTCTATAGCTTCAATATCAATAAACTTTCATTCTATACATGTTAACTTATCATTAACGAGAAAGCAAAACGGCTTAAACGCCAAAGAAAAAATCTTCATTCATTTTAGAAATTGTTTTTCGGGATAAGGAAAGTAGGGAACAAATTATTTCTTTATAACTTTTATCGTTCCTAAAGTGTTCATTGAAAAATTTAATTCGAAGTAATTACCGAGATAAATATTACTATGTTTTACCCCTAAAGTATTTTTATGACTGGCTTTTATTAGTATACACGATTGGTTTCTAAAAAAGAAATACTTAAGTGTACTGATTTCACCAAAGTTGATTTTGATGCTGTGCTTCGTCAATTCAAATCAAGGTCAATTCTGTTAATTTAACATGTTTAAAATATAGTTCCAATGTTGTAGTGTCAATATCGTTAATAATAAAACTGTATTCTCCTAAACTAATATGCTACGTCAAACGTGAACAAATTATATCGTATCGAGATCTTAAATTGATTTGGAGTTAACATTTGTGACAATTGTAATAGGTAGACTTGAGATTTTTTAATCACCAGAACTGGCCGTTTGATCTCGCTAAAAAAATATGGGACTAAAATTATATAGTGTCTTTCAAAACACCATTCAAACTAAAATTAATATCCAAAAGAATATAATAAAATATAATAAATAATAAAATATAATAAAATATAATAAAAATCCATAGAAATAACACCGACATATTTTTTATAAAAACATTAAAATATCTTTTTGGAAATATATTAAAAAAGGTTAATTACCATGAAACAAAATGTTCGTCAATTGTTGAAAAACAACATACTTTAATTGAACTCCAGTTACCGTAATAAACAGGTTTATGTATTCGTTGAAATAATATCACTTTCCTTATGACGCAAAATGACGCGGTCAACGCAAAAACAGAACGGTATCGAACACCGCTTATACGTACAAATGTATAGTTGTAAACAATTCCCAATACTGCATTTACGTGTTTTTGATATGCCATATGAGAAATATTTAGGTGAAATTCAAGAATAAGCAGTAAAACATGTTTTAAATAGGCAAACTAAAGTTCAGCGCCTTAGCGGTACCTACTACCATAATTTCAGCAGACGTACACAATTTTCATGGACGAAAACAGTCAATTTCGACAACTTTTTTTTTATATTCTCCTTGGCCTGGAAGTTGCAATCTTACATTTGAAACGAAGGACGCGAATATAGAAAAATGTATGGAAATGACAATTTAAGCTTACGACAAATCGAGCGTTCCATACATTTTGTTTCGATTTATTCGCCAATGACATTTATGAAGGATAAGTTTTTGGATTTGACATTTGATGGTAACATGAATGACACGAAAGACATTGACAAACGTCATGGAGAGCACGTAAACCCGTCGGTCCCGGTTGTCATACGAACACCTATGACAACCGTTAGTGGTAGTTAGAAACCCAAAAATCCTGAAGGTTAAGAGAATTATGATGATGCATGCCACGAAATAATTTTCTCGTTTGCATTATCTCCCGCTAAAACAATAGCTCGAGACGGAAACAACACAGTACTTTATTTTGACAATAAGCAAAAAGGTTGAAATCACACACAAAAATTAGGCCCAAGGCAAAGTTCGGTATCCGCACCCGATTCTAAAATACAGGCGGTATTTTTTGTTTAAGTAGGTACCTAACATTCGCTACATTAGTAACATAACAAAAGGTAGTTAATTTATAATTAAGCCTCACTTTCCATTACGTTACGCCGACATAATTTATGTAACGTTTGCTTTATAAAAGAAATAATTTGACACTATTTGTAATGAAAAACACGAACATGTACGAATAGATAGTAATGGATTCTGGATTATCTTGATTGAATTGTGTGAAGGCTTGATAGACTTTTTTGTTGTCTAAATTGGCTACCAATTTAGAGACTAGGAATAGACTTTTGTAAAAATGTTTTAAAAAGAATAGACATCCGATTGTACCTAGGCACTGCCAAATGTACTCATTACTTTTAAACAAGATCTATAAGTAGAAAAGTGTAGATAGGTACCGACAACACAGCAATGTGACTGCAAAAAGTGATAAAATTAACGATAACTAAACATCATACTATTGTCATTAGTTTAATTCCCAGGTCAAGCAAATTGTTATTGGATTTTTCTATAAAATTCTCAGTAGCAGCTGTGTGGATTTATGCCTGGTTAATGGCAATAGGCTTGCCTCGTTACAAAGCCTAATACACACCAGCGAACACCAGTATCTACCCAAAACTGACAAATATTTCCGATTGAAAATGAATCTTATTATGTTACGTTAAAGTTGAAAATCTATCAAAGAAATGTGACAGATTGGGGTAGCTTGATGTGCTGGTTTCTGTACAGCAGAACGCCTCTGCCTACCCATTCGGGGAATACAGACGTGATTATATGTTATAATTTTTAACCTAAGCTCGTAAACAAGATGTGTCAAACGCACTCTGTTGTTGTCAAGCTGAGTCGTCTCGTTTTTGTGTTTCATGACGCATTTGCAGGTATAGGACAACATGAGAAGGTTTTGAATGGTCGGTATGAGTCCGTCATACCCTGCCACGTCACCAATTGGCAGACGATCGTAAACTATCTTCAATTGACTTGAACATTACTTACAAACAACAATATGGGTACTGTGTTTTGTTGTTTCACTTCTAGAGTAAGCTCTGTATAATCGACTGTATCTGTACCTATATTTGAGGATAGATTTGACGCTATCATTTCATATATCAATACAACTATAAGCAGGAACTCAGTTTGGGCGACATTCTAAATTATCGGACGAAAATGTAATTTCCTTCTACTTAAAATTAATTCCACAAACACGACTGGTTCATAAGGTATACAAAATGATTAAAAATTAATAACTTATCAATCACAAACTGCAATTTCGAGCAGCAATACGCAAAATTGTTCGTAATAAAACAAGTTTATTGTAGGCTTCCTCTAGTAGGCACTTTAATTAGACTTCAGTTACTCTAATTCATATAACATGACTCAATTTATTTACATCCCACGATATAAATAAAGATTGTCGGCAACGTACAAGCAAACAAAACAGTAATTTTGTATTAATTTTCTGTTAATAAACCTAACAGAAAGAAACACCGCCGCATTCTATTAATATCTAATTCAAAAATTACATAACAAACTAATTTCATATAAATCACAATGTACTTTTTGTTAAGTTCACAGAGAAAGTCGCTAACACTTGATTATAAACCGTATCGATATTTTATTTACTCGTATCGTTTTGGCTACTGTGAATCTATTCTCTCCAACGACCACAACCGATTTTGATATTCACATGAATTACATACACAACGGAAGCGAATAGTGACCGCAAAATATATTATGGGAAACGGAATTCCATCTGCAAATATGAAACAGATAGCAGTTGCCTACATACATAATGATTAAATTATAATATTGTGTAACGTAAATCAGCTAAAAGTGTTATTTAATCTATGACAGAAAATGTTCTTATTAATGAATGAGTATGTCAATGAAGGCTGAATGACGAATTACTTTTGCCTGTAACAATTATTGTAAATGATTCACTAGTTCATCAAAAAAATAAACCTTTGAGTGATTCATCCCAATAATTGGTGTACGATATTGTCCGTAGTGGAGAACGGCGCAGAATACGCTTGATGATAGAATCTAATTTGCGTGGCTACCTACCACCTTCACATGTAAGACCACCTCGAATCAGTTTTACAATAATATTCAGTCTTCAGATCCAAATCCCAAAGAGGTACGAGTATTTATATTCTTTAGGCTCCATCTTAGACCCTGCTTGTACTTTTGAATTTATCTTGAACATCAAGCTGCAATATCGCACAATATTAGAACAAAATTGAAAACAAAAAGAAACATTGTTATCAAAAGAGTATCTATGGAGTTCCTTGTCGGTTCTTCTCCATAAGTTCTTTCTTAGGGTTTACTTTCGGTTCTTGCCTACTAGTTGGAACCGTGCATATAGATTTTAATTATTCAAAAGTATATATAATTTTAAATTTTCGAGGCGGCGCAGGAAAAGAGTACCTCGAAGGACCTGGAGGAGGCCTTTGCTCAGCAGTGGGACAGTAATGGCTAACAAAAAAAAACTCTAATTGTTCTTATTGAAATTTAACATTTAACTCTGAATTACCAGTCAATATTTGAGTTTGCATTCAATTCAGCAGTAAAACAAGTGTATTTTCTAAGAGACAAATCATCCTTCTAGCTCTTTCCGGTCGGCTTTCAGTCTAACCTGATGCGGCTGAATCTCAGTATTTTACACGAAGCGACTGCCACCAGAATTCTGCAACCCAAGTTCTGGGTAATACCGATATCCTGAAGATAGACTGGTTGTCAGGCTTTTTGGGCTTCTGACTGCCCAGTGCCTGAACACTCATAATTACTGAATAGATTTGTGACTTCGAAGTCACTGAGTGATTTCGAAATCGCAAATCTATTCAACTGAGATGACAGTAGAATATCTAAAACCTGTATTGCACATGCATATAACACGGAACTTTGAAATGACTGAAAGTTAGTGCACTTACCTACGGTGAAAGTATTTTAAGATTTAACCGCATTATTTATTCATGGCTCGCAGTAAACATAAATCGCATTTTAAACAAGTGCATTTTATAGCACCGACTTTAAAAACTACTTTGAATGAATTACGATACTAAACTCCATCTCATGATCTCTCAGGCATTATGCATTCATTCTTTAAGTATTAATATTTCGGTTTTCAATGCTTCTTGGTAAATACCTACTTTTTAGATAAGTATCACAACACAGCTACGTTAGTTCATTGGTACTAACTGCTACGCTAGAGGTTGCTCGCTCCCTCCGCTCTTACATTGGCCCTAAACATACCGATGTGGTAGTATATTAGTGTACACTTCTGCCTTACTCTTCGGGGTATACAGGCGTGATGGTACGATGTATGATTTTTGAAGTTATTAGGTCAAGTAAGCCGCAACTGCGTCGTATTGACAATAATAATGTTACTGTGCGCAAAAAACAGTGATAGCCTAGTGGTATGAGCATTGGACTGCCAAGTCGAAGGTCTCCAGTTCGAATCCATGGCACACACCTCTGACGTTTCGAAATCATGTGCGTATTAATAATTAATTATCACTTGCTTAAAAGTGAAACATCGTGAGGAAACCTGCATGCCTTAGAGATTTTCTCGACGGTGTGTGAAGTCTGCCAACCCACACTGGGCCAGCGTGGTGGACTATAGCCTAATCCCTCTCATTCTGTGAGAGGAGACCCGTGCCCAGCAGTGGGACAGTATGGGTTGATGAAGAAGAAGATGTTACTGTGCGCAGTCACGGCCTAATGACATGACCATGGATTGTCAAGTCATAAGTCTTGAATTCGAATCCAAACCATTACGACGTGGTATAGTGGTTTGCGTGTCGAACTGCTGATCAACATGTCGTGGGTTCTATACCCATTCACTCACTGAGAATTTCATAGAAAAATCTAACAACACTTTACTCGACTTGGGAATAGAACCCTCAAAGCACCCCTCAAGCATGGCAGTCACACTTACGACAAGTAGCCTAATAAGGCCGTTAATCATTTCAATTATATTATTATTTCCTTTCAAAATCAATCACACATATAATTAGATGACTAACCCAATTCCAATACTACAAAGGTCATTAATCGAGTGTAATGTTGTATGGTCTACAAATCGAGCATAGAAAAATGAGATGTCTGGTATTAAAGCATTTCGTGAGCATAGACAATGAACGACTCATTTTGGAAGCTCGTTCGGAAACAATAGAAAACGGGGCCTCCTACAACTTCACACGGGACGCGCAACCAGTGGAAAGTTAACGAAAATACATTTCAATAGCTAAAAGCAAAATTGGATGAGTGGGCTTACGAAATTATCGCGTTAGCTGTAATTCATTTGTATCAACTCTCCCAGGCGTCGTGTGACCGTGTGTGATCACACTAATGTACTCTTGTTATAACACCTATTGCGCTTCATTTTGAAACCGTTCTGTCATTGTGAAGCTTAATTATATTTCACATATGAACAATTCACGGAATTTTTGTTATAAATTATGAACCAGTTTCATTTTATTAAGTACAAGATTACATAAAATATAGTCACAAGTAAGCGGCCATTGTTTTATCAGTGATAATCAAACAGTGCTCAAGGCCTACCAGTCTTATAAATATTAAGCTGCCTTTATGAGCACTCGCCAGTGTTTACACCCCATATTATTTATGTAATGGGGACTTATACTGGACACGCGATCTTCTCGAACAATGCAAGGAGACGCGGCCCATCATAGTCGACCTAGACTTCTTTCCACTTTAATTGTTCCCCACATCGATTGTAACGTATATTTCACTGAAACAATAGATTAACCCAGTTGCGGCATGTTCTATAATAGTTATGGCGTTTCTCGTCCCGCGATATTATTGCTTTCGTATCCTTGGCGTGAGCGGCTATCTATCATGTGATCTATTGTACGTACAGTCGACATCGGTATTAGATTAAAGCGATAATTAATGCTGATTCCATACGACCTAGATTCGGGCCCGCTCGATAAAGTTAATTTACAGTTATAGTTGTAAATCTCGTTGCAAAATAAACGGCCAGCACGCGCGCCTGCCTGACCGTAGACAACACGCGGAGACTCCCACACACACCTCGATACGTCCACGCTCCCTCCGCCCGCACGCCGTGTGTGCCGGCGAAACGGCGTGAATGGGACCCTTCCCGAGCCGTAAACATCACGTCACGTGGCTGCATGCTTATAACCCGACTCGAACGAAATGCACCCTAACAGAAACCCCATAACCCGCAAGAGGACCTTTTTCACCCCGCCGGATTCTAGGGAAAACGCACGCATGTGTGACGAGACAGACGAAACAACACATGTGCGTGACCTACGCGCGAGAGAGAGGGTGCGTCAACTTTTGTCTGAATGAACAGGGTGAAGTTTGACAAGTTGTGTACACATGGCCGCGAAAGGGTTGAGCCGAGTTGCGAACAAAGTTTGTGAACGCTTTCGATTTCAACGCGTGTTGCATATGGGGCGAACATCGATCGATCGTAAACTTTGTTGTTGGACAAGTTAACTGGGTATTTCGTTAAATCTTATTAATCGTGAAAAACTTTGTAAAATACTACAATATGTTGCGAAAACTCTATTAACAATTTGTTAGGAAAATTTGTGGAAAAAATGTCGTATCGAATCGTCGTGCTAACGTATTGCGTCTGTCTGGTTATCGGGTGTGTTTCGTAAATCATTGTTTATGGTCGAATAGTTCTCTGAAGGGGTCCGAGAGACCGGAATTAGAAAGCGTCAAGCGCGCCGACTTCGCTACGACTAATTGACCGCAAGGTTTACGCGATTCTGCTAGAAATTGTGACGTAATATAGTAATACTGAACAGGGCATTACCTGTTATATTTACCTCACAAAAAGAAGGTTTATTTTCGATAACTTCATAATTACTAAACAAGTACCAGCAATATAATTTTCCTAATTTCACAATGAAGATTCATAATAAATCTGATAAGTAACATTTTGTCAACATCTTTTTTAAATGTAACGTTAAATTACTTAGTTTAAAATTTTGCAACTTTCGCGTTAACTCGCTCTTATTTGAGAATCGATATTTCGCTTAATTTGATGATTGAATTGATTTCGGATTATGTTAAATTTGAAAGCAATATAATCTGAAATAGATTGAATTGAGGGAATCGGAGTTACAATGTGAAAAATTTTAGATATGATTACAAAAACTAGACTTAACACATAATCCTGTACCTAAGTGTAACGAAGTACCTACTGTATAGTGTTGGACTTTTTATCGTTTTATAGAATATTAGGTATACCTAAAATTTATTCACAAATATAGAAAAGCTGTCCTGTGTTCTGTCATACACCTAACATGAAACCTTGAAAATTGCGTTTCACATAGAAAATATAAAACTAACTGTACGTTTCCTAAGACACTAACCTTGTACCTGGGTTATAAATATAAAACAATAATAATGACTAATATAATAGGTAATTGATTAATTTTATTCAATTTTTATATTTCACCGACTATAAAAAGCTGGCAATTAATTCTACCTAGTGTATTTGCGTCTCGATCTAGATTTGCCTACTTTTATTAGGGTTCCGCAATTAAATAATATGAACGTTTACTGTGCTCAATTAGATCGATGTAATTACTTAGTTCATAGGCACTCAAAAAGTTTTAGTTATGTTGTGTGCCTTTGCGGAATGAATAAATCTAATATAATGTTGTGTAACCAACATTTTAAGTATCTACGTTTAAATCTAAGATAATTCTGATAAGCCACGGAGCGTGCCATGTTAGGCATGTCATTAACAGACCGAATCCGAAATATAGAAATCTGATGAAGGCATAAATTCCATCAGTCGAAGAGTATAGACAGACAGTAGACGACCTGCATAGTATTGGTACTCCTGGACTAAATGCAAAATATGTACATAGAAGTAGATAAAATGCTGTCAATTTTGACGACAATAATGATCATTAATTAAGTTAAAAAGACTGATAAGATTAATTAAGACATTGTATAGTCTTTGCGTAATAATGTAAGCATCGTAAATATGATGAATTGTACTCAAGACAATGTCTATGTAACTCTTTTATTTTTAAAGTCTTTCTTTTCCTGTCTATTATTAAATTGTTTACCTTTACCGCGACATACTTTTATGCATTCTATTGTATAATTATATTACCGATGTAAGCCAATGAACCTACCTACTCCAAATATCACAGTCAACATACTTAATACCTAAATGATATAAACCGAATTAACTTCATTACGACATTAATTTTATACGCAAATAAATACAGAGAGGCAATGGTCAGCAGAACCAACTTATCATATCAACACATGCACTTGACTTTTTATTTTTAATTCTTCCACCCGATTCGAATGTGGGCTTATTGATTGTCGGTAATTATGCAAAATAACGAGTCGTAGACTGGCTCGGTGCTCTAACTAGTGACGTGTATTAACGGTTCGTTAGGACCGAAGTTAAAGCCGACGTTACAAAGACACATCGTACGGAAAACTGATTTAATTCAACACCATAAGTGAAATCGAATATGGAATATCTGTTTAAATGTGGAACATAATTTAAAATATCGATGTAATTTTGTGCTTGAATGGTTTCTAGATTATTCTGACCGTACACATTATATTGGGTAATAAAACTGCAGTCTGTGTGCACACACATCGTCGTAATGTACCAATCTGCAGTTTACCTAATTAGACTCACCGACGTTTAGTGTAGTAATACGAAGGAGATAACATGGGATTATGGCATAAATGAACAGTTACATATAACTGTGAAGAAAGTTGCTTTTAATGGCAAAGCTTGATTAGATTTTCATATGTGTGAATGTCAACTAGAAATGGGTTGGCAGATAAATCGCATTCAGCACATGAATATAGATCATTCAATATCATTGAACGGTTACAATAATATAGATAGATATAAGCCGTAAATAAATAAGTACCTACTATAATATTGGTTTTAAACCTTAGGAACCATTTTATAACTGTATCGTTTTAAAATGCTCGAGCTAAATGCGCTTTTCGAAATATACCCGGTTATGTGTCATATTGTCATAAGGCAGAGTTTTGGTCTTTTGCCAAAGCCACCAGATTAAAGAAAAATTAAGGAAGACCTATTGCGTTCCATTTTTAAACAACTATCTATCCTCGTTTTGATTTTCGATTTTCGATTAACGGCGCGCGTTACTTCGGAAAATCCTTTTCAAGTAGGTACCTATAAGCGTAATTACAAGAATTCGAAAATAGATAAATTCTAGTGAGAAAACATAATTTCTCTGATCACAACAAATTTTATTATATTCTATTCTATTCACCATTAACAAGGTAATTTTGTGTATCGGAATTTCCTTGAATCCTTTCTGAACGTAGGTATCCTTGTACCGTCGTTTAGGGAAACTCACTGCAAAATTTTTAATTTCCTAACACGGCGATCGGTCCTTTCAGACAAATGTTATTTAAATAGATAGGTACCTCTTCGATAAAACTACACAGAAATTCAGATATTTAACAGTAGTTAATCTTGTAGGTCTGTTGGGTACGTAAGATATTATAACATAGAAAGTGTTTCGCAGTAACAGAGCGAATGATGTCGATTGGTCGCACAATACGAACACGTAGTAACTCCTTGGACTGCATCTATCTGAAAGAGAACAGCAAATGGAATTCTCAATTCGAATTTCTACAGGACAGTTATTTGAATTTGTAGTCTGTTCTTAAAATATTCTCTTTTTTTTATTTGTAATAAAGTAGACGAACCAACCCTTCAATTACTTATTCCGTGCATTATAATCAATAATTTAACACACAATGGTGATCACATCTAGAATTCTCAATTTGGATGGTAGGGGTACCATCCCTATATTTTCTAAAATCACCTTTAAAAACGTAATTCGTGGTTTAAAGTGTCTCTCATTTGCGTTTTCCTTCGGCTAGTATCTTACGTTTCAGGCCTTGACCAGAGGAGAACTCAAAATGACATAAAAAGGGTTTAATCAAATTGCGCGGATGATAGTGCGGCTAGTCACTGGGCCTTATTTGATACAAAAGGTACCTTTAAATAAAATCAATGACATCTAGTTCAATAAGAGGCGTATAATAAATACTAAGTCATCGCACCTCTCATTTAAATCACAAGATAAAATTAAGTAGTTTTTGTCCTAAAAACTGATTAAGCAAAGCTCTGACCATATACAGATCAGTCAAGTAAAGAGTATGGTATATGGTCTGTACCATATACCATACTCTTTACTTGACTGTTTTTAATCTATATTAATATTAAAAACAGTCATGTAAGTATGTCTTACCTCCAATAATTAGGTTTTCTATTGCATTAAGACAGTACAACTTAAAAGTACTAGGCGCACATAAATGCAAGACAGTATAAAACAAAAGGTTCGCAATAAAGCAGCGAACGCGATCGATTTGTCGCATTCGATTAGCGGGCGACGACACTACGCGAGATGTTATTTACATCTAACAGTCTCGTTACCGTCCACTTTAGCTCAGACCTTCTGGGGATACGATGAAATAATTGTAATTAGTGGAAGTAGGTACTGTTTTTTATTTATACATAATTATTAATTAACACTATCAACTTAGGAGGATAGATTTAAACAGGATTGAAATTAAAAATAATGATGTTGTTATTATATCATTAGAGATTCGTCTATCCTGAAGTGAGTAATTCACAATTCTACTTTTATGGTCGGTTGATAAAGATAGCTTCGTGCAGAAGGGGATGGGTGTTGCGTTAAAATTAATTAAGATACCTACATGTATCTAATGAAATAAATCTTACAGAATTTCCAATAACTTTGCATTTTACTTTGCTTAATATTCTATCCCAATATATTGTAATAATTCCAATTCTTTGGGTGTTTTTAAATTATTTTACTTCGTAACACGCATACCTCACGGCATTATTTATCATTTGATTCGATTAATTTTTCATTTAGTATTTTATGTCAATCTACCCACATACTAGTTCTTATGTTCTGTCATAAAAATAAACAACTTTATAATGACATCGTAGGGTAGACTTATTTTGTGTATGAACATACTACTAACGCCATCTAGCGTCGAGTAGAAGAACTATTCATCGTAACTGTTTTTCGTTTTGCCATTTTACTTTCATAATTCGGTGCGCATTAATAATAAAGTTTGTTTAACATTTATTAAACTAAAGTTGTTTAGAAAAAGACAAATTCTACCGCGGGCAGGATTCGAACCTGCGTCTTCTGATTAGGAATTTTTCCTTTTCTAAATAACTTTAAAATCTTAGCATGGAAAATGCCAAAAATATACAAAAAGATAGTTAGAAGGTAAGGTGGCATCGTTCGACATTGAACTAACTGTAAAGTGAGTCGTGTCGGTTGAAAAGCAAAAAAAGCTTGCTTTTCAATAGGTGTTAGTGACGTCACCATAAAGACGTAAATTCAGTATGTGAAGGAAAAATTCGACATGACGGGTAGGTATCGCGGTGGCTTAGTGGTCATAGCGTCTGGTGTACCTAACCAGAAGACGCTGGTGCGAATCCTGCCCGCGGTCGAATTTTTCCTTTTCTAAATAACTTTAAAACCTTAGCATGGAAAATGCCAAAAATATACAAAAATAATATTTATTAAACTAATTTAACTATTGATTTCTGACATTTACGCGAATATTATACATTGAAATAAAACTACTTTTTACGGATTTTATCGCGTATATTGATATTATTAATCCCGACGTTTCGGACCCTTTACAGCGTCCATGGTCACGGGTAATTTAACTATTTCATTGAAATTAAATAATGTATTTAAACAAATTAATTTAATAGCCTATTGAGAAAGTGTATGAACTATTTACTCCTTTTATAAAGCATATATTTTTAAAACACATCGTTCTTCGGTACATCTTAATTTTTTATTAGAACCCTGCTACTTATTCTTAGAATTAATTGCAAGACAAGTCAGATTATTTTTGGCACGAAGTTCCTTATCGCGCGTTGTGAAAGGGGGCTAGACGGAAAAAAGTTGTCACGACACTTTTTTCGAAATTCAAATATTGTTGACAAACATTCAAATATTATTGAGTGAATGACAATATTTGAATTTCGCGCGTTGTGAATTGTTGAGTGTATACAGGTTTTTATATTTTTAATTATTAAATTTTAATGAAAGGAACTTCGTTCCATCCGGGTGTCCCTTGACACCTCTCAAGTTTTTTTTGGTTCTGTTTTGGTTTAGAACTTTTTTGTTTTTTTTTTAGCTAACGTTTTGGTTCATTTGTTACAGTGTTCGGCATGGACTCTCCGCTGGGTCTGTTCCCGCCGGGCATGGAGCACAAGATGTACCCCATGATGGACGTGGAACACCGCGCACCGCTTGACGCACAGCTATTTACCAATGTCAAAAAGAAATGTAAGTTTCAACTTATTGTAATCAATTGCCAATTTTTTTTTTTTTTTTATTTCATGACCATGGATCAATTGCCTAGGCCGAGCAGTGTTACTGGTGGTCACAGATTTCGTGTGAAAAACTCATTAGCAGCAAGGAGTTTGGATATGTGCCTTATAAGCCAGTCCCCTATTGAGACCTACATAGTTATACCTACTGGGCAAACTGTGGATTATACTAAACCTTCGGGGAACCCTTTCTTAAATTTTGTAACAGATCAGTCAGTATAACGAGAATTATTAGGTGAAAATAGGGACTTAAGCTATCATTTTATCAATAAATTCTAGAGTTTTACGATAATACCTATTAGAGACTGTGGTGTGGTGTGGTGGCCTAATCCCTCTCAATCTGAGAGGAGCCCCGTGCCCAGCAGTGGGACAGTATATGGGTTAATGATTATTAGAAACTATAAGACTAAGAAGCGTACGTACTGCAAAGGTATGCTTGCCCAAAGCGGTCGTTTGATATCCTGTCTCAGTGCAGCCGAATCCCACATTTCATCAAACCAAAAGTAATTTAAAACTTTTTATCTGTTGGATACCATTCAAAACTTTATTTTTAATCAAGAATGTTCAACACATGTACCTGTATTACATTAGAACTTATTTGTAAATAGTATTTCAAAGACTCATACGTATTCAAGTTATCTTTAAACAATGAAACAAGTGTACTCATATCACAAATAGTAGACGCGTGCCAGTACTACAACAAAGGATCGAAGCGCAATAATGCACAAACTGCATCCTCGCGTCCCCATCACACATCGAGTGGTCCCGCAATCTCGCCGCGCGAATGTTAAACGCCCATTGTTTCTGAGCAAATGTTTATTAAGACGATCTGATAGCATATCTCATAGGGGAACAGACGCCGAGTCTAACGTATGCTTTGAATGCGCTCCGTGGCTGGTCGCCGACGGCTCGTACAATAGTCGGCGATCGATTAGAGCCCATCGCTCGAGACAGGCACACATGTACCGCGCTGCTCCCCCGCTAACGAGCTACAAATAGAAAACATCCTTTTTAATTTTCAAACCTCGCGTGCCCCCGATGACTATTAAAAGAAAAACTAATTTCCATAATAAAATATCATTCCTCCGACGTTCCGAAATGTTGCTCGAATTATCTGATCGGAATCGAGTTAACGTGCTCCGTTGAAATTATAAAACTATAAAGTTAGGGGCGACGTCGCCGGCGTATGCATGTCCGCGTTTCTTTTTGACAAACCGCCGTAATAGTCGCGTGCTCGCATCGAATTAATGACAAATCGCCGCCAACAAAATGTCGCCGCAACCCGCTCATTTCGCTCGGTCGCTCCGTACACAGTTATTGCTCAGCCGAAACATGGTTATTAGATAATGGTGCATTCGCGTAATGCCGTCGCGGTGGCGCGGCTCACGGCACATGTCGTGCCGCGGAGCCTGCACTTCGCCGCTCGTAAATCACAGAACTCCGCGCTCGTGGTTGTTTTCCTTACGTAATTAGTTAGCTAAACATTTCTGTTTCGTTGTCAACCTCAAACCACATTAATGATGTCGTTTGTGTTCCGCAGGGAGACCGAAGGGTCAGCACAGCGCGCCGCGCGGCGGTCCACCTCGATCGTGGACGAACGCCGAGCTCACGGAGGCGCTGCAGCACGTGTGGAACAAGAAGATGACGACGAGCCAAGCTTCCAGAATTTTTGGCATCCCGTACAACTCACTACTGATGTACGTGCGCGGGAAGTACGGGAAGAGCCTAAAGCTAGAGCAGCTGAGGAAAGACTGTATCGGCGGACCGCTGGATATGCTGAATCTCAACTCCGGCAATAACAACAACAATCAACCTTCAAGCAAACACCATGACAAAGATGACCACCAGAATTCAGGCCAACGACCAGCGAGCTCCGAGCCAGACATCGCCTCGAATCCCATGTTCAATCCATTCCAACAAGGCTTTTATCCAGAGTTCCCGCCAGGATTCCCGATGCCGCTTAACATGCTGCATATACTCCCGCCGAACGACAAAGCGAGGGAACTGTATCAGTCGATGCCTATGGCTCTGGACTCGCTGTCAGGAGTAACGAAAGAGGAAGATTGTAAGAGCGACAGGTCAAAGGAGAACTCAGCCGATGAGGAGGGAGACTCGTACCGCACACCCTCACACCCGCCGCATCCACCCGACAACCGCACGCTTCTGCATCACAACGGACAGGACTAAGTCCTCTTCCTTCCATCACGTCTTCGATACGCACTGTACCTTCAACTGTTAGACAACGTCAAGTGTATTTATGAGCGGGACCCAGGTGCTGCCAGGGAGCCGCTGTTGCAGCTAGACATCTGGAAGATCTCGCTTATTGTATCTGTCGACGGACTAAAACTGGAATTTAATTAGTGTATTAATAAGTCTCGTAACAAATCTTAATTACGTGTTTTAGAAATTAATTTTATATCTTGTGGTCGATCACTGGCGACAGAACTTGGAAGTTGGTGTGCTTAGTGGTACTATAGAGAAACTTTTAACAACTTTTTAATGTCGACAAGCCAAATGGCAAGGTGACACGTTATTTAAAATTGCTGTAAGTCACAGAAGTATGACAAGTGTAATACGGCAGCCGTAAACGGGTAGACATTTGTCACATTTCTGCGATGTTAGCTATTTATTGTTATTACTTTTGTAGAGGTATCACTCGCGAGGAAGTTTATAAGGATCTGGCGAGACGGCCACATAGTGTAATATTTCGATTGGAACCTAAAACTCGCTTAAATAACTTGGACGGTAGCTAAGTGCCGCGTATAATTGCTATTGTTTCTAAATGTGCAATACTAAATTGAAACTTACTATGAATACACTAGAAAGGTTTCAGTTTTACGGATAAAATAATTTGATTAGGAAGTATTTGTGAAATCTACGGGATCGCGTCCGGCGACGTCCACATTAAAATTAGTTAAATTTATATTTTAAAAGATGTGTTAATATTGTAAATGTATATTAATATCGCGTACTAAGTGATAGGCGATAATTTATTTTGAAGGAGTGCAATAAGTATGAAAGGTGTTGTGATTGTTATCGTTAAGACATTCCGAATTTCATTATTGTTAACACATTCCGATACATTCCCTATTTTTAGATAATGTACTATAATTTCTTATAATTTTTATTGAATATAATGCATTGATTTCTTCATTCATAGTGAACCTTTGTAGATATAATACGTTATACGTGCGAATTCACTTCTGCATTTCACCAAAGTTTGTAAAATATTTCGTAATAATAGTTATAATTCGATGATAAACAATTTTTAATTGTAAATAGTTATTGATAAAAAAATTAATGGGATATAAATTTTGAATTAACCAGTATATAAGGTAGACATTTATATGTGTCTGAAATGGTAAATAGTAGTGTATTTGTAATTGTTGTAGTGTTAGTGATGTGAATCAGTGAGCTGGGCCGCGTGGGGGACGATGACGTCACAGGGGGGCCGCGACGCACTAGTCACACACAATCCACTCACAAAATGTTTCAAACTTGAAATAGCGTTCGAAACACAAAGTTACAAAATTCAATAGGTAGATTACCCAAAAAACCACACTAACTGGCGCAATACGTGGATGAATTTCCAATAATAAATTTATTTTAAACATTGAGAAACTGCAATTATTAGCATTAATTGCAGCTTTATCTCATAAACCTGCTGATTGATACCAAAAATCATAAAATTGTTAGAATGTTTCTGGGCATTCCATTTTGTTATGAGATGCAACACTAAACTTGAAGCTCAATCATATTGTTAATATGTTACAAGGGCAAACGATTACCAGGCTCTTGAGCTCTTCAAAAACAGTTAATAAAACGACAGTGCGCGCCATGTTTAGACAAATAATGTATCTGCACTCAATGTTCAAATAAAAAGGAGCTTTCAACATTCTAGTAAATAATGAAAGTTAGATTAAAACGTTCAATACTATCTGGCTTTAGATAAATGTTTACAGTGATCACTAGAGATACCGTGTGGTTAGTTAGAATACATGATTTTACTTATTGTAAATATTATTTGTATAATAATGAACTATATCTATTGAATAATCCGTTTTCTTTATACGCTGTACCTAAACCTAACAGTTTTTACGTTCTGTCACAGTTTGATTCCTCTAAACATCAATGTTCCCGCGTGTTTTACTCGGAATGTTCGATATTATCATCCAAATGAATTATCTTTAGTCCACGGAACATGAAAATCTCTCAACAGAAGACTGAACACTATTTACGATTCTATTTTATAAAAAATATTGTACATTTCACATAACAGTACAGCAACAGTGGAATCCTCATACCTACATACAGTAGTTACACATAGTGTCACTTCATAATAACAATATTATCATTACAGGGATTTTATATATTAAACAATTAAATATGATTAAAATATTGTAATAGTTTTAACAGATTTTATATTGCTTTTTTCTCATTCCGTTTACGCTGGCAACATTAAAGGATGCAAAACCGCGCACTTTTGTATTTAAATGTAACGGATTCACATGTAGATAATATGATAAGGTCATGTATTGAATAAATAAACAATTTGTCTGTATGAAACGTAAATACATGTGCCAAAAATTGTAATGAAATAGTTTCACGCGCAGCGTTTGGCGTTACTTTACTGTTCCATACATTGTTCTCAACTGAGCTTGTGTTGTGACTTGTGACCATAGATTATGTTCAATATTTACCTACCTAATTCGTACAAATTCAGCAGTATTAGAGTGATTTTGTTAAAGTTTTAATTGAGAAGTTTTTTTGTAATTAAGTTTTGTTATTTGTTAATGTGTAGGTCCTGCGATTGACGAAATGGTTATGATAAGAGAATGTTTTACAAAGTTCAAACGGAATAATGTTTTGTATGTCTTTATATGTATATTTATGGTTCTGGGGTTTACCTTATGGCTTTAACACTTGGTTATATAGTAAATTCTGGTTTATTCTTGACTTCTCTGCTAGACACGTTCTTATAAAACTACGTTCAGCTTTTCAGCACTGTTCTCATTAAGCATAGGTGACATCAGGAGCCAAATGTAATAACGTAAAGAATTAATAGATAATATATTGTATGTACGACATTGAATACTTATTTTTAGTTAATAAAAAGTGATTGTATTAATTTTAGTGAAAATTCAAAATATTTAGTTCCTTCCATTTTTGTTACGAGTATTTATAAATTGTAATTGCAATGATTTTTAGCTTTTAGATAATTGTTCTCTCCGATAAAGAGTATAATTAATTGTAAGTTTTATTTTTTGTAATTTAATTTGTTGTATTTTGCTTAATATAATGACAAATTAAATTAAATGATATCGTTACATTAGGGTGTAAAAAAGATTATCTATTTGATCTTAAATAAAATACGAAAAAATATTTATGTTCTAGTATCATTCTAACGTGTAATTGAAATCGAAAGATTGAAGCGTTGTAGTAAAATTCGTTTACGGTCACCGACGTAAAGTGTAAAAAATAAAAATATGAAATACCAATTTGTCGTTTCATTTTATATTGTAATTCACGACACGGATACGAGCAACTCACGAGATCCAATTTGTTCACGTATTGTATGCCATTTTCATTACTTTTTCCTTAACATGAAACTCCTCAAACTTAGCTTACCTACAAGCTATAGGAAGAAGTGGAACATGGAAACGTACATACATATGTAGCGTACATAATATTGCGTACGCGCAACATGAGAATAATTACGTACGCACTACACCTACTTCGGCATTTATAGGTACCTACCTATTTATTATCCAGATAATTATATATTCGACCTAGAAAGTGGACTGTACGTATTAACGTTGAATCTAATAAATAATACAGACAGTCTTCAAAGAACATGTTGGTATGGTATATTTTTTGGTATCAGGGCACCACAAGCGATGCACAGACCAAGAACGTCTTCGCTTTTGTTTAGGATACAACTTTTGTTGTTGCTTCGGTTCTCCGGTACTAAGACAACTTAAACTGTACCTTTTCCCAACTATATTGGGGTCGGCTTCCAGTCTAACCTGATGCGGCTGAATATCTGTATTTTACACGAAGCGACTGCCATCAGACCTTCGCAACCCAATTTTTGGGTAATACTGATACCCTGAGGATACTGAGGATAGAGGATACAGACTGGTTGTCAGGCTTTTTGGGCTTCTGAATACGACTAACGATTGTCATAGGTGTCCCCTGTAGTATAAATTATGCTATATTCTAATAGGGAAGTGTCGGTATTATTATAGCGACTGTTATAAATAGTAGTAGACGATATCGACTCCTGAGCAAAGCAATAGAAAATGAACGTCTAAGCCATAATGAATAATAATAATAATAGTCAATATTTTTAGTATTTTCGTTGAATACTCCAGCTCTCAGGTGCCAGGAATGCATAAATCGGAAACGATTACAAACAGTTGATTGATTTTGTATGCAGCGACATCTATGCCGCAACGTGAGAACTACGCAGTGACTAGTAGCGACATATACACATTAAGAATTATTATTTAAAAACACTATCTATGCACTAAATCCAACGTTACCAAACTTTTAAGTACACGAAAGTATGCTTTACGTGTATTGAAATCAATTTCTCTTGCATTTCCTGTGCTCTTGAGTCAGCAAAAGTTTTAGGAAAAAAAGTAAAATTAATAAAACAAAATTTTCGATATCACATCATGAAATCATACCCTTTTATTTTCAGTGTATTCAATATGATTTTATAAATACAAAATTATACACTAGTCGAACGGTGGATACTGTGAGAGCTTACAAATACCTATCGTTCATTCTCCACATTGAGCAAATGCAAGCATTATTTTATTATTTTTTTATAGTCATCTGTTATATAAAAATTATTTATTGAATTTCTATCTATTGAAGTTAATATCGAACATGTTTAACCTGTGATTTTAACGAGAGAAAAAATACCGAGATATCATTAAAAGAAGAGGTAAAGTTTATTGTATGTAAGTATAATTATGTATGTGGCAGGTTCTGGAACACACAATCTTGAATCACAAATCCATTTATTTTCAAAAAATATTCATCCAAATTAATTTCGTTTAGATCACAGGTTAAACAAAAAATCCCTCTCCTACTAACCTTACATTTTATTTATCTACTTGGACAAATAAAAAAATACACACAATGGGTTCAAAGAGCGGAAAAGTCGGTCCACACAACACCAACATAAGTTCGCACAAGGAAAGTTTGCGAAAACGGAACGTGTAAAGTTTGAAATCGCGGTAACTTCAATCTTGATTTCTACACATTCCGTTTGTTTGTGCAAACACGTTGCGCAAGCTTATGTTAGTGTTTTATGAACTTAAAGGAATACTAAATTAGTAATACGACAATTCACTTTATTCCTTTACGCCTTTTGAACCACAATGTAACGAAGGGTCTTATTCCAAAACGCTTAGTAAAATCCTATTAACAAAAGGCATTTTAAAATATGTACCTGTCCTTGTCATTATGACGTCAATAGAGTAGGATAGCACTAGATGTAATACCAACTTAGTTAAAGACATATAATAAGCGTTTTGCAATAAGGGGGGAAGAATACGGGGTACAGTTTTGAGGTAACTTTTGTTTTATCATATCGGCTAAATGTTGAGTAATTCCATCAATATCACACGGTTTTGTATCAATTATTCGATAAATATTTTATTTTTATTATATACAATATTAGATATTACAGAAGAAAGGTTATAAGTTATATTAAGAAGTATTTTAAGTACTAATATAAACCAATTTACTTTGTTCTCCTTGCTTATAAGATCGCTTCGCACTTTTTAACTTCAAGAAGTCATATTTTTTTAAGAAATATTAATGAGGTCTCTTTTATATCCAAATAAATAATAGATTCGGGAAAGCTAAAGACAACCCTTAAGCAACAACTCATGTAATCCACATTACAAGAATGTTTATTACGTGTTAAGAAATTGATGTTAATTAGATGTAGACAGCCTTATTTTGACAAGCACATAAGTAAAGTAGTTGTCATACATTCATTGCCATGCATTGCCAAAAAAATATTTTACAGTTGCTGTCTAATAATAACATTGCCATTCCGTGTCCTCTTGTGAATTATTACAGCGAAAACGTAGTTGGAAACTGAAAGATTTTTCTTATACCGAATGCTGAAGAATTCCTTTTCTCTGTTCAAGAATTCCGTTTTTCTTTATGTATGTCTTATAAGTAAGGAGACATTTTGTATTTTTAAGAGCTCAAATAGCATTTATAATTTTATACGCTGATTACGTGTAGTCAATATTTAAGAACAAATATATTGTGGTATTTAACAATGTGATGGTTACGTCATAAATTAACATGTCATGTATAAAATTGTAAGAGCTATTTTGAGATTTATTTTGAAATTTATTTTCATGAAAATAAAAGTCAATTTCACATGTACACCATTCAATATCGATTTATATCAAAACATTCGTTCACTATTCGTATGTTAATCGTATTTACGTCTTAGATTTTATAAACATTTCCCTGTCTAGTTGGCAGTATTTGATTTGTACACTCGATTTTGAATCTTACTGTAAAGTACATGCAAGTTAAATTCATTTGTACGCTCGTATGTAACTTTAAATAGAAAATAATTCGGAATTTATCATTATACTGTCAGGTTGACAAAAGTATTAAATAAAGTTTTAGCTTAAGCAACGCTTCTATTAATTCCACAAGGATACGTGGAAGTCGGGAAACCCAACAGTTTAGGAAATGTCAGTGAAAAAATATTTATAATATACGTAAACGTGTCGCTTGCATCAGTTAAAACCAAAAAAATATTCGTAAAGGGTTTACCAACGCAAGTGGATTATACTCCAATAATACGAACAATTTTAGTTCGAAACCGCTTAAGAAATAACGAATAAACTTCGTCGTTCTATAAAAAAAGAATTAATAACAGTTTTAATAGTTTTGGTTTCTAAAAAATTATTCGTTATTGTTACCCACATTTAAAGAAACAAAGAAAAAATTACTCTCGTTAAATTTCGAAGACTAACCTAGAACTAACAGATGCATTACCTCTCAATCTCTAGTCAACATCCACTCAAACACTACAATAGGCTTATTGCTATCATAAACCTTGGTAGAACCTTGTTGATCTCTCTAACTCTCTCTTTCACTGTTCAACTACACTACTACTGTTCGGTACAAACCCTCTCAAATTGGAGAAATAATGCTATTCTGTTTCAGTAACCTAGTAGTTAGTGATGGGTTGGAAGACTTCACACACAACCATGATCTGTATCGATGATTAATTAGGTATGATAACATTTGCATACAATCACCGAAGTGGATGACAAGGCAGCCCCTAAAACCACTTTTTTTTTATTTGAGCTATAACGCCGCCCTGTGGGGTGCTGGAAGCTATTGAGGGGGCAGTAGAAGACTTAGAAAATTTAAGCAATCGATGAGGTTAAAGAATTGTTTCAAATCTAGAAAAAAATAAATATTATTGAAAGTTGGTGGTAAGCGACAAGTTTGAGAATCTATTGCTCTAGGCTATCAGTAAATACAATATTCGACTCAAATCTCAGTATTCAAATCAAAAGCCACCACAATTCACTATACATTTTATATATAGCCTACTTTTCTAAACCCATTTGTCATTGTTTATTTAGAAAAATGTTTATTACAATTTCTTCCGGAACTAACAATAAACTGCACAATTCCACTTAATTGATTCTTGCATTAAACGGCAATCAAATTTCTGTGAAATTAATTGTATATTTAGTCATGTAAAGTATATGAATAAGCCTTTTGAAACAAGATTCAGAAGTATGGCCGTTCCGATTGAATTATCGCGCGGGCAACCGAATATATGGTAACTGCTCTACGCGCGATACCCTTTGTCGTCATTCCCCGCTCCCTCTAACTCCGAAGGCGAAAACCGAGTTAAACGGCCGTACTATCAACAAACAGGCTAACCTCAGCTGCACACTGTGAGCAAAATACTTTTATTCACCGGTAAGCCTGTGCATATATTTTGTACTAGAACACACTCTTTCAAAATATTACCGTATAAAGCGTATATTGAAGGAATAGGGTTTTGCTTACAGATATTTTCTGTCAGTGTGCGGCAAGCCATTCGTCACTAATATTACAATCTTAAACATTTCCTATCTAAACAACAACAATAATTCCAAATTTAAATGTCACTCAAAAATCGACCCTTAAATTCGGATGGACACAATTCCTCAATAACGTCAGAAAAACGGATAATAATAATAATAATTTAAATATAAAATTAATTAAACATGAGTGAAAAAATGATGTAAACGTTATGTTAATGTTAGTACAACCTTATTCTAAAGTAAGCAAGATACATTAGTTTAGCTTGTTTGGTAAAATCTATTATAAAATCGCAAATCAGTGCATAAAATTTGTTTTATCACGCCTAAAAAGCCAAATTGTTAATAATTTTGTTCCTAACGGACTATGAATTTAATTCTCAATATTTATTTAATACGAGTATACATGTAAACATGGCCCATTTAACTGGCTATTTCTTGCTTAAACCGAATTCTGTCTCATTTTAACCATTTTGCATACATATACAGTCGTACGCATTCAGTATCATGGGGCTATCAGTTACTTCAATATAACTAATATTTTAAATTAATAATACTCATTGTTCGCGATCAATTAAACAGGCTATATGCATAAATAATGGAGCAAGCTTGCATCTACCCATCTACCTACTAAGCGAGTAGACGACTAGTGCCGTATATACATTGTTATATAAACCTCTGTACATATCACAGACCAGCGGGCTTTTAACTTGATTATAGTTTTAAACCTAACCTAGGAGTCTGATTGTAATGCTATTGGAAATGGCAACATAGAAGTATTTTTAATTAAAAATTGTGAATCTCGAATAGCCAAAAGCTACGGTGACGTAGAAACTGATTAACGCAAAATCTTTAATTGTTATTAAATATAATGTTATAAATCTTTTGTTTCTAATATTATATTATTATTAGTGTTAGAAAAGTCTATTTTTTTAATTGTAAAAAGAGTATGTAAATGTATTCAAAAATAATTATTTCGCATCACGAACGACCTGGTAAAAGTCGTTGGAAGATCGTTGGATGCAGGCGGCATATAACCGGTCCTTGTGGAAGGCTATGGGGGAGGCCTTTGTTCAGTAATGGACCTCTTGTGGCTGATATGATGATGATAGGCATCATATTTTTAGAGAGCAATTTTTAGTAACCGATATTAAGTCTGTCGGCGCCTGGTGTATGGTCACTGTACAACAAGGTATGGATACTAGGAGCTATATATATCACTTAGCGAGATTGATTCGTCAAATTAATAGCCTGACTTATCATGTTTAATATACCTATTAGTGTCAATTTCTTCAGTCAAATAGCTCTGGTGTCAATTTTGGGTACAAATTAACAAGACAAAGAAATACCTCATCCTCCGTTTCCCATCCATTTTACCAACTATGTTGAGGTCGACTTCCAGTCTAACCAGATGCGGCCGAATACCAGTATTTTACACGAAGCGACTGCCATCAGACCTCCGCAACCCAGCCTCTGTACCTATATATACCGATATCCTGAGATAGACTGGTTGTCAGGCTTTTTGGGCGTCAGACTAACACTAACGATTGTCATAGGTGTCCGCATGAACCGGGACCGAAGGCTTTACGTGCTCTCCAAGACACGGATGGATGTTAAGAACGGTCACCCATCCACAGACTGGCCGCGGTTAGCGCAGCTTAACCTAGCAGATCGGTTGATCAGCGTAGTTATTACTTAGCCTCGAGCCCCTCCCAAGTAAATAAAAATGGAGGAAATAAATTAGATTGTTTTTAAATAAAAACTGTTTGCTCAATAGCATTTCAATCACACATTAAAATATTGATTACCTCACTCACAATTTGGCTCATTAGGAATAATTCGACTATCATCAGACCAGTGCAAACCAGATGAACACTATCTATCAACAAAATGCAATAAAGACTCTGTTTACATGTAAATAAAGTCTAAAATACCTATTGAACATTATCTTATCAACTCAAATGTAATAATTTAAACCTTATTCTAAGGACATAAAGTTCAGGGTAGCATTGAACAGTTCTTCGTCTGATTTGCATCGACCACAACTTATTAACCACACTTACTCGTTATAATTATCGTCAGCCACATAGGCAGTGATCGGTAAACATCCATATAAATGGACCACAACACTCGTCTGTTAAAATATCGAAGTTAAGGTTAACATAGACCTATTCTAGAACACTTCAATCGAGATGGCTTTTTTAATTTTCCGTTCATTCCTTTTAATTTTTTTTATAGCGCGCGATTATAATTATTATTTTTTATTACATGCCTAAAGTCAAGCAAATCACTGATTTTTTATTCATCGATAGTAGCATCAGCGCTCATCCAGCCAAAAAAAACAGTTTATGTTCACCTTTAGATATGATCGAGTTCTTATAAACGTGGAATGTTATATTCCAGAATATTCACCTTGACCTCGATATGATGATAGTTAATACTAGAGGTTATTCGATACTAGAAAGACTATCCATTTGATTGTAAAGTAGATATTATTACGAGATATCAACTAAAATTTATCGATACCGATATCCACTTCGATGTTTCAGAAAACAACCTTCTTTGACATACTTTTTAACTAATTTGTTTTCAAAAACGTTCTGTTATACAAAGATTGGAAGAGGCAGGTTGATAATATTAATTACTAAAATTCTGGTACATTTTGTATAAATATCATGGCCTAACAGCTTTACACAGTGTCTTTGACTTTACATTGATTATATATTGTTTATGAATTATACTCTCTCAAAAATTATTCGCTTCTAATTATCCATAGCCCTACAAGTTTCTTAACGAAACAATGTAACCTCCTTTTACATTTCGTCTATAAACAAAAACCTAACGTAATTAAATCATAACCTTATTCTTTTTTCAAATTATAAATTCATCTCCCTCCTTCTGATGATGCTTACAGTATCGATACTATTCAACTCAGAACTACCCATTTGTACATTTAACCAGGCTTACCAACTTACCACAAATTTGAAACGACAAACTTAACTTTTAACTTACAATTTCTTAACAACAGTCCGTACGACGGTTTTGGATGTTCATTTCTTCGCGTGTTGCAAATACCTTAATACAGTGGCGTGCAGTTCTTGCGGCAGCTTTGTTCTGTCGTACTTAGTGGAGTATAAGTGGACTATATGGCTGAGTTGGGCGTGTAGATCTAGGATCGCTTCCAGCCCGATCGTCCGTAGTGCCTTCGCGTTCTTATATACAACGTTATCTAACTCAGTCTTGTTTATCAGTACTTTTTCCGCGTCTGAAATGAATAGAAAGATTCAGAATCCAGAACGGAATTCCGGACGGAATGGAATATAGCAATGGTTTCGGGTGCCACGTCGCCGCCTCTCCGTGATATATACAATTTTTATGAAACAACGATGTTACAAAAATCGTCGTGACGTTCCATCCTATTTATGCACAAGCACAAAGGCCGCGTTTATACTATACAAAGGTGGACATCTTAAGGCATTTTCTACCAGTCGACCAAGTCGAGTCGGGGATGCAGAGACAAATTGAGACAGACCTTTACTTGGGTATCCATTTTTCTAAAAGATAAATTAATACATACCTCCACTTGAATTGTCGTGCCCTGAATTCCTCTTCTTTGGTGATGTTTTTGAAGGCGATTTCTCTGATGATTTTGCGGGACTGCGAATCAGAATTGACTGAAGTTATTACAACAATTTCCAAGATCTTTATTCCTATTGTTCAAGAGTATAACCATAACCAGTGGAGATCCCAAGAGATGCTATAAGAAACACCATTTGACGACATCTGTGGTCTATTGGTTCGAGTGTCGGACTGCTGATTACGAGGTCGTGGGTTCCATTCAAATGTTTATGTGATGAACATAAGTGTTTGTGTTCGTCTGGGTGTTTCTTATGTATTATAAGTTTGTGTTAACAAAAAAAAGTATATAAGTATTATATCCATTGTTTGGTTCCCATAGTACAAGCTCTGCTTAGTTTGAGTCTAGATGGTGCTGTGTAAATATGACCCAAAAATATAATATTGTTAGGGGTGACAAAAAAAAATTTGGTAATGAACTCCGTCAACTTCACTTTTTAACTATTAACCTTTTGCGGTCGAAAGGTGACGTCTATACACGTTCGTGGCGGTCCACGGACGTGTATAGACGTCAAATGAAAACTTGCTCACGACGCCAACGACGGCATGGCACGTCAAAAATACCACTTTTTTTAGTTCAAAATACCTATACAGAGATTTGTTGTACGCTTGGCGTAGAGAAAACGTATTTTCGTTATTGACGTGTCGGTCAAAAGGTTAACCTCACCTTTCTAGCACATGATTGTTGACGACGCTCTGCGCAGTAATGTTGAACATAGTATCGTTGGAGTCCTGCGGGCGCCGCAGCGGCGCGTCGTCATCAGATCCTGAGGACGTCGACACCTCGCCGTTGGGCAGTGGCGTCGACGTGATGGGCTTGTTCTCCTTAGACTCCTCGTCTGTTATCGCCATGCTTGAATCTTTGTTAAAATTCTGAAAATATATTATCACTGTGTAGTCTAACATAGCTGTTTATAAATCATGATTCAAAATTGCTAAGGATCTACTAAGGATGAGAATTTACTCCAGAGTTATTGCGTTTTTAGTCTGTCATAACATACATACCATCTCGCTTGTATTCGCCGAAGGGTTAGGCAGAGGTGTACTAATGTACACCCACATTTCACCGGTATGTTTTATGGCACAAATACGAGCTGCTACTGAGAATTTCATAGAAAAACCCAATAACACTTTGCTCGACCTGGGGATCGAACCCAAGACCTCTAGCGTAACAGTCGCGCTTAGGACCACTAGACTAATGAGGCAGTCAAAAAGGCAAAGTCAAATGTTTTATTTCAATTAAATCATTAAAATAGCACTTTTGAGAGGTCAAAAGTAGTACAAATGTTTGTGAAGACTTACTGCCAAGCCGGCAGAAAGTCTTCAAAACCTGAAATTCTTTATTTTTATAATATCCAGTGTGGTAGAGGTCACGAGTTGTTACCACAAACATTACGTAGGCTTAGGCTCTTGGTAACATATGTATGGTTACTACTTAACATCAGGTGGCCCGTTTTCTGCTTCTGTAATAAACTCACCTTAGATGTCCTCGGTCGTTTGACAAGCAGTCCTTTAGACCACGCGTTCATTCGTCGGCGTTTGCGTTTAGCTGAGTGAGGATCGCTCTTATCACCATTTTGAGGAGTCCGCGATTTTTCGCTTACTATTGAGTCAAAGTGATCTGCAATAAAAAGAGAACTGTAACGGCTACTCCTAATATCAATTACTAAAGAAAGAAATTTGACATTAAATATAAATAACGTCAAAATCCTATAGCTAGGAAGCAGATCGACCGATGGCTTTGTTATTGGGACCGTAAGAAAGCATACTTTTTTTAATAACGATGTGTCAAAAAAGAGTCTGCCGTCCGCTTAAAAAACCCTGTAAAACGGCTCTTTATTACGCAATGCTGCAAACAAGTGAATTTTTGAGAAGAGAATGAAAGAGTGAGGTTTTTTTTTCTATGGATCTGTTTTCAACTGACTGTTGAATCTAACTATGTTACGTAGGGGATAGAACTTACCGGGATTCTCAATTAACATAAAGTGACAGTGTTTAGAATTTCCCGGTAATGGATGTAATTAAAAAAATATATATATTCTATGTAGATTGCTACTATTACTATTGATTACTTACGTAAATTAGAAGCCGTGCAAATAAAGTCTGGTAGATCATTATCCGCCATGTTGCCCTCCTCCTGTCGTCTCTTGGCAATCTCCTGGCACTCGAACTCGAAGTCGCTGTCCATCTCCACGTCGATCAGCGCATGCGCATGGTCGCGCAACGAACACGCTTCGTGACGTATCTGCTTGTCTGATGACGTTCTACATTACAAAAAGGATTGGATTGGATATATAGCTATTAATAATAATAATAAATTAATTGGTAAATTTATGGTCTACAATTTAATATTCTCGAATTGATTTTAATTTTTACAATGAATTCAGAACAAATTACAATATCGAAGATAGAATATAACTGGATTAATAGTATTTCTTTAATACCAGACTTTTTTTAATAAGTACATTTCAATAGCTATGTTTTATAAATAGCTCTGGTAATTTTGCTTAAATAATACAATCGTAGCACGATTTAAGCTGAAAGATAACCTATTAATTAAGGCCCCTCAATAAATATATTTGTTACTACTAACTATACGCTCTATCATAATTATAATAACATAGGCATATGAAGCAACCCCCTAAAATATACATATTTTTAATTAGAACTACTTTTATAAATAGAAATGAAGCTAAGTATACAAATTTTCGAAGCGGAGTTCAGAATAATATTATAGGCGTAATACCGACAGAATGTTTGTTTTATAGTTGATAATTGAATTGTCGGGAACAGATGAATATCATCATCAACCCATATACTGTCCCACTGCTGGGCACGGGTCTCATCTCATATTGAGAGGGATTAGGCTATAGTCCACCACGCTGGCCTAGTGCGGGTTGGCAGACTTCACAAACCGTCGAGAAAAATCTCTAAGGTATGCAGGTTTCCTCACGATGTTTTCCTTCACTGTTTAAGCGATGATAATTAATTATAAATACGCACATGAATTCGAAAAGTCAGAGGTGCGTGCCTTGTGTTCGAACTCGAGACCTTCGACTTGGCAGTCCAATGGTCATACCACTGGGCTATCACTGCTTGAATGCTTGATGAATATAGCTTTCGGAATATTTTTTTAATTATTATACCTACTTCTGTGCATGAAAAGTGTTATGCTGTTCGTTCGTTGATAAATTTTAAAAAGATTTATAATATTAGTTTAATTTGTCCGCCATTTATAGGCGATTATACTTTTTGGTACAATATATAAATCTAAGCTTACAAATACTTATAGCTAATCTATAAATAGGTTAGTAACTATCTAAACTACATACATGCTATATTGCACTACATGCATATTGTCCGAAATATTATGATTAGCGGACAAAAGGTTAGAGGTTGTATACACACAAAGGTTTCAAATATGTTAGAGCTGTGACACACTATATACTTAGACTATCTATTTAGTAAGTAGCATACTAAATAGATCACAAGATAACATCGGCTTTGCTAATATTAATATTTAACCTTTGCTTATATTCATTAAAATTATAAGTATTTCTTAATAATAAAATATCTAAAGAATTCATGAAATTCTTATGATAATTAAGATATAGATGCATTTCCAATGTCCCCTGGACATCGATTTGACAAAGTCAGTGTGTCACATCCCTAATATTCGATAACATGTCTGGGTGTATTTATATATCATATTATATCAGCAATATACTTGAATAATTAATAAACTATATAATAATGTGCTATTAATAATAATAATTATTATTACAAAGCGTTTGTTTTGCTCATACCTATACACCCCTCTAGCCCTTTGATTGGCGCCGGGGAAATGTGGAAAGAAAACACGTTAAAATAAATTATAATGACGTAAGTAATAGCGAGTAGGTACACAATGTCGAGGAAGTTAGCTTGCTTCAATGTGAAGTGATGGGATCCTTCATACTGGAAATCACACATAATTATACGAGTTCACGCTTCAGCAATCTTCGAAAGGGTATAAATTATATGATTTATTTATCCGTTACTAGCATTGATGCTGACTTTTACAAACTAAACTATATAGTTTCACTATATTTCTCAACAAAAAACACGAGAAAACGATAGAAGATATTTCCGACCCGATAGATTTGTATATTTACCTACTTATCAACGCGAACTTATAACGATCTCCACCGTCATATCTTCCCGTAAATGACAATGAAAACCATTTTGACAACAATAATATTCATATCCTCCTTCAATCCATTCTCTATGACGTATGTAGGAATAGATAGAGATATATTGTGATAAAATAGAGATCCATCTAGAATAGTTTTAAAACTCACGCAATCTCTTCATTTATTAAATTCGTTTGAAATAATTGAATAGGCATTTTCGATAATTATTTCTGAATTTGTAAAATCAATATTATCTTACACAATAATGTGACATTTTAAAGTTTATAATAAATCTTAGCCTAAAATAGTAAATCTCTAATCGTCACCAATGACGTCACAATACGTTACCTGTCCGGGTTATACTCCAATGCGTTTGCGCATATAAGATCGATGTCATCCAGAAACTCTTTAGCACAGTTGTATTTGTGCATGTCCACTTTGGTCATCATTGTCTCTAGGTCCATAGGCTGCTTTATAATGTCTAAGTAGTCGGTCACCTAAAGAAAATTATAGTTTTACAAGTATCAATGGAAAAACAGATACAAGTAAGATTGTAGGAAGTCAGAATCTGAAGTGTTTTTCTCCGAATCGTAATTTAAAAAAATATGTTTATCCAACAAAGCAAGGTGGTAGACTGTAGGTAAATAGAACCTAATATTCCAAAACTCTAGTAAACTTTTGACATAGACTAATGACGCTTTAAAATATGTCTTTCTCATTTTAATGTTAATAGACAAATACAACACTAGAATACCCACTGTTGCTCTTGGTATTTGAACGTCTTACGGCCAGTTCCCATAACAAATCGGGCAGTAGATTTGTTTGGTCTCTTGAGATAGAAGATTTTGAGTAAGTAAGGTATGTAACCTTATGTCAAAATCTCTATCACGTAACGTAAAAATATATCTCTAGTAAGCCGTTAGAATAAGAAAGTTACTCCTATATGGTTATTATTATATAGTTGAATGATTGTTACCTCCTCCAAATCCACAGGCTTGGTAAACTTGTAGAAGCGTCTGTTGGACGCCAGTTTCCGGCAGATGTCTCGTAAGAATATCCTCAGTTCGCGCAGTTTGTAGTCCTCCTTGCGTTTGCGCCGCGTTACCTCTTCGGCCGTTTCACGCGGCGGAGGAGGCGGTGGCGCTGGTGAATAATACATTGTTCAACATGATAAATCGAAAAACCAGGCTTTTATAGGATTGTATCCAAAATAATATCAAGTTCATTGAGACTTCAAAGATGACTGATGCTAAACATATGCGAAAAAATACAGTACCTTTACTTTGTTAAATCGATTAATAATTTACTTAGTTTAAGACGAGTCAACGAAGAAGACGATCACGGTACATTCAATTTGATAACTCCCGATGACAGAACTATTTTAGCTCAAATAGTTCTGTCATAATAACTAACTACACATCATTCACTTAAAATGATATATTCTGTACACCTTACATGGTCGAGCAGTGGGATCGCTAACTATGCTTCTTCTATAACCACGGTACCACAAAAAAAAACGTTAAATTTGCACACTTTAAATTCAGAACTTATAAAACCAGCTCCTAAAGACATTATAAACCATTACATTCTATTGCAAATAAAACAAGTTTAAAACTATTATACGTAAAGGTGCATCGACACTGCAGTTATTTTTTGTGGAGCAACGCTTCCAAGTATTATAATTGAGCAACATCCGATAGTAAAAAGTTATCTGTTGTTAGTATTATGTTGCCGTGTTAGGTAAAGTTGCATCAACATGATGATAACTACCGATAACATTTTGTTAGTCCGTGAACATAAATGCTGTGCAACTCGCTGGTTATTATTTGTTACTTTATGTTGTTGGCGGTATGGATGCAATCATTCAACAAAGAGAAACAAACAGTCGCAAAAGTTAGAGAATGTCACCTAATGTTATTGTATTGCATTCTGTTGCTCCACAAAAGTAACTGCGGTGTGGATGCACCTTTAAGTAAATTTAAAATCGACAAATAATAATTTAATAATTTATTTTGGAACAATAAACACATACAAATAAAATTAGTTTGAAGCGAAGATAACCACAATAGTATTAAACTGTGTATTAAATAACATAATATTAAAGTTGATATTATACAACATTATTTTTAGTATATGCGAAACCTGAATATTGTTTGTTCAGAATAAGTAACTGAATCGATTCCAATAATTTTTACATCATGTTATATTTTGTCCCAAAAATATTTAAAAAATGTTACAAGTAGGACACCGAGCGACACTAAGTAGCTATCCGTAATAATATGCGCGCAACACAGGTCACGGCAGGTCAAAGTCACGGTGTACTGACACACTGAGTGCTCAGCGCGGGCGCATAGTGGGGCGGGCGGGGGTGAACCTCGTACATATGGAGTACATAAGGAGTACATAAGGAGTACATAAGGAGTACATAAGGAGTACATAAGGAGTACATAAGGAGTACATAAGGAGTACATAAGGAGTACATAAGGAGTACATAAGGAGTACATAAGGAGTACATAAGGAGTACATAAGGAGTACATAAGGAGTACATAAGGAGTACATAAGGAGTACATAAGGAGTACATAAGGAGTACATAAGGAGTACATAACGAGTACATAACGAGTCCATAACGAGTACATAACGAGTACATAAACGCACATGCACGCACACACACAACACACATTATACAAACACACGTCATACAACACACAACATACACTTAAAAAAATAGTCCATCGTAATAAGATTGCTAACATTTTATTATTGGTTCAGCACAATTATTTTTTAATTTTTTATTATATACCTGTTTATTGTAATTTTAGTTAACTGTGCCAATTCGCTTAACACTCTCTTTGTTATTTTTTTTTTCTACGTAACAACCACTTGAGTTCGAGCGATGGGGTATGTTGAAAATCACCCCTGTGGAGATTTGTCTCCACAGTGTTAGTGCTGAGCTTACCCCAATTGCCAAAATAACACCTGCATTTTGTTTTAGTTTTAGTTTGTGTATCATGTAGTGTGATGAAGTGTGATGTATCATTAGTTAATTACAATACAATCGCAAATCGCTGTACGGTTAGGTACTGTAGAGGTCGCTACCAGGAGTCAGCATGAGACTGGCTGGTTTAAGAAGAAGTAATCATTTGAATTTGATTGTAGAATGTTTAGTACAGTGATTAATGGTTGTCAAAGAGAATTCCATTGAAATAAAACTACTTTTTACGGATTTTATCGCGTATATTGATATTATTAATCCCGACGTTTTGGACCCTTTACAACGTCCATGGTCACGGGTAGACTGAAAACGTCTGAAAACTAGAAACGTCGGGATTAATAATACCAATATACGCGATAAAATCCGTAAAAAGTAGTTTTATTTCCATGTATATATTCGCGTAAATGTCAGAAATCAAAGAGAATTCCCTTGACCTTTGAAGAATAAAGTCGTAGCGTACCTTTTAACCGAGAGTTTCTTTGAATAAGCATCCTAGGATCCCATCAGGATCCTACAGTACCTACTGCCACATTATTATCAATGACCGCAAGACGACGCGGGCGCGGTGGCGCACGGACCCCGCGAGATGAGCATGTTTTTGTACGGACAACCAGGTAACATAACAAACTTATAACTTTGTGATTTTTCATGATACAGTTTTGAAATTTTGTACATAGATTCTTTACATAAAAACACTAGACACGTGTTTCAGGTTTCGCATATACTAATAATGACGATGTATACAGTGCTTAACTTGAAAATCCGTGCTCTCTACGCCAAGCGACAAATTCTAGTATCTAATAATAGGTAAAAAAAACAACAAATTTTTATGTAGATATTTATTTTGAACTAAAAAAAAGTGGTATTTTTGACGTGCATGAAAACTAGCTCACGATGCCAACGACGGCATGCGTCGTTGGCATCGTGAGCTAGTTTTCATTTGACGTCTATACACGTCTGTGGCGGTCAAAAGGTTAATAATGTTTTTCTAATGCTAAATCGATTTTAGTAGGCTCACCTCGAGGTAAAGGAGGGGGTGGCTCGTTGCTCTCAATGGGCGGCGGCTCCAGCAGCGCGTCAGACAGAACCGGCTTCAAGAAGTTGATCACTTCCGACGCGCTCGGCTCTCGCACTCTGTAGACGCAGTCTTTGTATACTGGGAACAGCTCTTGTAGCTGCAACAATTTTTGATAAAACATCAAGATGACAGCCACTTTTTCATATTGTGATAAGGGGATTCGTTGTCGATGGCCATACGGACCCCTAGAAATCTATTTTGAAAGCCGTTGAGTCAATAACCAAAAACTTCAAGATGGCTGCTACTTTTTACGACTCGGGAGGTAAACAACGACTTTCGCAATAAAATGTTATCCCCAGTACTTGCATACAATAAACAAATAAATCCATTCACTCGTAGCATAGTTTAATTTCGATGAACGAAATTAGAGATAAGCGTATAACGCGACCACTCATCTCGATACGGCAACCGCAACTACAGCACTGCGACGTTCACTTAGGCGTCTCGTAGATGCGAGTGTGCCGTTTCGAGTGTGTACGTGGTTTCTATACTGCTTTAGCTTATTTAGTTCCTCATCCTCAGAGCCTTTTCCTATATTGGGGTCGGCTTCCCGTCTAAGCAGATGTGGCGGAATATTAGTATTTTACAAGAACCGACTTCCATCAGACCTCCGTGACCCAATGTCTGGTCAATAGCGATATCATGAGGATAGACTGGATGTCAGGCTTTTTGGGCTGCTGACTATCACTAACGAGTGTCACAGGTGTTCATATCACAACCGGGACCGACGGCTTTACTTTCAATCCGGGGCACATAAAGCCATAGATAGGCCGCGGTTAGTGCAGTTTAACCTTGGAAATCGGTTGATCAGCGTAGTTACTTAGCCACGAGCCATGTTCACACGTGTGCACACAGTCTCACGACTGTGCTTATAAACTCGTGTTCTTGACTGGTTGAAATATACAGTAACTCTTGTAATTTTGGAGAGCCTAGTGGTATGACCATTGGACTGCCAAGTCGAAGGACTCGAGTTTGAACACAAGGCGCGCACCTCTGACTTTTCGAATTCATGTGCGTATTAATAATTAATTATCACTCGCAAACGGTGAAGGAAAACATCGTGAGGAAACTTACATACCTTAGAGATTTTTCTCGGCGGTTTGTGAAGTCTGCCAACCCGCACTAGGCCTCTCAATAGGAGAGGAGACCCACGCCCAGCAGTGGGACAGTATTATGGGTTGATGATGATGTTGGAATTTGAAATAAACATGGTTATAAAAGATTAATTACGTCTGGGGGCAGCTCATCATGACGGCAGTCTGCGGTGGCGAGCAGCAGCGTGTTGTCCCCGGCGGCGCGCGCGCTGCACAGCTGTCGCAACAGTGGCGCCAGCGCCGCCCACACGCCCACCACGTCACGGATGAACAGCACGCAGCCGCGATCTGCGCGACGGCACTCTGAGAACACCTGTTACAACAACATCATTTAAAATAGTAACCAAGGAGTTTCTTGCCGGTTCTTCTCCATAGGAAACGACTAATTTGGAACTGTGCACCTAGACTCGACATTTAATAAGTGCCTGTATGGGTATGAAAATAAAACTACTTTGATTTTGATTTTGAACAATAATACGGAATATGCATAAGCCTTCAATGTGTCTGGATTTTTTTTTCCCGAATCTTTATTGGCGTCACATTATACCTGAAAGGTATTTTTTTGTTCCTATTTAAACCGATACAAAAAATATATAAAAAGTGCAAAATAAGCGAGGAAAATTGAAACTTACGAAACTCGTCACCACTGGTCGCGACGATTTGTGACATCACATGATAGAACATTGGATGGAAACGCCTGTATTATACAACGGTAACCAAATAAGGGACGCGTCATGTGACGTCATCCAAAACCCGCAAGAAATAGCGGCGTTTAAACGGCACAAATTTGTTAACTGTTTTAAATACTATTTTTAGATTAAATAAAAAAAAATATCATGCACATTCCCTATTATTCAATAAAATGCTGTTACTGTAAGTCCACTACTGTTAGGCACTTTCATGCCAAATCAATGAATTTAATTTTAATCAACTTATCTATATAAATATATGTTTTTATTGCTATGTAAGATAGTTTACTATTTTAATATGATGTAACATACATAAAACTGAAGTAATTTTATACCTACATGCTTGGCTTGTGTTCTCCAGCTGGGAAAATACGTTTTACTCTAAGATTTCTTGTCCTGAAGTTCCTCAAATATATATCTAGCTATATACACAAACACAGAACACAAAAGCCCTACCATAGTAAAATCTAGAAATTTGATTTTTATTTAATTTGAGAAGTTTAAAGCGAGGAATGATAAGACGTTGCATCGATACTGACCGATATAAGCGCCTGTTCTTGTGTGAAGGTGTGCGCGGAGTGTAGCGTGGCCAGGCTGAGCTCCCTGACGGTGCAGTGCTCCAGGCGAGCCAGCAGCGCCGGCGCCACCAGCCGCGAGCCGCACTCGCCCGTCACCAACAGCATGCTCTGCGACAGAGGCGCCGACCACCTCCTACGACAATATATTACTTAGAGACCTAACTTACAGAGGTCGTTATATAGCGAAGAAAAAAATCGCCCGCGGGCAATGCTTCGCTAAATAACTTTAAAATCTTAGCATGGAAAATGCCAAAAAATACAAAAAGATAGTTACATAGGTCGTTCATTACATTAAAGAATGTAACGCTAACGACCTATGTAACTTAACTTTAATGTAATGGCCTCTGTAACTTAGCTTTGATGTAAACTAGTTTCTGCCCGCGACTTTGTCCGCGTAGAAAAGTTACTTTGATGGGATTGGGACTAGTGCCTTTAATACAAGTTTTTAATCAAACTTAGCAAGGGCACTTGTTGCAACACACTTATACATTAAACTTTGGCCTAAATTATAAGTGATTGTAATTATTTTGATTATTTATCAGTGTTTATAAAAGTGTAAATCGTGTTTCTATGCAAATAAACCATTATTACTTTTAATTATAGTTGTAATTTGAATAATTACTCAAAATCTTTATAAATTACAGCCTATATGTTATTCTGATGTATAAATAATAATACTGTAAGGTTCCTCAAAATCCGTTCAGTAGTTTTAGCGTGAAAGAGTGACTGAAATCAATATTAATGACTTGAGAAACATAAATAAGCAGCCTTATCGCTTTCTGCGATTTCTTCCAAGCAACCTTAGCACATTATGCATTTTTAACTGCTTCAGTGAATACTTTATTTCTCCTTTTTTATTAAAATCTCCAATATTCTATACTCCAATTAACATTGAAGTGGAATAATTGAAGTATACATAAAGTGATTGAAAGAAATGACAACACTACACATAAGTATACTACCTTATTTTACTTCATCGTAATTTTATTTGCATGCAACACGTTACAGACAATTAGTACTTGCGCTTGGAAAAACGACACGCTAATCGACGACAAAAACTGACATTAAATGACAGTCGGCTATCAAAAAAACTAAAGTTTCTCATCAACGTGTTCTGTTGCTTCTTATAGGTGGTTACATCTGTAAAATGTTACAGAACGTTTTGTACGAAACAATTTGGGGGTAGACTTTTGGTCTACTAAATAGCTAATCAGCGTCGTTTATATACTTGCCTCTTCTCGGTAACGGAGTGTAGTGGGAACACGTTTTGCAACATATTGTATGCGGCCTGTATTTGCGCTTGTAACAGTGGTACACAATGTAGAGGCAGCCTTTTAGCAGCTAAGGGACTAGTACGGGCTCCTGCGGCCACTAAGGAATGCATTGCTTCAAGTAGATCCTGTTTGCTGACTTCCACCTACGATTTTAGGGTAAAGTACAATTAGGTACACTTTCTATTACAATAATACAAAAAAAAAATAGAAATAGCCCCACAACACAGCACATCATAACACATACCACACGCTTCAGTTACTTGGTTTCGCAAAAATGTAGCTAGACCAGCCATGAGCTGAGAATAATAACTAATATAATAATATCAATAAAGCATAAATAATAAATATGTGTAGCAAAAAATATTAATGTGGGTATTAATAATTAATTATCACTCGCTTAAACGGTGAAGGATCGTGAGGAATCCTGCATGCTTGAGATGAAAGATGACCATGAGAGATTTTCTTAACAGCGAGTGAAGTCTGCCAACCCGTAGTAGACAAATGTGGTGGACTATAGCCTAAACCCTTTCATTCTGTGAGGAACCCCATGCCCACCAGTGTGACAATATATGGTACGATGAGTTAAGGATGAGTTTTACTCACGTTTTTAGCGTCGATCACTAACGCGTGCTCACTTTCGTAAACCTGTGGGTATACTCGACGCAGTGCTTTCAGTACTGCTTCTGAACATAGTGCCTTTAGATCCGATCCTAAAAACAAACGAAGTATACATTAGACATGAGAACACATTGGTTAATTCTATACATTTATCTACTCGAAACGTTCTCATTATTTCGAGATGAAAAATGTCCTGTCATTGTAATAAATATTTAGATATTTTTTTTGTATTTACGAATAGAGCGACTATGTCATGCATCGAAACATATTCCCATAACATAAATGAGATTTTTGTGTAAAAAGTAGGAAAACCTCAGAATAGAAGGGACTTCTATCACATAAATCATATCTACACAGGGAATCCTTGTGTGAGTTTTTTAGACTGCTTTAAATTGCATTACTATTTTTAGGATCGGAGGGGCTCGTAGCTAAGTAACAACTTCGCTGATCAACCGATCTGCAAGATTAAGCTGCACTAGCGGCGGCCAGCTTGTGGGTGGGTGACCATTTTCAACACATACAGAAGCTTTCGTGTCTCAGAGAGCACGTCAAGCCGTCGGTTGTTATACAAACACCTAATGACAATCTTTAGTGGCAGTCAGAAGCCCAAAAAGCCTGACAACCGGTATGTCCTCAGGATATTGGTATTGCCCAGAAATTGGGTTGCGGAGGATCGTGTAAAATACTCAACCACATCTGGTTAGACTGGAAGCTGACCCCAACATAGGTGGGGAAAGGCTAGCAGGGGGTATTGTTTTCCCCCTAAAAAAAAGTAAAGACTACTTTGTTTTATCCTTCAATAGCCATAATTATCAAAAAAAGTACTTATATTTAATATCAATCCTTACCTCCATATCCTCCAGTGACTTCTGCAAGATAATCCAAGGTATCCTCACTGGGTCTAGGCTGCCAGTCCTTAGTGTAAATGTCAAGTATATCCCTCCTAGCACCCGCGTGCGGCGGAGGAAAGTGAAGTTCCCGGTCGAAACGTCCCGCGCGACGTAATGCAGGGTCGACGGCGTCTAAACGATTCGTTGCACCGATTATCACCACTTCGCCTCTGAGAATAGAAATGGTTTTGGGATTATTACATCCTATGTAAGTGGTAAGGCAAGACTCAAGTTGAGTATCTGGTCTGTCAGTCAAAATTATTTATTAAAGATAGATTACTAGGTAGTACTTTTTAAACATAGTTTTTTTCATTTTCGACAGCCCTCAAAATCCATCACTAGTCTTTAAGAAGTTAACGAATATCGGGATTTTCTCTCTCACAAAAAAAAAACAGAACATTGTATTCATAATACAGAGGGGATTTGATTATCCACAAAAATTAAGAAATAATGATACGCTACTGACACCTGTTAAATGCTATACAATTTTGAACTTTATTTTATATGAATAGAGTCGTTATACGTATTACATACCTATCACACAGTCCGTCCATCTCCGCTAACAATGTGCCGACGACACTGGTATGCACTTGTTCCTGTCGAACGCTTCGAACCGGCGCCAGCGCATCGATCTCATCGAAAAATATTATTGACGGCTTCATTTTGTTCGCCTGATTACCAAAAGTTATAAGCTAGTCATTTTTGCCTTCAATAATTAATATTAAAACATTGCATTTCTAACTACCTATTTATTTATTTATTCTTAATGTACAAAAGTGTACAAAGGCGGTCTTAATGCCTTAGGCATTCTCTACCAGACAACCTTTAGGTGGTGCAGAGACGATCACGGTAGATGCACTAGAAAGGTGGAAGTGAGAGATATAAAACGAGTATTATTGCTACCTATGTTAATGTTCAAGCATAAAATCATGATAAATAAATATTCCTGGACAATTTCACACAACACCATCTAGTCCCAAACTAAGCAGAGCTTGTACTATAGGTACTAGACAATGGATATAATACATATATACTTTTTTTTGTAAATACATACTTAAATTACATAACAAATACAATTACATAATATTTCATCCTAGACTAGTTTATAGAAAATGTACTATGCACGTAATAGTTAAGTTTAATCACGAACAAGTCATCATTATCCTTCTTCACTCTAATTTAATTAGGATAGTATTCCCAAAGAGGGTTGATGTGAGCCAGGCGCTCTTTGTTAAAAAACTTTACCAAAACTTTCATAGTGTATTTTATTGCAAACAAGAAATACACGGTATTCTGATTAATATAAAATAATACTTATGCCGAAATCCATAGCCAATTTTACACAGCACCATCTAGTCCCAAACTAAGCAGAGCTTGTACTATGGGTACTAGACAATGGATATAATACTTACATACTTCTTTTTTTTTAAATACATACATATAATACATAGGAAACACCCAGACAAACACAAATAATACTAAATAAATAAATAATCAATATTCTTGGACAATTTTACACAGCACCATCTAATCCCAAACTAAGCAGATCTTGTAAAATGGGTAGGTACTAGACAATGGATATAATACTTTTTTCCTGTTTTTGTAAATACATACTTAAAATACATAAGAAACACTCAGACATACACAAATACTTGACTGGAAACAGACTCTTGTTATTTATCAATTCTGGGCGTAAGACCAAGTCTATTTTGGCCTTAAATTCAAAATAGCGAGACAACAATATCATAGTAAAATAAAATAAAAAAATCTAACATCAAATCACCTGTTGGAACAGCAGCTTCAGGTGCCTCTCGCTCTCTCCAACCCACTTTTTCAGACAATCGGCGCCCTTCCTCATGAAGAAAGCCACTTTTCTACCCCCCACTAAAGTACACTCGTTGGCTAAAGCTCTGGCTAGCAACGTCTTGCCTGTACCCGGCGGGCCGTGGAACAAGACTCCTTTAGCCGGCCGCGTTTTGAATTTTTGGAACAAGTCTGGATACATGAGAGGGAATAGCACCATCTCTCGTAGACATTTAATGTGCTCTTCAAGACCGCCAACCTAAAAAAAAGCAATTACTGTAAAAAAAAGCTAGTCGAGTCATGGTTGGTAACTATTATAGTGATAGATAGTATGAAGGATAAAAATGGTTAGTATGATGTACTGCAATACATTACATCATATTAATAAGGGTTATACAAAGTAAGAGTAATAACTGCGCAATGTGTACATTATACGATAAAAACACCGCGGTGTACGCGGTCAGGGTAACGTCGTCGAGTGCTATCTCACTCACTCTCTTACGGTCCCATAATGATTCTTGTTTCATGATTTTCATTCATGATTTTTCTGCACAAATCCGAGTCTGTTTGCTAATCCCAACGTCAGAAGGCACAGTAAAATTACTCGGACATATAATATAAACAGTATATTGGCTCGTTTAGTTCAAACACTAAATCACAATCGAAAGATTATACACAGCTCACACGATCGAACCCAGGACCTCGAGCGTAGCAGTCGCACTTGCGACCACTAGACAATTTTGGCAGTATATATTATCAGATTAAGGATATTGTTTTTGTACTTACTGAAGTAAATCTGACGCTGCCGTCAACTTCAACGGGTTGTATATCTCTCAAAGCTCTATCGGTTTTCTTATCATCCATCGATTTAGACTTTTGTCTACGGATAAATAGAAATCACAAGAAAGTTAATAGGACTTGTTTGTGTATATTAAAGGTGATTAAATAATGATTAGATAATTATAATAAACATGTCCAGCTAATACAAAACTTTATCACTGGCGACGGAATGATAATGCAACTCACCTGCCCTTAGTCTTATTTTTCATAGAAACATTAAGATCTTCCTCCGTATCTGAACTAGATGTACTACTGCTAGTGGAACTGGACGGTGATTGTGCTGTGAACAGAATAATTCATGTAATTCATTTGCTTATGAAAACTCAACTTTATCGTAAAGGAGTAACACTTACATCTGATTGTCTTTCTACGTAATATTTTAGGTTTCCTCTCCCTCAAGCAGTATGGCTTCTTTCTGATTGTGAATGTTTTTGCTGTAATGGTAAATAATTGTTATGATCTGAAATCGAATGGAAAGTGAAATGCAAGCCTGCACAACCAAAATAAAATTTAGGGTTCATTGTAGGTACATTTTCATAATTACTCATCATCAACCCATATACTGCTGGGCACGGGTGTCCTCCCAAAATAAGAAGGACTAGTCCACCACGGAACCCAATGCGGGCAGACTTCCTAAGCCATGCGAATGCATGAAATTGGATTCGAACTCGAGACCTTTGGTAGTCCAATGGCCATATCACTGGGCTATCCCTTCTTGTTTAATCTCATCATTATTTACTGTGGCACAAACCTTGAAATCGCGAAAAAAATTGCTGTTCTATACATTTTGTCGAGTGAACCTAAATGTATGAAACAGCTGTTTTTTCCGCAGATTGGTCCCATGTAAACTTGTTCATAATGATGAGTACATTGACGCCCTATAATTTTTCAGTAATTAACAAATAAGGGTGTATTATCTTCATTGAATAGTCCTACAAGGGAGCACCAAAAATGAATGGATAAATAAAATCTGTAGTTCAAGCTAGATTTCCGTCTTACCAAAAATGATTGGATAAATAAAATCTGTAGAAACTATATTTCCGTCTTTTCTCGCTGAATAACAGTGTAGACCATCAATGACTTTTATGAATTTAGTAGAGGTACCTCTGGAGCGGGTGTCGTCCTGCGCGATCTGCACGAAGGCGGGCTTGGGCTTCCGAGTGCGCTTGGAGCGGCGCGGCTGCCGGCTCAGGGTCAAGTCGCTGCCAGACTCCGATGATGACGACTCTGCCATATAATAATCAAATGATCCTTTCTGTCTGTTTGTTCAAGTTTACACGCTGTAGGGACACTGCTGACGCATTCGATTTGTATACAGGCGCATTACTGTATTAGCGCGGCGCAGCAGTCGTCTCCCCGCACCCATTCAGTTAGGTCGTACATAGTTATAATATGTATTTATAATAAGTGTAACAGTAAAATATTTATATAAAAATGTGACCGACCATTCATTTAATATCTCCATCATCTATAAACCCTACACACGCCTAAACCACTGAACCAATTTTGATGAATTTTGGTATAGAGATAGATTAGACCTTGGAAAAGTTAAGCTAACTTAAGTTTCAATAACTTTTTAGGAAAAGAAAACCGACTTCAATCATTGTGTAAAAAAAATCGGTGGAGTAGAACTTATATACCTATCGCTTAATAACGGATCCACTCGGATGACGTTACGGGGACGTATTTATTGCATTCCAAAACCTTCTCCAAAATCTAAAAAATACTTTTCTGAAAACCGCATCAAAATCGGTTCACCCAAACGCGAGAGGATCGCGGACAAACATACATACAGGTCGAACGGAGGACCTTCTTTTTTTAAAGTCTGTTAAAAATCTCCTTTGGGGTGAAAGTGAAATCGTGACAACAGTTAGTCAACAAATAAAACTGAAGCACATACATATTTACTATAAAACAGCTATTTTGAAAATGCTGCTTTTGATGAATCTAATATGATTTACATTAGAAAATTGCCAAGGAGCTTAGAATTAGAAGGCTTTTAAATAGAAATTGACTCCAGGGGAATCGTATTGCGGCTATTGTAACCTTTAATGGTCACGGGTAGACTAGACCATGGACGCTGCAAAGGGTCCGAAACGTAGGGATTAATAATATCAATATAACGCAATAAAATCCATAAATAGTAGTTTTATTTCAAAACATTCGCGAAAATTAAGAATTGTTAAGATTCCGCGCACCATAAAAATACGGCATACCATAAAATATGCACTTGAGCACTCATACAATATTATCATTTCCTATCCTAAGAAATTCGTAGAAAAATATACTGATCACATAATTTTGTAAACACGATCATTGGACATCGCAAACAAACATATCAAACAAATAATTTTATTTACAATACAAACAATAACAAACTGTTGTGGCGTCTGTCATGATTAAGATAGACGTTTAATTTTTTTTATGTTCATCAAGAAGTATCTTAATATAAAAAAATAGAAACTCTTTTTTAATGCTGTGTAAAAATGTTACTTAAATATCATCTAGCCTATCGAAGTTCTGGACATAGGCCTCTTACAGCGTGCGCCACAATGCTCAATCATCAGCAACATACTTATATTAAAACGCCCAAGTTTATAAAAACTGTTTCCTTCTATACTTAAGCAGTTTTTATTTACAAGTCATTTTCTAGAGTGAGGTTTAATACCGCAGAAGTTATCTGGATGTTAGGATTTTTGTTAAACATTCGCAAATAATGGTTTAAAACATAACCTAAAATACAGTAGTTTTTTGTTTAAGAGAGGTATTGTGGAACACTATAGTGTGAGATAGTCCACTCAAATTGAAGGGGCAGTACCTCCGCCTTGCAGAAAATCGAAGTGAAATAACACTGCTTTGAGCTGTGTTATGCTCCGCGAGGAAACGTTGTTGGCAGTGGGTATGGCTTTGACTCTTACTGCCGAGGACCAACCAACTATTCGTTTTTCGTTTAAAAGAGTCGGTAACGCGCAAGTGATATATTGGGTATATTTAATTAATAGTAGATGGCGCCGGCATTTCCTATCTGACGACCTCTGAGAAGAAACGCCGAAATCAACTCAGATAAACATGGTCTCTTTTAAAGTCCAAACAGTTATAGAAGCTGGAGGCGAAAAGCCGAGGACAGGGTGAAATGGTGCACATTAGGGGAGGCCTACGTCCAGCAGTGGACTAGTATAGGCTGATGATGATGATGAAATAAAATCATTTTTCTACGACAATTTTGCAAATAACACATTCTGCACCTAAATCCCAATATAAAAAATTTGAGACAACTAAGATTTCCTCACCTGTTTCTTGTTGACTGTCGTCCTTTTTTGCTCTCCCTCGAGCCGCCTTTCTTCTGCCTCTCGTGGGAGCTTGATTACTATAAAACAAAGAGGTATTTTTAATTGTATTTGGCGTACTGAACATTTTATAAACCTAGTTATAAATTTCAGTAGTTCCACCTAATTTATCAGCATTTATAAATTTAGAAATATCATAAGTTTGAGTGTAATGTGTTTTTTTGTTTTTCTACCTTTGTGTTATAACTAATAAGTTGCCATATATAAACTGTGTACTTATATCGATGATGACGATGTTCATCGTCATATCAGCCACAAGAGGTCCACTGCTGAACAAAGGCGGTCCTTGTGGAAGCCTATAGGTGACTATAGGCTTCTACAAGGACCGATTATATGCGTCCTGCATTCAACGACTTCCAGATACCTTTACCAGGTCGTCCGTCCGTCTCTTTTAAGGACATGCCGCATATGACAGCCGGCACAATTTGTACCTACTTTTTATTTAAATTTAAAAAGTATGTATGCCTAATCTGTAAATCTATTAAACTAACCTTTCGCTATCCTGCCCCTGTACCGGTTGTTCTGTCTCCGCCTTGGTTTCTTTGTCATCCTCTTTCTCTTTGGGCTCAACTTCCACTTCCATCTTATCATCTTCTTTTTTGTTATCTGTGCTTGGTTTTTTCTCAATGACAGTCTGGTTTTTATCGTCATCCGAATCCGATTCTGTGACATCCTGAATAAGTTATAGGAAAAATGTTGTTATTTGATTTGTATATTTTTTGTATCTCTAGTATCTTTCGACTGTATTCCCCGAAGAGAACGGGACTGTAATTGTGGGTGTACAATCGACAAAAGAGGTACTTATTCAGGCAGCTAACGAAATCTATATTTTGATATAGATTGTGTAATAATACATCACATAATATGTTGTGTCAAAATGCAGGCTGTTGCTAGATATATACCTAACCATGAACAGAACGATAATTTAGAAGAGTAACCATGGAGTTTCTTGCCTGTTCTTCTCAATAGGAATACGACTAATTTGGAACCGTGCACCTAGACTCAACAATTTTATATCCTGCCTGTATATGGTTTATATGAAAATAAAACATTTCAATTTTGAAACCCTTTTTCGGATAGTATTTATAGCGCAACCTATCAAGACGCAGATGTCGTACATACTTAACTCTTTTGTTGACTGTACATCGGTATGTTTCTTTATGTTCGATATAACGAAAGGCAACTCTATATTCCTATAAGCTGAGCCCAGATCCAAACTGCGAGGTGCCACTGAGAGTTTCAAAGAAAATTCAATTAGAAAGAAATTATGGGTTGACATACATTTGTTTTTTTGTTGAATCTAGCAGATGTTCTTCTCTGTCGCGACAGTTGAGTGTCTTCGTCGGTGTTGGTAGGAGGGTGACTACGGGTCTGGGGAATATTAAATAAATTACTGATCGAATTATTAAAAGTGCTGTGTGACCTTATTGACCGCAATTGTTTCGTTAACTATCACCTTTACGTCGATGTTATGGGCAGGACAGAACCCACAGTCATGGTCGAAGCGAATTTCACGGATCCCATGGCCATGATTATAGGGCGAGTGAAGAATCGCTTTGAAGTTACCTTTTCCAAACGACCGCGCAAGTACATTGTATTAAACAAGTGATATTGTGCAAAAATACCTAAAATTCTAACTAAATATATACATACTAAGGTATATATTTGCTAACTATATACATATATACTAAGGTAAATTTCACAGAGGCAGTTCCGTCGCCCTTACTGTATCTTACCAGTTTCTTACTACTCGCGTCTCTGGCCTCGTCTGCTGAAGAGAATTCGTCAGACGAGCTAGAGCCGGGGAATCCGTACAGGTCGGGATAGCCCTTCACTTTCAGCTCGTTGGTGATCCAGCTCTCATTGAAGTTGTGGTGAAGTAACTTGCGCTTGCGACAACTTCTCCGTACATCTAAAAAAGTTATTATAGATTGTAATGCAGTTGTGTAATGTTATACATTTTGTGAAAAAAAGATAACGAAAAGCTTAGCATGGGTAAATACGTAATATTATAATATCCTCCGAGCGTTTTCCCAATTATGGTTGGGGTTGGCTTCCGGTCTAACCAGATGCGAAACTAAACTCCCGATCTTTGGTTAAACCGAATGTTTACCGAATGATCCCATCCCTAGTGTTTAATGATAGCAACACCTGATCTGGGGGAAGCCAAAAATCGGACTCTGTGGCATTCATGAGGAAAGACCTACGTTTAGCAGTAATGGATTATTAATGTTGACTAAAAACCTGAAACTTACTTTCTTGGATAGGTTTGTCCTCACTATCTTCCATGTAGTTCTTGCGGGGACCACGACTCCGGCGTATCTTCACGCTTCTATTAGTGGAATCATTGCCATCAGCGAAGAACACCCGCACTTGTCTGGATCTACAAAAATAATTCATAATTTAAAGAAGGCCGCTGCTGCCTTGGCTAATCTAAGATAAATTCGAAGAAACTGAGAACGCGAGAGGCCCTGATTTCTAATCCCAGGTCGCGCAATATTAGTTCAACTGTATAGAATTCTAAATATCTGCTCAGAATATGATTCTGGTTATATGGCTCTGTGGATAGAAGTTACACAGGAACTGAACTAGGTAGAACTAGGTTTTTCTTACGGATAAAGAAGAAAATTGGACTGACCTTCTCGAATATTTCTCTGGTTCTGTATCACTTTCTGGAAACACAATGCGAGGCATCTTGATGGTCCGAACACGGCGATTATCTGTAATATTACTAAAATATTATAATAAACAAGTTAAACATACCAACACCTAACCAATAACTATGTGGGAAAAAGATACTAAACTATTAGCCAATTTTCTAATACTGTCAAGTGGTGTTTGTATATATAGAAAAACCCAATAACACTGCTCGCCCTGGGAATAGAATCCAGGACTATAGGAGCGTAGCTTAGGACCAGTAGACTAACTAGTTAATTTAGGATTAACCAATCAAAAAGCGAGATAACCCCAATCATCAAACTATAATGAATCATTATGATCAATGCATGAAAGAGCAAATAAAAAGAGGTTTTATAATAATAAGATTTTAATTACAGTAATCAAATGAAGTTGCAAATGCTTTTATATTGTGCCATCAACAATTTATTATAAGGTAAGTACTACACTAATAAGATAATAATTAAAATTGTTCACAAAAATTTTACATAATTATGTTCTACAAATAAAAATATTTTATTTGCATAATCATTCTGCACTCACTCATAAACTTCTTTAGGTAGATTATTTCAATTATTTGTAAAGGCAACTTTGAATAATCTGGCTTAGATATTGCCTATATCAAATACACCCAATTCCAATACATGGTTGAGTTCTCATCAATGACTAGACTTCAAACACATTTCACAATTAACAGTAGAAAAAATACTCACATTTAGTAGGCCAGCGTTGTATCTTCCTAGTCACCTTATATTGGCTACTCCTCAACTCTCGTGGTGTCCAATTAGATGCCTTACTTGCCTAAAATTGTGAAGGTTTTATTACTTTCATATCAAAACTTATGGAATACAGGGAATATTGAGGATATATTTAAATGTTGTAGGAGCATAAAACAGATGTTACTGCCATAGTCCCTAAAGGATACTAATGTCACTCTCGAGTACACAAATTACAGTATTAGGTCACAGGAAATAGGGGGCAAGTCTAGTGCATATTAAACCACAAATCCAATAGCAAACATTATTAGGAATTCAGTCAAAGAGGCATTAACACTTTTGGAGAATATCTGGATCTCAAAATCCTCAAACATGTTTCATGAATGGGCAGAAATAAAAATATTGTCTGATACTCAACAGGTACTTTTGATAAATATTAAATTACAGGTAAAAATCTTATATTTCTAGTAAATATTTTTTATTACTGTATGACAAGGAGTATTTAGTCCATCAAGCAACAAAAAAGCACAAAAAGTCTATTGTTTTTGGTGCTTAATAAATAAAAAACTATATGAACCACATACACCCCATGCGGACATTAAGTTAAATAAATCTTATTAAAATTTAATAAACATAAGATTATCACATCTTAAGGAAACTTAGTAACAAATTAGGGACAATACGCTTGACACCTGTCAGTAATAAACAATATATAAACTGTGTTTAGTTACAAACTGTTTTATCCCATTTCATAGAAGAAGTAAAACTGTGTGTTTATACACAATTAATACAACAATAATCTGTAAGAGGGCAAGTGTAGGAATGTTCCAAGGGATTCATTTGAAGGGCAATCAAACTAAGTGAACTTTGTAGCCAGATTCATTTGAAGCTACTGAAGCTTGTTTACAAAGATATGGGAAGGAACCACATCAATAAATAAAAGAAATAATCTGAAAAAAGAATCGAGACTGCTTTAAATCCAATATTTATGACCATTAAAAAAATAGTAGTCTTTACTACTGATTCTGCCAGACTCAGTGGAGTTACTACTTTTAGTAACCCCACTGAGTCTGGTAGAATCAGAAATATTTTACCAATTAGTATACCTAGTCAATATCAAAAAATAGTTACAATAAGGTATAAAAGCTAACCTCACAAGGTTATTCAAGATTTTTAGTACTAATGTGAACTGAATTGGACATAATTGAGAATATTAGGCATGTTTTTTTTTAAGCATGACAACCTGTCTATCCTCAGGTTAATTTTACCCAAAAATTGGGTTGTGTTGGTCTGATGGCAGTTGCTTCGTGTAAAATACTGATATTCAGCCGCACCTGGTTAGGCTGGAAGCCGACCCCAATATAGTTGGGAAAAGGCTTGCAGAAAGAGAGAGGCATGTTTTATGTATTTAAGAAAATGAATATCCAGCTGACTGTAATACGACTAAAAAATAATATCTATGTAAGAACACATAACAGTATTTCACTGCAATATGCCGAATTGATTATAGCACTTTAGATAACAGGGTAAAGTGAGGATAATAGGGTAAAGAGGATCTTGGGTTCTAGACCTTGTTATAAAGTAAAAAACATCAATCCCTTTTTTCCTAACTATTCAGATTCTTAATCATATTAAAACTATCTCAGTCATAAGGAATTCATACAATAATTTCTTATACATATATGGGAATTTCCATTCTTATTCATGAATGTGCAGTGTGCAGTATTGAAATAAAATCATGTTGCATCACACTGTTGACAGAGATTGTGTAAATTATCTATACAATCATATCTTCTACTTCAATACTCATGTCTAGAATTCATTATTTATATAATATATATTAGATTCTGAAACCATCTCTATTCAAAAGCATATATATGTATTTTTAACATGAAGGGTGCTTGAGATGGCCCTCAAACCAGGCAATTGAAGGCAAACAATTGAGTTATCTAATAAACCCCAACTCTTATTCATAACAACAGTATATTTCTAATAATAAGCACTAAAAGCGCATGCATCAACGTGCACTCGCGACAATCTGTACCTACTAGGAAACAAGGACAGGAAGTTGTTGTAAAAAGTGTACTATTCAAAGCCTTCATACCAAACCACTGCACACAAACTAATGGCTTATACAACGTCACCTTCTCATCAGATACGATGCTCACGTCGTTCAGAGTCGTCGAGAGAGTGTAATTCCCATCGTCAACCTCCCCATTTTCTCCATTACTGCGACGGGTTTTCACCATTGCAGTAGGTAGCTGTCGTAACTTTACATACAAGACCCAAAACTCGTTATGTAATAGCCGTAAGACGTTTCAAACACACGCAACTCGTAAATCATTAAATAAGACAAATGTTTTACACTCAAAATAGGAAACTAGCACGACAAAGGACGAGCGTTATCGCCCGCACATGTCGTTACACAGCGCCATGTTAAATGAACAATGTACTTCTGCTGCCAGCGACTTTGAATTTTTTTTTGTTAACTCACCAATCGAACGCACCGTTTTCAGTAACACACTTTAGTTTAAAAGAATTAACTTCTTCAGTAACTAAAAGTATAAAATCAATGAATATATTTGATACGAAACGAAATTCACAACTCACGATGTTTTTATTGACAACTGTCAAAAATTCCCGCAAATTTGTCATTTTTCAAATTGCTTCGTGAATCAAACAGTGTTGTAAGCATTGAAGTTTGTTATTGCTCTTTCTACTTGCACAATTATTTAGCATTACTACGTATTTTTTTCTACTTACATGCTTAAAATTATACCGAGTACTAACCCGGGAATCTATCAGATTATAGTTAAAACGACTAAAAAGATGGGATGCTTGGACATGAAGAGAAGAATTTAAGATTCGGAAACTTTCGAAGTCAGATTAAAGTCCTATAAATTCACAAATTAAAAAAAACGTTTAATCGTATTGTTGTTGTTGTTAAAGTGATGTTACTCAGAACACAGCGAAATAGAATGATGAGCGCAGGAGGGGTAGGGACTAGGAATGTTGCTGAGAGTTAGAAAGATGAGAGTGCACTGCACTCCACTAGGAGTAAAAGTGTTTTGTCGTAATATAGATAGATTGACTAAGTCTCTACTTATGCTGTGGTCGGGTGGCAGTTACAAAAACAACTTATACTAAGAGAAGATCATAGGCATCGATGGCACACACTCACTGTGGGAGGCGTATACGTATATAAAGTCAGGCTATGGATGATGACGATATTATCTGAAAAATGGTATAAAACAGAATGATTTTTTCAAGTAGCCGCTACTAGTAATAGCGAAAAATACTCAAAAGAATCGAAAAATGAAATAATATTTTGTTGAAAATAAGTTTTATACATGACTTTTGGCAAAGTGTAATTTGCAAACCTATAATTTGCCATAAGTGCAGTCATTTAGTGATGTCTTATCAGAATTTGATTCTTATTACTTTATTAGCGACTATTGTAGTTTAGACTTAGCGACACTCCGACACTAGTGTCGCTAATAATACACTATAATAAAAACAACAAGATTCCTGGCTAGGAATATTACATTTTCAAAAATTCAGTGTGTTCATCAAAATTGGGCTTGGGGGTCCTCCTTTAATAAGTATTTTTCGCTTAATTCCTTATAGTTTCGGATTTAGTCATCCACTCTACTTGAAAAATTAACTAGTTTAACTAATAAAATTCTCGAATATTATTGGTGAACAAGTTTTACAACAATTTATGATGCTCTAAAAGTTAAATTGTTGTATAATTATTATATTTAGTGAACCCTCATGCTTTTTCATAATAAAACTAAACGTAAAAATCACAGCACGCTAGGTATGGTATATAACTACAACATAGTACATATATACGACACAACACGCTGTCGTTGTCGCTAGTAGTGACGCTAGGGTAGATACAGTTTACCTTTTGGCTTTGCCCGTATTCCGTGGCAATAGCGGTGATTTTTGTAGTGTAACTTAACGGTTTGACGTGTTCTTGTGTATACGACAACGATTATCTAAGCCTTTGAGCAACATCTAATACTTTAGGCAGTTAGAATAAAATTGTCACTGATCTCAATCTCACAAACGGTTTGGAACCTTTAAGTCTGAGGAGAAACTTTGCGTCTCTATGTGTGTTCTACCGTTTGTACAACGGGCGGTGCTCTGAGGAATTGTTTGAGATGATGCCAACGGCTACTTTCAGTCACACACCCTGGAACCTACCACTTTGGTCTCATACCATGCGATTCCAGAGATTTTTTCTCGCACGCACGCTTATGTTGTGGAATCAGCTCCCGGTTTAGATTTTCCCGAGAGATTTGCTTGCTTAGCTTGGGGTTCTTCAAGAAGGGTTTGAAAAGATTTTTACAGCGTCGATACCGTACCGTATACCGTAGCGTCGATAGGCTACGGTAACCACTTACCATCAGGTGGGCCATAGGCTTGTTTGGCACCTTAATGGTATAAAAAAAAAACTCGTGAATTCGTATGTTACTAAACGTAACGCAACGTCTGGAAACGTAGACAGAGAAACTGTCTACGTCTGGAAATGACTACGGCGAGTGAGTGACTTGACTTGACGTTGATTGACGTCAATTGACGTGAGCGACTGAGCTGAGTGTCAGTGTCAACCAAATAAATCAAATAATCTGTGAATTCTTTTTCTTTAAAAATAGCATTTTATCGTAACAACAATATATTTGTGTTAGACATTAGCATGATCAATTGACAAGGCAGTGGCAAATAGACTGTCATATTTTTGTTATTGTTTTGCTATTCTACTGATACAGTAAGTTCTTTTACGTCCTCCTATGGTTTTGGTTTTAACTTGCTATATGGGTCAGAGAGTCGCCTTAGGAGTGGATTGTACTACTAATATTGATCGCAAATATAAAACATTTTAAACGTATCTGAATTATATTCCAGATTTCACAATGGCTGAAAATGCAGGGCCAATGTCTCCATCGAGAGAACAGAAAGAATTACTAAACGACATGTCAAGTAAACAGCATAGTGAGATTGATCTTGATGAAGAAATATCAGCTAGAATGACCGCATCATATAGTGAGATATCATTCCACTCCGATCAAGGCCAACCGGAGGAACAACAGAGAGCCCCAGGCCCATCCAGACCCTATGATTTACCATCAGAAAACCGTAAACAAGAAAAGTTCCCACTGGACTTGGATGGACATGTTAGATATGAAGGAGAAATGACACACTATGTAGCAGATGACTTAGAATTTAAAATAAAACTATCAAGTCCAATCACAAAAAGGGGTGAAACACCTGTATTTGGTAGTTCAAGTGCTTCACGCTCCAGTACACCTTCGGGAAAATTGTATAAACAAATTTTAGCACCTCAGATTGGACAGATAGACATCACAGTATTACATGATCTAGAATATGAAGCACAGAGGATTGCACAATCAGTAGATAATTTAATAGAAAATTTGTCTGGTATATTGCACTCAAACTCTTCTCTTACTGCAGAGAATATGGAGGTGTACAAAGATGCAGTTGGCAAAACCTGTGATGCAATGGATAATAACATTAAAAGTATGTACACAATACTAGCAAAAGGTGAAGAAGTCTCCCAAGCAATGATCCCTGTGCAGGCACAAGCAGCAAGAATAGCTGAAATAAAGAGACTCCTTCAACTATTTGAGGATAAATTCTAGTTAAATCTATTATCACTTTACTAATAGTGTAATTTTAAGAATAGCCACTGTAATGTGTATTATATACAATTTTTAATTTAGATTATAATTCAATAAATAATCATCAGCCTGTATTCATCTATTGCTGGATGTAGGCTTCTTTTAGTGGATGAAAACTGATGATAATGAAATAATATTAATTGAAAATGTAAATTGTAAATGAGTTTCATGTCAAAATCATAAGTTTAAAGTAAATAAGTCAATGACGCATTGAGTATATTTGGTTTCATACTTTTAATATGAAATTATACCTTGATAAGCTGTATCTTTTGACTGTAGTTGTACGACAGACAACATTCGCCTCGCCCACTGTTATACCACACTATTGGATGTTTTAGCAATTTGTCAGTCTTAACGTGGTATTGCACCTTTATTCCATCTTTAAGACCACGTCATTTTCTAGAAATGGGTGTTTTAATAATTTATTTTTCACATGCTACGCTTCTTACATTCTATAATTATTTTGTAAACTAAATTAAAATTGAGTCTTAACTCTTAGCGTCATCCTACAATGAAGCTAATACCGCATTCTTACATTCAAATTCTAAATTCGCGTAAATATGTGGAAGTTACGCATAATTACACGCCACTGACTTGTCATTACTATTGGGGGCTTGGCGCCAACATGTGTAGTCGGGGTAAGCATTTTGATTATTGAATCTTGCCTAGACTACTATTATAAACTAGCCTCATGACTGAAGGACATGTATCCAGGTCAGGAATAAATTATAAAATGCTTGCTTGTCATTGTCAGTTTGACATTAGTTGTTTGGTTTGTCAAAAACTAAGAAGTGTCATTCATTCATTCCGTCATATTGCATCGACCGAGGTGGTTGTAAAATTAAAGAGATAAAAATGTGTTTTTTAAAATCTATAAAAATGTAAATTGAATTAATAACATGAATATCTCTACATGATTAAGCGTGCAGTTGTTGGTCTCATGACCATTTAACATTCAGCTGCCATACAGAAATAACGTTTAAATGGGTGACGTTCTAAGCTTATTTTCTGTGATAATAATGAAATTTAAATCTAAGTTCAATGAAAGTAAGATTTATTTCCACTATGATCTTCCTTGGGAGAAGCTGAAGTCAGTGAAGTGGATGAATGAGAAGGCTACAGCGAACAAGGCTTATGTTCCCACTACGGTATGTAATATATTTTCGCTTTGCCTATTTATAGCAAAACTTTATAATGTTTTCGTCGTAAATTATGGTGCGAAGTTGTCTTGTACTTCACTACGATATAACACAGCTTCTTATTTATTAAAAAAATGACTGGTAACAGTAATAATTAAAAAAATAAAATTAGAAGTCTGTAAAACTACCCTCTGCATGAACTAGAACATAGGGGATGTTCTATGTAAGAGTCCTCCCCTCCTCTTATGGGCAAAGAAATATTTAATTTCTAAATATTTTCTGGTTGTTTTTCATTTATTAAATTTAATTTTAACCATAAATGGTCAAATACCAGAGGGTCACCTCATTTACCATTGACAACTGTACCAATTTATAAAATTATTTTATTTTATTACATTCTAAAAATAATTTAAAAGCTCATTAACTTCATTTGATGTAGGTTTTAAATTACCAGTGACCAATTTTATTGTTTCAATTATTCTGGCTGTTATCACAGTGGGGATGTTTATTTACATAAGAAATAATGGAAAAATACCTAAGGTATTTTATAAAATAAAATCAACATTTATTTATTTGTGTGGACTGCTGCTGTTATATTTTATGAAACTTAAAATCCATTCAATCCTATCCAAGGCATATTTTACAGACGGGTGTTCCTCTCAATATTATCTTATCTTCTGTATAAGTATATCGAATCTGTGTCTCCTTAACACAGGTTACCCTGTAGCCTAGCTAGGAGAACAGTACTTCATCCATTAACTAGATTCAGAAACTATTTATGCCCATGCTCAATACACTGGCAGTCAATTTTTTTAATTGTGCCCAATACCCTGAAAAGTTGGGAGATTAAGTTCGACAATGACTGAAATAATTGTTGTTTGGTTATCTAAAACTGCGCCTACTATTTTGCACATACAGTCAGCCTTTGCCATGGAGTTAGGCAGAAGGTAGGAAACAGCCTACCACTTTTTGAGCTTATGTTTGGTCGGGCGACCATTCTACCTTTTTGTTTGGTGGTTTGAAAATCCTCAATGGATTGAGTATGTCGAAGTCGACCGATTAAAAACCACACCTTCTCCGGCCCTTCAATCATTGCCATGGGATTAGTGATATTCACAATGACCATGATGAACTATGGTCCGGTACATCCACAAAGGACAAGTCAAAAGGCGAGGTCTTCTCGCTTTCTGTTCGAAAGCTCGCGTGTAGGAAAACTCTTGCGTCGTCTACTGGGGTCGTTTTCTGCCCAAGTCAGCCGCCTGGACTCTCTATCCCTTTGCGCGGCCTCTTTTGCAAGCATAACTTGCTCGACTCTTAGTCGGCGGCTTCCCACGCGCGACGGATGCTACCTAGCACCCTGTGACCACCTTTTATGACGATCAGATATCGTAAAGAACCTTCCGGCGCTAGTACGACTTCCGTCTACCCTCTATGTTTTCCAGGGTCTCGGGGCAAAAAGATCCTATACCCACTGGTATGATGACCCACTAGACTAATGAGGTAGTCGGAATGTTTATGTTCTAATTGTTATTCGTAACATTCATACATTATATTGTATTCACAATGAGTATACAATGAATTTCGTAATACTATAATACATTACGCATGATAAACCCTGTTTTGCCGCAACAATAGATATTTCACGTAAAGTAGGTTACTTTAACTACAAGTACCTCTTTACTTATGTTTGTTTTTTTATGAGACAGCAAACGTAAGCAACCCTAGTTTAGCAGTCAGTTGTGTGAATCAAAAGGTTGCCTAGGAGAAATTGCAATAGGGTCGCTTATTGAATGTTGTTAAATTTAAAATATTCTACAATGCAAATACAGTTTGGTGTGCAATAAAGTAATAACAAAATATACAACACTAGCTGATCCTACACACGCCGCACCGCGTCCCGTCCTAATTATAATAAATTTCACCCGCCCTGACTCTTTCCTTTTTGCTCTGCCCCTAAAGGTTGTAGCGTAATATTACCATATAACCTTCCTCAAAAATTGGGTTATCAAATGCAAAAATATTTTTTCAATCCGACGAGATTAGCGCGTTTAATCAAAATCTCTTCAGCTTTATTAAGTATATCAATATAGATTATGTAAAATAAAAGAGTATTTAAAAAACCCGACTGACCCGACCCGACCGAAAGAAGAAAAGACGTCAAGGACATAGCGACTTTAACAGTCGAGACCCATTAAAATTTTTAGATCGGGTCGAATTTTCCCAATAATGTCCCGTTCAGCTTTATTAAGTATATCAATATAGATTATGTAAAATAAAAGAGTATTTAAAAAACCCGACTGACCCGACCCGACCGAAAGAAGAAAAGACGTCAGGGACATAGCGACTTTAACAGTCGAGACCCATTAAAATTTTTAGATCGGGTCGAATTTTCCCAATAATGTCCTGACTGTTAAGTCGTTATGTCCCATATGTACTACGTTTTATATGTATATGTTATTACATATGTACAGTCAACAAAAAAGTTAAGTATACAGATAGCGAAATCTGCATCTTTACATAGATTGCGATGTAAATAATTACGCGCTAAAGGGTTTGATATGTAGCAGCTTACAATACCTGCGTTTCGACAGATATTTCGTGATACATTATTACAAAATCTTTAACAAAACACAGATTTTTAATTTTCTGCTTAACTCTTTGTTGACCATACTTACGTGACATGAGTCAACCTACCAATTTTCAATTTCATATTGAATCAATCACCTTTGCCCATTCATACGTTTTCATAAACAAAAAGGAAACACTATAAAATGCTGATTGAGCTGTCGTTGATAATTATTATTACGAGTATCATAATCGAATCCTTAAGTTCCCAATGTTAGCGTTATAATTTATTCATCTTTCTTAAGTATTATAAGTATGTATTTACAAAAAAGAAAGTCTAAATATATGTATTATATCCATTATACATCTAGCACCCATAGTACAAGCTCTGCTTAGTTTGGGACTAGATGGTGTTGTGTAAAATGTCCCAAAAATATTATATTATCATTATTATCTTGAAACTTGTCAAATTTGTTACATAAACGATCCCCTTTGTGTGACGTATGTTTACACGTAAAATTAACTGCATCCTGCTGATGATATGAAACACAAATATGTTATCATTGCGCAGTATTAGCACTCGGTTTCGCAATTTATATTTGTATTAATACCTCGGCACACCTGACTGATGCTGCCGTGAAGCTATGAAGACGTTGCCCACTCCAGCAGTAAGAACATACGGCTTTTAAGCCGGGCAACCAAATGCTCCATGACTAGATCTGGTATTTTTGAACGGTTCTCCACAGCTCTGATTAATTTGTACCACCACCCAGCGCCTATACTGACCTGCCTTTAGCTGCTGTCCAGCCCAACATTCTGTACGAAAGAAATAGTTGCTTGTTATCGTAATAATCTATTCCGTATCCTCTAGTCATAGTGAAAAAAAAATTCAAAGCTAAAAATACTGCAATTCTGCCCTTCGGTCAAGCTACACAATGACTGATGTATGCGTGCCGTTGGCTGGAACTGGTCTACTCAAAGCCGCTATGGCTCTTTCTTCAAAATGCCATTTCAGACAATGCCCTACATTGTAACACTCACATATTTGTTACTATTCGATGTATGGACTTTAAGAGACTACGATTCTCTGAGTTCCTTTCGGTGTATCTTCTCGTCGTCAGTTAGGAAATGCCGGAACCATCTAGCTTAAAAAAAAAGTAAAACATTGACTTGTTAAAGCTTTAAAAGATCTACTTAAAAAATATAATTTATCATGGTATATGTATAATAAACTTTGTTCTGCGCCTCCGTCAGATCCCTCCTACTGCCTTAACAGTCTAATAGGAATAAGCGCGACTGCTACACTTGAAGTCCTGGCTTCGGTTGTCAGGTCGAGGAGTGTTATTAGGTTTTGCGATGAAATTCTCAGTGACAGCTCGGAGTTTGGATATGCTAGTGGAAATAAAGTCGCCCCCTATTAGGTACATGTTAACTTTAGTAAATCCCTGCCTTACCTTTCAGGCGTGATGGTATGTTATATTATGTTATCACTCACTGCTCTAGTGAAGAAATGTTTCACTGCCATATTGTGACCCATAGCAAGAAAGGTCGAATGTTCAGATTAAAACCTAGAAACTTTCCATATAATGTTAATGAAGGGTTTTATCTGTTGCTGACAAATGCACAAATACCTAAATATACCATGAGAACCGTATCCCTTTTTACGAAGAATAAGAATACTTATTAATCTAAAATATTATGGTCACCAGATAAAGACAACAGGGGTTCTAGGTTGCAGTGGAAGGTTGTATTAAAACTAGATATGGTTATAAGTAGTGCTCCTCGAGATACGGCCTATCTACGAGACCGAGGCTATGGTTATACCGAGTGTCGAGTTCCGAAAAATGCTAGTTTCTGGTAAAACTTGTCCGAAGATACTTGTTCTGCTGAGTTTGGGACTTAGATGGTGCTGTGTAAAAATATTATTATTATCTTAAGATTGAGACGAGAAGCAAGCTTAAGTGGCAATGGGCGGGGCACATAGCTCGTAGAACTGATGGCCGCTGGGGCAAAAAGGTTCTCGAGTGGAGACCACGCACCGGAAAGCGTAGCATGGGACGGCCTCCAACGAGATGGACGGACGACCTGATAAAGGTCGCAGGAAGTCGTTGGATGCAGGCGGCTTGTAACCGGTCCTTGTGGAAGTCTATGGGGGAGGCCTTTGTTCAGCAGTGGACTTCCTGTGGCTGATATGATGATGATGATGATGAGACGAGAAGCTGCCCAAGTATTTGCACAGCACACTCGTGTACATAGAAAAGTAGCGTATAAATATCACGCAACGTATGTTTACATACAAATTAACTGTGTTGATATCTGTCCCGTTGATATGAAGTACGGACGTACAATCACGGAACACGGGTCACGCGACAGGGGGATGTTACATTACACGATTATTATTTTATGATCGTAGTGATACTGGTTTCATCGAATAATATTCGTATTAACATTCGGTTTATTGATCGTTTCTTTTTTAAATTTCATATTTTGTATAGTTTCTTTCAATCGTTACGTTGGTTGCAGTTTTGTGAAAAAATTTATAGAGTTGAAATATGGTCGCGTTAATGTTGAATATTTCTGGGACGCACCAAGTTTTGTAGGATTTTTGCACTGCTGTCTCACGACAGCAGTGCAAAAATCCTACTAATAGCCATCGTAAATAATAATATGATAAACTGAAAGTATTTGTTTTTTAATCATATTGATACTTACATAAACGACTTCATGTTATTAACCAAAAAGCCATATTATGGTAGATCCGGCCCTGCCTGTATTCCCTTAATCCCAATACAGGCGTGATGGTATGTTATGTTCACTTTGTTAGATTTTTTTAAGTTAATTTTGCAAACCTAAAACATATAGCGGCACCTGTCCATCTCTGTCATGATCAATCATTCTTGCATGATTGTTCCCTCTACAGCCAATTAAAACGTTATATTATAAATTAGCATCAGCTACTTCAGTTACTTCAACTACTCGTCATGGTGTCAGAATCAAGATATTAGCCAATGGAGTTGTAAAAGATCTATCATAAGGTAAGGTATATTGATTTCTGACATTTACGCGAATATTATACATTGAAATAAAACTACTTTTTACGGATTTTATCGCGTATATTGATATTATTAATCCCGACGTTTCGGACCCTTTACAGCGTCCATGGTCACGGGTAGACTCGTGACCATGGACGCTGTAGTTTTATTTCAATAAGGTAAGGTATTCAACCTAATCCTATTTATTCAGAAAAGAGTTATCTGACTTTTTTTTTATAGTACGGAAAATCCTCATGGGTCATCCACCCGGGGAGGCGAAAAGGTACCTATGTCGGACTCGTACCGACTAAAAACAGCACTTGCCTAATAGTCTTAGCCAAGTGGAGTCCGAAGTATTGATTCCATCTGTCCAGTCCTGTTCCAGTCTGAGTTGCATATCTCTGACCACCTGAGTATCATCGATTAGCGTATATTCACACAGCTCCACCCATTTATCCACTATCCTAATATCTAATCTGTTAGCGCAGACAATACGTCCATTGTACATGATGCTCATAGGTATAATAGCCATATTGTTCATGTCCTCTATCTATCTAATGCAGTATAGATCTCTTTGTTCGGGTCACTTTCTCGGTCAGCCATTAATCGGTGGCACATGTGACCTGTAATATTTCTAATGTCGTCGCTCGGCCGCGCGGCCTCCCACACTGTATTCATTGAACCTACTCAATATTATAGAGGAATATTCTCGGTTTGTGTGCTAAGAGTTGGTCGTGGAAAACAGTAAATGTGATCGGAATAAAACCTTTAGCAACTACTTCTACTGCCTGATGTGAGGAATATTCTAGATTTTCTACATACTGCATTTCTTTTTCTTCAAAGTTAGGTGTTCTCCAAGGAAGACTTAAAAAAAGTATATATATTTACATAAAAACTAAAGTATAATGTTTATAGTCACTATGTTTACACTCAAGGTTATAGTCGAAGAGGAAGAGAATGTAGTCTATATTCTCGTATTTGCCGCGACTTAGCCTAACACGATTACCTATTATAGATACCTACCTACATTGTTATATGTATACATAACAACAAATATAGTAAATATATAGGGACATGAGTCCCTATATATTTAAAACTGCCGAGAAGTTTGGAATTCATTCCAAAACTCTCGGCAGTTTTATTCATAAAATTTTTATATGAGTAGTATCCACACTACTCACATATGAATTTACATAGATTAAGATACTCATAATGATGATCACTGGACCATAGTAATAATAAAACGAATAAGGAAGACAACCAAAACTAAAATCTTGCAAATGCCCCGTGGATTCAATGGGCCCCCAGCTAAGTCAAAGTCAATATAAATAAAACTTGAGAGGTGTCAAGGGACACCCGGATGGAACGAAGTTCCTTTCATTAAAATTTAATAATTAAAAATAAAAAAACCTGTATACACTCAACAACTCACAACGCGCGAAATTCAAATATTGTCATTCACTCAATAATATTTGAAAGCTTGTCAACAATATTTGAATTTCGAAAAAAGTGTCGTGACAACTTTTCGTAAGAAAGGCGCGATAAGGAACTTCGTTCCAAAAATATTTTACTGTCTCATTTTTTTCTATAGTTTGAATAATTAGGTGGGCCCCTAAGTAGTATTAGCCCAGGGCCCCCTAAACTCACTGACCGGCTCTGAATACAGGCCATACTAATAGGAAGCGAGCCTATAGCCATTAATTAACAGGGCGCAAATCCGATTTGCCATTGAGAATTTCATAGAAAAGCCCAATAACTCGGCTGGACCTGGAAATAGAACCCAGGACCTCAACCGTAGTGCTAGCGCTGGACTGGCAGACCACTAGACTAATAAAGCAAACAAAGTGAAATCATTTTAAACTTTCTCTGATCATGTAAGCAGATGTAAGGTACTACCTTACATCTGACGATCGCAAATCGAATTCAAATTTAAATTAAGACTAACCAACAATAGTTTTTCCGTAACAACTAACAATATATATGTTACTGTAAAAGCTCGAACTGCAGTAAATCCTAAGATATTCCAGTAAAACCTAAGATCTACCAATTCCTAATGGTAAATGTCCGAAAAGGTTTGCGATTCGAAGTTTAACACCATTCCGTTAGTAAACCTTAGGATTTACATTAATGCACGGTAAATGTTGAAAAACAAAACATGTCATAACGTGCTCAGCGCATAGACTTGTAGCTTGCCGCCCAAAACATTCAGATTTGGTTCTGGCACTCGCCGGCCGCTGCCGCGGCACTACTTCCCTTTAATTCTTTAGGAAAACATTAAGGTCGTCCTGCAATCTCCTCCGTGCCATCCTGCATCTCCGGTTGACTAACCTAGCTCACAGTGCATCCGGCATGCCGCATAATCCATTAGGTATCTCTTTTCTCAAAATGTCTCTCTCACGCCTCTGTTTTTATCTTGAAATACAGCATAATAATTCGCCATCCACGAAGTGAACAGCCATGTTTTTATTCATCCTAATGTAATTACATTAAAGCTTCGCTTTTCCAATAATGTTTAGTATAAACAATTTGCAGCACTTTGCAATTCCCCTCTTCAAAGTATTGCATACTATGCAATTTCTCGAACATTTTCTTGCAAATTTTATTAGGTATACCGCGATGAACGAAGGAATTTTTAATACAATTTTATTAAACTAGCTCAGTTACAACGTAGATCTAGCCCTCGGTAAGCCTAAGTCAATTAATGACGGACGCGCTTATAAGCTGATCCTATCCACCACTCTTGATCCAATTTGAGGAGAAGTCCATTAAGTATTAAATATTATGTCAGTAAGTTACAGAATGGTATATAATAGTAATTGATCAGAAAGAGGATACTAGAAGGGGGAAGTCACGGAATATATTGCCTACCTGCAAGTCTAGATTGTAGTAGGGGGGATAAGGGAAACTGCTAGAGCCCAACCAACAAGAACTAAATTCTAGATCGGGCAAAAGCGAGAATTCTCACAACAGCTACCTACAATTTAGAGTGAAGCTTAACACTAACAATAAATGTCGAAGAGCTAGAGAAATAATGGGTTTATAACAATCGTCTTCTGGGATTCCTCCATGTAATAAATATTTGTTTGGGGCACATTTATACACCTAGGCCCGGGTCACCTAAATACCTGTGGCAGACCCGGTATTTATTTATACGTTTTCTATTTACTTAAAAGTACACACAGTATGTATTGTTTATACAACGTGTTACAAAATCCCCGTAAAAAATATAATTAATTATCAAAGCCAAAAATTTGTCAGCTGTCATGTCAGGAAACCAGATCATTTAATAGAAAGGCCTACGTATCTATTTTATATATATATATATATAATAATTGTCTACTTTAATAGTTTTTCTATTTTTCATTCATAAATGTTGTTGTTTTCTTTTTTTTGGGGTATGTTATACAGCGTTACTACGGTTCTTAAATATTGTCAATGGACTCGTTATAAGGCCCCATTTAACCTCCTCTCGGCTTTAACAACTTTGTAACAACCTGTATAAGTATCTTGGATTATTATAAATAATCATGCTAATTAAGTTCTTAATTGTCCCCAGGTCGAGAATGTAGCGAACGTTTGCACGCATGCGCTATGCGTTGCACCTGCGTCGCTGGGCGCGCAGGAATTGCTCACGCGCTCCGTGAACGCGCCGCAAGCGATCGCCGCCGTCGTCTACGGGCTGGCACTATGCCTGCTGTTCGCGGTGTCCACAACCTTCCACTCAGTATGCTGCTGTAGGTCTGACACGTGAGTTCAAGTAGTATTTACCAGTAATTTAAGCCTAACTGCTTTCATGAAGGCTATGTAGCTAAACAGCGCGTGGCGTTTTAAAAGCTTCCCGTTACATTATGCGACGCGCTGTCTAGTAACAACAAAGAAATAATACTCGTAATATGCTTTAAAATCCAAATTAGCACTAACGTTGCAAAAAAACAATTCGTGACTGCGTTACAGAAAAAAATATTTCATTATTCTCTACTATTATTATTACTGACGTCTGTTGTGTATCTGGAATTCACAACTAAGCTCTTAGAAAAGTATATTTCAAATTGAAATTAGGTAGGTAATTTCATTACTGTCTCCTAAAATAGTCTCCGAGGTATCAAAAAAAAGCAATCGCATGTACTTTCAAACGTGATAAATTATCTGGTTCTTAACTTAAAGACCTGTTTAAGGTTTAATATTCGACAATTTCGAGACGTTCTAAGTCCTTGGAAAAAATCTTAAATTAGTTAGATATTACTTGCAATATAAATGAAGGCAACTACCCAGTGAGTGTTAGCACTTCGAACTAAAGAACGCGGGAGGTTGAATAGTTGCAATATCATCATCGTCACATTCTCCGAGCCTTTTCCCAACTATGTATCAGTATTTTACACGAAGCAACTGCCATCAGACCTCTACAACCCAATTTCTGGGCAATACCGATATCCTGAGGATCGACTGGTTGTCAGGCTTTTTAGGCTTCCAACTACCTCTAACGATTGTCATAGGTGTTAGTATGACAACCGGGACCGACGGCTTTACGTGCTCTCCGAGGCACGTAGGAGTCTCGATATGTTAAGAATGGTCACCCATCAATAGACTGACCGCGGCAAGCGCAGCTTAACCTTGCAGATCGGATGATCAACGTAGTTATTACTTAGCCTCGAGGCCCTCAAATAGTTGCAACTTTGTCAGTTATGCACGAACATCGGTCGTTGGCCTCAAGTTTTTCAAAAGAAATAGCAGATGTCTCACGCTAGCATAAGCATAACATAAGCCATTGGCCTCATTACATATTTCTGCCATGACCGACCCCGTATTTTGCGATCTAATGTGGGACTTGCTATGGTTATATGCGATCATACCTAGTTTCTACCTGGCGATGACGAGGTTGCGTAGGTACTCACAGTGCAGACAGTACCTACACGTTTTTATAAATTCTTGTTCTTTAAATCCCGTTAAAATATCCACAGTATTTATTGACTCACTGCACGGCAGCCATCTCCCTTTTACGCCATTCATCCCTGGTGTGCGCTAATCTTGTCCAGGTCTTTCGTACATACTTCACGATATCGTCCATCAGGCCGACGGTCTTCCTTACACTCCATGTGCCTAATCTCGGCCGCCATTTCATTAGGGTTCTACTCCAGCTGCCGCCTTCCACCACGTCGATAAACACGAAAAATATAAGAGTTTATTACGACAGATTCCTTTGTGGCAGGTATTTTTTTTAGTTACATTGCAGTGGAAAATTTCAGGCTAAGGATTAACAATTTATACAAATACTAAAATTCTTAATTAGATTGGTAGTGTTTCTCTGACGTCAGTATTAACTGGCGTGTAATTGGCAAACGATATAAGGCCAGTAGCTATATGTAACCTGTAATCTCTTAATGGATGGTAAAGGAGGGTACCTATACTAGATACATGTATCGGCTAAGGTGATGGAAATTTTAATTATCGAGTGGCATGATAGACTTTCCTCTATTAGGTACTAATCTTCGTAAAGTTGTGTGCTACCTGTATTAATAACACGATATCCTAAGATATAAGCTTTTCTAGGAGTTATCAAGATAAACACCAGCTAGAGGATATAGCAGTGAGCCTACATATGACCCGCAGAATTTTCCTACACGAGTATTTAACGATAAATTTCCCGGACCGTATCGGACGGGGATGGATCCAACGACATTAATTAGGCCAAGGTCACATCGGAATGCAAGGAATACCTACTTTAATGTTCCCAGTTACAATTCCTCCGACGGTAATCAGCGGAATGCTGGTGTTTACACTGTGGAATCTCTGAACAAAATAAAACCTTGGTACTAATTAACTTAATTAGCCCTTAATAAGTCAGCGCTTCATTTTTAGAGCCAACGAGTGTTGAATGACATTATTACTGCGGCAGCATTTATTTGTCAAATACATGTAACAACTAAAATAAAAATTGGGTAGATATAAAGGAGGGAAAAAATATAAGGTTTTAAGCAGTTATTCAGAAAGAACTGGAGTGCAAAATAGCTGTATTTTTATCACTTCTGGTTCACTAAGGGATATCTTTCGCTTTTGTACCTACAAAGAAAGTCTTAAAGCAAAAAGCTAGCCTGATTTATACAGACTTCAGACATTTTAGCACATAAATCCACAGAAAACGTTTGACGACGAGTAGTAAAGCAATGCTGCTCCTTAGATAAACCTTTTTTTAAAGTTGTAATATATAAAACCAAAGAGGTCGTTGCCAATCTTAACCAAACGAATTAATCCTATGAAAGGTTTCGTAATTCAAATCGGTTTAATTAAGGAATACACAAATTCAGTAGCATGCCCATTTCTGGACATATTTTATGTCCCTAGATCTTGTAGGAGGCCCCTATTTCGTAACGCGTCGTGTAATAATAAGCTATGCATGCACATGTTTTTCTTAAAATCAGCCAAAGTGAAAATCCATATAGTACGTGAAAGTAACTCTATAGCATTCTGGTTTTGCTTAGAAGTCTCCTAGAGACGAACGTTGTGATTGGAAGATTGCCAAATTAGATCATGATCTCGCGATCTGTGGGTTATCATCGACCATCTATGTATGCGATCACCAATATTGATACGACATACTTCTGTATACTGATATAATGTAAGGTCCTATATCCAGTTAGATCTATGACATTTGTGTTATTCAACTCCATACAATGATAAGTACTCCTTATATGCGGGTATCGGTCTACGATGGACGTGTAACTGATTTTTGTGCACTTCAAGAGGAATGGACATCTTATTGAAGCTATTAACAATACACTGACGTAAGATGTTGTTGGCTGGACGTTTTCTTCAAGAAACAGATTTGATTATTCTGGAGCTCGATAAAAAGCCATCACTTACCATTTTTTTTATATGAATAAGTGACGCTAACCTTTAGTGATTTATTAAAGCAATTATTAAATTCTTTCACGTGAGCGATTCAGCCAAGGCTGTACGGAAATAGTATGAAAACGTAATTGCTTCCAACAAGTTAAACTATAATTTAATATTAATTTCACGTAGCAGATGGCGAAGAAATACGAAGTAAGCCTTTGGGTGTCGTTAGTCGAAGAGGTAACTTGTGGGAACTTTGGGAGTACTTTTATATTTTTTTATAGAAACATATTATCGAACTGGGACCTGGGAGAGAATATTATGATAATATTCCATCACGTCTGTATTCCCGAAGAGAGGGGAAGGTTCAGAGCTGTTGAAGACAGGTGCAACTGAGTGAAGTATCGATTGGCAATATCCACTTTCACTAAGAATGGTGGAGAAACAGAACTGATGGAGAAAACTAAATGCACTAAAATAGCGTGTACTCATCCCACTGCGAGAAAAAATATGAAGTTGAGTGATGATAAACTACCAAAATTACTTAAAGCAAAACCGAACTAATTGTTAGTGAGACCTAATGAATATACAATATTTGGAGCAGACCTTCACCTAACAAAAACAAAAGGCTATTTAGCCAGTACGTGTTGTAATTATAGTCAATGCTTCTCACTACACTCGCCTTTTCGAATTGTTTGAGTGAATTATTTAATAACTGTTGCTTCACGTTTTGGCACGAAGGCTGTCTTATTTTGTGCTGGAACCTAAATATTTACTCAAGACACTACGAAGCCTGCAAAACTCTTATTTTTTATGAAGCATGATAAAGTTAAAGGAGGGTAGGGAGGCCTTAGCCCTGCAGTGGGACGACAACGGCTGAATAACATATCCCATAAGAATTTATCATAATCATCAGTTCACAACATATTATCATCTCATCATCTGTTATCGTCTGATACATCACTAGGGACCACATGGCTTGGACCATCGTACAAAACAGCCGAGATACAAAAATGTAATGATAAAGGTTGTTTCTTCAATTCGGTTAAATTCGAATTAAGGATTGGAACAAGGAAGAACAATGAGGACACTAAAACAGCGCAATATTAAAGACATGATCTCAAGGCGTTTCAAAGCTTCATCTTCTTACTAATTGAAAACTGTTGTCGGGTACAGACGGCCTTTACACCCAAGCGAGAAAGGACGCGCATCGAAGCGAAAGGGTTGCAACGGGCTCGTGGATGTCTCAAAGAGATTAATTCTGGGTACAGACTATACACATAGGATAGGAATGATATATCGGGGTGCTACGCGGGTCTTATGTACGCCTACATTGTCCTATTTATAGTAGGTATTTATTTATAGGTATTGCAAAGGGCTTGCTAATCTAAGTACCATATGCTGGGTCTACAGATAAACACAACGTTTGTTTAATCGATTGTAACAATAAAAATAATCAGTTTTAGCAAAATTTAACTACGGTTAATATGAAAATAGTTCGTAAATTGCTTCGTAAATTTATGAAAGAAAACAGACTTCTATTTCCGTTAGTACGTTTACAAATGTCTAACATTTGTATTGAATGATGAATTACGTTTTGTTTCATTTAACGGTAGTTTAGTAAACGATACAATTTTGTCGTCGAGCACATGGCGACTAATGAGCGATAGAAGCGAAATAAGGATGTCAATGAAATTGTTAAATTTCATTGACATCCTTATTTCGCTTTTATCGCTTACGGAGATAATTTGTCGTTCACTGCTAAACAATAAATATGGAATCATTAACATTGATTTATGTATACATTTATGTGTATTTGTGGCATGAATTGCAGGACCTGACTAAATTATTGGATTGGTTCGATACCCAGGAAGAGCATTGTTATTGGGATTTTCTTTGAGATTAAGTTATACTGCAGCTATCGACCTATCGACGATCGACAAAAATGTATCAGTCTTTCATATTTTAATATCAAAAGCGTACGCCAGTACATAATTTGAATGAGTAGGTAGTTGCGATGTACATTTGTAATAGTAGTAGTAACTGGACTTCATATGTAATAAAGAACATTTAGGACTAATATACTCTCATAGTCAACAAATTTGGTGAAAAAACTAAGCCAATTGGCGTCGCAGAATGACAAGCTTGATTGCTTATGCTGTGTACGAGCTGAGCCCAAGTCGACCCCATAAATTTCAGTTTATTTTCAGTTCTACCTAGTCATCATAATCAAGCCTATTTTCTGTATACTATTTGGTACTCTAGACTAGAGTCACAGTTGTACGCATTCACACAACAACAAAGACTTATTTATTCTCTTTGCACAACAAGGTATAAACCTTAGAAAGTCAAACAAAGGCTGGAAAACTACACGGTATCATGAAGGGTGGCGTTACATAAATAGCAACAGTCCTTATATAACTGGTAAGGCTTCATGTTTGCGCACGAGAGGCAAGGTCGGGCGCAGGAAGTAGTTCGTTACGTTTAGACCACGTTGGAACGTTTAGGCTATTGAGACATGGTACGGGACGATGTACGGAATTAAATTTGTGTCTTATGTGGGCGTTTGACAGGCAAAGACGAATTACCAAAATTAGATTAAACAAGTTTTCTACTCTGGACAAGTTTTCTGCGCAGGATGTAGAAGTTAGTTAATTATAAAAGACTTAAAAGCTTTCAGTCTCGAAACAGAAATTTATAAGATGCCGATGAAGAGAAATATTTAACTATATCTAATTCTGGATTCTCTGAAACGTATTGGAATATCTAGGTGACTTTAATATTTAAACGCCGGGGAACTGAGTTGGATGAAATAGACGACCTTATCAATACTTGAAAACCCCAATCAACTAAGGATGAAAAAATTTGAATTTTCCTTTCACTGCCTTTAGGCTATCATTTATTGACATAGAAAACTTGAGAAATGAGGTCAGATTTCTATCCGCCAATAAGGTCAGGGTATTTTTAAGGAAAATTGGAGCACGTCACGCTTCTCAGATGTTCTTGATAACCCTTCCGCTAAATGTGTTTATAAAACGGATCGATTGATTGAATTGAACTTAGATTATACAACCTACTCAATCGACTATTCTTATCTCTAATATTCAGTGTCGTTTGAATAGTTTATTCCTGGTATAGATTCAGATCAGTCAGTTATATTACAGTTATAGAAGCTACTGGCTTATGATCATCATCGTGACCCTGACTTCACCCACTAATAGGCGCCCACACTCAGTTTGATGCCATCGATCACTATTTTGTACCATTCTCATCCAGGCACGCCCCGTGACTTGATTAGCATCGTCGATCTATCTCGCTACTAGACTTCCGAGTTCAGGACACTATTACCAAACGACTACCTACCGACATGACTGTTTGGTAAAGTCTCAGAAAATCACTTTTTATTTTCTAATCTATTAATGTAATAAAGCTGAAGAGAATTTTATTCGTTTGAACGCGCTAATCTCTGAAAGATCAAGTCGGATTTGAAGAATTATTTTCTGATATTTAAATTCACGCTACAACCCTTAGGATCCAAGCAAAAAGAGGATGAAACCGCGGGGCATAGCTATCATATAAGAAATATGATCGTAATTGTTAAAGGTTGAAGGCGAAGTGGCTCCGGTTTAGAAGTCAGCGATCATGTATGGGTTGGCCATCAATAGTAATATAAATAGAGAATGCATTGTAATTAATGTGGCATACCCCCATAACCCCCCCGTGTAATAAGCAGTTTGTACCACAAACATAATTTTTATATGGCACTATATATTATTATGTATATAAAACGCTACATTGAAATCTATACGACATAATTGAACTCGAATTACTCTCAGCTAAAAAATTTGCCAGAAGGCATCAACCATTAATTAAAAACAGTTTGGTTGCCTGAGTCACAAGTCAGATCTGTATATATCAGTCTAAGTTTCGAGATCGCTTTTAGCTTGGTGTTATGTATTTGTAAGACAAAAAACAAGACATGAAGTTTATAGGAGATAAGTGTAAACTTTTCACCAGATTTCAGCTTTGATTTCAGAGACTGTTTAGGCTATTTCAACCTAACTTAAAAATCGTAAAAGCTTTTAGAATATACATCGACGATTTTATATATTTTATTGTATTTTATCATTTATGCCTGCTAATTAAGGTTAATGTATGGACTGGTTTTTGATAATCTGGAAGGAAAACGAATACGAAGCACAGAATTTAGCTATTTAACTGCGCTAACAATAAAATTCCTGCTATAAAAATGTCAGAAGAAAACAAATAACAACTTTAACGTTAAACACATTTGTGGTTTCTAGTAGTTTCATTAGATTTATACCTTTGAACATAACATGAGGACCAACAATATTTCTTTAAGCGATCTCATTTTGTTTCTTTTAGCTTGTTCTTTCATGCTTTGTTTCTCTTCTATTTTATAAGCGAATCTAAAAGCAGAAATCCTCTCGTAGTAAGGGATGTTTTTACCGCCATAAACAACAAGTTCTATTATTACCAGCGCAGGCAGAGACAAAAGATTTCCATCTGCTACGATCCTGATCCTAGCACATGTCTTTCGCTTCCTATTATTAGTCGTTGCAAATTCACATAAATAAATTCAGTATAGTCAAAATAAAGTCAGATGCAAGCGTGTTACGGTGTCAAGTTCAACTTTCGCACTCTTAAAAGTTATTCTTGGTCGACGACCGTAAGGCCAAAGCATCGTCTTCAGTAAGAATAAAATATCTAGAATAATTGACTGGATAAAGCGTTTATTGCTTTTAGAAACAATGGGTAAAAAATAATTTTAAAATGTAAACTATTTCAACTTATTATTATACACAGAATTTGAAAAAGAAAGTATGTAATGTCTTCAACATTAACAAGAACATTAACTTAACTACTCGTTATACGGGTAAATCGACAAAGGCTTTTTGCAACTTTAGTGTTAAAATTGTAGCACTCATCTGTACTCAAGCACTCATAATCTACTAAGCAATTAATTGATCAGCTCACTGTATCTATTATAATAATTATAATCTATCGAGCGTATCGTTACTAATGTAATCATATTCTGTACTAAACTGTGCTTAATGCGGACTAAATTTCACAGTAAAATGAAACACTTCCTGCACCGTTGCGACCGAGCAATGATTTACATATTCATTGCGAGTTCCTACTTCCCGTGGCTGACGGTGGGCACGCTCTCCTGTTGGATGCTCAGAGAACTTCGGTGGGTGATCTGGCTGCTGGCAGTCCTGGGCATCACGTACCAGCAGATCTTCCACGAGAGATACAAGATGCTGGAACTGCTCCTGTATCTGGTCATGGGGCTAGGTCCAGCGGCCATCATTGTCACATCTAATGTACGTCCACGGCTTAGTAACATGATGATATTTTCAGTACGACAACTGCTTTAAGAAAAACAAAATGAACCCACTTTTCCTATTGTTCTGCTTTGCAGATATTATAATCAAAGAGGGTACCACCACGTGATATTGCGATCATTTTGTGTTTGAGGGAGCGGGCTGCCGCTTTCCGCATAAAATATACCATCGCTTTCTCACAATCTAAAAATGTTCGTGTTAACACGTTGTGATACAGTTTCAGGCCATGATATTAATGTTTTGTTTTTCGTGATCAAATCCGATGTCATTACTCATTCAGTTTCACGGTATTAAAACGTTATCAACGTAATCGTCAGGTCATTTCTCAGAAATAGTTAGTTAGAAATAGTCAGAAGTAGTTAGAAATAGTGTTAGCTGGCGGGTGGTGCAGAGATGCATCAAATTCACGCACGGCAAAGAGTATAAAGAATATTGAAATATTTATTAATATTATATATTTTATTGTATTATTTATTTATGGACTCTGATAACGAGTCTTTTTATTCTGCCAATGAATCTGCTAATTCTGGAGATGAAAGTTTCAATTCGCTGACCAACACTCTTGGAGATATTTTACGTAGCGAGTTTAATGGTCGATCAGGTAAACTGTTGAATGTTTGCCATATCAACGCTCAGAGTATTGCTAGCCATTATCATGAACTTTACGATACTTTTTCCAACTGCAATGTTCATGCCGTCCTGGTATCCGAGAGTTGGCTCAAACCAAATCTGCTATCTACTACTTACGCTCTCCCTGGTTTTATTCTTATCCGGAACGACAGGGTTGGTAAAAGAGGGGGCGGAGTGGCAATATATCTACGTAGCGACTTCCCTTTTAAAATTATAGCGTCTTCGTCTTTTAACACTTGTTCGTCCGAGTTTCTTTTTCTTGAGGTTAATGTCAGAGGAGTTAAAACTATAGTTGGTGTAGTTTATTGTCCCCCCACTGTTGATTACTTCACAGAATTCGAATCTGTATTAGAATCATTGGGTTCTGAGTATGCACATCACATCATCATGGGTGATTTTAATACAAACCTCCTTGCCCACAGCTCTCCCAGATCCTGTAAACTCCGTCACTTAATTGAGTCGGCTAGCTTACACCTCCTACCCCTTCAAGCCACTCATCACAATACTGTCGGTGACGACACTTGGCTTGATTTAATTCTTACCTCAAACCCTTCCCTCGTTTCCTCCCATGGTCAACATATTGCTCCTGGTTTTTCCCATCATGATCTTATTTTCCTTTCCTATATTCTAAAACCTCCCAAACCTAGTCCTAGGGTACTGTACAGGCGTTGTTTTGCGCGTATGGATGTAAATACATTACGTAAAGATGCCTCTGATATAAACTGGGACTCATTGGTTCAAGCTTCTACAGTGGACGATAAAGTTTCTATATTTAATGACGCTGTGCTCGAGCTATATAATCTGCATGCTCCGATTAGGAAAATTAAATTGAAGCGCCCACCTGCGCCATGGATGACTAGAGGCATTCGTATGGCCATGAGGCGTAGGGACCGCGCCTTTCGCAAATTTAAAAAAGATCGCACTGATGAAAATTGGGCTACTTTCAAGTCTGCCAGGAATCGGTGTAATCAGATGATACGTAACGCCAAACGCCGCCATATTCTCGAAAACATCATTTCTTCTTCTTCTGCAAATGTTTGGAAATTCCTTGGAACTCTGGGCATTGGCAAGTCGCGGCATTTAGATCTACCTAGCTCTATTGGGTTAAACGATCTCAACCGTCATTTCTCTACTGTACCTACTATGGATCGTTTGACCCAAGAACAAACTCTCATGAACATAACTGGTCTAACGCGTCCTGATATTGACTCTTTTCACTTCTTCCCAGTTGACCCCGGAGAGATCAAAAAGGTAATTGTTTCCATTAAATCCAATGCTGTGGGGTGTGACTGCATTACCCGTCGCATGATTATGACAATCCTTGACCAACTCCTTCCTATAATATCTCACATTATTAATTTCTTTCTAACTTCTGGAGCATTTCCTTCCCTGTGGCGTAAAGCTTACGTCCGTGCCCTACCGAAAATATCCAACCCGTCTCTTCCCAGCCACTTCCGCCCAATTTCCATCCTTCCCTTCTTATCGAAAGTACTTGAGGCTTGTGTTCACAAACAGCTATCTCGTTTTGTTCATAGCAATGGCCTCATTAGCCCACTTCAATCGGGGTTTAGACCTGGGCACAGTACTACTTCCGCTCTCCTTCAAGTGACTGGAGATATAAGAGCTGGTATGGAAGACACCAAAGTCACTGTTTTAGTGTTGGTGGATTTCTCCAATGCTTTCAATACTGTCAGTCACGATATCCTTCTCTCAATTCTTTCTTATCTTATGATCTCACATAAGGCACTGGGTTGGTTCTCTTCATATCTTCAGGGACGTCAGCAGTCAGTTCAAGCTGGTGAGATCTCTTCAAGCTGGTTTGACTTAGAAACTGGCGTTCCACAAGGCGGTATTCTTTCTCCTCTCTTGTTCTCAATTTTTATTAATTTCCTTACTCCTGAACTTCAGTGTACGTATCATCTGTATGCCGACGATCTACAAGTTTATTGTCAAGCAAGAATTGAAAGTATACCGGAGGCAATCGACAAACTGAACCGTGACTTGGCAGCTATCAAGAATTGGTCTGATAGATTCGGTGTTGCGGTAAATCCTACAAAGTGCCAAGCAATAATTGTGGGGAGTCAACGCATTTTGAGCAAGGTGGATAGTGCAACTTTGCCTTCTATGGTGTTTAATGGAACAACCATTCCCTTTGGCACTGAAGTTAAAGACCTTGGCTTGCTTATAGATGCTACGTTAGACTGGCGATCACAAGTCACCAATGTAAGCCAAAAAGTTACTGGAGCATTGCGGTCTCTCTACAGATTGAGAAATTTACTCCCATCCAACACAAAAGCAATGCTTGTGCAGACCCTCATATTTCCAATTATAGACTATGGTGATGTGTGTTACTATGACCTGAATGCAGATCTGCTCAACAAACTTGACCGTCTTCTGAATAACTGCATTCGATTCGTTTTCAACCTCCGTAAGTATGATCATGTTTCAGCACATAGAAGGCTTTTAAAATGGTTGCCCATCCGTCAGCGTAGAGTGCAAAGGGCATTGACCACTTTATTCTCTATACTTGATTCTTCCACCTCCCCTACTTACCTTACTTCGAAATTTCAATTTATATGCTCAAATCATGATAGAAATCTTCGGTCTTCTTTTAATCGTCTCTTGCGATGTCCATCTCATCATACTGACTTCATGCAATCTTCTTTCTTCATACAATCCATAATCCTGTGGAATGCGCTACCTCGGGAGATCAGGATGGCTACCAGTCGCTACTCTTTTAAAAGTAAACTTCGGAAACATCTCCTCTGTTCTTTGGCAGATTCTTAACATTAACCTCTCCTTGTATAAATGTTAATATATATATATATATACATATATATATATTGTATTGTATTATATTATGTATGTGTTTTTATTTATGTATGCATATGGATATATAATTATGTGATGTATGTAATATATTTATAAATTGCATATATTTAGTTGTACAATAATAAATATTGTTTTTTCTTTGTTTATATAACAACACCGCTAGTGCACCTACCAATTTCTGTCTCTGCATCACCCTAAGGTCGACTGGTAGAAAATGCCTCAGGCATTAAGTCCGCCTTTGTACTATGTTTGTGCATAAAGTATTAAATAAATAAATAAATAAAATAGTATTCTGTAAGCCGTGACCGTGAAATCTCGATCGCGATCTCTTATCGATTGCGGTCAGCCGCCTGTGTATCGCAGTGCGAATAAACGTGACCTATCAACTGCACTTGTGGTGCTGAAAATATCACGTGCCAGTATGTATGTCTGTTTTGACACTTGTAGTTCGTTTAGTTTTAGGGCTGGGGTGGACAGACTGTTTGCCGTCTATGTGTATTGCGTATACGCATTTTGCGTATTCCAATACACGCAGACAACAAATCAACGTCAACATCAACAGTTTTTTATATCGTTTGAACAAAAGGATTTGTTGGGCTATCAACTGCTTCATCACTTCCATTAAAAGGAATAGAATTCCCATAGAAAATGTGGACAAATGGTCGCAAATGTGTCTCTTGTTAATGAAATAACGTACAGTCTGTCTGCCCGCTCTTTGCTTTGCGCTTTTGCACGTAACTATGTATTCTTGTTGTATGTTGGCTTGCTTGTGGTGACGTTATATTACTGTTACTTTGAGTAGTATTATGTAGATAGAAATTGTGCCTATTGTGTAATTGGATAATCTATGTACAGGCTTGTTTATAGTAGCTAGTAGTTCAAAGTTTATGAGGTTAAGACGACGTTATTTTTGCATAGTTTCTAGCTAGCTCACGCTACTTCTGGGATTGCTTTTGTTCTTTTAAATTATGTAAAAGGAAACGTAAAAGCAAGTAGGTAGGCTGCATTATACATCAGTTATATACCGTAAAAAGCAGTTTATGTAGTTACTTTTTTCAGTTTGATCTACCCGTAAAGGCCTCTCATCGGAAATTGAACTTTGGCACTAATTATTCCAATGTTTATTACAGCAATATGAAATCTAATTCTAAATTTCTGGGATCATGAATTCCATTGCTACATTAACTTGATCTCAATTGCTTTTACTGAATCACTTTATTAGTTACGAATGGTACAAAGTTCATGGCAACACACTCTTATCACAAAACCACAGACCTACATAGGTCACGTAAGTAAGAAAATGTACGTATTCAACAAGTTGTCAAGCATTATTCACCATTGCGTTGTTTGGAACTCTTATCTGCTAGAATATATGAGTGACATGTAAAACCTCTTTGTGTTCTGTTATGTCACCATCGGAATGTAGTGTGCATGTGTGTAATGTTATGACCTTTGCTCGACAATGTTCACATTGATACTAAGCCTTTTGGAACTTTTTTGAACGGTGAAGGCAACATCGTCGTAAGTATGCATGCAGTTTCATGCCTTACAGATTTTCTCGACGGCGCGGCGCGGCGTTTAAAGTTTGCCAATCCCCATTAGGCCAGCGTGGTAGATCTGGATTATAGCTTTATCTCTCTTATTCTGAAGAGACCCGTGCCCAGCGGTGGGACAGTATATGGGTTAATGATGATGAAATATTTTTAAAGAAAATATAAAGGCAAACGGCAGATTTCGTACCGCATACTTTTTTTGTTGTTCTGTTATAGAATTTGTACCACTTATTAAGGCAACTAAGCCATTTATTTTCATGTACTTAAGTATATTATTTTTAGAACTTGGGATTAATTTATAATATCAATAGAAATATTTTAATAAATAAACGTAATAAAATCGCAAACTAAACGCAGTTATATTTTTAGAAGTTGCTATATGTAAAATAACCCAAATATTGAAATGAAATTAATTATTTAGAAATAGAAATATCATTAAATATGATCGGGACATTCTCCGAAATGTATCCGATAAAAACCGATAAGTTAACAACCCTTTGCGGCGATATTCCAGACTTCATCATTATCAACCTGTGCACTACAAAGTCCACTGCTGGAAATAGGTATCTCCTAATGCACCCCACTGAGTAGGTACGATCCTCCATCTCAGTCTACCTACTTAATGGTAAGTAAAACACTACAAAGATAGCAACAAGCAATTAAGAACATTTACTTGTATCACAAAAGCAATGTTTATGTACCTATTAACAATCTATATTGGGACACTAGTACATAACCTTAAAAAATAAAACAGGTTATAACTTTTACGACCCAAGTTTTAAAAATCTAAGAATTTAAAAAGGGCTCGTATATCATATTAGCTACCAATTAAAACAAAAAATATCCCAAAACACCAAATTTTATTACCGGTACAAAATTCCCATACAAGCCTGCCATTCTCCTTTAGCGAAAGATAAATTCGATCTCAAGTTTTTATCTGCGTTCTTCCGGCTATGCTTTAGCCAACTATGCTATCGAGACCACTGCCTGTATGTCGAATTTCTCTTCCACATTGTAGGTCGTTAGGTGTAATTAAAAAAATAAAATCTTTAAAAAATATATTTCATTTGCCGTAGGTACGATTTTAAATTCAATTGTGCGTCATGATTTCACGCATATTTTTAACATATTTTGCATAATATAATTCCCATTGAATATCATAAAAAAACTTTGTCGGTTTGATGTTTGCTATGTCCTTGCGACATTTGATTTGATTGTTTTAAATTCGCTACATTATTTGAAAACGACAGCCGGACGAGATTCTGTTAAAATTAAGTAAAACTCAACATCTCAAATTAACAAGGTATTCAATTTATTTTGTGCACGTGGGACGTAGTTTGATAGACGATATTTTAAATATTTGAAAGTTTTCTCTCCTATAAGTTACGGATAGTTATTGTGTGCATCATGAAGCTAAACAAAAAATAGTATCTCACTAATATAAAATAGACTCTTATATCCTATATGCTTAGCTGATGCGGAATGAGGATAGATATAATATCTACCTAAATCATCTTCATCAAACCTAAATGTCAGCTGAGAGATATTGCTAGCGGGGGACAACGTAGTAATCCGTCACCTGTCTTTAGCAGAATTAATAGCAATTTGATACCCTGTTAATTCACACACATGTCTCAATTTCCCTCAGCAATTGTAATATCCGTTCCATTTCAGGCACATAATTGACATTGCTAATGAGGCATCAATAAAACAGTCGCTTGTGTTTGAGTTACATACTTCCTTTGATTAAATAATGTATTACAGTATTTAAATAGGATCTACATTATTATGTAGGTATACCGTCGTTATAGTCTTGGTAATATGTGTATTATGTAGATCGGAACTGCCTCGCAAGTCTAGTAGTGCTAAGAACGACTGCTACACTAGAGGTCCTGGTTTCAATTACCAAGTCGAACAAAGTGTTATAGGGTTTTTCTATGAAATTCTCAGTAGCAGTTCGGAGTTTGGATTGGTGCCCGATTAATGGCAATTAGGCTAGCCCCCTATTACATGGGACCTAAACATACCGGCGAACTGTGGGTGGACTGTGGTACACATTATGCTAACTTAGATTCGTACATAATTATTAATTAGCGAACAATTCGAACAAGCTAAGGAATTTAATGAAGGTATTAAGTATAAAACCAATTAATTATGCCTTATCAGAAACACAAAAACGTCATCGTATGCGTTTAGATTAAGACTTTTTCTTACGTTTCTAAGTAGTTGTGTAGGACCTACTCGCGGTGTACTTAATTTTTTTATTATTTGTTTTGCGGCTATAGTAGGCTCTACTTATCATTACTACTGGTGGTCAGTATCAATGACTACGGTATAGTCATTGATACTGACCACCACTCAATGAGTTCGATTCTTCGAGTTCCCAATTGTGTAGGAATTTCCGGAAAACCCCTTAGTTTTTTTTTTAAACCATTAAGGTGGCAACAAGCATCCGCCGCACACTTGATGGTAAGCTGTTACCGTAGCCTATAGACGCTTGCAACACCAGAGGTATCACTTGCGCGTTGCCGATCCTGTAAAACGAAAGAGGAATAGTTGAGTTCGCAGTAAGTTCAATTACTTCACTATCTCTCTTAAACTCAGCTGTCCAACTACCTCTCTTAAACTCAACTGTTATTTAAAGAATTCCTGTGCTGAGATTAATGTCCTACATTTAGGCCTAGATCCACCGGTTTAAGCTGTACGTTTTTAATTCAGTGTTATATAACCCAAGATAAACGCGCTTTTTGACAAAGACCTAAGTAAGAGGTTTTTATTAGCATAAACTGGTTTAAAGACGTTTATAACTTGACCTTGCTGGTACATAACCATTACTTGAATACATAATAACTATAAGCGTCAAAAAAATTAAATAAGTGTTTTATATTCTCGTGGGAGGCTCTTTTTAACCTCTGCTCCCTACTGTATTATAAATGCGGAAGTAACGCTCTAAGTCTCTGTTAAACAGTTAACCCTATTTTAATTAAATTTAGTGCAGAGATAGATTAGACCTTGGAGAAGGACATAGCACAACTGTTGTATCAAAAAACGCTTTTGGATGCGCCTGAAACAGATAGACATACCTCTTTCATAAAAAAGTACACAAATGTATAACTAAGTACTATTTATGAATATAACTGTGATATACAGTTTGATTCTGAAATCACACAAACAACTGACGTTGATAGGTATGTTCATTCTAACAATTATATAAAATTGTATACAATTTTTAAAATCGTAAGTAAAAAACTGCAAACAAGGCAATTAAAATATAATTTTATCAAACTCTTTTTGCCAACCCGCATGAAACCAGCGTGGTGGGCTATAGCCTAATCCCTCTCGTTCTGAGAGCAGACCCGTGCCCAGCAGTGGGACAGTATATTGGGTGATGATGATGAATCAACCTGTTTTACTTTATTAGTGCGAGTTAGTTGACTTAATTTCATACCCTGTTAGTAGGCATCTTGTTTACCTTGACTCGCTTCTAAAAGTAGTCACATGCAACAGGATTACCAGAGTAATTACTCAGAATAGTCTTAGAAGGTTATTGAACTTTGTAAGATTTCAAATCAAAACAGGTCACGCAGTCAATCTGATATCAATATACGTATGTATGTATAAGTATGTAGTTGTGCAAGAACAGTAAGAAGACCCATCCATAAAATGTCCGCGGCAAGTGCAGCTTACTTTGTAGGTTGATCAGCATAATTAACATTTAACCACGAGATCCTCCGTGTACTTATGTATTAATCTACCAATCATCTATAATTATTATACATCTTCCATTTTAGCATTGCCGCTGTTGCTCTCTGACACGCAAATGTTATATTATAATATAGGTAGTGTTTCCTATTCCTATTCTGTGACACAGGTCGTCTATATACTGTATAGGCGACCTGTGTTTTTTAGTGCTAGGTACATAGGAGTGTTAAAATAGCATAAAGCGGGATTTTTGTGGTCAAAGCTACAATATTCTGTGACATCATAAAGGTCGGAATCAGTTGTCAGCCTCATTTGACGGGATTGTACATCTGCAGTTAACGACGAAAAGAAGCCAAACAGTACATGGTTTTATTCTTTTTGGTTACTTGGTAACTCGTTTCGCACTAAGTGGGGAGGCTAAGGGGCTCAAGACCAGCCCAACCTCGCAAAAAGCATAATCAGGGTCCACCCCTGATTATTATCTTACTTTCTTTGTACCTACTACACTGCCTAGGAGGCACATGGACCCATTATTGGTTATTAATATTCGTGAGTGCTCAGCTGTAATAACATTGAATGTGGCTATTTTCTGACCCGCCCCAAGAGCATTTATTTCGCTTTACACAAATTACATTAGAACTTCGTGTCACAGGAGATTGAAATATATTCAATCTTCTAGCGACAAGGCAATCCCGGCGCATTCCCAAAGGGGACTTACTCTATGGTTAAAGTTATATGGACTAATTCTAATTATGTACACCGAACGGGGATACATTTGTCCCTCATTCCATATTATTCTAGTAATGCCAGCATTTTTTGTAAAATAATCGAAAGTACTCAAGTAAGAATTAAAAAATCATAAACTTAATTATAAAATAATCCATAATCAATTTGGATTCATTAAAATGTTTGCTACTGAAATTCTAATTCAGCGAATCGTAAAATTTAAATAAATAAAAGAATTCTGTATTAGATGTGTATACTACTTTATGTTGCTATTAACTAAGATTTGAACAAGTTTGTTACGCGTAATACTAGTTTGTTACGTAATATTACCTACCCACCCAAAAACCTATTGCAAAAGGCAATATACCTAAGTATACTTATGAATTCTTATGGAGTTAGCAACCGATGTGTATGTATGAAGATGTTTGAATATGGACGAAGCAAAAGAAGTATGCAAGAATCGTAGCAAGTCGCATTATTTAGTTCTACCGTTCAGTAAAAAGGTGTGAGTGTATGTATATTGTATGTGGATACATATGTTAACATATTATTTAATTATACATTTTAATTTCTCTTGTAACTATACTACATTGTAATTATAATTAAATTTTAATTAAGTGCTGTTAATTACGTATCGGTCTAAATATTTGAACTTTACTATAAATTGGTTGTGGAGATAATTGTCTTTTTTTAGGGATGTCCATAATATGTTTTCAACTTTCTACTGTAATATGGAACAATAATGAGATACGCTTGAGTGGTAATGACTTTTCCGGGGCGCAATATTTCGCACTGATGGATGACAATTTGGGCCTGAAATTATAAACTAGTCAAAACAAAATAGGGCCCACCACGATTTATTCACAAAAAGTGTTGGCATGTTACTTCAAACTTATTTATGGGCAAGTTCAAGTGTTTTACCGTAACACTTAGAAGTTTATGAGTTTTTATCATTCTTTTAAACAACATTTTTTAAATTCTTACCCTCAAGTGGCGAGACATAAACAAATTAAGTTTAAATCACCCTATGCACAATTTGTTATTCAGTTGTGTTCCGACTATTGTTACAGGCGCTTCTTGTTTTGTTTAACTGTTTTTTTAATTGAATCATTAGAGCAAATTGTAATGCCACGTATTCGGAACCATATGAGCATGGAAACTGCTTCAAGAGCAGTGGTATTGCTGCAAGAGGGAGAGTCTCAGCGAGCAGTAGCATTACGACTGGGAGTATCGCGGCGAGCTATCAGGAATGTGTGGGAACGGTATCAAGAGACTGGCAGTGTAGCTAGAAGACCTGGATCAGGAAGAACACGATCCACAACTGTTCAAGAGGATCGATACCTTCGTTTATCTGCCCGTCGAGAGCGCACCCTTACTGCACGTGCTTTACAAAACCGACTCCGGCAAGCCACTGGTACGCGGGTAAGCGACCAAACGATCCGCAACAGACTCCATGAAGATGGACAACGATCCAGAACGCGTGTTGTTCGCATTAAACTTACGAGGGCTCATCGTGCAGCTCGTCTAAGGTTCGCACGTGAGCATTTGGACTGGACTATGGACAATTGGAGGACTGTACTCTTCACAGATGAGAGTAAAGTTAAGTTTTATAGTGATGACAGACGCGTACGAGTGTGGAGAAGAGAAGGCGAACGTTTTACCACACCTTGTATCCACGAGACTGATCGGTTTGGGGGGCCCAGTGTTATGGTGTGGGGTGGAATAAGTTTAATGGGTAAAACAGAGTTGGAAATTTTAAACGAGGGTACCGTAACTGCTGCCAGGTACGTCGAGCGTGTGGTCCGACCTCATATCATTCCCTATGCACAACGAGTGGGCAACAATTTCATTCTTATGCAGGATAATGCACGTGCGCATACGGCTCGCCTAACTCAGCGGGCTCTATCTGAAGCCAATATCTCTGTTTTACCATGGCCAGCAATGAGCCCCGATCTCAACCCGATCGAACATTTATGGGACCAGTTGAAAAGAAGCCTAAAAGAAAATTATAGTGAAGTGCACAGTCAACAGGAGCTCATAAACGCTTTAAAAATGTGCTGGGAGCAAATACCCCAGGAAAATATCACCCGTTTGATTGAAAGTGTCCCAAACAGGCTCAGAGAGTGCGTACGTAACCGAGGAGGACCCACTCGATACTAAAGATATCCCTGTGTGGCCAAACATATTCGTTTGAGTAAAAAAAAAACAAAATAGTCAAAATCACTTTTTTACGGTAAAAATTAATTTTTAATTTTTATGTGTATTTTTAAGGAAATTAAAGTTGTTTTCATGATTTGATTGGTTTAGATAATTAATAACACTTTACCCTCAATATCCCTACCCATAAAAAATACATTTTTCTATCAGTTTTAATTTTCGATGATAAAAACCAAGTGGGCCCTATTTTGTTTTGACTAGTTTAGTTATCTACATAGTTGTCCGCGTTTTCACCAGCATTCCAAAGGGGTTTTTCAAACAAAAGGTAACACAGTCAGACGTGAAAGCGTAACAAACAGACAGTTACTTTCGCATTTATAATATTAGTAGGGATTATTTACAAATAAAAAAAAATGGCTTTTATTTTTACACAAAGACGCATTCGATGGAAAAGGAATTTTATTGTTTGTTTTTAAATCACGATTATCGTGTGCCTTTCTACACACCGCTCTTTAATATTACCTAAATGTTGTTATTTCTATATATATTTTTCTATGAACAGCTACATACATACAATACTTGCTAGATTTCTTTCACGCGATTAGCAGAATTAATACCGTCACTAAACGTTGGCACAAAACAAATCCACGTGTATCCGTTAGTATGTTGTCCTTTCCTACATCTGAGCACTTGCCAATATGTATAAGCATGTGTTTTTGTAGGTAGGTAGGTATACACTGTGAGAAAAAAAATACTGTTTACGTAATTATTTGGTCTTATTTGCTTTGTAACAAATTTTCACCTACATATAGCACTGTCGCACTATATTTTCTTTGTACAGACGCCAGCAGGTCAACCTATCAAAAACTGACAAATTTTCCCAATAAAAAATGAACCTTATTATTTTGTATTAAAGTTGAAAATCTATCAAAGAACTTTGAGAGATTGGGGTAGCTTGATGTGCTGGCCTCTGTACATACCTATGTGTATTTCGTGTGGTGTTGAATTAGGACAGGTCGTAACAGTTTTATGCCTCGGGCGCACCTTTTATTTACTTAGTACCTAGTTTTATTTCGGTGTACCTAATTTGGTTTATTGCATGTAGTTTAGATGCCTGATTCGCATCCCTTACGTAGGTATGTGGGTAGATTATATTCAATCTCTGGTGATTTTGGAAAAGTAGCTGCCAATTGAGTGTCTTTATCCAAGTTTTATATGTTAATTGAATGTGTCTTTTTGTTTCCAGCACCAGTTCCCGGCGATGTACGATCTGAAGCTGGGCGGCATCCTGTATCTAGTCGGAGTGTTCTTCTTCAAGTCGGACGGCCGCATCCCCTTCGCTCACGCCATATGGCACATATTCGTCGCGCTGGCCGCCACGGTACACTACCTGGCCATCCAGCGCCATCTCTTCCCAGAACTTAAATCAAATTGAAGACTGCCCGTTTAACCTATTGAATCTCCATTATTAGAGCTCTCTAAAGCTATTTTTGTATCCTAACTCGACAACAAGGCCGCAGATTAAATAATTCAGCCGACAATCGTCCGGGAACGTCGGACGATCGACGCTGTTGCAGCTGCGATCACTGTGGCTTTGTTAAGTCGCTAACTTCGTAATGTGTGTGTGAATCTATTATGTAGTGATTTGGAATAGACTAAAATAGATTAAAGTAAGTTCTATGCTGTTAGCCGGAACCGATCGTAAATGTATACGTGTTTATAAACGTTTTATAATAGCCGATGGACGAGGATTTTTCGGTAGGGCGAGTAACTTAATCGAGGTCATCATTATGAAAGTTTTTTGGTCTTCATGAGTTTGGGTTGCTTCGGGTTAACGATCTCGAAACGTAATCATTCGATTTTGTTTAATCCATTAGGTTCATTCAGAGAGCGATTCAACATAAACCCATTTGTTGATAAAATTTTATTTATTTTTCGGGACCGTTCGCCGCTGTTGACATTTTTTGCATAATGTCCGGCGAAACAACATCCCCGAAGTAATTTCGTATGCGCGTAGATTACCATACTTGTGTAAGACCGATCGAGTCGCTTGGGTGTGGATGCCCCATAGTATACGCTTACGTGAGTTTCCGGCCTCTCCACGCGCCATACTGCAATCAATATTGTCGTATCAAGGTTACATAAGGCCGTACACATACTGGAAAATTTTATCTGTAATAATCCACTCTCACGTTTGAGAGCATCTTCTAATTTGACTGATAAATGTATCGGTTGAAGACATTTTTTACATTTCGGGAGCGACGATATTGATCTCGAGTGCTTTGAACAAAGCAGTGTGCAGTTTCTTAATTAAAAACATCGTATTCCAAAAATCAAAGAATATAATTAGAGTTCGTCTTTGCGTCGTGTGGAGCTCTACGCATCAATTAATCGACTAATCGATCGATAATTCAGAAAGGAAATTGCGAAGGGAATTTATCGCGTTACCACACGCCCACATTCTGTGCACCGTAATGGACGGCCCGTAAAATTCATTAAACTAGAGAAGGCCGCACTACTAACTTTTTAAAACTTTTCAATCAGCTCGCAGCTCTTCAGTTCCACTTTTACCTATATAATATTTATAGACTAGGTAATGTTTGTCCGGAATGAACGTTGATAACCTATCACGAGAAATATTAACGAGTGAGCAGTGAGCGTTTCTCCGAAATAGAAAGCAATTAAAGTTAGGAAAAGGAAAATGTTTAGAAAAAGGCTGTTTATTAATTTCATTTAGATGCCTTCGCAATTTCTTGAGTTAGATTTTTTTTTATTTTCTTTCATTCGACAAGTTTACTGTGAAACCCTGTCGGTTTCGTACGCAGTCCTCCTTGGGTTTAGGTGGTCATAGTAGAGTTGAGTTAGAAAACATCAAAGACGCAATGGTTTTATCTACAAGCCCAACTTATATCAGGGTCTCACACGACGACGAGTCAACTCAGTTCATATAAAAACAGGCTTGTTATACGAACAACGCATAACTCTTGAGTATGAAGGTATCTCGACAGTGCAGTATGGCGCGTTCTCGTTGATCTGTTTCCTAATGCAATTACTATAAATACAAGTATTCATTAGATGTAAAGCAATTAGCAGCATGAACCACGTTCGGCCAAACTAACTACAAAATGATGGTAAATGTGTGTATATTTTGTAAAATATTGTTGAACTTATTGTTGTAGTGTTTGTAGTCGTATCTCAGAATCTCGAGACCAATCCAACCCTTTTTAGAATAACTATTTAAAAAAATCGTATTGAGGGTTTTTAGAAAAGTTTATACCTATTAACTTATTATACTTATATGAAATCCAGTTTTTTCAGCGAAATCTTTTATACACCTCAATGTGACTTTTCCTTAGTATTAGTACATTATAGAGTAGCTAGTTGAATGTATATACCAGCTCGTGTCTATGGAATAGGATTTTAAATTTATAACATCTTCAAAAATATTTATTTTAAATTATTTATTTATATGTCCCCAATTTAGATTTTTTAAGGATTGCTCAATCTTTCGTGTGACTAGGTAATATTTTTCCAGACTTCCAATCGTATCAGTAGAAACCTTATGTTGTAGCGGACACATCGTTGGTGGTAGTTAATTTAAGTTTCAAATGTCTTTGAATACTTAATGAGGTGTGTGCAGTGTTTGCCGAAGTAGTAACCACGATGGCACCCGCCGCCACCGCGTGCATTGTTCATTATGCTCGAGTTACGATAGCTAAACAATGGAGTCTGTTCGATAACTGGGACGACAGCGCATGTCCATACTTATCTTAGACAGTTGCGTACTCACACAATGCAACACATATTCGAAATATATCTCAGACCTTTAACCTATTTAGACCGCAAAATACTCTCGCAAAGCAATAGCATTAGTATATTTTATAACATTTTGTAAATATATTTCAATTGAATGCAGGGGTGTATTTTGAAATTTGGCGCCCCGAGCCAATTAGTTTCGCCGCCCCAGAATTCTAGGAAAATAATGATTTAGATATATTTTTAGACGGCTACGCCGCCCGTGGCGGATTGGCGCCCCGGGCCATGGCCCGGATGGCCCTAGGGTAAATACGCCCCTAATTGAATACCCAATCGAAGTTTTTAATGTCACATGAATTAAGTGCTACATTTTGATTTTATAATCATTCTAGTCATTGTATTTGCTACAAACCTGTAAATGTAGTGAAAGTAAATTAATTTTATCCAGTGTACATACAGTCGCGTAGTTAAACGATCGAAAACCTACTCTTTTTCAACTGCTCCAGTTCAAGATTTAAACTAATTGCAGTAAATACGCGGCTTATGACATTTAGTGAATTGGTTGAGAGTTGTCATGAAAACCGGTTAGCCAAGGTTATCACAGGGTAATAATCAAATATTACAAGAATGCACAAATCCTAAAATTATAAAATTCATTTAACATAATTATCTCACTACGATTAGTTGAAATAAAATGAAATTAATTTTTAAAATTAGGGAAATGGTATTTTTCTTTTAGATTATCAAACGGTATCAGGTAGAAATTGTAACGGTACCTAGTTCTAATCAATAAAGATCAAGATTCCTCTCAAGTGCAAAGTATTTGTAAGTAGGGAAGGGTAGTGTCAGATCGTGTTTTAATTATTGAATGGCGGATTTATTAGGGTCCTATTATTAAAATAGGTACACAATCAAACAATTTTCAGTAGTAATTTATCGTAATGTTAACTTGTGAAGCCGACAGTACCGGTATGTAATACTTGCCGCTTTGATTGTACCTAGCCAAATACGTGCTTTATCCTCATATGCCGATTTTGAATGTATAACTGTTGCTATGAACGTTAATATTACTAAAGCATTATGTGTCTCAAGTCTTCCAGAGATGCCGTTTGGCAGGTCTTCTTTCAAACTAACATTCCTAACTTATTCCATACTTTTGAAAGTAATAAAACTTTCTTATGACCGTCTTCCTGTGGCGTATCTTTTTTATTTTTCAACCACCTTGAGTCGCAAACTCCTCTATTTTAAAAACCCAGGAAACTAATTCTCATCTAAATTATATTTGGATATTTAAAAGAAACTCAACTGGTAATTTTTAATAAGGAAAATAATATTTAAATACTTATGTACTAAGGTAAAAATGAAAATAGATTTTTCGATTCTATTGGCCTGATAGAAAAAATATACTTACATAAATATAATGACTTGTTCAGGAATTGGGACATCAAGAATACTAGATTTTGATGTATTATAGTGGAAGTAAATTATTCTGTTGTTTAAAACTTTCGCAGGAGCGTCCAACGTATGCATCTGTTTTAATTAATCGATAATATATTTATTGAGCTTTATATACAAGTGAACAATGATTTATAATGCCCATTCTTTTAAAATTACTCACCAAATTTATTTGTTGTTAAATATTCTTAAGATCTCCCTATTGTATCGGTGGACGCTTGTGCGGAAATGAGACTTGTTGTCTGTACGATGTTTAATGTGATGTAATGTGTATTGTTGTAGATGGTAAGATAATACAAGCATCAGGTAACATAAGGCAGGTAGCACACTGGACAACTAGGTTATAGCGACCAAACTGAGCGTCCAGACGTTCATTGAGGTCTGTTCGACCTTTTGGTGAACAAAACCAGAAATTGGCGAAGATTGTCGATCTTTCGGGTTGTAGAAAGGTGTCTACAGATTTGTTCGACTTTATGGATACTGCTGTTGCTGACTGTATAAGCTCATAAAATATGTAGAAATACTGTCTGTCTGTAGTTTACATTATATTATTTCGTCTTTGTGACGAAATAATGTGTAGACACTTCCCACTAAGTACCGTCTTTCGCGTCAAGCTGTGTAGCCTAATAGTCTAATATGCTATCTGTCTTATAAGTACAGCCCAGTGACTATTCTATATAATTTATCTAACAGATAAAAATAGTGATATCGGACCCTGGTATAGTTTTGTAGAGGTTTTTGGGAACTCAATAAATAAAAAATTTACAAACATAGTTCTGTTTCATTATTTAATGTACAAACCTTTAGGCATTATTATAAATTAGTACTGGTATAAATTAAGACTGATATGCCTAAAACTAGCGAGTACCTACTTTGAGTAGTTACATTTTAGATACTGTTTTGATTCCTAAAATGTCTAAGCATTTCTCCATGATTTTGGCGGTAGCTTCACAGAGCATTAATCGTTCATAGATTATCTTGACAATTTTACCTTCTTTGTCTTTCTCAACACAGTAACATTTATCATAGAACTCTGTGAATGCTGATGATATTTCATATAAATACTCACATAAACTGTGTAGGTAAAGATCATTGGATACTTTCAGTATAACTTCTGGGAACCTGAGGAGAACTTTTCCAAGTTTCCATTCAGCTTCATGGCTAATCTTGAAGCCAGATTTTTCAACCTCTGCCAACAGTTGTTCCTGAGAGATTTGTGCTGTCCTTGCTATGGAGCGAATACGAGTCAAAGCATACAGAAGGTAGACAGCAGTGTTACCTTTGTCATCTAACATTTTGTCAAAAGAGAACACATAATCATTTACCCTGTTGTGTGAGAGATCTGCATACTTAATACATCCATAAGCAACTGCTTCTTGAGCTACTTTCAACTCTTCAGGAGTTAATACTTTGTCTCGTCCTTTCTCAACTAATTTATCTAGAGCCCTTTTCAACCCTTCATCAAGCAAATTAATTAGTTTAATGGTGTCACCAGATCTTGTCTTGAATTTTTTCTTATCTTCCCCTAGTACAACACCAAATCCAACATGTTCTACCCTCTGTGAGTATTTAAGAATGCCAGCTCTACGGGCACAAGCATCTATAATTTGAAAATGGTTGGCTTGACCAGCATCCGTGACATACACAAACCTTTCTCCCTTCTCTTCCTCTACTCTTTGTTTTATTGCTGCCATATCTGAAGTGTCATAGGTATAACCACCATCTGATTTTACAATAGTTAGAGGTATACCATCCTGCTTCTCAGGGTTGCCCCACATGATCCACCGACCTTCATCCTCTTCTAAAAAGCCACCCTCTTTTAGTTGTTTGACAACAGTATCCATTCTATCCTGATAGAAAGACTCTCCTCGGGGTATTATGTGAACATCAAGACGGTCATATATTTTTTGGAACTCCTGCAAGGATACATCACATATCAGTTTCCAAGCAGCAATGTAGTCAGGTTGGTGAGACTGCAACTGGACTACACAAGCATAAGCTCGCTTCTTAAATTCCTCATCTTCATCAAACCTCTTCTTAGATTCTTTATAGAATGCCTGCAGATCTGATATTGGTGGAGAATGTGTCTTGAAGTTAGGGAATTTATCCTGTAAATGAGCAATCAGCATTCCAAATTGTGTGCCCCAGTCTCCCAAGTGGTTTATCCTCAAGACATCATTACCCAAGTATTCTAGGATACGGCAAATACTCTCACCAATGATAGTAGACCTCAAATGTCCCACATGCATCTCCTTGGCAATGTTTGGTGATGAAAAATCAACAATAACTTTTTCTTTTTTTGTTGGAGGTGGTTTTACTCCAAACCGTAGTATACAAGTTAGAATATGTTCAGCCATCATTTTATTAAGATAAATGTTTAAGAATCCAGCACCTGCCACTTCAATTCTCTCAATAAAGGGTGAACTTGGAGTTTTATTTAAAATGTTGTTAGCTACTTCTCGAGGGTTGGTCTTCACATTCTTAGTTTTCAGCAATTGTGAGATTGCCATAGCCGAGTTACACTGGTAGTCTCCAAATTTTGGATTGTTGCCAGACAAGGTAATTACGACTGGTGGATCCTGCAGGTCAGGATATGCAGATTTGATTGCTACTTGAAATATATTTTTAAGTTCATCCACTATACATATGTTACCTTCCACCGAGTTGACGTCGGTGATCAAAGAACGTTTCTTAACAGCTGTTGACTTCGATCCGGAGCATTCGCCTTTTATAGCATTTTCTAAAATAACCAGGCGGTGTTTAAGTTTCTCGTTTTCGTTTAGTAATTTCTCTAGCCGAGGATCGCCGATATACCCCAAGTCGCCTTTGGAGATCTTGTCCAATTCCTCTTCAATAGCCTTAGCTTGCCTCTCCGCCTGGATCGTCCGTTCTTCTATTTTTTTGTGATCGTGATCAGCCATCTTACTAAAAAAATGTAGCTCCGGACACGGGTAGCAATTTTAGGTAAAGTATTATTTTTGAATTATTGTATTTCTACTACTTCTCATAAATCTTGTATCAAATACAATCCGATTTTAGGTTATCTGCCACAGCTACAATACAAAAGTACAACACATTTCATTTTCATCTTTTTCGTCCGGTTCGATGACATTCAGTCATTCACCTTGAGGACTAGACGTTGACATTGACAGCTGAATTCTGGGGTTTCGTTTGGAAAAAAAAATATGTTTAGCTTTAGACCTCTGGCTTCTCAAAATAACATTATTTGAAATAACAGCTGATGCTATGATAAATTAAATTAATTAAAATACTAGCATAGATTATGTGTTACCCGAAAAGAAAAGAGTATATTTTGTAGATCCATGTCACAAAAGTTACAATCCGCAACCTCGCAATACAAATGTTCAGAAACCGAACGGAGCATTGTAACCAAAGCAACCAAGGTCAAACAAACAGCGGCAAAAATATGTTTCAAAAGAGGCAAGTGTGAATGAACATTAAATTATCAATAATAGTATAAAAGCCTTCTAATTAATTATTTATCTTTTGTTCACGTAGATCTGGTCATTGAAAATTATTTCAATACCACTTACCGGCTAAAGTGGGTGAAATAATGAGTTTAAAATTCAGTAGATTTATAAATTCACTTCAAAGATAACAATAATCTCATGGCTCAAGGATGGCACATCAACAAAATGGGCTTGACTATACAAATAACGACAGGGACCTACCATACTGGCTTGAAAACCTTACCAAGTGAGTTTGATATTTTATATCAATAATATAGTGTTAATGAACTCACTCCCATTTTAAGACGTCAATATGTAATTTTTCGATACAAAGCACTTAAACTTCCGTGTCAAGGCTGGGCCAAGCTAATACTTTCAAGAACGATGTTTAGGTAAGCCAACGTTGAACAGTTCATTTTTTCCAGGGAGATGAAAGAGACGCATATTCGAAACAGCAGCAGTGATTCGTCTCCAATCTTGGAGGACACAAAACATAAATTTGAAAATGCTAAATTGGAGGGACGCAGGTAATACGATTCTAGTCTTTCTTAGTATCTTTAATACCTGCATTTGCTGGAGTAGGTGGTACTTCTTGGTAAGTAGCTAAGTACCTACTTAGGATAAATGCAGTAAATGTCTTTTTAAGTAAAAAAATATGACTGTAGACATTATTCTTTCCTTCCTTCCTTGTTTATTTCCTAGACTAACGCGCAGAACATCATTGGACGCAACAATGGATTTTTTAATGAAACCCCAAATGGGATCAGTGGCTCACTCTGCTGGTACTTTACGTCAACCAAAAGGTATGTATCTTTACTTACCAAGGGCTGAAAGGTCTGGCTTTTTATCTATCTGACCTCCATGTATGGGCCAGGTTTGGTACTTCATACTTATTTCACTATTTCCTATTATCCAACGGTGTTAGTAGAAACTATATAACGCCGCTACGATCCTTGGATACCTACATCTTTATTTTCAACCACGTTTCAAAGGTATGGTTGTAATCTAGATTGGTTGTTCTTTTCCTAGCTTACAGTCAAAACGGCCGGCGTGTCTATAACGTTAGAGGTAAATTAGATTGGGGAGACTCGTCAAACGCATCCTCAAACGATTTCCTCTCAGACTTGCTGCCACACTACGTCACACCTCGACACAGGCGTGCGAATAACGTGACGGATGAAGACTTTCATGACGTAATACTAGGTCCGAGTAAGTAGACAAAATACCTTTATAGCACAGCAAAACTTCCTGAAAAGGACATCTAAAAAAATATTTTCCGTTTTAGGACCTCAAGAGCCAAAAAGTCGTAAAAAGCTAATCTCAAAAGAGGGTTCGATTAATTTGCAACACAGTAATTCTATCAAAAGAGTTGGTCAAAGAAACCCGACAAAGAAACCAGCATCATTAAGTTCCGTTCCAGCTAAGTTTGGACAAAAGGAAAAGGTCAAAAACGAGTTCATTATTCCGAAACTGCCAGAAGGACGTCTATTAGAACTGAAGATATACTCCAATTGGGGAGATAAGTATTTGGTTGGCCTGAACGGGATTGAACTCTTCGATTCCTATGGCAATGCTGTTATTGTTGAGAAGGTATATTATTAACTACTGGAATTATAATACCGACTAATAACGGACCTTTTTGTTTGACCCATCTCATCGCCACTTTTGGTAGCCCAACATTGGAAAATCTGGAACTTATAACAGTATTGTGAACCGACTTACAAGTAAGTTATCGGTGAAGTTGACGAGTATTTTCTATTTAGGTATGGACCGACTCGGATACTGGGGACCAGTCGAAGCACGGTCGGGTAGAGAACATAATAGACGGGGTAATGCGGACGAGGGACGAGCGTCACGCATGGACGGTGCCAGCGCCGCGTGGCAACCCTATAGCACTCTCCGTGTTGCTGGCTGGCAGCACTAGGCTGGCTTTGATGAGGATATGGGTAAGTGGTCCGACCGCATCATTATTTGGCATTAAAGATGGCAAGAGTTTGATTGATAAGTATAAGTATCATCAATACTTACACAGTCACAGTTAGCCTATGATGTACAGCTTTTACGTAAGAGGGTAAGTCTATTATTATTAGCTAGGTAGAAATCCAAATGCTGCTACCGCGAATGTCCTAACCTACTGCTTGACTTTAAAACGGGTATATTTTTTTGTTTGCTTTGCGTGGTAATTAACTTCGTGGGTAAGTAAGTTTCATGGGTCGCTGAGTTATGACCTAGAGAAGATTAAGTTAATATTATGATTTTCGCAGAACTATAACAAGTCGCGCATATATTCAGCCCGAGGCGTTAGGCTGGTGCTAATCAAGCTGGATGATCAAATTATATTCCACGGGGAGATAGCGAGGTCTAGCGGTGAGCTAAAAGGACCACTAAATTCTTTTGGTGATGTAAGTATCGTTTATAAATTTAATGTGGTTGTGGACACGTATTTTGGGTTGTAGATACTATTTATGAAAAAGGTAAATATGTAGATAGCTATATTATGTATCGTAAAACATGGCAAGGTTGCCAGTGCTCCACGAGGAAACGTTGTGTTCAAGTGGGGGGACTTTGACCCTTATACTGCCAACCCAACTATTCCTCTTTCGCTTTACAAGGCCGGCAACGCGCAAGTGATACCCCTGGAGTTGCAAGCTTCTATAGGCTACGGTGACCCCTTACCATTAGGTGGGCCGTATGATTGTTTGCCACCTTATTAGTATAAAAAAAACATATTTGCTCATTTCACCGCGCAGGCTCCTTTGTCCCTGCGTCCAAGCGCATAATTTAACACGCCAAACCAAGACCTAATTGTACGATATGCACCAACTTTTAATTAGCTAGGTACCTACATATTAGTCGCCAGAAGTTGTACACCCTTTACAAAATCATAAATATGACATACATGTTACCAGCATTGAGCATTGTAAATAAATAATTACCTTCTTCACGTATTAATAAATTAACATCAGTAAATCGATTTGATTCTTAGAAGTGTAAGAGCGTCTTTATCGTTATCGATTAAAGCATCACACGGGCATAGCTGTTAGGAGCAGCACATGAATCGTATTTGATGATCTATGATTTCTTTGTGAATTCAAGAAGTCGTTTGGCACCTACTATACCTACTTATTTATAAAATCATGATAAGTAACACTTAAAATGTACAATTGAGCTTGGGAGATTTAGGAAGATCACCAATCCAATCAAATAACTTAAATACTCCTCCGTGCCGCCAAAGGAGACACATTAAATCCTGTCTGAAATTTCTAGACAATCCTCTTTACCAAAGACCCGGAAATCCTCGAATCCATAATGCCAAATGACAAGAACTTCCAAGCGTTACTGAAGGACAACGAGCCGATGAACGACTACTCTAACATAATCGACAAACGTCCTCCGACCGCCAACGACAGCAACCATAACATTAGCCCCACGGCGCTGTTGGAATCCCTGGATATCGAAGAGAAGGAGATCAAGTATGTGGCCAAGAAAGTCAAGTTAACGCTCATGTCTAACTGGGGACAGATGCATTTGATTGGACTTACAGGTAAATATACATAGCCTTTATTTCCTATTAACCTGTTATTTGAACTTATAGGTAGATCCGTAAGATCAACACTTTCAGTTTAAAACCTTCCGACGACATTTACGGATTGTACTCCCAACGTATGGATACGAAAGGTGATCTCCCTAACAATAATGTCTGATGAATCTTAAAATCAATGAAGAACTTGCTATTTTATGTAAACAAAAACTGTTTGCAAATCTGAGTTTAAAAAATCAAATAAGACTTAAACTCTTACATTTCGATTTGCTATTACTTTGCTTATAGGCGTAGACCTCCTTTGCTACAACGACCCCATCAAGGTACATCGCGCGTACGCCTATACGGCCTTCATAACAGAGGACCAAGCGCCGGAGCACAGCAGCCTCATAGAGTGCAAGAGTCTGTTCAACGGCAGGAACATCACGACCGACTTCGAAGACATGTGGTGCACTAACTTCGCGACCGGCACCAAGTTCTGTCACATTGTTATAGAGTTATTGGAGCCTACGGAAATTACCAGTAAGTGGATCTAACTAACTAAATACAAACCAAGGAATTTTACGTAGGTACCTACTTATATTTCTTGAATTTAAACCAGATCCCAATTTTCTTTTAAAATTCTTTCTATTAAACTAGGACCTGTGAACGGTATAACCTATGTATATAAACGCATATAAACCTTCCTCTTGAATCACTATCTGAATGTTATTGCTGAAAACCGCATAAAAATCCGTTGCGTAATTTAAAAGGAGTAGGTAAGCGTACAGACCGCGGGAGCGACTTTGTTTTATAGTACGAACGAATATGTAAAGATTGGACCCCTTGAATAACTGACGAGCATGAATAAAATGGGATACAAACAGACAGAACAATATAGTCAAAATAGTTTTACAAAAGAAAATTGTTACTATCTTTTAAATCTTAAAGAACTTTTGAAGCATGGTAGTGCCACGTTAGTTTGGTTATAGCTATTCAAAACGAAAACAATCCACGCAATGAATGCTTGCACAATGCAAATGCATGCACAACAATCAATGCTTGGGTATGGGTATAGTCTGCAGTGGAATCAAATGCGCAATGATCATCCGGCTAGGTAGATAGTTCTACCTTCGCAAAACATGGATGTTTGAATGTTCGCTCCATGTGCAGGTATTCGCATGTGGAACTACAACGCGAACATGGAGCTGTCGTACATCGGCGCGAAGCACGTGCGCGTGTCGCTGGACGGCGGCGCGCTGCACTACCGGCCGCTACTGCTGCGCCGCGCGCCCGGCGACACATGCTACGACTACGTGCAGCAGATAGAACTCAACGCCATCGACGACAGGTTACACGACTTGATCCTACTAACACGCGATCACATTCGGTCAAATTGTTCCAAATCCATCCATCCATCTTGTCGGTCCCTCAATGCTGAGAATCGTGACCACTATATCTTTTAGGACGAAAGCATGCTCTACAACCGGCCCGGTCACCCGCAGAAAGAACGCGTTGTTGGCATGTTATTGAGAGACGGGTGCGGATATTGAGTTCTTCACGTATGAAGTCATTGGTTCTCATAGCCGTCCAAGGTGTATCTTCAGCAGTCGTCGCCAGCATTACATTTCGAAGGCGTCAATTCTTTGGAGTGTGTTAGCCTTCATGGTCCACGTCTCCGAGCCGTAAAGAAAGATAGAGAACACCAGTGTCCGCACTAATCTCACTTTGGTTATTCCAAATACATAAACTGTAAATACGACTGCACGTTTTGCGTACCTAACGCTTAACGTGATCATCTCAATACAACCGCAGCGCCGGGTGTCGTGGGTTCGAGACAAGTCTTTGTGTGATCCACAGACATTTGTTTCGAGTCCGGGTGTACTTTGTGTCTGGTAATTATGTTTGTCAAGTCACGCAAGACACAAAGCAGGTCTTTAAAAAAAACTTTAGCGCAAGACACTTTAAAAAAAACTTTAGCGATACTCTGCACTCTACAGCAATCGGGAGTAACACAAAAGATTATGAAACACAGTCCGCCATAATTCCAATTCTTTCCTATTAGGTTCTATAATTTAAAGAAATTGGCAAAAAGAGATAGTTAAAAAATATTTTAAAATAATAATAAAAAACTTAAGAATCATTTTGTCCCGTAGGTTAGAAGACGCGAAGGATTCAGACAGTTTTCGCATGGACTGTTTGGTGTACGGCACTAACCTGGACATGGGCGCGCCCACGGGCTTCGTGTTGCAGCTCAACATATTCTCCACGTGGGGAGACCCCTACTACGTGGGCCTCACTGGGGTGGAGCTATACGATCCTCATGGGAACCTCATCCCGCTTACTGAGACAAGTATGTTGCAATTTTACTTACTCCAATAAAATTCTGAACGTGTCAAAAATAAGTCTAGTGTTGGATGACGAGCATTTTTTAATTTTATTATTTATTCGAGTGCGTTTGGCAGCACCTTACTTGATGATAAGTGACGATGCTGCCGCGTATGTGCACGCAAACTAAAATAATGCCTGTTCACTCTTTCCTTAAAGATTCCAAAATTTTATACATATAGGTATGCTGAATTAACTTCTTATTTCTAAATATAATTCTCTCTTACGTTTGTAAATAACTACTGGGGGCCCATGCTCAGCCAAAGATTGTCCTAAGCCTAACAAAGGCCTACGGTCTGACCTTACCCTACCGACTTCGTAGAAACCGAACAAAGAAGCTTGAAAGCCATGAGGCTATAAATGGAATGGAAAACCCATCAATCAGGATTTATACCCATTCCTCGATAGGAATGGGTATAAATCCTGATTGATGGGTTTTCCTGGATTAGTATTACGACTGTATAGAATTGTGTGTGCAATGGAAGGTAAATTTAAATCCACGTACCTTATATTAGCTTCTGCGCAGGCCAATAGTACTGTTTGATGGATGCAATTCCGCACACATGCGACGTTCCTTGGGTACACCAGCAGCGGTGTAATCAGTTCCGTAGATTGCAAAAGTCATGTACATACACACTACACATTCTCACACCGATCAAAGTTTAACATAAAGACAATACAATATAATATGTCATAGTTAATTAGGAGATTGTCATACGATGCTTACAGTGGTAGTTTACATACTAGGACTAGTGGTAGTCTCACACGCGGCGGTTAACTTAGTTTACTTCTGCCAAGAGTTCCCGCTCGAACTCCGAACGAACTATACGGCAGATAGTGGACTTGACAATAAAGGGGGGTAGAGAAGTTCGCACGCGAATTCAAAGAGATAAAATACCCTACATTGGTTGCTTGGAAAACATTCAAACCGCGATAAGGCTGCCCATTGTACCTACAAGACTTCATAATAAGAAACGTAATTTTCAAAATACTGTAAATTACGTGAATAGATAAATAAAATCAGTATATATAATAGGACTATATTTTCTTCGTATATAGGTAGGTATATATAATTTTGGTATGTACAATTTTACTCGGAGCTACCACAGCTGGGCACACTACAGAGCTGGGTCAAATATGAGAAAAATGGCTTCATATTTTTTTCGAATTGCTGCTTCCTTGAAACCGTATTTTGGTTGCAAGTATTGATCAAAACAGCATAGCATTAAAATTTATTTAATAAGGTCTTTTCACACAGGTCGTGCATACCTGACATTTGATATATAATAATAATTAGAGATGCGCCGAGTACTGATTTTACCGAGTAACCGAGTACCGAGTATTACTCGGTTTAATGTTTGCCGGACCGAGTACTCGGCCGAGTCACTCGGTGCAATACAAACGCTTTGCGGTGCGAAAACAAGTTTATACAGGTTCGGGACGCGAACCCGCCAAGCGTGCTGTGACCCCTCCCTCTGCCTCATTTTTAGAGTCCATAAGTAGAAGTAACGCTACAGATAGTGAAGACAGCAGTGATGAGAACGAGTTGAATCATAATCGTAGCAGAATAGAACAATCCCAAGTTTTTGGAGTACTACGAAGAACTAGCTTCAACTAAGCCACCGGAGCGCAATGATCCTAAAATTCCCATCGCTCTAGAATTAGACCGATATGTAAACGAAGGTTTGTTGCCACGAGATCAGAGTCCTTTCATGTGGTGGGCAGGACATAAAACAAGATATCCACTAATAGCATATCTAGCACGAGTATTTTTGTGTGCACCTGCGAGCACTGTGTACAGCGAGCGTCTATTTTCTGAAGCTGGCAATGTGTATGAAGAAAAACGGAATAAACTGTTACCAGAACACGCAGAGATCCTTGTTTTCCTGCATCATAACTTTCCGTTGCTAAATTTTAAATATTAATTGTTTCTTTTTGATATACTTTCCGTTTATTTTATATAAATAAATGTTCCTTATTAGACTAATAAACAAGTTTGTTTTCACTAAATTTCTTAGACAGAGTACTCATCACTTGAACCGAGTTATTCGGCCGAGTACGAGTATAAAAAAATACACCGAATATGCCGAGTACCGAGTACTAACCGAGTACTCGGCTCATCTCTAATAATAATAATAAAACTTTATTGATAGCCCATAGATAATACCTTACAAACTAGCATGTATATTATAACGAGCTGACCCTGCAAACGTTGTTTTGCCATAAAAAAATATTGGGGTGGACCACCCTATCACTTAGGGTATGAAAAATAGATTACTACCGATTCTCAGACTTCCCCGATATGCACACAAAATTTCATACAAATCGGAATTTTTGCAATATCGGCTTAGCTCCATTGCCCTCCAAGGCGACGATATAAAACTTAAGCCTAAATTAGTAAGACACTTCACTTGCACTAGTCATAGTATGTACCTACGTTCTAGTGGCAGTTGTCCGCGGAAGCGACGGAACACCACGTCCTGTGGCCAAAAGTCCCTTTCCATGACGAAGTGCACATAAAAAGTTGGTACTCGCACTACGAACGCCTTAAAGTTGACGTTGCGGTGCGATTCCAGTAGCTGCACTCTCGGCGTGTACTTCAGTTTTCGGCGCATGTACTCAGCAATATCCTCCACCTTAGCAATATAGCTCCATTCTTCTACTAAATGGGTGTGTTGTGTTCAGACGTATGCGCGCACCCTGCGAGTGTGAACGTGTTGGACTCGTCCGCGGCCGACGTGCGCACGCCCGACAAGCTCATCGACGGACACAACTCGCGCGTGGCCGACGCACAACACTCCTGGCTCGCGCCCGTACTGCCGCGCACGCTCAACAGGTCATTAACCACTTAGATGCCAACCGATCCGGGTCTCATTTCAGATTAATAAAAAGACTAGGGTCTAAGACAAAGTTAAAGCCACACTATTAGGAACCTCGCGAGCCAATTGGCTAAGCGAATAACACTAGTCAACTATCACAGTCGCTAGGTGCCTTCTTATAGAGAAGCATTGGTCCTAGCGTGAGCGTAGCTTTTAGCTTGGCACATTATAGTGTGGCTTTAACCTAATGCTTTTATTTTAAATGTTTCTGACTGGATTCTTTTTATAGGATCAACTTTTTGGAACCTCACTAGATTATTATTTAAAATAAAAACTGTTGTTCTTTTAAACTGCTTGACTATAGTGAAATTTTATTTGGATTATTTAATATTGCGATCGTGAATAATTATTCTCTCAAGCTTTCTCTTTGTAAACCGTTCGGGTTCTCAGGTTACTCTATGCTCAAAATGTTCTCTCTTGCAGGGTGTACTTTGTATTCGACGTCCCGGTGTCAGTATATGGTATGAAGATATGGAATTACGGAAAAACTCCAACGCGAGGTGTAAAAGAGTTTGGAGTAAGTACCTAGTACTACGTATTTCTTGATAAGGTCAAGGTGGGTAAAGCCGTCTACGGGGCTTATCCGTCTAATTGTTATAACTTTCGTCACAATCAAGCTATGGATTTGATTTCCGTGTCAGTAAAGCAGCATCACTTTCTAGTTAAAACTATATTATGAAGATGGCGCTAGTCGGCTTATGGTAGGATAAAACAGTGTTTAAATTTCAGTTGTGTTCTGAGATTGAAAAGTGAGTAACGTGTGCCGCCGTTTTATCGAAAATAAATAAAAAATTATGCAACTTACAATGTTGAGAGACTGCAATACGTACAGTTCAATGTCCCTTTAAACGTTTTTAGTATTACTTTGCAATAAAACACTGTAAATAGTTAAATTATATGGCTTGAAATATTTCTGACCTCATAATAGTTAAGTGGTAAATTCCGTCCATATTGAATGGGGCTTGATCGTCATATGCCGGTTTTAACATATTTCAGATATCATAAACCTTTTTTATTCATGAAATGTTTTAGCCGATTGTTGGTAATATTTTAATTAATATATTGGTTATGATTTTTGCAGTTTTAACTTTTATTATGTAAAGCCGCTATGTTATGATGATTAATTTTATATTAATCCTAACATAGCGGCTTAGCGGCACTAGGGCCGAAATTTTGGAAATGATTGGAGGTACTTTCCCACCATTTCATACCTACCAATAATTTATAAACCACATTTAATAATTGGTTTTCTGGGGAATGATTGGTTTGTTTCCTTTGCAAAACACAATAACTTATCATTACAAAAGCCCCAAGCTATGAACTATGCTCGAAAAACAGCAATAGATCCATAAGTATGTGGTTGTTCTTTATTTTGATTAATTAGAAAAAAAACTATAGACGAACTGGGTTTAAAAGATAAACCGCATGCTATCTAGAACCTGGACGAAACCAGATTTCCTTTTGAGACTTATTTATTCTTACAAATATCAAGTCAACCCATTTTTTTTATTTTATATTATAGCTAATAAAAGCATACGATACTGTACGTTTACCACCCCTGCCTCCTTCAGTATGCCGGAATAGCCCCACAAAGGCTTTTACATAAGATAAAATCCAAACTAAGCTTTATTTTTACTGTGGGAAAGCATATAATTGACTATCATGAACTAATACATGTGCAAATTGTGTGATTTCCTTAGAATAACGACAAATTTCTCAAAATCATGCAGTATGATGGATTTGCCCTCGATTTTATGGAAAAATCCGTCTAGTGACTTGGTTTTATAAAAAACTGCATATCTCAATACCGATGATACCTAAAATAAGGTTGATAACTTCAATAAAAAGTTTAATAAATTCCTAATGGCGTGATACCTTAACATTTGCAATAATGTAAAAAGCTCATAGATTATGGTCAATCAAACTTAAGGTAGACAAAAACTATGCCGGAATTAGCCACCCTGACCTTAAATGTATACTTGACAGAGGTATCTTATTATTACACTTTGAGAAGGGTTTGATCTCCAATCCTGATCTATTTGTTTGTTTCTTAGCAAGATTGCCATTCATCAAATAATATTAAAAAACAATTGCTTACCTTTTTAGGTTTTAATGGATGACCTGCTTTTATACAATGGAACTTTGGACTGTGCCAAAAACGACGAAACTCTCAGTCCCCAGTGGTTCTGCTTGCAGAGCATGGACAACGACTCATTGACGCCTTCGTGAGTGTACCTGTTATTAATTGGCATAATTGCCAGTAACTTTCATGACAATATGAGATAGTATTTTAAATTGAAAATTTTGGATATTTATTATGACTGTTATGTCGGAAGGACTCCCGACCTACTAAACACTACTACTAACTACCACGCATTGAGAGTGGACCCAGTATTACTCCTTGGGGCAGTCCGATATTGTATTTTTCCTGGCTGCGATGAAAGTAGTAATTTTCGATTTTTAGTTCATCGGAGCTGAGCCAGCGCACGACGACGAGCGGCTCCAGCGAGTGCGCCGACCCCAGCGCGCGGCCTCACACCAGCGTGCACGTATTCCACAAACATAGACAGTAATCATTTTCATCTGTGGAGTCTCTCTCACTCTCTGTCAAATTCCCGTGACACTTCATTACAGAACATAATTAAATTTCATACATGCATAAAGACTATGATCAAAAGCATGTTAGGTACTGACAGTCAGGCACTTTGCGATTTGTGTCCGTTGCGTCACTTTGACAATACAAAACGGGATTTATACGAGGATTTTGCCCCAGTTTAGAATGTATTATTATGTATAAGATATGGTATAAAGATCGTATGACCACTGAATGTGCTAAGCGATCCTTGAAATTTTAAAGATTTTTGACGGTTTAGGATAAGACAGAAATATTTGAAACGAACGTAGAATACCCACGAGCACTTGAATTTAATTGAGAATTTAGTAGTCTTTACTAGGAAAAGCAGGCATACAGTAGTAATTTTGTAGACTGCGCACCAGCCAAAACATTTTTTACTCATTGTTTATATTCACTTTTACTTGAGCCTCATAATATTATAAAAACCGTAAAAATTTAAATGCTTGGACGTAGATAGTAGTTAAATTATATAAGATTAATTAAGCTCTAATACGTCAAAAATTGTACGTCCAATGTTAGTGATGCCCCGTGAGGCTTGTGATGGTGATGTTGCTAGTCTAAAATTGTTGTAATTAGTAACGTGACCGTGTAACGAGAGTTTTTGTACCACAAATAAATGATAGTTTATATTTCGGAGCTTTTATTTTATATCCAAACGCATTTTACGCATGGCTAACGTAAAATACTTAAAACTATATGTTATCAATAAAACAATTCTTACAATTATTTAACTTAATTTATTGTTCAACTACTAACAATCACAGTTTATTGGTGCATTGCACATTGTCGCAACAAGACAGTTTTATACTTATGATTTAGTTATATTAAGCAAATACTTAGAACGAATGGTCTAGAATCAAGCGTTGTTTTTTTCTCAATTAACTATTAATTGGTTAATTCATAATATTAACACAGCATTTTTGTACTCTACAAGAGTAAACTAAAATAATTAATACTATTCTCTAGTTATTTGAACGCGAATCAATTTTATTAATTCTGTTATCATATATATCTTTTTTGTTTAAACGAACAAAAATGACTTCAAACTTTTGAGGCAGTGTTCAGATAAACAAATGATTCAACAACCTTTCTCAGTGGCAGTAATTTTGATATGGCAGTTAAAAAAAGTACAGAGCAGCACATCAAGCTACCCCATTCTGTCAAATTTCTTTGATAGATTTTCAACTTTAATACAAAATAATAAGGTTCATGTTTAATTGAGAAAATTTAACAGGTTTGGATAGCTTGACCTGCTGGCGTATGTATACCTATACACTCATGACAACATAAACAAGTGTCATTATTGTGGAACAACATTTTGAAATGTTTTTGTTGAGACCATAAAGATGTTTGGCAGTCATTTACAAATTCGGCAGTAATCGGACCAATTATATCGGATCTGGCAATATAGTTTATAATATTAAAAGATTTTCGTACAAATAACTAGATCAGTACATTATCAGTACATTATGTTGAGACAATAAATCGAACTAAACGCAAAGCCAGTCTCAAGTCGTTGGTAGAAGAAAACATTAGAATGTACAAAATCTCTTAGCAGTGTTACAAATAGTAACAATTATTAGAAAATTACAAAAGGCCTACAATATGCAAACAATCATCACACGTTAACTTCAGTCTATCTAAATATTCTTTCATGGCAACATTTTGGAATTTTTTTAAGTACCACAAGTAAGATATTTTGGTCGTTATCTTAAAAAATAATTAGTGTTGCCATTTATTTCAGTTATATATATTATATCCGTCTTCGTCATTGCCCTTATTAAAAGATCGAGAACCAAATTGATATTGACGGGTAAGATTTTTTATTAACTGGGCAAGTTCCCCAGAAACAGATACAATGGTTTCAATTCCTTAAAATGTTTGTCTTTCAACAGTTTAGACGACTCGTGTTAACAAGAAGTTCAGGCTAACAATATTTATGCATGTTCCCACCTCTAGCAATTCTAATTGATGTCTTTTTTACAGAAAATGTGTTATCGGATAGAAAGTATTTTCTTTTTGAATAAGACACTCACTCATCTCTATTTCAATAGAACTTAAGGCCGCATATTATATTGCTATCACTCACTATAGATTAAGTCCTAAGCGATGTAGTAACGAACCCTAAAATGGATCTCGTCATTCATTTAGTCAAGTTTCCTTCTTCACGAACTTCATATTCGACAAGTTGAAAAGATATTTAACTACCAATGTCGTCTAACTGAAGAAGTAGACAGATCTAAGTACACTATTCAGGTCGAAGTCTCCTTTACTGGGCACTTTCCGAAGCAAGCTGTTGACACGTTTCTTGTTCGCTGCACCCACGGTCCTGTCTTCGAGCTCACTGGAATAGTACAGTGAGAATGTTGAAGAATTGTATAACTGAGACCTAAACTGGCTGTATCTGTGATTAGCATAATAAAAACTCACCTTTCGTCGTAACTGTACCGCTTTGAGAGGAACTCTGATAAATCTTCCAGTATCGGCTGTGAGTGTAGAGCGACGAATTGTTCGCGACAGATCTACGAAAATACAAGTTATTAAACTCTGGGTTGTTGACATCATAATAAGAACAGTAGGTGGGACAGGGAGAGGGAGCGGGAGGGAGGGGGGGGGAAGAAATTAAGGGTGAGGAAGGAAGACAATGTTAGAGTAGATAGGAGAAATTGGGGAAAAGACAAATATAGCGAGATTAATTTCTCTCTAGAGGGAGACATTTAGTGAAAAAGAGATAGAGCATATTTACCCTGTTCATGTGGTCGACGGTGGGCGGGTGCGTCCAGAAGCAGTCGTGCACCGACACGAAGGTGACGGCCGCCGCCTCACAGTGCAGCGCCGTCAGCATCATGTGCGACGAGTCCAGAGAGTGGATGAAGTTCGGCGGAAACGCGTTGCGCTGCTTCATCGTGCACGGACGTCTGCCGAGATAAAGTACGGTGAGGTACACAACTATAACATACCATACAACACCTGTATGCTGTGAAGGGTTAGGCTAAGGTGTACTTATGTCCACCATATGTATTTCCTGACGTGTACAATTTGGGGGTCTTCAAGTCACGAGTGAATAGGTATCTTCTAGGTAAGCGTGCTACATCGTAGACTACATCATCACTTGCCATCAGGTTAGATTGTGGTCAAACGCTAACCTATTTGTTATATATAAAAAACGGAAGTAGTAATTAGTTTGATTGTACTTACTGGTGTGTGTCTAACGAGGGTCGGTACTGTCCGGTGGAGGGCCCGGCGCGGCGGTAGTACGGCTGTACCACAGGCAGACCCAGCGGAGTTACCCACTCTACACTCTCGCCACATACTGCCGATATCAACCTGGCACAGAATACAATTATATTAATCCCATAAAAAGTTTGTTTAAATAGCTAGATGCTGTGTTTCAATAACACATCCGACCTAGATGATGATTATCTAAATATTAATTCAAATTATTTTCAAGAAACTAAAAATGATTTTACATCGTAACGGGCAACACAGAATGCAAAAAATATTTTCTATTTGCTGGCAACACTACCCAATAGCAACATAAGTACACCGAGCAAGTAAAATCAGCAAATTAAAGTCATGAATGAATTAAATACAGATGATACTAACTTGGCACAGTCGGTGAACCAGTCCTGTATGAGCTTGGTGGAGGTGAACATCTCTCGGAGACTGTCGAACGTCTTCGTCGTGAGGTACTGCGAGCATGACCACACGTGCTCCTTGGGGAACTCCTCTATATCTGTACACATAATACTCACTCGTCAGTTGAAACATTTTTTATTTCTAAACTAGACTAGACAATCATATATGTTAACTTTTGTCATTCTTTTGTGAACTCGATGTTAAAATATTTGCAAAGGATTATTCATTCGTTATATTTCGTAATCTATTTATTATATTGTATGTTCAAAACACCAAATTAAGAATACCTATGTATATATATATAAATAAATTGATATAGGTACGTTTAGTAAACGTATCAACTGATTTAAATTCAGGTCTTAAATTCGCAAGTCTATTTATCGTGACGATATATTACCCAGAAATTCTCTGTCCCAAAATTATATCTGATGGTGATGTTTCGTGTAAAATACATATTCAACTGCATTTGGATAGACTGGATGCCGACCCCAATATAGTTGGAAGAAAAGGTTTACGTAACACGTAATTTGAAATACAGTAAGGTACCTTTGTATTTATTATATTACAAATTGTGCAAAGGTTCGAGTAAATAAACGCTATATATTTTTTTAAAGGCACCTTTGAGCTGCTTAGCGATCTGCAGCCTGGCGCCGAACTTGGTGACTCCGTACACCGTGGTCATGACAGTCTGCTTGATGACCTTCCGTCGTACGAACCCTTCCAGTATGGCGGCGGCCGGCACGCCCGCAGCCGCGTCGCGGACTCGCATCTCTTCAACCTGACAACGATACACAATATTATTTACTATTTTATTTTAATTTACCATTTTTGACAACATTTTCTGTAACAGCTTACTGAATTAACAACGGAAGGCGCTGGTGACCTACGATAACATATGTTTACATTAGTATCAATGTTATATATTTTTGGATAACATAATCTTGTGATTGCCTGCAGTTTTGATATGCGAATAAATAAATGATTATTATTTAGGTTTCTCAAATTATTACGCCTGTATCCCTGTGGGCAGGACTGAGATGTATTGCTTAACTTATGTTGGGTGCATGTAATATAATATGCTGATGCTGAAACTTATTTTTAAATAATAATTTTGAATGACAGAGACGCTTCTACTGTGCGGAAGATTAAGTTATTGGGACAACAAAGTGATTATCATGATGGTACAGACGCCAGCAGGTCAAGCTATTCAAAACTGTCAAATATTCCAAACTGAAAATAAACCTTATTATGTTGTAATGGGCAGTGATAGCCTAGTGGTATGGCCATTGAACTGCCAAGTCGAAGGTCTCGAGTTCGAACCTAAGGCACACACCTCTGACTTTTCGAATTCATGTGCGTATTAATTATCACTTAAACGGTGAAGGAAAACATCGTGAGGAAACCTGCAATACCTTAGAGTTTTTCTCGACGGTTTGTGAAGTCTGCCAACCCGTAGTAGGCTAGCGTGGTGGACTATAGCCTAATCCCTCTCAATATGAGAGGAGACCCGTGCCCAGCAATGGGACAGTATATGGGTTGATGATGATGTATTAAAGTTGAAAATTGGACATATTGTGGTAGGTCCGTACCAGTGCGGCGACGGCGCTGTAGACGTCCATGGGCCGGTGGCTGGGCGCCAGGTTGACGGCGGCGGCGCCGGCCTGGTCCCCGCCCAGCGCCGCGTAGTGCTGCAGACCGTTACACGAGCCGTCCTGGTGCACCGGGAACCCACACTCGTACTCTGCACATACACCATACACATACACATACCAACTATTCATTCATATCAGTTAATACGGAAATTGATGCCAAAGTATCGGTAATTTGTGTATGTGTGGCAATTAAATGGTTTAAATATAATTAGATAATATTATATGCGAAATTGAAAAGAATAAATGGAAGTTACAAATTTAACGTTTAATTTTTGAACAAAATTATCGGAAGAAATAACAATTTCTTATTGAATTTTCCATCCTTGCAACTTTTTTGAACAGAGAGCAGACATAATATGTATTTATTTGCAAAACCATATTATATAAATAATAATACGTAGACAGAGGAGTTTCCGATTCCCAAAGTATTTCTTCAATTCAATTTATTTATTAAGATGAAACACAAAAATCTGTAGCAATCTAAATATCACGAGATATAGAAGTATTACCCGATTAACCGTGACCTTCCAGAAGGTTAGTAGACTTGTGATTGTGTCTGCTAATGGATCCTTGATAAATTAATAATGAACCGAGTTCCTACCTTCAGGGTTGGGTGAGCGCACCGCGTTTGCTATCTCCATGCAGCAGGCGAGCGTCTGCCAGGGCTCCTCGGACTCTGCCCACCAACGTTCACCCTCTAGCGGCCGGTCTGCTGAGTCTAGGATCTTATCAATAATACTGTCCGCGTATGCCAACCTGGGTGAAAATCCTTGAGTTATCAACAGCTTCGTTATATTAAGGGTTACCATAAACTGAACATTACCAATTGATAAATACTCGCATTAACTTTTTCAGGCATTAGTTTCTACTGTCTTGATCCGAACATTATCTATAAAGATAAATTCCCGTACCAATACTTTTTTCCGACCGTTCAAAACTGAGTATGAATATTTAGCCTACAAAGTACCCACATTTATGTTTTCTTTTTAATATTGAGAAGACAAATTATTTTCACAGTAATGTCTGCTAATATTATAATCAAATTAGTATAAATCATTCTTATGTTAGATTTAAAGACCATAATAAATAAAATTTAACGTCCGAATAATATGTTTATGGTAAGAACCTTAAAAGCTCTTATTTAGTGAATGCTAAAAAGATTCTAGAGATAGATCAACATCCGAAGTATTACCAAATTAAGTGTAAACTCACCTCTCATCCACAGTACTCTTCTTCATAGTGCCAGTCAGATTGATGGCGTGTATCTTCAGCCACCGCAGTCCTCTTGGTCCCAAAGGATGTTTCTTGGCAAACACAAGTAGCGCCCTCTGTGTGTCGGCGCCGAGAGCCGATACGTGCGGGCCACAAGCGTACACTCGCCCACGGAAGTCCAAATTATGGGGCAGCCAGAACATTGAATCCCTGAGAGAATAGTTTAGGTACATTTGCATTAAAAACATTCTCAAACACCTTTGTCTATCATTCAACATGGTAGATCTTCAACGATTAGAAAAAGGATTCTTATTTTTTAAGGTTGATTTGAATTTCAGGCGTGGTAAGTCAAGCTTTATGACGAGGACAGGAGAAATAAGAATTCAGTAATATCAAGAAACGAATCAGAGGTGTGGCGATTGCTCCACCGACAAGAACTGAGCTGTTTAATTGTAGATTTTCACACATTTTCAGACAGCTGACGTTTTCTAAGGCGTATCTACTCTTTCTTAATCACCAAATGTCTTGGTATACATGAGTAAACTACAAAAATTTAGATTTAGATACATACCTGTCCTGAACTAGTTCTGAAATAAATCATAAATGGTGTTGGTATCCTGATAAGCTACTTACCTATAATGGTTAGCGAGTGATAGTTTGTAGAGCGCATCACACCACAGCGAGTGCATTTCTCCGCGGGCGCGGTTGATGGCGACGCGGCGCTTGAAGGCGGCGGCGGCGTCCGCTCCGTTCGGGAACTGAGACGTGTCTAGTTTCGACGATGGAGGAGGTATGTCTAGCTTTTTGTTGCCACCATCCCTATGGGTGGAAATAGTAATTTTGGAAACTTAGACCCTCTTCAATTTTTTATAGGACCAATTTTTTTGTTGTTATGAGATTATGTACATGTTCACAGCTACAGTATTTATTTATTTATGTTAATACGGATTACACCAATTACATTAACACACAGATGAAAAATAGAAACAAACAGGCTAGGTACATTATAACACTATTTCCAAAAGAACTGCTAAAAGTTTTCACAAAAACTGAAACACACACGATGGACAGTTTTAAATTCGTCTATAAATAGTTCACAGTCAGGGTAGGTTTCCAAGAGGCAATTGAGCGCGGACAAGACGCGGGGAATAGGGGACGATGCACGGGCCACTGTGCGGGATGCGGGCACAGACAGTGGACGGTGCCGACGAGCTCGAAGGTAGTTTCTCGGAGCATATAACTGCATCAGTTCATTGTGGAGTTCAGGAGCATCTATGATACCTCTGCAGATTTTAAGCATAATGCACAGCTGACCAAACGCTCTTCTGGTGTCCAGCATATTGTATCCTAGACTTCCACACAAGTATTTGGTAGGATACATATATGGATAGTATCCGAGAGAGGATTTGTAAAGAAATCTTAAGAATTTCTTCTGAACTTTTTCAAGCAGTAGAGAATAAGAGGCCTCGTGTGGATTCCAAATGCAGGAGCTGGCCTCTAACTTGCTCTTGACAAGCGTGCTGTAAAGGAGTCTTATGACGTGTGTATTCTTGAAGTCTCGTGAGTTTCTCAGAACGAAACCAAGTCTCTTAAACGATTCCTTAGCAACAGTTGCAATATGATCGTGAAATGTCAGCCTCTGGTCGAAGACGACACCCAGGTCTCTCATGGTTGATGATCTAGTTATAGAAGAGCCATTTATTTTGTAGTCGAAGGTAATGGGGTGTCGCCTTCGACCAAAAGTCATGACATAACACTTAGAGGGATTGAATTCCATTTTATTTACATTTCCCCAATCATTCACCAGGTCAATGTCCCTTTGAATAGCCTCACAGTCCGATATACTGTTAACAAAAGCGTAGAGTTTTAGGTCATCAGCATACAAAAGACATCTTGCATGTTGAGGAACCTCGGGGAGATCATTGATCATCAAAAGAAACAGCAAGGGACCGAGAATCGAGCCCTGACTTACTCCTGAACGAGTGTGGTACGTGTTGGACTCGTAAATTCCTAACCTCACGTACTGCTGGCGGTCACGAAGGTAATCAGCCAATAGACGGAGAAGGTTAGGGCATATACCTATGGTGTTAAGTTTCGCGAGCAAGATATCATTGTTGATGCGGTCAAATGCCTTCCGAAAGTCAAAATATAGAACGTCTACCTGCTGCCCTCTGTCAAGTTGTGATGAGATATACTCCGTTAAAGTTAATAAGTTAGATTCGACAGATCTCCTACATCTAAAACCATGTTGAGCATTGCTTAAATATTTCTCAACCTGTGCGTATATAAGTTTGTGGAGCACATTTTCGAAAACTTTTGCAGGTGACGATAGAATAGCAATTGGCCGGTATTCCTCAACAGCTGTTTTGTTAGACGTTTTAGGTATAGGGGTTACACGTGACACTTTCCATTGGAGAGGATAACAACCTGTTTTTAACGATAGGTTAAATATATGGCAAAGTGGAGAAACAAATGAATCCTTAAGATTTTTAAGAATAGTGGCTGGTACACTATCCGGACCTACAGAATTACTGGCTTTTAGTTTATTCAACCCATCTAAAACATCCCTACGAGAAAACCGAAAAATATTTATATAATTACTGTTTTTGGTAACGTCGGCATTGTTGGTATTGGTGGCGTCTAATAGTGGTATATCTGGCAGAAACACACTGGCAAAAAATCTGGCGAAAGCCTCCGCGGCTGCAGTACCGCTGTAACTGTCACCACAATAGCTCACCGAGGGCTCGAAGCCACCCTTAGATCTTAAACTGCATATATGTCGCCAAAATTCACGTGGATTGACTTTTATGTTATTTTCGACCCTTCTAATATACGATTGATATGCAGAAGCAACGCGATGTTTCAGGCAACTTCGAAGATCCGAGAAAGTCCTATAGTCTTCGTGGCGTTTAGAGCGCTTCCAATTAGCGTGCAGCGTGTGCTTTCGTTTGATATCTTTAGTTATTTCCGACGTAAACCATACGGGGTATCGCTTAGTTGTTTTCCCAGAACGATGCTTCTTGGGCATGCAGGTATCGAGAGTGTCATAGACAATCTGATAAAAGGCATTCACCGCACCCGCAACGGTATGGGCCTGGAATACAGGATCCCAAGATGTCACTGACAATAACGAATAAAGCTGGTCGTAGTTACATTTATAAAAAAATCCAATCTTTCGCGGGGTTAATGTTGCTTGGATCCATTACATTCGAACAATGAACTGATTCAATTCTAACCTCAACGTCCAGCGGAGGTATTGTTCAGCCGGATGCATATCATGCATCCGGCTGAACAATATCATCAATATCAAACACAGACACCTCGTGAAAACCTTCCCGGACTAATACAACATCCAATTTGCCACCATGAACATTTTAAATATCATTTTTATCAACTAAAGAACAAAATGACAAGAAGTAGCAGTAGTAATTAACTACATTATTTGATGCGCTATTCAAATTGAGATCGCCCATTATAATAACAAAACCCTTAAAATTATTTATGAAACTTTCGGTTTTGCAAAACCAGCTCATATAGTCTTCATCACTAGCACTTGGTTTGATATACACTACACACACTAGGAATGAGAGACCATGCCACACAAAGGTAATAAGTGCCACACAAAGGAAAATACAGTAGTTATGTTGATATGAGATTATGTACATGTTCACAGCTACAGTAGTTATGTTGATATGAGATTATGTACATGTTAACAGCTACAGTAGTTATGAGACACTGTGTTGCAAATAATGTATTAGTAATCTAGTGCGATGAAAGGACAAATAGGAAGTCCAAGTTGGAGCACGAAATACAAGATATTCTTTTAGATGCCCTTTAGACAATAACAGTTTATCATCATCCTAGCTAAAACCCACTTCTGAACAATTATATTTTGTTAAATTTTATTACAATTAATTGTTTTGCAGTGCATGATAATATTTTGCAATATCTACACTAGACGCTAATAGATACGCTACAAAAGTAATTCAATGTCTATATTTACCTAAATATCTGTATCTGTAAATCCAGTATGCGTTGGTTTATGACCCACGGCACCTCGCCCAGTTGGTTGAGACTGTCCAGTATAGGGTGAAGTGACTCCGCTGGGGCGGATTCCAGCCGCTTCCACTGACTCATGACGTTGAACGGCATTCTGATAAGAAAATATGTATATTATTTTATGGGTCTACTAACTTTTTAATCACAGTGTTATCCGCAATGCTCTCATTTTCTCAATACCTTGAGAATTACCCAAAATTTCGTTTCAGTGTTCACTTACATTATATAAGGAATATTTGTGCAAAATATTATGCTTCTGGATCTACTGGTTAAAGTCGAGTATTGTCTGTCTGTCAGTGCTAGTTTCTTTATGTAGATAATTAGATAACAAAATATTGAAATTAAATTGGCATTGTGTTTATATTGTTCCGTATATTTCAGTATATCTTTCCAGTACCAGTAGTCGTAGAGGGATTACAATATTATAGAGAGCTATCACAAAGTCGTGCTGATGATCACTTGTATGCGCGTACGCTTGCTATAAGATGGCGGCGAGTGATTCAAAACATTAGAATGGTATGTACCTGACGAGTGGGGTGGGCGTGATGAGGTAGGCGCCCTTGGCAGTGCTGGCCCAGGGTGCGGGCGGCGCCGCCGTGGGCGTGAGCGAGGCGCGCATGCGCAGTGCGCGGGCGGCGGCGCCGGCCCACAGGCGTGCCAGCGCGGGGTGCGGCTTCAGCTCCAGCCGCACCAGCCGGCCCCACGGACGGTGCACCTTATACACCGCCGGCAACTTCTTCCTGCACCCAAAACTATTTTAAGTCCGCAGCACACATGATATGACAACTAGAAATACAAAAACTTCGTATGTTGAAAAGAAACCCATGTTGCGAAAAAAACTAGCAACTGTTATCTTTTTTTTTTTCTTGACTAATTAACTTAAACTATAGCTCTCACCTCATCCCTAATTTAATCAAATTATTTTTATTATTTAAGGTAAATATTTAATAAATGTCTAACAATAACTCACTCTTTAGCAGCTTTACTTTTGAACATATTGACGTCAATCTTCACATCGTTGATTATTATGTTGTACAGAAACTTGCCGATATTCTGTCGCACTTCCATTGGCCACGGTGCCTCCTCAATATCCTGAACAAAACGATTACCTTATTCCAAATTATCTTATTCGTATTTCAGACACAGGTAAACAATTTTATTTATTTACATTTAAAACAGCAGCATTACAAAATTAAGTGCAAAAATGTTTGTGATACAAAAGAAGATTTTTATGTATTTTTATATTTTATGAAGATTACAGACAGACTTATCTGAATATAAATGAATACATAGTTCACTGTTCGAACCTACTGGAGTCTGTAGAGTAAAGGCAGCTTTTTCCTTCAACGATGTACTGCTGAAAAGAAAATAGTGAACTTACCAAGCTAGCTCCGTGTCTGTTCATATGCACGAGCGCCTGCCAGGCCTGCCGGCCGTTGTATGGGCGGCCGCTGCCGTCCACGGACTGCCGCGCCACGTACCACTCGCAGTACTTCTCGTAGATGCGCCCGATCTTCTCCAGCGTGCCATTACGACGGTACTGCTCGATTTGATATCTAGTAACAATTGCGAGTTATTTAGAAGTGAGCAATGGTTTTTGATAAACTTGACCATACTTAGAACTCAAAGATTAAACTACTAGGTAGTACTTTTTGAACGTCATTTTTACATTAAAAAAAACCCCAAAACGTTCGACCTTCACCGCCTCCTAGTGGTTAGCTGGGAAGAAGAAGCGGCTCAACAAACTTCCTAGCAACACATTTCTGTCTTGTAAATTATATGTAATGTTACACTTATACATATATAAAATCAAAATTTTAATGTTGCTTAGATTTACTTATTCTTTTTGCCACATAATGAGATTTCGATCTCATTCGATCAAAAAAACCCGATGTTCATTACTCGAATGGGGCAGCTGTCGAACAATCAGCTGCTGTGCTAGGGGTTTCGTATTCTCTTTGCCCACATGGAGCAAGTATTTATATGGCCTACCGATAATTATTCCAGTTCTGAGTCTGCATATGACATAATTACGTGTTTATAAACCACGCATACCCGAGGAAAATGTCCGAAGTAACTGGATATTGTGTTCTATTGTAATAATTATGTAATAATATTTTGAAAAATTACAATTTATTGAATTGCATCCAATGGATCTTTCATAAAAAAGCCTTAAAACAATATATTTCTTGCATTCTATATTGTATGTATTCTCTAAAAGTAAGTATTATACTTACTTCTGATAAACTTGCGTCCCTAGATCTCTCTGTAATAGTTTGAGCGTGGGGCTGTATGTTTCACTGCCGTCAACCAGCTTCGATATTTCGCCCATGATGAGCTCTACAAATTGATCTACCTGTAACAAAATATACAACCAGGATAGAGCTTTAATTTGCATCTATGCCTACAATTTAATACAAAAAAACAAATGCCCCAAGTGATTTTTTTATTATTATTATATAGCGGCTTAAGTATCACTGCGACCGCAGTGATCGCCACTGCCCCAAGTGATTGCAAATTGTTTAAACCAAAATTATTCAACGATTGAGTTTTAATCCCAAATATACTGTGAAATTATGAAACAACGGGACATGCTAAAACCTCCAAACAATGCATATTAATAAAGTAATTAATTTTATGAACCAAGAATTTGACTTCAGATAGGACTCTTTTCTTTTACTTTTTGTTTCACAAGATTTATTATAACTTTAGAATATGCTTAGCAAAGCGTAAATGCGAAATATAATTTTAAAAACATTTTATTTGTTTGTGTAATATTAAATTAATAGACTGATCCTACGACTTCTTGATTTCTTCAGTGGAGATCGCGTCTAGGCAGCCATCCCGCCACCCACATGAAATGCTGACTTGCAGAAGGCAACTGGTAGTGACTGGATAAAAAGAGCTTAAGATCGGGCTCTGTATGTGTGTATGCGTTTTTATATTCTATACCGACTAACGAATAAACGGTCTATCGAAGTTGTTTTACCTCTAAAACTGCAAGATAGGGGTACAATGTGATAGCGCTCTGTGAGGCGCAGCTCTGCGACTTGAGAGTGCCGAGGTTGCGCAAGAACGAGTCACGGATCACGCCGCGCCATTCCTTCTCCGTCTCTGATAATTTTTGTCTCTGTGGAAATTAGAATCCTTAAGATTATTTCTATGAATGTGTATGGCTTGAATCAATCAATATCTTGAATTTGCAATTCATATCAAATAGGATATCAATTGCAAATGCAAGCAAGCAATATATTTAATTTATTCCTTAATGCTCAACCAAAGGGTCCAAAATACTCACACAGAACTTGACCATTGGCGACTGCTCATCTTTAACTCCAATATTCTGTATTTCGACGTCCCCTTTGATCTCAATGTCCAACTGCTCTTTCCCCTTTTGTATCATTTCTTCCAACGACAGCAACCCTTCAGCAGGAGACGTCAGTAGCCCCTGTCTATTTTCCACATTGTGGAGGGTAATCTTATCGAGTAAAGGACAGTTGTAGTCGAGTTCTGGCGGTGTGTACTGAGGTTCGAAGTCGGGCTGTATCCTGCGGATCGCTCGTAAAACAACTTCACGTTGGTCGTATAAGAATTTTGTCTTGTCCATTAAGTCATTTAGTGTAATACTCTGGAAGAAAATGCAATAAAATTATTAAAAAAATATGTAATTAAAAAATAACTTCCTTTCTCCTAAATCGGTTTCGTTATTCCCAATCCCGTGGAAATTACCTTAATGATCTGTATGTGTACCAAAATTTAAATATGGAGGTTTTATGAAGTTAATGTTTTAATGTTGCCTGTCGGACTGTGTCGATAATCAAAACGAGCCATACTAAATGTACTGAAAAATGAATACCTTAAATAGCAAAACAAATGGAAGTAGTTCCCAGTGAAAGATCTTGATGAGTGACGTTCAAATGCATGCTAACATGTTCGTAATAAAACCCTCGACATAATACGCACCTTTTGGTTCATCTCTTGTTTGTACTGCTCCAGCAGCGCCAGCTTGTCGTCAGCACTGCTTCTCTCTATACACTCAAACACAGCCGCGAACGTCTGAGGATTAGCCATCACACCGTCTTCAGACATATACGATAGCAGTTGTCTTGTATCTTCCCAGTTTCCCTAGAGATAATGTATAGGATAAAAAAATTGTGGAAAGCATATATCTGTAATGAATAAAAATCAATGACTGTTCGTTAGTCTCGCTAAACTAAAAAACGGCTGAACCGATTACGATGAAATTTTTAGTATGTGTTCTAGTGGGACTCTTGATGGTTTAGAACACCATTGGACCGGGTAGTTGGCGCTGCAACCTGGTCTTTGGTTAATTTATTATTTTCAGGGCAGGACATCGTCTGCTGGGCCCACTAGTCAGGAAATAAATAACATCCCCTTACATTCCCTACTCGTATGATGGCTCACTTTAGCATATTTTTAGATTTGGAAATTAAGACTAACTGAGACGTGTTAGTCTGAAAAAATCCAGTTTGAGAGTTCATCATTCTTTTGCAATCATGTTGGAATAAGTTATACACAGTAAAATTTCTTGTGTGGTAAAAATATTACTTAGTCAGCTAGGTTTTCACCCTATCAAGATACGATAGGTCAAACGATTTTTATACTAAATGATTTTCAATCAAATTAATGTACATACATACATACATACACTCACGCCTTTTTCCCATAGGGGTAGGCAGAAACTAAAGAACGCCACTTGCTACGATTCTTGCATACTTCTTTCGCTTCGACCACATTCATACATCTTGTCATACATACACGCCGGTTGCAAGTACTACGCACCTGACCTTTTTGAAGAACCTCACCAATGAGGTCGGGGTAAGTTTTTTTAGGGCGTCCCCTCTCGGTGGTTCCACTGACATTCGCCATATAAATCCTTTTTGTTAGTCGCCTTTCATCCATTCTCTCGACATGCCCAAACCATCTCAGCATATTCTTCTCAATTCTCGTTAAAAAATTAATGTTAAATCTATAATTTTATATATAGTTGATACATCTCAGTTTTTAGTATATCCTATCAACGTTATTGAAGTGGAAATGTAGTTAAAAGTGTAATATATGTTTTTTTTTAATACACCTGCCGTATAAGGGATCTTTACTTACAGTACGTGCATATCCATGTAAAAGAGTGTTGTACACTCTGACGTCATTAAGTTTGGGATGACTAGGGACCCTGGCGCCTCTCTGGCGATAATACTGTAAAACTTGATGGGCCTGTAAAAAACGAATCATCATCAGTCAAACTGCATAAAAATCTAGTCCGATAAATGGTCATACCTATTCCCTTTACCTAAAACACCCAGCAGATTAACAGGAAGTGAATTATGGAATAAGATTTGTGTGCTCAAATTAGAGTTTAAACTTGATTTATTTATTTCACAAAGAATGTCTTAGGATCATTTCCGTGCCAGTCGCGGTCATCGACTTCATTGATAAGATAACAGAGATTCGACATAATAGGTAGGTTACAAGTACCTGATTTTGACACGACAATGTTCGGAATTACTACATGTAGAACGGTATTTAACATATTACACATTTAGGTTGATATAAGATTGTTAAGAACTATAAATATAATATAAAAAATAATGTAATACTGAATAATAAAAAAACGAATTCTACTTTTTTAACAAAATGTACACCTCTTAATATTTGTGGATAATGAATTATTACTGAGATAAATAGATGCGACCTACATACTGACGTCAAACTCAGACGTCGTGAGTGTGCTAATTGACACAGAAACGCAATGCTGGCGACCGCGGCCAAATAATACAACAATACATAACAGTAAAATAAAATACCTCATTGGTTGACTAAATTTCAACCTTATTTGTGAGCATTATAAAGTTGTAAATGGACAAACACCAACATTCTTTAACACAAAACTACTAATTCCATTGGAAAAACAGTAATTGTAGCTATTCTGTACAAAACAGCTACAATTGTGGTCAGATAGGCAATGCTTCTAAAGAATTGGTTTCTATGGATAGTTAATAATAATATTTTTGGGACATTTTACACAACACCATCTAGTCCCAAACTCAGCAGAGCTTGTACTATGGGTACTAGACAATGGATATAATACTTATATACTTTTTCTTTTTTGTAAATACATACTTATAATACATAAGAAACACCCAGACAAACACAAACACTCATGTTTTATCCACACAAATATTTGTGTCCTGTGGGAATCGAACACACAACCCCATGATCAGCAGTCCGGCACTCGAACTGCTAGACCACAGAGGTTGTCAAAGTTGGTTTGGTAACCTTCATAATATTGAATTTAGTCTTTTACCTCTTGTATCATGTTAAGTGAGCACAGTAACTGTAGATGTGCAGTGAGCACTCGATGCAAGGACTCTTGTTTGCCCAGCCTCTCTACCTCTTTCATGTCTTGCTTCATGCTCAATTCTTGCTTGGCTCTTCTCTTGTCGCGCTTCGCTCTATTTTTGTCTCGTAGTGCTTTTTTCCTACAAAAAAATCATTTGAAATTCAAAGTGGTTCATCATGGTTTCATAAAAAGGTAATTGATGTCTACGGTATCTTTTACTGACCAAGTAGTAAACATAATATTCAAATAATACCATTACATCAAATACTTTGAATCATAGCAACATTAAAAAAAAACATAATAGCTTACGCCTGTTTAATTTTCAGACTATTTGCAGGAGTTGTGTCTACATGTTCTAAATCAAAATCTTCTCTGGTATCACCTAATTCATGGTGCAAAGATGAGTCATCATAGATATCTTCTATAGCAGGATGTGCAAGCCCCTGTGCTCTGAAATAAAACAAGGGAAGAATATGTATAGGCCTTCAGTAATGACTTCCCTATATCATCACATCTACAATTAGAATTATTAGTATATTCTAAACAAATAACAATTTACTTACTGCATACTTGTTATATGAGACATTAGTTCATGGTCGTAGCTATCTAATTGATTATCTATGAACAATTCTCTGAACACAGCATGAGCACCCTTTGGTAGAGGATCAAACTGTTCTTCGGAAATCAGGTTATTATTGCTGGAACTTGTTTCATTAAGATTGAACTCCTGGGTCAAGCCTTCGCTTATTGCATACCTCAGGTCTTTCAACTTTTGATCATAGAGTGTAGCTTTTCTAAAATCATAATAACTCTCCTTCACCATATTTATGTATTTCTTTGTCTTTAATTTGTCCTCAATATTTGATAATGGATGACTAGTGTATATAAGTGCACATTTGTCATCTTCTAGTACTATTTCAGACAAATTTGACTTCCCAATGCTTGACTTAGTGGATTTGTTAACAGAGGTCTTCTTGAGTATTTTGTCTCTAACAGTTTGAAGTAATTCAGGGTCTACCTCAGCTACTTTTAAGTTTTTAACAGGCTTTGTGGTAAGCTGGTGTAACTGGCCAAGAGAGACTGGACTAGAGGCTAATTTTGAGAGATGAACAGCACGTAATTTGCTAATTGATACTTTTGTTTCGGTCATAGCCTGGTCACCAACTAAAAAAAATAAAAACAATAGATAGGTATACAACATTTGTTTATGTGTACAGTTCAACTTTAATAATGTAAACAAACATACCCTCTAGTAATTCTCCATACTTTCTATAGCTTTTATGTTTAGACTTTTTTCTCAACGAACTGAGTAAATTAGCTGTTTTTGTAGATTGATGTCTGGTCGTATAAAAGTATTCTATAAAAAAAAATACACGGAAATGTTATGCAACTTGATAACCTATGTATAGAACAGATATTTATTGAAGGTGCTATAAACTGTACAAGTAAGTCTTATTAGTTTACTTGAATTAAATTACCTGCACCAAGGCGCCCAAATAAAATCCTTCGGCAAAACGAACATTTTATTTCCGTATTATTAGACGGACTTATGAGTGTATTATTCGAAGGTAGCGAAACCCCATGTAAAGAACTCTGATACAAATTTCTGGCAGATGCAAGTCGATGCATTGTCGCCAATTTAATTCAAAAATACAAGTTATTTATATAAAACATGCCGAAATGTGTAAAACCACGTGAAAATTCTAGGACGAATCGCAGAACCAAAATAATATTTTAGAGATGTACAAATAATAAACCGAACTTCTGTCAAATTAAAGTCAAGTTCGTAATTGTATAGTGCGATGCTTTCATGTTTTGCGATTGAGATAGTGTGTTACCATCTGTCTCTTTTAGTCGAATCAATAGATAGACAATGAGTGCACTCTGTGCTACCCATTCAAAATAATTGTCAAAGTCAATGTGAAATGAATGAAATATCAAATGACAAATAAACAAATCGCCAAGTTGTCCCAAGTTGTCCAGTTTTGTTTTATATAAATAATTGTAATTTGATTAATTTTGTAAGTTTATGTTATGTACAAAAACCAACAAGTTAAATTATTGACATGGAAGATAAAGCTTTCGTGTGTGAGTACTAATATGCGTCGTAAACCAAATCTATCTGTGTTACTCGCCCAAGGATATTTATACTTGTACTTACTTGTACTTTGTTATCTTTACATTTTAATGTTTTAGGGACGTCTGAACTCACAAAAAGGCTGTTTCAACTTCGTTTTGAAAATGACTGGATATTTAAAAGTAAAAAGCAACCGTGGGGGTGAGTAATGATCAAACATTTTCCTTGTTTACATTGAGGTATAGAGACAGGTGAGTAGCAGTATTCATAATATCTGAATTTACCAATGAGAAATTGTAAATAAGTAAAGTAGGATTACATTATATTATGTTCCAGCATAATAATAATATAGTCTTCTTTTGGTATTTAACTTGCACAGTTCTGTGAAACTTATTTGTTTGTTCTAGGCTCTAATGTTTATTTACTTACTACTGTTATTTTCCCTACCTTTACTTTAACTTTTTTTACTCTCTCTTTTTTGTTATTTTTTGTTGTTGTAGCAACTTAGTATATTATAAATGACAATTTTACAGGGAGTTTCACAAATTACTACTAGATAATGGTTTTCCTAGTGGAATGACTATTGACCATGTGAGAAAGAAATGGTCCTACACATATGATGTAAGTATTGTAATTTATACACTTGTATATTAAACAGTAGTAGGGACAATGGCTGATGATCTAGAATGTATTTACATTAAGTCCCACCTCTTGTAACCTCATTGGCACCTTCACAGCTTGCCCAATATTTATTTAATGTTGAAAGGATGTTTGTCTTAAAGAATCAGTATTTTTTCAATTAAATTCAATTTAGTTCATTTATTTCAGACAAATTACAAAAATATTATAAATAATTTATTAACATTTGTTAAATAATAATAATAAATTAATTAATCAGCAATAACACTGCTATTTAGAAAGCAATGGTGGTTCCAGGTTCCAGATGTTGTAGAGGTAACTACAGATTATCACAACATGCTAATTATTCTAGAACAGCATATACAAGATTGCTTTGTTTGTGATCAAAATGTATCACAAAATAAATTACCATGCAAAAATATTATGACAGAGATCACATTTATCTATTGGGATTATTGCTAATGTATTGTTTAATGAGATAAAACAAGTACCCGGAAGGACCTGGCAGCCTTTGCCCAGCAGTGGAATGACAAGGGTTAAAGAAAAAAAAAGTTTATAGAACATGATAATATTAATTGTTTCAGATGTATAAAATAGCCAAGAAAAGTAATAATAAAAGTTGGAAATATTTCAAAGTGTTTGATAAGCATTTTGGTAAAAATGAAATATTGGACAAGTATGAATCATGTAAGTAGATTATTCATTCAGAAATTCCAATAAGAATCTTACACACTATCGGATTGTACATTAAAATAAAGTAATTTTTTTTTAATTAGGCCATTAAAATGTTAATATTTATGTGCACATACTAGCTAAACCTGGTTATGGTTAGCTGTGGCTCAGTTTTCATTATACAATCATAAATAGTATATCAATCTATTTTGTCTAATAGAACAACCGCATATTCAAACATTCTACACCTTGCAAGTCAATTGACAAACAGATTTTATATTAGATTAAAAAACAAAACATTTATTGAACATGACCAAGTAAATTAATCAATTATTTTGTTGTTAAATATAAACCTAACAATAAGGTACTTAATTCAGGTAGATATTTATGTATCTATATTTTGCCATTAGGCCTACAAAAGTATAACAATTATATTCATAAATGAAATTAAAGTTTGCAATAATAATATTTAAATAAATATTATTATTGCAAACTTTAATTTCATTATTTTGTTAATTGACTAAATGTCATTCTACAATTTATTAGAGATTGTTAAAGATTAGTGTTTATTAATTAATTGTTAATGATATAATAATTATTAATATAAGCATTAATGTTTTAATGTTTTTGCAGGGAATGATGAATGGCGATTAAAGTTAATTATATGTGTATCTGAGGCAAAAGATTTGAAACTTGATATTCTCACCCTGTGGAGGTAATTTTCATAATTTCTTTAATAAACGGGCAATCTGAAAGGGTGCTCATTAAACAGTTTTGAAAGTACTATAAAAAATATGTCTCGTATTTTCCACTGTCAATTAAAATTCAGCCTTATACTATTCAGATAGAGTTGAAAATACAATGTGGATAAAAATCCGCTGTGCACACATTAGCATTGGTGTGTATACTGTTTTCAACAAGATAACAGTTTACAGACGATACTGGTTCTAATACTACTCACTAGTCACTTGCATTTTTCACTTCCGCTTTTCTTTTGGTAGGTACAGTCAGCAACAAAATCGCTGAACATGTTGCAATCTTTAATACGATTTTTAATATGAAGTTACTGACCTGCGGAGGTTGTGCGAAATCATTGCTTTAATGACAATGAAATATTGACCTTTCCATCACAATAAAAAAATTTCTTAAAAAGTTTTGGAGCTGTCATGTTATCAAAATTTAGCTGTGTTCATTGTGACAAGTGACAAGTTTTGGAGCTGTCATGTTATAAAAATTTTGCTGTTTTCAGCTACTTTCGTTGCTGACTGTACCTCCAACCAAAGTAGTAGTTGTTTCTCTATTGTACTAAATACAGTTTAGTTGAATTAATTATTTTAATTATGATATTGTAGGACAGTTGAGAGAGCCATGAGATGTCAAGACCTGCCGATAGATTGCTGTGTACAAGACATGCAAGGCTTGTGGCATCACATACGAATCACTTTTAATGTAAGTTACTTTTTTATCATTTTTAATTCAAACCGATTAAGTGGCTGCTCTGGTAAGCAAGCATCAATCATGTATAATTATCACCCCCTTAAACTGTGAATGAAATATTGTGAGGTAAATTGCCTGAAAGATTTTCTCGTTAATGTGAACTTGTGAAATCTGCCAAACCACACTAGGCCAGCATGGTCAACTATAGCCTAACCTTTTTCATACTGAGCATGAGTCTTCCATGCCCAGTTGTGGGCATTAAATGGGTTAACTATGAAGTGGCACAGTAATTTAAACATGTCTTCCAAATAAATTGAGTTTATCTACAACAATTGATTGATTCTTATAGAGGAAACATCGGCTAAAAGTAAAGAAGGGCACTGAACAAAGTGAGTGGCCGCTTTACGAGGCTATGTTGACGTATTACGAGAAGTTCGAGCCAGAGAGCTTGGTCGCGCTCGAGACCCAAACGTCTTGCGGCTTCGTCACCAGAATGAAGGCCTCTAGATATTCCAAGCATCACAAAAATAATGTTGACAAGAACGAGAACGAAAATGAATTTCAATGTAAGTTTTTTTCGGTTGTTAATTTTTAATAGTGTCTTTTAATTATCATTAATTTGTTACTTATTGATCATTCTTTAATAAAAACATGCAATGTTAGGACTGTGTGATCTGTGTGAATCATAGTTGACAACTCCATTAGCGCAGTGGTCGAACAATCAACTGCTGCGCTATTAGTAGCTTTTTCGATCCCAGCATGGAACAAATATTTTCATAGTCTACAGGTGACTGGGTGTTTGATGCACAAACAATGAGATAATTTTGTAAACGCATGCAATTTGTAATTAAAGCTATATTTACCTAATAGGTATAAATGCCAATAAATCCAACCTGGCAACACTGTAACAACGCGATATCACAACATTACAGGTCGACGTATTTAGCTGCACACTGAGTGAATTTACACGAACCGCTTACTGTATACTATCAGTTAGTTAATAAGTAATATGTCAGTTTTAAGTAATATAGGTAATAAGTACTTTAACTACGCTATTGTACTAGCTTAAGACCTGTGATAATAAATAAAAACAAGTTCATAAGAAGCTCAATAAAATAATTTGTCTATGCAGGGTCCAAGGATATCACAGAAACATTCATTCAGATCAGGCTACAACACGACTGGCTGTTTAGACAGAAGAAATGGGCCTGGAAGTAAGAAATTGTTACTCTATCCATAATTATCGACTGCACGTTAGTTGGTTTAGGTGAAACATACAGCTGTGGACGATTGCTACAGCGCTCCCGTAGTCCCGGCACTAAAGTGGTGACGCGAAACACCGAGGTTGGTTTTAGATGGTAGATCGCTCTTTTCAGAGCGGAGTCCGACACGCCCCACCATTCTCCCCGGAGCGGTGGGTAGTGCATAAAGCATTTCCAACCCAGTCAATAAAAAAAATCTGAAACATACAGTCAGTCAGTTCCCCGTCATTTTCCCGCTAGATGGCGTTGATATCAAGGTTTTTAGTTTATTTTGTTTTTTGTGTCCGTTAATTGTATGTTTGTAAAGTCCTTCGCGAGTTCGCGACACAGGTCTTGTTCTTTTGGTCTAGGTCTTTCTTTTAAAAAAATAACAAAAAAAATTATGCAGACAAGCGTTTTCGTTACACCAAAGAAAAGGGACACCTTGCCAACGCGTTGACTTAGGTATGTCAAAAACCGACTCTATATCGTTAGCCACAAAGAACTTTATACAATATGATGTTGTTATGAATAAGCTCCCTAGTGTTGAAAAGCGGCACAAAACACTCATAATTTTAATCTGTGTTTATTAATTACTGCATTAACAGTTACACACTAAACGGTCTCGTTAGTCTAGTGGTCCCACACGCGACTGCTACGGTAGAGGTCTCGGGATCGATTCCCAGGTCGAGAAATGTGTTATTGGGGTTTTCTATGAAATTCTCAGTAGCAGCTCTGAGTTTGGGGTTAATGGCAATGCAATGGATGGCCCCCTTTTACATGGAACACTGTGTGTTGTACACTGGTACAGCTGCTCTGCCTAACCCTTCTGGGAAAACAGGCGTGATTGTATGTTATATGTTTATTAAAAGTTATCAGATTTTTATTTAATTTGCCCAGTGAGATGTTGAAGATCATGATCGATGAGTACGGGTTTCCTAAAACGTTGACATCAAGAGAATTGGGAAGAAAATGGGCGGCGACATTTTCAGTAAGTGTTCTTATTTTGTACTACCTATCCTACTTTCTACTAATATTTTAGATGAGAAAGTTTGTGAGGATGGATGGATGGACGGATGTTTGTTACTCTTTCACGCTAAAACTACTGAACCCATTTTGATGAAACTACAGTATTAGGTACTATTTATACCTCAGACTAACATATAGGCTATAATTTTAAGTTAGTTTGCGAAATTACAACAATAATTAAACGTAACTTTTCCACGCGGACAAAGTCGCGGGCAGAAGCTAGTATTAAATAGTAAAGAGTTCTAATAACGTTGTTGTCTTTTTTAATAGGAATATCAAAAGGCAAAGGCGACGAACAATAAGACTTGGGTGTATCACAACTTATTTGAATTGTATTTGGGTGATTCCTCAACGATCAGTTTGAATCCTCTGGTTGATTGTAAGTATAACTTCAATATTTTATTAATATTTTTGAATTGTTTTAATTCAAATTCTTACGGTACGTATACATATAATTTAAATTTACCTACCACATCCTCAACCCATATACTGGCCCACTGCTGGGCACCGGTGTTCTCTCAGAATGAGAGGAATTAGGTTCTAGTCCATTACATTGTTCTAATCCGGTATGGCAAACTTCACACGCCATCGAAAAAATCTGTAAGGCATACAAGTTTCCTAATGATGATTTCCTTCACCGTTTAATCGATTGATACCTAATTAATCATTAATGGTTTCGAAAAGTCAGAGTTGCCTTGGATTCGAATTCCGAGACCTTTAAGTTTGCAGTCCAATGGCTATCATAACAATAGACTATCACTACTGATATTATTAAAAAAAAAATTTACCAACCTACAAAAATGTAACTCCAGTTTTATCAAATCAAATCATTTATTTTGCGAATATGGGTACATGAGTTGTTACATTCAATAAATTAAGTATCACCATAGTCTGCTATATAGCATGCAAAAAGTAATAATGTTTCGTAAGTATACATTAGATGGATAAATTAATTCTAAAATATTAAAATGTCAGTTGTTGATCTAATTGTATTTAACGACATAACTATCCTTTAACTACCATTCTTTTTTCCGCTGGCTAATTCACTAGAATTAGTCTTTCTCTCTCTCTCTCTCTCAGTTGATTTGTTAACTATAAATAGGATTTTGAGTTTCGACTTCTATAACGGTCACTAGATAGCAGTCAACGATATTATAAATCTTTATTATTTTCATGTAGGGCAAGAAGAATGGGTTTTCAACTTGATCAGCGCCAGAACAGATCTAGAACACGTATTCAGAACATTTAAGGACCCGCGCGGCGGATGGCGGTATGTAACATAATATACGGGGTGGAAGGGACATCGACGCGCAACGGCTTACCATGACTTCAGTACATGATTCTGGACCCCCCTGCGTTGGAATTTCTCGTCGGCTTTTTCTTAAATTTTACAACTCGCAAGTGAACTCTAAGGAAACAGCTGACCAGAAGATCTTTCGAGTTTAATTTACAATGCTGTTTTTAGTGAAAAAAGTGAATGAATGACTTTTTAATTAAAATTCTTATTGGGTTATATAGAAATAATGATTTTATACAGTTTAAAGTTGAAAAAACTGCAAAATAAACGTAAAATTTAAGAAAATGCCGACGAAAAATGACAACGCAGGGGGGTCCAGAATCATGTACTGAAGTCATGGTAAGCCGTTGCGCGTCGATGTCCCTTCCACCCTGTATAATATGCAAACAGCTATTTTATTTTTCTTTTTTGTTTGTAACATGAAATAAACGTTACTGTTTTTTACTTAGCGAGGTTGAGAAAAGGTTAAGAAGTATAGGCATTCCCCTGGACCACAGCTTGTTGGACTTGCAGGAAATCTGGATTCATCTGTTAAAAACTTTTAGGGTAACGTTCTTTATTGATCTTTATTGGGCAACATTCAATTAGTACAGCCTTATTTGTAATTATATAAAATACCTCTTAACATACCTAAGCTTTCTATTTAAAAAAAAAATGCTCTGGTTAATTATTGCTTTCGTTTGTAGTGGAAAACTAAATTCGCAAATAAGGGCTTACTGAACGAGCAATGGCTTTACTTCGAGGCTATGAGCCGATATTCCGAAATACAAGAAAAGCACGCGATTAAAAAACAAAAACTACCAGATTCGCAAGACCATTATGCTGACGTCACCCACGATGACGATTTCGAAGATGACATGAAGTTGTTAGATTTAAAACAAAGGTTGCAGCTTCATGTGAAACCTAAGTTTGAGGTTAATGACTTGGATCGCTGCAGGTCATGCTCCAGTTTAGAAGCTTGCGTGGACATATTCGAACAAAAAGATGGTGACGGTTTCGATGTGGCTTACAAGCTAAAACTTTTAGGCGGCATTGAGGTAAGATTTTATCTACTAAAGTTTTGTTATTCATATATAATATCATAGGCACATTATACACATCGTTCTAATTATTTGTTTACAATCGCGTGTTTGCCGTAGGTGGAAAAATCCGACAATCTTCCTTCACATATTTGTTTAAACTGTCTCCAAGAATTAGAGAACGCTTACAAATTCAGGCGAAAATGTCAGGAAGTCGACAAACAGCTCCGTTGTTCATCGCGTCATATTATCAAAGTCGAGAAACACGAACAACATGAAGCACAAGACGGCACTAAAGAAGACCATGATATTCACGACGCCGACGATAATGACGTCACGTTTGAACCAGACCCAAGTAACGTGGCAGATGAAAGTGAGAAAAACGAAACCAAACTCCAAGTGAAATTAGAGAAAGTATTGAAAAAACGGAAAAAGGTCCGAAAATTAAAGTACGACTATTGGAAAATTTGCGAAGTGTGTGGGAAACATACGCGAAACCTCGTTAGTCACTTGGACACGCACTCGACCGACAAACTTTATTCATGCGATGTGTGCGATAAAAAGTTCAAATTCAAAAGTGGTTTGGTTATACATAAAGCGGTCCACGACCCCACACCGCGGAAGACTTGTGAAGTTTGTGGGAAGACGTTCCACATACTGGCGCAGTACAGACGGCACTTCGTCTATCATGCTAACGAGAGAAAATATGGATGTGAGACGTGTGGTAAACGATTTAACACTTTGGACATTTTAAGGGTTCATTATCGAACCCACACAGACGAAAGACCCTTCAGTTGTCAAGAGTGTGGTAAAACATTCAGGACGGCCGGCTGCGTCAGTAGACATAAGAGAATTGTACATAGAAACATAAAAAAAGTTCAATAAATATATGGGAAGCGGCCTTGTTTGTTTGATTTGCTCTTTCGACCTTTTATCGGTAGTATTGCTCACACATCGTTATCATTTCTTAATTTCTTAGTAGTCTTATATTATATCAATATATTTCTTAGCTAGATTACACCAACAAGATACATTAAAAATAACAAACTATGCCATGGAGTAAATTTGCACAGTAGCTGTGCTAAAAAGAAGTGACTGCATACTTCAAAGATAGCGCCAGGCGCCAACACTTGTTGGCTTAACCCGAATTTAAAGAGCAATGTCCTAGGATATTAAACCTGGTGTTTGCGATGGTCTCATCAGACATTAACGCAAATGCTGTATGTAAACATCTGAAACGAGACCCGAATTTGTGAATTGGGGATGTTACAACTGCGTTGATTGACCGATAGTGTCCAAAAATAAAGCCTCTCAACCCTTGGAATGTTGATCGAAATATACGTCAATAAGTGATTATAAGCAGGCGCACTGACGGCCCTGCAGCGGCGCCGGCGCAACTCTATAAAGTTCATCGTCAGTTCGCAGCGGACAGCGCGCGCGGACGCAGTCTCGTACTCTCCAGCTAATTTAGAATCATCGTCGCGCACGTCCCAGTGATACGCTAAAACGAACAAAGGGTGCTTCCTAGTTTAATTTAGAATAAATTGAGCAACATGGCGATATATGTGCCGGTAAGTTTTACTTTATGTATTTTTTAACTGTTTTTTACTCTTTGGGATTCAGTCTGGCTCTACCTGAGATGAGATGTAACTACTTGTACGAGTATGTCACAGATAATTACCATTTTAAATGAGATGGTATAATAAAATGTCAAAGGCAAACGATAGCCTTTCGTGGGCATCGGATAATTAGCTACATTCTTTCTTCCACGCTTGGGATATTCTCCGGACTTCCCACTTTAAGAAGTATTTTTTACATTTTTGAATCATAGATATCCAATTAAATTTGTACTCTACCTAAAAAAGGTTTTCTGTGTCAAGGTGATGTAAAGGTACATTTTGATGTATTAGGTACAGGAAAGAAAACATCATGGAATAAGTAACATTACGTAAGGAAGTTAAATGGTAGGTTGACCTATAGGAACACAAGATCAATAGTCTGCTTACGAATTTCATGCAGCAAACTCCGGAAGCTATGAATGTTCAGTAATAAAATGCATAAGTAGATAGGTACATTAAAAATAGGTATAAAAATGTCGTGAGGTTCGGGTCAATGGAATAATGTCAAACAAAACGTATTAGCGCATACCTATATTCACTTATCAAATTTATGAGTAAAAAAACAACAATGGCGTTTGTAATAGTGTGGTCATTAACACTAGTTTGTACTTGCAAACGGACTGCGTAAGAGTGTTTTCACCAAAACACTTGTCACATAGTGTCCAGTAGCCATCAATACGAAAGTTTATTGCCCTAAGGTGTTGCATTAACGCGTGCTTTTCGCACCTTCTCAAGCACGTTTTGCGCACACGCATAATAAAGAGTAGGACTTAGTTTGTTTTGCGACAACGATAATTGGACCAAATAGGGTATTTTGTTGCTTTCAGAATTTCTTCATCGACTTTTGTTATTCTGTAGTGTTTGTTTGTTAACTTGTTGCGTATAAATCTAATCGAGACGTTAAATTTGATTAAACATTAGCGATGTCTGCGACAATATTGTTTTATTTAGATAAAGCTTTGTGCCAATATTCAGTAATAAATAAAGAGTGGACGCGGGTAATGAGTAGGTAACTAGAACTATTTATCTTAAAAAATAAACAATTCTATGAATATGATAATGAGATCTAAAAAACCAATTCGTCATATGAAAAAACAACCCTACCCTTGGAGCAACAGATTAAATTAAATGGAATGTTTCCTGATATTAGAATTTTTTTAAATAAAAATCTCTTTAGGTTGTTATTCTAACTCTAGACCAAATCGCATTTAGATATAGTAGGTATCTAACTAGCTAGGCACTCGCATAATTTAATAAGTCTTATCTTAATTAATATGTTATGAGCATTTATTGAATTGGGTTGAAGCTTTGTCCGTCTGCATGACTTGCCTGGATCCCGGCCAAGGTCTCCACACCCGTTATAGAGCTTAGACTCCTTTCTCTTTGTGACATGTTTACTTTAAAATAAGATTAGGTACTTGTAAGTACAAAGCCCTAATTAATATATTTTTTTATAAATAAGTAATACAACAGATTTCACAGTTACAGCATACACAGCCAACCATGAGTTATGGTTCGAAGTACTTTTAAGCATGACTGTAGAATAGAGATGTAGTAGATGGATAGAGAAGAGGAACTTAAAAAAAATGGATAAGATTGTGAGATAAATCATAATGAAAGCAGTTATGAAATGTCGACTTAAAGAGAGGAAAAAAGGCGAAGGTGCTCACCTACAACGCCGACCTATTGGGACAAGGGAATGCAGGACCATGATGATCATAAATTATTTTCATTAAGCAACATAAAGTATATAACAAATTAACAAGTATTATAACGTGGCAGTGGCTTAAAACACTTATCTACAAAGAAACGTGACACCACCCGGAGACTGATGCACTTCACGGTTTATCTCCATGTAATCCGGTCTCTACTTAATTAATATGCTTTCTATGCTTCTTTGTTAGGTACGAATGTACAACAAACTACTTGTTCTATTGATATATAACTTTAAAGTAGGTACCTATTACTATCTTAAGGGATAACCGATCTACTTATTTAAAAAATAAACTGGTGATCTAACGACGGCCTTTTTGAGCTTAATTTAACTTTTTAAGCGTATAATTAACGTGAAAGTGACGAGTCATGAAGTTCCAGTTACCCTTCTACCACTGGAGGGGTATCTAGGTACCGAGCTGGGTTTAGGTCCAAGGCTTTTTTTATACCGGTCAACACAGCTTTCATTCATTATGATACTTTGTATCTTACAATAAGTATTTTGTTCCATGCCGGAATCGTATTCGTAGATACCTATTCGTGAGCTAGACCTAGAATGAGATTCCTAGCGCGATCATTCGTCCAGTAACTAGGTTCAATACCTATATTCCGTATTGGAGAAATCTCTATAATTGCTACGTGTCTATCGTAATACGTTTATTTATGGCACTTCATAACTACTATAGAGGCACTAGGAAGGGAGCTACCGACTTAGTACCTACGGTAATAACTTATTCTCAGGAGTGTCAGTTTCACGGATTTAACACTACAGATTTTCCGAAATACGCAGAAACAACTTGATAGATATATGAAAGAGAAAGAGATCCTAAGTATGTCCATCCATGTCGGAACGAGGAGTACCTAGGAACATACGACATACATACGATCACACCTATTCCCCGAAGGGTTAGGCAGGCGTATACTAATGAACACCCACAGTTCGCCGGTATGTTTAGGTCCCATATTGAACTTTTGCAACATATTGAAGCATGCATGCATGCTGTGCTCACCTTCCACCTGCCGGAATCATAACTCCGAGCAGCTACTGAGATTTTCATAGAAAAACAACAAATAACACTGCTTAACCTGGGAATAGAACGCAATACCGTTCATCGTCGTGGCGAATTTCGTGGATCTGAACTCTAGGACAAGTGCGATTTTTAGTCAGTACGAATCCGACATACCCTGCCGCATATACCTGGAACTTATTGTTACTCAGAGAAAATAAGAAAATCAATGATCTAGCAGCTAGGTAGTTGCAAGAGCAATAGTTTAATCGACACAATCATGTGATAGAATTTTTTGTGTAAGAAAATTTTTTACACACACGCTATTCACGAAATAAGCCAAATAGTAATATCGGCAACATAGTTAACTAAAAGTGTGCGGTGTACCAAACCGGATGACGCACTATAAATCCGCGTGAGGCAGAATTTTTGTAAAATTTCCATCTCTGAATAGGCTGTGCTGAATCCCTCATGCGCAACTAAGTGTACACTGCATTTGATACACTGATAATTAATACAATAAACTTTAAAATTTTCTTCTTTTATGAGAACCTGTTGTTGTTACATAAGTATAAGAGATACTTACATAGGTTCTCTAAATAACAATATAGATATTCTGCTTATACCAGAAGGAAAAGCGTATCTAGATGTAATTCAATAAGCTCATCAAGCGACACGTATATCCTGTGGCTAATTGCAAAGCCTGCACACTTGATTTAAATGTGATTTAGCATATCGTGAGTTCTTGTTCTGCATGAGGAGTAGGTATTATGTAATTACTTATCTAATCCTTGTGATGTTAAATATAGACAGAGCTTAGAAATATTTATTACAGTTAGTTAGTTACAACTGCGTATCATCATCAACCCATATAGGTATTGACTGACCGACGACGTCTGTGGTCTAGTAGACTGCTGATCACGACGTCGTGGGTTCGATTCCCACAGAACACAAATATTTATGTGATAAACATAAGTGTTTGTGTTTGTCTGGGCATTTCTTATGTATTTACAAAAATATATATATATCTCTAAATAACTATTCATACCCATTGTCAAGTACCCATAGTACAAGCTTTGTTTAGTTTGGGACTAGATGGTGATGGTTGTGTGTGTGACTATTAAGTCCACCACGCCATAAAGAAATAAGTAGGTACTATGGCAAGAAATAAGTACCTACTATACTATTAAGCAATTTGGGATAAGAGTAGGAGGATGATGGTTCATAAACTGTTTGCTGCAACGGACCAGATAAAAAAATTCAAAAAAGTTAGACCATTTAGATAGTATCAAGATCAAACGTGAATTACAACATATGTTTCCTAATAAATAAGTATGTTAAGAGAACTGAGTGGCACTAGACCTCACTTTAAGAAACCCTAATAAGTAGTCTGTCTCGCAGATGTCTGTCCCTATTCATGTTCAAGATTAATGCTCGCCGGTGTTTGCAAGGCGCGGTTCCACCCGCTGGGCTATTAGTGCATAACACCACAGATTAGATAATACTTAACTACGCACAATATCTACCAACTAGAATAGGCCATATTTTTATCTGCAGTCCTAAAAGTATTGTAAAGCTTTGTTGTTGAAGTCCATACTAACTATATTAGAACTTAATTAATGTAGGACTTAGTTCGTTTTATAAAGAACACAATTAAATTGTACTTTTGGTTTACTTATAGTAACCGCAAGAAAAGCTGCAGTAATTTTGTCCGTCTGCATTGCTCCTGAAATAGTTTCCCTCGATATTTTTAAATATACTTTTCGCCTCTAGATAGTACTTTGGTACTACTAGTAGATAGCTACAGATAGTCCTGTCCTAATGTAAGATCTACTGAATTTAGTATTATACCTATTTAGTAGTTGAACAGACAATCATTTGAATTATTAATAGTTTTTGAGCCTTCTGTTCAGGGTAGTGCGTATTAGATACTTATCTTACTAATGGATGTACTAGACAAGGGCTACAATAAAGTACCTACTTAAAATACCTATCACTTGACGAGTGACCAAAAGACCGATTTTGAAAGAGAATATGAGTTCTTAATATTAATTTTGATTCCAAAGGAATTTCAGCCGGATTTTTAGCCCCCAGTAGATACTCAAGTCAGTAGATACTTATGTTATCTGTGTGTCAAAATCATAATAAAAATCTATGGCAATTAATCTGCACTATAACTTTCACTGGTTACGCGCCCAATTGCCTCACCGTCATATCAATAGGTTGTACTTCAAAAGTTCAAATGCCATGCAGTTAAACGATGAAAAATGATCATTTTATTAGTCAGTTACGACATCCCGCAGTTGCACTGACATGATTGAAGATCGATGGCCAAAATTATTAGAACCCCCATAACGAATTGACGGCATAAAATCGAAGGTCTCAATTGAATTAACTATCAGTTTGTAAACTCGGTTTCTGTTACTATCTGTGGCCCACTACAGGTTCATTACGAGCCTACGCTTTGTATATTCATTCAAATGTATTTAAGCAGATACGGCACAATATTGTACCCTTATTGGGTCAAGTTAATACTAAACAATACCTATTTGCTCAGTAGCTGTAGATATAATGTTGAATGAATGTGTTGAGGTCGGCGATTTATCTCTTGCTAACATCAGTTCACGGTAATGTTTGCTGTTATTTTGTTCCTGTGGGGATTATAATTTCATTATGGATAGAAGATAATTTTCTGCAAAACTATCCAATTTAATAATAATATTTAATTATGTAAATATATCTTTAGGGGCACTTTTTTAAGTCAATGATAACTTTTCCTCTTTTAAATGAGCGTTATCAGCATTTCCTCACTGAAGAAGTATAAATTATGAAGTAATACAATCTCAAAAATTCTCTTTAAATTACGTCTTGACCCTGCAATTCGCATGCCGGCTGTGGGCAAATGTACGTTCTATTTATTTAGATTGCCATAGGTACTACCTACCTATGGTAGTTAATTCGTCTTTCGTCTGGAACCAAGCTTTCTCGTTAGTGAGCGTGTTCAGGAATTCATTTCCGTCCATTCTTCTTATAATTTAATGACTTAGGTCTTGTATGAACGAATGTAATGGCTGGCGTTACAGGTGACAGCAATTATTGTTGACCTGCTATTGGTAGGTACATAATAGATACCTAGGTAAGTAATACTCATGGATATACATCATTTGATTACTGATCACAATCATTAAGTCAATCATTGTGTACATAGTCATCTTACATAAATAAATGCATTATAATATATTATGCCAGTCATGGCATTACCTATATTTAATAAATACCTATAGGTAGGTACGTATTTTGTGGAGAAAATTACTTCACATTGTAACATCTTATGCAGATGCATTCTCATAAAGGTTTGTATCATAAGACTTTGAAATATGCAGTCCCCAAGTGTTAAATAAATATTTATAACTCATTAAATTAACTATTTCTAATAAATTATGCAAGAATTTATCATACCATAATGTAATATCAAAAACGGTATAGGTACCTACCTGTTAACATTTTATTATAGGCAATATAATGGTCTAACATAAATAATAATGGGTGCTGTTACTTTTTATTTGATCTGAGGGTGCTGTTATATAAATATGCGTTCTTAGATGCAACTTACCTAAGCTATCACGTAGGCTTTTTTTGGAACGAAGTTCCTTATCGCGCGTTGTGAAAGGGGGCTAGACGGAAAAAATTCTTACGAAGAAGTTGTCACGACACTTTTTCGAAATTCAAATATTGTTGACAAGCATTCAAATATTATTGAGTGAATGACAATATTTGAATTTCGCGCGATGTGAATTGTTGAGTGTATACAGGTTTTTTTTATTTTTAATTATTAAATTTTAATGAAAGGAACTTCGTTCCATCCGGGTGTCCCTTAACACCTCTCAAGGTTTTTGTTTTCTATTTGGCTCTAGACCAGCAGTTATTCCGAGTTATTCCAATCATTCGCCAATTCACCGAGCTTTATTGTTTTTTCCAGTTTATTCTTATTGACACAGGACACGCCGGAACTTAATTAGCGTCGTGTGCGTTCATTCAAGATAGAAAACATTGATATTTTTAGCACGTGCTGTGGCTCCTGCCATTGCCCGTCTAGACAAAGTCGGAGCACACTCACTTGAGATTGAAGTAGGTAAACACGAGATTAGTAACTACAAAACCTTATTTTCATTGTGAATTTTAGGTAATCTCGATAGATACCTATGTGAACTTTTGAATAGTTGCATTATTATGCTCAGCCCTGTAGATACTACATCGTTGTTCGTAAGAGTGGAGACCTAAGCTGAGGTCTTGGGTTCAGTTCCCAGGCAAGAAGTGTGTTATTGGTAACTCGGTGTTTGGACTAGTGTGCAGTCAATGGCTAGACCACAGACGTCGTCCTATGTCGTCGACTATGATAATAATATAACAATCATTGCAAATTCGCAATCTAGACTTTACTGGTGTTATTGGATATGGGTTGCGACAGTCAAACAATAGGTATAAATATTCAGCTCAACAGTTTGCCTATTCTGCTTATCAGTTTAGCATACGCCTCATGAAAACACTAGAAAGTGAATTCAATTATTCACACCTCCACATTTATGGCTATGGTCTCGGATTAGTTTCACATTTCGGGCTTCCACGAACTATCTATCCTATTACTTAGCTACGAGCCCCTCACGAACTTCCACGAACTCCGAAACAATAGGTATTTAGTCATTTAAGTTTCCTTAAACATAAATGAGTTAGAAAAGTAGGTCTATTGCTTTAACTGTCATGATTTTTCATTATTTATCAGGGTCTAGGTGTAATCGTCGAGCATGGTCCCCTCGAAAGTCCTAATTAGAGCCACAAAGCGGGACACAAACCATATCGAAGTAACGATTAACACAGTCACATAAATTACGAGTCTTTTTAAGCGACAAAGAAGAAAGAGGCTCTCAATTCGCCTGAGCCACTATATTTTTATATGCATGTTCGCGCATACATAAAACGTGCATCAAGATGATGGAGGAGACTCGATCGCGCCCTACGCAGCAATTTCTAGGCACAGGTCGCGTACAACTTTTTATCCGACTAAAGTATACTCTCTATACTTACTTTAGTCATGGCTCCATATTTTGGATAGAGTTTTACCATTGCTGAATAATGAAGGTACACCTCAATTTTTTTTAAATACTTTATCTAAAAAGTTAGTTATCCTTAACTAAAACTTGATTTAAAATTAAGCAAGAGAAGACAAACATGAATTGAACCAAATATGTATAACTAATTCACGGCCGGCGGCGGTTAGCCAGATAACTGGGACAACACATTAAAGGGTCACTATTATCGCCACCTCACGCTCAATTACCGTGCTACCTACTAAATCATATTTTACACTCCGACACGGTTATTAGATAGGATGGAATTTATACCAACCTAATCGGACTTGTAACGTGACCGTGAAATAAGCCGTGCGATCCCGGCTAAGAACTGTATATCCCATACTAGACAGTTTTTATATATGGATGGACATGTAAAATATTTATATACTTATATAAAATAAACCAAATAGGTATTTGGTTTATTAAAAATTCGCAAGTATGGTGATTACTTTTTCACGCCTAAACCACTGAACAGATTTTGATATTATAATGACATTTGGCAAGGAGAAAGATTTAAGTAATAAGCAGTGATAGCCTAGTGATATGACCACTGGACAGCCAAGTCGAAGGTCTCGAGTTCGAATCCAAGGCATGCTATTTTGACTGATGCTTTGACTTTTCGAAATCATAGGCGTATAAATAAATAATTATCACAAACATCGTGAGGAAACCTGCATGCCTTAGAGATTTCCTCGACGGCGTGTGAAGTTTGCCAACCCGCACTAGGCCAGCATGGTAGGCTGTAGCCTAATCCCTCTAATTCTGTGAACTGTACCCAGCAGTGGGACAGTATATGGGTTGGATTGAATTCTGGGGAAGGACATAAGCTTTTTAACTTAACTTAACCTCATGTCTCAAAAACGAATTCACTTTCTATGTGAGAAAAGTGGAGTATAATGGAAAAAGGGACCATTTTGGTAACCCGTTGAAAGGGTTTTCCATAGGGTTTTTACAAAGTGTTGTTAGAAAACCCAATTCATAGGGGTTACACTTTTTAACGGTAAGCCGCTGCAATGGGTTACCTCTTCAAAACCCTTTCATTTTGTTTACCTGTTTAAATTCTTACCGGGTTATACTATTAAACGGTAAGCCGTTCCGAACGGGTTACCCCTTCAACCACTGTAACAGGGTAACACTTTCCGAGTCCAAACACTAATTTGATCTCTAGTAACCTTGCATTAAGTTCAAAATAGCATGCATTGAGCTAGCACGTGTTAGTTGCCACTTGCTCTGAGCTAAATAGACCACAGCGACTCGATAAATACGGGACTATGGTTATCAATCTCTGTTCATCCATTCTCTCTACATCATGATCAAACCATCATAATACACATTCTATACATTTTTTTCGAGCACCCGATATTAAACGGTATAGAGCACTGCGTGATCAAGCCTTATGAACGAAACTACTTAGTAATACAATTCTAGATGTTTGCAAGAGAAATTTCTATATTTTATAGTCTCCTCACCCTACCTAACAACGTAAATTATGATGATAACCATACGGTAACCCTGAAAAACCCTATCAAGAGGATAACCCCTTCAATTGGATACCTTAAAGGAAAGGATAACCCCTTCCACTGGCTAACATATTGAAAGGGTTACCCTTTCATTGGTGTTAGGAAAAGGTTACAGGACGAAGAGGTAACATCATCCATACGGTAACCGAATCAACGGGTAACCCTTTCAATTGAATTAACTCATAAAGGGGGTTGTACGGTCCCTGGAAAAAGTAAAAAAATATCATGAGGTTAAAAAGAAAAAAAAAAACAATAAAAAGCTATGGCGATTGTTCAATCGAGAATAGCTGAGTTATTTTATTTTTATTTCTAAAATATTCTCATTAGAAGGCATAGGTACCTTAGAATCTTTTTAATGAGAGCACATTGGCAATTTTGGGTGTCTGCTAAGAATGAATTTAATCAAAATTTCAACCCTATGTCGCTCAAGCAGTTTAATAGGTACGAAGGGCTATAAATATTAAGTAATAGGTGTTAATACCTATGTATGTAGAATTCTAAGTATCTACCTTAATGTAACGTCGATATATTAGTACTGGCTTCGGTGGCACTCCTGCAATTAATGTGCTGTAGCTATCTGACTAGGTATCTGATCTATGATCTGTCTGTCTATATGTAGGTGTCCGTCTATTTATGTGCTTAACGATCTCGCGTTTTATATTAAGATCTACCGTACCTCTATATGACATAATTTTAGATAGGTAGGTAGCTACTGAAGAGGTAGGTAAGTAGGTAACTAATAAGTTAGCCGTAGCTTGGCTACGGCTACGCTTAGTGTTTTGAAGTCATCACAACTCTGTACGCACCCAATGAAGTTATAGACAAGTTTTGTAAACGCTATCTTGCTTTTCCAGTTGGATCGCACGGGTCTATAATTTGTTGCTTGACGGGATGTATAATAAAAATTAATTATGAATTCCATTTACGTAGTATACCTACAGGCCAATTAACAAGGTCTAGCTGACAATATAAAGTCATTGAGCTGTCCGATGAACACGAATAAACCACCTTTCGGTGTGAGCTCATCGTAGCTCATGAAGTCACGACGTAGTTCAGACATAAGTAGTTAATATTCAAGTTATTAAAGTTAGCGCTTGTCCCCAGAGACTATGGTGGGTCGCCATGGCGCTACTGTTGTGGACTCCACACACACACTGCCGCGAATTCACGTAAGTACCTACATTATTTCCTATATTGTGTTAAGCTTTGTTACCTTTCTGTTTCAACCACCACAATGCCACAATGAAGCTCGCGTATTGAATGCAGTATTCATACGAGGAGGCAGTCGCATTGCAGGGTTACTGAATTCTTAAACCCACATGCTTAAGGAAAATGAAAGCGTAGGTAGGTATAAAAAGTAGAGGAGTGAAGGCGATTGTGTTCTACATTTGAAAATAGCGCTTTGTCACGAAAATTGCGAAACTGACAAATACAATGACCGGTCAAAAATATTTTCTTTCTTTCTGCGATAAATTCAACGGTCATATAACGAAACTTTCCCAAATTGTATAGGTCGTAAATTATAGTGCTGAACTCAGACAAACCCATTTTATAAAATTTGCAGGCTGTAAAATAAACAGACGCAAAACTGTTTACGAGGCAATGATCGGCATTTGACGTAAACCTGACGCTTTGTGGTTAGAACTTGGAACCAATTTCAAGCGAGAAACAGCAGTTATATTTGACAGTCAGTAGTTAAAACAGCAAATTATTGTGAAATATTTCGTTCAGACTTCAGTGAACCCTTCTATTTATACATAAGCATCTTTTTTGCTTGAATCCCAAGCAACATAAATTTGACGAATGACGTGCTTTGAAAGCTTTGTTTTATTTTTAATACAATTTACGAAATATGTTAATTTTACTGCATATCTCATCAAGTAGAGGCCGGATTAAGAACATAATTTTTTTTATAGCAACTTATGTATAAAGTTAATGTGAACCATTGACGCCAGCCATAAATCTTTAAATAATATTTTTATCTGACTCTACTTCAGTTAGAGTCAAGCATCGTCAGATAATGCATGGAAACTCATAAATCTTCATTAAACGGTTCGCTAGGAAGAGACCATCTCATAAACCATTTCTATTTATGTACTGATTGATGTTCTATGAATAGAACCTAAATAAAAAAATTATTTATTTAGTCGACATGCGTGCATTGATCTTTTTATGATGTAGTGGTGTTTTATGATGTTTGATAACAAGACATTAATGACGCGGTCGTTTTATTAAAATGATCAGCGCGAATTATTTCAGCACCTGCCCTTTATGTTGTGCTCTGATTGACGTAAAGTCGTAAAATCTCCCAAGTATATAAATGTTTTATTTAAGTAGGTATAGAATAAGGCAGGAATCAATTTCCGACCGAATTTCTGACCGACACCAGTACTTTTTCTTCCATTGTGTGCTTCAATTCTTGATGTACACGCTACCTATATTACATAACTTAGTAGCCCTATTACCTACCATTAAGTAGTAAAGTGCCCATTGCACTACCAACTGGTATGCATTATTCTACCGTGCAGTTTAGTAACTAGAACTTGAGCTATTAATAATACACTGGGCCAGTTCTGTTTTCTGCATTTAGTTGTATTTTAGGCGTACGGTTACTTGTCTGAAAATAGCTTTGACATCTCGAGATGCGTTTTATGGGCTGTGACAATGAACACGTGTAATACGAGTGGCTAATTGATAACTTGCTAGAGAAATATTTTTGTTATTGTAATTGGAACATTAAAACGGTAGATATCTATCAAGGGTCATATTTGTACTTCTTATTTATATCTATATCGAAGTTTACACCAAAAGTCATTCATCATTGCTTACCAGATTTAAATTCCCGAGACCGTTATAAAAATATAAATGTACATATTTTTTTAAGATATCAAATAAGGTTAAATTACAAACTAAAACGGAGCTAATAAGCCAAGTCAGCTAGTAAAACAAGTCTAGAACCTATAACTTGTAATCCAAATAGACATAGATTGCCTGTACCTAAGGTTACATTGTTGCCATGATGATCTATAGCTTGTTCTAGTCGTCTATTAGTCATGTCTTACCAAACTTAGTTTTAAACTATGGCTAAACATCGTAAAACTATTGATTTGGATATGTACTAAAAGTTGTTTTAACGGTATATACTTCTTCCAATTTTAAAAAGACATCGTATTTCACGTCTTGCTACGAATAAGGATTCCACACCACCTACGCTAACACAGATTAATTTTGACACAAAGTAACAGTTCTCCGTGCTGTACCTCTGCTAGCTAGTACATTATACATAGATATAGGTAGTAATTTAGTAATAGCTTCTTCGATCACTCATTAGGTACGCAGTAAAGAGTTAGGGCCTAATAAACGCTTATTAAACCCTTATTTACTTCCCTAAAGTAAATAAAGATAAATTACTTACTAAAGTTAATATTTTATTAATATACTTTAATTAAGCGATTCGAAATTATCACTTTAGGAAAAGGGGTTACGTTGCTAATTCAATTTCCTCGCAGATGAAATCCTATTTGTAACAACCATTGGATTAAAGGGTAAAGATTTTTGCATTGCATTTTGGATTTGCATTTCAGATTTGAATCTGAACAATTATCTAGTAATTGTAGTTATTACACATTTTTCATTTATAACAAAATATGAATCTTTATTTTATGATTCATAACATAAATAATTAATCTAAGGCCAGGAAACAAACATCGGTGTAATTAGATCGTCGTATTTACATACATCCATTACGGAACTATTATAGTACCTAGCTGCTCTACCTAAGCGCCTATCTATAAATAATGCATATTCTTAGAAACGGAAATCGATTTGTAAATTATGTAGGTAAGTACTTAAATATTTACTAACCGTTTAGCTGACTACAAGGGTTCTATTAAAATAGCAGGTTTGCTTTAGCTAGAAACATTTTAAGGAAGTTACTATGTGTTGAAGCACAGGTAGATATCCAAAAAGGACACAATATAATTTAGACCAGGGTCCATAATTTTAAACTAAAAATAATAATAATAATAGTAGGATGAAACCCATTGAAAAAGGAAGAGAATATAACAAAAATGAAAGGAAAAATAATTTACGGGCGAACTGAGCTCTGGAAGTGGATGGGGGTGAGTTTCGGTTTATTTCGATGTCCGGCAAAACTACAAGTCCTATGGAAAAAAGTTTAATGGCAAAGTTGTAGGTAATTTAAAGATCTACAATTTTTGTATTTACACTTTTTTCACGTGGTGAAAATTACCCTTTTATGTCCCAAACACACTTAAATAAAAAAAAAATTGTTTTATAATATTAATATTTTTCACTTGGTTTTGACTTAATCGAAAAAGCACCCTAATTTTCAACCGAAAATTCTCACGTCAAAATATCTGCCTTTTTTAAAGAGTCGGTATGTTGTTCTTTGAAATCTGATGGTGTAAAAAGATTTTTTACACCGAATTATATCTTTTTAGACTCTTTAATTTGCACGTTTAATATTTTTAGGCACGAAGATATTAGAGAAGCAATGCTATCACTAGTCCACATGATCCGAATGTCGGAAGACAAGCTTGAGAGGCACGAATTCAGAGAAAAGGCGCTTGGTGAACAAGTCAAGAGAATGCTCAACGGACTCGACAAGAAGCATAGGGCTTTAGAGCCGCTGAAAGGCATGATCTCCAGGCTAGACGAGCGGTTGTCTAACGTTGAGACAATACTGTTACAGGTTTGTTACAATTCGGCCACTGTTGCAATTTGGACTACTTCAATGATTGTTTAGAAGTCAGAACTATTGAATTGTACAACATTTCAAACTTTACTTACTTTATTTTCAGAAAGAAGAACGAGAAAAGTCTTCTCAAAGTAAAATTAATGAAGCGTTAGACAGTATACAAAAAGCACTAGTGTCGTTGATACCAGTCGCCCCTCCCGCAGATCTGGACAACACCTTATCCGCCAACGATGACGCAGTGCAAAGAAGGCTGGACGCTACTGATGCCAAAATTGACGCCGTCAAGAAGGAAATTAAAAGTTTGAAGAACAGTTTAAGCCCGGTAAGATATCCAGTCCACAGATCAGTAGGGCTCAAAGACCACATTAAGCATTAATAATTGGATTAATGATCCATATTTAGAGCTTATGCCAGCTCCTCAGCAATTTTTATGAATTCTTTTTAGGCCGATGTTGGGCAAAATTTACTTTACTCAGCTCAGTAGCCCGATTCACGTAATTATAACCGTAGCAATATCGCATGAAACAGTTTTCCTATTCACATCCGTGAACGAATCGTTTTCAAATCGTTGAACTGTGATAAAGTTTAGTATTATTATCTACAGTTATTTTTCAATAGTACGACTTCTAAATCGCTCCGATTGACAGATGTGAATAGGAAAACTGTTTCAACGATTAAGTCGCTGCGACATCGCTACGGTTTTAATTACGTGAATCGGGATACAGTTGACAAAATTGTCTCATGTTATTTATATTTCAGGAGGCACTCCGATCTATGTGTCTAGATGTAGCTTCAGACATGAATCCGTTTGAGAAGCACATATCAGAGGCAGAGAAGTTGCTCAATAAGTACGAGCTGAAACTGAACGAGTACAATGGAACCAAAGTACAGACTGACTTCGTGCCGTTGAACGAAGTTTCACTCGCTGACGAGGCGTGGCACAGCAAGATGAGTGAAGGTATGATTTTACCATAACACAGGCATATATTTCTGTTTGAACTACTCGTTTTGCGATATGACGTTATCATTACCATCAATCCAGCCCCACTGCTGGGGGCGAAACTCTTAGAATGAGAGGGGTTAGGCTATATTCCACCACGCTGGACTATTGTTGGTTGGCAGACTTTACACATCGTCGAGAAATCTCTTTCATTACAATATTTTTCTTCACCGTTTATGAGTGATAATTAATTAGGTATTAATAGGTACACAAGATTGCGAAAAGTCAGGTGCTTGCCTTGGATTCAAACTCGAGACGTAAGACTCGACATTCCAGTGGTCATTAATGAAGACTATCTTTTTATTTCTTAGTAATGGAACGCCAAGAGAAAGAAATAAAGAAGATCCAGCAGTTACTATCTGATGCCGAGAGCATGTGGAAGGACCTGCCGAGACTCGCGGATCTTCACCGCTCCACCAATCAGACTATAGAATCTATCAACAAAGCCGCGGAGGCCATGCTCATTAACAACGAAATGGGTAAGCTGATATGAACTGTATTTCATTGACATGGTACCTAACCGGTTCTTACGTAATGTTTATGTCAATTACCAATAAAACCAATCAGCTTTTTTAACGAAGGATTATTGCAAGGTTTTTAATATTGCAGCTGTAAGTAAGATAGTATCGAAACTGCGTGACATGGGAGACCGCTTAGTAGCGACCAACGAGGACATCCAGCGAAGCCTAACTCAGAGCAACACCATGACAGAGCGTGCCTACAACGATATCGCCAGGAGCTATGAATCACTACGCACGGAGGTCAGTGAACCTACTAAGAACCTATTATTCCTGCGTGTCGCACCCAGAGAAATTAATTAACGGAAGAATCATTAGGTAATAGCGACCAGTATTATTTTAGTACAATGACAGTTACATAGGTTACAAACTCAAACGGTAAAAAAAAGTAAATTAAAAAAAACCCGACTGAAAAAAATCAAGACCCGATCTTTCCCATTAATGTATAGGCCAAAATAAATACTAACCTCTGTTAACTAACGATTCATTAAAGTTAATTGACGTCTCGAGTGCGGCAATGAAATTCAGATGGATGAATGAATGTTACCCTCTATAATAGGTATATTATGCCTAATCTAAAGTACCTACTATAAATAAAAATGAAATGCTGTTCGATTACAAGCAAGCCTTGAGAACGGCTGGACCGACTCGGCTATTTTTTTATATCTTCGTAACTATAATAGCTGAAGAAAATGCTTTTTTCTACAGGATTTTTGTATAATTTCCTACCTACGTTTTCTTAGACTACCTACTGTACTTTCCTAAAGTAAATAGATAAAAAAATGCACGGGAAAACATCTTTCGGATGAGCTAGTATATCAATGGGTAAATAAAGACAAGAGCGATTTCTATACATAGGTAGAAAACAACTTACCTACTGCTGTCTGTCCCTCTGAACTGTGTGCGCGGAGATCTTTTAAACTACGCAATGGATTTGATACGGTTTTCACTATCATTTAGATAATTCCTTCCGAAATATTTATATTATGTACCTACCTATACTACAGGTACAGTGACCAGCACAATATGTCAAATTTCTTTGATTGATTTTCAACTTTAATGCAAAACAATAAGGTTCATATTCCATTGGGAAAGTTTGACAGTTTGGATAGCTTAACCTGCTGGCGTCTGAACATTGCACCCCTGCGAACACAGGACAGGTCGCTAGCAAGGAATATTGAGCTCTTAGGAACGTACCTTTTCGGCGTCACACACAGCAAACCGTCTCTCGTTGATTATCTGGATCACTATTTCGTCTAGGACCATCCAAGACAAAAGGTCCTCACGGATCAACTACTTAATGAGTCTCTCTCATCAAAAAAGTGTACGCGGAACTCGGACCTCAATCCAGACCAACCGCTGAGTTCACTGTGAAGTCGTTATTCTTTGACGGATTGGCAAAGTGACAGAGCATTCAGCTCTGTCACTTTCATTTGTATGTAAAATTGACTTAAAAGGTAGAATTTTATCTAGGTACTAGTTGCTGATTATCCTTCGCTCCTATTCTTGATATCTGCACTGCAGGTCCAACTGTTATCGAAGAGCGAGCATCTGATCCAAGAGACAGCTGACAATGTGGTGGCCACTAAGAAGCGGATCGAGTATGGCGTGCATCAGATACTGATGGAAGTCGGCGAACTCATTAAAGTGCAGCACAAGAACATGAACAAAACTGTCAGCTTTAAGTGAGTACCTACCTACCTTCAAAAGAGTAGTTGAGGTCGACATCAAAATTGTTATATGTAGGTAGGTATAATAAAATATTCCAAAACTACCGAAAGAAGGTGAAGAACGCTAATGTTTGTTCAACAACTTTCTAAAATTTCAATAAAATAATTTCACCGTCTACCTCGTGCGGCCCAAGCATATTTTTGTGACCACTTGTGTACCGCCCAAGTTCTTTTTAAAGGACATAAGTTTTATGAGCATTACCGCCCGACATAAATGTTTCGTTTATCGATAGCTAGACATTTCCGATCCTCTTAATATTTTTTTTGGGTAATAATAAAGTGACAAAGAGTACAACTATGTTATCAGAAGTAGAATAGATTTGGTTCATTTTAAAGGACATTGGGCATTAGTTGCATAAACTGATGTTTAATATTTGTCATCTACAAGGGACAAAGGGCTGGTACTGATACAATATTTTTATAAATCTACTTTTATTATTTTAATAAATATATTGCAAAACTTAAATAAAAATAAAAAAACAAATCAGTGGTATCTTCTGAAATTATTAACTGAAAATTAATTAAGTGAAAATTTGAATAATAACAATTTATGCTTAATCAAATATCCTAAATTGTTTCAAAGACTTACTTGAAAATGATTATCATATTCATTAACCCTATTAATCATCTTCATTATGAAAGCCGACAAAATAATTTCCATTCTTTGTTAAGCATAAATGACTACATAAAAAAATAAATCTTATTCAAATGACTGAATCTGAGTCGAGAAAGGAGGCATATGTTTGGAATGGTATAGACGCATTTTCTTAGATGGTAAGTATACAGTAGGCATTCCCCTTTTTCTTCTAGGATTATCTGAAGGTGGTAAAGGTGTTTCCTCATCATCAGACTCAAGATCTTGCGTCAACAGATTCTTTCCTTCTAATAACATAACGCAAGTTCAAGTTCGTACGCCCGCAGTTGTATTTATCTTTGGCGAAAAAGATTTTGCAGTCCAATTCGAGCTATCTGTAGATCCTGTTAGGGAATTTGAATTCGTAGACCTTACGTCCAGTCTTCTATGCTCAACACGCCTATTTGGCGACGGCGACTACTAGAGCCACGACCTGAAACTGAAGGACCTGACAGCAATGTGCTGCGACATGTATTTCTTGTTCCGACTCGGTGGTTTCAGTCGGGATCATCATTATTAGGAATAGTGTACTCCACGCCACCGAGGTCATCATCACTGGGTATAAATTCTCCCACATCAGACTCGTAGAGCTGTTCCAGAATGTCGTCATCGTGCAATACTGTAACGTAATAACAGCCTAATGTCAACTAGATTACACAAAAAGAATCATCCACAAAAACGAACAAACGCCTACTGTGAATTACAAAGTACAAAAATATTTGATTCCATATAATATCACAACTATAAACATTATTCGTAAAATTTAAAAAACATTCGAAAGAACATTAATTTTACCTTAACTAGAATGTAAATCTAAAAGTTAAGAATAATAAAATACCATGATTATTTCCGATTTACCTTACCTCTGCCGTGCGCGTTGGCCATATTCAAAGTTCAAACAGCTCAAACGGAATATTTCTTCTGTCTAATACGGTACTGGTCGCTTGGAATGAATCGAAAATTCAAGCCAATCACAAGAAAGGAAACAAAATGTCGCTACGGTACGAATTTTCAAAGTTATCGGCGGAAAACATACATTGTCAATTTTAAGGGACTTGGGCGGTAATAACGAGGAACATATTATGCAGTCGGGTGTTTGTTATTAGGTACAATATGTGAATTATGGAGAACATTGGGCCGCACGAGGTTAAACAAAATGAACAATAATTTATACAGATTGTATGAGAGGATGAAATAAGTTCTCTTTCCGATCACCATATTTTGAACAAATACCATATCCAATTTTAGGCTGGATAATATTGAGACCGCTATAACGAACAATCAGACAACAGCGCTGAATGCCTTGGGCTCCAAAATCGAGGCGGAGATGTCTCAAGTGTGGAGGCAGATCGGCATCATGCACCAGCAGATCATGATGAGCCAGCAAGCTTTAAATAAACTATCTGTAAGTATTACTATAGCCTGGCCTGGAGTAGGTATTAGCATGGCATGAGCGTATTTAAACGTAAGGCATCGCATCGGCATAAAATATAGGATGCTCATTTTTTATACCAAGGTAGTACTGTGAATAAATGTATACATACATACATAGTGGCCGACATGTTATTAGTTTGTCTGATAATCCCTCTGAACTACTTACTTACGTAGGTACTTGACACGCATGATGCTAAGTACTACAATGTAAACTATGCTTAACTTTTTTTATGGGTCTCAAAGGAACAACCTTACGTTACAGTGCAGTTTTTTGTCTTTAATCGCTCTGTTGTATATCCTATTATATAATGCAATAAGCTTTTATATCGTTATATTTAATTTGAATAAAAACTAATTAATTTATACTAACGTTCACAGGAATTCTCCGAGCAATACGTTAATAGCAGTACTACGACAATGGACAAAGTGAAAAGCGAGGTAAGCTAACGACCTCTACAGCAATGCAATGAGCACTGTGTTAGTTTAATTAACCAATTGTTTTACCGTTCCCAGGTGACCGGCATCACGGCACGTATTGTCGAGTTAGGAGACAACCTTAACTACGTGCTCGGACAGCTGTCACTAGTCACGCAGGAGTTTAGACAAATGACCAGCGGACTGTCGAAAGCTTTAGATAATGCTAACAAGAACACCACCGCTATACCCTTACCCATGATTGAAGGTAGCTAATTACTGTGGTTAGATCGTTATCAAGTACACAAGTAAATTGCATTTACACATACATTCAAAATTCAGTAATTACTTACCAGTTATCATTGCCCTCCTATAGCACTATGATTCTACGTTAATTAAGACTCCATTAAACCTTTGCTTCCAGACGCTGGCCCTGGACCTCATAAGATTGCGAGCGAAGAGAAAACAACATAGATAATTGATACCAAATAACATAGACTTAAGTAATTAACAATCATAGATAAGTTCTTACCGCATAGATTAATCGTAAGTTGACTGAAGTAAGGTGTTTTGTATCAAAATAAAACTCATACAATATTAACTTTTGCAAATATTTAATCTCTTTTATAATTGTGGATCTATATATTTATATTGTACAAGTTATATGATACAATCAAATTTTATCGCGACATATATCCCAACGTCACATACAAGTGAACGCATAAAACCAACAATATACAAACTGACAAGGATCTTCTAAGAAAAAACGTGAATCAATCAACTGTACAATCATAATATTGTTATATTTATTACTGATCTTAAATAATAATATACACAAATTTATTTGTCATCCTTTTTTGGTTATTTATTGATTCAGAATACAACCTCATTTTCCTATGTGCAATTAATATTATTATAATAAATGAATGACACTTACTGATTTTATTATTACGTAAATAATTAGATAAAACTCCGTGCCCTTATTATATTGAACTGTTATATTAATTTTAATATGAACTGTAAAACAGAATACATGATTATATCAGAGACCAAATAAATACATTAATTATTCTTAACACGGGCTAATTGTGTCTGTTAACTGCGGTTATGTATAAGTACAGTTGGCGTCTGATTAAATAAAGTATGGTTGTACATATTCCGGTAGATCTTGAAGCTCTGGTGGTGAGTTGGGAGTCCACTTAAAGGTAAAATACTAGACACATTCGTTGTTAGTGAACAGCCTAACTTGGGACATCTCTAACCTACATTATCACGGTACAACAAAACATGCCCCAGAACAGTTATTTTTAATGATAACAAAAGGAATGTAAGTATTACTAGGCGAACCAGTCGCTTATTATGTCTTTGGAAACTTATCTACTAAGTAGGATTCTTTTTACTATAAATGTATTGTATGCATTCATTTATTAATTTTATTATACTTAATGATATTAAAAAGAAACTTTAAATTGAACATTTAAACCAACGTAACAAATAGGCGAATCTTCATGGCAGTGGCATACATTACACCCATACACAAATAGCACTTGAACGTTTTTACATTTCGAATCAATATGTACATGGATAAATGTACATGTAGACTATCAATGCAAAAAATATTTACATTTCCTTAATTAATTATGTGTTAAAAAGCACTTAATAGCCAACCCTTTGCACACACCCCTGAGAACAACCCAAAAAATTAAAACAAAAGCAATAAATAATTATATAAAAGCAGTAAAATCAAACAATATAACATGCAAACCTATTAAATTGTTACATAGTACATTGATCATGCATATTAGATAAATTTTATATTCGTAAGTAATAAACAATATATTCAATAGAAGCATAATTAAGCTTTATAAAGCTGTTTAGATAATTCCAAAAACATTTCCTATGTCTAATAATTGAAAAGAAAATAAAAACTTAAAAAATCGTAAAGTTTAACGTGAATCTATCAAAAGCCCGAATATGAACGTACAACAAGCTCCCTAAGTGAAGTAAGTCTAAGTTGTCCATGAGATGAACCGTACCAGCGACGTGAGACATCTACACTTTGTACAATGCGGTATCAAAACAACGTGTGCGCGCCTGCGCGGCGGCGGCGCGGCGTGGCGAAGTGACGTGGCGGCTCGCGTGACGCGTGCCATGTCAACACCGCTTTATATTTACTTAACGCAACTTACTGTACCCTACTATTTATAATTTATTAACTCCTAACTAAGTTACAAGTGTAAAATTGTGCCACACAAGCGATCTCGATGGGACATCTAAAGCCGAACGCAACGAAACGTTCGCAAGCGCACCGCGGGCAACTCGAGCGCCCGGGGCGACGTCTACAAAGTTCCGCTGATGATGGAATGTCGAACATGGAATGAATATTATAAATTCCTGTAAAACGACAAGGTTCTCAACCCTGTAAAAATTAGTGAATGAATTACATTTTGTAATTTCCACTACGACTCGTATCATATAAAACACCCGCTACTGATTACTCCACCTGATAACTATGTATAATAATGACTATGCTCAAATTTTGATTTAATTTGGAGCCCCTATCGCGATAATTTTATTACATTATCTAATTTATATAGATGTGGCAGGATATAAAGGTGATGTTTGTATACCCTAATACCGTTCACATTTTTACATTACTCCGATACGTTACGCTAAACTTGTTCTTAAGTGATGAACTTACATAGGAAGACATACATCTATACACAATACGCCTTTAGACATTGCGAAATCAAATTGTTTTAACTTGTATTACATTTCGTAATTAAGAAGATTATTGCATTGAATAAATACGTAACGTTGCAACAGCTGGGTGGAAACGAAACGGCTATGAGCTTTAGTGATCGGCGCGAGAGCAGCGACCGACGCCGCCGGTAGCTGTAGTTCAGTCTGTCTGACACAACTCACATACCAAGTCTCGGAAACGAGTCTGCAAATTGTACATGACCACCCCATAAATCCGAGGCACTTACATGATCTTAAGAGTAATGATATACAACTACTAACTAGTGGTACCAAATGTTAGCTCATTGTCATCCCGCGAAGGACCCGTTGATACAACGGGTGTGACACAATTAAAGCTATGGACATGTTCCACATACTAATCGTTAATAAAGTCTAACCTAACACGGAGAGAGAAGGGAGCTATTGTACACGTACCAAGTACTTAACTATATAAATCTACACTCAGCTCTTAAAACTTACACGAACTGATTGGTAACCAGTGCGATTACATACAAAATTGGTGTAGTAAATGTGTTCAAATTCATGAAAATGTCTAATGTGCTGCCATGTTAAAAAATATAGTGTCTCCCAGTGTACGTTGAAAAAATTTAAACAAGTGCAGTAGTGAAAAATATTCGATTCATTCAAATCATTACTCCTATCCCATACTTTGCCTAACATAGTATGATGATTATTAATGGTAAAAGTAGGTGCCGCATGAACTTGTCCAACAACCAAACCGAACCTACAAAGCGAATGTCACAACGTCCACGCGTGATATATGTACATTATATTGACAAGTTGCAATAACAAAACAACAATTAGTTTATGTATACATTAAAACCACCGTACATCTTTATGTACAAGTTCAACGGGTTCAGTATTTTTGTCTGAACGTAACATTATTAGGTTTCAGTGATCGCGCGACACCTCGCCACGGACACGGAAGTACGAGCTATTCGACGCCTCGGCGCCTTCAATTCCTATGACGCTATATTACAAATAGGAGCTCGGCTCCGCTCGGCAAACGGCCGGCCGGGGCTAATGTGAGGCGTCTCGCGCGAGGTGACTCGCGAAGCATTACAAAATATTAATCTTATGTACATATTGTCGTTCGAAGATAAGAATAAGAACTATGTCTATATTAGGTGCGGGATATAAAAGGTGTCAGCGCGGGGTTTACCTCCGCGTGCTTTTGGAGGAGGGGCGCGAGTGAGAGTGAGTGTGGGGGGTCGCGCCCCCCCCCCGCTCCTAACTGGAACACGACGCGGCCGATACAGGCGACAGCGGCGAGTCGCGGGGACACCCTGACAGCGTCACTACCACCTGGTTACAAAAAAATATATTAACATATGGCAGACAACAACAAAATAACTAGACATCCGAAAGATAGTGGCCCTAGGACCTATGCAGATAATCCCAGATATTATGGTAGCTAATGCCCAACTATTATACTACCCTTTTTTTGTATTTTAATGGTACTAAATGTGTCTGTAATCTGAAATGTAATCATCATCAGTAACCCATTTTACTGAACCTCCACTGAGCATGGTCTCTCCTTAGCATGAAATGGCAGCTCACCATAATGACTTTCTCACAGATATAATATATAAAGTAAATAATTAAATATCACCTTTCGGCTGCCGGCATGATTCCTATGCTCGCAGAGCCAAACACCCTGCCAGGTGCCCAGGTTGAGCTTTCCATCCGTGATGGGGATTGTCAGTGAAGACCCCAAGAAACAAGCCTTCACATGGGCTGGCTGCATGTCAATAACATCAAAACATTAAGTTTTAAGAAAAAAAGTCATAAATGATTAATTAGATTTACCTACATTATCAATGCCCCTGCATGTTTGACATAAGGGTCATATTATGACCAAGCTCAATATTATTTTTATCTCTCTCTTATCAGTAAGTAAGACACTTCAAGGTTATTAGTGCATATAAATTATTATTTAGCACGTAGCACCACAGCTTTCACACTGATATGATAAATAAAATCATACTTCAAGCATGAGATGTCTAATTGGAATGCATAATACACTGTAGAGTTTGTATACTTATTGTGCAACCATGTAACAGTTAAATAAAAAAAAATGTAAAGGTAGTTATGACCTCACAGTTGCACTCAAAACATATTGCCAGGGTTAGTTTCATTTTAACTGTGCAATGCAGTGAACCTGTTGGGATGAATTGACTCTACTCTACAGAATAATAAATACATACTGCACTAACAACAGTGCTTCATTTGTTTATAAGTTACACTATCACACAAAAACAAATGAACAGTGAAAAATCCAATTTCGAATTAGATTATGCCTGTCATAGATGAACTTATTGAGTGATTAGCACAACAAACTCACCATGTCGTCGGGACCTTCGCACGAGTGTCGGTAAGGCAGGCCCTCTGGCACTATTTTGTTGAGCATCATTTCCATATCGTCTCTGACGTCGGGATCCCAGCTCTCATTGAGCGCGAGACTCGCCGATGTGTGCATTACTGGAAACAACATCCATTGATCAGCTGGCTATCTCATGTCTATCGCGGTGATAGGATCTCATGACACTTATTTATTCATATCACTTTATTATATATTTGTACGCACTATAAAACAGCGCGAGATTATTACAGAGGGTAAATATGACATTCGGCGAGGATGCAGCATCGGCGGCAAGACAAGAACGCTGTCAGATCAGCGAATACTCACTCTGGATGTGGCAGAGGCCGACAGCGAACTGCGAGAGCTCCGGCACCTGCTTGAGGATCTCCTCAGTAACAAGGTGCACGCCCCGGTGCTGGGGCCTCAAGTTCAGTTTCCGTTGAAACCACGCGGATCCAATCTGAATTCCTCGGTTCGAGGCCATGTTTAATTTTTTATAACGCTACAGAGTGACCGCAAGAACACAAACGATCTTACACAACATCACTTAGAACAACCTTTACATGAATTAATCCACAATTATCATAAAAGATTCATCTTCAATCTTTTAAAATAGTAATAAATATATCGGAGGTTATAGGACAGATTCGACACCCTATTTTCTGCGGGAAAGTGAAACAGTCGTCAAATGAAAGAGAAAAACGAACCTAATGTTGTCAATGTTAAAAAACAATGTTTTTACCATGGATTTCATTCATAAAATACTGAACCCTGTAATGCCGATTCAATAATGTTCCTCAAAAACATTTTTAGAGAAGACTAAAAAGCAAGATTAAAAAAATTAAAAATTGGTACAAATGGAAAGGTTTCTTTGAATATTGAACTCGATTAAAATTAATTTCGTTGTTACTGTAGATTCATGCATTATTGTGTGGGATCGATTTTTTTGACAATATGTTTATATTGTGAAAACAAAGGAGCAAATCAGCATTAAAAATTAGCCAGTTTTGTTGTTTTCTTTTGAAATCATATAAAAATAAATTTAGAATATATACAGTAGATACGTAACATTTTTGCCGCAATGACGCGACGTCACAATTGTTGCAATAGACAAGAGTAGGTAGGTACTTTTATATTTAAAACAGCAACATTTTCCTATTTGGTGGCACGGCACCATAGGCGCGGGATATTTAAATTTGATGGGATTTTGTAGAGCTCCTTGTTTAAATACTCATGATTTGATTTGATTTAAACATTTCCATTTTAAAAACGACAGCTTATAAACTAAAGATCTGATTATAGATATAATTTATTATTATCTTCCGATACCTAACTACAAACCAAAAATAAAGAGGGCAAATAATATGATGCCATGGGAGTGCCGAGGGTGATATTTTATGGGTGCGGCAGACAACCACTCCTTGGATATTGAAATCATTAGGTAGTTCCCACCTCTATTGGCACCACCGTGGTCGCGTTTTATCTTATTATTCTTTGAAATAGTTGTAGTGTTTCGACTATCAATATGGATCCAATTATGGGTATGATAAATAATTCGGAAGAGCCCGAATGGCTTGAAAAACGAGTGGCTGGAGATCTCAGACTATGGCAAATTATGTTTCTGTGTTTGGCTAGCCTTGCTTCTCTTAGTAAGTGGTAGAATGTGCAGTAATTTAGTATAGAATAGGTAGATAAGAAAAAAAATACACTACCTGCCTATTTATTATATTCCAGTTGTGATTATATGCTGCTGTTTCCGGTTCCGTATTCCTCGGACAAAGCAACAAATAGAAGCAGATTATCAGAGACGGAAGATCACCACCAAGTTCCGCGCAAAATTGGAAACTATACAGGACGCTAAAATGGATGCGATGTCGCTAAAAGACGGTAATTTAGTACACCTAATAGTACAAAAACAAATACTTTAGTTTATTTATTTATAAACTCTTTATTGCACACCAGAACACAATTACAAAAATAAAAATGTTACAGAAAGAGTAGGTACAATGGGCGGTCTTATCGCACAAGGCGATCTCTTCCAGACAACCTTTGGATGGACTAGAAGAAAGGAAACACATTGAGTATAAGTGTCGGCGTATTTACTAAAATTGTAAAATAATAATAATTTTATGTAGTATGTAAGAACAAGGGATAAATAAATATATACTCACAAATATATAAATATTAAATAAATATTTTATATACATATTTAAATAATATATAAATATCATAAACTAAGGAAATTAACGATGACAGTGCAAGCGAGTAGCGAGTTAAACATTCTTGGGTATAAGAGAACGATCTTTCACCAGCCTTTTAAATATAGGTAACGATTGAGCACGTCTAATGTTAATCGGCAAAGCGTTCCACAGCCGTGCTGCTTGAATCGTGAATGATTTATCAGAAAAGCTGGTGGAGTGCATTTGAATTTTTAGTTTCAAGTTGTCCGAAGATCTCAAACATTTATGTGAGTGTCACAAAGGAACACAAAGCGATCTTTTAGATAGAGCGGAGTGGTAGGATTAAAAAGAATATTATATAAAAGAGAAAGAATACGAGCATTCCGGCGAAGTCGGATAGGCAGCCATTTGAGCTACCTTTCAACCTAATAATATTCTTTCTTCTCAATGCTAAGTAACGACCCGGGTAAACTAAATACTGGTTTAAAACAATGTTGTAATCAAGAAACAAACAAAACCGAAAACCAAATAAGAAGTACTAATATCACCTAGTTACATGCACTGTGTTACCTACAAATGAACTACGTACTTTTATTTGCATGAAAAGACATTCAAGATAAGATAATAAATACATTCACTCATTTACTTTAACAAAATTGTTCTAATACATTTTACAGCTTTGGACTTACTTCACGAGCAGACAAATATACAAATGGAGGGAGAAAATCAGCAAGGATCACAGCCTAGCTCCATCATGTCACCTCAGCAAAGTATGTAGACATTAATTTTAACATTTTATTTTTGACCATTCCTGTATTTTTGTCATATTTCCAGATTAGTGCCTTGTATTTAAATTGTCATGCAATATAGTTTTAGGTATCTTCAGGCACAGATCGCTTAATCAACACGAAACCAGACGGATAATATCGGGCAGAATTTCATAGATACATGCTGTACCTTTCACCGCCCATTCAACCATATCCAGAAGTACTTATTACTTCTGGATATGGTTGAATGGGCGGTTGTACGGTGTACCAACTCTAATAGTTACGATACAAAACAGGACCTTCTATTTTTAAGACATTTCTGGCGGGTACTGCTATAAAAACTTACTCCAGTTTACGTAGTAAGCACATTAATACATATTTGACATTGGCAGCAGACGCGAATAATAAACACGGCCCATGTCCTTCAGATTGAAAGATTATAGCTTTAGTCAGATATCCGTATGCTGATCCGGCGCCAGCCTGTGGGGTAGTAAGATCTACGATTGTCACAATTATTTAACTATAAATAAACGTGTTGCACCCAACCCTCACAAGATAATGGTTTCCATCTAATTAATAGCGTAATGCAGTGTAGGGTGCGGTTCATTTCCGCATAATTAATCCACTACCATCAAGGAAGATCTTGACCGCTTTTAATTACTCCATTTTTCAAGGTACACGCAATTTAGGCCGATAATTGACGATACCTACACTACTTATCCAATTCCAATAGAATTTGAAAGTGTTTACGGAAAACGTGCAACGTGTTCTAGTTTTCTTCTTGGCGTTCTAGTTTCAAATTTATTCCTTTAATACCACTGACCTCTTTATTTCATAATTTAATAAAAAGGTCAGTGTATATTACCTTTAAATAATATTTATTATAATTATATTTTTAATCTGTGGCAAAAGTGGCAAAATACTCGACCGAATTCTCAGTCCGATTTTCGCTGAGACGTATTATTCTCCCTCCCTAGATGAACTTTGTCGTTGTATTTCTGACAGGTTCATTGGACGCGTCATTCCAGCCTGAAGGTGGTCAGAAGCCGGAACCTCAAGCGTCAGGTCTTAGCTTCGTCAAATTCGCATCGAAAGTGGCCACGCTGTCCAAATTAGGACAACCCAAGTCACCGACATCGCCCACGCCCTCCGGGAACAAAATGGATTTCTAGAAGGGCATGGAGAAGGAAATATTTTTAAATGCAGAGGATTTCTAATGAGTGCTTTATAGATGTTTTATGGGATATTATAATTATGTTTAAGTAAAGTGTTATATAATATAAATAAAAATAAATTTAAAATGCAGTAAGTTTTCTTTAATCTAGAAAATAAAAAATACAGTATAAACGGATTTTAAATCACAAGAATAATTACATATTCACAAATAACTTCGGTATTCTGCGCTGTTTACATAATCTCGCATTAAATCTGACAGTAAAAACAACCTTCCAATGTAAGCAATAACTTTAAAGCAACATTTAACTTACTTTATAATACATAAATAATACATCTTGCAAATAAAAATTACATAAATTCAAGTTAGCTAAGGTTTTATTAAATAGTTAAATCGTTCTACATACTTGTATTACGTTCCATCTTAATCATAATATGTTGCTTTGAGAACCTTCATGTTAATGAAATTCAGGTTAAATGTCATTAACTCTCCATTTATTTGACTTAGTGAATTATAATATTTTTAGATTTATTTTAATCCCACTGACTCGACACACATCAAAGCCTAACTTCTCAGTCCACGACTCGATATAACTTTTACCACAATCTCATCCAAACACAGGTAATCATTAGACATCGCATCGACTCCCATAACGACGTTATTTTATTACTTCACTCTGATATCCTAGCTCCTTGGTGTTCGCATTTCGTTGAGCAATTTATTGATTTTTGACACGAACACAATAAATACTTGCGATGAATGAGAAGTGTTCAGCTATGGAACAAAACTAACTACATTAAAAATAGTCTCAAAAGTGAAATCAATTTTTGCTAGTGTATTTTATAGAGTTTTAATTCTCTATCTAAAACTAAAAATGCAATTTGGAATAACAGAATGTGGTGTATAATAAATTGAATTGTATTTAATCTTTAGATACATAGTGTACCGTGTTCTAAACTAGCGACTCTATCAAATCGAATCCCGACGGCTCCACAAACAGAACAAACTGAACATAAATAAGGCCATTATGATTTATTCATCAAGTTCCTTTTGACTATGGAAGAATCTATTGAGAAATACTATACACTTTCACTTACATTATAATTGAATCGGACCTACCTAAAACATAAAGGTGAAACTCTTATTAAAATTATTGTTCGTATATATTGCGTAGCGTTATAAAACTAAACAGGAGCGGCGTAAAATTATTGAAATATAATTCGTACAAGTTTTGTGCATGATACCTGTTTCGATATTCCAGTGATATACATTTTTACAGCTTCGTAAACCGAAACGGTAAGTATAGGCTAGATTTTATAATACACTTTACCCTACATGAGGATTGGTAATTTCATAACTTACAACAAAATTACGTAAGCTACAAGTAAAGTTCGCTTCCGATGGACACTACGTTTATCTAACGCGTAACATTGTAAGGAGGGTGTATACTAAACATTTTAGGAACCCAAGTTTTGGATGTCGCAGTGCCACCGCTATAAATAGAACTCTCATAATAATAATAAAGCATGATTTCTTTATCAACAAGTACTACGGCAACATTATTTATTGACTTTAACGCTATGCTTGAAGAGTTGACAATAAATATTTATAATAAATACAATGTGCACATTTCTTTTGCTAAATATATAACGTCGATGGGCAGCACGCAAACATTGAGCACAACTGTGTTTATTTGGCAAATTTATTTTAATAGAAATGGCATCGAGATGATTTAAGGATAAGTACTTTGTGACGTTTGAATGAAACATAAACAATGTATTTTAATAAATAATTATCGTAATGTCATTTCATTTAAACTTGGATAGGTATATGAAATACGCACATTGTCAGAATTTCTTCGTGGGTAACGCGTCCACTCGAATAATATCTCAAGTAACATGAGTTACAGTTTTTAACTTACAATAATAATCAACCTGGAGGAGAATTGCGGGTGGTATGTTATGACTAAAATAGATTGTTCTCTGGGGTTGTGGTGTGTGCTGGTGGAGACGTTACCGGAGTGGCGGCGTTAGCTAGAGAACGTAACAGGTGACAGCTGAGCTGTGGTCGGCGCCTACGTCCCGCCGGCTCGCAACACTCAGTCTCGCCTCACAAATGTTCTTCCCCTTTAAAAATAACAAACACGTCAATTCAATGAAATCTAAAATGTCTATATGTAAAGTTGAACTTAGTGTTGCATCCCAAGTTACTCTACGATTATTTTAAATTTTCATTAACATCGACAGCAGACGTCTGGAGCATAATATACTAGTACATAATATTAAAAAATGTAAAGAGTACTAACGTGATAGTTTTGCGCTCGGTAGGACGCGAGGTGTTCTGCGGGCGCGCACGGTTGAGCACCTTGAGCAGGTCGCCCGCCTTGGCACGCATGCGAGAGTGTACGTACACCTTGGAGCACTTGATGTGGTAGTGCAGGTAGTCGCGGAACATGTGCAGCAAGTCGATCGTGTTGTCGCGAGCCGCCGCGCACGTGTGCCGCGGGAACAACACTGTTACAACAACAATATTATATTACATAACTATCTCATCACTATACAACACAGTTATTTGCCAGGGGTTGATAAGGGAACTACTCTAAATTTTACAGATTCTGTTTTTAAGCAGATTTAAATTGCATTAATGGGTCTTTGAAACAGCACAGTATCCATATCGATGCCTGGCAAAACCAGCCTAATAAGGTTTTTAAAAGCTTATTAGGAAATTTTAGGCTCGGCTGGGTAGTACCATGAATTTCACTATTTATTATATTATGTTGAAATTTATTTATAAATTACTTACCAAATGTAACATAACTGATATTATCTCCTACTCTTGCGTCCGTATCCATTAGTTCTAAGGGTGGTTCTTTGTGTGAAAACAATACCTGAAAATAATACAAATATGATGTATAATAATCATTAATTTTACGTAAGATTGTTAAATATAATTTTAAGTCTACCCACAGTGAGGACCTACATACAACCCAGTTATAACTCTCAATATTATACAAGATAGTATTCTATACTATACTAGTATAGATGATTGCATCTAGATTAATCTCTTGATTAAGTAATGTATATTTTTTGGATAACATAGTTTCATAAGCAACTTTAAATAAATATAAGGCCCCATTGGACTTAGTTGCTTTTCATGTGAGATCAAGCTTAAATGTCATGCTACTAAAGTACAATTTTATTTACGTCATTGTCATTTGCGCTTCTTCAAATCGACCTTGTATCAATTACTAAAGGTATAAAGACAAATAAGTAGGTTACTTGTGGTGCGGTGTGAGAGGCTCTCCTGCCCTCTTTGAGCTCCTGCATGAACACCTTGCCGATGACCATGTCATCCTCGTGCCGGAACACCGTGGAGAACACCACCGTCACGCGGTCTTCTTGCGCTTCCACATATCTGGAATCCAAAACAACATTTTCTAGAAATTTTCATCTAATCCTTGTCAAGCTTATTCATAATTATCAGCCTATTCCTGTATGGCTATTATGACAGTATCTTCTTGTGACAAGTCTTTGCAAGGGCTCATAGGCATGATCTTCACTGATAAAAATACCACAAATAATACACCTAAAACAAAAAATTAAACAATCGGGCCTACTGGCTGAGGCTGTTCAATTAATATTTTACATGGTCAATATTTTTTTATAATCCAAAATAGTAATAGGAAGTAGGTTGCTAACCCTAAAAACTACTTACAACGTCTCATCCTGACGGTAGTTGATGACGGCTCGTTTGTGACTGACGTCGCCATCTTCCTGCAGTCGGAAATAGCGCTCGAACACTGACGCGAAGCAGTTCCTCTTCAAAAGGCCGACCTTCTTGACGACATCCTCCCAGTCGTCAGGAATATTCTCCATGTCGAGCAGTAACGAAATGTTGTAGCCTGCAGATGAAAAAATATGATTTTGTTATTCTAAACTTCATAATATCAACTTTGCAGGGTCGCAATGATGTGGGTAATCCTAGCAGTCAGGCATGTGTCGATAATAGTTTTTTTTTGTAATTAAAAAATGTTTTCGGTACAACAATAAATTCAAAAAAATATGATTTAGAGTTGAATCATGTTGTCTAAATTTTTTGTGGGTAGCAAGTGATAGTGTAAAACTTGAATATAAAATGCACTTTGGATCACAATTAGATTGTAAAACAACAATTACTTGATAAACCACAGGATACACATTATTATAGAAACTATTGCGTCATATTTATATAAATAAATTGAACTGTTGCCTTGGAGTTACTACAGTTACTTTGATGATTATGGCATAGGTGTGTCTTGTTTATGACTAATCAATACGAGTTTAAAGTACCATAATTTATTGTTGGGCAGTAGTGTTTTATTTTGACAAAAAGGACAACCAAAATAACAAGTACAATTGATTTGACATAAAAAGTTCACTTATGAAATGTGTTCGCTTGAATCAGACATTTCATGTTCAAAATACTTCTTTAAATGATTGGATAGGTCAAAACATATTTTTATTACAGATAAATGCTGAAAACTTTTTATGTAGTAAGTGAAAAATATGGACAAAAGATAAGCTACATGTTTCAAATATTATCATATTCGTGTTCCTTTCCAACACTTTAATCTTATCAAATTGTTTCATAAATATGTATAAATAAACATTCATGTTTTTGTCATGCATACCTATCTACATATTGTTATATTACTGGCATTCACATTATAATGACAAACACTGGGTTAATCAAATACAGTTAAGAATTATTACCTCTTGAGATTACTTGATGACCTAGACTTGAATAAGTAGGACCTATTCAAGTCACTGTACAATCTAATCTGGTCTGTACTAAAAATGTATGAAGAATTTTTAAATAGCTTAATATAGTTATAAATATGCATTAGTCATATTGTTAGCAATTATAGTCAAGACCTAGAGGTTAAGGAGCAGTCTGCCTGAACATAGTGGTCATCTCAGACATTTTTTATACATTTTACAGATTTTCTCTTACTTTACTGGTGAAGGGAAATATTTATTAATATTTTTATTTTAGAATTAGGTCAATATTGTAGATTACAGCCTAGCAACTACAAATCTAGGAGGCCCATGCACACCTCATGGTTAGGCAGGGCTTTCCACATGAAATCAATTGACATCATTAGAGGGCTTATCAAGTTTTACAGTTAAGATAAGCAAGATATCCCATATATCTTGCAAATATAGGTTTGATTAATAAAGAATGTTGGAATTTACAGTACATTTAGATCAAAACCATGATTCAATACAAGGAAGAGATTATTCAATATTTCTGGCCATCCTGTCAGAAATATATTTTCCTTAAATAGCAAGGAAAACGAGTAATAAATATATATTGAACAAAGTATGAGGTGAAACAATAGCTGCTCCAGTGAGCACCGCTAATTATGCAATGCATAAAAACAGGCTTGCATGCTCGCTTTCATTTTTATGCAACTGTTTAAGAACTAGTTTTTGTGCAGTACTGGGAATTATGCACATTGCTTAGATAAGTCAGCTATTGGATCATGTCATTGACATGTAATTTTTTTAGGTACACTAGCTTACTTCGAGCCAGCTAAAAAAACAATTTTTGCTTGGAGTTTCACACTCCTTATCTAATAATTATAGGTGTGTAGGCAAATGAATATTTATTATCTCCATGTCACACACATAATACTCCTAATTAAGCAGCTAAGGATAATATATAAAATTAAATTCATACCCGACTCTGCCTCAGTAAGAAGCGGTCCATATACTCTTTTGAGTAATTCATCTGCTCCATGTTCTTCTAACTGCTTGTAGAACTTCAGTGATATACTAACCTACAACAAATTTGATGTTCTAGTCATCAATAGTAATAAGATATAACTATAAATGATCTATTTACTAGAAACTGGTTTATTTATTAAATGAAATTATATCCAGGTCCAAAGCTTTACAAGATTTATTAGTGTAAGTTTGTATTGAAAAATTATGTTTCTAGGATCAAACTAAGCATATTCAGCATTCATTAACATTTATTTAGTAGCACTTGTGGGCTATAAATATTACACTTAACAAAGTGCTGTGTAGTTTTCTAGTTCTATCACATTATAATAAATATGATTTGTGTAATATTACCTAATACAAAACCAGTCTGCTAAGATAATTATTGTTATTGACATACCCTAACTTTGGTTTTATCTCCATTCACATTGGATATATGAAAGAGTACTCCATCAAAATCTGCAACTGTCACATCTATTGACTCTGGTTTTAAACTGGAAAGAATAATAGAAATAAATAAATTGTTGTGGGATGACAAATCAACACTAAATTACTCACATCCTGGGGTATGTCACAGCATTATTATCATGGCATTCTTTCACTATAACAAATGGATACCAGTATCACATATCAGATTCATTACATTGTTTACCACCACTGGAATCCAAAAACATTATGGGACGTATCCGCACGCACACTAGTGAGCTCCAATAAACAACTGATATGACTCATCCATGCTGAGATAGCCACTATCACGTCATATTCACTACATGACATAATACCGGGCAAATGGCTTTAAATCGTTTTTGTAGGATTTTATGGACTTGCTGTGATGCGGCAGCCAACGTGGGGCCCACCCCAGGAATTTGACACTTGTCAAGTTACTTCCGAAAAGGGGTTATGGCCAGGAATCACCCTTCAAACACAGTTTCACAGGAGCAACCGTATAGTCATTCTAATGATTATGGACTACATGCTCATTAAACACATCACAATTATGAAAAAACAGTACACTTTCTAAGCGTAACGTACTCACCGCGCCAGTGCATTTTTATATTTAACTGTTATAGTATCTTCTATAATTCTATTATTGATCTCGAGTAAGATCATTATTTAACAATTTATAACCTACAGCTTTTTCATAAAATCAACGCTTATAGCACCTTCATTTAATTTAATATTTTATACGGAAATCTTCAACGATGACCGCCCGTACATAGATATTCCAGTCCACCATAAACGCGACAGAAAGAAAAGGAAGCTCAAAATGAATGAATGAAATAACGTTATCGGCCATGTAACCATAAAGAATCATACATGACTATTATCTCGAGTACACACCGCATTAAATAAAATTACTTAATGGCTGGAATTGTTACTGTTTTTTCAACATAACATTCGTTTTAAACTTTCAAAGGGAATATTTATCTAGAATTAAATAAAGTTATTTAATTTAAGTAAAGTTTCAATTTTCAATACACCAAAAACCGTAACTTACTACATTTGCACATCCCTATGACATTCAGACAAGTAAAACAATATTTTTAGTCTATGTATCTATGGTTGACGTTAAATTCCGAGCGGTGTGGAGCAATAATATAGAGATGAGATATACCTGCCATTCTCCATACCCGGCCTTTAAGGTATGGGTATCACTAAATACCTGGTACAAATACCACGTATCAAAATACTTCTAAGTATTTGGGTGTGGTAGGATTTCGATAAGTAAACGTATGCGATAAGTATGGTATGCCTCCAATATAATGTAGGTACGACGTTTCAAGTACCTATAGAGAAAACAGCTTTATACATTTTACACTCTGCTTTAAAATCACCTTTATCGGTAAAGTGATCCCATGCCACACTTTTTTTAGGAGCCATTATTACTAATTTATAAATTATAAGTCCTCTAATATACCTACTAAGAAGAATACCTAACCTAAGTACTATCCAACTAATATTTACACTTTCTTGAATATATTTACACCACAAAGTTGTTACACATAAATAAAAGCTATTATTATTCAATAATTATACGTGTCTACTATACACTTTTCTAGATAAAAACAAACAGGTGTAACGAAAATTAACGAAATCGCAATCACAACTGACGCAAAAAATCAAAACATTGTCGACCTAAGAAGTACCACTAGACAACGTAAACATTCAAACACGTAAAAAAAATGTAATTATGCTATTATGTTCCTTATGCACGTAAAAATAAGTACCCATTTTGTCTCACTAAATTAAATCAACCGAATGTTCATAAAGCACGAATGACGTTTCGGGTCCCTTCGTAAGCTGTCGGGTAGCTTCGGGTTGCTTCGGCGTACCGAAGTACCGATAAAACTGGGCGCTACCTTGTGGTAGCGGTTCGTATCGTACTATGCGTCTGACGTCATACCTTCAAGGTATTTACCCAGTATTTCGGTCCGTACCCGGTCTATGTACTGGGAAGCACATACTTGGTATATATACCTCTACCAGTATATACGTCTCATCTCTACAATAATATCGCTTTGTTTATTATTGAATTGACTAAAACACGTAATAAATTACGTATAATCACATGTGCACGATGAAATAAAAAACTCAAGATGTCTAATCAAGTAGGTGCATTCGTTGCGGGACTGAAGTCCCGAAATGTGGACGTCCAGATCAGGACAGCCAGAGAGCTCTATCATTTCGCTAAAACGGAGCTCCGAGAGGTCCCACAAGAGGAACTCACACAGTTCCTCGATGAGTTCAATCATCAGATCTTTGAGATGGTCTCCAGTAACGATGTCCATGAAAAGAAAGGAGGTGTTTTGGCTATAGGTAAAGCATATCAATCTTTGTCTTGTATGTACTTTCAATTTTATTTTTCAAGTTATTTTTATTTGGTGTATAATTAAAATTTTCAGTATGTCTCATTGGTGGTGACTGTGACACCACAAAAACACGTATCACAAGATTCGCTAACTACCTTCGCAATCTGCTGCCTTCATCTGATGTGGGGGTGATGGAACTGGCCGCCAAAACTGTCGGTCGCCTAGCCACTGTATCAGGCGTCAAACGGGCCGAGTATGTCGAGTTTGAAGTGAAAAGAGCATTTGAATGGTTATCTGAAGAGCGCAATGAAGGCAGGCGCCACTCAGCCGTTTTGCTTTTAAAAGAACTAGCTATAGCCATGCCAACTTATTTCTACCAACAAGTGTCAGGATTTTTTGATCATATTCTAGTAGCCTTGAAGGATCCAAAGCCACAAATTCGTGAAGCTGCTGCAAAGGCTCTAAGAGCAGGCTTAGTGGTTACAGCTCAGAGAGAAACAGCTAAACAATCAACAGCCAAACCTCAGTGGTACATGCAGTGTTATGAAGAAGCTATGCTCTCATTTGAAGAAATCCCTCTAAAGGAGAAAGGTATGTCTAAAGAAGACAGAGTTCATGGAGGCCTACTGATCTTAAATGAGTTGCTCAGATGCTCCAATGCCTTATGGGAAAAAAAATATTCATACTTAATGCAAAGCTTAGACACACAAAAGGATATAACAGTATCTGATGATATTATTTTTATTAGCACCAAATTGCACAGTCCGTCTGTTAAGAGAGGGTACCTCTGTGATGGATTCAAGACTGAAAATGTTACATACCCAGTTCCTATTTATGAATCTGAAGTCTGTCGTACATTGCTGACTGAGAAATTTGAAAAAATTTGTAAAGGTAAGTTGTATTAATATGCAATGCTGATATTAAATCAGCTATTGCATTACTATAATATTATGTTTAAGTTCATCATCATCAACCCATATATTGTCCCACTGCTGGGCAAGGGTCTCTTCTCACAAAGTGAGACGGATTAGGCTATAGGCCACCACGCTGGCTTAGTGCTGGTTGGCAGACTTCACAAGCGTTGAGAAAATCTCTAGTTATGCTGATTTTTTCCATTTATATAAGCAACCAAAACTAAAATTAGTGAGTAATATATACAGCCCAGCAGGCCAAATCTATGGGACACTCTCCTCCTCTTCCATTTTCCATGGGGGAAGATTGGGGAAACCGACCCACTGGTTGGGGGGACCATATTTTTGACTGACAGAAATTTGTTGCTCTTTGCTGTAGATCTGGGGCTGCAACTCATGGTAGATAAGATTCACAATACATTTTAAAAATTATCGCATTTCATTGTTTTTTTTTAATATTTTATTAATCAGTAATGCAGAGTGACTATTGTGAATAAAAGAAAATTTAAAAAATTAACTATAATTTTTATTGAAACAAAAATATTCTCGCCTAGATATAAATAAGATAGTATTACTTAATTTCAATAACAATCTGTACCAATATATTCATTAGACTGCATTACACTAGGCCCAGGTACTAATAATTAATTATCATTCGCTTAAACGGTGAAGGAAAACATCGTGAGGAAGCCTGCATACCTTAGAGATTTTTCTCAACGGTTTGTGAAGTCTGCCAACCCGCACTAGGCCAGCGTGGTGGACTATAGCCTAATCCCTCTCAATATGAGAGCAGACCCGTGCCCAGCAGTGGGACAGTACCTATATGGGTGGAAGATGACACTAGGCCCTCAAACCAATTTAATAATGTAATGGTTTAAGAAAGACTAACAAATAACAACAAAACTAAGAGAAATTTTCACTTTACAAGCAAACTTACTGAAGATGTTTTCTTGTATGTTATAAATGTTTTTATATTTCAGATGTCATGAGCCAGCGCATACTGAAGACGCAAGGAGTGCCTCAAATTCTTCTAGTCATAATCCCAAGACTAGCTGCATTCAATAAAGACTTTTTCTTAAAAAAATATCTTACTTCCACAATGAGTTACTTGCTCTCCTGCCTTCGTAGCAGAGAAAAGGATAGGAATATGGCTTTCACGACATTAGGCCTTATGGCTGCAGCCATTGAAAATGATATCAAAAACTATATCCCTAGCATAATGGATGTCATCAAACAAACACTCCCTATTAGAGACACGCAAACTAAAAAAAGGGTTTATATAGATCCCTCGATTTTTGCTTGCATAACTTTATTAGGAAGTGCTGTTAAAGATCTCGTCATAACTGATATAAAAGAATTACTAGATGCCATGTTTGCTACAGGCCTGAGTCCATCCCTCATGATCTGCCTGAAAGAGCTAAGTCAAAACTTGCCTTCCCTCAGAACTGAAATATCTGAAGGGCTTCTGAATATGCTATCTCTTGTATTGAGAAATAAACCATTCTTACACCCAGGGGTCCCAAGGAGTTTGGAACAGCAAATGAGCAATATGAGTTTAGTTGTGGAACCACAAGACACTGCCAGCATTGTATTAGCTCTAAGAACTCTGGGGACTTTTAATTTTGAAGGCCAACACAGTTTACTCACCTTTGTTAGGCGTTGCGCTGATCACTTTTTGCAAAGTGAGCAACAGGAAGTCAGATTAGAGGCAGTAAAAACTGCTGCAAAATTATTAGCTGATTCTACTGTCCGAACTATGAAAACACCTTCAAGGACTCTTACTCTTCTTACAGCTGAAGTAATTGGCAAATTATTAGTTGTCACTGTTACGGATCCGGATTACGAAGTTCGTTACTGGGTCCTCGAATCTCTATACAACATATTTGACACACATTTGGCCCAAATCGAAAACCTGAGTTTCCTATTTATGGCTATGAATGACGAACACTTGGCCATTAGAGAATTAGCCATATGTACTGTTGGACGTTTGAGCGTTGTTAACCCAGCTTATGTTATGCCGGGGCTTAGAAAGACATTGATACAATTCTTGACTGAATTAGAGCATTCTGGAATGAGTAGGAATAAGGAGCAGGCAGCCAGAATGTTGGATAATCTCATACTTCATGCTCCAAAATTAGTGAAACCGTACATGGAGACAATTCTTAATGTACTCGTACCAAAACTCAAGGAATCGGACTCAAACCCTGGTGTAGTCATTAGCGTTTTGAAAGCTGTTGGCGATTTAGCCGACGTACATGGCGATAATAGCGGTCTTAAGAAATGGCTACCAGAACTTCTAAGTATACTTCTAGAACTGCTATCTGACGCTAGTGCTACAGAAAAGAGGAGTGTTGCGTTGTGGGCGTTTGGACAATTGATCAGCGCTACAGGATATGTTGTTGCCCCATATACAGAGTACCCTACTCTAATGGATGTCCTATTAAACTTCCTAAAGACTGAACAGCAACCAAAAGACAGAAGAGAAACGATTCGAGTTTTAGGCCTACTTGGAGCTTTAGATCCATATAAACACAAAATTACTAGAGGCCTGATTGGCGAGAAACCCGATTCTAGTTTAGTGCCTGTAGCCGACAGCAAAGCCGAGGAAAACAATTTTGATATGACAACAAGTGAGATGCTAGTAAACATGTCCTCGCCTGTCCTCGACGAATACTATCCAGCCATAGTTATTTCTACACTTATGAGAATCTTACGCGATCCAACACTGCAACAGCATCACACAAGTGTGGTCCAAGCTGTTACCTTTATCTTCCAATCTTTGGGTATTAAATGTGTGCCATACATTTCCCGCGTCACACCTAGTCTTCTGTACGTGGCGAGAGCTACTGACAATAATAATTTTAGAGAATTTCTGTTCACACAGCTAGCTAGATTAATTGCTATTGTGAAACAGCACATTCGTAATTATTTGGACAAAATTTTTGATTTGATCAAAGAGTTTTGGACTCCTAACAGTCCTTTCCAACCGACTTTAATATTATTGGTCGAGTACATCGCTGTGGCTCTCGGATCGGAGTTTAAAGTATACTTGCCTCAGCTGATGCCGCAAATTCTGCGGGTTCTTGCTCATGACACCAGTAAAGATAGAATTGTTACAGAAAAACTGCTCTTTGCCTTACAAAAGTTCGAAGATAATTTGGATGATTACATGCACTTGGTGATACCTTCGATCGTCAAGCTTTTTGACGCTTCTGATTGTCCAATCAATGTTGCCAAAGTGGCTATGGAGACAGTCGACTATCTGTCCGACTCCTTGAACTACAGTGAACTGGTTTCCAGAATAATTCATCCCTTAGTTAGAAGCTTAGATACCTGCGCGGCGCTGCGTCCTACAGCAATGGATACTTTGTGCGCATTAATAGTTCAATTAGGTCGTAAATTCACAGATTTTATACCGTTAGTTCAAAAAGTTGTGGTGAAACATAAAATCACACATCAAAATTACGAACTATTGCTCTCACGTATGCAATCTAGTCAAACATTAGCAATGGACGAGTTCTTGCAAAGCACTAGGCGTCGTCCAAGAAACAACAATCAAGAGGTAATTTTTATCTTTCAAACTATTCATTAAACACTGATATCTTTTATAAACAGTGTACAATTGTAGATTCCTTTTGACAGGCTCGCATCGGATATAATTGCGACACTTCGCAGTCGATTCGCAAGCTATGTGTAAACGCGCACAACTTGAAGCTAGCGTGGACGGTCAGTAGCCGCGTGTCTAAGGACGACTGGCTCGAATGGCTTCGAAGGTTCAGCATTGGCTTGCTGACGGAGTCTCATAGCCCTGCCCTAAGGTCAGTACCGATAAATATAGCATGTAGTTTTAAAGTTTTATCTTCTATTTAACATATTGAGTAATAACACACTCGTTAATCAAGAATTTTGATGAGTTTGATCAATGATAAAATTGAATATCAACCGTTGATTGCATACACTAACTACGATCGAGACTATACTATTTGTATTTTAGCCTAAGTACCTAACTATACATGGTGCTGATTACTTTACATTTACTGATTAGGTACTTGATAATTTTACGGCAGGTGATCAAGTTCTTAATAAATAAGGTTGTAATGTATCAACCATAAAGGTTTCATTAAGGTTTATAGACACTTATTTTAATGAATATTTTTGACCAATACATTCGTTTAAAGAAACGAATATAAAGATATTAAAAAACATCTTTCGTAGTTATACACGTTACGAAGTATGACGATGAGTCATTTTATTTCCAGGGCCTGTTTGGCGTTAGCACACAACTATTCCCAGCTCCTCCGAGATCTGTTCAACGCTGCGTTTGTGTCATGTTGGACTGAACTAGAAAACACTTGGCGTACGGATCTATCGAATGCTCTAGAACAAGCGCTCACTGCCCCTGATGCACCAGAGCTGGCCCATACCGTGCTGAACCTGGCCGAGTTCATGGAACATTGTGAAGGAGGCACAATACCGATATCTACGCATCTGTTGGGTGAGAGAGCCATGCACTGCAGAGCGTACGCCAAGGCGCTGCATTATAAGGTATCTATAAATTAAATAAATAATCTTGAAGCTCCTGGTTGCGTCAATATTCGTTTTTTTTTTAAATAAAACCTAACTATTATCGGGATACATCGGGACGCAACTTTTGTTAATCGCTGTGTTTTTCTACAGGAAGAAGAATTCCGTAATGGCGCTACATCTCAAGTCGTAGAAGCTTTGATCCACATCAACAACAAGTTGCAGCAGAAAGAAGCTGCGGAAGGCCTTCTCGAAAGAGTGATGGCTCAACGCGAAGCCGGCGATGCCAACCTAAAGGTTCAAATAAGATGGTACGAAAAATTACACAACTGGGAAAAAGCCCTCGATCTCTATGGCGAGAAGTTAAACGTAGATGTAAATGATATCGACTCGTATCTAGGAGAGTTACGGTGTTTTGAAGCTTTGGGCGAGTGGGTCGAACTGTACAACACAGTCTCTAAAAAATGGGTCAACATGACCAACGACGAGAAATTTAAAGCGGCGAGGCTTGCCGCTGCATCCGCTTGGGGTCTGAACGAATGGGACTCCATGTCTAAATACGTTAGGTTCCTCCCAGAAAATACTCAGGATGGTGCATTCTATAGGGCTGTTCTTAATATCCACAATGGAGAATTTGATCTATCGAAACAATATATCGATCAAGCGCGTACCTTGCTAGACTCTGAACTCACTGCCGTAGCCGGTGAAAGTTACCAGAGAGCATACGGCGCTTTAGTAAATGCTCAACTTCTAGCTGAATTGGAAGAAGTAATCACTTACAAATCGGTCACTGAGCGGAGAGAATCCATTCGACAGGCCTGGTGGACGAGACTGCAAGGTGGTCAGAGGTTGGTAGAAGATTGGCGAAGGATACTACAAGTCCGAAGCCTGGTTTTGACACCACAAGAAGATATGGCAACTTGGCTTAAGTTTGCGTCACTCTGCAGAAAGAGCGGTGCACCGCGTCAAGCTCACAAAACGCTGGTAATGCTGTTAGGAACAGACCCCAGTAAGAAAAGAGATCTGCCACTACCCACGCATGAACCACGGCTGACTCTGGCCTACGCCAAACACTTGTGGGTGGCTGGTGACAAGCAATTGGCCTATGACCAACTCCAACGATACGTTGATACGACTGAGACAGGAGATGCAGAGCACTGTAGGCTGTTAGCTCGATGTCACTTAAAACTCGGATCATGGCGCGAGTCACTACTCGGAATTAACGAACATTCCATCCCGGAAATTTTACGTAACTACGCGGCTGCCACAAAGTTGTCTTCTGATTGGTACAAAGCTTGGCACGCCTGGGCTTACATGAACTTCGAAACCGTCCTTTTCTATAAACACCAGGATACGAACGTTACTGGTGGACAATCGGAAAGGCGACCTACTCCAGAGTGTATACAACAGCATACGGTTCCGGCAGTGGAAGGTTTTTTCAAGTCTATCAAGCTGTCTCACGGCAGTTCGCTTCAAGATACTCTGAGGTTGTTGACGCTGTGGTTCGACTACGGTCATTACCCAGCTGTCCACGAGGCGCTCGTTGAAGGGATCAGAACCATTGAAATCAACGTGTGGTTACAAGTCATCCCACAACTTATAGCTAGAATCGACACGCCACGAGCACTAGTCGGCAAATTGATTCACTCTCTATTAATCGACATTGGGAAATCTCATCCTCAAGCGCTAGTGTATCCTTTAACGGTAGCTTCGAAGTCATCGTTCATCGCTCGAAAGAATGCCGCTAATCAAATTCTGAAGTCAATGTGTACGCATTCGAACAACTTAGTGAACCAAGCTGCGATGATATCTGAGGAGCTGATCAGAGTGGCTATTCTTTGGCATGAACAATGGTACGAGGCTTTAGAAGAGGCGTCAAGGTTATACTTCAGTGAGAATGACGTGAACGCTATGTTCAAAACGTTAGAACCTTTGCATGCTATGTTGGAGCGGGGCCCGCAGACTTTGAAGGAAGTGTCGTTCACTCAGGCGTATGGAAGAGATCTGAATGAAGCACAAGAGTGGTGTAACCGATACAAGGTACTTTTTAGTTTTTGTTTTTTGGATCGATCCTTACTTAGACATAGCTTCAAGAACTTCAAAATTATCTACATATGTCGCTTTGAAATATATAAACTTTTTGAAGTCAGTTAAAAGTAAAATATTTGTCTTTGTTTACCTAGGAATCAGGTTTAGTGCGTGATCTGAACCAAGCGTGGGACCTGTACTACCACGTGTTCCGTCGCATCAGCCGGCAGCTGCCGCAGCTGACGTCACTGGAGCTACAGTACGTGAGCCCGCGGCTGCTCAACTGTCGCGACCTGGAGCTCGCGGTGCCCGGCTCCTACGTGCCCGACCAGGATCTCATTCGCATCGCGCACATACAAAGCAGTTTGCAGGTAACTCCATAGTCTGACACTAGCATCAGGGACGTCACGTATCCCTATAAGAAACTAGTCTTTTAACTAGACACAGGTCACTTATGTCAAGTCGTAAAAACTTACAACAAGGTTGGTATTTCGTTCTGAGCTATAAATCATTTGCATTCAAGTATAATGGTTTTTCTATCCACGTTAATAACCAACAAATCGTAATTCACAGGTAATCACATCGAAACAGCGTCCGCGCCGCCTTTGCATTCGCGGTTCAAACGGCAAAGACTACATCTTCCTCCTCAAAGGGCACGAGGACTTGCGGCAAGACGAGCGAGTCATGCAGCTGTTCGGTCTGGTCAACACGCTCCTGCAAGCCGACCCTGACACTTTCCGGAGAGATCTGGCCATACAACGATACGCTGTCATTCCGTTATCTACGAACTCTGGGCTGATCGGATGGGTCCCGCATTGTGATACTCTACACTCGCTCATAAGGGATTATAGAGACAAGAGGAAGTGTTTGCTGAATATTGAACACAGGATCATGCAGAGGATGGCATCAGATTTAGATAAACTTATGTTGATGCAAAAGGTTTGTAACTTATTTGTCCTTTTACTGGTAAATATTGCCGCCATATTATTGTGCCTTATTAACAAATTTTATTTTTTATTATTGGAAGTCAACACATGAATTGAAAAAGTGGCCTTTGGTGTCACTCACGCTCAAAGCTATTAAAGTCAATTATTACGGTCAATTGCAAATAAAATTCCTAAATCAACGTGGCAGGCATACGCGATCTCTTTGTCTTTAGACTGAAGTCTTATGAACCAAATGATTCGAAATGTTTTGCTTCTCTCTAGGTGGAAGTCTTCGAACACGCTCTAGAACACACCGCAGGTGATGACCTAGCCAAGCTACTCTGGCTGAAGAGTCCATCATCGGAGGTCTGGTTCGAGCGGCGCACTAACTACACGCGGTCGCTGGCCGTCATGAGCATGGTGGGCTACATCCTGGGGCTCGGGGACCGCCATCCTTCCAACATCATGCTGGATAGAGTCACCGGGAAGTTCCTGCATATTGATTTTGGTGACTGCTTCGAAGTAGCCGTCACGAGAGACAAGTTCCCGGAGAAGATTCCATTCAGATTGACTAGAATGCTCATCAATGCTATGGAGGTAAGAATTATCACAACAAAAACCACACTATTATTAATTGTGATTATTTATCCATTCCTTACAACATTAGATTAACAAGCTAATCAAATTAATCTGACGAGATTAATATCGATTTATCAGCCTTGTTCAACCGCTTCTTTTGATAATATAGATAACCTTCATAAAGGTTTCATTAAGGAAATTATTGCTGTAATAGATTACTATGTAAACTCTGCTGTACTGTTTCTCTATAGCTGATGTTTTGATTTTCAATATTATTATTATTGCCCAGATATTGGGTTGTGGAGGTCTGATGGCAGTTCTACCGTGTAAAATATGGCATTTCCGGTATTCAGCCACCCATGTTAGAGTGGAAGTCGACGCTATTATTGTTGGGAAAAGGATAGGTTTTTTTAATATCCTTATGGATATTGATGTTTTTATATTCAGCTGTAAATTTTACTCCTTACATGTTTTTAACGGCCACCATTTTATACTGACACGTTTATTTATTTAGGATCTTCAACAAAAAATATGTACAGTCGAGAGCAAGAATTCGATTTTGAACTGAACCTCCAACATTTTAAACTTTAAAATCATTTGGAGAAATTTGTCGGTTTTGGATAACCTGATGTGCTGTTGATTGCACACATCACATACAAAATATACATATAGCAATAAGGTATTTAATAAGTGTACTCCTTCACTAATAGGAGACCACACTTTGCAAAATTGACACACTATAATGTTACATAAAAGGATATAAAATGTAAAATAGAAATTAATTACATACTAAGATAATTAAATTAAATAATTCAGATATTTTTTTAGACGGAGACTCAACGTAACATTTCTTTTTTACTATTCTTCCCGTTAATATTAGTATTATAATGTTTTTATTTTTCTAGGTGACTGGCATTGAAGGCACATATCGCCGCACATGCGAATCGGTGATGGAAGTGCTACACCGTCATAAGGACAGTGTTATGGCCGTACTAGAAGCTTTTGTATACGATCCTCTACTGAACTGGAGGCTCATAGACGCTGGTCGTCGGTCCCGAGCTGACGCTGAGATCTGTTCCACATCAGACCCTGCATCCTCGCCGCAGCCGAGCCGGAGTAGAATACACATTGGGTTCAATGATGCGCTCGACCAACCCGCGGAGACGAACCTCAATAAACGCGCTCTGGCCATCGTGAACCGCGTGAGGGACAAGTTGACCGGCCGCGACTTCCCGCACATCGACGAGATCGTGTCGGTACAGAAGCAAGTAGACTTGCTCATACAACAAGCCACTAGCAACGAGAACTTGTGCCAGTGTTACGTAGGCTGGTGCCCGTTCTGGTAAATACCAAAGAATGTAAAACACAATTTTTGTTCACTTTGTATAATATTTTTCCTACAGAAAATTTGACAAATATGGTAAATTTTCGTTATCTATGCACGCTAGATGTATCACGTATCTCATTTGTCTTGTTGTTTCGTGCTAATGTACTCAACGCACTCAAATTGTATCTGAACAATATGTATGACCTCAATGTATTGTTGCAAGTCCAATGACTAACAAGTCGTTCACACTCACTAACAAGGGCTCAGAGCTTAAAGAGGGTTAAAACGTTCAGAGTAATAAAAAAATAAATCCAGTGCTAGTATTTAACCCAGTGTTAACCTGGTAACTGCACATAGTGTATGTTGTCCGCGTCCCTTTTTCTTTACGTTTCCCATCTTCTCTTAATTATTTTTTTTAGATTTATTCCTTCATTTATTTACTTTTCTATGACTAGAAAGGACGTGAATAAACAATTAGTTAATGTTAGTAGTAATTACATACAAACTACAGTAACCGTGTCATATTTATTATATTCTGTGTAATAAACTACTGTAATGCATTTGTATACCTGCAAGGTAGCATTTAGTCATAATTATTTTACATTTAAGTATATTTATCTATAGTAATTATTTGGGGTACAGAACTAGTTAGTTCATAAGCTAGAAGGCTACGTTTAAGATAGGTTGAGTGTTATTTCAAAACACTTCACCAGATCATTTATGGTACCGAGGCCAGCAGGTCAAGCTATCCAAAACTGTCAACATTTCCCAATTGAAAATGAACCTTATACTGTTGCGTTAAAGTTGAAAATCGATCAATGAAATTTTACAGATTGTGGTAGCTTGATGTGCGGGCCTCTGTACTTCGGATAGACCGGTTGCTCGCAGTTACAATCACAGGTCGGTTGCACGCTGTTAGCGCGGTGGCTTCCCCTTACAAGGATTCTTCCGCCCTTAGGCTGGCCAGGGCGCTCCTATAGCTAAGACAGCTAAAACGACAAATATAGTCGTATTGTCAATAATATGTCACGACTTACATCGCAATGCTACTTGAGCTGCAATTGCGTTATGGTCGATTTACATTAGCACAGAAGGTAAATGAAGCGATGGGGGATTGGCGCGAAATTTACTTTCCTGCGCCAATGTCAATTGACCTTACGTCAAATCAACACGTAGATAAGGCTGTAGCCAGGTATGGTATAGTTAATAATCTAGGCTCGTAGTGCAACAGTAGTCTGTTGTATGCGAATCACTGGCTGCATACCGATCGCAACAATAGTGATGTGCGTAGTGATGAGCGTCTCAGCGTAGGTTGAATAACAGTGTTTTAAGACAGGGAAGTCTAGCCTGTGATTGCACCAGTGGGGAAGACTCCGTTATACAACTCGATTCAAACCAGCTTTCCTTTGATAAAGTCACTAATAGTGTTTATTATTGCCAAATAGGAAGTCAATTTTGTACCGGCTTCCGACTTCCCATAATAATTGTCCATTCACCATTGAATTACACCTATTTGTGGTATCAATTAGATTAGAAATTGGTATCCAGACATCATCCAAAAATTAAAACTATACTGATATCGAATCAAGTGCTGCCTTATAATATTGCCGGACAACCGCATTAAACGACCTAGCTAGGTTTGCTCTCTTAAAAATATTAGAAACAATACAACGTAGTAAAAAATATGCGGCAAACGAATCAGTCGTTTGCCGCATATTTTTTACTACGGGTGAAGTTGAAATTTATCGTCATTTAGTTAAGTGTTTCTATAATTAAACGATCAAAATGAGATGTAATCGTTATTAGAAAAAAAATGTGCCTATATTGTGATAACTTTAAGATCGATTTTCATAATACATGCCACTTGTAAATAAGCTGTTTATGATGTCATCAAACTAGATTAAACTTTGTTTTCACTGAATAAACGTTTTTTGTTATCTACTTGTATTTTCTTCTACTAGTTATTTTTACATTATCAGAGATCGAGAAATCCTGCCTCAAGTTGTAGTTTCTTTCAATTTTACTATTAATTTACCGGTACCTATATTGAAATTAGTATTGCTGATGTAAAATTCATATTTTTATATACTTATAAGTAGAAGGTACATAATTATGTAGAACAAAGAAGACCTAAACACTAATTTTAAATTTAAAAACGTTAAATTTAAAACTAAAATCAACTATAAATCTAAAATATTTGTTCTACGGTAGACCTTCTACTTCTAAGGACCTTGGACTGGACAAACCTCTGTAAACTGTACTTAGAACAAGTACCCACAAATATTTATTCACAAGCGGTAATCGAACTGGCGACCTGTAGCACTGAAGTCGTCCGCTCAGCCACTGCGGCATTGGTGACGTCGGAACATTATCGAACAAATAATGTTGTGGTGATCCGGACGTCCGCTGTTACCATCATGTGCGACCATTTACGTACGTTACGTATGAAAGAAAAGGATAGGAACTATTCTGGTTTGATAACTTTAGGTAAGTAGCTAATTATGATGATTAAAAGCGTCACGATGGTCACGGTAATTAATATTTTCATTGGTATTGTATTAGGAAAATTGTATAATAATTAGCATTGAAATTGCTGTTGCGAGTTGGTGCTGTGACTGATAGATACTACTACTGATAGATTGGTGGTACCTTTTACCAGTTCACAAAAAAAAAACAAAGTATATAAGTAGGTATACCTACAATACGATAAAAATACCTAGGTTAAAAATAATATGTACCTATATACCTGCTGATACCGATGAGAATCATTTTTAGGGTAAAAAAATACGAGAAAGAAGTAGTTTAGTCATCTAAATCACAAAAAACTGTTGCTTGATTAAAACCGACGCTATATTGCTCGCTACAGGTTCAGTAATAGGTAGATACCTAACGAAATCCTCTCATCCGTGAAGAAAGTAATTGTTTCCAGCGTGCGCCAGTCATTCCAAACAGAAACATCAAGCTGTTTGTCACAAGGGATATTCAATCATAAAGCACTATCTAATCAACGATCGTTTGACTTAATCAGTTGGCCGGTGACCGCAGAGAGCGCTGGGCGCCCGTTTAAACTCGCACCACTTACCACGCAAACGCGCGCACATGGATAATTTCGAAATTGTTGAATTCAGCTCTTTGAGTAAGTGTTGAAATATTTTTATTGCATAACTTACAGGTTTTTATATCGTTCTACTTATTTTGCTCCATTGGTAACTTTCCAAAACAATGGTATCATTTACTTTTAACATATTATTTACCCATAAAGTCTTTAAAATAGTATTGGGATCGGACAGTGTCTATTTTTGCAAGACTATCTAATAATAAAACTAATGGCCTAGATTCACTAAACAGTAGGTATGAAGTTCATATCAAATACATAATTATTTTAGTCTGCAATAGAATTACGACAACAATCTCGTTACCCTTCGAATTGCTTCAAGTGTGTAGTAGATAGAATCAATGTTAGATCAATACCTACGGAAAGGCGCTCTATGTACTTCCTTGTTATGATAAATCATTATAACAATGATTAAAGTGAAACGACTTAGCTATAGGGTTATCAACCTTGTAGACACGAATAACACCTAGTTTAACAAAGTCAAATTTATTTGCAATATACTTAATTTTTATACCTATTTATATCTTAATTTTTATGAAAAAATATAGTACTTAGGTATAATTAGTACATTGATGGATCCCGTAATGCGCGCACCTGCATACTAATTAATGCCATGCATAATATTATCTTAAGATCATATGGCAGTATCTATAAGTAGTTACTAAACTATGTATAAAGTCATAATTATGTATTTTAGCGTAGCTACACTTTCCATATGTTTCAAGTGCCAACGTTACAATTATGACTCGTGACTGCAATAATTTATCGTCAACTCATAACCTAACTGTACAAACTGATTGACGAAGTGGCTACATAAAAAGCTTCGGGCATACCTACGGGTCGCTGGTTCAGGGCCCGTTTATTTCTATACCTTTATATGGCCTACAGATGACAGACTGATGTCTAACTCGATCGTAAATAATTAAATAGCCAAAACTGAAAGGAAATTCATAATTACCTATATAATTAAATCCGACCTAGGTAGTACTGGTATTCTTTAAATAGGTAATTAATTTGCTTCACAGGTGAAACTACACAGAATCTTCTGAAAGCAGCAGTGGAAGTGCGGAAGAAATCATATTGTCCGTATTCAAACTTCGCGGTAGGATGCGCGATATTGACTGAAGAAGATGGCAAAGTGTATACAGGATGCAATATAGAAAACTCGACGCTGTCGCCCACAATGTGCGCCGAGCGCACGGCTCTTGCGAAGACCGTATGCGATGGGTACTTGAAGTTCAAGACTGTAGCCATCGTGGCGCACCAGCATGACTTCACCGCCCCGTGCGGCGTCTGCAGACAGTCGCTCAGTGAGTTTCGCAGCTCAGACGGAGATATTGAAATATACCTCGGGAAACCGACGTTCGACAAAGTGCTGTGCACAAAGTTATCAAAACTGTTACCTCTGTCATATGTAAGCTATAAGAAAGATAGTGTTATAACCTAGCAGCTTATGCGGGATTGACGTGATTAATTGAAGTATTTAGCGATGGGCGCTGCGAACATTATTACTATTTTGCGTAAAAAGTGAAATAAAGAGTAAAAAAGCTTTAACAATTTTATTGCGTAATGTATTTACAAAAACTTATACACTATTAGTATGGGTTCAATATACACAGCGTAATGGCAACGCGTTTAACGTAAAGCTTTCAGTTACAGTTATACTAAATAAGGTATTTACAATAACAGAACCAACAACTAACTTTCACTTTGGATTAATAAAATAACAAATGCAAGTAGGTATTAACAAAATTACGAAACAAAAAATGGTAATTTTTTTCGTGAGATAATACGTGTTGTCTACGGTTAAATATGTTAACAAACATATATGTCACCTGAGTAAGCTATACAGGGTGCTTACAATAATCGTAACCTCAGGAGCTTTAAAGATATTTTTATTACAAGTCTGTCGTACAAATATTAAGAACAATATTGTAGCTATTTTCAGGTCTTATAAACGATCTGTATTTATTTATCCCGTGGATGACTGATAAACAGCCGTAGTTGACAGCGCATTAATTGTCTAATTGTCTTTTGCACTATAAATCGGTGGTAAAGATACTACTAGAAAATACTGGAGTAATTGTGTAGAATAAGGCTATAAAGTTTTATAATTATGTATAAATGGAATTGCGGTAAATCGTATTCGACACGATCTATCGAGTATCGAGATAAGTTGGAAATTAGGTAATTCGTGGCTTGTCTAAAGAAACAAATAATATTGTGTAATTACTAAAATTATCTCCCACTTCAATTCGGAATTGTCTAAAGGTAAAAATGTTTTTTTTTCTTTGAAGCATGAATTAATATAATAGCAAATGGATATTTTCGACAAAGATCTTTATCATTAGTCATCACGTCGCGCTACAATCTCCCAAATCTCGCTCACATTATGTGTGATCAGAATCACTTTAAATTTTTACCAACAGGTAATATGATTTAACCCAACAGTATTGATGGGACACATTAGCTTATAATCCACATAAACAAAGTATAACAAACTTATCTTATTTTTCTTAATAAATACTAATATCATTGTCATAAATAATTATACTTATTAAGTGACTATATTTTTTTTACATTGTAAACACTGTTCTATAATTAGTAAATGTGCAAATAGAGATATAACTAATAATCATCGTAGTAATAAAACTATGTTTACATCTGACGTAACAAAATTATTTACATTAAATGGCGTCTTTGTATGATCGCTCGCTCTTTTGGCGTATCCATATAATACTTAATGTTCAACTCACCGTTACCAGTAGGGACACCAGCCGATGTAGCACTGACACAAATTCTCATTGTTCGTCGCTTGTTTGATCAGCAAGTCCACTTGCTTGGGCACGCTCACTACGGCCTCTACTTGAGGGAAGTCTCTACCAGTCAGCTTATCTCTTATCCTATTCAGGATCGATAATGCTCGTTTGTTGAGGTTGGCTTCGGGGGGTATTTCTAGAGATTCATAGTGCAGATGGTTACGGGAGCGACTGGGGAGCGTGTAGGAGGAGTCGATGTCGGAGGAGAAGGAGGACTCTGTGAGGGAGTGGTGGTCGTTGTCGACGAGGCGCCAGTTGAGCAGTGGGTCGTACACGAAGGCCTCCAGCACGGCCATCACGCTGTCGCGGTGCTTGTGTAACACGTGCATCACTGACTCGCACGTCGACCGGTACGTGCCCTCGATACCTGTCACCTACGGCAACATGGAGTTTGTAAACAGAAATATCGAAGTAATAGTAATAGGTTCTGTCTCTATTCAGTAGTTTTGTGAAATGTACAGATGCCAGCAGGTCAAGGTATCCAGCTATCCATATAACTGTCAAGTTTTCCCAACTGAATATGAACCTTATTGTTTTGTGTTAAAGTTGAAAATCAATCAAAGAAATTTGACAGATTGTGGTGGATTGATGTGCTGGCGTCTGTACACAACCGTCAACCAGTTTAGTATCCAGAAGAGTCAGGCGTTATTCAGTTGTTAGGAACTACTTTCGTCATGTAAGTGAGAGAGATCGAGAACGGATGAGGTGTTAAAGCGACTCTTCTGAAAGTTGAAAGTATTGTATAACTTTTCGGGAGTAACTATACCACATATACATAAGCAAAACATAACCACAATCGGGCCTTATAAAGGTCCTTGTAAAGCTAAAGGTTCGGCTAGAGTATTTCATAGGAGAATTTCATAGAGAAATCTAATAAAACTGCTGAGAATCGTATCCCTTCTGATTCGAACATAATAGACCTTTATCACTTTATCTACTTATAATGGTTATCTTCACTCGATTATTCTAGGGTCGCCGGGGAATTACCTACATAAAACTCGTTTTCAAACCGTGACGTTAACCGAAACGGACATCTGTTCTTTGGGATATTCATTATTCAAAGGATTGTTGAATCAATTAACACCTACTTATATAATTATCACACTTTTACGCTTGAGTGCTTCGACGATCAGTTGAAACACTCAAGCCAGTCACATGTTTCATTTGATTCTAATAAACACCAAAGAAACAAGATCGGTTGTGTTTTTTAAGTTATTGTATCATCAAGACGCCCGCCACCTCAGTCTACCCGTGACTTTGGATCCGAAACTTTGGGATTAATAATATCAATATAACGCGATAAAATCCGTAAAAAGTAGTTTTATTTGAAGATCGGATGTGTTTTTCAGTCCGCACTTAGTTTTTGGCCTCTCGATTTGAAGACCCTTATGGCATACAAGTCTACTAAAGCGTCTCTATTTCAGACATATTCATTTATAAATTAGTATTTATAAATGAATATGTGCGACTCGCTCGGTTTCGCACAGGTACAATGTACTAATAACATGCATGTATTATACTAATCCTTCCGGAAGAAAATATCTAAATGATAGTGAAAAGGGAGTCCAAATCTGTTGCGTTGTTAAGATGTAAGCGAAGAAACATCACAACAGACGCGAACAGTGCCTTTGTTTTATATAAATATACTATAATTAGATACTCTATCTATATTTGCTATTAATTATATTCTTAGCAAGAAAGAAACCTTCAGTGCACTGTAGGTTTCTTTCTAGTAGTTGCATTTTTTTTATAGGATGATGAGAGATCCTTCAAGGTGAATTACAGATCGAGCTATTGTATATAATTATAAGAAACCTAGTCGTGTCCCACGTTAGTATCCGTTTTAATTTTGTTTTTTCCCAATTGGCATTTTCGTGAGTTCCATTTTAACGAAAACCTCCGTAGTAAAAAGGACACCTGAATTCAAAGAGCCGAGAACCAAAGGGTTTGATGTCTATGCCTTAATATGCGAGTCTATTATTTTATATACGAATATTTTATTATATACAGATTTAATGAGTTTTAATTGAAAGGACACCAAATACGTTGTTTCATACAAGCCGCAGTTGATCAATTAATTTATAAAACAATTGTATGACCAATTTTCGTTAAATTTAAGGTCAGTGGTATTAACTCAGCGCAGTTGCCAATCTATTGTGTCACACTTTAATTTATCCTTTACTGCCGCTTAGTACGTTCTCATACTAAATTACGAGTAAATGTTAGCAATAAAAACAAAATACGATGTAGTATTTACCGTCACGGTTTAAGTAAAAATGCATGTTATGATTACTCATGACATGACATGATACACGATTTAGTAACGTAATGGAAAGATAATGAAGGTAACTGCATAATGTTTTATAAATCCTTTTATAGGGATTTAAGTCTGTTTATTCGTTGGTTTAAACTATCGTAAAAATACTATTTATACTATATTTCCGAAAGACGAAAAAGAAAGTTGACATTGTTATCTTTAAAAAAAATTAACAACAACTTACTTATTGTTGAATAGATAACGATATGAATTCCTAATATCAAGCTCTGCATTTAAATTATCAAGTTAAAAAGGTTAATTATGTTATTGATGTTATATTAATGATAAAGACAATAATAAATGGAGTAAGCAACGCAAAGCTAAAACCGATATCAGCAGTTCCGCAAAGAAGTACTCAAAAAGGTTTTAGTTCATGACATTGGGCCAATCGTAAATGGCGCCATTAGTTTTTTATTTACCATCCCCATTAAAAATAACAAATATAATTTCACTACTTTTCAGAGTACCTGCATTAATTTAGAAATCCATACAAAATTCATTTTATAGTCTATGAAATGAATAGACAAGTAACTTAACAGCAAATCTTACCTCCATAGCACTGATGAGCATCCTTGTTAATCTGAATGGTATCTTCTCTGGGAACTTATCTCTGGACTGTGTTACTTCGAAGCAGTCTCCGAAATCTATATGGAGGACTTTTCCTGTGACCCTATGCAGCATGATGTTGGAAGGATGGCGGTCCCCGAGCCCCAGGATGTAGCCCACCATGCTCATGACGGCCAGCGACCGCGTGTAGTTAGTGCGCCGCTCGAACCAGGCCTCCGCTGACGGACTCTTCAGCCAGAGGAGACGAGACAAGTCGTTGCCAGGTGTCTGAGATAGGGTGTATTCAAAGACTTCCACCTGTGTCGAGTAGAATAATTTCGCTATAAAAATTATAAGCTACATATTTTCTTTTGACTACTAATAAGAAAAAATAGAATATTGTAATATTCAACTAACGATTCTAATTAAATTCATCCATTCTTTATTTTAAGAGAGGTAGGGCATAGTGGGAGTAATTCCACTCAAATTGGAGCTAGCCGACCAGGGTTATTCTCCGCCTTGCAGAAAATCGAAGTGAAATAACACTGCTTTGAGCTGTGTTGTGTTCCTAACGGTGAGCAAGGTTGCCAGTGTTCAGCGAGGAAACATTGTATTGGAAAAGGGGGGACTTTGACCCTTATACTGCCAACCAAAATATTCCACTTTCGTTTTACAGGATCGGCAACGCGCAAGTGATACTCCTGGTATTACAAGGGTCTATAGGCTACGGTAACCGCTTACCATCAGGTGCTTGTTTGCCACCTACCACTATGGTGGTAAGTATAAAAAAAAATCTAATACACACCTTATGCTTCAACATCAGCTTCTGATAGTCACACGCCATCCGCAACATGATCTGCTGTTCAGTATTGAGCGCCATTTTATTGGACTTCTTGTCTCTATAGTCACTGATGAGGTTGTATAGCGTGTCACACTGCGGCACCCAGCCGATGAGGCCGGAGTTGGGCGACAGCGGTATCACCGCATACCGCTGTATGGCGAGGTCGTGTCGGTACGTGTTCGTATCCGCCTGCAGTAACGTGTTGACCAGACCGAACAGCTGCATGACTCGCTCGTCTTGCCGCAAGTCCTCGTGCCCTTTGAGGAGGAACATGTACTGTTTGCCGTCGGAGCCTTGGATTGTCAGGCGCCTCGGACGCTGTTTTGATTTTATTACCTGCGAAACAAAATACCAAATAAATAAAATTTGTGGAGAGGCGAGGTGTATTGCCCCTCGAGATCCTCCAACCAGGCGGGTGTTGTGCCTGGCGGGCCACGGCCCGCATATATATATGCAACTTTTCGTTGCGAATGTTGCTTGCGCGATTCAGGCCTTCGTAGTTCTATGTAGCGCGGTAGATGTCGCTACAAGTTTCATACCAATAACACGGAGCTTACAAGAACGCTACTGGTTTGAATGAGATCCAAATGATGTAGAGCTGTGATGGTTGCACAAGCATTAGGTTGAGGATTCGTTTTCAGAAACATGTTGACAGATTTTTCTATGAAATTATCAGTAGTGGTTCGGAGTTTCGATTTGTACTCAGTTTAACCCTACAAATATATCGACGTAATGTAGTTGCGATACAAACTTCTATCTAGCTCTTGGGAATAGTAGTGCCGGAGTTATATTTTTCAGAAGTACCCCATCATATACCATTTGCACCACCTCTTCCTCCTTCCCAGAAGTTCCCACCAAAGCGAGCAAGCGCTCTCTGAAATATGCCGTTGAAATCTATACGGACTATTGACAAAGACTGGGATACAGGCGCCATGATAGCTATATACCTACACATTTTATACTACGTTTATTGGGATATATTATTATGTGTGAAGACAAGTAGACGATTCCGACTTACTTGCAAATGACTATGTATGTGCGATATCCTGATGACCTTCTCGTTGGGCACGTAGGAGCCGGGCACGGCCAGCTCGTAGTCCTTGCAGGTGTGCAGCCGCTTGCTGACGTACTGCAGCTCCAGTGACGTCAGCGAGCGGAACTGTGACGCGATGCGGCGCACTACGTGGTAGTACAGGTCCCATGCCTCGTTCAAGTATCTGTTCTCACCATTCACCTGATAAAGAAACCACTTGAAATGTCAGCCACACAAGAGGTACAGTTTCTGACTTAAGCATTTCTACTATATTAATGTGTACCACACGTTTTCAGGCGGGAATCATAGTCAAAGCCGTTTAATTCTTTAACGAACCGTAACTTTGTGTCTGACAGTTGTACTTTGACATGTTATTATTATTATTTTTTTATTAATTCCATGATCCCTAGTACAAGTCCACACCCTAAGGCATAATATTCAGCTAGTTATTTTTAGTACACTAAATATTATTGTCATCTCTATTTGGAGGACATAAGGACAATATTTGATTATCATTGGGAAAACTACGATGGCAAATTCTCATTGTTATTATTATTATGTAATGTTCAGAAACAGAAATGTAAAGATTTGCACACCATCACTGGTAAAACACTGAGCACTAATTTATTATTTTTTAACAACTTTGTAACCTGTGGTATGCAAATGCAAATAAATTGATTTGATTTTGATTTGTTTTTTTTTAATTCAAAATGAATCGTAAATCTTGTCCTCGCTGGTGGGTTTATGCAAAACATGCACAAGTTGCCCAGACATATAAAATTTACTACATCTAAAATGATAGTCTTACTTTGTACAGGTCTAGCCATCGATGCGCCTCCTGCAGGTCCCTTCCATACATTTGCAAGAAGGAAACCTCTTTCAACGTCTCCGGCGGTCGGTCCAGCATTGCGTGCATTTTATCTAAGGTCTTAAACATACCGCGGAAGTCCATTTCACTAAAATATAACCTAAAATATATAGATTTGTTAATTCAATCAATCGAAAAAATCGTGATTTTTAATTATTTACATTTATGCAATCTTGGATAATCGTATTAGAATGAGCGTGATATAAACAAGTTCGCTCTTGAAATCAAGAAGAGAAGATAAAATATGAAATAAGCTAAAATCACGTACCTAGAAGCCTCATCCAGTGCAATAAATACTTGATCATGCCACAGAATGGCAACTTTAATCAGTTCCTCTGATATTACAGCGGCTTCATTCACGAGATTCTGTGAATGTGCGCACATCGTCTTCAAAATGTAGTTGGCAGCATTCTTTCTAGTGACGAACGATGATTTCGTCGCCACTGTCAAAGGATACACCAACGCTTGCGGGTGCAACTTGCCTATGTCTATTAGGAGTATATGAACTAATTTCGCTACCAAACTTCTTGGCGAATCAATGCGCGCTATAAGCTGCGGTATCACCTGCAGCCATATCTTCACGTCTATTTGTCTTATACCCTCAAATAGAGCATCATATATCGCAGGATGATGACCATGATCGAACCACAAAGTGAGAAGTCTCAGCGTATCCTGCAATGCACTGCCATTGGATAAACTAATAGATTTAAAGAATCCTTCTATAGCTGGGATAGTATGATTGTTGATGAAGTCTGCTCTAGAAACTTTCTTCTCTCCAGAACCTCCTGCAAGGCTACTCTCGGAAATATTGTCTTGTTGTTTGTAGAACAGAACCGTTTCGAAGTTCATGCAGGCCCAAGCATGGCACGCCTTATACCAATCCGGTGCGAGAATCGTAGCTGATGCATAGTTCCTGAGGATTTCTGGTATAGACAGCTCATTGATTTCTTGGAGGGACTCACACCAAGATCCTAACTTCAGATGGCAACGCGCTAACAACCTGCTATGTTCATCACTATCAGATTCCGAATTGTCTACAAATCTCTGTAGAACATCGTAGGCATATCGTTTGTTGCCGGCGTCCCACAAGTTTTTGCTATAAGCTAACACAATTCTAGGGTCTTGCATTCGTAATAAAACATCAGGGTTAGTGATAGGATCACAGCCGAGGATCGAAAGTACTATTTTATGAGCTTGGTTAATAGCGCCTGTCTTTCTACACAAGGACGCGAACTTAAGCCAAGTCTGGAAGTCTTCCCGTGGTGACATCACCAGACTACGTATCTGTAACATTTTTCTCCAATCTTCGACCAACCGTTGTCCACCTTGCAATCTGAGCCACCAACATTTATGGATAGGATTTCTTCGTTCTTCTATCAATTTATATGTTACAACTTCTTCTAATTCCGTCAGAAGCTGAGCGTTTACAAGAGCTCCGTAAGCTCGTTGGTAGCTCTCGCCAACAACGGCAGTTAGCTCTACGTCTAGCAGACTTCTAGCAGAATCAATATAATGTCTCGACTCTGGCCAATGACCTTCGTGAATTGCCAGGATAGCTCTATAAAATGCGCCTTCTTGACTGTCTTCCGAGATAAATTCAACATATTTTCGCATGGAATCCCATTCTTGCAAGCCCCAAGATGCTGCAGCCGCTATTTTAGAGGATTTTTTCCTAATTTCTTCAGATGAAGTGTCCCACTGTTCCGAAGCGAGGTTATAAATCTTTCGCCATTCTCCTAAAGCCTCTAAACACCTCATCGTTCCTAACCGCGACTCTTCGTCTTGTGGGTCCACTTCTAACTTCTTGTTGTACAGTTCCAGAGCTTGGTCCCAGTTGTGCAGTTTCTCATACCACCTAACATGAACGTTTAGGGTAGTATCTCCGTTCTTTTTTTGCTTTATAACTTTTTCTAGTAGACCATTACTCGCCTCATTTCTTTGGAGTTTGTTATTAATATGTATGAGGGCTTCAATAACCTGTTTAGAGGGATTCTTTTTGTACTCTTGTTCCTGTAAAATACATAATAATATCTTTAGTCATAATTTTAAAAAAAATAGTTTCCCTGACTCCGGCGCTAGTGTATGAATAGGTTACAAGTATATTTTATAGATATTCTGTCCTGGTGCACTATGCGGACCGAACCCCAAGACAACACCTCTCACCTCACGTGGGTCTATTGGGGCGAATGTCATTGAGTTCAGCGGCGAACTGGACGCTTTAGCTTCTCGTGATAAATCGTGTTCATTATGTTTGTCTGTTTTAGAATATGACTTGCCAGGATGCCTCCTACTGATGTAAAATAGGAATTCACAGTATTAAGAGACTGTGTTGGTGTATTATTTAAAGTAAGAAGCTCCTCTGAAGATACCTTATTTTTATTCATGCACACACTCCTTTCACTATATACTGCAAGATAGTTAATCCTGATAATATTTAATTTTAAAGTTTTTAAGAGACATATTTTTGATATACTTATGACATTTTTGATATAATATTTACAGTTTTATTCAGCCAGAGTACTAGGAGCAAAAATTGAGAGCTCTATGTCTTACCTTATAATATAATGCTTTGGCATACGCTCTGCAGCTGATAGCTGTATCGCCGAGTAATTTAATTGGAATGGGCAAGGCACCTTTCTCACAATGTTCTAAGAATTCAGCTAGGTTAAGGACAGCGAGCGCCAGTTCCGGAATGTCGGGGACAGTGAGAGCGTGCTCTAAAGCTAGGACTAGTTCCTTTCGAGACTTGTCGTCGAGCTCCGTCCAACACGACATGAACGCTGCGTTGAACAACTCACTCGCTAACTGGGGGTAGTTTTGAGATAATGCCGAACACGCTCTGCAAAGACACATTATAGTTAGTTAGCAGATAAGATAGAAGATAGATGCAAAAAGATAATAAATCCTCTTTTTCTCTCGATTAAAAAAATAATAATAATTACATCACCAAAGTAGCATAGGTCGCAAAAATTAAGTAAAAAAAAAAAACTATAAAAACAACTATGTTATATGTATATGTATGCCAAACCAAAAAATACAGGGTAGCATTAGGAGTCACAGTTGACTGACTTGACTGCACGTATGGCGTAGCGGTTAAGGTGTTCACATCACTACTACCGTTTCGCCGGGTCGTGTATTCGATTCCCACCCAAGACAAATATACTACTTTGATAATACTTTATTTCCGTTAATTATATGTGAAGTCTCCTGTGAGACAAGGCTTGCTTCTAAGTGCGGAAACTGTCTTAAAAAAAAATACATTTACCTTATAGCGGGGCTATTAGATTCAGTCAAGAACGCGACGCTCAGCTGTCTCAGCCATTCGACCCAATCTTCTTTGGAAACAATATTTTTTACTGACCAACATTTTCGTAAGTTTGACACTTTCAATGATAACTTCTGAATTGTTTGAATCTCACCAGGACCCACCACCTAAAATAATAGTTGTAAAACACTGAGTATTAGTATTTATACATACGCACCTAAGATAAACAGATAAATTCAAATAGTATAAGTACTCACATCAGTCTCTTGATTTCTCAATCGAAGTCGAGTTTCATCTAAATAATCATCGTCAGATGCCAGTGTAGAGATAGCCTGTAATCTGGTCACCAACACGATATAGTTTGGACATTGTATCTTATGCTTTATTAGTATTCTGTCAACAGACGGTATGTAATCAATATATTCACGACCCAGTTGAACAATCAGTGCGCAAAGTGTATTCATAGCTGTCTGGCGCAACGACGGATTGTTATCCAAAACTTTGGCGAGAGCTTGTATTATAACCGCCGAATATGGCCTGAAGTACAAATACATAGATAGGTGCTCGATAGTTTCCATTGCAAGCTTCGATATAGACATCGGAATATTTCTGCCATCAAAAAGCCCGGTTACAGCAGGCACTATCGACAGTAGCACATCATCCAAATTATTTTCAAACTTCTTTATGGTCAGAAGTAGTTTTTCAGTTAAAACTTTATCCTTGCTAGTGTCGTACTTAAGAACTCTTAGAATATTTGGTAGAATTTTCCGAAGGTAAACTTTAAATTCAGGTCCAATCGCAACCGTTATATGTTCCACCAACATTATAAGCGTTGGTTGCAGTTGACTGTTTGGTGTCCAGTATTCTTTGATTATATCAAATATATCTTCTAAATAATTTCGGATTTGTATCTTGACTACCGAAATAAGTTGTGCCAGTTGAGTCAACAGAAATTCGCGAAAGATGCAATTGTCCGTCGTTCGTATCACGTAAAGAAGGCTCGGCGTTACTCGAGATACGTAGGGCACACACTTGATGCCTAGAGATTGGAAAATGAATGTAACTGAATGCACAACGCTAGTGTGATGTTGTGTCAACATTGGGTCGCGAAGCATTCTCATCAGCGAAGTGAGAACAATGGCCGGATAAAATTCATCAAGGATAAGCGGAGACATATTAACAACCATATCACTAATATTCAAATCAATGTTTTCATTTGTTGCTTCAGACACGGGAATCAAAGTGGACACAGTTTGAAAGTCGATTAAGCCCTGATTGACCTTGTGTTTGTACGGATCAAGAGCTCCCAGCAAGCCTAAGACGCGAATAGTTTCCCGCCGTTCCCTTGGCTGTTGCTCTGTCTTCAAAAAATTGAGCATCATGTCCATTAGATTCGGATATTCCATATAAGGGGCAACAACATGACCAGTAGCACTGACTACTTGACCAAAAGACCAGAGTGCTACGCTCCTCTTATCGGGCTGATTAGGGTCTGAAAGGATATCGATCTGAATAGACATGAGCTCGGGCAACCATTGATTAAGCGCGGATCCGCCTCCATTCACTTCAGCTAAATCACCAATTGCTTTCAAAATTGAAGACACCATACTGGGATTGTCTGCTTCTGCTTTCAGTTTTGGTACTAAAACATTGAGTATGGTGTCTACAAATTGACGTGTTATCCTTGGTGCATGTGAAATAATATTGTTGACCATTCTAAGGGCTTGTTCTTTGTTCCGCGTGGATTCTGAATGTTGCAGTTCCATCAACACTTGCACGAACAGTTGACGTAACGTCGGTATCGTATAACTGGGGTTTATGTTGCTGAGTCTCCCAACTAAGCACAGAGCTAATTCACTAACATCGTTGTTGGAATCATTTATTGCCACAAAAAGACAATTTAAATGTTCCTCTATAGCTAAATATCTATCAAAGATAGGATTAGTGAATATTTCGAGCACTCTATATCGAACTTCATGATCGAAGTCGGATCGACCTACGGACAATAATTTGCCGAGAGACTCATCAACGATTACGTGCAAAGTCCGGGAGCTAGTCTGAGCGCATCTTTCGACCGCTTTTATCAATAATTTCGACGCAGTTTTTACAGCTTCTATTCTTATGTCATGCTGTTCACTCAAGAGATAATGGTCGGTACATCTCCTAATGAACGACATCAATGTATTGTTCCATTCAAAGTCGAACGAGCCTAGAGTGCGTAACGCTAAAACTAATTTAGTAGCATCATGAGGCTCCACTAGCAAGGCTGTTGTAAACATATGAACTATTTGATGCTCTCCATTACTTGGAGCATAGGGTTTTTTTCTCAATATTAATGATAGCATGTTAAGAAGTCTGTCTGTTATTTCTTTCTTAAGTGATGGTAGATTTTGACTGAGTTCTTTGAAACATGTAGTGAGCTGAGGACTTAAACCTGTTGCGCACATTGGGTCCAGTAGTTCTTTAACTTCATTAGCAACATCTTCTTTCATAGCAAAACCTAATAACGTTACACAATTAAATAAAGGTGTGTCGGAACCATTCCGCTTTTTTGGGGTGTCCTTAAGTGGTAACGTCAATTTAATAATTTCTATAATTCTGCTCAAATACTGCTGGACATCAGACTCTACTGCTACACAAATAAGGCCTAAAGTGGTGAATGCCATAGCTTTCTCCTTTTCTCGTCCACGCAAAAAGGTTATTAGGTGATTAATGGTGGACTTGAGGTGCCTCTTGGCAAATGCTTCTCTGTTAAAAGCAGCTAATCTTGGTATCATTAAGAGAAGCATTTGATGAACACTATGTGCCCTTGATATCTGCTGAGCCATGACATCTGTAAATAAATGTAAAATATAATAATCACATGGAGAAACACTTTAAAGCACAGGTTCACACTCTTATGCTTGGCAAGAAAACATTATTTTTGAATTATAAGACACTTTAGTAAAGTGTCAGTGTTTAAAAATTGAACCAGTTAAAAATAATAATTTTCTATTGTGTATGTAATGAGTTAAAGACCTTGTATGGCCTTGACCTTAGCTATGCTTGTTAAAAGGTCTCCAACATCAAACACATTTCTTATTTTTTATATTATATTTGAAGGCATACTCACACATAATTATACTCTTGATTTTTTATTCACATAAAATGTGAAAAAAAAACCTCTGGGTTGCCGTTTGTTTAGCAAAGCCCTTCATCTAAGAAACTGTGACCCTCTCGAGGGTCGAATAACTGTTTTCTATTGTGTTTGTTAATTAATTCTCAACAAGTTGTGCTTTATGATTTTCTATAACTAATGTCAAAATACAAGTAGGTGATCTGCCAAAAACAAGGTAAAGGAGAGGTAAATTGAAATGAGATACTTATTTGATGAAAATTAAAATAAAAAAACATGTATGCATAAGAAAACACTTCACTTCTCCTTCTTAATTAAATAAAAAGATTTATTTTTCATTTAAACACTTACCAGAGCAAATCTTCTCATATTTCTCTGCAATCAGCTTTTTACAAATACTTGATTCATAAATAACTGCATGTTGTCCTTTTTCATCAGGAAAGTTTTGAGCTGTCCAAGAACTTTGTACTTTTGAGTTCAGGGAAGTCATATCGTCAGATATATCCTGCTCTGAATCCAGTTTCTGCATCAATGTTGTATATTTCTTTTCCCAAGTAGCATTAGAACATCTCAGAAGTTCATTTAGTATTAAGAGAGCTCCATGAACATGGTCATCTCTACTCAAACCCCTCTCTCTTCCTGGTTGTTCAGCAAATGATAACACTGACTGTTCATAACACTGTATGTACCAGTGAGCTTTGTTACTCTGTTCAGGTATTTCTCTCTGTGAAGTAACAACCAAAGCTGCTCGAAGGGCTTTTGCTGCAGCTTCCCTGATCTGCTCCTTTTGATCCCGTAAGGGTATCATTATGTAGTTAAAGAAGCCATTCACATGTTGAAAGAAATATGAAGGCATAGATATAGCCAATTCCCTCAATATCAACACAGCTGAAAGCCTTTTCCCTTCATTTCTTTCCTCTGCTAGCCACTCATATGCCCTCTTTATTTCAGATTCAACATATTCTCCTCTCTTGATACCAAGTGTAACAGCCAGTCTACCCATAGTTTTAGCTCCTAACTCTAATACATTCAAATCAGTGGAAGGAAATATATTTCTGAGGTAGTATGCATAGCGAATGTTCCTTGTTTTTGTTGTTTCTGTATCTCCACCAATCAGGCAGACTACAACAAAACATAATGATTTGGATTTATATACCTATTAATTATATAGTTCTGAATTACTCAATAATCACAAATATATAATATAATATAATTGTATTAGATAAATTATAAGATAAACATATAAAAAAAAAACTTCCAATGGATTCTTGGCAACCAACAGTAGATGCAATTATGCTGGAGAAGAAGGAGATTCTTAAGATAGTTAAACTTATTTTAATAACAGTTTAAGTTTAGTTAATACAAGGGGAACATTGAAAATATTCTCAATCAATGATAGAGATTTCAATATCAAAATAATGTAATATAACCTATAAATTAAAATACAACATACCTATAGTTAAAATTCCGGCTTTCTTCTCATTGTTGTCATAGCTGGACGTGAGCGCATGTATCTGTTGGTTAAAGTCATCGAGCACTTGCGTCAGGGACTCTTGGGACATCTCCCGTAGGTCTGTTTTGGTAAATTGTAATAGTTCTCGGATAGCTTTATGTCTTGTCTCCGCATGGCGAGACTTCAGCCCCGCGACCAGATCGGACACTTGAAAAGTCGTCATTTTATGAAATTATTAATCACAAATCCAGTCAACCCAAAAAAAAATAATTATATTTCTCATAGAAAAACATTCTTGGCAGGCTCAAAATACACTTCACTTTTTCAAATCTACATTATTTCTTTAACCTTCATCACTACACATTGAAGATAGTATTTTGTACGTTTTTTATTAATTATTCACAATAAATGCAAATATTTTTACAGCACTTTTCTATCAATCCAAACGTAAACAAATTAACAATACATGCGGCCATTGACCACATAACTTTCGTTCTGAAATTAATCAAATAAGTAAAAATGTGTATTCTTATAATTCTACGTACCCATTCAAACATTAATTGCAGTGCACTCTATTAAATTTATTTATATTGTTTTAACCACGACAAAAAACCTTTTTTCAATACAAAATATCGAACGTACTATATTTGTTTCAATAGTTCAGAACGAATAAAAGAAAAACAAGTATTATTCCAATCAGAAAATGAGAAATTTATTATTAATAATATAACAAGTACCGTAATTTTTCTAATTATTTTTCATGTGAACATTATTATTTTATTTTTAGTGTCTTGCTTGGCCTATTATTTTTAAAATGTTTTAACTGATACATAAATGCGTGAAACTGAATACGCAGTAGTTTATACATAACATGCAACCTATATAAAGATTGTTACGTATACTAACTGATCGCCATCTCTTTCCTTCACATGAAAATAAATAGCAAGAGAGAGGGATAACAAAACGTAAGCTTTTGTTGGGGCTGGAGTTCGGACAAGGATGACGCGTGTATTTTCAATACTTTCTCGTCATTGTACCAACCACAAACGTCAAACAGCTGAGCGAGGTGACTGACTCGCCGTTGTGTGGCTTGCTCTTCTTTCCTATCTAAAATTTTGAAACTAAATTCAAAGGAATAGTGGTTTCAATAGTTATTGCTCAACGTGCAGAATAGTAATCTTCCATCATGAGTGAGCTGAGTCAAGAAGAGGTAAGTAAGAAATTTGTTTTGTAAACGAACCTTGGCGTAATGCGTATGGCCAATCTAATTTCGTAACAAAACAAAGCGTTGGTGTTTGACGTTGTGGCGCGCTCTGGGTTCACACACGTGCTGCAGGAGCTCATGTCGGTTGGTTGCAGATACGGAGACGGCGTTTGGTGCGACTCGCCGCGCTTAGTGGCGCAGGATCGGCGCCGTCACCAGCCAGCCCTCCGGTCACACCAGGCGCGTCTATGCCTTCGCCAGATTTACAAACCTCCTCACAAGCTCGTTTCTCCCCAACACCGATTCCTCGTGGCTCCACAGAACCCTCTACTCCTGATGTCACCAATACAGACAAAGAACCTAACTACTCAGATGGTGTTAAAAATGAAGTAGAAGACCAGACAAAGATACCAGCTGATGGTTTAATTGTAACAGAGAAGACAGACAATCTACTAGATGAAATGCCTGATACAAAAATGACAGATCTATCACAAACTAGACAGTACAATAGTTTTGACTCTATGGGTGAAGATACATTATTGAGTTGTGGATCAGTCAGGGTGGCCAACTTACCACAGTCTACAGTGGGTGGGCCAGAAGGAGCTTCAACAAGAGAAGACAGCACATCTCGGTCGATATCTCCTGCACAGTTTGCAGAGCCATCACCTGTGCGGCCACGGCCCAGTAATGCTTCACCTAGTTGTTCTCGACGGTCCCTCTCCATGGAGGTTGATGATGTCTCAGAAAGGAATTCACAATCAGAACAACAGCAGGAACCAATGGAGGTTAGTTGCTTACATAACTACTTATATAGGTGACAAACTGTACTTTGTAAATGTGTATTAGATGACATGCATCTATTCTTCCCTAATTGTAACAATAGTTTTCTTCAATAAGAGTGACTTTTTAAAAGTTAACTAGCTGACCAATCCTGAACAGGAGAAAACCAGTAGTAGTACACAACAAAATATTATTGATTAGCTTTAGTTTATCAATAGTGCCCCTGCATATGAAACTGCATAGTCACAGTAATGTTCAGTTGTTACTTCAATCACCATCCAAATACCTATCATCATCTACAGGTAAAAATATTTCTTAGAAAAATTTGAATATCTCAGTGAGCTATAAGGATTTTTTAACTATAGCTAATATGTTATTCTATGTTGAATGAATAAATACAGAACTGTCTGTGCTCCACAACAATTAGTTACATAGTGTCCAGAGGAACCCCATGGTCAGCAATAGACATCACATCATAAAATTATGATTTAAAGATAAAATAATATAAATTACTTTGTGGGTCTGGATATTTTCAAACTATATGTTGATCATTTTTTTAGTACCATGTATTATTTAGTTAAATAAAGTTCTAAATGACATTGAAACAGTGTGTACCTGAGGATGACCATTGTCGCCGACCCAGGCCTACAAAACGCAAACATGGCGACTTGGACGACAAAAAATTGCAGGTGAAGGCAATTTATAAAGAAATTTTCTCAGGACTGGGCTAATATAGGATCAGGGAAAAATAAAATGTGCAATGGCAAAACAAATTGTCGAAAAACCTGAACAAGAATGAAACATAATGGTCTATCTAGAAAATTACTGTAGCACAAATTGTACATTATTACTAGTTGATACAAAAGACATCTTTTTTCATCATTGTCTCATGTTTGTGCTAGGTGGACGACAATGACAATACGACAGCGTCACCGGCTCGCAAGATACACCGGTCACGTACTGTGAGCTGCACAGAGCTTACGGAAGAACAACTGCGGAATATTGTTGCTAAAATACTACAAGTGTCATGGTCAGAAGATAGTGCAGGTTAGTAACACAGTCCCACATACAATTGACTGTTACACTTGCATTTTTATGTTGCATTGTCAGCACTTGTGAAATTGTGATTTTCCAGCACAGTCCAAGTAATCAAAAATGTTTAAACCAAAAGATGAATGTACACCTTACTAGTAAAGTTGCTCTACTGAACTGAACTACTGAGTGAAGCCATGTTTATCCCCCAATACTTTCGAATTCTAATTGCTTTATTTATTCAAATTTTAAAAATAAGACAAGCTAAGTTGTAGGTTGAGTTCGAATCCAAAGTACCTCTGACTTTGAAATAATGTGCATATTAATAATGAATTATCAGTCGCTTAAATGGTGAAATCAAACATGGTGAGGAATCGTGTATGCCTAATAGACTTACTCGACAGCATGTGAAGTCTGCCAACTCGCATTAGGCCAGCGTGGTGGACAAGCCTTCCATTTTTGGATATTTGAGCTACAAAGAAATATACACTGATAAAACTACATACAGACAGTACAGAACTCATTTAAATACATTCAAAGGGCGACCTTATACCGACGTGCGATTTCTTCGAGACAACCTTTAGAAATCCATTATAGTAAATAATACATAATATGATCTACTTTATAAAAACTTTTTTTATTATTAACTCGAAAATTGGTCAAAATCAGTTGGGTTGGAAAATAAGTTCTTCTACAAAAATATTTATTGCAGGAGGAATATTCGTGCCGTCAGTCGCGGCATCACTCCTTGATAACCCCAAACTAAGTTTAGATGAACTAGCATCAGAGGCTTTGATGGATGTCATTACCCAAATAGCTGATGGCTCAGATCCATTGAACCAAAAACTAATTGCGATTACTGAAACTACAAAGAGACCTAGTGATGATTGTGGAGATGATATATTGACGAGTGCACAAGTGGGTTCTGAGACAGAAACTGAAAAAGTAGATTGTCCTGCACCATCACTGCCACTACCTAAGACAATACCTACACAAGGTCTAGCTGTAAGCTACTTAATACGATTTTACACAAACATCAACTCATATGAACGGGAACACGCAAAGAAGAGTTCAGAGCCGCCACTAAGCGACTTGCTTCAGAGTTTAAGAACATTGCTAGTGAACCACTTAGTGCTAGTGCTTCAGGGCAAGTTTGAGTTGGAAAAATGCAGAAAGTCTGCTCTGTTGCCATACATGTTGGTGGTGTCTCCGCCGACTGGTCTTATACCTGAACTGTTACTTGCAACCTATAATGATAAGGAAGTCTTCGAAGAGGTGAGTAATCATTTTTGAACAGATTGTTACTTTGTATATTTTTACCGAAATTAATTTGCAATTTAATATATGGTTTAGATTTTCGTGCGCATATTTGCATGACAAAGTACGGAGAGCACGTAAAGCCATCGGTCCCGGTTGTCATACGAACACCTATGACAATCGTTAGTGGAAGTCAGAAACCCGAAATGCCTGAAAACCAGTCCATCCTCAATATTACCCAAAAATTGGGTTGCGAAGGTCTGATATTCAGGCAGTCGCTCCGTGTAAAATACTGATATTCAGTCGTATCTGGTTAGCCTGGAAGCCGACCCCAATATATTTGGTGAAAGGCTCGGAGAAAGAAGAAGAGATGAAGATATATAAGGGCTAGAACACTTGCAGTAGATATATTATACAAATTCGTAAGCTGTGATTGTGAATATGTAGGTTTTCGTGCCTCTGGTGATGGGCATCCGCGAGGAGATGCGTCGCGCCGTATCGCCGCTGGGCGCGCGCGGCAGTGGCGGCGGTGGCGGCGGGAGCGGCGGGGCGGGCGGGGGCGGCGCGCTGCGGGCTCTGCGCGCGCTGTGCGAGCTGCGCGCCGGCGCCCGCCACGCTCGCCGCCCGCTGGCCGAGCTGCTGGCGCGGCTGCCCAGCTTGTGCCCCGACCCCGTCACCACGGCGCCCGGCAGGGAAATCGCGCGCGTCAGCTTCCTCGGACCATTCTTTGCGGTTAGTTGTACATTATATACCTACTTCTATTTAAATATTATTAAACAAGATTACTTTTTTTTGTACTGATTATGTCCTAGACCTCTGGTTGTTGTGTCAATATTCAGATTTTTATCAGAAAATAGCACTATATTTTGTAATAAGAAAATATTTTCTGCAGATATCTCTATTCGCCGAAGAAAACCCACGTTTGGCCGAGCGTCTGTTCGCGACTGGTTCGGGAGATCGCAGCTTAGCGTTCGCGTTACAGCGCGAGGTGGAGGCGAGCCGTAACACGTTGCATAACATCTGCCACAACATACTGCTATGCCCTGATGCTAGAGAACCGCTGCTCAACTACTTCGCTGCGTTGTTGCAGAGGAACGAAAGGAGAGCGCAACTACAGACCGATGAGAGGTCTTTAGCTGGTGAGTATACAATACATAAACATTCTAGTATTTTCTTGTGTGACGATGTCACCAGAAGTGATTGAATATTTTGCATGAAATGACGTACTTAACTATGGATGTTTCATACAGCGTTTTAAAGATTTTTGTATAAACAAAATTTACGTTTGGTTAAATAAGAATGGTGAGAACAATACAAAACATGATTGTAATGAATAAGAGTAGATATCTCAGCTTGTGTATTATTATTATAAAACAGTAAATCACTGCGATGGACCGATCTTTTGATCCGTAGTGAATATATAAGATAATACGGAGAAAGCGTCCTGAGCATATTGTACGGAATTTTGTTCATGGCTGCGCAAATTCATTTGTGTATTTTGGTACACCAAATACATACACAATACGCGTTCAAAATGACTTTGTTCTTTATTTGTAAATTTATGCCAAGACCTCGATACGAGCGGGTCGGCTGCCTCTCTTATAACACATTGATAAAGACGCCACTGCAAGTTTATCAGAACTGACTACTCATAAATTAAAGCGTACGTTTTGTGCGTAGTTGGTCTCTGCTTGTAATGACTGGCGAAAATAGACCACATATTTCGTTCAAATGTCGCTCACCTCGCCTTGTCTATTAGACGAATTTGTATTGGCACTCGCCCAAATAATTTACTTTCCAAGATTCGGATCGAATCGTTAAGCGCTACATGTTGATGGTTTTCAGTAAATATTTATGTTTGCAATGTTGTCAGGTGTTCGAGACAAACAGATTTTGGTCGCAAACAAAACGAAAATAATAATAAATTATGTGATGTGATGACTGTTATTGTTGTATCACTGTGGTTACTTGCATACACCTTAATGTTGAGCAAAGGAAACGTTACATGACAGTTAAAATAAAAAACCATTCAACAAATTTATGTTAATATTATTATTAATTTTCACATTAATTAATGTAGTTATACAAAGACATATCGAATTGAAGACAAAGTTATAGGACGAACAAGGAAAACTTAACAAATTATTACGAGAGGTTTACCTATAAATTTTTCCGCCAAAAGACGTAAACACGTTCTATCTGTAATGATATAAACAAGAGCAGTCTGGAGTATGTTGTTTATTTGAATTATATCTAGGTATAACACATACATGATGCAGTAAAACCTTTGTCATAAGCTAAATTGGTTTTGACAAGGGTTCCCAACTGCAAAAGTCCCAGTAGGTAGGTACCTACTATTGCCCCATACTGTATTATTTATTTATAAACTCGTGTACGTTGCTTTTTTATGACGTCAGTTTCCTAATAAGCTCCTAAAACTCGATTATACATAAACATACCATCACGCCTGTATTCCCCGAAGGCAGAGGTGTAATAAAAAACCCACAGTTCGCCGGTATGTTTAGGTCCCATGCAAAAGGGGGCAACCCTGTTGCCATTAATCGAGCACAAATCCAATCTCCGAGATGCTAATGAGATTTTATAGCAAAACCCAATAACACTGCCCGACAACTCTATAATATATCATTGTATACATTGAAATAAAACTACTTTTTACGGATTTTATCGCGTATATTGATATTATTAATCCCGACGTTTCGGACCCTTTACAGCGTACATGGTCACGGGTAGAAGATTGATGTTTACGCATATTATTTATAGATGTTTTTTTAAATGTTGCCCGGCAATGCGATATTCTCTTGAATTGTCACATAAATAATTACCCTGTCCAGGAATCTGTAGTCCAACAAATATTTACCTATTTGTTCCGCGTAGAATGCAGAATCTCAACCCGTATCACTGCGTCAATCTCGCATTTTATCGACACGAGTTTGAGAGATTTTTTAAAGGTCTAACTGCTAAGGTCTTGCCAATTGCACAGCGAACATAAATACCGAAGCTAATGCATGATGAGGCTTTGTTCATTTGTAATGTACGGAGTTGCTTAAATCTATAATGAAAGAGATAAGTATGCGAAAGAGAACCGTTTTTGTTACCTTTACTTTGCCGGTTCGCTTTTTCATCGCCACGCCTTCGTTTTGTGTTTGACAACGTCTTTCTGCAATAGCAAAACAACGTCCTTGCTCTCCAACGTCGTATTTTGGGCCTTTTTACTTGAGCGAATTTGACTCAATGGAATATGTTGTTTCAGGTGACGGTTTCATGCTGAACGTGTGTTCAGTGCTGCAACTATTGTCGGTGCGCATCAAGTTGGAGCGTGTGTATCCGCTGTACACGTTCCAGCCCGACTCGTGGGTCAACGTGCGAGACGAGACGAGACTCTATTTCACTGCGCAGGAGGCGCAGGACTGGCTTGACTCACTCAGTAAGTTAATTTAACCATCTGACTGAATACCATATTCAGATTTTTGGGGGAATATTGACTTTCTATCGCTAAGCTTTTTAGCTAAGTGACTCAATCAGATCGGCAAGTTCTGTAATTCTTGTACAGAATGCTGGAAAACAAAAACAAACAAAAAATGAAAACCTTGTTTAGCCTTTACCAACAATCAATCAGCAGACTCAATAGAAAAAAAACATTTTTCGACCCTCTGGAGGGTCACGATCGATCAGATAGGTCACATAAACGTTATTAGCACAGGATCGAAAGGTGGCATAAGCAAAGAGAGGCCTGTAGTCAGCATCAGCAGTGGGTAGATACAGGTTGCGGATGATGATGATGATGATACCCATCCAGACAAACTCAGAAGTTCTACCACTCTATAATAATATAAAGTTTATAATTATATCATATAGCTGCAGTGTTGTTATATGTCCCAGACACGGAAATAACAAGCAAAAACATACGATCTAGTTTAATAACACTAATTTTTCATCGACCCAACGTACGCATTTAAAACCGTTGACAATTTATTCTTAATTAGAGGTCAAAGAGACGAGTTCAAGGTTTAAACTATATTTTCTGATGACGTATTATATTGTTTACTAGCGACCAGCCCTGGCTTCGCACAGGTGCAATGTACTTATAATATACATGTAAACCTTCACTCTATCTATAGATGAAAACCGCAGTCAAATCCGTTGCGTAATGTAAAAGATATCAGCGTACAGAGGGACAAACAGCGGGAAGCGACTGTTTTATACTAAGTATAGATAGATTACTTTTTGAACCAGTGTGTTTTCTTCACAATTGTTTTGAAGTGTCTATAAGATAATACTCATCAACAACCTATATAATCGCCCACTGCTGGGCAGGGGTCCCCTCTCAGAATGAGAGGGATTAGGCGATAGTCCGCCACGCTGGCCTAATGCGGGTTGGCAGACTTCATACGTCGTCGATAAAATCTCTCAGACATCGTGATGAATCCTGCATAATATACATAGCTACATATAATTAAAGGTTACACAAGGGTCGACGTTATTTAGACGCAAGTACATACTGCTTAAACATTTGCTCATCATGCTGATAATTGTTATTTTCTAGTTGTATGTAAACGTAGTGTCTTTTCCAACAGTTTTTTATTGGTTTTCTATTTTCGTTTCTAGCTCAATCGTATAAGGTTGATTTTTAACTGTCTATTTGAAAATTCTCCATCCTTACTTTTATCCAAAACTGTCAGTTGAGAACTTCTCCACCTAATATTTCCTTACGCAGTTTTGTTTTTAATTTTCCTGACTCTTATTAAGTATAGTTACCAGCACGTCAGTTGCCCAAACATTTTGTGGTTCGCGCACGCACAATTTCATACATTTTTGTATGAAAACTTTCCCCACTACGAAAATCTTTAGCTAACTTACGTGCCGGTAACTAACTATATTATAATGATGAACTTAAAACATGAAAGTTTTATGATGGTTTGTTATCAATCAGACAAGGATCCGAACCACAAGTGGCCAGAGGCGAAGTTCCAGACGGTGTGCTGGTTCTTAACCCTCCACATGCACCATGTGGCGCTCATCCCAGCTCTACACACGCATCAGCGACGGATTCGGTGAGCGATGTACTTACTAAAGAACAGCTATTCCAGTGAGAGCGGGTTTGATATCTAATTCTAGTCTCAATATATCATTAATATCGTAGTCGCCTAAATTACCAATCAATGTCTAATTGTAAATGAAAATATTGTAACAAAATCACTAAATTGAACTACCGAAAAACCACTGATTTTAATGAACATACATTTTTAAAACATTTTTATTACTAGTATTAGCTTCTGGTTAAAACTCAGAAATCCACGCATTGTATATTCACCACAGTTTTACAAAACAAGGGAAAGATAAGTTATCCTGGAATTGATTGTGATACATGTTCTTCTGATAATTGTACTCACACATATTATGAAGGAACACAGCTTAACATAGATATTGTTCTTGTCGCAGGGCATTCCGTGATCTCCAGAAAGTTATTGAAGAATTGATGGCAGCCGAGCCGCAGTGGCGCAACAGTTTCTCAGCGTTACGCAACCGTGAGTTGCTGCGCAGGTGGCGCCGTCAAATAAAGAGGCTTCACAGGTTTGTGGTTATATTGTTAAGGTTTTAAATAAGTACACAGTAAAGTATTTATTTAGTATTAGCTCTTGTACGCTGTTGCACCCGCATACCAAAGGGTTTTTTGAGACAAAAGGTATATCCTTCTCTAAGGTCTACGGCAGTTTAGGCTTAAAAGTGTAACAGACAGACAGAATTACTTTTGCATTTATATTATAATACTTATTTATTTATTCTTAATGTACAAAAGTGTACAAAGACGGTCTTAATGCCTTAGGCATTCTCTACCAGACAACCTTTAGGTGGTGCAAAGACGATCATGATACTTATTAGTAGTTATTTCCATTTTTAGGTGACGAACTGCCCAAATGTGCTCATTTACTTATAAATACTGTTCTTACTTTGCCGATCCCTACTTGTTGGAGGTTTAAATACGATGGCGTTGCAGGGGTATTTAAAGAGTTGATGTTGTGCAGGTCGAAGCAGTGTGCGGAGACGGCGCTGTTGGAGGGCGAGCTGATGCGTCGCAGCCTGCAGTTCTACTCGTCCGTGTGCGCGCTGCTCACGGCACAGCTGGAGGCGGCTCGCGCTGCCGAGCGCTCCCCGCTCACCCCGCTCACCCCGCCGGCCCCACCCGCCCCGTCGGCCCAGCCCGCCCCGCTCGCCCGCGCCTTCTGCGCTACGCCCGAGTGGTACGTCGAGGATATCGCCGAGTTCATGCTGTTCGCCGTGCAGTAAGTAACTCTACCAACATCAAAACCACACTCGTCCCACGATGACGTCTAGACAGGACGGCCAGAGTGAGCCCGAACTGTCTACAACACAATGTTAGCACAGCTCGGGAATCAATTTTATGGGCTATCATATTCAATGTTTCTATATCAAATATAATTTATAGAATAGAAAATAATAGACCAAGTATTCATTCTGTGGATGGGTGACCATTGTTAATCATAAATAAAAATTGTAGACTAGTAAAACACCCCATTTGTACACTACCATCATATAGCGTCGATAGCAAACGAAAAAAAATAATACATAAAAATATTCCGACAAAATATCAGTCTGTGTATATCTAGTTATCTACTAGCACCACTACCATCTATACTTTAGAGTAATGAAAACCAGAGTTTATGCGTCTTTGAATTGATCTTTGAGAAAGCTATATTACTGGATTTTCGATTTCAATAAGTTATCAGTACCAACATTTACAAGTAACCACTTTATTTTTATAGTATTAACGAACTATATATTTATATTATATTTTTATGAAATTCTCAGTAGCAGCTCGGAGTTTTGATTTGTGCCCGTTTAATGACAATAAGCTTACCCCTATTACATGGGACCTAAACATACCGGCAAACTGTGGGTGTACATTGGTATACCTCTGCCTAACCCTTGGGGGAATACAGGCGTGATGGTATGTTATGTTAGTAATAACGAAATCGATCGCTTTCAGATACGTCCCACAAATCGTGGCAGACTACATAGAAGACCCGATCATAACGTGGCTCTTGAGCGCAATATGCTACTCCCGGCTATTCAAAAACCCATATCTCGTCGCGAAGATAGTAGAAGTACTCTTCGTAATCAACTTATCCGTACCATTGAAGCTGAAAAATGTATACGAGAAATTCATGGACCATCCGATGTCCCAGACAGCTCTGCCGAGTGCCCTCATGAAGTTCTACACAGACATAGAAACTACTGGACAGAGCACGGAGTTTTACGACAAATTCACGATCCGATTCCATATCAGTATCATTCTAAAAGGCATGTGGGAGAGACCCATTCATAAACAGGTGAGTACTTTCTTTTTTAACTTTCAGTATGAATTTTTCAGTGACGACCTCACTGTCTATTATCTAATTGGATTGGAAGGCCTGAACACTAAATGACCACACGAAGTTTTAAGTAACATGTTTGAGTCGAACGGCGCCGATACACACGTCATGCTCGTGAACGGGTGTTGTCTGTCGGGGCTGGTGGGCTCTTGCTGTCAATAGCAATTGTTTTCTGTGTATTTATTATAGCTGTGCCCAGCGGTTTCACCCTGACATTTCCATTTTGCTCGGCTCCTCTTGCTCATATACTGTCCAACTGCTGGGCACGGGTCTCCTCTCATATTGAGATGGATTAGGCTATAGTCCACCAAGCTGGCCTAGTGTGGTTTGGCTGACTTCAAAAACCGTCGAGAAAAATCTCTAAGGTATGCAGGTTTCCTCACGATGTTTTCCTTCACCGTTTAAGCGAGTGATAATTGATTATTAATACGCACATGAATTCGAAAAGTCAGTTAATAAATTAACTATCCAACACAAAAATAATTTTTCAATTCAAACTACTTTTTTTAGGAGTGTCTATGGAGTTTCTTGTCGGTTCTTCTCCATCAGATCCACTTTTTAACGATGCAAATAGTTTGAACTTTCAATAATACCTATTTTAAAGGTCTAAAATTTAAATAAACCATTTGATTTTGACTAGCATTTTATATAGGACATATAGATATTATATAGGAATGAACTCTTTCATATTTCTATATGTACATTATAATGTAAATAATAATACATTTGCCACCAGGCTATTGTGAAGGAGTCTCGCTCAGGTCGTCAGTTCGTCAAATTCATCAACATGCTAATGAATGACACTACATTCCTTCTCGACGAGTGTCTCACGGTTAGTAAAACATTATTGGATTACATAAATATACTCACGCCCTTTTCCGACAAGGTCGGGCAGAAGCTACACACCGCCACTAGCTACGATTCTTGTTTACATTTTATCCATATTTATTCATTCTTTTTTAAACAGTGTCCCCAAAATAGGATTTTCTTCTGTGTTACACAAATCATCATACAAAAAATGTTTTACGACGTCTGTGGTCTAGTGGTTCGAGTGTCGAACTGCTGATCACGAGTTTGTGGGTTCGATTCCCACGGGACACAAATATTTATGTTATGAATACAAGTGCTTGTCTGTGTGTTTATTTATTATAAGTATTTATTTACAAAAAAAAACGTATTTTATACATTGTCTAGTGCCCGAGATGGTGCTGTGCATTAATGTCCTAAATATTTATTAAAAAAATGTATGTATGTTGTTCGGCAGTACCTGAAGCGCATCCATGAGGCGCAGGAGGGCGCTGCGAGCGGGTCGGGCAGCGCTGAGGCACGCGCTCGGGCGCTCGCACAAGACGAGCGACAGTGCCGCTCATACCTTACGCTCGCTAGGTAACTTAACTATTATTCATTTTTAATTTCTATTCTATAATACACAACCCAGCACATCAAGCTACCCCAATCTATCAAATTTATTTGATAGATTTTCAACTTTAAGACAAAACTATAAGGTATTGGGAAAGTTTGATAGTTTTGAATAGCTTGACCTGCTCGCGTCTGTACATCTGTCCTTTACTTCGTGTCGAAGTTTACCCTATTTACGGTATCTTATCAGTGGCAAGGTCTAGAGATTACTCAAAATGCTGGCATGCATGAAAAGCAGGACTAAGGCTCATTTCTCATTCCTATAAGAGCCGCTCCGAAAGCCTTCAATAAAATTGTGCACAAGTAAAAATAGGGATACAATTAATTAAAAGAATCATTTTATATTGTTCACCAACTGTGCAGGGAAACTGTTGACATGCTGGAGTACCTGACGGTGGAAATTAAGGAGCCGTTCCTTCGCGCGGAGCTGGTAGACCGGCTCGCATCCATGCTTAACTTCAACTTGCAGCAACTCTGCGGGCCCAAGTGCAAGAATCTTAAGGTATAATATAATTATTTATAATAGGTATGATTTGATTGATGATAAATAAATAAAATGAGTTGAATACATTGCAGAGATAAAGAAATAAGCTTCATTGCTTTTTAGCAAAAAGTTTTGGATAGTCAAACTGGGTAATCTATCAACTGGACCACCCTGACGATTTTATTTTCTTTTTCTTTCCTTAAAAAATATTTATAAATGTTCTGTTTTATTATTATAGGTCCGTCGGCCTGAGAAATACGGCTGGGAGCCGCGGCGGCTGCTGAGTCAGCTGGTTGATATTTACCTGCATCTTGACTCGCCGCAGTTCCACGCTGCACTCGCCGCCGACGAGGTATTCATATTACCTATATTTTTCTAATCAAGTAGTTTTTATGTGCAATCATTGTTATACGTTAGCAGTTGTTTTATACGGTAATCACATCGTGAAACTTTATTGAAAGAGTTTGACAGTCTTATCGAATAGAGGTAACTTTTTCTTTTTACTATTTCCAGAGATCATTTCGCAAAGAGTTATTCGAAGAAGCAGCATTGCGACTAGCCAAGTCTTGCATCAAGACGCCAACAGAAATAGAGCGCTTCAAGTCGCTCGCAGACAACGCATATCAAATCGCAAGTATGTTGCGTTTTTAAATCGTCTTCTAATCTATCTACCTCTTTAGAATATAAAATTAAGGGATTACACTCTGGTGGTGACAAACGCTATTCGTCACATACGTGGTTGTTCTTATGCGACCTGATTTAACTCAATTTGTCATATTCGCGATTTGTCTTACACTGTTTGCCATGATCGCTATTCGTTTTATATGCGGTTGGTAATACTCGCAGCTTATCGTTTGTCATGATCTATGGTCATAATCAACCTTACCTAAGGTTTTAATTTGTACGTAATTTTTATTTTATTTATACAAGTGATGTAATGATGTGCTTAGTTTTGTATGTTTACATAACATACACAACACTAATTTCAATAATTTAATTTAATTCTGGGTAACATATTGATTACCCTTAAAAATACTGTTAAAAGGAATCACAGCACCCATTTATTATCCTTGTTTCAGTATCTAATCAACAGAAGAGCGACGAATTTGCTGATGCTCCTGAAGAGTTTAGAGACCCGCTTATGGATACACTTATGACAGACCCAGTCTTATTACCTTCTGGGAAAGTGAGTTGTATTATTATATGAATTATCAAGTGACGTACGTTTGACTTATTACTTACCCAAATATGATTATTTATAGATAATGGACCGATCGGTGATTCTACGTCACTTGTTGAACAGCGCCACCGATCCTTTTAACCGACAACCTCTTTCCGAGGATCAACTGCGTCCAGGTAAACAGAAAAATAATATAATGATTATCATATATCTGATATCTACTCTTACGAGGCACTAACCTGAATACGTTATGTTTCAGCAACTGAGCTCAAAGAAAAGATCGACCAATGGCAGCGCGAAAAAGCGTCGACGTCGTAATCGTCCGCAGCCAACACTAAAGTCTGATGTATATAACGTAACCCATATATAAAGACTACCGGACGGATTTTCCGCCTTTGATGGACTATTGTCCGTATGCATGAATGTGAGATTATTCCATGTATGTTAATCAGTGCGAATGTTTCGTGAAGTTGAAACTATGAGTTATTGTAAAATTTCCGACCGAACGGACCCATCTTTAATTTACATACATAATTTAAAAAAGAAATTGTCACAAAATTGTTCCATTATTAGTATTACCCATTGTGACAAAACCCCTTCAGCCACTATCAGATTTATTAATTTCTCAGCAGCTTTAACGACTTCACGGAGTATTGAACATGGCATCTATTATTAGCTTTATACACCAACAATGCACATGTCCCAAAATTTTATATCACTACATACATGAACTATTAATATCTTAAATAACAGCTGTATTATTGAACTATACTTTGGCGTTATGGAACGCTAAATACATTTAATTGAATTATCATCACATGTAGAATAAAGGCCTAAATTCAAGTTGACATGACATTTCCTGAGTAAGATAGGTGCTTTGGTCTCGACCCCAAAACTTTTTAATATATATGAGCACAACATAGAGTATTTAGTGTGAAACATGTGTGCTGGACATCCTCATGCATTTTATAGGAAATCTCTGATATGAAAATCGTGTGCAAGTAATTTCGATTATAGATTGGTTAGTCTTGCATTAGTTTAACTAATGGTTATACATTAGAATATAAATATTATATAATACTTAGAGGAATTGTATGGAATGTTAAAGACTTCTTATTTTTGTGCAAAATGAAAATTAGAAAAATGTATTTAATTATATTATGGATTTGATTACTATTTGATTATAGTGATATTATGTTTAGTCTTTGTTAGCAAACATGATTTTTGTATTATCATTATTTTAATACATTGTGATTTGTTCCTTTATAACTTTAGTTATGATTTGAAATGGATTTTCACTTGAGAATTAGGATATAGCACTCATTATATCATTAGCATAATTCAATTAATAGTATAATTAAAATCAGTGGCATCCCATCAATGTCCTCCTCCAAAATAAGGAACTTGATGTTATGGTCATCAGGATATAGTGTTGAATGCATACAAAACACAATTATTTCGCAAGCAGTCATAAATGAATTACTGTTGGACCAGTTCTAATTAGGCTTAATATTTTGTTAAATGTATCTCAATTCACTATATTTCTCGAGTCACTGCCAATATATTCAAAGTAGTTTTGAGAACAGGCATTCCTGAATGAAGTCCATTTCTTTAAATTACATGGTCTCACTTGTATGATAATTTGACTTGTAATTTATCATTATATTATGAAGATTCTATATATAGAGGTCTCCTACATTGATTATATCAATAAAAACAAATAAATGTATATGGTTTTTGTTATTACAACAATAAATAGAGACATTTTCTGACGAAATTTAATTCATATCTGACTAAATAAATTATTGTCAACGATCAAGAGATTTCATTGTACATAATAAATTACAAAAGTTCTAAAACCATAATTATATTCTTTACTTATAAATATTAATAAACATCAATGACTCTTAAACATAAGAGGTAGATAATCTTTTTAAGCAATGTGTTCCTAGCAGACATACCACTATAGCAAAGCCACAAAAGCATTTGAATGAGAAATTACCCACTTACTTCATAGTTGACATTCACTCTGCATTCTATTGTGTATAACAATAATAGGTTAAAGTCAAGTGTACTGCCAGTTTTGTATTCATAATACGATTATAGAATTTCTATGAGAGAAGGTTCATTGCCAGTGACCTATGCCATATATTATTAACAGATTATAGTCTTGTGAGGCTCCTATAACAAAACTAACAAATATTTCTTTGTTGCAAGGTAATAATAATGTCGACCTTGGTACATAGCTGATTCTACTTACAAATATGTAAGGAAAAACATAAATATAACATTATAACAATATTATAGATGATGAGGACTTAGATATCTAGTACCATAGCATAAAATCTTACATTATTATTATAGTATAATAAAATGATATTAGAAAATTAGTTCTTTTTTGAGTCATTTTATACTGTTTTCAACATATTCATAAGAGGTCCACTGCTGAACAATTTTTTTTATTATTTTATATATATAAGAACAAGTTTAGCTTTGCAATGGTATAAAAACTCAGTTTCATGATTGATGTGATGACAATGCTCATTAATTAGTTATTCCATGTTAGAATACAAAAATATCCAACATTTCTTACCTAACAGTCAGTTTTATAATAGGCCAGATCAACGAGACCATTTTTAAATATTATTAGTATACAGAATGTCTTCACACATTCTGAGCTTGTGCGAATATTATGTAATTGATTTTAAAATTCATTTATCGGAGAAGGAATGGGAGACGGTGAGCGAACAAACATGAGATCATGTACAACATACCAAAATAGAAGTTTAGCCTGGCTGTTTGCCTTGGTACATATCTCATGGTTTCAGGACTTCTAAACCTTCTCTCTATTTCAAAAGCTCTTGGCAATGTCAGCATTGGAATTAAGAACCACAATGAACAGCGCACAGTTGCAACCACAAACATGATATAGGGTGTGAATAGTAAAAATGCATACAATAAGTAAGAAGCAGTTCTTCCAATCAATATTGCTAGTGTCACAATTTCTGCTTTACTATCTGCCTCAAGGTCTCTAGTGTTATTACTATGTAAAATAGCCTCTGTATTTAAAGCTAATGGTATAGCATAGTAAATGATGGGCCAATCCACTCTACCAGTTTGAGCTAAGAAAGCAAAAACAACAGACACTGGTCCAAATATAACCAATACCAATATATCACCAAGAGCTATGTACTTTAGTCCTATGCCCCCAGTATACAAAAATGATGAAGATAATCCACCAAAATAAACAAGAGCCAAATGCTCCATTCTGGCTGGAGATAATATTACAAGAGGCACAAATGAGGCACATCCAGCTAGATATAATATAGCCCCTAGAGAAACCACTTCATCTATACTTAAAATATGATCAACAAGAGTTCTGTCGTCCGATTTACGGTTATCTATTCCTTTAACAAAATCAAAGTATGTATTAACAACATTGCCCGCACCATGAACTGGAATAATTGTACACAGAGTTAATAATAAGGTACACCAACTGAAGCTACTATCGCCGGGTAATCTGTATGCAAGAGCGGCCCCCAGCAGCGTTGGGAGCAGACTCGCGCTCAGAGACCACGGGCGCAATGCAAGCACATATGTTCGCACTTTCATAAGTGGATTTCGGGTTGGGAGTTTTTCTTCTTTTGGTTGTTGTAACAGGTTTCCTTCGACAGTTGGTATATCCATATCTTCAGCTTTCTTATTACTATCCATTGTAAAAATGTAAAAAAAAATATTCGCTTTCCACGATACCTGAACAAACTTACACTATCATTTTATATGAGATTTCTTCAATAATACAAGCATGGCTAAACTACGGTTACATCAAAACTGTTTGCACATTATCCCGTTATTCATCGTTCGTCGTGCCGGTGGTGATGACCGTAACCGTATACCCAAAGAGAAATCCAAAAAATCTATCAACAAACAACATGCAGACTGCACTGCACAAAGTCATTAACTTGACAATCCTGACTCCTGACATGACATGAGTTGACATTGACAACTGCTGCGACTTTTGCTAGTGATGAGTAGCTAACGTTATTCGATTATATAATGGCTGTCTAAAAAGTAGTCGAGGACAGGGTGAAATGGCGCACATTAGGGGAGGCCTACGTCCAGACGTGGACTAATATAGGCTGATGATGATGATGAAAAAGTAGCCACAGCTATGATATCTGGCGATACGATACCCAGATATCAATTGGCTAAAGCCGATAGCAAAAGAAGATATGGTACGAAATACAATATCAATAATAATCAATAGTTACGACCGATCCCAATAACAAATCCTTTGATAGTTTTGCTAAATAATTTAAAAGTTCGTTATCCAGTCAATCTCAATCTATCAATCAATATGAGCAAACTGTCAATTTCAAAGTGCATTCAAATATGAATATAATAGCAAAAATAAAAACACCAACAAAATCTTCGCTAGGATACTGAGAATTTTAAATTTTTTTAGAAAAATCTAAAAATTTATTTATAAATAATAAAGTTATTAAGCAAAGGAAAAATTTGACAGCGGAATTTTTCCTTTGCTTAATAACTAAAATCTTAGCATGGAAAATGCCAAAAAATACAAAAAAAAGATATACATATATATTATTTTTAAATCGGTTTAAAAACGTACCTATCGAGTAAAAGAGGGTAGGTTAAAGAGATAAATGCGAGATACACGCTGTAAATCTAAATAGATTGATTTGTCGATTAGTAGTGTTGTGCTGTAACTCGGTTTTATAATTGAAGTATTTTGAGTTTCGATAAAGTAAAAATTATACTTATTCCATCTTCACATATTAATAGGCGTTTTAATAGCAGTAAAAATATCTATTTATAAAAAAAAACATTTTCTAGGTTGTAGCAATTCGCATAGACAGCATCTGCTTTTTGTATCAGTTAGCGCTAAAATTAGTTACGCTCGAGCGTTTGATTGATTCTAACCTGGAATCTAAGAAAAATAATCAATAAAATTGCAGGTATATTTTCTGAATTCATAAACTAAGTACCTACTTACATCTAAATATATTAATTAGGCACAGATTTATATAGAACGTCAGTGGTTAGTTAAAGACAAAATATATAAGGTAAGGTACCTTTGATTATCTAGGTAGGTACCACCTTCATAGTAGATTTTTCGTCAGTTCTTAAGAAGTTAGATTAGAAGCATTTGAGATTCAACAGTACATAAATAAAATTATAAATTGGAACAATTAGCAACCAACACTTTCAATACATAAACCTGTGCATTGTTATGAATCCGATATTAATAGAAACAAACAAAACAACAAGGTCTGTTGTAATCAACACCAGTCACTAATCAGTAATCGCAGAATGGAAAAAGGGGCATCAAAATGTTATATTTTGTGTTCAATGTTAATTTTAGAACAACTAAGTAATAATTGCTTATCCCCACATAAGTAAGGAAAATTGGTTTGGATTGACTCGCATGCTATTCCGTAACCTATATCTAACCGACTGTGAGATAAGCACAGCCTAGTTATGAAGCAAGAGGTACCTAGGGGACTACCGATATTTAAAATCATGATCATTTTAGAAGGGCCGCAAATCCTAATGTATCTATCCTACGCTTTATTGTAAAGAGGAAAGTTTGGCTAGTATTTTTGGCTCAATCCATCACCTGTATTCCCCATAGGGTTAGGCAGGGGCGTATGGACCCTCACAGTAGTCCCATGTAATAATTGGGCATAAATTTCGACTGAGCTGCTGAGAATTTTATAGAAAAAGCCAATAAGTAACACTGCTGGACCTGGGTATCGAACCAAGGACCTCAAGCCTAGCAGTCGCGCGTATAACCGCTAGGCTAATGAGGCATTCTCCTGTAAATTCTGGAGATTTTGAACCAAAATCCAGAATCTGAGTCGGTATTTTAATAAGAATGAAACTACTTTATACGGATTTTATCACGTTATATTGATATTGATTTCTGACATTTACGCGAATATTATTTAAACATTGAACTACAACTACATTTTACGGATTTTATCCGTCACGGGTAGACCGAGTCTACCCGTGCCCATGGACGCTGTAAAGGTTCCGAAATGTCGGGATTAATAATATCAATATATCGCGATAAAATCCGTAATGACAAAATAAAGGAATCCTTTTGGATATGAATCCAATCCTTTAATCATACCTACCTAAAATGTTGGACTCGTACCGACTAAAAATCGCACTTGCCTTCTCCTGCACTATACTTAGTCGCGGTCACGGCCAGGCCATGACAGAATATGGTCCGGTATAATCACCGGACCATAGACCGGTCGTCCTAGACTGAAACCCATAAAACGTCGGATCGGGAATAAAAACATCGGAATATATGAGATTTGGCGAGCGAATCGGGATCCTCGGCTTCTGTCACGGAGGGTCAATAAAAAGAGACGAAAAATTAAAATATGTTGTTATCTTTCGTTAGTTCGCTTTTACAAAACTAACGCCATAATAGCAATAGCAACCATTGGTCCATTAATATAATTCTTGTCTGAGAGATTGGCATGTAGCATCTCCGACATAAACTGTGTCAACAGTAATTTAAACCTGACAGTTGCTATAATTACTCAACTCTTATTAGCTTCGACTACATTTTTCAAATCCAGCTTGTTAGTTTATTTATATTGAATTGCATATTCTACTTAAGCGTACATAACATGTAAGTACATAGCTGCTTAGTAAATTATTTAGGTACCTACCTGCCGCTTCATCTTAATTTATTATGGTTATAAACGGTCGTTCGTTCTGCTTAAATTGCATAAACGACACGACCGCGTCGCTGTGACAAAAAAAAAATACACACAACCGCAGCTTCATGGTTAGCAAATTAAATATCACGTTTACAAGACTGTCGGAGCGAGGGGATCTTTTAAATGGGTTACTTCCTAATATTCCTTTGTATTTATGAAGGCTAAAGTTTTAAGAGATCTCGAGGTAATACTTTAGTCTTTATTAAAATTTCTATGTATGTTATTTGCCTAGCTTTTTTGGACTTTTAAGAAGATATTAAGGATGACTTAAACATCAAATAGCAAAAGCGAACTTGAAATAACAGGTTCTAATTATTTACATATTCTCATATTTTGAACTCGTGCTAAACAGTGGGAATGCGTATTTCATAAATTCATACTAATTAGATATACACAAATTATATTTCGGTCGTGTGGTGTGAAAAGAAAGGCCTCAATTTTATTTAGGTTTCTTTTTATTAGAATGAAGTTTTTCTTCTATCAGTTTTACCCAGTTTTCGTATTGTTCGTTATCTTCCTCATTTATTTCATTACAGAACTTGTCAATATCCTCGTCTTTAACATCTTCTTCATTTTCTTGTGGTAATTCAACTTTATTACTAATTCTTTTATGTTGAACAGGAGGGTTTTCCACTTCTACGGCTTCATCGTTGTCATCGTTAAATATTATTTTCTTATTTCTCTTCCCATTATTAATTTTATTTATATGAGAAACCTTTTTTATTTTTGTTATGAGTTTTTTGTCCTTAGGAGTTGTTGTTGACTCGTCAGGCTTAGATTCATCACTTGTAACATTATCTTCGATTATTTTTGTATCATTCTTTACTCTTTTACTTTTAACAACTAAGCCTTCGTCAGCTATGCTACGTGACTTGCTTCTTTTACCCATTATTCTGAAAATAACGGAAATATACATAAGTATACTGCAAATATTTTTTCATGACGAATATGGACGATCTTTAGAAAAAAAAATACCTACTATAATATTGTCATAAATATAAAGCAGTGATAGCCTAGTCACTAGGCTATCACTGCCAGACCAATGGTCATACCACTAGGCCCTAGTGGTATGACCATTGGTCTGGCAAGTCAAAGGAATTCGAATCCAGAGCTCTTCCAAACCTCTGACTTTTCGAAATCTTACGCGTATTAATAATTAATTATCACTCGCTTCAATGGTGAAGTAAAACATCGTGAGGAAACCTGCATGCCTGAGTGATTTTCTCGAAGGCGTGTGAAGTCTGCCAACCCGTACTAGGCCAGCGTGTTTGACTAGAGCCTAATTCCTCTCAGCTTGAGAGGAGACCTGTGCCCAGCATTGGGACAGTAGACAGTGGGTTCATGATGATGATGATATATAGGAACTTGCTGTTACACAAAGCTTTGATTTCGATGTAAGATATTTTTTTTTTTATGGTTGATGGGCTTGCGTTTGACCTCAGTCTCACCTGATGGGTAAGCGATGACGAGGTCGAAGGTGGAACACGCTTACCCAGAAGATGCCTATTCACTCTTGCCTTAACTACATCAAGGTTGTATGAGTCTGGGAACACAGACGCAGGGAGAGCATTCCACTCTTTTGCTGTGCGAATGAGAAAAGATGAAGCATATTTTATTATTAATAGAGATTATCCGTCTAAAGTCCCTGTTATTATACTGTGTATTTATGTATTTCTTATTGAGTTGAATAATTTCTACAAAGCTGGCAAATGAAGTGCCAAAAAAACTAAGGTCGAATGATCTAGGTGAATTTACAAAATATTGCTATAATTTTTATAACACTACAATAACATGAACATAGAATTCTGGCTAAAAAAGCTTACATACAGTAATAGGTAGAAACGGAATCTTTTTTAGAGATTTGATATTTGAACGAATTTAAGAAAATTACTAATGAAGCACAATGTTTACATTATTTACAAAAACAAAAAACAGAAGCAATTTTCACCTTTTATCGTTAAACTAATATCTGCTGAAGTAATTTATTGGCTGTATGTCAGTGAATTGTTGAAGTGTATGATAAACACATCGGCTACTCAATGAGATAAGGTATACAAACATTATCTTTACGTAATAACTACACGAGGCCAAAGCGGGCGCATTGCCACCAGACGAGACCACCCGCCACCCACTTCTCATGCGGGCTGCCGTGATCGAGCAATCGAAACCAATTACTGCGCGGATCGTGTCGCGTCTCCGTTTCAGCTACTGTTTTATATTTTAACCTTTACTATTCGTTTTATTTAAGTACGAAATGGCTGAGAAATGTTACATTTTGGGTATGGACATTGGAACGACTTCAGTGAAAGTTTGTGTTTACGATCCTAATACAAAGGAAATAGTGGCAAAACAGAATAAAGATACAGCAGCGAATATACCAAGTGACCAGGGTATTGAAGGTAACAAGCAAGATGTTCCAAAAATAGTATCAGCTGTTCACTATTGTATCTCCCGTCTCCCAAGAGATGTATTGCGAAATGTCACAAAAATTGGGGTATGTGGACAAATGCACGGAGTTTTATTGTGGAGAAAAGAGTAAGTAATTGCATTGCAAAATAAACAAATAAACGGCTTACTTTAAATTCGGAGAGTATAATAACTAGCAGTATTTTCAATTATAAATATTAAATCTTACAGGTTGTCTATGTCCTTCGCTGCGGTTCAATCTATCTCCAAAATAATATCATAAAAATGTATAATACAAAAATTTTTCGAATTCGGTTCAGCGGTTTGGGCGTGAAAACATAACAAACAGACACCGGCAGACAGACGGTTACTATATTAGTATGGATTATGATTTATGTATATTCAAATACTACAAGTTACCTTTACGTAGTATATTTTAAAATTTATATAAGTACGTAACTTATTTTTTTAAATGTGTTTGTTTTAGCGCGTGGGAAAAGGTGGAAAAAGATGGAGTAGTTATGCGATTTGAGGCGAAACGAGAAAATATGTCGGCGTTGTATACGTGGCAAGATGTAAGATGCAAACCAGAATTTTTAGAATCATTGCCAAAACCTGATTCACATGTTAATTGTTATTCTGGATACGGGTGCGCGACACTTTTGTGGATGCTTAAGCACAAGCCAGAAAAGCTAAGAAATTTTCAATATTCAGGAACAGTACAGGATTTCGTTGTTACTATGCTTTGTGATTTGGAGATGCCAGTAATGTCTGATCAAAATGCTACAAGTTGGGGCTATTTCAACACTGAAAAGAATGAATGGAATATCGATATCCTGCAATCTGTTAATTTCCCTCTGAATCTCTTGCCTAAAATTAAAAAAAGCGGAGATTTTGCCGGACAATTGAATTCCACTTGGAATGGGATCCCCGCAGGCACGCCGGTTAGTGTTGCTTTGGGGGATTTGCAATGTTCTATCATTGCTACACTCGAAAGTCAACAGGATGCTGTATTGAACATATCAACTTCTGCTCAGCTGGCATTTGTCGTGAATAACATATCAGATCTAAGCTGTAAAACAATTGAACATCTGCCATATTTTAATAACACATATTTGGTTGTTGCTGCATCTTTAAATGGGGGTAATGTTTTAGCCACATTTGTTAAAATGCTCCAACAGTGGATGCTTGAATTAGGATTCCCAACTCCCCAGTCGAAAGTATGGGAAAAGTTAATTGCTTTGGGTTTAGAAGCACAAACAACATCAAGTATGAAAATAACTCCACATCTACTAGGTGAAAGGCATTCACCCACAGCAAAGGCTTCAGTAGAAAATATTGATCTCTCTAATATACAGCTGGGGAGTGTATTTAAATCTCTTTGTGATAGTTTAATTGAAAACTTACACCACATGATGCCTAAAGAAATATTGCGCGGTGCAAATGTAAAAAGAATTGTAGGAAATGGTTCAGGTTTATCAAGAAATGTGGTATTGCAAAGAGCTGTGGAGCATTATTACAGCTTACCATTGGAATTCACATCAGGTGGAGATGCAGCTAAAGGTGCTGCTATTGCAATTATTTAAATGAAGTATACCTAGTATTCTATTGCTATTTTATCAGAATATGATTATAATAATTATGTTCCAATTATCTACTTTTACACTTTGTCAGAGAGCAGTGTCATTAGATTATGAGGCTGTGATAAGAATGGATAAGTTCACCTCGGATTTAGATAGTGCACTATTGACAGAGGTATTAGTATTGGTATTAAGTATATTTAAGTATTAAAGTTCTGTACAAAATATATAAAAACAGATCAATGATGGAACAAGGGTGACATCAGCCATCAGTAGTTTGGCAGTAGCTATGCATGATGATGATGATGATGAAGAGACCATGACATACATAGTGAATTATTATAATGTCATCACACATCACAAAAGTAGTAAGTAAGCTATGAATTTATTAGTGCAGAAATACTGCCAAAATATGTGTAATGTTTCTATGTTAATCTTTTAAGATTGTTTTTAAATAATTTTGTTTTTGTGTATATTTTATTTGTAATTTTACTTTACTTAATACCTATTCTTTACAAAATAAACATGGTACCTAGTTCATCATTATGTGTTACCCAATTCTTCAGATCTATTTTTAGATACCACATATCATCATATGCGCTCATAGTTTCTATGAGAACCGAAATTAAAATGATATTTTATTGTACCTATCTCATTTATCAATGTTGAAACCGCTTGCATGCATGTGGTAGCTACATAAACAGTCATCCCAATATAAAACATTATATAAAAGTAAGAATAAGTCGTATTAGGTATCAGGTAGAGGTAGGATTATAATTTATTTGCGAATACTGAAGAAGATAAACTAGAAATATGTAAGTGTTGGGTACCTACCTACTATCTGAATAGTTCATAGTTTTAATTTCACATTTTGGTCAGAGAGTTGCCTTAGTGGCAGATTATTTTTGTCGCTTAATGTAGGGAACTATAAGTAAAGGGTTACAATAAACTTTAATTATTTAAATAGCTGATGAACTTTCTTTTACTAATGTCGACAATTTCTACTATTAATGTCATTGGACAAGTTTATTTAAATTGTATAAGTTCTACACCATACCATTACAATTATACTAATACATGCTGCATAAATAACAAAATACACCTTTAATTTTAAAAATACATACCTTTTCAATTTGTTTACCAATTATTTAATATTTTCTAACCTTTAAATTCCACTCCAGCACTTTAAAAATATAGACCTTTTTTTTGTAATATTTTTGTTTGGCTTGGCATGGCTTCAGATTCAGAGGCCTTTGTGCCATACAAAAAGACCCAAACACAGCGCCACAGATTGCTAATAAAACAAAAAACGTAAAAGCTCCACAGACAAATTAATTTAATACTTTATTCGTATAATCATAAAAATAATTAATTAATAAAATAATTACAACAAATTATAGGCTGTAAAACTTAAAAAATAGGACTGTTGATAAAATTCGAACTAACGATATTTATTACTAATATTTTTTGGACGGTTTAACGATAGTTTGGTAGTGTAATGTAGATATCGTTGGTCGATATTCTTAATTTTTTTTTTTATTTTTCTGTTTTTTTTGTAGTTTAGTGACCTAGAGGAGTGACTGATAACGCAGTTTACATAATGTTTTTTTAAGCATTCGTGCAGCAGTGGACTTACTGTCCGTGCTGCACGTACACGAATTAAGTATAGTAGTGTGATGATGATTTTAGATTAATTCGTGTTCATGATAAATCATTCGAATGTTTGTTCGTGTCATACAGTCAGTACTCAATGCGGTGAGCACTTACCGCATAATGACAATCAACAATTATTCGATTAATTGTGATTGTCATTCGAGCGAACCGAAAAATCGTACGATTCGAGTAATTTTAGTAATCTATTAATAGCCCATCGCTTATTTAATATACATTTTCTCCTTACCACTACCCTCTTTAACTCAGGTGCATGGCCTATTGGTGGTAACTAGTCACCTAGGAATATTCTCAATCATCTCAATGGTCACTGGTGCCATGTCATCATGTTATCATTTATCTGACTGACAGAGGTGAAGTGATAATTTTTTATCTATCACCTCACCTCTGGGAATCACTGATAAACAAAATGTCAATTATGGCACAAAGGCCTCTGAAGCCATGCCAAAAATCATCATCAACCCAATACTGTCCCACTGCTGGGCACGGGTCTCCTCTCATATTGAGAGGGATTAGGCTAAAGTCCACCACGCTAGTCTAGTGCGGGTTGGCAGACTTCACAAAGAGGTTTCCTCACGATGTTTTCCTTCACTGTTTAAGCGACTGATAATTAATTATTAATACGCACATGAATTCGAGAAGTCAGAGGTGCGTGCCTTGGGTTCGAACTCAAGACCTTCGACTTGGCAGTCCAATGGTCATACCACTAGGCTATAACTGTTTGAATGCCAAAAATATTAAAAAAAAATTACAACTGTCAATGTCATTGTCAATGTCACTTTCACTACTCAATCTCATTTCTTTGCATTGCACGTGCAAAATCGTACATGTAAAATTTAACAATATTAAATTTTAGTGTAAAACTTGAGCAATATGACGAGATTTGCTAGGGCTAAAGGTTCTAAATCATCAAACGAAAGGGCTCCTGAAGATAGTACACCATGGGAGGTTATGCAGGAACAGTTGTTGCAAGCTAAAAAGGAGAGCGAGGATTCAAAAAAGAGGAAAGAGGTAAGTTAGCCATTCAATATTATCAAATATTCAAACTTATTTGGAATGCCTATACCAATCAGAAAGGGGGTTACAATATATTGAACAACTTTTGCAGCTAGGAGTAGGAGTATCTACCAGTATATATTTTAAGTATCTACCAGTTCTTAAGTATGAACTCCTGATGGTTTTAATTATTTATTTGTTGTGGATGTAGCTTCACTACGAGATTTTAGATGCGATAATGGTTTTAACTATGGGAGTTTAGATACGAGAAACATGTTGTATATTGGACAAAACTTAAAGGATTTCCATACTTACTTGTTTTCATGTTCTAGGCTGAAAAGCAACGTATTGAAAACTATGAGAACTTTCTTAAAGAGCATAAGCTTCAAAAAAGGAAAGCAACCTGGTGTGATTTCCCAGATATACACAATAAAAAAGGAGTGGCTAATTTGTCAGAGACTGACAGGCCACCCATGAAAACTAAAAAGAAAAATAAAAAGAAAGGAAAGATTGCCAGTGAACAAGAGCAATCTGAATCCAATAATGACGAAATTAATATACAGAACAATGTTTCTGATAACACTGAGGCTTTAGGGAAAAAAAAGAAAAAGGGAAATAAAAAAATGGCAATAGAGCCACATAATGATAATGTTTATGAAGATGTGTCAGAGAGCACTCAAGATAATAATAAAAAAAATAAGAAACAAAATTTTAAATCAATAGATTGTTCCACCGAGGCCCCTGGACCTAACATCAATAATTCTAAAAATGACATGAATAGCAATAACAAAAGTACTCCTAAACCCAAGTACAATGAAGTAAAAGCTAAAAATAAAAAGAATAAAAAACTCATAGATGGTAAACCTGTTCGCAGGAAGGAGATCAATGACCATAGTTTCCAACTCATTATAAATGGTAAAGAAGTTGAGCTGGTCAGATTTGATGGTTTCCCTGTCATGAAAAAAGATGCTGAGAGACTGCAAGAGTTGAAGGCTAATATGATCAAAAAAGGCATACCAAAGAGTGAGGTTCAAAGAACAATGAAGTTGGAAAGAAGAAGGGCTGAGAAAGCTTTAGCCAGAATGAAGAGGGAAGTGTGCTATAACTGTAGGAAAGGAGGTCATGTGCTCTCTGACTGTCCAGAATTGAAGTCTAAGATACCAGGGGCAGATGCTGCAGAAGGTGTGTGTTTCAAGTGTGGCTCTACAGAACATAGACAATTTGAATGTAAAGTACAAAAGGACAAGGAATTCCGCTTTGCCACATGCTTTATTTGTAAGGAACCTGTAAGTGTATAACATATAAATTATCACAAATAAAATACAGCCAAATCAGCTTGGAGACTTTTTGCATTTCTAGTATTGAATGTCAGCAATGAGTTATATAAACAAAAACTTTTATTTTTTTTATAGATAGGTACTTAACATATTAAGCATCATTTTTAATCATAAAGTTCTTCATCTCCAAAGATTTCATAGTCATCCTCATCTTCAATTTCATTGATCTTCAAATCATTTATGTTAATGATAATTCGTTTTGATATAGCCTATCTCTATCCTGAAATTTCTTTTCCTCTTCAATGTATGAGATTTTTATGCAATGTTTGCGGTTATCTTCCATTTCCCTTTATTTAAAACCTTTTCAAATGACAGGACAATTTGAAAAGTAAAAAATTGACCTTCCAATAACTCCCTGATCAAAATTATCTATTATAATTGTAGGCTTCCAATTCATAAATAAAGTCAATGAACTAATTAGTAAGAAAAGAATAGAAACCAAAATAGCATGACACCACACTACTTTCAAGCAACTAATGTGACAGTGCAGGCGGCAGGGCACATGGTAACTAGTATGAACTGGTTTATTCCAGTTTTAGTCACTGTGTGTATAAAAGTAGTAAACTAGTACATTTATACATTAAGCAAAATGTCTCCAATCTGATTTGACTGTACCTATTCATTTTATTATTTCCAGAGATCAAATATTTGAGATTTAATATTAAAAACTAGCTGTACCCGCGACTTCGTCCGCGTGGAATTTAACAAAAAAGTTAATTGTTTTTTTTTTTTTTGGTTTTTGCATTTTTATTTTAATTATCATTTATTTTCTAAGTTACTCCTTATTACATCAGCTACCTGCCAATAAAAATCCCGTCAAAATCGGTTCAGCCATTTCAGAGATTAACTGGAACAAACAGGCAGACAGACAAAAATAAATAAATTATATATATTCATATGCATGTAGTAAAAAGCGGTTATTTCAATATTACAAACAGACACTCCAATTTTATTTATATGTATAGATGTATAGATTAATGCTTCATTATTATTATCATTCATTTTCAGGGACATATAGCTAGGCAGTGTCCTGATAATCCTAAAGGTCTCTACCCAAATGGTGGTTCCTGTAAACTTTGTGGTGATGTCACACATTTGAGAAAAGACTGCCCAACTGTAAGTACTTTCGTAACTTATCCAAGGTGCGAGCTAAAAATACTAAATTCGAAAAATACTAATTAATAATATTTTGCAGGTTATGGATAAAAAAGAAGAGTCTACAGTAAAACTTCACACAATAGAGAATTCAGAAAATATTGAAGATGTAGGACTGCAAAACAATAAGTTTACACCTGCAGAGCCAAGTAAAAAACCCAAGAAAATAAAATTCTAACTTGTATAGATTTTTTTAAGAAATAAAATATCAGAAAGTGCCTACTTCATAATCATTTATTTAAAGAAGTGTTAAGAAATTCATAAAAAATGTGATGAGAGATCACTGTTATTTTGTCTTTTCTAAGCTTTTTAATTATTATGTTAATACACAATTACATATTTCATGGTAACGTCTTTCAATCCTGATATAATAATAATATTCTTGGACAATTTTAAACAGCACCATCTAGTCCCAAACAAAGCAGAGCTTGTACTATGAGTACTATAGACAATGGATATAATGCTTATATACTCTTTTTTGTAAATACACGTTTATAATACATAAGAAACACCCAGACAAACACAAACACTTATGTTTATCACATAAATTTAAGTGTCCTGTGGGAATCGAACCCACGACCTCGTATTCAGCAGTCCGACACTCGAACCACCCGCTAGACAACAGAAGTCGTCATATCGATATGATGACTAACTTTGGATTCAAAAGATAAATTTAAAAACGTTCAACAACATAAAATAATCTGGAAATCCATACAATGTTTCCGACTAGACTTAAAAGCATTCAAGGCTAGATTTCAGTTGTTCCATAGACTGTTGCGCGATTTGTCCAGTGATTCCTTCAGGACTTAACGGGTCTTCCCTTATCAATATCCGCGAAGCTTCGGCTAAGCACTGTATCGGTTCTTGCAATCTCTCTTTTAATTTTTCCTGAGTAATAAGGCCAGCTCCGAACTCGCTTCTTGCTAAAAACATCAGCGGGGCGTGTAACTCATATAACATCATACCTGCAAGAAGAAAATATGTAATTAAATTGTTTTTGTAATTATTGTTCTTCTCCATAGGAAACGACTAATTTGGAACCGTGCATGACATTTCATAAGTGTCTGTAAGTATATACCTATGGTTTTTATGAAAATAAAACTATTTTGATTTTGATGGTGAAAGAGGGTCAGCGCAGTTCAAACAGTAGGACAGGTACGGTCAGCAACGAAATTCGTTGAACACAGCAAAATTTTGAAAACATGACAGCTCCAAAACTTATCAAGAGATTTTTTTATTAGGAAGGTAAGGAAAATATTGAATGGTCATCTATGCAATGATTTTGCACAACCTTCACGGGTCCAGTAACTTCATGTTAAAAATCGTATTGAAGTTTGCAGCATGTTCAACGACTTTCGTTGCTGACCGTACCTGTCCTACTGTTTGAACTGCGCTGACCCTCTTTCACCATCAAAATCAAAATAGTTTTATTTTCATAAAAACCATATTTTGCCTTTGTATATCATTATATACAAAGTATTCATTAAATAGAAAATTTTCAAATTCATTAAAAAATTTGTATTCATTATATCCTATGCCATTGCATAGGAAGGTCTAAGGGGGGGGGGGGGGTGTATATAAAAGTATAACCTGCCTATAATAATTTGTAGGTTATATTATTTGTCTCTACAAATACATTCGAGACAAACCTAAATTATTCTGAATAACTAAATGAGTATTTCTTTACCTCTCATTCGGGTTTCTCCAGGGGTGATAACATCCAGGGTCTTTAGTACGAGCCGGCAGAACTCTGCCTTTCTCTCCAGTATAAGATCAGGGAGTTCGTCGATACCGTAGCCTTCCACTCGTCCGTACAGTTGCGCCAATGAGTGCTTTACCGACAGAAGCAGTGAATGTCGAGGATGGAATACCGATTTGTACTGAAACGGAAATATTGCAGCTTTAGAAAATACGGAGTATTACCGTCTTCCCCCGAGGGTGATGACGAAGATGGGAAGTAAAAGTTTCATTTGCCACCGAAATATAATCATTGTTATCTTGTTGCTGTCTATTTGTAGCGGGGATTAGAATACCTTCAGAAGGGTGGGTAATTATTTTCGGGACTAAAATTCGCGCAGTCTGTCATGCACGAATAGTCTTAAGTAGGTCCTGAATTTGTCAGAGAGTCGTCTTAGGAGCAGAGCTTATTATTTTCAACCTTTCTGTTGTATTTTTTTTTATATTGGATAAGCTTTACGTTTGACCTCAATGTGGTCGACGATGGAGCACGCTTTCCTAGAAGTAAGCTATCCCCTCGAGACATGAAGACTACCGTCTACCAGATTATGACGTATCCGAAAACAGATGCCCTCTAGCAGTACCTACGTATCACTGTATGAGAAAGGAGTTATTTGTTTTTTTATTTTTTTTTATGTGATAGGGTGGGCAAACGAGCAGACGGATCGCCTGATGGTAAGCGATTACCGCCGCCCATGGACACCCGCAACACCAGAGGAGTTCAGGTGCGTTGCCGCCCTTTTAAGGGGTTTGGGCCTCCGGTATCCTCACTCACTCGACGAAACACAACGAAAACGTTATTTCACGCCGGTTTTCTGTGGGGCCGTGGTATCAAGTCCGGTAGAGCCGGCCCATTCGTGCCGAAGCATGGCTCTCCCACGGTAAAAATGTATTTAGAGAGATTGCTGGCCTAAAAGTAGATAGCTTAAGGTAAAGATGGATGGGATGGACGAGTGGCCTCCTATTGAAGACTGGAGATTCATCCAATAGGCTAGTAAAGAGGGTTAGGATAATGGCCTTTCCCTTGCAGGTGGGTTATAAAGCTCTTAAAAAAGTTACGAGAGTCTGTGGTAAGTAGAAATCTCACCTTATTAATAGTAGCCTCTCTTTGCTCGATGGCTGCCGGTCCAGGCTCCAGCGCGTCAAGCTGTTCTATCTCTGCTTGTACCACTGCCAACATCTTGCGCATCGCGGCACTAGACGTCTTGAATCCACAATTTTTGTCTGTACATATCCAGGTACCATCACTGTCTGTAAACAAAAGGAATCGTTCTAATCAACTAAAACTGTGATTTTGATTTCTAGATGAACAGAGTGATATTACCTAACCATGTGTTAATAGTGAGCCAATCAATTTTGTAAAACTAATCGTGACAGAACCAATATTTCGGTAGTATTTTCTAAAACAGTTATTAGGTCAACGATATTGTAAGAATCCCACACTCCCCGGTCTAACCTAACCCTCGTATACCGGTAACCTTTTGAAGGTTTCCCCTGTAGGTAAACAAAAAAGAGGTAGCTTTTAAAGGCAGCCATCCCGCAGTAGGCCAGCCGCGTGGATCATATAGATTTATCGCTCTTATTCTGAGATGATACCCGTACTCCACCCGTGGGACAGCAAATGGGTTCATGATATATCTACTCAACTCACCCAGGGGATTAGATGGCAGGATGATTCCATTATCACATTTACTGCACTTGAGTGTGCTAAGATGCGTGCCAAGTTCTGTGGGGTCCGCACAACGTTGGCAGTCGCAGTTGAAGAACTTGGACTCCAGCAAGTACTCTCGTCGAACCAATGTGGGGGATAGAGAGTGTGTATAACACAAGTGGAGGGTGTCGCCAGCTTTTATTGGGATTGCGGCTCTTACTTGAACCCTGCAAATGGACAAGACACGTATTTTGTAATATTACTACATACCTGTATTGTCAAACAAATAACATTTCGGAGTAAGGTCAATGTAAGACTAGAGAGGGGCTCGTGGCTAAGCAATAACTACTTACACTGATCAACCGATCTGAGGATGGTGATCATTCTTAACACATCGAGACCCCTCCGTGCCGCGGAAAGCACGTAAATCCGTTGCAGTCCCGGTTGTCAACGACCATTTATGACAGTCGTTAGTGGTAGTCAGAAGTCTAAAAAGCTTGACAGGAAATTTGGTTTGCGGAAGTCTGATGGCAATTGCATCGTGTAATAAAATACTGATATTCAGCCTCGTCTGGTTAGAATGGATGCCGACCCCAACATAGATGGAAAAAGGCTCGGAGGATAGAGGATGATGTCAATGTAAGACCAGGAATCAACAACCGAAAATCGAATCTATCGTGTCACACTTTCGTGTTAAGATGATCGTCGTACGATCCGTCATCGTCAGTCGAAAGGTTATATTTCGTTTTTCGGAGTAGGCCCCTGTATCGTTATTATTATAAAGACTAGGTAAACCAGCAGTTTACTTGATTTCATGAAGAATTTTAAAGTAGGTATTCATACCATGGAATTATCCAAAGTCGTTCTAAAGTGAGTGCTTTAAAATTTTTATGAGTTTTACTAAAGTTTTTCCTCCCACTTACTGGTAATCGTTTTGAAGAATCGTGTGCACGATGTTGGGAACACAGCTGTGTGCAGCGATGGCTAACCGCGGATACAGAGCTCGTACGCTGAACCCGCCTCGCGATGGAATCTCTACGGAATTAACCTATGTTTTTGGAGTAAGGACATACTTATTAAAATTGTTTTCCATTAATATAACCTAATAATGTCTACCTGCTTTATTTGATTCATACCTAATCATCTACTGTTTATATTACTTAATGCTACAGGTGTAGGTAGGTTACACCTAAACGAAAAAGAAAAGATTTACCAAGATCTAGTTTGGTCAGTTCATGCTAGTATGTACCACCTACATCAAACATTCCTTAACTATCCAAATCTTCTATTGTGTCAGTACATAATTATAAGCGTATTCGGCTATTTAAGTATGTAGCTACCTACACAATATCTAATAGACCCTATCGAGGTAAAAAGACTGGGTAGGTAAAATCACCTAGTGGGTAAGTAGAATGATGGCCCGTGTTTGATGGAAGGACATCAGAAAGTGCCCTATGTATACTCCTGGGTACCTAAGTATGTAAGTAGGTACTTAAGTAAGGCCTGCTGCGGTGAGAAGCCATAGATATTTACTCCCTAGGTACCCCGACTATTATTAACAAAATAACATGGATATAAGGTCTGAATACCTATATGTATTATATTCTTACACTCACCTCAAGAATACCACAAATTTTTTGAACTAAATCCTTATCAAATTTGTTCCCAAGTTTGCAGTGGTCTACGAGGAAGTTGGCGATGTTGACCTGGTCGGCGCCCCAGGTAGGCCTCTGTCTCCGCGCCTCCGTGTGTGTTTCCATTACGTCAAGCTCGCGTTGCCACCGGTCTGGGTCTTTCTCCTTTGCCAGAAGTACCCTACGCCAATAATTATTTTTTTTCTGTTCACCGTGCATGTATTACTAGTACCTACCCTATATTAGGTACTTACTTACTTATATTTTCATACACCCTATATGAACCGCTCGTATTTGTGTTCTCGTGTGTACAACTTGTAGACACACAAATCCTCAATATGTGTTTAATAAATAAAGACTTGTTGTAATGACTACCGATAGGTACTGTTTTTTATCCAATTTTCAAGCATAATGAATAAGTAATTATCTTAAACCTTTGGGGATTCTGAACTTTTTGTCGACAAATCTTCATGAAGACCTCAATAAGCAGCAACATTCCCATTGTTGGAGGAGGTCAATGGGGATTTGTAGAATTACCCTAAGCTTAGGAACGAATACGTCCAAAAAATACCTTAGCGGTGTAATACAATCAAGTTGCGGTGCGCTTGCAGTCCAGTCCTCCACGGCTTGGAAACGCACCCTTGCGGCGGAGAACACGGCACACTCCCCGGCGTGTGTGGTTGACTTTCCACATTCTTCACTGCACACCGGCCAGCCACATGAAGAACACAAGGTATTCTCCACGGGACAATAGCAACTCAGACACAGAGGTGGAGTGTCTGAACATAAACGATACATTAATTTATTATAATCATCAGCATATTCTATAGTCTATGTAATTATTGTAGGTACATATAGGTACCAAGACAAATTTTCAGAGAAATATTGAATGATTTGAGTAATAATACATATAATAATGAATGAATTGAATTTATTAATGAAGGATCTGCACTCAGTCGTTTTACGTGATGAACTGTTGACGTATTTATACTTAGGTAGTTGTTGGCATTTATTAAAAAATATAAATACTATATGTATCTATGTAAACATCAAATATATGATGAAATTATTTAACCTAAACCCGTCACAAGTAATTTTAATGTGTGACGTAACGTTACAAAAACAATACAAAATCTATGTTTTTGGCCCCGGGGTCCTTATGCAAATTACTGAATAATTTGTAAGTAGGTAGATCTAGACACCTGTGCAGTACTAACTAACTGGTAACATGCTCCCTTTTAGTAGTGCTGCATGCTACTTCGTAGGTAAAATAATAGTAGACCGTAGGTACTTATAGCCTATACTAACTCCTGTGACTACTCCATTAAATAAAGTTAAGTATAACATCATCGTTATTTCAAGGTACATTATTCCGTTAATTTTCGGTAATATACAATCTGCCTCATAGCATAATATAATGGGCCCTAAAGCGCGACAACTACGAGTGTTATATTGGGATTTTCTATGAAATTCTCAGTTGCGATTTGTACCGGCAATAGGTCCTTATTTTTATTACATAGCACGTACCTAAACATACCAGCGAAGTGTCGGTGTACATAAGTACACCCCTGTCTAACCCTTCGGGAAATAAAGGCGATGATGATAAAGGTGGTATACAGGGTTACTGGGAACTCGACGATTCCCAGTAACCCTGTATAAATCTATTTACTACTTGAAATAAAATTATCTAAAATTCAGTTTGTTATATCGCCCTTCTTATAGTTATTTGTCTAATGTAAATGGAGTAGATTAGATACACATAATTTTAGTTTTCGTACCTATTTCATTCCTAAATAATTAATCTCAAAATAACTAAAAATAAATTCTGCGAAAATTTTAACTTGCTGTTACACAACGAATTAATTAAAGAATTCTACGAAAAAAGTGATACAAAATACGTAATAATTAGGTACATTATTAATTAATAGGTACATTCGGCATGTACGGTAAAAATGTACATAATTGTTAATTAATGTACTCTGTGTCTAACTATATTTAAAAGAAATTTGTCTACCAATAACTTGCCTGGTTTTGGTCCAACAGTGAAGGCTGAGTCTGTAAAAATTAACTCGCCGCCCGTTAAATCCTTATTTGCAACCAAATACCGTCCATATTTATCGTTTTGTTGTATACCGTAATGACACACGTCGTCAACCATTGTGGATGCACACAAGTGCTCCTTGAATTGATCGGGTACAGATTGAAGCGTCCGAAACAGTTTGCCGACTGAACAAGATTAGTGTCTATAATAAGCTTCGGTCGGTCCATTCGAGAATTGGGACGCTCGAACTTTCGAAATGTTTCCATATGATACGATATAAGTTTACATTCAGTTATACCAATTGTCTTCTGTATACAACATAAAGACGTCCGCTACTAAAAATATCTGGCTTTTGAGACGCTCAATATCAAGTGGATGGGTGCGAATTCAGCCGATTGCCGGATATAAACATTTTTCAACGGTCGAATCCGGAGCAAAATTATTAGAAAAATTAGGTAATAGTTTTCTCGAAATTTACTTATTTAAAAGGAGGTACTTAATAGGTTTTATTTATATTAATTTCAACTAGGTATAAATTAACACGTAACAGAAAGAAAATATTTGAGACGGAAATTCGCTAATGAAGTAGGTACCTATGTACCTTGATGTATCCATATATTCAATAACCATAACATTTAAAGTATAATCCCTGGTCTGCAGAGATGTTAGATTTAACATGTATGGAGCAGCGCCAATATATAATAAGATAGGCATTTCATCTACAGACTAACACAAACATGTTACACGGAAAAGTGGATGCACGATCCAGGTCATTCATGAGTACCAAAAGTAAAAAAAGCAGTGATAACCTAGTTGCATGACCATTGGACGGCCAAGTCGAAGGTCTCGAGTTCGATTCACAGCACGCACCTCTGACTTTTCGATAATTATTATCAATCAACGCTGAAACGGTGTAGGAAAACGTGAGGAAACTGAGATTTTCTCGACGACTTGTGAAGTCTGCCAACTCGCACTAGGCCAACGTGGTGGACTATAGCCTAACCCTCTCATTCTGTGAGAGGAGACCCGTGCCGTAAGGGACGAGCCTATTGTCATTAGGGCACAAATCCAAAATCCGAACTGCTAATCAGAATTTTATAGAAAAACTTGGGACTCAGAATCTCTCGCTCAGCAGCCGCGCTTGCGACCATCAAATTATTCGACCAATTTAAATTTATTTATAATAAGTAGATCCAATAAATTGATGTACCATGTCTAACCCTAATCCGAGATAATCATGCGGCATGGAGGAATGGGAATACATTGTGCCGCTAAGGTGAGGAATGATCCTCTTTTCACCTACTACTAACTATACTTCTACTTGATAGGAAAGTACTACGAAGCTGTGAGATTGCATTTACATTCACAGCAAACCAAGTGTTAGTTGAAGTTTTGGAGTGATTTTAGGATGTTACCATTGTTGCAGCCTTGTAGATTTATTTAATTTGAAATTCCTAACGATCTAGTCGCCTGCTCATGTCATATATTTTTCGTTATTATATTATTGTAATTAATTATTATTTATTAATAAAATTATGCCAATTTTGGAATATCTATTTGAGTTCGCAAATGGTAGCACATTGGAAAATATATGGCGTAACGTAAAATTTCCAATAGTAAGCGCAGCATTTTTTCAGGAAACCAGACCATGTACGTTAGATGTAAGTGGCTTATTAATGACCTTATCATATTATATCATTACAACAATTACATAGCATGTATTTTATAGTCGGATACTTTTCCAAATACTGAGTTAGTCACAATGAAAAAATAAGTAGATACTTACGTAAGTTCCGTATAGGTAATAGTAATCTGCCTTACTATAAATACTTATAGTACCTACATATGTATAATATTATTATACAAATATATTTAGTATTTTCCGCCCGCGGCTTCGCCCGCGTCGAGTTCGGTTATATCGCGTTTCCAAGAGAACTCTTCAAAAGTCCGAGATAAAAACTATCCTATAATCTTTCTCAAGGTCAACTCTATCTCTGTACCAAATTTCATTAAAATCAGTTCAGTGATTTAGACGTGAAAGCGTAACAGACAGACAGACAGAGTTACTTTCGCATTTATAATATTAGTAGGGATTGCAGTGAATTGATACCTATCATTAAATTAATTGAATATGATCTGAAACTTCTGAGCGCAAAAATAATGTGGTCATCATTTTATAGATAAATGTTTTCTTTAAAATATAGAATGAAACATTGAGTGAAACGGGAAGCTGTAAAGAAGATAATGGAGATTGCCCATTTGTCGCGGAAGATATAGAAGATTTAGACAAATCATGTGGATTCCTGTGCTTCATAGCAGGCTTTGGAGATGTAAGTAAAGTCTTTAGAAAAAGAAATGATCGGCTGTAAATGATTGTGTAATCGGTGTATAGGCTGCCTGAGTCTGTGTTTCCTGACGTGTACAATTTGGGGGTCTTCAAGTCGCGAGTGAATAGGTATCTTCTAGGTAAGCGTGCTACAACTTAGACCACATCGTCACTATCCATCAGGTGAGATTGTGGTCAAACGCTAAAAAAGAAAAAGGAATATACTTACGTAAACATACCATCACGCATGTATTCACCGAAAGATTAGGCAGAGGTGTACTGCTATATTTAGGTCCCAGATAATAGCGTGCGAACCTATTTATTGCCATTAATCAGGCACAAAATCATACTCTGAGCTGCTACTAAGAATTTCATAAAAAAACACTCAGCACGACCTTTTTTGTGATGTGGAAGATCAGGAGTAATTGCGTATTGCTTAAATTGCTCGCAATAAGAGCCTAGGCGGCGCAGCGGCTTCCCCGCGTTTTTGGTCCCGACTAAAGACCGAATAACGGCTGGAAGTGAGAGGTTACCACCCACAGACGCGACTAAATCACAGCGCTGCTCCAATGTGTGCTGCGCAGTATCTTCACAGTGGTGACAACCGGGTTTTGGCTCCCGGGGTGTGCAACATAGCTACTTCCCTAAACATTACTCCTCCATTACGGGCCTGGCCACCACTAACGTGGCGTGCCCACTTTGCTTGGCCGGGAAATCAAACTCTAGCATAGCAGTCAGGCTTACGAGCACTGCAGTCAGAGTACACATGTGTAACTTTATACCGAGAATGTACATATTGTATATATTTGGGATGTCATAAATTACTATCGTATTTAAGTATTAATAACAAATGAAATCGAAAGTCTGTCCAAAAAGGTACCACAATTATATTTATTATATAAAAAAATAACGGCGAATACTCATTTACTGAACCTAAGTTAAATAAAATTACCGAACGAGTCGTAGATTTAGCACCTAATAAGTAGGTATAAAAACGACACGGTAACTGAACTTGCATACATAATTATGAAGCAAGATAGTGGCTAATCAGTAAAAATGAAAAATAAGTATAAATTAACCTAGAGTAGAGGCTTATCATCCACTCAATGGTCAGCTGAAAAAGACCCTGCAGCCAGTAAAATAGACCGAATTCTCAGCTAAACGCGTGAGTTTAAAGATAATTATGTTTTATTTCTAATCGGTGGTTCCTATATGTCTAGCGGTCTACTACAGTGCAAACAAGCTGGTTAGATTGAAAGGCACAATTTAGGGAATACTACTCTAAAACAAGTATTATTATTTATTTGAAACGTATATAATTCTGTTTGATGAAAAGTAATTCATTTTAAAATCGCGCGCCTACTATGTAAATAATTGATAATGTGAGATGTTCTAAACCACATAAACAATCATTTAAAATTATATTCATATAAATTAACATAATTTTTAAATTAATTTCTAAACTTATAAATGTAGGTAAGGTATCAATTTAATGATAAATAAAAATAATGAGAACTTCTATTTACATCAGTTTCCAGTGTCCTTAGTCATTCTTACGTCACTGGGCGCGCTCCGAGTCAATGTGTCCCTTTTTTACTAGAATTTCAGTTAAAATATAAATTAACGATTAGAACGATCTAGTAAATAATTAAATATTAAATTTCATGTATTGTTTATAGAGCTATTAACATTTCTACGTTTTTAAATCAACATTAATTAAAGCGAACTGAATATCAATAACGCCAGTTCCGTTAACACGCCCTCTGGCGACTTTTTGACAGACTAAAATTGTCTTGTGTGTCGTACGTGGTGTGGGAGGTCTTGTTCTCGCCAAATTGTCTGGAATTCACAGTGAAATAGTTCCAATTTGTGAATAAACTTAACCCGCAGTAAGTACTCTTTGAGATGTTGATATTATAATAGGAATTAAATAGAAATTTAGGGAATGTCATAGCTACATTGTATAGGTTACAATTTTCGGGCCGAGCCGGTTATAACGGGGAAATAGCGACGTCATATTCCAATTTTATCTAAGATTTACCTCTCCTTTAATTATATTCTGAACAATTAACGGTAGAACAGGCTCTATAATCGGTTTTTGCAAATGTAAGTAATGTCTGCCTATTTGCTGAACTGAAACGTCAGTCATAAGAGGTACTCCGGCTCAATTGACGCAATGTGATTTTAGCATTCGAGCCCAATTTCGGCGCTTCCTCGAAGGTCAAGTTTACGATCATTTAAATATAGTTCATTGTAGATATTCATGTACCTGTTCTTGTACTGTGGTAACATTTTAGGAATATAGGGTTAGTTCCTAATAATGCATTGATGTTATGTAATAGCCTCTGTAGAAGTGGCTTGTAAATAAGTCACTTATTCGATTTCGACCCTGACCCAGCTGGCACCGATTGTAATTTCGCGACTTTGCAAAACGTTCTTCACCTTGGGTCATGTGATAAGGGGTTTCAGTGATTTTTTATATTCAGGTACTATTTTGAGGTTAGTGAACCCATGGACCGCATAGTGTCTTCTGGATACTGCATTCTGTAATATCTAATGTTAAAACCCATTTTTCTTTAGGGAATGGCTACCCCATATTATGCTGATCTTGGAAAGAAGGCCAATGATGTCTTCAGCAAAGGCTACCACTTTGGTGTTATCAAACTTGACCTGAAAACCAAGAGTGAATCAGGTGTTGAATTTGCCAGTGGAATCACCTCCAACCAAGAAAGTGGAAAGGTAAGTAAATTACTAAGTCTTTTTATAAATAATTTATACAAAGTCATGTTTTAGCAATTTCATCATAAAAATTGTAGTCTATTTTTTTCATTAATAAAATATATGAATACTTTAATTTAGTTTATTATTTCTGTGGTCTTTTACCATCACAGGGAAATTGTTTTCGAAATTGGAACTGCAAAAGAGAGGCCTATATCCAACAGTGGGTGAAGTCCGGTTGTGGATGATGATGATGATTATTCATAAAACTAAAAATATTTATTTCGTACAACAATTTGCATAAATGACCATTATGTGCACAGCGTGACTGTTACTCAATACTCACTTATTTCAGGTATTTGGAAGCCTCTCATCCAAATATGCAGTGAAGGACTATGGCATCACATTCACTGAAAAATGGAACACGGACAATACCCTTGCCACTGACATCACCATCCAGGATAAAATTGCTGCTGGACTTAAAGTTACCCTTGAAGGAACTTTTGCACCACAGACAGGGTAAAAATACATTTCTTAATATATCCATTTTTATACAGGTATTGTTTAACATAATATACATGATGAAACTGTGCCAACAAATGATTAGGAGTAATAAATAATGTTGAAGATGTTTTCTATCTCCTTGTCACATTCTGGCTTTAAAAGTCACCTCTGATGATTCCACTAACAGATATATTTGATTTGTAGAAGCAAGACCGGTAAACTGAAGTCCTCATTCACCAATGAAACTGTTGCTATCAACACCATCTTGGACTTGGATCTGGCTGGTCCCATCGTGGATGTAGCTGCCGTCCTCAACTACCAAGGATGGCTTGCTGGTGTGCATGGACAGTTTGACTCACAGAAGACAAAATTCTCCAAGAACAATTTTGCTCTTGGTTACCAGTCAAAGGACTTCAGTCTACATACCAATGTGTAAGTGCTTCTAATTAATATTTCAAGTATGTACTCAATCAATTACAGTAGTAAATTTCATATAATGGTTACTGCTGGTACCAGGGTTGCTTTGGAATATTTTCAAGGGTATGAATTTTATACATACAATACATGAGACATTAATCATTGATATTAAAATAATTTTCATATTAAATTCTATAATCCCATTATCTCAAGCAAAACTTTCATATAACAAAAGATATAAAACACATTTTATGAGGTAAACTCAAGTAGGTCTAAAGTAAAGCACTTAATAACTACAGCATGAGTCACTGCTATTGATTTTATATGGTTGCATAACATAATTATGCCCCAGTTGGAGGTTTAGCAAGGATGTCATCTCTCTTGTTATGTAAACCAGTTCATTCCAGCTAACTACTGTGGCATTGGCATAAATGTGGGTTTCATTGTTCTTTAATCTTGAATGTTACTTTTTGTGAATTAAATTATAGCACAGAACAATCCTCATTATTAAATTCCATTACTATTTAACACACCAGCTGTATTATATTTATACAACTAGTTCTTTAAACAATTGAATACAATTGTCAACAATAGTTGACTAAGGTTTATAAATATAGTGTTAGTTGTTATAAAATTACAGTACAATGTTGTGTTCTTATTGCATAGTGACAATGGAAAGGAATTTGGTGGTTCCATCTACCAGAAGGTGTCAGAAAAGATTGACTGCGGTATTAGCATGAAGTGGACAGCGGGCTCAGCTGACACACTGTTTGGAGTTGCCGCCAAGTTCGCTCTAGACGCGGACGCGTCGCTGCATGCCAAGATTAACAACAAATCTCTCATTGGTCTTGGATACCAACAGAAGCTTCGCCCAGGTGAGACAAAATAATATAATTAAGACCTTTTAATTCTACAGATTGGTAAACAATACCTACTATTATATTCATCCACTTTTATTTAATGATATTAGATTGTTTCTGTTATTACCTTGCTTGATAATATCCTTTTCAAATAGTAATGAATGGATTATGTGCAAGTAGGTAGTTACAGTACTTAAATCAACCATTGTTTTAGTTGAAGTACTACACACTGCAATAATTAATAATAAAGCAACAGATTGAAACTTCATTATTCTAAAATGTCAGATCATATGATCTATAATCATTGTCCTGTTTTCTTTCGTGCGTGACATGCTTATCTAAAGAAAGAGATAACATTTGCAAACATTTTTACGAATCGTGTAAACGTTTTCGCAGATTACATAACGTTATTATCATTACTTGCAGGCGTGACTCTGACGCTGTCTGCGGCCATCGACGGCCAGAACTTCAACGCTGGAGGACACAAAGTGGGCGTCGCCCTCGAGCTCGAGCCCTAAGCATTCAAAGGCGCTTCGGCTTTTAGTCTTGTAGATAATACATAATGCCACATTGACTGTTATATAATAATAACAGAAAAGGAAGCGTTACTAGAAAATCAATTTATTAACAGTATCTTCAAGTGTTCTCTGTATAGTGTATTATTGCGTTTAAAACGCAGCAATAAAATTGTCATACACCTTATCCTACTTCGTCTTTGTCGCAAATGCGAGTTGCCGCCGTCAGTCAATATTATAATTACTATTTCAAGACGGCGGACACGCTTATTTCCTCGAAATGTTATTATTAGAGTTCTTAACGTATTATGTATTAGCACGCGGCGTATAAGCATCCATGTTTTGCTAAACAATCATAAACCTGCATAACGACCCACGCCAGTTGTCTTGTAAATAAGCACCTATGGTGTATTATCCTATTGATTGAATGGTAATAAAAATGAATAGTCTGTTGGAATCAGCGCGTATTTGTTTCATTAGACCTAGACCTAATTGTTTCATATATTCCTTTCCTTGTGTAAAGTCCGCTATATCGTTCCAGTAAGTGGTTAAAGTGGATAGGAATTATTTAGATTTGTATTTATTTTATTGTCTTTATATTTTATTTTTAATTTGATTAAAGTTGTTTAATAAAGCCTTTTTGACACAGCTGTTCTTCTATTAAATGTTAATTTATAGTATTACTTGTTTTGGGAAAGTAGGGTTGTAATTGCGAAAAAAATATAGGTACCTATTTAAAAAGATTATATTGGTAAGAACAGTTTTGGGTATTATAGCTAGAGAACTACTGTATCATTTCTTCCTCCATGAGCTTAGCCATCCATTCCGGCTCGGCAGCAGCTATCTTCTCTATCAAGCTGTTCACCTGGTAACACAGACTTTGAATCTGTTTGTCCCATTGAGGCAGGATCTCCCGAGCTGAAACAAATGACTTTCTTATAAGTATGTACATCATAAACAATAATTATTGAGAATTCAGTAGTTCCAATAGCAATCGAATCACATGGTCCGTTCGCTTGCAGAATTTGAACTTCAAAATAATATAACTATACGTTCGATTGCCGGGAAGTCAGGAATGGATGAAAATTATCCCCATGCTTGTGAGAGTCAGACTCGTTCGTTTATAATGATATTTTTAAGTGCCATTTTTTTTCTCTATATTAACTATTTGTCTTTTTAGGAGGAGAGTGAATGCAAGAAATAAAGTGAATGGTGCTATGCATGCAGCTGTGGTTAATCAGTGCGTATCAAAAATGACGCGGTTGGATATCCACAATGTTTGCAATGATACCTACACTTAAATATTCAGGTGAATGTTATATGTGGTAGACAGAAGAGACTTGAAAGTAGTAAAAGCTGTGTAAATACCTTCCTTGATGTATAGGCGGTGTAACTCTGAATGATAGAGAAAAAGTTTCAAGTGATAAGACAATGTTGAAAGTTGGTACTGGCAAAAAATTAAAACTGTTGGAAATATTGAGAAAAATAATGACATTCAATTAATGCAAAAAGATACTGGATGGATGGATTATTATCGGCAAGATAATTTTGTCTGTCTACGTCTGGGGAGCAAGTAGGGCAATAAACGTAACAAGCTACACCATTTGGATGTGCATGATGCAAACTTGGCTTCGTCGGTGAAACGTTTGCTGTAGCTGAGATATTTTCTGGTGGTGAGACCGAATGCGTAGTACTCGCAACCGGCCCGTTTATGTGATAGGATGTCTCATCATCTGATGTACGTGGAAGAAGTAAAATCAGTATGCAAGAAAGAATCGTAGCAAGTGGCAGTCCAGAAATTTCTGCTTACACTTGTAAGTTTAAAGTCTTGTATGTTCTGTCTTATCAAATCTTAAGTTCAGTCTGAATGGATTGTACGATTATACGAAGTCTTATTTACTATCGTAGTAGGTATACCTACAATGTGTGAATACATCATATTATTATCTCGAAGTATTTACGTTAACGTTATGTAAGCGTTGATTGATTTTGATCGATGATATTTTGCAATGTCTGCTGTAAGCTATAACTTGTGGTTTCGTGATTGATAAAAAGATAAGACCTGTCAATATAGATTAAACATTACCCCGGAGTCAATTACAGATCTATAGCAGTGGTAATTATGTTTATTTTAAGTGTAACATACCACTTTGTAGATTCGTCAATTTAAGGATTAACATAATTTTGTCCAAAATTGTTTTTTTACATAATTAAACTGTTGTAAGTCCCGGATCATATGCATCGTGGTAAAATACCCACACTCTATAAACGCTACGATTCCAATGCACATACATGCTACAGTTTAACACACCGCGGCGGTGTGTGCTAAACTGACAGAGGTTTACACACAACAAAACGCTATTGCGAAGTCACGAAGTGCAGGTATCGAACGTCGGGAGGTAGGAATACGTAGTACTATTAGTTTAAGTAGGTACTTACTTTCAAAATGCACGACGGAGCTAATCTGGTCGATGTAACCGTTCATCCGTCCTTCACTAATCATATGACTGGCAATTCGCTCTGCTTTGGCTGGCGGAGTCTCCAGCAATGCACCCAATTCTTCAAATGTTATATTATTGTATAGTTTGCTTGCAGATAACAGGTTGTGTTCAAACACTGCACGATCTAAAATTGTTGTTCCATCTGATATAGTCGCCTGCGGAAAACGAACGCTTTTTATGAATAGGGTTCTTTATCAAAATTGTAAATTCAAAATAAAAAGTAATGCTGAGTCAGATAATAAAGTACATTACGCTAGATCAAGGCATTTCCAAGTAATTCAATTTGATAATGGACACTCATGCAACGGACACGGGATGGGATGGTGTGGTCAGAAGATATCTCTCACTTCTTTTAATAGTATGGAGCGACAGAAAAAAAAACAGCCATCTACTCTTTATCCAAGGAGCAAAGGACGCTGAAATATGGAAAGGAGCGACGGTCTCTTCCTCCTCGCAGAAGAAGCATCGAGCCCAGAAAGCGTCTAATTATCGCTGTCTGTTTATTCTTAAGGATTGTATGGAGTTTCTTGCCGGTTCTTCTCCATATGACCCACTTTTTAGAACCGTGCAACTAGTTTTGACTTTTCAAAAGTGCTATTTTAATGGTTTAATTGAAATAAAATATTTGACTTATGTAAAGAAATCGCGATGCCATTGATCAGTCTTTGTACTATAGACCCAATGACCGTTTGTTCCTACTTAGTGTGTACCGAATGATAAATATGACAAGTTGCCTTCTGGTGGGTCTGCATCAATGCTTCAAACTCATGCAGCTCTGAGCGCCGGATGATGCGGTCTAAGTACATCTTCTCTAAGATAGAATAAGCAGGTAACTGTTGACATCTTTCATCTTTAAATAGAGTTGCTAACATTCTCGATCGCTGTTGGCCTATAAAACAAAATTTTTGCAAATTAATTAAACATATTTTCTTTAGTTGAATGGTGTTTGATAATTTTGATTTAGGCAAAATTTGATAGGATGATGTGATCAAAAGGAATACAGTAAGTTCTGCTTCTCTAAATTGCCATTACCTATATTATACAATATATTTTACTGCTACGCTAGAAGTCCTGGGTTCGAATCTCAGGTTGAGCAGAATTATTAGGTTTTTCTATGAATTTGTCAGTAGCAGCATTGAGTATTTATTTATGCCCGTGATAGTATGTTTCACAATGATAACTACTATTTTTGACATTAAGCATGTTCATTACCTGCTGATGCAAGCACAGTGCAGATGAGTGCATTCCTGAGGCAAGTCATTCTTTCATCTTCATGTATAATGTTGCGGTATGACAACTCATTGTACCTTTGGGCAGCTTCTATGAATTTCCTATAATAAATAGGTGGAATAATATAGATTAGGAAATTTACTTAAATACATATACTTTTTCCGATAGGGGTAGGGAGGAACTAAAGAACTAACCAATTAGGTATGTTATGGATATGAAATTTAGGATATGGATAGTATTATTACAGTTACAGATTTGAAATTATTTCGGTTTATCCTATAGTTTGGATATTTTCAGTTACAGATTTTGTATTAGTTCCAAGTTCAACAATGCTAGCATTGTTCACATAGACGACGACGACGCGGCTAGGGTCGGCCCGAACGTGCAGAAAGTCAAAAACTTATCAAAACGAGTCTCATTTAGACTCCATCCTTATATGAAACTTTAATATCAGATTTGGTTACTGTTTCGGATAGATTTTATTTTGGATATAATTTGGGTTACTGTTAAGAAGCTCCATAACATCCCTGATAGATATTTTAACATTGATGAAATGACAAAAATACAACATATTGTTTTTATATACCTTCTGTAATCCAATACTCTGGCATAGCAGACTTTGTAATAGATCTGCAGCTGTTCATTAGTGGTCTCTGCTTGCAGTAGTGAAGCTCTGTTTACAAATGCCTCAGCCTGCACTGGGTCATCTACCTCCAAATACAACCGGGCAATCTTCAGATAAGTTTCTAGCTTGTAATCTACAGAGTATTGCCTGAAAGCAATTAAATTAATTGATTTACTTTATAACTTATTGCATTTACTCTCTTAAGCTTCATCAATTTATAATATTTATAAGGGGTTATAAATATTATAATTATATTGATAACCTAGAGTTATCCTTATTAATATGTAAATGCATTTTATGCATTGAAACTTAACAAAAAGTTACATACTTTTGACCTGTTTCCAGAGGTATTCCAACTAGCACATTGGCAGCCTCTTTCCAATTTTGATTCCTCTCATAAATATCTGCTAAATGCTGTCTGATACTGGCCACCTGAGGAATTGAATTGTTAATTATACCACAAATCTAATTGTTTAAGAATTCATTAAGAAAGGAAGAAAAATATTTATTGACACAGTCTTGGACAATGCACACAGTAATATTAAAAACATGATAAAAGAACAAATAAAATAAGGATAAAAAATTGCCAGATTAAGATTTATTCTAAAAGAGAATTGTCTTCCGTTGAGTTCAAGATGCTTATTGATGCAAAATATTTTTCAATTAATATTTTATTTGTAGAAACTTTCAACGATACTACTAAGTAAATACTATTCATAGATAATTATACCCTTTTGTCTTCTCTAGCAAATAAAATAAATTTATATTACTTTCTTTTTCTCAAGCACGTATAAGCTGGTTATTAAAGACTACAGTTAAACATAGGTACATATTACATAGGTAGATTGTATATTCTACATTACCTGTTCTTCAAAGGAGATGACTCTAGGTTGTATAACATCCAATGCAAAGTGTGACACCTCCTGTGAAACTGGGTCTGGTAACAGAGCCAAGTGTGTGCTCACATCTGTTAGCAGCTGCCGAGATATCACTAGACTCACATTCTCATTCACAACTGAAAAAAAACAGCCCAGTCATTTCATTAATATATATATGTATTGATTTTTGTTCCTCTGATGCAATTTGCCTACATAAGTGACATAAATTATAAATTATGATTACTATAAAAGCTGCATTCTTACTATAAAAATTAAATTATTGAACAAACATCAACAAAAATTTGTTTGTTCATGCAAATGTTGTTTAGTATTTGACCATTACTATAATGGCAGGTATTTAAGACTATTTTGAGAAATCACCATAAATACATACTTGCTTCCACAAAAGCTTTTAGAGATTCGGCCAACTCTGTTTCTGTACTCTTCAGTATTTCCTTCAGAACATTGCGGTATCTGGAGAAAATCAAGCATTTCAATAAAGGAGTTGTATTTTTAAGCTTTGCTAATCTTGCTAAGCATATTGTTAATTTTATAAATATGTAAACATTACAAATACAATAGCATAATTAAGATAAATTACCTGCACTGAATAAAATTATTAGAAAAGACAAATACTTACTTTTCAGCTTGATCTTTATGTAAGCCTCCAGAATTTCTCAATTCACTTAAGTATTGACGAACGCCTTGAATATTCAGAGGCATGTTGAAAAAATTGAAATTCCAATCAACAAACTTTTTATTAATTAGAGGAAGATTGTGTTTGTGATACACCATGCATGAATAAATTATTGATGAAATTGAAAATGACATTACATTACAGACATTGACAGGCGTTAATAATAATTGACAGTGAAAAGTGAAGTGAACAGGTAGTGAATATAGTGATGTCTATTCATATCGGTCAATAACAATTCATTCGACCAAACTGAGTTTTAAAGTAAGGAAGATTTGAAACCTTGCATCCAGTTGCTAAGCTGAACTGAACATACATCAAGGTTTATTTAGTCTTCGTCGTTGTATGTTGATGCTGAAGATGATGATGATAATAGTCTTCGTATTTTCGATAGGTAAAAGGGATAGGAAAATTGAAAAAGAGAGTTCATCTCGGGAAGTTAATTCCACAATTCAGCGGTACCCATGACAAATGTGAACTTAATTAAAGCATCTCATTCGGGTTTTAAAGTAAAACAAAAACCATAAAGTAAAACAATGCAAAAAAAAACATTGTATATAAAGGTCATTTATTATTATTGTAGTGGTCATGATTACGCTTGTCGCTTATGCATCGAGAATATTATTGTGAGATTTGTGTACTTGTATATAGGTCAGTGGATTTATCTCATTAGGTATCTCGTTCTCACTTTATTTTATTGTTGTCCCGCTCTCTTACTACGCTTGTCGCTCAGTGATTCAATAACTATTTAAAGATGTAGCACTGAATTGTTATCCAGAGTTGAGAACCTAATTTAATTTCTATTCATTTATTAAGAACCTAATTTAAATGAATAGAAATTAGGTTGTTTTGATTGGTTATCCACTAAGCCAAAGTTGACAATCCAAAATTCTAGTCAGTTTCGTAATCATATCATCGTTTATAAAAGATTATTTTCTCATGATGGGGATAAACGAAGCTTAAAGAACCATTGGTAGTCTAGTGATATTATGAGTGGATTTCCATGTTTCAATTCATAGTCAGTCAAATTTTGGGAGGAGCATAATAGTATACTACTAGTATCAAGCACTAATTATTTGAATAAATTAATACATCAAACAATAACTACTTTATAATCGATTATATTATTGATTTAGTCGATTACATTTACATTGTAGTCAAGCTTAGTTTGAGTTCTTATGTTGGCTACTTGAGACATCAAAAAATTGAAAGAAGCGCCATTGAAATTTTTCTCGCTATATTTCCATTTTATAAGCAAATTGCTTGTTTTATTCACGTTTGTCGCACTACAAACTCAAGATTAATTGTTGTTTTTTGATATTAAGTATTAGTTATCAAGTGTGTAAAAGAATTTTGTGGTAAAATATTATTTTATGTTTGTGTGGATTTGTTTTCAACCGTGGCGACTTGAGAGACTTCGTGGTTCTTGTCGGAGATATTTGACAACTTAAAATGGCGGCCTCTTTTGAACTCAAAAATGTTTTTGGTTTTATCCCTTTTTAGTGGTACATAAAACTACACTGTTTGCTTAAATACCTTATATATGTAATCCTCAAATTACGAGCTTCATCATGGAACACAATTTGGAAGACTCTCTAAACTTGGAAAGCGCTATGGGGAGTGTAAGTATGAAAAAGATTTATTTTGTTTATCATTATTTTACTTGTAATAAATATAGCGTTACCCTTTCGCATACAAGAATTACTCAACTTTTAAGTCATATAGACTTAGAATACAACTGGTATTAGTGGTGGATTTTACGAATAAACAGTTGTTATTTTCCATTCACGAAGATCAATGAAAATGAGTTATAATAGGTACTTTGCAAAGTATTTATTTTAGAATAAATATAAATAAATAAATATAAATATTTTTGGGACATTTTTACACAGCACCATCTAGTCCCAAACTAAGCAGAGCTTAGTAATGGTAACTATATGTTTATAAACTACTCTAGTATATGTCCATACATACTATAACTAAATAATATAATTTATGGAAAAGTGCATGGAGAAAAAATAAAATTAAATGTATTTTATTATGTCTAAAATTTGCTAGTTTACAGTGTGCGTAGTTATGCTAGCATTAAGCATGAATATTTGTGTATTTTTTGATCAAAAGGTCATTTATGATGCAATGCTTTCGGGTTCTGGTTTCGGTGAGTTCAACCCAATAATATTAATTAACTCACCTGGTCGTGATTCTCCTATATTGATAACTTTTGAATCTTATGTTTTAAGTTTACATAAACTTAATCATAATTATGTATTTTGATATGTTGTATAGTGTGTATTTTTACACATGGCCTTTTTATGATGATGGCCTTGGTTTAACTAAACTAAAGCCATTAATTAACCTTCAATGGCCCTTCATCCTGTAATCCTAATATTTTAACAGTAAAGAATGTACTTGTAACTTCTTAATTTAAAAGAGTGTTCATGGAATTTCTTGTCAAATTCTCCAAAATATCAACTTTTCGGAACCATAATATTGTTAGTCATATGTGTGTGGGACTTGCTGTGGCTTAGTGGTCATTGCATCTGGTGTAGTGTATACCAGAAGACGCAGGTTCGAATCCTGCCATAGTCAAATTTTCCTTCACTAAAATGACCAGGTATATTATTATAAATTATTTCCACTCTTCTGCTAAACTGTCAATTTAAACTAGCTTCTTCCTAACTTTTAATTAATGTTGTAATTTGGCAAATTAACTCAAAATCATTATAAATTATAGCCTATGTGTTAATCTGATGTATAAATAATAATATTGTAAAGTTTCATCAAAATCTGTTCAGTAGTTTTAGAGTGAAAGAGTAACAAACATCCATCCATCCATTCTCACAAACTTTCACATTTAAAATATTAGTAGGATTGTAGTGGCTTAGAATATTTTGTTATTATATTTAGCAGCAAAATCAGGAAACTGTATTACTGTTTTCCTTGTTGGTATGAAATGTTGGTGTTGTACATTATTAAAAAATGAAATATTATTGATATTTTAGTAAGATGTCTTAAGCGGTTGAGAGGTTAAAAATAACTGCAAGTAATAATAATAATAATACTTTCCTAATTTGCAGATCGACTTTGATCATTCAGGTGTAGTGGTAAATCAAGAGGACATATCTTTAGAGACCACTGGCCATGAACCGGATATACCAATGGAGTTTGAGAACATTGAGGAGCAGCAGATGCTTATGGACACCGGCAATGAAGAAATTATAGGTAATCTACTTATTAAAAAGTTCATTAAGTGGTGAGCGTTTAAGCAATTTGTTTGTAATTTTATAGGGATAAAAGAGGAAATTTTAGGTTTCGTTTATTTTGTAATTATGTGTTAATTTTTTTTTTTAAATATCTACCTGAACAAAATTATAAGATATATTATATTGTCTTATGATTTTGTTCGGGTAGTTTTGTTCAACAGTTACCTATTTGGGGTACTGTATATATGTCAAACAGGTGACAAAACAAGTATTTTCTTTCAGTTTCAGATTTTATGAATGACCAGTATTCATTACAAGAATATTCTGTTCAAGATGAGTCTGTACCAGAAACAAGTGGATTGGAAGAGACTACTGTATGTACTGTGAATTAGTTTTTTTTAGAAGCCTATTAGTCTAAATTTTCCTTCATTATGAAGAAATTTGTGCGAATGTGTCATAGACCAAGCCATCAAATAGGGACTGTTACTTATAAATACACTGTAGTATTGCAGTTGGCAAATTTGGAGTTCATTCTATCACACTTATGCTGCAAGATATGTCAGCTGAGTTTATAGAAGTGTCCTAACAAATACAAAATGTATATATTAGAACAGATATAAAATAGGAAAATTACTAATAATATTTATAATTTTTACATAAGATATTTTCAATTTACAGGAATTACATGCAATACCACCACAAGCTGAAACAATGATAGACTTGCCGTTTGATTCCAATATACCTCATAGTGTACCGCAGGAGGTTACTCCACAACAACCTAAATATATTTCAGTCAAGGTAATGTTTGTCAATACCAATTCACTTATTGTTACACAAAATGTTATGACAGATTTTGATCTAAATAGATCTTCATCATCAACCTATATACTCATCTGTTGGGCACGGGTCTCCTCAGAAGGAGAGGGATTAGGCTATAGTCCACCACGCTGGCCCAGTGCAGGTTGGCAGACTTCACAAACCGTCGAGAAATCTCTAAGGCATGCAGGTTTTCTCACGATGTTTTCTTTCACCATTTAAATGAGTGATAATTGATTATAAATACGCACATTAATAATTCGAAAAGTGCGTGGCTTGGATTCGAACTCGAGACCTTTGACTATCCAATGGTCATATCACTATGCTATCTATTACTAAATAGATTTTAGAAACCCGCATTTAAAACTCAATATTTTCAATTTTTTAATACTAGATGTTATATCTGAGTGAGTGCAGCCCATACCACATTAAATGACGTTACCACATATAGAGAAGAAAATGGCGGTACAAGCTACATCCTTATGGAAGGATTAGCTGCAGAGGGCTCTAACCCGAGAGGAGTGTAGGTTAGGGAGGCATCTGCCGTGCAGTGGGATGATAATGACTGAATAAAATAAAATGTAATGATAATTGCTGCTATCATTCAAAGATGTTAGTACATGCTTTGTATATTGGGTGAAACAGCATAATTGAAATTTTCTATAATGGTGAATTCTGCTCATAATTTTATCTTTTTGTATCTACCATAGTGAGTAAATACTTATTCAGAAATTTGGGAAGTCAAAATTTAAGTCTGCCTCATACAAAATAGGTTTGATAATAATACCTATAAATCTTTTACAGGCAGCAGCACCCGCGCGCAAGAAAAATGAAACGGTAGTGACGAGCACACTACCGCGGCAAGTGGCAATAGCTCCCAAGCCTCCCAAGTTGGTCCCCACTGCTCCTACAAGTTATACGCCGGGCAAACAATATGCTATAGCCCCCAAACCGGTCTCATTCGTCGCCAATAGAACCGCTGGTCTGGTGAAGAAGATGTCCTTAGCAGGCGTTTTACAGAGCGGCACGAAGGCTGGAAATAGCTTGTTAAGTAAGTTTACTTTTTAAACCGACTTCAAAATATTAAAATTGTCAATATTTATTCTACATGTCGACTTCGGTTTTCCCCACATCATCAAAAGTTTTGGTCTGCATGAATAATGGAGAAAATAATCTTCGGGATCGTGTTTTTATTTAAATGCTGAATATTTTTAATCATGAGCTTTCAAGAACATTTTAACCGTTGTGTATTAGCAATTAAAGAATGTATTATAAATTCCAGCTCAAATAGGCAAGCAACTCGTTATGCTGCCAGCAGGTAGTGGTCAGAAAATCAAACTGGTCACAACTGGTACAGGAATATCCTCAGTGAAATATGTGCGGGCCAGCAACGATCAGGTAATAGAGATATTGATTACTAACTGTGTGGCTATTATGAACTGCAGGATTTAGAGTAATCCTGCAGTTCATAGTAGAAGAATGGCTTAGTGGTGAACTCTGAGATCACCACTAAGCCCTGCCCCAGTGGCGATCACAATATACTGGCTACAGTAACAGTGATACCACATAAAAAAAAATTTGCTTGCCCTGCGGTACTGCCCGCATTGTTCTTCTTCTTACCAATCTGTCTACACTTTATATTTATAAGCAACCTTCATGCCAAAGTTGGCTAGCTTTATTACTTTTTAAGATTTCGTGATTAATCAGTGAGTGAGTGGCAGTGTATAATATATTCCATACATACATACACACGTCTTTTACCCATGGGGGTAGGCAGATGTAGAGGTAACTAAAGAACGCTACCACATGCCGGTTGCGAGTACTACGCACCTGACCTTTTTGAAGAACCCCACCGTTATGGTCTGCGTAAGTCTTATATTCCATGATCGATACATAATTCTGGTAGACGCTATGACATCATTTTTGTGTTTTTTTTATTGTATCTATTAGAATCAAGCCTGACCCATCTGACCATACTTATTTCAGAAAAAGGCCTCATGTAACAAAAATATTTTACGTTTGTGCAGGCTGAACTGATAAAAAATGTTGGCGGCAGCAACACACAGAAACCTGTACTGGCTAAAGTAATTGTGCAAGGTAAATATAATGATATTTTAAAGAAATTATATTGAAAATAGGACACAAGAGCTACATTAGAATTTAAGAACCATGAAAATAAAATCAATGAAAAAAAACAGAAAACATTGTGAGCGTGTGATACGGGAACATATTCCCGACCTGTTGGTGGTAGCTAAATAACAAGCAATTTAACCAAACATATAGTACAAACTTTTTCATAGCTTTTATGCATGGTTCAAAATCAAAGCACGTATGAAATGTAGAGTCTAGTGCACGGTTCCAAATTAGTCGTTTCCTATGGAAAAGAACCGGCAAGAAACTCCATTACTCTTTTAAATTATCGTTATGTATTACAAAATCCGCTAAAATACCCTGCTAGGCTTCTCAAAAGCATAGTTTTGGATGAATTCAGTCTATTCTAGTGTCAGAAAAGTAACCACCTCTCTTTCCTTATTGGAATGAGACACACCAAGCGCCACTGGCTGTGAAGGGACTTTTTTGAACCATAATTAAAAAAAGTAGGCTAATCAGCGAATATGTTGGAATGTAGTATATTGTAATTTTTGTATAACATACATTATGTTTGGTCACAAGCAATCCTAGACTTGTTTCCCAGTTCAAACAAAGCGTTATTGGGAATTCCTGTTTAGGATTTTTCGGTAGCTGGCTGGTATTTGAATTTGTGCCCAGTAAAAGGCAATAGTCTCATTATTACATGAGGTCTAAACGATACCTGACAAAGTAAGACAGCTCTGCCTAACCCCTGAGAGGTTATAATAATATATAGTTATAATAATATATGGTATGTATTTTTGTATTAACAGGTCAGCATAACATGGATCCTTTGGGCCAATCGGCTGTGATAACTAAGTTAGTACCCTCGACGTCGAGCACCACTCCTCAGGCGCGATACGTGATGCAACAGAAAACTGTGCCCATCACTATAGGCTCTAATAAGGTAGGTTTTATTATATCCATTTGACGACTTCTGTGAGCTAGTGGTTCGAGTGTCGAACTGCTGATCACGATGTTTTTTTTATTTCGATCTTCTACGCTGATCAACCGTTCTGCGAGGGTAAGCTGCGCTAGCCGCGGTCAGTCTGTGGAGGGGTAACCGTTCTTAACACATCGAGACGCCTTCATGCCTCGGAGACCACGTAGAGCCGTCGGTTATCCTGCGAACATCTATGATAAGTCATTCAGAAGCCTAAAAAGCCTGGCAGTCGATTCGTGTAAAATATTGATATTCAGCCTCATCTGGTTACTGGACTGGAAGCCGACCCAAACATTTTCCCTACTATGGGAAAATGCTCGGAAGATGATACACAATTATTAAAGATCACAATCATTTTGCTAACTCTATGCCCCGTCACCCTGTGTATGTGTAGTCATTAATTTTATAAGTGATTTATGATAAGTGCTTAATAATATCGTTATTTCAGATGTTACTGACTTCTCCAACAAAACAAGCAATGAAATTTGGCAAAAAACAAATTATAGCAATAAAATCGCCACAAGTCGCAACGTCACAAGGTAAATAATTATTTTATCGAGTTAATCCCTGATTCAAAGGAATTTTATTCATGTACAGACGCCGGCAGGTCAACCTATCCAAAACTGTCAAATTTCCCCAATTGAATATGAACCATATTGTGTTGTATTAAAGTTGAAAATCTATCAAAGTAATTTGACAGATTGTGGTAGCTTGATGAGCTGGCCTCTGTACTTATATTTATTTCACGTGAAAGATTATACAGAATTATACCTACACCTACTGAAGCTATCCCTATGCCTATATTATGGTACCATAATGAAATATTGAGTAAATCTCGCACAGGGTTGCCATCTCTAAAATCTGGCAACCAAGGCAAGAAGCGCGAAAACCCAGGATTTTGGGGCTTAGAACCCGGACATTTCATGAATCCAACGAGTCATGGAGCGAAGCGCGGTCGCCCGGAGGCAACCGATGACTTGTAAACTTTTAAGGCCGGCCACTACAAATGAAACCCGGACAGATGGCAAACCTTTTCTCGCAACATGTACTGAAGACTTAAAATGTCATAAAAAATATAGGGATAAGTATTGAAAAGTAAGCAACATAAAGATAAACTATAGTTATCGTTTTTCAGGTGCTAATACCAAAAAGGTACTCATAACAGCGACTTCAAATCAAAATGTCATATTGAAGACCACTGCCCCACCTAAAACTGCACAGGTAAGGATCAGCCATATTAAGAAGAATTTATTCAAAACTACATTTTATTTTTTCGTAATTCGGATAGGGTTCTAATAAGGTAGGTTTTAGCTGTAGTTTTAGCTGTTTCACACACATTTCAATGGGCTAATCTATCTCTGTACTAAATTTCATCAAAATCGATTCAGTGGTTTAGGCATGAAAGAGTAACAGACAGAGCTACTTTCACATTTTTAATATTAGTAGGGATTATAACAAAATGGTGAGATTTAATTACGGTGTTAAAAATGAATACTATTAATACTTGCTTTAAAAATGGTAACAGTAGCTAGTAACTTTTTATTCATACGAATTAGTAACTAGGCGAACTATGAAGAACTGTATTTTTTGTAAAAAATCTGTAAATATAGTCAAAGACCGTATTTTATAGACTAAATCGTCGTTCTGGGAGGCGAGTGAAACTGCGTCTAACAGCTAGTATGCTCAGTGCTTATGCGAAAAAAGGAGCTTTTATTCATAAAATGTATTTTATATGTTGCAAAAATGATAGAAGGATTACAATTTTTTTTTAATAGATGTCTAAAGACGGCAGTGTTGTGATACAAGGACAAAGGTCACAGCTCCATCAAATCAACGTACCTGGCAAAGGAGTAAGTATGGAACTTCAATTTATGGTTTTTTATACCTCAATATTGTGTTTGCTTGTGATATTTCACAAAGTCAACTAAGTTTTAACTGTCACTACTATAATTAATTGACAGCTTTCTCGATGTTGTGTGAAGCATTATATTTTTTACATACTATAATATGATATATTCACGATTTGCCATACCAACCTATACCTTATTCCTTTTTAAATTGTCGCGAAGGGAGGGCTATTGTGTTAAACATACAGATTATGTATTAACACAGTAATGTTTTACCGTCGAACAACCAGACAAATTAATAAGAGACACCGTTTCATGGTGGAAATCCCCGAGACGTGCACTAAGCATTTTGCTTCGTTATTCCTCGTAGCTAATTTCATTCCTTTGCCATTCGCAAAGGAATAAATTAGCTACCTGAGTCTGTATTTCCTGACTTGTAAAATTTGGGGGTCTTCAAGTCACGAGTGAATAGGTATCTTCTAGGTAAGCGTGCTACATCTTAGACCACATCGTCACTTACCATCAGGTGAGATTGTGGTCTACTGCTAACCTATTTATTATTTAAAAAAAAAACTATGTGATGCGTAGAAAGCGCAAGCAAGACCAGTGTCTACAAAAGACTTATGCTCAATGCTTCCACGGTGATGAGTGATGATTATCAAAGTATTTTTTTTGTAGGTCCAATATATCCGACTGATAACAAACCCTACACCGGCACCGCAGAAAATAGTGGGCAAAACCACCGCCCCTGCGTTAGCAGTACCTTCCAAAAGCTTTGTTTTGACTGACAATAAAGGTAATTTCTATTTTTATGTATTCTTAATTAAACAGTAGCTTCCCTCCGAACTCATAGCCCGGAAAACCGTTATTCGCGGCAATGAGGAATATTAATAATTTAGTCTTGCCGTGCCTTCGATTAGTAAGTAGCAAAGGCTACTTGCCTTGCTTTTACTTGCTGGTTTATGCGGAAAAGTGGCACATTCTGTATGTTTATATGAAGGTATTTAGTACGTTTTTCAGGTAATGTTATTCAAATGACTGCAGAAAAAATGCTCAGTGGACAACCACCTCCATTAGTAATTACTGGAAGTACAGCTAATAAATGTAAGAATAACATCAACATCATCATCATTTTGGTATTATTTAGAAAAATAATATAATGCAACTATCTCTCGGGAATTAACCTAGACTATACCTAACTTTTTCACTGTGTGACACCTTTAAAAATAATTAATTTTAGAAAATGGAAAACTGAAAATTCAAATAATATTGACACACAACTCTAATTACAAAATGTTTCTCTATTTGAAACTAATTTGAAAATATTAAACAAGGAACTAACTTTGGAATAATTTTAAATTATAAAAGTCAGTTGTCAATATAATTTGGCGTCGTTTGCTAAATGGTAAGAGCTAACAAAAAATTGTGTTTGTTGTGCAGTGACCACAAAGCCTCAGAAAAAGTTAGTGCGCATAGCGCCCGTGGCCATGAAACCTTCGCAACCCATACAAGTAAGTGAGGAGAACTACTACATTGAAATTAATCAAATCAAGTCTTAAAGTATAACTAACAATCCAAAAAGTAAAAACATTGCCCCCTTTCCATTACGGAAATCATTCGTAAAATGAATATTACAAAGTTTATGAGGTACTTCAAACTTAAATTCAATTAGGTAGGTACTTTCAAGGTCTCGTGACCCGAAGTATGTGAAGGGAACCTTTGGCAGACTGCTGGTGCTTTTGTCTTAAGCATGAGGTTGACGTGGCGCAATTATGTTGGCATTGGGCAACAGTAGCTGGGTCGCCTTCCGATAACATTCTTAGCACGGTTAGATCCGGTTGTACGAAACGGCTCAGTATGATCTAAAAGTAAGTCTCTTTTTGTTTAATGTCATCACCAGCAACAGCAACAACAACAGGCAGCCCGTTCGTCACAAAGTTTACTCGCGCCGCTGTCACCGATGGGAGAAGCCAATTTGGAAGAAGTGTCGGATCTTCTGGAAAGCCGAAGTTTGCATGAGGATTCGGAAGTGACGGTGACCGATCAGGACCAGGACGACGACGAGACGGAGTCGAAGGCGGCGCTGCGGGCGCTCATAGCAGACGCCGTCGCCGACGACCAGCACGACATGCAAGAGGTCGAAGTCGACTTTGAAAGGCAGGAGGTATGTAGTACTTCTTGTATTATACCTACGTGTTGTGTATATTTCTTTTACTCTTAATGTTTTTACGCTATATATTTATTTTAAATATGATAATTAGTGTTCCTGTATATTTTTAGTTCATGTGTAACGTAAAGCCGTGTGAGCCCCAACTACTTTTTCTATTCGTCAATGTGCGCTGTTAGAATGTTAATAGAAATACACAGGTATTAACCCATAGCGTGTTTGCAGGTGCAAACCTAATCAAAACCAAATCAATTGTACAAATCTCTTGAATTATCGTGGCTTTCAAAATTATAAAAATTGAATATATCGATTTCAGCGCCACCTCGTGATATATTTTTTCTAATCTATGTATATTGCTCTCATTGTTAAGTATTAATTATTTATTTCTTCTATCAAAACATATTGTAAGCTCTTTCTCTGATGAAATGTATCCTACGTTCTTTACGTTTATCTTTACCTTTCCTTGACTTAAGCTTGAGTTCCGGATAAAATTTCATTGAATTAGGTTTAGCAGTTGAGGCGCTAAAAAGTAACAGGCAATCATCCTAATAAAGACACTTTTGGATTTATAAATAATAATGATTATACTGTTGCTCTCAGAGTCCGGCGGAAGACGATCACACGGACAGCATGGAACAGAACGACAGCAGCAACAGGTCGGACGAACATCCACTTATCGTGGTACCTTCCGGCTACAAACAATACAACCAGATGAGGGTAAGGCTTAAGTTTATATTAGGCAGCTCAATGCCATCAGTCATCGTCCAATACTATTTTGAATAGAGCGTTTACATACATTTTGCGGATAAAATGTCTGCCGACTCGTTCAATCAGCCAACCATTCCATGACGGATCCCATTACGCAGACTTAGATAAATTACTCGAGAGTAGACAGTGAGCTGCAAAATTATTAATCTCTTTACATTTCTTAAATAAATTATAACAGCAGTTAGAAAATGAAGAAAATTAATGATTGCCTTCTTTTTCAGGACGATAAGAATTATTCTAATATGGAAGAAGGTTTACCGTATCTATCACCAAAAGCATCGCAAACTCTCTCAGAAAGTGGTAAGGAAGTAAATACTAAGTTACAGATATATTAGGGTTTATATATAGCAACTAAATAAAGCTCCCATTAAATCATTTTTTACATTAGTGGACAAGGGCCTCCTCTCGGGATAAGGGGGGATGGGCTCATAGAGTTAATTAGTGTTGCTTTATTTAAAAAAAACGTTGCCCCACGGATTTCCTCCTGTATCGTGGGTGCGTTTACAAATACCAATTTTTATGTACACACACACCCAGAACCGGAACAACTACATGTAGGTCATACAAATATTTGTTCCATGCACGGATCGACTCCACAATCCGTGGCGCAGAAGCTGATCCCTCAGCCGCTACGCCAAAGTTCTTGTCAAAGTCGACCACGCTGCCCTAGGCATGCAGGCTTCCTTGCGATGTTTTGACTGAACAAACTGTGACTTGACAGTCTTAGTCCTAGCTGTAGCTACGGTCCATGACATTTGTAATTAATGACATACTTTTCGGACTGGCTGCTGATAATTGTAGATTGCGATTAAAATATTGTCCAAATGAACTAGCAGAACTAATGTCTCAAAGCTACATAAATTGTCTTAGGGAGACATGCTAGCTATCTATCACTATAAAGAAGTAGGTGCTTCAATGGAAGAAGGACTCTACACGATAATGTCCAGATAACTCATCTGATTATAGTCAAAGACGACTAATTGCAGATTAAGTAAAACAAAATTATTTTATAAAATTAATAGCTGAGTAATCTTTTAACAAAATAATATCCTTGTTCATAGAACTAGTATCCGGCGACCTCGGCCTCAGGCCACGCAAGGCTTGCAATTGCACAAAGTCTCAATGTCTCAAGTTGTATTGCGACTGTTTTGCAAACGGCGAGTTCTGCAACCGATGTAACTGCAACAACTGTCACAATAACCTGGAGAACGAGGAGCTGCGCCAGAAAGCTATCAGGGCGTGCCTCGATAGGAACCCTAACGCTTTCAGGTAAGCTACAAGTATTCTATATAATTATCAGTCTTCTTTAATTTAAGAGCACAACTCTTGTCCCTTGTGGGGCAAGCGCCACTGTTCATAGAGAACCTCTGCATTATGTTTAACTTCTTGATAGGACTTGATTTTTTTTCATACCACCGGTGGCAAACAAGCCTACGGTCCACCTGATGGTAAGCGGGTACCGTAGCCTATAGACGCTTGTTGTACTTGCGCGTTGCCGACCCTGTAAAACGAAAGAGGAATAGTTGGGTTGGCAGTATACGGGTCAAAGTCCCCCCCACTGCCAACACTACGTTTCGTCGCGGAGCACTGGCACTGATTTATCTGTACCTGATATTAATTTAGTAGCCCGGTCAATGATGATAACTTTGTTAGACGTTGTATCGTTGTTGGAGTCGCACTGCCATAGAATCAGTCAGAATGGAGGCCAATGACGAGCAGGAGTGTAGGGGTCCAGTGGCGAGATGTGTCAATGACATTAAATCCATTAGTCACACGTGGATGAGATTAGCAGAGAACCAAAATAAGTGAAAGGGCAGGCAAAGCAAAGATTTAGGCTGTAGATGATGTATCGTTGTGTCGAGGAATGGAATGTCGCAATTGTACAAACGCCAGCAGGTCAAGCTATCCAAAACTGAAAAAAAATCCCAATTGAATATGAATCTTACTATTTTGTAATCAAGTTGAAAATCAAAGAAATTTGACAGATTGTGGTAGATTGAAATAAAACTACTTTTTACGGATTTTATCGCGTTGTATTGATATTATTAATCAAAACTTTCGGACCCTTTACGGCGTCCATGGTCACGGGTAGACTCAAGTCCCGTGACTCTGTTTTATGGCCATAGTTTTACTTCAATGTATAATAATATTCGCGAAAGTGTCAGAAATTAATAGATTGTGGTAGCTTATGATGTGCTTCTGTATAACCTTTATATTTACGGCAATGTACAGACGCCAGCAGGTAAAGCTATCCAAAACTGTCAAATTTTCCCAATTGAATATGAACCTTATTGCTTTGATTTAAAGTTGAAAATCAATCAAAGAAATTTGACACATTGTGGTAGCTTGATGTGCTGGCCTCTGTACTTGATTTATCTGTTATTTTATATTTAAATATATGATTAAACCTTTTCCAGGCCAAAGATAGGTAAAGCTAAAATCGGTGGTCCGGATATTATTCGAAGGCATAATAAAGGATGTAACTGTAAAAGAAGTGGCTGTCTCAAAAATTACTGTGAATGCTATGAGGTGAGTACATATCCTAATAATAATAAATTGTTCCTACTTAAAATAATCGAATTTTTGTCTTATAACAAAACATTTTTTTTTGTTTTGTCCTGGAAAGAGATAATTAATATGGGTAAATTTTCGGGTTCCTACGTTTTTGAATAAAATGTTAATTCATCAGACGTTTATGAAAATGAGTTTTAAATAAAAAAAATCCTGCCATCTCCTTTTAGCACAGTACTGTGCTGGCTACTGTCAGAGGTGGAAAGAAATTGGCAGTTATTTCATAATTTTTAAGAGTGGCAGGGCATAGTGGTAGTAATTTCACTCAAATTGGAGCTGCCTGGCTTGGGAAGTAGATCCGCCTTGCATAAAATCGAAGTGGAATAACACTGCTTTGAGCTGTGTTCCTCTTTCGTTTTACAGGGTCTGCAACGCGCAAGTGTTGCAAGCGTCTATAGGCTACGGTAACCGCTTACCATCAGCTGGGCTGTATGCTTGTTTGCTACCTTAGTGGTATATAAAAATGAGTGATTATTGACCTTAGGCTAAGATAGCGTGCACGGCGATGTGCAAGTGTGTGGGGTGCCGCAACGTGGAGGAGACGCTCGAGCGGCGCCGGGACGCACTGCGCCTGCACCGCGACAAGCTCGCTGACCCCATGTTCCGACCGCCGCCTATAGCCGCCCTCAAGTAACTACACTACATATATAATACTTACTACTCTTTTACAACATGTTACAAAATACCCCGTCAAAAATATAATTAATTGTCAAAGCCAAAAATTTTGTCAGCTGTCATGTCAGGGAACCAGATTATTTAACAGAAAGGCCTACGTACCTATTTTACCTAATAATTGTCTACTTTAATAGTTTTTCTATTTTTCATTCATAAATGTTGTTGTTTGGGGTATGTTATACAGCGTTACTACGGTCCTTAAATATTGTGAATGGACTCGTTTTAAGGCCCCATTTAAATGGGGCCTACTCTCGGCTTTACGGGTAGTTATGTAACACCCTGTATATTAGTAATTAGATGCTTTTGTAGTGAAAAAGAGGATAAGGGTCAGCTTGTAATGGTGCATCCACACCGCAGTTACTTTTTGTGGAGCAATATTTCCAAGTGTTAGTGGGCAACATCCTATAACAAAAAAAAAAATTTGTTGTTAGTATATGTTGCCGTAAAGGTTGAAGAATGTTAACTAATGTTATCGTTTTGCATTCTGTTGCTCCACAAAAGTAACTGCAGTGTGGATGCACCGCAAAAACAGGATAAATCATCATCCAAATTATGTTGGGGTTGGCTTCCAGTTTCCAGTTTATAAGCCATTAGACCTCCGTAACCCTATGTCTGGGCAATGCCAGTATTAAGGATAAGCTAGTTGTCAAGCTTTTTGGTCTTCTGAATACTCCTATTACGAATTTCTTTGCAAATGTGGTTATAATAAATAATATTGTCAGAACTAACGTTCCCCTTATTTTGCAGTAAGATAAGCATGCTTTTAAGTTTACATTTAAAAGAAAAGTATAATAAAAATAATATCGATAATTTCCGTATAGTCGATCGCCGTTCAAGACAAAATCCAGGTGTGTATCGGTGTGGGTTTGGTTGCAGACAGCCGTGCAGCTTCATAACGTCGGAGGTGATCGAGGCGGTGTGCCAGTGCCTGCTGGCCGCAGCGGCCGAGGCGGGCACGATGCCCGAGCGTGAGCACGAGCGAGAACAAGAACAAGAGCGAGAACACGAACATGAGCGCGAGCCTGTGCGCGACGTGCTAGACGAGTTCGCGCGGTGCCTGCAGGACATCATCGGCGCCTCGCATCACTCCACTGACCTCTCCGTACTCGATGAGGTATGTCCTACTCTTACCGCTCCCACTGCTCCTACCTCCCGGCTTCCACTAGAATACTGGCAATGCGGCGACGTTCCATGTTAATTTCCACATTATTTAATGATACAGAACACATATAAATTACAAACGCAACATTTTCTCGAGCAGGATCTTATGATTACGTTTGACGACGTCTGTGGTCTAGTGGTTCGAGTGCCGGACTGCTGATCATGGGGTCGTGGGTTCGATTCCCACAGGACACAAATATTTGTGTGGTTAAAACATGAGTATTTGTGTTTGTCTGGGTGTTTCTTATGTATTATAAATATATATTTACAAAAAAAAAAAGTATATAAGTATTATATCCGTTGTCTAGTACCCATAGTACAAGCTCTGCTTAGTTTGGGACTAGATGGTGCTGTGTAAAAATGTCCCACTATATTTATTTATTATTACGTCGCAGGCGATTATCTTCAAAAAGTTTTAAATGCAGCGGTATGTTTTGGTATTTCGTATTGCGACTATCATATTTTCGGGTGATAAAAACAAATGGCCTTGTGTAGCTTTACATTACGCTTTAACAAAAATTATTTCTTACCAGTGTCGACGGCATGAGTTGCCGTCGACACTTGTCTTCTTTCTCCGAGACTTTGTCCCAACTAATTTGGGGTCAGCTTCCAGTCTAACCAAATGCGGCTGAATATCAGTATTTTACACGAAGCGACTGCCATCAGACCTCCGCATCCCAATTTTTGGACAATACCGATATCCTGAGGATAGACTGGTTGTCAGGCTTTTTGGGCTTCTGACTACTACTATCGATTGTCATAGGTATGACAACCGGGACCGACGGCTTTACGTGCTCTAGACTAATAAGTGGTATGACCTAATATTCACATACACATACCATCACAATTATATTCCCGGAAGGATTAGGCACGGTATACACAAGTTCGCCGGTAAATTTAGGTCCCACGTAATAAAAGGCGAGCCTATTGCCACTGACTAAGACACAAATCCAAACTTAGAGCTGCTACCGAGTGCTTCATAAAAAACCAAATATTCAGCAGCACAATAAAATTAATTGACATTGTTAATTTTCTTTAATTTCAGGGGCAAACATAGCATACATTGAACTTTATTAAGTCACGATCATGTGATTTTCAAATAATAAGATCCTAGGTTGGAAAGACTGCAGGCTTTGGTGACAGCATTATGGTATGATTCCATTTTGTAACTATTTTTACTTATTCATGCGATGAATGAAATTCAGCAATACATAGATAAATGTTATGTTATGATAATTAATGCCTCTTTTATCGCTCTGAGAAGACTGTTGTAAATGAATTATAATTGCGATTTATTCATGAAAATTATGCACGTTTATAATAAATATGTATAATCCATTCAAATAATGGAAAAAAAACTTCATTATTTTAAGTGACTTATAAATTGTCAGATTTTTATAAATTATTTTATAGACAAATGTACATGTTGTTGTAAATAAAATATTTACTAGTCATAAGAATACCTTTAAAATAAGGTAGTAATAACTGTAAATAACAATTATAAAATGCAAAGTTTTTTTACTACAACTGTCTTTCATTTATGCCAACACATAAATTCATCGATTCGCATCATCTGCGAATTAAACAAACACACCTACACTAACTAGATGACTTCATTACACGAGTGATTAACGCGTAATCGCTCGAACATAAAACAATAGCAACACTGTTCGAAATCAAAGCATCGACTGTCAGAATTTTGCGCTGTGGAAGAGTAATGGCTCTATAAATAAGTCACCGCGACTATAAATATAACGAGTCTTTAGTTACTCGCGTCCGTGTGCAGTTACCGGCTGGTTTACCTGTCGTTACATTGTTCTATTGTCCGACATGACCGCGCCACACGCGAGATACGAAGTGCAGACCTCTGACAAACTCGGCAGGTGTGTAACATAAAGAAGAAATCATATCACTAATTACTCGCACTTTGATACCTACATAGAAACTACCCGTGATTTTATAATAACACCACAATACTCATTTACCTACGCATAGTGTGTTCCATAACGAGTCGTCTCTAAGATTAATCGGACAATGACCTATCCCGGAAGTCAGCAGGATAGTAGTTGCAATTTAGGTCATTGTGGTTTACATAATCAGAAAGTATAGTTGCAAAATAGTCGTATTTTGGAACTACATTATCTTATTATATTTTGTGATGGGTATGTGAAAATTATAAATTATATAGTTACCGAATTGCGTACAAAGGTGTAGTACCTATATATTAAAGCAACAAATACATAAATAGGTATATCCGCTTTCTGCCTACCCATGTGGAGATAACACGTGTTGTGTATAAATACGGGGACAACAACATTGCTACACACAATATGTTCTCCTTTTTACTACCCACATGCGAAACGTGATGCTGTACCGTAGTTAGTTGTGCAGTATCAGAGGTTTGTTGTAACAAAGATTGGCAAAAATATGTTTTAGAGACTGTTTAAAGTAAAACTGCGGATCCCTCTACAGTTATTCACGTTTTATAGGGTTTTCTCAGAAGATTTATGAAACATTTAAGAACAGCTTATTAGCGTGGCTGAACAACCCCTCGCTTAGAAACTTATACACTATGTAACAAAAACCCTGTCCGATCCAAGGGCGTATACCTTTTCTTATAGGTAAATAAAATGTTAGAGCGCAATTTTAAATTAGAATATCTTACTATTTTGGAAGTGTACCTATGTGTATACACAACTAAAACGAATAAAAATAATAAAAGCGAACTTAGTGCATGGTAATAAGAACTAGATGTAATATTTTCGTGGCTACGCCTGCTTGTAGCCGCGAAAATCGTACTCTACGTTATACTGGTATGCTGTCGACTGTGTCAAGATATAGAAAAAACAGGCTGTGGTGTGAGACTGGACAGAATATAATATGAGTTAATATTTACATTTATTTTTTAATGTTTTATAGATACATTGTAGCTGTCAAAGATATAAAGGCCGGTGAAACGATATTCTCAGATGAGCCATTTGTACTGGGTCCCAGCAGTGACTCGTCACTCGTCTGCTTCAACTGCTATTTACCTTTAATGAGCAAGTTTTTGGTGTGTAAGAAGTGTTCGGTGGCACCGGTATGCCCTGGGGAAGGGTGCCCTGAACATCTCCACAAGAGTAAGTATCAAGCTCGTAAGAGTACCTGCGAAACAATGAACCTCACTTCATGGCAAAAGTCCCACTTCCACATGTTTTCGTCCAAAAATGTGTTATTCTTATCCTACACAATGACTTATGCATGCGTGTTTAGGTACTGACACTGATCTACTCAAAGCTGCTGTAGCTCGTATCTTGCCCTGCATTTTCACACTGGTATATTTCTGGACTTTAAAGGAGACCATAATTGTTTGCGTTTGTTTCGGCGTTTCTTCTCAGAGGTCATCTGCTAAAATGACGGCGGGGTCTAAAATTAAAAATCTTCAAAACCTTGACTTGTAAAGTGTCTAAAGATCTATTAAATAAAGAAATACATATCATTTACCACCTTGCTGACGACACGCCCCGAGAAATCGTTGTAATAAGTTATTTTTTATTTATTTTAGAATGGCACTCGGACAGCGAATGCGATTTCTTTAGAAGCGTCAAATTGGCTAATGGTCTACATCCCATGACTATGGTACAAAATGTAGGATCTCTACTAGTTCTTCGCGCTTATATGAAGAGAACAGTAGATGTCGAGGCTTGGAAAGAGTTCATGGATTTGGAAACTCATTTGGAGGAAAGGAGGGGCACTAGAGTTTGGGAATTTTCTGAAAACACAGTAAAGGTGAACAACCTCATAGATTCTAAAAATGAGACAGGCATCTCAGATGGTTGAGTACCTATAAGACTGCGCTTTTATGATTGGATATTTACAAGTTCCTAATAAATTTGTGCCTGGAAAATCACGTGATGTTGGAGCTCGAGATCGGTCATCGTAAAATATATGGACAAAAAGTCGTTGGCGAGATATTGCAAGAATCTTGAGTCACGTAATGTTTACTTTCGAAAAATTAGACACTTTCTTGACAGATAAATAATTTTGTATTTTTACATCTTCCAGTTCATCCAATCACTGAGTATCATAGATGATTTACCGGACGGAGATTTGATCCAGAAGATTTGTGGTGCTATTGACGTGAACAGTTTTGAAGTCCGTGGTCCGCCTGTTCCTGCAATTGGGTGCGCAGAAGTCTTGCGCGGCGTGTACTTGAAAGCTGCTTTGTTAGCTCATGATTGCGTGGGGAACACGCACATGTCTATAAATGACAATAATCTGCTGGTGTGTCATGCTAGCACTGATATCAAAAAGGGAGAACCAATTTATTATAATTATACGGATCCTTTGAAAGTAAGTTGGTAGGTGGTAAAAAATCATTTGTGTATTGCGACGTTCTAGTGGTATGACCAGTGGACTGCCAAGTCGAAGGTCTCGAGTCCGAATCCAAGACCTCTGAATTTTCGAAGTCATATGCGTATTAATATCTAATAACCTGTATGCCTTAGAGATTTTCTCACATATTCTCATTATATTCTTTGTTATATAAAGCTATTATTTCTTTAGGGTACTTCCATACGCCAGCAACATTTAATGATTGGGAAATACTTCAAATGCACCTGCAGCAGATGTTCAGATATAACGGAGATAGGCACTTACATGAGTTCTGCTATTTGCCCCGAGTGCAAGACAGGTTATATTTCTCAGACAACCCGTGAAGAGTGGACCTGCCATAACTGCAAGAAGAGCTTTACGGATACTAATATTGGTCATAAGGTACAATGCTGTATTGACAAATTTGGAGTTATAAGTAAGTACCTAAATGTAAAGTTAAGGAACTATATCTACTTATAAATAGCAAGTCCAAATTAACCTACCTAAGGTTAATTTGGACTGTATATAAAGGGTTATACCATTTCGATATTAGAATGGTGGCTCCTAGGTTTAAATGAGCCATAGAAATGATTAGATGAAACATTCCTGTTTTATAAAACGGCTAGGAGTGGAAAGAGGGTAGAGAAATCTTTGCCCAGCAGTGGCATCTTAAGTTTATCGCATAGTGACGTAGAATTAATTATTGTAAAAATTTACAACAAACCTCTATCTACTATATTTCTTACAGACAAAAAGGACGAAAAAGAACTAGAGCAATACATCAGAAACGTGTCATTGATTCTTGCTCCCAACCATTACTTGCTACTAGAGGCTAAACAACGCCTTGCGGGGGTTTTACGGGACACTATCAACAGAGAACCTCGCCCCACCAAAAAGCTGATGAGGCGTAAAATGGAATTGTGTAAAGAAATACTTCCCGTATTGGAAACACTCTGTCCTGGAATATCTAGAACTAAAGGTATGACGTATATATTATGTATCAGTCTATCGCCGTCCACTGATAGACATAGGCCTCTCCCAAATCGCGGCCAACACGCGGTTCTCCGCCTTCCGCGGAGGTATGACGTATAAAAATGTAAATTATGCAAATTATTATCATAAATATGAATTATGTGAAAATTGCTGATTTCATATGTCGGTAGATTAGCGTGCAATAAAGAAAAAGGCCGCGTTTATACGACGCCAAAGATTTCGTTGCTGCGCTAAAACGTTCACTCGTATAAACGCGCCCAAACGTTGTGCTACATTACAATTTTGTAATGTGGTGCGTTTACTAACACATTCTCACACCTACGCGTATCCGTTTATTTTTTACTCTATTAATACGTTTCTATAACTTGGCGTATTCTAAAGGTATCATCATCATCATCAGCCCATATTCTGGCACTGCTGGAGGTAGGCCTCTCCTAGTGAACGCCACAAAGCCCGATCTTCGGGTTTCCTCTCCTTTCCTTTCTAAATAATAATATAATAATATTTATTCATAATTACAAAGGTAAAATATAATACAGAGATAACTTATAAAATAATTAGGAGGTATTACAGTGTTAGGTGCCTGTACTAGGTAAACCTGTGTCACAGGCGTAAATGTATAGGTACTGTATCAATAACGTAACTTATTAAATATTACAGCAATTACGCTGTACGAGTTGCATGCTGCGATGGTCCAGTTAGCGAAAAAACTTTTCGATGGACGTGAAATCACAGGTTCTGCTTATATGGTAAGCACTATATAAAATCATGCGACTTGAAATTGACACAAGTAAGTACTTAGTAAATAAGAAATTAATAGTAGGTAAGCTAGAAATTCCTTTGTTTTAGGATGAATTAATGTCTGCCGAGAAATATTTGAAAAGATCCCTCGAAATGCTATTTATCGAGCCAGGGAACTCCCCAGAAGGAGAACTATGCGCTAAAGCACTTGAAGAGTACAGAGCGTTGAAAACGACTATGGGGAGTGTGCTTGACGCAATACATGCTGAAGGAAAATCATATGTTTATGCCACTACAGAAAGAAATAACCTAGAACAACAATAAATAAACCCCTTTTTAAACATTATTTTTAGTTTTATTCCTTGTTCATACTATGACCGCTCTGCCCCGTTCCCTGATGGCTCCCTAGTGTAACAATAATAACAGAAACAGACTAGGAAGTAAATAAATATATATTCTCGGACAATTTTACACAGCACCATTTAGTCCCAAACTAAGCAGAGCTTGTACTATGGGTACTAGACAATGGATACAATACATATATACTTTTTTTTTGTAAATACATACTTTTATAATACGAAACACCCAGACAAACACAAACACTTATGTTCATCACATAAATATTTGTGGGAATCGAACCTACGACCTCGTGATCAGCAGTCCGACACGCGAACCATTAGACCACAGACGTCAACCAAATAAAGTAGGAAATACCTTTACCCTCCACTAGCGACTTTTGAAAAATATTCGTTAAGAAACTAACAAACTATTTTGTAGCTTAGGTCAAAATAGTATTAAACCTATGTAATAAATACCCAAAAGCTTATTATTAAGAAATCCCTATTCCTATTGTAATTATTCCAATTGAAAAATTTAAAAAATACTTTACCGTACTTTTGTACTGTTCAAGTACCTACGTTTCTGACTGAACTGCGATGTGTCAATCAGACAATGTCATTGTCAAGACAACGTCAAGTCCATTAAACGTCACAACGAGGAGACGGACGGACGGGACGTCGGATTTGGTTAAATTCGAAGCAAAATCGAAATAATGTCTATTTATGGATCTTAATTACCTGTTATTTATCGACGAACGCACATAAAACCGAATAAATAAAGCTCACGGGTGTTGTGTTTCCCATACACTATTGTTATTTATTCATCATACCGCTAATAGTCAGTGTTCATTTGGATTTGAGGAGGTGAATTTGTTCGTAATGATATAGTTTCAGTCAGTTGCTATTACTTAATTCATTTCTCTTATTACCTGTGCTTTTTCCCCAGTCCGGTTATGGCGGATCAGTCGTCAGTTTTGGCTTTGGTTATACTAGCAGTTGGAGTCACAGTGCACTTTTCGTTGCACAAAGTGGAGGAGGGCCATGTAGGCGTGTATTACCGCGTAAGTAACATTTATAAATTATTCAGTTCAATACTTTTTAAACAAATAAGAAAGTGTCAAAGAGAGGAGTTTTGATGTAGAAAGCGAATCTGGCATTGTGCCAGCTCCAGCCTGGTTATAGCTTATTCAAAAAAGAAAACATTTCTTAAATATTCATACTGTCATGATGTTGATGGTTCTAAGGCGACCCTGACTGGTTATCTACATTTTAATTTTACTAGTTATAAAAAAACTAATCCCAGTACTAGTACTTACTTATAAAAGGAACTTGGATTTGAAACAATAAACAAATTGTTTCATTATGTTTATCCTTATAGATAATAGAATAATTAACAGACAAAAATAAGTTGTTACTTATCTACCTAATTATACTAATTACCTACCTAAAGCTATCTTTGCACACAGAAGTAAAACAGGCAAGATATTTAACCCATTAAGCAACTAATCATAAACACTAGAAATCCATTATTATTCACCACACAGTTGGTTGCTAATTTACAAGTTAAGTCCATTAGTCACCTTAATATTTTTATTTCCTATAACAATTTGTTTGCAAATTGAAGTACCTATATTTCAAATATTCATGCAAAAGATATAAAAATAGTAACAATATATTCACTCATTTAAGTCCACCAGTATCAGGAACAGGGTCCATGCTACTGATGGGTAGGGCTCCAGAGAGGAGTACTTCCTGACTGATGATAATTAACACTGGTTTTTAATAATATGTTTTCTTATAAAATCAGGTATGCAATAAAAAACTACAGCTGAAATCTGCATTTTTCTTTCAATACTCAATACTTTATTGTATTCCATAATGTGATATAGGTAATATTTAACACAGATTGTAGGCTTAAAATTAGATTCATTTATGGACCCTGTCAGGCACAGCACAGTTTGATAGGAGAGAGGAGGAAGAGCGCTGATTTGTTTAGGCATCTTTCTTTCTCCAAGCATTTTTCCCAACTATATCGCGGTTGGCTTCTTTATATTGTTTCGGTATATTCAATAATATAATATCATAATTTATTATAGAAATATTCTATAATAAATAGAATATTTCTATAATAAATTATGATATTAAATATAAATATTAAATTAGAAATATTCTATAATAAATAGAATATTTCTATAATAAATTATATTATTGAATATACCAAAACAATATAAAGAAGCTGACCGCGATATAGTATGTAAATAATTAATATGTAAATAAATTGTAACTAGTGATGTTGATAATCGATTATCCTTTTAATAGATTAATCAATTATCAACATTACTATCACAGCATTGAGATGACAGGAAGCAAAGGTAAATAAATCTTTAGCTTCATTCATTCATGATTATTATTTGAGTGAGATATGTATACCTTTGAGATAATTAAGATAATTTTACCTGTTTCAATCCATTATCAATAATCAATTATCAACATCACTAATTGTAACTAACATTTTATATGCACTATGGTTTCTTTGTTTTTCAGGGAGGGGCATTGCTCCCAGTGACCAGCCAGCCTGGCTTTCACATGATGATACCACTACTAACATCATATAAAGCAATACAGGTAAATATGACCAAGTACCTCAATAGAGACTATAATAGGATGGGAATTACTGCTAATGGCTCGTCAATTGTAAGATTTGAACAATTGATGAATGTGGATTGAGTATCCTTAATTTTTTAATTGAGAGTCCCCTGTTATAGACAATTAAACATAATTTATACATGGGTTGCTTCCTTATTTCTTCTTTGTGTGAGGCTGATAACATTTAAGGTCATATTAACTTTTTAAACAGATAATATTATTAAATATTTCCAAATCCAATTTCTCTCTCATCTCAAAAATGAAGTCAAAATATGACAGTTTCATTTATTTAATAATTAGAATGGAAATTGAATCCATTAATTTCTTGTCAAACATAATTATAGCTTGTACTTTATCAATAAATTTCTTAGTTAAGAAGTTTATAGGTAGAATGATATTATGGAGATCTCTTTCTTGTTTGCACAACATTCTATAACTAAAAAAGAGTTGAACCTTCTTAGACAATTTTTTTTTAAATATTTTTACCCTATTTTCCAGACAACCCTTCAAACTGATGAGGTGAAGAATGTTCCGTGTGGCACAAGTGGTGGTGTAATGATATACTTTGAGCGAATTGAAGTTGTGAACAAATTGGAACCTGCCAGTGGTAGGTATCACATGGGCAATATTTTCCAAAATTATTTTCATAAATCCTGTCTGGATGTTCAGAGGCCAGCACATCAAGCTACCACAATCTGTCAAATTTCTTTGATGGATTTTCAACTTTAATACAAAACAATAACAACCTTATTGTTTTGTATTAAAGTTGAATCAATTGGGAAAATTTGACAGTTTTAGATAGGTTGACCTGCTGGCGTCTGTACAGAGGCCAGCACATCAAGCTACCACAATCTGTCAAATTTCTTTGATGGATTTTCAACTTTAATGCAGTACTTTATGGTTCATATTCAACTTGACAGCTTTGGATAGGTTGACGTGCGTGCGTACGTGTCTGTACTTTATATGGACATTCTCATATGTATAATTTTGTTAGTTTCAATTATGATGTTACCTTGAGGCTCTACATGGGCCTAGAATGATGATTAGCCAATGACATATTAAACAGGAGCGTGTCAACAATCCTAGATCTTATTTATTTATTTATGTACACACTTAACAAAAAAAGTAAATTGAGAACATAGGAATATAGAGTACAAAGGTGCTGCTTATTTCTAAATAAATCTCTTCCAGCAGACCTGCGAGAGGAGAAATTAATATAAGAAATGTAGACATTAGTGTGAAAGAAACATAAACATATAGATATTTATAAGCAAACAAATTTTAATAATATTATATTAAAAATATATAATACGTAATTATTTATTATTATTATAAATACACAAATAAGATATATATATATATATAGCAACATACTTGAACATACATACTTACTAAAAATAAATAACTAAAAAAATGCAAACATATGAAGTTATGGTGTTAATGATAGATAGTGTTCTTTGACTCGCTTCTTAAAAACGGAAACACTTCCACAGTCACGAACTTCAGGAGGTAGCGAGTTCCACAACCTAACCGCGATCTTGTTAAGGAGTGTATGTAAAACATGATGGTTTTTTGCAGTGCTTGATATGGTGCGTAACTTCACAGCAGAATATGACAAAACATTGATTTTCAATAAGGTGCATCATGAACTGAATCAGTTTTGCAGTGCTCATACTCTACATGAAGTTTACATTGATCTGTTTGATCAAATTGACGAGAATCTACGAACAGTAAGTGAAACATAAATTTGTTCGATCAAAATAAAAAAGCTGAAAAACATAAATTATGAAGGTTCAATAATTATATTATTGTAATATTTTTCTAGGCTCTACAAAAAGATTTGAATGAAATGGCACCAGGGCTGAGGGTGCAAGCAGTAAGAGTAACAAAACCAAAGATACCAGAGACAATTCGCAAGAATTATGAACTAATGGAAGCAGAGAAATCAAAACTCCTAATTGCTGCTCAACATCAGAAGGTGAGTGAGGACTTCCTTAACTACGCAATTTGCTGGCGTTTTTTTCCATCGAGGCAATAATATAGAATTGGAGTCAGAGACTGGTTATCTATATTTCGTATAATATACATAAATATATACTTCATGCAATCATTTTAATTTCGACAGTATTTGGGTATTTCAACTACTTTAAAAACCTTTATAATTTTTTTTGGGCCTAGGTCGTCGAAAAAGAGGCAGAAACTGCAAGACGCAAGGCAGTCATCGAAGCCGAGAAAGAGGCTCAGGTCGCGAAAATTCAATATGAACAGAAAATCATGGAGAAAGAATCTTTACAGAAGATTGAACTCATTGAAGACAGTATTCACAAAGCCAAACAGCAAACCAAAGCAGAGGCCGATTTCTATAACCTCAAGAAACAGGCAGAGGCTAACAAACTATTGTTAACAAGAGAATATTTGGAGCTGAAGAGATACGAGGCTCTTGCACTAAACAATAAGATCTATTTTGGCAGTGATATTCCTAACATGTTCCTGCAGGCAACTGTTGGTGATAGTGTTCCCATACCTAAAGGAGTCCATGTTGAATGAGTGTTAATTACTTTGAAACACCTGCTAGTCACGGAGTGAATGAAGCCTGTAAGACTGCATACAAGTGATCAATCTGACGCCTATAATTACGTTCTGGACGTATTATGGTGGTTAAGAGACATGAGCTAAGGCCCTAGCAGGAGATTCTATTACGATGAGAGATTCACATCACTTCTAATGATGTTGGATTATAGACTGCTTTTACTTGTAATATGTAGTTTTTCTTTTTGCAAGTACAGCACTTACATAAATGTTCTCATAGTGATGGTACTCATGCTAGTGTAGTGAATTATAGATTTAAATGTGACATTTTTCAAGTCAACCCTAATCTCAATGCAGTGGGATTGTGAGAAGTGCAGTAACACTATTATTCAAGAATTGTGATATTTTATTATAATACATTAATGCTATCAACATGATAAAATAAATGATGATTTATGGCATTGTTTGTTAATATTAGTGTAATGTGGTTTTATGTATTTAAAATAATATGTAATTCAAAAGACACTATGTACTAAGTAATGAACAAAAATATGTTTTAAGGGGAGTTTATCCATAACATGATAACACACTCGATACAACTTAACTTGGTCCTCTGAATGTTGAATATTAACCAATAAAAGTATAAATTTTGCAATAAAACTGGTATTGTAATGTATCACATTGGTTGCACTCAGTTTATTTGACTGATTAATATTATTTTGGTGTTAGATTGTCTATGTAAATAGCTTTTTTAAATGTGTAATAAAAAGAAAATATATCTGGAAAACATGATTTTATTGAAAAGTAAGCTTAAAAATTAAAGTGGCTTCATATTTTAGATCTTATTGAACGCAGCAATGTCCACAGACTGGACAAAGTCTTCAAACTCCTGAATCTTTTCTGTTAAAAGATCAACTGAGACCTTGTCATCCTCAATGACACACATGATCTGCAGTTTGTTGATACCATAGCCAACAGGCACAAGTTTGGAAGCACCCCAGAGGAGACCATCCATTTCAATGGTGCGTACTTGGTTCTCCATTTCCTTCATGTCTGTTTCATCATCCCAAGGCTTGACGTCAAGGAGTATAGATGATTTTGCAATAAGGGTAGGTTTCTTAGATTTCTTGTCAGCATAGGCTTTCAGGCGTTCTTCACGAATTCTAGCTGCTTCTGCATCCTGGACAACAAAAGAACACCATTAATAACTTTTTGTACATATTGCTGGAGCTAAGCAACTGTACACCTGGCAGCATAGTGTCAAGAAAACCCCTAGCATTGACACTATTCAATTCTGATAGGAATTCTCAGATAGGGTGCAGCTAAAAAAAAGGATAAAGGTGAAAGGTTACTGACCTCTTCCTCATCACCAGAGCCGAATAGGTCGACGTCATCATCGTCGTCATCCTTTGCGGCGGGTGCGGGTGCTGTGGTGGTCTTGCCGCCAGCTGTCAAGGGGCTAACTCCTGCAGCCCAAGACTTGCGCTCGGCGGGAGTGTACGAAGCGATTTGATTGTACCAGCGGAGAGCGTGGGCCAAGCTAGCGCTCGGAGCTTTGCCGACTTGGTCGAACACCTGAACATCGGCTTGAGTTGGTGTGTAGCTAAAAATAACCAAGAAATCCTGTGAGTCCGTCAACTGACAGCTGGTAACCAAGGTGAGTGGTCATTAGCAACAAGGTCATTGGAGGGATAAAAAATACTCCCGTCTTTATGAAATACTGAATTTGGGAATAAATTTTCTATGATACGATTCCATTGATTTTAGGTTATGAGAAGTTTCTATGTCAGGTTGACGTGGTATTCAATTTTTACCTCTAAAACAACTTACCCTGACACATAACTTTTTTCAGCCAAGTATGTGTTCAGTTCATTAAGGCCTTGTGCGGTTTTAACGTCTCCTACTGCCATTTTTATTAAAAAACTTAATTTATCTAGCTAGAAGAACCACACGCCCCGGCACAATGTGAGCGAGAAGGAATGAAGGAAAGGACAGAGAAAGGATTTGGACTATAATCTGACATCTGACAGCCGAAAATTGAACGACTGAATGATTATTATGTATGATGACCGAACTATATGAGAGATGACTTAAATAAGACTATGACTAATTCTACTAACAAACAGAGCACAACCTGCTTACTTTAATGGATTATTAAATGTATATTATTTATTATCTATTTACATAATGTACAAAAAAAAAGGAAAATGAAAAGAACTAATAAATAATTATCACGTCCAAGCGTCAAAGTATTCCTCCACATCGCTGTCATCTGGTAACGTTCCCAGAAGACTGGCCGCATTGCCACGTTGAATGGCAATGCTAATTCGTTGACCCGAGAATAAACCAGCCCTCTGGTCGCGCGAAGCGTCCATAAGTTTTTTGGTAATTTCTTTAAAAAGGAGTCGCGCACTCGGGCCCCACTACCCAACCGTTTCGACCCCAAACGGCTCAAAATTATAGCTCCCGTTGAGGTTACTATATTTGCGCCGCTTAAGGGTCTCCGCGGCCGCAGCAGCAGCCCCGGCACAGCCAGCTGAGCTTGGAACATGAGATGGAGCAAGGGTATCGACGCAAGTTGCATCCCACACCAAAGGCCTACCCAACTTCCAAGGCACTAATGACATACCATCTGGTCTCTTCCCATCGTCACGTGCCAAAACAATTGGCTCTAATACGGCTGGCACACCGGCGGTGGCAAGAGCACGACGAATAATATCATTTATATTGGCATGCCGTGCTATGCGCCCTGCACTCCTGCAGCAAGACAGGCCATGGTGCCCGAGGCTATCGACAGCTTCACCACAGTGACACCGGTGCGGAGTAACACAAGGAGCGCCTAGACGTAAGCAAGTAGCACACCGAAAAGTAGTGTCATCCAACAAGCTACCAATATTAGGTGATGGAAGTGCCAGAAGCCAAAGACCCGACTCCCATTCACCCACAGCCAGCAGATGGGCACGCTCAACAGTATCGACTGACGTATTTATCAGATATTTCCGTGTCAAACTGCAGAGCGGCCAGTCCCACTGTTTCTGGGAAGATGGGATGACGGGCAAGGCCGTAATAAGTTCCTAATAATTATGTCAACTTTGTCTAGAAGTTGTGGGTGCTTCCATAAATGGGACGAGCGTAAGTTGTAAATGAATTTTGGACCAAAACAACAATAACGAATAATAGTGAAGGCCGAATGGATATTAATTTTGAGAAGTATTTCAGACGTTTCACAAAAATGTTGTATTCTACTATGATTATCGACTAACAAACAATTTGTGTTCCAGAGACAAAACCGGTATTTCCGTATTAGAGTGACTATGAACGCTTTACTGGCTTTACTACTGACGACAAGTTGTGTTGACACTTTTTGACAATTTTAACTTGACAGTTCTTGTATCTGTCACTTAACTAAAGATTTTCGAAACATATTTTTAGGTACGAATTTATCGAAAATACGACTTAGATTGCATTAAGTAATATTTTTTATGAGATTTTATAGGAATATTGATTTGAAAGACAGTAGATAAACCTCCAGTTTTCATTAAAATTATTTAGGTTAGGTGTTCATTCTTATGTAATAATAACAGAAGAATTACATATATTTTCTATGTTTAATGTGGTTGTTCCCTTAATTATCTACTAAATTGTATAATAGGATACTTTTATTAGAGATTCCAAGTGCAAAAGATTGTGAAAAATCGCTACAATTACAGTGACAATAGTTGTAAACGTATTGGTGTTTACTGCAGAAAATGCTGCGCCAGCCGCTATCCAGGGCGCTTACGCTGAGTTCGCCGGTACGCGCAGCTCCGCTGGCAGCTCGTTCGTTCGCCGCACAGCCTCCACCAGAAAAATTCGAAGTGTTCATTGATGACAAACCTGTCCAAGTTGAGCCTGGCACTACCATTTTACAAGTCAGTAGATTGATAATTTACTCATAGATGGCTGTTATCTTGTTATCTATGCTATACCTAATTACATATCTTCTTTAAAAGATCTTTAGAAGTCCTGCATATTAAGATGCAATTAAATTTATTACAGTTTAAAGAAAACTCAAAAATAATTATAATAAAATACATATCATAATGTTTTTATAATCATTATAATTTATCATAGGTTTTATATAAATCAAAGTGGAATGCTGTTCATTGGTAAGCGCATCTCTTGGGATTGGCTTACTAAAAGTTATGTTTGTTTATTTTGTTAGTGAAGTGATTTTATATATGAAAATGTAAATACAATTGTATTATAATGGGGACTTAGGTATATATCATTTAGAATACAACAAGCTCCTTATTCTTAATGTCGCTATTAATTATTTAAAATAACAGCTATCAATAATGATCAGTTTAATATAGTAAATTAGTCACATTGGTTACAAGAAGCAGAAATATTTTGTTAACAATGTTATAATTACTTTTTCTACATAGGCAGCTGCAATAGCAGGAGTAGAAATCCCTCGCTTCTGCTACCATGAACGTCTTGCAGTCGCTGGTAACTGCCGTATGTGTCTGGTGGAAGTTGAGAAGTCACCCAAACCTGCTGCTGCCTGTGCTATGCCTGTGATGAAGGGAATGAGGGTCAAAACCAATTCAGACCTGACAAGAAAAGCTCGTGAGGGTGTGATGGAGTTCCTTCTTGTGAATCATCCCTTGGACTGTCCCATTTGTGACCAGGGTGGCGAATGTGACCTGCAAGATCAGTCCATGGCATTTGGATCTGATAGGAGTCGGTTTACCGACATTCATTTCTCTGGCAAGCGGTAAGTGGCATGGATGATCAAGTTTTTGTATTGCACATTATGTTGATTGTATTATTTATCTGTATGTTTCTAATTTCTTTTTCATGTCAACATTTGTATTGCCTTGTAAACCTCAATACAGCATAATATCAGTTCTTTTTTATAGAAGTATGTAACTCATTGAAACTATTTGTCTGCCTATAGGGTTCTTTAGTACAAGTTTATACAAATGTTGACATCAAGAGGCATTTATGAAACATACATATTATCCTACGCTGAAGCTTAAATTCTGTGGAAACTTTTTGAATCCTTTTAATATTCTTTTCATTATTGTTCATATTATTATAGTTGATCCTATATTAGTGGTGGCAGAAATAGTTTAATTTATATTTCCTATTTATCTTTAGTATAGACGTACATAGACTACAGTACTCTTTAAAGCCCAAGGAACAAAACATTTGGGCTACAGAGTCAGATATAAATGTGTAATGTTTTAATTAATTTTGCATTATGTTGTTAATATTTTTTCCTTGCCACAGTGCTGTGGAAGACAAAGATGTGGGTCCCCTGATCAAAACCATTATGACTCGCTGCATTCACTGCACACGTTGCATTCGGTTTGCATCTGAGGTGGCTGGTGTTGACGACTTCGGTACTACAGGCAGAGGCACTGACATGCAGGTTAGTAGCATTTTTATGCTTCATATTTAGTGTTAACATAAAGTGAGAATGTCTAAGATATATATATATATCTTGAAGAAGCCAATAATATTTTACCTTGACAATAATATTTATTGGCTTCTTTAAGTCCATGACAGAGGTTTACTTGCACCAAAGCATTCCAACATTACTTGGCCTATTCTTTAAAATTGTAACTGTTCCCAGGTTGGCACATACGTCGAGAAGATGTTCCTGTCTGAACTATCTGGTAACATCATTGACTTGTGTCCAGTGGGCGCCCTCACTTCTAAGCCCTACAGTTTTGCTGCACGACCCTGGGAGACCAGGAGGGTAAGCTATGCAATACTTTTACACTGGTTAGTAGGTCTTGAAGACTTAGGCCCAGGCTGGGCTGGTTTGATGCAGTGGTGACTTAATGAAATATGTGTTTGCATTGCTGTGGTGATGAATAATCAGCAAGTCGATAGGTTGTATCGCGTAATAATAATATAATATTGTCTGGTAGGGAATAACAGTTGCTTTTAAAGTATAAATGATAATAATAGTAATTTATAAATATAAAGGTTGTAATCTCGTTTGTTACAGATTGACTCCGTCGATGTTTTAGACCCTCTGGGTAGCAACATCGTGGTCGCCACGCGTACTAACGAAGTGTTACGTATTCTCCCGAGAACCAATGAGGTAACAAGAAATAAGATTTCTTCAATGATGAAAAGAGGGTTTTGCAGTTTGCATATTATTCAAAACTTTTTTATTTTAAAGTTACACGCGATACCTACCCGCCATGTCGAATTTTGCCTTTAAAATATTAGCATGTAAAATGCCAAAAAATACAAAAATATACTTTTTTATTTTGCTAAAATTAGGTAGAGGTTCTAGCATAATCAAATCATACCACAGTACTACTGTGGTACTGTGACAGTAGTCAGACATACGGCTCTCCCGGTCTTGTAGCAGCTTAAAGATTTTTCGAGATAATAGAGCATGTCGATAGTATAAAAACAAAAACATAAACGTGGGCCGTGATTGTAACCATAATGATTGAAATATTAATATGTATTTTATAATTGTAGGAGATCAATGAAGAATGGTTATCGGACAAGTCTCGGTTCGCATGCGACGGTTTAAAGCGCCAGCGCCTGGTGACGCCCATGATGACGGACAGCCGCGGGAACCTCACGCCCGTCGACTGGGAGGACGCCATGGTCGCCGCCGCGCGAGCACTCAAGGATTGCCCGCCTAACAAGGTAACACCCAATACAACACATCACATCTTTGTCAAATTCTATTACATACATACCATCACGCCTGTATTCCCCGAAGGGTTAGGCAGAGTATACGGTCAGCAACGAAAGTCTTTGAACACAGCTTAATTTCGAAAACATCAGAGCTCCAAACCCAATAACACTGCTTGACCCGGGAATCGAACCCAAGACCTCTAGCGTAGTGTAAAATTCTAATATATCATGAATTCATGACACTTCAAATATAAAGCTGGCATTGTCAGTTAACTGAGATCTCATAATCTCTCATAGGTTGCCAGCATTGAAATGATTCAAGCTGAGAATGATAATGAGGTAGTGAAGGTCCAGAATAGGGGGTTAGACTCAAACCTTGGCTTTTGGGGAGCTTTTGGCCAAGGAATAACTATGCGAATCAATTTATCTACTAGGTTAAGCAGTGCTTATGGTGGGGTGAGTCTCCCATCACGATCTAAAAATAACACCGAATTGTGGATAAACATCATTACACCTCTGCCTAATTCTTCAGGGAATCTTCTTCTTTCTCCGAACCTTTTCCCAAACATATTGGGGTCGGCTTCCAGTCTAACAAGATGGGGCTGAATATCAGTATTTTACACGAAGCGACTTCAGACCTCTGCAACCCAATTCTTCAGGGAATACAGGCGTGATATCAAAGGCTAATTAGTATAGCAGTTGGATAACCGCCGTGTTATATGCTATGATTTCGTTAAAATGCTAGGTATAGTCTATATCTTTGTTTTCAGCTGTTGGCCATTGCTGGTGACTTGGCTGATGCTGAGTCCCTGGTAGCTCTGAAGGACTTGGTGAACAAGCTAGGCTCAGAGAACACCTGCACTGAACAGTACTTCCCGCTAGAGGGCGCCGGCATCGACCTGCGCTCCTCATACCTGTTGAACACTAAGATCGCAAGTAAGTTAACAACAAATAATAACAACAACAACAACAACAACTAATATTCTCAACTATTTGCACAACTATATTCGGTCGTTAAGCAATAATGTGATTTTATTCCGCATTTTATTTTGTGTTCCGGACCGGTCTGAATAGCCAGTGAATCTACTGCGGTGTATAAATATTCTTATTATAGGTAAATATTCTTCTTCGATTGGACGGTACGAATTTTAAATGCTGTTCGCCCAGAATATTGCTACTTCCAATTCTTGGGCATATTATGAAACTTAACAACTTTAGTCTTGACAACGCGTAAGTGACACTACCGGTGTTGCTGGCGTCAAGCTTGTTTGTCATCTTAAAACAATATAAAAAGAACACAAGAGCAGAAGGGTTACGCAGAGGTGTACTAATTAATGTACAGTAGGTCAAGCTATCCAAAACTGTAAAATTTTCCCAATTGAATATGAACCTTACAGTTTTGTATTACAGTTGAAAATCAATCAAAGAAATCTGTACAGTGGGTTATAGCGCTATAGCTGTTACCTGACCCATCCTAAACACTAACGAATTTGAACCCTCTGTCTTATTAAGCAAACAGTTTAATATATGATTATAATTATTATTTGGTTGATTGCGCAGACGTGGAGGACGCGGATTACGTGCTGCTGATCGGCACCAACACTAGGTTCGAGGCGCCGCTGCTCAACGCGCGCATCCGCAAGGCCTTCATACACAAACAGTCAGACGTCGCGCTCATCGGACCCAAAGTAGACCTCACCTATGAATACACGGTAAGGAAAAGATAAATAATATCAATAGCGATTCAGGGAATCACTTTCGTGGAACAGGGGCTGCCTGAATTGGTTTGCAGTAGTGCTGGACGGGATTTGAACTCGAACCTCAATTCGCAACAGGCCTATATTCTAACCACAAGGCTTGTTTTTTGGTAAAAGGAATAGAAATGCTACCATGGCATGTATTAAAAACGAATGATGTGCTTAAAAACATCAAACGAAATTTATAAATAATTAAATATTGTCACACACTCAAGAATATCTACTGTATAGTGCATGTGGTTACAAATTCAAATTATCACATACATACAAACCAATACCTTTATATATCCCTGCGAGAATCGAACCCGCGACTCGTGGCGCACAAGCTGCTCGCTCAGCCACTGCACCATACGTGTTGTCAAAACTTCATTGATTACTTTAGTCAAGTAATGATTTCTTGTTTCTCATCCAGCACGTAGGCGACTCAGCATCTACAGTAAAGGAGTTCGCGACTGGTTCCTCGTCGCACGAGGTGCTGAAGCGGCTGGAGGCGGCCAAGAGGCCCGTGGTGATCCTGGGCGCCGACCAGCTCAAGTCTCCCGAGGGCGCCGCACTGCTGGCCTACACCCAGGAGTTGGCGCTGCGGCTGCAGGACAAGCTCGACGACAAGGAATGGAAGGTAGCTCATTGTGTTTTCTAGCAATATGCTCCGCTGTCCTGGTGTTCCACAGAAATGATGATTTTTTGATGATGTTACAACTCTATTAGTGTTTTTTCACAAAAATATACATAAATATGACACCAAAAAATATATAATATGATCATTGTGCATATTATATATATTTATGTATATTTTAACAACAAAAATATATCTTGCCATTGCCTCCCAAGAGGCGAATAATATTAGGTTTTTTTTTCTTTAAACCTTCCTTTATATCTTTTTGCTCTCAGCCTCAATTTATACGGGGTCAGCATAGCATGTCCTTTTTTATGGGATAGGGGCCCAACGAGAAGACGGTTTGCTTGATGTTTAGCGATTACCGCCGCCCATGGGCACCACCATAGCAGCCACAAGCGCGTGACTCTCTTCCATTCATCTCTGTTCGCAGTTACCTCATTATTCCCTCCAAAAGGGAGGGATTATATCGTCCTTCACACAATCCATCCTCCACATTCATATCAATCACTCTTTTCTTCACTCTACGTTTTATTCCTTCTCATCACGTGTTAAAACCAAGACCCACCGCATTTTTTAATGCCATTGCTAATTACTGACTGAAGCAGTAACTTCTCATTTGGTATAAATATCGATTTCAAGGCAATTTCCAATAGTCAATGTTTATTTGCAGGTATTGAACGTGCTCCAGCGCACTGCCTCGCAGGTGGCTGCGCTAGACATCGGCTACCAGCCCGGAGTGGGCAAGGTCTTACAGGAGGGACCTCAGGTGGTGTACCTCCTCGGAGCTGACAGCGGAGTGGTCACTCGCGAGCAGCTGCCCAAAGATGCTGTTGTTATCTACCAAGGCAAGTATGGTGGAGCTTGTGTGTTTTGGCTAGATAACAATTCTGTTCACAAAAAGCAGTTTTAGATTGCAAGAGATTATTTTTTTAAGATACAAGGTAGTCTATGTATATTTAATAGGCTATGTCTTACTCTTGTATTCTTTTTCCTTGCTAAGTTTTATCGAAATCTGTTCAGCAGTTTAGACATGAACAGGTAAATCGTATTTATATTATAAGTACTTATGTATGATGTATGTGCAGGTCACCACGGCGACGCGGGCGCAGCGATGGCGGACATAGTGCTGGCGGGCGCCGCCTACACTGAGAAGCGCGCCACGTACGTCAACGCCGAGGGACGCGCCCAGCAGACGCTGCCCGCCGTCACGCCGCCCGGCAAGGCGCGCGAAGACTGGAAGATTATCAGGTATCACACTTTACTCCTAACGTCTAATCACGACCGAGAACCAGTCGCTGCGCTTGCGCAATATGATTACACTGACGGTCGGTGCAGTTTAGGCAAGACAACTGCTGTCTAACTTTATAACGACTGAAGCTTTTTTTAATTATTCATTCACAAATCTACATTTAAGTCGGAATTATATTACGTAAATACAAAATTATCACATAAATAAAAATTCATTCAATGATGTTTAACTAATTTATATTAAATAACTACATTATATTTAACTAAAACCTAGCCTTGATTTAAGAATAATAATTACTTATAATTTATTTAAAAAAATAAGTTAAAATTTGTTCTGCCATATCCTTTAGTTCAATATTGAAACGTTAACTATTTTATTCCTTCTCAGAGCCTTATCAGAAATTATTGGCGAACGCCTTCCCTACGATGACCTGGACGAGGTTCGCGACCGCCTCAGTCAAATCAGCCCCGCACTAGTCACATACGGTGATGTCCAAAACAACAACTACTTCGCTCAGGCCAGAGCTCTCGCACAGGTATGTATTAAAGCTGTAAGACGTTAAAAGACACTAGTCCTTTTTTTGGACAGCAGTATCACAATAGTAGCTCGGAGTCTGGATTTGTGCCCGGTAAATGGCAATAGGCTCCTATTACATGGGACCTAAACATAGCGACGAAATGTCATTAGTGCACCTCGGCCTAACCCTTCGGCGAATACAGGTGTGAGGGTATGTTAGTATCACAATAACTATTATTGTGTTGAATTTGTAAATAACTTGGGAGTCCATGTCCATTTTGAGGTAGGTACCACTAAAATTAGTACATTTCTATTCCAAATATGAGGAAATATTTACATATAGAATTTTCTATATGGTATTAGCTTCTGACTGTCTTTGCCTGGATAAAAAGTCGTTAAGTTTTCTGAAGTTTTACAATTTCCGACGCAATTTTCTTAATTTTTCTTTCTGTAAGAACCTTCTTCGGTAAGGCCTATGTATTTTGTACCAATTAAAACAATTTATCTCACAGAGCCTCCAGAAGCCAGTGTCAGGCAAGTTAGACGTGCGAATGAAACAATTAGAGGACTTCTTCATGACCGACACCATCAGCCGCGCTTCGCCCACCATGGCCAAGTGTGTACAGGCCGTGCTTAAACAAAAGCAGTCCAAGTACTAAATGAGCTACTTAGAAGTACAACACACGAATTTTTGGAGTAGAAATTTATAATCTAAAAGTATTCATTTTGGGGGTATTATCTCCTCAATATTGTCCCGGTAATCACCTATTCACATAAACATACGTATTTAATATGCTTAAATCTTGGATAAACGGAATTTGTGTGTTGTACATTAAATAAATCTTTAAGATTATATTCCCAACTTTTGTCGCTTGAGATATTTGTACTGACGTTTTCGTATTGGTGCAGTTTTTAAAATCTACACTGTCGCCTGCGTTCGTGTAAACAGCTCAAGCGTATGAGGTTGATTTTAGGGTAATTAAAACATTTATATTTTGCCTTTCTGCAATCATTTTTATAGAAGAAAATACTACAGAAATGCACTTCGCGCGGTCAACCCCATGTTACCTTTGTACCTCAATCATTATAATGTTAAATGGCAAGTAACTTTCGACCGCGCTTGTACATTGTGATTTTGTAGCTATTTATTTTGTTATTTTATTTAATAGATAAGCATAACAGTGTTTTTAACAAATATAAAATTTCAATATTAAATTATTCATGGTACTCATTAGAAGGATGGATTGAAGATGGAACAGTAACTTGAGTGTAAGGACAGATGATGTAAATAGTAATGATCGTAGTATAAAATAAAACATAGTATAATGATTGTCGAAATTGTCTTTTAATTTTACTAAAATTTTGTGTTATATCCCTGAATTTTAATATACCGATTAATTATTGAGTTCAGGGTACAGGTAAGGCATCCAAGGCGTTGTATTTCACGTATTCCTGAAATTAAAAATAGAGAATTATTATCGGTTTTTTAATTACTTACGATTGTGCTTACCGATACGTTGTGCTAAAAAAGAAGAAATAATATATATTTTTACTTCTTCACAACAATGGTAGGTGTAAAAACAAATTCAAATAAAAAATTCAACCGAATGCTCTTACGTGTTACAGTGATCACAGTGTATGTTTAAGTTTGACATGCAAGAGGAAAAACTTGAAACTAGAAGAGGATAATTTGAAAAACAACTATTAGAACATTAAAACCTGCACAGTACGATGTCTTTTTAAATAAGACAGTGCGTCAAATAATACCAACATCAATAACTTTCATGGTCGGGATCTTATATTTGCACTCGCGCAGCGTCTTATTAGCATTTTTCACAAACAGCTCGTGAGCTGCGCCTGCGCCGGTCCATGGGGATGGCTCCTTTTCGCGTTGTTTCAGAGCTGCCACCAACTTATTGCAGGGGCCGAAATACGGTAAACTGGGTTCTGTTGTAAATAGTTGGAGTTATACAAGATTAGGCTCTAGTACAGTGGGTATATGTTCAGGCATAAACATAGTACTGACACTAGCAGGTCAAGCTATCCAAAACTGTCAAATTTTTCTAGTTGAATATGAACCTAACCAAAGCAATAGCTTTGTTTTAAAGTTGAAAATCAATCAAAGAAATTTGCCAGATTGTGGTAGCTTGATGTGCTGAACTCTGTACAAAGGCGGACTTTATACCTAAGGCATATTCTACCAGTCGACCTTTGGGTGATGCAGAGAGAGAAATTAGAAACTATATTGCAATAAAACCCTTTTTTTTTCTTCACGTTTGTAAGCAGACACTTAAGACGGTTTTATAATGAATGTTTCGTCAATTGTGTGCTTACCTTTATATTCAGGTGTCATTTCACCTTTTCCTTTCTTCATATCGCGTTCCTTACCAGATTTTGTTATAAGACATTGTCGGTCACAGAAGCATTTGTTGTTGCACTCTCGCAAGCGCACATACTCTGCTAATGTTTTGTTATGCTCTGCTGTTGTTATTTTTTTATTACGATCTTGTATTATTTTTTCTTTTCCTCTCCGTTCTCTTTTGGCAGCCCTAAAGTTTTCAAAAATTGCTTAGTCCAGGGCAAGCTGTGTTCAAAACATAGTTCAAGTCGGTCGATATATATTATATCGGCCGACGTATTTTATAGTTTGTATATTTGATAACTTGTAGATTCAAGACAATTTTGACGATATAAATCGCAAATCGTCAAGATTTTATACCATTGCTTGGCATGAAACTTAGTTTTTACCGTGCCGTCAAGTTTAAAATAAAATTAAAAGCCTTTTATTTCTTACTAATAATAGACAAAAATACATGGATATTTGCAAATACTGTTTCTGTTTAAGTAAAATTTAACAAAACTAGCCGTCAAGTTTATCAATCTTTAAATACCGAAGTTACATGCTGTCGTGGAGGTCCACGACGTGGAGGCAACTTCCTACTTTGTCTCAAATCACCTGATTTGAGACAAACTTTGCTTAGGTAATGGGTCCCGGTATCTGAAAAGACACATTATTGCAAAGGGATGGCCTTGGCGTCTTTTAAATATCAAAATAGATACTGGAACCTCTAATCCGAAGCCTGATAATTGTGACCCCTTTGGTTGGTGACCATTTTGGGCCTACATACAGTACATTTCCCTGCTTACCTTTCTTCCCCTATCTTATTACTTTTTCCAACGAAGTCATCGTAACGTTTCTTTTCATCTTCTTGACATTTTTTGACTATTTCGTAATTACTCTTTGTTATTGCTGAATCTTGGACCCCTTTGTGTATCTATACAAAACATTTTGTAAGTTCTTTATTTATTTTCTTTCAACAGTTACCTGCTAAATATGAGATTTGAATACATCATGATGAGAATGTAAAGCATTGCTTGACGAATACCGACTTCAGATCAAGGATAATTGCGTATTGAATGCTTAGATTTAATACGTCGTATATAATCTAATTAAAAGCATGTCAAGAATGATGCCAAAGTTAAATTTTATTAGGATTTACTAATAAAGTTTAGCATCATTATTTGGTATGCTTTTAAGCGGTTAAAATGGTTAAACAAACTTTAACTACCAGCTGTTAAAAACACAAGCGATTGCCTTTTGTCAGATTAAGCCCCTGAGTTTAACCTAGACTTATGTAATTTAGGCGAGTTGGTATTATATAAATATTAACCAGTTATCCTAGTCGGAGTGCCACTTACCCGTTGGTGTACTTGTTTTATTTTACAATTCAATTCTTCTTGCTCCATGCGACATTTTTCTATGTTGGCGTAGTATTCCGCTTCCCATTTCTCTCTTTCTTCTTTCGTCTTTCTATGTTCTGCTGCACATTGTTCTAAGGCTTGCCTTTCCAAAAGCTTTATTTTTTCCTGAAAGGTGATGGGTGGAAAGTTAGGACACAAGCAATACCTTAAAACGCAAGCAATACCTTCTGCGATCATGATTTGCACCTTAGGTATGGAAACTTTTGCATAAATTATATTAATTTCTGTAAATAAGTGTTTATAAGACACTTTTACAAGTCAATGTTTTGTATTTTTAGCATTTCCTAACTAATGACCTTTGAGAAAAAACCCCGAAACAAACTCAGAGAACATGGTCTCTTATAAAGTCAAAAGAGTATTTTTAGCATCAAATGTGTTCTACATTACCGAATGATTTGGAGATCAACTTAATAAAAGTATATTACTGCCTAAAAACTTAAACTGTTGTATCTAGAAGCAAAACACATTGCAGAGGAGTTCCTTAATATTTATCTTAGGTTAGTACGAGATTTTGGGGAATTCCAAAGTGATTGATAAAAACGATATCGTTGCAGGTAGATAACAAGCAATCTACACACAATCGGGGGGTACACTGCAAATTATATTTATAAATTAGAAACGGACCGATAAATAATACCACGAGATACTTTGGTAAAAAAAAGTAAAATACTCGTAACTATTACCAAAATATAGTAGCACTTACTTACCTACTACACAAGGATTTAGAGCAGGTTTACGAACATGCGGTCACAGCGGAAATTTCAATTTCCTTCCAACTGGTTGAGAAGTTAAATTGAGGATCCACCCACGTAACATATTTTTTTATTTCTTTCCATTATTCTGTTTTCGCCCAGTTATAATCTGGGAATCTTTAATTCATGAGTGAATAGGTTATTTCTGCAAGTGTGCTCCATGATCGACCGCATCATCACTCAACATCAGGTGAGATAGGAGTCAAACGCAATCCTAATAAGTGTAAAAAATGATGAATTATAGTATTACCTCCGCCTCTTGCTCCCTGTCAAGAAGATATTTCATCAGCTGTGCGTCTGTAAGCTCTAATAGCTTTTCTTGCTCCTTAGCTTTAGCTTCTTCTTGTTTTTGCTTCTCATACCTATGAAGGTGCATTATCATGTAAGGAGTATAAAAATATTGTATATTCTTGTACAGTCGCCATCAGATATATCGTAGCAAACATAAGGAGTACATAAGGAGTACATAAGGAGTACATAAGGAGTACATAAGGAGTACATAAGGAGTAAGGTCAAGGTGGGTAAAGCCGTCTACGGGGCTTATCCGTCTAATTGTAATAACTTTCGTCACAATCAAGCTATGGATTTGATTTCCGTGTCAGTAAAGCAGCATCACTTTCTAGTTAAAACTATATTTTGAAGATGGCGCTAGTCGGCATACGGTAGGATAAAACAGTGTTTAAATTTCAGTTGTGTTCTGAGATTGAAAAGTGAGTAACGTGTACCGCCGCTTTATCGAAAATAAATAAAAAATGATGCAACTTACAATGTTGAGAGACTGCAATACATACAGTTAAATGTCCGTTTAAACGTTTTTAGTATTACTTTGCAATAAAACACTGTAAATAGTTAAATTATATGGCTTGAAATATTTCTGACCTCATAATAGTGAAGTGGTAAATTCCGTCCATATTGAATGGGGCTTGATCGTCATATGCCGTGGTTACCCGATTTCAGATACCATAAACCTTTTTTATTCATGAAATGTTTTAGCCGATTGTTGGTAATATTTTAATTAATATAGTGGTTATGATTTTTGCAGTTTTAACTTTTGTTATGTAAAGCCGCTATGATATGATGGCCGAAATTTTGGAAATGGTTGGAGGTACTTTCCAACCATTTCATACCTACCAATAATTTATAAACCACATTTAATAATTGGTTTTCTGGGGAATGATTGGTTTGTTTTCTTTGCAAAACACAATAACTTATCAATACAAAAGCCCCAAGCTATGAACTATGCTCGAAAAACAGCAATAAATCCATAAGTATGTGGTTGTTCTTTATTTTGATTAATTAAAAAAAAACTATAGACGAACTGGGTTTAAAAGATAAACCGCAAGCTATCTGGAACCAGGACGAAACCAGATTTCCTTTTGAGACTTATTTATTCTTACAAATATCAAGTCAACCCATTTTTTTTTTTCATATTATAGCTAATAAAAGCATACGATACTGTATGTTTACCACCCCTGCCTCCTTCAGTATGCCGGAATAGCCCCACAAAGGCTTTTACATAAGATAAAATCCAAACTAAGCTTTATTTTTACTGTGGGAAAGCATATAATTGACTATCATGAACTAATACATGTGCAAATTGTGTGATTTCCTTAGAATAACGACAAATTTCTCAAAATCATGCAGTATGACGGATTTGCCCTCGATATTATGGGAAAATCCGTCTAGTGACTTGGTTTTAAAAAAAACTGCATATCTCAATACCGATGATACCTAAAATAAGGTTGATAACTTCAATAAAAAGTTTAATAAATTCCTAATGGCGTGATACCTTATCATTTGCAATAATGTAAAAAGCTCATAGATTGTGGTCAATCAAACTTAAGGTAGACAAAAACTATGCCGGAATTAGCCACCCTGATCTTACATAAGGAGTACATAAGGAGTACATAAGGAGTACATAAGGAGTACATAAGGAGTACATAAGGAGTACATAAGGAGTACATAAGGAGTACATAAGGAGTACATAAGGAGTACATAAGGAGTACATAAGGAGTACATAAGGAGTACATAAGGAGTACATAACGAGTCCTACATAACGAGTACATAACGAGTACATAACGAGTACATAACGAGTACATAACGAGTACATAACGAGTACATAAGGAAAGACGTCTTAATTTATGTACGAAGACATAATTTAAGACGTGTTCAGATATTTTTGGTTAGTTATATGTATGTATAGAAATTATTGACAAGCATTTGCTCAGATATTAATGAAGTAATGAACGTTCATATATGTAGTTATTGTCACTTCTAGTGTATAGAACTTATTGACATTTTAAAATGTTCAGAAGTATTTGGTCACCTTGTCTGCTACGATATATCTGATGGCGACTGTACCTACGTATCTCCTAAGATTTATACTTGGGATAGATAACGTCAGGCAGGCAGTTTAGAGCGAGATCAGTTGACTAAAGAGCCCTAGTGATGATTTTTAGTTCAGTTGTAGTTCGTAGAGCAAGTCTACCTACGTGTGTCAAATTCCGGGCATAGTCAATCAATGTTTGATTATAGACAGGTATATAATAAAAGCAATAAATCTTACATTTTTTTATTCTCCTTTGAATTTTGAATCGTGATACGTTTCTGTTGATCCTTCACAGCAACGGAATTTTTATCCAAATCGAAGGTACAAAACGACACAGATTTTCGCTGTTTCTTTTCTTGTTCAGCTTCTTTCTCTTTTATATCTTTAATGAACTCGATTTGTACATCCCTTTCTTCTTGTACCTTGGATTCATGAAGAGCGCTAAAAGCATCTGATGGTCAGCGTATTGATCGGTGAAATTTGTCGTAGTTTTCTCACTAAGACTATTTTTTTTTATAGTGCGAAGAATCGTCATGGATCCTCCGCCACCCGGGGAGGCGGCGGATTATGTCGGACTCGTACCGACTAAAAACCGCACTTTCCTTAAATTGCCTTATAGTCGTGGCCATGGGGTCCGTGAAATTCACCACGACCAATAACAGTCACTAAAAATGTTTAGCAAAACCATTTAGTGTTCGACAACTGTACCAGCTATAGTTAACTACAAAAATCAAAGCATAGGTCCAGCAGTGCACAAATATATGTGTAGCTATAACTCAAGATACAAATCTTGAGAGAATGTGTTGAATAAATGATGATGCATAAAGAATGTATTGAATAGGTAAATTCATTTTGATTTATTCAATGCAAATCCTTTGATTACCATTTACCTTATTAGTTTTCTGCCGTAACAGCTTTCATCAAAGATCTTTTGTTTCGCATTTTGGATGGCTTCAGCGGTGTTTTTATGTATTTTCTTTTTTGAAAAAGCTTTGACTAGTGCAATTTCTTCGGCGCGTTGTTTTTCTTTTTCCTTTTCTCTTAGTGCTACACATCCCTGTATGTGCAAAGAAAACTCATATTTTCTAAAGTTATAGACAGCAAATTGGCAATATTATCTCATTGTGTTTAGTCAGACTGGAAAATCGCATTATAATATTTCGTGTATTTGAAGGGTGCATATGAGGTAGACTGGACATGGAAGAAGTGTATTCTGTGAATATTCTTTTAATTATTTCCTTGTCAGTGTTGGGAGGTCGTATAATTAGGAGTTTTCTATCTTGTAATGATATTGCTCCAAACGAACGGTGAGAGCTTGGAGAAGAAATCGAAGTATTTAGTATACAATGTAACTTTAGTGATAGGAATAGCAGATGAGGAAGTTGAGGAACACAACATACAAGCGTTGTGGTGGAAAAGAAGATATACTGTGTGTGTATATGGTTTGTATTATATAAGTATTGGAATATAATAAACTATGCATCAAAAATACTGATTGAGCGTCAAAATTACTGATTGAGCAGCAAAATTACTGATTGAGCAGCAAAATTACTGATTGAGCAGCAAAATACAGATATCGGTTAGGTTAGAACTGTGACCACACAACGAACGAGCCTAGCGAGCGAAGCGAGCGGTGCCGCGGCAGCGGCCGGCGAGTGCCAGAACCAAAACTGAATGTTTTGAGAATATATAACAATATTTTGAGGTGACCATTTTGCTACTCAATCAGTAATTTTGCTGCTCAATCAGTAATTTTGTCGCTCAATCAGTATTTTTGCTGTGCAATAAGTATTTTTGCTTAGGATTTTTTTGTTATACAAAACGACATTTTTTGTTTTGCAGTTAAATACTAGCCTTATATATTGACGATGGATGAACGGAGATTGACGAAACCAGTAGGTACCTACCTATAGACGACGAGGAAGGGGCCCAACTTGGCAAACGTACCACGATCAAATTGCTGACGTCCTCATGATGATGAGGTGAGATCATGCATGAGGAAGTATTTTATTATGATAACAATAGGTAGCTAAGTAAGCAGTAGGTATTAGCTTAGTGATACTACTACTGAACTGCTAAGTCAAAGGTCTCGAGTTCGAATCCAAAGCATGCACCTCTGACTTTTTAAAATCATGGACTAAGTTAAAATAAGTTAAATATCTATCACTCGCTTAAGCGGTGAAGGAAACATTTTTGAGGAAACCTACATGTCGTGAGATTTTCTTCACGGGGGCGTGTGAAGTCTGCCAACCAGGATTAGGCCAGTGCAGCTTGGTGAACTACATAAAGCCTTATCCTCTCATTGTAATAAGAAACCCGTGCCCAGCAGTGGGACAGTATATGGGTTGTTGATGATGAATAGGTAGATACGTACTTGTACAGTATCTGGCCAAGTCTTAATCCACGTCTGTGACTTCTCTATCAATCCTTTCACGTATTCATTTTCCTGTTGAGACGGTTCTTGTGGAGGGTCGGCTTGTTTGTTCAGTCTGTACCATTCGCTTCTATGTAAAATTATCCTGTGGGGACGTTTTGTAGGATTTCTACAAAAATGCATTTTTATTTAACCATAGGTAAGTATTGGTTTTTGAAATCTATAGAGCTACGAGACCTTTTTTGGATTTATTAAATCGAGTAGGTACAGACGGTTAAGCGCGATTGCCTGGAGGCTTAGGACGAATCGTCGTAGCTGGAGGCGCATAAGGCCTCGCTTTACAAAATATTTAGCAGCAATAGGGAGGTTTGATAATGGTGCATCATCAACCCATATACTGTCCCACTGCTGGGCACGGGTTTCCTCTCATATTGAGAGGGATTAGGCTATAATCCACCACGCTGGCCTACTGCGGGTTGGCAGACTTCACAAACTGTCGAGAAAAATCTCTAAGGTTTCCTCACGATGTTTTCCTTCACCGTTTAATGATAATTAATTATTAATACGCACATGAATTCGAAAAGTCAGAGGTGTGTGCCTTGGATTCGCATTTCATCTCTCTATTCTAGGTGCCCTGACGTTAACAGAAATTTATCACGGCAAATAAATTATTTGATATAATTTGACGTTGACTTCTATTATATTGATAGCCTCATTAGCATCTATTGGACGGAGTTCCAAGTATTTGATTGTATTGTCTGCGATATTTCAACCTTTAGGGCAAATGGACCATTTGGAAGATATGCTTGCATCACATTTATTCTCCACATAGATCGCCTACCTTTGGATTTAGTTTAAAGGAAGTAAAGTTATCAACTGATATCAGTACCTACCTATGTGGTATAAATGTCAATCAACGTACGGCAGCATGGAGTGTTATTATCTATATACATAATAATAATTTAAGACAGAATTTCCTGTGGAGTTTTTGTTGTTTTTATGTGCGATAACCAGCAGTGGGCAGCAGTGGGACAGTATATGGGTTGATGATGATGTGCGATAACCAGATCTTTTTAGTCAGAGGAAAGGTGGTTACTAGCTGCCGAAGATATTAGAATATTCATTCATGTTTCGGATCAGTAAAAATAATTTGTCTCCATGGTTTAGCTTTAAGTAATTACAATTACTGCTGGTTGGTTCATGTTTCGATATCCAGGCCATCAATGTAATTAGGCTTTTCTTTGAAATTCCAAGTAGCAGCTGCGTAATCTGTTTTATTTGTGTTCGGTTAATGGCAATAAGATCGCCCTCTATTACAGACCTAAAAAATAACAGCGAGCTGCTGTAAATTAGTAGGTGCCTAGGTACATCTTTGCCTAAGAATAACTAAATAATATTATCTAACTTAAAATGGAATGCTTAACTTTTACTATTTAAAGTTTCAGGCTTGGAAATGATATCTAAAGTCGTAAATACACTAAACACCATACGAACCGAACCACATACTGAAAAACCGCAGCCTCATTTTGGTCGACATCAGATGATCATGATGTATCCTTCATGTGGTTATTTCAGTAAACATTTAGCTCTTTGATACTAAGTTTTATTTGGGGCCGGATAGCGTTAATTAGATTAAATAACCGCCTCGCTATGGAGTGGGATAGGAGATTGAGCGGAGCGGTGGATAGGCGCCATTTGAGCCGCCGTGTTGGGCTCATTCGTCACTGTCATCCCACCACGTTGTTTGCAGTATATTTTTGCATAAAAATAACTTATACAGCACTAGGAAATGCTGTAGAAATGATAAATTGTTCCGAGACTCTTGTAGCGCGAAATGTGAATTTGATGTAAAGAATCTAGACATTCTATTTTGTTGTTCAGTTATTGGTAGTTAACATTTAATGGTGGGACATAAATTAGGTTTGCTCAACGTTTATGTACTTTCATGGTAAACTTTACCTACATGATAAATTGTATTACTAAGATGGATAAGTTTAAAGATAAAGTAATAGGTACTGCATTTCTCCTAGTGGCTGAACGATAGGCGATTCTGCGCCAAGCTCTTCTGGCTTTTGATGACCGCACAGAACAAATGTTCACATTATGATTTGAGGGGTCCTGGTACACACCCAGACCCGGAACAACTACCTACACTACACAGTGTACCAATGTGAAAAATGGTGTTTGTAAACGCATGAAGGAGAAATTCCTAGGGCGAGGCAAATTTAAAAAATAAATATTTTATCGCTAAAAATAAAAATATTTACGTAAACTTACCTATAAGAAAGGTTTTGTTGCAAATATAGAAACAATAAACCGTATGATATCGGTACGAAACAATCTCAGTCCCATTGGTTTTGCATTCAAATTGTTTCTTTACATCTAGTCCAGTCATAATAGCCATGTAAACACGTGTCGATATCACTAACGCGATTGTGGAAACGCCAGAGGGACAAATAGACGACAAGTGAACAAAATGCTCGCCCCTCGCAATTCCGACACATGTGAGCTTTAGCCGCTTTGTAACTGTCCAAAGTTTTTATGCAAGCCTGGTACCGCAGTCTGCCATCTATTTCAATTGCATTGCTTGTATGTAGTAAGATTGCGTTTGTAAAAGTGAGTGATGCCCTTTATGTGTGGTCTTGGTTACGAGTAAGACCACCCTTTTGCCATGGAAGTTGTAAAAGTTTCAAGGCATTATTGAAAAAGAACACGATACAGCATAGGTAGTTGATAAGATAAAATGTAGTGCTCATTGAATGTAAGGAACATTATCAGTAATTACCCAATAACTGCCAAATGATTAGTGACGATAAATATGCTTGATGAAACACAAATGACGACAAAAGAATACGTTTGCAATTTTATTAGATTTACAAGGGGTATATAGAGCGAACATTGAGATTATTTTTGGTAAATTATTCTATGATTTATACCATTCACTTTAGAAAAGGAGGAGCAAGGAGCTGAGCTATGTAGCTGGTTGTGGGTTCTAATTCTAAATACGAATTGATTCCAGAGGATTTACTATTCAATATAGCGTTAATACCTCATTGGTCATCATCATACCAGCCTTGAGAAGACGGATAACTAAAAAAACTAAAAAAAAAACATTAAATAAACCTATGTACGAGATTTGGACATTAGAATCCGTCAGGTGCACACTACATCTCTTATTCGAAAAGACGTCTAAGGAATTCATTGCTTTTGAAATAGAAATACGAATAGAAGTAAAATACAGATTGAATTGAGCGGCAATTTCTAAGAACTCGTCGATGTGTGTGTGTGTGTAAGATAGTTGTACACTGAGGAACTTGGTGGTAACTAACAACATTCATTATCTTATGTTTCTTGTGCACTAGAGAAAGGATGGGTCGAAACATTTGTTCTTCTAATGATAGGTAACAATATTTAATGCTTAATGGATGTGGTTTACAATGTAGGCAAATCTTAACTGGACCTTTTGAAGAAAGAGCCTTAGCAGTTTTTAGTTGACCAGTACTTACTGATCCCCACCTTTTCCTTCACTTGTTCTACAAAACTTCGTCTAGGTCTTCCCCTTCCTCGTTTTCCTTCAGTTTTACCTTAAAAAGAAAAGGTGGGGATCGTGTCGTATCAAGAGGTAAAACGGAAAGCTGAAGATAGAGAACAGTGGCGATTGCTCCACCGACAAGAGCTGAACTCTTAAATTGTAGAAGAAGTACTTACTGACGGCACGCATACATCAGTCATCGTGTAGCTCAACCATTATTTAGGGAGCTCAATGATCCATCGCACGATGATACCAGATCAGCAATACATTTGCGTATGTCATGTGAGTACTCAAAACTGTCAGAAAACATGTAAACTAGCCCACATAGTATTCTACTCTACTTCTAGTGTGCTAATTAATCTTTGATGAGTTAATCATGAAGGTAATATGGTTTTTGACTTTTGGTAATTCCAAGATAATTCTGGTTAACTTTAGGAACTGGTGCGTTACGAGTATGAGCGGATCATCATACCGTGCGCTTTTAATAATTGGTAGTGGTACAACACATAACTGAATGAATGAATTTCACCCAAAATTAAGTAAATAGGTTAAAAAAATAGCATTGACCAAGGGCACCTTAAATAAGTTGCACATGTGTTACCTGGAAAGTTGTTCCTATATCATGTTACTCACCTTTTTTTTTGTTTACGGGGGTAACCTTCAAAAGGCTACCGGTCTACGGGGGTTAGATCAGGGAGTGTGGAATTCTTACCCACTAAAACCACCCCGGTGGCCACCATCAGTACATGGAGGCGGGCACTGTGTCCTCTTAATAGACCACCCCAGAACCTCCCTGTGCAACGGCACATCCCTGGGTGTACCTACCTAATGTTTAATTAACCAAACTTACGGTTTTCCGTTGACAAGTGGATTTAATAATAAGTTCTTTATTCTATGCTTGGGTGCTTGAATTAAGTGATAACGAAGGGCGCGGGCGGCGGTGGGCCGCGCCGCTATGTAACATTTGGAAATGGTACTTTGCATTATTATTGATCGATGAAGCTTAGGTATGTACCTACTATTGTAATACATTATTTCAGTACTGATTTGTATATGATCGCCAAATATTGTAGGTAGTCATATAACGTTTGTTCTTTTTTTTTTTCACTGTGTCCTTTGGTGTACAATAAATAATACTCTTAGATATCTATGTAGGTATATTGGAAATATATAAAAAAAAAACACTACTACTACAGTACTAGTCAAATAGATAGTATATAAATGCTTATATGCTTATGTGGGTTCGATTCCCACAGGACACAAATATTTGTGTGGATAAAACATGAGTATTTGTGTTTGTCTGGGTGTTTCTTATGTATTATAAGTATGTATTTACAAAAAAAAAGTATATAAGTATTATATCCATTGTCTAGTACCCATAGTACAAGCTCTGCTTAGTTTGGGACTAGATGGTGTTGTGTAAAATGTCCCAAAAATATTATTAGTATTATTATATACTTTTTTTGTAAATGCATATTTAGAATACCTAAGAAACACTTATAATTTAATTAAAATTCTAATTGAATTCTCACACTTCTGCTTTTTGGCGCCAATTTGCTAGTTCTTTCTACTTACTTTGTTGGAAATCATTCGCTAAATAGGTGTAATAAGTACGAAAGGACTTTTTAAAAGAAAAAAAAACTACTTATTTAAAGAAGATTTCATAGTAGGTACTTTGGAAATGCAGTAGACGGCACCTAAGCTTATGTAGTCGCTGCCTCCAGTGTGAGCTTTATCGGAAAGCCGTGAGATACGTCTGCGTGACTGGCATGTAAATTTATTCATGAAAGTGTGTTCCTATGCATTTGATACAGATCTTCGCAATAAAAATAAAAATAATGTCTCTGTAACGTGATGTATTATTAATATATGAACACTTATTTTATGTCAAACTTGCAGAGCGCTAAATGTGTGGGTACCTGTCTTGGTTTTAGAATTATTTGGGTAAATATGTAGTTTTAAAACTCTATGACTGCGAAAGCCAAGTTCGTTCAAGATTAAAAAAAAAAAAAATATTCAATAAAATAGAAGAAATTAGTCTATCAGGGTTTTAACATTTCTTTCCATTTTTTAATTTGTCAATATTATATTAAAATGTTTGTTTATTTCCTAAAATTGAACAACTTTATTAGGATGACGATACAATACAGATTAAAAAATAATTCTCATTTATTTATGAATTCATGAATCAGATAACTAACGTAAAGCCAGCGTAACAATTTATTACCAAGCTCTGTAACTGAACAAAATTGGTCACATCTGTGCACTGTTTAAATTAAAAGTAATTTTCTTATGCAGAATTAATTAATGACTAACGAGCTCAATAGGGTTCATCAGGCGGAAGCGTAGGAAAGAGATAGCTATATACACTTAATCATACGTGAGACAAAGACAGAATGTGTAGAAGCTGGAGTTGAATGAATTTATGCCGGTCTATTTAGTAACGCGTCAATTTGGCGCGAGAAAGGTTGTGAGGGATGTTGTACGGAGGAGTAAAGAAAAGCGCGCGAATTTTACTATCGTGTTTGTGGAAAATTAAGAAGTGATATTTAAAATGTTAAACGCGTTCCAATGATTCTCTTTTCTGGCGCGAAACGAGTGTTGTGTTGTGATGATTTTTTTGTGATGCAGAAGAAAGATTAGGAAATAGAGATAAGACAATAATATGTCCGGGAGTACGCTTTGAAGACATGTGAGATGAAACTGATGAGACATTAGAAATAACATCACTATATCCTGATATTAGTAGGTAAGGCCCAAGCATAGTCATTTATAAAAAAAAACCTATAATTTAAGTAAATCAAAAGAATCTAAAAATTGCTACAAACTCAGTAATTTGTACTCCTTCAATCGTCTGCCTGTGATCTAATTTCTTAAAGGAAATTCCTCTTTGATGTTTTTAATGATATAACATTCTAAATAAATCATACGAATAGATGTAAGATCTGATGTTTTTTTAATTTGGTAGGTATGTGAATTAAAGTGATTTGTTTATTTGACATCGTGCCTGCGACTGCATGTTTAGGTGTATAAATAATTCATAGGTTTTTGATTAGCTCCACATGATACACTACTTACATTTTAATTTCTTCAACAATCAAGTTGAATTGCGGTTTTCAACTTTAATTTTTAATTTTATTTTCACACATTTCTTTTATGGATTAAAACGTAAATACGATTAAATTCTTGGGAGTCATAAACTGTTGTTATTTTTTTTAATTAAATTTTTCGGTGTATTTGGATTATTATTTAAGTAGACACATAATTATTTGTAAGTCGTAGCTAACTAGCAAACACCTACAAATTTCTTGCTGATCAACGTAGCTTGATCGATCCGCATAATTTCTTTGTGCTTGCCGTGGTCAATTTACGGATGATCCGTAGGTATCTATTGTATATGTATATTGATACTCCTCGGAGATTTTAAATCAGTCTTCATTCCCGGTACTATATTATAAAAATATTGAGTATATTATGTTGATATATCTACAAATCAGTAGTACCTGGTAGTAGTAGTCAGAAGCCAGTTAGCTTGTTAAATCTTAGGAGGTACCTATAGCCCATCAATATGGTAGCAGAGCTCTGTGGCAGTCGCATTTAATCAGGCTAGTAGACGACCCCAAAATAGTTGGGTAAGGAAGGTAAAAGTCAAGTTTGAAAAATGCAAACTAAAGTAGAGGTATACATCACTTTAGTTTGCACTTTATTTTTCGTGTACATGAACATGACATTATAGTAAACGAAGTAGGACCTACTTAGTTACAATTTACAAGTTAAATATTTATGGAAGTTGCTATAAGATTCTCAAAGACCAACTCCTAGACAACACTTTACAGTGTAAAGGCCTAAGTTTACTTGGAAGTTGAGTCCACGCAGAGCGATAAAGCATTTTTATTTAAGTTTGGTAGATTCACACGATCCGCCGGCTTTGCTTTGATTTGTGCGAAAAGTTTAGCGGACCAATGTGAACGCAAATGTTGCACGTACCACACATTAATGTGAGCACATGTTATTATGGCCGCTTACATGTGTTCTTGTACATTTGTAACAGTCATACGACTGTTTGATACGCCGGCAATTTAATTAACATTTGATAATTAGGTCGCATTCCTAGGGAGAACTCGGATTAATGGGAACACTACTTAAAAACGGGAAAAAAAAACAAAAATCGCGGCATTTTTTATCGGCGTCCGTTTTTTTTTCGAACGCTGACATGGACGACGCCGACGGGAAAATGAAAATATTTTTCAGTCAGTGTTCATTAATTGACTAATGGTTTTGTTTTCCGGCTTGGTTCTTGATGTCGTTTACAGTATGTTTTTTTCTTCCTGTATTTTGTAACACCTATTCTTTGGTCACTGAAATTGACATGCCTACAGGAAACGCTTATTCCGTTACTTATATTATACTTAATGACAACTTAAACGTTACGTTGTTCTGAAACAAATTATCGTAATTCACGTAATTAGTGATTAAAGAACCACTTACAATGTTGGCAACGTTCTACACAACATTTACAGGGTCATAAAATTTTCAATTACGCGCGTCAATGTAAACTGCCGAATATTTCTGTTCCCTATTACATTTAATCAAGAGCAACGTACGAGTCTCAGCCGTGTCGTACTTATCAACGCGAACACGCTCTAATTAGTCCCAACACGGCGATAAAGGCGGTAATGTGATAAATTAACGACTCTTCTTCACACCGACTTTGATATCAAAAGCTTACGTTACACGCTGGTAGGGCTCATAAAATACTATGTTTAGTACAGTAATATGATTTGTTAACGGCCTACAAAATCTGAAGGGTTCATTATTTTTCATGTTCATTATGATTGGGTAACACTTTTGTTGTTGACTGTTCAGTAGTTGATTCGAAAATAAACATAATATATCACTGTGCGTGGTGGATGCGAGTGTACATAATCGGGCATCAATCACGTAGGGATTGCTTGATTTATTGATGCTATTGATTTTATTGGCGTATCAATCGGCGATGACTCAATGAAGGTGTACTATACACACAAACTAGCTGGCATTATCTATTATTAAATTTATAAATAAATTAAATAGTCAGATGGTTGAGCAATTTATTTATGTACACACTTAAGAAAAAAAGTAAATTGAGAACATTGGACTAAAGAGTACAAAGTAATGCTTATTTCTAAGCAATGTTAAATACCTAACAGATGACATTTTAATAACATTTTTATTTTTCATATTTACTATTTGAATAAAATACATAATACGTACCTTTAATTTTTACCTAAAACATGTTTAGTAAGTTATTTTCATTTTACAGGTGTTAGCAGAATATGGTAATGAAGAGTTCTGAAAATATGGAGGCAATTAAATGTAGTAGCACATTTCGAAGAAAGCACGCAGACATGCTTAAATCTAGTTTTATATTCGCTGTAGTCATGCTGGCCTGTGTGAACTCACAAGGTAAGGGTAGATTAATATTCTAATTATAAGAAAATTTAGATAAGTAGTCTATAAAATGTCTTTATTCCATGTTATGTGTGTGTATTCTGTGTTATGTGTTATTAAGGTATTAATTGACAATACTTATAGAAATTATTACATAGTCACACGTCTTACTATCCTGTGTAGTGTTTGGTTGCGCCAGGCATCGGTTTTCTGGTCTTGAGTTAAATGACGAAATGTGGGTGTATCTTTTTACTTACTCTGCTTACCCTTACGGGAAGAGGCGTGATGGTTGGTATCAATTTAAATACGTACCTGCTTTCATAAGTATTTTATAATTGAACTCGGTAGGTACCTATACGTGCAGACTTTTCAGAAAGGACCATTTAACATAATTTAGAACAGAATTTATTTTTTAACTTTTATAAATGTCACACGCTCAAATTATGTCACATTGAAATGTCATAAATAAGCGCAACGGAAAAATGGCGCCAAACTGCACTATTCACAGCAGTGACCCAACTTTTCTCGTAATTTCAAGCGTCTCACTTGGAATTCGATCAGTAAATATCCTTATCGCGTTTCTGGCATGGAGAGGAAATTATTAATAGCCCTTTACAACTATATTTTGCGCTGAGTGCCAGTATGTACGGTGCGTAATAAGCTGTGGAGACATGGCTATATTGAATATGATGCCATTATCCGGTTTAGCAATAACCTAATCATAGGTCTATACTAACGGTATGTGTACACTATCGTATCGTCTCGCTTTATCCTAGAAGGAGGGAAAGACGCATTAATCAAATTCTAAGCGCTATTTAAATAAAGAATGCAGATAGAGATAAATAGCATTTATTTTATGAATGTTAAATTACAAATTCAAAGAGGTTTTCCGTCTTCCGTTCGTGGTTTGTTTCTTCCAAGCTCAGCAACGTAAAAAAATCTTGTGAAATGAAATGATATTATGATGAAATGATATTTGATGAAATGATAGTATATCAAATATCATTTCATTTGTGTGCTAGTACCTAATGAAAATCTATCTAATTTTATATTACTGCTGTGAAAAAATTAAAAACGTTATAGCTTGGTTGCCAAGAATACACATTTATTATGTAGAATTGAATCAAATCCGTTGATTCATTATACTAGTGGTTGCAATGGTGTAGTCCTGGTTTCAATTCTCAGGTGGCGTCGTGTTGTTGAGTTTTCAATTAGGTAATTCTTACTGGTAGCTCGGTTTAGAGATTTGTGGCAGTTTTTTTTTTGTCTATTAAGCCTCTTACAACACTGTAAAACATACCAGTGAACTGTCAGGTACAATAGTACACCACTGTCCAACTGTCCTTCGGGCAATACAGGCGTGATAGTATATTTTTGAAAACCTTGTTTAAGTTTTTTAGGGGTTTCACGGACAACGCATTAATTATCAACCTTCGTTTAATAATATCTATCGACAGAAGAAATATGATTATTTGTGAAACATACACACATCGTTACAGAAGTAAGTTCCTAAACACATAAAACAGAATAGAGACGTCCGAATCAGATTTGATTACAGTCCGTTCAAATATTTGTGTTAGTAGCTACGAGGGCCGAGAGAGCGCTAGTGTACGTCTAGCTTAACTGTGGCTAGTTCTGGGTACACACGACAACAAGCCAAGCTTTACAGTGCAAAAATGACCGCTATTCCCACGGAATACGTCCAACTGTTCAGGTTGACGTGTCGCTGTGTGTGCGCTAGATACGTCCTATAATTTGGTTCTAACAAAATCGGGCTTCAGGGGATTGGCTTATTAAACTGGTTGGCCAACAACTTTGTTAACATCTACTCCTTTCTCCCATGTTATTGAAAGTAATTACTTTCGTAGCATGCAAAATACCGTCTCAGCATTATGCTTTTTCGATTAACTCTTTTAAAATAAGAGTTCGACTGTGTTAATTTGTTACAGGAAACATGGAGAAACCCATGTCCTGTAATTTTATATTACTATTATAGGTAGAGTTGGTGTAAATAAATGGCAACCTTGCTTACCGTAAGAAACACAACACAGCTCAAAGCAGTGTTATTTTACTTCGATTTTCTGCAAGGCGGAGGTACTTCCCCAGTCGGGCAGCTCCAATTTGAGTGGAATTACTCCCACTATGCCCTACCTCTCTTGAAACGTTAAAAAAAAACGTTATAAAAAATAATGATAGAAATATAAAACGTGTCGATTTGAATCCTTTTTTAAGTTTTTTTAAGGTCTCTCTAAACTATAAATATAGTAAAACTAGTATAAAAAAAAAATGTCTGCTAGAATGTCGATTAAAGTTGGTGTTTATAACCAACTTTAATCGACATTCTAGCAGACATTTTAGGTCAAGAACGTACATTACATTGACGCTGGTGTTCGTCTCGATATCTAAACTGCAATAACAAGGAATGATATGAATAAAAGCGGTCGTTAGAGGAAATAGATCAAAAGCTTTATACCGTCATCTGTAACTGTCACGCTCTACTTTATTGTGGTTTGGCACCAGCTGTTGTCCCCAGCCGACTGAACCCGCGCCTCGCCTGTACAAATAACTTGGATGCTATAAAACAGTCCGTATTAATTTTTCTAATTTGGTTCCAGATATAACAGCTTGCTGTGACAAAGCCGAGGGGACGTGTCGTAGTGTGTGCGACAAGGTACGTAATCTCCATCGCTTGACCGCATTTTCTTGAGTCGTAGTACTGCATATTAAAGCTTCGATCTAATCGATCGCATTTTCCCATGTGCGGTGTTGACCGTGTCATATCAGGCACGTTTCACTTAAGCTTGTAGGAATCCTTCGCTCACACGAACATTCCGCATAGTACCTGTACCTACCTATTGTTGTCCGACACTGTAATCTTAATGGTAACCCAAAGATTTCCAATCAGTTTTCAAAAAAAAAAAGCTAAATTTACTAATTAAGTAGATTTATTGCTTCCCCAAAACTTCTCGGTCGTCGTATATATTTTTATCCGCGTCCGCCGAGGTCATTCAATATTTTGTTCACCATAATGGTGCCGTACAGAAACCACAAAAGCAACGCAGGTCTTTGAAATCTTTGAATTCCTTTTATAGAGTTCGTCCGCGTCTTTGATGTAACGCTACATCTAAAACAAATAAAGAATACGTTGACATCTACGGAATCATCTATGATTTCCTCGCTACCGTGTCTTCCTGCGTTATTGAAATATTATGCTAAGGATATTATTCGAGTAGCCACATCGCGCGTCGATCCTAATCAAGAATCGCGTCACAGCGCAGTGTTCTGAGAAAGCGCGTCGAGTGAATAAAACTTAAATTATTAAAACGCGTAAGAAGAGCCGAGCGCGGTGCACTAATACATTCGTATTTAACTCCGTCTTGTTAGGGAACACCGCGTGACGGCCGCTTCCTCCCCCGCGACACTGTTTGAATAAGTTACGCGCCACCATCGATACTTTGTTACATTCATAAATGTAGTCGATAAACTTTTATTATGACATGGGCTTTTAAGATATTCAATACGATAGTGTAATAGATACTTTAACATGCACATAACTTTATTTGGTAACATAAGCTTTATTCGTAGTTATAACATAGCTCGATTCTAATGAACGCATTTCCACGATTCCATAAAAAGTTCGTCGTCAGTTTTTCTTATCGTAGTTGATTATCGATTCGATAATGATGGAACAACCCTAATACACTTGGTGATTTTGAGCATCACTACTCAGCAGGGTCGAGTCGGAGACAATCTAAATAAAGTGGCTCGTTAAACTAGCTATTAAACGTACTTAACCCCTTGTAAAGACTCTTTGATAATTAATTGAACCGATATGAAACTATATGCTTTACCTATATGAAGAATTACACTACAAATAGGTAGGCTAGTTTAGTCTATAATTTGAGTCAAATATAAATGTTATTGTTTCGTGTATAGGAGTGTAATTGGTAGTAGATGACAAGGCTGCAGTGCTATCCACTGTAATGGCTTAATGACAGCGAGTAGCGACAGCCATTTTGCTGTTGGGGGTAGACACGGTAATGACATCAAAAAGTACCTAGCAGTAAAAGGTATTATTTCATAGGGTTTTTCCCTGAAACGTTCTATTAAATGTAATGTTATAAAGATATATGCTTTTATGCTATTTGTACCTACGTCGGATGACAAGGAAATAAGTTTTTACTAAAAAGAAGTTATTGAAATTAAAGGTTACGAAACTATATCTATATAAACATATATCTAATATGAATAGATTGTCGGATATTTTATATAGGTACCCAACTTTAAATAGTCGGTCGTTTACATGCTATTTCAAAATATCTATGGATTCTTCAGAAATCTCTCGGAATAAAGGAAACGCTCATGAAAAGAAGAGTTATGTATTTCAGAACCCTCAATATAATTAATGGCAGCACCTCATCCGGTGCCTACAGGATATCACAATTAAGCATTAAGGAGATATAAAACAAATTAATCTCAACAAATTTTATTATATCGTTGATAATGTCGTATGGCAGAACATCTGTAGGGTTTATTAAGATGTTACAATCTCATAAATTGCTGTGGAATTTATGCCGTGGCAGTGATGAATCTAGTGAGCGTGTGTACCTACCCCACTAGTTCAATGTTCAATATTAAAATTACAGACAGTTGTGTTCCTGTTTTTAGAGAACATAAATTATTAACATTCCCATGTATTTATATTTTAGAAATAGCAATATTTGTTAAGACCAATCCTCAATTATTTAAATCTTTAAAAGAAGCTCGATATCGCACAGTCTCTATGAGATCACAGTACCAAAACTTATTGTATGAAAGTAACTGTAAAACAGCTTTGTTTAAAAAAAGTGTTATGGGAATGGCCCCTGTTATTTTTAATAAAATTCCTAATTGCATTAAGGATCAAACTTTAAAAGTTTTTAAAAAGAGTCTCACCACCTTATTGTTAAATAATTGTTATTACTCGATTCAAGAATTCTTAAATGATCCTTCTATTAATTAAAATTTATGTTACTAACGTTATATTAGTTTTAAGGTTATCGTGAGCAAATGTCGCTCATAAATGTTTGTATGCCTAAATAGGTAGAATGTACAAGGATTCTGTATATATCTGTAACACCAATTGTAAACACCTACATTCTATACAAATAAATGATTACTTACTTACTTACAGACAGAGTATTCTGGAAAGAATAAGAGAAATAGAGACTATGATTCTCTGAGTTTCGGCGTTTCTTCTCAGAGGTCGTCAGTTAGGAAATGCCGGAGCCATCTAGCTTAAAAAAAATAATTAAATATTGACTTGTAAAAGTGTCTATAAAAGATCTATTTACAGAAATAAATATATGATTTATTATTTATCATTAATATACTGCTCGCTCAAATGATACCAAATTCTTGTTTTATCATTACACAAATCATTTAGTATCAAAATTTCATATAGTTAAATTTATATAATTATGATGTATATTAGAAACTGTTATCTAAAATTGCGAGACCCTTCAATTTAAATTTATGCACATTAGCCTACTATATAATGTGCATAATATAGCGTAATTGCAATGGAGCTTGAATGTTTTATATCTAAACCGTCTGTGAAAGACGTCACGATACGAAATGAGTACAATACATTATGTAAAGTAGTGGTGGGGCGCACCATTATGTTTTAGATAATTTATTATATACAATTCCTATTAAATTAACTGTGGGCTAGTTTATGAGCAATGATCTCGCTTTTCTCAATAAAGAACATATTGGGAGAATCCAATACCGAATTTCCAAAATCCTGTCCCATCGTGGCTCCTTTAAATGAAATGTTGAGAGAAAATGAAGAGTTCCTATATGTCACATGAAGGAACTCATGTGCCAAATTTCATAATTCTGGACCCACCGGTTTGATCTACAATCAGTCAGTACCTATTAGAGTTTTATCATGTAGATAAATAGGCGTTTTAGTTACAGTTTTAAGTATAGGCGTGTTTGCTATTAAGTATGTTTATTTGTGATAGACTATGAAAGCGTTTGAACTTTTTATGTCATCTGACGATTTGACAACCCTATCACAGTAATGGTTACTCGACTACTGAACAAGTGAATTTATTAGATACACGACGCGCAATCTTGTACTTGAAAGCGTTAATATTCATTGAAACTGATGTTGTTTATTGCTCTACTTCTGCAGCATGACTATTGACCGAATGTAAAAAACATTTTTATTAATATTTTCAGCTTTAAATAGCTACGCGTATAGTTTCAGGCGACTAGATCAAAGACGGCGGTTTCTTTGATACGCGCGAATAGGCCAGGTTGTCGCGGCGCGTTTTAAAATGTGCTTGTACACCATAAATATTTTTGATGACATGCGCGAAAAGTAGAATGAAACGGAAAAATAATTTATCTCCCACATAAAACTGTCACCAAGTTGTCTGTCCTGGATTACGTCATATGAATTGATGGTAAGGGCACACGGAGTGAGGCAACCAACAAATTCATAAAACAGTCCTTGTTTTCCGTAATGGTGTTATGAGATATGTTATACTGACATAATATTTTTTTCTTTTCACAAAAACGTTGGCCACACTGGCTTTTTCACCTATTTACTCAAACTCTAACACAAATACCAAGACTTGGGATAACTGGCTGATGATTATGATGATGACGAAACAAAGTACAAAGTTTCATAAATTAATCTTATGTAGACTACTTTATATTACACATCAAAATTGATGACAAGAAGACTTACATAGAACGATTTTCATATGAATATTCAACATAGTTACCGAGGATGAAGTCAACACCTCCCTACATTTACATGGTGTACAGGGATTGGGCAACACGTGACATTTCGTTACATGGCCTGTCAACCGTGACAATCACGCCGTGGTCCCGTCGTATCGGGAATTTGTTAAGCGTGATCGGGATGCCGAGGCCGAGGCCGAATCTATTGGATGCCGAGCACGTTCCCCCAACTTTAGTGGCGTTTACCCGACGTTCAGGTGTATGTCCGCTTGAATAATTTGTAACATATGTCCAAATAACTGTATGTATATTTGTAAACTAAATCTTAACAGTTACACTAAAATCTTATGTACAGTCGGCACTGGAGTTAAGAAGTATACAAGCAGCAGCTAACGACATCTGTGTTTTGACAAAGATTGTGTAATAATGTATTATCACGCAATATGCGTCAAAGTGCAGGCGTTGTTCTTCATTCACTATAGCCTTTGGCAGATAATTAGATATTTAATAAAGCAATCTATGTCAAGACGCAGATGTCGTTCGCCGACTGTATATTAACACTTTTGTCGATAGTAAATACATAGTAAGCAAGCAAATATATTAAAGAGTATGATGACGTGCTTCCTAAACCATCGTCAATTATTTTTTATTAACAATTAACATGCCCGTATGACTAAAGAAGTTTCCAGAATTAGTTACCATTACAGTCGTAAACGAGCTCTTTAACTACCAATCTAAAAATGATTATGACACGCAATAAATTATGAAATAAATTCTCTAAATACAGTAATAATATAATCCGTCGCACATTCCCCTTCAACTTGAAAGTTGCGAATACAAACAAACAAACACGTCCGATGGTTCAAAGCGGGTGAAAATAGACTTGTCTGAAATCCTTTCATGTCTGTCCGTCCATCCCACGTCCGCGACACCGCGACTCTTGGAACACGATACGTAATATCTTATTAAAATTGACACTCACATCGAATTAGCTCAAGAGAAGTAAAGTCAGTCAGCACTTGCAATTAAAACTAAGAAATGTGTTCCCGACGAAAAACTTGTCCTCAATTTTCATTAAATTTTCACCGAAATCAGAACTTCAAAGTTTGCTGGGCTAATAGGTACATATTTGCAAATATCATTTCGTTCACGGATACAAGTACGCTTGGCTGTCCAATTAAAACTATGAAAACTAGGCAAACTTAATTTCTGCGACGATTCTATTTTAGAATCTATTATACGCTTTACACCGCTGTGAAATTGCGACAGGGAACAAATTAGAGCCATCATTATTAAAAATAAGTTGTTTATAATATTATGAGAATTTCTTAAACTTTTTTGAAATTTTTGTGGGTTCAGGTATTCAACGTTTCGATCAAACGGGGACGGAAACGACACAGTCTGTGAAACTTTGACCTAAGTATCACATTATTATTGTATCAGACAAGAACATCTCCGAGGGAGAGTAGGCTTGGGGAGGACGGGGAATGTCGCCAGCTCGTTAATCACTGCTCTGTCACCACAGTCGTGACGTCTCCAACGTTTTGGCCAAACTTTATTGCTTCTCCGACAAAAGAGTTTAGTGAAAAAGACACACGTTCCTACCTCGTAAATGTCCCCACTGTTTTAAAATAAGAATTCACAAATAAAACATTCACATTACGTCTTCGCCTTGCTTGGATATTTTAATAACAAACAGAAAATTCTTCTGAAGTTCGAAAATTCTTCAATTCAAATATTATGTTTACAAACTGTCTTGTTGGAAAACTACTGATAGTTGGCGCGTTTGAAATACTCGATTCAACGTTAGTTATTTCTAAAGGAATCATGTAGGTTGGTATGTAAATCAGCCCATAGGAATGGCATCAAAACAAATTTACAAAGAAACATCAAAGCTGTTACGGTGCGGCCATTTTGATTCCGTCCTTTGATTGTTGGCCGAGTTTGTCCGGGGTTTGCTATTTTGGTGTTGTTTGTTGTAGCGTGACGCTGATAAATTGTAACAATACGAAACAAAAATGTTCAAAATACGGTTTTGTTCAAGCCGAAAGTGGTTGATTGATTGAAACATACATTTCGTGCAATTGCATTTTGTGACAGCCCTGGGTACATCAGTAGCCGGTCGCCACGCGCCGTCGGCTTCCCCGTGGCAATAATTACAGGCGGGTAGTTGCTAAACTATTTAGGGCGTCGTTCAGCGTACACTGCGTGCGCCGTTTTATTATGTCAACTGAAAACCCTTTGTGTTTTAATTAGCCCCCAAATGCACTCGAGATCTTTATTGGGTGTTGCGGTGTTTTAAGATTCCGCTTGTAGTTAAGTTATTGGAACATAAAATTTAAGTTTCGATCTTTCTATTTTAAAATACTCACAGCGAATGATCTTGTCGATCCTTTTGTTTTACACAATAATATTGTTTTAGATCTTTATTAAGTGCTTATGTAGTTATCAAATATGCATGAATAGGGGTAAACAGAAACTATACAGATTCAAATACATAAATATATCTACTACTTCTGCTTCGTCCACATTTAGTGTTCGACCGAAGGTGCAATTCTGGCCGAAGCCGAAGCCGAAGCCGATTAATCGGTATTCACCAAAACCTTCGGCCGAAGCCGAAGCCGAAGCCGAAGGTGTCATTGACCTTGAGAAATACGATAGTTACTTTGATCTCAGAATATACTAGATACATATTGTGAGAGCTTTAGAGATTTAGCCCAATAACGAGCCGCTATAAATGCACAAGTACCTACCGAGCCGAGCCGACCGCCCCGTACTCGCAGTAGGACTCTGCAACGCGGATGCGCCTATATCCTATCGGTTTAGGTAGTTAACTAAAAGTAAACAATCTTCACATGTCTTTTTATCTAAAAATTGCATAAAAAAACATACCAACATTGTTTTCAATTAGTTTCCTACCTAACGTTAGATAACATAAAATATTTTAAACCAGACAATACTTGCGGTTTTTTGGTTCTTAGAGTGCCTCACAATAATAAACGTATCTCCATAGGTACCACTCACAGTGATAAATAAAATAATTTGTAATAACAAATATGAAATATTTAAAAACAAAACACTTATTAGAATTTTAAGACGCGCTCTCAAACTTGTTTTGACTCGTTTAGTTTACTAACTGCGATTCGTTTGGTCCGGTGCGGCGGCGCGGCGAAACTCTGCTGCTCTGCACACTCTCCGTCTCGCTCTAGCATCGTTCAGTAAATTTCAAATTTTGACAACTAGCAAACCTTCGGCTTCGGCCAAACCTTCGGCAAATTTTTGGCCGAAGCCGAAGATTTGGCCGAAGGTGCTTTTTTGGCCGAAGGTGGCCGAAGCCGAAGCCGAAGCCGAAGCTTCGGTCGGACACTATCCACATTCATATACACGCGCTGATTTCGAGTGCCGCGCACCTAAGCCTTTTGGAGAATTTCAATATACCAATAGATATTTTCATGGCTACGTCCTTTTGCTATTGCAAGCAAGGCTCAATGATACACAAACTATACGTTTGTTAACCTTTGTTTGTTTACCTGCGTTGCGCCGGTAAGGTAATTCTCAAACACACATGCCACATCACAGGTGGCTTTGACTACCCCTGTTCATAGGGCGTTACAATACACATGCAATATTGTATTGCAAGTGTTGCCACAGTCTTTACAAAAGTTCATAAAATAATATGTACGTAACAGTGGCGAAGGGTCAATTTTGGTTAGATGGAAGCCGGAGCAAAAAATACTTACCTTGACTTGCTATTTGGCAATAGTAGACAATATTTTTTTAATATTTCGAGCTTCTTTATAAAAAATAAGCTAGTTTTCCACATAATTTAAAAGTCTTTGTTCTAAAAGTCGGTCAACTTTCAGTGGAACGTTGTGGCTTAATTAAAGATTATCTTGATCGCTTGATTGCATAAATTGTTTTAAAGATATTCAAATGTAAGAAGAAAATTTATGGCTTTGATCCTCTGAAAAGTGCACAATGAAAACGAGCTTTGTTGTTTATATTACTAGCAAATATCAAATAAGTAAATAGAGTAGAAAAAAACCGATGTGTAGGTAAACTGAACTGAGAGTGCGTCATTAGTCTAGTGGTTCTAAGCGCGACTGCTACGCTAGAGGTCCTAGGTTCGATCCCCAGGTCGAGCAAAGTGTTATTGAGTTTTTCTATGAAATTCTCAGTAGCAGCTCGGAGTCTGGATTTGTCCCGGTTAATGGCAATAGGCTCGCCCCCTATTACATGGGACCTAAACATACCGGCGAAATGTGGGTGTACATTAGTACACCTCTGCCTAACCCTTCGGGGAATACAGGCGTGATGGTATGTATGTGTAGGTAAACTTATTAAACACATAACACGACTTACACGGCCGCCAGACAACAATTACTAAATCTACCCAATTGAAGATGACCAAGATAAGCAAATCCACCGCAAATTGCACCAAAGAGCAGTTAAATTTTATTAGGGCTGTATATGCGGAATGGATCCCGTGCGTGCGTTCCGAATTCTAATAGATTCATTGTCTTCGCGGTTCCTTGAATGGTGCTATTTGTCACAAAACAGGTCGAGGACCTCGGTGTTATCAACTCTTCACCGTTGATCATGTAGGACACGTTACCGGTGGTATATAATATGAATGTTGAATGTCATACATTTGTGTAGTCAGCAAACTGACGATCTCCACGGCCAAGTGAAAGGTGACAACTCCTGTTTACAAGATATTGTTTGATTTATACTCTGATGTAACGGTATATGCGGCCAAAGATACCCACCATCGGGTGTGTGTTGAATGTTTCATCTTCAAAGCTCAGAATACAACGGTGGACTGGAACTTAATTGTTTTCACGCTTAGGTGACAGATTTATGATCACGATATTACTTGGTACTGAATCATGTTGAAAAGTACTGTTTTTGACTTTATAAATACTAGATGAATTGAATATACCAGGCCACTCAGAAAGTTTTGCGACAAAAAGTTTTTATGTATAAGACACTGTCCACTTGTAGTTTTCGTCTAATAAAAAATTGGATCTGCATCGAGAACACTTTCGTGCAATGTTTTTTTATGATTTCAAATGTGGCTTAAAACCTGATGAGTCATTTGATCGACTTCGAATTGCTTTTATGGATGAAGGACTTTCAAAAGCAACCATCTACCGCTGGTATAGCGAGTTAGTTTCTTCACTTTGATGGGGTACCTAATTTCAATTCCACTTTGAGACCAAAGCAGCATCAACGCCGAATGGTATATCACAAAATGCCTGCCAGAAGTTTTTTCTGCAACAAGCGACCGAACACCGGGCTCCGCGGGGTCCTTCTTCACCACGACAACGCGCCCGCGCACTCTGTGATCAAAACGAGGGACTTCCTGGACTCCACACCGGTCAGAGTCTTGGGACACCCTCCTTACAGTCCTGATTTGGTTCCGTGTGACTTCATTTTATTCCCTAAAATTAAAAATCAGCTCAAAGGGATACAGTTTTCATCGCCAGAAGACGCGCTAGCAGCGTTTGAGAAGGCCATGGAAGAGGTGTCTGCGGAGGACTGGAAAAATTGTTTTGAACATTGGTTCAGACGCATGAAACTTTGTATAGGCTGGTGGAGAATTCTTTGAAAAGATTTAATAAAAATATTTTTCCATAGAAGTTAGTTTTTTAGTTTCTCAAAACTTTCTGAGTGTTCCACGTACATAGATTTGTTATATTCATGTCAAAGGGTTGTGTCGGTGACACTCAGCTTCACATTAAAAATTTTAAAAGGGGGATAGAGAGTACTAACATCTCTACTAGAGTACTATCATATCTACACACTTCCTGTATTTTAAAACATCACTGAGTAGAATATAAATTGTATTGTACACATTTTAAAAAAGCATACCTACTTAAATTTAAATATTTTCAGCTGGATATAAAATTAATCACGTTTAACTTAGTGTTAAAGTAAACATATATCCAGGAAGTATAAGCGATGATTGAATACTTGCATAAAGCTAACATTCCGACCACGTATAACACAGGACGTGTCAACTGTCATGGCGTCAATGCCAGCACAATGATGTCAACCACATCCGATTGTCTCCATGCTAATACCATGGGAGACCACCTTCATATCATTGTAATATAAACAGGGAATTTTTATTCTCTGCCACCATTGACAAAATGTTTGTCGCGGATTGAATATTAAAGTTTTTTTTTTTGGATCAGAATTTGAATTTATGATTGTTTTGGATAGGTACGCTTGTCTCTGCGTTTCCGCAGCCGCTATCTTCGAGACTGTTATTCAGCTTGGCATAATTTTTCCTTTGTCGTATCGCTGCTGACGTCATTATACGGTAAATTATTTTAATGTTTGTACTGTTTTCGATTGGTTGCGAATGTGAATGGTTATTTATTTGACTTTAATTAACTTGCAATGTGCAATTGATCAAGTTCAATTGCAGCTTTAATTGACCATTTAGCAGACTATTTAGAGCTCTATTGTATGAAATTTTAATTACTGAAAATGTAAAATTCTTTCATTTTGAAATTTTCAAGGCACTCTGTGATGAGACAAACAAATTAATATTGTTTCAAATATATAATTATAATAGGGTAAATGGTGGGGACATTTACCCTATTATAATTATATATTTGTTTGCCAACTAACAAATAGATGTCGACTCTATTCTACGTGTGTTTAATTGTGTCCGTCGCATTAGGAAGTTATATCGGAGTACGGCGGTGAATGCTGCCAACACTCATAGTATGTCGGTTAGAAGTTGTCTGCCGACCGTAGCGTGACTCATGCCGAGACAAAACGATACACACTTAAAAATAACGTTACTTTATTACTTTTTAATTAATTCTATTGCACACAAATTACGGACTTTTATTGGAACAAATATTCGTATGAAAATTAAATACTGTGTCACCCTCCATTTTTTATTACGTAATACGCGTTAAAGGAGGAACGACACATTAATATTGTAGTAGAGGATGAAGCTCGTAAAAGCACTTATAAAAGTGAGCGTATAAATTATGAAATCGCTGGCGTTTAGAAGAAAAGGCGCATAATTTGAATTGGCATAGTAATGAGTTAGGACGTGAATTCATTATTAAAGCCGTGCAATCCTTTCTGCTTATTTTACGAGAGCTACGCAGTCTGAGTACAGATGGTATTTCAGTTTAAAATATGACATTAACATTCACTTGAAGTTTAATATCAATTTGCAATTCGTCGATTGTTGTAGAATACACCGTGATTGCAGATTGTGTGGGTTGAATTGGTCTTGTTGGCACCGTCTGATTTGTATACAATGATCATTGTTCCGACACTTCACGTGCAAGACTCGAAGCCCATAGGTTAATCGATGACATTATTCGATACCTCCGGCTCTGAAGTTGTAAGGGCCATTAGCGTTAATGTCCCTTACGCCCTTTGAACCAAGGAGTCGTTATTTCATAGTATCACAACTTAATATTTACTTTGTGATCTTATTGTGACAGCTTAATAGCCGAGGAAAAATTATGCATACCGTTTTTATTTTATGGTAGTGTCTTCGTGTTCGTATTTTTAAACACCCGCCTTTGCCTTTCGTCACTAAGGAATATATCGTAAATTATGCACTCGAAAATGTCAGCATAGACGATTAAATTCTAAATGATGGGTGTTTTTTTTTGCAGGAACATGTCCCATAATAATTATCGTTATTGTGCCCTGTTCTTTACGATTTTACTTTTAAAATTAAAATTATTGTAAAACTTTATAAAATAAATGAATAAAAGAATATTCTATCCGATAGAACATGATGATGATGATTTTAGTTTTAAATAAATGAGGTTGTTTTATTTATGATACAATGCAAACTTTTCTGGTGTTTTGAAAGTTTGCACAGAATGTTATCTTTTCACAAACACGCTACACTGACCTTTCATGAACTCGCTACGGAATATGGAAGTTTTTTTATTAGTTAAAAATAATTAAACACTCTTTATCAGCAGCCAGTCATCGTGTGTGTTTGTGTAATGTGTGCTCACCTCTCCAGCGACTGCTGATAACCCCGTAGCGCCGTCTCACAGATAACGTGACCTGCCAGATGCACATCTCTGTTATTTATGCATATTATTGTGATTTCGAAAGCTTCGTAGGGTTATCTAATAGGTGGGATTGCTTCCATAAATTTCTTTATAACCTTTGATAGGTATTTTCTGAATTAAATGGACGAATAGTGCTGTTTGTTGATGTGTCAAAATTTGAAATTGATGTCATAACGGAATCTAAATTATGAACACCCACGTATTGTACCAACATAAACTATTCGTGAACATAATTTATGAAAGCAATAATATCGTAACATCTTACAACTAATTTTAAATGCGTATACAAGCGAAAATAACTTCAACGTTAACGCACACAATCTCTCATAGTCACCTAGAGAATTTATTAGAAGTTGTCTAAAAAATACATGTAGTACATAGATAATATTTTGCTACAGTTAATATAATGCTTCAATAACAAGGTTTCCATATAGTCAATGTACTTTAGCTTAATTAGTTAGACTGCAACGAAACAAATCTATTTAACTATCGTCCAAATTCTGAATTAATTAAAGTAACGAGAGACAACTAAATTGATAAGGTAACTGGATATTTTAAAAGGGAACTGCGATAGTCAGTGGTGTTGAGCAACACATTGTAGCGATGTGTCCGGACATCAATTAATATCATTAAGCGGGTGTAAGGCGTCTCATCACAAAATAAATATGCACAGAGAATTCACTTCGTCCAATTTACAAGAATTAATATTATCAATTTCGCGTTCGATCATAAATAGACTCGTGTCTAAATTATTCAGACACGAATTTTAGCATAAACATTCTATTCTATTCTGTATACCTGATATCTTACCTGCATGTAAGATCGGCGGCAGTATAGTTTTATTGAGCTTCGTCGTGTGTGAGAAACAGAGACTGGAAGAGTATTTTTTTATTATCGTGCTCCATCTTAGGCCCTGCTTGTTGTTTATATATCAGACAAGACAAAAATACATATTCAATTAAATAAAAAAATCAAGACAATCGTTACTGGTAGTCAGAAGCCCAAGAAGCCTGAAAAGCAGTCTATCTTCAGGATACCAAGGCAACCCAATTTCGGATTGAATCCAGTTGCCGATGTCTGATGGCGGTCGCTTAGTGTAAAATATTGATATTCAGCCGGATTCTAACCAGATAGGTTAGACTGGAAACCGACTCCAACATAGTTGGGATTGTTGGGGAAAGGCTCGGAGGATATGAGAATAACGGAACTCTCCTTGAGAGTACATAGTCTTAATTTTCTGTGTTTCCTTTTATAATGATAATGTTCCCTAATCGTGGGGAGCACGTGTTTATTTACCACTAGCATGTTCCCGGCAATTGCGCAACTTTAACTACATCTTATTCGGGTATTAGTGTTGAATGTTGTCATTGAGCGCATGTAGATAGTTATTTTGCGTAATACTGCTGGGTTTTTATTGCGAGGTTTGATTTCGAGGGAAGCAGATGGCCAGTCAAACGTTGAGTTGCTGTAATCAATGTTACGCATTCAATTAAATTTTATTATCCGACATAAAGATAATATTGGGAATTTAAAATCTATATTGAAGCTTAACTCCTAAGATCTTGCATTCAATTATATTGTACACAAAAGATAATTATTTAAATAACTCTTAAAGGTGTAAGTAAACCAATGTATTATATTCATTTGTTTCAGATGTCTTTAGTGGAGTTAGCATCAAATGCGTCTACCTTTGAGCAATGGGTACCGAACATCTACAGATTTTGTACACCACGTTTGGTAAGTATTTACAGCTTATAATTAATATTATCACATAACATACCATCACGCCTGTATTCCCCGAAGGGTTACGCAGAGGTACGGTAATGTAAATCCACAGTTCGCCTTTATGTTTAGGTCCTATGTTATAGGGGGCGAGCCTATTGCTATTAACAAATCCAAAATCAGAGCTGCTACTGAAAATTACATAGAAAAACCCAACAACACTATTCGACCTGGGAATCGAAATCAGGACCTCAAGCAGCAGTCGCGCAGTTAATAGTTTTTAGAAAATAATTTTGAAACAATCTGTTGTATGATAGAAACAGTTGTACCAACTTTGTATCTGATCTAAATATTAGAGGACGTCAAACCACTTCAAACTACTTGGCAAGAGCATTAAATCAAAAACAATTTAAAGGCTCGAGTGGCCGATCGTAGGCGGTAAGGCGATACGAGCCATTCAGACAATCACAGTTTAGGCCCGACGTATTGAGTGTTCTCTGAAATAAATCTTCATTCATTTTTGTCAATAAACCGCCTATCGGTATTGTATTGTAATTGGGGTGGGTTTAAAGTTTCCTGCCCTTACAAAAGGTCTACTCGGTGTATAGAGTTACTTCAAACAATGGCGGATAATAAAAGGAAAGATAAAAGACGTAATTTGATTTAAGATAGGTGGTATAGGTATGTGGAGTTATTTTTGTCTCATACTGCCTACTTTTCGTTCCAGATTGAGTTTTGGATATGCATGAACAAGACGATTCAAGGTAATATTTCTTTATTTCATATATTGAATGTAATTAAAGTTGAAGAAGTTAGCAAGAAAGTGTTTAACCCGTTTTTCGAGAGTACTCTTGAGGGTTTGCACTGGTTCGCACACAATTGAGATCCTTGACTTCGCTTCTATTGTTAACGCTCTTGTGGTATTGTTACAATTTGTCTCATTTGATCGTAATGTCATAATAATTTCCTATTCAATTTTCAAGCAGAAGTGGTGTCAGGCTCAGGGTGGTGGGGTCGTGCGTGTTGTTCGCTTGGTCGTCTGACGTCATGCCGGCACGCATGCGCAATGGCTGCCAATGAAAGCGCGCTGGTAGGCTCCGGCGCATGTCGCAGATCAGACGAGATCGCTTTCTTCGATTGTGTCCAACGGCAAGAAGAGGCCCAGAACTGTTGTTGTGAGTATTGGGTATGAAACAAAATAGTTTCAATCTGCTTTTGATAATCAGAGTTTGTTAGAATATTTAACATTAAAGACTCTTTCTTTACTGTTAAAAATATTAATATATGTTTGGGAAAATAAGCTTAAGAAAAAGAGAGAAAGATTTTTATAATCTAGCGATATATAAATGTCTCCGTATGTATTTTCGCAGCGCAGACCCAGTCCATGACATGCCACCAGGAATGTCAGAAAGCGTTGTGGCGACTTGGTCAGTCACGAGTGGACTTGCAGGCTAGAGCGGCAGCGCTGCAGACATGCGAAGAGTCACCTGATCTAATGCGGTGCCTCAGAGATCTCACAGACTCCGTCGTATCTACTGATACTGCTAAATGTAAGTATCCCGAAGTCACTAATATCAGAAAGGACTTCTATTTCATAGAATGTCATAAAATATTCTGTTTCATAAAGAAATGCGATCCCTCCTGCAGATTAAATAGAGCAGGCAGGTTATTGTAATAATTGCCAGATACAATTTTTAAATACCTTGAAGGTTAGTATTTATTTAGATGTTTAATGCGGATATCATTTTGGTCCAGATTTGCCGTGTTGTCGTGAATCAAACCGCCAAGAATGCCAGCCTACTTGTGAGCGAGTGCTCCGAAGCACCGGCGTGCTGCAGGAGATTGTGGAGGCCTTGGAGGTTGACTGCGGAGAGCCCGTCATACTCGACGGCTTCTGGCAATGCTTCCTGAAAAAGGATGCGCCACCTGAACCTAAGGATCTGATCCCGCATGATATCTCTAAACTGCATTGCTGTCAGAAGGTGAGGTTATATATGGTATTCTTATTCTTTTTTAAATTTAAGAGTTCAGTTCTTGTGGGTGGAGCATTGCTACTGTTCTCTGTCCTTTACCTCTGTTTTCTACTTCTGTTGTTCTGTTGTCCGATGTCCACTGTTTTCCTTTACTTGTTTTATAAAAAATCTTCCAGGTCTGCCCTTTTCTCGCTTTCCTTCCTTTGTTAATGAGAAAATACAGTTGTTAGTGGTTTAGAACCAAAACAGTAATGGAAAGATGATGGGCTACTTGATACGGCACGACAACTTTTCTAGGACAATTCTAGAAGGTATATTTATAGGAAAGCAAGGAAAGGTATTTTTATTTTTTCGAAAAACTATCTTTAATTCTTTGAACAAAATTCAAGTACCTATTTGTAAAAGTACATGCTGCTTTAATGAAATATTAGATATATCGTTAAATGTGAAAGCTTGTAATTGGCCGTTACTTAATCATAGACTTTTTTTATAAGTGTTAACTAGTTGTAAGTTTTCTAAACGTGAAAATAAAATATGTGTATTATAGTATATTTATTTTCAGCTTCATAAAGTTCAAATATTTTGTCAAAATCGACATCACGCGTTCCTAATGCACCAGGGGATCAAAGTTACTTGAGCGAAAGCTTTTCGACATAGTTGTAATTTCTTTGGCGGAGCATTATTGGTAACGAAGTATTGACAAAAGTCACTCGGAGGGAACTTTGTTTCAGGCAGTGACAATAAACTGTCGGAGACTATGTTTCGAGACCTTCAACTCTGGATGGCAGACTAATTGGCAGAAGTTCTATTCGGAGTGTTTGGGCGATCCACAAGAGATTACGCTCTCCGAGTGTATGGACGATGGTAAGTTTGAGTTATTTTAGACTAGCTGTTGCGCACGACTTAACTCGTATCCTAAAAGACTTTTTGAGACTAAAGATAGCCTATGTCCTTCTATAAGGTCCAATTTATCTCTATACCAAAATTCATCATAATTGGTTAAGCGATTTAGGCGTGAATACCTAACAAACAAGACAGACAGTTACTTTCGCATCACATATATCGTAGCAAACAAGGTGACCAAATACTTCTGAACATTTTAAAGGAGTACATAAGGAGTACATAACGACCTCTGTGGTCTAGCGGTTCGAGTGCCGGATTGCTGATCATGGGGTCGTGGGTTCGATTCCCACAGGACACAAATATTTGTGTGGATAAAACATGAGTATTTGTGTTTGTCTGGGTGTTTCTTATGTATTATAAGTATGTATTCACAAAAAAAAAAGTATATTTAAGTATTATATCCATTGTCTAGTACCCATAGTACAAGCTCTGCTTAGTTTGGGACTAGATGGTGTTGTGTAAAATGTTCCAAAAATATTATATTATATTATAACGAGTACATAACGAGAAGGTACATAACGAGTACATAACGAGTACATAACGAGTACATAACGAGTAGGTACATAACGAGTACATAACGAGTACATAACGAGTACATAACGAGTAGGTACATAACGAGTACATAACGAGTACATAACGAGTACATAACGAGTACATAACGAGTACATAACGAGTACATAACGAGTACATAACGAGTACATAACGAGTACATAACGAGTACATAACGAGTACATAACGAGTACATAACGAGTACATAACGAGTACATAACGAGTACATAACGAGTACATAACGAGTACATAACGAGTACATAACGAGTACATAACGAGTACATAACGAGTACATAACGAGTACATAACGAGTACATAACGAGTACATAACGAGTACATAACGAGTACATAACGAGTACATAACGAGTACATAACGAGTACATAACGAGTACATAACGAGTACAAAACGAGTACATAACGAGTACATAACGAGTACATAACGAGTACATAACGAGTACATAACGAGTACATAACGAGTACATAACGAGTACATAACGAGTACATAACGAGTACATAACGAGTACATAACGAGTACATAACGAGTACATAACGAGTACATAACGAGTACATAACGAGTACATAACGAGTACATAACGAGTACATAACGAGTACATAACGAGTACATAACGAGTACATAACGAGTACATAACGAGTACATAACGAGTACATAACGAGTACATAACGAGTACATAACGAGTACATAACGAGTACATAACGAGTACATAACGAGTACATAACGAGTACATAACGAGTACATAACGAGTACATAACGAGTACATAACGAGTACATAACGAGTACATAACGAGTACATAACGAGTACATAACGAGTACATAACGAGTACATAACGAGTACATAACGAGTACATAACGAGTACATAACGAGTACATAACGAGTAGATATATTAGTTATACATATATAAGTATAGAAATAATTGCTCAGATATTAATAAAGTAATGAACGTTCATATATTTATTGTCACTTATACATAGTGTATAGACCTTATTGACATTTTAAAATGTTCAGAAGTATTCGGTCACCTTGTCTGCTACGATATGTATGTCTGATGGCGAATGTACATCTATTATTTTCCCTTTGTTACTTTGTCATGTTATTTAACATTTTGACCGCCACGGACGTGTATAGACGTCAAATGAAAACTTGCTCACGACGCCAACGACGGCGTGGCACGTCAAAAATATCACTTTTTTTTTTAGTTCAAAATACATACCTACAAAAAAAATGTTGTTTTTTTACCTATTATTAAATACTAGAATTTGTCGCTTGGCGCAGAGAACACGGATTTTCGTTATTGACGTGGTGGTGAAAGGTTAAATAGTCTGCTGCATGAAATCGAAAAATCACCATTTTTTACAAATATAAAGTACAATACAATAGCAACTTCTTATTGATATTTAGCTCCATAAGCTTGCAATTTTCGTGATTCACTCTTGACGAAATTACTCGTAATCCAATAATCAAAGTTAGCTGCACATTCCATGTTTTCTAGTTGTTATTAATATGCATGCGGTTAAGAAAACATGCTAAATTGTTCACATCCATATTAATGTGGAATTCCCGAGTCTTGATGAGACGATGCGTCGGCCATGCAGATTAGAACATCTGACTAGAATATACCATTCTAGTTACCTCCTCACTTAGCGGCTACTTGTAGTTTTCTTTGAAGCTTAAGTAGCACTGCTAACGGGTGCTTCTGCTGCAAGTATTAATAACACTATGGTATAATCAGGTACTGAATTTTATTACGGTACCCAAGACCTATTCAAAGTAATAAAAATGTTAAAAAACAAATATGTTGTAATGTTCGATTAGTACCTAAACAATATACAATACATGCTTTGACATTCAACTTAGCGTATCGGAGTTAGCTTGGAAGTTACTTTGTTAAACGTTATAATTTCTAAATTGAAGGTGTCAGTTGGACATTATAATTATCTAGTAACTTTAAGGCTAAATAAATAAATACAGAACGAGCGAATCAGAGATTACTATTAAAAAAGTTCAGTAGTTTAGGAATAGAAGATTTTAAAAATATGAATTTTAGCGAATGAAAAATGTTATGATGAAGATTAACCGTACCACAAAAAAGAGGATGATGATGATATTAATTATAGAAGATTGTCAAAATATTCTAAATTTCCCTCTTCATCATCATTGCGTTTGGCAGCATATGCTAAATTTTCCTTATTTCCAATTACAGTTGACGCGCCGTGCTCTCTCGGTTGTGCAGGGCTAACGTACTGCAGTCAGCTGAACAGTCGGCCAACGACGCTGTTCAGATCGTGTACTGTGCAGGCAGATCTTGAGGCACACCTTGCAGTTGCTGAGCAGAAGGGAAGTGGGTAAGATGGGCTTACCTACCAACTTTATTTTCTATTGATCTTTTGTAACAGAATCTTCGACAGAGCTTCAATGAATAGTATCTATATCTGATGCTAGGAAATCCTCTTTGGTCTTACTTTTTTTGTTTGAATTTTTTACGTTATATTTGTTACAGAGTCTTGATCATATCTGGTATGGAGTTGCCTTTGAAGAACTCGACTCAGTGCCCCATTGATATCTGGAAAAGCGTTGCTTGCGCTTTACACGTAAAACCTTGCACGGCAAAGGTAAGCTTACTTCAAACATTTTTTATTAGATTCCTTCTGTTATACTCACACTTAACGGAATAAGAGAGGAGGTAGACTGTTCTTGGGCAGGATCCAAAAAATAGCCACTTTCAGCCTGTTGTATAAATTTTGCGTTACTTATCAGGGTCACAGCAGCCTGCTGTGCGCTGAGGAGTGTGCTCGCCTGGTGTCTTCGTGCGTAGAATGGTCGAGAGCACCTCACACGTTGACTGCGCGAGCATTATGTGCTAGACTGACTCCGCCTGACACGAACGCACCTTGCGTACCACTGCATCAATTCATGTCGCCTAGTAAGTAGTCAACTGCACCTAAGCAAGTCTCTTACCTTTAGTAGTTCTTAATTTTTCAGTAGCAAGGTTTAGTTTTGATTACAAAATGAACGATTCCAATCCTCTCTAGCAATTAGAGAGGTTATTCATAGAACAGATGAAAAATCACCAAAAAGGCCTGCAAGGCCTTTTATTCAATTGTTGAATAGATACAAATAACCCACTGCCCCATCGGCTTGTTGATTTTAACAGTACCAAAAGAAAGACCCACTTTGGTTATTTTTGTGTTCTTTGTTATGGATCAATTTCTCCAAAGAATCATTGAGCATAGTTATGAAATGAAATGAAATGAAATGATATTTATTTGTGTAAATAGATCTTTTAAAGACACTTTTACAAGTCAATATTTTACACTTTTTTTTTAAGCTAGATGGCTCCGGCATTTCCTAGCTGACGACCTCTGAGAAGAAACGCCGAAACAAACTCAGAGAGTCATAGTCTCTTTTAAAGTCCAGACATAGAACAGTAACAAATATGTGTCTTACAATGTAGGGCAAAGTCTGAAATGGCCTTTTGAAGAAAGAGCCATAGCGGCTTTGAGTAGACCAGTCCCAACTGACGTCACGCATGCATCAGTCATTGTGTAGCTCAACCATAATTTAGGGAGCTCAACAACCCGTCGCACGACGATACCAGATCAGAGGCACATTTGCGTAGGCCACATAAAAAAAGGCTCAAAGCCACCAGACTGTTCAAAGCTGAGTATGTAAATTTAGCCTACAAAGTACTCACATTTACAGTTAGTCAGTTATAGTTGAACATTATTAAATAGTAAGAAAAAAAAAATATAATCACAGTAATAATTTCAGTAATGTCTGCTGATATCAAATAAATATAAATCATTGTTATGTCAGACGTACAAGAGAGCAATGCAGCTTGATGGGTACTATTGAATTAATCTAGTCTACTAAACAGAAAAATAATAATAATAATTAAAGCGATTACCATTGACAGTAAGAGCCGACCAGCCCCGACAGACGGCACCCGTTCACGAGTATGACGTGTGTATCGGCGTCGTTCGACTCAACCATGTTGCAGGGAATAAAACGACCCGACACACTACGCCACCATCAGCAGGACATTTTAGTGAGCATGACAAGCTCAGACTGCTAGGCAACTGAAGGGCACAATGTAATTTTAAGTCATTATAATGCATATCAATATATGCAACATCAATGGCTGCACGACTCTCATACTTTATATGAAATAAATTATTAAAAAAAAAAAAAAATGTCAGTTAATAAATATTGCTCCATGTCAAATGTATAGATGTCAATATCAAAATCACAAATAAATATGTCAACATACATCTCACATAAATTAAAGATGTCAATTAAGGTTACTTTATCAATCTATGTGCAACTGACTAAAATACTTAAATTTAATTGTAATTTAATCGTAAACATTAATAACCCGGTTCATTGGAGCAGCTCAATCCCAAGCATTTTTATCTTCTATGTAGTCGTTAACTTTATAGTAACCCTTTTTAAAAAGTCTTTGTTTAATAAATGTCTTAAATTTATTGCAGCTCAATTTTTGCACTTGACTTGGGATTTTATTGTAAAAGCGTATACATTGACATTTGAACGAATTACTGATTTTCTGGAGCCTGGTCGAAGGAACAACAAACCTATCTTTATTCCTAGTATTAATATTATGGATATCACTATATTTAGAAAAGAGATTAATATTTCTATGCGCATACATTAAGTTTTCATAAATATATTGGGAAGAAACAGTCATAATATTAATCTCTTTAAATTTTTCTCTTAGTGAACTTCTGGGGCTTAGATTATAAATTGATCGAATAGCTCTCTTCTGCAGCACAAAAATGTTCTGTATATCGGCGGCATTCCCCCACAACAGAATACCATACGACATTACACTATGGAAGTAACCAAAATATACTAAGCGAGCTGTCTCGACGTCAGTTAAGCTACGTATTTTTTCACGGCGTAAGCTGCAGAACTGAGCTTTTTTGATAACTTATCTATATGTGGGCCCCACTGAAGCTTACAATCCAAAGTAATGCCTAGAAACATAGTGGAGTCTACAAGGTCCAACTCTTCGCTATTTATGAGTACACTGGTTTTCACCTGTCTCACATTAGGCGTTGAGAACTTAATACATTTAGTTTTTTTTTCATTTAATAACAAATTATCAACATTAAACCAGTGCTCTACTTTGGACAGAGCGCTGTTTACGTCGTCAGTTGCCAGTTGCTGGCGTTTCAGTTTAAATAAAAGAGAAGTATCGTCTGCAAACAGCACTACCTCATGATTGTCCCTTATAAGATAAGGCAAGTCATTAATATAGATTAAAAATAAAAATGGGCCAAGAATTGAGCCCTGCGGAACTCCCATAGTAACGACTGACCCGGGGGATCTTTTTCCATTGACGTCCACTCGTTAGCTCTGTCTATAGGTGCCAGTATCTATAGGTGCAAGTATCAATTTGTAATAAAGTAGTTTGGATAGGATGCACTGGTTAGCATTTCAGAACAGAGTAAATTTTTTAGGTTTTAGAGATCGACTTTACCATCGATGTCCCTTTATTTCTTTAAGGTACGGAAGCTCCGCTGTTATCAGCTAAAGAGGTGGTGACGTCACCCTGCTCTGGTTCACCGTGTACCTCTCCTCAGACGTGCGTCATCAACAGGAACTGTCTGCACGGCGGTTCTTGTCCGCGGTATTTTTGCATCGATGGCTGCCCACTCGGTAAGCAGCACCTTTTCGAAGACGGTAAAATATTTGGCGACATGTTTACCTTATTTTAATAATAATAACGAATAAAAACTCGTTCTTTGATGCACATTTTTTTATATGCAATGATTGAAGTAGTGAGAGAAGAAAGCAAATATCTTTTCAAAATGTAGGATGCTGGTGAAAGTAGGAGTCTTGTGAACCGCTCTCCTGGTTAACACTGTTTGAAAGTTGCTCAATTCTAGTAAGTTATTTTCATTTTCCTATTGCAACTTTGTTTACAGGAGACAGTTCCTCTCAAATAGTACCGGTTGGTTCGTGGGTGCGAGTGCCGATGGCATCCTCGCTTCACAAGGCTTGCTTCAAGATCTGTCGATGCGGGAATAAAGGGCTTGTTGACTGTCAGCCATTACCCTGCGTTGAACTGGAGAACTGCCAGCTGCACGATAGAGAAGTAATGCAGGGTAAGCGATCTTTCTCACTCTTTTCTTTGATCCTGATAAAATGCCGTAGGGATACAACATGTAGTCTTCACTAACTACACTGACCCCCTAGGTCTTTTTATCATTATTTCTAAAATTCTGTAGTGAACACCTGACTAGTAGGTATATTTATCAAAATAATAATGATTATTAATTACTGAGAAATAATTTGGGTTAATTTATGGCTAATCAACTGAGCATGCGAAAAGTCAGGATGCGGCTTTGAAACTAGCTTAATGTTTACAACTATAGAAAATATTAACGACTTAGCTAAAGCATTCGATACTTTGTCAGCATATCTTCTACAAAAAAATTAAACGCAAGAGGGATAAGGGGTAAATCACTCAACTCTGTCACATAAGTCGTCGACAATATGTAAAATTATGTGAATACTCAAGTGATCTATCGTCAATTACATTTGGGGTTCTGCAGGGTAATATAATAGGCCCAGCACTATTAATTGACAAGGTCGTTGCCGTTCATGCGTATACTTGGGAACAAACAGAAGTAGGACACCCTACGGACGATGGATGTATTTTGCAATATACCTTTCCATTACGGAGTGGTATATGTCAATAATGACACGGCTTGAGCTCGAAAGAGGCCGGAATATTGTTCCGTCCAATGAGAAATCAGCGTCTACCACACTCATTCACGCTTTTGTATAGGTATATCAGGTTTTCCAACTGCATGCCTTGTGACAACAGATATCTTCTTCTCTTCATATAAAATAGTGTTCATATCACGAAACAGACAAAGTTCTATAAAGTGAGAATATTTGGCAGTTTAGCGCTGCGAAGACCATCTAAGATAGTGCCGATTCAAAGCTATGTGTTCTGTTTATGTTTAATTGGGGGCTGTATATTAGGGTTGTCGCGGCGATGTTAATTTTATATTTGGTATCAGGTGAGAAGTACTACATGGAATGCAATGCTTGCGCTTGTCGCGGCGGCGAACGAGTGTGTGCGCGCAGAGCGTGCGGCCGCGGCGCCGCGCTGCCGTGCTACTGCCCGCCGCACCACCTGCCCGTGCGCGCCCGACACACGCCCTATCCCAACGCGTGCCTGGCCAAGTCAGTACCGCACTACCACATTATCACAGTCTGGGCTAATGTTATTCGCATAGATCGTTATTCGTGACATGTTCGTTCCAGATGCGCGGGCGCGTCGGACGGGGAGATAGAGTTCGGCGCGAGCGCAGCGTGCGCGGGGGTGTCGTGCGGACGGCGCCACGTGTGCGTGCCGGCGCCCAACGTGTGCCTGTCGCGCCTGCAGACCTCCTGCCCACAACACCTCTGCGGTATGTCACCTAATCTGCCTAGCTACTTCTTTCAACATCAGGGTTACTTATGCTGTCTAAGCCGTCTACATAACAATAACGCCATAAAAAAATAATGTCATGTGGACTTGATGGCGTCAACGTATCACTTTTCGGACTTCAAAATGTTTCTATTATTACCTATTTTGTAAATTGTAGTAAATAAGTAGCCAAAACCTATCCTTGTACGGTATAATTATTATTACAGTTTGCGAGCTACTGTTTTTACGCTGTTGCATGAAGTATCGGTGGCGCCATCTATGAATCTGTTGTTGCTAAATTTTACGGTGCGATAGCATGCTTCTCATAACATAATCCGACTTTAAGGGAATAGAACTGGTAGTGAAAACATTTTCATACAAAAATTCAGATTCCTTTTAGATTTGATGTTATGATATGACACTAATTACAGATGGGTTACGAATAGTAGATTACAAATTTTGTTCGATGCCTATCACTCGAAATATAATACTTAAATGTTTTTTCTCTTTACCTTTCCTAGAACCGGCACTACTCGTACATGTTTATCACTGTGAATCTGAGATAAATGACAGTGACGTGCCCTAAGTAGGTCATAAGTAACCAGTGAGATGTCCTTAGGGTGACTTAACTTAGTAATAATAGGTAATGGTCCCCCGTCAGTGAGTACGGCGAGCTGTGCGTCGCAGGCGGCGCGTCCCGTGTGCGACACGGACGCGCGCACGCACGGCACGGCGTGTCAGCTCGTCATGAGCGGACGGAAGTTCGCCTACTGGGGAGTCTGCCTCCAAGGGTGCTCCGCTGTAACTACTATTTATTTTATTTTTCTACTTCTGTTACTACCGTCAAATGGGGTGAATATTCACCCCATTTGACATTTTCAGGGGTGAATCGGGACAAAACTTAGAAAGGGATTTTCAGGTTTATTGTAGATTGAAGCCCACAAGATCTTTTAATAACCGTTAGAAGATCTTGTTGACCTTGGAAAAAGGGACTCGAATATTGTTCCTAAATTATAATAAGTTAATAAGTAAATTATAAAAGTTATAAAGTAATAAGTTTTTAAGCAAAGGAAAAATAGTTTGTCCCTACTCACCCCTGTATCCCTTTTATTTCATTTATCCCGGTTATAGGTACGTACAGATGCCAGCAGGTCAAGCTATCCAAAACTGTCAAATTTTCCCAATTTAATAGTTCATATTAAATTGGGAAAATTTGACACAACTTGTCGTTTCGTATTAAAGTTGAAAATGAATAAAAGAAATCTGACAGATTGTGGTAGCTTGATGTGCTGGCCTCTGTACTTTAAGGATATAAATTTTAGAGAAAGAAAAAATCTCATGTCAGGTACACCAGATGCTTTAGCCAACTAAGCTACCGAGACCACTGCCTGTGATGTCGAATTTCTTATCAACATTCTTACGTCTTATATGGACGTCAGCGATATTTTTCGAAGATATACAACCTACCTCCTTCATTATTTATTTACCCTTGAGTAGAGCAATATCATGGATAGTCATATCTTATTAATTACTAGTTGTTACTCGCGATTTCACTTGCATCCCAAAAATACGACTTACTATTTTTTGAGATATAAGGTACCCTAGCCTCACACTAGATGCAATCTACCTTGTTACCTAATCTGGATCTATGATCATCAAACCATGTTCCTCCTAACTTGTCTTTCATCCTAACGTTTTAGGCCGGTCCCGTGTGCGGCGTGAACGGCGTGTCTTACATATCGGAGTGCGCCGCCTGGGCGGAGTATGTCAGCGTAGACTACGCGGGGCCTTGCCTCGCTGTAGGCCCCATATCAGACCTCATGGAACCGAAGTGCAGCTTTGACAGAATCATCTGTCCACCACTAAAGAAACCCAACTGCCTCGGGTTCACCGCACCGGGAGCTTGCTGCCCAAAGTGTGGAGGAGCCCTTAGAATCCTCTACTCGAAAAAACAAATCGATAGAGCGTTATATGGAACAAATATTTCCGCAACTGTCATAAATCTTAACAATATTTTGAAAGCTCTCGAAAGGCATGTCAAGATTGCAGAGTGTGCTCTAAGAGGATATCTCACTATAGAAATGGAGATATTCGTCACAGTTGAAACAATGCTAGATAACCCAACAGATTTACAACTTAACGTTTGTATTCTTGAAGCTGAAAAGATCGCAGATATGATTAATAGGGAAAGTGTGTTGATTACTAGTGACTTAGGCTTAAGTTCATTATCGTATGCGTTGACTGTTCATACGTATCCCACACAAGGTGCAAATAGTATTAGTCTCTCAATAGGTGTTTTATTAACAACTTTGAGTATCTACGTTTTAAGGTAGAAGATAAACATAGCATTGTATTTATGTATATTTGTACAGTAGTTGTAAATATTAAATATTATTAATAGTAATTTAGTGCCATCGTTAGAAACGTATACAAAGAATTTAGAGATTATGCTTTGGTTTGCTTTAAAATCAGGCACAAGTTATTAAGTCATGTTCTTTACGTGAGTTCGTTGTGCCATCTTAGTTGTAATGAGATTTTTATGTCTTTTATACAAATAATGCAAGATAGACTGCAACAGCATTTTATAAAAAAATTACAAAAGACATTTTTATAGTAGGTACTCGTACTTAGTCTCTAAACCAAATATGTATTACAATTATAACTTTGTTATTAATTTTTAGATGTTTAGATTTTTTGAAGATATGTATATTGTTTACGAGCTTAAAGGTTATTTAAATAAAAATCTCCATTAAATATAACTTTTTATTTTAACTAATTATAGCGATAACTTAATGTTAAAAATACAATTTCTGGATATTCTAGAGCTTAATGAATGCCAAAAATTTTAAATGGGTTTACTCTCTTCACTTCCATCTCACTTTAGACATCAATATGACAAAGACAGGAATCTACGCGTTATGATTGTTAATATTATAAAAAGTAATTGGCGCCCAGCATGGGACCTACATAATATCTACAGTTCTGCATTCTCGTGATCTGTGAACTAAGTTTGTCCTTATAACCAGTCAGCACCACCAAATAGCTAGACTGCCAGACCATAATTAATATTTATTAGTGGATTTTTACGTAAATTTTCTACAGTTATATCTCTACAACTTACTCATCTTGAAAATAAAATTGCTGTTTGTGGATTTCTTCAGTGTTGAATTGCAAAACGAAAGTCGTGTGCACACAACTCACTGTTGACAACTCTGGTTAAACCAGAGTTGTTTGGCAGTGCTTTGTGTGCACAGGACCTGCGTTCGCAGGTGGACTCAGCGACGATAACAACTTGATGTAAGAGATGCACCTTTTTGTACCTAAAAATACACGAACATACAAACATTTTGAATTCACAAGAGAAATAAACAATAACTGCCACTGATAATACTATCACGAATCAATTGGACAGTTATTTTTTTCTGCAATATTTCTAAAGCTACTCATCTTAAAAGTAAAACTGTCTGTCGTCTTCACCGTTCAATTGCCAAATAAAAGTCGTATGCACACAAGTCACTCTTACTTAGTCTACAGCTTACTTACAACTTACTTGAGAATAATGTTGCATCTTGAAAATGATGGGTTACTGTCGATGTCATCAGTGTTGAATTGCAAAACGAAAGTCGTGTGCACACAATTCACTGTTGACAACTCTGGTTTAACCAGAGTTGTTTGGCAGTGCTTTGTGTGCACAGGACCTGCGTTCGCAGGTGCACTCAGCGACGTTAACAGCTTGATGTCCGAGTTGTAGGTACCTGTTTGAACCTAAAAATACACGAAATAAAACTAATAGCAAGTCTATTGGACTATTTTATTTTCTACGGCTACTCATCTAAAAGTTAAAAAGTCTGTCGATGTCTTCACTGTTGAATTGCAAAACTTTAACTTGTATCTAAGTATTTTTTTTTTGTTGTAATAGTATTATTTCAACAGAATTCTGTTCAAGTAAGTTATTTTAGATTATGCAAACACAAATTTTCTACAATATTTCTATTTCTACAGATTACAACCTTACTCATCTTGAGAATAATGTTGCTGTCTGCCGATGTCTTCAGTGTTGAATTGCAAAACGAAAGTCGTGTGCACACAATTCACTGTTGACAACTCTGGTTTAACCAGAGTTGTTTGGCAGTGCTTTGTGTGCACAGGACCTGCGTTCGCAGGTGCACTCAGCGACGATGACAGCTTGATGTAAGAGATATGTACCTGTCTGAACCTAAAAATACACGAACAGAAACATTGAAGTACGGGAGAGTAATGCATAGCCATAATGATGAGAATATGTCATAAATAAATACTACCGCAAGTCTATTGGACTACTACATATTTTCTACAATCTTGCTATAACTACTCGTCTAAAGTTAAAAACACTGACAATTTTTTCACCGTTGAATTGCAAAACTTTAACTTGTATCTAAGTATTGTTTTTTGTTGAAATAGGTTTATTTCAACATATTTCTGCTCAAGTTAAGTTATTATTAATTATGCAAATTCAAATTATCTACAATATTTCTATTTCTACAGATTACAACCTTACTTATCTTGAGAATAATGATGCTGTCTGCCGATTTCTTCAGTGTTGAATTGCAAAACGAAAGTCGTGTGCACACAACTCACTGTTGACAACTCTGGTTAAACCAGAGTTGTTTGGCAGTGCTTTGTGTGCACAGGACCTGCGTTCGCAGGTGAACTCGGCGACGATGACAGCTTGATGTAAGAGATGTACCTGTTTGAACCTAAAAATACACGAAATAAAACTAATAGCAAGTCTATTGGACTATTTTTATTTTCTACGGCTACTCATCTAAAAGTTAAAAAGTCTGTCGATGTCTTCACCGTTGAATTGCAAAACTTTAACTTGTATCTAAGTATTGTTTTTTGTTGAAATAGGTTTATTTCAACATATTTCTGCTCAAGTTAAGTTATTATTAATTATGCAAATTCAAATTATCTACAATATTTATATTTCTACAGATTACAACCTCACTTATCTTGAGAATAATGATGCTGTCTGCCGATTTCTTCAGTGTTGAATTGCAAAACGAAAGTCGTGTGCACACAACTCACTGTTGACAACTCTGGTTATACCAGAGTTGTTTGGCAGTGCTTTGTGTGCACAGGACCTGCGTTCGCAGGTGAACTCGGCGACGAATGACAGGTTGATGTAAGAGATGTACCTGTTTGAACCTAAAAATACACGAAATAAAACTAATAGCAAGTCTATTGGACTATTTTTATTTTCTACGGCTACTTATCAAAAAAATAAAAAGTCTGTCGATGTCTTCACCGTTGAATTACAAAACTTTAACTTGTATCTAAGTATTGTTTTTTGTTGAAATAGGTTTATTTCGACATATTTCTGCTCAAGTTAAGTTATTAAAGATTATGCAAATTCAAATTATCTACAATATTTATATTTCTACAGCTTACAACCTTACTCATCTTAAGAATAATAGTGCTGTCTACTAATGACGTCAGTGTTGAATTGCAAAACGAAAGTCGTGTGCACACAACTCACTGTTGACAACTCTGATTAAACCAGAGTTGTTTGGCAGTGCTTTGTGTGCACAGGACCTGCGTTCGCAGGTGGACTCAGCGACGATAACAGCTTGATGTAAGAGATATGTACTTGTTTGAACCTAAAAATACACAAACAGAAACATTTGAAGTACCTGCAGGAAAGCAATCCATAGCCATACTGATGACAATATGGCAGTAAGTCCGCCTTACGAGTGTGTGCTAATGTTGTTCATAGAAATATAAATTAATACTACCGCAGGATTATTGAACTATTATTATTTTCTACTATCTTTCTATAGCTACTCGTCCAAAAGTTAAAGTGTCTGTTGATGTCTCCACCGTTGAATTGGAAACTTTTAACTTGTATCTAACTAATTTCTTTGTTGAAAAAGGTTTATTTCAAAAGAATTCTGCTGAAGTTATTATAGATTATGCAAATTTTAATTCAAATTTTCTATAATATTTATATTTCTACAGCTTACAACATTCTTATCTTGAGAATAATGGTGCTGTCTGCCGATGTCTTCAGTGTAGAATTGCAAAACGAAAGTCGTGTGCACACAACTCACTGTTGACAACTCTGGTTTAACCAGAGTTGTTTGGCAGTGCTTTGTGTGCACAGGACCTGCGTTCGCAGGTGGACTCGGCGACGATGACAGCTGGATATGTACTTGTTTGAACCTAAGAATACACAATCAGAAACATTTGAAGTACAGGAGAGCAATCCGTAGCCATACTGATGATAATATGGCAGTGAGTTCACCTTATGTGCTAATGTTGTAAGTTAATATGTCTGTCGATGTCTTAACCGATGAAATGCAAAACTATAACTTGTAAGTACAATTTTTATTGAAATAGGTTTATTTTAATAGAATTTTGCTCAAGTTAAGTACAGGGGCCAGCATATCGAGCTACCCCAATCTGTAAAATTTCTTTATATTTTCAACTTTAATACAAAATCATAAGGTTCATATTCAATAGGGAAAATTTGACAGTTTTGGCTAGCTTGACCTGGTAGCATCTGTACATATAACCTTACTCATCTTGAGAATAATGTTGCTGTCTGCTGATGTTTTCAGTGTTGAATTGCAAAACGAAAGTCGTGTGCACACAATTCACTGTTGACAACTCTGGTTTAACCAGAGTTGTTTGGCAGTGCTTTGTGTGCACAGGACCTGCGTTCGCAGGTGGACTCAGCGACGATGACAACTTGATGTAAGAGATGCACCTGTTTGTACCTAAAAATACACGAATATACCAACGTTTTGAGGTCACGAGAGAATTAAACAATACTGAACTTACCGCTATTATAATTCTGAAATCTTTCTATACCTAGCTACTTTAAAAGTTAAAATGTATACTGATGGCATCACTGTTCAATTGCAAAATAAAAGTGCTGTATCTACACACAAGTCACTCTTACTGTACTCTACAGATAACAACTTGTGCCGCCTAACCTAAGTGCCGAATAGGCACTACCTAGAGCTAATAGCCTTGGCCGACCATGTTATGCCTTTCCTGGGATCATTAAATTAGGCAATTTAAAAATTCAGTTAGTGTAAAAAAATACGCGTAAAGCCTATGAAATACTACGCCTTAATTAAAGATTTATATCTCTATATTAATGAATTATATTAAGTACCTACGCCAATGGGACATAATCAGAATTGGATCGCACTTCGGCAATATTCACAACCTACTATGTATTCAATCTTTGATTTTATCTAATCACTAGTTTTATTTAAATATAGATGGCATTTATAATACGAAAAGTCTTCTCATAATGCCAACTGTGATATTATTTAATCGTAGAAGGCTGTAAGTGCAATCGATTCTGTTATATGTCCCAAGGTACCTATTACTTGGCAGTGAATTTATTGTGCTCCACATTTAATATCGCGTAGTCAAATATCCTAATAAAATCATCTTCATCATCAGCTCATATTTCTCCACAGCTAAATAAATCTTCTCATACATACACAACATAAACACACATTTCCCTCTATACTCAAAACGCACACATACTACGCACATAAAATGTACTAGAAGATAGCAAACTTAGATTGCACTCTACTATCTATTACTTTCATAAATAAACAGTCTCTATTCTAACTTTGTACTCCTCTTGTGGGAACCAAGGGCTGGCGAACCTATACTTGGGTACTAAGTAACCTAGGATAGGACGCCAGATCTCTTCGTATTGTATACATCTTTAGCTTGACAACTAATTCCCATGCATATATCATTTTATATTTTTGTAACAGACTGTAGGTACCACACTTTTTTAAAGAGTTATTATAATAATTATAAAAAATCTAAATATCGGGTCAGTGGTGGTTTTAGTTCACTAAAATATGCCTACCTCCATTAAAATATAACTCTTATGAAATTAAACGGATAACTACGAAATGTCGAGGTATACAAAAAAATAAAGCTATATGCCAAATATGTGGCTAATAAAGCCATAAACTTTTATTCTCTTTGCTGTTAACTATAATATGCAAAGCTAGTTATTTTTCGGCACCAATGATCACCATTAATTAAATTAACACATTTTACATGCTTACCGCAAATGCACTGGTGATATTAAATTACATAAACTTGTGAACACGAACACTATGATTGAATGAATATTGATACAATTAATTTACTAGGTACCACTAAAAAGCTTTGAATACTAGTCCGCCAATACCAATATTGATAGATTGTATTACGCGCAATACTCGACGTCGGTACTGGCCCAATTAAAGTAGCCAGGATTTGATGCGGGGCGGAGAATGTCTGCTTCAGACCCCTCACCCCTCTCCTCTCACACCCATCATAAATTATCTCCCCCGTTGCCATTTTTATTATCCAACTGCCAAAGTAGGGTACTTAATGTTTTACTTGTAGGATTTGCCAATTTATTTATGAATTAATTAGATTCACTGCACAATCAGAGGTAGTTAGTTAAACTTTACATTATATTAAAAAGCACTAGACACTGACATCACGAAGACATTAGTGACACGTGGAACAAATTTAGATGAACATTTTTAAGGCACATTTAGAAAAGTCAAGTATCAGTTTTGGATAATTGAGTTTTTACATTTTCCTATTTTTTTAGTTAGAAAAATAATAATTGTTACACGTGTTTTCCAAAATCACTAATTAATAATTATACACTTTAGTATAATTCAAAGAAACACTAGACTCGTTTTAATTAACATTAAACACAAGTGAATTTGAGTGACTGCAAAGGCGGATGCAACAGTTTGTACTGATCCCGGAGCGCCTATATTGTTGCAAGTATTGATCGACCCTACTGCGCCGTGCGCGGAGTAGCCATGTACCTGTATACCTATGTTGTTAGCTTATAAATGACACGTGTATCCTGCAATTGATTTTAGCAACCCCCGTCCCTCCCACCGACCCCACCCTCCGACCTACCCTAAGCCGTGGAAAGATAATGTTTTCAACCATGCAGTAATTATGACAGCTAAGATGAGTCAAGACTATCGCACCTACTTGCAGTATTTACTAAAAAGAAAAGACAATTTACACGTAAAAAAACTACAGTAGAAGTTTTTTCAAAATTAGCATTAAAATAGTAATTAATACGTATGTCAAAGAAAATTAATCTATTGCAGTTTCTACCAAACTAAGACACATGTAATACTTAATATTGTTTTTCGCATCCAGTAGTCTGGATCGAACCCAGGATGTGACTCAATTGTGACCACTAGGTAGTCCTAGTGGTCACAATTGAGGTCCTGGGTTCGATTCCCAGGTCGAGGAAAGCGTTATTGGGTTTTCTATAACATTATCAACTCGGAGCTTGGATTCTTGCCGCGTTAATGGCAATAGCTTCGCCCTTTATTACATGGGACCTAAACCTACGGGCGCGGCGGCGGGCGGACAGTGGGTGTACACCTCTGCCTAACTCTTCGGGAAATACAGGCGTGATAGTATGTGTGTATTGATTCGCCACCCGAGGATCTTGACTAGACTATTCTACAAGACTTGATTTTGTAGGGGCTTATTGAGTTATTTTAATTTATGCACATTTGATTTCAATTTCAATATGAGAAGTACCACAAGAATTACTTAATACCACAAAATACAAAAATTCAAGTTACCTAGTGCGACAAAGAAACTAACTCGCACGTTAACAATCGACTTCACTCGCGGACACTGTAGTGTAGACTGCAGTCCGGATCACGCACGACATGACGGACATTGCATTTTGCAAGTATTGATTTGTGTCGTGCCTCTAGAGCACATGCGTGAAACATGGGGTAAGACTGGTAAGAGTGATCCAACGTTTTTGCATTTGGCAACATTGGTATTATTATTGGATTAGAAATTTTATTTCGTGATTAGTCAATGTAATCCTAAACTTTGATATATAGAAAAAAGTTATCTAAAGACAGGTGATTTACGTATGACCTAGCATTTAATATTTTATCCGTCATCACTTAGACGGTAAAACGTTCATTTACGGATCTGACTGGCATCTACCTAAAAAGATCCTTTGTCAATGTTTACAGAAAATTAAATAATGGTAACCGTATGTGAGGTTGTTGAAATCGTCCCACGTCCGAAAATGAATGAACATAATATTGATCAATATTATAATTGTTTTTTTTTAGTAACCGTTGATCTGTCTCTGTGGTTGTTTACAATGATTATTTTTATTTATTTTTCGTGGTGTTGTAGCCAGCCCTCAAATATGCAATGATGAAATTGTCAGAAAAGCTTACAATTCTTGTATAATTATTTACTAAATTCAGAATTAGGCGTAATGATAAACATTTTACAAGAAGGGTTATGAAATTGAAAATCAGTTCGATATAATATGATTTTATTTTTCACATAACACCGAACAATCGAGGAATATAATATTATAATGTGAGTTTTACATATCACAAATAATGTATCACTTATAGTTAAGTTCAGATAAGTCTTTTTTATCGAAAAATATATTGATTCTATCGAGTAGTTGGGGGTCGGTCACGGTTTTGGCGAGTTGTGCGAATCCACTTTGCAGTACTGGGTGGATCAGTTGGAACCTCTCCAGTGAAAACGTCAGAACCAACTCCAGATATGCCATTAAAATATTTTGGAAGCAATTTCGTTGCACTTCAGTATCCTGAAAAAAATGAGATCGTATTTTTCAAATTCCGAATCAATTTTCATATATTTACAGGGTGCAGAATCTTACCCACCTTACTAATGCTTAAAGCTCTTTGTTGTTCTATTTCTGGCGGTACGGGTTGCGGTGGTAATATCGGTTCCACTACTTTGGCCTTTTCATATACAGGTGCATCACATATTGTAATGTTCACTTTACGTGTGTCTATATTATGATTCTCAATTATATCAGGCACGCTCCCTTTCTTTTCTTTTACTGGAGTATCTTTGTGAATTTCTATGTCTGGTGACACATGTCCATTTTGAGGTTTGTCATCATGTATATCGGATCGTTGATCTGTAACTTTATCCATTTCAGGAGTTACTGTGCCCTCCTTTGTTTTATTTGTTGACGGTATATTTTCAGTGTGAACCTCTACAGTTATATATCCTTGACTGTTAGCTTTGAAATCAGCGAATGTGAAAGGTTTTGGTTTTTCAGTGCCGTCTTCTGGGGTTATGCTGTACTCTTTGTTGATTACAGGTGGCTCATCAGGTATTTCGCTAGGTTCCTGAGCGTAGTACTGGTCGTAGTGATTTGACGAATTATCGCTTTCTACTGAGCTACAAGATATTCTTTCTTTAATTTCTGGATCATCAAAATCCGAGATATTTATCAAATGTTTTACGTAGTTATGACATAACAGCTCCCAAGTATGTTTAAGATCAAATATTTTTGTTACAAATTGATCATATTCGAGTGTCAAATTCAACGTTGTTGTATAATTGTGTAATATAATAGATATATCTGTAGGCTTTAATTTAAACCTGTGAACGCCATTGAAGAATATCTCGGTTAATGCAATGACTTTAATAAGCCATGCTGAGGTGGTTTGTTTGTAGAGATTAGCAGCGTGATCCAAGTTGGACACTTTTTGAACGAGGAACTTCAAACCTGGACGTGAATCAAATTGCATTGCTCGCGTGAATGATAGTTCCAAACTTCTCAGTAATAAGTCTATATTGTCACTGTTCAGGAAGAATTTAAAATTGCAAACGTTAGACCCTGTTTTAAGACTGTCCAGTAAGATACTGTTAATTCCTTGAAAGACATCTGACGACGCTTGAATGAGTACTGTGGCAATTATTTGAACCAATATCTGATGTGCCAACAATCCGACGACTAGTCCTCTATGAGGAATTCTTACAGTGTATAACTCTGGATTAAGAGAATTAATTGACTCTTGGAGATAGACAAGAAATATATAACTCCGATCATCAATCAACATTAGGTTCTGGGAAGAATTCTTCGGAGTAATTTTAACGTGTCCATCTCCTTTTAGTTGTTCAGTTAGGAACACTTGTTGCGCCATTGCATGCAGTCTTACATTATCATTTACTGAGCAATCCCTTCTTGCAGCTACTTTAACGATGGCTAAATCTCCATAAAAGCTGTTTGAGTTTTCTTTGAAAGCGTAGGTAAGTTGTTTGAGGGGCGTCAGACTAACATTGCACGCTCTGTGAAGACTTGTGCAAACTATTTCCCATTGATTGTCAGTCAAGAGATGTCCTGAAGTAAGAATTATATGTCTGATGCACGACGCCCCTAACCGAGCGATAGGTTCTTGTGGTTGAGCGATACACTCAACTAGGATTAACATAATTTGTTTTAAAGCAAAAGTTGCTTCCACACTCTCAATAGGTTCAATTTCTGCACCATCACTTTTCTCATCAACTGTCGATCGTTCAACGTTGATGTGTTGTAAGTGATGTAAGTACACTACAATGGTATCCGTCGTCATTCCACAGCACTGTTTAAAGTTTGGCATCACGCTGTCCCAGTGAGTATTGACATTGGCAATCTGACGAAGCCAGTTTTGTACTGTCGGTAGAAGAAGATGGTTTATGCAGTGGAGGCCAAAATGTGTACCCGGTACCTCAACAGTATTTCTTAACAGTTTAAATAAAGTTTCCATTGCGGCAGGTTGATTTTTCTTTGAACAAACCACCGTGGCCGATATCAAGCCTTCAATGAGAACGTACCATACTTTTAGTATATTGCTAGGCTTATCAAGTTTTAAGAGGCAGTTATTCGTTGTATTTGATGGAGAAAGACTGGTTGATAATTTTCGATATGAAATAAGATCTTCTTCATAATGTTCGTTAGAAATAAATTTTGTGATGTCCAGAGAAGCACTTGGTATAATAGGGTCCACGACACACAACGGCATGTCACCTTTGATTCTGTTACCCGTATTGAAAATAGGACATTTGGGCATATTATACATCATTGTTAAAATATCTGCGCTATTTTCTAAATGATATAATGCTTCTCTACACATATCTACTATGACTTTCTCTGATTTTTCTTCACTGAGGGGGATGAATTTGCTATTCTTAGAGAATTTAAGACTTAGACTAGGTTTAGGTTGAGTTGGAGTGGTAGCTTTCTTTTGTTTTAGTTCAGTCGCTTGGACTTCTTCATAGTGCAGTCCTTTGATATGACTTAAAAGGCACAGTATACAATCAAGAGCAGCGTTCGCGAATACGAGTGTATTATCCGTACTGAGGAATACTTTGAATATTTCTAAAATGGCGGAGTATTGGTTAGAATTGTTGGCGGCTCGTAATGTATTGAACAGTGGTCGCCAGCCAGATCTAATTTCCATTCTGTTAGTTTCCACAAATTCGCAGATGCAGGATATGATTTGTTCCTGAAGACAAATCAGTAATTAAGTATATCCTGCTTTAAGACTCACTCAAATATAAAGTTAATAAATGACTTACCTGTATATCATCATCACATAATTCTAAGCACAGAAGGTTCTCGAAGGGTTTCAATAGTGCTTCGTTGAAGTGGAAGTGAGGCAACTCTATTTGTTGGTTGAGCAGTGCCGTCGCGCAGTCGTGTAGACACTGGATTGCTAAGCTTGCAATTTGGATATCCTTGTGACAGGCCGCCTGTGCAATGAAGGTAAGGGATTTGTTTTAATGTTTTTATATTGGCGTGTTTAAAAACGAGTTAATCCTAAATATCAGAAGTTCAAAATTCTATTTAATTCCTTTTTCTTTTTAATCCAAGCTATTTTTTGTCAGAGAATTTGGTCAAAGTTCAAGTGGTTTACCAATTTTTTCGACACCGATTTTCTGGTTTCCAAATTATCAAAATGTAATTTAAGTTTACATTTATTGTACGGTGAGACTCAATTATTACGTGACTGTTAGAGGGAATTCCGATAAGCAGCAGAATGTTTCTAACAGAAAATTATTCATAGTGTTAGGTTAAGTATATGAACGGTTCGAAGTATATCGCTGGTATGTGGAGCTCGTACCTGCATGAAGTGCGGCCCCACAACGGTCCAGATGGCCATGCGGTGCGCCAGCGGGCGAGCCGCGCGCAGGCAGCGCAGCGCCACGTCCCCCGCGCGGCACAGCGCACGCGCCGCCTCTCCCCCCGCGCCCCCCGCGCCTCCCGCACCGCGCCCCGCTCCCCACACCCCGCCCGCACCACCCGTCCCACGACGCCAGCGCCACACGTTGTTGTTGCTCACATCTTGTTCCCACGTGCAGAACAGCTGCCCATCAAAATATGTTGACGCGGTTTTATTTGGAATTAGAAAAAAACGCGCTTCCCTTCCGCAATACAATATAAATATCGAATAATATCATATTTACAAGTCGATGTTGATGTGCCACCAGCCTCTGCAGCGCTGCCTTCAACGTGGGTAGCGTGGTAGTGGCAGCCAAGCGGGTGAACAGAGTATCTGCCGCAGCAGTCAGCGCGCAGCATACCCGCGCCGCTCCAGAACCGGATATCACGTTTCCTCCCTATTTATAAGATATTAGAGATAAAATGATAGCTGTTCGCTCGTAAGACCCACTCAAATATGCTGCTTAATATTTGAGTGGGTCATATGGCTTATTTTACTAAGCGAATAATAAAGTAGTACTAGTTGTACAATAATAAAGGTAAATAATTTTAAAGACTTTAGACATGATGTTTGCATTTTACTAGGTACCTATAGACGGGACATCACGAACAAAATCTTAATCTATTATTTTTTCCAATTGTAAATTAATCACTGTCTCTATTATACGTCAGCCTGACGAAAGAGAGAAAATAAATCAAATCGGGATCAAATTTTTTCTTTACCAATAGGTAAAGAAAAAATTATATGATAATAATTATACTATAGAATATTATGAATAAATAATATTCTATAGTGTCTAATATCTGGTCTCCTGGTCTACCGCATTAAATGTTTTTGCGTCAAGATGACCCATAAAATGCAATTTAGGAATAACTTACTTCTTGTCTACACGTTTCTACAATTTTCGCAACTGACATGTCATTGTTTATATTGTTCTCGAATACTGGCTGCAAAAAGTTGAAGACGTCCACACTAAAGAGAAAAAAAGAAATAGTTTCATTACGCGAGAATTCTGCAATCGTTAAGACTTTAGTTTTTAGCAACTTACAATTTATGTAGTTGAGATGATTTACGGGGAAAGGAGACTTCTAATAAAACTTGAATGAATTCTAAAAAAACTAAATTAATAATAATATTAAATTAAACTATAATAGTTAGGCAAGATTATGATATCATCATATTACTCACCATGTTTCATCATCTCTACCGTCTAATCCCAATTTAGCATCCGCCTGAAGTATAGAAACGGTTTTATTCCTGCCAGTCTGCATGGTCACTATAGGTGTAGCGTTGTTCCCTTGATGTCCAAATAAAGAGTGCTCGAAACTAGACACGTACTGGCATGCTGCGAAAATGTGCTCCCAACATTCTGGAGCCCTAGAACCGAGTTCTAAACCCCCTATACAAATAGAAAGAAAAGGTTCACTTAAATATACTGATGTTACTTTGTCGAACTAAACTGTCTCACGTTGGGCGCCAATAATTTAAGAATGTCTTACAACCAGAAAATTACCACATTTTTTCTATAAACATTATTAAAAACGAATAAGTGTAAAGAGCATATTAACAAATAAAGCTAATTTACCTGTAATCAATATGTCTAAAGACAAAGCATGTGTCGATAATATTTTGCCATTGGGTGGCTGTGAGATAGCGGAGTTAGCCAAGAGAGCAAGTATACTGCTGCAACGATTTTGTAAGCTCAAAGTATTGCTTACTCTTGCGGCCTGAAATGTTACAATATAAGTTATTAGTATCAACAGTCATTATTAAACATACTTTGCTCAATCTTATTTGTTTGACAATATTGCGATGAATTTACCTTGTGGAGCCCTTCGAGGCATTGAATCGTCAGACCCTCCCAAGCAATTCGCTTCCTTTTACCGAAAGTGTTTATTTTCTTTGATATTATTCCATGCAGTTTCTGTTTTTTATTTCTGCACCCTGTCAAGGGCACGCTTAAAACTGTGACCATAGAATCCCAGATACAGGTTAATATTCTGTAATAGAAATCAATTTTATAAATGGTGTATGAAATAATATTACATAAGTTAAATATCAGTATTTATTAATTAAGTACCTTCTGGCCCATCGCAAGCTAGCATCATTCTGTGGGGAATCAATGGTGTTATTATATAAACACGATACCTCTTTTAACTTCTGCCAGTCCGACATAACCGGACTTTGATCCAATCCGCCAAGATCTAATGAAAGGGGGTTAAATAAATAATTATGTCATCGAGGTAAGACATCTTGATGATTAGAACATTCAAATAAATGTTAATTAAATGAATTAATATGTATTAATGAAAGTATAAATATATTATTAAATGTAAAAAGGAATTTTGCAGTTGAGGCACTTGAATTGATAAGTATACTGTATTATACAATAGGTTTTTATCAAGTACTGGTGTACTCGATAAAAACCTCTTACAAAATCAATAAATAAAAGTTACAGTTTAAATAGTATTTGTAGGTACTAATTTGTAATGTACTCTGGGATTACTATTTACCTGACAGTAAATGGATAAGAGGGTGGTCTGTTGTAGGAACTTCTTTTAATAAATCATTGGTAAGCACTTGTTGATATAATTCTCTAAGCCACGTCGCTGAAAGATAAACGAGAACTCCGCTGCCTTGAACATCATCCACGAACTCATCTTCTGTTAGCGATACTTGAACCTTCTGTGATAAAAGGAAACAGGTAGGTATATGATAAAGTGTAAGAACATTTTATCGACTTATGATATCAGATATAGTCTAGTTTCCAATGTTTTAACGTTTCACTTTTTGCAGAGATAAAAGTAAAGCAAGCACTATTGGTATAGCGTATCCAAATATGTTGATTTCATTGCTTAGTTGAATATGTCAAGTGTTATAGTCAATCTAGTTACTGACACTGGTCTGATTGTAGTAATTTGTTCTCCGTTGTTTGAGGGTCAGCAGCAAGGCAGCGTAAGTAGCGAGGTATACGCCGTCTGCGTTCATGATACACGCTGTAGCCGGCGGCTGTGCTGCGTTGTGCTGGCAGCATTTAGATGCAAACTCTTGCATGGCCTCGTCCACCTGGTCAATAAAACTTTTAATGTACCTACTCATCATCATCATCATCATTCTCCTAGCCTTTTCCCTGTTGGGAAATCTCGACTTTCAAACTCAGACTTTCAGTGTCAGACTAGTAGATGAGGCTGATTTTGTTATATGTAACTTTCACCGACATAATAACCACAGACAGAAGTGTTGCTGGGGAGATTGTTATGCCATTTTTTTTTCCCAACAAAACCACTAGATAGCGGTGAAGGGTTGTCTTAATGTAAACATGATTATTTTGTATATATACAAGGTCATTCTTAGTATATGCGAAACCTGAATATAGTTTGTTCAGAATAAGTAACTGAATCGATTCCAATAATTTTTACATCATGTTATTTTTTGTCCCAAAAACATTTAAAAAATGTTACGAGTAGGACACCGAGCGACACTAAGTACCTATCCGCAATCATATGCGCGCAACACAGGTCACTGACACTGAGCGGTCAGCGCGGGCGCAGTGGGGCGGGCGGGGCCCGGGGGTGAACCAACCACTTCAGTCAGTCGCCCGGCAGCTGTAGGGAAGTGTGCACGTATGTCGCTCCCGTTCAGATAAGTAGGTACATAACGCGAGCGCGCCCGCGAGCGCACGGCATGTCGGTTGATCTGTACCTATCGTACGTAAAAAGCATAGTGTTCGTGTAAGAAATGGTACGGATACTAGCGGTTTGTGGTGATAAGTGATAACGTATTCCTGGCAGTGCGGCACGAGGAGCAATCTGACATTAAAGTATCGTCACACACATGAACACACGTTTTTATTTGTACCTACAGCCTGTTGTTGTTAAGTAATGCGATGTTTAACATTTTTCATCCATTTTGAACTTACAGTGTTTGGTATAAGGTGCAACATATCGCATTGACTACATTTAATCACTTACGGCTGCATTTACAAATAAAGTATTTATTAATGTCTACCTACGCTTGACCATTACGACAGTCCAAAGACTGCAAGTGTGATGGAAAATGTGGAAAGTGTGATGTATCATCAGTTAAATACAATGCAATCGGAAATCGCCGTACGGTTAGGTACCTACTGCCACATTATTATCAATGAGCGCCGCGACGACGCGGGCGCGGGGCGGCGCCCGCGCGTGATGAGCATGTTTTTGTACGGACAAACAGGTAACTTAACAAGCTTCTAACTTTGTGATTTTTCATGATAAAGTTTTTAAGTTTTGTACATAGATTATTTACATAAAAATACTAGACACGTGTTTCAGGTTTCGCATATACTAATAATGATGCTGTATACAAAGTCATTATTAGTATATGCGAAAACTGAATATAGTTTGTTCAGAATCAGTAACTGAATCGATTCCAATAATTTTTAAATCATGTTATATTTTGTCCCAAAAATATTTAAAAAATGTTACGAGTAGGACACCGAGCGACACTAAGTACCTATCACGCGGGGCAGGGGCTAATCCATCCCTTCAGTCACCCGGGTGCTACAGGTCACTGCGCACGTATCGTGCTCCCGTTCAGTTAGGTATTTACATGTCCCGAGCGCGCGTCCGGGTAGTTGTGTTTCGGTTGATCGTGTGTAACTGTGTACAAAACGTGAGTAAAAAGTGTCGTGTGTACAAAACGTGAGTAAAAAGTGTCGTGTAACAATGTATTTCTCATACACAAACATTGATAAGTACCTAAGATATTGTAAACATTGTTGAACACTATTTACAATCAAGTCAATTATGATAGATTTTAAAGTTATTTCAACAACAAAAAAATTTACGTCCGCGGTGGCTTAGTGGTCATAGCGTCTGGTGTACCTAAACAGAAGACGTCGGTTCGAATCCTGCCCGCGGTCAGATTTTTGCTACGCTAAAATAACTTTAGTCAATCATTTTAAAAAGTGATGATTTAAATTATTAAACATGCCATGCCTAGCCAAAACGGTTAAATGTAGAAAGTTGTTATTTACACCTACAACCTGCTGTGGTTAAGTAATGCGATGTTTAACACTTTTCATCCACTTTGAACTTTAAGTGGTTGGCATAAGGTGCACTAATCGCATTAACTAAATTTTATCACTTACGGCTGTATTTACGAATAAAGTACATAATAATATCTACCTACACAACCATTGCGGTAGTCCAAAGCCTGCAAGTATGATGAAAAATGTTATCACCAGTTAATTGCAATAAAATCGCCGTATGGTTAGGTACTACTGCCAAATTATTTGTTTCAATTTCGCACAAGACGACGCGGGGCGCGGGCGGCGCGCGGCGGCGCGTGGGCGCCTCGTGCCGCGCGGTGCGCATGTTTTTGCATGGACAACGAGGTAACATAACATGCTTATAACTTTGTGATTTTGTCATGATACCGTTTAGAAATACTGTAATAGATTCTTTACATAAAAATACTAGACACGTGTTTCAGGTTTCGCCTATACTAATAATGATGTTGTATAATACTACTAATTTAAAAATCGCAATAATTATTACCTCAATACAAGTTCTAAGATTCAGTAATTTAGGTAGAAGAGAGTTTTGCAGAGTTTTGATAAACTGTCGCGCATTGTGCCTTTCCAAATCAACGTTGCATTCTGTTATGGTGCATCTGAAATAAGAAAAATGGTTCAAACTATCATTGTTGCAGGGTCAAGATTTAATTTCGGTAAATGGCGCTAGTGGCACGGAAAACATCGTCACCATTTAACAGCAAATAAAAAGTTAAAGTTTCATGAAATAGTACAATAACTATGTGATAATGTTATTGTTTTGTTGAGTTTAATAAGTTGTTAATCAGAGTCTAAAAGTAGTCCAAATTAATATCAAATAGCCTCGGGTACAGTTCAATAAGCCTGAGGACTCTTTGTTTAAAATCATTCTTACCTTCCAAGGTTCAATGTTTTGGGTACTGCCTTAGGTTTATCACTAACAGCATTATTATCTTTATCGTTTGATGAAGGATTACTGGCGCGTGATGGTAGAAACACGTTGTCAGCATCGGAATCAGCTTCACCATCGCTGCCGGAACTTATGTTTTCGGGACCAGATGTATCTGAACAAATTTAATTTATTGAATAAAAGATGTAAACAAATATAAGTTCCGCCTTAAAACAGTTAAAACACTAACAAACAGAAACTGACTTGGTTGATGACGAAGTTACTGAAAAAATATGATGAATTACTTATTTAAAAAGAATTAAGATATTCGTAATAGCTATTTTGTTTTATCAGCATAGATGTAGGATGAATAAGTATGATGCTTGGAAAATTACAGTTTGAAAAAGGTTTTACTTGTATAATATTTTGTTTAATACTTATTTGTTTTGCTTATTTAATTATCAGTTAATTATGTCATCGATATTATTAATGGAAGATATTATGACGTACCTGACGAGTCATGTTCCTTGGTTTCACTACTTTGTAATACAGCCACCACATCTCTGAAACAAGTACATTAATCTGATTAATGACTATTTTATGGGTACCGAAGGGTACCCAAATTTGGATAATATTATCTGTGAAAGATTAAATACATTATTACAGTATCTCTGTGTGTCTGTTACACTTTCACGCATAAACCTATGAACCGATTTTGATGAATTTCGGAACAGAGATAGATTAGCCCTTGAAAAAGGACATAGGCTACCTTTTGTTTCAAAAAACCTAGTTCATCAGGTGTTATATTAGATTTTCCATACAAAATATATGACAGATGTATGTTGGCTCAGCTATCGCTCACTAAACTCTTTTTAAGGCTACTGATAGAAGCAATACAATTCCTCATAAAATATAACGATTAAGTATATAAATAAAAAAAAATTACCTGTATGGGCTCGGTAGTCTAGCTAAAGTTTGATAAGTCAAAGGTCCCGTATAATCAGCATCGTGGAGCTTCGGCCAGTGAGCCAGTATGAGGGTCGCTAGTTCAGGCGACAAGTACTCTGTGGAACCGGAACATAGTTTCTCTAGTGCGTCCAGCAATGAAACGACGCACTCCACAGCGGCGGCTACTACTTCTGGGTTACCACTTCTTCCGCACTCTTCGATGCCGTCCATTATTCTAAAAAGAAATAGCCATGGTTACATAAGATACTTAATTGTTTTAAATACAATTATCTTATGTAACCAGTGTTTTTTTGCTTTGAATATACAGAACAATACTGTAATGCATTTTTTTTTAATATAGAAAAACGTTATAGGTAGTAGTTACGGTTCAAAAGGATTGTTGTCCTTAATTTCAGCATAAAAAAAACTCCGTTAAAATAGTCATCACTCTTTGGTAGCTACCAAGGCTACCAAGTTATGTGATGGCATTGAACAATTCTTCTGGAATCAATTCATATTTAAAATCCGTGGTAGAACCTTACCAAGTTTCCAATTATAATATTATGATTTACTCTATAACATACCATCACGCCTGTATTCCCCGAAGGGTTAGGCAGAGGTGTACTAATGTATACCCACATTTCATGATTTTATCGAAAGCGGCATTTAACTTTGCGTATCCGTTGTCAAGTGGCATTAATCACATTTATTAGACTTAATTGGGACATTTGAATGTAGATTTTTAATTCATTATACGAAATGGAAAACTTTAGATTTTTAATACTAACAATCTCACAATCGCCATATCATCGCTGTGTCGTTCGTGGTTGTCGACTTTTTTCAGGAGGACCAACTGGCATAGTCTCTTGGGGTTCTGCAGCAGCTCCCGGGTGCTTCTCAGCGGCTCTACTCGATGTGATACCGGGGGGTAAAGCAGCATTCTATGGTAGAGAGCTTCGAGGACAGGCCGTAGGTTTGAGGTGGACCCTACTAGCCGAACCAGCTGATTTGCTATGCTGAAATTTTTAAAAGGAGTTTTTAGAGCTGAACTTTTAAAAAATCATTCATCATTGTCTTTTTTTAATAGAGCACTGAGCACTTAGTTTTAATGATACGCCGTAAAAATCTTCTGGATTGAAAGGTTTTGTATGTACCATGTATGTTTTCTTATACAATTAACATGGGATACCTGAGAATTGGTATGGGAATTAGCATACCAACTTTCGCTGGTCTAGGAAGCCCATCTGTTTTACATCATACCTGTAAATAGCTTTGGCTTGCTTGCTGTTAAAGCTGGGCGCGGAGTTCAAGGCACCGGATCCCCTTCCAGAATCATCCACCAAATGGCCCTCGTGTTCTCTGAAAGGGTTACAAAAACACGTATTTTTAAACGTACCTACATATATTTTAATCTAGAGAAGAGATGTAAAATTGTTTAATGAGTATATGATAGCTATGGAAATAAATTAGACCGGTCGATAAGAGATATAATATGTGTCACTTGCCTCTAATAGAAACAAAAATTAAAATAATTCTGAGATTTAGACTACGTCTGTGGTCTAGTAGTACGAGAGCCGGACTGCTGATCACGAGGATTCAATTCCCTTAAGACACATTATTTATGTGATGAACATAAATGTTTGTCTAGGTGTTTGTACGGGTAAGTTACTGGGTACCGTAGTTTCCTAAGTGTACACTGTACGTAGTGAATCCGGCTCGAAGGACCAAATGTACTGTAATGTGTGTGCTGGGTGATGGACATGTTCATGCGTGAACAGTGTTTCTTATGCATTATAAGTATGTATTCACAAAAAAGAGTTTATAAGTATTATTTCCATTATTTAGTACCCTTAGTACAAGCTCTGGGACTTGGGAATTTGGGACTAGATGTTGCTGTGTAAAATGTCCAAAAATATTGTTTATTTATGAATTCTACATTAGTAAATACAGATGAAGCTGCTATTGAATAGATAAATGAATACAATGGACAATTCAAAACATTTCAACATCAAGCTATAACCGGTAATACCTACTTACCTTGATTTAATATTCTTATCCACTCGTGGAGTACCGAGGAACGATATGAGCGATGGGCAGAACTTTTGCCAGAGGAACGTGGTGAAGTGCGAGTTACCGCTCACGCGCTCCGACAGACTCGACATCAGTGTCAGCAAACAGTCTAGGAAGAACAGCGCCAACGGGTTTTGTTTCGGTGTCCTGTAGACATAGAAGATTTTTAAAATAAAGGTCTGTGTGCTCATGTGGGTTTGACTCCCACAGGATACAAATATTTATATGATGATCTTATGTTTCTTTGGGTGTATTTGATGTATTTAAGTAGGTATTTACAAAAAAAGTATAATGTATTGTTATGTCTATTGACCTATTGTCTAGTACTCATAGTACAAGCTCTGTTTAGTTTGGGACTAAGTAGATAGTGCTGTGTAAATTGTTCCAAAATTGATTATTATTATTTATTGAGTTTCCCGTGCTCAGCAGTGGGAAAGTATATGGGATGATGGTTATGCGATGTCAAATTGTCATTGTTATCATAGGTGTATTATGCTTTAGGAACTCTACAAAAGTTTACTATGGCCCCCATCTATCTGAATATCAAAGTATTAATTTGACTCACAGTTGCGTTTCCGACAGTCGTCCGCACAGATATTGTATGACGGGTATCACCTCGCTGTAGCAGCCCACCGCCACTATATGATTCCGTCCCAGAGGAGAACCCTCTGACAGAAGCTCTTGACACTCTTCATCTAAACAAAAATAAAGTGTCTTCACTATTTCGCTTTCACTATTGAATTTGTTGTGTTTCAATAGCATCTGCTTGCAGTGAGTACATTATATTCTAGGTATGAATTAGAGATGATTACGGATGGTCTGTTGACTATTTGGAACGCCAGCGCCACCTGGTGGTGCTTGACGGAGTACGTCGCACGCAGCCGCAGAATCCAATATTACATTTTTCATCCGGAGGTCGACTGGTGCGCGCACGTCTTGGTGCTGTCACGCTTTCCTAGATAGTTCTACCTAAGTACATTGCTACAATTGATATTGTTAACGTTATTTCTAAGGGGTCTAATTAAACGAAATTGACTTCTGAATGTATGTTTGAATCAATATTTACCCACTGTTGCCCACAAGATGGTTTCTCAATTTTCTCATAAGGAGGCAGACTATTTTACCTACTTAGACTTATTAGTCGGATGCAACCACCTAGAGTCGTCATCGTCGTCTAGTAATTTCAGTAGATACATACGCTTCAAACTGCTACTTATAGCAATGTAAGCACGGTACTGTTTAAAGACATAACATTTGGCAACGCAGTGCTACTCACCCAGACGAACTTCTACAGAAGAGAGTTCTATTAACACCACCGCCACGTCATAAAAGTGGTGGCCAATTTAATACATTTATATACAAGACCAGCTGGTCCAGCAAACGTTGTACTGCAACCCGATTGCAGCGCCACCTACTGGGTCCAATTATGCATCTAAACTATCAAACTCAAACACACACAAAATTTTCAAAATCGGCAACAATAAGCCGCTTTGAGTTCTAGCGAGACAAATAAATAGCAATTTATTGATTTTGCTGTCCGTTCCGGGCCCAACTCATTTTGAAGAGTGGGTCGTGCCTCTTTTCTGATGATTTATTGACTTTTAGTATTTTCTCTCACCTAGTTGGGCACAATATGCTCTAAGTGCTTGAGCAGCCGCGGCTCTGGCTGCAGCAGCGACATGCGGTGGTGCTGCCGCGGCCTCCCCGCAGCGGCCACAAGCCCACACGCATAAACGACCGTTCAGCGTACGGCGTGGAGAGAGTGCAAGCGACAGGTACATGCGGAAGATTTGTACCTGACAGACGAAAGAGTGTCAACGAGGCATAACATTACAACCGAATTCGGATCAGTATTATTATTATGTACCCTTCCAGAATGAGACGCATTGCTATAAGTGTAAATTATATTTATTCCTGTTACATATTTTATAGACACTTTTACAAGTCAATGGCGCCGGCATTTCCTAGCTGACTTAGAAGAAACGTCGATACAAACTCGGAGGATCACTTTTAAAGGCCAGACGGTAACAGTATTCATGCTTGCGAAGAAAGATCCTTAGCTAGCTTGTTTGTAGCTTAGCTTGTAGCTTTGAGTTGACCAGTCCTGCCTGACGGCACGCATACTTCAGTCACCGTGTAGCTCAACCAATTTTAGGGAGCTCAAGTAGGCAGGTTGGAAGATGTGACACGCCGTAAAATTGATCTCATTGAGATGCAGTTTTCCTCAATTACAATGATTTCGACAAGTCAGAGGTATTTATTATGTCTTTAAGAATTAAAGAATGACAGTGCAGTCCATAGTTGTGTCTCTGCTTCTTCGAGCTCGGATCAGACCAAAATGTATTTCCAACCCTAATTATAATTGTGTACCTACCTAATACGAATAGTAATATTAATTTAAAATAAAAAGAAATCAGGCACGAAAATTAACCGCAAAGTAAAAGTTATGACTTGTTACCTGTGTATCAGGTAAGTGGTACATAACGGAAGCTGTAGCGCACAGTAGTTGCGAGGGCATCCATAATGAGTCATCTTCGGGTTCAATGCCTCGGTGGAACCTATCATCACGGAGTATTTTCTGAAATCAAAATGGCGTTCAATGAAAATAAAAATCCATGTTAAGAGTTAGAAAGAGCAGAAAGAAATAATACTTTAGTCTTAGCTAATTCAAGTGTTATTTGGATTTTTCTATAAAATTCTCAATAGCTGCTCGGAATTTCGCTTTTTGCTTTATTACATTAAAAATACCAGTAAGCTGTCGGTGTACATAAGTGCTTTAATTAATTTAATTTTAATTTTATTGAAATTAAGGCTTGATGACATTATAGGCTATTAAAGTACACAGCGCTGATCTAGTGCACGTTGGCAGACTTCACGCGTCGCCGTAGAGAAAATATTAAGTATATCGCAGTTTTCCTCACGATGTTTTCAATCACCGTGACAGATAATTTATCTAATTAATACGCACATGATTGGTGGTTGGATGTATTGCGTTGGATTCGAAATCAACGAAAAAAGACTATCACTTGACAAAAATAAAAGCTACTTTATTTGGCAGTCCATTGCCATATGACCTCCGTTGTCACCATCAGAGTAACGTTTATCTATTGCCACTGAAATGTTCTCAGAACAAATGTCAAACGACATGTTTGGCGCTGAGCTACCGTCTTCTGTGCCATGTGTCGCGGTTTCGATCCCCGCACAGAACAAATATTTGTATGATCTACACCTGTAGGTCACATAAAAACTACCTAGTCCTTCCGGATTTGGGTGTTCGTGTATGTGATCATTTGTTCGAAAACGCACTCACGATACAAGAGAAAATGCTAGTGTGGCGCATGTTTTATTTAAAAAAAAAATGTTACTTACATGGAAGCCCTGAAGAGCGAAGGAGACAAGGCGCGGGCGCTTGGTCTCGAGCGCGGTCTGCAGCGGCAGGAGGCACGCGCGGCGGAGCTCGTACGACGCACGACGCGCGTTGCTCTCTTGCATGCACAGTAATTCTACGCAGACATACAAAGCCAGTACAATATGAACCCAATATGATCCACATGATATGATATAATATGATCCATCAGTACAATATGAACCCATCCATAGCTAATGGATCCCTGTGTCCGAACGCTCCATATACCATAGGTAGGTACGTAAGTACTACTAGGGACATAATTTAAGTTTATGATACAACGTATTATATCACTAGCCTAAGCTTATGGCCCAGCACCAGAGCAGGATTAAGGGGCCTCTAGGTAATGCGACTCTTAAGGTACTCCTATCGTTTACTACCTTCTTACAAAAATACAAAAAAAGCATTTTTAGTAAAAAAATGCTTTTATTATCTAGATGAATATTTTGAAACAACAACAATTAATAAAAAAAACATTTAAAAATACAAAGCCAAAAAATAAATAAATAATAATTAGATACCTACATTATTATAATAAAAAATATTATTAATTAATAACAATTATTATTATTAATTATAATATAATTATGTTAATAATATTATAATTAATATTATATGCTGTGCTGTGCCCTAACAGGGTTTCATGTTGTTACTTTATAAACCTATGTATATTTACACATGAAGCATTAAAATACTTTGACTTTGACTACTTATTTTGCGCGGGGCCCTCTAAGCGACGTGGGGCCCATAGGCAGTTGCCTAGTTTGCCTTAAGGTTAACCCGGCCCTGCCCAGTTTAGTCTAATAAGTCCGTTTATTTAATTATTGTTCAATGGAGTAGGTACTTATGTATATATAGGTACCTACCTCTAAGCTATCTTTGGATTCCTAGGGTGGACTTCGTGAATAGGTCTATTATTTAATAAATCTTAATCGTAAATACATTCCTCCATTATCAATTATTTCCAATATGGTGCATAAATGGGCCACCTGTATGTTTATATGCTAGAAACTTGAAATAAGATACGTCTTTGGACACTAAATAGAAGAAGACAATAAGAGATACGCACTAATGCGGTGAACGGCGCAGTAGCGGTTGCAAATATTGATTGATGCCCTAAGTGCATTGGTGCAAATATTTTACAAAGTATAGGATTATTTCTATTATGGCCTTGTACAATAATATTATGGCTTACCTAGTGCATCCTGACATGATTTTCGTAAAGCTGTGAACTTCACACCCGATGCTTCCTTAAATATGTCCTGGAGAAGTTCCTCCATTTTAGCACGAACGAGGCATAAGACAATGTATCACTTGCCTACACATAAAACACATAATTAGTTTACAATTTACTGAACCTAACAAACTTTGCGAGAAATATTATTGAAATTGTTAAATGTTGCTACTATAACGCGAAGAATTGCGAAATAACGTTATTTGAGTGGGTGGAAGTGTCTCTTATCAGAGTTCTACGTAAGCACAACCGCGGAGCATGCTCCGTGCGGGAAATCAATACTCCCGAACGACGGACAATGTTTGCAAAAAAATCTAAGCCGACAGGTGGTTGCTTTGCTTGGTATGAAAACGCAAAATATCTACGTAATTTTATTTTTATTCGGCGTTTGTTTTGATAGCATTAAAAAATGGGTCTGAAATAGGTATTTACTGAAAGCTTACTCCGAGAGTAAGCTAAAGTAATTCATTGAACGATTTTATTTCCCTTTACAGCCTAAGATTCCAGTATTTATTCATCGTTTTTCTGAGTTACCTTGGGTGTACTTAATTATTATGTACTTAATTTAGATAATTTCTCGATAGGTGAATAAAAATATGATAAATTAAAATCATAAGGTAGGTAGGTACACTCCGTTTGGGCTCCGCCGCGATTGAATCTGCTGATCAAGCCGGCAATTAGATGATCATAATATTATGATGTATTTGCTACCTAATACCTATTTGGATGTGAATGAGTGGTTACAATTAATTCAGTAAAACTTCGGAATTATTATAATTATGAAAACCTTTTTGTAGTATCGATCTTTTTAAGTTTTCGCGGGTTCATTTTATATGTCATTAAAACTAGACAAACTCAAAGTTGCTATGGTGAAAAAGTAATAAAGAAATAATGTGTGTTGATCAGATCAAATAATGTCCGTAACAAAAATTATTTACGTTTTATTTTTTACGTTTATGGAACATAATTGTACTTATTGAATAAGATTTTATGATTTAAAACACTCACCTCACTCCTACCCATCAGTACATCAGGCTTATCTTGTATGCAGGGAAAAATATCACGGAACAGAAAACTGCAGATTTTTCTGTTCCGTGCAGAAAACATTTGCTTGTGTGAAGAAAATAATTTGACTTTTTTATTGTCATGGCAAACCCTGAGAGCATATGTCAAAATTGATTGATTGCGACTGACAGTTTGTTTGACACACTGTTCATAAAAATGGTGTCTTGGAGTGCAATGGGCCGATCTTTCGGCATAAACTTATTGAAAAACCAAGTCAAAACACCATGTAAAACCCAAACGGTTACCATTGCTACGAGCAAAACCTTAAATGGATCCCATGGACATAATTCTTTTGTGTTACAGCCCTCGAGGTGACGATTGTTTTCAGTGATTACCTAATCAATTTTTTTTTGCTATTGTTTGTTATTCTATGGATAATATTTCAAGTCTAAAAGTACAAGTTAAAGAATGTATAAATGCCAATGTTATTTGCAGAAATATTAACTTTTTTGTAATTAAATTATTGTAATTTTGTTTCTAACCTAAATTCTTGGTTGTCAGATGGCAATGGCACAAGTTCAAGGATATGTTCCACTTCTACGCCATGCTGGGTTTCATACCAGTGGGTGCTATCATCTTCTACACCAACGTGTTCATCGGCCCCGCTCAGCTAACTCCCATCCCTGAGGGATATGAACCTAAACACTGGGAGTATTTCCGCCACCCAATTACAAGATTCATCGCCAGATATATTCATAACAGTCCCCAACAGGTAAATGACCCTATTTATACTGACTTATGGTATTTCATATATTTTTCAATTGCTGAAAAGCTGAAAAATATATTACTTATATATTATCAGTTCAAGCTGATAAATATGTTGTTGTAAATCCTTTCATCATACCTAATAAATGTGAAGTATGTTTTTATTTATATTTATGCTTACTAAGCATATTGTAAGAATATTTTGTGAAAGAAATTCAATGTCAGGCAGGATTCGAACTGCATCTGGCTTCTTAAATTATACTTTCCTAAAATTTTTATCTTTACATGAATATCTTCTAAGTTTAGGGAGTTTTCGTTAAATATAATTTTGTTAAAATGTAATGTAATGTAAACTGCCTTGTTAGTCTAGTGGTCCTAAGCATGACTGCTACGCTAAAGGTCCTGGGATTGTTTCTGGGGTCTAGCAAAAGTGTTATTATTGGGTATTTCTATGAAATTCTGAATAGCATCTTAGTTCCAATTTGTGATCAGTTAATGGCAATAGGCTCGCCCCTATTACATGAGACCCAAACTTACCGGTAAACTGTGGGTGTACATTTGTACACCTGCTTAACCCTTCTGGGAATACAGGCATGATTTGATTACTTATACTGTATATAAATGTAAACTATTTATTAAAAATGCTTCTACCTACCTCCGCACCAGGACCAAAATTGAACACCCTAATTTTTTGTAGTTATATCTATTATTAATTTAATTGAAAGCAGACCATTATTACTAGTACTTTTTATTATAGTAAGTGATATGGCTGACCAGATCTTAGTTCCATAAGTAATAATGCAATTATGATCCGTACAGCCATAGAATAGTAAACACTATTACGAATTTCAATTAGGTATTAAATGAAAGCTTCATTCTCCGAGACTTTTCCGCATAATATTGGGGTCTGCCTCCAGTCTAACCAGATGTGGCTGAATATCAGTATTTTACACAAAGCGATTGCCATCAGACTTCCGCAACCCAAACGCCATAGGAATTTATTGAAGTATTTGTATATTATTTCAGGATTATGAAAAGTTCTTGCACTTCCTTGATGAAGAAAGACAGAAGCAAAAGCTTCGTCAGTTGGAGAAAGACATTGTTAAAAAGATGGCTGAGCGCCAGGATTACCAAGCTTACTACTACCAACCGATGGTCAACAAATACCTCCGCATCAACAAGAAGACTGGTGAGGAGCTTTATGACCGTGTGGGTGATGACTACAAGGAATAAAATAATACTGTTTTGAAAGTTATGCTACCGTAGAATATATTTAGTAATCAAGTGTATTGTTACATATTTCAATGTAGATAAATAAACTATTAATTGTTTCTAAACAATTTTATTTAAACAGAAATTATTACATCTGGCACCCCAGTCATACTAAAATCTGTCATGTTTTGTAAGCTATATTGTTGTTATTAATTTTACTTACATTATTTTGCACCCAAGATTGTCATTCTAGTTCTAATTAGTTTAATTGTAATGTACTAAAGATAGTTTGGGTATAAATAAAAGAGTAAGGCTTATGGTAACATTGTTATTTATTTTACAGGAAATATCTAACGATTGACAATAATAAATTCCGACTTGTGGAACCCTTACAAAATTAATGTCAACACTTACCTAGCAGTATGCTAAATGCCTGATATGATGCTACTTACTTAACTTTGATGCATTTTAAAATATGTATTTAATTATTTCTGTGTTTATACATGGATTCGGTGGAAATAGGAAGGATTTATCTTTATTTAGAAAAAATATTAGACTTTTCTGAATAGATGGGATTAGTTAGCTTGAATTATGAAGATTTGAAACCGTTCAAAGTACAAGGATTTAAGGAAATTAAATCTTTAGTAGCATTTATTGACAAAATTTTCATTTCATTGTTGAAAAATGCACCTAAATCATTCTGTTATAATAAGTAATAACTCTAAGTTTAAGCTTTATCTACAGAAACTAAGAACGTCAAAATCTACATAATCATTAAATTCTTCGGCGGTGCGGTTTGCACGAAGCTCTTAAATATACTGTTACACAATTAAATTACAAAACGATATGATTTCATTATCCCATTCTTTCAGTCTTCGCAGTTTGTAGAGTTCCAACTATGACCCAACAACTATGTACTTAGATTGCTTCTCATATAACATTTTTGACTTTAAAAATATTTACAACATTCCTAAGTTAAATAACAATTTCGATTTGAAATTGCAACTAAGCTAGATAATTATAACAAAATTGTATAAATCAGTATCAAAGCGTAAACACAATCATCACATCCGATCGAAGTAAAAAAATAAAATTTAAACAGTATTTAATTTATCGTAAGTAATGGACTACAATAGACTGTTAGATACACGCTATTTAAAATTGTTTTTTTATTACGATTCCTCAATGATAACAATTTTCAAATCTAAAATTTAAGACGGCTACGAGTTTCTACTATGTAAAATGTTAAACTACTCTATTTGCTTTTTTCTTTGTCAGCTTGCGCCGCGAGCTTAGCTTCCTTTTTGGCTTTTTTCTTTTCCTCCTTCGCTTTTAGTTTGGCTTGTTTCTCTTCCTCTTTAGCTAATAGTTTAGCCTGCCTCTCCTCTTCCTTCGCTTGAAGCTTCGCTTCTTTCTTAGCCTCCTTCTCCGCCTTAAGTCTCATTTTTTCTTCTTTCTTTCTTTCTGCTATTTCGTTCTTTCTATTGTCATTACTTTCATCTTTTTTGCTTTTCTCCTCCTGTTTAGTGTTTTCGTCATCCTTTTTCTTTTTGTCTTCTTTCTTGGGTTTCGATTTGGGGTTATCTTTTTTCCGTTCAGTCTCTTTGCTGTGATCTCTGGAATTGGGCGGGTCGTCCTTATTTGAAGGTTTTAATGGTCGGAAGAAGTGTTGTTTGTCCTTTTGTGGCGACGTTTCTAGTTGCGTTACAATTTTCTGGGCACACCTGCAAAAAAGATAGGTATAACTTTAGTAATTTTATTATTTGACGACCTCTGTGGTCTAGCGGTTCGAGTGCCGGACTGCTGATCATGGGATCGTGGGTTCGATTCCCACAGGACAAATATTTGTGTGTATTTACAAAAAAAAGTAAGTACTTATATAAGTATTATATCCATTGTCTAGTACCTGGTGTTGTGTAAAATGTCCCAAAAATATTATTATTAAATTTTCTAATTACAAAACTTGCAAGTTGCTCATAGTTAATTTTTTGTCATCTTAACTTTGTCTCTTCCTGTTTTGTTTGCCGTAGGTAATTTTGTCTCTTCCTGTTCTGTGACAGGGCGCTGACCAGACGATGGACTAAGTAGGTATTGTGCGTCCTAAGTGTCCGTTATCCATGCAATAACTGACACATAGGACAGTCTACGTGTGTTATTGCATAGATATCCATATACCTAGGTTGTACCGTAGCGGATAATTTTCCGCGAACCATAATCCAATGTCCAATGTCCATCGTTTGCTCAGCGCCTCAAGTTGATATTTTATTTCTGTTGAATTAGGTACCTACACAGTTACCTACCTTATTCTAGTAGAGGCGGAGGCAGCAGCGGCACTCTCTCTTCGTCCCTCGCGGAATTCTCTTTGAAACTCCCTGATGGGAGGTAAACGTCCTGAGGTCTCCCCACCAGCCGGCCCTCCCGTGTAGCTATGGACTTGATAATCTTGTAAACGGGCCTGTTCAAAAAGATTTTATAAATACTACTTAGTTTGAAGGTAGGTATATGTGGATGTGAGAAGGGGCGTATTTTGGAATTTGGCGCCCTGGGCCAATAAGTTTCGCCGCCCCAGTATTCTAGGACAAAAAGTGATTGTAGAGTAGTAGGTACATAAGTAGTACATAAGTAGTATAAGTTTGGTATACAGGTAGCGAACGAAATCTGCATCTTTACACAGATTGTGATTTAAATAATTACTCGTCAAAGGGTTTGATGTGTAGCAGCTTACAATACCTGCGTTTTGACACATATTGCGTGATACATTATTACATAATCTTAAAAAAACACGATGTTTAATTATCTGCTTGTATACTTAACTCTTTTTTCGACCGTACATAAGGAGGACATAAAGAGTACATAAGGAGTACTTAGTATAATAAAGTCTTTATTAATATTTATTATTGCATTTATGTGTACATATTAGTCATATATATTTATTTGTTTTATATTATATTTTAATTTTATATTTATTTTAGTTATTTTATAAGTAATAAGTATATTTTATTGTTTATTATAGTACACCTTAGACTATCCACCATTTTTCAAATGTTCCTATACATCCAAATGTTGTCTGGTAGATAGCGCTATAATTAGCGATAACACAGCCATTGTACCCTTAATTTTATGAATTCCTGAATGTTGCTTCTTATCGTTGTGTACAATAAAGTTTATTCTATTGTTTTTGGTACATTACAGCATGTTAAAAGGCTTCCATCGTCATTGAATATAATAGTGTTAGGAAAACCTATTGAGAGGGTAGCTGAAGCCCGTATCCTTGGACTGCTCATGGATAGCAACCTCAGATTTGAAAAACATACGCCATACGGTCCTTTATAAAATAAGACCTTATCTATCTGAAGAACTTCGAGAGCTGCTCTTTGAAACACTTGTTGTGTCTAGGTTGAATAATGCCGACACTGTGTATGGCCTACGTTTATTGGTCGAACCGATCGCCTTATCCCGAGAGTGCAGAATTCTTGCGCTCGTTTTTGTTACCAGATCCCATAAAGAACACACGTCAGTCGTCACTCCATTTCTTAATAGACATTCAATCAAAATGAAGTCGAGACGATAATTGCATCTGGCGTGTCTCCTTTTTGGTTTCATCAAATACCAAAAACCGAAGTATTTGTACGTAAGGCTAATCGCCCCTGCCGCGCTCGGGACGCCGCCGCCCCCACCTCGCTTGCCGCGCGCGCCCTGTGCGCGTTATAGTACCTACTTATTTATTTTTTACCTACTTACTTACAGACCCTCTCCGTAGATATTGGCGAAACTTAACTTACAAGCGTGTTTTCGACCAAATAATTTACTTACTGATTCTTGTTTTTTTTTTGATAATTTTAAATTGAGATTGACAAGAAAAATTAAAAAAGTCACCCCCCCTGACGCCGTCCCTGGCGGATTGACGCCCCGGGCCATGGCCCGGATGGCCCTAGGGTAAATACGCCCCTGAATGTAGTATAATATACTAGATTAATATGATTATTGACACCCACATTAGTTGAATACCTACTATATCTAGGTACAAAGGCAGAAATGAGATGCACACTGTAATCATGTTTTTTTTAAAAAGAGTGTCTATGGAGTTTTTTGCCGGTTCTTCTACATCAGACCACAACCGTGCAACTAGTTTTGACTTTTCAAAAGTGCCTTATTGCTCTAATTGAAATAAAATGTTTGACTTTGACTTTGAGATGGTCCCTTGAATGCAATACTTGTATATAAGACATGTTCTATATATTTATTTATTTTCAAAGGAATACCTATAAGAAATTATTCTAGATATCAGAAAGCTCATAATAGGTCTTCACTAAATGAAATTGTAAAGTGTGAACATACTTTTCATTACATACTCTCGTGGCTTGCAAAAAAATCTTGACTAATTTTCATTTTTCAATTTGGCCGTAGGTAGGTACCCGTCATACCGATTCCAGCTTAGCATTAAAAATAAAATTATACTTCATTATTTATAATATGTATTGCATTGTTTTATCCCACCTTCATACTATGATGCTGTGAGCGCCTCAGTGAGTTGGAGGCCGGCTGTCGCGGACGCGGTGGCACCGACACTCTCGGCACGGCGCCCAGGCATGCGCCCCCGCACTTGGCGCCGCCGCATAGCTTCGTGGAGCAGCCGTTCGCGACGTTGCCTCCGCTGTTCGACGATACGGAAGACACTCCTGGAATTTAAGAGTAACTAATCAATAAGCGAAGAATTACTGGTAGGTTCTGTACTGGTGCTGCTTGTCTTGATGGATCAACTAATAAGTATTCTGGATCAGCTGATATTTAATTAATTGGGAAAAATAATTGTTTCTATCCTCGAGAGGGTCAAATTGGGATTTGCACTTATGTATACCTACAGCATTCTTCGGGTAGCTTACTTACTTAATTATGATGATCGTTATTATGAAGGTAAGGTAAATATTTAATAATCATCTATGCAATTAGTATAACCTTCACAGGTCAGTAAGTTCATATTAAAAATCGTATTGAAAATTGCAGCATGTTCTTATATTCTTTATAATAAGGGTAAACACCAGAAACAGTTCGTAGTATAGTTAAACTACGTTTCTGGTTTCGTATAGATTGATGTATCGTCGTGTGTAGAAGGCTGTATCTTAACGTAGGTACCCGAGAGGGAAGATTCGCCGCTGGTGACGGAGTAGAGCGAGGCCGATGCCGGTACGGAGCGCGCGCCCACCGAGTAGCTGGACACCGAGCCCGGCACGCCCCAAGACTTGGCGCTACCGCTTGACACCTGGAATATAAGTAGAGCGATAGAGAGCAGCCGTTTCAGCAGAGGTATCTTGCCAATCTTGGGGCTACTACGACTTGAAAGTAGTTTTTTAATCCTCTGATGTTTTCTGAAGGTACCGCTCGTAATTTGTAGTAAGTAGTTACATATAAAACTATGCCGAATGGTTGTGGATGTGTGTATTCATGTAGGTCAGAAGGACGGCACAGAAATTGCGTTTTCTTAGTACGGGGTTTATTGAACGACTAAAGAATAGGAGCGATATATCTTAGGAGCTACGTCATGTACCTACTTGTTAAACTGAGAAATATTGCGTACGCGCAACATGAGAATAATAATTGCTTATGCGCTACAAAACTATTAGTAATTTGTCTGTCATTTGAATATATACTGTACATATATCTAGGTAATGTTGAACTGTAATGGGTTGTTACCCGTTAGGTACTATTACATGTAGGTACATGTACATGGCGCTGATGCCGATCGTTGAGCCTTTATTCACAGCATTTATTATCATTATTTCAACTACGCAAGTTTTTCAAGCTTCCTTCAGAATGTATGTAGGTAAATACTGAAAATTCGCCGATGACGTTTTGGGAAACTAGATACCTCCTTACCTGCCAGCTCTTGCTAGTTACAAGCCGAGGCGCCTGCCGCAACCGCAAGATCTTGGCGCGGCAAATGACGCAGCGCAGCGGCAGCAGGCGCTGGCTGACCGCCATCTGAATGGTCTTCACGAAGCAGCGCCGGCACACCACCCGGTGCCCGCATGGCGACGTCTGCATCGTCGCCTTCGCGTTCACGCATATTACACACTGGAAATTGCAAAAATACAATACAATAAGTACAATTTTTAGGTTACTTAAATATTAGAAAATTGATGAAATAGCAATGGTGTGGCTTACGACGACATAATTATGATTTTTTAAATTTTAATAATATAAAAACATAACGATAACAAGTATATACATAACTGGGCGGCCTAATGGTTAGCTACAGGCGCTTAAAGACGCCAGTGGTATTTCTCGCACGTTGTCATCTTGAGATCTCAGTTTGCTAAGGAATTTCGCTCATTACAAATCGGAACACAATATTGAATACTTGACAATCTGGTGGTAACGTACCTACGAACCCAGACCAACTCAATAGGACAGTTCAACCATGTCAAAATTTATGATATTACTGGTGGATTATTAGGGAGTATTTATAAAAATTACAAGATAGACATATTATTGGAGGCCATGTAATTTGTTTTATACTATCACAAGGGTACTGACAATCTAGAATTGATTTCATAGTTGATTGGTTTGCTATCTAGCCAATTTGATTTGTAAAATAAGTGAAGTAAATTGGCAAAATTGAATAAATTGTATAGCGCACGTGATAAGTGAGTTATCCCTCATAACCAGTCCAAAAGTTAGAAGATTTTTATGTTATAGTCGTAAAATCGTACGGTAAGGGGGTCTACTCTCTAAGCACGAAGTCCGTAGGTCCGACCTTAGTTACGGGCGTTTCCTACTCCGTATCAACTACGGATGGATGATTCCTTCGGGGCCCGAACTAAGAATTAATGACAACACAATTTGACAGTTGTCCCTACTCTCCATGTGTTTTTACCCGTTCGAAAAATTGAATTTGACGCTTGTTTTATCGGACTTTCGAAGGTTCGGAGAACTTTCGAACGGCTCGTAACTTCGTTGACGGAGATAGGGAGTAGGCCCTCAGCAACGAAAGTCACTGAACACAGCAACATTTTGAAAACATGACAGCTCCAAAACTTGTCAGAAGATTTTTTTACTATGAAGGTGACGTAAATATTTAATGGTCATATATGCAATGAATTCGCACAACCTTCACAGGTCAGTAACTTCAGGTTAAAATTAGTATTGAAGATTGCAACACGTTCAGCGACTTTCGTTGCTGACTGTACCTTCTCACTGTGACCGTCATGCTCGTCTCTTAGTCTTTATTAGTACCTATTCACATTTCGATACCACTTAATATTTAAAAACCATGATCTCCTTCATTAAAAATCGGTAGTCTTAGATGGGGAATAAAAAAACGTTCAACCCACACCTGGAGTTCAGAAAGATAAGATTTCTTTTAAGATTCATGGGATGTGGATTCTTAAAATATGGTTTTAGCCCCGTTACAGTGGCAGCGGCAAAGTTCAACCTTGTATGCCTTCCATAAGACCAGATGATTACTTTACGATACCAAAAAATATCAGCTGGGTACGGGTCCAACAACGTTAGATAATGGAACTTATTATAAACCAATACGTTGGCCAAGCGTAGGTCATTAGAAGTTTTTATTTTTCACTAGCGACCCGTCCTGGCTTCGCAGTACAAATAATAAGCATGTGGTAGGTATATACGTATAAATTTTCCGGAATAAATTGTCTAAAGGATAGTGAAAACCGTATCAAAATCCGTTGCGTAATTTAGAAGTAAACGGAGAAACAGAAAGACAGACGCGAACAGTGACTTTTTTTATACTATTTACATATTTAATTACGTAAATATGTACCTTTAAACGTTAAAGTAGATAATTAAAATGAAATAACGCAATTAGACGTTAGTTGTGCTGTAGAAACCTTGATCCGTTTGAAGGTCGGTCAGAAACAACTGCTCGCGCCGGAATCAGACATTGTTTACCGTTTTTAACTTTCACTTTATTTCCGATTTATATCGAGTACTAGTTAATGATTCGGTTGTTTGATATCGAATGAGAAATTAATTTTCAATGACGACCTAAATTGCTGACAGCACTCAGACTAGTACGTGTATGGTGGTGGAGGTGGGCAGAATTCAATCGTAGATTCTTATGTTATTGTAAATGTAATCGTAGATTGCTTTGTTCTTACGAGTATGTTGTACATTCTGTTCTTTTTATAGCAGCGATCTTTTTTATCCCTCATAGATTGTCATTCCTTAGAGGAGCTAGGTACTACCTACGGTATGATAGACTTGACCCGACTAAATACCGCAATTGTCTTTTCGTATCTTCCCCACGACACATAAATAACCAACCTCCTATTATGCAGTTCATTTGTGACATAAACTGAGTATACGGTATACGCCGGGGAAGCGGGTGTAAACAAAAACATAAAATGGAACGTTGCAGAAAAACCAACACTGTGGAATTAAAAAGTTAATGAAACCCAAAAATGTTGCTAATTCAGGTTTAATCTTGCTGCATTCATGAACCTTGTTCCAACGAAATGAGAAAGTTGATTAAGTATTCGGTTTACTCTAAAAGCTACACTACCTACCATAAATAGGTAATAAGTGACCATAGCAATGACCGACATCTGTGGTTTAGTGGTGCGAGTGTCGGACTGCTGATCACGAGGTCATGGGTCGATTCCCAGAGGACACAAATATTTATGTGATGAACAAATAAGTGCTTTGTGTTTGGCTGGTTGTTTGATGATGATATTTATAATAGGTACTTATGTACCTATCATCATGAACCCATATACTGTCCCACTGCTAGACACGGGTCTCCATTCAGAATGAGAAGGATTAGGCTATAGTCCACCACGCTGGCCTCGTGCGATACCACCTGTTTGTGGACCGCAGACTGAGGGACAAAGCTATTGAAACTCACCGCGTTTCTACTTGCAATCCCAATTGTTAAGTCTTATTTGCTCAGTAATTTCGGTGGCTACATTATCCTTGAAACCAGAGCATAAGTTTAGTTATTGCTTTGCGGCAGAATATTATACAGCAGGTTTCTAACCTCAACCGTACGTCTAACTGTGAAGGATGTCTTTAGGTATCATAAAATATCAATATTCCTATATTTTCCAAAGGACGCCACAGTTCACGGGCATGTTATTTTTGGTTCGGTGTAACGAATACACTAAACCAAAGGATATACCTATGCAGTGTTTACCATCGAACTCCACTAACAAAATCCGATAACTAAAATTCACCATGTAAGATCTACCAAATATTGTAGATATATATACTAAATAAGGTAGCCAAGGAAAACCAGACCTTACCTACTTGTAGATATTATGTACTTACTTCTTCATCAGGCGAAGAGGCGAGTTCCGGTTCATTTTCTTCCAACTTATTGAGCAATTTGTCCTGCAACAAGTGAGATGGCCTTTTAGGACGCTTTCATAAACTATGTACTCTGCCTGTTTTAAAACTTTGAGCATTAAAAACATCTACTTTACCCATGAAGTTGTTTTATTTTATAGTTGTTCTTTTAACAAAAAGTAAGGACTTAGCAGGCCCCCAAGATGCCTTAAAGTACCTTCAAAATTATATTCTAAAGCTTTTAACATAACATAAAAACCAGCACCGTTTTTTACTGATTTATCCTGTAAGAGCTAATTTTGTATAAGGTTTTTATCCATTAGGACATGACAACTCCAGAGGTTCAGGGAAGACCCGTTTACGGTCTCCCCATGGATGTTAACAGGCGTTGTTCTGGGGTGGTCTATTAAAGTGATGATGGCGCCCACCGGGGTGGTTTTAGTGCTTAAGACGACAACAGGAATTCCAGGATTCCATCTGGGACCGTCCAGGACCCGCTCGAGAATAGAACTACTAGACTTAGGTTTAAATTGGTTAGAATTTGTACAGACGCCAGCAGGTCAAGCTTTCCAAAACTGTCAAATTTTCCCAATTGAACATGAACCTTATTATTTTGTTTTAAAGTTGAATATCTATCAAAGAAATTTGACAGATTGGGGTATCTTCATGTGCTGGCCTCTGAGCATATTATTAAGTTTATTCTTGGTTATCTTATTACTTAAGTAAATAATATCTTTGAAGGTTGTAATACAAATTATGATATGTATGTATATGATACTTTATTTTTATGTGCTTAATTATATACTCCCAGACTAACACAGTCAGTATTTTTTACATAAATTGTTGTCCCAGATAAGGCTATCATTCTTAAATTATCTATATAAGCACCTATTGTCTAGGTTATAATAGGTACTTACTAAAATTATTTAATCATGAAAGTATTTAAGGCTTGTTCCAGACACGTATATGAATACATTTTGCCTACATCATTTTCATCAACCCATATACTGGCCCACTGCTGGGCACGGGACTCCTTACACATAATGCGGTTTGGCAGACTTCACAAGCCACAAGCCAGGAATAAGTCTATACTTATGCCTGGGTTTACCCACATAATCACACACAAATCACATAGTTATTTATCAGATAACATAATATATTAGAAAGAGAGCGGCTCGTGGCTAATTAATAATTACACTGATCAACCGATTTGCGAGGTTAAGCTGAGCTAGCCACGATCAGTCTGTGGATGGGTAACTATTCTTAACATATCGAGACCCAGCCGTGTCTTGAGAACACTTAAAGCCTTCGGTCCCGGTTAGTGGTAGTCAGAAGACTAAAAACCCAGACAACAAGTTCTTGGTTTGGTCCTTGGGTTGCGGAAGTCTGATATATATATGTATATAGAATTTGTGGCGCACCTGGTTAAATTGTGACCCGACCCCAACACAGTTGGAAAAAGGCTCGGAGGATTATGATATTATAATGTGTTAGAAGATGGATGCGAAAAGCTGAGGACAGGGTGAAATGGCGCACATTACGGGAGGCCTACGTCCAGCAGTGGACTAATATAGGCTGATGATGATGATGATGATGAAGATGATGATGATGAATGTCTTAGATTATTATTTATTAAGACAAAGATGTCCTATTATTATTATTATTCAGCTAATTACGAACGAATTTAATACATAGTAATTCTACTATGTCATTACAACTAAGTTAAGAAAATAATTATTAATTACCTACTCACGACCATGAGCATCATGATCTTGCAAAAGGAATACTAAGTACTGATTCTGATGAATCAGTTAACTTGCAGGTTTACCTAAGACAATAATTATTGTAAGTAATACTTTTGGTAATGGCTTTTCCAGCACGCTGGCCTATTGTGGACTGGCAGATTTTCGCATCTACGAGAAAAAAGTCTCAGGCATGCAGGTTTCCTTACAAATTTTTCTTTCCACATAATTACTATTTACTAGCTTCTGCCTGTGACTTCGTCGGCGTGAACTTTAGATAAATAAAAAGTATCCTACGTGTTAATCCAGTATATAAACTATATTTTAGTTTAGTATTTGTTGCGTGAAAGATTGACAAACATCCACACCTCACAAACTTTCACAATTATACTAAACCTACGTTTGGACTAAATCATGAGTGAATAGGTATCTTCTTAGACCACATCGTACCTTACCGTCAGGTGAGATCGTGGTCAAACGCTAACCTATCTCTTATAAAAAAAATCTAAGAAATGAAATAGGCCGCAGCAGACTGCAACATACTCCTTATTATTTTGAAGTCAGCTAACTAGTAGAAGAAGAAATAAAAGTCTTAATTATATTTTGTATAACAAAAAACATATTACATTGAAATATCAACTCGCCTGAAATGGAATTGGATAATAAATAATACTTTAAAATGAGGCCGTTCCTTAAGTAAAATTTGGTCCCAGCTCAAAGTCATTAGGAGATATATTAAAATTAATATTCCTTTCGCGCTCAACTTACTCTTTCTAGTTTTAATTGCAGTAGAAATTTGTTATTCGTCCTGCAACTGAGGCACGGTGGAGCTTCCACTTAAGGCCGCTCGTTTGAATTTTGAGCACGTAAATGGAATTGTCCTGTCAGATATATTTATACAATATCTGATGATACAATTACTGGTGATATAAATAAATCGCAAATCTAGTGCTTTAACGGCCAATCAAATAAACTTTACAGAAATAATTGTTTTATTTGGTATTGATTCAGTTTAATAGGACATTAAATACACAAGACTTAAGTAGGTATATTTCCCACACGCGTCGGCAGGACATACCGACCACTATTCATTGCAACAATTTCGGCTATATATATTATATATATATATACTTCTTTTACTTATTATTAGCATTCTTTTTTGTTCATACCATCGTGTCATTCACACAATGAATATTTCATTTATAATATTCACATTTATTTATTTCATTTTCTAAATGATACAGTTAAGTATCTAAAGGTATTTTTTATGAAGAAATATCCCAGCATACGTCTATGGTGTCCAATTTTTTTATTAATGTGTCCCTACCTACCTTCGCGGTCAGTTTTTCAATGGGTAACCATTCTTATTAGTGCAGTGATAGCCTAGTGGTATGACCATTGGACTGCCAAGTCGAAGGTCTCGAGTTCGAACCCAAGGCACGCACCTCTGACTTTTCGAATTCATGTGCGTATTAATAATTAATTATCACTCGCTTAAACGGTGAAGGAAAACATCGTGAGGAAACCTGCATACCTTAGAAATTTTTCTCGACGGTTTGTGAAGTCTGCCAACCCGCACTAGGCCAGCGTGGTGGACTATAGCCTAATCCCTCTCAATATGAGAGGAGACCCATGCCCAGCAGTGGGACAGTGTATGGGTTGATGATGAACCATTCTTAACACTAATAAGATTCGTGCTTCGGAGAGCACGTCAAGGCGTCTGTCCCGGTTGTCTTAAGAATATCTATTAACATCGTTAGTGGTAGTCAGAAGCCCAAAAAGCCAAGCTTGATATCCTCGGCATATCGGTATTGCCCATAAATTGGGTTGCGGAGGTCTGATTGCAGATGCTTCGTGTAAAATACTGATATTCAGCCACATCTGGTTAGACTGAAAGCCGACCCCAACATAATCGGAAAAAAGGCTAAGAGAAAATGAGATACCTACCTCCTTGACTGTCTTTAAGACAGACTGTAAGAGTATTCACCTAAACCTACATCTTGCATTGTAAGTACATTCGTACAGATAATTATTAAAAAAGAAACAAGTCTTCTCCTTGCCAAAATTAAAAAAATAAAATGTTTAATGTCTGCACCGTATTTAATATTTGCAACACAGTTTATTCGAGGAGCCATCTTAATGAAACCCACCGTTAGATAAGCCTGAATGGATCCAGCCAACGTTTAATTAACTCCTTGGTAGATCGCTCCCCGTGACTATGTATACATCAGTTGAATATACGTCACGTATAGTTTACAAGCTAATAAAATTATAATATTGAGATAAAACCACTATTTACGGATTAGATTGTATTTGTTGACATTTCTAATCCCAAATCTCAATGTTTCAGACTTTTTACATAGATAGAATCCGTGGAGAGTAGTTGTATTTCAATATATTAGGCGATAGGCTCTCCTTCTATTAAAAGTCATGGTTAAATGTCAATAGAACAGCGGGGAACTGACGGTATACACTATAAATTAGTACATCTATGCCTAACCCTTCGGGGAATACAGGGGTGTTAGTATGTTAGGTGTTAATATTTATAAATATACTTATCACATTTATTCTAGTCGCAAACCCTTGAGCTTATGTTTATAACAACAGTCATAAATTACGGTACACCAAGTCATGTCTTCAAATAGCTGACTTAAGTATTTTTCCGACTTCAAAGAGGAGTCATTTATCAATTCATCTGTATAAAATGATATTGTTTATGTATCTTAATTTGCGTGTGACATTGTTTTTCCCAATCCCATGAGAATTAAGGAATCTTCAAAACAAAACCAAGTGTTTTATTTTACATAGGTACATTGCACATGGCTAAATAAAACAGGTTCTAATTTTCTAGCTGCCGCAATGGAGTGTCTATGTATTCATTGCTATATCAGTTCCATCGATGTTTTTTTGCATTACCTAATTGTTGAAATGGTGAGTCCATTTTGAAATCTATAATGAATCTTAGTTATTTAGAATACACTAAACTTATTACATTCAAAATTGATTATCTATTTGGTTTATAGTAATTCTACTCTGTGAAATCAATTCGATCGTCTAGATAATTTGGTACCGTTTTTATCTTACAGAATCGGTTGCGTAAGCATGGCTGCCATTGGTATCACTGCGGTTGAATTTAAGTAAAACAACTAAACAGTTAGCAAATAACCCTCGCTGTAGACAGTTCTAAATTCAAGTGACCTCTTTGCATAACGCTTGTAAAAAGGTTCAGAGTTCGGACAGTAGTGGCTGAATGCGCGTATGATCTTCGTCTAGTAAAAAAAAAATAGCGCTTCATATATGCGACTGTGTTTCCGTGTATTATACAGTAGCCGGTAAAACCTATTAAGCTCCGGTTCTGTACGGTTAATCGGGAAGTGCTCCGGTTGAAAAAAGGTTTTATAACGAGTTGTAAAGCATTGTACGGGGTCTATTGTGCTGGAAATTCCCGTCTCCGCTCCCGTTGCGGAAAATGCTCCGTGTTCTGAGATGACGGTTTTCAGCGCTAAAGTGTGTTTTTAATAGTTATTGTTGTAAATTCCTATGCCCGGAATATGGTGGTGAATCCTACTTCGTGTCATCTAGCTTCGTTTTTTATTGGTGAGATTTTGTGTACATACTCGTATGTTATTAAAGTTTTCGTAGCTAGAATCTATCAAGGACGTTCAGGTAATTTTACCATACGTTGGCGCAGTGTATTTTCCTTTAAACTTCGGTAATCTTCGGGTTCGGGTTTTTTGTCAAGAAAATTGAAATAATGACTTAGGGAATCATATTTAATATGATTCATATTACAAAATTGCTATGGAACTCTTCCCCCTTAAGTACTAAGTAATAAAGTCAGTCGTGAATAAAACAGCTTCGCAATAAAATCAGCAGTTCGACAAAATGTATGGAACAGCTGATTTTATCGCATGATTCCAGGGTTAGTCCCTTAAAAGTTGTTCATCAAAATGATTACAATAAACCGCTTAATTATTTACGGTACTGAAAAAATATGAGTGTAGGTAAGTATATGAATTGATTTTACTATTTTATTAGAGGTATTGCTGAACCATTTTATTTTTACTGAGATAAGACGATATACAAGCCATACGGGCCTGATAGTAAGCGGCAAACGCGCAGCCTATATATATCAACATCTTGACACTCATAAATATAAGAACGTAGCCATTTTAATCCTTAGCAATTTTCAAAATAATAAATTTACAAATTTCAATGAATGATAAATGATGATAATAAATGATATTTATTTCTGTAAAAAGAAGATCTATTTATAAAAATATATATAATTTATCATTTCGGACCATTTTCCAGGACCTTATGCTCCACATAGCAGACAACCATGACTAATGACTGCTATGTTGAGCGTTAGGTCTTGATTCGATTTCTAAGTCGAGTAATGTCTTAAGTATAAAGATTTTTTATGAAATTCACAGTCGCAGCTCGGAGTTTTGATTTGTGCGGTTAATGGTAATAGGCCTGTGTCCTGTAACATAAGACCTCAAAACAAACCTCATGCACCTCTGCTTGACCCTTCGGGAAATACAGAAGTGATGCTATGTTATCTACTTAGTACTTTTTTAAGTTTCATAGTCAGTATATGTACATCATCATCATCATCATCATCAGCCTATATTAGTCCACTGATGGACGTAGGTCTCCCCTAATGTGCGCCATTTCACCCTGTCTTCGGCTTTTCGCATCCAGCTTCTACCAGCAGCCTTTCGCAAATCATCACTCCATCTTGCTGGACAATGGATATTGACATACAATATCATGTATATAATCATTTAGTAGTAATAGGTTTCTTTTATTTCGTCTCTTTTCATTTTAAAAATGAGATCAATGTTTTTTTGTGAAATTACGATTTGTTATGCCGTATTCAACTGTAACTGATGTGCATGCCAGAAATGTTTTCTTGCATAAAATGCTTGACGTGAAATGATTCATTTGTGTTTTGCAAGCAGGTAAATTGTTGGTGATTCTTTTGTTGAATAGATAAAATAAATATGATGAATATTCTTGAAATAAATATTATGAATAAACATGAATTAAATAAGTTAATAAAGATGTGACCATTGGACTGTTAAGTCAAAGGTTTCGAGTTCAAATCCAAGGCACGTACCCCTGACTTTTGAAATCATGTGCGTATTAATAATTAATTATCCTTCGCCTAACCGGTAAAGGGAAACATCGTGAGGAAACCTGTATGCGTAAGAGATTTTATCGATGGCGTGTGAAGTCTGCCAACCCGCTCTAGGCTAGCGTGGTGGACTATAGCCTAATCCCTCTCATTCTGAGAAGAGACCTGTGCCCAGCAGTGGGACAGTATATGGGTTGATGATGATGATGCAATAAGTTAAATAAATATGAATAATATACTTGTAATAAATAAGTTAAATAAAAATGAATATTTTTAAAGAAAGTAAAATTCGATCTCAGGCAGGGTTTGAATCTGCGTTCATCCGGTTAAGTACCTAGATTGGACGTTTTAGCCAACTAAGCTACCTAGACTACTCCACACTACTCTATACTATGATGAATATTTTACAAAAAAACACAATTTCCTTTTTAGTGCAGCAGGTAACAATTAATGTTCTAAGTAAAAATTTAAATTTGTTCTAATTTAGCTTTTCGTATCAAACAGAAGGCTAAACCTGAAGTTAATAAAAGGCCGTGTAAATTGTATGAACCGTTCAAAGTTTTAGTGTAGTTTTGCTGTGAAAGTTACGAGAGTAACTCAGGAAATGAGCTAATATTGTTCTGTAGTTGTTCTGCACTAGTGTAGCTTTTAGCTAGACTATTAGAATTGTATCAAAACTGCAGTCGGTCTTCTAAGAAATAACTACGTGGACCGATCAAAGGGAAGCTGCGGTTGCCATGTCTCGGAGAGCACCTAAATCCGTCGATTCCACTCCCAGTTGTCATACGAACGTTTATGACGATCATTGCACTACAAAATCACCGCTGTTGCAACGGAATTGGGGTGACACTTAGTTTTGGCGACACGTCAAGTGTCACTGTGTGAACCTTAGTGAGAATGTTAGTCATCTCACCGACCAAACCCAGCTTCTGCTCGCGACTTCGTCCACGTGGTAAAGTTACTTTTAATTATCGTTATTGGCTAATTAACTCAAAATCGTTATAAATTATAGCTTGTATGTTATTCTGATGTATAAATAATAATACCTACTGTAAAGTTTCATCAAAATCTGTTCAGTAGTTTTAGTAGTCTATTCAGCAGTCTGGTGATTTGAGTGTCGGACTGCTGATCACGACGTCGTGGGTTCGATTCCCACAGAACACAAATATTTATTTGTGTTTGTCTGGGTGTTTCTTATATGTAGATATTATAAGTATGTATTTCATAAAACAAATGGTATGGTATGGCTTACACGCATACATACCATCACGCTTGTATTCCCCGAAGGATAAGACAGAGGTGAACTAATGTGCGCCCACAGTCCACCGGTATGTTCAGGTACCATGTAATAGGGGGCGAGCTTATTGCCTTTAACCGCGCACTCTCTTCTGCTGAGAATTTCACTGAAAAACGCAATAATACTTTGCTCCACTTGACAATTGAACCCAGGACCACGTACAAGACTAATGAGGCAGTATATTTATAAGTCTCAAACGATTTTGGAGTTGTTTTCCGAGATTATAAATTCTTAAAAAATATTCTAAATAATACTTGATAATCATTTATTCAATACTACATGACAAAATAATATATTAGTTACAAAGTCCTAACTTAGGTATATTATTTACATATTACATAGACAGTCATATTTTACCCTTTTTTATAAGAATTATGAATATTAATTGCTGACATAATCAAGGTGAAACAATTGCCGAAGTTTTGACGTCAAACAATGAGAAAATTACAAAAACAATTCCTTTATGTTTGTTTAAAACCTTTGATTCAAATTATTAACATGTTTACAGACATATTTAAATTGTATTATAATTATTTATATTATGTATATGAATTAATTAGCATTAAAAGAAATATGATGAATGATCTTACGCATATGTAATTAAACCAGTTATTATTTGATTTTTGTATACAAATTAATAGTATATACGTAGTAATGGTAATGTATCTCATTATCAACTCATATACTGTTTACTGCTGGGCACGGGTTTCCTCTCAGATTGAGAGAGATTAGGCTTTAGTCCACCACGCTGGCCTAGTACGGGTTGGCAGACTTCACAATTTCGGAATTTAAAATGTTGTATTTTTAAATAAGTTTCACATTCCATTTTTAAAATACTGAAGCACTTTACCCACTGCTCCAAATAGTCTGTAATGCTCGCAATGTTGCAATTTTTTAAATGTCTTTAAGAGCTTTCGTGAGCCTGTATATGGTTTGACTCGAGGTCATTGCCGCACTTCGAAAAACAAATAAAATTAACTATCACTACGCTTGACATTGGCAGGTATTTCAATATTTAATTAAATATTCTGATGATGCCTCTGAACTCTGTCATGGTCATTCAATGCAGGAATTGGTACAACATCGTTATCACAGTTTGCCAAGCACACTACGATACTCAGCGCAGTACGTCTTTGTTAATGATGCTTGAGTATTAACTTCGATGCCAAAATGTAATTTGTGTTAATAAATAAATAAATCTAAGCAAAATTGAACATTAACAGATAGAAATGTGTTGCTGGGGAGTTTGTTGCGCCGCTTTTTCGTCCCAGCTAAAACACTAGGAAGCGGTGAAGGGTGGGCGTTTTGGTGGCTGTCATAATATAAAAAAGACGATAAAAAAAACTTATTTTGACTTGGATTTCCATGCTTCTCAGTCGTTTATTATTATTATTCTCATCACTTAGTTCCTTCGGTTCCATTGTCATTTTTCACACAAATACATCCATCGTTCCTTGGTTTTTTTCTTTTCTTATATCCATCTATATTTACGCTTAGAATCTTTCTTAAAATATGTCCATCTCTGTGTATCATGCGATTTATTAGTAAAAAATATGGTCTCTATGCTAGAACATTCTATTCTATACAGATACTCACTCGTTTATTCTAATATCAAGTATTCTAGTATCAAGTGTCACATATTAAAGATTTTTGGGGAGCATGAGATTTAATTAGAATAATTCTGACGTTATTCTTCGATTTACGAAATTTTAATAATAAGGACTTTTAAATATGAAGAGGTTGGACCCAGGAGAATAAACGATAGCTTTTCTAGATTAGTTCATATAAACGCTAGAGTGAACGTGAACAGAACAAATAAGTAGTTGTCAAATGTTTATGTACGACAACTCTTCTAAATATAAAAATCCAATACCTACTTAAAGAACGGAAGTTAATAATCGCCATCTTTTTGCGATCGCTCACTCTTTTCCGTTGGAGTATTCAACAAATGCAAGTCATTCATGACAGGTTAACGTTCACAATGTATCTGGAACGTTTCTTTGAGACATGATGAACTCAATTTTCATTTCGCTATGAGTTTCATTATGTATAAAAAGTAGTTTTACTTTATTCTTGTTCAATAAGTTTAAAATGACCAATGATTTACTTACTTAAATTAAAGTTGACGATTTTAATAGGTGGCTTTACTGAATATAGAATTATTTGGAATTAGCTCAATCCGGTCTTGATTTGCTGTGGTCCCTGAAAGCGGACAATGGACTTATGAAGATTTTTCACACTTTAAAATAAGAAAATGCAACCTACCCAGTACTTACCTATCCTCTTTATAATCTCATGCCTTATTTTACGAAACACTATTCAAAACCCACCATTTTAAGAATTTGTGGTTTATATAGATGTAATCCTACCCACCTGCCCACCTTTCCTCTTAATAATATCATGCCCCATTTTACGAAATGCTCTACTTGAAATGAGGTATTCCATGAAGCACACCCAAACCAAGCACACCCAGACGAAGTACACCTAAAGTATTCCACTTGGCACACCCGTAGGTGGGCTTCAAATAAAAAATTAAAATAATTAATTTCCTATTCCACGAATAGGAATTTCTTCTATCGACATTTTTATTTCTCTTAGTCTCCGCACTATGCGAGTAATATTCGTAGGTGTGCTTCGTGGAATACTTTAGGTGTGCTTCGTCTGGGTGTGCTTCGTCTGGGTGTGCTTCGTCTGGGTGTGCTTCGTTTGGGTGTGCTTCATGGAATACCTCCTTGAAATCGAAATACACACCATTTCAAAGTTGTGGCTTATAACTGTAAAACAAATGAGCGAAGTTACAAACAATTTTAAATTCTACAATTTAAATTCTGCGTACAGTAGACAGAGGAAATTCACGGGAGGCAATAAATAAAAACATTAATAATGTACGAAATAAATGTTTTATGCTAAGAATATGCAAAGATGTCGTTTGTGAAACACAATGAATTAATTTCCTGAGACTCCGAGTCTCAGGAAATTAATTCATTGTGTTTGGCCCCAGTTAAAATGTATGAACTTGACTGAAATTTTAAATTGCTGAAAGAGGTTCTAGATACTTTATCCAAAGGTACATACTTATTTATATATGGATTACTCCCATTACCTGAAGATACTGAAGATACCATAAGAGATGATTTGGAGAAAATTTGGATACTTATCATCTGTTTCCTTAACTGCGTTCCATAAATACATAGTAGGTACAATCACTGTATTTTTTAGTTGTGGAAAGCTATATATTATTACGACCTCTGTGGTCTAGCGGTTCGAGTGCCGGACTGCTGATCATGGGGTCGTGGGTTCGATTCCCACAGGACACAAATATTTGTGTGGATAAAACATGAGTATTTGTGTTTGTCTGGGTATTTCTTATGTATTATAAGTATGTATTTACAAAAAAAAATGTATATTAGTATTATATCCATTGTCTAGTACCCATAGTACAAGCTCTGCTTAGTTTGGGACTAGATGGTGTTGTGTAAAATGTCCCAAAAATATTATTATTTAAAAAAAACCATGAATGATCACATCTTCATCATCTTCGAATGGAAAATTTCTTGAAGCAATAACATTCATTCTGTTCAATTTACTACATACTGTTTGTATCAGCAATTTTTATAACGAGCTCACAACGCTTGAAATTGGTTGCAATTTCGCTCAGCTTCACGTGTGTGCTTGCAGGGGGGGTGGTGGGATATGCATGCCGCAACATAATCTTGTCGTCGCATTATCTCGTCTCCGAGATAAGCGACGACAAAATTATTTCGTGGTGCACACGCAATGTTACGCATACATAAACATAGCTAGACTTTTACTCATAGGCTGATTTGTTTAGGCTATTTATCTGTAAAAAGTTTCCTACATTTTTTTAGATCCTTTAAATAGTACATAGTAGAAGTTTACATTAAGGTACAGACGCCAGCAGGTCAAGCTATCCAAAACTTTAAAATTTTCCCAATTTAATATGAACCTTATACTTTTGTATTAAAGTTGAAAATCGACCAAAGAAATTTGACAGATTGTGGTAGCTTGATATGCTGGGATATCAGTGAGGACCAGGGAATGCTCAGCAGTAGGACAGTATAGGTTAACAAAACAAAATGACGTTGCAATGATCTACAGATGTAATAAATCTCGTTTCAGGTGTGGCGGAAATATGTTTCATGTCGGCGCCGATCGGCCAGTGTGACTACTGCTGCCCAAACGATGACAGCGTCGATATACTGTACAAGTTATTTACTAGGTAAGTGTGATATCTAAATTATCACTGTATTAGAGAAGGGGGGGCTTCTGGGGTGGTTAAGAGGACACAGTGCCCCATCCATGGTTGGTAAGAATCCCACACTCCCAGGTCTAATCTTCGTTGATCAGTCGCCGTTTGAAGTTTTCCCGGAAACGTAATAAGAACTTTATGTCTATTCTTAATATGCAACTGTTTGCTTTCCCTAATATAATAAAATAAAAACAAAAATGGTATTACGTAGGTTTCAAGTTCGAATCCAAAGACCGTACTTATCACTATTTGAATTTTTGAGTATTCATAAATTAATGATCACTCGCTTAAACGGTAAGGAAAACATCACGAGGAAGCCTACTTTTCTTAGAGACTTTCTCGATGGCGTGTGAAGTCTGGCCAGCGTGATATTTTTTTTGTTTTTTATGTAAGTATAAATATTAATTTAGAAACTTATACCAGTCAATATTTAATACTAGATGGCTCCTTGGTGAATTATAACCTAACCTTCTCATTTTGAGGAAAGAAAAGCAACCCACTGCTGGGCACGGGGCCCAGCAGTGTGTTGCTAATGAAGAGTAAGTAGACTAGGTAGAAACCGTACTGTACTTTCGTGATTTTCCACCGCCTGCACGAGCATTTCCCCAATCTTCTATAAATCGTATAAAACAAAGTCGATCTCCGCGTTCGTCCTATTGTTTCTCCGCTTAGGTTTCTAAACTACTTACGCAACGAATTTTAGTACAGTTTTCTATCAGAATATATTCAGAATACGTATAATGATGTATATTATCAGTACATAGCACGGGTCGCTAGTATTTCATAATTTTGAAATTGATTTATTTTTTTATATACTTTTTTTCGATTATAATGTTCCATACAATGACTTTTTTATTTTTGCTATTAGAGGATAGTGGTGGAAATATTTGTACAGGGTGTTATAAAGACAGTGATTGATCATGGTTTAAATTTTTAATTTGGGTTTAGCTTAGATATGTTGTGTATTAAGAGGAAATTTGTTTATGTTTTTATCATTTAGTTAAACAATTCTCATTGGGTGTAAAAGAAAGTCATGATCGTAGGCGAACCCGAAATAAAAATATAGAAATTAATTCACTCTTATCATCAAATATAACCTATTGACTTTAAAATGAAAAAATATAAAGCAAGGTTATGTCATAAAAAGAAACTAGCCTATAATTTCATAGTAACACTATTACACTAGTAACCTATTTTGACCCAAATTGACCGAACGGTAGTCCGTTTTGAGCTCAGGGTCGCGGGCTCAATTTCCGCAGCGGGAATTGCGAGCTCTACAATATAAATATTTGTTATGATACAAGCTGTTTCTACAGATTTGTTTGTGGGACAATTCAAAGTGTTGCGAAGTTTTCTATTAATAAATAAAAAATAAATACAAAAACCCGACTAAAAAGAAAAAAAAAACAAGACGACAAATTTCGAACTGGCGGGTGGGACTCGCGGTGGCTTAATGGTCATAGCGTCTGGTCTACCTAACCAGAAGACGCAGATTCGAATCCCGCTCGCAGTTGAATTTTCCTTCGCTAAAATAACTTAAAAATCAAATTTTCATCTACATTCTCTGATAGTTAAATTGCCCATAATAAAACCATATGACTGCCGTATCACATGACTGGCAGGTTCAGTTGCAAGGCAGCGCATGCAAGCATTTGTTCAGTTGACGTGCACCGTAATTGCTATAACCTTTGCTTAGGCCAACATCATGGCAACTGGTAATAGCCCACGTTTCATGACCGAGCCTCGTTATTGAGGAATGAAAGAAGAAAAAGGTTGAGGCACGCAGTATCTTATTTTATTATCTTAATCGGTCGCTTAAACGGTGAAGGAAAACATCTTGAGGAAACCTGCATGCCTGAGAGATTTTCTCGAAGGTGTGTGAAGTCTGCCAACCCGCATTAAGCCAGCGTGGTAGACTATAGCGTAATCCCTTTCATACTCAGAGGAGACCCGTGATCAGCAGTGGGACAGCATATGGGTTGCTGATGAGGGAGTATCTTATAGTACTGTATTCATAATGGGCACTCTCCACCGGTGATTCTAGGATTTCTAGGAGTGATTATTCACTCAGTTTTGCTGACTAAGACCTATGCAACACAGAGACCTTGACCTTTATCAAGGAAACTGCACGCGAATTGCAAGTCTCCCAGAGATCAATGGAGAGTGGTGGGCGGTTTTCCCCCAATAAGAGATCGCGTGATCGATGCGGAAATGCTAGGCTAATTAAAATAACCGACATCATTATTAGAAGTAGAATTACTATTCTAGAGATGTCCAGGGCATGTACGTCATAGAGAGGATGGAAGGTGGAGTCCCTAGATCTTCGAATGACAATCCCCGGTCGGTCGTCCCCCGGCTAGATGGGGCGACGATACAGTAAAGGTGGCGGGGAAGAAATGGTCAAGAGTAGCCCAGAGCAGAAACAGGTGGAAGATGTATGAAGAGGCGTTAGTCCAGCAGTGGACAACATCGGGCTGATGATGATGATTATTCACATTATGTTTTTTACTTTTTTCCTTGAAGTTTAGGTTAATATACTCTACCTATTCCAATCTCTGATTATTACCCTTATAACATGCGAACGGACGCGCGTGTAGATAAAAAGGGAATATTACTTGTTAACGCTCACATTTGCGCGTGTACAACCGTCATATTGGTTATGTAACGTGATTTCACGTGGTAAGGGAAGGCAAGTACGATTTTTATTTGGTACGAAAGCGACATACACTGCCGCGGCAGATTAACCATGGGAATATTCACAAGCACAACAAAAAAAGAAAGAAAAAGGCATCTATAGGTATCAGGAGGTTCCATGGAGTGCCCGCTGTGTGGTTTAGGTGTGACGTCACCGTCAAAGTAAAAGTGTTTAACACAGTAATACGGGACTAGGGTATGTTGTATTTTTATGAAGTAATTAAGAAAGGTTTTCAAATCATCTTGGTGAAGACGTGAATAATTTACCCGCCTAGCGCAAACCAATCACATCACCGCTACCAACTTCATTTTCTTGTCATTCATTGCTAACAAAAAAGTTTAATGAGAAAAAGTTTTTAACACTTTTGACCTATCAAACTTTTCATAAACTTTTTTACTTGTCATAATAACACAACATTTGCGAGTATTTTAAGATAATATTTTAATATTTTTTTCCTTGTATCCCAAAGGGCTCGAGATTGTCCTAATAATGAGAGTTTCACATAGCTAATAATTATGAGAATCATACTAAAAATTTATATTTTATGTATTATAAGTAGGTATGTATTTACAAAAAAAAGTATATAAGTATTATATCCATTGTCTAGTAGATTTCAGATAAGTACCCAAAGTACAAGTCTGCTTAGTTTGGGACTAGATGGTGCTGTGTAACATTGTCCAAGAATATATTGTTTAATATACTTTATCCTCAATTTTGAAATTGTTACATTACATATTTGCTATGTAATGTAACAATTTACAACCAGCATTAGAAACAACCGATTTTTTATGTTTTAATGGCTTGGAACCGTTGATTTTAACAATGTGTATAGAAATGACACACAAAACGGAACAAATCGTTTTGTGTGAAAATCGGAACTGCGCTTCATGGTGGACGAGCCGATCTATCAGTCACTCTGCCAATCGCTCAATATAAACAATTTATTTTCCAGATCCAATCCGACGACGTTTCAGCTTCTACCACCAGGTGACGTCAATGGGCTTCGGGAGACTGCGTTTGACTTCTCGAATCCTACTGTCATCTATTTGATGGGGTTCTCTGAATCGTCTAGTGGAGTCAGTACCATTACTATTAGAGATGGTGAGAGAATACGTTTTATGGTGAAGGTTGGGTCACAAACGGAGCTATTACGATGCATTCAGGCTGTATAGCATTTCATGTGATAAAATATAGTTAAATAATGGCCAGTTTTTAACTGTAAATAAAAATAAATCTTTTTGTACATACATACATACATACCATCACGCCTGTATACCCGGAAGGGTTAGACGACTAAGGTGTACTAATGTACAGTCAGCGTCAAATATTTAGTGACACTCAGGGTATTCAAATAAATAGACGCAACCAAAAAGTCAATAATATCGGTACAAACAAAGTTTCCATATTGTTGTCAACATTATAGTCGCTCAAAAGGTCGAGACGTGTAAAACGTCATATAGATAGGTTCAGTCAAACCATCATAAATATGGTTACAGTCATCCCGTCAATGGTATCCAAGCATTCTAAGTGTTCAAAAATATGGAACACATTAGTAAAATAAACCAGCATGTTATAGAAATAAACGGTTTCCCAAAGACGAAATCCTCTTTAGGCAATCTAGTGTTGTTTGCATATCATTCTATTTATCTATCAGTAAGTATCTATACATATATCAATGTCAAGTGCAATACTAAAGCAAGCTAGAAATATGGCTACATATCGCATTAGTGACACTACAAAACATCGAAATTATATTTGAGGGAGGAAGGTGTCTCGGTAACAGATATTTCAATTGAACTGGGAATATCCTTAGTATCGTTTTAGATTTAGATGAGTTACCTATCGAATTATTCTCATCTCTCTAGATTCTGCATAATCGCACTATATAAATAGGTATGTATAAACAAGCACACAGCCCGCCTGATGGTAAGCAGTCGAAAACTAATTATTGAAAAAACAATAGTTGGATTTCTTTTAAACGATTTTAGTTGAAAAAATAGATGCAAGCGATTATCGACCATATTGACATTATTTATTACTTATTTTTAGTTATTCATCCACTCTGTTACCTTGTTTATGTTTTAAATACTTAGCGGTTTTTTATTTATAGTCAATAAGGTTGAAAATCGCTTGCACCTCTTTTTTGCAAGAACTATCGAGTCTAGTTTTGTCGACGTTCATTGTTAAAATAAAATGATCATGATATTGAATCATATATTTCAATTATGCACTCTTGCTCTATGAGATATATAGTCATACTCACTATCAATGAGGTTTAGGTACATCTATTTTCAGTCAGCTGTTTATTGCTTACAAGGTATCGTAAACGGCTATGCACGAGTCTTTACAAAACAAAAGACATGTCTATGACGTCATGCTTAAAATGAAAAGGATAACAGTAGTTTCCATTCCTTTCATTTTTGTGTTTATTTGTTTTCACATTAATTGATGTGAGAAATAATAGGTACTTTAAATGTATAACAGTAAAGTTTATTTTTCTAATGTGTTCCATATTTTTGAACACTTAAAATGCTTGGATACCATTGACGGGATGACTGTAACCATATTTATGACGGTTTGACTGAACCTATCTTTAAGACGTTTTAAACGTCTCGACCTTTTGAACGACTATAATGTTGACAACAATATGGAAACTTTGTTTGTACCGATATTATTGACTTTTTGGTTGCGTCTATTTATTTGAATACCCTGAGTGTCACTAACTATTTGACGCTGACTGTACACCCACAGTTCGCCGGTATGTTTGGGTCCCATGTAATAGGGGGCGAGCCAATTGCCATTTGATGACCTCTGTGGTGTAGCGGTTCGAGTACCGGACTGCTGATAGTAAATACCTATAATGCTACCACGTAGGTTCGTAGCGGACGCTAACTACGCGGCTACGGCGTAGCAGTCTAATATGTGGAGTGTAATTTTTTTTAAATTAAATTATTAAGAGCAATCTTTGACATGTTTGTAATCGCGTTCTCGAAAACGGTTATAACGATTTCGATTAAATTTACAATGTGGTGTATTACAGGGCTAAAATCAGTGTAGCTCTAGTCTCGGTCTAGGCCCTATTTCTAAGAAAAATCGGTTTCCACGAACAACGACGAATCAAACTTGAACTTAAACTTCACTCGATTCCAATTCCGTTCCGATTTCGTCGAGTAAATTACTTGATGGCAATCATTATTGAATTTTTTAAATTATATTAAATTAATTGTACACATCAAACTGCATTATTCTCAAAACTATACCGAACAAAATTAAGTAAGAGCACTATATTAATTGTAGGTAATCAAGTTTTTATAAAGGAGTGTCTATGGAGATTTTTCTCCATAAGACCCACTTTTTGGAACTCTGCAATTAGTTTTGACTAAAAAGTATCAATTTTAATGGTCTAATTGAAACAAAACATTTGACATTATATTAATAATCCATTAAGTAGTCATCAGTGATTGTAATAAAATAAATAATTATTGAAAATCGTATGTTTATTGTTCATGCAATATGTAATAATATACCTATCAACTGCCATATCGCGTGCCTAAAATAAAATGCAAACATTGATAAAAGAGTATTTTTAAACATAATGTCGCAGTTCTAATCGATTCCACATACGAATGCACGGGTATCGATAGTAATTAATTATTCTATCTTTCACATCAAACTGCACAATTCTCACACTGGTAGAACAAAATTGTAAACAGAAGAAAAACGATTCTGGAGTTATTTGCCGCCTACCGGTTCTTCTCCGTGCAACTAATTTTCGACATTTCAAAACTACCCGCATATAATTGGAATAAAACACTTGTGACTTTGTAGAAAAATTGATGACGTTCACGTACACCCCATAGCCAGCATTTAACTTAAAGTTAAGTAACTATATAGTTACTGTCGAATGGGGTGAATAGGGATGTAGGGGTGAATCGGGAAAAACTTTGAAAGGGATTTTCACCCCGTTTGACTGTATTTTGTATACTATATGTATTCGACATAAAAACGATGGTTCGACCTGAAAGACCTAACAGTGCTAATATGAGCTAATGGATATAACACACGCTCGTTGATGCCTGTCCGATAATTTAATATTTATGGAAACCAAACATAGTGGCAATGTTGTAATAAAAACTGGTTTATGACCATTATATGACAATTATGGTATCTTTATGGCGCGGTCAATGTTAATTGTTGGCGGTCGTTCTATGAAGTTATTGCAGTTGTAAATAAGCAATAGTTGCTTTCTTTCGGATACCGTCACACCGTACACGTGTCACACACACACGCACACACATGGACAGACACACACACACATGATTGTTAGCGGTCGTTCTATGAAGTTATTGGGGTTGTAAATAAGAAGGGACAATACTTTTGATGCTTGCATTCTTTCCGATACCGTCACACCGTACACGTGTCACACACACACGCACATACATGGACACCCAAACACATAATTGTTAGCGGTCGTTCTATGAAGTTATTGGAGTTGTAAATAAGGAGGGACAACAATTTTTTATGCTTGCTCTCTTTCCGATATCGTCACACCGTACACATGTCACACACACACGCACATACATGGACACACACACATAATTGTTAGCGGTCGTTCTATGAAGTTATTGGGGTTGTAAATAAGGAGAGACAATACTTTTGATGCTTGTTTCCGATATCGTCACCGTACCGTACACGTATCACATCCCCACACACACACACACAGACACACAGAAACACACGTGCACGATTTTATGTAATAAAAACAGACAAAAATATCAGCGTGGTGAACATCAGTAGATGGACAGTGAGGATAGGTTGCACCGTAGGATCATGAGCATATATTATGTAAATCGTCACTCATCATCGTATAAAAATATTACTTAATTACCCAATTAGTTACAAAAACCCTTATATTTTCAAATGATATGGACATGGACTTGAAGGTTGGTTAATTTTTTTTATTGTTTTCAGCACACTTAGCAGCGGGGAACTATAATTTCATTGCCGTGGACTGGTCGAGACTCATCGTGTTTCCTTGGTAAGGAATAAGGAGTTGGATATGGGCTTCTATGAACTGCCTCGTTAGTCTAGTGGTCCTAAGCGCGACTGCTACGTCGGTCTTGTGTTCGATACCCAGGTCGAGCAGTGTTATTCGGTTTTTCTATAAAATTCTCAGTAGAAGGTCGGAGTTTGGAATTGTGCCGTCGCTCCCTATTACATGGGACCTTAACATACCTACCGACGAACTGTGGGTGTACATTGTTACACCTCTGCCTAACCATTTGGGGAATACAGGCGTGATAGTATGTGCTGATAATTACCATGTCATAAAAGATCGTGCACAAAAGTTAGTCCTATACATTCTCATCTTTTCGTGGCGTACAAACGCCAACATTTGCGATTTTCATTGTTAGTGTTTTACAAATTCCTTTGTAATGTTGACGTAGTCGTTTTTCTTCTACGATACTGTGGCCGAGCAGTCGAAACGGACACACATAATGCTACCTAGATAGGGGTGTAGGCAGAGAGGTCTCTGCCCATGTAGCGCCCATGTGCAATCATAACCCTAGCGCCCTCTAGTAAGTGCGCGGTCAAAATGGAATGCGTACAAATAACAGCACATTACCACAAACTGACAATTTTCCCCAATGGATAATAAAGTCTATTGTTTGGAGATTAAATTGAAAATCTATTGAAGAAAGACAGTTTTGGATGCATGACTGCATTTTGAATTCCACCCGTGTGCAACGCACACGTAGCCGCTTCAGTAGTTGAATTATATTACACAATAACCGGACTAGGTGGCGAGGCACCAAATGCCTCCAGCCAGGGGCAACTTATAAACTAAGCAACACAGCTAAGGGCGTCCCCTGCGGGACTCGGACCTCGGCTTAGGGCGTTGCTGGGGGGGCAGCTAGGGACGGCGGAATCTGAGTTTAAATTATTTAAGGGCGAATTTAAAGCTACTGGCTCGGCACGGGCTGGCTCGAGCAAGGGACGGGGAGGATTACCGTTATGGGGTCTTCGCGACGGGCCTCGCCGGCGAGGACGGTATATCGGGCGGCGTTTTTGTGTGTGTGTTTTGAGAGTGCTAGTCACTCTGTTTGACTCCTGCGCTAGGGTGATTTGGTCGTCAGGGTAAGTGAGTGCGTGCCTTGGGCGGCGCACTCTACTTATCTGAGAGGTAACCAAGGACCTTATCCTAAAATGCTTAACAAACCCCAATCGGATGACATTTGTCATAAAATATTTGTCATGCTTCATCACATTGATGTCTATAAGACAATACTTATTATCCACTCTATTTGTCATGCAACAGCCAATACGCAGCAATATTCCTATAAACATGGGTACATACAGAGAAATCCAGTTATTACAGCGTTTAACACGTAACTGAAACATTATGATTCCGCATACAGAAAAGGGGTGAAATGCTACCGAATATCCTCCCCAGGGAGTTATAGGTCTCTTATTTATAACGCAATGGCTACTGGCCAACAGCGTTTGACTGGATTTATGCCCATTCTCACATTCAGAGGGCGCAAATGGGCCGGCTCAGTTTATTTGTCGTTTTGTTTTGCGAGTAATTAATGCGGCATTTTTTGTTGAATATAGGCACAGCACGGAAAAATAAATATAAGTAGTAATGAAATAGGATCCTGACGTAGATTCTCGCTGTGTTGGTTGTCCATTCAGTCTAAGACGCTATACCTGCGCCTGTAGACAAGTGGCAATCTGACAATCGAATCGACGTACGAATAGAAACGAAAATAGTATGGAAATGACATAAGCTTTCGACAAATCGGGCGATCATAGATGTCATTCCCATACATTTTGTTTCTATTCGTTCGTCGATTCGATTGTCAGATTGCCACTTGTCTAAGCCCCCTGAACTGATAGTAATAAGAACGAAATAGGTAACGTTTGACGTCGGCAACTTAATTGCTGTCAACAATGACATCTGTCAAACTATAGAAATGCGACTGTTATTGGATAGGTAGTTCGGACTCGGCTCTCGATTTTAAAAAACTTTTATGAAAGTTAAAAATATAAAATGTTTTTTTCTGTAATAAATAATGCTGCTTCCTGCTAATTAATATTAATATCATGATAATTATCCTGCCTGCTATCGTAGCTATATCTCTCATTTAATTGGTCCCCCTTGTCGGCCTTAAAACGTAGATACAAATCAACCCTTTCCTGTAATGGTCGTGGCGAATTTCGATGATCCCATGGCCATGACTATAGGGCAGGTAAAGGCAAGTGGGGTTTTTAGTCGGTATGGGTCCGACATACTCTGACACTCCCCGGGTTGCAGAGGATCCATGAGGATTTTCCGTACTATAAAAAAAAATACAAATCAACCCTATTTAAATATTAACAACATTACTCTACCCAGGTACGTATCAGCAGTTCGCAACACGCGCTATATGGGCGTAAAGCTAGCCGACTTCATTCAGTTTCTGAACTCCGCCGGTGTTCCACTCTCGTCGATCCATGTCGTCGGCTTCTCTCTGGGCGCTGAAGCCGCTGGGTTCGCCGGCAAGAATTTGCGGGCACGCGGCTTGCTACTGGGCAGGATTACCGGTGAGATATTGAGCTGTGGAACTATTCAAATAAGGAATAGGTGGAGCTATTTAAATTTGTGGTTACTTCAGTGCAGGGTTGGCAATGAAGCACAAATGATATAATGGAAACGAATGATCTGATTGCAAAATTGAGTGAAAACTGATGTATGAGTTTTGTAAGCAAGCTTAGGAATATTTTTTGAATTATAATTGCTTACATCAACCTTATTGGTGGGGTTCTTCAAAAAGTTCAGGGGAACGTAGCACTCACAACTGGCGTGTGTGTATGAAAAGATGAATGAATGTTGACGAAACGAAAGAAGTATGCAGGAATCGTAGCAAGTGGCGTTCTTTAGTTTCTGCCTACCCCCTGGGAAAAAGGCATGAGTGTATGTATGTAAAATTGAGGAAAAGATTACACTTAACTATACACGACTCCACAATCGTATTAAATTTATCAGTAAGGTTGTGGGAATCTTGAAATAAAAGATTACTTATACTTATGGAACGCAATATGAGACACTGAGAGCAACACGGTCACCAGTCCGCGTATAACACGTTTATTTGACAACACGTTTGGCGTAGTGGCTGAGCGATTGGCTTCTGCGCCACGGGTTGTGGGTTCGATCCCCACACGGTTCAAATATTTGTATGATCTACATGTAGTTGTTCCGGGTCTGGGTGTTTGTGCATGTGAAAGTTTGTAAACACAGCCACGATACAGGAGAAAATCCTAGTGCAGGGCAACGTTTTTTAAAACAAAAAAAAAAATAACAATCCCACATTAGTCTAAGTTTTGACCATATTCCTTTAATCATCCAAAATAAACGGCATTTAACATTCCAGGGTTAGATCCAGCCTATCCTGGGTACAGTTTGTCTAATAACGACGGCCACCTGGCCAAAGGTGACGCTGCCTTTGTGGACGTTCTCCACACAAATCCTGGAATCTTCGGGTTTCTCCGACCGATAGGCGACGTCGACTTTTATGCAAACCCCGGCGATTGGGTCCAGCCGGGCTGTTGGGTCGACGAGCTTATCAGAAATAGGGAGTTTAGATTTGTGTGTAAGTATGTGTCAATTGTTTTTATGGTTTCAATTGGACAATAATGTCATCTTATGGGTCATCATTATTAATAATTATTATATTCGATATAAACCTCGAATCGATCATCCTAGAAAAATGCCCAACAATCAACGCTCAAATAGGGAGTAAGTCTGAGGGAAACCCAAAACCTTTTTTTTATGTTGACACCTATTATTTATTTATATATTATGCCGTATATGTACTTGTGTGTGAGTAGATACCTAGTTAGGTACATACGCGCGCCCACTAACGATCATTGCTGCCACCGCGGAGCATTGCTGTTGATCGCGTTGTTTGCATTGTTGTTTGTGTGCAAGGTCTAAAATGTCAATTTCTGTAACCGAGCATTACCGCGATTAATGACTTTCGTGATTTTGTTTATAGCGTTATGTGTAACCTTTTCACGAAAGTCTCAAAGCAAAAAGATCAATTTCACTTTATTTCGCGTGAAAACATCGCTTCAATAAAATTGAAGGACTGTTGTGTCAATTCACGAAAACGAGCGCGCGTTCCGATTCGCTCTTGACGTCGGCAGCAATGAACAGATTGTATAAATTATCTGTGCAAAAAACACTTCTATTCAAAATTCGAAAAGAAGCGTTTGTTTTATAAACGCTCTCTTCAATGCCTGTTAAAAAACAAGTGATGCGTTACGTAACTTATTCGTCATTGACCTTCACAGGGTTGATTAATGTTTTTGCAAAGAACAACGAACAGCTAGCAACGTAGGCAATACATTATTTACATTTTTGTAATGAAATAATTTACGTATAATTAACATATAGCGTGCCAATATTGTAATTCTGTGGTAAAGATAGATTGTGAATAAACGAAGCCGCATATGACTATTTAGTCTGTACTAAAACAATTCCCGTCAATTTTGATGCCTGTTAGCTGATGATAGTCTGATGTGCCAACCCTAACAACCGCACTTTCTGCGGCAGGGAGCGATCGATGCTCTGACGTCACACGCGGATGCTGCGGGGTTGGGGTACGAAGGACGAAACGAGAGTGGGGGACTAGTACGCCAACCCTGATTATTTGCCTTTCAAAAAGCTATTATTAGCGTCGGTGTTTCTGCTAAAATTAAATTACAAGGTATTTTTTTTGTGAATTTTATCCGCCCGTCGGCGTCGCTTCGGCGTCCCTCTATAATTTTGGGTTATCAGCGTAACGTCATCGCTGTTTAGCTACGGTTCGATAATATAAAACAAAACGTTGACTGCTTTGATTTAAAATCGTGAATAGAGCTTTTTTATCTGTATGCCCCAAAAATGGACATCCATTGAAATTTATTTATGGTAGGTATAGGTATTATAATTTAATTTATGATAGGTATAAATTGTCAATGCTTTCATATTGAAAAAAAAGCATTAGGTATAAAGACACTTTATGTAGGATTCGGTATGTAGAATTCTACAAGCCCAGTCCAAGTTAAGAATCTGAAACTTAAAGTATACATAAGCTGTAAAGACGTATCGGGTTACTTGAGCGGTGTGGTACTTTACGTGTTAACAATCTGCTTTTGAGAGTGTACTTAAAGCCCAGCAAAGTTGACAGTATGACATAGGTCATACACAGCTACCTCCATGGAAATACTGGGTAAAACATTATGATGTAAGTAATAGTAAAAAGAAGTTCCGATTAAGTACTTATAATTTGGATAGTAACGGAAAGGATATTGAAATAATAACATACTATTCATTTCTGTTTTCAATATTATTTCCGCCTTTCTAAAATGGTATGCGCAAGACCACACCAGATTAATTAATCCAGACACCAAAGCAACTTAAAAAAGACAAACTAATCGTTAAAGCTTTGAAAATCAACGTTCGTATGCCACTCGGCTGTTAATCTCGATCCTCAGCGCCCTTTGTGTTTTTTACCAATTATATGGCTCAAACATCAAAACGTTTATACTCGTAAGTGTTAACAGTCTCCTAGTGATGGGAAATTTTATGAAAAATAACAATGGATATTTCAGATTTCGAATAATTTGTTTATCGTAGGAGTTGGTAGTATTCGAATAATATTATTATATCGTACTAATTTCTGACCTAAATAAGCAGTGATAGCCTTGTGGTATGACCATTGGACTGACAAGTCGAAGGTCTCGAGTTCGAACCCAAGGCACGCACCTCTGACTTTTAAAATTCATGTGCGTATTAATAATTAATTATCACTCGCTTAAACGGTGAAGGAAAACATCGTGAGGAAACCTGCATACCTTAGAGATTTTCTCGACGGTTTGTGAAGTCTGCCAACCCGCACTAGGCCAGCGTGGTGGACTATAGCCTAATCCCTCTCAATATGAGAGGAGACCCGTGCCCAGCAGTGGGACATTATATGGGTTGATGATGATGATGATGATGAATTTCTGACCGCAGTTTTGCGGCCTGTATGGATCTTATTTGCTATCTAAATAATTCGACTAAAGAACACTGTTAGGTTTAAATCTATAGGTATGAGTTAGACATAGCCCTCATACTGCGATCCGATTCCCGATAGATGGATATCATTAATATCATCATAACCTGTACACTGTCCCACTCCTGGGCACGAGTTTTAGAGGGATTAGGCTATGATAAATGATATATTATTTATTTTTGCAAATAGATCTTTTAAAGATACTTTTACAAGTCAATATTTGATTAATACTAGATGGCGCTGGCATTTCGTAGCCATAGTCTATTCCCATTTCCCTATTCAATCTTTAATTATTTCATCCATTCTATAGTCCACTATATCTTGCTCTATAATAAAAAAACATTACCATATTTTCAATAATTTAAATGCGATTATTATGTTGATCGAATATTTTAAAATGAAAACAGGATTTTTGTCCATCTCTATTCGCATGTTATAAAAGTCGTAATGAACCGGTACAATGCTCCATAAAGCTACCATGCGTACCAATTCCTCCTTTATTACAAGCTTTTTGTTACCATAAAGGAACATTTTTAATTAACAGTGATACTGCAAAATTATTTCACCTATAAATTTCTGAAATAATTGAAATTCGAGTATTGTTCCGCATAATGGCAGTTGAAATATAGTTCTGTGCGTTTCCTTTTTTGTTATAAAATGACAAGCACACGGCCCACCTGATGGTAAGCGGTTACCGTAGCCGTAGACGCTTGTAACACTAGGGGTATTGCGTGTTGCCAACCCTGTAAAACGAAAGAGGAATAGTCGGGGTGGCAGTACAAGGGTCAAAGTGCCAACACTGCCAATTTGAAAAAAATTGCCAGGTAAACTATAGTGTAATGATCATCATCAACCCATATGTATACTAATATAACAACACATATCCTATAACAACATCTATACGATAATATTTATTGTTTATCCCTTACCTCCTTTTGGGAAATTCACAAATGACACATTATATAAAGAAACGTTGATTATATTACAAGCCTATGTACCAATATAATAAATGCGAAAGTAGCTGTCTGTCTATTACGCTATCACGCGTAAACCACTGAACAGATTTGAATTAAATTTGGTACAGAGATAGATTAGAATTTGGAGAAGGACATAGATTACCTTTTGTCTCCAAAATCCCTTTGAAATAACGAGTGAAACGGGCAACGACTAGTTTAGTATAACATTGTTTTCATCATTTATTTCTATCCAACTAGTAACACAGTTTGTGTAGTAACATTTGACGACGTCTGTGGTCTAGTGGTTCGAGTGCCGGACTGCTGATCATGGGGTCGTGGGTTCGATTCCCACAGGACACAAATATTTGTGTGGGTAAAACATGAGTATTTGTGTTTGTCTGGGTGTTTCTTATGTATTATAAGTATGTATTTACAAAGAAATTTATATAAGTATTATATCCATTGTCTAGTATTCATAGTACAAGCTCTGCTTAGTTTGGAACTAGATGGTGTTGCGTAAAAAAGTGTCCCAAAAAAAAAATATATTAACAGTACAAAGATTTTATTTTCTTAGTTCCGTATAAATAAATATGTAAGTAGAGAACGGAACACAATTTTCGAAGAGATTTGTAGAGGCATTTTGCATTATGCATTTTGATAGGAGCTCAGTATTTTGTTGGCATGAAGAATTTATAAGCGACATCTTTCACTATTATATTTTTCGAAGCATATTTTGGCAAGAGTTGAAGCCATGTTAGCCAAGTGTTTTGAGCCCTTGCTGTGAACGAGTGATCCAAGATTAAAACTGATATGTAGGTGTTTGTAATTTTGACAAATTCATGTATGCGTATCTTTATGTATATGTGTGTTATGTTATTAAGCTCTAAATAATTTCGGGTATGTATTTTGGAATGTGCTTATTATACATGAACCATGAAATTGTGAATTATTGTTGTGGGTTTTTTTACCTTTTATAAAGTTACAAACAAATGAAGGCCACTGCTTGAGAATAACTACGCTGATCAAGTGATCTGCAAGGTTAAGCTGCGCTAGCCGCGATCAGTCTGCGGATGGGTGACCATTCTTGATACATCGAGAACTTTCCGTACCTCGGAGAGCACGTAAAGTCGTCGGTCCCGGTTGTCATACGAACACCTATGACAACCGTGAGTGGTACTCAGAAGCCAAAAAAGCCTGACAACCGGTCTATTCTCAGAATACCGGTATTGCCCAGAAATTGGGTGGCAGAGATCTGCTAGGAGTCCCTTCGTGTAAAATACTGATATTCAGCCGCATCAGGTTAGACTGGAAGCCGACCCCAACATAGTTTGGAATAGGCTCGGAGGGTGATGAAAGTTACAAAAAAATATTCTCACACACACATACACATAAAGAATAACAACTACCAACCTGACCTACTTGTAGGCCATACAGATATTTTTTATATGTGGAAACCGATCGTACCTTAGGCCATTGCGCAGACGCAATCACTCAGCGATTGCATTAAACCATCAAACTACGTTTCTTTACGCTTGTGGTAAAAGAACCACCTTAGTTTTGTGGTCGTTAGCGCGACTGATTCCCGAGAGCGATTCCCGTGGTCCCACCACTATGCGGAAGGTGGTAGTGGTGGTGGTTTTAGTTGGTATGCTGGCCACCTGGCCGGAGAGCCCGACATAACCGTTCCCCATCTCCGTTTTTTTTAGTTCGAGCAGTGTTATTGAAAATTTCTATGAAATTCTCAGTAGTAGCTCGAAGTTACCGGCGAATTGAGGATGTACATTAATACACCACTGCCTAATCCTTAGAGGAATACAGGCATCATGTTATGTTTGTACCATATTATGATGTACCGTCTAACAAAGTGCTATTATCGTTTTTAGGGTACTAACATATACAACAAAACAAAAGCGTTCAGCAAACACCGCCTATTGTTATTCCACTTATGCACAGGCATTTAAAAAAAATAATTTCGTCGAAACTCCGCATCGTTTATCAATTTAGTTCGTTCAACCCTAGAATTCGATAACCTCATATTTTATCAAACTGCTATAGGTACGCCACCGCTTGGCTTTGGTCCAAAGATTGATCGTTAGGCAAAATGTCAATAGCAGATTAGTGATAGGAGACTCTAGTTCGACCTTTCAAAATATACATAGATTTTAAATGGTAGGTTGCGAAATTATGTACGTCTCTCTCACGAAAGCCGTTAAATTGATTGAAAAATTGAGCTTTATGTAAATGACATAAAGATCTCATCACACAAGTCTTCGTGAGATTGACTTATGAAAACATATTGTTTAGGGGTGTTACATTATTACAATACCTAATAGGGGTTAGGATGATCACGAGATCGATGGGTCCGACCAAGGGAAGGAAAGTACGGCTTTTACTCAGCATAAAAACTAAAAACTGCGTATGTGTATGGATGTGTTGTGTCTGGGGGTTTAAAAAAAGTGGATATTGTTATTAAGTTATTAATTATTATAATTGTAGCTACCTACTGTATTAAGTTTTCTTTTTCACATTAGGCATTTTTTTAGTTTCATGCTTGAAAAAGTAATTCCATCACAGAGTTTAGAACCAGTTCGACGAGAAATTATCACATTCATTAGCTAAGTATTCTTCTATCTCAAAGATAGCCATCTCACTCTATGCACATTAAAATGACAAGGACACGTAGGTATCTGTCTGTAGGTACATGTCATAAGTTTGAGATAAGGCTTTCGATACCATGCTACATTATTGGTTGACGCCCATAATAGTACACAGTATTAAAAATATAGGCGATAAAATCAGTGTTGCATTTACGGAGTTTTCTCCGCGTGCAGTGCGGATCAAGAAAAACAAAGGAACCAAAAAAAATCCGGACGAATAAAAACAAAGGAGTGAAAGAAAAATGCGGCCGAAGAAAAATAAAGAAACGAAATAAAAAAGTGTGAACAGTCAATGTAGGTTGTTCATCTTGTGGTGTGGGAGTAAAGAATTAACTGATGCTGTGGGTGTTTAATGGTACTTGTGGGGAAGCTACTTGAGAACACGCCGTATTATCAGATAACGTTTGATTGTCCTTACACTAAAGAATACTCAGAAAGAAATCCAGATTTAGTCGTGTTGTTCGCTTTTATTGTTATATTTTTAGACACTGGAAAACCACATACCAATAGTTATTATAGGATAATTGAAAAAAGATCAGGCGCTGGATTTTTGTGTACTTATGTAAATAATGGTTAATAAAAGAACGCAGGAATGTTGTGGATTCAGAGTTTTTGACGTACGTGAATATGGATGAAGGTTTTTTGACTTACAAAAAATTTTTTTAAGATATCGTCATATCAGCCTATTGCTGTCCACTGCTGAACGTAGGCCTTGGACAGTCCGCATCCATCCGCTACCAGCCACCTCCTTCAAATCGTCTGATTAAAGATATAGTATATGGAAATTACATATTTAAATAATTTCAATACTCGAGGAAAGTTAAAGGAAGTTGGAGGGTTATTTAACATTACGCTATGACCCTTAGGAGCCGAGCAAAAAGGAAGGCAGGTAGTATGTCATAGCTAGTAATATTTAGAAGATCTTTCACAGTTATCACAGGAACACAAGGCAACATAAAAAGGTTTTAATTCTAGAATGTAGATCTCTGAGATATGCACCATATGTATTATGATTATAATTTGTGGTTTGGGGGTATGTAGCCCACGTTAGCAAAGACGATAATTAGTAAAGAGAGTCAAGTCTACAACAATATTCAAACCGTGTTATTTCTCTAGACGGTTGCAGTCACGTCCGCGCGTGGCGCCTCTACTCCGAGTCCCTGAGCAATCCCCGAGGATTTCCCGCAACTTTGTGCCCAGACTGGACCTCAGCGACACGACCGTGCAATTTTGAAGTCCACGGCTACATGGGCATCGCAGCGGCGCAACCGTAAGTGCCTCCCATACTTTAGACGTTTCATACAATAATAAAAATGGTACTAAAAAGTGAAATAACACTGCTTTAAGCTGTGTTGTTCCTAACGGTGAGCAGGATTGCCAATGCTCCGCGAGACAACGTTGTATTGGCAGTGGGAGGGACTTTGACCCTTATGATGCCAACCTAGGTATTCCTCTTTCTTTCTACAGGGTCTACAAAGCGCAAGTGATACCCCTGGAGTTGCAAGGGTCTATAAGCTACGGTAACCGCTTATCGTCAGGTGGGCCGCATGCTTGTTTGTCACCTTAGTGGTATAAAAAAAATCCTCGGGGAGATGAAAACTTTTTGAAACATTGTGCACGAGCGATTCGCACTTATCTGGGATAATGCTCTACTTATGACGTAGTGAGCAGACCACTTCCCAATAACAAATCAATCGTCGATTTGTTTACTAGAGATAGGATTTTGTCATTTCTTGTCACCTTATGTCAATGTCCTATATCTAGTAAAGTAAATCTACTAACCTATTTGCTATTGCACTGACGACTGCATTTTAGATGATGGAGCAAAAAGAAAATATTCGGCAGTATTCTAAATTACTAACGAAATCAAATGTTTTGTAGTAATGCGTCTTAACATTAACATATCTTCCTATTGGAGTTCTTGAATAGCAATTAGTGTTTTATGTGGAATGACAATATCAGAGACAACAGCAATTTATTGGCTGTAAATGTATGAATCATTAAGACGTCATACATTATTATCAACCCATATACCTACTGTCCCGCTGGGCACGAATCTCCTCTCAGAGGGATTACGCTGCAGTCGTACCACGTTTGTCTAATGCAAGTTGGCAGACTTCAAAAGCTATACAGTCTTGAGGTCAGAATATACTGAAACTGAATCCATGGAATAGCATGGTTTATTATGTAGTCATATTGGTGGATCATATCGTGATTCATCAAAGGATCATTTTACCGCCCCGTATAGTCAAAAGCATAAATATTATGTATATGTTACGGTAAATCTGATTAATTGAAAATTATTAATATTTTTACAAAATTATTAATAATAACCACATGTTTTGGTAAATGTGAATAAACGATCGAAATTTATTACTTTTAGGTTTTGAATATATAAAAAAAAACCCTAACAACCTAACCTGGCCTAAGTACGACTTTTAATTTTATTTGGTTTTTATAATTCCTTGCATATTGGAGCGCGTTGTGAGCTGTTTTTGGTCCTTGAGCGTTACTTATGTACATTTATCACTTTAACCTCGACTTTCGGTAATTATTAATAATAATAGATAATTATTAATAATCTTCAATTATTCACTCTTACCGTAACATATACACTAGCTTCTGCCCCCGACTTTGTCCGCGTGGATAAGTTACTTTTAACTATCGTTGTAATTTGGCTAATTAACTCAAAATCGTTATAAATTATAGCCTATGTTATTCTGATGTATAAATAATAATACTGTAAAGTTTCATCAAAATATGTTAAGTAGTTTTAGCGTGAAAGAGTAACAAACATCCATCCATCCTCACAAACTTTCAGATTTTTAATATTAGTAGGACTTACTAAAAATGCAACTTTGATATAAGACGAATGTCATTATAGTATAGTTTTGATATTGTATATTATGTTCGTAACAACATACAGTTTTAGTCAATACCTTAAGAGAAAATCGCTTTAGGATTTCGATAAGTGTAAACATTGATGCTCCTGAGTGTACACTACCTACTCATATTCTGTTACGCAAAGAAAAACAGACCATAATAGCAACATATTTCAGAAGAAGTGTATTAATACCACAATAGAATTAAATCAAAATTCATTTATTTTAAATTTTGGGATCAAGCCAACCCGCTCGCCAAACAAATGATTATCGCTCTTACTAGCTATAGCCGCTACCGTCATTGAAGAGTCCCATATTCAGCAAAACACATACATATATAGGGTGTTTATGGGTAACGTACGTGGGGATCCATATTCACGCAAACTGAGTGGAAATATTTACTCCAAAATATCAACAGTGCAGTGAAAATAGACCTTTATTTGGTTTATCTTGTATCGTTAGGCTTCTAAAAAACTGCCGAAGCACTGCCGAAGGTTCACATCCATTCATTTTCGAATTTTGAAATCTCTTTTAGTGTCTACTCATCATCATCAACCCATATACTGTCCCACTGCTGGGCACGGGTCTCCTCTCATATTGAGAGGGATTAGTGTCTACTACCTATTACTAAATAGCAAGTGAAGGTAAGCTTCTTTCCATCACAAATAAATAAATATTCAGTACAATTTACACTGTACATGTACAGTCAACAAAAGAGTTTAGTATACAGGTAGCGAACGAAATCTGCATCTTTACACAGATTGTGATTTAAATAATTACCTGTCAAAGGTTTTGATGTGTAGCAGCTTACAATACCTGCGTTTTGACACATATTGCGTGATACATATTTACACAATCTTTAAAAAAACACGATGTTTAATTAGCTGCCTGTATACTTAACTCTTTTGTCGACCTTACATACTAGTCCCAAACTAAGCAGAGCTTGTACTATAGGTACTAGACAATGGATATAATAAAACATTTTTTTTTAAATGCATACTTATAATGCATAGAAGAAGAAACACTCAGACAAACATTAACACACTTGACATATTTATTTTCATCACACAAATATTAATTTGTGTCCTATGGGAATCAAACCCACGTCTTCGTGATCCAAGTCGTCAAATTATATATTGATGGCATATTATATGTATATACCAACTGAGTAAGTTCCCGTAAAATTAAGCGGCAGTTAATTTCATAATATAATGTTGGATTTTTTTTATTATTCAGGGAATAGCGGCTACTCAAACTTAGCAGACACTGCACTTGAACTGACCTCGTGGTCAGCAGTCCGATAATCGAACCATTTGACCATAGTCTTATTTGTGTCAAATGTGCGAGAAACGCAGCCTATGTGTGGGCTTTATCCTCTAAACTGACCTCGTGGTCAGCAGTCCGACAATCGAACCATTTGACCATAGTCTTATTTGTGTCAAATGTGCGAGAAATGCAGCCTATGTGTGGGCTTTATCCTCTAAACTGACCTCGTGGTCAGCAGTCCGACAATCGAACCATTTGACCATAGTCTCATTTGTGTCAAATGTGCGAGAAACGCAGCCTATGTGTGGGCTTTATCCTCTAAACTGACCTCGTGGTCAGCAGCCCGACAATCGAACCATTTGACCATAGTCTCATTTGTGTCAAATGTGCGAGAAACGCAGCCTATGTGTGGGCTTTATCCTCTGAACTGACCTCGTGGTCAGCAGTCCGACAATCGAACCATTTGACCATAGTCTCATTTGTGTCAAATGTGCGAGAAACGCAGCCTATGTGTGGGCTTTATCCTCTAAACTGACCTCGTGGTCAGCAGTCCGACAATCGAACCATTTGACCATAGACTCATTGGTGTCAAATGTGCGAGAAACGCAGCCTATGTGTGGGCTTTATCCTCTAAACTGACCTCGTGGTCAGCAGCCCGACAATCGAAACATTATACATACCATAGACTCATTTGTGTCAAATGTGCGAGAAATGCACGTTTGTTACACCACTGGATTTAATGTGTAACTTTGGGTGGACTTAATCCTCTAAACTGACCTCGTGGTATAAACAAACCATTAGACGATTGACTCATTTCTGTCAAATTTGCAAGAAACGCTGCCTATTGGTGGAATATCCTCGCGTACCACCTTCCGCACACCTTTTTTGGTGAAAACGAAGCCTTCCCAAAGTTGAGTTTTCGCCACCGATCTCGACTTAACTTGTGAAACATAAAACTTAACATACCATCCCGCCTGTATTCCCTGAAGAGGTGTTAATTGTTATTTGTGCTACTGAGAATTTCATAGAAAAACCTAATAACACTGCTCGACGTTAGAATTGAGACCAGGACCTCTAGCAGTCGCTCTAACCACTAGGCTAATGAGGCAGTTGTTTGTTACTTTTCTATATTATTTCTTTAGTCATTATTTACTTGACAGCAACATTGTTTTGGAACATTCGCCAAAGAATCGTAATCGTAGTTACGAACACGCCAGCCACTCTTCTCCAACTTGACCTTTAGTTCTGAACTATATCATCCATTTTACCAAGACCCGCAATAGACCTTTTAGGCTTTTTTGTCACGATTGACTGATCCTTGTGATTGAAACGGTTGAGAGGTCTCCTAACACTGGATGAGTCAATATTTGGGGCCGTTTTACGACTTTGGTGTATAAAGCACGTCTTTCGTATGAATCTAACAGACTTTCCGAATAACAAGTTCAATAAGATTTCTGCTCGAGTACGTGTAGATATTGTGTCTCAGTAGATGAATTTTTGTGTCACTGGATCAATGAAATTAGCATTATTGATTTTTTGGCACCTGGAAGGGTAAAACCAAAGACACTATTTATTTTTCTCGGGTGTATATGATATTTTCTGAAATAATAAGGAGTTACTAAGATTGTACTGTATCATGTCATTAACAGTTTTTCGTTTGATTTCAGGATGGCGGGAAAAATGTATTTCAAAACGAACGCGAGTCCACCATTTGCAAGAAATGGTCCTTAGTATAGTTACTTAGTAGTTTATAGGAAAAGAGTGATAAATTAAACCATTGCGTATTTCCGAAGTCTTCATTTATTTCACTAAAACTTTACGATTTTTTTTAATTAACATTTTTTTATGAAATCTGGATCCAGAAAAACTTTTCACTCACAGCAACAACAAACTTTATACAAACTTAGAAAACGACACCACGTTGCGCTTGCGATGAATTTCTTAAAATTCTGACTAGGCTTGGTGGCGTTCACGGTATTTCATTGTACAACAATCAGGGAATCTTCTGTAAGCCTTGACTGTCATTTACTCCACCAAATGCTTCGCACAGTCCTCCAAGCGTTCATAATGCCTTGGCGACTGGAACTTTTTCTTAATAGTCAAATGACCTTTTTCTAATTCGGTCTTGATGTATGATTCGTACCAATCTATTGTCATGTCAATGTTGGATTCCACTTTACACATAGCCCAGTCTAGTAATTCCAGTTCCAAGGAGTTTATTTTGGGAGGAAAGCCGATCTTTTTGCAAACGCCTCTATGGTTAAGAAGCACGTCCATTGCGAGATATCTGCGTTGTTAAAATAAAAATAAAGAATTATCATCATTGTCAACCCATTCACTGTCCCACTGTTAGGCACGACTGTATTATGAGTACTTAATGGTGGTACACTTATTAGGAAAAGTAAGTGCGTGCCATAAGTCTATACGACTTCCGACTTACATTTTTAATAAATAATCATATTCTCAGTTTTTGCTCAATTCATTAAGACAACTTCTCAATCAGTCACCTGATGAATTAGCCTAATTGGATTATATTTGATTTTTATAAAAACAATTCGTAAATACTTCGTTTTGGCAATTTTAACCCAGAATAGAAAATATGAAGAAAATAATAAGTCATTAAATAGAAAAAAAACAACATTTTATTAATCATAAACAACTTGAATCATTTATCAAATTATATAATCATTATATGGATTTCAGTAACACCAAAACGTACACAAAAATTTAGTAAGACACCCACAAAAACAATTGGATCAATCATAAATTTGCGTACGCGCAGTCGTCGAACCTGTCGTAAGACTTGGGAGTGAAGAACTGCAGCTGATAGGCGTCGAGTCGGGTGGAGGAGCTACAGTATTTACAGTACCATCGTTCTACCATCGCCTGTTTGGCAGTAAGGTCGGCTAAAGCCAAATTCACCATTGTAGTCTCTGGATCAGTCATCTTTGGCAGCCCAAGGTTCCTTATGATGCCACTGCCAGCAATTTCCACAGCATTTGCGATGAATCTGGAGGCAGAAGACCGTGGTGTAGTCCTTCCGTTTAATGCCCAATAAATTCTGTTATCACTTATCACTGAACGAAAATCCAGCAAGTAATGTTAGTGTTTTCGTTCCAACGGAACGTAGTATTTTGATATTGTAATAAAATTTTATGGTGCCCGTAATATAAACTATGTAGTAGAGCGGAGATGTAAAATGTTACGAGTATTATAATATTGTGATTTAGGTATTCAATGTGAATAAAACACAAAATGCAGCGTCTTTTAAAAATGATTACTTTTAAAATAAAAATCTTTAATTAGAACCACCGATATCAGCCACCCATATTTTTTAATTAGAATCAGTCGACTCGGCAATATGAATGGAATAGTATTTTTTTTTTTTTGCGATTTCAGTATTGGTCCTATGTAGGTTATAATTATTGTTCATATTGATGATTACAATGACCCCTTAATTTTTTTCGGTAATTAAAAAATAAGAGTATATATAATTTTATTCCTTTAAGCTTATAGTCAATAAAATAAAAAGCTCTGCACAAAATGGTTTCTAACGTGAACCTCTTTGGTTAGGGGTTGATAAATGAGTCAATGAATCAAGTCACCGCTACCCTTAGTATTTAGGTGATGGTGGCTACTAGCACTACTTACGTAATATAAGCTGCGGATTCTTGTACAGAGGCCAACACATCGAGCTACCCCAATCTGTCAAATTTCTTTGATAGATTTTCAACTTTAACACAGAAGTGTTAAGGTTCATTTTCAATTAGGAAAATTTTACAGTTTTGGGTAGCTTTTCCTGTTGGCGTGTGTACACGTCATTTTATGTCATGACAAAGCACTTTCCATAAAGGTTATGTTGGTAGAAGGCCATAGATTATAGAGATTGCTGTTCTATTATATTTCTTTTGAGATGGGACCTTTTTGCTGTTATATAAAGATGTAAATTGGGAAGATCCAGAAGAATGAATGAACTTAGATTCCTCGTTTAGATATATGTATCTGTATGTACTGTATACATCGTGTCCCAAAATTCAACGTTAAGCGGGAACCAACGAGTCGACAGGATGATAATTACCCAGAGAAAAAATTTAAAAAAGAGGTCTCTTTCTTTTTAAAGTCAGAATAACCTTTTAAAGAACTTTGAAATTTAAAATGCGATAAAAAAACTGTTACCTATTTGCAAATTTATTGTCATAGAACGTAAAAATATTGAATGGCGTTTAATTTTTTTTTTCAATTATCAATGTAGTTATATTGTCCACTACTTGGTTCCCCCCGCTTAACGTTGAATTTTGGGACACGCTGTTTACTATCACACCTATATTCCCCGGAGGGATAGGGAGAGGTATACTAGTCTCCACCATTCATAGATCGCTATAATCTACCACAGATATATCTTATCATAGAAGAGTAATATTAATAAAGATATTAACCTGGCAGGGGATATAACTTGTCCGAGATCAGTTTCCACGAATCCCGTAACCCTAGGTATATCGTGGCACAGGAGAGCATGAGCCACTTTAGTCACCAAGCCGGCTAGGGCGTGGGCCTCGCTAAGGTCCCCGACCCTAGTGCAAGGCCCGTCGCTCCTCGCTACGGCTACTGGAGCATTTCGTACCGCATCCGTCATCATCATAGCATTATGCTGGAGAAATCAAATTTATGGATTTAATAGGGTTGTAATAACTGCTCGAAAACTATACTAGTCTCTAATCGGAACTGTGATTGCGTGTTCACAATTTTAAGGGGTTGGATATTTCACTGTCAATTTTGAGGCTAGTCTCAGTCTACCAGTCTACGGTTACTACTGTAACCGATTACGGCTACAGTAGTAACCGTATTCGGTTTATTGTGATCACCACTAGAAGACTCGCACTTCTTAGCCCTGTGGTTGTTAATACCTGGATTTGCTTAGGGGTGAGCTCCTTTACTTCATGAAATGTTTCCTTAGACTAACCCTTTTTATCGTACGGAAAATCTTAATGGATGGAAAATCCACCTGGGGAGGTGGTAAAGTACGTCGTACGACTAAAACCGTACTAGTTTTCTCTGGCCTTATAAGTCACGGTCATGGGGGTCCGTGGAATTCACCGCGGACCACAGCCTAACTTAACCCTGAGTTCCTGTTCCCATTTCCCCAGAAGGTGAGATTGGATTATATTAAAAGCCTCCTCATACCGACGGCATGTTTGCGCGTTGCCTTAAGCACGTAGTTTTAGGTATTTTAGGGGTTTACAGAAATAATAATGAGGAGAAGCATTTAAAATTGTCTATATGAGATAACAGTAGTTCATGGCGATAAAAACAATTTGTGTCGATCTGTAATTTCAGAAAAGCAGCAGCTTGAGTCAGCAAACCTTAATATAATTTAGAAACAATAATGCTATGATTAATTTGCTGACTTGGTACCCAATTATAGTCTATCAAATCAAAATCTAAGTAAAAAAACTGCAATATCAAAGGATACGGTGAACTCGTTCTGCGGGAATCGGATTGCTAATAATTAATAAAAGTATAGGTAGTTGTTAATAATCAACATACCACCATCACGCCTGTATTCCCCGAAGGGATAGGCAGAGGTGTACTAATGTACACCCACATTTCGCCTGTATATTAAGGAGACCTCGACCTGGGGATCGAATCCAGGACTTCTAGCGTAGCAGTCGCGCTTAGGACCACTAGACTAATAATCACTATAAATTATAAGCAATGTCGATACGCCCGCCACCCTACTCCCATGGCACAGTGTGAGGGCTCCAAAATGTCGAAATTAATAATATCAATATAGGTACGCGAAAAAATAGAGTTGTTTTACTTCAATAATTTGTTTGTTTTGCTAATGTAAGTCAACTCTAGACGCTGATCCGAGGACTTATCGGATTTAGTTCGTTTGGATGGAAGTTGTGTTAATCGACACTGTAGGGATTCTCATCGAATTTTAAATCGGATTTAGTATAACATCAAGTCTACAGTTCGATTGTAGTAAGCGAAATCCGTTCCGGGCGGTTTTCGTAATATAAATTCTAGTAATTCAAAAACCTCTAAAGCAGTCAAGAAAGTATTTTGTGATAACGAATTTACATACTGGAACATCTGTTTTAGAACACCAATGACTACACCACAAAGTCGTGCTGTCTAACCAGACTTATTTTAGAATAATGTAAATGATTAAACCCAATCAATGAATCTTCCTGTCAAGGATAGATCTTTCGGGGCACTAGAAACAAATATTTGCTTAAAAATTGGTACGTTGATACAGAAGGTCTGGTCCATCATTGTTATTCACACCGAGATCTATGTTCCAATGAAAATAGATCCCAGAAGATTATACCTAATATCTTTTAATGGCAGAATCAATTCAATAGGTACTACGACGGATAAGTTTTCTACCTGTGCAAAATCGAAGTACTCAACAGCCTTAGAGAATAGGGGCACGAGTGACTCGCCCTCTGTGCCTCCCACGCATGGCACTCGCGTGTAGCGGGGCTCAAGACACAGCGCGCGCGCAGCTAGGGTGCTCGCGCGCATCTCTGGCACCGCTAACGATCCCATTAGCCTGTTAGGGTCGTACCATCCTGTTTCTTTCATCGTCTGTTGGGATAGGAAGGAGTAATTTGGATGGGTAGTTAGGTATGTGATTGGTTTGGGTCCTTGTATTAAAATTATTTTATTCTACTAGATTTATTCAAGCGTTTTTCCCATATATACGTAGGCAGAAACTACATAATTCCACTGGCTTCGATTTTTCCTATTGCTTCATACAGCTTGTCATACACACGCGCTGTTTGCGAGTACTATACAGCCGACCTTTTTCTTACATATCTACTTAAAATTCTTAAAATATTCTTCTAAAGTCTCTCAGGCATGCAGGTTTCCTCACGATGTTTTCCTTCACCGTAAGCGAGTGATAATTAATTACTAATACCTACGCACTTAATTTCGAAAAGTCAGACGTGCGTGCCTTAGATTCGAACTCGAGACCTACGACTTGGCAGTCCAATAGAATAGAATATAATAATCTTTATTGCACACCATGATAAGAAGTAACAATGGAATGATTAGAGTAGTAATAATACTAAAATGAACAATAGAATTTGTATAAATATAAGTAAATACAATAAGATACATAACAGCCAACATATTTTTTTATCGTGTAAATACAATTTTGCCGTGTCAACAATATTCACAAAATCAATGTTGTTTGACCCAAAAACCAAACATGACCAAATGAAGATAAGCGAAAATTTAGATCAACGATAAAATATATAAAGTTGCGTGACAAAACCGTGCTTACTCATTATTAGCTTAACAAGCCACTCACAAATGTTACAAAATAACAGAATGGCTAATCGTGAAGCCACAAAAGAAGCTAATAATAATTTATAGAAAAAAAAAAAAATAAGTAATCAAATAAAAATGTGAAAGAAGTTCCAATATCCCGAAAGTTTTTCTTCACATTTTCGTAACAAGTATTCTGGGACAAGATGGCAAAAGCCTTGCTTTTTTTACCACAAGAAGGGCTGGTTACGTCAGCTTTGGATGAACAAAAACAACGGTTAATTTCTTAGGGAGCTCCGCCCTTGCTACGAGAGTTTATTCTCGTGCAGACAAGATGTAAACAAAAAACTAATCTGCTAATATTGAAGTTTTTGTTTGGTATGTTTTGCTTATTTTTTCCGAGAAAGTATGTCACTGGCCAACCTTTTTCAGGCTTTAAATACCTACCTACAAAATTATTGTACAGAGCACATCAAGCTACCTCAACCTGTAAAATTTCTTTGATAGATTTTCAACTTTATACATCATGAAAGGTTCATTTTCAATTGGGAAAATTTGACAGCTTGACCTGCTGGCGTCTGTACTTATAAATTTTAATGAGGTTAAGGTATTGATTTCTGACATTTACGCGAATATTATACATTGAAATAAAACTACTTTTTACGGATTTTATCGCGTATATTATAATCCCGACGTTTCGGACCCTTTACTACCCTTTACAGTCTACCCGTGACCATGGACGCTGTAAAGGGTCCGAAACGTCGGGATTAATAATATCAATATACGCGATAAAATCCGTAAAATGTAGTTTTATTTCAATGAGGTTAAGGTATTAATTTATAGGTAGGGTACCCTCCCTATTAATATTATAAATGCGAAAGTCATTTTCTGTCTGTTCTTACATGCCTAAACCGCTTAATTGATTTTGATGAAATTTTGTACGGAGATAAATTTGACCTTGGAGAAGGACATAGTTGTGGAGTATAGGGTGGAGCCCGTATATTGACATAATTAAGTCGTGTTTCAACATGTACTAATTAAAATCGGAACGATGGATAAAATGTAATCCAAAATGAAAGCGATTTTGTAAAGGGACTGTGTTTGGAATAATTTGATTTCGAATCAAATACGGTTAATCCGAACGTGTATTTGATAGCTTTAGCGAAACATGGTAAACAATACAACGTATTTGGCCAGACAATTACTGCGCTCAATAAATATTGACTTGCCAAAATTACTGAGCAAAACAAACAGTCGTAACATGGCGGCCATGTTAAAGGGAGAAACAATTTGGTTTATTAGTACCATTGTTCCATTATGGACAAAGGCTAGGATTGCGATAAGACCCACATTAGCAGAAAGATGTCTGCTGACGATTGGGTTGGCGTTGGCTTATCTAAACTAGCCGTTGAAATTATCTTCAAAAGTTGGCTCTCACCGTTCATGTTCATTGCAAATCTAGTTTGGGAATTTAAAAAGTATTTTAGGAAGAACAGATATGACAATCCCTACTAATATATGCGAAAGTAACTCTGTATGGTTATCAGTAACGATTTCAGGAGATTTTGATGTTTGGTGCATACATAGATTTGGACATAATCTGTCAAATTTCTTTGATCGATTTTTAACTTTAAAACAAAGTGATAAGCTTCATTTTCAATTGGGAAAACTTGTCAATTTTGGATTTATACTGTTTGCGTCTGTACAGAGGTCAGCTCATCAAGCTACCACAATCTGTCAAATTTCTTTGATGGATTTTCAACAACTCAATAAGGTTAATTTTCAATTGGAAAATTTGACAGTTTTGGATAGCTTGACCTGTTGGCGTCTGTACAGTGCGATATGTAGATACTGTTAATTTTTTTGAGATAAAAAAAGAGGTACGAACACTACCATAAATAGTCCAAATGGACTAGAACCAAAAACTAACTTTTGTCACATTATCATCGCAGCGTTCAAGGATCAGCAAACATTACAGTCTCAATGTTCCTTTTGACAAACTCCCCTTTTGTTACAAATGGGATTTGTGAGAACAAGGCAATTCGACTCAAGATTGAGAACGTTCGCCCTCCAGGGAGGGAACACAATATTTATCACTCGCCTACTGGCGATTGCGTGAATTTATTTTGAAGCTAAATGGACAATGTTGAACTTTGAAGTATTGTTCGATATTTCATAGCTAGCCTTGTTCATTTGTGTGCCTGTCAAAGATGGAGAATATTGGAAAGTGAAGAAGTTCGGTCGCCCTTGGAAATTTCAAGGTTCAATTGAACTTAAATTATATTTATTTCAAAGATATTCTCAATATAACAGCAGTGATAGCCTAGTGGTGTGACCATTGGACTGCCAAGTCGAAGGTCTCGAGTTCGAATCCAGGGCAAACCTCTGACTTTTCGAAATCATGTACGTCATCATAATTAATTATTATCACTTGCTTAAAAGAAACCTGTATGCCTTAGAGATTTTCTCGACGGCGTGTGAAGTCTGCTAACTCGTACTAGACCAGAGTGGTGGACTAATAGCTTAATCCCTCTCCTTCTGTGAGAGGAGACCCGTGCCCAGCAGTGGGACAGTATATGGGTTGATGATGATGACGATTCTGATTATGATAAGACTGTCTCGTTAGTCTAGTGGTTCTAAGCGCTACTGCTACGCTAAAGGTCCTGGGTTCTATTCCCGGATCGAGCAAAGTATTATTGGGTTTTTGAAATCTCAGTAGCAGCTCGGCGTTTGGATTTGTGCCTGGTTATTGGCAATAGGCTCGCCTCCTATTTAATGGGACCTAAACATACCGGCGAACTGTGTGTGTACAATTAGTACCTGCTTAAACTTTCTGTGAATACAGGCGCGATTGTATGTTATTTTTTTTTTATACCACTAAGGTGGCAAACAAGCACACGGCCCACGTCCTGATGGTTTACCGTAGCCTATAGTCTACGGTAAACCATCAGGACGTGGGCCGTGTATAGGCTACGGTAAACGTGTGACGCTTGTAACACCTTTGCGCGTTGCCGACCCTGTAAAACGAAAGAGGAATAGTTGGGTTGGCAGTATAAAGGTCAAAATCCACTGCCAACACAATAATTCCCCGCGGAGCATTCGACTTATTTTAGCGTTTTAATCACGTAGTAATACAATAGCAATAAAGCTTTTCTGCCATTATTATCATATTATAAACATGTAACTAAGTAATTCTGTCAAAAAACTATGTTACTGTAATTGAATGTGGTGTTTACCTGATCAAATTGTGCACGCTTGTTTGTATATTGTTTTTAGTTTGTTTATTTGTGTGAATCGTGTGTAACAATTGTTGGTGAACCTAATCATTATATAAATAAATAAAACATAAATGAATTACAGCAGTTTTCTGAATTCTCACATCGGTGAATGAAATACTTGGTTCCGTATTACCGTAGAGGCATGCGGCGGAGACCATTAATCTTCTCTAGAAATGAACCATATTTTCACGATCCTAAGTAGATACGTGTAACTATGATGAAGTATAAAATAACTTTTATTTTTGACATTTCATAAATTTGTATTTCGCGAATGAAACTATCGCTGTCTCATTCTTTCTTTAGTAACATTAGGTATATACCATTATGCCTGTATTCCTCTAAGGGTTGGGCACAGGTGCACTAATGTTCACCCAAGTATGTTTAGTTCCCATAGATACAAGCCAGTACCTCTAGCCTAGCTTTTTTTTGTCTCCCGGGGTAAAACCGCCCCGAGAGAGAGTTTATTGCGATTGTGTACGCTAAAAACCCTGCTATTTGATACAAGGTTGTATTAGTTATTAGGCTACAGAATTGTATTGAATATTATTACACATTACCTAGCAGCCTAGCACTTAGGACCATTAGACTAAGGAGGCAGAAAGTAACAGAGTTACATTCTCGATACTATGGAAGTATGGATATTATCGATTACATAATTGATTGTTATACCTCGGCTATTAAAGGCACCATGCAGTCTATAGGCGTGGCGCACACTATGACGAACGCCTTAGGACACTCGTTGGCGATGGCATCCGCGTAAGCCTTGACTATTGGCGCTTGGTACAGGAACCGCTTCTCTAGCGGCATGTCTACGTTCAAGTAGCCGCTCTCCAGCATTAACACTATATCGGTGTTCTGTAGGACGGGAAGGAAGGAGGTTAGGATATGGTGTGACGTGGAAATGCTACAGCGCTCCCGTAGTCCCGGCACTAAAGTGGTGGCGCGAAACGCCGAGGTTGGTTTTACTCGGTAGATCGCTCTTTTCAGTGAGGAGTCCGACATACCCCACCGCTCTCCCCGGAGCGGTGGAAAGTGCATAAGCATTCCCAATACCGTCAATAAAAAAAAAATGGTCCGACGTGGAGGAATTTCTAACCGCTCCCATGACCCCAGGACATAGGTATAGGTGAGGCGAAAATTTGTGGGTTATAGTCAATAACCACTTGGCGGAATTCTATAATGATTTTAACATAATTATATTTTTTTTTAAACCACAATATGATTATCGGATATCCCAATACGATATTATAAGGCACACCGTCATCTTTCAGAATAAAAAGTGACTAACTTTTCTATCTAATCTCGATAATGATGATTATGTAAGAAAGATCTATTTAAATCAAAAATGTACATCTAGGTTGTCTAATATAGATGGGACTAAGATTACTAAAACTACAAATTTGATGAAAAATAAGACTGAATTTCAATCTAGCTGCTATCAACTTACTTTACGTAGCTCATCTTTCTCACGTAGGTATACTAAATTAATCTTATGCGGAAGAGAGTAGCTAGCTACAATTTTAAAGTTACGAATGAAATTTTAACATACTCGTATTTTCGAGGCTCTATCAAGCATCTTTTATGGTCGCCATGTCTCTTTTCTCAAATGCCATTTTTCTGTTTCTCTAAACACCATATCATTTTAACGTGATGATGCCTGGACTTTTAATTGCTTTTTTTTGTTAACTAACCTTTGAGACTTGATTTACTTGATGAATAGCACAAAAAAAGAAAGAAAGAAAATTTATTCTGAGAGTCTTAACTTAAGTAGTCTGAGCACTATGCTGCAGCAAGCAAATCAAGCTGCAGCGCTGATATTCTGAAAGGGACCGCTGACGAGACCAGGGATATTCTGTATAATTTAATAAATAAAGCATGAGGCCGTATATGACGCTGCGCGCCGGTCTTACATAAAAGGGTAGCCAGTTTCATCATCAGATCCAATCACCAAGGAATAAACAAAGTACTCTAAACAAAAATCATTTATCACCTAAGTTACATATTACACGTGTACCTACATACATTTATGCATTTCATATTAATTTTGAGTGCAAAACATTTCGTCATTATTCTGAATGTGATTAGCGAAAATTTAACAGTGACAAATGATAGTGTTAGTAATTTATTTCATGAAGAGGCGTTATTCAGTGAAAGCAATTCGTTAGTTAAAAAGTGATTAAGTGAATTTAAGTGAAGTCTGAATAATGTTGACTGGGTCTGGAATAATTGGGTGGGCACCGGGATTGCGTTCTCAAAAGTCAGGGTAACAATTTGGTTATTAGACAAAGTGCCTTGATCAAAGGTCCAGGGGATTGGCAAGGTATGGCAAAAGGGTATGACAATCTGTTAATGACATTTTATTTATATAATATAGGTTACAAGTCTGAGACCATGTCTGTGATTTCCATCAGATAAATCGAGGGTCCATATGTAAGTCAACAATATAAAATGACAATTGAAGGTAGCTTGATTGCCTTTTTGGAACGATGTTCGAGAACTCGGCTTGTGGTAGGAGTTGGTTCATAGGAACTGTCATTTAACAAAAAAAAAACGTTACAACGTCTCGAAAGACGTTCGGTTCTATCCGGCGGATATCATCGTCAACCGCTGGCGTATGACTGCCGCCATATTTGTTTATGTCATGTCAGCTGAACTGGGCTGAGCTGTGCTCATACATTCGGAGTTGATGAACAGGCGTAAGAACTTTGTTTCTCTTATGGGGTCCTCAAACCAAACACGTTTATTTTCTGTGTAGATTAAATTGGAGGAAATAGCTCTCTGTAATCCAAGCTCGATATTTCTGTTCGTGCAAGGAGACTAGTCATAATATAAGCCGTATTTCATCCTTATGCGTAAAGGAAGGACGTGAAAAAAATATTTATGTTGTTTGTCGAGCGTCGGTTTCATATATCTTGCTTATACCGGTTTGGAATGTCAGTACACATTCTCATACATTTTACATTCTTGATGACGGATCGCTTTTTTCAGGATAAAATACAACATAACATACCATCACGCCTGTTTTCCTCGAAGGGTTAGGCAGAGGAGTACTAATTTTACAACCACAGTTTACCGGTATGTTTAGGTCCCATGTAATAGGGGGCGAGCATATTGCACAAATGCAAGCTTCGAGCGGCTACTGAGATTTCATAGAAACACCCAATAACACTTTGTTCGACCTAGGAATCGAACTCAGGACGTCAAGCATAGTAGGATTTTTCGGGATGATAAATTACAAATGTTCAATCGGATGAAAAGCCTAATGAATTCTCTGAATTTCTTTTTTTTCGATATTATGTGAGTTTCGGGATGATAAATTACAAATGTTCAATCGGATGAAAAGCCTAATGAATTCTCTGAATTTCTTTTTTTTCGATATTATGTGAGTTTTATAATTAAATAGGTACTTATTATACCTATGTTACAAACACGTAATATACGTGTTTGTATAGTATATATATATGTATATCGCATAAAAAAGTAGGTAGATACATAATCTAAGTATTCGATTCAAATTCGTTAACGATATGTTATGTCAAACTAATACTGTCAGAACGTTGATTGTACTGGTAAATGGTTAATACTCATCCTATTTCCCCAAAAGAAAAAGAAAACTAAACACTGTAAACAAAATCCTCATAACCAAATAAAATATTAACAAAGGTAAAACTAGTTTAAAGAATTATATAATCGGCGTAGTAGGTCGAATGATATTGATTGGCAAGGTGGGGTCAACGCCACCCCGCCGGTCCCACTCGCGAATACCATGCATGGGCGGGAAACAAATCGAATAAAAAACATTCATCTCATACCATTGATCCACTGCTTTTATTGTTTTTAGATTGGCTGGCTTATTTTTAGACTGTGGATTTTTCCGTTTTTCACGTAAGTATATTAGTTTTCCTAAATACATATACATAATTATAATGTAGATTATGAATTGAATTTGTTTTTTGCTAGTTGTTTTGCTAATATGTATAAATTTATATTTTATCAAACCATTAGCGTGTTGAATGATAAAAATGGCGGCTGCTAGATGCAATGTTGTTATTTAATTTAACTCACTGGTGTTACGATTATTTCAATTAAACTAGAGTCAAAACGTGACCAATGCTGAACAGGATCAGAAACGTCGTGATTTAATAATAATAGATAAAAATTACAATAATATTACCATAAAATAATTCTAATTGAATACTTATTGAACAAGAATAAACAAACTAGTTAATGAAGCAGAAAAAATAAGTTAAAATTTTATGCATTTTTCCTTTAACAGAAAAATATGCATTCGCAAAACTTCATGAAAATATAAAAGTTTGTTTAGTAGTTTCGCTTTGTAATGAACGGAGTTATCTACACTATAAGGGCAGTTAGTTTAGAAGTCTGGTGAAGAACTTTTTCTAGAAAAATAACTACGCCTAATTAAAACTATTTAAGGTGATAAATCGTTTTAATATATTTATACTGTGCCAGAGTCATGCTGCAAGTTTCTATGGATTTTATGGCAATTGGTATATAATCCTTATGTACTCCTCATGTACTCCTTTATGTACTCCTTTATGTACTCCTTTATGTACTCCTTTATGTACTCTTTTATGCACTCCTTTATGTACTCCTTTATGTACTCCTTTATGTACTCCTTTATGTACTCCTTTATGTACTCCTATGTCCTTTAATGTCTGGACCACCGAATTTAAAAAAAAACCTCCATCCACACAACCAAGTCAGGGGTGTTTTTTTAAAAACATAATTTAATAAAAAATACTGAAGTTATCTTTTTGTATTTTTTTAACATTTTCCATGCTAAGATTTTTGAAGTTTTTAACCAAAGGAAAAATTCGACCGCGGGCAGGATTCGAACCTGCGTCTTCTGGTTATTACCTATTGAAAAGCAAGTATTTATGCTCCTCAACCGATACAACTTACTTTACAGTTAGTTCAATGTCGAACGATGCCGCCTTACCTACTATCTTTTTGTATTTTTTTAACATTTTCCACGCTAAGACTTTTAAAGTTTCTAAGCGAAGGAAAAATTCGACATGGCGGGTAGGCATCGCGGTGGCTTAGCGGTCATAGCGTCTGGTGTACCTAACCAGAAGACGCAGGTTCGAATCCTGCCCGCGGTCGAAATTTTCCTTTGCTTAAAAACTTTAAAAATACTGAAGTTGATAGATGGAATACTCTTTACTCATAAAACGTTACATAGAAACTTACACAAAAAAAACTTATTTACAAGTAGTGATCTACCTAGACTGCTGGAGTTTACATACGGTTTAGGGTCTTCATATTAATAACATGTTACAGAAAGTATCTAATTAGAACTATTCCCCTAAAAAAGGCACTGATTGTGGAAACACTATTTTGCATGATAATTTTAATTAGCCTTCGCGGCCGCAACTTTAAAGGTGCGGCTTTTCGACAACATGAATCACTTAGTATCTACTTCTATGTCCAAATTTAAACTGCTACAATAGTACCTTTCGTTTCGAAAATAGTTTAAGCAGAAAGAGTATGCATTCCATTTGAAACATTAGTGTTGATCGTATTAAAAAAAGGAATGGGTTCTCAACTGTAAGTTCTCAATAATTGAAAACCTGCAAACCCCCCCTTTTTAAAATTAAGTTCTGTTTTTAAATTCGATTACAAACGCGCCATGTTTTCGGAAAAGAAATTAGATAAATTGATATGTTATTATTTAACTATTAGGCTGGTGATTTTGAGTAACCAAGTTCAAAACTATGTTGTAAACGTATGTTGAACGCAGCACGGCTTTCGCATCCATCTCTGCCAGATGAATTGACGAGACCTCGGTTTTACCCGATTTTTTTATGGAATGGGGGCAAACGAGCAGACCGCTCGCCTGATGGTAAGCGATTTCCGCCGCCCATGGACACCCGAAACAACACAGAGTCACAAGCGAGTTGCCGGGCTTTAAAAGGGAGTACGCTCTTTTCTTGAAGGTTTGAAAGTCATATTGGTCCGGAAATGTTGCAGGCGACCGTTCATCGCACAGTTTAGTTGTACAAGGCAGAAAGTTTATAGAGAAACGCACAGTAGTGGACTGCCAACCATCTAGATGATGGGGATGGAACTGATGATTTTAGAGCAGAGGCTAATATTCAACTACTACTCACTTTAAATATCATTTTTTCAGTGGAAAAATTGTAAATAACTATCACTTTAAAGAATCTAACAAATACTTTACACGTAGCTTGCCAAATAACTACGCCATCCAAGTTGTCTTCGGGCCCATTTACGAAATTTTCGCAAGAGAATTTGAAATAGGAACTTGGTAGCAAAACAGCCCAACTTGTCAGTTTGACATTAGGACGGAGGCTGCTGGCCTTGCGATATGCAAATGTGTGCCTTACTGGCAGAGCTAGCTGCCAACAGGATTATGTTACACTGTGACCTATTGCAATCGTGTTTGGAGTGATAAATGATAATTGTTTGTGGTTAGTTAAATTGCTCTAGAGAGAATGGAAAGGGACAGCGTATCGAACATCAACTCACAATACTTTACAATATGTTTCATAATTATGACATTCTGGAGAGTAGTCAGTTGTTTTTACCTAACATTATTTAATATTAAAGTCTTATTATTATGTTAATATCAATATAACCATAGTTCTTGTAGTTTTTCCACGTGGCTAGTAAATACCTCGAATATTAAAATTAGACTTTTCTAATTATCTACGAATTTATACTTACATAAAATACAGAACAATGATATTTTCATATCTACACATTACACGATGATAATCAAAAACTAACTTTAAAATATAACAGATTAAATTCAAAACCAAATAACCTGCAAACATCGTTCGAGCTCATAACAGGCGCAGCTGAACGCCTGCACGAGACAGTTGGTGTTGATATGCTGAAGATCTTGAACGACCGAGCATAAGTCTCGGTTGCAGCCCTGAGAGTCCTTCGCCTCATAGAGACGTAATCTGAAATCGGATTAGGAAAACGAATAGAACTATCGGTATAGATCTCGTGTTCAGATTCGAAATTCAAAATTTGAAGTTCCATTTGGAACGAATGCGATAAGATTAAATATTTTAAAAAAATAAATGCGACGTATCCATGGTAGATTTTGGATGGACATATTACCATCTGCGTAAGCTATACACATGACATCAATATTCTATGGATTGAAATATATCAAAAATAGGCTCTATACCTATTTTTTATAGAAAATAAACAAACTTAAAGCTTACGTGAAAAGGGTTTCACTGATACATACATAATGTTTATGAATTTAAAATGCAAGGCTAGAATGATTCATATTTCGCGATAAAAGTATATTAAGCATTAAATCAATTTAATATTGGACCATCCCTATCTTATAAGCTCTCGGACGTTTACTTCCATTCACCTTTATCGTGGTCTTCCTATTATTCCGTAACATACACAAAGATTGTATATGTTGCGGAATAGCCCACTGGCACCAGTTTACACCGAAGAAGTGACCTGAATCTCCTCATCTCTTTAAAATTGCAGTCTAACGCACATTCATGCAGCTAAGTAGAAAACGCTTGAATAGGGTACTAGTTTGGGTAGTCACATGTATGACGTTTGATCCAAACATTATTCTATTTTTTCCTCTCAAAATGAAGTTTTACGAATGTTAGCGTAACTTGAACAATGTTAAGAAAGTCTACATAACATCACACTTGTTTTCCTCAAAGGCTTAAGGAAATTATGTAGCAATATTACCAACAGTTCACCGGTATGTTAAGACGAAGTTATTACCGGGTAAAAATCCAAACTCTGAGCTGCTATTGAGAATTGAAAGAGCCCAATAACACTTTGCTCGACCTCGGAATCAAACCTAGGACTTAAAAAGAAACTAGCCTAAGCGCGACTGCTATGAAACAGCTCGGACATTCTCGGTAACAGCTCGGAGCTTGGATTTATGCCCGGTACATTAGTACACTTCTGCCTAACCCTTTTGGGAACAATGGCAAGATGGTATGTATGTATCTACAAGATTTGATACCATAATAATCGAAGGTATTCCTTCAATGTCGAATTCTTATAAACCTAATACAAAGATTTGCGTAATAGGAAATTTAAGTCAAGAAGATAAAACTTATTTCTTACGAAAGAAACATTTCCCATCAGTAATACGATGCGATTTATGTATTGCCCGTATTATTTCCCCGACATGATTGGATCAGAGACAAAAAGGTTTTATTTTGTTTTCGATAGAGATTAGATTATATTACGCTTTTCGCGTTCTTAGAAGGCCAACGAAATCGACTTCTGTCTATCGGATGTGAAAAAATATGGCGGAAATGTGACTTGTGTAGGCTATGGATGGGAAATCACACGAATAAGCGGTGCACTTCAATTCGATTCGGAATCGAATACCTACAAATCGCAAGACAATTTGGTTGGTGCTTATCGATTTCGTTGTCAACAAATTTTTTAATCGGTTACTATGTTCGCGATGTCTTCAAATTATTTATTTATTACTTTAAATTGAATCCCAAACCTAATAATGCAATATTCTATAAATATTATAACATAGTTTTAAATTGTACTAATAAACATAATTATTTAGGTATGGATCTATCCTTTGAAGATCTAAAGAATGCCACTGATGCCGCAATTAACGTGGCCACCTACTGGGCTCAAGTAATATAAATAACGTATTTACCATCGACACGAAAAGAAGAAGAAGGTATGGATAGTAATTAATACTGAAATAAATTGATTTGAAATTAATATAATAATGAAGCTGCGACAGCTCTTCCCACTTCTTTCTATAAACATTAAAGCATAAATCATAACAAATCCTATTAAGTCTTAAAATGAAACAACGAACAGTGTTTCTAGCTATAAAAAATCTTGCTATAAAGATTGCTATTCGCGGTAGTCACGGTCGCGTCGGTGAACGTCGGTTGAATGGTCTATATAATGCCATGTCTAAGGCCTTACTCAAACATTGATGTGTACTTTATGAATACCTCACACATTCCTAGGTTGCGTGGCGGGAATGTATGATGGTTGTGGGATGAGCCCATGTTTATTAGTGTTGTTTGAGATATGGTGGCCATAATGGATATTGGACAATGGTCAAAGCATTTGCTATAGTTGCTATGGCGTAATAAAATTTTGAAATATCTATTATCCGTTATCAGATTAGCCCTACATTATTGCCCTATATTGTTATCTAGTGAACTTCATGAGACTTAGTAAAAAAAAATCGTTTTAAAATTTGAATATTGGACGTCATCGGATATTTTAAATGAATACAATAATGCATTTAATACACTCATATAATTTAGTGCCAGAATAGCGTAGCAATAAAACTGCTGTCCAGACATCAAGGGGCGACTCCCGCAGGACAAGATTCATGAGCCGTACCTTACGGCCAGTTGGGCGATGTTCTTTATTTTACGAGCCAAGCGCTATTAAACATTGGAGAACCAAAATAGCCGAAAGTGATTAGTTTAAATTTGAATAATAATAAAAATAAGTTTTATTTTACTTTAATAACATAAGTTTATTATTAGATAATATAACTTATACAATAAATTATTATTAGATGAAGCCTAAGTCATTACATCTTTATGTAATGATTTAGGCTCCAAAGAACAAATTAATCTATATTTTCATAAATATAATGTGAAATAGATGTTCCTTTTTAGTTGTGAAAACGCAGCTACCGCCACAAATGCATAAGATGGCATGCATAGTTTTAAAAATACAATATTTTTAAAACTATGCATGCCATCATTTGTGGTTTCGTATAAATCTCTGCGAAATATCTTCTCTCTTTTACGCCGTCTTTAATGTTTTGGGTATCAGTTCTTCCCGCCATGCCCATATGCATCTAATTTACCACTTATTCTTCATTATTTACATCAATTCGGATTAATCTATTTAGATTATGGAACTGAATCAAAAATGACACTAATCGCATCAAAGCAAAGTCGGGTAGGAACAGATATTTATCTTACTTATCCATCAATCAGTAATTGAAAAACCATTAACATCTTTACGATATTAATGTCAGAGTCCGATTCTGATATCGAGCGATAAATTCAAACCGGCCGGGCGTTGCGTTACAGTTGTGTTGTGACATCGGTGAGACGAACGGTTCCTCAGGGACGAGGATTTCATGAGCCGTAGAGGCACAAACAAAAAGGACAGAAGGCCAATTAGGTACTTATAACGTGTTACCATCCGTAAAGAACCACGACTTATGTTTTTTTAAGCATGTGTCTCTTCCTCTTGATGATAATTGATCTGATCTGATTTGCTCTGACGGTTGTGATCGCTGCCACTCATGAACTTCAGTCAGTACCGTTAGGAGTCACCGATTTATTAACAACTTTTAAGGCGTAAGCCTGTTTTTATTCAGCTATTTGAGAGTAAATCCACAAGTTATACCTGCCGTCCTCAGTACACTAAAACATAAAACTCAGAGATCTCCTACGAAGAGTCGGGAGCCAAATGATTGATAATTTTGCTAAAGTATAAGAAAAATTTGGAGAAATGTCCATAGGGCACTCGGCTGAGCTCTCAGATCCAACAAAAACATAGGATTTCGATCATCTATTCTCATCAAGTGCAAATTATGCGTTCATTAAATGCTGTCTATTGTAAATAATTTTCTTCATGCATGTATATGCTACTTGAACCACCAGCTCCCCAGACTAGTGACAGTATGTCACTATGCTTGCAAACGTCACGTTTTTTAAGATGGAAATGACATTAGTGCAACCTCTATTCGATCATGTGGTAAGTATCAATCCCATACTATTTTTGTCACGTGTTCGACATAATGTCACGTATTGAAAAGAACTTGTTGTTAATTTATTCGTAAACTTTTTTTGCAGTGTAAATCTTCTGTGTATATATTTTTTGTATTGTAGAGGGTTAGTGACGTCACGGTCGGCTGGCCAGCGTCCATAAAGTGTTTTGTATCTGTGCTGTACGGGTAAAGGTAGTGATCCCAAGAGGTTTGCTGCTTCAATTTGTTCTATAACAACAGACGTTTTGACTGACTGGTTATCAAGTTAGGTGGTCGGAGGTCCATTTTCAGACTTGCTTGTATATTCGGAACTACTATTAGATAATATAAAGACTTGTATTATCTACAAATATCATACAAGTTTGGATATATCTATTTGTAAATTGACCAGAATTTTTATAAATCCTTTCTTACTATCGTGTAAGTGGTTAAACAATTAAGTAAAAAAGATTGGTGTTGCTGCATCAAAAATTGGAATTTTGGAACTAAATTCACACATAATTCCCAGTCAAACGCCTGGGTTAGATGTCAGTCTTGTCGTTTCAAGGTTTAAGTTTAAATTTCAAGGAAATAGAAAACACTATTATACATTAAAATAGGGGAACAAAACTAGGGCGACATTAACAGGGTAGGTAAAAAAGTAACATCCAAAAATCTAATTAGGCATCCCTTTGAAAAACACGTAACAAAATGGAAGTGGAAAGGTCATTTGGTCGAGACCCCATTTGTTAGGGATGTCCAATTAGGTCAAACGGAATAGGGAAGCAACTGGCTTTGTAGTCTGTAGTTGTCTAGATTACTAGGTGGAAGTGGCTAGGTTTGGCTAGTTTTATCCAGCAAATCAAATATTTTTTGTGTTATGAGAGGTTCAAAAGTAGCTCCAAATGGTTCGTGTAACACAGGGTGCTGCTCGCCAGTTCTCTTTTCTTGTCTTGAACTTGGCTGGACAAGCTTCCGCGTGACTAATTATCGCTGTTGTTATTCTTCCATGAAGATTTTATAATAACACAATGCTAGCCAGTAAGAAATATTTTCTTCTTATGCTTGTGTTGCCTAGCAACAACTCTTGTTAAATAATAAACTTGTTTTTTCGTTGTCAGAATTATTTTAATATTATAATCTGCAGTGTGTATTGCAGTTACTTCCCACAGAACAAATATTTGAATGGTCTGATATTCGTACAATGACAGATATTTCTTGTGTCAAGATACAGAAGAAAAAACAGCGTTTGACATTTGAAAGCAACAAAATATTTAAGTCGCGTCATTATCATATTATCGTTTATGTTTTTAATATATCTATTTATTTAATCCATTTGGTCTAGTGTTCTTAAGCGTGATTGCTGGGCGTCCTGGGTTTGATGCCCAGGTCGAGCAATGTTATTGGGTTCTTCCAATAGAAATTCTCAGTAGTAACTGGAACTTGAAATTTCTGCTGGATGAATGGCAATAGGCTCACCCCCTATTACATAGGATATAAAAAATATAACGGCGAACTGTGACTGTACTCCACTGCCTTACCCTTCGTGATGATTAAGTATTTTTTAGGTCCCATGTTATAGTGGGCTAGTCAAACTCCCGAGCTGCTACTGAAAATTTCATAAAAAACCTAACAACAATAAATAAAATAAAGATATAGGTACCTACATGCTATTTTGAGACTTGAGACTATAAAAATATGCTAATAGGACTCACTTTTTAATACAGGAGCATTGCTTCAGAAGCAGCGCGACATACTGGCCTATCGCCGTATCGGCCCCAAGGACTGATACCTGGACACCAGGCCGAGGCGGCGGCATCGGAGTTTGTTTCTTTTTCGGTGGTGGCAGCGCCTTAGGGGCTGGCTTCTTCTTCTCACACACTGCTGGTTTGCATTCGAGCCGACGAAATGGTGCTGTTTGAGTTTGGGTTTAAAAAGGCTGGTATAGTTTACAACAAAAAATCAAGGAGCAAAAAAAAAACATATTGACAGCTGTAAATGACGTCTTTTAGTGAAAATTGCTCGTTGGTCCTCTCTATTTTTTTTATGGGATAGGGGGCAAACGAGCAGATGGATCGCCTGATGGTAAAATCACAAGCGCGTTGCCGTTGCCGGCTTTTAAAAGGGAGTATACGCTCTTTTCTTGAAGGTCATTTTTGTCCGGAAATACTGCAGGCGACAGTTCATTCCACAGTTTAGTTGTGCGAGGCAGAAGTTTCTAGAGAAACGCATATTAGTGGACTGCCAACCATCTAGATGATGGGGATGGATCTGCTGTCGCGTGGAACGATGGCGGAAAGTGGCAGCAGGGATCAATCCGAACAATTCCTCGGAGCATTCCCCATATATAGTAAATGAGATAGAAGATGCATAGCGAGGCCTCATCTCTACGCAGCGCCAAGGGCTAGCGTCGTGGTCTAGCCTATAGGTCTAGCCTGAATGTCTCTGTATCTTGGATCCAAATATTCATATAATCATCTAGTTTCCTGAGGTAACTTACTTCCAAAGTTGGTTCCACCCTCAATCACCTTCAGCTTGATCTTGTGTAGGATCCCTTCTTTCTTCTTCTTCCTCCTCTCACAAGGTTGAGGGCAGATTGGATCGGGTTCAGGAGGGATGTCCACATAAGCTCTACTGCAGCCTTCACCCTTTGGCTTCTTCGAATAATTTCGAGGATTTATCCATTCTGTTCTTTGACTTTTTGAAGAACCAATTAGATTCGACCAGAACACTCGAGTCTTGGACATCATTTTGAAAGTAACGCTAGTTTCTTTTTTTTATAAATTTTAATAAATAATTATACATGTGGGTGCTTCTTGTTGCTGTTGTGAATTTTGATTGTAAAAATTATGACGTTTCTGATTTATATTGGATTTATTCTTTTGTTGAAAAATTTACAGAATTTTTGGTTAGCATTTCTACATCAAAGGAGTTTGTAAGTGGATTTCATATTTTAAGCACATAAAATAAAAGTAAGAAAAGCTGCAGCATTTTATCAACGGAAGATCACGACTGCCTCATCACAAACTAAAACCCAATCTTTGCTTAGTATGGCTTAACCATGATATACTTATAAATCCCATTGATTAATCTATAATCACTCTTCAACCAGAAATTAATTAACCATTCAATACATTTCTGGATTCAAACCAATCAATCAGTTCATTCATAATCACTGCGATCTTGTTCCATTCATAACTCTTTAATTAAAACAACATCGTCCAATATAGGGCCATATTTATAGTCGAGCTGGTTGAGAGGGAAAGCGGGCGTCAACGGTCTGCCTTGACACTGCAGTATTTATAGTCTACTCTCGGCTGTTATTGGCCTATTTCCTTCACTAGTGTTTCTAAAATGGTCTCATTCAATCAGTGCAACTTTGTTTACTTTCACTTTGCTTGATTGGGAGTGCGAGATTTTTTGCTGGAGTTGAGCGTAATAGAAGATATTTGATATTATCATCATCATCATCAACCCATATACTGTCCCACTGTTGGGTATGGATTAGTCCACAACGCTGGCCCAGTGCGGGTTGGCAGACTTCACAGTATTTTCTCGAAGTTGATTTACTGTAGACTATACTATTTCAAGTATTCAATAAAATAATTAAGAAGTACATACGAGTAGTATACGATGTATTTCATCAATACAGGATGAGACCATAATTGGTCTCATATAATTGGATCTTCCAAGAAATGTCTAGACGGCATACAAGGCACTGACCTGCGTTTTTTTTTTTTTGCCAGAGGTCGTCTGACAGTACGATAGTACCTACTGGCCAATTCTAGTGTATAAAATTGTCGTCGCGTTGTCGCTTGTACTTTATACACTAGAACAGTGTAGTGTGTGTCCAATTTTGGTCTGCCCCCTGCTTCGCACGGGTAGAAGGCAAATTTTTTAACCTTCGGTAATATTATTACAACTATCGTAGGCTCTCAAACTTTATGAACTGGTACTGTAACTTTCTATAGGTGAAAGAATTTATAAAATAGGGTCAATATTTTTTGAATTTATTCATTACAAACAAACATACTTACCAACAAAAAATGTAATTCTCTTTCTAATAATAGTTTAGAAGTTTAGAGAAAAATGGTTCTTTTGTCTTGTGCGACTTCATAATAATAGCAAACCAGCATACGACCCTGTAAAACGAAATAGGAATAGTTGGGTTGACAGTATAAGGGTCAAAGTCCCCCCACCGCCAACACAACGTTTCCTCGCTGGACCGTGCTCACCGTAAGGAACTACAAGATGATTTGACTTCATTTAGAATCGAAGTAATCCGTTGGTGATCACTCAAGTGTAGTCTGACTGACCAAGGAAATTGCGTGACCGTTGTTATGTAGGCGTGTGGTCACCGAACTGTTTCGTGACGTTGTATTAAAACTCAACCGACCGTCAGATTTGTAAGCTCATAAACTAGGCCCCTTTTAAGGGTTTTGACCTTTAATAAGAACATTATTTGGAAAATCAGTGTATGTGTTTGTTTGTTAGTATTTCGGATCGATGCAATGTTTAAATAAGCGATTCTACATATAAGTATTTATTAGAGGTGAATAATTCACGACTTCTTTTTCCCAAGCCCTTGGGAAGTTCCCAAAATCTAAAAAACATACCGGCGAGCTCCGAGTTTCGTTGCACGTAGCAAAATTCTGTGAATTCACGTCGAACTTTCTGCGCACATACTATTGAATGATTGTGCTGCCTCGTTCCGTACAAAAACCATAGCTTTGTTGTTTTTATTTCGGTGACAGATATTTTTATTTACTCTTTTTTGTAGTGGACGTCCACGCTGAACTCGCGCCAGTGATTGTCCGCAGTGTGATGTAACTAAAAGATATTTTTTGGTAGGTAAGTACAGATTTTTGTTAAAAAAACTAGGCCTGAATATCGATAATTTATAGGTTCTTTTTAATGTATTTTTAAAAGGAGGTAATAATAATTGATGATGATGATGGCTGTGATTATATTGCAAGGGATAGCAAGTGCGATTTTTAATCGGTGCGAGTTCGACTATCCTCTTTTTTCGGGTGGGGAATTGCACCATATGCATGCCGCACCGCTCTGGGACGCGGGACGGTTATGTCGGGTTCTCTGGCCAGGTATCACAAAGTGGTGAGATCACGGGAATCGCTCTGGCATGATCGTTGATCCAATCGCGGAGTCCAGTGTCGGACTTTCCTCGAGGGCCGACAGGCACAACGCGACAAGTCCGACTAGCCTGCCATCTGCCCGGGTCCCAGGTAGCAGAGGATCCACGAGGTTTCTCCGCACTCCAAAACAAATCCTTACTTTTATTGTTGAAGTTTCGAAACGAATAGAAGGTATCTATGCAACTATTACTGATAAACGGTAAGCTACAGGAAATTACTATCTATATACAGTCGTTATAATGGTGAGTACGATGAATTTCCTATGAACTAGTTGAGTCACGAGCAAGCCATTGTGGTCGACACATCGCGTGTCCACCACACCCAGTCTGCCTGTGTCGACAAACGACCACGTTTTAGCATTTCTGTACAACTGACCTTTGCAAAACGACTTGATTTATAAGCTAGGCTGATGGATTCCGTGGGTTTGACAACCTTTTTCATAAGTCGAGGTCAATGGAAGTTGTTTTTTTTTTTATTCTGTTTGTATTTAGGGGTTTTGGTTTAACGATTCTTTGTTTATTATAAAGAACAGTGTTCACTTACGAATAAATACAATGGTAATTATGTATAAGTTCCTAACGCTATCCGGTGGCCATTACAAATCATCATCATCATCATCAACCCATATACTGTCCCACTTCTGGGCACGGGTCTCCCCTCAGAATAAGAGGAATTAGGCTATAGTCCACCACGCTGGCCTAGTGCGGGTTCGCAGACTTCACATGCCGTTGAGAAATGAAATGAATAATCTCTATGGCATGCAGGTTTCCTAACGATGTTTTTCTTCACCGTTTTAAGCGAATGATAATTAATTATTAATACGCACATGATTTCAAAAAGTCAGAGAAGCTTGCCTTGGATTCGATCTCGAGACCTTCGACTTCGCAGTCCAATGGTCATACCACTAGGCTATCACTGCTTAATAGGTAATATTACAGTACAATTTAGTGTGACAATTTAGTACTATTGATTTATAAACTTTTTATTTTTATTAGATATACGCTAGACATTGATATAAACATAGCATTTTTTTTAGTCGGAAGAATCTAAATTGCAGAATTAAAACAAACTAAGATTAAATTACCGTTACGTGACAATATATCAGTATTTACAAGAACTTGTAAATTTATTAACTATTAAAATATATCAACCCTATCGTACCTGTTTACATTGATTTTGCAAAGTACAAAATGCAAGTGAAATTCTTATTTGTTAAAATAATGGGAATAGTATTCATGAAGAACCGTATAATAATTACCGTAAAGTCAAAGTAAAATATTTTATTTCAATTAGACCATTAAAATAGCACTTTTGAAAAGTCAAAACTAGTTGCACGGTTCCAAAAAGTGGGTCTTATGGAGAAGAACCGGCAAGAAACTCCATAGATATTCTTTAAAAAATATATAATAATATAACATTTTTGGGACATTTTACACAGCACCATCTAGTCCCAAACTAAGCAGAGCTCTATGGGTACTAGACAATGGATATAATACTTATATTATACTTTTTTTTTGTAAATAAATACTTATAATACATAAAAAACACCCAGACAAACACAAATACTCATGTTTTATCCACACAAATGTTTGTGTCCTGTGGGAATCGAACCCACGACCCCATGATCAGCAGTCGAACCGCTAGACCACAGAGGTCGTCAAAATCACGTTACATAACCAATATGATGGTTGTACACGCGCAAATGTGTGCATTAACAAGTAATGTTCCCTTTTTATTATATACGCGCGTCCGTTCGCATGTTATAAGGGTAATAATCAGAGATTTGAATAGGTAGAGTATATTTTACCTAAACTTCAAGGAAATAAGTAAAAAACATGATTACCTACATGCTAATGTTGGTTTACAATTTGTGTTATGAATAGTTAATGAGAACAATGCAGAATGCATAAACTGCTTGAGGTCCGTGGTTCGATTCACGTGTCGAGCAAAGAGTTATTAGGTTTTTCTATAAAATTGTTGCCCGCGGTTTCAGTTTTGAAAATATGTTCTCCTCTTCCTATGGTCTAATCTATCTCTGTGCCAAATTTCATAAAAATCGGTTCAACAGTTTACGCGTGAAAGCGTAACAGACATTTTCACAGGGATAGAGACTGTTTTGCGACTACCAACTTAGATGTGTTGTTGGAGAGTATGATAGAAAGTGTCTTTCAACTACAAAGTTAAATTGTTTTTGAGAGGGTACGGAACTCTCATACCGTCTTTTAATTAAGTGCTAGAATTGGTCCACGAAAGTGCCTTTTTGATTTAAAGTACAATTTCTTTCCATTACAGAATCTGTGTGACTCTTAAGGAAGATGGGTTAACAAGCACTCTCTACTTAAGGACCTAAGTGGTTTAATCTTCAAACAAACTTTTTACTGCTGTGTTACAGAGATCCGAGTCTCTTGGAGAGTTCAGCTGTAGCTTCGTTTAGTAGAGAGAAGCGAACTTTTACACTATTCCACTTATTTTCTTCTAATTAAAAACTAGACTGCCGCTACTTACTGAAAGCTTTGATTCTTTGTTTGGTTTTTAATAACTAACAGACATTATATACTTTAAAAAGAGGCATAAATATAACCACCCTTTTTTATAAATTACCTCATTGATGGTAAGCGCAGCTGTTGAACGTATGATCCTTGGTTGAATTTCCAGGCCGAACAAATTGTTATTCGGTTCCTCTACTAGTAAAATAGCTATAAATACGCTTTATGACAGTGCAGAACATTAAATGGTACCTAACTAAATGTAGCCGCTATAACGGTTCAGTCTCATAACATTCAAGTTGCAAAATAACATATGGTAGCAAAAAGTTCAAATCTCATATTGACTTAAAAAGTTCAATTCTCGTTATTGACTATTTATTAGAAAATGGATCAGGAATTGGAGTTTCTTAATAATCAAAAAGGGAATTTACTGTTTTTTTTTTGTTAAACTGTGACCTTGGTTATTGCTTTTCCTTGCATGAGTTAATTGCGCAAAAACTTTTTCATTATTTATATTAAAAAGACATCCTAACAAGCGTTACAGTTTCTACTATTTTTTTTTTTTAATTAAGGTTGATGTCAAAAATCTAAAACACCACTTACAAATCCACATAAATAAAAAATGTATATTATGAGACATGGATGTTTGGAGACTTGACTATTTTGCAACTTGAACATTTTGAGATGTAGATATTTTGCAACTTGGAGGTTTCGAGACTTGGGTCTTATGAGATTTGAACTTTTTGCTACCATATGTTATTTTGCAACTTGAACGTTATGAGACTGAAGGGCTATAACAAGTATCAATTTAAAAACGTTTAATAATTAAATAACAAGGACAGTTAACGACAATAGCCTTTTCAAATATTCTACGATTTTCTGATTTTTATTAAATTTTGTTAGCACACACGGTGCGACTCGCGCTATACGTAATTACAACACAGTAAGTAAATAGGTGTATATATGTATAGATATTTTAAATTATTTAAAAGAAAATTTGTATTTAGTTAAGGATTCCATATGGTGACCGTATAATGACGCGAAAATTACTTACCTAAATAATTTGTTTAGATAATAATCATTGTTTATTACTGACACTGTTATGTAGAAGCTCTACGTCTTGAAATAGATAGTAAACCTGCATTTTAGGAGAGAGCTCCTTTCTTAATGTCTCATATCTAGATATTATTTACTTTGCGACTGCTTGATTCTTCTTTCTACTTAATATAGTTAAGTATCCAATATAGTATTGTAGCGTAATAAACATGACGTGTAATTGTGAAGGATTTTACGACCAGCCAATAAAAGAGTCCGTTTACACAGTGGCAGTAAAAGTATCGTATCCAAAGAATAATGCACTTGTACCTACTCACTCAAAAAAGGTTACTTATTTTTTTATAATTATATACCTACCTCTTAATATTATATGATTTAATATTTATTTATTTACGCACTGGAAAGAACACAAAAAACGTTACGACTTTGAATCTAAATAAGAAATTGTATAAGTAAAGACCAATTCAGTGTACGACCAATCGGTGTTCCTTTGTGAGGGATGTGAAATAAATGAAGTATAGCGCCGTCCCTTCATCATGGAATAGAGCTCTTACAATTCACAGCTTAGCACCAGTTTTTTGATCGAAGTTTTCTATTACAGGGTTAAAATAAAAGAATATCTAATAATAATGGCACAGACTAGTACTTACGATTTTGGTGTTAAGGTGCATAAGCTCGCGCTCGGTGACTCGGCGCCGCGCGGTCTCCATTTGCTGCTGACGGTACTGATTGTACTTATACAGCAAATACATTCCGGGCAGGGCCAACACCACGAACGGTCGCATCAAGTTAGATGACGTAGGCGCGCGTTGCGGCATTTTTTTATTAACATTATTTTATTTATTACACAGCGATGCACTTCTGTTGGCGATTGTATGCTGCGAAGCGAGGCTTGAAAACTTGTTGTAATTGAAACTTTATGACTCCTGTATTAGATATCATTTTGATTGTTGTACTAACAATTACAGTCACGCCACATTTTAGACTACAGTTTAATTAAAGTATGGAAGATTTAATTTTATTAGTATCTCTAAAACTATTGCTTATAAGCACTTTTTATAGCGTCACTACGGGGTTTCAACTCTTTGAAATATTGCTTTAATAATAGACCTATTTATTTGCACAGCGATGTTCTAGGACGTTACCGGTGGTTACGATTCTGAAACAAAATGAACAAAATATTAGAAATTATTTTAATTAAAGAGATCTTTATGAATTTGTCATATTTATTCAGGATTAATTGTTCTAGAATGCATTCTTATCATTATCCATGTTTATTTGATTTATGGGTAAAACCGATATCCTAAGGATACACCTGGCTGTCAGGTTTTCAGGCTTTTGATTCCCACGACTTTGAGGCAGGTAGAAGTCCCATGCTCCCATGAATAACCGACCGCAGCAAGCGCAACTTATTGATATAACTTATACCACGAAATAATTAATCGATGAAGTGTGTTCTTCGTTTTATTTCCTTAATCCTATGCTTATTACGGTTATGTAACTCCGTAAGTAAACATTATGGTCATCACATATTTCAGGCCATGTCAAAATGCGGTAGAATAAAATTATGTGCATACGAATTAGTTTCCCCAGCCTTCCGCGTGCCTGCATACTGTTCTACTAATTAAAACTACCACACGAATGTTACTCAGCACAAGATTCTAAATGAAAATGATTTCTAGAGCGAGAGAAGGATGGGCAAGTTAACAGGATTAATATCTATCTCTCTTACACTTCTTTTTTTTCGCTACAACAAAAAGAAGTAAGTTTTCTTAAATTATATAATTCTACCTATGTACCAGGTGATCATAAATTAGTAGCGAGATTATTGCGATATTGGTGCTGCTGCTCCGAAAAAGTGTCAACATTGTTATGCAACAAAATCCTAGACGTCTAGGTGAGTAGACACATTATAAACTTCAGACTGAAAATCTTCCTATAAAGTACTTAAAGGAAGATTTTCAGTCTGAAGTTTAGGTGTACTTATTTCTCTAGAATGACTTATTCTGGCCTTAATATAATCAGATTAGAAAGAGAAAAGAAAGTAAACCTATATATATCATTTTCAGTCCTAATAAAGCCCCATTATCAGTCACAAACTACCACAACTAATACTGAACAATTTTCAATTATCGCCACCAAAGTACCAGGCAATCATAAATTGGTTGGTAGCAAACTCGATAATATTGGGAAAGCGATGCTAGTGCCCCGAAACACAGCTAATAAGCGTGGGACGCCAATGAGCCGATTGATAGCTTCCTCTAGGGAGCAATGTGGCCAGTGTAATGGGTTATTTTCCTCGTGTCGATGGCTATAAATGTTCTTAATGCGGTATTTAATAGCGTAGGGTTAATCGGAGAAAAATGGGCGATAGAACGATCGTAGATCTTGAAAATCGAATGTGAAGGTGAGGTTAATAAATTATAGTTATAGTATCGTCGTAAACTGTTTTGTTGGTCTAGCAGTCGCAAGTGCAACTGCTGAGTGTGAGCTTTCCGGGTTATATTTCCAGGTCGAGAAATGTTCTTGGATTTTCTATGAAATTGTCATTAGCAGCTCGGAGCTTAGATTTGTACCCACCCGTAACACTGGTTACAGGAAACAAGCTCGCATGACTTACATTGTGGTGAAATATATAGACCTTTGCCTACCTTATTGGAGATAAAGCTGTGGCATGTATGTTATGTTATGTTTTATATTGTAAAATATATTTTTTAAAGTGTTATCACTATAATTTTGGTGCCTCAAAGTGTAAAAAGCGTTGTTTTCAAAAGTCTTCAAAAAGACAATTTACATAATACTAGCTGACCCCGCAAACGTTGTTTTGCCATAAAAAAAAAATTTAGGGGTATGAAAAATAGATGTTGGCCTATTCTCAGACCTCCCCGATAAGCACAAAAAATGTCATCAAAATCGGTCAAGCCGTTTCGGAGGAGTATGGCAACGAAAACTGTGACACGAGAATTTTATATATTAGATTAAACCTCAAGACACAAGTGTTGCTATTAAATTTGTTAGTGCTTTATAAAAGAATAGGTACTGAACTCATAAGAAGATCCTTGACTTCTTAATTCAAATGAAGAGTAGCAAAACCATATTTTTTAAAATTTGTTAGGTAGAAAGTGGTTTCGTGCTATTAGGCAGTAATCGACAAAACTCAGCAGGGTGTCAAATTGTAAACGTTGTTTTTTACCCTCATTCAACCAAAGACGGAAGTAAATTGGTGCCTAATAATACATTGTAAGCAGTTATACAAAGAATTGATAGCCTAGCTAGTGGTATGGTGACTGCCTAGTTAACTCTCGAGTTTGAATTCAAGGCACGTTCCTTTGGCTTTTCAAAATTGTGTGTGTATTAAATAAATAATTCATTATTAAACTCGCTTTAAAGGGGCACAGTAATATTACCCGAACTATACATGAGCCTTGCACTTGTACAGGTGTCCTATAGTGATATAATGAATAAATAAAAACGAGAACGAGAATAAATTATACGAAACTTCAAACGAGCGAAAAAAGTACGTGCGAATATATTATGTTAGTATATTTTGTAAACTCTAACTAATGGACGTTGTGTATTGTTATAATTGGACTTCAGATTCCGGTATTGTATTCTTTTGTTAAATTAAGTTTGTATGTATTAGTCTGTTACTTTACCTTATGAATAAAATAAAATAATTATTTCGATAAGTCTATTGTAAATAATGTAAATAATAATTGTTGAAAAATCTAGAGGCTAATAGGATTCATTTGTATTGATTGATTGACTGTCTTAAATATGCTTAAATATTATATATCCGACAGTCATGTGTTACGTTACATCATGCTAAAATAAGCCGTCTATTTACATAAAAGAGTTCGCTTTTGTCTGCTTATTTATTTTATTTATTTATTCTTAACTAGTTTTCCGCCCGCGGCTTCGCCCGCGTCGAGTTCGGTTATATCGCGTTTCCAAGAGAACTCTTCAAAAGTCCGAGATAAAAACTATCATTGTTCTTTCTCAAGGTCAACTCTATCTCTGTACCAAATTTCATTAAAATCAGTTCAGTGATTTAGACGTGAAAGCGTAACAGACAGACAGAGTTACTTTCGCATTTATAATATTAAATAAATATATATATTATATTAGTAGGGATGTACCAAAGTGTACAAAGGCGGTCTTAATGCCTTAGGCATTCTCTACCAGACAACCTTTAGGTGGTGCAGAGACGATCATGGTAGATGCACTACAATGGTAGATGTAAGAGGTATAACGCGACTTTTAGTCTAAACTATAAAAGTTCATTTAGTATACTTACCTACATATAAGTACTTTACAGTATACATATACATAAATATATATATCTATCTATATATATTAAATTATATATATATATATATATATATATTGATTTCTAACATTTACGCGAATATTATACATTGAAATAAAACTACTTTTTACGGATTTTATCGCGTATATTGATATTATTAATCCCGACGTTTCGGACCCTTTACAGCGTCCATGGTCACGGGTAGACTGAGGTGGTGGGCGTCTTGATGATATAATTACTGACAGCTACCCTACATTTTTTATTGTTACATGATCAATGACATTTATTACTAATTATTAATTAAAACTAGATGGAGCCGGCATTTCCTAGCTGACGACCTCTGAGAAGAAACGCCGAAACAAACTCAGAGAATCATGGTCTCTTTTAAAGTAAAAATATTCAATGATCATGTTTTAGTTGTTAATTATTGGCAATCCGATTCACGCAGAACGAGCTCACAGTATCCTTTGGTCTTGCAGTTGTAGGCCTGGATTTTGGTTTAATAGAATCTATAACAGGATTCCAAGCAGGTGGTAAGACCCAGCCATCTTCTCTATTGAAATTTGGATGTTTTTTAATTTCAATAGCCTCACGAATCATCCTGGGTAGGTATCGATATATATATATATATATATATATATATATATATATATATATATATATATATATATATATATATATATATATATATATACAACATTATTATTAGTATATGCGAAACCTGAATATAGTTTGTTCAGAATCAGTAACTGAATCGATTCCAATAATTTTTACATCATGTTATATTTTGTCCCAAAAACATTTAAAAAATGTTACGAGTAGGACACCGAGCGACACTAAGTACCTAATCGCAATCATATGCGCGCAACACAGGTCACTGACACTGAGCGGTCAGCGCGGGCGCAGTGGGGCGGGCGGAGCCCGGGGGTGAACCAACCAGGCAACCACTTCCGTCGCCCGGCAGCTATAGGGAAGTGTGCACGTATGTCGCTCCCGTTCAGATAAGTAGGTACAAAACGAGAGCGCGACCGCGAGCGCAAGCATTTCGGTTGATCTGTACCTATCGTATGTAAAAAGCATAGGTAGTGTTCGTTTAAGAAATGGTACGTACAGTAGCGGTTTGTGGTGATAACGCGAGCGCGCGGCAGTTGTGTTTCGGTTGACGTGTACCTATCGTATGTAAAAAGCATAGTGTTCGTGTAAGAAATGGTACGGATACTAGCGGTTTGTGGTGATAAGTGATAACGTATTCCTGGCAGTGCGGCACGAGGAGCTATCTGACATTAAAGTATCGTCACACACATGAACACATGTTTTTATTTGTACCTACAGCCTGTTGTGGTTAAGTAGTGCGATGTTTAACACTTTTCATCCATTTTGAACTTACAGTGTTTGGTATAAGGTGCAACATATCGCATTGACTACATTTAATCACTTACGGCTGCATTTACAAATAAAGTACTTATTAATGTCTACCTACACTTGATCATTACGACAGTTCAAGGACTGCAAGTGTGATGGAAAATGTGAAAAGTGTGATGTATCATCAGTTAAATACAATGCAATCGGAAATCGCCGTACGGGTAGGTACCTACTGCCACATTATTATCAATGAGCGCCGCGACGACGCGAGCGCGGGGCGGCGCCCGCGCGTGATGAGCATGTTTTTGTACGGACAACCAGGTAACTTAACAAGCTTATAACTTTGTGATATTTCATGATACAAGTTTTGAAATTTTGTACATAGATTATTTACATAAAAATACTAGACACGTGTTTCAGGTTTCGCATATACTAATGTTACGAGCTGGGGTTCGGGATAAATTAAATGTTACCAATTTAACCGACAAACAATCAAAACTTTAATTATCCACACGAATACAAAACACAAATCACCAGTATGTCGCTATACTAGTTCACTTCACAATTCACTATCGCACTGTAGTCGCTTCGTAGTTCGCTTCGATCTTCACTTGTCCGTGTCCACAATTGAACTGCCTTGCCGGCCCTTTAGGACCGCTATTTATATGGCTCAGAAAGTTCCAGAATCGAATAATCCCGAAAATGCTACAAAAAATACGAGTAGGTACTCGCGCGCCTATTGTTTCGCGGGCGTTGACCTCGGCCTATTGTGTCGCGAGACGCGTGTCCTTGAGGTATTGTTATAGGCACTTATAGATATAAGTACCTACCTATACCTACGCGAGTGTCGAGATTAAACTTCCACGCGTTTCTAGAATCTTCGTGAGCCATCTCAGTCGTTCTATTACGTATCCGGCGTAACACTAATAATAATGTTGTATATATATATATAGATATAATTATATACAAGAAATAAAAATAAAATTTAGAGTCTAGATGAATCTAACAGGGTCTTGTCGAACAAGTATTTGCGCACATTGGTTTTAAAGGATTGCCGACTGTTTAGCATCCTAATTTCAAGAGGGAGAGCATTCCATAACAGTATTGACTGAATGAAAAAGGTAGAATGTACAAAGTCAGAGTGGTGAAAAGGACATTGAAGAAGACGATTATAAGATGAGCGAAGATGTTTACTGTGGGAGGATGAAATATACTGAAACTGAGAAGATAAGTAAGATGGAGAATTGGGACTACTGCTGCCTTCGTAGTGCCTTAGGGATCTGAAATCAATGTTTATTGCTTTTCCTCTTTATATAATAACTATTACTTTTACAGTCTAGTATCTACTAAACACAATATATGTATACAATATATATTTTATATCACTAAGATGGCAAAAAAGCATACGGTCCACCTGATGGTAAGCGGTTACCGTAGCCTATAGACGCTTGTAACACCAGGGATATCACTTGCGCATTGCGGACCCTGTAAAATGAAAGAGGAATTGTTGGGTTGGCAGTATAAGGGTCAAAGTCCCCACACTGCCAACAGAACGTTTCCTCGAGGAGTACTACTACACAGCCTACTATTCTCTCTGGTATTTGGAAGTTAAGTAGTTATTATATTACGAGTTTGAAAAGGCATAGATACTTCCGATAGTATTATTGTCAACACAATAGTTCACCAACTTCCAGCAACTATCTACGAGAATCTTGTCAAGGAATCGAACAGGAATATTTGAGGCACTTCGTCCAAATTCAAGGAGCATGCCGGAGATATTTCTCCCACGGCAACTTCGCCGACTACCGTCATTGAGTTACCGTGGGAGAGCCATGCTTCGGCACGAATGGGCCGGCTCGACCGGACTTGATACCACGGCCTCACAGAAAACCGGCGTGAAATAAAGTTTTCGTTGTGTTTCGTCGAGTGAGTGAGGATACCGGAGACCCAAACCCCTTAAAAGGGCGGCAACACACCTGAAACTCCTCTGGTGTTGCGGGTGTCCATGGGCGGCGGTAATCGCTTACCATCAGGTGATCGGTCTGCTCGTTTGCCCACCCTATCACATAAAAAAAAAAAAAAAAATTGAGTTGTCTGAATACGCACATTGTCGAACTCCTTTTGTCTTTGTCGTGGTTGTTTTTAATATTCTTGTACCTCATAGATCAATCTGTGATTTCTATAAAGATTCAATTGAGCATTGGTAAGAAATCGGAACCGCTCCTGACCATAAACAGTCTTCGAACAAAACATAGAATCACGCCTGTATTTCCCGAAGGGTGAAGCAGAGGTGTACTAATGTAATGTACCCCACAGTTTGCCAGTATGTTTAACTCTCTTATAACAGGCATAGCGTGAGCTCAGAGATCGCGACTGCTACGTTAGAGGTCCATGTTATTGGGATTTTTTTATGAAATTCTTAGTAGAAGCTCGAAGTTTATCATGAAATCATCATCATCAGCCCAAATTCGTCCAATGCTGGACGTAGGCCTGTTCTAGTGAACGCCACGGAGCCCGATCTTAAGATTTCCCCATCCAGTTAATTAAGAACGTTTAGCTGGCCTCAAACGCCATAATAGGCACTCGGAAATGAGGAGTCAAAAATATCCAAAATTCCAAAAAAGAACGGATAGGTATCCTTTCACATGCGTACCAATAAAATTTCGATTCCTAATGCGGAGCATTGATCAGTTACATCACAACACAATTGAAGGTATCGAGCGGGTCTTAAGATTCATAGTATCGGTATTACCCTGTGCCAGTCGACGGTATCGACGCGATGCAGAGCGACAAGGCACGAATCACTTTGATCGACAGCCGCGACATGTTGGCTTTGCACTCCATAGCAAATAAATGAGACTTTGCTGAACATTGAGGATGTGTTTTTCTTTTCGACTAATGACCGCTTTCAAAGGTTTATTGCATAATAAAATTCCACTGCGAACAATAAGGCACTTTACCCCACCAGTGTGGCGGCTTAGTGGGGCAAATTGGAATTAGTTGCGGTCAGTCTGTGGATGGGTGACACATCAGATTCTTAAGTTTAACACATCAAGACCCCTCTGTGCCTCCGAGAGATTATTAATCTTAGGCATTAATTATTAATATAATACTCGATAAAATCCGTAAAGAGTTGTTTCGTATTAATCCATACTATAACCTATTATAAATGCGAAAGTGTGTCTGTCTGTCTGTTTCCTCTTCAGAACCGATTTAGATGAAATTTGTTATAGAGATAGTTTGAGGCCCAGGAAAGGATGGGGATACCTTTTGATTCAAAAAGTGTTTTGAGATTTGAGTGAAACCGCAGGCAGTAGAATGCTAGTGTCTAATATTCGGGAAGTGTCAGAAATTAATATCCTTAACCATTTGACCGCCACGTCAATAAAGAAAATCCGCCACAAATTCTAGTACTTATTTAATAATCTAGGTAAAAAAAAACAACAAATTGTTGTATAGGTAAGTATGTATTTTGAACTAAAAAAAGTGGTATTTTTGACGTGCCATGCCGTCGTTGGCGTCCTGAGTAAGTTTTCATTTGACGTCTATACACGTCCGTGGCGGTCAAAAGGTTAAATTATTCAGAACGTACTGTCAAATTTCATTGTTTGTCTTTCAACTTTAAATAAAAAAAAAAAAATTTAAGACAAAATAATAAAGTTCAGTATTCAATTGGGAAAATTTGACAGTTTTGGATAGCTTGTCCTGCTTGCGTTTGTACAAATGTTACGATTATATTATTGATCTGTGTCTACTACAATTCGTATTTTCCACAAATTTCATTCATTATTCATAGTTGTAGCTCATCCATAAAAAAAACTCAGATAAACGTTAGACTTTCCGCGCTACGTCCTTGCCTGCAAACAGTCACGTAATTCGTATTCCGGGAAAGCATTTCTATAGTTAACGTAATTACAATAAATCGGTGGAGCAGAATAATGAAGTCGCCATCTTTACCATGATAAGCTAGGAATATTCTTTGGGCTTTCAAATGACATTGTATCTTCATCTACTATTCCACTGCTGGGCACGGGGCTCCTCTCAGAATGAGTGGGATTAGGCCATACTCCACCACACGGGTCTTGTGCGGGTTGACATACTTCACACGCCTTCGAAAAAATCTCTCAGTCATTGTAGGTTTCCTCTTGATGTTTTCCTAGACCGTTTATGGAGTGATAATTAATTATTAATACGTACCTACATGATCGAAACGTGAGAGATTCGAACTCGATATCTATGACTGCGACCAAATGGTCATATAACTAGGCTTTTATTTATTGTATCTTCATCTAATATCCCACTGCTGGGCACGGGGCTCCTCTCGCCATACTCCACTACACTGGTCTAGTCTCACTTTTACACAAACATGGATATTGACATTGTATACAAATTCACTATACAGGATTACTAGTATAACACTAATCTATTTTTGGTAAAAAGCCTAAAACATAAGTTGTTTTTACCCGGTTAATCCGGTATAAGATGACCTCTTATTGTACATAAAACTTATACTTACAAAGGTCACTTTATACTGGAAATGTATACTATTAGATCAATTAATAAATAATTTATTAAAAAAACTGCATATTACTATAACTATATGTATAGGTATGACAATAACCATTACATATCGTTCGCCTTGTGTGTATGTATGTACTAGTTTCCAACTTTAATCGCATATAAATTATATCTAGTTCTGTTCAAATTCTCGTTCGTCCTCTTGAATTTCAAGTGCATGCATGCATTAGAATCACATCAGAAATTGCATCAGCTGATTTAAATTGGGAACCAAATAATATCTATGAATTTGGCTACAAAACGGAAATGTTTAAATGAATTACTTTTCTGGGCTATAAACTGAGGCGGATAGAATTACGGAATGATGACGATGGTAAGTGTGAGCAATGAATGAATGAATGATGAATGAATGGTGCAAGTAGTGGATTGAACTTGAACTTGGAATGACATTGGACTGTTATAGATTGATAGCATAAATATATTATGAAGAACCTACTTGTACGTTCACATTGGGGGAAAAGGAAACTATGTATTTACTACTTATTTAAATAATGTTTAAGAGTATTAAATTAATTAGAACAAATTAAATATGTTTTCTAATTTATTTAAATAAGTAGTAAATACATAGTACAATACATAAACCTGATTCTCCTACCAAACATAAAAATACATAACATCACGCCTGTTTTCCCCGAAGGTTTAGGCAGAGATGTACGCCCACTGTTCGGCAGTATGTTTAGGTCCCATATAAGAAACCTATTGCCATTAACCGGGCACCAATCTGAACTCCGAGCTGCAACTGAGAACTTCATACAAAATCACAATGACACTGCTCGACCTGAGAATGGAACAGAACCTCAAACTATTTCGACAACAAGGCTAATGAAGCAGTCTTCTTTCATACCATCACCAGCATATCAGTCATAAGAGGTCCACTGCTGAACAAAGGCCTCCTCATAGACTTCCACAAGGACCGGTTATATACCGGCTGCATCCAATGACTTCCAGCGACATTTACTAGGTCGTCCATCCATCTGGTTGGAGGTCGTCCTATGCTGCGTTTTCCGGTACGTGGTCTCCACTCATTCATACCATATCTTGCTCAATATGAAAATCTATTCCGTTCAAATAGTTTTCCTTTTTATAACAGAGCTCTCAAAAGTCTCAAATTAACCTATCCTTTTAAGCATATGTTCTCCTGGTACCTACAGTTTAAACAGCTGGAAAGTTTCTGTATGAACGTCAAACGAGCCAACGTTATGTCGAGGATAGCTTTCAGTTGATTGAGTCGCGGGATAACAGGCGTATAACAAGCTTAAGCTGGGAACACCGCCGCCGACTGTTTGATGCTGCCTACACTGTGTTACCTTGTCAAAATTGACCCTAATTCTGCGCTGGAGATGATCCATTACAAAATTTAGGTAATATAAGAGTTTTCATAATACATTTATGCAATACTAGCGGTAGCCTGGGGTTTCACTCGCATCCCTAAGGATTTTTTGAGACAAAAGGTAGCCTATGTCTTTCTCCAAGGCTAATCTATCTCTATGCCAAATTTCGTCAAAATCGGTTCAGCGGTTTAGGCGTGAAAGCGTAACAGATAGACAGACATAGTTACTTACGCATTTATTATGCGTTCGCATTATTTTAAAACAATATAGTAAAGTATACATATGAAAGTTCGTCCGCCAGGAGGCCGGTATAAACACTTATAGCTTCCGTTTTTAAATATGCTTCTGTTTATACTAATTTAAGTACAAATATAGTAAGTAAAGACTCTATTATACCGGCCTCCGGGCGGACAAATTTTTCTTTATTAAAATGCGCAGCTAAAAACTATAATTTAACAAAACTAAGGGTTAGATCTGATTTATGTGCTGGGTGTTTAAGCAAAAAAATTTTGTATTTCAATATTATACCATAGTCAAAATACTTTAAACAAAAGTAATTAATTAATATGTCGACTTACAACAAAGTCGACATCATGTTTATACATAAACACAGTTTTTCATGGACTTTCCGTCATGTATTGGTACAAAAACTATTAATCATAAGTCATAAAATTAACCTATTCCATTATATTCTTAATATGTAAAAGCAAGAGATGTAAGATTTTTACGTAGTGAGTTACGTATACATATTATGGCAAACATTGAGGTATTAATATTAGAGTTGACATCGCGAAGCAGTTTTTCTAACCTACTAAAACTCTAAGTTGCAAAAGTATTCGTCGTCTTTAATTAAGTAAGATCTGAACGTGAAAATGTCATAATGCCTACAAAATATAAAGTTTCAGAGAACTTACCAAAGATTCATGTGTATTCCGTAATTTCCACTTATAAAAGCACACATCGTGATGATATAGCTGCTGACTGTTCTAATACGACAGTACACAATACTGCAATGTACATTTAAATACGATATTGATTACAGAAACAGTCTTTCACGCGAGTTTAAATAGGTCTATAGGTTAAACTTCAGGTTTCTTACCAATAATTAAATTTTTATTGTAATGAGAACATACAATTAAAACGGTTAGTGACCCTTGTTTGAACTTAATCTTAATTGGGTTTGTAAAATAGGTACCTAGGTATTTCATTTTCTATTATTTTAGTAAATTCCACTCGCACCTTATCTCATTTTAATAAATGTACAATAACCTTTTTGTTTCGTGTTTCATAAACCAAATAATCGTGACCCCTGAATTGTAAAGATTTGTACAAAAAAGGAGATCTGTTTGTTGGGTTTAACTCAACGCGGACGATCTACTACTACTGTGTATGTAGAAACAAACGTATGAGTTTTTGACCTTTACAGTTTCCTTGTAGAATATATTATCATGGGAACTGAAGCGCACTTGAGCGTAACATTAAACTGTCATATGAAAAGCCACATATATCGTTTTCCAGCAGAATTTTTGTTCCAGTACAGCCGCATAGATAAAATATAATATACTAGATATTCCCATAGTTTCACTCTTATCAAAAGTTCTATTTAACCTCTATTAAATATCCTATATCCTTCTCTAGGATACCATTTATCCCGATGCCAAATTTGATCGTAATCTGTTGAGCCGTTTAGGATTGTAAACGTAAAAAAACAAACAGATAAATTGACAGAGAAGATTACTTTCGTATTTATAATATTAAATGGCTTTCCCCCTATTAAATGGGACCTAAACATACCGGCGAACTGTTGGTGTATATTGGTACACCTCTACCTAACCCTTCGGGGAACACAGGCTTGTTGGTATGTTATGTTATGGATATATATCGTTGCCTTAAATATTTTTTGCAGCAGTCTTCAATATAAACAGCTGCCATATAAACAGAATATTACATATTAGCTTACTTAATATTCAAGTCAGATATATGTATTTGACTTAGCCGCCTCTGAGTTGGGAAGACTCCTTAATTCCCCAAAGAGATACAAATTTGAGAATATGTTTGAAATTGCGGAGTTCTAAAATATTCTAAATGACTACAAGTATTGCCTTTGCGTGAATTTCATTTATTTATTATGGACTTTCAGAATAAGATACTTACACACAAATGTTAAAAGAGGGGGAGATTAGGGGCTAGAGACACAACACTATTCACCATTGGTTTTCAGCTTCTTATATTTTGAGAAGGGGTAAGCTATGTCTAAACCATTACGCTTGGATAGAATATTGTATTGCCTACAGAGCCTTAGCAGAGCAGCAAAATGTCCCAGGTTTTTTCTGGATCGCGGTATAAAACATATAACAACGTTATTTCAATCTTATTTTTATATACCAAATTACGATGTGATTAATAAATCCCTTGAAATCGCAAAAAAAATGCTGTTTTTTACACTAATGTTTGTATTAATAATTAATTATCACTCGCTTAAACGGTGAAGGAAAATATCGTGAGGAAACCTGCAGGTCTTAGAGATTTTTCTCGACGGTGTGTGAAGTCTGCCAACCCGCACTAGGCCAGCGTGGTGGACTATAACCTAATCTCTCTCAATCTGAGAGGAGGCTCGTGCCCAGCAGTGGGACAGTATATGGGTTGATGATGAATAACTCTGAAATGGTATTATTACAAGTTAATTACTCCATTTTACACATCCTGTGACTTAAAGGTTTTTGTTTTGCCAAGCGTTACTAATCCCGGATATTACCACGGTTCAACTAGTAATTAGAGGTATAATTAAGAAACACTAATTAACGGCCATTACGTAGATGTTCTGTTTAATTGTAACTTCTTACTGTACTGCATACCAGACATGATTATATTGATCATGAAGGTCGAATCACATATGAACCATAATACCTTAATGTCAACTTCAACGGTACTCTATTACTTATAAATAAAAGAAAAACAAAATTTTTTTAAAAAGAAATGTCATTGACATCATATAGCGCATGTAACGAAGCTAGTACAAATTAATCTTCACAGCCGAAGTATATTTAGAGGACCAATTTGACGAAAGGCCGACATTTGACATTTCGGAGATATGAGTTATCCACCCAGTAGGCGGCGCGCTTGACTGATGTTCGTCTTCGAGTAGGATCCGAGGTTAAGCCTCGCCCCTTGGAGGAGTCAGGACCGCAGCTTGCTGGGCTCTCGAATATTATATAATTAGGGTAAGTGACCATAGGGGAAGACAAGTGCGACTTTTAGTCGATACGAACCCATGCTTCCACTGGCTGCAGAAGATGGAGTTTTTCCATATTAGAAAAAAAAAGCGTAATTATCCAAAAAATTGACCCTTGAAGTAGGTTCAAAAACAAAATACTTCAATAAAATGATGCATTTAGGTACTTATAGAACGATAAAATCACGACATAATATTATCATTATCTTCAAAGCCAACGCTGATGAAAGGAGAGCGGTCTGCTACCCCAAAAAACACGAGGGTATTTTTCAAAAGGCTAATCAGCTTAAAAGCTACTCGGCAGCCTTTGACTGCAACCTGAATAGAAGCCAAATGACATTAGCGTAAAGTTCGTATTTATTTGTCGAGTGAACACCGACCGACTTTCAAGGGAAGTAGTATCTTGTGACGTAACTTATCATGTGTTTTGAAAATGGAACGTAGTGCAAACAAACTGAAGTAGGAAAACAAAGATTTTAGAGATTATTTGCGTAAACAAATGTCATTTAGTTAACTTTTGTACTTTACAACTTTGCCAATACGTGTCACGTTGCACATTCGTTTTTTAAATAAATATCTACCCACTCAGGAACGGTTTTAATCGTTGACGACTGAATTCCTCGAAGATTTAGGCAGAGGTACACACACAGAAAGACGGATCACACGCCGTTAAGAAAACCTCTTATGCAGGTTTCCTCCCGATGATTTCCTTCACCGTTTATGCGAGTGATAATTAAATTATTAATACTCACATGATTTCGACTAGTCAGAGATGCGTGCCTTAGATGCAAACTCGAGAAATTTGATTGAATTGGCAGTTCAATGGTCAAATCACTGAGTAGGTACATCATATTCGTAAATTCTGTAGTTTCCTGAAACTGTTACCCGAGTAACTCTAATAATAATCAATCAACAATTTTAATTATATTTCTATTTTTATATATTTTTGTACAGAGTATGTACAGAGGCCAAGCACATTACACAATTCGTCAAATTTCTTTGATAGATTCTCAACATTAATACAACGCAATAGGGTTCATTTTCATTTGGGAAAGTTGGACTGGCATCTGTACCTATACCAAATTTCATCTCAACAACACAGTTATTATATTTTATTTTTTAAATTATTATTGTTATAGTGCAAAAATTCTGTTAAATACTTTAAATGAAAAAAAAATGTAACTACTAACACTGTGCTCAGCATTTGCGTACGTCGTGCAAATTCACACTATACAAAAATTGTATCATAGAAACATTGTAAATATACCTACTAGTGAATAAGTCGTTGAAGTGCATTACAATAAATAAATAAATAAATATTAGCCAATTAAGCTAAAATTCTTGATTTTTTTGCTCGCGAATTTCTCGTCTCCATTATCGGTCTTATTCTAAAGATGCATAAGTACTTTTTAATTTTAATCTTTCCAGACTCTATGCCATCGGTTTTAAAATAACATTTCAACTATTCGTACTTAATTTTATCTGTCTATAGAAAAATCACCAATATTTTCACCAGATCCGACCGCATTTTCACTTCAAACCCTATGACCGACTGCTTCAGTATCTACTACGTCTTTACTTTCCATTTATTTTCTCGACCGTTCCCACATTCATAGCTCCAACGTGGAATGGGTATCACAAAGGAACGTGACGTGGTTTCCTCAGAGTAGTGAGGCTCCTAGTGGCGCCCTCGTGCGGAAAATGACTGGCAGTCTGCAAGTCCGGCTTACGTTGCACCACCAACTTTTAATATTCTACCTTTCTTTTAAAAGACTTTCTTTCCTTTGTTATTTCAAAAGCGCTTAGCTTTTTTAGGTGAATAGGATTTGTTCTAATGTTCTGGGTCCGTCGCTTATAAAATTTTTTCTTCAAGATTCGTGGTATTTATTTCTATACGGAACGACTATCAACCTACTTAATAGATACTAAATATTCAATTGTATTGATGGAATTAGATTTCTGATCTGACTTTTCGAATACACTTGCTTAAACAGTGAAGGAAAACATCGTGAGGAAACCTTCGTGCCTGAGAGGTTTTCTCGTCGGTGCATCAAGTCTACCAATCCGCACTAGGCTAGTTTGATGCACTATAACCTAATCCCTCTTAATCTGAGAGGAGACTCGTGCCAAGCAGTGAGACTGTATATGGGTTGATGATGGTGGACCCTCTAGGACCATAATATTATAATGAATTACTCTATGTATGTATATCTCTTTCTCTTTCGTCGAGCCTTTTTCGTCTGAATCCGAACCGATATCCTTCTGACATTTACGCGAATGTTATACATTGAATTATAACTATGGATTTTACGGATTTTATCGCGTTATATTGATATTATTAATCCCGGATTAAACGGACGCTGTAAAGGGTCTGAAACGTCAGGATTAATAAAATTAATATATAGTTTTATTTCAACTGTCTAGAATCTAAAATACGACCTATTAGGCTACAGTACGTTACGGTATGTTACGATACAGCATCCCACAATCCATTATCTTGTAATATTATCTGCCATTAATGGCACACAAAATATTGAAAGGGAAACCCGATACTTTTGCACATTACCTTTAGTTCGTAAGCACTTTAGTCAAAGTCAAATATTTTATTCAATAAGACCATTAAAATAGTACTTTTGAAAAGTAGAGTCTATGGAGAAGAACCTCCATGGATACTCTTATAAAAAAATCTTTGTTGGTATGTTACCTATGCTTAAAAAATTAACAGGTAGGCCCAAGACGGTCGTTGGTTAATAAGTATACTCTTTCTCTAGTAACTTGCAAGAAAAGGTAAAACGAAGCATAATTTAGATTTCATGTTCGCCTTAAAACAAAGTTCTAAAAAAATTGGCATCGTTCACAAAAGTATCAAAGCAATTTACGCAGTCTAGAGCCTTGTGTCATTGTCGGGCTGTCTCCACGACTTGAAAACTTCTTTTGTTTCCCATCTTATATTATCTTGAACACTTTATGACGGGAACTCAACGGAACGGAAATCTTGAACGACGCCATCTTATTCTGTTGTTGAATTAATATATACATCAAACTCAAGATAAGTTCTAAGCGTGTTCTTGCTTCACGAATTGTAGAGTAAGCGCCACAAATCAAATACAAATCTACTATGCACTTACAGATCGTACACTCACTTACTTGATTGGCTGTGTGAATCAAAGTGAATCTTGGCCTCAGATTGGGTGTTATAACTAGCTTCAACCAGCTCTATTCTATGTAATGAGTTCCAATTATTAGCTTACATTTCACGCAAATCAACCCTCACTAAACCACGCCATCGATTTCCTGAGCGTTTCAAAGAACACAGTCCGGGATGTCAGCCACTGTTATACTCTCTTTACTATACGATTTTCTTCCCGACTTTTAACCTTATTTTAAAATATTTTCTAGCGCATTTTTGTTCAAAGTGGCTGCTCTTGTAGATAATATCTCAATGTATTCTGTAAACAATTTATCTGTGAAACGTGTGCAGTTACGTGTATAAAATTGACGTGCGCGAATTTCTTTGATACAAAAGCTTGACATAACGGGGAAGGTACTTTCAAAAGAGGTTTGTTTCAGTATAATTGAGTTTCGAACATAGAACTTTCGATAGCTTTACTTAATACAAGTATTTTGTAGGCATTGAGTTGTCTAATGTTAACATTTGGTAATATGTATTTTATATGTGAAACAAATGTGTACGGTCAACAAAAGAGTTAAGTATACAGGCAGATAATTAATAATCTGTGTTTTGATAAAGATAGTGTAATAATGTATCACGCAATATGTGTCAAAACGTAGGTATTGTAAGCAGCTACCTACCTAACCCTTTGGCGCGTAATTATTTATGTCGAAATCTGTATAAAAATGCATATTTGGTTTGCTATCTGTATACCTAACTCTTTTGTTGACTGTACTTGTGAAAATTTCTATGTTTCTACGTAGGTACACATACCATCACGCCTGCATTGCCCGAAGGGTTAGGCAGAGGTATACCTTTGTACCACAGATCGCCTGAATGTTTAATTCTGGTTTTTACGATTCTTTTCATATCTCCTCAACAATGACATCATCATTCATTAACAATAATTAGTTTAATATATTTATTTGTTTTTTAAGTGTCGTTTTTTAAATGCTGTATGTGCATGTAAAGGTAATGCACACAGGCCTAGACATCACTGTTTTTATATAATTGTAATTATTTTGATTAATTATCGTTGGCATGTCTTTTAAATAAATAAAATAAAACAAAAACTTTTTGGAATGTGATCTATAATATCTATATGATTGTTCTATCCCGATTCTCTTTGCATACATTATGTGATTATAATTCAAACTGAAGCACAAGCGATACTTAATTGTCTCTGTCATACACATTATTTATTATTATACGCAATAGGAGACAATGCGGACACTCCCCCGCTTAGTGTTAGTTAGTCTGTACACCGGCCAAGGGGCGAGGAAGCGATGACGTCACGACCGCATCCGCCGGCCATGCCGCACCGCGCCACACAGCCGCGGACATTTCGAGTGTCCGCCGCAAAATGTATAGACCCTGAACCCCGAACATTGTTGTACGACCTTCACAAACGTTTCATTTGTTGTTATTTGTCTAGCCTAAAATATTATGGAGGACTCAGTTTACATTTTTACTCTATTGAAAAGAGAGGGTAATATTTTGTGTGCCTTTTTTTCATGAATTATTTTCGTCCGCCACCCGGGAGGTGGCAGGATATTGTCGGACTAGTCCCGACTAAAAACAGCACTTGCCTCCACTTACCTTATAGTCATGACCATGAGATCCATGAAATTCGCCACGACCATGATAGGCAGGGGTCCAGCGACGGCTGGACCACAGCCTATCAGCTATCAATTAGCGAGGCCCTACCTCCCATTCTAATTGAAGGGACGCGTGTTCGGCCTTTGCCCATCTGCGGCAACAAAAGCGTTTTATCCTCTAAGCCTTTTTCCAAGTATTTTGGGATTGGCTTCCAGTCAAACTTTTTTTTTTTACTCTAAAAGCGCACAGACATTGCGAGGCGTTCGCGGCGTACGTGGTGCATGCCTCAATATAAACGCCTCGATATAAATTTAATAGATAATTTTTATAGATAAAAACCACGCATATGAACGTCCACACATTGCGAATGAGCGCCGTGCGTTGCGCATGCCTTACAATGTCTGTATCAGACTTTACACATCTGATCATCATGAATACCTATTGTTACTGTCTGAATTTTAAAAGAGAACATGATTCTCTGAGTTTATATCGGTGTTTCTTCTCAGATGCCGAGGAAATGCCGACGAAATGTAGTATTAAATTATTAACTCATAAAAGTGTCTTTAAAAAATCCATTTACAGAAATAAACATAATTTATCATTTGACCAGATGCGGCTGAAAATCAGTATATAAGATGAAGCGACAGCCAGTCTCAGCAATCTTATTTCTGGACAACACCGGTTCCGTAAATAGAAACTAGTTGTCAGGCTTTTTGGGCTTTTGACTACCAGTAATTATTTTATAGCACCGGGAGCCGGAAGAGTCTTGATGTGTTAAGTAAGAGTGGTATAGATCATTTTTAATACATCAAGACCATTTTTGACACATGTTTCGAATCTGGGTATAATCTGTGTCCGGTATTGTTTGTAACATCCCCCGCGGAACAAGAGTTGTTCCTTTGGGTGTTGACTTAAAAAGAAAAAGAAAATTGGTAGCCTCAGTCATATAATATTGGAATATTGTTTAACCATTGATATTATTAGAACCCACAGATAGTTTAGATAATTTTACTTTTAAATAATAACGGGCCACATGATGATAATAACTTGAATCTGTGGTTCCAGTAAATGCACTTTGGTAATAAGATCTTGGAAGTAATTTTGCGGCGTCAAGAAATAAGGTCGACGCTGGCATTGCATAATGTAAAATATACTTGGCCTTGGACTAAATTAAGAAATGTTGGACCTATTTTATAGCAACCTCTGAAAAAAATAGTTTTGTGGGATTTGTAGGTCAAAGGATTTCTTCATCTTTGTAGATTGGTTGCAAATGATGGTGTCCTATTACCAATATTCGTATTTCCAGAACTAAACCAATTGTCGTTCACTTTATCTGTGACGAGTTCGATTCTCGGTATCTACTAATTGTAATTCTTAAAGATAATTATTCCGTGTCTCGATGTTTGTGTATAATAATTATGTACGAGTATATATTGTTCGTCAGTCTCTCTAAAACTCAAAAGCTGGTTCAATTAATGTCTATGAAATTGTTGGTGTATGTTTGATGGTTTAGATTCTTAATTGGATACGGTAGGTGGCGCTAGAACCGGGTCCTTGGTTTTCAGGCCAGGACAATGTCTGCCGGACCCACTAGTGTGAAATAAAAGCACCGACGATAAAGAGCAAATTTTACCTATGTACACTACTCTTCTTTTCGTGTCAATGGTAAATACAATATTTATATTACTTGAGCCAATAGATGGCCACGAAAACTAATAATAAAGGCGCGTTCAGAAAGCTACAGGAAACTGAAGAAACATCCTTCTGGCGCATACAAGTTTATAGATTCACAATAGGTACTATGCGCAATAAAACGAGAACAGTAATGTTACACACGAGTTATTAGAATGGTGTTCAGTGGCGCATGACGTCACGTCCCTCGTCATCACTCGTCGTCAAACACGTCATAAGTTATGTTCCCGAGCTTTTTTTGACTTTTCTGTGCATTATTACCCGGAGATACGATTACTTTGTTTGGTATATTACTAGAGCATGAGGCACAGGAGTTTTGATATGTCGTTGGTGATACTCCAATACCGCGTAACTAACACTTTGCTGTAAGGCCTAATTGTTTAATTCAAAGGCAGATCTTAAAGAATCATAATTTATAAGTTAAAATAAGTTTACTATATACAAAGTAAATCATGGTATGTTTATCTTACGTCTAAATTTTACTAAGAACATTGTAAACTACCGTAAGTTTTATATACAATATTTCTATAAAATTTTAAGCAGGCCTAAAAAATCGTAAGTACATATCACTTACTATTTCTTCGCCATTTGCATTTCTGAAGTAAATAGTCGTAACTGCAATATTTAAAAAACTAAAAATAATTCGGATTTTATTCCTACTTCATAATGAAGATTCCTATATTATATATGCATAGTGTTAATTTTAAAACAAATGGTTTAAATTCAACGATACAATGCAAGAAAACATCTTTAAAGCTCTGTCCTGAAAAGTTTGCATAAACACTATACGATTATATACGTAGGAGACATCGATATCAGTAATCGTGAAGCTCAATCATTTTTTAGGGAGCTCAGTATCGCACGACGATACCAGCGCCTGTAGACAAGTGGCAATCTGACAATCGAATCGACGAACGAATAGAAACAAAAAGTATGGAAATGACATAAGCTTTCGACAAATCGGGCGATCATAGATGTCATTCCCATACATTTTGTTTCTATTCGTTCGTCGATTCGATTGTCAGATTGTCACTTGTCAAAGCCCCCAGATCAGCAATACAAATTGCGTACGTCACGTGAAATACTCCGAACTGTCCGAAAACGTTACCATTCTATCTGGTACTCCCAAATGGAATGTTTGAACAGTGAGATAAGTATTCCCTAAATTCCCTCTCACTTTTCGTGCGGGTAAGCTATCGTTATGTATATAGAAGATTGTTGTAATTTACTTTTTTTTCTGACTACTAAAGTAAAACATTTTATAAAGGGACCCGAAACCGGAATAAAAAATAACACGAGACAAAACGAGAATTTGTAGGAATATGAGACGAAACCGTTAGGCGAAACAGGAACCAATCGTTTGAAAGAACACTGTGCTGCCTTTACGAAAAATGTGGAAAGGTGACATGGGAACTTTTTCCTAGAATTTCCTAGGCTTATTTACCGAAGCTGTTTTTCTTAAACGCACTCTCATCCAAATAGTGAGTTTACTCAACCGTGAAAGGACACTTCCCATAGGGAGCGATTGACCTGTACCCTTCGCAACCTTTTTGGAACTAGTGTGTTTAGGTCGGAGTCAATCTTTGTAGTGAAAGACGCTGTTTCTATTATTCGATGATACATTGAAATATTTATTCGAATAATATTGAAATATACTAGTGTAGAGAGTAGGACTGCTGATCAAGTCGTGGTATCGATTCCCACAAAATACAAATATTTATGTATATGATGAACGTAAGGTTAACGTTTGTTTGTCTTATGTATTATAGGAATGTATTTACAAAAAAAAGTATCCATAGTACAAGCTGCGCTTTGTTTGGGGCTATATAGCCATCATCAACCCATATAGAGTATACTGTCTCACTGCTGGGCACGGTTCTCCTCTCATATTGAGAGGGAGTAGGCTGTAGTCCACCACGCTGGCCTAGTGCGGGTTGGCAGACTTCACAAACCGTCGAGAAAAATCTCTAAGGTATGCAGGTTTCCTCACGACGTTTTCCTTCATCGTTTAAGTGAGTAATAATTAATTATTAATACGCACATGAATTCGAAAAGTCAGAGGTGCGTGCCTTGGGTTCGAACTGGAGACCTTCGACTTGGCAATCCAATGGTCATACTGCTAGGCTATCACTGCTAGATAGTGTTGTGTAAAAATGTCTCAAATTTGTAATTACCTGCCTCCCCAGGTGACACAAGATCCATGAAAAAAAAAGGTAGTCAATGACATGACGCTAAAAGTCGCATCACCTAACGTAATGACGTCACTTGCTATGTACTGTTTGTTTATTTAATCTGACGTCATTAGGTACCGGTGGCGCAGTTAGGCAGGTAGTTTAGTTCTAAATATTTTAACTGTGGTGCTAGTACAATACGTCATGTTTCCTTTACCTAAAAGTCTAGTATCATTGTTGTCGACACTATTTATAAAAAGTATTATTATGTTTTGAACTTTGCTATGAATAAAAGTATTCTATATAAAGTCATTCTATTAAAAGTATTCTATTAAATATTGTAATGTTATAAACTTGTCAAGGAACAACAGAAAAATATTTACTACGACTCTCTGGAAAGTCATTGTTCTTTAATCAATTAACAACATAAAGGTATCCGAAACGTTCTCAAAATTCCGAAATATTAAACTACACGTACTAAAAGTAGTTTTAATTCAATACTTAGAGAGTTCTCTTCTTTTTAAGCTTATTCAATATTATTTTTTTATCTTGTAAAAGGTGTGGTCAGTCCTTGCAGCATTAAAATTTGTTGAAATTAAATAGCAAAGAGGATATAATATATAACTTATATTATCATTGGGGATACCCTCGAGTAGGTTTCTATCCCATCTTTAACAGACGTGAGGTACCTACCTACTAAGACCGTCTCAGCTGATTTCAAGAGAAGCAGAACAACTCAAAACTTAGTTCTCGATACACTCGACTGAAAAAATAAGAACAAATTTGTTTTCCACTATTGCAACATCGCCAATAAAAAAATTGGATTTACAACTTTCCCCGTAACAGTCCTGATCAAACTCCACTCGAAGTTTAAAAACTAAAAAAAAATCTGCCAGCAACTGTTGATACTGAAACAACTTCGAGCTCTGATTAAACCGCTTTCTACCCAACATCGCATAGAAAACGGAAGCTATCAATTTGTACAGGCGATTCTGGCCTGTAAAAGCGAGAGTTAGAGGTTAAAATCGCGTATGCGCAGAAGTTGTGGCTAGGTGTAAATCTGGCCTATGTAACTTGTAAATAGATTTTCAAATAACGTTCAGTATTCGACGTGGGAGTTGGAACTGGTTATAGTATTAGTAAGCTATGTGTTGGTCGCATTGTGTTTTAGATTAACTGACTTCCGCCGATAAATACGGAACAGTCTATTCTGTTCGTTTATAGATAAAGTGAGACAAAGTATCCTTTCAAATTTGACATCATCATCCTAGCCTATTCAGACTTCCTGTCAGACTAAATAATGTGCACCTAGCTAGAGTACACCAATTTAAATATTTTGGCCATGTATTGGTTGCCAGTGCTCCGCGAGGAAACGTTGTGTTGGCACTTGGGGGACTTTGATCTACTGCAAACCCAACCATTCCTCTTTCGTTTTACAGGGTCGGCAACGCGGAAGTGAGTGCTACAAGCGTCTACAGCTACAGTAACCGCTTACCAGCAGGTGGGCCGTATACTTGTTTGCCACATTAGTGATATAAAAAAAACTATAAAGGGAGCGGAGGGTGATATCTGTGAGATAGAAACTGATTGGCCGTAGATTTGCTGAACCTGAAATTATACGACGCCCTCTGTATCGAATACAATAATGCTTTTAACTGCTGATGGGGTTGCTCCGTTTCTGCAATGCATCGGGGATGTTTGCAGAAGCCCATGTTAATTGGTTTTATACAATAATGCGGTGCAGACCAGTGCCATGATAGCGAGCAGTCCGGACTGTCCGTATGTTTTTTTGTACCACTAAGCTGGCAAACAAGCATACGGCCCACTTGATGGTAAGCGGTTACCGTAGCCTATAGACGCTTGTAACACCAGTGGTATCACTTGCGCGTTGCCGACCCTGTAAAACGAAATCAGCGAAGGACAAAGATATTGAGAACCTACTTTTTCTTTTTAATGCGATTAAAAATACCACCTCAAACAAAACATTATACGCGAATATACAAACATTATTATCTTAATCCAGTCCAGAGTTTCATTCCACGTAACGTATTTATCCCCTTCTCGTATGACAAAGGGTAGCAAAGCCCTGTCCGTCCTTTTTCTCATTAATCATTCCCTTTGGTAAATCCTTTTAGTTGACGTCGACCTTTCATAACTGAGGTAGATCGGAATAAGCCGCTTATAATGCGAGTTACACTTGTTTGTTATTAAGTTCTGTTGCTGTATCATCAAAGGCGAAAATAGTCCCGAGCTCTTGGCGAAATTGGGCTTTATACTCCATCCAAATCGGTTCGTTTTAAGCCACCAATACGGATACCAAACTCCTTATCTAACTATAGGCAACATAGTTTTATTGTTCTCACAATAGTAGAAACTTTAATAAATTGTGTAAGCAGCACGATTTTGATCAATTTCTTACTAGTGTGTCAACGGCAAGGCGATTCATAAGCCAACATTTTTTAAATCCAGAATAATCTCCTGTCAGTATTATTGTTTTCTACATATTATTTTTGCTCACATCAACATTAATTACTATGCGATCTCTTAAAAGCGAACGCTTGTAATTGGTTCAATGTTGCCCAACTGTTTTTTATTCAAATTGTATTTAGCTATTAGCCTTCCATACTGTAATAAATAAATAAATAAATAAATAAAATATATGTATATAGGTGCATAACAACAATATCAACCTATATACAGTCCCACCAGTCTTGGCTAAGTAATAACTACGCTGATCAAGCTGGTTAAGCTATAGTAACCTATAGCTTATGGCTAACGAGCCACGGTGAATTTGTGGATAGGTGACAGTTCTTAACACTTCGTGCTCCAAGGCACCACTTCGTGCTTCGGAGGAGAGAGGGATCAGGCTATAGTCCACGCTGGCCTAGTGCGGGTTGGCAGAGTTCACACACCGTCGAGAAAATCTCGCAGGCATGCAGGTTTCCTCAAGATGTTTTCCTTCACCGTTTAAGCGAGTGTTAATTAATTATTAATACGCACATGATTTCTAAAAGTCAGAGGTGCATGCCTTGGATTCTAACTCGAGACCTTCGACTTGGCAGTCCAATGGTCATACGACTAGGCTATCACTGCTCTAAAATAAATAAATATTTTCCATACAAATCTATGAGCTCTAATGTCAACAAGATCATTGACATTGTCACTCGCTTTAGTTCAATGACTGACCGACCGATATTGCGTACAATTACTTGAAACTATTTTTGTGTTCGACACCGTTCGGTGCAATTATTCATTCATCAAACACACTATAATGATGGTCATTTGGATCGTCGAGTAACCCGCTTTATGTTATTGTATAACACTATGATTAAATTGCAATTACAAATGTGTGTGTTTTGGAATTTTTATATGCTATTGGCTATTGTTTGCCGTGATTTAGTTGAGTAATATACTATGGTTATTGGTCATTTGGAATCACCAAATTCCTGTCGAAAGAATTATTTATTGGATTTCAGTTCACAACCTCCATTTACATAAATTGATTTTCGAATAAATTGACTTTCATTGTTTTTGGTTAAGAGACGTGTTTGTTCCTTTTCCGTGAAATTACTGTTCTAACCTTTTCAGCACTTTCTGTTGTTATACGAAAAGCTCTGCGAAGATGGGTGAATATACGATTAAAGGGCTCACTACAAAAATCTAACTATGAAGGTTTGCAGGTTTTCCCATCACCAAAAAGTTTCGGACTCGGCCGGCGATCCGATGTTGACGATTTTACTTCTTAACACTTGTTATTAGATTTTAGTACAGACGTCAGCAGGTTAAACTATCCAAAACTGTAAAATTTTCCCAATTGAATATGAAACTTAGGTTTTTGAATTAAAGTTGAAAATCAATCAAAGAAATTTGACAGATTGTGGTAGCTTGACGTGCTGGCCTCTGTACTTCGTGAGGGGCTCGTGGTTAAGTAATAATTAAGGTGATTAACCGATCTGCAAGTTTAAGCTGCACTAGTCATGGTCTCATGGAAACGACTTAGATTTTTGTAGTAAGCTCCCAGGTTCCAGGTAGGACAACGTAATGATGGGGTTAATGTCAAGTCTTCAGTCGAAATCGTCGTTATTTCTTATACATGAATGGTGAGCAAGATTGCCAGTGCTTCGCGAGGAAACGTCATGTTGGCAGTAGGGGGAACTTTGACCCTTACACTGCCAACCCAACCATTCCTCTTTCGTTTTACAGGGTCGGCCACGTACAAGTGATACCCTTGGTGTTACTAGTGTTTATAGGCTACGGTAACCGCTTACCATCAGGTGGACCGCTTATTTGCCACCTTAGTGGTATAAAAAAGAAAAAAAAAAAGGAAAATGTACAACTTATTCGTCGACATAGCTCTCTCTAGTCTACAGTGTTCATTCGCATGCAATATTGTAGATAGCGGGATATTTTCGTGATATTTATTGCACACTCAAAGACAAAGGCGAAAATACTGTCTGAAATGCACATAAAAAACTTGTTACTTACGTGACCAATTTTAATTAACTTACTGAACTAAATTAAAACAAGTCGTTTGGATGAAGGGATATAAACACTTTATAATATTTTGTATGAAATTAAATTATTTATAATATCATTTACAACCCAAATTTCATATGCACATGCATGCAGGATAGGAACAACTTATAATCATCCTCCTACTATGCTGGGGTCGGCTTCCAGTCTAACCAAATGTGGCTGAATATCAGTAGGTATTTCGCCCAAAGCGACTGCCATCAGACCTCCGCAACCAGACCAGGAAGAACTCAACCACATTATCCTTCAAGCCTTTTCCCAACTATGTTGGGGTCGGCTTCCAGTCTGACAAGATGCGGCTGAATATCAGTATCTATTTTACCCAAAGCGACTGCCATCCGACCTACGCGGGATGCGTAGGTCGGATGGCAGTCGCTTTGGGTTTTTAATAATTATATAATATTATTTTTTAATAATTAATAATTTCTGGACAATTCCTATGGATAGACTGGTTGTCACGCTTTACGGGCTTCTGCTACCACTACCGATTGTCATAGGTATTCATATGACAATTGGAACCGACGACTTTACGTGCTCTCCGAGGCACGGAGTGGTCTCGATGTTTTAAGAAATTAAGAAACAGAAACAACTATCTGTCAATTAGAACAGACTGCCAATTGATTAAACTTTCGACTCCGTTGAATACATGAATGTCTGGTCTTCATAAGTAGACATCATTCGTGTTATTCTGGTTTCTGAAACGGTTCAACGTTTTCATTGCCCGATGAAAACACTTTCTAAAAATATTGCCTTTCTGGGAAATTTAAATGCCGGTAAAATGATCGATTATGAACCCCTTTACAAACAGCTAAACAGTTGAAGTAGGTACTCATATAGTCATGTAGGTACTTATTATGTTAAGCTACGCTGGTAGCAGTCCGCTCAATCAATATAACGCAATAAAATCCGTAAAAAGTAGTTTTACTTATTTCAATATAATATTCGCGTAAATGTCAGAAATCAATACAGTGGTAGTGCTAATAAAAAGTCATTAGATTATTATAGTGATAAAGTAGTTTAAATACCCTCTAGGAATGAGGAAAGATTAATGTTCACCTGTTACTTGGACTATCAGCCACACCAATGACTTGCTGCCTATATTTTTCCACGGTATGAACTCCGATATTTCGTAGAATCTCATGCCGACAAGAATTTATTGTCTCTGATAACTGTATTCTGGCCAGGTTTTTCCAATCAATGTACGAATAGATTCTGAACCGTAGAAACAATGTTATTACAGTTATTAATTGAGTAACACCTGAAAATAGCTTACGAGGATCATTCCACTAACATTGAACCACTTTAAGGTGATCTATTTTATTAAACGGGCGAGCTCCCAATAAATTGACACCTTCGCACGTAATAATAGATGCTATCATTCTGATGAATGCGTCGAGTTCATGGCTAAATAACAACCGCGTCTAGGTTCAGCGGCATTTACTGCGGCCAATTCACGGATTGGTGACCATTTCGAATTAACCGACACCGAGACCACTCCATGCTTAACACGTTAAATCAGCGGTCCTAATTATTATAATAATACCCACTGTTAGGTGTATGACAACCGGGGCCAACAGTTTTACGTGCTCTCCGAGGCACGGAGGGGTATCGCTGTTTTAAGATTGGTCACTCATGCACAGACTGACCGTGACTAGCGCAGCTCAGTTGATCAGCTCAGTTATAACTTCACCACGATCTCAGTCAGGTTCACGCTTTTTCCTGAACTAATAAATTGTTTCTTAGAAGTCAATCAAATTACCACAATAATAACCTGGAATTAATAGGTACTACTGAAATTGGAGAGACCTAAACGGGTATTCGAAGAAACTCAAGAAATGTAATGGTTTGCAGGGTTGCGGAAAAGGAAAAGTAGAAAAAAAAAGAAGAGATATTATGTGCTTGAACTGGTCAACGCTCCACTTCCATCAAGCCCACTTGGCTGCAATGCTTCAGATAATAACAAAGGAGTCTTGGTATCTCAGGACCACTAAGATGATGGGCTGAGTTAGATAATATTCTGAACAGGGGTCTTAGAAAGATTTATGAAAAGTAGTAGAAGGAACTCTGCCAACCAGCAAACGATTATAAACTTTGTACAAATTCTGTTACAGTACAGTTTCATTCCCCTTCTGACGTTGCCAGGGTAGGTTTTGCGATTCGATCTCTATTCGGGCATTGCGAGCTTTTCTGTTGGCCAGATATTACATAAATCTTTACCATACTGTTTCTCATCGTAGCTTAAAGTGCTTAGGAATTGTTAAGAATAATTCGCCAGGCCCCGGAAGGTCGGATTGGAGCTTTATCGACTAAAACCAAACATGGTGATCTGTCAATACCTAATTTTAAACTACTTATCTATTAAGGATTCTACGTACCTATCCTTTCAGTATTTAAGGAGATTGAAGGGAACGTCAGATAAGACAAGTTATTTATTTTAATTTTCTTTGTTATTCTTTTATTTCTTATCTGTCCATTTGGATTTTTCTAACAAAGAAGTTTGGACGATTCGACGAAAGATCACAGATTTTCATGACGGCCTTGGACCTTGAAATATTTGAAAATTAGACATACCTAATCATAATAAAGACTGCTTTTCCTTTGTATACTTTTTAGACTCCTTGGTAAGTAACCTGCAAAGTTATATTATGTCATATTTGTATTCGTATTGTAACGCTTCTTTTGCAAAATAGTTCAGTAACCGTTACAGTAAGTCAGCCAATTTATAAACTGACATCCGCACAATTTTATTATAGCATAGGTAGCTGTTATCGTATCGAATCTCTGCGGGCATAAAAAAGTATTCGTCGGAATGTGGCAGTAATTTTCTGAATGATTTCACCTGAGCTGAGTCACGCAAACATTTCGCCACAATATGTGGTACATACTACATACGTGTATACTTGCCATTACCAAGGGCAACCTCCGACCTTAAACCAAACTCACCTTATCAAAACAACGACATCTTTAACAGTCAATCACATCTGTATACTAAGGGAAGACACTACGAGGAGCTAAAATTACCGCAACACACACAGTAACTGCTAAATTGACAGATTAAGATAACACACACGATTTTAAAACTTCAGGACATTATTTTTATTGATGAAAATGGGTTTCGGCGACCGCTAAGGGTTCCCGGGCGACAGGCAGGCGAGCGCGCTAGCCCGCGCGCCGCCTTACTTTAACTGAAATACGCGCTCGCGAACTGTTTTTTGCGCAAGCGTAGTACAACGCAGGATCGGCCGAAATTCACCCTTACATACCTCCATGGAACGGTTGAACCGCCTTATTTCCACCAGCGAAAAAAGCACTCTATATCTGAAAGTCTGAGCTCATATTCAGTTGATCGAAAATTAGTCGTTGTTCCATTCTGAATAGGTCGTTGCGTGTGCCGCACTGCACACGATGGTAATTAAATATGTGTTTGACAATAGTATCGAAGCTCCGGCGGCTGTGCTCTCCTGATGACGTCAATGCTCCAAACGCTCATTCGGGAGCGTTCACGTGGAAACCGTTTTGCGAGAGTTTGGGAGCGATTCATCGTCAAAGCGACCGAGAGATTTTTTTTTACGGTGATTTGCATTTGAAATTGGAATAAGCTTTACCATTTAAATATTTTTACCAATTTTAATATTTACCGGCCGCGTCGACCACGTTTCCTGTTTCGAAATTGGTTGAATCGGCAATTATTTGGAGGTAATGATTCAACTGCCGTTATAGGGTTAGAAAATATTCGATGTTCATATTCGATGGAGAAGTGGTCTATCGTTAGTAATGAATGTGAAACAGTTAAGCTTGATATTTATCGGCGATGTAGCTTGATTTGCTGATTTGCTGATTTGCTTGCTGCAGCTTAGTGCTGAGATAGGGACAGATATTGTAAATGTAAAAGTTTGTGAGGATGGATGGATGGATATTTGTTACTCTTTCACGCTAAAACTACTGAACGGATTTTGATGAAACTTTACAGTATTATTATATTTTATACATCAGAATAACATGTAGGCTATAATTTATACTATTTTACATCTATATTTTCAAATTACAACGATAGTTAAAATTTACTTTTCCACGCGGACGAAGTAGCGGGCAGAAGCTAATGTTATAATTGATGTGAAATTTGGCATTTGAAATTTTTTTTGACATTTGGCGTAGTGGATAAAGGGGCCACCTACTTTGAAGCTAAAATGTAGAAATTTAACTCAAAACTTTAAACAGTTATAACTCTAATATGGGTAGGGCTTTTTTCCAAAATTATTGTTGCAATAGAATATTAATAATAATTATGTCCTTTCTTTGATCCAATAAAGCAGGTGTTCCATTTTTTCTGACCACTCTCTAGTGTACGATTGTCTAGATAAATAGCGTTGGATTGCAAATACGGACTAACAAGCCTGTTAGTCTGTAAAGCGGTGTTAGTGAGGTGCACGAGTATAAAAGAAGCTACTATGCTTGTGTATACCGGCTTTATGCCGTTTGGAAGATTTACCGTGAAATCTATGGAAGTTTTGTGGATTGGTTGTAATACCGTATCGGTTGCCGGTTTTGGGTATACATACTAAAAACAGTAAAAACAGAATAAAATAAATATTAAAGTGGGGTTCAAAACAGACATGATTTTTTTGCCTTTTTTATAGATAATGGTAAGGAACCCTTCGTGCGAGAATCCGACTTGCACATGGTCGGTTTTTTTTTTGACGAAGTTGGAAATGCTTTCCGCTCTGAAAAGAGCGACCTACCGAATAAAACCAACCTCGGCTGTTCGAGTCACCACTTTAGTGTTGGGGCTACGGGAGCGCTGTAGAATTCGTCCGCCAACCCGGCAAAAAAACCTGAACCAACCTTTATTTTACAAATTGTTTAATTTCTTAATAATAAAAGTGTAGGTCGATCTCGTTGTGACGTTTCCGCCCCTATGAATCACGTTACAGTAACGGTTGAACTTTGTTGACATTTGACAGCAAAATATAACATTGTTTGTAACTCCCACCCGTTGTGTTCCCAGAATGAACTTGATATTTTTGCAGCAAAGGACATTTTAGTGGAAATCATCAACGTAGTTCTAGTATATTTGTCGTCATTATCGACAGGAAGGGACTTTGATTAGGAAAAGAAATAGTTTTAATTCAACAACGACAGATCTAAGAAATACGACTATCATAATGAAGAGCTTCCTGTGTCAAGTGGATATTCGGTTCACATGTTCCAATTAATTGATTCTCCTATCTGATGTGAATGGTATTAGGTATTATGTCAAAATATTATCCCCATTGTAGGTTACTAATTGAATGGCGACGTCTGTGGTCTAGTAGTTCGAATTTCGTACTGCTGATCACGAAGTCGTGGGTTCGATTCCCACAGGACACAAATTCAATACCGTTCGTTGTCTGCTCTCAACGCTCTCCTATGCGACAATCCTGATTGTGACTTGTTTGCGAATGAAGGTCCGTTTATACTGTCGGAGTGATTGCGTTTTTTTATTTAAAAGGCAGGCAGCGCAGGGCAACTCTGTTATAAAAAAAACTGATTGTGATGAAATTTGGTAGGTACAGAGACGGAGATTAGATTAAAATAGAGATCACGTCTAAACGAGTAGTTAAAAAAAAATTGTTAATCTACAGCATTTATTTAATAATGTAATATGTGCATATTTTTGATTGTGTTTATATTATATTAGTGTAATTAATTTGTGAAGTTATACATAACGGAACCAAAAACGACAATCGCAAAAAAACTATACGGTATAATTTTATGAAACCTTCTCAATCTATAAAAATATGTGACTTTTTTTAAAGAGGGATAGAATAACATCTAGCTTTATTTTGGACTTAATATTGTGTAGGTAGGTAAGTCTTAGCAGAGCTGTACGCGGTTTTGTTTTTCTCTCATAAGTTCGCTGGCGGCTATCGTCCCTTTAAATATACTGTATTGGTTACCTACTACAGGCAACGCCGGATCAACGCAACTTTGACCACTGAGGTAGATGTCCAGTACTTTAAGCACATGCATTATTATTTTTCGCGGGGCGCGTAGACGTACATTAGGTTTAAAAAACATATGTAAGCGGGTGCGGCATTTTATGCTTTTGCCCCGCCTCGAAAAAAACTAGATCCGGCGCTATCTACAGGCACTAAGTAAATCTGTCAACGATCGACTAAAACGTGACATTATTGTTCGTAGTAAGGGACATGGTCTTTTAGTCTATTTCAGTTTGTTTATTTGCATATAAATACGCGGTCAGCGCTCTTGAACCGAGCCGTATCCGACTCGGATACGGCGAATATAGAAATAGACTGTATTGATCTGATCGTAGATACCATATTCGGAGAGTTCAATGATCTAGGCATGTTTTATTGGATTCAGTATTAGAAAGGTGGTTAAAATATCACACTACTTGAGACCTAAAACATATTATCAGCACCTAATGCTCCTAGCTCTACTAAACCTTTCAGTAGGTACATACCTTTTTTGCCCCCGGCTCCCCGGCCATCGGGGATTTATCCCCGACCGGAGGATGTGGAATTAGACTGAGACATCCTCCAGAACTCCAGACTTTTAAGAGGATACCGTCTTAAAAGTCCACTCCAGAGCTGTATGTATAAAATAACTGTATATTAGTAACTTTGTTTCTTTTAGCGAAGGAAAAATTAGACTGAGGGCAGGATTCGAACCTGCGTCTTCGCGGTGGATTAGTGGTCATTTATTTATTTCAGTGCCCCAATCCATGTGCTGATGGTGGCCACCGGGGTGGTTTTAGTGGGTAAGAATCCCACACTCCCCGGTACAACCCCCGTAGACAGGTAGCCTTACGAAAGTTTCCTCCAGTAAACAATAAAAAAAGGGGCACGGCAAACAAAGGGCGTCTTCGGTTGCGAAGGTAGTTGTTAGGAACAAAAATCGACACAACTCATTATGCAGATCAGGTGCATCAATATTGCCCCGGAGTATCTTGCAAATGACTATAATTTGGTGCTTTTCCCACCTGAATTCCAATGAATTATAACCGAGGCAGCTGAGAAAAAAATTCGAGGGTTGCATGTATGGATATTATCCGCTGAAACGCTTGTATAGATACCGAAGGAAGGCCTTTTTAAGGTCATAGCGTCTGGTGTATCGAACCAGAAGAGGCAGGTTCGAGTCCTGTCCGCAGTCGAATTTTGCATTCGCTAAAATAATTATAATACTTACGGAATTTGCAAAAAAAAAAATACAAAAAGATAGCTTTTTTCAGTATGAAAATCCTCATAGATATCCTTTGTCTCTCAGAGGTTGTGTCGGACTAAAAATACGGTGGACTACCAGTACACCTTGGGGTATCACTGCGTTCACTGAAAATCTAAGAATCTCCAATATAATCACCGTTGATACACAGCAACAGTATTACGGATTTACGGGTATAAAGATTTGTGTGTATCAACGGTCTTATAACTTTCGGGGAATACACCATGATCGTAGTTGATGGTGATCAAACATACGTCGAAGAGATAATCAATTACTCTACAAAACACAAGCTAAATATTAAAATCACATACAATAGGGCAAAATATTAATAATGAAAATCAATTTCGCATTATAAAAACGCCTGACAAAATTTTAAGAGCATCATTTGTCATCTGCAACTAATTCATACACAATTGTTTTAAGGCGCACGGTGTATTGCCTTTAACGTACAAATATTAAGGTAAAGTTAGCAATATAAATTACAGGGGATATTAAATTAGGAACCTCCGCAGTCGATACGATAAAATATATCTGCCAAAGCCTGCATACATTACTCCGTAATAATGTATGCAGGAAATGACACAGTTCTAGCAAAGTTATTGCAGTGTTTGTTATCTGTTATAAATTTATTGTGACACGGTTATTGTCATACTTATAAATAATTTATATAATTATTCCTATTGATTTAGTAACCCCCATAAATCTAATATAACATTATTTTATTTGAAACTTAACATTATTTTTAATGCTGCATACACACTTAAAATACTTTTGTAGACAAATTGTGCTGATTTAATCGATTTGTTTAATTTTATAAACACATTGCACTATAAATCCTTAGTTAAATGCAGAATACATTATTATCTTAATTATAGAAAATATGTAACAAAAACGGCTGATATATAAACTAATAATCATAATGTACAAAAACCAGCACATCACAAATTTCTAAGATAGTTTTTCAACTTTAATCCCAAAACATAAGGTTCATTTTCAATTGGGAAAATTTGACAGTTTTAGATAGCTTGACTTGCAGGGCGTCTGTACAATTAAATGATAAAAACAAAATTATAGTACCTATGTATTATTACTTAATTCTAAAATATACAGGGTAATAAGTATACAGGTAGGGAAGTTTCATACTTTCTTATTTTGCTTTTGGAAAGGGAAAACAACATCTTTCTATTTTTTAAAGAAAATTAATTAAAAAATAAAAAATTATGTATATTTTACTTCCTTTCAATTTTACTTAAAACAATCGCAATCATAATCCTACGATATTTAGTTATTATACATACCTAGTGATCTACAATTTCAACTGCAGTTCTCAACCTTCGATAGCTCAGTTGGTAGAGCGGTGGACTGTAGAGTTAAATTCAAAGTCATCCATAGGTCGCTGGTTCAAATCCGGCTCGAAGGAATCTTTTTGCATTTTTTAATTGTTTAATGCACTTCTTAATTTGATATTCTAGATAATATAATTTCGTATATTTTGTTTATAATTATTTTTAATATGCTTAATATTTTTAATCAATTTCTTTTTTGACACAAATTTATTAAAAATATAATAGTGTTATTCAAAAATGCATTTATAACAACATTTTATAAATTGCTTTTCGATCATCAATATGAACTATTGCCGTAAATACAATTTCTCGGCAACCAAAAGAAATCGCTGCGGACAGGATTCGAACCTGTGCGGGTAGAACCCAATGGATTTCAAGTCCATCTCCTTAACCACTCGGACACCGCAGCTCATAGATTTCATGTCGAAATAACTCATCCCTTTCCTGGACTCTTTTGTTAAGCTAATATTGTACAGCAGTGCTTTTATTTTATTGAAAAAATGAAACGTTATATGTATTGATATTGTTGAGCCAATGCTAGATTGCAGATATAAATAATTACGGTAAAAATCCGATATTTACTAACCAATTTGTCAATAATCCCATAATTTCGGATCGGATGAATAATTTATTACTGGTGTTTGTGTTGTTCTGTTTTTATAATTTTACGGTGTTGTGTGGACATTTTTCGCCAATGTTTATGAAACGAATAAATCTTTTTGAATTCCTATGTTTCTGTCATGATTTGAGATCTGATATAATTTTCGAATTTACTGTACATCATTTATAACTTAAATAACTAGAAACTTCTATTTCAAATTTTATATTGATACATCAAGTCAACACAGCGCCATCTTTTATTATAATTATACAACACTATATAAACTCTAATTTGGTGTAACTGTACTCTTAGACGCTAGATGGCGCTATTTCAAAATTAACCTCTAATATTACTATTCGATAACAGATGCCGCTAAGGGTTTTGGATTCTTGTGATTTATGATAATGATTACTGATTATGTATTTTATTTTTATTTTTAAATAATCGTATACTTTTTCGTAAATGTTTAAAAATATAATATAAATATGGAAACTGAATGGATACGAATATAATTATATTATATTTAATATATTATAATATTGAAGAATATTATTAGTTCCTGTAGACTTTAACTTGTTCCGAAAACCATTCTTTATCTGTGTGGAATGAATTATTGTCTATGCTTTTCCACAATTACTAAATCACATAATTAATTTAGCTTTAGTAAACAAACTGGTAACTGCATAGTGGTCATCATCAAAAAGTCGTTTATGGTAGCTTGCAGGAAAGTTGAAACAGTTGTCTCTGGACAAACACTGTAATTAACACTACTTGTATTAGTACTAAATATAGGTATTTCTTAGGGTTGCCAAACCATCTGCTGAAAGCAGAAAGACTTAGAAGGGGATAGTGACTGGTCCTTTTTAGAGAATAAATATCCTTAACCCTATATTGCAATTTTTTCGTACAAAAATGTTAATCCCGATTTGATTTATTTAACTTAGAGTGATTTGATTCCAATTGAAAAAAAAGTAATATAGTACTATTTTGTTCTTGATGTCCTAGATGGGACAGATAGCGATAGATATCGCTAGTAATATTTAAATGTCTTTGGCTGAAGGTAAAATGACATAATAGTATAATGGCCAAAATGTTATAATGGCCAAAATGACATAGGTACAGACGCCAGCAGATTTTCCCAATTGAATATGAACCTTATGACTAAGTGTTAAAGTTGAAAATCAATCAAAGAAATTTGACAGATTGTGGTAGCTTGATGTGCTGGCCTCTGTACATAATAATATTGTTATAAAAAAATACATGGGTACCTACTTACCTACCCAAAATATAAGAATATTTTGCATTGGTAATTAATCTTAGATTCATTTCATGCTTTATAACCGTGCTGACGAAATAAATTGTTCGTCCTATTGCAAAGCGAAATCTTCCAAACTTTTAAAAGGCAGGATAAGAATCAATAATTTATCCTTTGGTAGGTACTGCTCGATATTTTTTGAGTAAATACCTATTAAGTAAATTAAAACCAATCGTAAGTACTTAGGTACCCATTAAATGTATCCGCGTCAAAAAATCTGAGCAAGGGTAATTTTATTATGTTACCGGTTTTTTACCCTATTAGTGGACAGCCCTATCGCTCGCGGCTGGACAGGTGCACTTTCATATCGCTTTTAGATCGACGTCTGATATTACTATCGTAGTAAACGATGACTTATACGGAGCATCCATGATATTATTATTATCCTACCTAGTTGTTTTGTTTATTTTGTTTACCTATGTGTCTATATAGCAATTTGCCGGCTGCGATGTATAATTGAATCCATTGTCGAGAGTAATTGATGTTGTTTCTAAAAAGTAATAGTTTTAAACTGCCTTGTTACTAGCGTTCGTAAGCCGACTGCAACGCTACGTCGAACAGTGTTATTGGATTTTTCTATCAAATTTTCAGTAGCAACTCGGAGTTTGGATTTGAGCCCGGTTGATGGCAATTGGTTCGTTCCCTATTACATGGTCTAAGTCTACCGGTGAACTGTGGGTACATAAGTCTCTCTGCTAACTCTTGAAAATAATGGAAAATATATACAAATGGAGAATACAGGCGTGATGGTATATTATGTTAATATTTAAAAAACTATAAGCTGAAGCAAGTGCTCATTGCTTGTTTCTTTTGGTTTGTTTTGCAGTATTATCGACGGTACAACAAAAGGGGCACAAGACAACGTCTGTGGTCTTGTGGTTCGAGTGTCGGACTGCTGATCATGAGGTCGTGGGTTTGATTCCCACAGGTATTTCCATATTAGGTAAGTAAGATATAAGTAATTTATTTACAAAAAATATATATGTATAAAATTATATCTTCTAATATATAAAATTTCCATGTCACAATGTTAGTTACCGTACTCCTCCGAAACGGCTTTACCGATTTTTACCAAATTTTATATGCGTATTCAGTAGGTCTGAGAATCGGCTACTATCTATTTTCCATACCCCTAAGTGATAAGGATGGCTTGAAATAATTTATATGGCAAAACAACGTTTGCTGGGTCAGCTAGTTATATTATAAATGCTTAAGTAAAGTAACTATAATTATGTCTGTCTGTGTCACGCTTTCTCGCTTAAACCGCTGATTTTGATGTAATTTGGTACAGAGATAGATTAGACCTTGGGAAAGGACATGCAGGCTACCTTTTGTATAAAAAAAATATTTGGAATTATACGAGTGAAATGAAACCGCGGCAACAGTAATTAATATTATAAGTACATATCTTGTAACGATATAGAACTAAAACCACAATGATATTAATATATATTCACAAAAAAAAACAGCAACAGAACTAAAATGAGCTACATGTTTAAGTTTTTTTATCCCAAACAAAGGAGATTGTTATCAAATCGTTCCATGTAACCAGTTCAAATTCAAATGCTTCGGAATAACACTTAAATAGGATGATTCATAATTAGGCACCGATTAAATAAATTACACCCTAATCACTTCACAATAAGAGCTATGCGTATCATCCGGATAGCCTTAACAACTTCCTAAAGTTGAAACAAAAGAATTTGCCATTTGGATTGAGGTTTTTTTTATAGATATGTAGTAACATTAAAGGTCTATTTCCTTGAGTACGGAATGCGTTATTAGTATTTTAATTAAGGTACTATTGGATTGTAAATAAACTTAATATAATATCAACGTCAAAAAAAAAATACGATTTTTAAACAACTAACACGCTTGTCCAATTTAATATTATTTATTCACATTTTTTGATCAAAAGTCTTCATATAATTAGCATTGTCTAGCACTTATGTACTTATGGAAGATCTTGAAGTGTTAAAATACCAGATCGGTTGATCAGCTTACATTTACAATATGATCCAATACCCTTTTACTCAGATGTATACTCTTAAATTCTAATAAAACATGTACTAATCGTGAGATTTATACTCTTTATAAAACTTTACTCTTTATAAACAACGTATTGCGTATGAATGGCCGAAGAATGTAAAAGTAGTGTATAGTTCCATGGAAAATGATTCGCTTCATCGCTCACATTTCTCTTCTATAATTATGCGATTTTACGACTTATTGTGGGTGTCCACACATACCACCCATCACGCATATACGCCTGAAGGGTGAGGCAGAGATATACTAAATGTACACTACAGTTCGCAGTTTAGGTCCTATATTAAGCCAGCCTATTTAATCGGGCACAAATAAAAACTCCGAGCGGCTAAGTAATATAAAAAAAAATTTACAGAGTCGAACATAGAATTAGATTCAGGCGCGCTTGAGCCATCTAGATCAATGGATGGATGGACTATTCGGAAACGGAAAATTATCTAATCAAATCAAAGATAAGGTTTAGAAAGAAAAAAGAAAGAAAGAAATAGGTTTAGGTATGACACAGTCATGGATAATGCACACAATACCATCAAAAAGTAATTAAGTATAAAAAAAATATCTGTAGGTATTTACTTGTCCTAATTCTTCAAGGCATTTCGTAAATTGCTGGGGCTCCAAACTTGAAATTTTGGCAGTTGATATAATTTGTAAACATACACTAATGAAGGATTTTTGGAAATTTCCATTAGCCAAGCCGGGTCGGATCGCTAGTAAAAAATATTATTGTGTACCCACGGCTGCGTCAAATAGGTCCAGTTCAGCTAAATACGGCGCTGGTTTTCAATGGATCTTAAAAAGGGTTTTTTATGGCATAGGGTGCAAAATAGCAGACAGATCGCCTGATGGTAAGCGATAACCGCCGCTCATGGACAACATCATGGCAACACCAGAGAGGACTCACAAGCGCGTTGCCGGTCTTTAAAATGGAGTACACTCTTTTCTTGAAGGTCGTATTGGTCCGGAAATACTACAGGCGACAGTTCAGTTTTTGTTGTGTGAGGCTGAAAGTTTATAAAGAAACGCACAGTAGTGGACTGCCAACCAGCAGGGATCAATCCACACAATTCCTCGGAGCATTCCCCATTACTATGGGGAATGCTCCGAGGAAGGACGTATTGGTCCGGAAATACTACAGGCGACAGTTCAGTTTTTGTTGTGTGAGGCTGAAAGTTTATAAAGAAACGCACAGTAGTGGACTGCCAACCAGCAGGGATCAATCCACACAATTCCTCGGAGCATTCCCCATAGTAGCAAGCGGTGCAAGCGGTGCGCCTCCTTGGTGCGCAGGGTACGGACCAGCTCCAACACTGTCCTTAAGATGATTGCCGGGTGACTTGACTGCACTTACATCAGGCATTGTTGTAGCAGGCATTGTTACTAATTGTTCCTGATATTCTATTGTTATTGTAAGTATTTATTTGTTTTTATGATTATTTTATTTTATTTATAGTATAGGCGATAGAAGATCCGCGAGGCCACATCTCTAAGCGCCAAAGGTTCTAGCCGGTTTAAATAACTTGGCAGTCGAAGAATCGGTCTCCGATGGATGCGGAGAGCGATTATGTTTCTTATACTATGCCGATCTACCACAAAGCTGTTCTCCACATGAAGTACCAAGCAACAGACTTAAATTACGACGTGTATAGACTGCCGACGCTGCCCACAACGGCTTCAACGTGACTGTCAGGGCCGGACCGTGAGTTTTGGGGGCCTACGTACGTGTAAACGTGCATAGACTGCCGACGCTGCCCACACGGGCTTCAACGTGACTGTCAGGGCCGGACCGTGAGTTTTGGGGGCCCTGGGCTACTTAGGGGCCCACCTAATTACTCAAAGCATAGAAACAAATGAGTCTAATATATTATGCCTTAGTGTTATACAACCATAAATAAATTGACAAACTATAACCATACGATCTTAAAGTTATTAAGCAAAGGAAAAATTCGACCGCGGGCAGGATTCGAACCTGCGTCTTCTGGTTAGGTACACCAGACGCTATGACCACTAAGCCACCGCGATTCCTACCCGTCATGTCGCATGTTGCCTTCGCTTTCTTCTGAATTTACGTTGATGCTTCTCAATAAAAAAGCAAGAATTTTTGATCCTCAACCAACACGACGAATTTTTCCTTTGCTTAGTAACTTTAAAATCTTAACATGGAAAATGCCAAAAAATACAAAAAAAAGATAACCATACTATCTGTTTAATTTGATAAAATTATGGATTCTTTCGCATCTATTTTTGACTTTGACTTGACTTGGCTGGGGGCCCCTTGAATCCACGGGGCCCTGGGCTGAAGTCCAAAAAGCCATATGGTAGATCCGGTCCTGGTGACTGTGGTTGTCACGGCGTAACCACGATAAGTGATACGACGCGGGCGCTGCTTGACCGCAATACCTCACGAGGATGGGCATGTGCAGGTGCGCGAGGATCGCACTGTGATGTGCTTACGGAAGTAGTGTGAAGGTTGCGTGGCATTGGAATGCCATTTTTATTGAAGTATTTAGATGTACAAATATTGTATCGGTAATCTTAATGTTGTTCTAAGGCCAGTTTCGATACCGCTGCCGCTGTGGGTAGGTACTGAATATCGAGATATACAGTATTTCTACTGTATACTGATAATCTAAGCAGTGATATCATAGTGGTATGACCATTGGACTGCCAAGTCGAAGGTCTCAAATTCGAACCCAAGACACGCACCTCTGACTTTTCGAAATCATGTGCGTATTAACAATTAATTATCACTCACTTAAACGATGAAGGAAAACATCGTGTGGAAACCTGCATGCCTTAGAGATTTTCTCGACGGCGGGTGAAGTCTGCCAACCCGCACTAGGCCAGTGTGGTGGACTATAGCCTAATCCCTCTCATTCTATGAGAGGAGACCCGTGCCCAATAGTGGGACTGTATATTGGTTGATGATGATGATGATACTTACTGTAGGTACTTATCCGTTTGACATTATCTAATTTATGCTTACCTCTGTTCAAACCTAAGCGGCTATCGCTACCGCTATGTAGGAAGTTGTTTCACAAAGCGATCGAAAAGATACCGCCGATGCGGACGGTACGCTACGATCTGGTTTTCCTTTCGCCTCATAGATCTTCATAGAAATACCCGGCGGATACCACTTGGTATTTTTCGCTAATCACAGCGGCAACGAATATCGCTGATATAAATAAATATAATTTTTGGAACATTTTACACAACACCATCTAGTCCCAAACTAAGCAGAGTTTGTACTATGGGTACTAGACAATGGATATAATACTTATATAGGTACTTTTTTTTTAAATACATACTTATAATACATAAGAAACACCCAGACAAACACAAATACTCATGTTTTACCCACACCAATATTTGTGTCCTGTGGGAATCGCACTCACGACCCCATGGTCAGCAGTCGAACCACTAGACCAGAGACGTCGACAAAAAAAGAAAAAGGTTATATCTCAATAAAGATTAAATAATACAAGTAAAACGTAAATTGAAACCAGTTATCAATATCCTATTAATCTTTATCGATTACTCGAATTCATTTAGCTCGATTTCTCACTCGATAGTTAGCTGTCAAGCGGCATGCGTTTCTGATGTTTCGTAGAAGGCGATGTGCGTACGTGATTGCGTCGGCTCTAAGTTGCCCACGCGCCGATTTGTAAACAAACGATAACAAGGGAACAGTTTAAGGAATTTTGTAAATATAAATAGGTATTGATTGTGTTTTGTTCCTTGTTATTTGTGTGTTTAATATTAGAGATGCGAGTGGAATCACAAATATTTTTTTTATCGGTTAATATCGGTATTTATTATACAACAAGGGTACTATTGTTACATTATTGAACCATACGAACATATTTGGACCATTTGCGATGCTGAACTTGTAAAGTAAGAGAAGAGTGTAATTAAAGATTAACTTTTTTAAGAACTGGCCCATACATAGCCAAGTTGTTCCAACTGTACCGACATCCAGACTCGAAACAAATATCTATGGAACACACAAATATTTTCCCCAGATGGGAATCGAACTCACGACACACGACGTCGCTTGGCCAAACGTGCAGCAAACTTGCCAAAGAGAAAGAACATTATTTTTTTTTGGGCAGCGCAAGATACTTATCTGTGCACTTTCAATTTCAAACTCCTGCCAAACCCTGTTCAGTTTTAATGACTGTTATCTAGACTAGACATTGGGGTTTTGTCAGCATAATCTACCTTTCTAAAGAATCGGAACGTCGCATTGAAATTTTGAGTCGCTTTATCTAATCGCGCGTATAAGAACACTAATTCTCTATTCAGAGACAAAATATAAAAGCTACAATTACTCATAACCAATAAAAAAAGTGAAAGCATTCCTCTATGGCGCCAACAGATTATATTATCAACCTGAGGTATTGACTCGAAAATGTAATCAGTCTTTGCAAACAGTCAAAAAGCTTTTAAAAAGCGATAAAAAAAACGAAAATTTGAAAATGTTCGATTTGTTTTTAAGAATGTTTTTAAATATTTTATGGCTGCAGACGTTAAAGGACAATACAGATTTAATAACCATAAAGTTCTTGAACTATAAGGTATCACTAGACTATTGATTCTTGTATGCACTTGAGTCACAGACTCAAGACTTGGTACCGAAGGATACTCGTTGATAAAAGTGTTTTGGTTTTATAAATTGGTATTCTTTATGAAGGAAATAAAATATTTTTTGCTGCGTTTTATTTAAGATCTAAGTCATTGATGGTCATGCTTTTAATTAGAGAAATGATCCATGCGAATTTCACACCAATTTAAATTGTAATATTTTAACTGAAATAAACTTAAACTTAACTCAAACTTTAATTTTGATACGGTATCAAGGGTGCTATTTTCATACCGACAAAAAAGAAAGAGAGATAATAATTATACAGATTCCTAGACGGTGCCATGTATAAATATATGTTTGCCATATATGTATATTTTGATACTTGTCTGATCGTTGGCTCTGAAGATACAGCAAAAATTGCTAAAAAATGGAAAAAATGCCGTCGCCAATAGTCATTAGGAGGCTATTGCAATCACCAAATATGGCATAACACTTTTGTACCTAACTATACTAGTGAGAACTCTCTAATGCAACTTTTACGACGCGTGTATGCTTTTGTTTTTATGTCCTGTCTGCCTGTCCTGCCCTAACAGAGTCGTACTAAAGTTTAAGCCAACCATTTTTATTAGTTTCTTGACGTATAAACGATTGAGCTTAAAAGGATTTTATCTGAGAATAGCTTGTTTTATTTATAGTTGAATTGGGTATTAGATGGGACGCATTTTTATTATTTGTGTTGGTGCAGTGTATAGGCCACCCAGCAAATGGGACTCAACGTGGGAGGAAAATTATTGTCTTAATACATCTCAATGCCCATGTCCTAATTCTGGTATTATTTGCAGTATCTTTCTTACATTTTGTTACCCTGTTAATTGTCTCATCTTCATTATCTTCTTTTTCTATCATATTCGTCGAAATACGAGAACTATTATAATAGTATTATACTCTCTCCTTGTCGGACCCTAGACGAGAGTAATAACGATGATGGCCAAATGGTTATCGAGGTTATCGCGTGGAGACCACGCACTGGAAAACGAAGCGTAGGACGGCCTCCAACGAGATGGACAGATAACCTGGTAAGGGTTGCTGAGAATCTTTAGAGGCGGATGGCGGATGGTTCTTGTGGAAGTCTATGGGGAGGCCTTTGTTCAGCAGTGGACCTCTTGTGGCTGATATGATGATGATGATAGTAACGTTACTAGTAGAGAGGCCAGCAATAAAGCTACCCTAATCTGTTACCCTACCCTATTCTTTGATAGATTTTCAATTTTAATTCAAAATAATATCGAAGTTTAGTTTACAATTGGGAAAATTTGACAGTTTTGAATAGCTTGACCGAGTTGCTGACGATTCGGACACAATATATTGGGACACATTGTCCGAATTGACACATTTTAATTTTAATATATTTTTAGTGACAATTCGGATACCATTAAATTATTGAAGCTATTTAGTACAGTCAGACAAAAAAGCGTTACCAAATCTATTTTAGAGTGGTTTAGACTTTTATATATGCATGATGAACATGCTGGTTCCCCATCTCCTAAAATAAATATGTAGGTAAATATTTCTAAACACTAAAAACTGGAACGATAAAAAGACTCTCTGATGAAAAATTTAATAGAAATCTCATACAACCAGATCTACCATTTCAGTAATTACCTAAAACCGTAATCCTAACTAATATTATAAATGCGAAAGTGACCAAACATAATCACACATTTATTTGACAACTTCTTGGTTTTTCTAGAAACCACACGAACATTCGCGGAAAACAGCTTATTATTACAACTTTATACTTAGACAAATACAAAAATCTTACACAAAAATGAATTACTAAAGAGATAGAAAGAGTGTCTTTTCTAAGCATCTATTAGCGCTTCAAATACTTATTACCCAACTGCCAAGGCGCGTATCTATGTATGTGGGTTTAGAATATTATTTATTAAAAACGGCATCTTTCGTTAAAAATAAAACTGTATTTTACGGATGGAGGACGGATTTCTACAATTAAGGTATCGTTGGAAGTTTTTTATCTGACTGTACAAAACAGCTTTTTTTTATTGGTGTCCGAATCATCAGTGAAAGAAATATTAAAATTAAAATGTGTCAATTCGGACACTGTGTCCCAATATATTGTGTCTGAATCGTCAGCAACTCGCTTGACCTGCTGGCGTCTGTACCGGAGCTGTCACAATTTTAAAGCTAAAAAAAACGTTATATTCCAAGCTTTGAATTAATAGAAGACTTTGACAAGATAGAACTTCACATAAGTTCGTTTAGTCTTAAATACAATTAGGTAGGTATGTCTTAATTAAATTGTGACAAACGAAATCGACATTATGACATCCGTGCACGCGTACAAATGTCAAATGAACTACGACATGTCAAACCTTCAGTCGACAAAACCGTTAATATGAACAGCAAATTATATTTTTACAACTTTCTCTTGTCAAGATACTGGCCATTGGCTCGAGACTATCGAGATAATGGTTCGACAAAATTATCTATTATATGATATACTATCTGGTACCCGCAGCTTCGGTCGCGTTGCAAGATAATATAGGCAGCCTATGTCCATGTGGAGCCTTTCAAATGGTAAAATATTTTTTAAATAAGAGTTTCCGGTGATTACCAATGGTTGAGCTACACGATGACTGATGTATTGGGTGCCGTCAGTTAGGACTGGTCAACACAAGCTGCTATGCCTCTTTCTTGAAAAGGCCAGTTCAGATTTGCCTACATTGTAAAACACATTTGATAGCATGAATACTGTTACTCTCAGAACTTTAAAAGAGACCATGATTCTCCGAGTTTGTTTCCGCGGTTCTTCTCAGAGGTTGTCAGCTAGGAAATGCTGGCGTAATTTAGTATTAATTAATTATTGACTTGTAAAAGTGTCTTTAAAAGATCTATTTACAAAAATAATTTCCATTTACCCTAAGTTGAGATTGTTTGAAGTAAAAAAAGATGAGAGTTAAAAATATTCTGAAGGGTGTAGTGCTTACTTCTGTGAATTTCGGAGCTTCTCAGTAATGCAAAGATTGTGTTATGTTTAGGTTTTGTAACGTGTGTGAAATCTGAAGCAGTATGCTTGACGTCATGTAATGCGTAATAAGTACGACAATGCGCCTGTCTCGTCTCGCGTGACCGATTTTATCGTTGACTGTGTAGATTATATGTAGTGATTCCTATTTCACTTGTATCTGCGACGTTTGGTACGGGTCCTGTCTCCGAATGACCCTCTCATTCGGAGACAGGACCCCTAATACAGTCTTAATACCGTCGGTAAGTCGCTCAGGCATGTAGATTTCAAGATTTATTAATATAAAGTCTTCAGTATATGTATTCAGACCTAAAAACTTACCGGGGAAATATGAATATACATACAGACCAGCATAGGGTTGCCAACATTTCTTCAGCGAAATATAAGTAGTATTTTTCAGACAAAGCTATATAAAAATATACTTAGTACCTACACTTCAAAATAAAATAGTATTTTATGTAAAACGCAAAAAGTAAACCAAGATATATTTGTGAATTATTTATTTTTATAAAAACTACATTTATTTGCACTTCTTCTATATTTAAACAATATTTAGAAAAAAAATTATGTTATATTTTGGTGTTGAAAATATAGTATTTTTGAAAGGTTTAATAATCAAAGAAATTTGACAGATTGTGGTAGCTTGATGTGCCAGCCTCTGTACCTATTAATATACTTCTGCCTAACCCTTAATAATAATAATTTATCTGGGGTCCTGATCACCAGTAACTTGGATCTTACTTACTCCTTACTTCTTACTCCCGATGGCGATGAGTTACTTACTATTTATTATAATTGTAAATGTTTTTACATAAGCCTAACCCTTAATAATAATAATTTATCTGGGGTCCTGATCACCAGTAACTTGGATCTTACTTACTCCTTACTTCTTACTCCCGATGGCGATGAGTTACTTACTATTTATTATAATTGTAAATGTTTTTACATAAGCCTAACCCTTAATAATAATAATTTATCTGGGGTCCTGATCACCAGTAACTTGGATCTTACTTACTCCTTACTTCTTACTCCCGATGGCGATGAGTTACTTACTATTTATTATAATTGTAAATGTTTTTACATAAGCCTAACCCTTAATAATAATAATTTATCTGGGGTCCTGATCACCAGTAACTTGGATCTTACTTACTCCTTACTTCTTACTCCCGATGGCGATGAGTTACTTACTATTTATTATAATTGTAAATGTTTTTACATAAGCCTAACCCTTAATAATAATAATTTATCTGGGGTCCTGATCACCAGTAACTTGGATCTTACTTACTCCTTACTTCTTACTCCCGATGGCGATGAGTTACTTACTATTTATTATAATTGTAAATGTTTTTACAATAATTTACTTATATGTTTTTCATACTTACCATACAATATTAAAAAAGAGTAGATATAAATGTAAAAAAAGGAAATAATAATAATAATATTTATTTGCCATATTAACTATGGTGGAAGCTTGAACAGGGTAGGTACGAGGAAATACAAATAATATTATATGGGAAGTCTTGGGAAGTCGAGTAAAAACAAATAAATATCCAGTTTACAACTATTTACATCACATATAAATTATAACAGTAATCTTATTAACAAAAGAATCATGGCCGGCCGTGTAATTTCCAATTCAAAAGAAATTAGTTTTTCAGAAAAACTGCTATCGAGTAAACATTTTCTTACTGATGTATTGACAATTGAGGCACAAACCGTGAAGGTTGGGCCATGCTTCCTGGCTACAGAAGTAGAGGAAAAACTGTCCAAATGTCTAGATAGTTAATTAAAAAAGTTTGTTAAAATATTTTTGTGCTAGACCTGCATTGTTATTTATTTATATTCCTGGACAATTTCACACAACACCATCCAGTCCCAAACTAAGCAGATCTTGTACTATGGGTACTAGACAATGGATTTAATACTTATATTTTTTTTTATAAATACATTCTTAAATTATATAACAAACACCCATCACTATTTGTTGTAGTAAGTAATACCTATTATTTACTAATTACTGTAACATAATTATAGTTTGTCTGCTACCTATAGGTACACTGATCTCTATAGTACTTGTATTGTAGAGGTCAGTGACCTATACCAAAGATATTTGACATTGATTCCAAAAAGTTTATGTAAACTTTTTGGTCTTCAGTTCAACAGTGGCTGTATCTAAGTGTACCAACCTTTTTTTATTATAGTTTGTGCATTACGTATTATTCAAGTATTCTATCTATCTAAATATTGTTTGGCTTATTGTTGCTTTTTCTATTGTTACTGTTCTTCAATTTATTATATTATCTTTCCTTCCGTTTTCCTCATTTCACTACGGTATTTGGTGTTTTGAGGATGTTATGTAATTTATCAGTGTAAATCATTTTGATTGACAGCTCAATTAGTACCTATATTTTTATGAAACTGTAAATATTTATTACGAAACCGTCTTATTATTTTGTCCTTTGACAAAACATCAAATTTCGATGCGATGCAACAGGAATTTGCAAAGAGAATTCAGCAGGATTAATTATTGGTAAACGAAAAACTATTATTATTACTAAAAACCACACTAACCTTCCTTTGCCCTGTAGATTTGCCTTGCCTTACCTAATACCTCGAGTGCCCATGACATTCGAGATATTGGCCATGACTGTGATAGTAAGTACAATTGATTTATGGAAAAATAATCAGTTTGTCTATTTAGTAGAGTAGTAAAAAATCCACCGCCACTGGGTCTGCGGATGAATGCTACAGCGCTCCCGTAGTCCCGGCACTAAAGTGGTGACGCGAAACGCCGAGGTTGGTTTTATAGATCGCTCTTTTCAGAGCGGAGTCCGACACACCCCACCGCTCTCCCCCGGAGCGGTGGGTAGTGCATAAAGCATTTCCAACCCCGTCAAAAAAAAAAGGTTGACAGACTTGGTATGACATGTTACGTAATAGTAAATTATTTGATAAGATTATTGGTAGCAGCACTAGTGGTGTTGCAAAGGCCTTCATTGTCACGAAAGTCCCGTGTCATTGACACTAACCATTCACTCAACATCATCACTAAGCTTTAAGACAATGAGTAATTACCGGCGTCATGAAGAGATCTTATAGAAGATAAGTTATTTTGGTGGGATGCCAAGTATGTAGGTACGTTATATGTTGAAAGTTGCAATAATCTTTAATTATGTTTAGATTTTCCGTAGTGGGGCTGTTTATGTTGTTTTTATTGCAAGGTTTTAGTATTTTAGACGACGTCTGTGGTCTAGTGGTTCGAGTGTCGGACTGCTGATCATGGGGTCGTGGGTTCGATTCCCACAGGACATAAATATTTATGTGGTTAAAACATAAGTGTTTGTGTTTGTCTGAGTGTTTCTATGTATTATAACTATGTATTTACAAAAAAAAAGTATATAAGTATTATATTCAGTCTAGTACCCATAGTACAAGCTCTGCTTAGTTTGGGACTAGATGGTGCTGTGTAAAATTGTCTAAGAATTTTATAAGTAACCCTGTATACGTGGGATACTATTAATTTATTATATCTATTTATCACTGCATCATTCATTAGTCTAGTGGTCCTAAGCGCGACTGTTATTCTAGAGGTCCTGGGTTCGATCCCAAGGTCGAGCAGTGTTATTGGGTTTTTCTATTAAATTCTCAGAAGCAGCTCGGAGTCTGGATTTGTGCCCGGTTAATGGCAATAGGCTTGCCCTCTATTACATGGGACCTAAACATACCGGCGAAATGTGGGTGTACAATTAGTATACCTGTGCCAACCCTTCGGAGAATACAGGCGTGACGGTATCAATTTATTTTTTAGAGTAGGTATTTATATGGTTAGGCCTATAATTATTTCAAATAGGTACATACGATACTATTGATTAGTAATAGTTAATTATTCCACGTCATTTTTTTTATACAGTAGCTGTCCCTGTCGCGATGAATGACAGACAATACAATTCAGATTGTTATAAAGAAGTCAATGAACTCTATTTTGAGTTTGATGTCCACTGATAGATATTCGAAGCAATAAACCGCTTATTATAGTTTCAAGACTTCCAAGACAAAACTTACGTTTATTAGTAGTTTATATAAAAATTGAATTAATTTCTATTTTCAGTACCTACCTACCTACCTACCTACCTACCTATTAAGGAGATAAACTTAGGAAAAATTTATATTAAGAATTTACATATATTATTTTATATTAAGAGAAACCAGTACACTGACAGTATGTTGACTGTGTGATTTTGTGAAAGAAACCTTCGGCCGGACAACTAAGCTTCCAAGAGCTCCGGTGTACCAAATCCTCGCTTCCTAGGTACCGGACAATCCATAAAGGGTTCCCTTCCTTTAAAAAAAGAATGATTAAACCACCAAACTGGAGACGAACCCTGCAAATAACGTCAACTGCCGAAGTATTGTTGGTAAAATATAGCTTCTCTATAGCATCGACTAGCTATGCTCTGGATGACGAACATTATGAACGATGCTATCCTTTGGCATAGTACTCAAGTACTTGGCAGTCAGCCAGACTTTTAGGCGAGCTGTTTGGCACGACCCTGCCACTTTATATGGACTAGCAAATGGAGGGTTGACACGAGGTTCTAGTACGTGCTCAGTGTTCCTAGTCTTCTCTATTCTCGACACTTCTGTGGTCACTGTTTTATATAAATCTTTCTAATATACATGCGCTTCAGATCCTGCATTAGAAAGTTGAAATCTCTTATTCTCGGAGGCTGATCTCTGATCTCATCAAAAGTGACGATTTTAGTTTTTTTTCTGCGCTGGGACAAATCCGCGCCGACCTTTAGAAAGAAATATATTTATTTACGCCCGTTTAATGACGCACAACAAGATAATAAAATGAATAAGTAATAAAATTAAACTATGGTAGTGGCTGAATAAATTGGCACCTTGCACTTTTTTTTTATTATGGATAATCCTGCTAGATCCTCTGCCACATGGGCAGGTGCGAGTGTATGGCGGACTCCTTCTGACTAAAAACCCCACTTGCCTGCCTTTGTTCTGTATGTCACAGTCGTTGATTCGTCACATTCGACACGAGGGCCAGTACAGTTACGTTCCTACCAACGTCATCCTGATCAGATTGCTATTGATGTACTGGTAGTTGGTTAACCACCAGTACATCAATAGCAATCTAGCACAGCAGCCAATAGAGTCGCCGTATATTATAACAGTATTCAGAAACGAATTCAAATCAATCATTCCAGCAATGAAAATCAATTAATTAATTTAATCGGCAAAGTCATCGAAGCAATGTAATAAAAATTAATGATTCTCTCCTGTCGATGATATGACTAAAACAACTGCTAATCATGCATCCGTGGGACAGATAATCAATCATTTATTATCTATGGTGTGCTTCCACTTTATGTAGGCATACGTAGATTAATTAATGTTGTAGCAGCGACAATGATGATGTCATTACATTAGTTAATAAATAGTGAGAAAAACTCTTGCCTTTACAAATAATCATTTTTCAGAAAAAAAAAATCTTATACCACTAAGGTGGCAAACAAGCATACGGCCCACCTGATGGTAAATAGATACTTGCGTGTTGCCGAGTCTGTAAGACGAAAGAGGAATTATTGGGGTTATGATAGGGGTTATTATTGGGGTTGGCAGTATAAGGGTCAAATTCCCCCCACTGTTAAAACAAAGTTTCCTCGCGGGGCAATGACAAGCTTGCTCACCGTAAGAATCACAACACAGCTCAAAGCAGTGTCATTTCACTTCGATTTTCTGTAAGGGAGGTTCTTTCCCAGTTGGGCAGCTCCAATTTGAGTGGAATTACTCCGTCTATGCCGCATAAATAAAGATTTAAATAAAGTTAAAACTTTAATGATATCTTTGGACATTTCTATGGAATTACGTAGGTAAAGCAAGCACACCCACATACAATTCTTATTATTTTATTCGCAATATTTTTTTTAGGTGTATTGGATCTTTTATTCCCTCATCCTATCCATTCCTCCAATCCCAATGTGGGTACAACGGTTTTTATAAAAAAAAAACAAATATCGGTTAAAAATTAAAATTGTTCAAACCCATATAAATTATTTGACGTAATCCCGGTATCGAATCCCGCATAACATTAGATCCCCTCTTTGCAACAGGATACATGAATTAGGAGTATTTGAGCACACTACAGATTGTCGAGGGGTTAACGGTTATGAGAATCGGATAGCATTGTTATTACGTTCGCATAATACTTTGTTGAAATATTCGACGTCACGTCGTTTATATTTGATGTCTGTGGTTTAGTTGTGCGAGCGTCTGACTGCTGATCACAAGGTCGTGGGTTCGATTGCCACAGTACATAAATAATTATGTGATGACCGTAAGTAATTGTGTTTGTCTGGGTGCTTTTTATGTATTAAAGTACGAATTTACAAAAAACAAGGAACTACAACCAGTTCATTCAAATGTTTGTTCCGTGCGGGGATCGAATCTACAACCCGTGGCGAGAAGCCGATTGCTTCGCCGCTACGCCAATGAAACGCGTCGTCAAATAATTATGCTAACGGTCCGCTTTGAAGGCCAAGGCTCAACAAAATAACTTTATCCATCTATCCAACTAGCGCCCCGTTCCGGCTTCACAAAGGTGATCGCAGAACTCTATTTTTTTTTTAAATAAAAGTAGCCTAACTTAATCCTTACAACATCATCCATGCCAGTGATGAATGAAAGTCCCTTTAAAATCGGTCCAGCCATTTCAGAGATTACCCGGAACAACAAACAGACAGAGACAAAAATTTAAAGAAATGTTTTTTTTAAATATACTTTCATATGCATTTAGTGAAAAGTGGTTAATTTGGAATTACAAACAGACATTTCAATTTTATTTAAGTGTATACATAATAAGACTTAAAGATGTCGTTTACCATTAGGCGTCATTGTTTACCATCTTATAATTTTATAGAAAAACCTAATAACACGGATCGACCTGGGAATTGAACCTAGTAGGTATCGCAGCAATCAAGCTAACGACCACTAAACTAATGCGACGACGCGATAGTAATGAGAAAATTTTAATGTAACCTATTAATAACAAGCTATTCTTTCCTTTGTTCTATCTATAACAAAATAAACAAACACTCGAAAGTTCAAAACACTCTCATAATAATATCTCGAAGGAGCACTCCAATTAATTAATTCATCCAACTTTAAAAGCGTGCACTCAAAATAAACCATAAAGAACGGATGATTAATCACACATTACATACACAATCATACGTCCCACGTGTTGGCTTGGTACTTGTTGTGCATGGTAGTGTATGTTATTAGCCAATATCGTCCTCCCACGGAGAGCAATGACCTTTTATTATAGTACGGCAAAAAATTTCATGGATCGTCTACTAGGGTGGCAGGGTATGTCGTAGGTACCGATTAAAAACCAAACTTGCCTTCACTTGCCTTATAGTCATGGCCATGGGATCCGCTAAATTCGCCACGACCATGACAGAATAGGAGGCGAACCTCATATCGAATCCAAACTCCGAGCTGCTACTGAGAATTTCATAGAAAACCCCATAACACTTTGCTCGGCTGGGAAAAGAACACAGAGCCTCTAGTGTAGTAGTGGAGCTTACGTTTACTAGGCTAATGAGGCAGTTAATTACAGGAATTGTTATTTAAGGTTTATTTCAAAGGTTTTAGTTAGTTTTATAGTATAATACATTAGCAGAAACAATGGTACCAGGTATGCACTTCATTTATGGTAAGAAAGCTGATTCTTTTACCATTTTCTTTTATTTCAAGTATTGTTTTATCTTTAAATAACTGAGCATTAGCAGAGAAGTATTTCTTCTATTGTTTAGGTTCCAGAAACAAAAAAAACTATAAAGTATGTAGTTGGTTAAGTTTTGTCTCATCTTAGGCGCAAGTTGGTTAATTGGTTGTAAGCAGTTAGTTTTTAAATTTTAATGTCCATAATATAGACTTAATGTCCTAACGGAATCATTTGATAGTTATGCAATTTCGAGGATGTTGACCCTTTAAAATCCCTCATCATCAGCCTATATTAGTCCACTGCAGGACGTAGGTTTCCCCTCCCCTAATGTGCGCCATTTCACCCTGTCCTCGGCTTTTCACATCCAGCTTTTACCAGCAGCCGTTCGCAAATCATAACTCCATCTTGCCATCTATTCGCATAATTATGTTCATTGACCAAATTTTCGACGTAAAAAAACCCTTGCTGGCATGACAGCTCAGAGGATTGGCTCACGGTAAAAAAATGCTCATCTTCCCTGTCAAGCTACCAAGAAAGGTCAATTTTACCAAAACGTCAGTCATCAAGAATATGAACCTTTTGTTATTAGCGACCAATAATGTGTGTAAAACGTAGGTAGTAGTACCATTGATATAATAGGGGGAAATACATCTAATTAACAAAAAGATGCGAGTACTCAAACATTTCATGAAAATTATGCCTTATTATGTATTAAGGGCAGTGTGGTGACCTTGAAAAGGCGTGGCTGATATAATATATGTTTTGCATATTATGCAAAACCATGTCGGATATCTTATTAGTATAGTAAGTTAATAGTTACCTAAACTGTAAAATTTTCTCATTCGATTTTCAAATCAAATCAAATAATTTATTTGTATTTTTTTCTTTAAAAAGCGGCTTGCAGCTATCCAGAAAGCTTACACCACATATTGCTCGGATACATTTTTTCTAAGCTTTTGAGACTATCGTTGTTCAAATTATGTTGACAATACATACATAAGTACATCAAATAAGCGATAACTGTCATTCATGTAAACAAAAAGATGCAAGTACTTAAAAATTACGATGTTTGCAGTTCAAAAGATGGTTTCTTTGACCAGAAACCTTTTATTGTTTGGTGAGGTCAACAACTCGCGGCATGTCAATGCCACCATAACAGCATAATGAACCTCATTGTAACCTCCAAACTCTATGGTTGAAACAAACATTTTAATTATCTGCATTTTGAACTTGAGATTATCTTTAACTGGTTAGTTAGCCAGTAATTAAGGCTTATTACCAGTTATTTTGAAGATGTATTGTTTAGAACATATTATTATAATTGATTAATTATAAATACCTATATTATAACAATTTTATTCAAACAATTTTATTTTATTAAACCAATTTTGCCCTTATCTTTGTCTTAAAATTATTTTTTTGTTTATTTACCTACATGAATATATTTTTTTAAATTAAATAAATTATGATTATCTACATAGAATACTACTGTTCCTTTAGGATTCGCTGTAAGTTAAACCTTTTAAGATAGGTAATTAACACAAATAAAAACATTTTTTTACGACCTCTAAAGGGTAACCGTTTCTTCAATTATTAAAGGCGAGTTTTTACTTCCTCTTGAAACTTTATTATAATAACGGATATTATGGCGTATAAACACTTAATTTGATGGTCAACCCACATTGAAATTATATGGTTTAAAAAACAATACCGATTATGTCCATAAAATTCCTATTAATTTCCTACTATTTAATATTATAAATTCGAAAGTAGCTAGTGTATGTCTGTTATACTAACACGCCTAAACCGCTGAACCGATTTGAATGAAATTTGGTACAGAGATACATTAGACCTTGGAAAAGGACATAGGCTTTATGTCAAAAAGGTTTTTGGGATGTGGATGAAACCTCGAGCAACAGCGAGTAATGTATTATAGTTATGAAGCAAAAAAGCAATTCGAACACAATTCGTCTGACGACATTACATTTTCGATATAGCTTAGGTGACATTTTTGGATGTTTATAATATAACTGCTTGTCAGTTGAACTTGGAACACAATACCGACCTGTTGGGAGCCGACAAACAAAAAAATATGAGAAGGTAATTGTATACTGAACAAAATGTTTACTCTCAAATTACTTCCTGATGTTTTGTGTACTCGTAATTTGCAGTCATTGAGCAGAATTTGACATTGACAGTTCATTTAACCTTTTTTGAAGTAAGTACTTATTACTTATATTGCTATTGAGGCACAGAGGGGGTCTCGATGTCCTAAGAATGGCCACTCATCTATAGACTAATCGCGGCAAGCGTCGATCAATTGATTAGAGTACCTAATACTTAGCAACGAACCTTTTTTACTCACTCATACTACAGTAATTGATTGATTAATCAACAACCGGAACTCAAAATAATGAAAACTATTAGTAAAAAGAATATCACCAAGAAGTACAGTTATCATAAAAACATAGTCTGTTAACTTTTTTACAAACTGCAGCCCTGGGAAAATAAGAAGGAAGTAAGAAATCAAAGAATCGAGAACAAAGAATGTCCGGTCATAAAGCTGTCAGATTGCAGAAAATTACTAGGCTATTGAACTCTAAAAAATTAGCCAAATATCACAAGAAAAATAACATAATATTTTACGTAGACAAGAGACAATATAGATGGTGGCTCGTTTAAATGCTTTTATGGTTATTGCAAAATATTATTCGTGTTCGAAATTTAAATTATACTGCAAGGAGTCTACATTACTTATAATTATCGCCAGAATTGCCCGTTCCTTTAGCAAATAGCATTTGTTTTATTGATGCATTGGTATAGTTTGTTTTGAAGACCATCTCTCTCCGACACTGTACTCAAACAGAAGAATACGTTTTTTTTTTAATATCTTACAAATTTTTTCGGCTGAAAATTTTTGGATTCAAAATGTTAATTTAGTAATTCGAATTCGCTTAAAGCTTACTAAAATTGAGATGTGGGTAAGTACATAATGACAAACAGTAAGGATATCACTGAATATCACATGACAGTAATTTGAGAAAAGTAGTGTAATGCACCTCACGTGGTTCAAAAGTAATTATTTTGATAATCATCTTTACCCAGTCGATTATGTACCTACTTCTTTCTGTAATACGATACTTGTGGATTTCTCGTAAACACATAATAAAGATTGAAAGATAAAAGATTTAAAACCATTTTGGAAGTCAAGGTTGTCACTGAGAAAACAAAATAAGGAGGTTTTATACTATTTCTCTATGATTAATTAACCTCATTCGATTCAAAAATAGAATGATCATTCTTTAAGTAATATGAACCGTTTGGTTTATTCTTTTATTTAGTTTCTAAGAAATCGGTGTTAATATTTAAACATTTCTATGGGTCGCTTGTTCCTTTGTTTCAAGATTACCATATGTTGACAAGTCGGTGTCGACTGTAATATATCCTCATCCAAATGCCAGTAAATTATTTGGACAAAATAAACAAATGTGTGTGGTCGGGTGCAAGACAGTTTTTTTTTGTTATTTGAAATATTGTCTTACTGATGGATGTTAAGAAAAGGCTAATGACTTTGGAACTCAGTGGTCACTCGGGATTAAATAAGTAGGTTCATGTATACAATAAAACAGGGTGAATACGGATGCAAATCGCAAAGTTTTTAAAGGGATGTTTAGGTTCAATTAGGTATTATTGTATTTTAAATACCGCTATTGAGGAAGATGGGAAATGTGTAGATACTTAGATAGTAATGAGACTAAGGAGGTGTGAAGTTAATAGCTTTACCTTTCATTATTGTTATTCCAATAAAATGAAAAAAAATATATATACGTATGGTTTAGTAGTAACAGTTTAAATAGTAAAATTACATTTTAGAGGGAAACAAAGACACGAAATGTAATTATTATCGGATTAGCATTCGTATACTTCGTTCAAGATATGTTTTGAATATGCGCTATACCTGTAGCTATAATAATATAGGTATTCATAAGACTGTGTGGATCGTAGAGCGGAGAGTAAATCCTGCTTACAACCGTTGGCCCACTGTACTAACATCACCATAAACTATGTACTGTCCCACTGCTGGGGACGGGTCGGTTCTCAGAATGAGACCGACGCTATCCATAGCGGGTTGGCAGATTTCATACATCTTCACCGTCATTCTCCTGTTCTTATTCCAACTTATTTGTGTAGTCTTTTTTTTCTATATGCCTATCATCTCATTATTTACGGCGCCGGCATGTTGCCGCCGCGCCGTCGAGAAAATCTCTAGAACTGTAGGTTTCGGCACGATGTTTTCTTTCAACGTTTAAGCGAGTAATACGCACATGATTTTGAAAAGTCAGATAGCGTGACTTGGATTCAAACTCGAGACCTTTGACTTGGCAGGCCAATGTTCATATCACTGTGGCACAATTGTATGCCAAAGGAAATATTTCACGGCTAATTGTACTTAATAATAGTGCAAATTTTAAAGTTAATTTTGGGTAATTTGCCAATTACACAAAAGTCGTTTTCCTTGATGAAACCATGGAAAGTATTAACTGTAAATTCACTTTAAAATAATACTCTGCAAAATTAAGTACAGTACTATGCACTACTATGTCATTAAGTAATTTTTTTAATGACAATAATCATATCTCATGGAAAGTTAAATTGAGGAATTTATATTAGTCGAAGACGCAGGTAAAGTAGGTCTTATATTAGGTACAAATATATACCATCACGTCTGTGGGAATACAGGAGGCTAGGCAAAGAGGCATTGTGCTATTTACATCCGCAGTTCGCTAGTATAATTTGATAGAGCGATAGGGCGAAAATATGAGCTTTCCAAGTGGGTCTTCCCCAATAACTATAATCTGGGTGTCTTTAAACCTCGAGTAAATCAGTTTCTTCTAGGCAAGCGCGCTCCACCGTAGATGGCAGTGTCGCTTAAAATCAGGCAAACTAGTGGTCAAGCGTAGGCCTATCCTGAATAAAATAAAAAAAAAAACATAAAAAGAAAGCAATACCTATATTCCTTGCGAAATGAATGAGAATATCACTATAATAAATAACAATACATACCATCACGCTTGTATTCCCCGAAGGGTTAGGCAGAGGTGTATCAATGTACAACCACAGTTCACCAGTATGTTTAGATCCCATGTAATATGGGGCGAGCATATTGCCATTAAGCGGGCAAAATTCCTTGCTCCGAGCTGCTCCGAGAATTTCATGGGAAAACCCAATAATATTGCTCGGCCTGGGAATCGATCCCAAGACCTCTAGCATAGCAGTCGCGCTTAGGCACACTAAACTAACGAGACAGTTATATACTTTATCATTAATATTAAACTTAAATAAAAGAACATAAATTACATAGATGATATAAATAGCATAGCGCCTGTATGTGCCTGTATCCCGGGCGTATATATGTATATATATTTAGACGACCCCTGTGGTCTAGTGGTTCGAGTACCGGACTGCTGATCATAAGGTCGTGGGTTCGATTCCCACAGGACACAATATTTATGTGATGAACATTTAAGTATTTGTGTTTGTCTGGGTGTTTCTTATGTATTGTAAGTATGTATTTACAAAAAAAAAGTGTATAAGTATTATATCCATTGTCTAGTACCCATAGTACAAGCTCTGCTTAGTTTGGGACTAGATGGTGCTGTGTAAAATGTCCCAACATATTTATATTTATTATTTATATTATATTAGTGTATACATGTATAATAGTGTATATATTAGCCATAACTTTGGGTTACTCTTGAAAACATAAAAAAACAATTCATCATCATCATATCAGCCACAGGAGGTCCACTGCTGAACAAAGGCGTCTCCCATAGACTTCCACAAGGCCCGGTTACAAGCCGTCTGCATCCAACGACTTCCAACGACCTTTACCAGGTCGTCCGTCCAGCTCGTTGGAGGCCGTCCCACGCTGCGCTTTCCGGTGCGTGGTCAAAAAAACAATTATCGTAGTGTAAATTGTTTGACCTGGAAATCGAACTAAGGACATCTCACTCAGCTGCCGCAGATACGACTATTATACTAACGAGTTAGTAATTTAGTACTTGGCAAGGTTAATGTCAACACAACCTTGACTCCACAGTAATTCACCTTCAAATGTTAGACAATATTATGTGCTCGTAATTTACTACGAATCTGTTTTTTTTAATTTAAGTTTATCGTCACGCTTATTTCTTCAGCGAAGCAGAAGTTTGAGGTATTGTCTATTGTAATACGTATTGCCGTGCATAGAGAGGAACCTCTGTGCACATCATCAACCCATATACTGTCCCACTGCTGGGCACGGGTCTCTTCTCATATTGAGAGGGATTAGGCTATATATAGTATAGTATAGTCCACCACGCTGGCCTAGTGCGGGTTGGCAGACTTCACAAACTGTCGAGAAAAATCTCAAAGGTATGCAGGTTTCCTCACGATGTTTACCTTCACCGGTTTTAAGCGAGTGATAATTTTATTATTATTAATACGCACATGATTTCGAAAAGTCAGAGGTTCGAACTTGCGACCTTCGACTTGGCAGTCCAATGGTCATACCACTAGGCTATTACTGTCGGCTACCTCTGTTCACGGCAGCACGTATTACAGGGATGACCCGTGTACGGTCAGCAACGAAAGTCGCTGAACACAGCTAAATTTTGAAAAAATCACAGCTCTAAAACTAGTCAAGAGGTTTTTTCTATTAAGGTAACCTAATTATTTAATAGTCATCTATGCAATTATTTCCGCATAACCTTCACAGGTCAGTAACTTTATACTTATTAAAAATCATATTGAAGATAGCAACATGTTCAGCAACTTTTGTTGCTGACTGTACGTTTATCCGTTTACTTGTCCCTTTTCGCGATGTACAGACGCCAGCAGATCAAGCTATCCAAAACTGACAAATTTTCCCTGTTGAATATGAACCTTACATTTTTGAAATAAAGTTGAAAATCAATTAAAGAAATTTGACAGTTTTGTGGTAACTTGATGTGCTGGCCTCTGTACCTATTTTATAATGGATAATCCTCATGGATCTTCCACCACCTGAGAATGTGGCAAGGTGTCGGATTCCTAAAAACCGCACTTACCTTCTCTAGCCCTGTGTAACGGTCATGGGATTTCTGATATTCGCCACGACAGACACGGATGTACCCTAATTACGTTGCACTGGGGGGTTCTACGATGGTTATTTTTTTATTCTGCTGAGGTGGCAAACAAGCATACGGCCCACCTGATGGTAAAAAGTTACCTTAGCCTATAGACGTTTGCAACACCAGGCGTATCACTTGCGCGTTGCCGACCCTGTATTGAAAGAGGAATAGTTGGGTTGGCAGTATAGGTCTCCCCACTGCCAACACAACGTTTCCTCGTGGAGCACTGGCAAAAAAGTGTGCTGATGGTGGCCACACGGGTGGTTTTAGTGACTAAAATACCTTCCTAGCTCCCCCGTAGACCGGTCACATTTTAAACGTTTCCCCCCAAAAAGGTAGTTCAGAGTTGTGCCCGATTAAATGACATCTCCATTTCCTCATATAACCTACCACTGCATATTAAGGTATGTTAGATAACATACCACCGCGCATATATTTCCCGACACCGGTATATTCAGGTTCCATATACTAGGGAGCGAGCCTATTGCCATTAATTGGCCCCAAGTCCAAACTTCGCAGTGGGGGGACTTTGACCTTTATACTGCCAATCCAATTATTCCTGAAATAATACAGAGTTGGCAACGCACAAGTGATACTCCTGGTGTTGCATTATGCAGCAAAAACGTGATCATATAACAATTAATAACGGATAATCATCGAGCAGGTTCGGTAGTTCTCGGGTGTCATCGCACGTGGTTAGGAAGCATTTATCTCCGGCCTTCACGGCGCACGCGCACTAATCTCAGCTTCCTGCTCCGGTTGTTACTCTGCCACGCCAACTAATGAATACAATCGTTTTTGCTTATATTAGTGTGGTTTTATCTAATTTATGGCAGTGGAAAAAATATTCCAAGTAGCAAAGTAATTAAACATGATTTTTATAGTCATCGGTTTTCTTTGTTGGGATTCCATTCTATTTGTGTCTGCAGTCATGTATTTACGTCATTATATTAACTAATAATTTTAGGTAATGGGTAAGTACCTACCTATTAAAAATACACATTCAGTAAAATTAATACTTAACTAAAATTAAATACTTTATACAGTTTTTTTTCGGCACTGTTGTCAAATGGATCTCCGATATAAAAAAAATATTAAATCCTTGGTGTAACTAGGTTTAGATTTTGCATGTTTTTTTTTAATCATTTACAGTACTTTTCCTGTAGCTTCACTACTTAATGAAAAAAGTATCCATCCGTGAAGTGATAACATTAATTTGCGTCACCAATATCAGCTTAACAGTAATGACGTTAATAATACTTCCAACTCTATATTGGGACAGATATTCCATCACGGAACTTTACTGGCTGATAACGAAAAGCTGCTTGTTAAAGAGATTCGCTTTTTTATTTTTCTGACGCGTATTTTTTAGTTATGTTTGTAATCACAAAGATACCTAAAAATACGCGTCGAATTGACAACCTCCTCATTATTTTAATAAATTCGGTTAAAATGATTAATACTTCTAGTTTCTAGCACTCACTCTGTTGTCTCCAGAGAAATGAATTATCGATATCGACAAGTCTCTATACATTATTCTAAAACAATAAATCACCTAAGTCCTAACCGTTAAAGAGTTGTACCTTCCTTCATCAGCTCAGCGTCATGACATGATGATGACCATACGCAAATGTCTCAATAGCTTTAGACAATAAACGAAATTGTTAATACCTATAACTTTTGAATGTTGCGCTCGATGTCCATGGGATTCTATCATCAGATCCTAACTTGGTGCCAATGGGACCACCTCAGGAGTATACTATCCCAAATAAAGAAAAGAATTTTGAGAATCGGCCCACACATGGGGGAGAAATCGGTGAATATATAAAAAAAATATATTTATACAGTCGAACATAGAACCTTTTTTGATGTTGGTTAAAAATAACTCGACACACTAGCCCTCATCATCATAATATATGTTATTTTACATAACAACGCTTGTTAATGGTGGCCACTCACGCCTTGCTTACACAGTACCATAAACTTATCTGACCCAGTAACCGTAATTAGGACTAGGTAACGTCGCTTTGATGTTTTGGCACAGATTAAATAATGTGGCTAAACGCTCTGCTCAGCTTTTTTTAGCAACAGTAAACGCGTCAGACGCAGACGAACCTGCCAAATAATTATGCATAATGCTGAGTTGGCAACCCATTCGGGACAAGCATGCCGACAGCATGCCGACACATCCTGGTGATCTTTGTTGTTTTTATTTTATTTGTGTGTTGTATGGACCTTCTCTGAATAAATGTGTTTTTCTTTTCTTTTCTTTTCTTCTTTCTGTTGTAGAAAAGTTTGTGGCACTGTTTGCATACGTGGTCTCATAGTTGCAATAGGTTGTGCTCTCGCTTCCAGTAATATCATGATTGTGTCATATTTTTGCAGAAAACCGAAGTGAAATAACACTGCTTCGTGCTATGTTGTGTTCCTTAAAGTGAGCAAGGTTGCCAGTGCTCCATGACGAAACATCGTGTTGGCAGTGGGAGGGCTTTGACCCTTATACTGCCAACCCAACTATACCTCTTTCTGTTTACAGGGTCGGCAACGCGCAAGTGATACCCCTGGTGTTTGAATCTTCTATAGCTTACGGTAACCACTTTTCATCAGGTGGGCCGTATGCTTGTTTGCCACCTTATTAGTATAAAAAAATCTGTACATTTACTTTGTTTAAACAGTAAGTATATTGTTACGGAAAAGTTTAAAAAAATATCCCTACCGTTTCCTTAGTTTTTTGATACGAATATTTCTCGTTTTCTCTGCAATCAATTCCAAACATCCTAATTACGGATACCGTAGTTCCTTGAATTCGTTCACGGAAGCCCGCATGACGTTCATTTCTGGTGGTAACATCACCAGGAACTTCCAACTTATAATTTTGTTCTGATTGTTTAGTAAATTATGTTCTGAGAAGGTGTAATTTCTTTCACGGTGGTTTTATTTTAAAGTTCAAGATTAAATAACAGCGCAATGTCGGTTGAGGTCAGTAGCTCAATTTGAAGATTGCTCGTGTAAATATCGCCAAATCACTATTCGCAACCATTATAATTCTAGATCAAAAAATAATACTCGCTAATTTGGTAAGTGTATGTAGGTACGTATGAGCATTTTTAGATTCACCCGGATAATTTACTTCAAGTACTTACTTTTTTTTTTATAAAATAAAAGGCCTCTCCTTTCTGTTTTTGAGAATCTTTGTAGATGCATTTTTTTGTAGCTAAAGAGCTGAAGATCGGAGAAGATCGGACCAGGAGTGGACGATTATAGGCTGATGATGATGATGATATTTTGTCAGCTCAAAGTTATTCAATTTCAATATTAGCTTTTTTATTATAAGCCGTTTCAATTTGTATGGCCAAAATTATGACAAAGTAAACACTACTATATGTTTTTGGTGTGTAAATTAGTGAATAAAATTTACACACCAAAAAACATTGTTACGTATCTCTCTGACAAGAGCTGAGCTCTTAAATTGAAGAAGAAGAAGACGTGTCTATCTCTTGCATACAGTTGTACTCGCGAAATACAGTACCAACCTAGCTATAAACATCAAAGGGCACTAATGACTAGGTGTCATTTGTCACGCCATACTTTACGAGAACAGCAATCTACATCCATTACTCAACTCCCACAAACATCCAGTTTACAGGTTCACCCTAATTTCTATCTAATACCAAGGAATATAGGGCGGGGATCTAATCGTAAATCTAACAGCGATATGAACAGGTTTTCGTAAATCACTGTTACTCAACCGGCTATGCGGGAGTCGTTCTTCTTATCAGTATCACTACTTTCACTGATAGCCGCTAAAATTGTGACATATTTGTGCCACTATGTCGTAATGTAAATATTTCAAATATTGATGTAAATGTAGAACAATATGCCATCATACTTATATGCTGATAAAATGAATCAAGTTTCGAGGTTTAACCTTTAATTTTTTTCATACTAGGTACAGCTGACGCCAGTACGTCAAGCTAACCAAAACTGTCATATTTTCCTAATTGAATATGAACCTTATTACTTTAGATTAAAGTTGAAAATCAATCAAAGAAATTTGACAGATTGTGGTAGCTTGATGTGCTGACCTCTTTACCTAGGTAAAACATTAAATGACGAAGTATTTGGCACATTATTGTTATAGAAAAAATATTCATTTATACTTTATTTTCATTCAAATTCGTCTGCCTATTAAGAAATATGAATGTCATCAAATGGCTGTGATACAAAAACGCTTTTAAAATACAATCAGGTCGTAGACTTAGCATTTCAAATGGTTTTTTTGGTCTGAACGCAATTAGACTAGAAACATCAAAAGGTCAAATGTAATAGAACACAATGTTTTTTTGAAATACCGTAGCCTTTTTTATAATGGGATTATAATAATGTACTTATTGCTTTTCTGTGCTTCTATAAAAATATCTTCAAAGTCACAGCGCAGAAAATAGCTTGATTCAGCTTAGACATGACAAGTAATGCAGCATCCAACCTACCTATAATTGCGTCTTCAATAAGAAAAAGATTTCAAATCCGGAAAAGTAATTTTATCTTAATATTTTTATTTGTCTTTCTTGTCTTGAGATGAGCTGTTGTAAAAAAAATACTGTTTTGAAAATCTTTCTAGATGGGCTTCGGTATACATGTACAGAGGCTAGCACATCGAGCTACCACAATCTGTCAAATTTCTTTGATTGATATTCAACTTTAATCCAAAGCAATAAGGTTCATATTCAATTGGGAAAATTGAATTGAATTTGACAGTTTTGGATAGCTTGATCTACTGGTGTCCGTACTTACCTACTACAATTATTTTACAAATATGTAGTCATTAACGTGCATTTAGTTTCGCAAAGGTGCATCCACACCGCACTTACTTTTTGTGGAGCAACAGAATGCAACAAGATAACATTAGACAACATTCTTCAACTTTTGCGACTGCTTGCTACTCTTTGTTGAATGATCGCATCCATACCGCCAAAAACATAAAGTAACAAATAGTAACCAGCGAGTTGCACAGCATATAATACCTTATTATGTTTACGAACTAACAAATGTTATCGATAGTTACCACCATGTTGACGCAACTTTACCTAACACTTCAAGATAATACTAACAACAAATAACTTTTTGTTATCGGATGTTGCCCACTAACACTTGGAAACGTTGCTCCACAAAGAGTAACTGCGGTGTGGATGCACCATAATTGAGTAGATATAATAGCAATAAAAACTGCTTTTGCATAAATTAAAGCTCATAACAACTTGCAATATTATGCTTATTGCTTTTTTTTTAGACTGCCTCATTAGTCTAGTGGTCCTAAGCGCGACTGCTACGCTAGAGGTCCTGGGTTCGATCTCCAGGTCGAGCAAAGTGTTATTGGGTTTTTCTGTGAAATTCTCAGCAGCAGCTCGGAGTCTGGATTAATTGTGCCCGGTTAATGGCAATAGGCTCGCCCCCTATTACATGGGACCTAAACATACCGGCGAAATGTGGGTGTACATTAGTACACCTCTGCCTAACCCTTCGGGGAATACAGGCGTGATGGTATGTATGTATGCTTTTTTTTTCAAATAACATGAGTTATTGCCGTTTGCAATGCTCACAAGTGATCCAAGATGGATGTCGTTATTTATTTTAATTTTCTTGCACAACATATGTGTATCTGTGTAGTCGAGTAAGTACACTTAAGTAATGTCCGTTACATTTACTTTTACTGTGACCGTGTTAGATTTTAGTTTCTAAACTATTACGACCGTTTTTCTGACGTTCTGCTTAACCATTTTTAGAGATTTAGGTTTTATATAGGTACCACTAAGATGGCAAACAAGCATACGGCCCACCTGATAGTAAGCGGTTACCGATGCCTATAAACACTTTTTTATATTTTTATTGTCCATGTTTGTTTTTGTTCATGCTAGGACGTCCTAGCCTCCGCGCATTTGTCATTCAAAGTACCGATTAAAGGGACACCTAAAATTCTAAATACTTGAGATATACCTATAATTATAAATATTTATACCACTGAGGTGGCAAACAAGCATACGGCTCACTTGATGGTAAGCGGTTACCGTACACTTGCAACACCAGAGGTATCACTGTACCGACCCTGTAAAACGAGATAGGAGTTAGTAGTGTAAGGGTCAAACCTCCCCCATTGCCATCACAACATTTCCTCGCGGAGCGGAGGACCACAAAGCTCAAATTTCACTCGATTTTCTGCAAGGCTGGCAGTAAGTCGGGCAGCTACAATTTGAGTAGAATTACTCTCACTATTATTTTATTATTTTATTTTACTTTCGACCTTATTGGTGAGGTTCTTCGAAAAGGTCAGGTGCGTAGTACTCGCAACCGGCGTGTGGCATGACAAGATGTATGAATGTGGTCGAAGCAAAAGAAGTATGCAAGAATCGTAGCAAGTGGCGTTCTTTAGTTTCTGCCTACCCCCATGGGAAAAAGGCGTGAGTGTATGTATGTATGTATGTATGTATGTACTCTCACTATGTCTTACCTCTCTGGTAGTGGTAAATAAAAACGCCTGTCGTTTTTTAAAAAATCCTTAAATAAACAACCCTTTCCCCTTAGAATTATTGACAGCCCTTTAATAATACCTAGTAGATAATATCATAACCGGAAACCATATATTTTTGTCATCCATTACGTAGGTATACCACTCCCTAAAAAAGAAATTCAAATCGCAAGGGTAATCAAACTACTATTATGAATTGCATGGCGCGATGCCTCGTTTGAACGACTTGTACCTTTCACCTGTGGTCAAGCGTAGTAGGCAAGTAGCATTGTACTAAATAGCCGTTTGCTTGCCTCATTAGTAATGGCATACTTTCTCAAAGCACTTCCTTTAGAATCACTTGTTTTGATATTGTATGATAATAGAGATACTTGTAACTGTTTCTTCTGTAAATGTTTGTGTCAATTTTTGTTGGCAATTGTAATATTTTGAGATGAAAGTAGTACTTTGATGTTTTTTTAACATTATCCGGAAGTTTAAACATTAAGAAGTAAGTGTGTCGTGCTAATTAACCAGTACTAACCTACTTACGGAATATGTATTAATTTTGCATATATTACTTAAAAATGTATCAATAATCATCAATTATTTTTGTGCTACCCATCATCCTGTTTTTATTGGCATTGCTATCGGTGATTTTGGTAGTTTTAGATAGACGTAAGTATTATCCAAATATTTGTGAAAGTGATTTGTGAAAGATATCGCGAAATAACAAAAATAATTAAATAAATTAAAATTAGTTACAAAGTCCTAGCATGCATACTAAACATATTGAATTACCATAATCACGAAATTTTAATTTCATAATAATTTTACTTAAAATGCTTCGAAATTGCCATAGGTCACCATTTAAAAAATAATAATTGATATACAAAAAGTCCACTATTTTACGTAAGCACATATTTCATATGACCATTTTTGTGGTTCACTCCAGTTTTAAAGAATCTCACCGTAATTAATTTTAGTTTTATATTACGCACGTTGTTACAAGATTGTACGCATGTTACGAACCAGGTGTTATGGCAACCAGAGCAAAAAGTTCCCAGATTACTCCATGTAATACCACTGCGTATCATTTGAATTGTAAACATGTAATTATGTATACGATCGTAAGTAGAGAACCGCCAATTATCTATGTGTAATGAAATACTTTGTCGGTTGGTCTATTTGTTCGTAACGATGAACGATTGCCACGATCAGATAGCACGTTTTACTTATGACTTGCTAAGTAGGTTTATAGTTTTAATTTTCTTCATTGTATGGCTTATACGTAAGGAAACACGCATGACTGAGAGATTTTATTGACGCATGCCAACCCGCATTACGCCAAAATTATGGGCTATGCAAGCCCAACTGTGAACCATGCAATGTTGATGATGATTGAATGACGCTATTTTCATCTTCATACATACTATTACGCCTGTATTGCCCGAAGGGTTAGGCAGAGATGTACCAATGTACACCCGCAGTCCGCCGGTATGTTTAGGTGCCATGTAATAGGGCGCGAGCAAACTCCGAGCTGCTACTAAAATTTCATAGAAAAACCCAGTAAAACTGCTCGACCTGTAAATCGACCCCAGGACGTCTAGCGTTGCAGTCGCGCTTAGGACCACTAGACCAACGTGTCAGTTAATATTTCATCTTAACAGTATAAGACTTTAATAAAGTAACCGACTACGAAAGTACCCTATGAAGCACTTGTCTTAAAATGTCTTAAACAATATCCTTTATAAGTAATCAATGCAATTCCTAACACCTAAGTCATGTCTACTTAGAACGTGCCATGCATTTACAATTGTCAGGAATATAATCATCAGATATAAAATGTGTGAATAAATTGGTCATTCCAATAAAAAGTCAATTTTACATAATAGTTTTCTGAAGCGAAGCCATAGCATAAGTTAGTTCACGTACGACAACACGCAACGTATTACAGACGTACACCAATTTGTAGGTAATTATCTAAGCTTTTTGCGCTTCACCAATTTTTATTGAAAGTGGTACGGTGGAGTAATAGGGGCAAGTAAGCTTACCTAACCAAACATACTTTAACTTTTTAATGCAATTTGTTAAGGTTTTAGAGGCTTGACCTTTTTTTGTAGTACGAATAATTATTATCCATAACGATTTTTTTCCATGAGGAGGTGGTACGGTCGAAAAAAGAGTTAAGTATACAGGCAGCTAATTAAAAATCGTGTTTTTTTTTAAGATTATGTAACTATGTATCACGCAATCTATGTCAAAACGCAGGTATTGTAAGCTGCTACACATCAAACGCTTTGACGGATAATTATTTAAATCACAATCTGTGTAAAGATGCAGATTTCGTTCGCTACCTGTATACCAAACTCTTTTGCTGACTGTACATCTACCACCTGGGGCTGCAGGCAGGGTAATTTGGACTCTTACTGACTAAAAACCGAACTTGCCTTCACTTGCCCTATAGTCATGATCATGGGATCCGTGAAATTCGCCAAAACCATGACAGGCTGTGGTCAAGCAGTTTGAGGTTCGACCTGACTGCTTGTTATGCTTTGGACTCGCGGGTTCAATACTCGTAGAAACAAAAAATATAACATATAACAAACGGACATGAGTGTTTGTGTTTGTCTGGGTATTTCTTAGGTATTATAAGTATGTATTTACAAAAAAAGTATTATATCCATTGTCTAGTACCCATAGTACAAGCTCTGCTTAGTTTGGTACTAGATACGGCTGTGTAAAATTATCCAAGAATATTTATATTATATATTTATTTATACATATATGGTCCACAGATAGTTGAACTGGATCGGTTATTACTTTATTAGTGAATGTCAGATTGGTGTCCGCAAAAAGCAACCCACAATATCGGTGACATCTTAAAGCGATGGGACGTTATTAGCCTTTCTAGTCCTAAAAAGGAGAAAACTGTAAAAAGTTTTTTTTGTATGTGCGTAGGTTTTAATCAGTTGCTATGTCCACACATTGCACTTAATTAAAACCTACACACAAACTGTAACCCACGTTACAGCCTAGAATCCTAGATATTAATATTAAGGCTAATCAAATGGAGTATTAATTTCGATAATTTCTTGTGTTGGTTTTATTTTTTCTATTCTTGGTATTCTAATTACATACTGACACCATTCTTTAAATGACAGAGTTAATATATTTGTGACCATCATGAATTAAGAGCATTATAAAAAAGTACTCTCCAGAAATTGTTTTTTTTTTATTCTACTAAGGTGGCAAATAAGCATACAGCCCACCTGATGGTAAGCAGTTACCGTAGCCTATAGACCAGCTTGCAACACCAGGAGTAACACTTGCGCATTGCCGACCCCGTATTGAAGGAGGAATAATTGGGTTGGCAGTATAAGGGTCAAAGTTCCCCCATTGCCAACACAACGTTTCCTCGTGGTTGCGGAGGTCTGTTGGCAAAGTTGTGTAAGGTTTGAATATTTCATCAGCAAACTTGCAATTGTCAACTGTCCTGCCAGTCGTAAAATTGTAACTACCAATAAAGTATCGGAAATAAAGGTGCACGGCAGTAGTAAGGCACGTTCGCTAACAATGACTTTGTTCTGGGAAGCTTCTTTGTGAACAGTGTGAGCGGGGCCTTACGTCCGGTATGTGCCTCGTCCGTGTGTGGTCAGTCACGATGTGCATAGGATAATAGAAATGTCAGTTGAATAGGAACTTTATCTATAATTTTATAATTGTTAAGGTATTAATTTCCGACACTTACGCGCATTGAAATAAAACTACTTTTTACTGATTTTATCGCGTTATATTAATATTATTAATTCTGACGTTTCGAACCCCTTACATCGTCCATGGTCACAAGCAGACTGAGGTGATGGGCATCTGGTTTGACTGGTAGCTGACCTCAACATTGTTGGGAAAATGCTATGTGGTGACTATGAATTTGAAAAAAAACGTGTTTTTGGGACTTCTTGCCGGTTTCAAAGTCAAATGTTATATTTCAATAAAAAAAGTAAGTATATATTATTGAAATGTCAAAAATTCAAAACTAGATATAGTACCTACAAGGTTCCAAAAAGTTGGTATTATGGAGAGAAACCGACAACAAACGCCATAGACACACTTTACGAAAAAGAAACAAAATAAAGTATCTTAGCTTACAATTTTGTTCTGAATAAATTTTGAGAATAATGTAAGTTTGATGTGTGAAAAGTATTAATATAGAGCTGACCAGCCCCGACAGACAGCACCCGTTCAAGAGTATGACGTGTGTATCGGCGCCTTTTTAGACAACCACTTTTAGGTGATCAGTTAAACGACTCAACGTTGGTTAACTCAACGTTATTGTAGTTATGATAGTGTACATGCACTTAATACGTACTAGATGATTACTTTATCCTTCTCAAAGATCGCTACAGAGTAGATAGATAGATAGATAGAATATTCTTTATTGTACCGAGGCCAACTTACACATCAAGCTACCACAATCTATCAACTTTCTTTTATAGATATTCAACTTTAGTACGACACAATAATATTCATTTTCAATTGGGCAAATTTGACAGTTTTGGATAGCTTGTCCTGCTGGGGTCTGTACTCCAAGAAGCATAATAAAATTAAACAATAAAGTTAAAGTAGTACAATTGGCGGTCTTATCGCTAAGAGCAAATTCTTACAGACAACCATTGGATGGACACAGATCATGTAAGAAAAACATAAATTGGCAGTTGGCGGTGTACATGGTGGCTTTGAGCCTTTTTTTATGTGGCCTACGCAAATGTGCCTCTGATCTGGTATCGTCGTGCGACGGGTTGTTGACCTCCCTAAATTATGGTTGAGCTACACAATGACTGATGCATGCGTGCCGTCAGTTGGGACTGGTCTACTCAAAGCCGCTATGGCTCTTTCTTCAAAAGGCCATTTCAGACTTTGCCCTACACTGTAAGACACATATTTGTTACTGTTCTATGTCTGGACTTTAAAAGAGATTATGATTCTCTGAGTTTGTTTCGGCGTTTCTTCTCAGAGGTCGTCAGCTAGGAAATGCCGGAGCCATCTATCTTAAAAAAAAAAGTGTAAAATATTGACTCGTAAAAGTGTCTTTAAAAGATCTATTTACAGAAATAAATATCATTTCATTTCATTTCATGGTACATGCAGAGTATTGATGTTTAAATATAAATGCAAATAAAACACATTCATCACCTCAGCTGCAGCACGTCTGCTTACAAAGTAAAACGTGGTATAAATTTGACGCACCTGCTGTGAAGCATGCTTGCGACTTGTCTTATTTTGTTTGTAGAGTAGGTACACACACATCAAAAAAAGTTAGCGATCACTTTGAAAAAATCGAAATCTTTTTTGTTACGGTACATTATATTATGATTTTCGACCTCTGTAGTCTAGCAGTTCGAGTGCCGGACTGGTGATCATAGGGTCGTGGGTTCGATTCCCACAGGACACAAATATTTGTGTGGATAAATCATGAGTATTTGTGTTTGTCTGGGTGTTTCTTATGTATTATAAGTATGTATTTACAAAAAAAAAAGTATATAAGTATTATATCTAGTACCCATATACAAGCTCTGCTTAGTTTGGGACTAGATGGTGTTGTGTAAAATGTCCCAAAAATATTATATTATAAATTTCTTCTTCATTTTAGATTCTTTCAAACAGGGTATTTCTATAAAGAAAACACACAACAAATAATTTCTCTTGATAAAGTTCAATTTAAAAAATTATACAGCTTATGCTAGCGCAAACTTTTTTTGATGTGTGTACCTTTTATAATCTAAGGCCGATATTCTAGACGAATCTAAGCTTAAATTTAGGCTTCCATAATTATGTCAAACTTGACGGAAATCCATTATCCTATCCTACTAATATTATAAATGTCAGAGTTTATGAGGATGGATGAATGGATGGATGGACGTTAGTTTTTTACTCTTTCACGCTCGAACTACTGAACGGATTTTGGTGAAACTTTACAGTATTATTATTTATACATCAGAATAACATAGGCTATAATTTATAACGATATTGAGGCAATTAGAACATAGTTGAATATTTTTTATACACGTAAGTAAATAAGTTAGGTAATATTATTCAGACATTAAATTTAAACTTATGCTTCCACTAGTTTCTACCCTTGATTTGATCTGCGTGGACTAAAGAATGACCTGAATTAATAAAAAATATCCTGTTTTAGTTCTGGTTATAAACTATCTGTATCTGTGTGCCAAATTTTATCCAATATACGTCACTACGTTACGTTTCCCACCTAAAGCATCCTTCTTGACTTTGACCTTTTTAATGGAAACATCCATAAACACAGGAAATACTGTAGAGAAGTAAAATAAATGTTGCGTATAATTTTTGTGTTTAACTATTTAATATTTCTTTTTGAATTAAATAAAAAAATAAAATAAAAATGTTTATTGCATCAACTTACTTAACTTATTCTAGTAACAATTGGGAGTTCCTTTTAAGCAACAAGTATGCTTGAATTAATAAATAACATTGTGACTTATTTACAATTATGAATATATACCTATATTTTTTGCTAATATGTACTCACTACCTATTAATTCCCAGACAATCTAGTAGTTTCTTCGAATGTAGATTAAATAATAGAAAGAAATAGACTGAATTTTCCTTGTCTGACTAGATTTACTATTTTACTTTACTCCGTAAATATATGTATTGAAATTCTGTTAACGTGCATTGCGACAATGTTTGCAGTCCATTTATGTACAGTCGCGTACAGATTTATGTAACATTTTATTATTTATAGTGCGGTTTATTTGTATGCTGTCCTTTAGAACTCCCTTATATGGTACTTGACGTTAAAAGGATTTAGTATGTAAGTGTCGCAGTTTGTGAAAGTTAGAATGACCATATCGAAAGGAATATTATGAAATAAAAATAAAAAAATATTCAAATGATTACGTGGGTAAAATGCATTTAATGATTTCGTCAAGTTCTTAAGGTTTTATTTAAGGAAAACGTAATAAAAGGTTATTTAGGCTACGCTATCATTTAAAATAAAAGCCTCATACTCTCTTAGTAATCTAATTTCTTTATGTTTTTGTGATTTTGTCAAAAGCTTAGTTTTATTATAAAAATACATAGTACTTAATACATATTTATAAAGATTGTTTAAGGTCATTTGAGTTAAACATAAAAAATAAAAATGAGGAAGAAGAATATTCATCCAATATTATTTTGGTACTTCGATATAATAATATGAATGAAAAAAGAAAATAAATCAAAAGAACAAATAATTCGATTTTTAAATTTAGCTGTTCTAGTAAAGGTATACTCACACGTAACCGTCACGGTACGCGCAACGCGCATGTCCGCTGGGAACCGGTACGACAATGGCGTCCATCGTAAGGGCAGTATGTTTATTTACGAGCGTGCACGTGGCACAACGACCTTCAAGGACGGCCGGTTCTGTCCACTGGCCAACTTATTTCTAGGAAAAATACTACACATGAATTTAAATATGCAATTTTACATAATTTGTGGTAAAAATATACGTTTGAGGTGTAAGACGTGCTGAGGAAATTAATCTTAATAGATTGATTAAATTGGTATTGTCTTATTGTAGACAAGACATAAGTACTTAATCAATTATATGCTTTATTGTCGGCACATTGAGGTAGATGAAAATGTTTTTTTTTTCCATTGTAACTATTATCTGCAGATCTGAAGATACTTGATCTATTTTCTGCATAGATATATTGCATGTAAATGTTCGCACACAATTTACTGATTATGCTTATTAACAACTAGAAAATTGGTTAATGTAGTAATTAAAATTTTGTTGAGTAATCAGCATAAAATTAAAAACTCCAATAACTTCAGACCTAAAATTAACTTCAAAAAAGCGTATTCATTTAAAATAGACTTGAATTGTATAATAAATTACATGATTAATATCAAGCCTATTCATAACTCATATGATTACCTTAATATTTTCTTACATAACACGATACAAACAGGGGCGTGGTCTTTATCATTCTGCCTAATGGCTATGGAGTTAAATAGCAATAGGAAATAAATTATACGTAATAAACAAATCAAAACAGTGTCACCTGACTTTATTCACGGTGCGCAGATATTGCAATATTATTTCAATCATTAATAGCTTAATTAGGGACCATATGCATTTATATGCCGAATTCACAATTTAATTTAATGGAAGCAAATTTTAATTAACACACAAAAGATGATTAATCGAACTGCAAAGTTAAGCTGCGTTTGTCGCGGTCAGTGTAATATAGATGACCATTCTTAAGACATTGAAAACCCTCAATGCCGCGGAGAGCACGTTTCTTCTTCCATACAGTTCTTTAAGCCAACATCTTATTATTTACTTCTTTTGTAGCCCTAACATCTCTCATACAGTCTATCCATCTTTGGATCCTCTTCCCTTCACATGCACATTCATGCTCAAAACCTTCCTGGTAACACGTTGTTGAATGTTGACCTTCTTGGTGCAGTCACTGTTTGATTGATGGTTCTCTATTCAAAACTACTGTCATAGGTTTTGAATTGAGAATGACTTTTTCTGATCCGCTAATGTGATCGCCTGATGGCTGCGCTCATGTATTTTATATGGGACTACATTATATCCGGTGTACAAGTTTTGTCTTTGATTGCATTTACGGAAAACCTTCTACGAGAAGTCAACACAAATGTTCTTCATTCCGATGGACAAGTGTGAACAGTCCCTAAACAGTCAACAAGAATTATGAATATTAAAACAACCTTGACTGAATGATTTATATTGTTGTAACGACATTCTTCAGTTGACTTAAATAATAATCTGACAAGAGATAAACCAATCAAATAATAATATATTTTTAATTCGACCTTGTTCTTTAGAAACCGATTCCATTAAGATATGTCATATTTCATAATAGATATAATTTAAATTGTTGATAGGCGTTAAATTGGTATATTTTATGATCATTCGGTTTCAATGCTACATATTTGCACGCAGTTGTCGTTATTTACTGAAATTATAACTTAAATTAATTCTAATTTTGACAGTTTCAAGTTTCAAGGTCGTTATACAGAGGCTAGCACATCAAGCTACCACAATCTGTCAAATTTATTTGATTGATTTTTAACTTTAAGACAAAACCATAAGGTTCATATTCAATTGGGACAATTTAACTAAGACAACGTTGACACGTTTCTTTACAACCTCAATTATCATAAATTGAATGTTATTATTGTTCAAATGTTTACAACATTATTATTGGTCTACAATTGTTTTTTATTATTAGAAGATAATATAATTAATTATGCTGACAGGTTGTATAATGTAAATTGGTGACCAGTTGATCATGAACATTGAAGAGATACTGCAACGCTGGGTAGATGCACCCCTAGAAAGTTATTTTATTTTATTTTTTATTCACGATAGGCCTACGCTTGACCACTACTTCGCCAGATGTTAAGCGACTGTAGAAGAAAGCGATTCACTCGAGATTTAAAGAGACACAGATTATAGTTATTGGGGAAGACCCACTCAGGAAGCTCATTCCACATTTCAGCGGTACGCATGATGAAACTTGATTTAAAGCGTTTCGTTCGGGTCTAATGGGCTTAAGACCTGGCCTTGAAATTGGAAGCCAACAGACGAAAAACTATTAAAGTTACAACTGGTATAGTCTTCTACAACGTTATCGTCCAGGAAACAAATGCAGTATTCAAGAAAAGAGCGTACTCCCTGTTAAAGCAAAAAACGCGACTTGTGACTCCTCTAGTGTTGCGGGTGTCCATGGGCGGCCACCATCAGGTGATCCATCTGCTCGTTTGCCCCCCTATCCCATAAAAAATGGCCTGGGAATCGAACCCAAGACCTCTAGTGTAGCAGTCGCGCTTAGGATGACGAGACTAACAAGGCATTTTTTTCTATTACGGTTTTCTCTTATAACATTTTTTATTACAAAAAACACTATAATCCAATATTGTCATACTTGAACTGATTACTGTCATTGCCCTGATTTCAATGAACAGCCACGACCTAACCGCGCGCGCAATCAAACGTGCCCGATATACTAAGAATTCCGCTCAACTTATGTATTATGAAAACCACAATAATGATTTTCGAGTCCCAGTTTCCGAACGGTCTCTAGTGTAACGGAGCCTTAATGACATAATAACAGTAGACTCGCCGTCGCGTGTGTAATTGCCCTAACTCGGGTGTCTTGACACACGATTCTTGGATTTTTAGAGGTTGGAATAGAAAGTTTTGGAATTGATTTCTTTTAAATAATGTTTCATGGACATAATTTTGAGCTTATCGTAATTCTGAAACAAAAACAACCAACCGTCTCCAAATAACTTGTTTTTAATACGTTAGTAAATGTTAAGGGATTCACCCATAAGCCTTTTAGGCTTACAAAATATAATTTTTGGGTGTGTTTCTAATACAATTATTATTGAAGTATTCCCAAGATGGGAATACTCCCCGAGTATCTGCCCCCGAATGGTTCCCCCAATCGGGGGAATGGGAATTTTAGTTTCATCTTACCCCGAATTCATAATCGGGGGAAAATGGGAAGTAAAAGTTTCATTGATAATAGTTTGTAATGAACTAATACTATAGTAATTTTTTTTAAATTTGTTTTATTCTATTCCACTTTAGTTAATTCCAACAGAAATCACAGAACATTTTGCGTAGTTATTTGGGGAGCGACACCGGTCGAGACAGTAATTCCATGAAATTGGGCCGCATATTAGTACACAAGCAAACGGTCAGTGTTCACCAGCCCAGTATATCTTGGCCGACAGCGAACGATGGAACTAAAAAAAATGTACTGGATTTGACGTACCATTGACATTTGCCTTTGGTAGTAGCGCCGCCATAGGAGACCAACGTTTACTGGTTACGTTTACATGATCTAGTACCTATTGTGTATTATTGTGTGAACTAGGAACTATGTAACTGTGTTTCTAATGTAAGTAATGTTACATTAAATCTTTGTTGTGGCTCTTTCCTTGACAATTTGTGTTGTTTGTATTTTTATTTCCTTTATACTGTTTGTATGTCATTGCTCTGGTTAGTATTACGTTGAACTTCATATGTTTGAGTGAACAGATTCTACAAATAAGTAAGTAGGTAGTGGTAGTCTGAAGCCCAAAAAGCTTGGCAACCAGTCTATAGACGTCTCTATTTTTTTTTTTGTTTTTATTCACTATAGGCCTACGCTTGACCACTAGTTCGCCTGATGTTAAGCGACACTGCGATCTACGGTGGAGCGCGCTTGCCTAGAAGAAACCGATTCACTCGAGATTTAAAGACACACAGATTATAGCTATTGGGGAAGACCCACTCAGGAAGCTCATTCCACATTTCAGCGGTACGCATGATGAAACTTGATTTAAAGCGTTTCGTTCGGGCTTTTGGGATGTCCACCATGAATCGATGACGCTTTTTCGTGCTTCTGGTCGTCCGATAGTAGAAAGCGCAAGGGGGTATAAGATCGTGGAGATCTGATGCACGCTCTCCGAAATGCATCCGATAAAAAACTGACAAGCTAGCGACTTTGCGGCGATGTTCCAGACTCTGGAGTTTAGCTCGGACGAGCGAGTCGTTGCCAATGAGCTTCTTGGCGCGCTTCTCAACGGATTCCAACGCCTCAAGATGGTACTTAGCCGAACCATCCCAAAGGTGCGAACAGTACTCCATGCACGACCGAACTTGTGCTTGGTACAATATAAGCAATTGTTCCGGCGTGAAATAACGACGCACCTTTGAGAGGATACCCAGCTTTCTGGCAGCTACCTGAGCCTTGGACTCAATATAGGAGCCGAAGTTGAGGGTTGACGTTAGAGTAACGCCCAAGAGCTCAAGCCGATCAGTTACTTGAATAGATACATCTCGGAGAGTAGGAGCCAGTATTGCTATAGATATAGATATCAGCATTGCTCAGAAATTAGGTTGCAGAGTTCTGATGGCAGTCGGTTCGTATAATAAAAAGTATCTAATCAGCTGCATCTGGTCACACTGGAAGCCAACCCCTACAAGTGATGGTTAGGTATCTCAATACCTAACCATCACTTGTAGGGGTTGGCTTCCAGCCATTTCATTTAGAGTGGATAGATTCTCTCAAGAATCTATCCACTCTAAATGAAATGGATTGAAATTATTCAGAAAAATATGTCATTTCCATACATTTTGATTGAAATCTTTCATCGATTCATTAAATCACAGTGTGTCTAGGCCCCCAGTGGAATTAACATGTATGCCGCGACATAATTTTATCGCCACATTTTCTCGTCTACAGTCACAGTTTTGGCACGAGATAAGCGACGACAAAATTATTTCGTGGGTCTATTTAAGTAGCAGTGGAACATCACCCGCATAGACGAGCTCAAGAAAGTTTCGTAAGTTATATTCTGACCAGTTGTACCTTCTTCATAATAATAGTCTTTTATTACTTGTAATTCAATAGTCATCTTAACTTAGGAGTTATTATTGAAGAATCGGTAAGGCGTATGCTACGAAGCAAGCGATTTTATATTAAAATACAACTAGTTTATTATCGCCTTTGTTATGAGAATCGCGATGTATTCTGTATACATATTGTAAGAACCATAAGACCATGTAGCTGCACCATATATTTGCCAAATACTGCTGATCAACACCAAGTATGAAGACTCCTTCAGATACGATGAATCACAGACGAAATTTCAACCAATATACACAATACTTTAAACCTATTTTTGTTACAATGTAATATTAAGGAGGTTCTTTGCCTAGCTATGGGAAACAAGGTTGTGTAAAAAAATTAAGCTGATGACAAGTAGGTACAAAGATTCGTCCACCGGTACCGCGTCCATTTGGTAGTTCTCAAGTAAGTACAGTTACCAATGTCACCTTTATCCAAACGTTTAGAGCTAAATCCTTCGTATTAAACCTTTACAGAGCCAATAAAAAATACAAATTCCCGAAACATCGCCTACTCCTAATCTTCAAACTTATTCCGCTTCCCGCTTTCTTTATAACCTAAGCCTTACATTTCGATAGTTCACATTGATCATGGATTAAGCAAGCTCCAGACATAAGTCGCTAGAGAAAGTTGAATATCACTAACTTACGCTTTCAAATTACTTTTTTCGTAATAATAAGTTTCATTTTCTTAGTTAATCTCTTTATAAATGTTTGTACCTTCAGAGGCATTTATTCTCAAGCGAAAGTATCTGGACCGGCCCCCGGTTCAAAGACTCACAGTCGGTGCATATGGAAATATTAAAAAGAAAACATGGTAATACAATGCTCTTCAAGTCGTCTATATGTTAACGTTAACGCTGACACTTATGAAGTGTTAGGGATAACATTGTTCTAAAGTAAGAGAGGGATGGAGTTATATATCCGTCTTTTACGATTTAAAGTTGATTTTATAGGGATTTTTCCGGAGATTGCCACTTTTCGGCATAAATGGAATTTCGTATTTTTACAACAATTTACTCTAAAGTCACGCACACATACACACAGAGTGAATCTACTCTAAAATGAGTGTATAGAGCAGTGTTGCTATCGTCATAATAACCAAATAATAAAACAAAATTGCCATATTTATGAACAAAATACACTACCTAAACTGCTCTACAATCGAAATTATCAATTTTAGCTTCCCTCATTGTGCAGATATTATTTTAAATACTAGTAGATGTGCCGTATATGTAACAGCGAATGCCAAAATGCAGTATATTTTGCAACACTGGTATATCACTCTATTCTCGAATTTCAGGAGTGGAAACAAGTTAGGTGTAGTACTAAATTTACGAGTATTATTGGAATTAACAGAAATATATTGTTTTCACGATTCTGTTCTGTCCTCTGAGATAATACGACCTCTGTGGTCTAGCGGTTCGAGTGCCGGACTATTGATCATGGGGTCGTGGGTTCGATTCCCACAGGACACAAATATTTGTGTGGATAAAACATGAGTATTTGTGTTTGTCTGGGTGTTTCTTATGTATTATAAGTATGTATTTACAAAAAAAAAAGTATATATGTATTATATCCATTGTCTAGTACCCATAGTACAAGCTCTGCTTAGTTTGAGACTAGATGGTGTTGTGTAAAATGTCCCAAAAATATTATTATTATTTATTATTATAAGTGTTGAGTCAAAACTGAAATATTATTTGTCATATTATGACCGCATTTGATTGTATTCGTAACAATTAACTAGGGCGTCTATATTTAGAATATTTTTCATAGAAAGGGATTATTTTGATTGAATGTTGCGTGACTCATTAAGTGCTGGAGCGAAGTTCAATGATAATTATTTTCATTCAAGTGTTTTAATGTAATTAGCAATTATGCACGATGCTAATTCTTTAGCATTTTATGGTCATAACTACGCTTGAATACTTCGATTCATGGAAGGTAAGATTGCTCGGTAATTTATCCTACTTAAGGGGAGACGTAATGCCCACCGGCCAGGTGGAGTGACAACTTGAGGAAGGCAGCTGGCAGTGACTGGATAAAGAGCTCAAGATCGGCACTGTGGCATTCAGTGAGGGCTACTTCCAGCATTGAACGAATTTGGGACGATGATTAGGAAACCGACTCAAGCCTACTCCAGCAGTGGATCCATGAAGAATTTCCCACGTATAAGAGGTACATTATGGTAATATTTTTTTTGGATTTTAAACACGAACCCTCAAGGACTCGAGGGCGTTGTGCGTTGTTATTAGAATACTAAAATACGTAATCAATACATCAATTTAGTGGTACCTACTTAACTCGATGAGGTCCGTCTGTCATGCAAAATGTTGCTTTTTGGCGTTTATTTTTAAATGAGAATTATCTGAACCGCGACAGTTGTAACTGTATCCAGTATTTGGCTGCCGTTCTAAGTTTGAAATCCTGGGGCTCTCTTTGACTGGTATTTACGAACTACATAGGTATTGATAACATACTTTTATAAATGGCGTCGAATCCTTTTTTTCTTACGGGAAATACTCATAGAGAATTCAATATAACCTGCCACCTTCCCTGGCGATGAACGCGAAAGGTTATAATCGCACAAGTTGCCTTGCCTTCTCCCATGTTTGAAGCCATTATTAAAAATCAATCAACGCGACAGAAGAGCCAAAAAATTCAAAATTCAAATAACGAACACCATGTGCTATCTCTCAAGTCCAACCAAAGAGTACAGAGCACGTGTGGTTGTTTTTGCCAGTGTTTTTGTCCCGCATTCCTTATCCAACCGTTTCGAGAAAAAAAAAACATCTTTGGCTCATTGTAATCGAGATCACGTACGTAGGCGGCCCGTCCCAAGGACAATTTCGACGTGTCTCTCTGTTTATTAAGTATAATAATTTTGAGTTTTTATTGTAGGTATGCGTATTACATTATTAACAAGTTTGACGCTTATTTTTACCTTATTTTTCTGCAGTTTTTAAACCAGTCTGACGTTAATCGTATGAACTAATATCAGCGTGATAACATGTGGATTACACGTGTAGACAAGTAGGTATTTTAGCTGCCTAAACGTAAAATTTTTCGTTAACATTCACGTCATATTGGATGTAATTTATGAAATCTAAGTATAAAAAGGAGATACTTATAAAACATCTTATAGACAAACGAGCTATCATTCCGTTTCATGCGTTATCTTTGTAGTTGGATCGATAATCTTTAGTAGAATAAGAAAAAGTTGAACGAACGTAAAAGCTATCATTACGCTGCATTTTGAACGCTGCTCTCTAAAAATGTACACAAAGTTTAATGTAACACTTTTAAATATATAAATCAGAGTGAACTCCTTTATTTATATATTTAAAAGTGCAATTTTAAGCAAATACAGCAGTTTTTAGTAGCCTCATGGTTTGGCGGTGAACTCTATCTCGACGAGTTTCGCTCATAATAGACCTAGTACTACGGTCGCAGCAGCCGCAAATAATAAATATTAAAAAATACACTTTAAACAATCAAAAGACAAATACGCATTACTATAGTTACGAAGTAAGTGAGCAAAAAAGGTCTTATAGTTTAGATAGTAAAGGTGGAACAAAGGTGTGTGGGCTCTTAAACTATAGTACCTAATTACATAAATTCATTATTTTATTGAGGAGAGAGAGCCCTATGGATTTTACCATCGAGGTGAAAGGATTAGTTAGCTGGACTCTGCTTACCAAGTGCTAGTTGTCCAGGGAGCGCCATCACACGCGCCGAAAATTCGCGGAGTAGGTGACACGGATACGCGCAATATGGCCCCCACAGTTGAAGGGATTATGACTGTTGAATTTCATAAAAAAAAATACAATAAAACCTAGTGAACCAATTTTCCGCTATTTCATAGTTCACGGTAAAACATTAACCTTGATCTTACTTTTCTATTGTCTGTACGTGCAATGTCATCTGATGGTTATAGGCCCGCGTTCTTTAATGTGTCACGTTTTGATACCAATGTCAATAGTAATGTATACTACGTTATTTTTCCGTAGCCTATAGACGCTTGCGCGTTGCCGAGCCTATATTGAAAGAGGAATAGTTGGGTTGGCAGTATAAGGGTCAAAGTTCCCCCACTGCCAAGACAACGTTTCCTCGTGGAGCACTGGCAACCTCGCTCACCGTAAGAAACATAACACAGCTCAAAGCAGTGTTAAGTATTTTACTTCGATTTTCTGCAAGGCGGAGGTACTTCCCGAGTCAGGCAGCTCGAATTTGAGTGGAATTACCCCCTACCATTCTTAAATTAGTATGTTCTGATATTAGTTAGTTCTATAGATATTATATTAGTTCTGATAATATGATATTTGTTGTTACTGTCAATCAAGATGCCGAGTCAGTCAGTGATCGTTATGATTTTGCACTGCATTGCACTTCGAAATTCTCATCCGATTAAAGTAATAGGTGTCAGTGTGTATTTATCCTAAAGAAAGAAAGAACAATAATTTATTTCCGGCACAATTGACGACCCATCACATACACATTTAAAATTGTAAAAAGACACATATCCAAGGTCAGTTGTGCCAACACAATAAGAATACAAAGCAGAAAATTAAAAAAAATTAATAATTTCTGACATTTACGCGAATATTATACATTGAAATAAAACTACTTTTGACGGATTTTATCGCGTATATTGATATTATTAATCCCGAATTATAATATTATAATAGGGATTAATAATATCAATATACGCGATAAAATCCGTAACAAGTAGTTTTATTTCAAAATTAAATAACCTAAATCTACAGCTAATAATAACAAAGATAAAGCAGGCCTAGGCTTTACCGAAAAATCCAATAGATATAATAATTGAAATATATAATTAGTTTAAGATACTGCCTCATTAGCATAGCGGTCGTAAGCGCGACTGCTACGCTAGAGGTCCTGGGTTCGATTCGCAGGTCCAGCAAAGTGTTATTGAGTTTTTCTATAAAATTCTCAATTACAGCATCAAGTTTGGAATTGTGCCCCGTTATTGGCAATAGGCTCAAACCTATTACATGGGACCTAAACATAACGACGAATTGTTGGTGTACATTTGTACATCTCTGCCTAACCTTTCGGGGAATCCGTGATTGATATTAATTTAAGTTAACATTTAAAGATTTTTTCTTTGCAGGGAGTCCATTCTCATTTTTCATGATGATGCAACTAAGCATGTACCTACCACCAAATCCAAAAAAAATTGTTAAAGACAAAAGGAAGAATATTAGAATGGAACGGAAGGTTACGAAGCTTTGTTACTGTTTATTTTAAATTAAAATAAATGAGCTAGGGGAAGATTATCCGATTAAAAGCTTCCTTACATAACCCGTTCAAACACAGCACAAAAAACAACACAATCTATTTCCGAGCGACAATTAAACAGACGCGCAATTAAAATCGGATTAGTTGTTTTTATTTTCAGTATACGAACTCCTTTTATCAAATAAAACTTCTCAACAAAGGCTGCAAACAAACTTGTCTTTGCCTTACAAGTATTCTTTCTAACAAAAGCAAGATTAAAGACAGTTCTCAATTAACGAGTCGACGGTCTCGGTTTAACTTGACATTTCAAAGGGGTTAACAGTCATGTCTGCTCCTGCGCAATTGAGGTGACAGACAAACATCCAGCCAGACAGAATAAGACTAACTGCTTCGTCGCATTTGATTAATTACTGATGGGGGGGCAGATCTCTCTATTTATAGGATGGCGGTATTCTACAAGTAAGAAGATTACATTCTGAATTAATTCGCAGGGAACTTGTCGTGGCGAATGTTACGATATGTTTAAATGTGAAAGTCTGTCTGTTTGTTACGCTTTCCCGCCTAAACTGCTAAACCAATTTTGATGAAACTTGGTACAAAGATAGATTAGACCTTGGAGAAGGACATAGGTTACCTTTTGTCTTAAAAAATCTTTGGGTCGCAAGTAAAACAGCGGGGAACAGTTAGTAATATTGAAATAAAACTACTTTTTACGGATTTTATCGCGTATATTGATATTATTAATCCCGACGTTTCGGACCCTTTACAGCGTCCATGGTCACGGGTAGACAGTCTACCCGTGACCATGGACGCTGTAAAGGGTCAATATACGCGATAAAATCCGTAAAAAGTAGTTTTATTTCAATGTATAATATTCGCGTAAATGTCAGAAATCAATAAGTTAGTAATATTACAATAATGGATTTAGGATGATCTTGGGGCTGCCTGGCTTGTGTAGAACACCAGGAATGTTTGCTGCAAGTCATACTGATATGGGTTTTATGCTATCTATATACTACGTAATAGTGTTGCTGCCATGTTGCGTCAGTTAAGAGACAGTACCGACAGTATCCTGATGTCAGAAGCTGACAATAATAATAACTGTCCAATGTTAAAGCATTGGAAACTATTGGATAGGAAGTACGCATCCAACTTATCGCATATATGGTAAGACCTCTCTGACAACGTCTGGGGTCTAGTGGTTCGCATATCGGACTGCTGATCACGAGGTCGTGGGTTCAATTCCCACAGGACACAAATATTTATGTGATGAACAAGTGTTTGTGTTTGTCAGGGTGTTTGTTATGTATTACTAAGTAGCTTCTGCCCGCGACTTCGTCCGCGTGAAAAAGTTACTTTTAATCGTCGTTGTAATTTGGCTAATTAACTCAAAATCGTTATAAATTATAGCCTATAATTATGTTATTCTGATGTATAAATAATAAATTAATAATGCTGTCAAGTTTCATCAAAATCCGTTCAGTAGTTTTAACGTGAAAGAGTAATAAACATCCTCACAAACTTTCACATTTTTATTATTAGTAGGAAAAGATAGGTTAAGTAAGTATTTACAACAAAAAAAGTATTTTGAGTATTGTCTAGTTCCCATAGTAAAAGCTCTGCTTAGTATGGGACTAGATGGTGTAAAATTGTCCAAGCATATTTATTTACCTGGGTAGTTTTATGAAAATGTTCTTAAGTAGATTTTCTTTTATATAAAATATGTCTTAAGCAAATGAATAAATGAATCAAGGGAAGGAAAGTGCTGTTTTTGTTGTTTCTCACCGGTTGTTCAGAATGTTATCGTGAGTGCTTTTACAAAACATATCTCTAATGCACAAACACCCATCGTGCATTTCATTTCTATGTCTGCGTATTAATTCTACAATTTAGTCTCATAATGCGTTTTGATACTTTGTTGTTATAATTTCAGCCCGTCATATGATTCAAACACACTTGTCGCCTTTTCAATTTTCAAAATAAATAGACAAAACTGATAAACGTTCCCAAGTGGCGCTGGCGCAGAATAATGACTAACATAAGATACGCAGTCTAAAAATATGTCTACGCGTGGACCGTGCCGTCTGTCCTCCCCAACGTTGTGGACTTTGAAATACAGGATAAAGCTGTAAAAGCTCTATTTCACTATCCATTGATGGTTTACTTCTATATAGTATAAGGTTTTATAGAACAAAACAAGCATTGTTAATATAATATTTCGTAAAAACCGTGTCAATTTAATTGTTTTTCAGTATTGGCTCGTATCAGTGTCCTAAATGTGTCATGCTGTGACTCAAAACGACTGTCGGCTTGTTTGGTATGGTTTTCACAATGCAGATTTACAAATATCTGTAATATTTCTGCGCGTCCACATGGCATGTGTGTCACACGCGATGTTTTCTCTCCTCAGAAATAAATAAACGCATCGTGAGGTTCCTTTCCGTTGTTATTCTTATGTCGTTTGAAAATAATCAATAAAGATTGTCCAAAACAACTATCAAAGCTAATCTTTCATAATCAAGCAATCAGCATCAGCATAATCATAAGCAATTTCATCATAATCGCAAAACTAGAATTTTAGTTCAATATTGTCTCGTTAAAGCTACTGAGAATTTAATAGAAAAACCAAATAACATTATGCTCGAACCCAGGAACTCTAGCGTAGTAGTCGCGCTTTCGATTACTAGAATAAAGAGTCAAAGATGTATAGCGGGGTCTAACTAGCGGGGTCCGTACACCTTGGGTTACATAATTGAAGTTTTAGTAGGGATCCCTAATTTTTCTAGTAATAAATATAACCTATGTTACTCAGGGTTAATGTAGCATTCTAATGGTGAAATCTAAAGAATGATTGAAATCGGTCTTGTAGTTTTTTAGTTTCGTTACAAACATACGAAAATACAGATCCTTCTTCTTTACAATATGAGTATAGCCTCGAAGGCCCAACGACCTAATTTAATGACAAAAATAAACTGACATTCCGGCCCCAGATAGTTTTTCAGCCCAACTAGGTGACCTAAAATTAATTACGACAGGATAATATTTAAAAGTATTCTTGTCAGTAATTATATCATCAAGACGCCCACCACCTCAGTCTACCCGTGACCATGGACGCTGTAAAGGGTCCGAAACGTCGGGATTAATAATATCAATATACGCGATAAAATCCGTAAAAAGTAGTTTTATTTCAAAGTATTCTTTGGTTTAAATAATCCTGCTAACTATTCAATAAACTTTGTCGTTAAACTCTGTCACACATTTCAATTAGGTATTAAATGCAGTTGGCTCAGCAGTTGCTACATAACTCATACACTCATGGGCGAGGCAGCTAATGGAGTCACGTCTCGCAATATTGTGCTGTGTTATAAGATTGTAATCTTGCACTAAGTAGCTGACAGGTTTGCAAACCCTCAATTATAATTGCATTGCAGATGATAGAGATATTATAACGATTGGCAACATAGTCTAGTAGTTTGAGTGTCTAACTGCTGATCGTCCTCGTGGGTTTCCTTCCCACAGGACATGATCAAATGCTTTGTTGGGTTCGACTTCCTTAGTACTTCAGCTTATATCCGTGTGCTCCAAATATTTTTTAATTTACAAAATAATAATAATATTTAATTTTAGAGCGCTTAGTACCCATAGTACAAGCTCTGCTTAGTTTGGGACTATCTAGTCCCAAACTAAGCAGATTTTTTTGGGAAATTTTATTTATATTAACCCTATATAGAATAACGGAACACATAATAGAAATTCGGGGTACAGTTTTTAAGGTAGTAGGTATAGAAATAATCTTAATCAAACTCCACTTTCAATCCAAAAGTAACTCGGTCTGTTACACTTTTACGCCTTAGCTGCTGAACCAATTTTAATAAAATTTGTTCCAGAGATAGGTTAGACTTTGGAGAAGGACATAGGCTAACTTTTGTCTCCAAAAACCCTTTGGAATTAGGCTGTAACCACAGGCAACAGCTAGTTTCTGATTGTTTGTTTTACGTATGGAAATCCCATTAACGGTAACTCGAAGAACTATACTCGCCAGATTTGCCAGAGATGCTGGCACCAAACTCAAAGAATAATGGATTACTTTTCCTGATCCTGCCTAATTTTCGATACTAAAATATGTTTCAAAACAAATCTTCAAATAGTATTTTTTCCGATTGTAGTCAAAGGTGAGGTGAGTACAATATATTAGAAATAATTTTAAAACAAGAATCAATATCTTTTAAAGTTACCTTTTTAATTTTATTAAGGTAAGGATATCCGTATTCAATTCAACAAAAACAGCAAATGTGGCGCCTATAAAACCGTTATATATTCAAAAGAAGAAAAAAAGTTTATTCGAAAAAGGAACCAACATTTTAAAAAGGGAATCCGTTAAACAGTATCGATTTATTTTTCTTATCTTGTTCAGATCTACGAATCATGAATGTGTGGAGTACGCTTATTTATTTTTTTAAGCATCCATTGTATCCATCCCCACGCATTTAATAAAAGATTTATGTGTATGAGATTATAATCATTACTAATTACAATCTTCATAGTAAAAAAAAATTAATCAACTGGAATTTTTTCGATTATCCTTTAAGATAGGATGCTCTGATACGATTTGTTAGGGATTTAAGAATGCTTTAATGTATTTTGTAATTGAATTAGTATAGGATTTAGTAACATAAATAAAAAATCATGCCATGATGTCTATGAGAATTCTATCGTTAGGTTATTATATTTCATCGGGATCATTCTTCCTAGATAGGTTGCCGTAATGACGTAGGTACACACACGATAAAAAAGGTTGCCTATCCTTTTTACTCATTTTTATAATATAGGGGCTAACGAGAACATTATTATAAATCCTTATTCTTCTCTATGATGTAAAGCTAAAGGCCACAAACTAGCTTGAGCTGTGTTGAGGTCCTAATGGTGAATTAGGTTGCCAGTGCTCCGCGAGGAACGTTGTTTTGGCAGTGACTTAGACTGCCAACCCACCTATTCCTCTTTCTTTTTACAAGATTGGCAACGCGCATTGTGATACCCCTGGTGTTGCAAGCGTCTATAGGCTTCGGTAAGCGCTTACCATCAGGTGGACCGTATGTTTGTTTGCCACCTTAGTGGTACAAAAATAAAAGAAAGCCTTGAGGTTTCAATTCGTAGGTTGATTATCGAGTTTTTTTTTTAGAATTTCAGTGAAAAACCCAATTTAACCCAGGATCTCTAGCTTAGCAGCCACGACCACTAGCCTAATGAGGTAGTTTGTATCAAGTACCAATATTTCTTATAACTATTTTAATCAATATTTCATTTCTTTAGTAATCAATCTAGTTAATAAGTACGTATGTAAGTGTAAATCCGCACTCATGCATTTTACACTGTTATTGAAATGCGTTTTTTTATATTACCTCATAAGTCGCACTGCTGGGGTCCCCTAAGTCCAGGACTTTCTATCCTAGGCTTCTAAGTATATACCACATTGGCAAAAAGCGATCAACATCATTCCCCCAATGTCTCCTCGGCCAACCTCGTTCACAGTATTGCATTAAATAAATGCATTTTGAAATAACATTATTTTCTTTTCTTATTGATTGTTTTCGCAACAAAACATGATTCATCTGCGCATGCTCGAATGAATTCGAAACTTTTACAGTCAAAAGAAATAAATCAATCATTCTACTTATTCATACGGAGCTTGTAGTTGTTTCAGTGTAGAAATTAATCAGTTTTTGTTTTGGGGGCACTTTACAATACAAGCTAAATTGTACACCAGGCTTTGCTTGTCTGAAATATTTTTATTTTTTAAATACCTTTATTTAAGGAGCTTGGCCTACAAGACTATGTCGCTCCGTAAGGCTTTCTTACAATACAAACTTAAATATTAATAACTAAATTATATTATACTAAATTATCGTCTACTCATACCAATATTTTTTTATTACCCGTTTTGGCAAAAACGATATGTTAAACGAATATGCAGTTATTTATCACAATATGTATAGGTAATTTTACAAATTTCTTAAAATATCTTCCATATGAAAGACGTCAAGAATAAATTCACCCTTTTAATATTTCACAAAATCTAATAAAATTCAAAGTAGCGCTTACATTTCCAACGCTCTCAGATTTACCTAATATAGCGTTTCCTTTGCGTGTGGCACAAAAAAGTCTCGATAAAAATGACATTTATATTGGATCTCCTTTATAATGAACCTCCTTTTCTTTCTACTTTCTTTTGTGATTTATTATATCAATAACACAATGTCGAAAGTATAAATTGGTAATAATTACATTTTGTGCTGTGGAGTAGGCACGCAACAGCGACCTTTACGGCCACTCAGAAGGCCATTATATCTTGACACTCGGTGGAATAGGAATCTTAATGAAATAGTATTGAATTTGACATAATGTTGACATTTGGCTTTGTAAGCAGCGCTGGTTTAAAAGGTCATGTTATACTGGACAATGTCTGTACAATGATAGTAGAACAATAATATAGTGTTACCACAATTTCGTTTATTAGCGAGACGCTATATTAAAAGGGAAAGCAAGAAGTTGTTATATTTTATACCTGTTGCGTACGTGTGTATGGGGCGTTACAAATTGATCAGATCTGGGTTAAAAATTCAATTTTTCAAGGTCTTTGTAAATGGGCCGTGAATATAAAGTACCTAGTAATAAATTGTGGAGATGATTAGGGTAATAAGTTCAATCATTTGTTTCCAAACCCATAAATTAAAACATACAAATATTTTTGGGGCAATTTTACACAGCGTCAAGCAAACAACATAGCTTTTGCAGTGATCAAAGATAATAATTTTATGTAAGTATTTTATAGAATACGCCTTGTTTTAATCCTTATAGGTAAGTTTTTCATACATGTTAGTAATGTATTTCTACTTCTGGTAAGAAACGGATAATATCACCAACGATAGGCTATTTCTCATTAAACCAACGATTGACACAAGTTATCGTGAAAGAACTTCATTGAACAATGACGAATCGATGCATTTGATGGCATTGGTAGAAAGTGAGAATACCCTTTTGACTAAACAATAAAAAGTTATAATTATTTTCTCCTAGTTACAGACTTACGACACTTGTAGGTTAGTCTATTAATAATTGTGATTGATTTTATATGATGAGGATTCGAGAAAGTCGTAATTATAAAGTAGCCATTCAATAGAAAGTATTCGGGACAAAGTACCCTACAGCACACGCCAAATATCTTTCTAAAAATTACAATCAATTCTTTATTTCTAAGGCATTGTTAATGGACGTAGATTAATAGTAAAAGTCCGAAGTTTCGAAGGAATAATGGTCGCATTGTGACGCTAACCTAGTTTTGCCACGCCTATATTTTCAGGGCACGCGTTATTTGGGGCATAGTATAAAATAATTATGTTCTAGAGCGTTGACCTTTGTTGTAAGTACATTGTGTGTTTGAAGTAACAGACAAAAGATATCGTAGTAATAAGAGTGAAAATATTTTACCAGCTGAGTCGCGCGGTGTCCTTGTTTTTTTTCTCTATGTCGTGGGAATGTCCTTTAATACTTTCACACAAGGGACCTACGTAGGTTATGTCCTAAACAGTTTGTATGGATCTTCTAGTTGTTCTATAATTTCGTGAATAGGGGTAGTTATTTAGTAGTACTTCACGTATAAATACTTATAATATAGATTTTCGGTGTATTAACAAATATCACACGTTTTTGCAGTTCAATGTGCAGAAGCAGTGATAGCCTAGTGGTATGACCATTGGACTGCCAAGTCGAAGGTCTCGAGTTCGAACCCAAGGCACGCACTGAGTTCTGAGTTTTCGAATTCATGTGCGTATTAATAATTAATTATCACTCGCTTAAACGGTGAAGCAAAACATCGTGAGGATACCTGCATAACCTTACAGATTTTTCTCGACGGTTCGTGAAGTCTGCCAACCCGCACTAGGGCAGCGTGGTGGACTATAGCCTAATCCCTCTCAATATTACAATATTACACAAATACTCACAACATGAGTAATTGTGTTTGTCTGGGTGTTTCTTATGTATTTACAAAAAAAAAGTACATAAGTATTATATCCATTGTCTAGTACCCATAGTACAAGCTGTGCTTAGTTTGGGACTAGATGGTGTTGTGTAAAATGTCCCAAAAATATAATTATGTATATATATATTATAATATGAAAGGAGACCCGTGCCCAGCCGTGGGACAGTATATGGGTTGATAATGATACATTTTTAAGTTTTAGGAAAAAATAATTATGGACGATGTCTCGACTATCTTTGAATCAATTTAAAATTATTCGCGATATGGTCATTTCTCGCTTCAGAGACGCAAAACAGCTACTACATTATTTTTTAAAGTTTTTGGGAAAATTTAACATAAGTAGCACCATCTAGTCCCAAACTATGCAGAACTTGTATTATGGTTACTAGACAATTCATATATTATTTTATACTTAAATTATGAGTATTAAAATAGACTACGTTTGGGCAAGCATAGTGTGGGACGCCCTGCGACAAGATGAACAGATGAACATTTGAAGAAGGTTGCTGGCAGCGGATGGATGCGAGCTGCCCAAGATCGAAATGTTTGGCACTCTTTGAGGGAGGCCTACGTTCAACAGTGGACGGCAATAGGCGGATATGATGATATTTTTTTTCGTAAACATAAGAAACACCCGGATAAACACAAACGTTTGTTCAACACATAAATATTTGTATGCTCTGGTAATCGAGCCCGCGATCTCATGATCAACAGTCCGACACTAGACTACGGATATCATCGAAGAATATAATACTACACATACTCATAATTGGTCAGTGTTAGATACTAAGTACGGTACAGTAGTTAGAAACAATGAAAACATCGAGGAAACTTAGGTCACTTCTCCGGTCGTGTTGTCAATAAATTCACGTACCATTAAACCAAAGGACTGGGTTAATGGAGAGAAAGTGCTTAGGCCATATGTGGTTAACCAGAATGTCACTTTCAATTCTTTGTTTCTCTAATAATGTTAACTTGGCTTATTATAAAACACCTGTCTGCATTGGTGTCATGTAAGGTGACGATGACGTCCTGCCATACCCGCTAATTCTGGGGCCAGCTCCAGAATTCAGAAATGTTTTTTTTTATGATAACATAACAAACATAATATAACAGGATTATAATTGTCACTTTACTCTAGTGGTCCTAAGTACGAAAGGTTCGATTCCAAGCAGGGTTTTTCTATGGATTTAAAATGGATTGAAATAAATACTTTTGAATTTGAATTTCCTATAAAATTCTCATTAGCAGCTCGGAGTTTGAATTTGTGCCCGATTAATGGCAATTAGGCTCGCCCCCTATTACATGGGACCTAAACGTACCGGTGAACGGTGTAGGTAACCTACATGCCAATGATATACATACCATCACGCCTGTATTCCCCGAAGGGTTAGGCAGAGGTGTACTAATGTACACCCACATTTCGCCGGTATGTTTAGGTCCCATGTAATAGGGGGCGAGCCTATTGCCATTAACCGGGCACAAATCCAGACTCCGAGCTGCTATTGAAAATATCATAGAAAAACTCAATAACACTTTGCTCGACCTGGGGATCGAACCCAGGACCTCTAGCGTAGCAGTCGCGCTCAGGACCACTAGACTAATGAGGCCAATGATATTATTAGAGATATTATTTCATTCATCAAGCCTTTTTCCCACTATGTTGGGGACGGTTTCCAGTCTAACCAGAAGCGGTTGAATATCAGTATTTTATACGAACCGTTTGCTATCAGACCTCCGTAACCCAGTTTCTGAGCGATACCGTTATCCTGAGGATAGACTGGTTGTCAAGCTTATTAGGCTTCTGACTACCACTAACGATTGTCATAGGTGTTCGTATGACAACCGGGACCGACGGCTATGCGTGTTCTCCGATTTGTTAAAAATGGTCACCCATCCACAGACTGACCGCGGCTAGCTCAGCCTAACCTTGCAGATTAGCGTAATTATAAATTAGCCATGAGCCCCTCACACTTTCACTTTCACATTTATAATACATACATACATACATATACTCACGCCTTTTTCCCATAGGGGTAGGTAGAAACTAAAGAACGCCACTTGCTACAATTCTTGCATACTTCTTTCGCTTCGACCACATTCATACATCTTGTCATACATACACGTCGGTTGCGAGTACTACGCACCTGACCTTTTTGAAGAACCTCACCAATAAGGTCGGTATAAGTTTTTCTAGGGCGTCCCCTCTCGGCGGTTCCACTGACATTCGCCATATAAATCCTTTTTGTTAGTTGCCTCTCATCCATTCTCTCGACGTCCAAACCATCTCAGCATATTCTTCTCAATTCTCGACACATTTATAATACATGTTAGTAAGTAAATAAGTATGTATGAGTCTCCAAATTAACCCTATAATCTTCCGTGTTCCTAAATGATTTTGATGACCTTACATTGCGTAAGCGCTGCCAACATAATTTTGGTTTCTTTATAATGTTAAATAACAACCATATCTTACACTTAGTATAACAAATACCTGCATGGCTTTCAGAGCTTACGCTTTAATCTGCCATAATCTTAATTTATTACTCGAGGGGACACATCTGAATAAGCAACTCGTATAAGTACACTGAAGGACAAATGTTACAACTTTAAAGTCATACTCCACAAACAATTTTTTTCAGAATTTTGAACTCTACATCTTAAACATAAAGATTACGTATTCTAATGTGGAATGAAAGTTGATTGGTAAAAGTATTTGTGAATGGTACAAAATTATTAATCAGTGTTGAAATAAGACGCTATGTGGCTTACAGTAACCCCTTGGTTTGGATGCTTTGCGCATAATGATTAATACTTACCGGAGCCATCAAAATGAATGTTTGAATATTTTTGGACTGACTAACTTGCGTTCAATGTCTTCAAGACCTTCGCTTTCCATATAAGAGGGCCGATGAATTTTGATGATGGATTTTGAAACTTTGTTTAAGGTATTCTTTGAGGCTTTGAAAGGAACTTGTCTTAAAAGGTAAACCTTATGACTTATAGCATTGAGTTAATTTCAAGGCCACAATTATTGCAAATCGTTTGGGGTTAACATAGGGTCTAAAAACATTTTAATATATTATTACTAGCTGCCCCGCAAACGTTGTTTTGCCATAAAAAAAATAAATTAGGTGTATGAAAAATAGATGTAGGCCTATTCTCAGACCTCCCCGATAAGCATAAAAAATTTCATCAAAATCGGTCAAGTCGTTTCGGAGGAGTATGGCAACGAAAACTGTGACACGAGAATTTTATATATTAGATGTATATATATCTATCTTTGTCATTAATTTTGATGAAGTGAGACGGATCTATTGATTGTATTTTGATAATAAGTATCTAAAAAGGTAACATACCAATTGGTACAGAGGCCAGCACATCAAGCTACCACAATCTGTCAAATTTCTTTGATTGACTTTCAACTTTATTACAAAACGATATGGTTAATATTTAATTGAGAAAATTTTACAGTTTTGGATAGCTTGAACTGGCGTCTGTACCAATCAACTGTCACCTACCTACGATGTGGCCAAAGTAAAAAAATATTTGATTTAGGGATTTAAGAATTTTTATTTGTATTTTTTTGCTACTATTTTGTTTGTTTAATCTTTATTTGTGTCCTTTTCTTCCTTTCTTTACCAAAAGAGTTGTAATCTTTAAACCATCAGGCTTTAATATCTCACAAATGTTTTCTTTTATATTAGAATAACCACTTCATTTCATACACCAATACTGTATTTTTTTAATTACCTACCTATTGGATAGACGAACACCCTCAGTTCGAGATTGTTTCAAATCCCATCTAAGTAATAGGGGTTATCCATAGTTCACGTTCCGTTTGTTTCACGTCCCATTTCCAAATCCAAACTCCAAGTATAATAGAATTTGATAGAAAATCCAAAAATTCTGGGATCGAATCCTGGCCTTTAACTCAGCAGCCGCGCTTACGACAAGGACGTCCTATACACAGGTCAAAAGATCATCGAATTTCCTATAATCGACACAAATTGCTGTTCACCATTTGAACTTTTTCTAAAATAACTTCAGATAAGATTTTATCGCTATAAACTCTAAAGGTCACAAATTAACATCACCAATAAAGTGTAACATAAATCCGAGGTCCACAAAGGGGATGAAAATTTTATGATGCACGAAAAAAACCACATTCTGACGATTTTAGAACATGTTTATTGTGTTTAAATCTTTGTAAAAAGGGGACTCCGTTCCCAAGGACATAATTTTTAAGTTTGGACCTCACCCTTCGAAAGTTGACGGATCACGTACGCAGGATGCACTTGGAATTTAATGGAATTTATAAATTCAACTTTATTGTGATGATTAAAGAGTTTAAAGTCCTTCGTAAGTTCTTAATACATATAAAACTGTCACACGTGATAGCGGTCCACAAATCTTTCTTGGAACCACCCAAATCCGATGGCTATTTGTTTAGCAGCAAGATTAATGTTCGCGGAGGTGTGAAGTTTCTATCAAGTGCCTCTGTTCTAGGAAATGATTATTTAAATGAACATTTTTCACAAATCCTACATTGTTTAACAAACATGCATGGTAACTTGAAACGTTCAACGTTTGCTTGAAATTGAACGCAGCTGTTGGTGGTTAAACAGTAACAAGTTTTAATTTAAACTGTTATTAATATAAGTGAAACACTCTGAAAATAGTGATTAAGTATGATAACTGAAATACTTGAGTAATTTTAACTGGTTGACTGAGGATTCGGTCGTATTTATGTATAATTTGACTTTATCACTAATTATCTCTTTACTGACGTAGCTAGTTACTTTGTTATTCTGATAAACTTTTTAACACAAACGGTAACTTATATCCTACTTCATAAAAAACTAAAATGTCAAAATAATGTTTAGAGATCATTTCCTAATTTGATTATGTTAAATTTGTAAAAAGTTTATAATGATACTAAATAAAACTTATTGAATCACAATAAACCCCAATTTGAAAATCGATATTTGATAAATTCGGGGCGTTCGTTTTTCGAAAACAGGTAGTCAAAGAAATGCAGCCGAACGATCAGCATCACAGTTTTTTTGAACATTTTTTGTAATCTATGGATGATTTATGGTTTGTATTTTTTTTTATTTTTAGAGGATTCATGTTGGTAGCCGGTCTCGTATGTCAACATCGATTTTTATCAAAAACATTATCTGGTGTCGAAAAGACGGATTTCTTTCGTGATATTTTGTGTACACAGTTCAAATGACGGAGCTCAGATATTTTAAGATCCAAATATTCGAATCATGCATTTTGGTTTGTTTGTTTTTTTTATAGCTTCGACTTACTTTTCGCATAGTGGCCAGTATAGTATATATACGGTTATCTACATAAAGGCACAGATTAATAAAGGCCAAATTAACATAACATAATTTAAACCATCATTGTTGTATTTATAAGGGTTAGGCAAGGGTGTGACGTGATACACATTCATAGTTGTGGGTATAGTACGGTCAGCAACAAAAGTCGCTAAAATAAGTAGCTAAGTTTTGAAAACATGACAGCTCCAAAACTTGTCAAGAGATTTTTTTTATGAAGCTAAGATAAATATTTAATGGTCATCTATGATTTCGCACAACCTTCACAGGTCATTAACTTCATATTAAAAATCGTATTGAAGTTTGTCACATGCTCAGCGACTTTCGTTGCTGACTGTGCCTATGTTTTTAAGGTGCCATGTAATAAAAGGCGAGCCTTACAAATCCAAACTCCGTGTAGCTACGGAAAATTTCACAACAATGGAACCGAATAACAGATACCTAACAGTTTTCTCAATGTCCTTTAAAGGCCAAAAATGTATAATATTCTTGTATCTAGTAGTATTAATATCTTTAAGACCTTTTTTTGATAAGAGAATTTTTTACTAACACGTTTATATTTATATTTAATTCTAACCCCGTATCGCTCAGAATAAATTATAATACAGAATAAGCGATTAACATTGTCCTATTGTCATTTATCTCGTCCTGTTCCAACCGTTAAATTTGATTACATAACATAATCAAGTTAACTTTTATTTTTCGGTAAATAAATTATGTCCAAAGCATTTACCATCATAATAGGATAAAATATAGTTAGTCATAAACATCTTCAATGTGCACCATTAAAAGTTTTACGAGTGACGTTAAAATGTAATAAAATGTTGCCACCCGCTTAACATAATATAGTATAAGTGTTGCCCTAACAAATTTTAGAAACAGATGTGCAAAATATGGAAAAATAAAAATATCGTAAAAACGTTATCAACTTAAAGGAAAACGTCGTTTTATTATTTTATTTTTACTCAGACAGATATTATAAATTATTTAGATAATTTGGCGAGGAGATAGATTGCTTCCTTAGGAAAGATATGGGCATAACTTTTCCTCTATTTTTTTTTTATGTCGGACATAGTTTTTAGCTCGAGGGAGCTTTGAAAACTTAACCGGACTAGGTGGCGAGGCACCAAATGCCTCCAGCCAGGACTTTTCCTCCAAAAATCCTTCCAAATAAAACTGAAATCGCGTTCAACAAGTAAGTAATAATTAACAAAAACTTTAGTTCAATACTACCTATAATGGATGATAGATAAATCTTCGAATCAGATGAAGCATCCCCTCAACAGGAAAATGGGTAGCCAAAATCCATTTTACACTTCATTGATGTCTCATTAATGGAAAACCCGACAAAAGGACACGCCGTCAATGAACCTTTTACACAATGAAGGTTTTTATTGAGTCCCAGTAAATAACTTGGCAATGACTGCACAGCAGGTAGACGAATTAGCTTGAATGATTTTGCACAGAAATATAGGAAATCTCATCAGAAATGTTTATCTGTCAAATTGTTTCGCTGAAGCCGTGAAAACATCTTGATTGGTTTCTTAAATGGGAATATCATTGTGTGGTATAAATGATGACTAGAGGAAATCTAGAGGGTATCTAAACACGTTACTATCCCTACTAACATTATAAATGCGAAAATAACTCTGTCTGTCTGTCTTTTACGATTTCACGCTTAGGCTAAACCGATGAACTGATTTTGATGAAATTTGGTACAGAGACAAAAAGCCTTTATGATCCGTGTGAACCGCGGGCAACATCTAGTTGTTCATAAATTATAAACAACCTTTCATATTTTTTATTCAGACAAACACGTATAGGCGTCAACAATATTAAGGAGGTGGGCTCTTTTTACTTTACGCGCTTATGTAATAAAGCAGCACGATAGAAAGAGAATAGATGTCGGATATTGTGCTACACGTATGTACACATAAGTGGCTAAGTAATACCAATGCAGTGATGAACCGATCTGCAAGATAAAGCTGCGCTAACTAGTTCGCACATCGAGATCCCTCCGTGCCTCGGAGAGTACGTAAAGCAGTCGTACAACCCTAGCCTATAACAATCGTTAGTGGTAGTCAGAAGCCCAAAAAACCTGATAACCAGTCTATCCTAAGGATATCGGTATCACCCAGAAATTAAAAACCTGACAAGCTGTCTATCCTAAGGATATCGGTATTACCTAGAAAATTGGGTTGGTTTGCGGTTCGGTCTGATGGCAGTCGCTTCATATTACAAACTAATAATCAGCTGGATCTGGTTGGATTGGAAGCCAACCTTAACACAGTTAAGAAAGGGGTCCGAGGATGATGTATATATAAAAAAAAAAATATATAAATATTCTTGGACAATTTTACACAGCACCATCTAGTCCCAAACTAAGCAAAGCTTGTACTATGGGTACTAGATAATGGATATAATACTTATATACTTTTTTTTTTGTAAATACATACTTATAATACATAGAAACACCCAGACAAACACAAACACTTATGTTTTAACCACACAAATATTTGTGTCCTGTGGGAATCGAACCCACGACCCCATGATCAGCAGTCCGGTACTCGAACCACTAGACCACAGACGTCGTCAGTGTATGTTGTATGTCGTTTATATGTACAGTAGTACACACAAACAATCACGCCATTTTACGAAAATAAACATAGGTATCTGGTATTTGTTTTGTATCAGCTTTTAAGCACTTTAATTAGTTAATAGGCAAAACATTACACTCGTTATTTGCACATTAACAAATCCAACAATACTTTGCTACAACGGAAACTGTATTGACCTCCAGCGTAGTGATAATTCACCGACAAATATGTCCGAGTATCCGACTGGCGCCAACGACCAAAGATAAACCTTTTGTTTTTAAACAGCCAAATGGACTGAAACACGATAATGTTCAGCCTGACTGACGTATTGACAAAAAAAGGAGAATATTTTGTACACTTGCACAAGCAGACGCCTTTCACGTTCGGCGCCATTTTTTTTCTCGTGCACATATGGGCCATGATTGCAATAACAGAAAGCATAGACATTAGTGTTTGCGCTTTCTTTTGTTGCATGTTTGTGAACATTCGACGTTCTAAAATTGACACCAGAGAGAATTTAGAGCATTGTTTTGAATTGATGAATTGCTTGAGCAATTCCATATTTAAATCGATGCGACGGATTGGAGATATTTTAATGTTTGCTAACAACCTACATCCATGAGTGTTTATTTTTTAATATTTTGTAATTTGAAGAGGAAAATGATTTGATTTTAAATTTAACCTAATCAGACTATTTCAAATATCTTATCAAAATTATGTTGATGTTTCATTACTGGGAATTAAAAAAATATTTATTTTTTAGTTCGAACCGTCATATAAAAAAAAACACGAATTAATGATAAAACCCCATGAGGCCAAGGTTTTCTATGCGATCTTCCTGCTCGTAATTATCAAACCGATTCCGATTTTCAATTCATCGTTTCCGGCATTATGTATTCATGAATCGAGTATTGAAGGTTGATGGCAAATTTCGCCTCTACAATATAAAAAATACCTTGATAGAATTTCGCTATCCGCTATATATACTAATAATGGAAAATTTATTGTCTTTGGACCACCGGCGAACCCCGCTTATGGCGTGACTCCTAAAATGGTCTAGTTAAGTATAAAGTAACCAGTTTTCTGTAATTTTTAAGTAGTAGATATATGACTTTTAATGATTTTAAATTAAAGATCACAACTAAACGAGAACCTAGTGTTAATGATTTGAAAAAAAAAATATTTTAAACTAAATCATTTCATTAATCATTTGATATGTCAATATTTTAAATTATGTATGTAATTAATTTGTGAAGTATTATACAACGGGACGAAAAACCGACAGCCACAAAAAAACAATGCCGTAAATTTATAAAACATTCACAATTAAAAAAAAAACTTATCTATCATTTAGTATGAGTATTTATTTAAAAGAGAGAAAGAATAACATCTATATTTTTTTGATAAATATTTGTGCCCGGAATAGCAGAACCCTTCGCGGAAACTCGCTCAACGTCGCCTTAAATCAAATGATATACAATTTAATACATTTCTACACATACCTACTTTCATAATGGAGCATGAAAAATCATGTAAATTTTCGTGTAACATCCTGATATTTCTCAAGTTACACTGAAAGGGGAACCCAACATAGTTGGGAAAAGGCCATTTATCTCAGTCATGGTCGTGGCGAATTTCATGGATCCCATAAATATAAATAAATATATTTGGGACATTTTTACACAGCACCATCTAGTCAGACAGTAGAGACAATGGATATAATACTTAGATACTTTTTTTTTTGTAAATATATACTTATAATACATAAGAAACACCCAGACAAACACAAATACTCATGTTTTACCCACACAAATATTTGTGTCCTGTGGGAATCGAACCCACGACCCCATGATCAGCAGTCCGGTACTCGAACCAGTAGACCACAGATGTCCCATGGCCATGACTATAGGGCCAGTGTAGGTAAGTGCGGTTTTTAGTCGGTAGGAGTCCAACATACCCTGCCACCTCCCCGGGTGGCGGAAGATCCATGAGGATTTTCATTTTCGGTACTATATAGAACAAGGATATTTATCTCAAATATTCTCCATTCCATTTCAAGCTAATACGCACAGGAAGGAAAAAACACAATATTATTGTGCCTCTTATCATTTCATTCAAATTGTGACGTAGTACAATGTGTACTTACTTAGTTTATGAAAAACATCACTAAAAGTCACTCATGTTTAATAATTAAATAGTATGTACCTATTAATCATTTGCAATAGTAATGTAATTTACACACGAATTTAGAATAAGGTAAAAATACGACAAATAAATACAAATTAATGTCCTTATTAGTCTAGTTGTTCGTAGTGGGTTCGACTCCCAGGTAGAGCAGAGTTCTTGGGTTTTTATTTAAAAAATAAATTAGTTCTCGTCAGTGGAACTGCTTTTTTTCCTTTGCCTTCTATTTGAGCTCTTGATATGACTCGATTATACCGTTTTCACCAATAGACAGAGATTATCTAGTGTATATTTCAACGTGAGAAGCCGGGGCGGGTCGCTAATTTTCTTAACATCGCCAGGTCTTCCCTATCCTCGATTTCCTCAAGTTATTCACGTCATAGAAAAAAAATTGCCAGTCAGCAAGTTAAAAAACCTATGAACAATTGACGACACGTTTGGCGCAGCGGCTGAGCGATCGGCTTCTGTGTCACGGGTTGTGAGTTAGATCCCCATACGGAACAAATATTTGTATGACCTATAGGTAGTTGTTCCGGGTCTGGATATTTTTATATGTGAAAGTTTGAGTTTGTAAACGCACCCACGGATCAACGCTACAGGATAAAATTCTAGTGTGGGGCGTGGCGTTTAAAAAAAACAATAAGTAAGTATTAGCTGCAGCTAAGATTACTAATATCATATAACCAGTAAACAGTATTAAAACCTAGGTATTAAACATACTTCAGTGTCTGATTACGGTAACCTTGTGTTACGGCTGCTCGAGTGACGCTTGGCCGTGACAAATCATTGAATGGTCCTCTTTTTGTTATATTGTGTATAAACCTTTATGAAGATAAATAAATAAATATTCTTGGGACTATTACACAGCACTATCTAATCCCAAACTAAGCAGAGCTTGTGCTATGGGTACTAGATAATGGATATAATACTTATATACTTTTTGTATAATTACTCGTACATACATAATACTTATAAATACGTCTAATACTACATAAAAATAATAAAAGATTCAAAGACGCTTTATTAGGTATTTATGCTACCGGCTAAAAATTCCATATTCTTGTGACAATTATCCAAGCATATGCAAACAATTTCATATTCTGCCTCTTACTAATCGTCGTCAGACAGCAGACGTTTCTTTTTTGGTTAAGTTAATGGCGAATGAAATTGACAGCCCTGAGTTATTGCAGAAACTTAATTTTAGTGTCCCAAATAGGTTCACTAGATATAATCCCCCCATTTCTATTCCGCAGTGTTCCTCAAATTATAGACAAAACTCATTTATCGTGCGGGCAAGTAGAAATCTCAATAAGTTATGCAAAGAGTTCACCCTTGATCCATTTGTTATTAAAAGCTCTGCGGTAAGAAAGATGCTCAACCTTAAGTTTTTTAATAATTAATTAACTATCACGTAAAATGTAACTTGTAGTTGTGTTGCATAAGTGTCCAAGTATTTTTTAAATTTAATGTCTGTCACTAACCGTGAAAACCTGTAATTGGCTTTATGACACTTAAATGTTTTTCTCTCTTAGTCCATTGTATAGCTGTTGGTTTTCCAAAATAAAATAAATAAATAAGAAACACCCAAAAAAACACAAACACTTATGTACACCACATAAATATTTGTATTTTGTGGGAATTGAACCCACGACCTCGATACCCACAACATACGACAGACATTGTAGATACGATACTGTTGGAAACTGATGTTTCATATTCTACTTTAGATTGATTACAAAAAATTGATATTTTTTAAAAGTAAATAAGTACATATTTGAGTTATAATATCTATACCTACTTATATTACATATTTACTTTATTTTTTACATAGGTACAGAGACCAGTACATCAAGCCACCACAATCTGTCAAATTTCTTCAATTGATTTTCAACTTTAATACAAAACAATAAGGTCATATTCAATTGGACAGTTTGACAGTTTTGTATAGCTTGACCTGCGGGCGTATTTGCCATCACGCCTGTATTCCTCTTTGTAATGTTCGTCGGTATGTTTTGATTGCATGTAAAAACAAACCTAACAGAATTAGGTATCTATCAGGTAGGAAAATTATGCGGAAATATGTAATACCTATTTGTTTTTATTCATATTATTGTAATAAAATAAAAACATAAAAGTAAACAAACAACATGAAATCTCGTTATAAGTTAGTGTTATAGCCGTTAAACAAGCCAATAACTTCTGTGTTAAACTTGTTAAATTGTTGAGCGTTATATAAACAACCAACATAGTAAGTTATTTTATAGTTATTTGGCCATAAAGATTAGTTCCGATCATCACAACCAAGGTTTAAATTGTATAATCATCACGTAGATTTTTTTCCGTGTTGGTAGGACTCGTGCCTAAACTATAACAACGCTGATCAACCGATATGCAAGGATAAGCTGCGCTAGCCGCGGCTAGTTTGTGGATGGGTGATCATTCTTAACCTATCGAGACCCCTCCGTGCCTTGGAGAGGATCGTTAAAACCGTCGGGCCCAGTGGTCATGAGAATGCACTGACAACCGTTAGTGATCAGAATTTTAAAGAAAGGTAGGGCATTGTGGGAATAATTCCACTCAAATTGGAGCTGCCCGACTGGGGAAGTAGTAAAATAGCACTGCTTTGGGCTGTGTTGTGTTTCTTACGGTGAGCAAGGTTGCCAGTGCTCCACGAGGAAACATTGTGTTGGCAGTGGGGGGACTTTGAACCTTATACTGCCAACCCAACTATTCCTCTTTCAATACAGGGTCGGCAACGCGCAAATGATACTCCTGGTGTTGCAAGCGTGTAGACGCTTGCAACACCAGGAGGCTACGGTAACCGCTTACCATCAGGTGGGCCGTATGCTTGTTTGCCCCCTTAGTAGAATCCTTAAAAGCCTGACAAGCAGTCTAACTTCAGGATTACCCAGATATTGGGTTGCGGAGGTCTGATGGCAGTCGCTTTGTGTAAAATACTGATATTCAGCCGCATCTGGTGAGACTGGACGCAGACCACAACACAGCCCGGAAAAGGTTCTGAGCAAGATGATGATCATGACTTAAGTAAGTCTTTCTTACTTAAGTCACGAGTCTTAAGTCTTATCTGAGTAATTCTCTCTACACTATAATACAAACTTATCTTTCCACTAAAAATAACCCTGATTAAGAACCAATCCGCAGGAATTCAAAGGTCTTTTAAGCAGAATATAATGAATAAAAGAGGCCCTACAAATAATGTGATGGAGATAACGTTTTGGAGAAGAAAGCTTGGTATATAGTAAATACAATTTAGAACCAATTTGTCAATTCTGTAGAAACCAGGCAATGCCTATCTTCGTCTTACAAGATCAAATTCTCACATTCTTCGGGCAATTAATGATACGTAGATATGCTTCTGTGGAGTGCCTTGTCTTGCCTTGAAAGAAAAGAAAAGCTATTTATTCCTTGCAAAAAAATAGAATGAGGTACAGGGCAATGTTGACGGCAAACGAGCTCTCTAAAGATTAACATAACCATTACATACGTCTGTATCATCGAATGGCAGAGATGGCAGAGAGTGGGTATATACAATAAGTTTATACTGCCACATTTCACCAGTGTTTTAAGTCTGTAATAAGGGGCGACCCTATTGCCAATAATCGAGCACTAATGTGAACTACGAGCTGCTGATGAGAAATTCAGAAAGTCCAATTGACTCTCATTCATCTCTGTGACTACATTGATATTATCGTTGTGTTGAAATGTTTTAAAAATACACACTCTTAGAAACATGTTGGTACTCAATTGGTTTTATTCATGCAACCTTGTGCACGTGAGGATCGTTCTCACGACAGCCAGCGCACGCGCATTCTGATATGCACAAGTATATGGAATTGTATTATTGTGTGAGTCTGACAAACTGTCAGGATATTGATATCACCAGTGTTGTTCTGAAGGTCAAATGTTAGGTGACTGGAAAAAAAATATAGTTCAAACTCAAACTCAAACTTAAATCTTTATTTACACTATACAACACCATCAAGCCTGTGTCCACGAAGGGTTGGAATGAGGTCTAACTGATGTAGATGCATACAGTTTTTATTAGCTGCTAGGCCAGCACATCAAGCTACAACAATCTGTCAAAATACTTTGATAGATTATCAACTTTAAAACAAAGTAATAATTTTCATATTCAATTGGGAAAATTTGACAGTTTTGGATAGCTTGACCTGCTGGCGTAGGTACATTGATTTCTGACGTCTTACGCGAATATTGTCCCACTGCTGGGCACGGGTCTCCTCTCCTCAGGATGAGAGGCATTAGGCATTATTCTCGTATTTATTTAAGTTCTTATTTACATTATATTTTTACAAAGAAAAACAACAACATTTAAAAATATAAAAAAATAGTTAGACCACTGATATCGGAAACAGGGTCAAGGCTACCGGTGGTTATGGCTCCAGAGAAAGGAACCTCCTCACAATGCATGCCGTTCGAAGAAGACTTACCGCTTTCTGTATCAAGCTCTTGATCCAGCCGTTTAACGAGAGCCTCCTTAGATGTCCATCGAGGCTCTTGGCTACTAAACCATTAGCTGTAACAACTATCGGCACAATAATTGCCGAATCCACATCCCACATGTCGACAACTTCACGGGCTAGATCAAAATATTTAATTTCTTTAGCAATATTATAGGTACAACCTAATTTTATGTTATTAATATAAATATTACGCAATAAAAGTCAAAAAAGTAATAAGTAGTTCTACCTACCAGGTAGTCAAAGACTAAAAAATCTGAGTCTTTGAACATGTAGACAGCTGTTTGTTTTGATTCAACACAACCTTGTACCAGTGCACGTGAGGATCGTTCTCACGGCAGTACCGTGGCACGCGCAGTTAATTATATACTTAGGTATATTACAAGTACCCATCGTACTTAACGAGATTAGTAGAATATTTATGTATTTTTATATTTTATTGTGTTAACCGCAGCCTATACACGCCAGCAATACCAGCAGCTCATATGTTGTCTAATGTCTTAAAAAATACACAATAAATAGAGAAGTAATTGTAGATTGTCCACCAAAGGGAAAAGTGACAGATTACTAACGAGTGTGTATTCGAGGCCCGAGCTCGCGAGGGCTGCAAACCACACGAGTTTGTACTCTGTACTTTCCCCCGAGTGAAGCATATAGTACTTTTTACTTCACCACCAATATAATAACAAGAATGGAGGAGAATAATGCTGAGAAGAATCAGTGAGTGCAGTCTTTAGTTTCTGCCCATGTATCAATATTTATGTAAAAATACCTTCTGGGACGCCAGTGTAACCTTTTTTTTTATTACCTTCAAATGGCTACCAGTCTACGGGGGTTAGACCAGGGAGTGTGGGATTCTTACCCACTAAAACCACCTCGGTGTTCACCTTCAGCAAATGGAGGGGGGCACTGCCCTGTACAACGCCTATTAAGGCACATCCCTGGGGACTGAGAGTACCTAACAACTTTTCTAATAACGCCACATTTTAACATAAACACTTTAATACCTTAAATGGAACTAGGCTAACTCAACCGAATCTACCCAGACGCACGCACGAGTAATAACATTAGCATTAGTTTCAGCACAAACTGACAGTTTGGGGATAATTTTATTGCTAAAATGCAAGGAATTCGAGTTAACTAGCAATAATAAACGTTCAGTAATTGAGTTTGCTGTAACCGTGTAGGTATTCGCAATTGTTCTGCATTCCGTTTATGTTTTAACTGCGTCGCCCATGACTCAGATTAAATTGTTATAGCTAATTGGACGTGATCTTTACATACATACATAGATTCACCCGCATACCAAAACGGTTTTCAGACACAAAACCTATGTCTTTCTCCTCGGTCTAAACTATCTCTGTACCAAATTTCATCAAAATTAGTTCAGCGGTTTAGATAGATAGAGATAATTTTGATTTATTATTATTAGTGGGGATGGATTCACAACTGTTCTCCAGTCGGGTAGGCAAAGATTCCAGACGAAAAACTCGAAAGAAACGAGATTTCCACTCACTACGATTTTGGACTCACTGTAGCTTCATCTATATTAATTAATTCGGCATGATCTTCGGTTTACGGTGCTTTTAACTTGGCCTTTTTTAAGAAAATCTGCAATTCCGGTCCTTACAAATCTTCCATCTAGTTTCGCCAAGTATACTTGTTTCATCAATTTCCGTTCATCCATCGTCTCTATATGGACCTTTGTAATAGGATAATTACGTAATGTTTGTGTTGGGAATTATATTTACTGTTAAATGTCGGCTATTTACCTATGTACTTTAATACCTCATTATCCTTGTGGTCGTAACCTTGCTGTGGTCGTAACTGCTATGCTTGAGATCATATGTTCGATATCCAGGTCGAGCAGTGTTATTGAGCTTCTCTATTAAATTCTCAGTAGCAGTTCGGAGTTTAGTATTGTGTTCGGTTAATGGCAATAGGCTCGCCCCTATTATATAGGACCTAAATATACCGGAAAACTGTAGATACCTTAATAAGCCCATGCCAACAGATTAGCTAGTATAATAAACATACAAGTAGATAATATTATACAGTTACTGCATTCAAACAAATATGGAATCAAATGGAGACTCTCTCGAGGTTGGAAACCATTTCAAACAATAAAATAAATATTTTTGGTCAATTTTACACAGCACCATCTAGTCCCAAACTAAACAGAGCTTGTACTACGGGTACTAGACTACTATTAATTTTACTAATACTTAAATACTTTTTGTTAATACATACTTATAATACATAAAAAACACCCAGCCAAACACTAACACTTAAGTTGATCACATAAATATTTCTGTCCTGTGGGAATCGAACGCCACGACTTCGTGATCAACCATCCGACACGCGACCCACTAGACCACAGACGTAGTTTAATAGTTTTTCTATAACGTCTACTAATTGACCCTTGATGCCTTATTAATTGAATACTAGAAGCCCCAAATTTCATCATATAACCAAACGATACGAGGATCTAAACAATCCTAGAAGGCGTCAGTCAATTCTTCAAGCAATCAAACATACAGAATTTACATAATGAAGCCATTCATTATTAAAATAAATACTCTCAATGATTGCTAACACCTTGACATGAGTCACTAATATCCAAACGCGAGGCGCCCACTCTATTCCTTCTTCAGCCGAAGTCCTTAGTGGGACTGTAAGGCCACTGGATATTGTATATTTATTATCAAAATTCAAAACTGCAAGCCTTTGTAGGCGTGCCGACAGAATACGTCATTGATTAGGAACTATCGGAGAATGAAATGAGTTGAGAGGTAGTTGGAACTGTACGTTTTGATTTACTTTTGGTGTATCTTCTTTACAGAAGGGAGCATTGTACGTTATTATTCAACGTCTGTGGTCCAGGGGTCGAGTGTCGGACTGCTGATCACGAGGTCGTGGGTTCGATTCCCACAGGACACAAATATTTATGTGATGAACATAATTTTTTGTGTTTGGCTGGGTGTTTCTTATGTATTTACAAAAAAAAACGTATATATAATTACGTATTATTTATCCATTGTCTAGTACCCATAGTAAAAGCTCTGCTTAGTTTGGGACTAGATGGTACTGTGTAGTGTCCCAAAAATATTTATTTATTAGGCATTCCTGATCTTAAAGATGTCAATGAGAAAATGATATTTCTACATATAATTTTAATTGACACCTCACCCTGTACAGGGCTAGAAAACCTAAATCCAAGTTAAGTTGTTGTTTATGTTAGTGATAATGATAATAATATCCCTGCGAGGTTATTAGTGATTTACAATAAATAAATTATCCTGCTTAATGAATTATTCTTGTCGAAAATCTATACTAGTACGAGTATGCTGAATACCAGTTAGAATCCAAGTTAAGTTGTTGTTTATGTTAGTGATAATGATAATAATATCCCTGCGAGGTTATTAGTGATTTACAATAAATAATTATCCTGCTTAATGAATTATTCTTGTCGAAAATCTATACTAGTACGAGTATGCTGAATACGTTCTTGTGTGTTTTTTTGAACTAGCACGTTAATAAAAACACACAAAAACGTCTTCAGCATCTCTGAAACTACCAATCGGATTTGAAAAAATAATTTATCATTTTAGCCCAAGTCTTAAGGAAGGTATTAGGGTACTTAACATCACGCTAAAAATCTTAGGAGCCGAGCAAAAAGGAAAAAGTCGATTAAAATTGTTTTTGGACGTCGGATCAGCTAGTCATTTATATTTTTGAAGACGTCTGTGGCTCGAGTGTAGAAATGCTGATCAGGAGGTAGTCCATTCCATTCCGACAGGACACAAACATTTATGTGATTAACTTAATTTTTTGTGTTTGGGTGTTTCTTATGTAATAAAAGTACCTATTTATTTACGGCAAAAGGAAATGTATAAGCTAAAGGGATAAAGTTGGCCGAGCAAGGTTGAAATAATACAAGCTAAAGTTAACGGAAAACACAAGTAGGTATACTCAAACACACAGTACTTACAGCAGATTAAAATATTATTATACAATTTTTCGTCTAGTTTAGTTATCATTGCTAGTCAAAAATAAGAGACGATCAATTACATTTTTTATTACTCATTTATGTCCTCAATTTATAAATCTAGCGGACAATATTCTCATTTGATTGCTGTTAACAGTGCGTGCCACCCCAATCTCTGTATCATTGTCGCTACACAGTTATTGCCGATATATTATTGATTGGCAATTAAATCGATCAGACATGTGTGCCGATCACGGTCAATGAACTTTCTTACATTCCACTACTGTTATTAGGTATCTGTCGGTTATGTAATAGATAAGAAACTAACTAATAGTTTGTATAATATTGATAATCTCGAGTTGTTTATTTTATTATTATTTGCCAAGTTTTATCTTACAATTTTTTTTACTGACTAATTGGTCAAATTGCGTGCACTCTTCCGGCCTAGATATGGAACTGAGACTAGATCGGAATTATATTTTTTAAGTACCATAATTCTAATTCCCCTGCTCTTTCCCTTCTGGTTTAGATTTGGGAAGTGTTATAGGGATTTCCTGTATGGAAGTTTTTAAAAAACATCCAGAGTTTTGCATCATCATCATCATCAACAACCTACTTTCCCACTGCTGGGCACGGATCTCCTCTGCGATTGAGAGGGATTAGGCATTAGGATTACAGTCCTCCACGCTGGCCTAGTGCGGGTTGGCAGACCTCACGTCGAGAATAATCTTCAAGGCATGTTTCTTCACGATGTTTTCCTTCGCCGTGTAAGCAAGTTTCTATACGTGCCTTGGATTTGAACTTGAAACTTTTGACTTGGCGGTCCAATGGTAAATATAACATATTTGCGGCACACTATGATGGCCGTTACGTTAATGGAAGAAAATAAAAAAAACACAATACATATACATGTTGTATATATTTTTTGTAGTAGTATCGTTAGATCACTATTGAAAATAAAGAACAGCAATTTGCTCCTTCAAATTTAATTACTAATTAATACGAAACTTCATGAGTGGACAAATGTCAAAACGGCCATCTTAGCGTGTCGGTAGTGTAGGTTCAAAAGCTATCATCCGTCTATCTCCAAACCGAATGTGCCCAACAAGATATTGCAAAAATTGACAAAAATATTAAAAATAATAGGTTCGGATCCCTGAACCGACAAAAACTGAAATGAGAAAAATTAAATAACCTTTTTAGTCTTAATAACCAATTTTGAGTCTGCGCCAAACCCCAGAATCAACGAAGACCATACTTTGAAGTTAAGTTAGTTTGGCGCCCACTCAATATTAGTTGACTGATAGGTACGTACTTACATAATATTATAATAAACCTCTTACGCAATAAAATAAGTATATAGGCATGTATTAATGGTGAAACAGCATAGTCTGATGGTGGAACGTTTAGTAACGTTGTAACGGAATTTGCATTTGTTACTCAATTAGGTTTTACAGCTGGCTGAGAACACAGTGGAAACTTTACGCAATGGAAAGGATAGATACACGCTTACTTGTTATGTTGCCCTAGTACTCCGTAGGTAGGAAGTTGCAATAAACAGGAAGATTCCTGTTAGAGGGGGAACTTTTAATGCCTACCTATAGCTTAGGTAATTTTCCTACTTGATAATGGGTAGTTTCCTGTTATCATGCTTGATAACAGGAAACTACCCAGGAACTACCGCTAAGCCACCGCGATACCTACCCGCCATGTCGAATTTTGCCTTCGCTTTCTGAATTTACGTCTTTATGGTGACGTCAGTGACACCTATTGAAAAGCAAGTATTTATATATCGCGGTGGCTTAGCGCTTAGCGGTCATAGCGTCTGGTGTACCTAACCAGAAGACGCAGGTTCGAAGCCAGCCCGCGGTCGAATTTTTCCTTTGCTTAAAAAAAAAAAAAACTAAGATCTTAGCATGGAAAATGTAAAAAAAATACAAAAAGATTGTTTATTTTATTTCACAGTCACTGGTGACGTCAGCAAAAACTATAAAAACATTTGTTTCTTCGCTTCAATGCACAGGTCATGTTACATGGCAAGTACCATCACTTGCAACCTACGCATCGATTGTTAGGTCCAACACCTTGAGATATTGCCTATTGTTGAACTACTATGAATGTGGCAACTTACATAATTGAGTAGGATCTTCATATTCCTCATACTCTGACATCGCGTGGGTTTTCAATAGACATTGGAACATTCATACATGTTTTAGATTATTATTTCTGCTGCCTAGCTGACTTAATTCATCTGTAGTGTTGTTTCGCTTTATAGCAGCAAAATGATAAGGACAGTAGTTAGGTACCTACTTAATTAATAGTGATGATTTAGCTTTAGAAGACGCGGTACGCTCTAGGCAAAGGTAATCTATAACGTCACCGCTTAATAGGTAATTATTGTCGACTTTTTGGCAGTTCAGTATGATTTTTTAAACTTTTCAATACCAAGCAGATCGACAAGACGTGTTTTCTACAAGGGACTTCCTAAAATCGTTTAGATCTACTGAGATCTAGAGAGATTGCTATAATCACTGGATTCTAGCAATCTCTTGGAGAGTCGCAGTTGGAGGAGAATCTTATGACTAAGTCGTAGTAAGGAATTGTAAGGCTCTACTAATCTTAGTGGGCTAAACATCCACACAAACGAGGACTCAGATTAAAATCCCGTCTAAAGTCATAGTAAAGGTTCAAAGAAACCTAATGGAGTGAACCAAATAAGTTTAATTATGTTATCAAAAACACAAAATAAATTCCTACCTTACTCATTATCAGAATTAGTACCTAATTACATAATTCGTTTCACATCAATAAGTACAGAAATTACACAACTGAAACAACATTACTTATGTACAAATCAATCAACCACGTAAAGGGAATACCTACATTAAAGCGCGCTACATACTTATTTACATAAATAAAAGTAAAATTGCATCAACTCGTCCGTCCGGTAGACGGCGCGGCGCCGCACCTGCGCGTGCACATGTACACAACTGGTTGCCATTGGCCAACACAATGACAGTGATGACATTAAATAGGAAGCTTTAGAAGGTTCATTTAGAAATTTGAAGTAGCCATAGAATTGAAATAAAACTATTTTTTACGGATTTCATCGCGTTATATTGATATTATTAATCCCAACGTTTCGGACCCTTTACATCGTTCTAGGTCACGGGTAAAGCGCGATAAAATCCGTAAAAAGTAGTTTTATTTCAATGGATAATATTGGCGTAAATGTCAGAAATCAATACGTCAGCCATAGAAATTATGTGATGAATGCGAGATGAGTGGAGACCGCGTCTAGGCAAGCATTGTGTAGGACCCGCGTCGGCCAGCTGGAGTGCCGACTTACGGAAGGCAGTTGGTAGTGACTGGGTGAGGAAAGCCGAAGATCAAGCTCTGTGGTGTTTACTAGAAGGGGAACAACAGTGGCCGAATATAGGCTAATGATGATGAAGATGATAGAAACTTTGTCAAATTTAAATCTCCAGTAGGAAAACAATTGAGATATGTTACATCCGACTGTTATTGTCGAACTGATGGTAAAATTTTATGTAAATTTGTAAGGCCCCTTCAGATACTTTTATATTATTGTTGTACTTGGGCAGAGGTCTACTGATGTAGGGTCTATTATAACAGGGGGACGAGCTATTCTATATTAACCATACTAGCTCTCCCTGCAGACGTAGACATAGGGGAACTACTTACCGGATCCTTACATAGCCATAAACCATTGTTTGGACAGTATAAAATAAAAGAAATTGTAGGGATATCACCGCAATCAATCAAGACATTTAGAAGTTCCATGATTCTCTGTAGCCGAACTACTTTTTTTTAAATTGACTAATGGGAAAACGCAATAACGCTTTGTTCGTCCCGAGAATGGAATCTAAATTTTTTTTATTATGTATACCAATTAGGTGGCTAACAAGCATACGACCCACCTAATAGTAAGCGGTTTCCGTAGTCTATAGACGCTTGTAACAGGAATATCACTTTCGCGTTGCCGACCCTGTAAAATGAAAGAGGAATAGTTGGGTTGGCAGTATAAGGGTCAAAGTCCTCCCACTGCCAATACAAAATCTCACGCTTAGTCTCAACTGCGCTTACTATCACCAGACCGATGAGGTCGTCTAGTTACAAAAAACAGTTAAAGACGGACCTTCTGAGCAGCATTACGATGTGTCACAGACCAGTTTCCCGCGGGTATTTTCCCTTTAATGTAGTACAAATGTAAATAGACCAAGTGACTAAATGTTTTCATACTTTCTACGTACCTACAGATAATGCGTAGGAGTTTGAAGAAAAATATTTGAATTAGGAATTCAATGAGTTGTCACGTTTTGACTACAAGTAGGTACTTATGTAAGTTCATTCTAAATTTTAGTTTTCCTTTGCTTGTTATTCACCTTTTATTTTTCCTATGCCTAATCAGGACCATTAGTCTAATCAGACTAATGGTCTTAAGCGCAAGTGCTATGCTAGAAATCCTAGGTTCAATTCCCAGGTCGAGCAAAGTGTGTGCAAATTGAGTGGTTCTATGAAATCTCAGTAGAAGGTCGGAGTTTGGATTTGTGCCTGGTTATTGGCAATAGGCTCGTACCCTATGACATGAGACCTAAACATACCGGCGAACTGTGGGTATACAATTAGTGCTCCTCTGCCTAATTCTTCGGTGAATACAGGTGTGATGGTATGTTCTAATTATGTTTATTTAAAAAAAATAAGATTTGTTTGTAACTTCCGTAGAGCATGTACTTACTTAAGTTACAAAATAATGAACACAATATTGTACAATAAGTGGAGATCGTTCAGCGTTACATATCTAATCAAACTTAATTAACTACTTATATATCTTATATACTTATTTATATAATCACAAATAATTAACGATTGTCATAAAAAGTGTTCATATTATGACAACCATTGACGTGTTTACGTGCTCTCCGAAGCATTAAGGGATGTCGATGTGTCAATAATGGTTACCCATCCATAGACGGACCACGGCAAGCGCAGCTTAACCTTGACACAATTGATCAGTATAGTTATTATTTGACCACTAGCCTCTCATAATAACAATAGCTGTCTAGACATCAACAAGAATCCTTTCCAAATGTCGACAGTGCAATTTGTTAACATTGATAAATCGCTTGATTTCTTTAATGATTGATATCAAGTTTATCTTGTTTATGTCCAGTGAAATGTACCGGTGCAGGCGTTATTTGCCACTATGATAAAAAAAGTAGCGAAAGGTAATCAATTATATGTACCGAAAGGAGATCGATCATCTCGCAAGTGTTCGTTTATTCGATAAATATATTTATAGCCTTAAAGTTGTTAAATATTAGAGAATGGTAAATCGACAAAACACAACGATTTCTGGAATAGAAGTCAGTTTAAAGGTTTAAAGGAGCTTCATTATATTGATTGAGCAATTATCGTCCTCCGAGCATTATCATAACTTTGTTGGAGTTAGCTTCAAGTAGCTCACCCACTACTCTACGTCATTCAAATTCACTGAGTATTGGGGCGAATCTTCATGAACAGTGTTCTGTAAAATTGGGTCTACACTGTGTTGTCTCAATTTTGACAACTTAAACATACCGTCAGCAAGCCTTTATCCTTTAAAGATTTGTCAAAGGTATACTGACGTACACCTACACTTTGCCGGTATATTTTAGACCACATATTACTTTAATACTAAGAAGGTGAGCATAATTTCTACGAACACAAATCCAAAGGTTAATAAAAAATCCTTCTAAAAATAAAAAAATAAAACAAGTTTATCTACCTACTATTAATTTGCAACACATTAAATTGATAAAAATTAAATTACGTAACCAATAAAACTATAAAAATATAATTGCATCATTAGACAACTTCAAAATAAACGAATAAAACGAGTCTGTTTCTAAATTTAAACATAATCAGATTTAATTTCATCCGCGTTGATTGGATAATAAAATGGAGATAAAACGTCATGATTTATTTATTAATTTAAATGGACAATTATTGTTTCCTTTATGCAATAATCAATTCTCATACTTACGTAATAAGTGTTAATTATACAAAAGTATAAATTACAACTTATGCATGTATTACCTACGTTTTACGAAGCCAATTAGCTTCCGTGAGCTTTCACTTTTTTTTATTTATGAGTCTCTTTGTTATAATATCTGTTTGATTGACGGCGATATATTGGTGTAGATACGAACTCTGTGCTTAAAAAGATCATCCTAATAAATACTGGTTCTTCTTTAATGACTACGCTGCTCTCGTAAAAGTTTGAACTTCGAGTTGAACATTCATTACGGTTTGTTTGTATTGATATTCTTGAATCTTTTTTTTTTAAATATAATGTGCTTCTAATTATTTCAATTAAGCCGCAGACAAATTACCTATACGTATTTGATAGTGACAAAAGTACACAAATTTAAAAATTGAAGGGAAGCAAAACGTTCACATTCTAAAGATACTTTTTTTCATATTTAATTCAATGGTCACCATTCGATTTATCAAAAAAGGTATGACGTCTATTAAAAAAATAAGTACTTAATCAAAACTTTCAAATCGCATTCCTAATTTAAGGAGGTTTTATTTCTGTACACATTGGACAAAACTCACCAAAAAGTTTGGAACTATGTAGCAAGTATTCTTTAGCCCTTTTTTTTTGTTTACGGGGGGAAACCTTCTAAAGGCTACCGGTCTATGGGGGTAGACCGGGGAGTGTGGGATTCTTACCCACTAAAACCACCCCGGTGGCTATCATCAGCACATGGAGGGGGGCACTGGGTCCTTTTAATAGACCACCCCAGAACCCCCTGTGCACCGCCTATTAAGGCACATCCCTGGGAAGTATTCTTTAGCCTAGTGTGCACACAGTGTTAGTAGATAGTGACCACAAGAGGTTGGTTTACCCGTATTGTGTTACTTGCGGTGCGGCCTCAAAATGAGTAATGTGTTTACTCAAGTAAGCGATAGGCACTTACAGAAAGTGTCATGATATAGTGCCCTTATCTAATACACAATTAGTGAACCGATGCATCTACATTCTACAACCGAGACAATGCGACTGAATGATTGGTTCACAATATTGAATCCAGTAGCTTGTAGAAGCTTTTATCAATGTGATACATATTTGTCTCTTATTTATTCTAGGCACATCAACAATATAAACACAGGTATTGATAAGTTACAAGAGTGATATATAGACTAGTGTTTACTTATATCATTTACAGATATGCACAACATTAAAACATACCAGCACTCGACACTCCTGCATTCCTATAGGTGTAGAGCATGTAATAGAGGGCTCGCAATTTACCGGGCATAAATACAAACTTCGAGCTGCTACTGAGAATTTCATATAAAATCCCAAAATCACTGCCCGACCTGGAATCGAACCTAGGAGCTTACACTCGGCAGCCAGGCCAAGAATAATTATATAATATTAACAAAAAAGCATTCGAATTATACAAATTACAAAAAAAAAAAGCTATTATTGTGCGTGGATTTCGCATGATCAAATAGTTATGATAAATTGGATATGTCTTATTATAATAATTATGACACAATTATGTTATGATAATGCGCAATTTATAAAAGGAAACTACCGCCTATTGCGTTTTTTGTGATAATGTTTTATCATCCAGTGGTTTTTTATATCACTAAATATGATGCGAAAGAGCGCTGGATTAAATAATATTCGGCGGGTCATGCATCCCGGAGCACCCGGAGAGATGGGCTAATATTGTAACAATGGTTGCTTGGAGACTCAACGCCGAGGGAGGCCCAGAAAACGCTGGCGGAACGATTTGGATGCTTTCCGGACAAACTGGTCTCAGATAGCACTGAACAGAGATCAGTGGAAGGAGATGGGGGGAGACCTAACAGATTACATTCTAATATATAACAGATTTTGATAAGGTTTTCATTATCAATCGTAATCATTTCATCACAAAAGCGCATAATAATATTATTTTTTTAATATGTTTTTTACACAGCACGATTTAGTCCCAAACTAAGCAGAGCTTTTACTATGGGTACTACACAATGGACATAATACTTATGTACTTACATTTTTTGTAAATTCGTATACGACCACACGTCTGGCGCAGCAGTTGAGCGATCGGCTTCTGCACCACGGATTGTGGGTTCGATCCCCGAACGGAACAAATATTTGTATGACGTCCAGTTAGTTGTTCTGGGTCTGGGTGTTTGTGTGTGAAAAATTGTGTTTGTAAACGCACTTATGATACATGAGAACATCCTAGTGTGGAGCTGTGATTTTTCTAAAAAAAAAACTTTTGACAAGTTATACCTTACTACCAGGCAGACGAACTTCTTCCGAACCCCGTTACGATCGATCGATCCAACCAAAGTGATCGATCATACCCCGAAGGTCACGGTCGGTTTGACAACGCGGCACGCATCCATCTTGTTTATATCTCACAGTAATACCGCCGTACGTCAGATGATGATCATTTACATTGTATACGTACCACCACATCAAGCTACCACAATCTGTCAAATTAATTTAATTGATTTTCAACTTTAACACAAGACAATAAGATTCATATTCAGTTGGGAAAATTTGTTAGTTTTGGATAGCTTGACCTGCTGGCGTCTGTACATACTATCACGCCTGTATTCACCGAAGGGTTCGGCAGAGGTGTATACATCCACAAATACATCCACATTTCACCGGTATGTATAGGTTTTACCTCTAAGAGAGCCCTATCTCTCTCTATAGTGGGAATAATTCCACTCAAATTGGAGTTGCCCGACGGGGGAAGTGCCATGCAGAAAATCAAAGTGAAATAACACAGGTTTGACCTGTGTTGTGTTCCTTACGGTGAGCAAGGTTGCCAGTGCTCCACGAGGAAACGTTGTGTTGGCAGTGGACTTGAAGAAGAAGAAGAAAGAGAGAAAGTGTTTATTCCTAGTAAAAAACTGCACAGCAGTTTGTTGGCAGACATAGCTCCCACAGTTTACATACTTTATATCATTTTACGTAGATAAGTACACTTTCTTGAAATATTCAAGTAAAAGTACACAAAATTTAATACAAGTACAAATACCAATAACATACTTTTACATAGCTTTGACCCTTATGCTGAAAACACAACTAATCCTCTTTCGTTTTAAAGGGTCGGCAACGCGCCAGTGATACACCTGGTGTTGAAAACTTCTTTAGGCTATGGTAACAGCTTACCATCACGGAGGGGCTCGTGGCTAAATTATAACTAAGCTCTTCAACATCTGCAAGGTTAAGCTGCGCTAGTCGCGGTCAGTCTGTGTATGGGTGACCATCCTTAACCTGATCCTTAAAACTGATAAGCATTGAATACTGTTTCTGTCTGGACTTTAAAAGAGACCATGATTCTCGGAGTTAGTATCGGCTTTCTTCTCAGAGGTCGTCAGCTAGAAAATGCCGGCGCCATCTAGTATTAATTAAATATTGACTTACAAAAGTGTCTATAAAAGATCAACTTACAGATATGAATATCATTTAATCAACCCGTGACCATTGACGCTGTAAAGGGTCCCAAACGTCGTGATTATATCAATATAACGCGATAAAATCCGTAAAAAGTAGTTTTATTTCAATGTATAATATTCGCGTAAGTGTCAGAAATAAATATGAATATCATTTATCGTAGTCATAATCTCATCCAAAATCGAAGTTTTAAAATCGCTTGTCAAAACTTCAGTCATATTTTTCATTGTAATCGATGACATACCTTATTAGTGAACATGCGACGACTTTTAGATCAAAATTGGATTTCTACTTTGTCTTGAAACCGCCGATCTCCATGATAAAAATCTTGTTATCTAAAATAGGTATTTATGAACCAATTTTAATATCTCCGTCTCATATTGGTTTGTCGTGATGCTACACATTAGCAGTACCAAGTGCTAAAGATTCCAGCGAAGTATTATTGAGGAAATGTACTCAATTTGAAATGTCATTGACGTTTATCTATTGAGGTCATATAACAAGCAATTTGCATCGTTTTACTGTAATTTCTTAGCATTGAATTAAAGTTTTATGATTAAATAGTATTAGGTTAGGTACCTTTATTGTCAGAGATAACAGTCCATCCTATATAAAAAGGTTGGAATTGAACCCATATACTGTCCCACTACTGGCACGTGTTTTTCTCAGAATGATAAGGATAAAGCTAGAGGCTATACATAGGCCTAATGCGAGTTGGCATACTTCACACGCCCTTAAGAAAATCTGTAATGCATGCAAGTTTCCTCACGATATTTTCCCCAACTGTTGAAGCGAGTGACATTGTCTTACTAATACGTACATGATTTCAAAGGTGCGTGCCATGGATTTCATTTCGAGACATTTTACTTGGCAGTCAATGGCCTTATCACTACTATCACTGCTTCTTTCTGTATGCACTCCTAAAACGCCAAGAAGAATTCAAATTCAAGATTTATTCCATACGAATTTTTGAAACGAATATGTAATGCGTTGGTGGACTTAAATAGAAATTATATAGTGTCTCATCAGATGTAACCTTAACAACTATTCTACTTCCAATATATTCCAACTTTAGAAGCAATCATCTCATCGTTTAATCTTCGTATAGCTTCTTCTTCTCTTTGTGTTAATGGTAAATTATCATCATCATCAATACACTACTGGGTTTATGCTGGACAATATTCTTCACCCAGATTAAGCGAGATTAAACTATAGTCCACCACACTCGCCTAATGCGTATTGACATTTCAATATTATAAATGTTTGTGAGGATGGACGGATGTTTGTTACTCTATCACGCTAAAACTACTGAACGAATTTTGATGAAACTGTACAGTATTATTACTTATACATCAGAATAACATATAGGCTATAATTTATAACGATTTTGAGTTAATTAGCCAAATTACAACGATAATTAAAAGTAACTTATTGATTTCTGACATTTACGCGAATATGATACATTGAAATAAAACTGCTTTTTACCTCTACCCGTGACCATGGACGCTGTAAAGGGTTCGAAACGTCGGGATTAATAATATCAATATACGCGATAAAATCCGTAAAAAGTAGTTTTATTTCCATAAAAGTAACTTTTCTACGCGGAGGAAGTCGCAGGCAGAATAGTTATTTATATTACTAAGTAATTATTTATATTGCTTAAACTTAAACATTTTGAGGGCCTCCCATAAAGTAAATAATTCGGCTCACCAGTCGATGACACTCCGCAGAAACAATGCTGATTGTGATTGTACCGTGATCCGTGTCAAAATCTCCCGATACGCACAAACAACGTCATGAGGTGGAACAATTTTAAATTAAGAAGTTTTTCAGGCAGAACGATTCGCGAAAATTCTGTAACAAAAGGGTTTTGTACGCGATGATACTTCCTTTTCATGCTATGAGATTAACTGAAGAATTTTCGTACTTAGGTACAGACAATAATAATATGTTTTAGATAGTCTTATTTCTTGGTATTCCATAGCTGCTTAATTGCCTCGCTAGTAGAGTTAGAGGTCTCTACCATCACGCCTGTATTCCCATAAGGGTTAGGCAGAGGTGTGTTCATGTATACCACAGTCCGTGAGTATATCTAGGTGAATTGGATGAAATTTGGCACACAGATAATTTATAAGCTGGATTACTTTCTACCTAGGTAAAGTCAACACAGACGAAGTCACAGCCCCGGCTTCGCATGGGTACAATGTAAGCCTAATAACATGCATCTATTATCATACGAATATTATAAATGTGAATGTTTAGATGTTTGTTTGTTTGTTTATTACATTATACTCAATCACGCAAAAACGGCTGAAGCGATTTGCATGAAATTTGGTATTCTAATAGTATGTGACCTAGAATAACATATATGCTTCTTTTTATCCCAGAGAAATGTGTGAATATCCCGGAAATCCCGGAAAACTGATATCGGAGAACTACTTACAGGATTTGAATGAAATATTGGTACGCTAATAGTTTGTAACTAACGCTGGCATATTAAACACTTCAAATCTCGGAATATCCCTAACATTGAGTACTTCTTATCCCATGAAATCAATCCGACAAGAATTGTGTTACTAAGTCTACGCGTACGAAGTCGCAGGTAAAAGCTAGTACATGAATATAGCATAAGACATTCACAAAAATAATGTGGCTTTAGATTGGTAAAAAAAAAATTTCAAAATCGGTTCAGTAGATCCAGAGATTACCCCTACAACCTCACAAACTTTACCTCTTTATAATATCAGTATCTAGATGAATAAAAAACTAAGTGTTTCACTTTCTAGTGTTTATAAAGTTACCAGTCATCATAATTTTAGTAATGAACGGAACATTATCCCGGCGCACTTATTGAAAGGAAGTAGATATTATTATCCCATAAAAAGAGTAAATCGTTCTACGAGTACATACACTAACATTAGACGTATAATAGACAATAATTTCGATGTTCTAATGGCATCCAGATTGTCAACTATCATAGTATAATTTCCATAGGTTGAATGTACGATTTTAGGACTAAAACACATAGTGCGAACCGTCAATGAATTCTGCGTGATGGTCGTCAAATGAAAACTGACCCAAACATAGTAGGGAAAAGGCTCCGAGATTATAATTAGCAGTACCTATACAGATATAATTATGATAAGAGAAAAGCAGTGATAGCCTAGTAGTATGACCATTCGCTGCCAAGTCGAAGGTCTCGAGTTCGAACCCAAGTTACACATCTCTGACTTTTCGAATTCATGTGCGTATTAATAGTAAACTATCACTCGCTTAAACGGTGAAGGAAAAACATCGTGAGGAAACCTGCATACCTTAGAGATTTTTCTCGACGGTTTGTGAAGTCTGCAAACCCGCACTAGGCCAGCGTGGTGGACTATAGCCTAATCCCCTCAATATGAGAGGAGACCCGTGCCCAGCAGTGGGACAGTGTATGGGTTGTTGATGATGATGATGATACAGTTATAATTCATTGCTTACATAAGGCTTTGGGTATCCATGTAGATTTCTACAGGAAAACAAAGCACTGCCTACGTGATACTGCGTCTCTGTGACGCTAGTTCGGGCAATGATTTTCTTACTCCACTTTCTAAGGTCGTATGTATTGCAAAAACGACAATGAAAATTGATAAAGATTTCTGTTACGTGTGTTTTCGCCCTTACGTGCTTGTTCTTTTGCATCGTCGTCTGTGTTTGAAATCGGTTTGTTATGATTATGTTCTAAGTTTTTTGCAAATGTCATCAAATATTTAAAAATAATTATATGCATTGTCATTTAAACGTTACCAATTACAAGTTTGATTAACTTTTTGTGAAAGATATGGTTCTTAAAATTACGTTCCTAAAAAAAATGGGTTCAGCGGTTTGGAGCCGGCATTAGATTTAGAAAATCTGTCATAAGACTGATGTTTAGCTTCGTTTCTTCTTCTTCATCGCTTAGTCCATCAATTCAAATTATTATTTAATCATGAACAATAATCATGATTTTCGTTGGTGCTATTTTTATTAAAATTATTAATAGTATTTCGTCGGTGATACTCCAAAACAGCGTATGTAACACTTTGCTATAAGGCCTAACTTTGTATTAAATAACATTGAAAATTAGGCCTTACAGCAAAGTGTTACTTTCGCAGTATTGGAGTATCATCGACGATTTGGTTCTTCACATGTACTTATAAATTGTAGCTTCACAGAACTATATTTTAGCAACCGTAAATATATAATTTTCACAACTTTATTCTAAAAAGTTTGCACTAAAACCAGTGTTTTACACGAAGCGAATACTATCAGCCCTCTGCAATTCAATTCTGAGCAATACCGATGTCCTGAGGATAGACTGGTTGTCAGGCTTTTTGGGCTATTTAATACCACCAACAATTGTCATAGTTGATTGTATGACAACCGGGAACAACGGCTTTATATGCTCTCCGAGGCACGGAGGGGTCTTGATGTGTTTTAAATGTCACCCATCCACACTCTGACCGCGGCTAGCACAGTTTAGCCTTGCAGATCAGAGTAGTTATTAACTAGCCACGAGCCACCCAAGAAAGATAATAACATGTTAAAAAACTTCTGAATACATTACGTATACAAAACAATGGATTGCAATTATTACGCTTGCAAGTCTTTGTGCAACGATAATGATAATTACGACACTCGTGTTAAAATGTTTACACACAGTCGCTAACAAGTACCTGCGTACTCAACTGGCCACAGATTAAGAAGGAAATGAAGTTACCATGTATGGGAAAATAAAGCTATACTACAATGAGCTAGAATGTTCGTGGAGTTTCTGAAATGTTTGCCTGCATGCAGATTAATTTTAATTAGTAACGCTTATCATCACATAAATATTTATTGTGTCCTGTGGGAATCAAACCCACGGCCTCGTCAGCAATCCGACATGCGAATCTAAACTACCGATATCTTCCATGAACCAAAGTTATCGGACAGGTGTAGAATCCGATGATTTTAAAGACATGTGTGTTCTACTTAGCATTTAATTTACACGCTACGCTGTGGTCCTCACAAGATGGAAAATTGAGCCGGATGAATAATATTTACTTTTGTCGTAGAAATGTCGTAATTGTTAATCGCTTAGTGACCACAAAGTGACCTCGTCTCCAAATAATGTCCTTAAAAAGCTGACCTTTAATTTAATTTGTATAAAAAATAGTCTACGAAAATGCCGAGAAGTGAGAGATCTTGTTATAGTACGATAAACGAAGACAAATATTTCTCGACGGTATGTACGGACGCGAGAAACATCATCACGTTAACTCTCATTTTTCACTGGCTTCTGTATCTTTAAAAAAATCCACTGTTACTTAAAAATATGCATCCGCATCATATTTTTTCTACACCATTAATGTGGAAACAAGCACACGGCCCACCGCACAGTAAGCGGTTACCGTAGCCTATAGACGCTTGCAACACCAGGGGTATCACTTGCGCGTTACCGACCCTGTAAAACGAAAGAGGAATAGTTGGGTTGGCAGTATAAGGGTCAATGTTCCCCCACTGCCAAAACAACGTTTCCTCGCGTAGCACTGGCAATCTTGCTCACCGTTAGAAACACAACACAGCTCAAAGCTGTGTTATTTCACTTCGATTTTCTGCAAGGCGGAGGTACATCCCCAGTTAGGCAGCTCCAATTTGTGTGGAATTACTCACACTATGCCCTACTTCTCTTAAAAAATTCACTGGCTTCTGTTTCTTAAGAAAATCACTGAGCATGCGCATCATTATATTAGAAAAGTCAACACTGGGATCGATATTTTTTTCGTGACCTAGTGTTTATTATTCTGCCATACGTAGTCTTTGTGAGCTTAGCGGATAACACGCGAATCACGCCTCGATATTTGAAGACCTTGTTTCAATATCACGATTTGAGATTCAGTTAGGTAATGTTATGTGCTCCATTTTATAAAGTACTAGCGACCTGCCCCCGCTTTGCACGGGTGCAATGTATTAATAAAATACATGTATTATACATATAAACCTTCCTCTTCAATCACTCTATCTATTAAAAAAAACGCATCAAAATCCGATGCGTAGTTTTAAAGATTTAAGCATACATAGGGATATAGGGACAGAGAAAGCGACTTTGTTTTATACTATGTAGTGATAATAGATTTTGAATAACAGTGATAACTTAGTGTTATAATCATTGGACTGCCAAGTCAAAGCTCTCGAGTTTTAATCCAAGGCATGCACCTCTGACTTTTCGAATTCATGTGCGTATTAATAGTTAATTAGTGAAGAATACCTTAGATATTGTAACGAAAATCTGCATCAGTGTAGAAAACAAACAAAACTTAACAGAAAGGGAAAGTGATACTTTGAAAGACTTTCTAGAAACACTTTGAAAACAATGAACGTATCGCTTGAATATATGACGTCCACCTTACTGCCAAGTGCGTCAATGGTAATGATAATGGTAAGTGGCAATGGGAATAGGTAAGCGTTTTACTCGCTGTAGGCTAGCGTGGTGGACTGTAGTCTAAACCGTATCATTCTGCGAGGAGACCCGACCATGCCCATAAGTGGAACAGTACTTATATGGGTTGATTATGATTACGACGATGATGATGATATTCTTACATTTATTGATTAATTGCGTGAGAAAACATCATACTCATACCCTTATCCCAAACTACTTGGGTTCGGCGCAGTATGTCTTTTTCTTCCATACATCTTTTTTAGCCCTCATCTCATCATTCGCTTCCTTTATAGCCATGTCTTCTCTCACACAGTCCATCCATCTTTTCGCAACGCAATTTGCATATATACGCGCCCGATATCAACCGTGGAGTCGTGGCCCGCCAGGCAAAACACCCGCCTGGTCGGAGGATTCTCCTTTTGTTTGGATTGGCAATACACCTCGTCCCTCTACAAGGTGGAAGAAGGCCCATTACTTAACCACACTACGCCAATCAAGTCTACTTTGCTCTTGTACTTAAATACCTTGATCGTGCTGGCTAGTTCACCAAACATTATTATCTTTTACTATTACTCAAAGATAGCCAGCTATCACTCAATGTAGTCGATCCACGTTGAGTGATATACCTTCTATCAACAGTTCGTGATAACGTTACTCTAATCTTATCTTAAGCCCTCCATAAAACTTCGATGGTGTGCCAAAAACATTGATATTACTTTTCCTGCACGAATTCTCTGCGGGTTTTAGTCTATTTTGGGACAGAAATTAAAATGATATCTATTAGGATTACTTAAGGTTATTTCAGATTTTTAATTCTAGATGGTGATTTCCTGACGATTTTGGAGAAGAAATAAAGTCAAAGTCAGAGTACTTAAAATATTTTATTTCAATTGACCATTAGAATAGCACTTTTGAAAAGTCAAAACTAGTTGTACGCCGAAACAAACAATGAGAATCGTAGTCTTCGTCAAAAATAGTAGTATCAAATATCTTATTATGTACGTTAATTCATGAAATGGCCTTTTGAAGAAAACCCCTCGTCAGCGACCTTTGAGTTGACCTATTCTAACTGACGGTGTACATACACCAGTCATCGTGGAGCTATAGCAGGAAGATTAACTACCTATCGCGCGATTAGACCAGATCAGGAAAGCATTTGCGTAGGTCACACGAAATTCCCAAAACTGTCATACAACGTTATGTGCTTAAATACTGATCTTTCTTCATACATAATTTAGATAAAGCCATATCTCTGTTTTCTCATTCGCCATTTTCCTTCGTTTGAAATAATTCTCCATTCTTATTTTTACTTTCTAATTTAATGTCATTGGCACCAAGGTGACGTAATAAACATTGGTCTTAATAATAACCTATACCTACTCTATTTTGAATAAATCCTCAAATTTATACCATGCGGATTATGGAAATGACTGTTCACAATAATGTACTTCATCTCATAGCTCACTGGGATTCCCTGAGAGTCATGGAATGAGAGCTCTTTCACAACAACTCATGCTCATAGATGAGCCATGACTTTGGCATCCATAATCTACACTACACCAATAAAGAGGAAATATAAAAGAAGGAATTATTATCAATGCAAAACCAGCTATAAACTAGGTACCACAGAATAAAAGAAGTAATGTGAGGTAGACTTTCCTATTTCTGTTTTGTTACTTTTTTTTTTAAATTCTACTATAAAAGTAGGAAATATTCTGGAAACAATACTTTTTGCGATACATTTAACAATATTAAGTATTAAATATCATTTAAGGTTATTATTAAGTAGTTATTTAAAGTAAAAACGTCCGTTATAAAGTAATTTATGCGTTCGCTCTAGTTGGTAGGGCCCTTGTGTTAAAATAATCAATACCTACATACTCTTGCGCAATAAAACCAGCTACCGCAATCAAAACAATTGCAGCACGCAATTTGTGATGGACCTAAAGGTCGGTTCACACCGATAATGGAGACATGACATATTGAGGCCCGTCCCTGATAACCGGCCGATAGTGAGAACTTATGTCTGCATTGTTTTGGGATGCCTCGAACGATTCAGACGGACTGGCTGACAACACATAATTCTGTACCTTCAGTGAAAAGTGATACATCTTGACTTATAGCACTTTTAATATTTTTGCACTAAGTACCACAGAAAAAAAAATGCTATTTTTTGATCTTATTCACACCCCTCTAAGGTTCAAATTGAGCAAGTTAATTTTGGTGTACAGTGCTATAACTAGGTTTTTTTTACATTTATTAATGTGTAATTAAATACAACTGTATTAATATCAAAGTGAACTGAACAAATATTTCAATTTTCTTAATGTATATTAATACGAATATAAATAACTCCTATTACGCGACCGAATTATTTAGATGTGAATTAGTACAAACTGATATAATTACACTTTTATTATTAAACATTGTATTGTTGGCTCTATTTATTTTTGTGAAAACCGGTATAATTATATTTAAATCACAATAAATGTAGATATTTGTAGGATCGAAAATGTGTATAATGATACAACTCTTAATATATCAATTTACATTTTATTTTCTAATCAAATTCATTGTGATATCTGACTCCGATTTAATTGTATCAATATTTACATAATTTTGGAATACGTGTATAATAATATAAATGTATTTAAAACAAAAAATATTAATTTTAATAGAACTTGTTTATACGATAGAATAAGTGTATTGTGATACAAGTTCTTAGTGCAGCGGGCGGGGGTAGCAGCCTGTGAATCGGGCTCGCCTCTCGCATCCCACTTACCCGCGTCGAGTGAGATTCATATATTGGAAATTAGAACAAGTGATTGTTGAGGAAGTTAGTCTTGCGATTGCATTTTAGCTAGTACGTCGTATTTTCGGTAGCAAAATAATGTGTAAGGTAACTGACTTATATCATTTTACACAAATAACGTTTAATTCGTGGTGATATTATTGTGTCACTAAAATACCTCGTATTATTATTTATTTACACCTAATTTATTATATATTTTAGGAGTTATGTAACTTATCATAATAAATTAAACATTATTATGTGCATGAGGTAATTTTAGTACATATCTGAAATAGATTTCTATCCGAATCCTAAACTATAATACATACATACATATCATCATGGCGACTGTCCCCAAAGGGTTAGGCAGAGGTGTACCAATGTACACCCACAGTTCGCTGATATGAATTGCGTAGACTATAAATTGCGACGATACCAATTTTGTGTCAACTTTGACCTTAAGAGTGGCTACATTTCGTAAAAAGATGCACCAACGTCCGCACACCCTGACGACGAAGTCGAGGCCATGTACGAAGACATAGTGAAAGCTATGTCTCGTACCAAAACATTCTATACTGTTAAAGTTTATTTATTTATTTAATAAGGTTTTCCCACAGCTTATGCATACAACGCTAATAGTTATATATATACATACTTAGTGGCCTTCGTCTTATACACAAGCCAAAGTTATTTAGAAAAGGAAAAATTCAACCGCGGGCAGGATTCGAACCTGCGTCTTCTGGTTAGGTACGCCAGACGCTATGACCACTAAGCCACCGCGATATTCTATACTGTTGTTATGGGTGACTTAAACGCTAAAGTGGGAGTACAAGAGAGCGGCGAGTCGAAAGTGGGTCCATTCGGCTATGGACACAGAAATCACAAGGGGCAAATGCTGGTAAACTTTCTCGAGGTACAGGGGCTTTTTCTGATGAACTCTTTCTTCCAGAAGAAGCCTCAAAGGAAGTGGACCTGGCGAAGCCCCGATAACATGACAAAGAACGAGATCGACTTCGTTATGTCTAACAATCGCCAGGTATTCAGAGATATCTCTGTGATCAATAGGGTCAATACTGGAAGTAATCACCGACTGGTAAGAAGCACTCTGGATATAAAGGTCAAAATAGAACGAGCGCACTTAACAAGGTCGGCTCTTAGACTAACACTGCCACAGGTCGAAGCTAGCTGCGCCCATATCACTCCTGGGACATGTTTACTAGTTGTTGTCGAGGGTTGTCTCAAATCGTCTTGCCCAAAAGTTCGATGACTTCCGGCCACCGGAGCAAGCCGGTTTTCGGAAAGGCTACAGCACCGTGGACCACATACACACCTTGAGGTAAATCATCCAAAAGACCGAGGAATATAATCAGCCTCTCTGCTTAGTGTATGTGGATTACGAGAAAGCTTTCGATACCGTCGAGACCTGGGCTGTACTGGAGTCTATGTAGAGATGCCTTGTCGACTGCCGATACGTTGAGGTGCTGAAATATCTGTATAATGCCGCAACGATGACCGTCTAAGTACAAGACCAGAGTACAAAACCAATCCAACTGCGTCGAGGGGTAAGACAGAGAGACGTCATCTCTCCGAAACTGTTTACGAACACGTTTGAGGACGTTTTCAAGACGCTTAACTGGAAAGGACGAGGCATAAATATTAACGGTCAGTACATCTCGCACCTCTGATTTGCGGATGACATTGTCATCATGGCAGAATCTCTGCAGAAGCTGGAAGTGATGCTGAACAGCCTTGGCGATTCTTCAAGGCCAAAGCCAAAAGCCAAAACTAAAGTACATGACTTTGGTTTGGCTTTTGGCAATGATTATGTCATCCTGATACCTGTATACGTAAATGGCTCTGCCCTCGAAGTAGTGCAAGAATACATATATCTTGGCCAAACTATTCAACTGGGGCGGCATAACTTCGAGGAGGTGGCGGCCAGAAGAATACACCTGGGCTGGGCGGCATTCGGGAAGCTGCGTGATATCTTTGATTAGTCGATCCCACAATCCCTAAAGACCAGGGTCTATAACCAGTGCGTCCTACCCGTGATGACTTATGGAGCCCAAACGTGGACACTCATCATGGGACTGGTCCAAAAATTCAAGGTTGCTTAGCGTGCAATGGAGAGAGCAATGCCTGGAGTTTCTTTGGTGGATAGAATTCGCAACAAAGTCATTCGCCAAAGAACAAGCACGCTGAAGTGGAAGTGGGCCGGCCATGTCTGCAAACGCACAGACGATCGTTGGGGCAGACGAGTGTTAGAGTGGAGACCACGTTTGTCCAGCAGTGGACGGCAATAGGCTGATATGATGATGATGATTATGATATCTGTATTGCACTTATATCAATAAATACTTTAATATTTTCAAAACGTATCAAAATGAACAACAGTTTGTATCATTATGCACATTACATCATAAGTATTATACGGGTGTATAATGATTTCAATTCAATTTGTCTTACATTTTCTTAATTACAATATCGATTACAATTTTTAATACTCTAATTAACAATATTAATTTTAAAACTTTTTGTTTTAATATCTCCTTCAAGTACAAACCTACCAAAATACGAAGTATAGAATCATTCAACACCAAACCAAAAACGATGTGTAAAAGAGTTCAAGTAATTTTAAATTAAATGACACGCAAATTATTGATAATGATGTCTTGTGTTAAGTGATACATCTGGATATTTTATTAAATTAAAAAAAAACTACACAAAATCATCCATTTCTTTTTTCACTATTTGTTTTTTTAAGATATTGTTTATCAATAACAGTAATCAGTTCTTATTTTAGTAAAGTAGAAAAAGAGTCAGAATTTTTTAAAACTTTAAAGCGTTTTTTCTCAAAACCATGATTTTCGGTTTATATCACTTTTCACTGAAGGTACAGAATTGCAAATTTATAAATGGAATTTATGCTATTTTTCAACCGACAAAAATTTAAGGAGGTTATCAATTCAACTGTGTTTTTTTATGTATATATATATATATTACGTGATTACTTAGTTATGAATGGATTTAAAAATTATTTTTGCATTGAGCGGTTTAGCTCCACGTTGGTCTAATTTCATTGGCATCCGACCTTGGACTCCGAAGATATAGCAAGAAACTCCTCAAAATCAAATAGAAAATGTGTCTTAATCTTAAAGTATCTATATCTTCGTCGATGGTTTGTCTGGCGCTAAAAAGGGTTATTTTATTGCTTTTTGTGTTTGTTTTCGTCAGTTCCTTTTTTAATTAAAAAGTTATTTTTATCAAAAGTATCGCATTTTTATGCGTGGTGTTTTGTTCTTCATATCATGTTGGTATTTAATTAACTAATTATACCATGCAATTGCTAGCAACTTCACTTGATTTATGAGTATCACTGACAGTTATAAATTGCCGTGTATTTATCTGACAATGTCATAATAAATTCCGTTTAATTTCTATCAAAACACAGACACAACCCACAGTGACACCAGACCACGCAATCAATGGTGACCAATGTGAAATTATGTTACTAGGTTCCTTCCTATGATGTTTTCAGTAGGAGCTCGAAGTCTGGATTTGTGCCCGGTGGCAATAGACTATTATGATATTAATTATTTCTGTAATTTATATAGATATTTTAAAGACACTTTTGCAAGTCAATGTTTTGAAAATTCTGACAATCTCTCAGAAGAAACACTGCAACCAACTCAGGGAAACATGGTCTCTTTTAAAGTCCAGACATAATAGTATCAAATATACAGGATGTTACAAAACTACCCGTAAAGCCGAAAGGAGGTTAAATGGGGCCTTATAACGAGTCCATTCACAATATTTAAGAACCGTAGTAACGCTGTATAACATACCCCAAAAAACGGAAAATAACTACATTTATGAATGAAAAATAAAAAAATATTAAAGTAGACAATTAGTTAAAATAAGTACGTAGGCCTTTCTGTTAAATAATCTGGTTCCCTGCCATGACAGCTGATAAAATTTTTGGCTTTGATAATTAAGTATATTTTTACGGGGTATTTTGTAACATTTTGTATATGCCACAGGTATGCATGCAGGGCAATGTCTGAAATGACAAAAAATTACATGAAACCTAAACATAGCGGTGCACTGTGGCTGTGTGTGTGTGTGTGTGTGTGTGTGTGTGTGTGTGTGTGTGTGTGTGTGTGTGTATTAGTGTACAGTTCTGTCTAACCCTTTGAGGAACACAGAAGTGATGGTGTATTACCTATGTTATGCAATCTCGCATTTTCAGCAGTAGTTGATTACAAAAAAGGTTAAACGCTTCATTAACTAATTTACCGATATTTCTAAATTAACTTCTCCCTTTCGTATCAATTAAGAATAAATATACTTTATGCATATTATTATTATATAATTTTAACCCAGAAGATGGTGTTAAATACGTTTTATGTAAGTAAATATGTCGTGGAATGAACCCATTTATTACAAACTTACTAAATAAATAATAATGTCACATACGTTTACCAGTTTTACCATTTTCCGTCAACAAAACATGTAAACATATGTTATTTTGACTTGATGAGTGCAATGTAACTATCTTTACAGGATTTGGGTCGCTGTATCAATCAATGTTGTTTATCCTCTACACTGTACTTACAGGATAAATCACATTGCTGATTCCAATTAAAGGAGTAAATAATAGACCTAGTCTAACTAATGAGGTACAGTTAAAAGCGTAAAAAAATTTATGCCCAGCAGTAGGTACTAACCGGTGTACCGGCAAAATGTTTAAGGTAGGCTTAGCTCGCTCAAGCTGCAGAGTTCTGTAGCCTGGAGGTACAGTCAGCAACGAAAGTAGCTGTAGTTGCAATCTTCAATATGATTTTTAATAAGTATGATGTTACTATGAAGGTTATGCAAAATAATTGCATAGATGACCCTTTAATATTTAGGTTACCTTAAAAGAAAAAACCTCTTGACAAGTTTTTGAGCTGTTATGTTTTCAAAATTTAGCTGTGATCAACGAATTTCTTTGCTGACCCTACCACCACATTGCTAAATATTCTGCCGCTAAGCAATATGTTAGCACATGAGCGTAGCGTAGCCCGTGAAATTACTGGGGATATGAGACTTAACAACTGAGTTCTCAAGATGAAAACGAGGGATACCAGGGTGTTGCTCGCGTCTATAGGTAGGGGTTGCCGCTTACCATCAGGTGGCCCGTATGTTTTTTACTCTTATCACATTATAAAAGAAACTCCCGAATCTCCATTCTCATACATATCATCCTTTATTACGACATGACATCATTATCCACTTCGATTCACCCACTACTCTCTAGGACTATTTTTTGTTCTGCCAAATCTCTACATACCTTAGCAGGCGTGAAATCACAATAACATTTCACATTACATTTTCATTTTCAAGGACTAGGTAATTTGGGCCAACAGTCACCAATACATCAATGTTATCCAAACACGCGATCCAGACATTGACATTTTTAAAATGAATCACTCATTTAACGCAATTGAAAAAACTATGCAAATAGTTCCGATCCTACCTGTTTTTTTTAAGTTAAAATTACGTATATTCAATTATACACTTCCTCGTGTACAATATTAAGCACTTTACTGCATTGTAACTGGTCAATGTTATGTAGGTATACCGTAAGTATCATATATACTGACATGGCTTCCCGATTAAGCAAACTGAAGTGGTAGTGGGCCGGCCATGTCTGTCGACGGACCGATGGCCGTTGAAGCAAACGAGTCCTTGAGTGAAGACCGCGAATCGGCAAACGTAGTGTGGGACGCCAGCAATCAGATGGACCGACAATCTCAAGAGGGCGGCTGGGTCAGACTGGATGAGGAAGGCGGAGAACCGGGTGTTGTGGCGCGATTTGGGAAAGACCTATGTCCAGCAGAGGACTGCGATAGGCTGATCTGATTGATTGATAATATAAAAGGTGTTATACAATGTTCAACACCAAGGTGGAAGCAGTGATAGCCTAGTGGTACGACCATTCGACTGCCAAGTCGAAGGTCTCGAGTTCGAACCCAAAGCACGCACCTCTGACTTTTCGAATTCATCTGCGTATTAATAATTAACTACACTCGTTTAAACGGTGAAGGAAAACATCGTGAGGAAACCTGCATACCTTAGAGGAGATTTTTCTCGACGGTTTGTGAAGTCTGCCAACCCGCACTAGGCCAGCATGGTGGACTATAGCCTAATCCCTCTCGATATGAGAGGAGACCCGTGCCCAGCAGTGGGACAGTATATGGGTTGATGATATACAATGTAATCAATCACCAAGTCTTATCATCATTTAATTCTATAAAGAAAGTCAATATCTCCAAGGCAGGATGTTTACTTAAGATATTGGCCCAAGACAATATTTCCGTTCGTATCCATGTTAAGGTCCTTTCAATGTCGTCGCTCATACATTTGTCGAAACTAATTAATTTATTGGCAGTTTGAATTGAGGGCGGTGATTCACTGAGTTTATTTTGTACTGAATTAGGTTAATGTACTGAAGTTATCATGCGATTCCTACGACCTTCGTATGAGTAGGTAGGTATGTGCGTATTATGTAAGTCAATTTAATAAGTCTTTAGAATTGTTATGTTTCTGAGAATGGAATCCAAGACATTGGATTCGATTCGCTTCGTTCGCCCTTAAATGTTTGGTTCTTAATTATTAATAATTTCGCCCTTAATTACTTCATTCGCCCTTAAGTATTTCTAGTTTATTGGAAATCACTAGAAATTAAAAAAAAAATGTGTTACTGATGAAGAACTAATTATCTAGTTCGAGGCCGACTCCGAGCCTTATGACGTCATAATAAACCGGGATTTACCGTAAAATATAATAATGTTTTATGTCTCTCTTTGTAATTGATAATTAAACTTTAATTGTGAGAGCATTATTCCCTATTAGTCATTTGATTTGATATTTCGTTATTAATTATTTCAATTTCACTTACTAGTCAAACAACAATGCATGATATCTGAAAGCCCCGACCTCAGGGGTTTTTAGTACTCGGCATGGCACCTTTTTCAGTATATTATCGTAATAATTTTCAATTTTTTTTTATCAAATTGTCAGTATTTAATAGTTAATAAGTAGTTCATTAGAAAGAAGCAGTAATAGCCTAGTGATATGACCATTGGACTGCCAAGTTAATGGTCTCGAGTTCGAATCTAAGTCACGCATCTCTGACTTTTTAAGTTCATGTGCGTATTTATCACTCGCCTAAACAGTGAAGGAAAAAATCATGCCTTTGAGATTTTTCTCAAAGAACTAGACACTATATGGTTTTTAGTACTCGGCATGGCACCTTTTTCAGTATATTGTTGATAATGGAAACCTTATCCTGACAATTATTAATACAACAAAAAAATTAGTTGAATCTCACCTACTCAAGCGATGATCTTTCACATAAGTAGGTATGGGTATTTGTGGGTTCTATACACCTCTAATTGGTAATTACCGAAACAACAGCTGAGTTTTTACCACGATTTCAGGGTTGGTCCAATAGTAAAAGTAATTCATAATGAAGAGTCAAAGGATCCCTTATTTTTTTCCGTATTCTGAAAGGAGAACCGAACCCAGCATTACGACCGATATTTTTTCTTTAAAAAAAAAACGTTGCTCCACACTAGGATATTCTCCTGTATCGTGGGTGCGTTTACAAACACAAACTTTCACATGCACAAACACCCAGACCTGGAACAACTACCTGTAGGTCAAACAGATATTTGCTCCGTGCGGGGTTCGAACCCACAACCCGTGGCACAGAAGCCGATCGCTCAGCCGCTGCGCCAAACGTGTCGTCAATGGGTATGGGTCGATGATGATGATATTATATGTATAGAGTACAGTACTGTACGGCTTAAACTTTAAAAAACTGGTTCAAATATTGTAACAGATAAATCTTATATAAGTTGTAAGTAATATGTACTTATAACTTAAATTACAGCGGTACTTATAGAAATATATTTATAAACGGCAAAATGTGTGTGCAAACAACATTTAAGGATTGAATCTATCACTTACTTATCCTTGACAGAACCGACAAACAACTTACTAACAACTGGTTCAACCGCAAAATATTTAGTCATGGGATAATAGGCATTTAGCGTAAGGAAAAACAGGTTAAAATTGCCTACCTTTGTATACATCGTACGTGCTAGAGACGGCGTACTTCGGGGAAATTACTACTATATTTACTTTTAATCTGTGCCTACAATTGGACAATAGTCTTACCGCAAAAATATTTAATTATGTATTTACAACTAGGGTTCGTGGGGCCCTTGGGTAAGTATTAACTAAGCTGATCAACCAATCTGCAAGGTTAAGCCACACTAGTCGCGGTTATGCTGTGATTGGTGACCATACTTAACGGGACATTTATAATTATAGTTAGATTTATAAGGAAAGTATTCAGAGCAAATTTATACTAAAATAGTTGTTTAAGATACAATTACTAACATATTTAATTATGGACCTAGTCTGAAATAAATGCGGGGCTTAGCACTTCATCGCAAAGGATCGAATAATACAACCAAGCTATAATTTCAGTATAAGGTTGTAGCGACAAAATCCTGAATCGCGCAAGCAACATTTGCAACACAAGTTGCATTTATAAAACTGCCCGACAACAACCGTCGGCCGCTGCCCGCCAGGCTAAACACCCGCCTGGTCCGGATCGCGGATCCTCCCTTTGGTTGGAGGGACAACACACCTAGCCTCTCCACAATGGTGACCCCAACGTGATACCAGTATCTCACACTGGTGTCCTCGAGCAGAACATCAGCGTAGCCTTCTGAAGACTTGTACCTTCGTCATCACCTTCCCCTCACAGCAGCGTTCAACATGCTCGAGCAGCGATTCATACAGTCAGCCAGCACTCTTCCGGCTTCAACGGGCATCCTGACCACACTCCTGCAGCGGACATACTGCCTTGTCAGAATCCTCAGCCGACATCAGCAACTTGGCACAGCACAAGGTGACCTTTCATTGAACGGAAAGCCTATACAATAAAAGATCAGCTTATTATAGTGAAAATGTTCTGTTTGATATTTAGCTGTTTACAGACGACAAACAATAGCACAGTTTATTTCCTGCATGGCCGGCCAGATACATCAAGTGAATAATTATTAGTTGCGTCGTGTATGGGTATTACATATACCTAATATGTATTTGTATGGGTACAATAAACAATCAAGATGTGATGGCAAATAGCCCGCGTCGACGTATGTAGGTACTGTCAACACGATAATTGTATGGGCGACGGGCAGCGGTTAGTTTAGGAGACAGTTCCGATCACGATGGATTATAATCAACAAATCATAAAGATATTGGAAAATTATAGGTACACCACTTATTATAATCTGGCGAATGAACACGTCAGGTTCGCGTCACGTGGCGTGGTGTGTTACAAGTTTGTTCTCATATTTAACCTCTTCCTGCTATCGTTTCCGCATAAGTTAGACAATGTTGATCGAAAATGAAGCGGTAAATTAGACGACGTTTGGCGTAGCGACTGAGCGATCGGCATCGGCGCCACGGGTTTGATCCCCACACGGAACAAATATTTGTATGACCTACATGTAGTTAGTTGTTCCGGGTCCGGGTTTATGTGAAAGTTTGTGTTTGTAACGTATTAAAAAAAAGATTAACTTATCTGTAAATCCAAACCAAGGGTTGACTGCTAGGACGATTAATCGTCGTCACTTGTGTATATCTAGGTACGAATATTATGTACGGGACCCGAGATACACGAGCTTATTTGCTCTCTTTCTTTAATGCGTGGACCTTTAGATTTATTCAGAATGAACCATACCTACCTTCTAGGTAGGTATAATACTATACGTACAACATTACTGCAACTTACTTGTTATTGCTGTCAATCAACTTTTTTTTTAGTAATTCAATAAATATTATTATATTCCGAGAGATATCAAGTCAAAGCAGATACTGATTTATTGTGCGCGACGATAAATAAATTGTTTAGCGCCTAGCTCCCGCACTATACCATAGAGTATAGAATGAGTACTACATTCCTCTGCGTTCTGCACACATGAATTAACCATAGTGTTACGTAATGAGGCCTTGGCTGACCGCAGCTGGCTTGGCTTAAGTAGGGAATTTAAATTTTTGCGAATATTGTTTGGTTACACGTGGAGGGTTAGAAGAATGGCCATTAGAAGGACATATATTATCTAGATCTGATTTTATAAAAATATAATATAAAAGCAAAATATCGAACTCACCGAAACCACTAACATACAATATTTCAGGCTAATATATAGTGAAATATCACTGCTTTGAGCTGTGTTGTATTCCTTACGGTGAGCAAGGTTGCCAGTGCTCCGCGAGGAAAAGTTGCATTGGTAGTGAGGGGGACTTTGACCCTTATACAGCCAACCCAACTATTCATCTTTTGTTTTACAGGGTCGGCAACGCTTAAGTGATACCCCTGGTGTTACAAGCGTCTTTAGGATACGGTAACCACTTACCAGGGCCGTATGCTTGTTTGCCACCTTAAGTGGTATAAAATTTAATATATGTATAGGTATATCTCACGTCCTAGCACGAAGGTTTTTACTCAGGATCTGGACAGTATACTTATAAAAAAATCAGTCTTAATAACTAAGTAGTTATTGTATCGCTGATCGAAAAATATTGCATGACTTCAATTCAACCTGTGTAAAAAAGCGATTACATCACTAAATTAATCTTAGAAGTAATTTTCAACAACATTAGTGCAGACAGACAGACGCCATTAATTGATTAATAGACTGCAAATCGAACTTAATTTGTTCATAACGATTATAAGCATTAAAGTTGTGGTTTTTTAAAACTGCTTGTTACTGGTAACTCACTGATATTCTTTTTTATTCGCCGCCAGGTGGGATGGTATTCCGCCGTCCGACCCAGATAATGGCCCCAGTAGGCGGCACGTGTGTTTGCCACACGCGTACCTTCAATTAGTAAGCGAGGAAAGGCCTTGTCAGGTCCAGCAACAAGAGCTAGATCACAGCCTGTCAAGGTCGTGGCGAATTTCACGCCGGATCAGATTACCATGAATAAAAGGCAAATGAAGACAAGTTCCGTACTCTGTCTGTCTGTTACGCTTTCACGCCAAAGCAGTTGAACAGATAGGGCTGAAATTTGGTACAGAGATAGATTAAACCTTGAACAAGGATATAGGTTATCTTTTGAAATGCGAGTGAAACCGCGGGAAAAAGCTAGTCTTACTTATAAAATGTAAAACAAAAACCATAGAAGGTATTTTTTCAATTAACTTAAAAGGCATACCTATTACGAAAGTTAATGTCTTCGTGCTACAAAAGCTGCTTTGTGAAGCTTTGTGAGTGGAAACAGAATTGCTTAAGAGAAACATTGTAAGTGAATCGTTATAGTGTGGTGCATTATCTGAATGAATGGGTGCAGCTGAGTGCGAAACTAATTATAGCAATGCTGTGACCCCGCGATAACCTCTGAGAGTGGCAAGTGCTTGCAAACACGGCTATCTATGTACAGGTTGATGTTTTTAACATGCTGTGGTGTAGGTAATGTAAGACTCCACATTTGTCGTAGCGGTGAAGGTGGTTATCTCGCCACTACCGTTTCGCCGGGAGTTGTGGGTTCGATTCTCAAAACAAAAGATATTTTCTTTTTGTATTTTTGGCATTTTCCATGCTAAATTTATTTGTTGAATTCGTCATGGCGGGTAGGACTCGCGGTAGCTTAGTGGACATAGCGTCTGGTGTTCCTAACCAGAAGTCGCAGGTTCGCATCCTGCCCGCGATCAATTTTTTCCTTCGCTAAACAACTTTAATATTAGAAGAATAACATTCGATATTTTGTATGTGATCCACACATTTTGTTTCGAGTCCGAGTGTACTTTGTATGCGTTTTAATTATATGTTTGTAAAGTCCCCGTGATGCAAGGCTTGTTCATTAATGAGGGCGCGAATGCTACATTAGAGGTCCTGGGTTCGATTCCCAAGTAGAGCTAAGTATTCTTTGGTTTTCCTATGAACTTCTACTTCACGCAACATGAAATTCAGCTGGCTTTGATTTTTAAATCAATTATTCAAATTCCCAAATATATATAACACGCTGTATTTTTGATCTGGCGGCGGCGTCATGGCAACGGACTCGTATTTTATGTAATACAGATTTAATTAAGTGATCAACTTATGTAAAATTAATACTGAAGACGATTATAGCAATCATAGTCATAATAAATAGTACAATATTTATTAATTCCGAGAATTGCGTTATCATTCTAAAAATATAGGTATAAGGAAATGGAGAAATTAACTATGGATAAGTAAGTACATACTAGAGGTTAATTTATGTATATGTATAATTCATTTTAAGATGACAGAAACTGATTTGAAAATAAAATAAAAATTACATGAAAAAATGCAAATACTTTACCTACTATGAAATTAATGTCGCTACATTCATTCCAATTTTGATAAATTTCTAGTTTTGACCAGCCTGAACATATAGATCATGCGATTAGTGAACAAACCTTTGCCACAAGTTTTGATCCAGCAGCTGTAGAGTTCTGTTCGGGCTCTACCGATAACATTAACTTGTATGTCGATAAAAGCAGGGTGAGTTGGTGACATTACGCAACTTTATGTCCTAAGTCAAGTCGTGAGAGTGCAATGATGGCTCGATAACCTATGGTTAACTTCAATAATAGGTCCTCTGATCAATACTTTGTAAATACTGATGCACTTTCTGAATCAACGCGTGACACACTGAGGAAGCTTGTCAAGTTAATACCTACAATCTTACGTAAGAGCATGGACCGATGTACTTATATGATATAATTGAATACTGTAATTAAAAGGAAATAATTAATTATATAGTAACATTAACAAAGAAACGATGGTGACATAATAAATGACTTTCTGATTGATTAAGTGCCAAAAAGGGATAAGTCTGCCTTGGTGCCTAGTGATGAGCGTCAAGTTCTAAATTCACTTAACATACCATCACGCCTGTTCTCCCCGAAGGGTTAGGCAGAGGCATATTAATTGTAACTACGGTTGGCATAGGAACACCTAAAATAATCGTTAGTGGTAGTCAGAAGCTTAAAAAGCCTGACAACCAGTCTATCCGTATTGCACGGAAATTGGGTTTTGGAGGTTTAATGGTGGCTGTCGCTTCGTGTAAAATACTGATATTCAGCCGCAACAGGTTAGACAGGAAACCTAACCCAACATAGTTGTGAAAAGGCTAAAATCATCATCATCATCAACCCGTATACTGTCCCACTGCTGGGCACGGGTCTCCTCTCAGAATGAGAGGGATTAAGCTCTGGCCTAGCGCGGGTTGGCAAACTTCACACGCCATCGAGAAAATCTCTAAAGCATGCAGGTTTCCTGTTTAATGGTTTCTATCACCGTTTAAGCGAGTTATAATTAATTATTAACACGCATAATGATTTCGAAATTCAGAGGAGCGTGTCTTAAATTCGAACTCGAGATCTTCGACTTGACATTCCAATGGTCATAACACTAGGCTATCACGGTTTTTTTTTAATTGAAGACTAGAATGATGAGTATTAAATGCAACCAAGAAATGGAGTTTAGGCGATTCGACATTTAAAAATATAAACACTGGGTTGTCATGGTAATACGTCATTTGCGGTAATTCCATGGTAAACTTCTATGTCAATGAGACCTAAAAGATAATGGAGGTCTATTCCTTTTAGATCACACGACAAAAATGGTTATGCAAATACATTAGGTTCAATGACGTTTTACTAATTGGGCAGGTAAAACCTGTTCCTAAGGTCATTTACCATCTTCATTTACATAGCCGTTAATTTTGAGAAACTATTCGCGAAATGCCATGTTTGTTTATAGTTATTGTAAAGTGTCATATGGTCGTTAATATGGTTATAAATTTTCCATAAAGCTATATGTTTGTTTGTGAATGGTGGTTAGACATAATACTCTAGGTTAAAGTATCGGAGGAATATTTAATATTAATTATGTATATATTATAAATAATAATGAATATTCTTGGTCAATTTTACACATCACCATCTAGTCCTAAACTAAACAGAGCTTATACTATGGGTACTAAACGATAGATATAATACTTAAACATATACTTTTTTTTGTAAATACATACTTATAATCTTTGATTATATACTTGACAAGTATATAATCAAAGCTTATAATACATAAGGAACACCCAGACAAACACAAACACTTATGTTCATCATCATCATCATCATCATCATCAGCCCATATTCGTCCACTGCTGGACGTAGGCCTCTCCCAATGAACGCCACAAAGCCCGATCTTCGGCTTTCCTCATCCAGTCACTGCCAGCTGCCTTCCGCAAGTCGTCACTCCACCTGGCCGGCGGGCGTCCTACACTACGCTTACCTAGACGCGGTCGCCACTCGAGAACTCGTTTGCTCCAGCGTTTATCAGTTCTCCGCGAGATGTGACCGGCCCATTGCCACTTTAGCTTGCTTATTCTTTGAGCTATGTCTGCAACTTTGGTTCTCTGACGGATAACTTCGTTGCGAATTTTATCCCTCAGAGAGACTCCGAGCATAGCTCTTTCCATAGCTCGCTGTGCGACTTTAAATTTGTGGATCAGTCTCATCGTGAGTGTCCACGTTTCGGCTCCGTAGGTCATTACTGGTAGGACGCACGCATTGAAGACTTTCGTCTTAAGGCACTGAGGTATAGGTGATGAGAAGACTTGACGAAGTTTGCCGAATGCTGCCCATCCCAGCTGTATCCTCCTATCGGCTTCCCTCTCGAAGTTGTTTTTACCTAATTGGACTATTTGCCCGAGGTAGGCATATTCACGAACAACTTCGAGAGATAACCCATTTACAACGACCGGTCGTGGGGTAACAAGGTCATTGTACATAACCTTAGTTTTATCTATATTCATCCCCAGACCGATACATCGAGAGGCGTCAGCTAAATCGGTCAACATTCGTTCGAGATCCTGCAGCGACTCCGCCATGAGGACTATATCATCGGCGAAGCGCAGGTGTGAGATATACTCGCCATTTGCATTTATGCCCATACCTTTCCAATCCAGCGTCTTAAACATATCCTCCAGGGCGTTGGTGAACAATTTAGGGGATATAACATCCCCTTGTCTCACTCCCCGGCGAAGCTGGATATGTTTTGTCTGCTGGTTTTGTACTTCGACGGACATAGTTGCGGCGTCATACAAGCATCTCAACACCTCGATGTATCGCCAGTCCACTTGGCATCGCTGCAGGGCCTCCAAAACGGCCCAGGTCTCGATTGAGTCAAAGGCTTTCTCATAGTCCACAAATGCAAGACACAACGGCAAGTTATACTCCTCGGTCTTCTGTATAACTTGCCGCACCGTGTGTATGTGGTCTATGGTCCCGTAACCCCTTCGAAACCCAGCCTGCTCTGGAGGTTGAAACTCGTCAAGTCTTCTTGCTAGACGATTCGAGACCACCCTCGAGAATAACTTATAGACATGGCTCAGAAGCGAGATAGGCCTGTAGTTCTTAAGTAGAGTTTTGTCCCCTTTTTTGAAGAACAGTATCACCACGCTTCTGTTCCACGCCTTTGGAGTTCTCCCGTCGTTCAGAGCAGAGTTAAAAAGCTTCTGGAGCTCCCGAAGTACAGGTCTGCCTGCCGCTTTTAGAAGCTCCGAAGTGACTCCGTCTTCCCCTGGGGCTTTTCCATTTTTAAGCTGTTCGAGGGCCATCTCGATCTCGTCGAGGCTGACTTCCGGCAGCTCGTTTGTGTAATGGCGGGTTAATGTAGCTCGGGAATCCTCGGAACTGGTTTGTGGTCGTGGAGCATGCGAGTCGTACAATCGGCCATAGAAGTCCTCTATCTCGGCGAGAATCTCCGGCTTTGAGGTGACGGTGTTGCCAGATGATGTTTTTATCTTCGTCAGATGGGGCCTTCTCAATTGCTGGGCAAAGACTTTTGATCCCCGGTTCTGCTCAATAGCCTCCATTACCCGGAGAGTATTTGAGTGACGAAGGTCTCGCCGCACCAGCCTACTGATGTTCCGATTGAGGGCCCGCTTCTCTGACGGAGTAGCCTGAATATAGTTTCGTCTCTCGTCCATAAGTCGGAGAGTCTCTACCGAAAGTTTGGACTTCGTACCTGTACGCTGCAGCTGAAAAAACTTTGACCCTTCCTCCCGAAGGATTCCCACAATTTGTTTCAGGGTCTCGTCCACATCCATCGTGGTTTCTAGGGCAGCGAATCGATTTTCCAGGTGAAGCTGGAACTGTTCTGATCCCGCGGCGCTTTGGAGCAGGTTAGGTCGGAGTATAGACTTCATCAAACGGGATCTTTCAAGCTTGAAGTTGATATTCAGAGAGCCTCGAAGTAGTCGGTGGTCACTTCCGGTCGTAAACCTGTTGACCACAGAGACGTCTCTGAATATTTGCTTTCTGTCCGTCATGATGAAGTCTATCTCGTTTTTTGTAACAGTGTCGGGGCTTTGCCACGTCCACTTTCTTTGAGGCTGTTTCTTAAAGAAGGAGTTCATTAAAAATAGCCCCTCTTTCTCTAAGAAGTTGACGAGCATTTGCCCCCTGTGATTCCTGCTGCCGTAACCGTGTTGACCAATTCTCGATTCACCGCTATTCTGTACTCCCACTTTGGCGTTAAAATCCCCCATGACAACGTTGAAGTGCGTCTTCGTGGTTTTATGAAGTGCCGAAGAGATGTCTTCGTACATCTCTTCCACCGCATCATCCGAGTGCATCGACGTCGGTGCATATACCTGTATAACCTTGAGGCTATACCTCTCGGTTAGTTTAATTATGAGGTATGCTACCCTGGTCGACACACTGGATATCTCTACAACGTTGTCAGAGAGGGCTTTATGGACTAGAAACCCTACGCCGCCTTGGGATTGTTTGTCACCTTCCCGGTAATACATCAGGTGACCCGATTCCAATGTTATAGTGTCCTCGCCCTGTCTTCGGACTTCACACAATCCTAGAATGTGCCACCTGATCTTCTCCAATTCCGTTTCGAGCTGTGCCATATGATCGTCAAGCCTGAGCGTTCGTCCGTTGTACGTTGCCAAAGTCAGCTGTGGGTGGTAGCCTACCGTAGCCCGGGGATTCTTCGCACTGCCGTTACCTTGACCGCCACCTTGATCAGGAATAGCAGGGCGGCCGGGAACTAGGGGCCGTTTATTTGTAACATTCATGTGGAGGTAGTTGCCCATAGTCGCCACGCTGGGCATGCGGGTTGGCGACCGCAGGACGTAACTTCTCGCACTGATGACGCTGCTGCCCATCACCAGTCATTGGGATTTAGCTACGCTACTTTATGGTGGTTATACCGCCATCCATCGGTCGTCAGAGCCTCGTTCGTTAATTAGCAGGATGTACCACGAGCAGGTGAGGTTGACTTAGGGCATTAGATGATGGTAGCCCCCTTACATCCCCATACATTTATGTTCATCACATAAATATAATTTGTGTTCTGTGGGAATCGAACCACGACCTTGTGACCAACAGTCCGACACTTGAACCCCTAGACCACAGATATGTAAGACATTACAAGCAAATAATTTATTTCTCCTCCTGATTCTGAAAGCTTAATGTACCCATAAATGTAAGTTACCATCAGATTCGTGATTCTATGGACACAGAACTATGAACCGTAATTTGTAAATTTTACAAAAGATGCAACTCACGATTGACCTCGCGATGCATGTAGACACAAATGTTACAAACATGATTCGTATGTAATTGCATTCACGGTTTGATCAATAATTAAGATAAATGCTTTGTTTTTGCCATTTTATGTAAAGACGCGGTTATGCCAAGCGTTCAATAAAGACTGCTTTATGTATGCTACCCCAATAAGCTTATTATAATTTAAAAACAGAACTGCGGGATCTCTTTTTAAAATATTATTCTATTTTAAATTTGAATATGGCTTGTCTTGGCTGCCGATGACATTGGCGATATATTTATAATAGACCAGTTGAACATAAACCAGCTGTGACTCTAAACATATTTCAAATTTGAAAAAATAATGTCTTATTTAGCGTTAATGTTGTTGTAAAATCACTTCGGAGCATATTTAGGAAATTAATATTGTTGCCAGTATTTTAAAGCGTCCTATCTGAACACCTCTTAAGATTGTAAGCTATGGTAAATCCAAAATCACGTTTCTTATCAATATTTTGGATTCGTATGGTGTAATGATGGGTTTCGAAATCCAATCACTCAGTACAGTGAGTACTGTTGTGGGAACTGCATTTACTTCATTGAAGTCAGTGCCTTCAATCAGCCTTCAATCAGCCAATTGGTTCTTCCAATTTTATCATATTGCGTTAGGTGTTTGCGCAACGTGGGAGGGCAAGACCAGCTGTGCTGAGATAGGACTAGTTAATTGATTGATAACCTTTCTAATAAGGTTACCTAATTAATTTCTATTGGCGTCGTAATAGACTAGGAAACTACCGGAGAAATAGACATTATTCATCGGCGTGATTATAATTAGTGCAAACATCAGTTGTCTATTGATAAGTGCTGCAAATTTACATTTTTTTATATACCACCAATGTGGAAAACCAGGGACCGTACAACCCCCTTTATGAGTTAATTCTATTGAAAGGGTTACCAGTTCATTCGGTTACTGTATGGATGATGTTACCTCTTCATTCCTGTAACCTTTTCCTAACACCAATGAAAGGGTAACCAAAGGGTTACCCTTTCATTGGTGTTAGAAAGCAAAACATATTGAAAGCAATATGTTAGCCAGTGAAAGGAGTTACCCTTAAGTTGTTCTTAAGGAGTTACTCCTCTGGTATGAGGTCATGTAAATTTTCCGCATTAGTATCAACAAAAAAAAGGTACCGTCAAACGGGGTGAATAGGGATGCGGGGTGAATCGAGAAATAACTTTGAAAGGGATTTTCAGGTTTAATCATTATATTTTAATGCCAACAAGGTCTTCTAATGGTTTATTATAATTTAGGAACAATATTATAGTCCCTTTTTTCAATAAAATATAATAATTAAAGCTGAAAATCCCTTTCAAAGAATTTGGCTTGATTTACCCTCGCTTCCCTATTCAACCCGTTTGACTGTACTTATAAAACTTGTCTACATCCGGATAGTTTCCATAACATTATTAAAACATTTCTTTTATGATTTTTTGCCGTTTCGCAACCTTTTTCAGACAAAGTAGACTATGTAATGAGTCACATGCCGCTCTCCAAGGGGTCCTTGACTTTATCTTTAAAGAAACAAATTAACTTGTACTGTCTCTTACCTTGTAGCGTAATAGTCGTGGTGAGTCATCACTGTTTGTTTGTCTAGGTAATTTTATTTAGCTGTTGGATACATGGAGAAATGTCAAGCCAATTAAGACCACGTCAATAAGATTGAATATGTTTCGTGAGTAAGCAAGGTAAGGTAAATAATGGTAAGCGGTTACTACGGTAACCGCTTACCATTATTTAGGCTACGGCCTATAGACGCTTGCAACATCAGGGGTATCTCTTGCGCGTTGCCGACCCTGTAAAACGAAAGAGGAATAGTTGGGTTGGCAGTATAAGTATCAAAGTTTCCCCACTGCCTAAACAACGTTTCCTCGCGGAGCACTGGCAACCTTACTTTCCGATATTGCCCAAAAACGGTTTAAAATGGTCTGGATAAACTAATGAATGTTAATAATAATGATGAATGAATACCTATAACGTTCCAATCCACGCAGATGGTTGCTTTTTTTTTCAAATTTAAATATAATATCTATAAGACTTAGACTCGACCTGAAAATCGAACCCTTTGCAACGATAATACTAATGACGGATTTTAATTATAAACTTCCGATAAATATAGTTATCACAGTGATATCCACTTAATTATGCTAATGTTAGGTCTCACATATGGCCTAAGGTCAGTGTGAGTCATCCGTGCTAATGCACGACAGTGTACTTAGTACCATAACGTAAAGCGTGTTAAACAAGCATACAAGTCATGTCATATTAAGTGACCGTTATATAAATGGTCAGGGAATGATTCCAGCAGGGACGAAATATTTGGTCGTGGCGAATTTAACGGATCCCATGGCCATGACTTAGGCCAAGTGACAGAAGGCAAGTACGGTTTTTAGTCGGTACAGTCCACTGACCTCTATAGCGTACTTGTATTGCCGCCTCGTACTATAAAAAAATAGCAACGCATTGTGTTTAGGTTTTTTCAGTATGTCATATAAAATAATAAATAAAATTTGCGTAATTTATTGTAATTTCTTTGTTTAATTTCAAGATGTAAGCACAGTTGATAAGAAAATATAAAGATAATGTCTGTGATCTAGTGGTTCGAGTATTGTGCTGCTGATCACGAGATCGTGGGTATCGATTATAGGAATAAATCCTATGGAATCCTATAATCGATACCCACGATCCACATATCCAAATAATCGTGTCCTATGGGACACGAATATGATGTGATGTGTGATGAACATAAGTGTTTGTGTTAATCTGGGTGTTTATTAAGTAGGTATGTGCATACATATAAGTATTATATAGTAATATATTTTTTGGGGAATTTTACACAGCAAAGGACATTTTACATTTTATTAGTCCCAAACTAAGCAGAGCTTGTACGGTCTACAACGAAAGTCACTGAACATAATCAACTTTTGAAAACATCACTGGACCAAAACTTTTAATTAAATTCTAGTTAAGGTAAAGCTTGTAATTATTTTATTGACAAAGAAGACGTGCTACCTTCTCGATTCAGTAACTTCTAGATAATAAAAAATGATAAAGCGTTTTAAAATTTTTATCGTGTTCAGTTACTTTCGTTGCTGACTGTACTATGGATATTAGAAAATGGATACAATACTTAATATATACTTTTTTTGTTGTAAATACATACTTATATCTGAAACATAGATGCTGTATAAAATGTCCCAAATCCAAAATCATCATCATCAACGTGTTCTTGTAAAATGTCCCAATTATTTAAAACAAAAACAAAGAATCATAATTATAATTAAAACCAACAATAGCATTAGATAAAATAACATTAGCTTTACGAAGTCTTGTAAAAGCTAGGTGTGGCGGCAGTTTCACTAAAAGGTTTACTTTTCTTAGAAACCAGTGTTGCAGATAATTACGTGTCGACTTTATATTAGGTAAATATGTAGCGTGCTTTATACACTAACAACTGGGACAAACATGTGAACAATTATGAATATATTTCTATAATATTACCACTTACTTAAATTGTGGTTATTTTAAAACATGGTTTGTATACAGGGTTTGTACAGGGAATGTAAATAAAAATAGATTAGATCTATTAAAATAAAATTATGAAGCATTGCTAAGCCACCAATCTTGCAAAAATCTCATAACTATATCTTTAGTAAGTACCTAATTATTAAACTTCATAGGTAAGTTTTATAATGGTTTACCCACATCAATGGGGTCACCCTATTGATCACCCGAACAAAAGTTCACGCAACAGTACCGTGAAAATTCTTACTCAATAAACTATAACATTTCAAAATTTCAAATATAGAACTGTAGAAACGCCCATGCATTGCGCAGACGCATCGCGCCGTCAACATTAAATATGTCAGACGGTACAGACTTTGTGAAAGTGTTACGTCATCTGTGTAACCTTTTAAGTTCTTTCGTCGCCCACTCGTCTAACATAAGCAGAATATCCCACTTTTACCATTTTAAACAATACCATCTACACACAAAAATACACTTTAAACGACGTTACATAAGATTTTAATTTGTGCGCCAGTTATTAAGTAAGCTAGTCTTATGTAAGCTATGTTTGATCAGAATAATGCAATGTGTGAACTTTATTCGATTCACTTATTCGCATATTGATTCATTATCAATAATCGAATTATGTATGTTAATCTTTTTATGTAATTATGATTGTTATGTTACTAGCTTTAAGTGCACTAATGCTATGCTAATGTGTTAAGTAATGCAACAGTAATTATTATGATTGATCACGACATGTACCAAACTACCTACCTATCATATACAGGATGTCCAAGAAAATAGGACACCTGCTTAAATGGATGAATTTAAATTAATATTCTATATAATATATAATTTAAATTAATATTCTATTACAAAAAAGGTTTTTTGGAAATAAATTGACCATAATTTCGTCTGTAAAGTAAAAGATTTTTGATAGCTTATTCTTTAGTTTCTTCCGGACCTTATTTTGATAGTCGTTAAAAATGTTCAAAAATGATTCAGGTCATAATCTATCAGTCGTGTACACTATCCTTTTGTAATCTAACAAAAAAAAATGGGTGTATTAACATTTTATTATACTATATGTATTTAAGCAAGTGTCTCATTTACATGGACATATTGAACATTCTGTAAAGTGAAGATTGCCTCATTAATCTTGTGTCCACAAGTGATTCCGAGTTTTGGGTCAAATTCCCAGGTCGAACAAGGTATTATTGGGTTAGCTTGGAATTAAGCCCAGTTAATGGTAACAGAATCGCTCCCTATGACTTTGAACTAAAAATATACCAGCGAACTGTGAATGGACATCAGTGCACATCTGTATATAACCATTCGGAGAATACAGTGTGATGGTATGTTTTGGCAGTTGCAATAATATTCTTTTAAAGTGGAATCTTCGGTGCTCCTGGAAATCATAACTAAGGGTGTTTTGGAACATCAAGACCAATTTGCGAGTGCTTTTGAATAAATGTAGGTACTATTTCATAAAATACTGAACAGAAAAAGAAAGAAATACCTACCGTAGACCGTACCGTAGAAATTACCGGCAATAGGATCAGTAGCTGCACCTTTGTGTGCCACCCTTTATAATCAAGCCACTTCACACCAGACTAAGAGAAACCTTGCATATAGCACATAAATCGCGTCACATAAATAAACACATCAGATTTTCCATCTCTATGCATAAACATTAAGGTCAGTAGGTATTCACAAAAGCCAGGAGCCCTAACTAAATCAAGTAGGCAGAAACCACTTAATGGAACAACTTCGACCACCCGCTGACAGATTATTCTTCACGTGACACGTCACTAGCCCATGTGAACGACGTGGGAACGTCACTATTGCATTCTCCCCTCAATCAAGAACAATGATTAAAACACCCAGTATAACTTGGCATGCGGCAAAATAGGGAACTAAATTTAAATGTACTGTATTTGACATAACCTTGACAGACACTTTTGCAACTGGCGTCGCGGCGGAAGGTCAAGATATAATGGTGAACGAATGCACTTACGAGCTAGCGATGGGTGCATAGCGCGCATAATTTTTACATGACTAATTAATCGATGACGTTGCAGAAATGAGATGGCGATTAATTTCTGACATCGTGTGAATACATATAATGTTGTTGTCGTGTAGTTGTTGAATAAAATACCATCTACTTAGCTATTAGTTGATATTATTAAAAAAATATATGCTGTTAAAAAATCCCCCTCCCCACATAATATTTTTTTAAATAGTTTTAGGTACGGTCAGCAACGAAAGTCGCTGAACACGCTAAATTTTGATAATATGACAGCTCCAAAACTTGTCAAGAGATTTTTTTGTATTATGAAGGTTAGGTAAATATTTAATAGTCAACTATGCAATGATTTTACATAACCTTCATAGGTCAGTAACTTCATGTTAAAAATCGTATTGAAGATTGTAACATGTTGAACGACTTTCGTTGCTGACTGTACCTTGAATAAGTGAAACAACACCAATATATTTTCGAATAGGATAAGAATTTCTAGACAATATGTTTTAAAAACTCACTGATGAAGTTCAAGCGAATCATTCGGACCCATGTTTGTTCGGAAGTAAATTCATTGTGCCTTCGATTATTTAGGGGAATATATGCTGAAAATAAACGTCCCATAAGATCTGATGATGCGTGCACGCACGTATTTTTATATTTAAGTTTTTGAAAATTGGGATAGTAATCTAAGGTTACAAAAACGAATCTAATACCTACATAGTATAAATCAAAGTCGCTTCCCGCTGTCGCTCTGTACGCTGAAATCTTTTAAAATACGCTACGGATTGTTATACGGTTTTCACTAATTTAGAGAATTCCTTTTGAGACGGTTTAAATGTACAATACCTACCTACATAGTGTTATTAGGCAATTGCACCCGTGCATGCTCTGCTTAGTTTAGAACTGTACGGTGCTGTGTAAAATTGTCCAAGAATATAATATTTATTTATACTTAATAACAATTTTATTAGAAAAGTAATACTAATGGTTTCTATGCATGTAGTTTGTTTTCCAACGTGGTCTTCTACACTACCTGCTACTTCGCCACTACCGAAGTCGAGTACCTATAGTGGTTTCGAGTCCTACCCGAGAAAAATATTTATGTATAGAGGCCAGCATATCAAGTTACCCCAATCTGTCAAATTTCTTTGATAGCTTTTCAACTTTAACACAAAAATTATAATGTTCATTTTCAATTGGGAACATTTGACAGTTTTGGATAGCTTGACCTGCTGGCGTCTGCATTGTAGGTACAGATGTTTTACTCTGGTTTAGTACGACTACATTGTAAGTTCGTAAAGTCCCCCACGACACAGAGATAGAGGTACACAGTATGGAATACATATTATATGTTTAAAAAACAATAAACCTTTAGAAAAGATAGATATAATCATTATGATATCGTGTTCTAATTTCCATACTGGTTGAAATTAAAACGCAATACGATACAAGAAGTTCCTTATCTGTTACTTCATATAAAATTAAGAAATGCCGTTTGGCAATTAACGAATAAGTTGCAATAATTTCCACATGAGTGTGATAAAACGATACTTCACTTTTAGGGCTTCTTAAGCAATTCGATGTTTCTTAATTTTATCTCTAATATTTATTGGTTTTTCGACACAAGTGGTTTATTCAGATTGTCGTTAACATACAATTTATTTTCTAGTAAAATATATGTTATTCTGTATAATAAACTTCCTCCATTCCATGTAAACGGATAGGATAGAAAGGATAAAGATCTGGAATCTTTCCATCCTATCCGTTTAGATTCACTGCATACCATGTATCCGACCCGGCTCGACATTCACTGCTTCCTACTTTTAGGTCTACTTAACTTACCAAATAAAGACCCTTATTTGATATTTCTTAAACTTTTACAAATTATGGGTCCATGAAAAACGTGTGCGACGATAACATTAACAACTTAATATCTACACGAAAAATGTATATAATAAAAGTAAAATTAGATTACATATAAATTTATATAATATAAATACATAAAATTTAAAAAGTAACTCTATCTGTCTGTCTGTCTATTACGATTTCAGTCTTAACCGCTGCACCGATTCTGATTTAATTTGGTACAGATATAGATTAAATCTCGAAGAAGGATATAGGCTACTTTTTGGCTCACAAAACCCTTTGGGATACGAGTGGAACCGCGGGAAATAACAACTACTATTATATATAAGCACTGTAATATTAACTTTAGTATGTTTCAGTATCTTGAATTGAACCCACACACCATTTTAACAAGGTAACGACAAATAATATTACTGTAAGTAATAATGTTCACTAAAACTAATTTTCCTACACAATTATTTAAATAAGTTCCTACATACTTACTCGTTATGCTTATCAAGATGTCGGCAAGACATTCATGTTTTATTTTCTTAATAAAACATTAATGTCAAAAAACTAGCTATTAACATAAGTAGGAAGGCAATAAAAATATTTCTCTAGGTTTTATGAATTAAAATGCATTATTATTTATTAACCTCGAAAATTCGTGCGTGTGCGCAAATGGACTAAGATATACCATAATTCAGGTTGAACATTTGCATTCCTAAAGCCATTATCAGTTATACGAAGAAGTACTTACTATTAGTGATGTTCAAACTTGCTATAAATCAATAACATGCTTAATGCTATATGCTTTTTTTTTAAGCATGCGATTTTATGTGCTATATTGTAGCATTCTCAATTTATATTCCTACTTATTATGTTACGGCAAAACGGGCGGGCCGTGCCCGACAGACAGTTGCTTGATAGAGAGAGAGAGTGTTATGCGATATAAAGCAAATTAGCTTTATAGCATTATAGCATAAAGTGCGAACCGTGATATCATTTTCTTTATGCTATATTTATTAAGCATGCTACTTTATAATGCTATATGCTATATTAACCATCACTGCCAAACGTCTAAACGACATTTCACGTGACCCAAAGGCTGGCCTCTACTTCGGCCAGAGACTAAGCATTGCCATTCAACGTGGCAATGCAGCCAGCCTCTTGGGTACGCTACCAGAAGATGGCGATGCGGATGAGTTTTTTTGCTATTTTTTAGTCTAGTTTTAGTTTAGTTTTTTTTTTAATTATAGTTTGTTAGTAAGTAGTGTAGATAAGTTTATTTTTATTTAATTATATAATTTTTAATAAAAAGTTGATACCATCACTACTTAATATATTAAAAAAATAACACTTTTTTTAGAAAGTTCGTGCGTTTGCTCAAATGGAATCGGAATCACAAATGGATCAATCATATTTACGTTCCTAGAATGACTATTAGTAATAATAAAAAGTAATTAATATGATATTATTACATAGTTAATGTAGAAGGTAGGTAATATCTCGAGTTCGAATCCAAGGCACGCACCTCTGACTTTTCAATATCATGTGCGTATTAATAATTAATTATAACTCGCTTAAGCGGTAAAGGAAAACATCGTAAGGAAACCTACATGCCTTAGAGATTTTTCTCGACGGCGTATGAAGTCTGCCAACCCGCACTAGGCCAGTATGGTCCCCAGGGATGTGCCTTAATAGGCGGTGCACAGGAGGGGGGTTCTGGGGTGGTCTATTAAGAGGACCCAGTGCCCCCCTCCATGTGCTGATGGTGGCCACCGGGGTGGTTTTAGTGGGTAAGAATCCCACACTCCCCGGTCTAACCCCCCTAGACCGGTAGCATTTTGAAGGTTTCCCCCCGTGAACAGAAAAAAAAAAGAAAAAGGCCAGTATGGTGGACTATAGGCTGATCCCTCTCATGCTGGGAGAGGAAACCCGTGCCCAGCAGTGGAAGAGTTTTCACGCTTATTTGTGGGCAGAATATAGTAACATCTAGGACTTCTGTGCTATAAAAAAGGGCATAAGATGTTACCTCCGTAATAATAATGTATTTCTATAAAATAAATGATTGATTTTATTTCAACATGATTTGACTTAACATGTCTAACATTTTTTTACAGAAAATTATATTACAAAAAGTTATATCTTTTTGGGCTCCTGACTACCACTCACGATTGTCATAGGTGTTCGTTAGACAAGCGGGACCGATGACTTTACGTGCTCGCCGAGGCACGGACTGCCGTTGATATTAATCTGCTCACTTACGAACATAATTTTATGGTCGTTCGATTTCTTTTTTTTTGATAAAATTTTCTTTACTCATGTTACGGTCAGGGACAAAAAAAATAGTTTCCGAAAAAAAAAAAAACATCCGTTTCACTTAAATAAATAAATGTACGATCTGATCGATTGTTATTTGAGGATAAGAGGATACGTCATCTTCTTGCCATAATCCCTTACTCACCTTAATTCTCACGCGCGGGAAGACAACACTTCACTTTTTTTTTCAGTGCTCCACTAAGAAACGTTGTTGGCAGTGGGCGACTTTGGCCCTTATACTGCCAACCCAACTGCTCCTCTTTCGTTTTACAGTGTCGGCAACGGTTTTACGGTGTTGCAAGCGCCTTTAGGCTACAGTAACCGCTTACCATCAGGTGGGCCGTATGTTTGTTTGCCACCTTAGTAGTATGAAAATAAACTCCGAAAAAATTAGGTTCTAGTTCGTCTGTATGTTCGTGCATAATTTTGTTGTATATGATCTAATTTCACGGAGTGATGATTTGCGAAAGGCAGAAACTGGATGCAAAAAGCCGACAGGGTGAAATGGCGTACATTAGGGGAGACCTACGTCCATCAGTGGACTAATATAGGCTGATGATGATGATGATCTAATTTCTTTGACAATTTATTCAGACATTATTTGATAGAGTACAGGTATGGTCCTTGACCTGATCAGTGTCTAGCCATCATTAGTTCTGCAGATATACCCCTGAATGCTTGGAATCAGTTTCAGTAAGCCAACTAGCTGGACTGTAACAGAAAACCGGCGTGAAATAACGTTTTCGTTGTGTTTCGTCGAGTGAGTGAGGATACCGGAGGCCCAAACCCCTTAAAAGGGCGGCAACGCACCTGAAACTCCTCTGGTGTTGCGGGTGTCCATGGGCGGCGGTAATCGCTTACCATCAGGCGATCCGTCTGCTCGTTTGCCCACCCTATTACATAAAAAAAAAAAAAAAAAAACTGTGTATAGATTCATCAATCATCAAGAACCCATATACTGTCCCACTGCTGGGCTCGGGTCTCCTCTCATATTGAGAGGGATTAGGCCATACTTAGTCCACCACGCTGGCCTAGTGCGGGTTGGCAGACTTCACAAACCGTCGAGAAAAATCTCTAAGGTATGCAGGTTTCCTCACGATGTTTTCCTTCACCGTTTAAGCGAGTGATAATAATTTATTAATACGCACATTAATTCGAAATGTCAGAGGTGCATGCGGGTTCGAACATGAGACCTTCGACTTGGCAGTCCAATGGTCATACCACTAGGCTATCACTGCTTTTGTGTATATATTAATTAAAATTAATAAAATTAAGTAGTCTGTTTAAGACAGAACCAGGATACCAGCCTTGGAATTTGAACATAGAATATCACCAGTCTATATATTCATTTTATAAACTACCCACTCCATCTAATGCTGAGCACGAACGTCTTTATCTAGCTAATCTTCTAGCGAATGAGATAACATCGGCGCAGGCGCAAGTGTTGCAATACGCCGAACCGCAGTGCATTGTACCGCTTTACCCTCGCAAAATGTTGCCATGCTCATACCTATTATGTTAAGTATTACGTTTTGAATATTAAATTGGATTTTTATCAGCGATCTATGGGAATTCCGGCAGATTAGTGAAGCAAGTGTTGCCACCGTATTTGCGTTTGCGGTACCCAATCTAGATATAAGTAGATATTACTGTTATGTAGTCTGTATATGCTTAAAAATATTAGATGAAGGAAATATAAAGAATTTGTGCATACCAACGAACGTGAATTATTTGGCATTGGATTAATACCTATGTATATAGATACATCATTACACAGTTAAGTTAGAAACAGACTGATCCCACGCACGCAACGTATGCAATGCATTATGACCTCTGGATTCTAGATTTTATATGAAAATGTACGGATTAGAAACGCACACTTAAATAAATACAAATAGGTATACAAAATACACAAACACATAAAAAATAGTTCTGAATATACACCCCAAATACCTGAAGTCAGTTTTATTTACTTAAAAAGTAAATGTCATAAGAAAGTCAGTCAGTAATTAAGATGCATATTCCGGTAATTAAAAATGTTCTGTGTCGTAAATGTCAAATGTTATACTTCTAAATTAAAAAAAAAAGTCACACGTGAACAAGTTATTTTCTAATGAGATCGAAAGTTGACCCAAAGAGACCGGAATTGTATATTGAATAGTGTTTAATTACTGGGACACAATACTACGCCTGTATTCCCAATGTACACCTACAGTTCGCTGGTATGTTTAGATCCCATGTAATAGGGGGCAAGCCTATTGGTATTAACCGGCACAAATCCAAAATCTGAGCTGCTACTGAGAATTTCATAGAAGAACCCTAATCACACTTTAATCAATCACATCTCTCGAAGCAGCCGCGTTTAGGACGGCTAGAGTAACGAGGTAGTCAATTACTGGGATTGGTCTTCAATTTTTTTTTTTAAATACAGGCTTTGGTCAATTCAATTCGTTTAGTCTGAAACCTGAGCATTGGTGACCATTATAATCGTCCAGGTCTTGTAGACGAATAGCAACGTTCGAATCGGCAAAACAAATCGAAACAAAATGTATGGAAAATTACACAAATTCTGTTAATTTGTGTAATCGACTGTTTCGATGTATTGAAAGTTGACCTTTTCTTAAGTTTTGCTTTTAATCGTCGATTAGAATAAAAAATAGCTATCAATTTTTCTATTCATAGAAAACAGATAATCATAATTATTGAATTATTGGTCAGCTTTACCAATAATTCAATAATTATGACTTGATTGGTGAGCGATATTGTAGTGCTATGAACTACATAGGTGTTATAGAATAGTCTGAAATGTGCTTTATACTTTCACGCCTAAACCGCTCAACAGATTTTGATTAAATTTGGCAGAGATAGATTAGACCTTGGAAAAGGACATTGTCTACTTTTTGTTTTAAAACTCCCTTTGGGGTGCGGGTTAGATCGCGGGCAAAAGCTAGTATTATATAAGTTCAAAGTACTAAACTTAATGTAAGTATTATTATTATTTTATACGAGTGTATTTAAATGAAAACGAACAGTGAACATTTTATTTAAAACTTGTATGAAGTTTCGAATAAAAAAATGAATGAAATAACGTTCAATAAGTAAGCCATTCAATCTCGTATACTAACAAATTAATATTCTCCCTGATGTCCTGCTGAGACCAAAATGATGGATGCATTATGTTTGGTTCAATGGCAATATTACGAACGGGGCAAGTCACGTAATAGTATGAATACTATTTTGAAACGGACGGAGGACAAATTGAGTAAGAAAAATAATGTTTTGGGATGAAGAGCATTCATAATAAGATGCAGATTTTTGTAATAGCAGTATAATAGGTAGGTATGTATTCAAATGACTTAAAATAACGTAATTTGCAAGTTTATATTACATTTACGATGAAAAAATACTGCAAGGAAGCGGTTTAGAAAGTATATTGTGTGCTTGTACAATATTTTGAGCTGAAGTGAGACTATTTCAAACTTTAAATACGTATAAGTATTATTGAAATAAATAATAATATAAATAAATTTAAAAAAAATACATACGCCTTTTTTCCAAAGCGGTGTGCAAAAACTACAGAACACTAGAATTGAAAGAAAAATATCATAATAATTTAAAACAACAAAAATCCCTACATATTCTTTTTATAAAACTTTCCCATGTCCCATTCAAATACGAAAAAGGAACCCTAGTTCTTAAGAAAGTATTCAAGAAACAAAACATCGATGGGGCGCCAAATTCCCGCTGCTTTGAAACACCCATTCACCATTCAGCAGCATTTTATCGGCCGCAGTGACGTAACATGAACTAAAACAGTTGCACGATCATATTGCATTGTTGTGGGGCACGTAAGTACATCTACATGTTGAACGACTTTCGCAAGCGCTACCGAGCAACTTAATAATAATTGTCGCTTGCAACACAGGAATAATCTATGTACTAGTTCACTGGTTTGTTTTTTCGTTGCCATCCGAAGCTGTTATACCTAAGCTCATTTGTGTACAAGTCAAATAGAACATAGTTTCGTTACTAAACGAAACTGCTTACAAACTCGGCCCAGCTTGTTTTTTTTTATGGGATAGGGGGCAAACGAGCAGACTGATCGCCTAATGGTAAGCAATTTTCGCCGCCGATGGACACCCGCAACACCAGAGAAGTCACAAGCGCGTTGCCGGCCTTAAAAAGGAGTATGCTCTTTTCTTGAAGGTTTGAAGGTCATATTGGTCCGAAAATACTGCAGGCGACAGTTCATTCCACAGTTTAGTTGTGCGCGGCGAGAAAGTTTCTAGAGAAACGCACAGTAGTGGATTGCCAACTATCTAGATGATGGGGTTGGAACTACTGTCGCGTGGAACGGTGGCAGTTTTTTTTTATATACATATACATAACAAGCATACGGGCCGCCTGGTGGTAAGCGGCAACCGTAGCCTATAGTTGCCAGCAACACCCGTCGTATCGCACTAGCGCGTTGTCATCTTGAGCAATTGCACCTTTCAAACCGGGACACAATAATCTTACAACGTTCAACTAGTTTTGACTTTTCAAAAGTGCTATTTTAATGGTCTAATTGAAATAAAATAATTGACTTTGACTTAGCACATTATTGATTGGCAATACGGTGGTGTCCCAGCAGAACACAGCAGGAGGAGCAGAACCTGCCACCTAGACCAAATAAATGTTTAGGAAATTTCGTTCAAATACAATTTTGGTAATAGATTTATTCAAAATGTCAAAATGTTTATAATATCTCTCTTTAAATCTCGGGTGAATCGGTTTCTTCTAGGCAAGCGCGCTTCACCGTAGATCGCAGTGTCGCTTAACATCAGGCGAACTAGTGGTCAAGCGTAGCGTTATCTCGAATAAAAAAAATGTTGATCACAATTTTATTCTACTTTTACCGTATTTCTTAAACAGAACAAAAGAGTGTGAAAAATATGACATACAAGGTTAATAAGAAAAGAGATAAATTTTGATAAGGATAAGGAGTTGATACCTATCTTAATGTTGATTCTCAGAACTCAATATTTTTATACCTTATATTACCTACAATTTCCTTATTAAGACAAGCCGGAAATTTACTTTCAAATTCCCGATCAAAAACTACGTTAAATTAAAATGCATTGCACGAGGAAATCTAATGAATTTTGCAACAATCTACAATGTAAGGTATATAGTTTTAAATACACGGTTGCTGGTAGTTCCTTTATAATTAAAACTGTCGATTGTATCGATAATACAGAGAAATTGAAAGGAAGGAATAGCTAATAGCATTATACATAAAGCCAGCACCAGACGTGCGAAAATACGTGAATGACTCAAACAAATAACGAGTGTGGCAAGGGATTCTAAACTGTGCTAGAAAAACTGTTTGCACAAACATTGCACCTTGCTATCGTGTCTCGTTGTTACGTCATCAAATCGGACAAAGACCAAACGGAACATTCAACTGGTCACTTCCAATTCTCAATATACTTCTTACTATACATACCTACTAATATTGTAAATGTGAAATTAACTCTATCTGATCTTCCGTTTCAGATTTACCTATTTTGTTCAAGCACTACTTCAGTTAAAAAACTTTTAGCCAATAACTTCTTTGTTGATTAAGGTCTTGCAATAATCACCATCATCTTTAGCATGTAATTCTCGTTTAAAATTATCTATTAATACCTAATAGCTCTCATGTTTACCTATATTTAGAATTTATTGATGAAGATTTGTAATTGGCACAGGAATATTTGTGTTTTGTTAAATTACTTTTATTATTTGTCTGTAAATCTTTCCTCCTCATTCATTTTGGTCAAATGAATTAGGAAAATAGCCAGGAGAAAGAAGACTACATGACGGCATCCATACGTATTGAAATCCCTTCGACAATTCAACGAACATATTCTGGCCAACACCAATAAAAACATTTTTATGCAACGCGTAATCACTTATTACGTGTGCAAAGATTAACAAAGATTTGCACAAACCTCTGCTGTGACGTCTGGCACCGGGTTATCATTTTTCGCATTAGTCGTCACTCAATCGTGAAGTAGGTACTGTAGCACTGTCATGCAAGTTCGTGATATCTAATGATAGACACGTAAAGGAACAATGTGCATAGTAATTAGCAGATCACACCTTCGCTACATCGTTTCCTTCCTTTGTACTGTCATGTGTTCTCGGCTTAGAATAGGTTGCGTGACTTCTTGTATAATTTGTGAAAGAGATAGGAATAACAAAGCATTCCGTCATGCCTGTATTTCTCGAAGGGTTAGGCAGAGGTGTAGTTACAGACGCCAGCAGGTCAAGCTATCCAAAACTGTCATATTTTCCCAATTGAATTTATGTTTTTATTAAAGTTGAAAATCTATTAAAGAAATTCCACAGATTGGGGTAATATGAAGAAATTGATATTATTTCATTACATGGGACCTAAACGGCGAACTGTTTCCCTTGGGGAATAGAGCCGTGGTTGTATGTCATGTTATGATTTATGTTCCGAACATATAAAAAGAAAAGAAAATGTTTATTTACAATAAAATAATCTCTTTTACAATAATTGTATACCTCTGCCAAAATGCAGAGCCGTTTAGTATAGTTTATGTTCTTAGATTGAAAACTAAATGATCCGCTGATAGATAACAAGAAAGTATGTATTTCCAGTGAAAAAATCTCATTTAGAATAATTTTATACCTCTGCCAAACTGCAGAGCATTTTAGTTTCTTAGACTGAAAACCAAATGATCCGCTGATAGATAACAAGAAAATATGTATTCACAGTAAAATAATCTCTTTTACAATAATGTTATACCTCTGCCAAACTGCAGAACAGTTTAGAATAGTTTCGTTTCTTATTTTGAAAACCAAAACAGTTTCTTACTCTGATATGACGTCATTAGGATCAATCATCTCTGGTTATCAACGTCACTCAAATCACTGATACAAGAACAGATAAATTTGAAGACCAATTTCAACACATTCGATAATATTTCTTAGAAGATATGATATCAGATATTTCAAAAAGTCATTGATCCTGAAATAAAGATAGCTGAGGCCGTACCACCACCTATTATTGCGATCGTTTTCCGATTGAGAGAGAGGGATGTCGCTCTATAAATTATATAGCGGCATCCCTTTCTCACAACCTAAAAATGATCGCATTAACACGTTGTGGTATATTCACTGTTGACATTATTGATCCTGATCAGCCATATTCTTATTCTTGGATAAGTTAGAGATAGAGATACCCAATGTACTGCACGGGACAGGTTGACTGTTGTGTGAGTTTTTTGCCATCCACACCTGAGGTTCCTTTTTATATAGATATACAGGGTGGAAGGGACATCGACGCGCAACGGCTTACCATGACTTCCTTTAAGAAAAAGCCGACGAATAATTCCAACGCAGGGGGGTCCAGAATCATGTACTGAAGTCATGGTAAGCCGTTGCGCGTCGATGTCCCTTCCACCCTGTATACTAGCGACTCGACCCGGCTCCGCTCGGGTGCAATGTACAGACGCTAAAACTATCAAAAACTGTCAAATTTTCCCAATTGAAAATGAACCTTATCACTCTAAATTACAGTTGAAAATCTATCACAGAAATTTGACAGATTGGGGTAGCATGTGCTGGCCTCTATACTAATAAAAATTGTGTGAATTGTTTGTTATAAATAAATTTTCTTTTCTTTCTCCTTTTCTATAGGATTTACTATACATTTTGTTATAGGACGATCTGAAAGAACAATTTAACCATCAATGTTACTATATTGCATATTTTGTGATAGTATAAAATAAAATAAAACTCTTAATAAAACTTTTTCTTTTCTAGTCACTGAACTTTTTCTAGTAAAATAATAAGGATCTTTTACGTGACTGGTAAAATTTTCATTGGTATCAATTGTAGATTACTACGATTTCTGTTACACCAAATATAATATCGTAATTTTGTTAATACACCGTGTAGAAAGTGGTAGTGTCTTAACTCGAAAATTATGGGAAAATATTTGATATACCGACTACAGTCATGCTCACGCAATTACTAGATGGGTTTCATGTTGCGATGCGCCTGCGCCGCGGCGCCGGTCGGGAATTTTTTCACAGATCATTAGAGCTATGATTTAACTCTACATGATACGGTTTTGAAATTTCCGATTTCCCCATACTTGTATTAATTACTGTAGACTTTACTGCACTTTATTTATTCCTTAGGTATTTTTTTCGACAATTTTCTTCTGTATTACATGTAAAAATAATTAAAATTTGATATTGGATTTAACACAGACATAATAACGACGTCACTTTTTTCCAGACGGCGCGGCGGTACGTGAAGTCTGACAACCCGCATTGGGCCAGCGTGGTGGATTATAGCCTAAGAGAAGACCCGCCCACTGAAGTGCCCACTGTTGGGCACGGCTCGTTGATTGTGATGATGAACGACGTCACTTATCTAAAACTCTGTGTTGAATGCTTGATAATATTTTTTCATAGTTGCCTTAATTTGATGTGAAATTAAAATAAAGAACACTACATGAACACATAAATAAGCAATATCATGTATCATTTGTATTAAAATTGTATTTAGAAAATTCTATTTACAAATATAGATACGATCATTCATTACTTGACAAAACAAACCCTTTCAGTAGACTTAGTAGTTCCAATTTTAAAAGTATGTGAGGTTCACATACTTTTAAAATTGGAACAATATTGTCTTAACTAATCTACCATAGCCATTTGACGTCGTGGTAGGTCTAGTGACAACGGATTTCACGGTGATCGCTCCAACGATTGACAGCCGAGGTGCATCGGAAACATGCGACACAATAAGAGACTATTATACGAATGTCCTTTTATCTCATAATACGGGTCGGGTTACGCCGGGTTACTCCATAATAGTACGTCTTTAAGATGAATTGGTTTAGATTAGGAGTGCAGGCGGGGCTTGACTGATGCACGTTCGTATAGGACGGTTAAGGACGTTGATGCCGAATTTGGAATCTGATGCAGTCTACGATGTTTATAAAGGCGTACGTATGATAATGTGTATGGAATTCTGTCCACCGCTATAATATTATTATATTATAATATATTATATTATAATATAATATATATAATTCTAGGGCGGCATAACGTATTGGCCCGGGGCGCCAAATTCCAAAATACGCCCCTGGTGACAGCTAAGAAGTCACTGATGCCCATGGGCGACAGTAGTCACTTACCATTATGTGACACGAATGTTCGTTTGCCATAATATGTTATAAAAAAAATCTAGTAGTAATAAAAAGTAATCCTATTAAAATAATGGTCTTACTGTGTACGCAGTAGGCTGATGATGACAAGGAATTTAAATTGACTTTTTAAATTTAATTCTCCTTTTCACAACAACACTTATCTATAATGACTAATAAAGTATTAAATAATTGAATGATATTCATTGGAGTAATTCGGCCAAGTGATAAATTCAAGGTTCTTGATGATTTCGATTTGAGCTCAAAAAATACCAGTCTACAATATGTACCTACAGTAATAAAAGGTAATAAAAGAGAAAAGTATGTCAGTGTATTGCTTGCTACATTGATGTAAAGGAAATTGGTAACTCAAATGTTTGTAGACAGATTAGCTAACATCCTGTAACAAACTGTGGACATATATTGTTTTTTTTTTTAACTTATGTAACGTAACGAGCAGTACCGTACACACACACATGCACACACACGCATGTGCGCACGCGCATACACAACAAACACACATACACCTCTCTATCGGTTTAACCCCAGTTGCACATAATTTAAACTTACCTACTGACACTAAATAAAATTATTATTAATATTAAAAAAATATTATTATAATGGCTGTTTATTATGTATGGCTTTACTGGATGGTAACGCAAGTGTGCTCCATCCATCGTATTATCGCTCATCATCAAGGAGGATAGTCATAAAGAAGTCGTCGAGTTATTTCTTTAAAAAAAAATACTGTCATTCGTAAACTATGTCCATGTTCTTGCTACACACTTCCTAATGCCATCTGGAATGCCTATTCCCAAAAAATCTCATTTATCCAAAATTAGTTCCAGGCATTGTTGACGAACATTCCAATGTTGGTTTGACTTCGGAACATTTATTTTAAATACGTTCAAGAAATTGTCTAAAATTGGAGCTTCGTTTGACTCAAGTGTCCAATGAATAGACAACTGTAAAATGTTGGCGACAAAGATTTGTATAAATTAGAAAAAAGCTTTCGTTCATAAAAACCATGACCAACATTATTGTTCTGGTAATCACTGGCGCCAACGTTTTATTCATACTCGCCTTTATCGGCTATCTTTGGGTCCAACATTGGATCCAATAAGTGAAATATACTTTCATTTTCGGTAATGAAAATATGTTCTTAGTCATAGCAAGAATCAACTTAGGTATTTTTTATAATCATCTGATATTAAAATCGATACGCATAGACTGGAGAAAGTGATGTAATTAGAAAACGTTCGAGTGATAAATAAGATGTTAACTTACGTAATTAAATGACTATGTTGTAAAGTTGTTAGAACATTAATGATTTCTAACAACTTGTCAAGTCTTAAGTAATTATAGCAATAAGGATTGCTTTGAACTTTCGTCACTTTCAATGCCTTGAGTTTTTACGTTTACAAGGACATAATTATATTATAATTCAGTTGGTAAACATAAACATAGAGAGGTAGGGCATAGTGGAAGTAATTTCACTCAAATTGGAGCTGCCCCACTGAGGAAGTACCTACCTTCGCCTTGCAGAAAATCTAAGTGAAATAACACTGCTGTGTTGTGTTCCTTACAGTGAGCAAGGTTGCCAGTGCTCCGCGAGGAAACGTAGTGTTGGCTGAGTGGAGGACTTTAACCCTTATACTGCCAACCCATATATTCCTCTTTCGTTTTACAGGGTCGGTAATGCGAAGTGCAATATCCTCCTAGTTTTTACCAACTATGTTAGGGCTTCTAGTTTAACCATATGCGACTGAATATCCCGAGTTTCTGGACAGTAACGATATCCTGAGGACAGGCTGGTTGTCACACTTTTTGGGCTCCTGACTACCACTAACGATTGTCATAGGTATTCGTATGACAACCGGGACGGCTTTACTGCTCTCCGAGGCAAAGAGGGGCCTATAGTCAACCTTCCGGACCAACTGTGGTTACCTCGGCTTAATGTTGTTGATCGGTTAATGTTTTTTTTAAAAAAAAACGTTGCACAAACAACCTGACCCGGAAGATCTACCTCTAATACAAATATTTGTTCCGTGCGGAGATCGAACCCACAAACCGCACAGAAGCCGATCGCTCAGCCGCTGCAAATTACTATACAACGTGTTACAAAATACCCCGTAAAAATATAATTAATTATCACAGCCATAAATTTTATCAGCTGTTTTGTCAGGGAACCAGATTATTTAACAGAAGGGCCTACGTACCTATTTTACCTAATAATTGTCTAATTTAATAGTTTTTCTATTTTTCATTCATAAATGTTGTTGTTTTCCTTTTTTTGGGTTATGTTAACAGCGTTACTACGGTTCTTAAATTGTGAATGGACTCGTTATAAGGCCCCATTTAGCCTCCTCTCGGCTTTACGGGTAGTTTTGTAACACCCTGTATATGTATATTACTATGAGTATTATTTAGCCCCTGGTGATTAAAGATATTAATGAATTCGCACGAAATATTCTTGAGTACAGGGCCCTAGTTAAGTCTTAGGAAGTGAGAAACATAATACCTATTTGTAATAATGATGAAGGGAACCGGCTGGTCAACACATGTGGGGGCGCTGATGGAAGCTGCCCGATAAACAGAGCTTAACACGAACTGAATCAATGGGCTGATTCATACAACTTCATACAAGTTATATCTAGTCCAGCTCTCATACGTCGTAATGAACATTACTGGGAAATGTCAAACAGTATCCGATTCTGTGGGTTGATTTAATTATTTTAACATAAATACATAATAGTGTTTACAAAATGTCAAATTCAATTTTGCATAGTTTTTCCTAAATTGTTGTTTTAACTTCACATTGTATGTAAACCAGCTGTATAACAGCCATCGTATTGTTTAATTTATGTAATATAAGGTACCTGTGATCTCCAATAAAGACATTTGAATTCATTTATTACATATCATAGTAAAAATATCTAAATAATCAATTCGCTACTTACAACGATGAAAATTTTTAAAACTTAATTCCACATTGTTAACAACAAAGAAATATCCAAAGAAAAAGAGGATTGTTGAGGCTGGTCATGATTAATGATGGATCAAAATAACAATCATCGGACAATAGTCGCTATACGAAAAAATATGTTAAACAAATTTTTCAACTTTGTATTTCGGACACAACTCAATAACATGAAGCGACCGTTAAAAGAGCATCCGAACTATCAATTTTATAAAATAGAAAAAAAAACTAAAAAAAAAACATCATTCATCTCTAGTCCAAAGAGATTTGAAAGAGACACCACCCCAAAAATGTACAATGACATAGATAAAAGTGCAAAAGTAAACAAGAAAGTAAAGGCGTCATTAAAACGACACGGCGACAATAAAAAATTGAATCATGGTAGGGGACATCTGACAAAGGTCGTCTCAGAACCCGTGGGAATGATCTTAGTCCATAGAGAATTTGCATCGACTATCCCGTACTATGAGTTCATTTGACGATGAATAAAATAAGCATTGTTGTTCCTTAGATGGTAATGAAACGGAAATATTTGCTATTGTTGTTATTGTTAGAAGTTATTTAGCGGTTAGTGGTAGAACCGGTTTTTAAATAACTAAGTAATTTACGGTGGATTAAAAGGCTGGATCATTTTCAATTTGATCGCTTAACCGTGGCAATTCAAAAACTTGATTGTTGCACCTACATTAACAGTTGGAAGGTTTCAAGTTTACACAACCATGTCTCTGGATTAGACGGCCATTGATGTCCAATTTCAATCATAAACCCGAAATTAATTAAAATTCTTACATATTAAGTAATGCCTAATGATATAATTGTCTTTAACTACGGCCGTTGCTTAAAATATAATTTGCCTTACACATAAATGAATTTATGATCACTATCAATTATATTCGCAATAAACTATTTGAATTTTAATTTCTAAAAGAACCTTAAATGAAGTGTTGTAAGGATTATATTAGCAAAACATTATTTGTCATTATTTTGTGTTATTTTTTCTCAGTGAAGGCATTATCATTGGCTGGTAATTTCGCAGTACTACTACTGGGAATACCGGGTATGCATTCTAAAAGAGAAGTAATCTGTCATATAGTTACCAGAGATCAATTAATACTTATAGAGTTATTTTGTAAACATCTCTCTTTGCTCTTTTCCGTTCCTATAGTTTTTCTTATTGTACTCAACAAATTCAGATTTAATGATTTTTCATAGATAACTATGAATTATCTCAGAATACTTATTAGAAAACCCAACTTTATAATCATGTGAATTGTAAACACTTTCTAGAATATAAACATTTCGACTTCCCATAGCACTAAACAAATATTTGTTTGTCATTACAAATGTCACCGATTGGTAGTTAATAACAATGATAATGAGTGATTACCAATACGTTTGTTCGTATGTAAATGGTACCGACGTAATATTGGGCAAATAAAACTTTAAGGCCCGGTGCACACTTTTAGGACGATACGGCAAGAGATTTTTCAGTGACGATCGATAATATTACATAATATTATCAGTTTATAGTTGAAATTTCAAATACAATGGTCGTAAGCCTTGTTTCTTTTTAATTTTTTGGTTACGCCCATTCAAATTTCAAATATAATATCTTAATATTAAGGTCTATTATTAATTGTCATCTGGTGGGACACAGTGGGTGCAACTCTTTAGTTTGCCTTATCGGAAAGAACCTAATTACTGAACATACTACTTACTTTTGAAATAAACATTTGTGTGTTTGCAAGGTGGAGGTACTTGCCCGACTGGGGAAGTATCTCCACCTTGCAGAAAATCGAAGTGAAATAACACTGCTTTGAGCTGTGTTGAGTTCCTTACGGTGAGCAAGGTTGCCAGTGCTCCACGAGGAAGCGTTGTGTTGGCAGCGGGAGGAACTTTGACCCATTAAATACCTACTGCCAACCCAACTATTCCTCTTTCAATACAGGATCGACAACGCGCAAATGATACTCCTTGTGTTGCAAGCGTCTATAGGCTACGGTAACCGCTTACCATCAGGTGGGCCGTATGCTTGTTTGCCACCTTAGTGATATTAAAAAAATTAAAGCAAAGGACTGAAAGCCGACCCCAATAACGTTGAGAAAAAGCTCGGATGATGAGATTAGAATCATTCTATCTATAGAGCCCATCATTGATATAGGGGTACGGTATTGTTAAGGTCAAGTTCACAGTTCGAAATGATCTCATTCAATTAGACGTATAGATATAAGTGCCCACTCATTAAAGAACCCTCTTGTTGCGATCCTCCAGAGGGTCGTAACAATTGTTTTTCTAATGTGTCTGCAAATTGGTCCATACGTATTCACTTTGATGATTCACGTATTCATTCCAAAGTGTTTTTTTGAGATAAAAAGCCATGTCCTTCTCCAAGTTCTTATGTTTCTCTGTACCAAGTTACATCAAAATCGATTCAGCGGTTTAGGCGTGAAAGCGTAACAGATAGACATAGTTAGGTAATTTCGCATTTATAATATTATTAGTAGGGATATAAACATGTCTTAAAGCCTACAATGCGAAGCTTATACTAAAAATATGGCCCGTTTTGTAGCCATGTGTCCGTACCTATATCATATTGTGATTCAAGAAATACGGCAATTTTAGCCTGACCTCTCATTGTACGGCAAGCCTATACTATCCAAGGTCAACTTAAACTGGAACTCTATAGCTTCGTATGTAGTCGTAGTGTGTACATCTGCTCCGTCCCACGCAAATTGTTACCGTATCGTTGGAGTCAACTGAGACGAATTCATTAATTCGTATTCGTAATTGCTGGTATACAAGACAATCTATGTTCCACAGATGTAATCCTTAACGATACACGTGTATTTAAGCGGCTTAAAATTCTTGTGCCACTTTTAAAACAATATTTATTTATTATAGCACTTCAACAACTATTCACTAAACACACAGTAAATATGATATACACATTTTTTTCGCAGTAAATTCGTCACAGAAGTGTACAACACTGGTATAAAAAAATTACAACAAAGATAAATAATTATTATCGTTACACATTTATTTTTTTAATTTCGTTTTGTTTTTAATTAAAACTCTTTATGTACAATGCTCGACGGCACATATGCACTTGTCTAAGTAAAATAATAAACACCGATGACATTAAAAATAAAATAGAACAATTACCTAAATAAGAATGGAACAGTTTTTTTCAATTATTCATATTATATACGTATTTTATCGTACAAAGAACCCGACATCCTAAATCTTCTGTTATAAACAAACCAAGCGGGGTCAGAGGGAGGGAGAAGTCGAGAGTCATGACCCTGAAACGTCAAGTAGACAAAGCCTAAAAAAGTAAACAATTCACGAATACTTAATAAAATTAAAAAACTCGACTGAGAAGAAAAAAACGATTATTATTATTATTAGAAATTGACTTCCTGCTTAAATCGTCTAAATATACTTATTTAGACGATTTAAGCAGGAAGTCAATTTCTAATACAGAATTAATTTTTAGTTATTTATTGCGACTGCTATTAATAATTATTATGATCCCTCAAAAAGTTTTTGGCAATCTTATTATAGTAAGAGGAAAACTAGGAATTCGTCGATACATCTTAGACCCGCAATCATAATAAAACAGGTGGCTTCACCCTCGTCCTTAAGTGACGTTCGCTTAGCTTGTAAATTCGCTACATACCTGTAAAAGAATAAAAAATACAATTACTTAATGCTAAATTATATTTATTTCTATAAATATATCTTTTATAGACACTTTTACAAGTCGTTGTTTTTCATTTCCTAAAATAGAGGGCGCCGGCCACCAATTTCCTAACTGACGACCTCTGAGATGAATCACCGAAATAACGTCTGGTCTCTTTTAAAGTCCAGACTGTTTTCCAGTGCAGGGCGATGTCTAAGATAGTTTTTTTTAATCAGCTTATCAAAATCTACTATTTAGAAATAGCACTATTCTAACGTATGCCACAACTGATCATCAGAACAGGGAACACTATGCTAGACATAGGAATCGATTCTAAGACCTCATGCTCACTAGCGGGGCCACTAGCCAAATAACGCAGTCTCAAAGAATTTTCTAGAAAATCGCAATTAACACGATACTCAACATGGGAACCCAGGACGTCATGGTCAGCAGCCACTCTTGGTACTATTAGCCAAGTGAGGTACTCTCAATCTAATGTACTATTTTCCGTAGGTACTTAGATATAAAAAAAACCCTTCCAATAGAAAACGGCACCTAAATAAGAAAATCGAAAGAAAGAAAAGATTCGAAAGAAATTGAGATTTTGAACATACATTACAAACATACATACCTACCATCACGCCTGTCCCCGAAGGGTTAGGCAGAGATGTACTAATGTATACCCACAAATCGTCAGTATGTTTAGGTCCCATGTAATGGGGGCGAGCCTATTGCCATTAAACCCGAACTCGCGAGCTGTTACTTGTGAATTTTATAAAAAAAAACCTATAACGCTGCTCAACCTGGGAATCTAACCCAAGACTCCAGCGTAGCAGTCGCACTTACGAACACTAGACTAAAGAAGCCCTCCACATTATAAAAATGAGGGTAGGTAGATACTAGGTAACTAAAGAAAATTATGAATGAAACGCTAACCTAAAACGTAATAATTTACGTTTACGATTTTATTAGTCTGTTACCTGTATAATTTTCGAGATGGGAAAACTGGATACTCGTTAACTGACGTCACAACACCAACACTAACACCAACACCAACGCCAACGCACACATATCACATCACATTATGTTATCACAGAGTATCTATACAACTTTTGTGTATCGAATTTTATCAACACATTATTACAATCACAGCGCAAAATCCATTGTTCTTGGCCTTCGGGGGTTTACGCGATTCGCTGATCAATTCGGAGATACTAGCGGAGTTGATCTTCTGTCATTCACTGTCATAGACAAGCAAAGGACTAAACCCATACAGCCTTGTCAACGATGCGATAACTAAACATGTTTTACGTTGCGCATATATTTTTAAATCAATAATGTTATTTTATTTCTGATTGGTAACATATTTTTCCAAAAATATAGTACATTTATTAGATAAATTAATTATTAAGTAAATTGGCTTTCCTTACTTATTTTATTGTATGTATATGTACATACCCAATAAATATCTCAATAATTCTTCCGTCTATAATTAATATATCGATATCGATTACTTATGAAACATTTTAGTGTTCCCCCATTACGTAACAGCATGTATTTATTTATCCATGGTAACACTCACTAAAATGTGCAGCTTTGTCTATGGAAATCGTAATTTACAGGGCCACATGGGTAATTAAATGAATCCAACTAAAATTACTATACTACATGATATCATTAGCAACGGTATTTATATATATTTTTATTAAAACGTCGTGGGTAGTATGTACAAAATATCGTTTCCCAGTAAGATAATAAAGTTCGGAAGTAGATAATTATATTTAATTATTAACGTTGTTTTTAGTTATATTCTGCTATTTTTAATTTATTTCCGAGACGACTAGAAAGGAAATTCATCAAGATTCTTCGCAATAAAAGTACGTGTTTTGGAATTTTGAAGTAAGAGAAGGGTAGATGCTCAATTTTGTATTATATCCTATAAATGTTTTCTGCGTAAAATACTATGCAATTGATCTAGGTAATATCCTGTTACGGTTGTGACATCACAAACCGTACTTACCTTCTCTTAGGTTTTTAGTCGGTAGGAATCCGACATACCCTGGCACCACCCCGGTCGATGATAGACGAGGGGACATAGGATGAGAGACGATCCATGAGGATTTACCGTACTCATAAGAAAAGGTAATTTGATATTATTTCATAATTCTATAGTTAATTTGCGAACAGCGTTGTAGGTTGCATTATTATACAGAAGTATAAGATGTAAAACTATTATAAATATGTATAATGTGTCAGTTTGTTCCTTTAAAATAAAAATAACACGCCTCAAAATCGCTGCATAATGGAGTACGTTTTTCTGTTTCTAGAAAGTAGTTTATTATTAGATTTACATTACGTAGTTGGGAAACCAAAATTTCATAAAAAAATATTACAGTATTCTATATCTGTATTTTAAATAATGAACATTTAATAAACAATATTATTACCTAATAATAACATTATCGCATCGTCAAAAAGGCTGTATAGGTTTAGACCTTTGCTTATCTATGGTAGCGAATGACACATTTATTTGTTAGTAGCGCTGATCTGGTCTCAAGAAGCAATAATACTGTGTAAGTAATAGTGATGGTACAGTATTCGGTATTTACGTAATCTGTGACAGGAATATAATAAAAAACTTTTTAAATTATATTGCGAAGTGATATGATGTGATAAATGTGTGTTATAATTGCGCAGTGGTAGCAGTTAAAAAAACTATTGCCAAGTGATGTGATGTGAGGAGTGTAGTGACTTGTGATTTTGTGAGTGCAGTCAACGAGTATCCGGTCTGTCACTCAGCATTACCCAGGTAAGACTAATACTAAACCATCGGCGAAAATTTTGTGTCGTATAAAATTTTGTACATACCCTCTTATCGTAATAATTTTGTTCGAAATCTCAAAACATTTAATCTAGACTATGTGCGTCACATAAAAGGTACAGGTCAAGCTATCCAAAACTGCCAAAATTCCCAAATTGAATATTAAACATATAAAGTTATATTATAATTATATACAACATAATTATAAAGTTGGAAATCAATCAAAGAAATTGCAGATTGTGGTAGTTTTATTGGTGGCCTCTGTACTTTTATGTTTCGGTTTTTTTTACGGTGGCAGAGTTCGTCTGAGGATTACCTCAGACGAACTCTGCCACCGTAAAAAAAAACCATATTATATTATACATATTATATTATATATTAATATATATTAATATAATATAATATTTTTGGGACATTTTTACACAACACCATCCAGTACCAAACTAAGCAGAGCTTGTACTATGGGTACTAGACAATGGATATAATACTTATATACATTTTTTTGTAAATACATACTTATAATACATAAGAAACACCCAGACAAACACAAATACTCATGTTTTATCCACACAAATATTTGTGTCCTGTGGGAATCGAACCCACGACCCAATGATCAGCAGTCCGGCACTCGAACCGCTAGACCACAGAGGTCGTCAAAGGTGGTACCAGAACATTTCTAAATATTATCCGCTTATCAATATGTACAGTTTTCGCCAATCTTTTTGTCCGTCTTGAAGTTGGCACGAGCTAACAACCGCCACGAGTTGGCACGAGGCACGAAAAATATCAGAATAGAATAAATAAAAGCGAAAGGCCAAGTCGTAAGCTGTCGTTTTGATTCATTTTAATCCATTACTTTTCTCTCTCCGATGTTTACGGCCGGGTTAAAGTTAGCTCATGCCAACTTGACACAACACTTTCGCATCATCACATTTCATCTACATTTATTAAACTCTCCATACATGATCGTCAGTTTAGGGTGCTCTTAATTTGGCCTTTTATAAGAACGTCGGCAATTTTATTTATTTATTTTTATATCGATAAGGTGGCAATACGGCCCACCTGATGGTAAGTAAGCGGTTACCGTAGCCTATAGACGCTTGTAACACCAGTGATATCACTTGCGCGTTGCCAACCCTGTAAAAAGAAAGAGGAATAGTAGGGTTGGCAGTAGGAGGGTCCCACCACTGCCAACAGAACGTTTCCTCGCAGAGCTGGCAACCTTGCTCACCATAAGGAACACAACACAGCAAAAAGCAGTGTTATTTCACTTCGATTTTTTGCAAGGCGGAGGTACTTCTCCAATTCAGCTTCTCAAATTTGAGTGGAATTACTACCAATAAGCCCTACCTCTCTTAATTAAAATTGATTAGGAATTAAACCACGTCAGTATATGCAGTGTGCTGGTGATAATCTGAGGCGCATGAACGCTAGAAGAGCCATGTAGTGGACTACCACCCTAATGCGATTCTCTGACCCGATAGGCTTATTCATTGCAGTTTTTTATATTTTTACAGGTATGTAGCGGTTTTTATATATCAGCTGAGCGATCTTCACGGGAATGCAAGGGTGAAACCACGGTTTTATTTTTAATTGAGGCTCTATTTTCAGCTTGAGTGTTTATCGACTTATGAAGAACTTTTGAACGGTTATATTATAGTTATTAATTTTTTAAGATAGTCCTGTCACGTACAGACGTCAGCAGGTCAAGCTACCCAAAACTGTCAAATTTTCCCAATTGAACATGAACCTTATGACTTTGTGTTAAAGTTGAAAATCTATCAAAGAAATTTGATAGATTGGGGTAGCTTGATGTGCACACCTCTGTACTTGTAAATGTATATATCATTCCTGTTGAAAATAATTAATCATTCATAATTTTATTTAATATGTAGGCTGCACACACTTTATTTCTTCTTCTTCTCACGTGTCAATGGTTAAACAATTTGCGAGTAATGCAAGGCCACCTCAATAGCGCTAGGGGTGCACTGACACCGCACCGCATCGCACACACATTACTATAGATCGCATTATCATTTTCCACCTATCCACAAATTCGTCTCACTACTTAGGCAGGAATAAATTCCATAATTTCTTATTGTATCTATTTGACTGCAAAGCTAGTATTCACACAACGTCTCATACGCAAAATGGTAGATATAAAATATAATAGGTACATACACATTGTACAATTGTATGGGCATTATTTCAGTTTTTTGCCAACAGTTTTAGGCCCTAAAATCTACTCCTGATAACCTAGCCCATAATATACGAATGAAAAATCTTTATTTATAGTCTAACGTGTGTACATTAACACACGTTAGAGGTTGTTAAAGGTGAAAATCATAATAATATTATAAATGTGAATGTTTGGATGTTTGTTTGTTTGTTTGTTTATTTGTTACTCAATCACGCAAAAATGGCTGAACCGATTTGCATGAAATTTGGTATAATAATAGTATGTAACCGGGAATAAAGTGTAGGCTACTTTTTATCCCGGAAAAATGTCGGAATATCCCGGAAATCCCGAAAAACTGATATAGGGGAACTACTTACGGGATTTGAATGAAATTACATACACATGTAGTATGTGACCGGGAATAAAGTATAGGCTACTTTTTATCCCGGAAAAAGTCGGAATATCCCGGAAATCCCGAAAAACTGATATAGGTGATATACTTACGGGATTTCAATGAAATTTCATACATATGTAGTATGTGACCGGGAATAAAGTATAGGCTACTTTTTATCCCGGAAAAATGTCGGAATATCCCGGAAATCCCGAAAGACTGATATAGGGGAACTACTTACGGGATTTGAATGAAATTTCATACACACATAGTATGTGACCGGGAATAACACATAGGATATATTTTACCCCAGAAAATGTGGAAATATCCCGGAAATCCGAAAAACTAATATCTTACGGGATTTGAATGAAATTTCATACACACAGTATGTGACGGGAATAACAAATGGGATATATTTTACGCCAAAATTATATGGGAATTCCCAGAAAACTTATGTAGGAGACCTACTTACGGGATTTGAATGAAATGTTGGTACACTAATAGTTTGTGATTGGCGCTGGCGTATTGAATACTTCTTTTCTCGGAACAAAGCGGGATTTTACCTAACATTGAGTACTTCTTATCCCATTAATACAATCCGACAACAATTGTGTTACTAAGTCTAAGCGAACGAAGTTGCGGGTAAAAGCTAGTATAATATAAAAAAGTCTATAAACGTTCTTATTTTCAAATAACACGAATTACGACCTATGTCGAACCATTGCCTTACCACACTTTTACGCTTGACTTATACTCATAAATCATCAGCTGTCGCCTTGTTTCCCAATAACCTCTACATTAGTTCACCACCATGATAATATGGACTATCAATATATTATCTGAAATCTCTGTACCTATGAAACTGTTGCGCATCGTAGGGTTGGTTTACACGAAACACTGACGACAAACGATTGAACGTACCTAATTGAAATGTATGTGTCAAAGTCAAATTTAAAATAATTTATTCAAGATAAACTACTATGTAGTACTTTTTGAATGTCATTTTTTAAATTTAAGACAACCCCCAAAACGACCCGCCTTCACTGCCTTCTAGTGTATTAGGTGGGAAGAGGAAGCGGCGCAACAATCTCCCTAGCAGTGTTTATTTATAGTGGTACTAAGTTCTCCATACTTGTGATTGGAATGGTCACGCATCCACAGACTGACCGTGCTAAAACATAAACTACCCTATAGAGTCCTCAATGATATAAAACATAATTCTATCAGTCGTATACAATTTGAGGGTCCCAGGTCACGAGTGAATGTATCTTCTAGGTAAGCGAGCTACATCTTAAACCACATCGTCACTTACCATCAGGTGAGATTGTGGTCAAACGCTAACGCTATCTCTTAACAAAAATAAAAAAGAGATTATAAAGCCTCGCACACATTAACAGCATCACTCCCTAAAAACGGTTATATCATAACACCCAACAGAAGCAATACAATGGCTTGTAACTCGTACTAACGAGGCAGTGACATGTAAACCGTCCCATGCAAGTGAAAGTTCCAGCTGGCATACACTCATTCATCACACTACAACGACCGTGTAGGAGTATAATGTATGACCACATAACAGATAAGTAGAAAAGGTTAAGTACAGTTTTGGATAGCTTGACCTGCTGGGATCTGTACATCGTTGACATAACACACGTGCTTTTGGCAAGTATTACCAATAATTTAAATGTATATCTTTCTAGGGATACAGCATCCTCTTCCTGTTCTTCCAAAGAAATTTCGCATTATAAAGCCATTGTGATATCTCTATCCTTAATAGTAAAAAAAAATTTAGCGTGGTCATACAGATTTTATTGCGTTATATCTTGTATTTTATCATCTCATTTTTTTAGGTCCGTGCGTTATATCTTGTATTTTATCATCTCATTTTTTTAGGTCCGAGTGCTCTGTTACTCTTTAAAGACATTGCCAAACCTCTGAACGACACTTTACGCGACCCAAAGGCTGGCCTCTACTTCGGCCAGAGACTAAGCATTGCCATTCAACGTGGCAATGCAGCCAGCCTCTTGGGTACACTACGAAGATAGCGATGCGGATGAGTGTTAGGATGCTTTTTTAGTCTAGTTTTAGTTTAGTTTACCCTGTAGTTTTTTTTTTTTATTATAGTTTGTTAGTAAGTAGTGTAGATAAGTTTATTTTTATTTAATTATCTATAAGTAGTAATTTAAAACATGTTTTATCTATTAATTTTCACTATTAATAAAAAATATTTGATTGGTCATACATAAAAAAAAAAATTATACACATCGACTTGAGAACCTCCTCCGTTTTTTGTTTCGTCGGTTGAAAAGAAATCGACAGTCTGCATCTGTGTTGATATTTCTTCGCTAACTTCTGCTAATCGGATTTTCATACGGTTTTCACTGTCACTTAGAGAATTTCTTCCGGAAAGTTTATATGTATATATAATACATGTATGTTATTAGTACATTGCACCTGTGCGAAGTTGGTCCGGGTCATCATCACTACATAGTATTTAAAAATAAAGTTGCTTTCTCTCTCCCTATATCCCTATTTAACTACTTATGTATTTAATCTAAGATTACATAATGCTTTTTCATACAGATGCTGATATGATATTATGTATAAATTATGTACTCTGCTACTACTTATTAGATATAAGTAGTAGCAGAGTACATAGTATACTGTCAATTATATTACCCTTATGGTTTTATTAAATAATACCGGCAATATTTATTTATAATTTTGTATTTTGTGTATATCATTCTCGTGTCACAGTCTCACAGTGTTTATAACAAAACTCCTCCGAAACGGCTTGCCTGATTTTTATGTTTTTTTTTTGTGTTTATTCGGAAGGTCTGAGAACAGGACGTAAACTATTTTTCCCTAAGTGATAAGGATTGTATTTAATTATATTTTGGACAGATATTTTTATTTTTTTATGATGTATGCTTAAATCTTTAAAACTACGCATCGGATTTTGATGCAGTTTTTTTTAATAGATACATTGATTCAAGATTCAAGGTTTATATGTATAATACATGTATGTTAATAGTACATTGCACACGTGCAAAGTTGGGCCGGGTCATTCTATAGTAAATACGACATTGAAATCTAAATCACAAAACATAAAACATTGCAAACGCAGTGTCAACAAATTGTGTACAGTACAACAATACAGTTTTTGACAGAGTAGGTCTTCTGTACCTTTCATTTATAGCACAACAAACGTCCATTAAGCGGTCCATCTGTCCATCCACAGCGTTAGATTCCATTATTTTGTAAAAGGTGTTGCAATACCGTTTACAATGGAGTTTCGGGAATATTTATGATGTTTGTGTATATAAACATGTTATTGCCCAAACCAACAAATGATGTTAATCATCAATAAATGTATACTCATTTTATTTAATGTACTTAATTACTTTAGAATTATTTTTCAAACTGTCTTGTTAGTCTAGTGGTCATAAGCACGACTTCTACGCTAAAGGCCGATTCTATTCCCAGATCGAGCAGTGTTATTGGGTTTTTCTATGAAATTCTCAGCTCGGAGTTTGGATTTGTGCCCGGTTAATGGCAATAGGCTCGACTCCTATTACAGGGAACATACCGGTGAACTTTGGTGTACACCTTTGACTAACCCTTCGAGGACACAGGTGATGGCATACTATCAACTGTTTACCTTCCCTATTGGCAAATTATGTTACCATTGGAGTGCCATTCATTAATTTAAATGGTTTAAATATATTTTTAAATGTTTTAACAAAAAGTATTTAAACAAATATTGCTAGATGTTAATGCTTTGTGTCAATTGTTTTTTTTGCCTTTACCTTTTATCTTTGATTCTCAATTTCAAAAATTAACTAAGTACGCTAATCATATTAGAAAATTATCTACTCAAAAGCGCGCATGTGTGCGTGTGCGCCTTACTTATTTAGTAATGTTGTTCATTGCCCTCTTTGCCGCAATAATTATGAACAGGTAATTATTTATTAAAGTATTTATATTCCGTGATGCTAAATTATCATCGATTTCGTTATATAGTTTAAGAATTCTCGACAGCGCGTGCTCAACGAAGCGTGTGGTGTAAAAAACATTTACGCTCTGTTATTCTTTATTAGATATTATGTATACTTTTAATGACCTTAATATATATAACCGACTGCCTCATCAGTCTTACATTTATTATGGCTCTTTCTTTAGTTGAGATTTTCCTACATTGTAAAACACATAATTATAATGATAAGCACTGAATACTTAAACTGTCTGGACTTTATATTAATAATAATTTATTTATTAATGTTTACAACATAGGTCTAACCATTGGACCTATGTTGTAAACATAAAGTAAAACTTACTCGCTGATGGTTAGTAATTTAAACAAAAAACTTGTAATCTAAAATTTTATCCTGCCGAACGAGTAGCTGAACACAATGCCTCAGCATTGGCGCATCATATTTTTCGGCTAGGACTTGCAGAATGCTGTTGGCACAACCCCTGTGTGTTCTACTTAATAAGGATGCGGTCTTCTTCCTTAAGATGGCGTAGAAGTCATCTGTTCGTGGTACAGCAAACATGCTAGACGCACTACAGAATCGGGGCAACCCCAACAGCACACTGAAACCATTATTGTATTGTACACGCTTGGCGTCGAGAGCCCTCCGCGTACAGTTGATCCACAAACCGATCATGATTGATCATTAAAAGAGATCATGATTCTATGAGTTTGTTTCGGCATTTCTTCTCAGAGGTCGTCAGCCAGGAAATGCCGGCGCGATCAAATATTATTAATTATTTATTGACTTGCAAAAATAAATATCATTTATCATATAAGTTAGTATATTGCTACGCTAGAGGTCCTGTGTTTTTTTATTATCTCTGCAGTACCCTAGTTTGTCTAGCCGATAATGTACTTTGTACCAACTGTGCATAAAGTATAAATAACAATTATAATATTTTTTAAATTAAATAACGTTTTGATTTCTGACAGTTACGCCAATATTACATAAATACATTGAAATATAACTTTTAACGGATTTTATTGCGTTGTATTGATATTCCCTTTACAGCGTCCATTCGTTAAATGACGTTGCTCCACACTAAGATTTCTTTTATCATATTATAGCAATACAAGTGGCCTTGTATATTCACAATAGATCTCTGCATGTGGCAGTGATCAAGGACTGTTCCTCTCTCTTCAAATACCAACCAGCAGAAACTCGTCAAACGAGAACGACCTTAGTATAATTGAATGGACCACAATTTGAAAGTAAAAGCACACAAGTTGACGCTATGTTAACCGTTTGTAATTATCGACGCCATTCATGACACAAACGATGCGCCAGCGCAGCCTATTACTCTCACTTTCTGCATTGTAGACCTGCGTTTGCGTAGAGTGGATCCGGAGACTGCAATGGTGACTTCAGTGGTAGTTTTAATAGCTTGACTTGTGGTAGTAGTTGTCTAATAGCAGCTGAGTAATAATTTCTCGTTTCGTTCCCGGGTTGAAGCAGTGTTATGGGGTTTTGCTTTAAAATTCTCAGTAACAGCTCGGAATTTGTGTCCAGTGAATGGCAATAGGCCGGTCCCCTGTTACATAGAACAACCATACCGGCGAACTGCGAGTGTAGAGTAGTACCCTTTTGCCTATCCCTTCGGGGAATACAGGTCTGATGTACGTATGTATTTATGCATGTACATACAATTATGTTTTATTTAGGGAACTATCTAGAATTTGAATAATTTTACAACGTGTATCGAAAAGATGTACCTGTACCTAATGTTCCATCACACCAGCGCAACCCGAATTCCGGACAATACTGCTATCCTAAAGATAAACCGATTATCAAGCTTTCGTGCTCCTGGCTACAAGTAAAAATTATCATAGGTATTCGTATGACATCTGGGAAGGAGCAGGGATAACGCGGAGGGCTTAAATTAGTCACCCATCCATCGACTGACCACGTCAAGCCTAGCTTACACTTGTATATCGATTGACCAGTATAGTTAACAAATTAACTTCTGGCACTTACGCGAATATAAGGCATTGAAATAATACTACTTTTTACGGATTTTATCGCGTTATTTATTAATATTATTAATCCCTAATTAAAATGTAGGGTTACTGACGTAATTATATCAACAAGACGCCCTCCACCTCAATCTACCTGTGACCATGGACGCTGTAAAGGGTCCGAAATGTTGGGACTAATAATATCAAAATAACATTTTCACCGTGGGAGAGCCATGCTTCGGCACGAATGGGCCGGCTCGACCGGACTTCATACCACGGCCTCACAGAAAACCGGCGTAAAATAACGTTTTCGTTGTGTTTCGTCGAGTGAGTGAGGATATCGGAGGCCCAAACCCCTTAAAAGGGCGGCAACGCACCTGAAACTCCTCTGGTGTTGCGGGTGTCCATGGGCGGCGGTAATCGCTTACCATCAGGCGATCCGTCTGCTCGTTTGCCCACCCTATCACATAAAAAAATAAATAATAATAACGCCATAAAATCAGTAAAAAGTACTTTGATTTCAGTATAGTTAACACTTAGCCTAGGGCCAAGACAAGTTACATTTCACTTAACACTATAAAAGAGAAAGTTTGTAACCGGATATCACTGCATTCGCACGACAAAACCTCACTAATGTGACAAACAAGATGTGGTACGCGTATCCATCAAGATCATAGTTACATTCATTTTTCAATTGAATCCAACAGGGTCAGTTACGGAAATATTTTCTTTGCAATTTATCAATTACGGTAAAACGGTAAAGGAAGCCCACACAGTATAAGGAGTAGGTAGTTAATGATTCGAAACGGTAACACAATAAATAAGTTCAGTATGATAGATTGTCTGTTTTAATATCGTCTCGACCGACGAAACTACTGAAACAATTTCCATGAAACTTGATATAGATATATTATTCCTGAAGATAGAAAGGATACTACTAATCTAAATAAAAATAATCTAAATTAAGCTCATTATAATGTGGCTAAGTTTTAACTACGCTGATCAACCGATTTGCAAGGTTAAGCTGCACTAGCCACGGTCAGTCTGTGGATGGGTGACCATAGCCAATCCCAACATAGCTGGGCAAAGGCTCGGAGAATTATAATACTTATTTTTGTAAATACATACATACAATACAGAAACACCAAGACAAACACAAACACCTATCATATTCATCGCATAAGTATTTGTGTCTTGTAGGAATCGAATCCACGACCTCATAATCAGCAGTCCTACACTCGAACCACTGGACCACAGACGTCGTCAATAATTAATATCTTGTCTATACATTCTGTGGTCTGTGAAGTCCTACCACGATTGTTTGCGGTTCGCTTTGTTTGGCTCCACTCTATGTCGTGACGGGCTTGCTCGTGAAAAAGCTGCACTTTCACGAATTGTGGTAGGGTTGCGAATCTCTAGAGTTGTATCAATTATATCGATTTGAGAGGTACGTAAATTAATCACCAAATTATAACAAGGTATAACACTGAGTTTAGTTACGTATGTATTATTGTTTGATGATCTATAAATAACCTACTCTCTTCTTCTTTTTTAAAACATAGGTAAGATTTCCCCGTAAAAGGTTATTATTACGTTATATAATTATTGTTATTAATTTATCATTGCTTTCAATTAATAATAATAATAATAATGGCGGCAACTTTTATCTTAAATCGATTACACAGTTGACTTGCATTACAATATTAATTGAATGAAATAAATTCCAATACCCGTTAAACCTGTTTCGACAACAGTTGAATCGATATTTAATTCGATTAATTATGAAATCGATTTCGGGTGAGCAGCCCTAATCCTTAACTAATTGCTACCTTAGCTGGTATTGTTCTTGTTATTATTTCGTTTTTACACAACTCTGATCACAATCGTGTCTATTAACGTAGTTACACAATAATAGTAGCAACTGCTACTTTTTAGAAGCATGAGAATGAGTTTTCATTGATTCTCTTATTACGTATATCTACTTACATTGTACAATGGGGCTTATTATGTTATGTGGGTTTTTATTGTCAGTTTCAAAATGATTTTTCTCGTGAATTTTCTTGAGTACCTACGCATACCATCAATACTTTCCTTTTAAATAAGCCTGTAGTCCAACCCTTTAGAATTACTCTGCAAATAATACTGAACAAAAAATCAGCAAATTTATCCATCCAGACTACTTAGACAATGACTGGTGTTAATATGGCGGTTATCCATGATTGAGATTCCAAGATTATTTACGCGGCACATTTTTGTCTTAATTCCTAAGAGCTTATTTAGACGGTGCAAGAAATATCGTGCAAGTTGCCGTACATTGCCGTCGATGATCGATAACTTATGATACCATAGCCGTGCGACCCCGCAATGTACCGCAACTAGCATGATATTTCTCGCATAAATAAAGCTCGTATAAATAAAGCTTAATTCAAATTACAGAATAGGTTCGGTACAAACAGAACAGGATGTCGTTTGAAATTTTGTTCTCTTTATAAAAAGGAGTGTGAATGATTCATAGATTCATCCACGCCCTTCACTAAAAAGGTCGTCAAACGCAACAGCTGTTATTCAAACTGGTCGTATTATAATGTGAAACAACCACCATCTTGAATGGACCCTTACCCTATTATCAGATGTTGTGAATATTCTGTATCTCGCTACAAAATCAAAGTGTCGAGGGGTCATTATAAACTGGTCCATCTATAATGTCATTGTGAGGCACCGGAATTATTGTATGCGCAAGCGCAACCGTGCAAGTGCCATTTAATTTTCTTACGATTACGTAAGTAATTTTGAAATAGGTACTCAAAATGAAAAAACGGTAACAAATTGCTTATAAAAAGCATAAAATTTAACAATATGTATTTGTTAAACTTATTTAAATGTTATTAAAGTTTTTTCTTGTAATTTAATTTATTGTAAAGCTAATAAAGGTGGTACGTGACTTCAATTTCACTTTAACATAAATTAGCGAAGAAAAACATCTACATATTAGTTAGATAGTGAGGAAACCTATACTTGAGAGATTTTCTCTACGGCTTGTGAATTCAGGCAACTCGCACTAGGCCAGCATGTTGGACTAGCCTAACCGCCTCTGAAAGTAGACCCATGCCCAGAATGTATGTGTGTATGAATGAATGTATGATGCTGTGTACCTAAACGTACACAGCGAACTGTGTTTGTACATTACTACACCTCTGTCTAACCCTTCGGAGAATACACACGTAATAGTCCTTCTTACTAATATTATAAACGTGAAAGTTTGTGAGAATGGATGGATGTTTGTTACTGTTTCACGCTAAAACTGCTGAACGGATTTTGATGAAACTTTACAGTATTATTATTTATATATCAGAATAACATATAGGCTATAATTTATAACGATTTTGAGTTAATTAGCCAAATTAAAACTATAATTAAAAGTAACTTTTCCACGCGGACGAAGTCCAAGACAGAAGCTAATTAGTATGTTATAATTTAATTTTGTACTATTGAGTTTGTTTGTATGACGGGAATGAAATCAGATCAGATATCCCAGCTGGTCCATTCCATTCCACGGTTGCAATGACTAACTGGGCATCCCGTTTTCGCATATACATTTTTCATATTAATAAGAGATTACGATGAAATATCATAACTAAGTAGTTATTAGCGAGAGCAATTGTCGCATTTTAAAACAAAGCACACGGTTGAATTTTAGATATTTAAATTACCAAAAAACGAGATGGATGAACGACCTGGTAAAGATCGCTGGTACTCGTTGAATACAAGCGGTATATAACCGGTCCTTGTGGAAGTCTATGGAGAAGGCATTTGTTCAGCAGTGGACCTCCTGTGACTGATATGATAATCAAATCAATCAAATCAGCCTACCCCAGTCCACTGCTGGACATAGGCCTCTCCCAAATCGCGCCACAACAGCCGGTTCTGCGTCTTCCGCATCCAGTCTGTCCCGATTAACAAACTGAAGTGGCAGCCGGCCATGTCTGTTGACGGACCGATGGCCGTTGGACCAGACGAGTCCTTAAGTGGAGACCACGATTCGGCAAACGTAGTGTGGGACGCCAGCAACCAGATGGACCGACGATCTCAAGAGTACGGCTAGGTCAGACTGGACATAATGAAGATGAGAAAATAACCAAGAATCATTTTAGATAACCCACTAAAATTCTTTGTGTGTAAATAATAAATACCTACTTAGCTCTCCTTGATCTGTTTTGTGGGCAAGTCAAGTTTGTGGCTTCAGACCTATTTAAAATGATTTTCCGCACTAACACACTCTTCATTGCAAATTTTATCGAGATCGTTAGAGCAGTTTTCCAGAACAGGATTACAAACAAATAAATATGGAGAATGGCAAATGGTAGAGAATGCCATATGGCTTTAAGTCCACTTTATATGCTACATTGAAGTATCTAATATATAAAATTCTCGTGTCACAGTTTTCGTTGCCATACTCCTCCGAAACGGCTTGACCGATTTTGATGAAATTTTTTGTGCTTATCGGGGAGGTCTGAGAATAGGCCAACATCTATTTTTCATATCCCTAAATTTTTTTTTTTATGGCAAAACAACGTTTGCGGGGGCAGCTAGTCAATATATATAAGTATATTTACATATTCCTCGTACATTTTCCGTGAACTAGTTCAAAAGCAACACCTATCCACATACTATCCTATCCTATTCACATACAAAAATTATCGATACCTCTTTAGGAAGAACAAACATAAGCACAGACAAACCATTTCAAACACCACGTTTATCTAACTACTTATGTACCTAACTATCTGTTTGCATGTTAAACACATTCATTTCACGGCTGTTAAGATTGGTAATTAGCTTCTTACTGTATCTAATTACGTACTATTTGTTCATATATCATCCGAATGACCCGATTATTTAATGTGGTAGACTTTCCCTTGAAAACGCTTCATTGCTGCCGACACGCTTCGTGTAACTCCTTGGGAATAACTACATGATATAGATGAATGATTTACATAAAATGTATGGTAATGTGTCTCGGTATGATAGATGCAACTGATATAACTCAATTTGTATCGTTTCGGTTGATATCGTATCATTTATTCAAATACTACATGACAAAATATTAGTTACAAAGTCTTACTTAGGTATATTATTTAAATTACATTATAAGCATAAAGTAGGTTAAATCCTGTGTTTAATAGTGTAATCCTGTGTTTCTGGCGAGAAATATAAATACATATTATGGACTAAAATAATCACACAATTATAAGTATAACAATGCAAAAAAATATATGTAAAAAAGATTACTTTAGCACGTTTGTCTTAGGCCTTAGATCTTTCAGTCCAAATTCCTAAACAGTTATTTTCACGCGTGCGATAGGTAATATTTTTCAGTGTAACGGATAGGGGCAAACAAGCAGACGGATCGCCTGATGGCAAGCGATTTCCGCCGCCCATGAACACCCGCAACACCAGAGGAGTCACAAGCGCCTTTAAAAGGGAGTACGCTCTTTTCATGAAGGTTTGAAGGTCATATTGGTCCGGAAATACTGCAGGCGACAGTTCATTCCACAGTTTAGTTGTGCGAAGCAGAAAGTTTCTGTCTCGCACAACTAAAGGGATGCTTTTGTCAATAAAAAACACAAATTTTAAAAGAGTTCCATACGCGTCCTTTCAGCTGAGAAAGAGGAACCGATGCGTAAGCATTTCTATACAAAACTGGTGTTCTTTAAGGACATAAGCTAAATTGGGCTGAATAAATATAGTTACTCCCTAAAAACCGTACTTGCCTTCATGCGGTCATGGGATTAAATTACATTATAAGTACATACATCACGACCATATCTCGACCAAAGTATACTTAGGTATGTTTTCTTTTTAAGTATACGTCGTAAATGTATCCGCGATTCGATTTACGAAATTTTAATATCTTTTTTAAGATTCCACTTTTATTATTGGCCAGACTTCCGCCAAAATCCACAAATACAATTACATCATCACAATTGAAATAAATTGTATTGCACATGACGCATAAAAACTCCTTTTTTCAGATCCTACTGTGGTTTTTATGGGTTTATGTTCGCAATATAGTTAAGATGCACCTACACGATTGTCTGATAAATGGTACATATCTACAAATCTACATTTCCGCGTAGACATTATTGTAAACGTTTCGGAACCTACGCAATTATTCCGTTTCTTTATTAATCTTCATATATCTCACGCCTACCTACATATAAAAATAATTATTTATCATTTTATTTCTGGTTAACTTCAAGATTGTAAGAAATACAATAGCTGTTGTATGCTTTGTAATAAAATTATCTCATGGAAGGAAAGAGAAGGAAGTAGAAGGGAACATTGCTGAACCCAAGGGCATATTCAATTATATTTGAAACAAAAACCAAATGGAGACCTCACTACATTTATCACCATTAATTCAAGATACTTAGATCACACTTTAAAACCAAAACGTTTACAAACGCTCGTACTAAAAAACTTAGAATTTAAAACGTATAAAAAACTCAAGAATTCTAGAACGTCGATTACCAAAGCGGTATTATTATTGCGTTAAAGTCCTCTTTAAATTCGATAATATTGATTTCTTTTTAGAACACAGATGTATTTATTAGCGGTTTTTAGTTTATTCATAGTTCCTACATCTCTATGGCGAATATGTATATGTATGCTGGTTATCAGTTCACAGTCACCAACTTAAATTTTCTAAGAGCATTATTCACTTCTACTAGAAGTCATTCTCAAATTTAAATTAACAAACTCATCAATTCCTGTGAACATCGTCGACTTTATTTTAGTCCTTACACGAACGAAGGGTAATGAGTAATCAAGAGGCGCCAGTTTGCCCATCGACTGTCGCATAAGATTAATTTACGTCTGCCCGACCCCTTGACTCATTGTCTTGAAGATATTCTTTTTTAAATTGGACTGGTTACATCCGTGACTCAAATATAAGTCATTGTTTGTTACATCTCACTGGTTAGCATGATATAACCGTACAAACGAGAATGAATATTATTAGTATTCCATTGAGGTATTATGCTTGACTAGAGTAGCGTCAAATAAAAAAAAATATTGTGTGCGTAGTACATTTAATTTTCACATTGAAGAAAATAATACACTGTCTGATGAGATTCAGCGTTTAAATTGTGTTTGAAGTGTCAAGCTACCGCACCGTTTTCGGTAAAGGTTCCAAGAGCTTCAGAAAATAGGAACGGCAGGCTGGAAAATTAGGCTCAGCTAGTTATGAAGTCACTAGATTTTAGTGGAACCTGACGCTGAGAGCTACCAATGCTTCAGATTTATTGAGGAATACCATTCCGCTCAGTTCAGATCACAGAAGGATCAGAATCAGATTACAGTACAAGAAAGAAGCGCTTTTTTTGTATTTAGGTAAATATCACAATACTTTCGTAACACGTATGCGGCTCACTTAGTGAGTTGCGGAACAATCTGCCTCACTCTCTAGTACAGACGACCTTTCTAGTGCGTTATTATCTCAATGGTTTAACCGCAGTTTTTTACATTAATTCGCAGATATATTAAGACAATTAAAATTTATGTGTGTGGTTGCATCATTTGTTATAGTTAGGTAGGTCATTAGCTTTTACTGTATACTTTTACAATACGCAATAACGAAGACATGTCATGTAATGTCATTGGGGTGTAATGAAGAAAACAAAATGGTATCATTGACATGATTGCAGTTGCTTAGTGATCGGCTTCTGCTATTCCCGTATAGTACAAATATTTGTATGACCTAGTAATACAGGTCCTCGTGAAAAATATAAAGAATAATTACGCTGATCAACCGATCTGTAAGGTAAGCTGCCCTAGCCGCGGTCAGTCTGTGGATGGGTAACCATTCTTAACACATCGAAACCGTTCCGTGCCTCGGAGAGCACATAGCTGGTCCCAGTTGCTATACGAACACCTATGACAATTGTTCGTGGTAGTCAGAAGCCCAGTCTATTCTCAGGATATTGGTATTGCCTGAAATTGGGTTGTGGAGGTCTGATGTCATCATGTCAGTCGCTTCGTGTAAAATACTGATATTCAGCCGCATCTGGTTAGACTGGAAGCTGTCATAGTTAGGAAAAAGGCTCGGAGGATGATGGACATGTAGGTTTTTTTTTTCGGCTAATCCGCCAACGTAATTGGCGCCTATTTTATATCTATTCTCTTCCATACCAGTTCTCGCTTACTTTCCTCTCGTAATTCCATGCTTCATACTATGTCTTTCTTATATCCTTCACAATTCTTTCCTGTGGGTGGGACTCCCACTTATTTAATGATTATAATTATATCTATTTTTACTGTATTTTCTTTATTTATTTATGTCGGTAGGGGAATCACTAAAAACCAAGCAATCAAGTCAGTACATGTAGGTTAGACTAAGTATTTTTTTACATATTAAATCACCAACCTTATAAATATCCGACAAAACGCTCAACTCTAATAAATAACTTAAATGAGAATCTAAAACAATGTTCAAACCTCGCCGTGAATACTTACTAACCTTGGTTTATATTCATAAACGGAATACTTTAAAGCAAGCCATGCATGCATTAACTTAATTCCTACTTAAACTGCCGTTAGACCTACGTATTAAAGTATCATCGGACGTAAATCTTTAATGAGGTTGATGCGGCGTGGAAGCTGCTCTACCATGACCTAACCTAACAATTTATCTATTGGGATATTAAGTAGAGCACGTTATGATTATTAATAGATTAATAAATCGGCACACAAACGATGATAAGCGACCGCGTTGTGTTAGGCAAGCGACAAAGCATGAAGTGCCCTAGTCATAAAAGTAAGTAAATAGATACCTATTATGTATTATATAATAGGTATGTGGTCACAGATATGGCCGTCTAGAGGTCAGAGCGGCTGATAAGCGTCAAGTCCTGGGCTCGCTTTTTTATTGTTATTACACAAATAGAAAGAAAGAAAAACAATTTATTCCTTGCCAAAATTGAGACTATCATTGACAAACAAAAATAATCAAAACGACATAATTTGACATAAATACTTGCGTCGCATCCCCGAAAGGAAAAGGGTAACGCTCAGCATAAGCTGAAACGTAATCGAAAGTTGCTACTAAGAATTTTATAGAAAACCCCTATAACTTCTTGCACGACGCCGTCTTTTTGCAGGAGGCCGTACCACGAACTGTTAACACGAACATTGTTAAGTGGTGAGAAAAAGATGGCACTATATAACGTATAGAGCGCCATCCCTCACTCTCAATCGCAAGCCGTCCCACAACAATCGTCCTTTAGCGTAGTAGCCTAGTAGATAATGAGGTAAGGACTACCTCTTCATAATTCAAAGTCATCATCATCATCATCATCATAATTGGTCTATTACCGTCCACTGCTACAGATAGGCCTCTCCAAAACAGCGCCAACCAAACCAGTCTTGGGTAGCTCGCGCATCCATGCATTGCCAGCCAATATGCTGTTTGGCTTGTAATTCATAAACATATTTCCAATTTCGTTCAATATTGATAAATGATGTAGGACCAATTAATGTGTCTTCGAACTATCACCCATCGATAAGGGTAAAAGTAAATAAAAATATCAGACATCCGTTTCCGAATGGCGTTCCAGACGATATTATTAATATTATGTGCTAGATACACTAACAGATTGATGGGAGAAAGCTTTCGAAGATAATCCTTCCTTTATTTTATGGTTATTGATAATTTAAAAGTTGTATTTTTATCTTTTACTCGAATAACAAACTAATGGAAGTAAGATATTACTCGCTAGTTCCTTAGAAGGTAAGCAAATGATAAATAATATTTATTTCTGTAAATAGATCTTTTAAAGACACTTTTTTGAGAGAGGTTTTGATAGTGAGAGTAATTCCACTTAAATTGGAGCTGCCTGACTGGGGAAGTACTGTTAAGACTCTTAAGAGAGAGACTACGAATATTAGCGCTGCAGCGATTTAATGCGCTGCCGCATTAAATCTATATATCATTTAACCTGACAGATATATTGATTAATGTACAGAGGCCAGCACATCAAGCTACCGCAATCTGTCAAATTTCTTCCATTGATTTTCAACTTTAATACATAATGTTACGAGCTGGGCCTTCGTGAGCCATCTCAGTCGTTCTATTACGTATCCGGCGTAACAATAACAATAAGGTTCATATTCAATGGGGAAAATTTGACAGTTTTGGACTGGCGTCTGTACCTAACCACGTGTAGTAACTTAGCTACGAACCGTTCGAATATAGTCGCAATACAAAAAAGACATAAAAAAGAGGAATAATTAGCGGTGCCAGCAATAAGACAGGTAATTACTTTTGAAGTCAAATAACGTATAATTAAAGATGTATTTAAGCAATGCTATTTTTCTGTTACGCGCGATAAATGTGAGAAATTTTAACTTTTGTCTTTTTAAGACAATAGGTTGGTGCAATGAATTATGTAACAACGTAAAATTGGGCTTTGTTGCTCAAGTCTACTTTAAAATGTTAAAAGATATGCAATAGCTTAGTGAAATTATGGTTTGAATTTAGATTGTCAGATTGCAAAGCTCCCGCATGGAGTATTAATAGCATACTAACATCGCGTATTTGACAAAGAGTATGAAAGAAATATTATTAATAATTAATTAACACTCACACAGTAGTTCGAAGACACATTAATTGGTCCTACATTGGTCATAAAACGGGAATACTGCGACAGAGTTACTTTCGCATATATAATATCAGTAGGGATTTGCCGATTTAGAATTGCAAGGTGAATTTTCTCAACACTATTATTCAAAAGGTCAGTTCACATTTTTGCCATAGATTATAAAACACGTCTGATACGCATCAATACGGTTACTGTCTGGACTTAAAAAGGACTTTAAAAACATGATTTACTTTACAAACATGGGTTTGTTTCGGCGTTGTTCTCAGAGGTCGTCAATTATCAAATGCCGGCGCCATCTAGTATTAAATATAAATTTATTAAAATGTTTTTATAAGATCTATTTTCAGGGAAAAAAGCAAAAAGTGTTGCTTCCCAGCGTGCAGAAAAAAAATTGTGTACTTATCCATGCTACTACGGGATGTTTATTGTTGGACTTATTCTTTGAAGCCTGAAGTTTCAAACCTAAGTTAAACCTGACTTACTAATTTAGTGGGCCATCTATTGTATTATAGTAACCTGAGAAAATAACTGTTTCATTTTGACATGTAACAATGTTACTGTAAGAAGAACGGTTTGTCTCTTAAAAAAGCACAAAAAAACTATATTCTTTGGCCAAATGGATGTGTTTGTGAAATATTAAAAAAAACCATTAGAGGCAGTTATTGTGTGACCTGTAAAGTCACATAGAAAAGTGTTCTTAAGCAAAAAATATAAAAAGTTTTTACGAATAATTATCAACATTTACGACTTTGCCCCGGGGTTCTATCGTAAAATTACAAACACTGCGCGTGCGCATCCACTTATGTAGCCTCAGAGAGGCACAGTTATAATTATTGTCGGTCTTTGCAGGGCTTAGATTAGATTTAAGGCTCGTGGCTAAGTAATAACTACGCTGATCAATCGATCTGCAAGGTTAAGCTGCACAAGCCGCGGTCAGTCGGTAGATGGGTGACCGTTCTTAACACATCGAGGCCCTTCTGTGCCTCGGAGAGGACGTAAAGCCGTCGGTCGCGGTTGTCATACGGACGCCTATCACTATTGTTAGTGGTCGTCACTAGTCAGAAGCCCAAAAACCTGGCAAACCAGTTTATCCTTGAATATCGGTATTGCCCAGAAACTGGGGTTTGATGGCAGTCGCTTTGTGTAAAATACTAATATGCCTCCGGTTAGAGATTTTTCTCGACGGTTTGTGAAGTCTTCCAACCCGCACTAGGCCAGCGTGGTGGACTATCCTAATCCCTCTCAATATGAGAGGAGACCCGTGCCCAGCAGTGGGGCTGCTGATATGGGTTGATGTTGATCTGGTTAGACTGGTAGCCGACGCTAATATAGATAGGAAAAGGCTTGGATGACGATGCAGGGCTTAGATTAAGTCAGAGAGTCCCAAGTCTAATTTAATTAATTAAGCTAATTTGTTATGTCAAAATCTTCATTCGATGACTTCGGAATTGATGATTTTCGTTTTGAAAATGCAAGCAGAGTGGTTAATGAAATGTCATTTCTAAATATAAAAGACTGATTGAGTTTTTGACTCTTCGTATCAGTGATAAAATTTTGCGACAGGTTGTTGAAACAATACGAAAAATAATCAAAAGTAATTCCTTAAGAATGATAACAGTATCTATTCCGTAGTTAGGGTCGTCGTGCGTCCGACTTCAGATTTTTAGGAGGTCGGTTTAGAATGATATAAGAGGGTGGTTTGTGTGCGTCCAGGGTGCGAATATTACACTCTAGAAACCGATGTTGTTTATAAACATGTGTTAGTTTTTTCTCCTGTATCGTGGGTGCATTAAAATCAACCAAACATGCAGATCCGGAATATCAAAATCATCAACCCATATACTGTCCCACTGCTGGGCACGGGTCTCCTCTCATATTGAGAGGGATTAGGCTATAGTCTACCACGCTGGCCTAGTGCGGGTTGGCAGACTTCACAAACCGTTGAGAAAAATCTCTACGGTATGCAGGTTTCCTCACGATTTTTTCCTTCACCGTTTAAGCGAGTGATAATTAATTATTAATACGCACATGAATTCGAAATGTCAGAGGTGCCTTGGGTTCGAACTCGAGACCTTCGACTTGGCAGTCCAATGGTAATTCCACTAGGCTATCACTGCTTATCCGGAATAACTACTAGAAATTTGACAATATTTTGAGCTTTTATCATTTTTTTTACTCTTTTGTTTTTATGGTATGTATTTTCATTTCATTTAAAAAAAGGTAACCAACCCGCACAAGGCCAGCGTGGTGGACTATAGCCTAATCCCTCTCATTCTGTGAGAGTAGACCCGTGCCCAGCAGTGGGACTGTATATGGGAAGTAAATTTACGCACAAAATAAAACCAAAATAGAGCGCAATATTTTATTAAACATGTACGAGTGGCAACCCTACTTGGGAGCCGTATTTGCTGATTACGTTCGTACCGTAGTAAGATAAGTATTGTAATTGTAAGCCTAGTTGCAATACAGTGACTCATTATAGTCAACTAGATTAGATGCCGGCAGATAGCCAATTATACAGAAATTAGTCAACCCTACAATGCACGTGTCGCTTTGGATTAATATTATGCAAACAAATAAATTATCTGTGGCAATGAATATAGGTAGGTAAAGTTTACAAATTATGCAGTGATTAAAGAAATTATAAGTAATTTCCACTCAAATTGGAGCTTCCCGACTGGGGAAGTACCTCCGCCTTGCAGAAAATCGAAGTAAAATAACACTGCTTTGAGTTGTGTTGTGTTTCTTATGGTGAGCAAGGTTGCCAGTGCTCCACGAGGAAATGTTGTGTTGGCAGTGGGGAGACTTTGACCCATATAATGCCAAACCAACTATTCCTCTTTCGTTTTACAGGGTCGGTAAAGCGCAAGTTATAAGTACCCCCGGTATTACAAGCGTCTATAGGCTACGGTAACCGCGGTGGGCCGTACGCTTGTTTACCACCTTAGTAGTATATAAAAAAAGACTAGGGTCACCCTTAGCTGCTGTGGTTTGCTGCTGAAGGAATACGTTGCCTCGACACCAAGTCTGATTGAGTTATTATAAGTCCTCTCGAATCAATAACTTACAACATACCATCACGCCTGTATTCCCCTAAGGGTTAGGCAGAGGTGTACTAATGAACACCCACATTTCGCCAGTATGTTTTAGGTTATTACGGTATGTAATAGGGGGCGAGCCTATTGCCATTAACCGGGCAGAAATCCAGACTCCGAGCTGCTACTGAGAAATTCAATAGAAAAACCCAATAACACTTTGCTTGATCTGGGGATCGAACCCAAGATCTCTAGCGTAGCAGTCGCGCTTAGGAACACTAGACTAATGAGGCAGTTTTCAGTTCAATAACTTACGTCCGACCTAAAAAAAAACAGTTTATTAGCAAGCGGTGTGTTATTAACAATGGTATTCAAGCAGTAGTCTCATAAACCAGCTGTGTCCAGTCCATTTATCCTACCCATGTCACGCCCCCTCACGGCGTCACGACTCCAAATTATTAATTGTCATAGCTATTGAAAATCTTGTACTTGCCATAATAAATGTTATCGGAATTGGTGTTGTAGGTATAGTCGACCATAAAATTGCTTTAACACTTCTGGCAATACTTCCATCCAAGTTAAATTTCACTAAGACTTATTATGTCACTGTCACTTGGTCTTGTAAGCAAAAATAGACCTATCTTTTTGTATATTTTTGGCATTTTCCATGCTAAGATTTTAAAGTTATTTACCATAAAGACGTAAATTCAGTATGTGAAGGACAAATTCGACATGACGGGTAGGCATCGCGGTGGCTTAGTGGTCATAGCGTCTGGTGTACCTAACTAGAAGACGCAGGTTCGAATCCTGCCCGCGGTCGAATTTTTCCTTTTCTAAATAACTTTAAAATCTTAGCATGGAAAATGCCAAAAATATACAAAAAGATAGTTAGAAGGTAAGGTGGCATCGTTCGACATTTAACTACCTGTCAAGTAAGTTGTGTCGGTTGAAAAGCCAAAACTTGCTTTTCAATAGGTGTTACTGACGTCACTATAAAGATGTAAATTCAGTATGTGAAGGAAAAATTCGACATGACGGGTAGGCATCGCGGTGGCTTAGTGGTCATAGCGTCTGGTGTACCTAACCAGAAGACGCAGGTTCGAATCCTGCCCGCGGTCGAATTTTTCCTTTTCTAAATAACTTTAAAAATAGACCTTATTGTTTTGTGATGTGCAAACGGCATTCATCCTAAGGGTGGTAAAGCAATTTTATAGTCGACCTTAATAGAGCAATGTGTTGAGAATCTGTTGCCCAAGGTTCCCGCAACTTAAAGGGCTTTTTGGGACCGTAGGTATCATATTTCCTTCTCCAGGGTCTAATCTACAGAAAAACAAGTACTTAGGCGCAAACGTGGAAGAATAGAACACTGTGCGTGGCACCGCGCAGCGCGTCTTGTAACGTTTTCTCTAAAGGCGCGCGCAACGGCGCGTATACTGCCGCTGTCTGCCGCACACTCTAACAGGTGGCAAGGGAAACAACTACCCAGCGTTGCCTACTATTTACCCACACGGCCACACGCTATAATCTCTACAAAATTTCATCAAAATCGCTTTAGCGGTTTAGGTGTGATACGTTATTATGTCTGTGGGAATGTAACTGACGAACTCGTGATCAGCAACCCGACACTCGAAGCTCTAGCCCACTATTCAAAGGGTTTTTTATTTTATATTATGACGACCTCTGTGGTCTAGCAGTTCGAGTGGCGGACTGCTGATCATGGGGTCGTGGGTTCGATTCCCACAGGACACAAATATTTGTGTGGATTAAACACGAGTATTTGTGTTTGTCTGGGTGTTTCTTATGTATTATAAGTATTTATTTACAAAAAAAAAGTATTTAAGTATTATATCCATTGACTAGTACCCATAGTACAAGCTCTGCTTAGTTTGGGGCTAGATGGTGTTGTGTAAAGATGTCCCAAAAATATTATATATATTATTATTATTTTTTGAGACAAAAGGTAGCATAAATGTCCTTCACAAAGGTCTGATCTATCACTGTACCAAATTTTATCAAAATCGGTTCCGCATATTAGGCGTGAAAGCGACAGCCAGAGTTACTTTCGTATATTATATTGGTGGGGATTAATAAATGAAAGAAACTATAGAGATTTTCTCAACGGCCCGTGCGGCGTTCGGCATGTTGTGAAGTCTACCAACCTAACCTAAAATTATTATTGACATCAATGGTCCGGAAATTTTCTCACCTGAACATGGTGCTACGCATCACCTAAGTACCCCTTAGCTGTTGCGTTTCATTACGCTTGATAACGAAATTGTTCACTGTATTGGGCGTTCGCATGAGCAACCCCTTGTTCATGAGCATAAAAGTTATCTGGGTGCGCGGTAGTGTATCGTCAAGTTTAAGGCGTACTATGGATAAAATGCATTTCTAAACATCACGTTTGATCACAGCTTATTTGTGTGCTATCTGTAACTTTTTATAATAAATAATAGAATGTTTGTTAACAACAAAACTTTTATTTTTAACAACAAAATGAAATTAATTCTACTTCAATGAAAATATAAATCCTGAATTATATGTTTTAACCCGTCTGCGCGTCGCAAAGCAAGGTTATGTGTTTATTCTAAACTTAGTTTAACATTGCACCCGTGCTTAACTAACGGCGGCTTCGCACGGGTGCAATGTACTACCTAATAACATGCATATTTATATTATACATAAATATTATAATAGCCTATGACACACACAAATAATACAGTGGCTATTGGTAAAATTTTCAAAATCGGTTCAGTAGAACCCTACAACCTCACAAACTCACAAACTTTACCTCTTTATAATATTATTATAGATATAAAGCCCTCAACTAGGTGGACGGACGACCTTGTGAGGGTCGCAGGGAGTCAGTGGATGCGGTCTGCGCAAGACCGTTTTTTGTGGCGATCATCAGGGGAGGCCTATGTTCTGCAGTGGACGTCCGTGGCTGATAGATAATGTACAATGTGTAAGTAAGTATTAAGTACAGTGTTTGTGTTTGTCCGGGTGTTTCGTATGTATTACAAGTATAAATGTATTATATCCATTATCTAGTAGATAACTATAGTTGTGTGGAGAGGCGAGGTGTATTGCCCCTCCGACGAAAAGGGAGGATCCTCCAACCAGGCGGGTGTTGTGCCTGGCGGGCCACGGCCCGACGGTTGAAGTCGGGCGGTTGTATATATGCAACTTTTCGTTGCGAATGTTGCTTGCGCGATTCAGGACTTCGTAGTTCTATGTAGCGCGGTAGATGTCGCTACAGTTGTACTATAGTACAAGCTCTGCTAATATAGGACTAGATGCTGCTGTGTAAAATGTCCCAAAATTTATTATTTTAATGTACAGACGCCACCACATAAAACAGCAGCAGATAAAACTATCGAAAACCGTATTTTTTCCCAATCTAACAAGAAGCTTAGCACTTTTGCATTAAAGGTGAAAATCTATCAAAGAAATTCGGTACCCCAAACTTGATGTGCTGGCCTCTGTACCTACATTGTTGATCGCACTTATGAGTAATAAATTCAATTTAATAATGAATGACTTCATATTGTCGGTGTTAAATTGCATTCATATAACGTAATACATTTAAATTCATTGCCCAACATAGGCCGCGTAACACAAAGGCGATAATCGTAAAATTTGCATCTTTCATTTGTTTTCTTGATGTTTCCGTGTTCGTTACTTTATTATACAGTTTTAATAAACATTGTGGTCCCACGGTAGTCAAACTATAAACTGCGGACATTTTTCGGTTTGAATGTTTAAGAATGTAATGTTAAATTGTAAACCAAGATTAACACTATCATGTTTTTTTTAAATAGTGTCTATGGAGTTTCTTGCCGGTTCTTCTTCATAAGACCAACTTTTTGGAACCGTGCAACTAGTTTTGACTTTTCAAATGTAGGTACTATTCTATTGGTTTATTTGAAATAAAATACCTATTTGAATTTGACTTTGAATTGGAGTTATTTTGTCGTAGTCAATGTAAAAAGTAATTGACATAATTTACATTTATGTGTTTGACATTGACAACATGAACGAAAATAAAGAATGCTTTAATTTTAATTGTTGATGATGGCTGAGATATTTTTTTAAATAGGTGTACTAGTTTCGGACATTATCCTCCATATTCAAACATACTTACAAATATATTGATTAAGACACTTACGCGAATATTACATTAAAATAAAACTACTTTTCACGCATTTTATCGCGTTACATTGATATTAATAATACCGATGTTTCGGACCCTTTACAGCGTCCATGGTTGTGACCATGGACGCTATGGTAGACAATACCGACAGACGGGTAAAAATTAGGTAAGTAGTTTTATTTCTAACTTACAAACATTCGCACTCTCGTTCCTTAATTAAGACGACAATAAGTTTGTCTTAGCGTAAGGTTTGCTGACACCTATCACTACATTGCCAATATACTTGTTCACGTAATTATTATTACCTAAGTATTTATTTCCTTCTATTCTCTGTGTGTGATCTGTCTGATTTTCTACCATACCTATTAGTCTTGTACAATTTGCGACTAATAATCGCACAGCCCACACCCTAAACCACGAGTAGCAATTTAGTTCGCCTAGTCTTGATACTTCATCAGTAAGTACATACCCGTAATTCTTGTCAATAAAAAAGAAGGTAAGTAGTTTAAATTTGTGTAGGCGAAAATATTAAAGAAACAAGTATCAAAACCGCTGTCTCATTCAAATACCGCAAGTATCAAAAATGTGCTCTACAATGTTGTTACAGATTTGTTTTTTGCTGTATCATAAATTCATAACTGTATTACGGCTTATAATGTGGACACACACACTTACACACGTGGATTTTTATGACAGCTGATGACTCGAGCACATATTTTTATTTATGTCATACAAGTCACTAATGGTATCTATCTCCTGAGAAACCGGCTTCCATCGACAACCACCACAATAATTGAGAAGGTAATTAAAACCCTGTAAAAAATCATCATCAACCCATATACTGTTACACTGCTGGGCACGGGTCTCTTCTGAGATTAAGAGAAATTAGGCTATAGTCGACCACGCTGGCCTAGTTCGGGTTGGCACTTTGGCAGACATTGTCGAGAAAAATCTCTAAGGCATGCAGGTTTCTTCACGATATTTTCCTTTTCGAAAAGTCAGAGTTGCGTGCCTTGGATTCTAACTCGAGACTTTTGATTTGGCAGTTCATGTCACCAGACTATCACTGCTTTTTATTATTAATGTAAAACATTAATGGTGAGAAATAAACTATGTATTTTATTTACAAATTTTTACTAATCTATAACGAACAGCCTTAAAACCATTTAACTAAGACACGAAATACTAATACTATGCCATCAATTTTGGGGTCAAGTCACCCCAAAATTTGATGACGTAATGATTTGATAGAATTACGTATCCTGACCTAATTTTTTATTGATTGTCAGAAAGTGAAACAATCGGTGAGTCGGCTTCTACAAAGGTTTATTCGATTAGGATAAATGGGCCATGTTGTTGTTTGGTATGACAAACGTTTAGGTTACGAACCCAAGTGTAATCAGTATCAAGGTTTATGTGTTTCGTGTTGTTTGGTAGAATGTACTCGCTTAGTGAAGCCAATAACTACATTAATTAATTATTACTAGCGAATTAGCGACAGACAAGACATCAAAAACAAAATCGTAATCTATCTTTTTGTATTGGTTGGCATTTTCCATGCAAATTCGACCGCGGACAGGATTCGAACCTGCGTCTTCTGGTTAGGTACATCAGACGCTATGACCACTAAATATTAAAAATATTCCATTTTCAAACTGGTCATCTAATTAAGAACCACATAAATCAGACAAAAATAATAGTTGTGCCGTCCCCAATCGACAGACATATTTGATCATGTTTCCAAAAAAATTCTTAACAAAGAATGACGAAGGAATAATTCGATTATTCCATCCCTCTCAGCCCTTTCTACTTACCCCTTTACGATTGTTGGCATCTTGTACTTGGCTTAATCCTCACAACTAGATACGTTCTCATAGACACAAAGGTCCTTTCTCTAGTTTTTTGGTTTGTAAAGACGTATTTTGATTCCCACAGACATAACAGGTTTTCGAAAAAAGGATTTAATTGGATTCATAGATCTTCATGCTGAGAATAAGTCAACGGCTACTGGACACCATTTACTGTAACCATTCGACTATTATGAGTTGTAGAATGGACCTGTCACTTCTGACAAAAAGATTACAAAAAATACTGGTTCGCTCATTCTTCATACCTACTTATCTTCTCATAATGCTCTTTTACTGTACCAACTTTACAAAGCTTTTCTTGCTAAGTACATACATATATGCCAAGCACCAATATTCATATCAACACCTTTTAATTAAAATTTGCTACTGAAGGTGATTTAAACATAATTGACTTGAATAACTCACCATAAATCGATTCTTGATTGAAAAGTTTTAATCGAGAACATGTTAACGCGAATAAGCACACTAATCCCTTCTAAACAGTGAGTTCATGGTCTTGTCTTTCTACATTATTCACAACAGCTTTATAATGTTGACATTTAAGTTTGCTAAGGGATTTTGAGCCCTACGATCTGTAGTTGGATATGAACGTGCATCAGGCAAGTCGATTGTAGCGATCACGACATAACTAACCTTATTTGTTTCTTCTCTAACCTTGCACCTGCAGCCGAAACATTCTCTAAACATTTTTTTACTACCAGTTACTAAATAGAGCAACCGAAAACAGTGGATAGAAATCAGAAAATATGGTACTACAAGGTGTAAGTATAGTGAATATGGAATTTTAGTAAAAGTACCTGCAGCTTTTGTAATAAACACGACGACCTCACTTAATTAATTTTTTTTTTTTTTAAATATAAAAAACGATCAGAATAATATGGAGAGAATATGATAGTAGGTACTAATAATAATTATAGTAAGAACTGCTAACTAAACGAATAGGTACGGAATTATAATATATTATTATGTGGTACGGAAATAGGTACGGAATTATATTGTAATAGATGTATGGATCAGTATGCGGGGCCGGAGATTAAAAACAAGGAACGAGTGTATTAGAGGAAGTCTGAAAGTGGCGCCAGTCACAGAACATTTGAAAGGGAAAGGGTGATGAGAAGGGCTGAAACGATGTAATTAAAAGAGTGATGAATTTAAATGTGAAGGGATGGAGGGGCAGAGGGAGGCCAAAATATAGAAAAGTGAGGGATAATAATTATAGAAAAGGAGTAAATGATGATGTCATGGATGAAAGGGGTGAATAAAAGGAAAATAACATAGGTATTGCGCAAAGACACTTAATAAATTAGGCAGGAGGATAATGGTGATAAACCTACTTCACAAGCGCGTTGCCGACCTTTATTTACGATATTTTGACCGAAGAACCGAAAACCGTAAAAGTTGAATAATTTATTGTTTATAAAAAACGGTAATGCCCGTAGTCACGTTCAAGGCCAGAGCATTCACTGACCGAGATATCGTATTGATAATAGCCATTGAAAAAAAAAACACTTTAATAGTCTGTTATGACATAGTACTTAAATTAAATAAATCAAACAGTGCTTCGTGCAAATCGAACGAGCCAGTGCACAATTTGAACTTGGAATGACAAAAGATTCTTGTAAGTATATTTTTCAAATACAATATTTACAATAAACAGAATAAGATTAAATAGATTTTTTTAGAACAGTTTCAAAATGTGTTTTTTATGTGTTTTTTAATTTTCATATTATTTGAGTAATAGCCACTGAACTGACCGATGTTTAATGATGAGAATTTTATAGACACTGTAAGCCTACTTAATCTTCCCTTATAGAAGTATCTTTAGGAAAAATTTGCGCAATTTTCTTTCAACATTCCAATTCCGTCAAACACCGTAACTTTACGACATGTCCCATAAAACCTTTATCTACTTTTATAGTCGACATGTTCATAATCTGTTCCTTATAATCCGCTACCTGTCTCATCCCTCGGCACCCTTTGTACTTTTATTTTCTTCTATTTCTATTGTTAGTTTTTTTTAGATCAAATTACGGGTTTGTGAGGTTGCAGCCAACATTCGACACGGCCGCATTCCGGCTGCTAATTTGGTAGTATTAAATGAAACACCCATGTTTGTCTTTTATCCCTTTCTAGCATAGGAGAGTTTACTTTTTGTGATAGAGATAGATGATCCTATCCTGTGGATCATATTTATAATGGATCTTGGCGTGCGTTTGATTATTTTGTGGTTGATGTAGTCTTGAATGAACACTGTTTCCGATGATCGTCTTGTTTGAATTTGGGTAAATAATAGAAAGTTGTACCTAACCTGTTTTTCTGTGCCCTTTATCGATTGCATAAAATTTTATAAGGTGTTATGCAGGTATACCTACCACCAATATTATGACATTTAAGTAGGTACTTAGTACCTACTCCATCTTAAATATTACCTATTTCATCTGATATCTTTTCATGTAAGTTTTTATTTATAGGTTAGTATAGGTAGGTACCTAATATTTTTGTAGGGCTTATTAAAAATAACAGTAGATCAAAATCAAAATAGTTTTATTTTCATATAAACCATACAGGCATTTACTGAAATGTAGATACCCTACCTACATAAGTAAAATAGGTGCCAATTACTTACAGTTTGCCCATTCCGGCCGTGTTCAGATCATTGAACTGTCGTTATAATTATGTAGTGCGTTCATTTTAAGTAGCTAATTCTTATTCAATATTCCATACTGTTGGTTTGTCTGTATTACGTAAGTAACAATTTATGTATTGGCAAAATGCATACAACTGCGCAATTTGCTCCAAATTCTGACTCTATATATATCTATATATCTTTCGGCTGTTGGCTGGAGTTGGCAATTAAATCATTTCTAACCATATAAGGATACAATGTATATAGCAAGCTTTTAAATGGAATAAGGAAGAATTTAATTGAGAAAAGTAGTGACAGCTTACTTAGTGATATGGACTGCCAAGTCTAAGGTCTTGAGTTCAAATCCAAGGCACGCAACTCTGACTTTCGAAATCATGCATATGAACATGTTACGGACAAGTCTGCGAAGTCTGAAATATACTTAGCCTAATACCTCTCATTGTAAGAGGAGACCTGTGCCCAGTAGTGGGACAGTATATGGGTTGATGATGAAGAAGAATTTTGTTTGTCCTCTTTGGAGAAAAGAAAGAATAGTTATATTTCTTATCTTTGTAAACAAAATATCTATAATAAGTAACGGTTATATTGATGGTGAGGCCATCGTTGACTTCTAGGCAAGCGTAGTGTGTAACGTCCGCCGGCCAGCTGGAGTGACGACTTGCGGAGAGCAGCTGGCAGCGACTGTATGAAAAGAGCTGAAGATCAGAATCAGTGGTGTTCAATAAAAGAGGCATACATCCAGCAGTGAACGAATACGGGGTGAAGTTGCTGATGTGAGGCAGAAATCATCAACTTAGCTCAATCACCCTTTTATTTATGGTAATAGTAATTAGGTATAGATAAAGAGACCTTCGCAGTTCCGCTCACCCAAAGCTTAAAGCTGCTGCACTTTTAGCAAACACAATAGAATAACCAATTTCCTCTGGAATGTTATGATTTAATGTACTTAAATATTAATTCATGGACTGAAAGACTGTTACCGTAAGCTACTGCTATTCTACCACCTACTCCTTGAGTAATGTCTTGGGGTTTTCTATGAAGTTCGATTCGAAAAAGTAGCATCTTAAGAGTTTGGATTTTTGCCCGGTTAACGGCAATAGGCTCGCCTCACATTACATGGGATCTAAACATATCGGCGAACTGTGGGTGTACATTTAGTACACCTTTGCCTTTGATGGTTTGCCAATACTAATTCATCGAAGCACCTCACGGTTCTTTAATGACCCCAGTGAGTCTCAGTAAGTCTCCCCTGAAAGCTCAAAGCGGGAATCTACCGTTGTAGGCACGGTATACATGACCCACAAGCCTAATTTAGGTCAATATACTGATGCTATATCGACTGGCTTAAGTTTTTTTAAATCAATGAACCTTGCGTGATGCAATTTTTGAGAGCAGACAGACATTTTACCAGGCTTATCAATTTATTAGTGTTCGCCTCGCGGCTTTGGCCGCGTGGTCCTATAGGAGGTGCCTACACTATACAAGGCCTTGGCCATACATTTTGCAAGTCTCCTTTGTAGGGATGCAATAGGTATATCGATAGTGAGCGAGTCCGTACTCCGACTGGAACTTGGCCGATCACGACCTTTTTCGTGTTTGAATGGAAGTTGGAGGTTCTTAGGCTAACACTAGTCTATAAACCGAAACAATAAACAAAGAACTTTAATATTTGGACAGAATTTGCTCCAAACCTTGTCAATCTCCTTTCACGTAAAATGTAACAGGAAACTTCTACGCAAAAAGCCTCTGTACGTACTTCAGATATTAATAATACGCGTCACAAAACCTTATATATCCTGATAAATACAGTGGACACGACGTAGTAATTTGCGATTGACGCAAGTATTGCATCATTTACCAGTGTCAATTATCGTCAACAATTTGTTTGCGGAGACTTCAAAAGTCTGTTTGTATACAGTCTGTATTTATATTGCAGAATTAAGATAATTTTCGTTGCCAAATAATTCCGAACAACTCTCTGACACAGCGTTATCCCTCTTTTAAGGGTCATCGAATTAGTGTCTTATGAAGTACCTTTTTAGTGTTGTATGTGATGGGATTCTGGCTATTGAATATGCAAATGTTAAGTTGTTACGTAGTTCAGTTGTGGTTTGGCTTCTTCCCTGTTTGTCAGCGACACATCGACATTTTTTGTGGCCGAGTCGATGTCTCGCTCTCATTCCGTGTAAAGATTGTATCTCTCCTAAAAATGATATTCCTTCTAATCAGCCAAGTTAATGATTCATTAACAAAAGGTAGTTTATCACAGTACTTACCTTCATTAGTTATCAACAAGTGCGTCACTTCGTTGTCTCGTAATATTTTTGAAATCTTATCGTTTCGTGCATTCTTCTTCATACTTTTGTTTATGAGAATAAATTGACAACACAAAACCGAAACAATGCTCATCACGATGTCGAAGTAACGTAAAGTGTAGTGTTGTGCAAAAGTAGGTACATCACGCGTGTGTCCGGAGTCGTCCTACTTGTACAATAGTTTCGTATATTATCTTTACAACGCTTTGCATAACACAAATGACCGCGCGATTGTGCTCTATATTGTACCCAACACCGTTACCGCTTAGTCGCAATTCGCAAAAAAGTGAACACACGACAATAACTTATGTGCCGTTTAACATTTCGTAACAATGTTCATTAAAAGACAAAGTAAAATAACTTGGAGGACACAAGTGAAACTTGTGGCTCTATGGTGCGTAACCTTTATGCGCATACCCGCTGACATTTCATCGCCTATTACCTACCAAATGTACAGTAAAAATCATTAAATAATGATTTTTACTGTACCAATTGTCTCGTGGCGAATTGATTTGTTAATAAAAACAATACATCAAGACAGAACAAGGCTACAGAAACCATTACACTCGATTGAGTTTACGCAAGACGTACATGTACCATATTGTTACTTTATTAGCGCTCTTCAAGAATCAATGTAATGTAGGTCAGAGTTTATATGACTGTAATTAAAGGTGAAAAGAAAACTATTAAATATAATAGACAATACATCTCATTTTATTTATATTAGGTACTTCTATAACAATACTTTTAACAGTCTTAAAACGAACGACTTAGTGAGATAGCGGTCAACGCCGGATCTATCTACAGTATGTACAACAGAGTATGCGTCAAGCACACGTGAGCGAGGTGAAGGCGCGCGGCGCGGGGTGCGGCGCGCTGTGGCGCTGACCACCGCACGCGCCGGCTGCGCCCGCGCCGCGCGCCACCGCCTCGAAGAACTGCCGCAAGTCCGACACCGACCGGGTCGGCGGTGCCTGCAGGTCATGCAGCGACGCGGCGCGCCGCGGTGTCGTCTCCGGTGAGCGCTCGATACGCGCTAGCTGCTCGCTGCTCCGAGCCAGCCCTCCGCCGGTTCGCGACAATGACTCGAACAAAGCGCGCCGTTCCCGCACTGGGACGTATTGCGCAATAGCTTCATGAACATTCGGGGAGCAGGACCTCGCCCGATGCTCTAACGACGACGTCTTTCGTCGTGCCGCCTCCATAGCATACCGACCCCGCTCGGCGCCTCCCGCCGTGCCCTCCCATCTCTTCAAGTAGCGGCGACCTTGCTCCGATTCGGCTCGCGCTGCACGCGGCAGCGTGTGATGTTGTTGCGTGCCCGCGTTCAGCTTGCTGCAGCTGTCACATTTGATGACCTCTGCTTTCCGTACCGGCGCATCGACCACATCTGTGGTCTTCAAGGCGTCGAGGGAGAGGGTTAGGTCTAGGCTGCGATCGGACGATGAGTCGTAGTCGTCGTCTTCGACGACGATGCCCTCATCCGTGGCGGCGGGGGAATGGTCCCTGCGCGTAAGCTGCGTCTCCGTTGAGGTCAATAACCTTCGACGAGCTCGCGGGGGCGGTTTAGGGGGGCAAGAGGGTGTCTCCTGTTGAGGAGCCTCTTTCTTTGGTTCCCGTCCGGCGGTATCAGCGGCGGGCAGCACGTCCAGAAATCTAACTTGTGGTAGAGGAGTCTGACCGAGGATCTCGACACAGAGCGCGCGCACCCATCTCGCGTATTCCGCCGCATTGCAAGTCTGCAACAAATAAACTTAATTGAAACATTCAGCTGCGGGTAATGCTTATTATAAAAATGCATGGCAATGCAATTTATGACTTAATCTGTTGAATAAACGTTACAATTTGCATAGGCATTTTATATGAAAGTATGTAGGGTTGGTAGGGTGACAATAATGGAACATCTGATCGTAAGGACAGAACTAGTCACGGTCATATTGCATTCATAATGTTTTTTATACCGGGACAGTTTTATAGAACGGAGTTTACTTAGAACTTGTTTCCTTTACGTGTCAACACCTTCGCGTTCTAGCCTTTCTTATGGTAAACAGCTACATCAAAAGGTTGCAATGCACAAAGACTTTTGATTTACGGTTGTTTCGCTTTATTGAGGTCTATTAAAGTGTACGAATCGTGAGAAAGGCGTTATACGAAGGGGAATAGACGATCTTGTAAGACGTTAAAACTACTTGAAACCACATGCCTTTGCAAAAAAAGAACTTAAAATCATACGAATATGTTGATAATATTTTCTAGAACTACATAGAACATTTCTGTATTTTGCTTGTCAATTAATATAATTAATATTGTTATAGCATTAATAAGATGGAAAGCTCTGCTTAGTCTGTCCGGGGTGGTACCAACGCATGAGAAATATTCTGCCATTATGGCTGATAATGTGCTATCACTATTGTGTTCCTGTTTGAAGAGCAATGTAGTCATTGAAATTACAGTGCATTGAGACCTCACAACTGAGGTTTCAAGATGACAACGTGCGAGTGATACTTTTGGTGTTGTTGGCGTCTATAGGCTGCGGTTGCCGCTTACCATTAGGCTGCCCATTTGTCTTCTCTCATAATAAATAAATTATTTTCTATTTACGCTGGAGGTTGCTGGATGGATAGTATAGACCTAAATAGTGCAACTTTGGAGAGACATACGGGTAGCATAGAACAGATACAGACGATTGATGACGATCTTCAAACCTTCGATTTACAAAATAGAGATCAATTGTCATAACAATCAAAATTCTCATTCCACCAATACCTATAATCTAAACAAAGAGGCCAGAACTTTAAATATTTTTGTTCTCGATTAGATTGCTCGAGTAGTTAAGAGACATCATGTAACATTTGTATATTGATGATTATTTATATTTATGAATGCATTGTCTTGTAGACAATGACCACTCGCCACCGGCGTACGATGTACGTGACATGATATAATGTCCGATGTAGATTGAAGATGTTAATCTTGTAAACACGGATCAGTGATTTATTACGATGTTTTATTGGGAATAAGACTTGATATGCGAGGACATTTCGTGGTCAGAAGAGATTCATCATCATGGTCCTTCGGTCTGATGTCACTACTCGGGGTTGGCTCAGTACGTCCACTTTCTGACCTTACTGTCTGTATCAGCCGTCATTTTGCTTACTTCCTTAACATTGATATTTCACATCTATCTCTTACCAAAGAGATTCTTCAATCATTTCATTACTCATTCAATAATTCAATCTTCAAATGTTTGCATTGATTATTCTATTGATTTCTGACACTTACACGAATATTATATTATATTTTATTTCAATGTATTACATAATATTCGCGTAAATGTCAGAAATCAATATATTTTATTTCTGATTAAATTTGAAAGCTATGCTTCTGCAGGTATTTGCATGTCTTTCTCATTGAGTGCTACTTTTCTCTCTTCTTGTACTGCCGCGTAATGTTATTCTGTCTCGGCTTAGCAATCTTCTCTATTATTTTATTTGTAAATTTTGTTGAGGTTGTAAGGATTCGTTATTACAGGAAAAATCTAGTCGTCTTCTGACCAGGAAAATGTCGGAATTTACGATAGTCTATATAAATGACGTCTTGCATAATCAGAGGGCGGGAAAACACCGTGAGACACTTATTACGCTGTGCCTGTTAGTAGCAATTTATTGAATTTGTAACTATCAATGTTGGTTAAAAACTTAAGACCACATAAGTAAATCATAGGATATTCTTGTTTTTAAAACTTGTTATTGCGAAACTTGTACCTACTATAAAAACATAGGTATTATCACGAATTTGCAATTTGCTAGCGGTGACCAGTTTTGCACCCAAAAAAGTAACTAAAGAAAATTCAACAAAGAAGGCCGCCTATGTTATTTTAATCAGGCACATTTTCAGTAAACTTTCAATATTTTTAATAGCAACATATGCCCCGTATTTAGTGAAACTCGAGTCGTACATTTTTAAATCATTTCCGTCAGCCACGCACGCTATCAGAATACCACAGCTAACCGTTATTCTTTTTTTGATCCACTAACACTTCCCGGACATCGCAAAATCACTTCTCGACGAGGAAATTAAAACAGTTTGCAGATAAGTACTAAAAATACTGCAAATGTAGCAAAAAAGTGTTGGACTACACTGAGTTGTAACTTGTGAGTATTAGAATACCATGCTGACACAATATCTGCGTGTAAACTGTCATATTAGAACGTTGAAACACTACACTTGGCTCACGTGTCCTCAAGGCTCCGACAGTTCTTGGATTTTGCGTTATTACAACCATTATGTAGTTTTACACTGGATTGACAAATGACACTCGACTATTGCATATAAATAATGGTTAAATGGTGAATGATGAATCGTCGTTTTCAATAACCACAAATAAGGACCATTCCAAGACGAATTTATTTAAAATCATCTATCAAGTTGAATTATGGCAATTTTGAATGGATACTTGATTGAGAAATAAATTGCAAATCTTCTGATTCTTAGTCGTCAAGAACGATCAATAGGTATAAGCTTTTAACTTTGAGGTGATAATGATTGAGGTGTTAGTTGTTGTTATTGTTAATCCACCCCATCGAGACAGTAAAATTACAGAAATAATAGAAAAAAACATTGTTCTCAGATCCGTAATTTACTGAATGTATAAATTATATTTAATAAACTTAAATAAAAAGTGTTTTTTTTTGCACTAAGCAGAAAATCAGCACTAAGTTCACGTTATTAGATTTAGTAATTGCCTAATTTATTACATATTTGGGTAATTACGATCCAGTACCGGTTGGACGGTTGGTGAATGTGTGATAATATCTCTTATTTCTGAGTAGTTGTAAGCTGTCATTTTGGCAGTCATTTGATATTTCAGCAGACAAATATTTTATTGATTGGTACAATTCGACGTGTCAAACAAAAACTCGTGATTTTGCATCCGTCATTTGCATGAGCGCAGTTTATTCACGTGATTGTCCACTTCACAGTTTTTTGCCGTTGAACCGATCACTTCTAAAGGACGTTTATTTTTATCGTTGATCATGTGAATGTTAGTTTGGCTGTTGTTAGTTATTGCTTTTGGTTTGAACTTTTTTAGATGCTCGAAGTAATTTTTATGGACTAGACTTCCACTTACTCTTCAAACATAAATGGACTTTGGAATGGAATATGTTTTGCAAATACTTATTTTCATTTTACACTTAGACTAGTGATAACTTTGATATTAAAAATAGGTTGGATCAGGTCAGATTATTCCAAGTTTTCTCCATTTGGAGACAACTTTTGTCCCCAACGATGTTTTTCAAAAAAATATCATCTAATAATCACCTGAAACGTGGCGACGGCAGAGTCGTCTCTGAGCCGGGATAGCTGGAAGGCGTTGGGCAAGGTGTGGGCAGTGCGCAGGTGCAGGTCACGGAGAGGTAAGCGTGCGGCTGCCCGTCGGGGCAAGGTACCGTCTCTCCACGCAAGCAGGCAACCACCACGGACTGCTGCCCGCACCCATGCCCAGGATTCTGTGTCGTCATTGTAATACTGGCGGAGGACACCTGGGGAAGAAGAGAAATTGGTTAGTTTTCTATAATTCTATTAAAATAGCTCGATTGATGGCTCGGGTTGGTCCAGATCTTGTTGTGAAAACAGGAATCTAGCTAACCGTGCGACTAACAATATGGACACCCTTCGATAATGTGGTTAAGTTTCACTAAGAATGAGACACAGCTTTCTTGTAACGAAGCCATGAAGGTGGTATTACTATAAGTTTGTAACTTTTTGTAAATTAGGTAGGTAGTAGTCACAGAGCCGAATGTTTTTCACAAAGATTATAAGAAAATCAAACTAAGTAAGTAGTCAGGTACCTGCATAGGTTTAAGGATTGAAACAATAGGTACTATCAATCGTAATTTACATACACAAGCACCATTATGTCATAATTTTACGCAGAAACGTAATGCGTCATGGATACAGCTCTCGATCGATTTATTCTGATGCAACTGTCAGTGCAAGGTTAACGGGGATTAATTATCTAATCAAGCATCAAAAAACTGGCAGGTTGGCGAGCCGCAAAAATAACAAAATGGCGGAAATAATATATCACTAACGGAGGACACCGAATGACGTTTATTTCCAACCTCTTCGACGTTTAAAATATCGTCGGAAGGGGTTGGCGGAAGTGGCTTCTCCTACTACCTACTAAACTACGTTTTGCTTCTAAGGAGATTCTTATCACAAAAAATGCATCAACATACCATCACGTCTGTATTCCCCGAAGGGTTAGGCAGAGGTGTATTAATTAATTAATTATAAATTACCTACACCCACGTGATAGTTCGCCGGTATGTTTTAGTCCTGTAAAAGGGGACGATCCTATTTTCATTTAACCGGGCACAAATCTAAACTTCGAGCTGCTACTGAAAATTTCATGGAAACAGCCGATAACACTTTGCTTGAGAATCGAACCCGGGATCTATAGCGTAGCAGTCGCACTTACGACCAATTTAATAATGAGGAAAGAAAAGCTATGGAACGAAATAATAGGTGAGGAGAGAATAGGAGGTAATATTTTGTCGAAGAAATAACAATTTCTATTACTACTGGGTCCACGGTGCTCGAAATTAGATCATTTTAAGTTTCTATGTTACAGAGGCTTTTTTGTCAAAGTCGGTTAAAAATCCATAATATGACATAGGTACATAGACTACATATTTGTTGGACATCGACAGCATGAAAAATCAAAAAAACATTCATTCATACACAATGATTATTTTACGTAGCCGACCCATGATTCGAGCTAATCAATTAGGTGTTAATAACATTTTTAATTAAGTGCTGACTTTTCCCGGTACAATATTACAACAAATTAAAACTCTAATTATTGTCATACCAATTGTATTGCAAAATTATAACAACATAATTTCATCCCGGAAACATACTTAATTCAGTAGAGAGCAAGACCTATCCAAGTATTGATATAATGTACTTAAAATTGATGTCGTATTAGGGTTTTAACGTGAACCTTATCAGGGTTGTCACTTCACTTGTCATCCTTATCTTAGTAAACACTAGTTCCGAATTTGAATAAGCAGACTGTTAAAGATAGCACAGATACAAAACTCACTATGCAGTTTTTTCGAAGTGGACAGAAATTACAGATTTGCTTAAAATTCTTGCATATTTCTTTTGCTTCTTCTGCGTTCGTACAGTACACGCGGTGTAACCTGGCCGGAGTGAAATTGGCTGTTTGGTTGCGCAGTAGGTCTACAATTTTTCAACAAAACAATCCATTGCGCATTCAAACGGCTAACTTCAGTCCGGCCAAGTTATGTCGCGCGTACTATAATACAGCTTGTCATACACACGCGTCAGTTGCGAGTGCTACGCACCTGACCTCACTAGAGATTTCAAGAGAATTTTTAAGGTAAGGTATAAATTATTTAAGGACGTCAGAAGTAAATCAATATAACTCTATGCAAATTCACCCAACTTCTCTGTTGTTTGAATTGAATACAAATAGAAAATCCCTTGAATGATGTGAATGATAATTAAATTGGAATTGTATGTGCACGCTGTATACGCATACGTAATAACCGACTGCATAGTCACAGCATGATCATGAATGAATGCGTTATCACGGTTGACTCGAGAGGCAAAGTGTCAAGTTCCAAATTCAAGTTCATTCTAACTTTATCGAATGAATCGCTGCAACCTTATTGTGGAGCTGGGTCAGAGAAACGTCGAAGTCAAAAAGGTTTACCTTGACTTGCTAGTTAGCAATAGATGATACTAAAATAACTGTTCAGAAAGGAAGCCGGTAGGAATCGGGAACTTTGTGAACTTGGCACCTGACATTGGATAATTAAAAGCAGTGATAGCCTAGTGGTATGACCATTGGACTACCAAGTCCAAGGTCTCGAGTTCGAACCTGAGGCACGCACCTCTGTCGTTTCGAATTCATGTGCGTATTAATAATTTAATCATCACACGTTTAAACGGTGAAGGAAAACATCGTGAGGAAACCTGCATACCTTAGAGATTTTTCTCGACGGTTTGGGAAGTCTGCCAACTCGCAGTAAAAAAAGCGTGGTGGACTACAGCCTAATCCCTCTCAATATGAGAGGAAACCCGTGCCCAGCAGTGGGACAATATATGAGTTGATGATGATTGTAAAATTTGAAGTTTTATTTATACATTTTGGGATGTACCTACTTACTTAGTACATTTTTTCAGTAATGCGACAAAAATTGTTTTTGCAAGTTGCTTTGACCGAGTTTGACCACTGTCAAGTATTAGGTCAGTACCTACCTACTACTGCATATCTCACCTGAAGTTAAGTGATGTAAATTTCACGTATATTATCACGATAGCTGAAGTGCCTTCGTTGTGGACCTTTGAATTTTTTATTCCTTTATCACCAAGAGTTCTTGGAACGAACTTCCTCGATGACAAACTGCACTGAGGACCTGTAGTGCAGTTCTGGGTGCATGTGAACGAAGCACGGGATTCTCAATCAAATCAATTTAAATAACCTACATTGTACTTTCGCGACTATTATTTTCCGTATTTGACGTAACAAGCCCAAAACAAGTAAGCATTATTAGAATTTAGGTTTTACGACCTTTTCGTTATTAATAGGTACCTATGTAATTTTACTATTCAAACATTTATCACGCGCAAGTGATAGGTAGGTACCCCTGGTGTTGAAAGCGTCTATAGGATACGGTAACCGCTTACCATCACGTGGACCGTATGTTGTTTGCTTTCTTAGTGGTAAAAAAAACATCTTTGAACTACTTGAATACCTATTTATACCTATTTTTAAGTGCCCGTACATAAACATTTTTTCAATGAATCTAGTTAAATATGTTACATGAATAAGGTCATATAGAACTGGGTGACCTGGGTGTACTGGATGACTCCTATTGTGTTTGAAAGGATGTTAAGTAACCGCAATTGCGGTAAAGGCGTGTCATCGCATCGTACGGAGGCAAATTTTATAATGCAATAATTAGGTATGTTACATTTATTAAAACGTGTACCTATTACATTATAATTATGGACTTTGTTTCATATGTGCCTTCAATATGTTGTTACAACACATGATGTCAGTCAATGAGTCTGACATTACGTGCTCGTAGTCTGAAGCCCGATAATGGCGATGGGATGTAGGTGGATATTTGTGTAGGTATCTCCAAAAAAGGATGCAGAAAATAGCATTAAAAGTTATGCTCTCAGTTCAGCTGTTATGCCTAAAATCATAATTTTATACTTATGTTGTTACGTGATATTGCAAGTACGCGAATATTGTCAACTTTCGCTATTCATCACGCGGTACCTACCAACTTATCAACGAGCACTGAATTTTATTGTAAATAATACAGTATAAACAAAAATACTATTTTACGACCTACACTATTTTCCCCCGCAACGGTCGTAGGTCAGGGACACGGGCGGTATGATCAATTCCTTTATCCATTCGAACTTTAAATTCAAAATCCCTAATTCTCTTTTTAATAAGATGATAGGTTTCGGCCCGTAGGAATAAAATAGGTAGGTAATTTAAATTGTAATAAGTAGTACAGATAAAACAATTTAATAGGTCATGAAGGATTAAAATTACAAGATTAATTACGAAATTAGAAGTAGAAAATTTTATTAAATTTATTGATTTTATTGTGCTATAAATAATGTATCTTCATGGCAGATTAGTGAAGGCATTAAAATAGGTAATCGATTACGTAATCATCGTGGATAATTGAACGAAAGTTTGGGAACCGAATGTTGAATACGGCTTCCTTCTATTTCATAGTTAATGCGTGAATGATGACACTGATAGGTTGCTCATTGTATTAATAAAACGTATAAGTAACGGACTTTAAAAGTAGGTAATTATTAAATTCTTTCAGAACTCTGTAAGTTGGGTGGTCTATGTAAGATAGATAGATATAAAATGGTATTGTATTACAAGATCTGGAATGATAAGTGGTATAATCGTCCAACAAGATAGAACACGGGTCAATGACCTGAAGGAGATGTAGGTATATTGATCCAATTTGCATTAGAACTTAAATACTTACGCCCTTGACTACTTAACACAGTTTTAACTGGCTTCGGGTAAAGCCTTATCGATAGCCTTTAGGCCACATTTGCAGGTCTTCGATTAATACGTGTGGTGACTGATAACAGTGCTGATACTATTAAAGAGAAGCCAACACATTAGTATCATGGAGGTACCAATTTTGCTCGTAGCTAGACTTATAAATAATAACTGCAAGGTCTGCAAGTATCAAGATTTTTAGAACAGGTAAAAGGTATCTTTAGGTATAGCAACTTGGTGAATTTTGCGTAGGTACCTTTCTTACTAATCCTACACTAAGAACCGCGACCCTCCATAGGGTCGTAATAATTGTTTGCAAGTCTATTGTGTTTGCTAATTTTCCTTGGACAGGTTAAACTAGTTATAGGTAGTATTCGGTATGTTAATTGTGGTCATTATCATGCTTTGATAATTAAAAATAAGTAGGTGACTGCCTCTTAGTATAGTCGCGCGACTGCTAGGTACTACTGATCCTGGGTTAGATTCCCAGGTCGAGCAGTGTAATTGCATATTTCTAGGTATGAAATTCTAAGTAGCAGCTCGGAGTTTGGATTTTGTGCCCGGTTAACGACTAGGTAACGGCGAACTGTGGTTGGTACACCTCTGCCAAACCCTTCGGGGAATACAGGCGTGGTGTAGGTATTAGGGTTATGTTCTATAGGGTTCTTGGTTCTCCATCCAATACTGTAAAAAGTATTTTTTCCACTGCATTGACACAATCGCAATATCTTCCCTTTACAATATCATATTGTCCGATAAAGTTGATAAATAATTTTATCACAATGCTAATATTATGACTCAGAATGTAGGTAATTAGGTAGGCAGTTTTTTTATAATAACAAATAAAATGATAATCCTGGTTTCCTATAAATAATAAAATACAATGTGGGTAGGTAGGTAGGTACCTATATACTCACACTTACACGAGGCTTATCGTTTTAAACACAATAAATAGGTACATCTAGGAACCTACTTACTTATTTGATTTAAAATAACAAGATTAATTAAATCGATAACAATTTAAAAACCTTTGTCATCGAACATCTTTCAGAGTGCATTTTATTAGCCAATAGGTATACCTACCTAGCCATTGCTAGAAACAACTAGTTTCAAAACGTACCTATGTAGGTAGGTACCTACATAGGTACATTTTGAAACTAGTTGTCAAAGCTCAAACATAAACAAATACCTACCTGCCTAGGTAGGCAGGTAGGTATTTGTTTATGTTTGAGTGAAATGAATGAATGCACGCAGAACTCATGAAATTCATAAATCAATCAAATAATCGAAAATGATCCATAGATTCAGTGTTTTTTTTTTCTTTGAATAGGAATGTAGATCTTACTATTGTCATAGGTAGGTACCTACGCCATCATCGGTGTTGCTATAAACAGTTGATTTTATCTACCCATAAGAACAGCTGATGTATCTTCCTATTGTTGTTTTTTAACGCAAATATGCTTCACGGTGTCGAAGATTTTATCGTAAAATATGGCGACACTACCTACCTATCAGGTAGGTTTAGGGTCATGGGAATTATTAAAGGATCTATGGCATTAAATGTTTTCGTAAAAAAAAAAATTTTGAACGGGTCATAGGTACACCTACCTATGACCCGTTCTACCTAACCTACCTAATACTGTAAAAAGCTATTAGCAAATCAAGAATTTTGTAAGGTAGGTGTTATTCTCTTATTGGAAGCATAATTTACATAATTATTAGGTATTTTATTTTCATTAGGGAATAAGTAAGACGGTACCTATTAAAATCCCAATTAATTTTTCAGTAGCTGGGTACCCGTAGGCACAGTCTGTAGGTAGGTACAGTCACGTGCATAATTATGTACCTAGGTAGGCACATAAACTTACCTAGGTAGGTAGGTACCGACTAAAATTCGAATGAGTTTTTTTCGTGAAATAGGTACTAGGTACCTTTTTTTTGTTTTTGTTTACGGGGGAAACCTTCAAAAGGCTACCGGTCTACGGGGGTTAGACCGGGGAGTGTGGGATTCTTACCCACTAAAACCACCCCGGTGGCCACCATCAGCACATGGAGGGGGCACTGGGTCCTCTTAATAGACCACCCCAGAAAGGTACTAGGTACCTACTAACAATTGCAACTTTGCGATAACACCAAATCATTAAAGGTCCTACATAACTACCTACCTACGGGATCGAAAATAGGTAGGTTATTGTTATTAGGTATGTTCGTAATATTTACCTTAAAATTTCAATAAGTAAATAATACCTACACGTAGGTACATTAGGTAGGTACCTACCTACTAGAAAATTGAATCAACTTGAAATTTGGCAACTGTTTAAGTAGGTATCTAGGTAGGTATTATAGGTACCTATTTATGCTCGTGACTGTACCGAACCCTAACTTGGTTGACAGGAATATACCCACCTAACCTAGGCTAGACTTGGTAAACTTGTCATAAATATACCTTACTAATACAGGCCTAGGTACCTACAGGCTGACTCAAAATTATTGATCGCAACTAGTCTAGACTAGCAGAGTGCAGACATCTTGCTTTCTTCAGTTTGCTTGCTTGCAATAACAGATTGTTGTAGGTAGGTACTTACCTAGGTGCTTTTGGCTTTCGTAGACTAGTTAGGTAGGTATGTACCGTAAGTACGTAGGTACCAACTTAGAGGTAGGTAGGTAGTGTATCTTCTTTTAGTTTGTTGCTTTAAATTACTTACAATAATATTGCAACTAAAGATTACGATCAATTTGTCGTTCGATAGTGAATTCGTAATCGATGGCACATCAAATCAAGGGAGGCATGGATGGAGTCCAATTAGGCATTTATGGTGGTAATACGTACCTTCCTATGTAAAACATATTTTTATGTTGTATCAGAACTAGGTTACCTATGAATTTATCCTTTTTTGTCCTTAGGGACAGACCTATTACTGAATGCCATTACAATTTGCTTTGTGTATTCTGGATTGTCAGTATCGAAGGAGACGTCATGTTACACTCATATTTTATGATTACTCAGAGATAGGGTATTTATTCTTTATCAGTAGATTGTAACTTGCAACCTCCTTACGACCTGCAAGTTATGCAGCAGGCAGCTTACTTATCACTTGGGGCATTTTATCTAAGTCGTTCTAAGACATCTTGCAAAGTAGCCAGTTATTATTCCAAGTTATGCGAACATGTGCCCTACAGCTGATTGTAATTGAAATAAAATATTCGTCTTTATTTAGCAAATAATTGCCGTTGCCAGATGTTTGGCATAAAAATAGCTTGGAAACTTGGCGGGAGCCTGTTGTTTTATGGAATATTGTTATTTGTAGTGATAGTAGCTAACTAGGTACAGTCAGCAACGAAAGTCGCTGAACATAACAAAATTTTGAAAACATCACAGCTCCAAAACTTGTCCAGAGGTTTTTTCTATTAAGGTAACCTGAATATTGAATGGTCATCTATGCAATTATTTCGCATAACCTTCACAGGTCCAGTAACTTCACACTTATTAAAAATCATATTGAAAATTGCAACATGTTCAGCGACTTTCGTTGCTGACTGTACCTATTTTATGTAGAAAGAGTGCCTATGCTAGAAACTTCGTTGAGTAATAATCTAGTTGGCGATGACAGAAGAACAGACAAATTAGTGCTGCCGTAGCAAAAGGAAAATGGCAACTTCTTTTTGTAATGTTTACTGACCTGATATCCTAAAATCAGAATCTACAGGCGTAGGGACAGGTCCTGGAGTCAATTCAGGTCGAAGCTTTCTGAGACCGGCCACCACCCGCGGTGCCGGCGATTGTTCTCCTACAAGCATCGCCTTACCACAACATTGCACTTGTAAACACTTTCCACCACATCATAATAACAAAGCATCACTTAAATCACCGTAAATAATCTAGTTTTCACAATTTTTTATTTATATTTACTTTTTATTGTCAAAACAGTAACTGTCAAATTCGTATTCAAACTTCGAAATAGTTCGTTACAAATTGCGCGGTGCACATTTTGTTATTCGTTCTCCACGACTTAACATCTAGCCAATGTGTAAACGACTGGCCGGCCGGCCGGCGCGTCAATGGATGAATGAATTGACTTGCCCCACCACACCATCCCACTTTACTCCACTGGTACTACGAAAGGAACTCGTCCTTCGACGCTATCTGCCATCTAGCGGCGAGTAGAATACAGAATAAATTGTTTTTCGAATTCATTATTTTACACTAATTGGATCCTTGAATGTTTTTTACTTTATCTAATATAATTTCCCTATCAAATAAAAAAAAAGTTTCGGTCAGTTAGGTAGGTATGTCGAATAGGTATTGTCACATTTTCATAGGCAAATGTGTAAAAAACCTATTCATATTAATATTACAATACTATTTCATGTTATTTAAAAATATAATATATGTACCTACTCATTGAATTAATGATTAAAAATAATAACATTAGCTCAGTCACGAGGCGCCCTCTATTAGGTAATAGAAAATTAAATGCCAAATGTGTTGCTGCGGTCTAATCTACTGCCATCTAGGGTGAAATACTGTGTAAAATTGTACATATAGATGGCGCCTAATCTCATATTTTACTTGTTGAGCATCATGCATTGCAACTGAAGATAGTTTATACAAAAAGTTACAGATGGCGTTGTTCTTAAGCAAAATTTATTTTGTCACACAAAATTCGTAATAGTTTACTAAAAAAAATTAACAGATGGCATTTATTCTTTCTTTGATTCATTAATAGATGTCGCTAGACGTAATAAATTAGAATTATTTTTAAAACTACCTTCAGGCGTACGTAGCGCACTGCATGGCACGAATTTATTAGTTTGTTCATAAATGAGGACCAACAGTTTAGTGTAATAATTAAACCCACTGATAACGATGGTACATTCTTAGATTTTTAGATAAATCTGCAAGGAGCTAAGTTCCTTATGTATCTTCGTCAATATTATTTTGACTATGAAAACAGACATTTTAAAAGAAGATTAATTATTAATGGTGTGAGACATACATAGATTCACATAGATTCCCCAATGAATGAAGGAAAGGGACGAAGAGTGTACCTTTAAGTAGTTTATAATGTCTATAGGAACCATATTTTCATGCTCTAGTACTTATGGTACGTATCTTTTCAGATTCGATCCATTCATAATTTTACCATCAAGATGGTTATTCAATTTGTCTTTGTCTTTGGTTTTTCTATAAAATTGTCAGTAGCAGCTGAGCTTAGATTTATGTCCGGTTATTAGCAATAGGCTCGCCCCCTATTACATGGAACCTAAATATATCGCCGAACTGTGGGTGCACCTCTGCCTAACCCTTTGGGAATGGTATGTTATGTTATGCTATTAGTTTTGGATACCTAGTACCTAGGTACTTTAGGCATCAAACTTTGAGATTCTGGAAATAAGTACTACTTATTTTTAATAATTGATATTATGAACCACTTTACTATGACTTAATCATTATAAACATACTTTTCATTCGTCATAAAAAAATTTTCGAATATGAGAGGCCTATCTCTCGTTGTCTTAGTAAGCATAAGGTAGGTTAAGTGGGGTTTGAAACGAAAACGATGATGAAATTCAATACATAGTTCGTTTATTATTGTAAAATTTATCAAATTTTTGTACGTGGAAGACTGCGTGTGTCTACATGGGTACAATTTTATAGGAAGACATCGAGATCAAATAAATGGCACATAAATAAATTCAGTACCTACTCATATAAGTACGTAAACAATTTTAAAGCAAACATAAGGCACTTAAGGAACTAACACTACTGACTAAACATAGATAAATTAAAAACAAATTAAAGCTTTTTTCATGGAAGAAGAGACTATTTATATCACAATAGGCGAGTGTCTCAGGGACACATCACCAAGGGCGCCATTTGCTGTCCTCATCCGCCGGTGGTCCTTCGCCATGCCGTTGTTTTTTTTCATCGTAAAAAGCCTCGAGTTGACGGCGAGCTGCTTCTTGCTTTTTATACTCTTGGTACTCAATCAATTTCCTTTTCTTTTTAGGCGGTAAGTTGCTGTAATCCATCGGAGATTCGCAGTGTTCCGGAAGACTGGGCGTCACCTCAACTTTGCTCTGGGGAGTCGTGTCTAATTGATTAGCGCCGGAGAATGCGACAGTTTTTTTCGGCGAGTACACGGCTTCGCTAACCTTCGTTGGTGATCTAACCTTTCGAAGATCGAGCGTGTCGTTGTTTGTGTTTGGTGGTGAATATTGATACATGTAATCGCCTCTGTACGGTTCTTCTCTCTGTAAATATTTTGGTTCGGGCGCTGGCTCCGCACTCATGTTCACGTCAACGTTGTCGTTGCTACGCTTATCCATTATGTGTTGTCGGATTTTTTGCAGTATTACATCTTTCGCCTCAGCCGGAACTCTTTTGAAATACGCCCCGTTTCTCTGGCCGTTTAATTGTTCTGGCGCGCCGTGATGGTTGAGATTGTCGACCGTTGTCAGTAGCCCGGTGGGAGGTACTTTAGGGGCGACCCTCGCAGCAGGTCTATTGTATGCCCAATGTTTTTGGCCATCGCCCGAGTATACCGAATCTTCAGCGTCCGAGGAAGATCTGTCGTGATCGCTGTAGTAATGTTGCCTATCGGAGATGACTGAGGACGGTGACGTCGGTGGTGAGAAATTAGGCCTTTCCGGTACTTGAATCGTCAGAGGTTGAGAGGTGATCAGTCTTGACAAGTGACTGATTAAATTTTGGCTAACATTGGCGTCTAAATCGGGCACGGACATGATAAACCGGCATGCTTCAGCCGCACACTGTCCAAAACCCGCTTGAAACTTCTTGGCTTCCAAAACCGGGTCTCTAGGGCTGTGTAACTTTGTGAGATGGTTAACGGTTAACTCAAGGATGTCTGCCTTCTCCAACTTGCTCAGGTTGTCGTCATCGATCTGCGAGTAAAAAGGCAAAAGTGAGTAGAGTAAGCAGGTGCTCAGCGAGTTTCTCACGCTGCGAAACGTAACATAAATATAACGGTATAAGAATGAGCAACTCCTGTTTCTTAATGGGACTTGTGCTTTTATATACCAGTTTGGTGGCGGTACGGCTCATGATCAGTGCCCAGTAATAAACAGAAGGACAACCGGTTCATGATAAAAATAAATGGTGAGTGAATGAATGATGGATTGCATTTTGATGAACACTAATAAGAAGGATAGGTTTTATGCAAACTCATAGCTAATGGAATGAGTTAAAAATAGTGTGGAGTGTCTATTATGTAGGTACACAGTATTATCATTATCTTTGATAGCACTCGTCCTTATTTAGAACACTTGAGCTAAAAATAGAAATATTAAACTTAATAATGTATGAGTAGTCATTACTGAGAATTACTTATAAATATTTATTACTCATTTCCATCAGATTAATTACTAAAAACTTAAAAAAAACATGACTAAGTTTTATACTTCTACTATCAAGAACATACGAGTAATAATAATGAACTATTTCAGTTATATTTACTCTAATTAATTAGTAGCCTATTAAAATAAAAAGGGTATTAATACACACCTCCAGGGCGCCGACCATAAGATCTTTAAGTTCGTCCAAACAGCGGTTGATGCGCGCGCGCCGTTTTCTTTCCAAAAGTGGCTTTGTGATCTTCTTGTACTTTGCCGTTTTCGACAGAGGGGCTGGATCCGAAGACATCTTCGTATTCTGATAAATAATAGATTTAATTAATAACTTGGAATGTCCAATTATTTTTGAGGAGAGGAATTACTTTACAAGACACTAATTTTAAAACAAATGTTTGTTACGCGCTAGTAACTAAATTTACAATATTACACAAATAGGGAAAATCTTAATTAAAACAGATTACAAATTAACAATGAGGTAAAGGAAGCGCAATACAACAATGTTGAATTCAATCTCCGGAGATACCTACTATAGTTTCACATAAATGGACTTTATTATAAAGTAATAAGTTCAATACTTACATATTAAAGGATTCTCCGAGTCAACACTTAACAAACACAGTAACAGTAAATATCAATTCACAAACGGGAGCTTGTAAGCACAGGACGCGCGTCGCCGCCCGCGCCTCGGCTTCAACTGCCTGAAAAAAGCCTTCTTCCCTCCCCCGCGCCCCGCGGCCCTTCCCCACCCTCGGCCCTGTCCCATTCATACGCTGCGCGGGAGCACGTGTGGCCCAGCGATCGAGTTTCAAGCATGCGTAACATACTTTCCCAGGGAATTCTTGGAGAACACTTTGGTTTTTTGTATGAAATATTTTAATAACCCGCAGTCAAGTTATAAACAGCATTTTGAGTTCATGAGGTATTTCATGGGTTCTGTATATCAAGAGGCACGTGGCAACCATTTTTTTCTCAGTAACGTTACAAAGAAGGTCGTGTATAGCAACATTTTGTGTGCTCAGGTAAATAAAACAGGAATGTTAAATCTTGATTCATACGCCGCTATGCAAGACAAGAATTCAAATTCACTTTGTAAGTTATATTAAACACCATTGCAGTTCTTGTTTTACTTTGATTAAACGCTGCATGCCAGTAAGATTAATTAAAGACAACATAAATCAATTAGGACTGTTTAAATGCGTGTTGTATTGAATATATACTCAAGTAAGTAGATATGCATGCTAGGTAAAAAGGTCCAAGCTACCAAGAAGGTTTCAAAAGTAGATACCTATTTTAATAGTCTATTTGAAATAACATTTAATTTTGACTCTTTACCACCCAAGACCACATTTCCAGCTAGTGGGACCCATTCACAGTTTCAAACTTACACTTATTGTCTATAGAAAACATTGTAAACATATTCAATAGTCATAATGGATTTTATGACCCATAATGTAATTTTAAAACCATACTAATTAGTATTACACTGTTAACGGTTTTATCTTTGATTTTTGATCTTACCGGCGCTGGGCCTCTTTGGCGGTGTTTTCAGTAAAGGAAAATGACGTAGACAAAAGGCGGTATATAAAAAGGTTCTACGTAATAAATGGCACGACCCAAAGCGAGGTACAAGTTAAATGTGGCTTGCGGTATTTTTTCGTCCGTCGGCGTCGGTCAGGTAGGCGCGAGCCGAGGACCGAAGGATTCAGTGATTAGTTTATCTTTTGTCATTCTTGCCGTCATTAAAATTGCCGTTTAAAAACTATATAATTATAGGTGATTCGGTTGATTTTTGGTCCCTTTGAATTTTTAATGTTTACGCTTTTTAAAAAAACATAAATAAGTAAAGCCTGCGCTTGTTTTTGTTTAATTTTATTTTATGGATGTTCCAAAGGTTTTGGGTGATCCAGTGCGCTTCATTGGCTTAGTTAGTTTGACCAATGGATGAATGAATAAATACTCAGTACCTATCTACATTAGAAGAAATGTTTTTTACATAGTAAAGTACGCGTTTTTCCCATGTTTTTAATTTGCCAATACAACTATGCACAATCCTCCTTTGAGAATAAATAATGTCTAATTTATCTTGTCATTTATCGTTCTGTTCTATTTCTAAAATTATTGTTTGTTTGTAGATCAGGTACTATATTAGTACATAAATGTATGGTATTGATTTGTAATCTATTTGGCAGTAGCCCGGCGAAGATGATAAAGAATGAGGCAGTCAGAGGAAGCTAATTTTGGAGTACCTGCTGACCAATTTGAGATGATTTTTAAATTTTTCTTAACAACTCAAACTAGTAAGAATTATTAGGTGCCAATTATCTACAAAGTATTCTTATTAGGATTAAGAAATCTACTTTCCTTCTTAACATGAAATTTTCCTTAATTAATGTAGTAATGCAATTGTGCCTGAATTTCACCGGCTCGCAAATGAAACAGTAGCTGCTTTGTTTATAAAAACTAACAATTAAAACGACACCCACCGGTTACGATAACAACTTTATCACCTAAACATAATGCATTCACATACATGAGTATGTATGTAAAAGCATACATAAACTTTCCCACCATCGTAAGGTGAAGTTTACACTGGTCACCAATAACATACCAGGCGTATTTAAGTTGTGACGTCATTCTTATCAGTTGTACTTCCTGATCGTCTATTTAGTCAATGGTCTACTGAGAACTGCTGACAGAGGTGTATGGGAGACTAAACAATGATATACTCAGTGACTAGTTTTGTGTTATTTGATACGCAATTTTATTGAGGAAATACTACTACTGCTGCGATTCCATAAGTACGCTAAAAATTTAGCTCGTAAATCGCACAGAATGTTGAAGTGGGACCGACCAAGAGTACGTTCTTCTTTTGCTCAAAGATCAGGTGCTTTTCTTGGTCCATTCCTATACTCAAAATTCTACAGTTGTAACAAGAATATACTTAATCTAACATACTCGCGGTGTAAGAATTCAATATTCAAATGGCTCCACCCTAAAGACTATGCGGAAACTGAAAAATTAATACACACAGACTTTCAATAGACATAATACAAACATTGAATTAATATTACGCATGCACGCACGCAGACACACACACACACACACATATACACAGACTCATGAACACTCGCACGCACACATTATACAGACACGAGTTCATACAGATTGCTATTGCTAGACACCACTTATTTAATTGTAACATATTTATACTACTATTGTAACATAAGCATTGCTTGTAACAAAAAAAAAAATGCATACTCATGAAACTGGGAATAGACTGTACCCCACGACACAGGGAATCCTAGTGTGGGGTACAGGGATACAGTAATAGTTACTAAGTAAATTAGCTTTAAGTGAAATTGTTACTTGTTTTAATATTAAATAAATAAATAAATAATAAATATTTTTGGGACATTTTACATAACACCATCTAGTCCCAAACTAATCAGAGCTTGTACTTTGGGTACTAGACAATGGATATAATACTTATATACTTTTTTTTTGTAAATACATACTTATAATACATAAGAAACACCCAGACAAACACAAATACTTATGTTTTACCCACACAAATATTTGTGTCTTGTGGGAATCGAACCCACGACCCCATGATCAGCAGTCGCACACGAACCACTAGACCACAGACGTCGTCAAATTTGTACTTGAAGTGTTTCAATAAATGATTATTATTATTATAATTAACAGGTTAGGTTGCGTTCAAAATATTGTTATGTCCTAAAATCTGAAAACAAACCGACTCACTTTCACTTTTTATTTAAATATTTTTGTTTTACTTTTCAAACACACCAAGAGTGTGGCCTCTTTTAAACAATATGAGCTAAAAGTCAACCAACTTTGAACGTTGGCCTAAGTTGGCCCAACGTGTAGAGAGTATCCGGCAGTATTCTTTTAGAATTGATTATAGAATTATGCGCTGTTGTGGCCTTTGACCTATCAATGCCAGTATAACAGTGTGCCGTCAAGAGATTAGTGAGTAGGATTATCTGTTGGAATATAAAATTATATTTATATGTCAGTCGTATAAATTGTGTGAGAATATTTTAGAGAGATTATAATGCTTTCTACATACAGATACGTTATGCATTGAAATAAAAAATAAAGATTGTGGAGCTGATAGTGGTACAGTGTGTATTGCATATTTCAGGATTAGACTTATAACAAAGTAAAGGTGTCATATATAACATAATATATTACTTAGTAAGTGACGCATATACCCGCACGGTGTTAGTAGAAGGTTACGCTGGAAAGAGGTCGATAACTAGGTACTAACCTCTTTATTATTGATCTATGAAGATTATAGATAAAATAAAAAGTTTGAGAAAAAAAAAACACCACGCCCGTATTCAAGGAAAGGCTAGATAGTGGTGTAGATACCGCTCTATCCCCATACTTCGTTGGTATGTTTAAATAGCATGTAATAGGGGACAATCCTATCTAATGCACTTGAAATCGACGACCTGACGACTTCTGTGGTGTAGCGGTTCGAGTGCCGGACTGCTGATCATAGGGTCGTGGGTTCGATTCCCACAAGACACAAATATTTGTGTGAATAAAACATGAGTATTTGTGTTTGTCTGGGTGTTTCTTATGTATTATAAGTATGTATTTACAAAAAAAAAGTATATAAGTATTATATCCATTGTCTAGTACCCATAGTACAAGCTCTGCTTAGTTTGGGACTAGATGGTGTTGTGTAAAATGTCCCAAAAATATTTATTATTATTATGTATCTCCGTTTTGGATTTCACGGCATATCTCCCGTGAAGAAGACATTCCGGTCCTTTGGAAGGCTTGCGCGGGGACACAGGTCCAACGCGTAGAGGCCCCTTGGAGAACTTTTATCTAAATATGGGATGGGGCACCAACCCGGGACACTCCACACCTGCACTATATAAGTACAGTCATGGAGTATCCCGGGCGGGTGCAGGACTATTGTAAAATATGGAACTATAAATATGGGATTATGGAAGTGGGGGTTTGGTGGACTGCTAACCTCTACAGCCGGAGGAAAACGGCGTCTGCCTTACAACCTTGAACATACATCCTTATATTATTATTAAATCCAAACTCCGAGCTGCTACTGAGAATTTTATAGAAAAACCCAATAACACTTTGCTCTACCTGGGAATTGAAGCCAAGGCCTCTTCCTCAGCAGTTGCGCTAACGACCACTAGACTTACGAGAAAATCTAAATATAATTTTAATTTAGCGAACTAATCGTCAGATATCTTATAAATAATGATCCATTCTAAACTCGACCTTTACAGTATTACCATTCAGCTTAAATTTGAAGTGCGCTCTCATTGTTTTACCACGAGCCCGAATGAACACCGTTATCAGATAAGTACAGCCGTACGGAATGCATGTACTGATAACATTCATCTAAGCGTAATTTCGCGCATGTTAACATCTCTATCTAAATCCCATAGACATAATAGCTTCGTTATCATTACCGACAGCCGAAATTTGTGCGTGGGTGTTTTTGTTTATCTGTGGCACGCGTGGGAAATGAGCGGCGTAGTGTTCCCACATGAGGACAAATACCTACCACATGAGCTGTAGTGTTGCGAACGAGTGGCGTCAGACGGACGAATATCGGATATCGATTCATTTAAGCGTTATTAAGAATTTTATAATCGAGATATAATGTTTTGAATCGATGTAATGTTAAGATTCACATTTCGATTTTTAAATGTATCTAGGTTTGTAAAGATCATCGAGTTTCCACACGAAATTATCAGATATTGAAAAAAAAAAAAAATAATTATAGGTATATATTTTTGGGTCATTTTACACAGACCCCAAACTAAGCAGAGCTTGTGCTATGAGGAAAAGACAACGGATATAATACATATATAGCTACTTACCTAGGTACTGCTTATAATACGTACTGTATAGTAAACCTCCAGAGAAACAAACATTTATCTTCATCACATAACTATTTGTGTCCTTTGGGAATCGACCCCACGACCTCTTGATCAGTTGTCCGACGCTCGAACCACAACCACAGACGTCATCATCACATTAATCGATACCACGTATTCGACGACGGATTCGAATTCCTACAATCGATAACCTTTCACACGGGCGTCACTATGTTTAAGTAAGTGCGTCATCGAACTGATGGGCCGAAGATGTGTGAAGAGTCCGTAATTGTTTTATTATGGTAAAAAAACGTTGAGTCATTCTCGTGAGAGGGCAAATAATATGTGGTACATTTCACAGCGTTGTGACAGTTTCATTGTCAAGGCAATACCGGTAAACTTGACCAGTGTATCTTGACCGTTCACGTTGTCGCTACTTGTAAACAAAAATGTCAATCATAATGTCAAATTCAATACAATTATCTTTGTTTCTCGACTTTGCCGCCGGTCAAGATACAGTGGACGTTCAAGTGAAGTGGATGACGTCATAAATGTTATGCGCTGCAGTGCTTAGTAAGATATTATGAATCATGATAATCCACAGAATTAGACCTTGTTTCGGGTTAAAGTCCTATAATATAAACAAACTAGATTTTTTCACGTAGTCTTTGTTAAATAAAATGATACTCCCATGTTCCAATGTAAATGAGAGAGGTGCCTTGAACCATTTTGTATTGTGTATGATGTTGTGGAGAGAATAATAAATCCTTATTATTATTATTATTTCCTCTCCTCCTCTTCACGAGTCTTGGAATAAAAAAAATGGCTATTTAGGGACAACGCCGAAAGTTTTTAGTGTGTGATTTTAATGAAAATCCCCAAATTTAATTCGACCTGGAAACCGGACCTAAGACGTCAATCTGGATAACTGTACTTGCCACCGTTACACAAAAGGACACGTTATAAAACCCTTCGTAAATTTAAACTGGATCAACAAATGAAAATAGGAAAGGAAATTAGTAACGATTGTATTGATTCGAATAGAAATGATTAATTGAACCAATCGATTTACGTACCCACAGAGTATAATTATTACATAACTTTTTTTTGCAATAATACCGTTAGTTATAAAGGAAAAAATCACCAGTTTATTAGCTCAACAAAAACTAAAATTTAGCAATAAAATTTTATATAGTCTAAGTTATAACAATTCTTTACAGTTAGTTTAAGTTAAAAGTGTTTTTATACAAATCATTTGGAACACGAGACTAAAGGCATTTGCCGACTGTGTTTTTTTTTCCGTTTCACTGTTTTGAATACAACCTTCGTCGGAGCGTGCGGCAGGCGACATAAATTAAGGTAATAATCGTTAAGTTTTTAAACTATAAATGGCGATTTTTGTGGATTTTTATCTATGCTATTTATGAGATGATGTTTTGAAAGCATATAACACAATATAAGCAACAAATTTGAATTTAGAATTGTGTTATATTTTTATACCTATTACAGACTATTTCAAATTAAACTACACGGTACACTTACTAGCTTACTTACATAATATTTTTTTGTTGATTTTGTTTTATCTCGAAGCATGATATATTATGTAGGAGTTTTAGCAATGAAAACTCCTATCATGCTTCGAGAAAAATCATTATTAGGTAGGTACAATTTATTACAACAATATTCACAATCACAGTTGATGACCTGATTCTTGTATTACTGCTACATAAAAGTACCTTCATAAGAATTATTTGATAGTGGCTATGTAAATTTAAATCAGGTACATTTTGTAAATATAAATATTGACATATTGATAGATACTTTAAAGTTGAGAGCCAGACCCCAAAAGGTAACCTCCTTATTACTTGAATTGCGTATTCTTTCTTAGACCCTAATGAAACAGACGCCAGCAGTTCAAGCTATTCAAAACTGACAAATTATCCCAATTAAATATGAGCCTTATTATTTTGTGTTAAAGTTGAAAATCAATCAAAGAAATTTGACCTATTGTGGTAGCTTAATGAGCTGGCCTCTGTACTTTCCATAAAGTCTAAGGTTAAACGCATCTTTCCAGTTATCTATCCTAACTGGTAATATGCAACGGTCGTTGTTGAATTCTTTTTTGCTTATTTTTTTTTTAATACTTTCTAAATGTACTACCTATGCTCTAGAGATAAATCACTTAGCTAACTAATTATGAGTGTTATGTACGTCGTTATTTCCATGTGCATCAGATAAAATAGGAACTAGATACTCTTATGCAGTTTTATGCTTAGTTTAACGTATGTGATGTGTCTGTACTTAGTAAATAAATAAACGCATTTAATTCTCCATAAAAAAAAAATATTCTAAGTAATACTTAATAGTATTTAACGCACTATTATCCTTTTTACAAAATATCCGAGAGACCTCGTTTTACGATGCAACATTTAAAGCTCGTGTAGGTAAATAAAAGATCGCTTTCCACCGATCGATTACGAACGGAAGCCGAACTCAATGTCAGCGTTTATCAGCAACTTATCTGTGGAGCCTGTGTGCACGCGCCCTAAACTATTCAAACTAGTTCGCAGCGCCCGCGCAACTAATTGACGAACAGTCTTCCTAGGCGGAAGCGATAGCAACGTAAACGATGTTGATAAAAATATTAATTTTTTTTTTAAATGGTAACTTTTTTCTATAGTGTATTAATACTTTCGTTTCTTTCATCACCGTAAATATGTCACCTTTACTTATTAAAATATATATATATATATATATTAGGTACACATTATTTTACCTACTTTGTGAGTTCTTTTACAGATAAAATTATTGTAAGTTCACGGAGAATTGGAACAATTAAAACTGTACACATAAAATATGTACAAAATAATCTTCTGCTTGAGTATCAAACCTGCACTAAACGTGAGGATCTGATTTCTGATCATATGCAAATTGCTTTCAGATAAGCACAACCTGAAAGCAAGATGCATTAATTGATGTTTTAATGTTGATCTTTTTTAAGCCCAGAATATGCGTCCGAAAGAAAATGCGTCGAAAAGATATGTGTTTTTGATAAATATATTGTAACTCTGGGATGAGCTACTATAGGGTAAATTGTAAATACAAAAGTCTTACTACTTAGTCTTGGTAACAGTATAACCGACTAATTTAATAAGTACAGAGCACATCTTCAAGCTACCCCAATTTGACAAATTTCTTTGATAGATTTTCAACTTTAATATAAAATAATAAGGTTCATGTTCAATTGGGAAAATTTGTCAGTTTTGGATAATTTGACCCTCTGGCGTCTGCAAAATATACAAGTTGTTGCCCGCGGTTGCATCCCAAAGGGTTTTTAGGACAAAAGGTAGCCTCGGCAGTCCTTCTGTAAGGTCTAACCTATGTCTGTACTAAATTTTATCAAAATCGGTTCAGCGGTTTAGGCGTGATAGCGTAACAGACAGTTCCCTTCGCATTTATAATGTTAGTAATGATTATATTGTTAAATTTTGTTTCATAGTTTCATAGAAGTATTTTTCCACACGTTTTTCTTGTATGTCACAAATGCACATATTGTGTTATTCTTAGGTATTTACATAATAACAATTAGGAGAAAGACATAATTATATGTAAATTTTTCACAGAAAACCTGATACTTGGTTTATTAAGACCATCGGAATTTTGCATCTTTAGTTTGACGACGTTTTATGGAAAGATCTTACTTTAAATATGAACTATTATTGAAATTATCATTTTTTTTTAATGTAGCGGTTACCAAAACCCCGCAAATCCTAATTTTTACAGTTCTATCAATTAGGATTCGGGAGGAGTTTCAATCTACCTACTTTAAATTTATTTTTAGATTTTTACTTATTCATGCTTGACCGTGTTTCTTGGTTTAGGAGAATACCATTTCACTTTTATTAAAATGTTTTGTATGTCTTGACTAGAAAAAGAGTTTAAAATTGTATTTCTAATACATGCATTTAAAATATTAATCAAGTTAACGACACAGAACGGGTAGTATTTAATTGTAATAAAACAAAATTCGCCTTACGATAAAACAGATAATACTCCTTTTCATTTTCTAAATCCTGTTTCAAGATGTGGATCAACCCTACCATGTTATAATGATACACGATATTGAACCAGTAGCACTAATATTGACGTGTAGGGCTGCCATCAAATAACAGTTATTATATCAACACGCATTACAACTAATAACAACTTCGAAGGAAAGTGAGTGAATGTAATGGTTTCAAAAATAGAACTTCGTTCCTTTGACATTTTGTGCTTTTAAAATTACAGTGAAGGAATAATTGAAAAATACAAATGTTCAAGCGCTGTATTTTTTAATTACAAAGGACCACCAACATTTTGCTTGTATGTGTGTGTGTCATAAAACTAAAATGAAAATATAATAACAAAAGACGGTCAATTTCATTCACTAGGACAAGTAGTAGGTTGCCTTAAACCAAGATTGTGTTTGTTGGAAGTGCAAATAACTAAATCTTTTATATAAGTACTAGTACTACAAATGGAAGTTAAAGCAATCAATCTATCACCAAAAGTGACTAAACCGAAGTTGAAATCTCCCCGTGCGAGGTAAAACTCAATTTTATAAGCCATCATTAATCATTGATTCAATATTTGAAAATGACAAGTAACTAACCAACCGTAAAACAAGAATCATGAGCAAACATCATTAGTTCATTAAAAACGGCAACAATACAGTTGTCAAATAAGTTTAACTAAATCAATCAACTGAGAAGGATTTATAATCGTTGTCTGCGGACGGTACCGATATAGTTACCGATTCTTAAGATATCTGTCAAAATTCGCCTCGGCCGGAAGGCATGCCGTGGGAACCGGGGACGATCGGTTTTCTCAAAAACAACTATGTCTATCACAAATATAAATAACTCTTTCATTATGATACATTTTTTTCTATTCGCAAATCGTGAATCGGACGAATGGAAATGATTTTTTTATTGCACCGTCCGGTTTTTGTTCGTTTTTTGAATTTCGATGATACCTCACGCCGTCTGTCTTTTTTTGTTTAATTTGAGGTTACATACTCCTGTACGATAGTTCATGTAATTTTATAGTTCAGATTTTACGACCATTTCTGAGAATAGTGTTGGCAAATTGACGGCGTCAATATTGTTGATAGTAAATTAAGGTGACCTCCTTCTATATTGTCTAAACAGTTACACATGTAAATGAGAATGTAACACTAGAATATTTTGTTCCACATACTTGGGAAAAAAAGAATATAGAGGATGTGACCTAATTAATGTGCCAAGATTACTCTAACAAGAAGTGGATTAAAAATATTCATTACATAACTTTTGATGTCTCTGGGGTTTGTATCTAAGTAATAACTAGATACGTTGATTTATTGATTTTCGCTTGCCGGGATCAGTTACCATTTTTAACACATCGAAACCCCTCCGTACCTTGGAGAGCACGTAAAGTCGCGTGTCTAGGTTGTCATAAGAAAACATATGATAATTGTTAATGGTACCTACTCGTAGTTAGAAGCCCGAAAAGCCAGTCAAAAAAATCCCGAAAAATCAGTCTATTTTTAAAATCTGTAAAAAAAACCGCACTATGGAGGTGTCACGGCAGTCGTTTCGTGTAATACTGATAACTTACCACCGTATCTAGTCAGACTGCAACCCGACCCAAATATAGGCGGCAAAAAAAATAGGATCATGAAGTTTTGACTTCTACTGTACTTATCTGAAAAGATGAATGACAGATTTGGCAGCTGTCAAAAGTTTCAATACTCTATGACAACTATCATAAGTACAAACTTTAATGAATTATTGACTTTAATGAAACTGAGTAGACACTACACCAAAAAACAGAAATAGACATGGATTGTTTCTCTTTGCTCGCCATGCAAGGGAAGTCGACAGCGGAGACTAGCGTGACCATATTTATATAAATTTTCAATCTTATCAATTAATGTAATGTTTTCTGATTTTATTACCGAAAAGTACCTCAAGTTACAGATAATGCACTCAAATTCACATTTCTATCTACAACAAGATCCATAAAAAACAGCATTAACAAAACCATATTATTTTTAAAAGCTCCATAATTAGATAATTTTGGGCGTCGTTAAAAATTGATGAACTTTTAACTGACCACTAATTTAATTTTTATGTGGGCCTTATTACGGCTTAAGGAGGATTGAAATGGGCGGCACGGGGCATTGATTATAGTGTGCGGCACTGTGCGGTGAGCCTTATCCGCTTCTTTATTAGACAGATTATACACTCTGAATGGAATCCGACCATCTTTCACTCAGACTAATCAAGTTCGGTATAAATCAGTGTTGAAACGTGGTATTTAAGATTGATTTTTACTAGTGATTTCAATTTTGTAATATAGGATTTTGCTTCATTTACTTCTCTGTTTCTGTTTCCATTGTAATTACACTCGTGGCAGGATCATCGTACAGAAGGTCTATGTCGACGAGAAAGCATTGAGAAGTATGTATGGTGAGAATTTGAAAGATAGAGTGAGGAAAAGGGTAATTAAATATTTGTGAAGTGAAAGAAGATGTAGTAACAACGATTGAGAAAGACTTGCTAATATGATTTGTGCGTTTAAAGGGGATTAATGAACGGAGATTGAAGAAGAAAGTAGGTATACATAGTGAGTATGGAAGAGTTGGGCTGGTTGGTCCACTTCGTCTATCTGTCGAAGTAAGAGTAAACATAAACTCTTGTCTACAAAACAAAATTAGTATATTCATTGTATTAGTATCCACTATAAAATATTATCACATCAATTGCCTTTATAAAAAAATTAGAAGTTTATGCCTGAAGTTGCAAAGTTCGGAAAGTAAAAGGATTTCTGATTTAACAGTGAAAGTTAAAATCACCTCCGTTACTCTAAAGGGAAGTGTGGACGTAAACTGTTGCAACTCTTGTCTGTTAGCAAACAGTGAATATTCCCTTTTGCAACTATTGCCTGTCTAAACAGCACAGATTCAAAGTAAAGTGGGAGCTTGTAATGTAGAGAAAATGCATGGGTGCTAAATTGCTGTCCAATAAAGACTGGACAAGGATCAATTAACTAGCAGGAACAACAGAGTACCTATTTTTTCGATTCTTTGGAACGGTCTTTGTAATGTATTAATTTAATTTTCTCATAATTGATGACCACAATTGTTACAGAGCAGCGTCACGGAAGAGGTCAAAGCCTCCTTTCTTAAAGTGAAAATGCTGTTCCGAAGACTTCAAGCGGTAGAAGTAAAACTCTAAACCATTACATTATAACATTACCAATGTCTACATACAAATAGAGTAATCAACGTGAAAGTATCACACACTCCATCTTCCCATGCGAATCGATTAAAACGTAATTTTATGCACAGGAGGTCTACGTCCTGTACTGACAATGTTGTCAAAATAACGATCGACAACATCACCTATTCAAATCTAGTTAAACTAGTATACATTAGCTAGTCTCGGTTTATTAAGAAATGAATTGGACGTCGTTACCACAAATGTTTCTCTACCAAATCTAAGAGACATGCATTTGTTCTATGTATACTGTTGTAAGTGAGCTTAGCGTCTTGGCTGGGTAATACGGTAGGCGGTGAGGGGCGGGTATGCAAATGGCAGAGCTATACTTGGCCACGAAGCAGGCCGCCCGAGACCGTGGGAAAACTATCGCCTGTGGCGAGTTGTGCGCAGGCGCGGATTCGGATTAACGGCTTTTTGATTTGGTATTGTAAGTGATTGATGAACGGATGCTACATGGGATGCTTCTAATGATAATTTGTTTAATCAAGACATTGACATTAAAGCGTTAAATTGTATATTTGTCGCTGAAATAAATCTTGAGATTAAAGTCAGATACCTACTATATGAATTTAAAATTTTGTGTCATTGATGGACATTAGTTCTAAGCTTAATTCATTATCAATGTAGGTTTCGCATAGAATTCATGCATGCAAACAAAAAAATACTGAACAAATTACATACAATTAAAGTCTTTTACTTGCTATTTCTCTTTAGTATTTAGCTGCGGTTTTCCACAGAGATCCCTATATAATCGAGCCATTGGATTCTGTTGAATACGGAAAGTGCAGATGGATGAATTTATTTACCTGCTAGGAATAATAAGTGGGGTGCAGCACGCGCTCGCAGACATACATACATACATACATACCTACACAACAGATTCTTCTGTCAACATTCTAGTATGTATTTATTTTATCCAAGTTATGCTAAATGCAATTCGTCCCTGCGTGCTCGTGCACGGCCCACAAGCGCGTGACGGCGCGGCGGCGGTCGGCGCGCGCCGCAATCACGACTACTCTGACGTGCGACTTTTCGACGCAACCGCGCCGAATACCTAACGTAACACTTACTTTTGTTCTTTTACTACAAAATAAATAAATAGCAAACATAACTACCTGTACTTTTGTATTCAATTAGGCAGGCATGTATTTCTTTAAATTGTAGATAGGTATCATGGATTGCTTCACGGAGTGCGCCAGGTTTTACATTTTGGAAACGAAGATATTTTTAGCAGACTTCGAACAAAAAGAGGAGGTTGACTGTATTTCTTTTTGTATGTATGTTACGCGATATCTCCACCGATTGTGAACCGATGTCGATAATTCTTTTTTATCTGACAGTATTTTGTCTAAGTCTATTGGGACCAAATAGGAAGTATATTTACTTCCTATTTCGTCCTTGTTGGTATCCGAAATTTAATATTTTTTCCTAATTTATATTTTTTGACAACGCTATCATTTGCTATTATTGTGTCTGCTATTTGAGCAATGATAGTGTAAATAATTGTGTACTAAATATTATTTAAAAAAATCTCTGTTTGTTATTATAGCATGGTGTGGTCTCCTGTAATTAAGGAGTACAAGGTTTAAATTCCAATGTAACACTATTATAACATGTATTCTTTGTTGGGGATCCAAATAAATAAAATAAAAATAAATAAAATAAGGCTTTTAAAGATGCATCACTAAAAATAAAACTACGCTGGTCAACCGATCTGCAAGGTTAAGCTGCGTTAGCCGCGGTCATTGTGTGGATGGGTGACCAAATTTAACACACCGGGACCTACGTGCTCTCCGAGGCCTCGGAGAGAGGCCGTGCCTCGGAGAGCACGTAGGTCCCGGTTGTCATACGAACATCTGTGACAGTTGTTAGTGGTAGACAGAAGCCCAAAAAGCGTGACAACCAGTCTAATCAGGATATCGGTATTGCCCAGAAATTGGTTTGGGTGGGTCAGATGGCAGTCGCTTCGAGTAAAATAGTAATTTTCAGCCGCATCTGGTTCGGGTTTCTAGAAACCGACCCCGACATAGTTAGGAAAATGGTTGGAGGATCATAGTTGATTTCACAGATTTATAATAACTAGTAGCTTTATAGGACCATTGCTATTCATATTATAATAAGGTGCATTAGGGCTATTTCGAAAATGGGTATATTCCGAAAGTGCAAAAAATCTACCAAACGCAGCAATATATTCCTGCTGGCAACATTAGGCAAAGCGCCATCATATATGTATAATACGGGTAATTCCGTAATACAAAGTTATAGGAGCTCAAATTAACGGTTATTATTTAAAAAACTTACAATATCAAAATCTATGGGGCAATTACGATGGAAAATGAAATGTAAACTCTGGCTGAAATGCAATAAAGGCGACTTTTGAGTTCTTCCGGAATTACTCCACGATAGTTCGCAATTATCCATTATGACCCAAAAATATGGTTCTTTATTTAAAACACTTTCTTTAGCAAATCCAACGATATATTTAAAAATATAATTTATGCTTTTCAAAGGCTTTTCAATATCTATGCAGATCTAAAACAGTAAGACTCGTAAAATAGAGCATTCCCAAATAATCAAATGAAATGTTCACCTCTAGTCATCTCGCAGAAATTTCTATCGGAATTGCCCCAATGCACTATACCTGTAGGTATAATATGTAATGTCTTCCATATGTTTTAATCATGTACTGTTTATTTATTTCTGACATTTACGCGAATATTATACATTGAAATAAAACTACTTTTTACGGATTTTATCGCGTAAATTGATATTATTAATCCCGACGTTTCGGACCCTTTACAGCGTCCATGGTCACGGGTAGACTGAGGTGGTGGGCGTCTTGATGATATAATTACTGATAGCTACCCTACACGAAACGTCCGAAACGTCGGGATTAATAATATCAATATACGCGATAAAATCCGTAAAAAGTAGTTTTATTTCAATACTGTTTAGTTGTTGAACTATTAATATCCGCGTGCTAAGCTCCTGTGGTGTTTTGAATAGGTATAATAATTAATTATAATACTACCTACATACATACATACACTCACGCCGTTTTTCCATGGGGGTATGCAGAAACTAAAGAACGCCACTTGCTACGATTCTTGCATACTTCTTTTGCTTCGACCACATTCATACTTAAAGTCATACATACACGCCGGTTGCGAGTACTACGCACCTGACCTTTTTGAAGTTTAGTACTAACTACCTATTGGAAGTTATTATTTATAATCTTGAGACTATCCAAAACCTTTCTTAATAATAACTTTTATTAATAACTGTTCGTACTTTTAATATTTTGAGACTCTTCCTAGATTTCTAGGAAGTGTAAATCAACATAATTAACTCCACAAGTAATTCATGTGTTACTTCTTATTTACAGTTCACTTAACTTTCTTTTCGTAACATCTGATATATTTTCTGAAAAGGCATTCAACCACTTTTTGTCGCCAGTGCTACATTTCTGTTTAGTTCTACTTGAGTGAGTTGTCGTTTATGTAAATGTTTGATTCATCTGTCAAACTCCAGTGCACTTACGTTGCTCAACCGCGTTGCGCTACTGTTGCAGGCAACCTATTGTTAGGGCTGCCGATTTCTGTATTACGAGACTTTAAATTTCAGATTTTCAGATAAAAGGCAAAATAATGTATATTGTTATTTACTTTATCAGTATTTTATAAAAAAGATCACAGCTATGAAAACAAATTGTATTGACAGTCTGTTGTAACTATTGTTGACATATTTTAGTTTACGGTGCCACAACTGTCAATACAAAAACCTCGCAGAGTTTTTTCGCTGTATAAACGTGTATCTATTTTAGCTACGGGCCGTCGATCCACTGAAAATCTTACAGTACCGAGAGTACTACTGATACGTTGTCGGATTTAATGACGAAGTTGAAAAGCGATGCCAGATTCAACTTCTAAACTCGTTGGAACTGAGTTCTTACTCATTCAAACTAATATTGACGACCTCTGTGGTCTAGTGGTTCGAGAACCGGACTGCTGATCATAAGGTCGTGGGTTCGATTCCCACAGGACACAAATATTTATGTGACGAACATAAATATTTATGTGACGAACATAAATATATTTGTGTCCTGTGGAACACAAATATTTGTCTGGGTGTTTCTTATATATTATAAGTATTTATTTACAAAAAAAAAGTATATAAGTATTATATCCATTGTCTAGTACCCATAGTACAAGCTCTGCTTAGTTTGGGACTAGATGGTGCTGTGTAAAATGTCCCGAAAATATTTATATTTATTTATTAATATATTTTAGATAAAAAATACCTTTAGACTGGCCTATTTTTAGCTTAGGTATAGTTCTGTACTGAAAGTTATCAGACTCATCAATTCCTAAGATAAAAACTAATTATAGCTCTCTTACTTATCTATCTTTAGATTGTGGCTGTTAATTCTCTGTTTTCATTATTTTACATGCGTTGATAAGAATTTCTTCCGATACATTGATCGATTTTTGAATTAAAAAGCAGCGGCAATTAAACTTTTGAAACGTGGGTTAAATCGTTTATTAACAAATTAAACTTAGAAAAGTTTACATCGTCCCGTCACCCGGCTTTAACAAAATAATTACCAGATGTGACTTTACTATACGTTTCATAATAATTAGAGATTTTTATTTTCCTAATCTGGTAGCCCTGGTTGGACGTTACTCTAAAAACCCATCACTCTCCTTCGGAGTTCAGTTTTGCGCGTTTTTTATAACAATCAATTAACTCCATTGCTTCAAAGCGAGAGGTCGTCACGATTCTAATTACTTTTTATATTTTTAAGTGCGAGTGCAATGTTGCGTTTACTACTGTAGACAATGATGTCAATAATTGAAATTGAGATGTCTTATCTATGGACAAATAGAAATGAAATGGATGGGTGTTGAGTAAAAAATGAGAAGTAAAAGCTTTCTTGAAGAACGTTTCTGGTATTGATATTTTGATGACGGTGTATAAAAGTATAACTGTTTCTGGTATAATAATGTTACATACAGAGGTAAAAGAGGATAGGTGATAATTTTAAAAGCGAACTCGGAAATTATTTGTAATCAACATCATTTATGAAGAACTTGTAGGAATAATTAAAGAAAATACGTGTGTATTTTATTATGACATAAATATAGAACACTATTTTATTTTCATTATAAACTACAAAGTAGGTTCTATAATAGAACTGTATTAGGCTGTGTTAATGTAAAGACGCCAGCAGGTCAAGCTATCCAAAACTGTAAAATATTCCCAATTGAAAATGAACCTTATACATTGCGGGTAGTCTACCCGTGACCATGGACGCTGTAAAGGGTCCGAAACGTCGGGATTAATAATATCAATATACGCGATAAAATCCGTAAAAAGTAGTTTTATTTCAATGTATAATATTCGCGTAAATGTCAGAAATCAAAATGAACCTAATAACTTTGAATTAAAGTTGCAAATCTATCCAAGAAATTTGACGGATTGGGGTAGCTTGATATGATGGCCTTTGTACCTACTCAAAGAACCACTACAGAAACATAGATTGTAGTCAGTATCAGTGCCAAATTACGCCTAATTAGTGCTAATATTAGTTGAAACGTTACTCACAACTGTCAGAGATAATTGGATGTAAATTATAAATACATTTTGTGCATTGGATCTGACGTATTAAGTCAAGATATTTTGTTTAACCCATTTCGGTCTGTGATTATGGCAACATTTAATATTACCAGTGATATATCACGAAGATAATCATAATTCTTCTATTTTTTTCTTTTATGGCAAGCGTGCCGATGTCGGTATTCTGCCAAATTCGAATACTTAATTATTAGTAGAATTTCGCAGAATTGAATTCATCCAGCGGTAACGAATTCCTCAGTCTAATGTCATAATATTATGTACCTAAGCCTGATATAGAAAGAAATTAGGTCTAATATTTTTACCTATTTCAAATTATTATCAGTCAGACAAAACTAAGTAATTTTAATTTAAATATGTACCTATTTCATTTGCTAATTACTTGTTTTATTATTATAATGGAACTTGTTATTGTTTAACTTCGACTTGTTTCAAAATAATTGGAATTTCTTTTTTCATCTTAATTAAATTTTGCGCACCTAATCGGGAGAATATGATGGACAATATTTTTTATATTTTGTCTACCTTGTAACTCATATCATGAAAATAAATAATCTTATTCTTATTCAAATCGGTATAAATAAATTGTTTGAAAATGTTTCCATTGACCGCTCTAAACCTTTATAAATCTCTTGTAAATATAATATTTATAGAAATTATATGGCAATAAAATTTATAGAAAAAAACTTATTAATTAATGAATCATCCCGCCAACGCACACCAATACAATATCATCAACTACATTAATAACGCTATAAGTGAAAGCCTACATGCATCGAGTGTCATGTGGGCATGACAAATCGATGGGTTTTGAAGAAAATAATCAATTCTCACGATTAGTTTGATAAATACTTAATAAGCTACGTGCTATTCAGTCCTCCTACACACGCCCACTGCTTAAATACCGAAGCGAGAACTCTATGGAATAAGTTTGTCTTTGGGGTATCGGAATCAATACTTCTATACATATATTTTATACTAGCTGCCCCCGCAAAAGTTGTTTTGCCATAAAAAAATAATAATTAGGGGTATGAAAAATAGATGTTGGCCTATTCTCAGACCTCCCCGATAAGCACAAAAAATTTCATCAAAATCGGTCAAGCCGTTTCGGTGGAGTATGGCAACGAAAACTGTGACACGAGAATTTTATATATTAGATTATAAAGAGGTAAAGTTTGTAAGGTTGTAGGGGGTAATATCTGGAACGACAGAACTGATTTTGAAAATTCTTTTACCAATAGAAAGCAGTGATAGCCTAGTGGTATGACCATTGGACTGCCAAGTCGAAGGTCTCGAGTTCGAATCCAAGGCATGCACTTCTAACTTTTCGTATTCATGTGCGTATTAATAATTAATCATCACTCACTTAAATAGTGAAGGAAAACATCGTGAGGAAACCTGCATACCTTAGAGATTTTCTCGACGGTTTGTGAAGTCTGCCAACCCGCACTAGGCTAGCGTGGTGGACTATAGCATAATCCCTCTCAATATAAGAAGAGACCCGTGCCCAGCAGTGGGACAGTATATGGGTTGATGATGAATAGAAAGCCACAATATTTGTGAGTGGCTATAATATTTATGTATAATATATGCATGTTATTAGGTAGTACCTTGCACCCGTGCGAAGCCGGGCTGGGTCACTAGTACTGAACAGTTTGCTATTGATTTACTCCAACGAGATGGACTGACGACCTGGTAAAGGGTGCTGGGAGTAATGTATTGTATCGACATATAACCAGTACTTGTGGAAATATATGGGGGAGGCCTTCACTTAGTCCAGTATTTTTTTTTATACCACCACGGTGGCAAACCGACATACGGCCCACCTGATGGTAAGCGGTTACCGTAGCCTATAGACGCTTGTAATACCAGGGGTATTACTTCCGCGTTGCCGACCCTGTAAAATGAAAAAGAATAGTTGGGTTGGCAGTATAAAGGTCAAAGTCCCCCCCACTGCCAAAACGTTTCCTCGCGGAGCACTGGCAACCTTGCTCACCGTAAGGAACACAACACAGCTCAAAGCAGTGTTATTTCACTTCGATTTTCTGCAAGGCGGAGGTAATCCCCAGTTGGGCAGCTCCAATTTGAATGGAATTACTCCCGCTATGCCATACCTCTCTTAAGATTAAATTTGCCATAATTAACGCATTTACTGTCTCACTGCAGGGCAGCTGCCAACACAACGTGTGTTTGCGGATGAAACGTGTCGGTAGTGGGGGGATGTTGTTGTTATTACTACACGCATCATTGTCCTGGTAATGCTTTCTTAATTAATTGCTATATTTATTACGACATTACAATAGTATTGGAGGAAAGTAACAGAATGGATAATCTGGTCGAGACATCGTAGCAATTGCAATCGAAAGGGACTTACGTAAAACTAGAAGCAGATTCGTACCAAGACCAACGCAATGGAAAAAAATACCACTTTTACTTTTTTATTTGAGTTACGCTTTCGGTGCGAGGTTCGGTACTTTTAAGTAATGGTTTTGGGGATCCGTGGGACAGTTTGTTTTGACAACTGAATTTACTTGCTAACATGGTAAACTCGGTCGATAATAACGAGATGTGTTTAGCTGTACGCAGTAATCATGCAGTCTGGCATTTGCTATTGTTGCTTGTATAGGACTAGCTTCTGCCCGCAATTTCGTCCGCGTGGAAAATTTTCTTTTAATTATCGTTGTAATTTGGCTAATTAACTCAAAATCGTTTCAAATTATAGCCTTTAATGTTATTCTGATGTTTAAATAATAATACTGTAAAGTTTCATCAAAATCCGTTCAGCAGTTTTAGCGTGAAAGAGTAACAAACATCCATCCATCCTCACAACTTTCACATTTATAATTTTACTAGGATTAGTAGGATAGGAAGTAGGATTAGTAGGATAGAATAGTAGGAAGCTCGTGCAACTGTCTTCTTAAGTTCTTTCTTAAGTCAGCATTTTACGCGACACAGTAATTTCTTTTAATAATAAAATCAGTTCGCGTTGAGCGATTAAGAAAGCCATGCGTTGTCAAATTTACGTTAAGCCAACAAGAGCCGCGTGAGTTCGATAACATTTCCACTCACATTTCACAGTTCATTCGCTCAAACACGTTTAGTTATTATTTTTGGAGAATATATCATATCTTTATGAACCATCGTATTTCATTTCTATTAATTATCATAAAGAGCTGTGAAGTTTAACCAGAGACGGTACATCTTTTTTTGGTCTTTCGAGCCGGATGGACTGGAGCCAGTGAGAGGAGAGAGGATTCTAATTGGGCTGCTACTGGTACTATCTGGGATACATAACTGGCTATCCGTAGCTATTGAAAAGAATATTTTAATCAGCTAGATTTAGATTATTTAAATCATACCCCTTAAACTTTGTGTTTAGGTCCGAGTCTGGTTGTTTCATAACAAAACAAATACGTTAATCACTCCATGTGAGACCAAATGAATAATGAAAAAACGTACGGAACTCTGTAGCTGAACCTTATTCATGCCTTCCAGTTTGATATAGGAAGTCATCCATTCAATTACTTATTTTGTTTTATGTAATTAAATTGTTGCGATGTAAAGAGACAGGCACGCGATCAAAAACAGTTGTTTTTATGACTTATTCAACACCTTTGCAATCGTTATTGATCTTAAGATTTTCTGTAAGAGATCGTCTATTGCTGTTAGATGGAACGTTGTGTAATTTGTGTTTAAATAAATGTTTTTTGTAGTGTATCTGTAGCGTAACCAGAAGTTTAGTCAGCTATTGTCGCTAGAATGTCGATGAAAAATTTTGAATGGAATACCTTTGTAAATGTAATTAAATAATTGTTATAAGTATAGATATATAAGTAAACAGATAAAAAAATGTACACCAGAACACACAGAAATGGTATAATATAAGATTTTTTATAGTTGAACTTTAATCTGACAAATAAATTCATATTTCTATCTTTAAAACCGCCTCTAGCGGCCACCTCAGGAACTAAGTTTGACAGGTACCTAGCAACTGTCACTCAGTAATTATAATAAGGATGTTGTTTAATGAATCGTATTCTGCCCTAATGTAACTCAAACATAAATGCCCCACACTAGGATTCCTCCGGTATGGTGGGTGCTATTATAAACACCAAATTTTCACAAAATCAAACACCCAGACCCGGAAAACTACCCGTAGGTCATACAAATATTTGTTCTATGTGGGTATCGAACCTGCGACACATGGGGCAGAGCTCATCGCTCGTCGTTGGATTTGAAGTTGGTAGATCAATAAAATTATCAATAATTTTTTTATTCCAACTTTAATTTAAGGTTAATCCTTGAAAACTATTACATACTTTGCTAGGTGTCATGATGTACCTAACAAAAACTTAGTAGGTACCTATAAAGGTATAAGTTTTTAGACGTATTTTATTTGATTTAATATCTAACATTTTACTTTTAAACAACACAATTTAAAATCACCTTAATAAAATAAACCGACTGACATGCTTAAAGTCGTTAGAAAATACCCCGTAAAAATATAATTAATCATCAAAGCCAAAACCCTAGTAAGCTGTCATGTCAGGGAACCAGATTATTTAACAGAAAGGCCTACGTACCTATTTTACCTAATAAGTGTCTACTTTAATAGTTTTTCTATTTTTCATTCATAATTGTTGTTGTTTTCCTTTTTTTGGGGTATGTTTAACAGCGTTACTACGGTTCCTAAATATTGTGAATGGACTCGTTATAAGGCCCCATTTAACCTCCTTTCGGCTTTACGGGTAGTTTTGTAATACCCTGTATAAGAATAAAATCACCGATATAGATTGAGAAATAGCACATAATATTATTGTAGCTGAACTTACAGAATTGAAATAAATTAACTTCATATATTATCACGATGGTAGTCTTCTTCCAAATCCATTGGGAAATAGAGGAGGCATCATCATCACAATCTTCCTGCCCTTGTACCAATTTATTTGTGGTCGGCGCAGAATAACCTTTTCTTCCATTCATCTCTGTCAGTTAACAAAGCATTGTCAGCAACGATCAAGATTGTGCAAGTTTTTGTAGCAATTATAGTCAATGATATACGAACATGATTTAAGACCACTTTCTACTGATTTTGTAACTTCTGTATTTCTTTAATAAGTTTAATCTTTAGTCAAATTGAATGTTTTTTTCTTAAATTAGATACCTAAGCTTTTAAGAAGTTTTACTGAGACAATACTGAAGTGCGTTTTCTGTGCAGATTTTTGTTGCAGGTTAAATTATAATATAACATACCGTCGCGCCTATGTTTTGATCCACGAAGGGTTCAGTTTCACAGTTCGCCGGTACGCTTAGGTTCCATCTAGTCCCAAACAAAGCAGAGGTTGTAGGTACTATAGATACAAAACAATGGATATAATACTTGTATACTTTTCTTTTTTTGTAAATACTTACACATAAGAAACACCCAGACAACCAAAAACACTTATGTTCATCACATAAATATTTGTGATCTGTGGGAATCGAGCCCAAGACCTCGTGATCAACAGCCCGACACGCGAACCACTAGACCATAGACGTCGTCCGTCGTAACGGAAGTACCGTTAGTCTATTTTGCAGACAATTCAGTAAATTTTATTCAGACTTAAAAAATTACTACAATTCTTCGCGTAATAAAATTACGTTCCTTTACCATTTTGGTATAAAAAAAGAATCTTACTGCCGTAACTAAATCCCAAATTGCGGCGATCCATAGTATTTTCACCGGGCGTTTCCCACGGTTGCGCGCACGCAAGCGCGTTCCAATTAGACTGTACCGAACTAATTCCTGGGCATGCGCGGTGCATAGACAAGCAAAGAAGGATTACTCTGAACGGAATCAACTTTAAAAATGGAAGACATGCCTCAATTTAAACTGTATTGGATCAAGATTGTTTAGTTATGTTTCGTGATACGGAACAAGTTTTTATTATTTAATTATGAGACGAAAATATGAATAATTCATTGTTAACTTCTATTAAAAAGTTTACATTTGCTCGACGCACGTGACACGTTATGATAATAAATGCGAAACGTTAGTCTAAAATTTAAAACATCGTGGGAAATACCTATATTAGAGGTTAAACCAAGATAATTATAATAATATCTAGTAGCCATTTATCTTTTTTGGAGCTCGTGGCTAATTAATAACTAATCTGATCAAGGTTAAGCTGCGCTAGCCGCGGTCAGTCTGTGGATGGGTGACCATTCTTAACAGAACGACACCCCTCCGTGGCTCGGACAGCACGTAAAGTCGTCGCTCCCGGTTGTCATATAACACCTATGACAATCGTTAGTGGTAGTCAGAAACCCAAAAAGCCTGACAACCAGTCTATCCTCAGGATACCGGTACTACCCAGATATTGGGTTGCCGAGGTTTGATAGCATATCTTTTCAGACTAGAAGTCAATCCCAACATTGTAGAGAAAAAGGTTTGGAGGATGATCATGATTTATCTTTATGACGCATGTTATGTGTAAAAATAGGGATGGAGTCTTGTGTTCGATAAGTATTATATTGCACCTTTAAATTGACAAAGAAGAAACTAGATGTTCCAGTAAACATATTAGCTATAATTGTAAGTCGGTCAAGAGATCCTGAGAAGGTATTAGAGCTCTGTGCCAGACTGCTGATGTGGTGGCACTACGGGAGACGTGACATTTTCTATGGGTCTATGCCACCCGAAATATAGTTAATAATATTATTTTGTATATTTTAGTGTCAACACCCATGGGTATTGTAGTTCGATGAAAAATAATAGTTAATTAATAAAAAATAAACAGATTTTTATAAGCCATACATGCGTCATTATGAATTTATATATTATAGACCCGATGTTGGCATTATAACATAACATACGAGTACCATCACACCTGTATTCCATAAAGGGTTAAGGAGATGTGTACTAAATGTTCACTCACAGTTCACCGGTATGCAGTACCGGGTTACCATTAACCGGGCACAAATCCAAACTCCGAGCTGCTACTAAGAATTTCATAGAAAAATCCAGTAACACTTTCAAGACAGGCCAGAAATGTATTACCAGAGGGAAAAGTTAATTAAGATATTTAAAAAAAACCTAGGCTTCTGAATTCCCTCGTTATACGCATGCGCCGTCTCGCCGCCCGTAATCGCTTCTACTAAAGGTCTTGAAGCACGAACGGCTTTTTTGAATGGACTCGATTTGGTCACAACGATAATTAAATATACTGTTTGTTTGCGAAGAAGCTGTGTTATTATTTAGTGCTAATTTTGTGAACGATTTCCTGTCTTTGTTCTTTTTGATCTTTGTTCAGCAATATTAGAGCCGATATAGTAATGCACAAAATTAAGTAAAAATAGATCGTAGGTTTTATCACCAATTCTCACACTTCCGCTGCGGAAAAGGACCATTAAAAATTAACGGCAATTTTACAGGCGGTATGCAACCTCTATGCAGAATTTAAGGATGGAAAAAGTTTTCTATCCTTAATCAGAATACTTTATAGATCTGTTGACAACCGTAGGTAGACAAGGGCTATGTCAACTCTCAAGTAGATAAAAACTATTTTACATGCATAGAAATGATTTCTATGGCAGAGTCAGCGAAAGCCTCATCGAACGCAGTCTGCAATACTATGCCTATGAAGAAACGTTTGTTGATAAGATTATCCATGTGCATCTAGGGCTGCCATATACCAGTAGCTACAGCTAGTTTGTAGCAACGTGAAGCAGTGAACTGCTACAGACTGATCAATTAAATTAATTACAGGGCAAACTCGTGTATCTACCAATGAATCCTCTCTGTAAAACCACTAAATATATCGCTAGAATGGAATCACCATTGTCATCATCTTCCTGCCCATATACTTTACTCGGAGGTTCGCTGGATGTACATACATTTCTATTAGATGTCATTTTATCGTCCTTCATAGCTGTTATTATCATCATTCAAAAAGTCATTATAACATTTCTTTGGTCTTTCTTAAGCCTTGCTTTTCTTTTTTTTCATTTTGTCAAAATGTTTGAAATTTATTAATTAATTTAAAATTATTAATTAGCATGCTTTTTACTTTCATGCTTATGATGGCTATACCTACAACAATACACGGATAAAGTTCTCCAAGTAGATTGCTACCAATATAACATTGTAAAGGAGGTTTTAATTCACCACGTTTGTAAAACGGATTGATGATCAACGCATGTTATTTTTGGTTCTTCTTGGCATCACAACATAAAACATACTTTGACCTAACACTTTACTGTTAGTGATGTTGCTTGTCCAACGTAAAGATTAATTCAATTAGTTTCGTCTTCTTTAAATAGCATTGTTAGTAGCACAAGTGAGTATTAAGTAGCACAAAATTGCTTACCGTTAATTCCAATCACGCGACATTTTGTATTCGAAGAAAGACAATTGAAGATTGTTTACATTCTATGTTCAAAATGTATATTTTTTTATTTGTTTTGGCCAGCATGAGTTTCTTCTATTATTTGTTTTTCTTACAAAGGAGTATTGACGTACATAATAAATTATTGGTAGGTATAATAAAAAAAACATTATAAATTCTAATAAAGATAATAGAAATAATTTAACAGAACTGTTATGTAAATACTGATATTATTACGTATAATGATGGATCTAGTAGTAATTATGAATGTGGTCATTCAAAGTTCTAGAGTGTTCAGGGCATAAGCTTCCTCCTTCCTCATTAAAGGAATTGAAAGTTAACTTTAGGTAGGTATTGTGATAAAGCAATAAGTTTTATAACTCAAAAATTCAGAGAAGTTTCTTTTAAAAAATGCATAACTTTTTACGTAAATTTGAGTTTAATAAATTATTTTTCCCAATGGAAATATGTAGATTTGCGTATATTAAATTTATGAAACGATGAAACCAGCCAGAAATACTGAGTTTTTTATGAAATTTTCACTAGTGACTCGGAGCTTGGATTTGTGCCCGGTCAATGGCAATAGGCCCGCTATTACTTGGGACCTAAACATACGGGAGACCTGTGGGTCTTCATTAGTACATCTCTGTTTAACTTCAGGGAATACAGGCGTGATGTTATGTTATTTTTAAATAGCAACATTAATTATTTGACAGACATCTTTTATAGAGCAGGTCAATGGTCTGAAGCAAGATGGTTTTATTTTATAGTTCTTAGGCAATAAAATCAGGCACGGCTCTTGGACAGCGTGTGAACAGCACCCACTTACAATACAAAGAAATTTAATAAAACAGCACTCAATTCCATTATGAAGATGTTCAATGATAGTTGTTGAAATCTAGACTCAAATATAAAAAACGTAAGAAGTAATTTTGCATAAACAGTTATTTTTTCCCATGAAACTGTAAGGAAATGGAGCTTTTAGATATAACCAGTGCAATACCTAATTAAGATGTGAATTTAATTATGATAAGGAAATATAAAGTCCTACATTAATATTAATTAGTTGGTAGATAAAAATATAGTGGGACAAAAATAAGCTCTGTTTTGTGCAGAGATTTTAGTAGATAAGATAAAACTGGCTAATGTTAATAGATTAAGTTAATATAAAAGCTAAATATTAAATAGTGTTTAGGTAGTAATAGATAATAAATACTTAGATATTTTATGCAGGAGTTTCCTTGTCAGTGTTAGTTTATAGGTAGCCACCGAAACAAAACAAATATTACTAAAAACATTGTTTATTCACTTTTTATCATTCCAATTAACCTACAGTAAACATCCTGTACGAATTCGCTAACCATACCACTCTTCTATCAGAACAACTATTTATCACAGTAAACTTAGGTACTAACTACACTATATGGTACTTAAACGTAAAACTAAATGCTTTAACCGACGCGGAAGACGTTGAAGTTAGGAATACAAATAATAACAGTTTACTATTGAACAAAAAAACCTTAATTTATTAAATTAATAAGAAAAACTTCAACAAGCAAAGCGAGAACAACCATTCTTCGTTAACACACATCAGTTCTAGGAACGTTAATAGAAACAAACAACAACATAATTGATTATCACACGTTGTCACACGGTCCTTGGGCATGCAAGGTGTTGAGGAGCAGCGTCACCACGGCCGCCACATCGACTGGGCGGAGTCTGACTCGGAGGCGGGGCTGTGAGGCGGTGACGGCGGCGCGTACGCACGCTTCGCGAGCGCAGCTTCCGAATCCATCGGCTCTGCCAGCCTCTTCAATCCTCGATCTGGTAGCGATGTTCTTTGGATCGAAGCCTGTTGTGGAGCAGGCGCCGGCGCAATGGCCTGTAGAGGTGTCGGCCTTGCAACACCATTAGGAGCTATAGGCTGAGGCTGCACCACTTGAGGATTCTCCAATCTCCTTATGCAGTTGCTGAGGTGCTGTAGGAGCCGCGCTCCAGCTTGAGGATCCACAGGGCCTTGACGCTGCATCGCGTTCGCGGCTAAGGTAGCATTTGCAATGAACTGTGACACTTCTGTAGCACACTGAGTAAATCCAGCACGGAAGCGTTCTGTGTAAGACATTTCAGGTTTCAGCACTAACTGGCCTCTCCTTTTGAGGCTGTGAAGATGTCGGACCGTGAGTTCCAGGATGTCTGCCTTTTCTAGTTTGGATACATTTTCTCCCTCAGCTTGTAAGGCGGTAACCATAAGGTCTTTGAGTTCGTCGAGGCAGCGGTTGATGCGGGCTCTTCTTTTTCTTTCTAGCATAGGTTTCATCACTTTTCGGTATTGGTATGTTCGGGAGACGGGTTCCTCGTCAGGTTGCGCGTGCGCGGGCGGGTGGAAGGCGCCGTGCGGCGGCGACATAGTACGGGCGGGTAGGATCATTGGTGCGCGCGCGACGGTCTGTGAGCGAATGGCGCGCGCGCCGCCCGACTCACCGCTTTTATGCGCCCTACACCGATTGTGGCAAAACGCGTGATAAAAGTAGGGTTGGCACTTAAAACGAATGCTTGATTTTTTTCACATAAGTAAACTGCTTGATTTTTTTCACTGAAGGAAATTTTTCAAACATTAGTAAGAACATATTTTTATTTAATTGAGTATTTTTATTTTCTACTATCTGGTATCTTAGACTAAATTATTCCAATTATATTTTTATTTTACTAAAAAGTTAATAATATGTCTAACAAAAATCATCACTAGAAAAAAATATTCAATAATTCATTAAAACAGTTATTAAGCAAAGGAAAAATTCGACCGCGGGCAGGATTCGAACCTGCGTCTTCTGGTTAGGTACACCAGACGCTATGACCACTAAGCACCCGCGACAGTCATTAAAACATTTAAAATTGAAATAAAACTACTTTTACAATTTTAATTCAATGTCTTATAATGAAATCAGTAGATATACAGATTTGATATCTGCAACCTATTATTGTGGAAGTAGAATTTTAATTTAGATTGAAGTTTATACTTTTGGTAAATTACCCATAATCTTAAAATAATCTAAGTAAAGTGCATTGGGGCAATTCCGATAGAAATTTCTGCGAGATGACTAGAGGTGAACATTTCATTTGATTATTTGGGAATGCTCTATTTTACGAGTCTTACTGTTTTAGATCTGCATAGATATTGAAAAGCCTTTGAAAAGCATAAATTATATTTTTAAATATATCGTTGGATTTGCTAAAGAAAGTGTTTTAAATAAAGAACCATATTTTTGGGTCATAATGGATAATTGCGAACTATCGCGGGGTAATTCCGGAAGAACTCGATAGTCGCCTTTATTGCGTTTCAGCCAGAGTTTACATTTCATTTTCCATCGTAATTGCCCCATAGATTTTGATATTGTAAGTTTTTTAAATAATAACCGTTAATTTGAATTCCTATAACTTTGTATTACGGAATAACCCGTATTATATAAGATGGCGCTTTACCTAATGTTGCCAGCAGGAATGTATTGCAGCGTTTGGTAGATTTTTTGCACTTTCGGAATATACCCATTTTCGAAATAGCCCCAATGCACCTTATATAATTACTTATTGAAAAAATGGCGTGTACCAGTAATTTCATTAATATTATTTAATTCAAATTAAAACGTCTGATCGAACAGCTGTCTTAGTTATATAAATCTGAGGGTCTCAGCTGATAGCAGCTGGCTAGCACGAATTCCCACGCGCACCCTCCTTACGTCACCCTGCGCACACGCACGGTAAGACGCTCCCCTTGATTTGCGCGCCAAATAATACGCACTGACGTCACAACGACTATTATCTCAAAAACGACTCGTGGCGCTGAATTAAACCATTTTCAAGGGACACCTTAAAAGGTATTTATTATTAGCAAGCAAAAAAAACTTACATTAAAGACTTATTACCGATATTTGTATGAATATTTTCAATTGTTATGTTCTGGTCAATAGTATGACAATGGTCAAAAGTTTACTTTTTCCAGTACAACAATTGTCATTAATGTGCAAATTCTACCAGTAAAAATACTTTTGAATATTTTTACTTGAACGTGGCAGCCCTGTGTCGCCGGCGCGGGCGCAGTTCTACGGCGACATGAGGCGCGTTATCGCCTCCGTCGGTCATACAGACAAGAGTGACGAATAGAAATTATTACTGTCGCACCGACTTTTTACTGCTTACGTGTGTTATTAATTATTATTTGTACCTTGTGGCCTACTTCGGGAAATGCCGTGACTGGCTGCACGGCTCACCACAACATGTACTTATTTGTACAGCAACGTAAGTTACCTTTTTTTAATATTTCCTATAAAGTTTTTTTCTGTAATTTATAAAGAAATTAATATTTCATAAAGGCAATATTTATTACAATTGACATGATTTATTCCTTCTGACAGTCATTTAGCTTTTAATGGATGTTTCTACAAAATATGAATTAATAACGCTATTATTCAAGCTAATCCTGAAACATGACGCAAAATAATCATTCATCGCAACATCCTTGAGTAACAAAAACATAAAACATCATCCTAATTAGTCAGTCAAAACAATAACATTGACTATCACCTTGCAAAGGTGTGAGTTTGTTCCCAGCACCGCTAGTCGACTCGACACCGACCCATTGTGCGGTCGAAGCCGCCGTGACGCTACTTACTCCAATTCTGTCTTACGCTGTTAGACGACAAAACGTCCTATGTGTCAACACCGCCTTCGGAATAGGCGAAACGTGCAGCTCAGCGCAGGCCACTTGGTACTTAAGACCTGTCGGCATTGGGGAGACATTGACACGCGAGCGGATAACGGCGTAAGCGACGCTTCTGATCGTAGCCAATGAGACGTTCTTCGCGGCAGCGCGGCGTCGTGGGAAAGCCCGTGCCGCGCGCGTTCCCACACACTCGGCCGGCACAAGCCAACCGATAAATTATCATAATTCCATTGTGAGTGAGACGGTACTAAGAAATTTTATACTTCATCAATCGCCGCGTTGAATACATTAGCGCGTGGGCACCGCTTTGTTGATACGGTGACGCAAGGAGCAAGGATACGGTCGACCCACCGGCGGGTGTTCTCTTATTTTTTCTATCACGTATCTATTTTATGGCAACAGCTATAAATTCCGTGGAGACGACGTAATATGGTGATGATATACACCCTAATGTAGGGTTTTTTGTATGAAAAGTAAACCGTGAATTCCACCCACGTTGTCGAGCTAAATACATAATACATAGTATGTACAAGGTGCAAGTAGCGCTAAGTAAGTAAATATGTGCCGTTCATGTAGAATTGATGATAATAATTATTTAAGCCTAACTTACACGACATTAGTGTAAATATTTTTTCGGAAAATTCCATATCACTTTAAATAAGTTGGGATGTAAGTAATTTTAATGGAAAAACATTTATAATAATAATAGAAGGTGTAAACATTCTAGCATACAGCGAGCGCCGCGAACCGCGATGTTTGGAGACGCCTCTGCAAATGCCTTATTATTAGATATCGTTCATACATAGGTATAACTAACAGTACCACAGTTACCTGCGTGCCACTTCACTATAATTTTTCTAAATCCCAAAAAAACTGATGCTTACATCATATTATAAAGAAGCTTCTTGAAGAATCTCATGTCTCTAGAACGAGCTGTTTCGGCTCTACGCTACTATACTCTATGTCTGTTAGTCGGTTTAGTCCATGTCCACAATATCTACCCATGTCCATACCGAAACCCCAAAATGTTTTCCGTGTTCAACCCCTAAATTGGATTGGCCCCAAATGGACTTCAATACATTGGTCATCTTTTCTTTGGCCTTATTCAACCCAAACTTTTTAGGTATTTGTTAATGAAATTAAAATAATACTGAAGCTGTAATGTATTTATTTATATTTTCTTTACAATTAATCTCTAAGTTTTTTTTTTAAATTAGTAGAGCTGGACGCAGTTAGCATGTGTATATACATATACTTAATTGCTTCCAGCGATGCAACCAGTTTTTTACCAAATAAGTTTATTAAAATTTCCCTAAATCCTTTATAAGAGGATTCCTACACCATAAAAAAAGCTTACCTATAAAATTTTAAGTTCACGGGGTTGTTAATACTTGCGACTTTACTTTTATTATTGTATAGACTAACTGTATCTCACAACGTTACCCAAGTAGGTCTCGTTTTTCCGAATACCGTTTGAATTACCATAAATTCTATTTAGGTTTCTTATTATTGTAGCCATCTGCTAAATGCTTACACAATAAAGACTTTCCTGCCAATTAATTTTAGAGATTTCGAGATTTATTTTGCTAGAGGTTCTGTGTTCAATTCCCAGGTCAAGCAGTTTATTGGGTTTTTCTATCAAATTCTCAGTAGCATCTCGCAGTTTGGAATAGTGCTCGGTTAATGGCAATAGACTTGCCTCCTATTACATGGGACCTAAATGTACCGACGAATTATGGGTATAGGTACAGCTCTGCCTAACTCTTCGGGGAATATCATTATCATCATCAACCCATATACTGTCCCACTGCTAGGCACGGGTCGCCCGCTGGCCTAATGCGGGTTGGTTTTCTCACTATTTCATTCACCGTTTAGGCGATATCACTCGCCTTAATTATTAATACGCACATGATTTCGAAAAGTCCAAAAAGCCTGCCAACCAGTTTCTGATCAGGATATCGGTATTGCCCAGAAATTGGGTTGCGGAGGTCTGGTGGCAGTTGCTTCGTGTAAAATACTGATATTCAGCCGCATCTGGTTGGACTGGAAGCCGACCCCAACATAGATGGAAAAAGGCTCGGAAGAAGAAGAGGAAAACATGATTTCGAAAAGTCAAAGGTTTGATGACATGAATTATTTCGCTTTAATGATAGATTAGAAACAAAAGCAAAATCAAATGCAGCAATTTCGTAGTTCCATCTTTGAAAGTCTCCCTTTTTCAAATTGGTTTTTTTATGACACAACTTTACAATAATTATGAAGTTTTAATACCTTAATTTAAGGAGTATTTAATACACAATTTATTAAGCTAGCATTTTTAGTTTCCGAGATTTTTAAGTTTCTTTATGTGACCCGGATTCATTGCTCTTGAGTGTTTAATAGCTATATCGATTAATACAAACTTTAGTAGATATATATTCTACATTTCACTGCTACACAAGTCTAACTTCTGTGTTTCTGTAGGAATCCCTACATCCTCGTTGGAAAGGTTAAATCGTGCCACCGCTCACGATTAGATTTGCTCAGTTTTATTAAAATATTGGTGCTTCTGTTTCAAATGGTATGTGGCTTTAATTTATAATCACGGATTTTCTATAGTTCGGGATCACATGTTTTTTCAAAAGCGACATTTTTAGCATATAATGTTAATATTATTTAGATATTATAATATATGCTGAAGCATTCAATAGATGCTGGCGCCTTGTGAATATTTATATTTTAGTTTTACATATTTTTTTTCTATTTTGTGTTTATTTTGTCGAACAAGATAAGGTTAAGTTCGGTATTCGTTAAGGTATTTGTTATTTTGTCTAGTGTTGTGATAAAAAAAAAACTATCGTTTTAAAACTTAACCTTATTCTTTTCGACAAAATAAACACAAAATAGAAAAACAATAATTATGTAAAACTTTTACAACAAAGATCTTTGTTTCTTATATGTTATCTGAAGGATTAAGGTACCTAATGTAATGGTTATGGGTGACTTATCATAATAAAGTTCTATAATATGACTTGAAACATCGTGGACCTGTCTAATGCGATTTTTAAAAATATATAAGTATCTATACTGTTATGACTATACACGACCGTAGCTATTTGGTTACTAGTAATAGCTGTAAGTTATAATGTTACAACCAAATTATCTAAAGGTAGACTAATAATAATAATAGTGCAGACTACGTTTGGGCAAAGGTAGTGTGGGACGCGCTGCCACACGATAGATAGACGATTTGAAGAAGGTGGCTGACAGCGGATGGATTCGGGCTGCCCAAGACCGGGATGGTTGGCGCTCTTTGGGGCAGGCCTACGTTCAGCAATGGACGGCAATAGGCTGTTATGATGATGATGAGACTAATTATCGCATACTCTATATTGCTAATAATTATTGTTTTTTATAAGCTAATTTGCATATTGAAATAAAACACTACTTTTTACGGATTTTATCGCGTATATTGATATTCGAAACGTCGGGATTAATAATATCAATATACCTACGCGATAAAATCCGTAAAAAGTAAATGTCAAAAATCAATACTTGACATATTATTTAATACTCTACATACTACTCTCGAAAAACTTAACCGTCCTTCTGGCGCAGTCGGGTAAACATATAATATTGTAGTAGATAATATAATATATTTTTGAAGATGTCTTTGTGTTATGGGGATTAGGTACACCTCCTACCTAGACTACGTAGTACCTAATATTATTTAACATATTTTCAACGGTAAATTGTAAAGCCCTCTAACTAATAAACGAGTAATAATATACATATAGCTACATTGGAGTTCTTTAATTTGAACATTGGCCTTTTAGCCACAGCCGCATATTATTTGAATATGGAATTATTAAAAAATATAATTTCCAGCAATCGATCTTAAATATTTATTTTCAGTTTACGGAGTATTGACCCCTTAACGTGACTTACCGAAGTATATCGGCTGTTAATCTATAAAAAATCAACACAGAATTTATTTAATATTGACTTTGAGCACTTGATATAAAATATATGTTATCGCTCACTAACCAGTAAGGTTCTGAAGTAAACAGGTGTGTACTTAGGGCACTTGGAAGTCACATTATCTAAGTTTAAAGTCAAGTCTGGGTAGCCAAGGAATTTATTTGTGCCGGATTTACGTCATGCTTTTTTACTAGCCTTCCGATTACAGAAAGCTAGAAGCTTAAGAACTCCGAACTTGATAAAAAAATCTCTAGAATCAATTCATAGGTATATTTTAGAATCCATAACAAATACTTAAAAATATTGTATTGTGAATTTATTATAGGTACTCATCAAAATATTAGTGTTGGTAGTTATTACTTATTAGGTCAAAATTTACAAATTGAACCTACTTGTGAAACTAGACTTTGGATTGTAATTATTCTTAGATGTTTGTGTTCTTCGACTCTTCGTAACTTTTCGCCTATTAATACACTTTTTCTATTGATATAACTATTTCTTTTCTGTCTCAATAGAATGCTTATTGAAGCACTTCACTTTCTTGTCATTAATTTTTGGCTTAAAGCGATATTTGTTTGTGTTGGCTGTTATCTGATATTTCGCCCATTACTTAATACACTTTTTCTGTTACATAAATTTTCATTTTCAAAGTTCTAATATGTTTCAGGAATATTATTGATACGTTTACAAGGTATATATTGATTCGAAATGTCGTCTATTTTAATGTAGAAAGTTCGATAAATGTCGAGTGTATTCTGTGAAACCGGGTCTTCACCGCAATCTTGTGGCTATATAGGTCAGGAGTAGCACGATTGAAAGTTGTCGTATGGTCTAATGCAGTGGTTCTTAATCTTTTGTTTCGCATTTTACTTATGGTAATGTTTTTCTATAGCGACTCTCCACTATACTATTGTCGAAATGCTCGAGCAATGCGCGTTGGGGATCGTGGGTTTGATTCCCGCACAGAACAAATATTTTTATGGACCTACCAATAGTTGTTTTGTGTCTGTGTATGTGAAAATTTGTTTGTGACACACACACGATGAAGAAAAGTCTAGCGGGCACACTTTTTCAAAGAAAAACGACATTGGTCGAACAAGATGGAGATAGTTTTATGTTTTTTTTACACTATTCCCCACAAATTGGTGCTACTCAGGTAATTGATATTATTATAGCCGTCGCGGGCGCAATACCGAGACTAACATTCATAAATATTGCGTAAGCGACGAAAGTACAAAACTTTATTATTACCTCTTGGATTGAAACTTATTTGAATCGCTGTAATTTCTATTAGATTATACCTAAAATGACTTCAGGCCTTTCTACTTCACCCAATACTCAATATTATGTGGCATAGTCATTGTTATTTCTTAAAATAATAACTTTGTAATTAAGTAATTTATCAAGTAGCATTAAGTATCTTCATTCTATTTACTGACCAACTATTGAACATGTAGTTCTCAGAATTAGAAAAATTAGGCGTAAATCCACCACGCTGACCTAGCGCTAGTTGACAGACTTCATACGGCATCGAAAAAATCTCTCAGGTTTATAAGTTTCCTGGTATCATTATTTTCATTAATAATTCGCAGATAAATTCATCATCCGAACTAGCGAATTGGCAGACCAGTGGTCAAATCACCACTTTTGCACGCGCTACTCGGGTGTAAACAAAATTAGATCCAAATTCCTAACCTGTTCCGTCGATTCAATCAGATCGATTTACAAAAATTTTCCAAGAAATTACGGATAATCGATAAACTCGAGTATTTTACTAAACATATCGATTTTATTTTCTCACTAGTCAATGTTTACTTTTTCGCGTCCAGCACCGTCATGTAGTCACACAATCAAATATACAACTTAATCGCCGTCCCGGCGGACATTGCTTGTTCATCGACTACACTAAATATTGACAATATACACGCCGCACTTAATTTACTTACTATTATTTAGTACAAGTGATGTCCTGTTTATTTATCGATATTGCATTACCTAGATTACTATTATAGTTCTCTGATTCTGTGAAAGCATCGTTGCTTGCTAACTTCCACGATATTTAATTATCTTAGTGTATAATAATAATATAATATTTTTGGGACATTTTACACAACACCATCTAGTCCCAAACTAAGCAGAGCTTGTACTATGGGTACTAGACAATACTTTTTTTTGTAAATACATACTTATAATACATAAGAAACACCCAGACAAACACAAATACTTGTGGCAAATCATGTTTTAACCACACAAATATTTGTGTCCTGTAGGAATCGAACCCACGACCCTATGATCAGCAGTCCGGCACTCGAACCACTAGACCACAGAGGTCGTCAAAATGTGTATGTTTTTAGGCTATGGATAGGTGAATAAAATTAAGACTTTACGAATAACTAAGAGACTACCTCAATTAATGAAATAGTCCAGCTTTTGATGAAAGAGCTCACTCAATTAACGATGCTTGTTTTTGCCAGAATTCAGTGCAAACATTTATTTCATCATCTTATTCTTCTATCATGCTTCTTGTATGGGTCTCCATTGGGTTCTTGTTTCGGTAATTCTGGGTCAGATTGGCTCTATCATCTTTCTTATCGTCTGATCACATTCGTGCACCACGTCCACACCCTAATACATCGTGGATTTAGTTAAATTTCAGCGCCATGTGAGACAAAAATACTTTTTATATTCAGAATCTTAACCCTTTCACTGACCCCTAAGTGGCTGTCAGTAGAAAGTTAAAATTACCTCGGAAGCTGATATTAGAATAGTGATGACTTTCCATGGCTATTGGTTTTGCAGATTAAACTTATATATTTTGTATCCTGCAACCGGTTATATTAAGGACACGTAACCTCGTCAAACACCTCCAGATACAATCACATGACACCTAACTTTTACAAAAGTATCACATACTCGTATAAAGTACACTACATACGCGTCAACCCGCCTACCGCCACGCCTGCGCGAGCGCAGAGTTGTGCAAACAAGAACACTGTTTACAGATACCTCTGATTGTTCGCGGTCACCCACACTCGCACTCAAGTGTCAAATGACTTGGACTTTTTAACAAATATTTTCTACTGCTGAATAAAAACTTCTTTTAAACTTTTTCATGAAATTATGATGAAAACTTCTTTTAAACTTTTTAATTATTTTATTTATGATAAAGTTTAGATCTTTTTAATTATCCGGTACATGTATTAAACAGATTATTATGTAGATGATTACGTATTATGTCAGCCAATAAGTGAGAGAACTGGCCACTGCAATGCCCGTGTAGTTCTAATTTAATTAATTACTTCATCATCGGCAACCCATATACTGTCCCACTGCAGGGCACGGGTCTGCTCTCACAGAATCAGAAGGATTAGGCTATAGTCCATCACACTGGCTAAGTGCGGGTTGGCACACTTTACACGCCGTCGAGAAAATCTCTAAAGTATGCAGGTTTCCTCACGATGTTTTCCTGCACCGTTTTAAGCGAGTGATAATTAATTATTAATAAGCAAATGATTTCGAAAAATCAGAGGTGCGTGCCTTATATTCGAACTCCAGACCTTCGACTTGGCAGTCCAATGGTCATACCATTAGGCTATCATTGCTTTGCTTAGCGACAGAATATTGGTTAATGTGGTGATAGCAAGCCAGATGAACTCTATAGCATTGAGCAGAGCCTCCAACTCTAAAAACTCATTTTCCACACTTCCACGAAATCAATCTGTTTGAAGATTTGTGAATCAATTTTTTTTCAATCAATAGTATGTAAGTACCTATAATATTTACATATTGATTGAATGAGTACCGATGAACGAGTTCATTGGGAAATACGTCTACGGTTTAAAAATAGAACAACCGTAATTTTAGGAATACACCCCATAGGTTTTTCCGGGATTTTTAAATTAGAGGAATTTTCGTAGGTTTTAAGAATAGAATAGGTATGAATGTCTAAATTTCATTAAGTTAATGCCCGATATAAATACTATTTGGTATTTCCATTCGTGCTAAATAGAATTATGTAAAATTGTTATGATAACTGCGAAATTCCCAAGAAAGTACACCGATTATGTTATAGGTATGTTTATTTTAAATTAATATTATTACCTTTATTAATTTATATTTTTTTCAAGACAAAAATAAAGATTTCAGTGTCGACCTCTCACTTTTAATCTGTCAATATCCCTACGTTTGATGTAACTCTAATACGTAGAGTGTAAATGGGTACTGAAGTAGTAATTACTAAGAACGCCTCAGCAAATTATCACACGTTTTACATGACTTACTCCCAACCAGGTGTCAGTTTTGCTGACGTAGACTAGATCGCCGCTTGCGCAGTTCCCAGCCTGTAACATAAAACTTAAGAGTGTACTTAACACTCTACTGAACAAAATTAATCTTGAACCTCGTAAACTGTGCCTAAAATTACCGTAATATTTCGTCGATTTTATCTCACTTTTGGCAAAAGCCTACTTATGATTTTGAATCTCAATAAACCTACATTATATTTGGTTCTATTATATGTTATATTGAGCCTTCTTTGGATAATCGATGAATAAAACCATAATAAGATTTGAAGTGTTCATAATTCAAATTGTTGCTTTTTTATTTGTTTTATCCATGATCTCAAATTACATTATAAAGGTATCCATAGGTTTTGTCGTACAATATGCGTAGTCATTGTGACACTGAGGAACCATATTTTTGCGGTTTGTGAGAGGGTCATGTCAACTAATATAACTTTTGCGGGTTAGTATAACCATCTTGATGATATTTCCACGATGATGACGATGATAATAATGATTTGCTGATTGCTAAAAAGGGCAGAAATCAATTACGTAATTTTGATACATTTCCTTAATACAGCGTGTAGAATTTATAAGGTATAAGGGTTTTCAATGAATATTCATATGTCCTTGAAGGTATTTTTAAGAAAATATTTAAATAGGCTTCTAGTTTGTAGACAGTGGTTGATTCACATTAAAAACATATAATTATTACGTAAAAAAAGGTCAAGATGAAGATTGTACCATGGAAAGTGACAAAGGTCTCACTTTCTATGCGGCTAAGTAGGTATCTCAGTTTAGTAATTTACCGTAATTTTTTTTTGGTTGTAAACTAATGAAGCAAGGGCCGACGAGGTTTTGTTTCGTTCCAATTAAGTAATTTTCTTGAGAAAAAAAGTGTTGTAAGTTAGATGTAAAATGAAACACTTTGGATAAAAAAACAGAAAAACGTTTTGATGGTAATAGTTACAAACATTGTTAATATCATTAAAAAAAGTATACATCATCATTCGACACATATACCTATTCTATTTTCCATAGGTACTGCATCAAATGGCAAACATAGAAGTATTGTTAGAAATAAATAAAAGGAATCAAACCTTTAATCCATTAATAAACCGAGATATGATAGAGTAATATATGTTTTATTATAAGGGAATAAGCTATATTTTAACACTAGTTGTTGCCCGCACTTCACTCGTATCTCAAAGGACTTTTTGAAACAAAAGATAATCCTTCTCCAACGTCGTCTAGGTAAGGTCCAATCTATACCAAAATTCATTATAATTGGGTCAGTGATTTAGGCGCGAAAACGTAGCGAACAGACAGACACAGTTATTAAATATATTACTCTCGCATTTATAACATTAGCATGGATTTTTAGGTGAAGCCCACTATATCTTTGCCCTCCTCTTTAGGAAATGTACATAGGTGTGCGATACCGGCATCTATTTTCAGAATATTGACACAGTACCAATTACCGAAAGCAGGTTGTTCGGATGTCAATTCATAATGATGTGTACATGAAAATTCGAGTTTCAATAGTAATTACTTTGCACTACAGGATACGGCTCTCACGCTATTGGCGTTCGTTCACTTATCACGTCCGTGTGAAATTGGACATGTTTGAAAAAAACATCATGCCAACCGGTTATGAGTTCGGCTGTCGGATTTGCTAAAACTCGGTAGCCACACATATTGCCTCGAGATTTAATGGCGGGGAGTGAAATTGGAGTGCTAAGAGATACACAGGGGTAATTGGAGGCATTCCCCCTAAGGAGGTGATAGAGCGATTCCAGTGCAACAAAAAAGTACCCGATATTAAGTGTCCGATATTGAATACTTTTGAAGATAATCACCTGTACTTATTTGATTTTTTGGAAATTATCTACTTTCAACCACAAACGTATTTGTTGTATAGCTGAGGAATAAAGTTAAATCTTTTTAATAATTACTGGACTAAAATGACAAAAAAGCAGATTTATCCCAGGATTCGATTTATTTTAATTTTTAAAGCAAGCCTAGTTAATTAACCTTATATAATGTACAATACCTACTTGCCGATACTTATCGCAAAACAGAGGATTTTTGTAATGATAGCCAAGTTCGTAATACTCACTTCTGGGTCATGGAGGAATGACCGACTATATTCCCCAGGCATTAATATTCAATGAGGATTTTCAAAACTGCCCTCATATCTGTACACTGTAGCACTGAATACCTTAAGCTCATCATCATCATCTCTGTCAGAAGTGGTCCACTGTTGAACAAAGGCTTCCTCTTAGACTTCCATAGGTACCGGTTATAGGCCTGCATCCAACGACTCCCAACGATCTCTTCCAGGTCGTCTGCCCTCGTCTCATTGGAGGTCATCCTACGCCACAATCTTTACACTCTCCACTCGAGAAACTTTTCCCCCCAGCGGTCATCTGTCCTACAGCTATGTGCTCCGTCCACTGCCACTTAAACTTGCTAATGCTCCTAAGTTAATCGTCAATTGTAATCTACATCCACGAGAAAACATGCGCGTTTCTTTGTCGAAATGGTACAAACATTAACCCTCCATGTGCTTCCTCATCCGTGGTAAGCAGTGTCGATGACAACGGAATTTATGTCCCCGTTTATTAATGATCGGTACCGCTTGCTGGCGATTTATCGATATGCAGATTTTGATTGGATATGTGCTAAATATTAATTTTGTATGCGGTTGTGTGTGGTGTCTTTGAGACAAGTTTGACCGTCAACTGGTATCTAAAAACGTTTTTCTTTTTCTACGTTCACGTATGTTACGTTACATCTGCTTCTTTGACAGTAGTTATCTTCTTCAACCGATTTACTGTCCTAGTACTGGACACAGGTTATATCTCAAAATGAGGTTAGGTTATCACTACATAGTATAAAACAAAGTCGCTTCCGTCTGTCTGTCCCTATGTATGCTTAGATCTTTAAAACTATGCAATGGATTTTGATGCGGTTTATTTAATAAATAGTGTGATTCAAGAAGAAAGTTTATATGTTATGTATGTTTGTTATTAGTAAATTGCACCCGTACGAAACGGGGGCGGGTTGCTAGTATTTAAAACCATATTGTCTGTGAAATATATTAATTTTAGCGTAAGATACTGAAATCGTTTAGAATGCTTTAATGCTAAATTCCAAGCTGGCCTAGCACAGGTTGGCGGACAAAAAATCTTTCAGGCTTCTAGGTTTCATCTTGATTTCCGGTCAAAGACCATAAAACAAAATAAAATAATTTATCACACGTGCTCAAATAGTTACATAAAGTATCCAAATTCAAGCTCTAAAGAAGACAAATGGTTTTAATTTAATATCCGTTTTATCACCATTTAATGTCACCGTGTCGTGTTACACCAATTTCTCAGTATTTCTTTGGCAACACCAAAACACGTGTACACACTTATGTTTAATTTATACACACACGCAAATTGATGAATTGAAGGCTATGACACGTGCCTATACAGCACTCGGGTAACATAAATAACACACGGTATCTGGGTGATTCGTTTTTGCTGATACCTACTTTTGAAGTAGGTAATACTGAATGTTGGACATCATTGTGAAATATTGACAAGAATATCCCTGAAGAGTAGTACCTATTTGGGTTTGTATTCGAAAGATTCTATATTTTAAAAGAAACCGTGATTCTCTGAGTTTGTATCAGCATTTATTCTCAGAGATCAGCTAGGAAATACCGGCGGCGGGCGCTATCTAGTATTGAAAATCTAAAATGTTTACTTGTAAATGTTTCATTAAAATATCTATGTATATAAATAATTATAATCTAGCATATAATAATAACTATATTCTAATGCGGTAGAAGAAAAAAAAATTCTCGTTTCTGCAATGTATCAAGATTTTAACTACAATAATTCAGTATCAGATATTAAAACAACATTTTATGATAATCGTCTTTTACAACCGGTTATTTTATTGACCTTCCCACGGGTCTAGTTATTCTAGATCGGCATTTCTGAATAATAATTAATAAACTTTCCTAATTCGAGCCTAGTTTTTATTTCTACATACCTACCTATTTATATGCATTTTTTTTAGTTTTCCTGAGGCAAGTAGGTAAGAGAAAATTAATTTTCTTTTTACCTTAGAAATTGCTTACAATCTTCTTTTTATTGCACATAAAGCTCAGCATAGCTTAGTTCTTATCGGTATCTCTACCCTCTGTCTTCTTCTTGACCTTCTTGTCGTTTCGATTGCCGTTTTCTCCTTCTCTTGTTGTATGAACCTTCTTAGTAGTATTAAGTTTAAGCTTTAAGCTGCCCGTTTACATCTCTGTACTTCTATTGCGAATCTTCTGACAGAAAATTACATATAGAACTATTTTTACGGCGGCTAAAACCACAGAATCAATAATACAGTCATATTGTACGTAAAAATGCAAAGGAATTGACAACCTTCTCCTTTTTAGTTAAAAAGAGAAAGGCATATAGGCAAATAATAGTGGAAAAAAGAGATAAATGATTAGCAATTGCTACAAGTAACGACACATTTCCGATATAAAACCGTAAAATGAACAAGTACCGTATGATTTAGAGAGGTAATTATCAGACGAAGCCCGTCCGTCACAATTGCCTTGTATTACAAACGTGAGGTGAGGCTGCGCGTGCGCTACCCGCACACAAAGATTTAGTCGACAGCGCAGAGTTGTTGACGTTTGTATGTATGTTTGGGTAAATGGCAGGCATCAAGTAGAAAGTCAAAGAAATAACTGTACCTAATTAATGTAATATTGTTTGTAAAGTAACTGTAATTAATACATACCTCCAAACTTATATTAAGTATATCTAAATACGTAAACAGCTCTGTTTGTCTGTAACCTTTTCATGCCTAATTCACTGAACAGATTTCGATAAAATTTGGTAAGGAGATAAATTCCGTCATAGTATCCAGGAAGGACATAAGCTACCTTTTGTCATAACAGTGACCGTGCCATGACCATGGGGACCATGATATCTAGTCATAGGTACAGAGATCAAATCCAAAATCATGAAACGGAAAAAAAGGAATCTCTGAAAATATCGTGAGGGAACCTTGGGAGATTTTTTTCGTTAGTATGTGAAATCTGTCAACCCGACTATTACAACTACACCTTTATGTACTTGAATTTTTTTATAATACAATTCCATACTAGGGAACAAGTCCTTTGTCGCGGGGGATAATAATAATAATTATTATTGTTGATATCACTGCCCCGCATGACGAGAACCTCATGAAAGCCGAGAAAGAAATAAAGTATCTTGACTTGGCACACGAGGTTGTTGACATGTGGGGGGTGAATTCAGCAATCATTACACCAATCGTTGTTTCAGGCAATGATCTAATAGCCAAGAGCCTCTGCCAACATCTAAGGAGGCTCTCGTTGGATGGTTGGATCAAGGGCTTGATACAGAAAGCAGTACTCTTAGACACGGCCTGTATTGTGAGGTTTCTTTCTCTGAAGCCCTGGTAGCTTGGACCCTGCTCTCGATGCCGATGGGTTTCTATTTTTAAATGTGATTGATTACTTATACTTTTTTATAATTATGAAAAATATTTAAAAATTAAAAAAGTGTAAATATATATTAAACAAAGGGAACAATAATATTAAAACCTTGATTTCCCATATCATAAAACATACATACAATATTTTATTTATTTATCAACATTTATATTATAGAAATATAACATAGGTACGTAAAGAAATACTAAATATAACATAACTAATATAACAGATGCCATCGAAGGCTGAAATGGTGTTGGGCTGGACACAGCAAGAATTACAGAAAAAAATCTTCACTGGCATACGACGGGAAACGCTCGCGCGACCGGCTAAGGCAGCGCTGGAGTGACGATATCAACTGACCGGGTCAACCTAGATTCGCAAACCAAAGGACAGGGATAATTGGAAAAGGTTGGAGGAGACCTACGCCCTGAAATGGGTAACCCCAATAATAAAGCAAGGGACATTATAAACATCATTCACAGGATACAAAGTACACCCAGAATCGAAACAAATATCTGTGTAAACGAAAGCAGACGAAATAAAAAAAATACAGACGGTAAATACCCGACAGAAATTTCTAGAAAAGCGCAGATACTTTTGGAAAAACAGACAACATTAAAAAGTTCAGAACAAAAGCGGAATGTAATTGGCGCCCAGAGCGAGTCGACATATCGCTCGTAAAGTATGTGGGAACAATAAAATAATAAATAAAAACAGAATCGCTAACGATCCTTATCGACACAATCCTCCTTACGCAGTTAAGGTGCGGACACATTATACATATTGAACTTATGATAATGAGCCTTCTGTGGTGTTTATTTCGTAACTAATATCTTCATCATAAAATCATCATCGTTTATCGTCGTCACGTAACGTTAAAACGTATCGCACTTTTCCAAAATACCAACAACAAGAAGGATTGTCATAAATCTTCGCATGACAACTGGGATCTATCGGCATGAAGGGGTTTCGATGGTGTAAGAATGATCGATCCACAGACTGACCGCGACTAGTGCAGCTGAACCTCGCAAATCAGTTTTTTATATAAAGTGGCAATCAAGCATACGGCCACCTGATGGTAAGCTGTTACCGTAGCCTATAGACGCTTGTAAAACCAGGATTTTACTTGAGCGTTGCTGATCCTGTAAAACGAAAGAGGAATAGTCGGATTGGTAGTTTATGGGTCAAAGTACTGGCAACCTTGCTCATCATAAGGAACAAAACACAGCTCAAAGCAGTGAGTGTTATTTCAATTGATCAGCTTTGTTATAACTTAGCCGCCCCTCTATTTTTAAGCATAATCTAAACAAATTTTAACATATCATCTACACCTTTTAGAAAATGTACGCTTAACACACTAATAATGAAAATTTTTCGCATACAATATGAAATTACTTCGCTATTACCAAGCAATCATATCTAGATATGTCTGTATCCTATAGTGTAGTATTATTTGTTGCGATGCTAATGGCGAGTCCTTTATTGGACAAATTGCCCGGGGCAGGGCACCAGCACTAACATTTAAATCAGGCTTAATGGAACCCATTTCCATAAGTAATGCGAATATGTCCAGTGTCAAGAGCTACGAAGATTCGGATGTGGTATGTGTTATCGCAGTCTATGGTTATAACACTAAGCCATTCCGCTGCTAGTTTATAATTATAATAATAATTAATAATTATAATTTTGGGACATTTTACACAACAGTAGTCCCAAACTAAGCAGAGCTTGTACTATGGGTACTAGACAATGGATATAATACATATATACTTCTTTTTTTGTAAATACATACTTATAATACATATGAAACACCCAGACAAACACAAATACTCATGTTTTATCCACACGAATATTTGTGTCCTGTGGGAATCGAACCCACGACCCCATGATCAGCAGTCCGGCAATCGAACCGCTAGACCACAGAGGTCGTCAACTTATGAAATGTTATGAACTTATTAGTTAATGAACTAGATCTATGAAATTCTAAGGAGCTGCTCGGTGTATGGATTTGTGCCCGGTTAATGGCAATAGGCTCGCCCCCTATTACATGGGACCTAAACATACCGGCGAAAGGTGGGTATACATTAGTACACCTCTTAGGCAGAGGAATGCAGACCCTTCGGGGAATACAGGCGTGATGGTGATGGTATGTATGAACTAGATAGGTAGATTATTGTTTTAGGTGATTTACGAAGTAATGTATGTTGTTCTTATATTTGTCCACAAAGATATTACATTTATTTTTCTTAATTTCAAGTTCACTTGGAAAAATACTCTTAATAAATTCTCGTAGGTACTTATATGAATTAAATTAAGCCCATGTAATGTAGTTACTTTTATAAAAGCCTTCCATGTTCTTCCAATATGTATTACCAGAACTTATCTAATAATCACCAGAACTTATGTGCCAGTATTTTTTTTCCTATTTAGAAAGGTTTTCAATTTAGTCGAATTGAAAAAACTTAAAAAAAAAAATATAGTAATATTTTTAATCGATCAATTAAATTTAATGTTTTGTATAGTTGAACTGCTGAACTGCTGCGGCTTCTTAAAAAGTTTTATCATTATAATATTATTTTAATACGGACAAAGACATAGCATCCACCACTTTTATGAATCCATGTATTCAAATTACAGATTCATAGAGGTCTGTAGGCATATACTGCGTACAATTGAGTTATCACGTTAATGCGATTTAAATTGGTCCCCGGGCTGTTTGACACCTGTTCCGACCTATGGGAACGATTGGGCGACATAACACATCATCTACTGTAGGGGGACCATGTCTCACGTCTTGGATTCTAATGAACTGAAAACGGCTAGGTACATGAGCACTAACTCAAGAATCCGTGGCTTTAAGGGGAAATAAAAAATAATTAATTGAAATGTATATTAATTAATTATGTATTATAATTTAAGTAATATATCAAACAATATAATACATAAATAAATACTTACATATATTATAATGTGCCATACTTCGGCGAAGAAATATCAGTCATTCTTAAAAATAAAACAAGCAAAGTAAAAAGAAAACGAAAATATATTTTTTGTATTTAATTAGTATACCAAAACGTAAGAACATTAATATTCGAGTGTGTATTGAGTGTTTAAATCATTTATTTTCATCTTAGCTTAGCCTCGACGATACTTTCCATCTTCAAGCATCCGTAGTGTTCAGTGCAGTCCTATTCGGGAATTATCCCGAATTTCACCACAATATGGTAATCCTACAGACGTGTGACTTATTGTGGTCAATCCACCGACCACGCGTACATAATTCGTCGCAATGCGTTTTTGCATACATCTACCTACATGGGCACAAATACGTAAGTAGTTCGAATTAGTCATTTTTTCCTGACGTTAATGTGGTTATTACGTATCCTCGATTTAGTCATGGATATCTTTGAATTTACGATTTGTAGTACCAAATCGATACTGGTCTTGAGCTCATTAGGTTGTAGCGATTTATAATATACACTGTGAGGCTTCATAATATGCACATATTAAAATAAGGGAATCTATGCTTAATTTTAACGACAAAAACCATATTTGAAAATTAAAAAAAAAAATATTAAAAAAAAATCTAAATTTATTGACCCCCGTGTAAACAGAACGGTATAACTTTTAAACTAAATGATCTGTCATAACAAAACAAAATCAATAATTATTACTAATAATTAGGCGTCTAAATTGGGGAATAAACTGTGCTCAATTGAAAATAACGATGGATTTGTAACAAAAATCTACTTTCTTTTTCTACTTATTTTTGTTGCGAGGGTCGCAGTAGCGAACAAATAAATTTAACGTATGGACTATTTTAAAAAAAACCTCTTATAATTTCATTTGTATATGTAATATCATATGCTAGCGGTATGACCATTGGACTGCCAAGTCGAAGGTCTCGAGTTCGAACCCAAGACACGCACCTCTGACTTTTCGAATTCATGTGCGTATTAATAATTAATTATCACTCGCTTAAACGGCGAAGGAAAATATCGTGAGGAAACCTGCATACCTTAGAGATTTTTCTAGGCGGTTTGTGAAGTCTGCCAACCTGCACTAGGCCAGCGTGTTGGACTATAGCCTAATCCCTTTCAATATGACAGGAGACCCGTGCCCAGCAGGGGACAGTATATGGGTTGATGATGTAATATGAAAAAAAAAACAGTGATAGCCTAGTGATATGACCATTGTACTAACAGGTGAAAGGCCTTGAGTTCGAATCCAAGGCACGTACCTCTGAGTTTTCGAAATCATGTGCGTATTAATAATTATTTATCATTCGAGATTTCCTTTAGCCATGTGAAGTCTGCCAACCCGTATTAGGCCACCGTGGTGGACTGTAGCCTAATCCCTGTTATTCTGAGAGGAGACCCGTGTCCAGCAGTGAGACAGTATATGGGTTGATGTTTATGATGATTATGTAAAGACAAAATATAAATAGTAATCTAAGTAAGTGCTACGCGAGGTAACGTTGAGTCGGCAGTGGGGGGACTTTGACCCTTATACTGTCAACCCAACTATTCCTCTTTTGTTTACAGGGTCGGCAACGCGCAAGTGATACCCCTGGTGTAACAAGCGTCTATAGGCTACGGTAACCGCTTACCATCAGGTGGGCCGTATGCTTGTTTGCCACCTTAATAGTATAAAATAAAATTAATGTTTGTTGGTTTTCCAGCAACATTCAAGTTGGAGCGGATTTTTAAAACTGTACTTGGCGCTTTAACTTTTTAAGTAGCCTGATTGCACCCTTTTTTAAATTAACATGCTTGGACAATTTTACACAGCACCATCTAGTCCCAAACTAAGCACAGCTTGTACTATGGGTACTAAACAATGGATATAATACTTATATACCTTTTTTTGTAAATAAAATACCTACAAAAGAAACACCCAGACAAACACAAACACTTATGTTCATCACATAAATATTTGTGTCCTGTGGAAATCGAACCACGACCTCGTGATCAGCAGTCCGTCACGCGAACAACTAGACCATAGACGTCGTCGAATTATTTTTCTATACTCTATTAAATAAAGCATTAGACAAATAACGATAAAATAACGACAATTATTGTGTTATACTAAATAAATTATTGAATTTTATATCATATTTTTATTTGTAAATGGTAAATAGATTAGTATGTAGTATTGTATTCGTGAAATAACGTAGCTTATTAATAACTATTATCGAAATAACGTTACAACCGTTATTTGTCTAACGTTATAATGAAGGAAGTGTACTATCGAACAAGCTGCTTAAATATTTTAGTATTGTTCTGATTGTGAGCGCAGGATCTGCCTGCTAGAGCTTATCGCAAGTTATCGCATATAAAATTATCGTCGGTTTAACGATCCTACAACAGTTTGTTTTACGACGTTTCATTTGTTTCAATGCACAGACCATCAATCGTGTGACAATTGTCGTGATTGCAGGATGGTGATGACTGACTCAGTAGGGCTGCATCTCAGTCAATTAAAAAATCTGTAATAATTATTTACCATAAACAATATACCACCATGTATTTCGCGAAGGATCCCGCATCAAATCACACACACACCTTTTAGATCTCATTGTAGTTAGGTTAGGTTTAAAGAGACTTTATTCCCAATAAAAACATTATCTCACTTACTTTAGAACAATACTAAAATCTTTAAATTACCACAAGTTTGTCGTCGTCAGTTACAAATTAGATAAGTAATTACCCATCCAATGAATTCATTACTCCAAAAATGAATGAATGTAACTTTATTTAAATAGGTTTAACATTATGTACTTACGGAAGAGTGAGCTCCTGGCACAGACATCTTAAATGCGTAAAAGGACCTTCCTATAATATACCTACTTATGTGAAATATACCTATGTTTATGTAATAAAGAAATGCTGCATTTGTTTGGCAGAGGTTTAGGTACAGACGCCAGCAGCTCAAGCTACCCAAATCTGTCAAATTCCCCAATTGAATATGAACCTTATTATAATGCATTAAAGTTGAAAATCTATCAAAGAAGTTTGACAGATTAGGGTAGCTTGATGTGCTGGCCTTTGTACTAATGTATACCCACAGTTTGCCGGCATGTTTAGGTCCCATATAATAGTGCCCGAGCCTATTGCCATTAACTGGGCACAAATGCAAACTCCGAGTCCGAGTTGCTACTGAGAATTTCATAGAAAAACCTAATAACACTGCTCGACCATGAAATCGAATCCAGGACCTCTAGTAGCAGCCGCGCTTACGACCACTAGGCTAATGAGGCATAAATTATTTAAACAGTCTAATTGCTTAACCAAAGCTATTAGCTATAAATACTAACCGACGAACTATAGGTCTAAATCACACCATTGTCGCTTCAGGAAGACGCGATGGAATGTTAGTGGTTGGTAATGTTAGTATTAATTCATTATTCTATTCTATAATAGAAAGTCTTAGAACAAAACCGTAAACGATCTATTAAGACCAAAGTTGATATTGACAGCCCTACGAACGAGGTATAATTCAATGATTTGCAGACGCAATTGAAGCGCAACTGTAATTGCAATTAAATTGTTGGTAATGTTCATATAGACATGGACGGTGGACGCTAATGTAGCGAATAACTGCGACTTACTTATGTAAATATAGTTGAACGTTTACATTTGGTAAAGGTAGCTAATAATGTTTACGCTGCTTGTGTAACTGAGAAATACATAGTACCTACCTATGCATGTATACCTACATAGTATGCTTATTCATAATGTGACTGACATTCTAATTATATTTCTATATGTAATAAACGTATATATTTACAAAAAAATGTATCTAAGTATTATATCCATTGTCTAGTACCCATAGTAAAAGCTGCTTAGTTTGGGACTAGATGGTGCTGTATAAAATGTCCCAAATATATTGATTAATTTATATTAAGATAGACTGGGCTTCCTACATCGATAAGTCTATTTTAGCTAGTCTTATCTCTGTAGTTGCGACAAATGATTGCGCTGAGAGGAAGTTCCATATAATACGACCGTAAATAATTTAAACTTTACGACCTCTTAATCGATTGCTCGAGAAAATTATTCCTTATTTTTATATGAATAAGGCGTGACGTTGTTCTGAGTGAATGCAAAATATTTTTTAATAAAATATATAACCAAAATTACGTCATTAAATCATAGAGCTGCCGTACACCGATTCATGCGTTTACAACATTTAAGTGTAAGTTTTTGATTAAGAATCTAGTTTCAACGGATATAAGCCGAAACAGCTGCATACTTATGTATTAATAGGAAGCAATCAAACATCATAGATGAAGCATTAATTGGTAAGAGTAAAATCATCTAATAAATAATAATTAATTATTAAGGAAAAGAAAACCGATTTCGAAGTATTTTGCGGCGAATCTTCAGAACCAAATTGGCAAGTCGGACCAAATTTATATGAGACTATTTCGGTAGTAAATCAGATAACAAAAATAAATCTCCAAGCTGCAAGTAAGAATAATATAGAAAAATCCAATAACATTTTACACGACCTAGAAATTGATCCGGCCTGCATAAACAGTTTGTTTCACAAAAAACCCAGAATAAAACCTCCATGCAGTTAATAAAAAAAACAACACGGCGAAGCTACCAACCCACGCACAATCAAAGCTACACCGAAACGCTTAATCATAAAAAGTCAACATAAAATGGCCTCCATTTTAATTAATAGTCACATATTTACAGGCTACTATCTCGGCTACCGATGATTTATATTGTGCCGATAGCTGGGTGGTCTATCGTAAGGAGAAACTTTATAATACGTAATTAATAATACATAAACACCTGTTGTAGACCAATGTTAATGATTCGGATTGTTTTGATGCATGCGTGGGCTACATTAAATTAAATGATACTTTTTTTTCAACGGCCTCTATGGTCACAGACAGGTTCAGGCAGTTTCATTGTTAGTTTGTTTTTATAAAAAAGTATATTAATATTATATCCATTGTCTATTACCCATAGTACAAGCTCTGCTTAGTTTAAGACTAGATGGTGCTGTATAAAATTGTCCAAGAAATATTTATTTATACTAATTTATTTTGCAAACTTGAAATTTGATTTGACGAATTGACACACGTACACTTTTTTATGTCAAACTGTGGCTGTACTCTAATACACCTCTGCATAAACCTTCGGGGAATATGGTCGTGATAGCATATTACCTATATATATTATGTTAATGTTATGTTACGTTTGTCTCGAAGATATCACTATTAGCGACATGACCTAGCGGTCATAACACACATTGAAACTTACCTAACTAATTAAAACTTATTAACTAAAAACACATATACCACTAAGGTGGCAAACAAGCATACGGCCTACCTGATGGTAAGCGGTTACCGTAGCTTATAGACGCTTGTAACATCACGGGTATCACTTGCGCGTTGCCGACCTTGTAAAACGAAAGAGGAATAGTTGGGTTGGCAGTATTCGGGTCAAAGTCCCCCCACTGCCAACACAACATTTCCTCGCAGAGCACTGGCAACCTTGCTCACCGTAAGGAACACAACATAGCTCAAAGCAATGTTATTTAACTTCGATTTTCAGACGACAATAGCTTGTACTTCTTGGTTCTTATCAATGGGTACAGTAAAGGTTATTCTATTCAATGTTACCTACCTACTCCTCCCATTACGTCATCACTCCTTCCTAAGCCACAGCCTAACAAATCACACAATATCAATGAATGTGTAATGTACGTATACTATGTTAGTGTGCGTACGCGTTTGTCCTGTCAAGCGAAGGTCATTAGTCACCAATAAACCACGTAACTAGCTACACGTTGTTTTACTTAAACACCTCATTGGCGACGAGGATAGAAATTAGAAGCGTGCTAACAAATAATTTATACGTAATGTCTATCGGGAAGTTAACGGAGTTTAATGTAAGATCGGGGAATTGGACAATGTATGTGGAACGTATAGAAATGTTTTTTAAAGTGAACAATGTTAAGGAGGAACTTTGGTTACCCACTTTAATTGCGGCCATGGGTGACGAAGCATACGAACTGTTAAGTAATCTAACAAGCCCGGATAAACCTAGTGCAAAATCTTATGCGGCGGTGGTGAAAATCATGACGGATCACTTGCAACCCAAACCGTCGTTTATGGCAGAAAGGTATCGTTTCCGACAGAGAAGACAAAATGCGGGTGAATCAATTTTACAATACATATCGGAACTGAAGAAAATGTCAAAGTTTTGTGATTTCAAGGCCGTGTTAGAGGAGAATTTACGTGATCAGCTAGTGTGTGGGTTGAGAAGCGAGCCGATCAGGCAACGACTGTTTACAGAAGAAAATCTGCAATATGCAAATGCCGTTAAAATTTCATGTGCAATGGAAGCGGCGGAGAGAGATGCAGCGGCAGTGGAACAGACAGCCGGGAACAATAGCGAGTCGGGCGGTGGCGGTGAGGCCACGGCCGGAGCGGTGCATGCGGTGGCCACGTGGAGCAGCCGCGGCCGCCGCGGCCGGGGTAGCCAGCGCGGGTTATCGGCGGGACGCGCATGGAAGGGTACCACCGACTATTCGAAAAACAAATGTTCGGCTTGTGGGGCTTCGGATCACCAGAGTGAAGGATGTAGATACAATCGCTTTATCTGCGGAAAATGTAAACAGAAAGGACATCTACGTCGGGTTTGCCCGATGCGCTCAGGAGGTAAGCAGCCGCAAGATCAATGCGACACCAACAACATGATGGCGCATGTGTATGCAGCAGGTGGAGTAGAACGAGAGATAGGCGCCTGGGACCAGTCAGGAGAGGATGAACGGCCATCGTCGGACGATGAAGACTGGGAGGCGGTTGAAGATTTACATCAACTCAGTTTGAATAACTATAAACCGGTGAGCTTAACTATAGGGGTGGATGAAACCCAATTATCTATGGAAATTGATACAGGGTCATTAGTGTCATGCATTAGTAGAAAAACGTATGATAATCTGTTTAGTCACATTCCGTTAGTTAATTCTAATTTAGTGTTTAGATTCTATAATGGTACTATAATAAAACCAATAGGGGTATTTAGACCACTAGTTAAGTATCGAAATATATCGAAACAAATGGAATTGTTTGTAATAGAGGGGGGCACCACCTCATTATTAGGTCGACAATGGCTTACAGAACTAGGCATAAAAAAAATACCTTTGTACCAAAACACTGTCACGATGAATACCGACAAAACAATTTGTAATAACTTGGGTAATAATCGATTAACGCTTTTACTTCGCAGATATAAGGAGTTGTTTACGGAGGGACTGGGCCGGTTCACGGGAGGCAAGGCTCGGTTACGTATACGCGAGGGGGCGACACCGGTGTTCTGTCGCGCACGGCCCGTACCGTACGCGCTCCGCGAGCGCGTCGAGGCAGAGCTAGAAGGCATGCTGCGCGCCGGCGTCATCGAGCCCGTGGACAGCGCGGACTGGGCTACTCCACTCGTACCGGTGCGTAAGGCTGATGGTGGACTCCGTATCTGTGCTGATTACAAAATAACATTAAATCCAGTTCTATTAGTTGATAAATATCCTTTACCACGTATAAACGACTTGATGGTTAAATTAAACGGTGCTAAGATATTCACAAAAATTGATTTAACACAAGCTTATAATCAGATTGAATTAGATGATCCCCATAATTATACAGTTATCAATACTCACAAGGGCCTTTTCAAGTATAAAAGGTTAGTTTACGGCTTATCCTCAAGCCCGGGTATATTCCAACGAATTATGGCCAACCTTCTTAATGATATTCCGAACGTAGAAGTATTTCTTGACGATATTATTATCGGATCTCCCAATATTGGGGAACATTTAGTTAACTTAGAGAGAGTTTTAGAGCGATTACATAGTAATGGAATGAAACTAAAGGAAAAGAAGTGTTTGTTCATGACGAATGAGGTCAAATATTTAGGTTTTATTATATCTGCTGAGGGAATTAAAGTAGACCCCGAAAAAGTTGAAGGTATAGTAAATATACCCCGCCCCGATAATATTACCGAATTGAGAGCCTTTTTAGGAACAATTAACTTTTATGCAAAATTCGTTAATAACTTGAGTACTATTCTAGCGCCTTTGTACCGATTACTAAAGAAAGGAGTGATTTGGAAGTGGGACAATGAGTGCGAGTCCGCATTTAAAAAAATTAAAACTATTTTAATTAGCGCTGACGTCCTTGCTCATTATGAACCAAATAAACCTTTGTTTTTAACATGTGATGCGAGCGCGAGGGGCATAGGCGGCGTGTTAAGTCAGATGTGCGAGCAGGTGGCCAGTGACACAGTGGAAGCACGGGAGCGACCGGTCGTGTACGTGTCGCGCGCGCTAAACGCGGCTGAGAAACATTATTCACAGATCGAGCGGGAGGCCTTAGCTATTGTGTTCTGTTTAGAAAAATTACACCAGTATTTGTACGGGCGACGTTTTACATTACGCACAGACCACAAACCATTGGTCACTATTTTTGGGCCTAAACAGGGTATACCATCGATGGCCGCTAGTCGATTACAAAGGTGGGCGATTAAGTTGTCAGCGTATACATATGATATCGAGTATGTTACTTCTAAACAAAACGGGGCAGATGGGTTGTCGCGGTTACCAGCCCTTTTCACAAATAAACAAAATATAAAAATTCCGGAGCAAACTCATTTACATTTCGCACAAAATGCGATGTTATTAGATCACAACGAGATTAAAAAACAGACGAGCAGAGACCACTTACTAGGCCGAGTGTTGAGGTACCTGCGGGACGAATGGCCATCTGATAACGAAATAGTGTCACTTCAGCCTTATTTTAATCGTAAAAAAGAACTATATGAGGAATTAGGTTGTGTTATGTGGGGCCATAGGGTTGTCGTGCCGGGCGAGTGTAGGGCTAGGGTTTTAGCGGATTTGCATGAAGCTCATATGGGCATAGTTAAAACTAAAGCTTTTGCGAGAAGCTATGTTTGGTGGCCGGGTATGGACGAGGACATTGAACGAACGTGCCGGAGTTGTCGTGTCTGTGCGGTAGAAAGTGAAGCGCCGCCGCGACATATGCCCTGTCCTTGGCCGTGGCCAGATAGACCGTGGGCGCGGATACATGTTGATTTTTTAGGCCCTATTACTGGGCGGATATTTTTGGTAATAGTGGATGCCAGGACCAAGTGGCTTGAAGTAAGTCAAGTACCTAGTACAGCTGCTAGTCATACCATCAATGTTTTAAGTGACATGTTTGGACGTTTCGGTTTACCTAGGCAGATAGTCTCAGATAACGGGCCGCCGTTTACGAGTCACGAGTTTTCACAATTTCTTAATACAAATGGCATCGAACATGTGTTTTCGGCACCCTATCACCCTGCCTCAAACGGGGCCGCAGAAAATGCAGTACATACAGTAAAAAGAGCGATTAAAAAGGCAATTAGAGATAATTTAAATATACATTTATTTTTAAATAACTTTCTGCTATACTATAGGAACACGGAACACTGTACTACAGGTGAAACACCAGCGTCCCTGATGTTTGGCCGTAGGTTACGTACCAAATTCGACGCCCTAAGGCCGAATAGGGATATTAAGGTTAGGGATGCTCAGGGGCGACAGCAAAAATATGGTGCAAGAGGCTCACGTCAACTCAACTCAGGGGATGAAATCTGGCTACGTCAATATAGTGGACAGGATAAATGGGTACGAGGAAAGGTTACGGAAAAGATGGGGAGCACGGATTATAGGGTAGTAGACGAGTTAGGTAGGGAATCACATAAACATGTTGATCAGCTTAAGCCACGGATACGGAGTTCATTAATCTGTCCTTCTAGCCCTGTTAGTGAGCAGTCGCAGACGGTCGAGGTGGCTCGTGAGCAGGGGGCGCCCAGTCCGGGCGACCCTGAGAATAAGGTCTCGGTTGCAGCGACCACACATTATGATGACGGAGAGCCAGAGAGTTTTGAAGATTGCCTAGAACAGCCGGTTCAGATCAGAGTGCAGCCTACCTTGCCTGCCCCAGAGCCGTCCCAGTCTCGACCGGTTCGTCAATGCCGTATAAATAAGCCAACTAGTTATAAGTTATGAGTCATTGGTTGTGTTAAAGTATAATATAAAGATGTAGTTCCTTTTGTTTTTTGTTTTTTTTTGTTGTTAAAGTTAGTAGGTATGAATATGTAAGTGTTAGTCTAAGTCTTGTATAGGAACGGGTTCTAGATTAAGGGTGAAGGTGTAATGTACGTATACTATGTTAGTGTGCGTACGCGTTTGTCCTGTCAAGCGAAGGTCATTAGTCACCAATAAACCACGTAACTAGCTACACGTTGTTTTACTTAAACACCTCAGAATGCATTTCATTTAACACAAACGTAGGTGTTCCAAGACGTACGTATATGTTTTCAGATAACTTGACAGCCGACATCCGTTCGCCTGTGGGAAAAGTGGACAGGTGTTGTCACGTATCGCCGCTAAACTATCATAAACCACTTAATTACATACACCATACAACGGAATGCATACTTTAATGTTAAAATATCACGGTTGAATGTTGAACGAAGAAATTGTGAAGATAAGATCGTATATGCCGCTGGAAGTCAAGTGATCAAGTCAAATGAAAGGCTAAGTGCAATGAGGTATCAATACAGTCATAAAACACTATTGAAATGAAGACAGTTCCTCAATTTTAACTTTATTCTAGTTTAGAATAGTTTCATATAGTCATCATCAACCCATATACTGTCCCGCTGCTGGGCACTGCTCGGTCTCCTCTCAGAATGAGAGGGATTTGGTTATAGTCCACAATGCTGGCCTAGTGCGGGTTGGCGGACTTCACACACCGTCTAGGAAATCTCTAAGGCATGCAGGTGTCCTCACGATGTTTTCCTTCGCCTCTCAGAAATCAATAAAAATGTGGTTTTTAAATTAAATAATAATTTCATAAAAATCGTTCTGTTATTTAAATAGGTAGGGGCTGTGGCGAAGGGCATCGACCATGGAACGGGGAAGATAAATGTGATTTTTAGTTGGTACCAGTCCAATATGGGTGGGTTCGATTCTCACAGTACACAAAAATTTAACTGATAAACATATTTTCTTTATTTTTTTTTTTATTATTATATCGCGATTTAAGTATCACTGCGACCGCAGTCGGTCTATTGTGATCGCCACTTGTTGCATTAGAGCTCACCGCTAAACCCTGCGGCTACTATACTGATAAACATAAGTGTTTGTGTTTTTCTGGGTGTTTTTTATGTATTATAAGTACCTACTTATTTATTTACAAAAAAAAAACGTATATAAGTATTATATCAATTGTCCAGTAGGTACTCATAGCTCAGGCTCTGCCTAGTTTGGGACTAGATGGTGCTTGTCCTAAGATATTTATTTAATATACTTACCTATTTGCCCCACCGTCTCTCCTGGCAGTGAACGATTTTCCCCAATATAAAAAACTACCTACATTATATCTTTATGTACAGACGCCAGCACATCAAGCTACCACAATCTGTCAAATTTCTTTAATAGATTTTCAACTTTAATGCACCCTAATAAGATTCATTTTCAATTGGGGAAATTTGACAGTTTTGGATAGCTTGACCTGCTGGCGTCTGTACCTACCGTAAAATGCACACATGATTAGGGACGTAGGAAACCCCTTCATACATCATATCATTTCCTTTCTGAGAACTTTTTGCGTGTGAAAGAAACCGTATAAGATGGTCAATATCATTTCCTTACCACTTCCCTATCGACCTTGAAATCTGTCCGAACTTGGGCAAAAAGTGCACAATCTGTATTAAGTTACGTAAAGCCTAATAAATGCTGAAAAAATCCTTACCGAAGATTTTCTCATGCTCATCGAGTTTAACGGTACTCGATTATTATTTTAAGGCCTGCCCAAATGCAAATATTATTATTTAATTAGTTTCTTTGCTAGTTCCAATAATATTTGGGTTAGATACTTACGTAGGTATCGGCACAGGTGTACCAAATTACACCAACAATTCCCTGGTATGTTTAGGTCACATGTACCTAATAGAGGCCGAACCTTGCCATTAATGGGGCACAAATCCAATCTGCTACTACTAATTTCATTTAAATTACATTTCATTTTATAATATAGTAGGAGGATATCCCACACCCCAGATATTATATTTATTATTAATTTTTGTACAAATAAGGTGGCAAACAAGCACACGGCCCACCTGGTAGTAAGCGGTTACCGTAGTCTATAGACGCTTGCAACACCAAGGGTATCACTTCCGTCAACCTAACTATAGAGGAAATAGTTGGGTTGGCAGAATAAGGGTTAAAGTCCTCCCACTGATGACACAACGTTTCTCGCCGAGCACTGGCAACCTTCACCGTGAGCTCACAACACAGCTCAAAGCAGTATTATTTCACTTCGTTTTTGTGCAAGGCGAAGGTAGTTCCCCATTCAGGCGGCTCCAATTTGAGTGAAATTATTCCCACTATCTCTCTTAAAATACTGGCTATTAAGAGAGCTCCGAGATCTTAACAAACAACCATACTCCTACAATCAAATTACTAAATCATCAGCTCATAAATACGGAGCTTCTTCTAACAGATTATAATCATAGCCATAAGAGCCGTTATCCCGTCTTCCTCACGCTATAAAAATAAAGATACCCACTTGAAACATCTGATAATATCGCCGCTTCCTACAGCCGCTAATTAGGCTGCACTTGTTAGAACAACATTTTAATAAGTTCACTTCATTTCTTTCATGTATATTGATAGACATATTAAAAAGCTAAATTGACTCAACAATTTAAAAAGTCAATTTGAATTTAGATGACTTTTTAAACAAGCATACAAATGCATCTGGATATTTAGTTTTATATAACGAACTATCGATTTTTAAATGATATTCTCCTGAGAAGAGAAGTCTTGAAAGCGGCTTGTGTTTATCAATGTGACATTACGAATAGCCTAGTATTTGAGGGATCGAGTTCTACGCAGGTTGCAGGTTCGATTGCCCCCGAAACAAATATTTGTATGACCTACAGAGATTTTTTCTTGGTGTTTGTGTGCGTGACCAGTTTATCCACGATACAGAAGAAAATCCTAATGAAAACATATTAAAAACAACAAATTTAAGTTAAAGTAAACCAATAGTTTGGGAAACTGAAGCATTCTAGTCCCGATTCCAATAGTTATATCGCTAGGTAGCCTATCACTGCTTGATTTTCCGGCGCAGGACGTAACTCCTTAGGATATAATAGGTATACATTATAGCCAAGACTATCAAAGCCCTACGCAGTAACGCGTAACACGTTTATATACTGTATTTAAACGTGTATATTTATGTAGTATATAATGTACTGGTAAATAAAGTAATTAGGTGTGATATCGGCGTGCCACGTGTGCGCCCGCGCCGCGCCGACCGTGAGAACCGCTCCCTCGGGACATCTTACACAAGTAGGGATATTGTTTCTTGAGCACATGCCAGCCACGCGTTGAACGAAACGTGGATACGACATAAAATAAATATGTGTTTAGAAAAATTCATTGCTATGATTTATAATCGTAGTATATGTATACGTTAATTTGCTGATCAATTGATCTGCAAGGTTAACCTGCGCTTGCTGCGGTCAATCTCTGGATGGGTGTACTAATATACACCTTCAGTTCGCCGGTATGCTTAGGTCTCATGTAATATGGGGGGTGAGCCTATTGTCACTCTGAGCTGCTGATCAGAATTTCATAGAAAGCCCATTAACACTGCCCAAACTTAGCAGTCGCGCTTAGGACCAGATTAACGAAGTAGTATAAGAAGACATACAATTTTATACATACCTATTTGGTAACATAAATATAATCTATTCACAAGAATGTTGTACATCAACAGTAGAATTATTTAAACTCATTCACTCCCGGAGGTTTTTAATGTAGGTAGGTACTTTGCATTAGAAGCCTAAGGTGATAATCCTAAGGTGGTAATGATCCTCCGGTGCACCCTGGGTACTAAACCTCATTGTCAACTAGCACATATTTTTTTACAAAAGCATCAACTAAGATCGTCTGTTAGAAAATGCCGGCACCACCCAGCACAAAAGAATTAAAATATTGACTTGTAAAAGTGTCTTCAAAATACCTAGGTATCTACAGAAATAAATACCATTTATTATAATGACTAATATTATGGTCTTCACACGATACAATTAACGTTAAATAATAGTCGTATCCACTATATCCTAACGTCACTCCAGTCTGATTGAATAAGTCCCGCATAAAGGATGATTCGCATCTGCCGCGTCTCCACACTCAATCATAAACATAACACGACGCGACTGTATACTGTATTACACACTTATACACACACTTTCAACACTTACACAAATCACAGAACACAAATATGTAAAGCACATAATATATTTATACATACCATCACGCCTGTATTCCCCGAAGGGTTAGGCAGAGGTGTACTAATGTACACCCACATTTCGCCGGTATGTTTTAGGTCCCATGTAATAGGGGGCGAGCCTATTGCCATTAACCGGGCACAAATCCAGACTCCGAGCTGCTACTGAGAATTTCATAGAAAAACCCAATAACACTTTGCTCGACCTGGGGATCGAACCCAGGACCTCTAGCGTAGCAGTCGCGCTTAGGACCACTAGACTAATGGGGCATTTATTATCTGTATTATTTTATATAGTTTTCTATGTGCAACTCACACATATGTTATCTAACTCATTTGTAGGTACGGATCTTCATTAACCAAATGTAGCCAATCTTTGTTGTCCAAGAATTCAATGATAAATTTTCCGTGGAGCCTTTTTCCAACTACATATTTGTTGGGGTCGGCTTCCAGTCTAACCAGATGCGGCAAAGCAACTGTAATCAGACCTCCGCAATCCAATTTCTGATGTCCTGAGGATAGACTTTCTGGCTTTTTGACTACCACTAACGAATTTCATTTCAGTTTCATAGTGTTCGTATGACAACTGAAACTGACGGCTTTAAGTGCTCTGTGAAGCATGGACCATGGACTGGCCGCGACTAGTTTAGCTTAACCTTGCAAGTTAGTTGATCAGCGTAGTTATTACTTAGCTACAGGCCCCTTAATGATAAAGAAACATTTTTATCAACTTTCCCGTTTCATCTTACAACTTCAAATTGATCGACCGAAATCTAAATTCTAAACGTTTTTCTTTATCCATTATTGATTTCTCGATGTTCATAGCCATGGGATAGGTCGTAACTGTTCTTATTAAATAATTAGAACAGTTGACCTAAATTACGATGATATAAACACAATAAATCATTACAAACTCTACACAGTACAAAATAGTATTTGTTATGTCTAGATTCTGTGTTTTACTTATATAGGTTGTGTTTTTGACATGTGGCTCTATGGAAACCCCTTTGTCTGTAATTTGATCTAATTATATGACCTAAATGACTTACACGTGCTAATTAAATATAATATAAACAATACTTCCGTTGTTTGATTGATAAAAGTGTCGCGTATCTTAGAAGCAACTAAGTAAGTACCTCCCTAGAAAATAAAATACTTAAATGACAAGTCAGACATTTTTATCCTGAATTCCTTATAGATTTAATTAAAACGTAGCACAAAATGGAAACAAGAACACAACAGAATTCATAAAGCACTTCTACAAAAAAATCGCTTGGATTATATTATTTCTAAAGTTAAAAAAAGAATTTCTATTTCTTTTTATAATAAAACAATGAAACGTACACATTCAATAACCCAAGTAATAATAAGTTATTGTGAGTACAATCACTTTGTGGCAAAAACGAGTCAAAAACGTTGACCATTTTTTTGCAAAAAACACAAATTTCCCTGAAAGCTTCCTGACGCTACGAAAGACCGCTACGAGTGCGCGTAAACCATTTACATTCCTTTAAGTACGAAATTAAAAATATGTTATACATTTTGTATAAAATGTAATTCGTTGTACAGTATCAACCGAAAAATTAGTGTCTGTACAACAATAATTCAAAAGTCCGAGCCACGGACCACGTGTCCCGTATAAAGAACTATTATTACCATCAAGTCGTGTAGGTAGCAGCGTGCGCGATCATAATTGTATTAATCATTCAGCGCGACCGGCAGACGTCGATTTTCTTCAACAAAGTGCTCTTGTTTGTTTTTTTCGTAAGGAAGTCGGCCGAAGGTGAACCGTGGGAACGCCGGGCGGGTGCACTTCCCAAAACATCGACGCACGGCAGCGAGTCCGACATGCGCCGGACAGAACAAGATAAAACATCCAGCTGCCTAAGCAAAAGAGAGAGACGAAGAATGTGACGTGTGCGCGCCAAGCGACAGCTCACAATCGCGTGATCATCTACAAGAAATAATAAAACGGCAATAAAAGAAACACGAGACAACGGTAACGATGGCCGCGCGTGTGAGCGGGACGGAACTCGGTGGCCGAAGGCCTGCGCGCGCGCCGCTCGAGTTACCGCATTCGAATTTCAAAGATCAATGATCGATGCGATGGGAGCGCGAGACGCGCGACAAGCGCTCTAATACCATCGAGTAAGAGAGATACGAATAGTATACTGCCGTTGTTAAAAAAGGACAGCATCGTGAGTTTGGCTCGTGGCGGTTTCAGCACGGGCCGACTCGCCTTCAACGCTCCGTCGACAGAGGGCGCTGTTTACATTTCAGTTGCCATATTATTGAAGTTTTATGCTATTGTAATCGGTGAGTTTAATAACAAATCGATTTCAATGGCGATAAAGTGAAATTTGCAAACAGTTATGAGTTTAGTAAATACAAAGGGGTTAAAAAGGTAGAAAGGCAGTTTCTTTGCACTGTTGTCTTGCTCATTAAACACAGACTTTATATTTTAGACATTTTGACTATATTTGGATTATAAAAAGAAATATTACCTTCATTTTGTAGAGTAAAAGAATTTGATATTTTTTATGATCGAAAAAGAACTCTGGTAGGTAATGCGAATTGAATCAATTCATCACAAGCATGACCTAAAATCTAACCCGTTGTCAAATTTCAATCAACATTTTAAAAATTATCATGACATTAATTTTATACGCTTCAGCAATAGCGTGAATCTTTAAAGAAGCGACGACAGCGCTCGTGGGTGTTTTATGAAACAATAATTAGTTATGTTATTGTTAGATAGATGGCAGTACAAGCTTTATTTTTAAATATCAAATTTTCGGATTAGTTAAAGTTTTTTTGAAAGAGAAGAAAATAATTTAAGCTTAAATTGCTATCATGGCAATATCTAAGTTAAAGTTTTGATGATGGACATTATGATATTCTCAGAAGCAGCTCGGGTAATGGCAATAGGCTCGCCCCCTATTACATGGGACCTAAACATACTGGCGGACTGTGGGTGTAGGTACATTGTGGGTGGTAGTACACGTCGGCCTAATCTTTGAGGAACACAGGCGTGATGTTATGATGTAGATAGTGTTACACACAGTAAGTACTTTAATAAAATTGGAGCCCGAATGCCCTAGGTCACCTTAACTTTGGATCTTTTTTCCCAAAAATAAGGCCGAATTCCGAACATAGGTAACAAATAGAATACACATAATCCCTACTAATATTATAAATGCGAATGTAACTCTGTCTGTCTGTTTGGTACACTTTCACGCCTAAACCGATTTTGATGAAATTGGGTACAGAGATAGATTAGGCCTTGGAGAAGGATATAGGATACCTTTTGTCCCAAAAGTCCCTTTGGTTTGTGGGTGAAACCGCGTGTAGCAGCTCGTTATCTATAGTCTATGTAGTCATAACTACGTTTTTTAAATGAATCTTTTTTATAACCCTGCTAAAGACAGTTTGTTTGACAAATGACAGAATGTTATACTTGCAGTACGAGTGACACATATCGGGTGTTTTACAGAAGTTAAAGAAATGTTATTGTCATACACATCGATCAACTTAGATGACCTGGAAAAATGCATAATGAGGGAAATTTTAAACCACAACCATAACATGACAGTTAATTCTTTCGAAAACTATTTTTTAATTACGGAAATAAAAAAAAAACTAATTAGTGGATCATTTTGTATAGAAGATCAAAAGACAGCTAGTTTCTGTCCCTTTTAATCACGTACAGAGAGAGAAGAGTAACTACTGTAGGTACATCATTACTGTTCCTAGTCACTGCTGGACATAGGCCTCCCCTAATATGCGCTATTTCATCTTGTCCACGGTTTTTCGCATCCAGCTTCTGTCAGCAATATTTCGCAAATCATCACACTACACTGCACAGTGTTTAAAAAATGCCGTCAGTATTCTTCGGCACCTTCAGCTAGAAGAATAGAATCAACTTTATGTGATTTGTGGTCTCTATAGAATTACCAAGTAAGAGTACTCTTTCAAACACTAAAAGACTGCGAAATCCATTTTTAAACAAGAACATGTGCGAAAATAATTATGTATTATAAAAAAAAAATATGGACGAAATCAAAACGCGTTCTCTTTTTTTTTCATTTGATTAATAATGCATATTGGCGAATGTATTTTTTTTCTACTTGGTTTTATTTTTAATAAGTTGATTGGCTTGTTAGAAAGTTTCATTTGATAATATTTGTCGAAGACTTGTATGTTGTCTTTCACAAAGAGCATCATTTCCGTGATTAAATTGTGCTTGAACATGAAACAATTTTGTGTGGTTGTTCGTATAAAATTAAATAACGTTCCGATAAGCAATCGCCGGCGCCGGCGCAGTCTCGTGTGATGATTCTAATTTCCGGTGTAAGTGAAGGTTTATTAATCGCATTAATTTATTGACACTCTTATTTTTGGGTTAGATTTACGTTTAAGTTAATTAAATTTCTGTAAACTTAAATTATATTTCTATCGTCTTCTCACTTTATTATATGGATAAGTTTTAAAGTGGATAATGTAGTTTTTTTTTGGTAAGAGCTAGATATTGATTCTCAATTAATTTAAGGTGTTTATATTTTTTAGGCATTAATGTATTATGTTCAATTATCCTACTAGTATTTTCGTTATCATTTGAGTACCTACGATTATACAACAACATTGTTTCTCAGAATTCTAGGAAAATTTATTACAACACCATTCGTCCAAAAGAAAAGAAAGAAAGAAAATAACATTTATTTAAAACAAACACACTCCACTTTATAGACATCGAAGTTCATTGAACTGCATCACATTTTTATCACATAATAAGGCTACGATTTCCGTTGCGTACCTATAGGCATGTGTCAATATTTCGGAAACGACTACACATCGCCACTCAGTGATGATAATTTCCGATTAGTTGTCTAAGTACGTGTATGCGAGTAAGTAAAATCATTAATTAGGTATGAAGACGACCTCTGTGGTCTAGCGGTTCGAGTGCCGGACTGCTGATCATGAGGTCGTGGGTTCGATTCCCACAGGACACAAATATTTGTGTGGATAAAACATGAGTATTTGTGTTTGTCTGGGTGTTTCTTATGTATTATAAGTATGTATTTACAAAAAAAGTATATAAGTATTATATCCATTGTCTAGTACCAAGCTCTGCTTAGTTTGGGATTAGATGGTGCTGTGTAAAATGTCCCAAAAAAAATATTATATTATAATTAGCATTTTGATTATTTAGTATATATTTACTTTAATCGGAGCAGTGAGTGAGTTCTGTTTATATTATCTTAAAAAATCTGGTTGATTTGTGTCATTATTGACGGCGGCTATTGTAGAGCTGCAATTAATACTATGATACTTTTCGCGGCCATAAGCGTAATAGCGAAGCGATTGGTTTTTTTGCACTTCAGGTTTTGGAACCAGTTCGTTATGGATGTGTAATTACTTAATAGTTGTATTTAACAATAAGATACAGGACGCATGTGGGTATTAGGAACTATAGCCAACGTTTTCTAATAAACAAACAAGTTTAGTGCTTTAAAACGCAAATATTATCTACTTTGCATAATATTCTTGATCCACTCTTTGAAACTCATTCAAATAGTAATCTCAACGCTTAATAAAAGCGCACAGTTAAACAAATAGTTGTCAAAATGTTCCATTCATCGTCGCATAACGGTCAGAAATTAGAACGCTCGAACTTCTATTTGAATTCAAAAATAGAAGTTAGGAAGGCGTGCGCGCTTTACGCCTGTGGGCCGAAACAAGCGTTACTATTGGTCAGAGGTGCGCCAATCACGGCACGACGTTGGCCTAGGCGTGATGAGGTTTTCCGCGCATATTGTTTTAGTATTCGGGAAAAACTACTCAAAGAAGGTTCTTATTAGAATTTGAGAACGGTCGCTATGAATGCGAATGCTATCGGTGGTCAATTGGGAATACATTCTTTATATAATAATTGACCAAACGGTTAGGGATGAGATATTATTAATTTGAGAAAAACCTCCTTTATGTTATACAATTAATAAGGTTTTGTCCTAGTTGAATGCCTATCTTTTAGCTTAGGGCGACATAATTTAGCTTAGTCGTATATTGAGATCCTGAAGGGTGTAACTAAGTCCAATCCCAGTGCAGGGGCAGCAGCCTAGTTAAATCTCTTTTATTTTTAAAACTGTAATAGTTATTGTATTTATTGTAACTTAATTTTCGCTTTTTAGCTATTCTGAATATCCAATTTCAAACCATCACTTTTTTTTATTTAATAAAATACATACAAAAGAGACTCAAAAAAAAAACATAAAGCGAATTATCCAAAAAACGTGACGGACAGGGCCCTGCGTAGGTATCTAACGTATGCGCACAAAAAATTAACCAAATCTCTATCAAGCTCTGCCCTAATGCCCTCGAAGCGAACAATGCGGCACAAAAATACGAAACCCATGCATATTTGAACAATAACAATAGCACACCTGTTGTACTGCCATATTTTCTGGTCACAAACTTTTTTGCTCATCCACAATTTTTGTATACCATTACAGCGTTCAGGTATGATTTTTTAAGTTTGAATTTGGAAAGGATTAAGAAGGAGGCTTTGTTAGGTGAGTGATCGATTTTATTTGTCAAAGATGGTCAGATTAAGTACAAAAAGTTGCGACAATCATTAAAAAGTAAAATAATAGAGATTTTTATCGTATCAGTCTAAACTCGAGAGTCTGGGATTCCAAATTCACTTGGAAAATGTATTCATGATTGCAGTAAGGTAGGTACTCTGAGTATGAATTTTCAAAGAAGTAGAGGAACTTAAGTACTACTTATGTGTAAGTTATACAGTAGACTTCATTGATCCATTATCCACGAGATGGTTAAACTTATACTAACAGTACAGTAAGTATCTACTCAATATCAATCACCCTATATCAAGAGAGTGAAAGCTACACTAATTAATACCACATTAGTGTTCAACTAACGACTTTACATAACGCTTTGTTTGAACATAGCATTCTGTAAAGATTACCTTCACCCCGACCAGGCAGGGGTCAAATGACCACTTTTTATGCATGAAAATTTTCTAAAATTCAGGATTATTTATTACCATTTTTTCCTGACTAAAAGTAATCCGAAAGTAAAGATTCCATGTCTATTACCATTTGGAAGATTTTTCTAATCCCTCGTGTCCTTTTCTTACGTCACATTTCAGAATGCACTGAGCTTCTCAGCAGCACGAATTCTGTGTAAAAAGTATCAAAATAATTAGTTTGTCAGCTTAGTCATCAAAACGCAACATATACGCGGCTGCGTGTGATTACTAATATTTCTAAGAAAAACATGAATGCGTAATGGGACGCATGCATGCCATGATAAAAACCCGTTCAAAAATCCCAGATAGGTAAATCTAAGTGCATCCTGATAGTGTGTCAAAATGTATTGAATTGATTACAAATAAGTATGGTAGGTTAAAATCGCCAGCATCGTCGTGTAAATATTTTGCTCTATCCACAATTAAAAAAAAACAAACATTATGACAGACATCACGTTTCAACAATATTCACTTATTACAACCAAACAAGTAAGTACCTAATCAATATTTACGACCACATCATAACCATCGTAAAAAAACCGCCAACGTTCATAGTCTTGCTAAAATAAAATAAACAAAACCTCCGCAGAAAAAAGTCGCAAAAATATTAGCAAAAACTGGCCGTTAACTGACAGTCATAAACGCGCCATAAAATGAGAGACGAGGTGTGCTTGCACGAAATTTTCGAAATTGGAAGGAAAGTGGTTATTTTAAATGCAAAAAGGTCGTTTAAAAAAAGTTGTGTATGTTACACCGTGGGAGAACTGGCAGGTGTGAGCTAGCGGGTACTTGAGATCGTACACGTATATTTTTTGCAACCCACTATATTGATTTTTAATTAATGCGCCTCGAATTAAGTTTTTTAATAAAATTGCTCCTTTTGGGGCTTTGGAGGTTTGATTGGGTAATTTTGATTTTGATATGTTATTTTGTGTATTAGTCAGTGTTTCGACAGGATTATATTATTATGCATTTGGTAGTACCTACGAATTACTATACGTAACCATATTTTTTTCATATTTCACTATAATATAAAAATCTATACATAGAAAAAAAAAACATGTTACACGGATTTTTCTAATTGCAACGTGTACCTGTACGTAATATAATTTTATTACATCTAAAAAAATAAATATTGGTACATATTGCAGGTGAAATTAGAACAAACCATTAATAATAAGTAATAAAGTTAGTAGGTAAATACAGTTCATTAGAATATGCTCTGCCTTTTTAAGTCTCCCATCTCCTCAGCACAACAACATAAAGGGATGCAATTACTAATTATACTCACGATAAAATAAAGCATCATACATACCACCTCGACTCGACTTTCATAGCCTTGATGATTTTTCTCAATATTGTCCTGCACCGGTACCCATAACGGTGACCAGCGTCACTATTTATTTTCTTTATTTTATTCTACTCATTTATTACCACTACAACCGTCGCTAGTCAGGTTTCGCAACTTTTTTTTATTTATAAGGACAGTATGACTACTTGTGCATCCATATTTGTTTTCGTTTTAATGGTAACGGATCGGACCTTAAAAATAGAACGTTAGATTTTTTTAAGAGCCCGTTTAGGGATCGAGCTTCGGTTTATTATTTGTTTTGTCGAGATGGTTTATTTTCAGACTGTATTGGGAAGATGTATTTTTATCTTACTTGGGAAGAAAAAATATACATGGAACAGACTATTATTGTGTAGGTTAAATGTGTGTAGGATGTCTATTATTATTATTCATTTTAAAAAAGCAGAAAATCCATGTATTTTTCAATGAAAATTCAATATTCGTTACTTTAAATCAAGTTTAAAGGTATGGTTATACAACTTAACACACATACGAATTCTTATACTCACATCTTTCTTAATAGCACTAGATAATTAAATAAAATTATCAATCTTATGTATAAAAATTTCTTTAATTGGTGCTCAAATGTGGTCGAATGATCAAAAACTTAAAACGTAACATGATTATCACTTGAATAATTAGATAACGTATGTAAAACTAAACGTATAAACGAAAATTATTCATGAGCAAGTAATGTCACGCACATAAAAGCATTAGGGTCGCACCACACAGATTTCGTCGCGTGACAAGATAAGCGTGCGTGTTTCTATCACTGTAAGTAACGCCCTCGCACCGACCGCGCCCGACTACACCCGAAGATGCCCGAACGCTGTCGTGGGAAAACGCGGCAGGTGTTACCGATCCGTAGCACTTCTTACTGAGTAAACATTCAGCGTATACAAAATTATAACCGCCTCGAAGCGTCTGTGTAAATGGAAAACATATTTTGTGTGCTTAATGATACTGCTTACTTTTTTGGTGCGGCGCGGTTATCAGACGACAATGTTTTTTTGCGATCGTTTTGAGGGGCTCGTATGTTTCACGTTTTTATTTTAGTTAAATTTATCGCGTCATCCTTAATTGGTATGGTTAAATGAAGTGTGGTCGTTAAGTGTGCGCGTGACCTTTCTGCTTACTTTGTGATTGTATGGAGAGGCTTCATGAATATATTGGACGCATATAAATGTGTCATATACATTTCTGACCTATCTCAGGCGTGTGCACATTAATATGAATGTAGGCATTATATGTATAATATCCTTTTCTGGAGGAGAATAAATGTCAGTATAGAGTCCATTTCAGTCCATAGTGTATTTGTTTGAATAAGTACTGAAATGCTTTTGTGTTTTGTATTTTAATGAGATTAATAAATATTAACTGAAGCTCAGCTGCATTTTTTTCTTTATTTGGTAAAGTATACTTAAAATTTAAATGCCAGTAGCGAAATTTAAAAAGAAATTAAATGACTGTTTGGATCATGATCGTCATGAAGAATTCGTATCAAAAGTATTGGAAAATAACCGTGATGGTTCTAAGAAAGCAAATCCCTTCTAATACCTATCAAAAATGTGAAAGTTACTCTGTTTGTTATGCTTTTACGCCTAAACTGTTGAACCGATTTCGATGAAATTTGGTAAAGAGACTGACCTTGGAGAACGACAGAGGCTTGTCACAAAAAAACCTTGAGAATGTGGGTGAAACCACGAGCAAAATCTGCTTCTAGATATAATAATTTATAGTGCTGGATTCTTACTTCATACCTAAGTGCACTTTTTACTGTGAGGAAAATCCTCATGCAATTTCTGCCGCTAGGGGAGGCGGCAGGGTATGTAGGCAATTACTTAGATACCACTTACAGGCGTCAAGTTATATCGTAGTACCCACTTATTATAATGACACGTACTTACTTCTGCAGTACGCATATTCGATGATGTGTTATTAATTCTAGATATGAGTGAATTATTGATGATTTGAGTTTATACATTGTTGCACTAGCCATTCTGAGAAGAGGGATGTCCACTGTCTCTCATGCAACCAGCCTATTTCGAAATTTGAAAATCTTAAACTACTTGTATTATAGACGTCAGTGGATCAAACAGATTTAAAATTTACATAAAATTTTCGTCTTCATTATTTTAAAATATTTTCTATAAAATTTGTGATTAAGCGGTCTTTAAAAGTACACGGAAGAATAAGTATACTTAATATATTTATTACTCACCACAATATAAAATACAGATTTCATTCATTGACTCTTACATTGTAATACGATAATTATAGTAAGAAGGACAAATCAACTGCTGCACGGCCTAAACATTATAAAGAAAATTGAGATAATAGTTGGATTAAAACTACCATAATTTAATCCTGTAATGTATGCTGTAAAAGGTTCTAAACTTCGGGATTAATAATTAATTTATCAATATAACACGATAAAAAGTAACAGAAATCGGTATGAGTCAAGCAATGTGTCGATTCTGTCAGTAATCGCACTACAACTGTATCACTACACTAATTAATATTATTCAGCCATGATGACAATTAAATTCACGCTTATATCAAATGAGCTAATTAAACAGGACTTAACTTCTTCTATTCTTTTCTCATATTTTTGTTAGAAAGAGAATTGATGAGATTGGTCTGTAAATAGCAGTATCAACAAAATTGCTGACCAAATATTGAATAGTTGTTCTTAACTTAGAGTTGACGTTGGGTGGAGGGAGAAACATGTTCTTGAATCTTGTGGCTCCAAAATTATAGTCTCAGAATGGCACTATATGAATTACAGTCTACAAATGATATCCATAAATGGTAAGCTATAAAATGTCTGAGATTGCGTCAAATAAACAGTTCGGAACAAAAATTTTGCACAACATTTTTGTTTGCACCAGAGTAAAAAACTAAACTGTGTGTTTGTAGATATACTGTCTTTTATTGCAAAAGGGTGATCGCGGATCCGTGTGTTATGCTCGTGAATGGGTTCTCCTTGTGGCACCAGTCTTCTTAATGGCTAAGTTTATGCAAATTTCATTTTAGTTTTCTCTATATTTACTAAATTGCCTTTTATATCCTAGTTGCTGTGCAAAATGACAGTTCCGAACTGTTTGTTTGATGCAATCTCAGACATTTTTATAGCAAACCATTTATGGATATCAATTGGGAACTGAAATTCATACAGTTCCATTCTGAGACTATAATTGGAGCCACAGGATTCAAGAACACGTTTCTCCCTCAACCCAGATGGAATGTCAGCTCTAACATAAGAACAACTCTTAAATGGTCATTACTCACAAATATCCAATTCATTACAAAGAAAATACAAGTTACAGAGAAGTGATATTTTAAAATACTGCATAATGACCCAACTACAGGTCCATTATGGAGCAAGTGTTTAAAATTATTACCTATGAACGCAAATAGTATGGAAAAATTACTGTCGGAACGTAATTTTAGTTTCAAACTGGATATTTTCTTTTAGCAATAAATATAATTACCGTCGTATTTTAGGGTTCTTTAGGTAAATCAATTCTAAAGAAATCCATTGGTCGCCAACCAAAGTTCGTGTACTTGAGGATGAGTGTGGAATTTAAAGTAATCTGCTTGAAAATATGAAAATTGTTATTCTAGCGGTCCTAAGGTCCTGGGTTCGATTCCCATGCGGAGCAGTGTTTTTGGATTTTTCAATGAAAAAGCAGCTCAGAGTTTGGATTGCCCATCAATGGCAATAGACTCGTCCCCTACTACATGGGACTTGATGAACTGTGATGTACAGACAGGCCGTGCCGGATGTGCCGGAAGGGTAAAGCTATCCATAACTGTCAAATTTTCCCAATTGAAAATGAACCTTGATGTGTTGTATTATAGTTGAAAATCTATTTAAGAAATTTGACATATTGTGGTAGCTTCATGTGCTGGCTTTGTACGTACTGTTTAAAAATCTTATAAATGATTAATTGGGAGAACTTTTGATTAATGTTCCATTTATACTATAAATGGTAATCAAATCCCGGCTGAAAAAAATACATTAAGTAGCTAAAAATCGTTATAAATATCTAAAGTCAAAATATTGGAAACACTTTTGATAATATCAATTAACGATTTACGAACCACAGTCATGTCCACTATTCCAGTTAAATAAATAACTATAAACACAGCACGTAGGCGTTATTTATATTTAATCTCTTTCTATAAATTGCCACGATCTATTACAGCGACACGTGATCTAGCAATCCAGTTAAAACACGATATATATCCAGTAGATTAAACTTAATATCAACATTAATAATTAACTACAAAGTTACAAAATAAATGGAGATGCATCTGTAGTAATTATGAAGAAGGATTGATGTGCTCGAATGCTAGATGTTATCGTTAATCACTACGGAACCCTATCAGCCCAATGCAAGTTCGGTATTATATAAAAACCGGTGTGTAGAGTGGGCGTTACATATTTTCTAAGAATTCTCGTCCACGTCTCTATCATTATGACAAGTTTATTTTTTAATATTTATTTCGATTTCATGGCACACGTATTCTTTATGTTCTTAATTGTGTATCTGGTCGTAATTAAGACTTAGTGTATTATTTTCTATGTGGAATTGTATGTGTTACTTTAGTTTACAGATTTTTATAAAATCGACTTGAAAATAATATTTAAATTCCCGGCTCAGTGTTTGAGTAGTGGTGTTTATTTACTTTCTAATTGTATGTATATTAGATATCTGTAATTAACTTATACTATCTACTTAATTTTACAAAATAACAAAAAAAATGACCGGTGTACCTACATTTATGCGGAAGAAACGCTTCGCACTTTCGAACTTATTCTACCATGACTTCTCCAAAAACACTGGCTCAAATATGACGAGCGATGCGATGATTATTGACTCGGATTTGCGTTCGCTCATAATATTTTTTTAAAAGGAACCCAACCACTGAGTGGTATTTTTTTTGTTAATTATTTCCAAAACACCTAATTTTACAATATTTTTGCCATACACGCAAACCTATCAGGGCTTATTTCACACCTCACATATGAAATCGTCTCAGTAGGAATAGGTACCAACCAAATCTATATATCTTTAACACAATATCTGAAGACAAAATTCGAAAAAAAAGGCATGATCGAATCGAAATCGAAACCAGGATCTCTGGAGCAACTGCGCTAACGATTCTTTAATATGTATCCAATAATATTTAATCACGTCAAATATTATAGGTCCCATGTAATAGGGGGCCAGCCATTTAAAATTTAACTGGGCTCAAATCCAAATATTGAACTCAATAACATTGCATTAAAATTTGACGAAGTTTGTAGTTTAGTGGAGTGACGGACTGCTGATCACGAAGTCGTGGGTTCGTTTACAAATATTTATGTGATAAACATACCTAAGTGTTTTTCTTTGTCTATGTATTTCTTATATGTATTAAAACTATGTATTTACAACACAAAAAATATTATAGCCATCATCTAGTACCTACCCATGGAAATGTTTGAAATTTTCGAAATATTTATTTATCTATACTAATATTTATTATAAAGAGGTAAAGTTTGTAAGGTTGAGGGGGTAATCTCTGGATCTACTGAACTGATTTAAAAAATTCTTTTACCAATAGAAAGCCACATTATATATGAGTGTCATAGGATATATATATGTGTAATGGGTGCAACCCATGCGAAGCTGGGGCAAGTCGCTAGTTTATAATATTTCAAGTCTTTTCCCAAACAGTAGCTCAAGTACGTCAGTCAACGTGAAGTGTACCGCCCCAGGGCTGCCACAACACATAATTACGCTTAAAAACAGGTTCAATATACTGCATGCATAATCACTGGGGGAAATGTCATTTCGCCTTGGGACATGAGTGTAAATGTGATCGGTTATCAATTTTCTGTTTCGGTTCAGTGCCTTATTTTACTTTAGTATCCGCAAGTCACAATTTTTGAGAGAGGTTGGGCATAGTGGGAGTAATTCTACTAAAATTGGAGCTACCCGACTGGAGAAGTACCTCCGCCTTGCAGAAAATCGAAGTGAAATAACACTGCTTTTAGCTGTGTTGTGTTCCTTACGGTGAACAAGGTTTACCAGTAATCCGCGAGGAAACGTGTTGCGGGATTTTCACCTGATTTATACTGGCAACCCAACTACCTATTCCTCTTTCGTTTTACAGGGTCGGCAACGCGCAAGTGATACCCCTGGTGTTACAAGCGTCTAAAGGCTATGGTAACCGCTTACTATCAGGTGCGCCGTATGCTTGTTTGCTACCTTAGTGGTATAAAAGCGCGCTGACGATGCGTACGGTCTTGACTTCGATATTCAGGTGTTATTGCGTTTTTAGAGTAGTTAATGGTCAGTAGTAGCGGAGTTTGGAGTCGGAGACTGTTTTCCCTGATACCTACAACATAAGTCTTTTCAAGGTCTGAGTAAATAGGCATCTTGTGATTAAGCGCGGTCCATCTTAGATCACATCTACACTTACCATCAGGTGAGATTATGGTCAAGCGCAAGTACATCCATGATAAAAAAAAGTTGTATTTGTTTCTGTAAATGATAATAAGCAAACTGTTGGTATACCTCTGCCTACCCCTTTGGCGAGTAGGTACAACCCTAGTAGTAAGGACCTGTATTTTAATATAGAACTACATTCCATAACCGCCTCTTTTGTCTAGTGTTCCTAAGTGCAACTGCTATGCTAGACGTGATAGGTTCGTTTCCCAGGTCGGGCAAAGTTATAGTGTTTAAAAAAAAAAAAACAGTAGCAGCTCGGAGTTTGGATTTGTGCCCGGTTATTGGCAATAGACTCGCCCTTTATTACATGGGACTTAAACATACGGGCGAACTGTGGGTCTACATTGCTAGATCTCTGCCTAACCTTTCAAGGATGCGCCGTCATGGTATGTTATATGGAACTACATTACCATTATAACGGCCTTACTAATACTCATTAACCCTACTAACTAGTTAGACAAATGTCACACAACCCTAACAAATACATCAAAGAACAATTACCCCATTTAAAAGTAAAAAAAAATATCATAATAACAATTAACGTATTAGGGGTGGCATCAACGGTCATAGCGCACGAGCCGGAACGCGTACCGGTCCGGAACTCACAGGTTACCGGAACAAGTGTTCGAAAAGGTCAACGGTGAATACCGATTGTTATCGAAATGCGGCTACAACGACTTGTATAGGAAGTGTTGAAAGAGATTTCGGTTATATTGATGTTCTTTTTTTCTGGTTTGCAAACGTGTGTAAAATCATTGTGTCAGCTAAGCGATTACAGACAATAAATGTTCCGAAAACGTATGTGTATGTGTTAGTGAAAATTTTTATAGGGTTGATAGTGAAAAATCAATGAAAACTGGATGTTTTTGAAGCCTCAAAGCACTTTTATTTATACATCTATACTAATGTTATAAGTAAGTTTGTCTGTTTGTTACGTTTTAACGTTTAAACCTCTGAAAATTTTTTTTAAATATGTTGTTATAGAAAAAGGACTACATTTTGTTTCAAAAAGTTTTTTGGGATACGAGTAAAACCTCGGACTACAACTAGTATGTGCATATACATATTAAAATATAGTCTAAAGTTTTAAAAATTGGATTATAGTCTCGGCTCGTCAACAATTAGTCTGGCCAAGTTAAATTATTAAAGAAAACCTTTTAATTAAGATCATTTATAACGACAAAGATACCGCGGTCGTCTCAATCTGAAGTTTTGATCTTTAATCCAAACTTGATATTTTGTAGTTCATTATATGAAGTTGGTACAAGATACTTGTACTTGATGTTATGTATGGGTTCAACGTGACTGAGGAATAAGACAAAACAAGTTTCTAGATATGTAGATAAGGCAATTAACTGATTAGGCCGATAAAATCAAAAGCAATCTCGTCTCTGGAATCCTTTTATAGAATGAGGGACGTGTTGCATATTATTTCTTTTTGTATAATTATGGTTCATGTAAGTAAAACAAGTATGTTGTAAACTGGAATCGCACTAATTGACATATTAATAAAATTATACGAATTAACGATGCTTGAGTACAGAATATGGCATCTGAATTCTCAAGGCACTTCCTGTATGCAAGAAGAGGGTTATTACAGCTTCAAAGTATACAAACTGGACACCGACAAAAACCATTAAATGAGTTTTCTATAACACAAAATTATTGACGCAATCGATTAACTCGGAGAAATCTTCATCGACACACCCCCGTCCCGATCGCATCGGCTCCGGTATCATTAAGATAAAATTAATTGGGCTCCACCGGTCTTCCGCGTCCTCACTGAGATGAAAAAACTGGGCACACGTGGTCACTACCGTTCATTTACGAACGCGAATTATGCGTAGTACGGCAGGTGGCAGGTGGCGAGAGCATGGGAACCCGGGGTTGAGGCGAGTTCCCACGGCCGCGTCATTCACCACGCCACACCTGCGCCCCTTAACGGGGATGCTACACACACGCCTGCCACGCGAAGGAAAGCGCCGATTAGAAGTGCCACGCGTGTGTGCGCGCGCGATCCGTACGTGTCCCGACGCGTGGATCTATGTATGTGTGCGTTGCGCACGGTCAGCTCGAGTTACAGGATTTATTCAAGTAAGTGCCCGTAGAAGGGCTGTTTACGTTATGCTCTACGTCGTTCGCGCGTATGTGTTTTAACAGGTGGCGTATGTGTGTGTTGGCGTTTGATTTATTCGCTTATGTTAGCTTCATGATAACGATGGTCGTGTTACATTTTCTTTTGCTCCTGTAATTTATTTTTATAGAGTGATCTGTATGATAAGTACCCGCACAATGTTTTTAAAATTTCAATACAGTCATCGGAAAGCTGTCACATAAAATCTTCAGCGCGCGACAATCTGACGCTATTGATATCCTTATGACTGAGAAGAAGCCATTATGCAAATTAAATTTTCCTTAAAGCCTGCGTATGCCTTCACATTTACTTAATGACACTCTCCGTATACATAGTGTGGGTCCTACTACACCTTAAAGGGTTAAATCAACCGATACCTATTCACTGAGGAATTTAACATTAATAACTGTATACATATATTCATGAAGTGTTCAATAAAAGTTAAGCATGGTTATTTTGACGACTTAAAAAAGTGTCAACGCCCTAAATGAGATAGCATCGTTATTTTATTAACGCTCGTCTTATTAATAACCAATATAGATTTGGAGGTTTATCATGTAGGTATGCATACAAATGGGTCCCTTCGGCTGACAATGGGGTATGCGATCTAAATGAGCGGCGTGCGGCGCTGGATCATGATCGCCCTTCTAATATCGTAGGCGCGTGGTTTGTTGTAGACAAACAATGAATATGGGAGAGTTAGAATTGTTTAATTTTTGTATCAATATTTAGCTGTTTTTGTATACCTATATACCGTAACGCTTGTATTCGGGTAGGGTAATAAAAACAGAGGTGTACCCATGTACACCCGCAGTCCACACTTAATCCGGAGTTGTATTGAGCATTTAGTAATGAAAAATTTCAATTACACTTTGCTCAATCAGGAATCGAACGTAGGACTGGCAGTGTTTAAAATAATTAAAAAAAACACATCATGACCTCTTTGAGGAGTTTTATCTAGAGACATGACACAGAGTGATAGAAAAATTCGTATATATGTAATTACTGGAGATTGGAATATTATGTATAAAGTACCTACCTATAAATGATATTTACTTATTTCTGTAAGTAGATCTTTTAAAGCCACTTTTACAAGTCAATAACAAACTGGACAATAAATACATCCCTCTGAAATTGACTTAATACTCAATACTTTCACTTATGTAGGTACAGCGACAGTTGGCCAGTATGTTTAGATACCAAATAAAACTCGAAACGAAAAAAAAGACACGTTGATCTCAGGATTTTAGAATCACGAATTTATCAAATAATTTATCTAGACAATAAATTGTAAGACACTGTCGTCTAGAAAAAATACCTGTTCTATTTTACTTTTGTTAAAAACCTTCACAACATCTCAACAACAATAAAATTAACCCATATCTTGCCCGATGCGTCTCTGTTGTAGCGCTAGCGACACACGCAAAGGGACGCAAAACGCATGCGCGGCGTGCGTGCGAGCATTTACCATCCACGTGATTGCTTTATTTATATCCTATAGTACCTACTACAAATTTGTTGTAAAGCTAATAAAATCAAGGTCGAATTGTAATGTCAAAAAAAGCATAAAACAATGATTGATTTTATTAGTAGTGGTTTTATTTTGGTTTCGAAATTGTTGAACAATTGTTTTTCGCATTAATATAGCATGTCTCTTTTATTGTACAGATACCAGCACGTCTAGCTATCCAAAACAGTCAAATTTTCTCAATTGAATATGAACCTTATGGCTTTGTGTTAAAGCTGAAAATCAAACAAAGAAATTTGACAGTTTGTGGTAACTTGATGTGCTGGCCTCTGTACTTATAATTTTCTTATATAAACGTACCTATGGAAAAAACGACAAAAAATACAATGTTGACAACGACAAAAATAAAAATAATCTTCTAGAAATTTCTAATTTTCTCCTAATTTTAACTCCTACTGTAACGCATCACCAATGATAGCCCGCATCGTCCGTGGAATGTCATTGTGACAACGCGTGGCGTGCGCAGGCGCACCGCACTTATCTGACAACGTGATTGTTTTATTGACGCCTCTGCCGTTTGAATAATTATGGCCCATAATGATGAAGTAACGGATGGGATGGTTTTGGTAAATTATAGTCATAATGGGCGTAGAAAGGTTGTTATTAAATAATAGATATACAGCATCATTATTAGTATATGCGAAACCTGAAACACGTGTCTAGTTAAAGATACAAAGATGGGAGATACCAATAAACATTGCTAAAAAAGTATTTAAGTATATTCATTATCTAATACCCATAGTACAAGCACTGCTTAGTTTGAGACTAGATGGTGTTGTGTAAAATATCCCAAAAATATTTATTTTATTGAAATAAAACTACTGTTAATAATATCAATATAACGCGATAAAATCCGTCAAAAGTAGTTTTATTTCAATGTATAATATTCGCGTAAATGTCAGAAATCAATATTTATTTTTTTATCGCAAATCTTGTTTTTTAATTCCCTCGAGATTATAGGTATCATCATCAACCCATATAGTGTCCCACTGCTGGGCACGGTCTCCTCTCGCAGATTGGGAGGGTTTAGGCCATAGTCCACCAAGCTGGCCTAGTACGGGTTGGCAGACTTCACGCGCCGTTGAGAAAAATCTCTAACCAGTTTGACGTGAGCTGTCGGACAGTGAGCACGGCATACACATTTGTTTCTTAGCGAGTACCCGTGTTTATTATTTTATTCATAAGTTCTTTGCGAGATGGAGGAGAGTAAAAGTGAGGAGGACATGAGTGATTCGGAGTGTTTAGAAAATGTTATACAAGAACTAGGAGTTTCGGTCGATGAAAAGGAGACACCTACAAGCAATAACATTTTGGAGAAAAATGTTGTAAAGAGGAAAGAAAGGGATGAAAATAGTGGAGAAGACGGTCTAAATATTGAAGAAGAGGGTTTTATAACTATTACACGCAGGAGACCTAAACGTTTTATTAGGAGCGATTCTTTGGACACATCACCAAATATGAGGGTAGATTTGGAAAATAAGAATGAAGAATCGGAATTTGTTGATAAATACGAAGTTTGCGTCACCGCTTTAGAAGATCTACCGAAACAGATTGCATTGGCCAAATTGTTGAGAACTCAAAATATCTCAGGTATTGATCGTATTAAATACAAATATGTAAACAAAGCAATAATTACATTCTCTAAAAAGGAAGATGCCTTAAAATTGATGAATTGCGAAAAGTTTAAAGAGATGGGGTTTCGCTGTCAATTCACACATGAACTAAATGTGATTCATGGAGTAGTGAAAGGTATTGATCTTGATTTGAGTGATGAAGAACTCATTAAAATCCTGGAATGTGACATCAACATTTTGACCTTGAAAAGATTGAATAGGATAGCTTCAGATGGCTCATGGGTTTCAAGTGAAGCTGTCAAAATATGTTTTAAAGGCAATATTTTACCACAATACGTGCATGCATATCAATGCCGTTTTAAAATTGATCCCTACATATTCCCCGTTTCACAGTGCACAGGTTGCTGGCAATTTGGTCATATTAAAAAGTTCTGCTCTGTTAAAAAGATTTTATGCCCCAAATGCGGAAGCGCTGATCATGACAACTGTGATACCAAAGTGTTAAAATGTTTAAATTGTGGAGGTGACCACTTTGTTTTAGAGAAGTCCTGCCCTTTCTTTTTAAGAGAAAAAGAGATAAGAAATATCATGAGTAAAGAACAAGTTACTTATCGGAGAGCCCTACAATTATATACCGAGCTGAGGAAAAATAAGATTATTGATACAGAAAAGACAATGACATCAGCTAACGTCACGCCAACATGTACCCAAAACGAAAGAAATAGCTACAGCACTATAGTCAAGCAGAATTCGACATATCAGCAATCGCAAGCGGCTAGTCAAGCAGTGGAAGAAAGGGTAAACGAAAATACTAAAATAAATGTTAGAAGACCAAGCACAAGCGCGGTTCAAAATTTTACTAAGAGAGCCGGGAAAGTGTCTAAGACGTTAGAGAATTCAGAGAGGGATATGGGAATAAATATGGAAGTTCAATATCAAGATTTACAGAGTACACAGGAGAACAAAAAACGGGATGAACATTTGCAAGATAAGTTTGACTTTAAACAATTCTGGATTAAAATTAAAAATATTCTTATGTCTAAAAGTAATTTTGAAGAAAAAGCGTTGTCTGTGTTTAAAATTATATGTGAAGAAGTAAAGAATTTTGTTGTTAATAAGCTATTAAGAGGGGATTTATTAGAACATATTTATAATCTTTCTAATGGATAGTTCACCTAATCATATTAGAATTAGCATTGTACAGTGGAATGCTCAAAGCTTGCGCCCGAAATTAGTAACGTTTACAGAACTATTAAGACAAGAAAATATACACATAGCGATCATTAGCGAAACTTGGCTAGATATTGAATCCTATATAAATATTAGCGGTTATAACATTTTTAGAAAGGACAGAGATGATTCATACGGCGGCGTTTCTGTTATCGTCCACAAGTCGATTCAGGCTTGTTTAGAGTCATTTAGTATAAATAATACAGGTATTGAGATAGTCTGTGTAAAGTTGATCAATTGCAAAGACATAGAATATGTGATTTCTGTATACTGTCCGTCTAGTGTACATACTCAGGGCTCGGATTGGGATGAAGTTTTTTCACACTTTTCGAGGAAAACTTTGATAGCGGGGGATTTTAATGGCCACCATACTAATTGGTCAGTTAAATCAGATATACGAGGGTCCCAAATCATGGATTCGTCTTTAGAAAACGGCTTCATATCCATTAATAACGGTGATTTCACACGGGTTAAATTGGTTAACGGGAATGTACAACAAACTTCGCCCGACATTTCATTTGTTTCTTCCGACATAGCGATCAATTTTCATTGGCAAATTTTTAATGAAAATTTAGGTAGCGATCACCTTATAATTAAGATGGCATTAAATATCACAAATGATTTTATTCACATAAGGAAACGCAATTATAAACGTGCAAATTGGTTTAAGTATTCAAAAACTATTTCAGAAAATCCTTCTCTTAATAATCATTGTACAGAAAATATTCAGGACACGTACGACAATTTAGTATATATCATTAATTCTGCAGCGAATAAACATATACCTTTTATTAAAATAAGTAACAAACCCGCAACAAAATTTAAACCAAAGGATTATTGGAGTCCTGAGTTGTCTCAAGTGGTCGCACAGAGACGGCTGGCCTTGGCTAATTTCAGACGAAACCCTACCCCGGATAATCTTTCGAAATTAGAGAACATGACCGAAAAATCTCAGATGTTAATTCGGAAAGCAAGATCTAATAGTTGGCATGATTTCTGTAATTCCTTTAATGAAAATGTTTCTGTTTCTAGTATGTGGCAACGTATGAAGTGGATAAAAGGATTTAAGCAATCCAAGATATATCCCCCCCCTGAAAAATCCCAAGAATTATTACATTCTCTTACTGCAGATTATGTTTCTAACTCAGAACCAATTTTCACATCAAAAAATGAATTATTAGAAATTGACTTTTCAATTCAGGAGTTCAAAAGCGTTTTAAAAACAAAGGATTCGTCTCCAGGTGAAGACGGTATATCTTACAGTATGCTTTATAATTTACCGGATGTAGCCAAAAAATATTTACTTAATTTATACAATAATATTTTTAGATACAGCGTTATACCTTCCCAGTGGCGAAATATACAAATAGTTCCTATTCCCAAAAGTAATAACTATAATAATAGTGAAATTAAATTAAGACCCATATCTCTGATATCGTGTATATGTAAGACTTTTCATTTGATGATTTTTAGACGCTTGGAATGGTTTACCGAAAAAGAAAACTTACTCTCACCGTTTACAGTTGGTTTTAGAAAATCACAGTCCTGTTTAGACTGTTTAACTCGTTTAGTAACTTATACTCAGATTGGCTTTTCCAAAAATATACCAACATTGGCTTGCTTTTTGGACATCGAGAATGCATATAACAATATTTCAATCGATGTAGCGTTAAATGTGCTTGATAATTTAAAAATCGGTTCGAAGCTTTGTAAATATCTGTGGATTTTTTTAAGTGAGAGACATTTGAAAATAAATTTAGGTGACGGTAATATGATAAGCAGATATACAAATAAGGGTCTAGCTCAAGGTGACCCCCTTTCACCGTTACTTTTTAACTTGATTACATACAAAATATGTCATAGACTTCAAAATGTATTAGTATCGCAATACGCGGATGATTTTGTTGTGTATGTCAGTAATAAGGACATTAAATTGTGTGAAATGTATGTTCAAACTGGTTTAAATTTGACGGTGAAATTATTAAATGAACTTGGGTTGGTACTATCGGCAAACAAGACACAATATTGTCTTTTTAGTAGGGGTTGTAGAAAGAATCTACCCGTTTTAAAGGTGGAAGACAAGCCTTTGATTTATTCTGAAAATATAAAATACTTAGGTATGTGGCTAGATAGGAGTCTGAAGTGGGGAAAGCACATTAAAGAGTTAGTCAGTAAATGCTCAAAATTCTTAAATATATTAAAATTATTAGCAGGAAGTTCTTGGGGTGTACACATGATACATTTACGAAGATTATACATATCCCTAATTAGAAGTCGGATTGACTATGCGTCTTTTTTATACGACAGTAGTTGTAAAAGTCATATTAGCAAACTTGATAAAATTCAGAATCAAGCTTTGAGACTTATAGGTGGATTCATCAAAAGTTCTCCAATTCACGTAATGGAGAGTGAATTGCACATTGCGCCTTTGTTTATTAGGAGACAATATCTAGCATATAAATACTCATTAAAATCTAGTTCTTGGTCTACGAATAGTACTACTAAATTGATTTCTGAAATGAGCGCTCTATGTCACATCAGATATTGGGATAATAAAAAGAAGCCTTTACTCACACAAATATTTGACGATATCAAGCAAATTAATTGTATTTCAGTGGATATTCTTGAAATGTTTACCTTTGATATTTGGCTATCAGCAATTGATTTTAAAAAATGTATTGTTATTAATTTAGAAAGTATATCACTAGCCAAATCTATGTATGAGCCCACTGTTTTATTAAATAATGTAGTAAGAGAACTAAATATATATTACAATGGATGGCATAAATTGTATTCTGATGGGTCTAAGGGCGCTCATGGATTAGGTGCGGGGTTTGTCGATCAAAGTTGCCATTACAAAGCTGGTTTTAAAATTAATTCAAATGTATCCATTATGACGCTGGAACTCATTGCAATCCTGCAAGCCTTGTCCTATGCAATGAAAAAAAACTTTAATAAGATAGTTATTTTTACAGATAGTAAAAGTGCACTGCAACACGTGGCTCGTTGCGCCTCTGGGGTCAGAGGTGCATCGATAGCTTACGAAATTTTAAAAATAATTTTCAGTTTTATTAAAAACGGCACAGAGCTAAAGTTGCAGTGGGTTCCAGCGCATGTCGGTTTACGTGGGAATGAGGAAGCGGATTCTTTGTCTAAAATCGCAGCGAAGGAAGGATCCGAGTTAATTGTTTTACCAGACTATGTAGAATATATATCTAAATTTAAAATGAAGAGCCTTAACAATTGGAAAGAATATTTTAATATTCAATCCAAAGAAAAAGGAATTTGGTATAAGACAATTCAAGGCGAACCTACTCATGGACCCTGGTTTGATAGTAAGTTGAGTAGAAGTTATGTCAAGTTGGCCTTTAGATTGCGGTCCGGACACTATCCATCGGCAAAGCTTGCATTTCTAATGAAAAAAAATAATTCGCCTAACTGTATTATTTGCAATAAGGTTGAGGACGTACATCATTTGCTGATGGATTGTGTTAGGAACCGGGATGAAAGGCAAACTTTTATTAGAGAATTTCAACTAAATGTATTCGAAGTGGGGCTAGTTCAATCTATATTAGCACAACCAAAATCCGATGTTGCAAAAGGGTTATGTCAGTTAATCCACTATATTAATTAATATGTTTTCCTAGATTTAGTACCTTTTTGATTATTGTATATTGTATAAGGCACGATGGGGTTGACGTATCCACAAGGATAAAAACCCCAAATTAAATAAAGATTTAAAAAAAAAAAAAAAAAAAAAAATCTCTAAGGCATGCAGGTTTCCTCACTGTGCTTTCCTTAACCGTTTCAGCGAGTGATATGTAATTAATAATATGCAATAAGTATTTTTCAACCAGGAGCAGATATATGAAGGCAGTATGCTGCTTTATGCTAGCCTGATGGAATATAGCCCAACAAAGTGAGAGGGGCTTTGAGAGGAAGACCATGCCCAGCAGTGGGATAGTATATAGTGATGATGATGAGCATGCTGCTTAATTATCTATTACCACTGGTGTCAGAAAGAATAAGAATTCTATGCAGAAGGATTATAAAAAGAAGGTTACAGAAGGGATATAAAAGGCACTGCAGTGCGTGTGTCCATAATTAATACAAACTAAACAAATTAAACGCATCACTCTTCATCAAACAAGACAATAAACCCACACTATTACAAATTAACGATTCCAAATCCCCTAATCCGAGTCAACATGCACAGGCGTGTGTTGCCCACGCTTCACGCACACACATGCAATACAATACATACTCATACATACCATTGTACCCCTCAGTTGATACGCAACGAATACAAAGTTCCATTTTGTAACCCTACCCGGGAGAAGGGGCAAAAAGAGGTCTTTTTTTAAAAAGCAATCGCTGCACGTGGTCGGGTTGTGGTCGAAGGATTTTTTCTTTTTACGAAAGTATTACGTTATGAAATTCTTCAGAAGAGTGTAGGGTATCAGTTACCCTTTAGGTTTTGACGCTTTAATGAAGAACTGAGTTGTAATTTATTATAAAATTAACCGATAGCAAGTGTTGATTAATTAAATAAATAAATTCGTGCCGACACATCTTAGGATATGGATCATAGACATTGATGTATCAATGATCAAGGACCGACATTGATCAAGGATCAATACGATGTGAGTCGTGTACATTTTAGGAAAAACAGACAGCCGACTTCGAGCATTTAGTGATATAACTTCAGAACCGATAGTCAGACACCAACTAAATTTATATGGGACTAAATAGAAAGTTTATCTATCAGATAAGAAACATCGAAATCGGTTCACGATCGGTGAAGATTTCAATATACAAATGTTAGTCGAATTGAAATACCACCTCCTCCAGGCCAACGAAGGATCTACAGTTTTACAAGGGGAGTGGCGAGCATTATTTTGGCGCCTGTCGATAAATTGGATACAGTATAACTCAGATGAACCCTGTAATGACAGTTGTAAGTTGTTATAAAACAAAAAAAAAGCGAGACTGGCTGTTCTCCCCCCCGCCCCTCCCATCTTCGCAAGTTGGGGCAAGTGGACCACCCGCCCTTCCCTAAATCCGGGCCTGACAAAGGTCAATATTTAGGAACGAGTCATTCAAAATGCTTCTATGATAAGGTTGTCTATCCTGTATAAAATCCACGTGCAACGCAGTAGCTTATAAGAATTCTTATAAGTTAAGTATAACTTATTATAAGAAAGTAAATGTTTTACACAATTCCAATTAAGTATCTTATACCATAACTGTCTGGAATCAAATGTATGGTTAGCCAAATACAATTTAGGTTTAAGAACTTTAATATGAAATAAAATTAAGGACTATAAAAATGTCGTAACAATAAAATTCAAGGACCACTATGTTTGGTTCATTAACTCATTTTATAGCACTGTTTTAGAGGACATCTTAATTAAGACTAACAAACAGAATTGCAGTTTTTATGTCCGTATAAAATGTAAACTTTATGTATGTACAGTGTATTAAAATCTGTTTTTTTTTTCCACTTTGCATATATCTTGGTTTTTGTCATTGAGACGATGACTTTAATAGCCTAGTGGTCGTTAGCGCGGTTGTTACGCTTGCGATACTGGGTACAATTCCCAGATCAAGCAAAATGTTATTAGGTTGTTCTATGAAATTCTCAGCGCCCTTTTAATGACAATATATTAGCACCTTATTACATGGGCTTAAATATTGCGGCGAACTTACGTAGAAAACTTTTGGACACTTAATGTTATCATTATTATTTTAAGAAATCAATTATTTTGCGATTTCCTATAAGAATTATTCTGTTTAAAATAGTAGTTTTATTAGAAATTATCGAGTTTATATGTTTTCTTTGTTAAAAGTAAAGAAAACTTTAGTGTGCATATAATTCTTGTTTAAAAAATATAGATAAATCTTATTTGCATCACTCATAAAAATTCCAGATCATGGAATTTTCAGAAATTTTGATTCATATTTTTTTTCAGCGATTTTATTGATTGGAATTAACATAGCATTTAAATAATACCATAACGAACTATTAAAATTCAAACTTTAAAGGCCTAATAATCTGTGAACAATCGATGGCAATTAACACACACATTTTATGTTATGGAAAACAGGAAATGTAATCATTATATAATATAAAAATTTACATAATTATTATGTGCATAGTATCCGGCTTGAGATAATATCGGATACTTAATTAAATATTCGGCATTGCTTTAAAACGCGGGCTTTTATGTAAAATGACTATTTGCTTATGAGGATGAGTATCTTGTTGAACATTTGTTGGAATTTCGTAATTATTATTATTTTAGATTGTAAATGGTTGAATTATAAACTATTGACCTTATTATATAGATATATCGTAAGCGTGACTGAAAAAAGAAGCTAAAAGCTAGTTAAAAAAAGAAAAATAAAATTCGACTGATTCGTAGAATAAGGTTACATAATAGGCCAACTTTCTTTCTTATTCTTAACTTAGCGTTATAACTACATAAATACCGATTCGGTGACGTAATCATATGTAACCTTATTCTGGATAATTCCGGATACGCATAGCTGGAAACATTCGAGTAGGTACATCACTATTAGCAAAATCTTATTGGAGATATTCAAAGAGATAAGTTTGTATTATTTAAAACCCCAATAATAACTATAAAACTATAGAGCACCATATTACATACTGGCTTATTAAAGTAGTTCTACCTACATGATTATTAATAAAATAAATAGTACAAAAAAGGCCAATAAAAACAAGTTTACACAATTTTCAAGTTACATATTAAGGGTAAAGGATAAATATTATACAAAGTACCTAGCTACTTGCTATTGCGGAACACACTGGTTGTTACTCAATAATACTACGGTAAATACTCAAAAGTAGAAAACAATACTTTTTAGTAATGAAATACAAAACCATTTGGTATACTTTGACGACCTCTGTGGTCTAGCGGTTCAAGTGCCGGACTGCTGATCATGGGGTCGTGGGTTCGATTCCCACAAGACACAAATATTTGTGTGGATAAAACATGAGTATTTGTGTTTGTCTGGGTGTTTCTTATGTATTAAAAGTATGTATTTACAAAAAAAAAGTATCTAAGTATTATATCCATTGTCTAGTACCCATAGTACAAGCTCTGCTTAGTTTGGGACTAGATGGTGTTGTGTAAAATGTCCCAAAAATATTATTTATTATTATTATACTTGTCAGAACAAATGGCGCCATAGTAAATTATAATGATAACTTGCATCTCAAACTGAAAGTGACTGCTACAAGTGCCAGGTATTAATTTAAACAAGGAATATGATATTATCTCAGTCACCGCCTACGCCAAATTACTTGCTACGAGAGTGCTACGATCACGTAGCGCGCGTAGGCTTCAGTTTTTTTTTTTCAGATTTTTTTTATTTGCGTACCTTTAAATGAATCGAATTTCTTTCATCAATTGCTACAATAAATATACAATAGAAAAACTATGAAATCATTGTATGCCTGAAAGTCTGCCAACTTAGCTTGAACTATATATAAGCCGTTTATTTTGAGAGGAGACTCATGCCAAAGAGTTTTATAGTAAATGGGTTACTAAAAAATTGTGAACAGTGATACCTTTTTAACACCAAAATTTAAACTTCAAATCCTCGAAGTCAAGAAAAATCTCAATTTTACCAGTAACTTTTTCTTACCGTGCGTCAGTTTTTGTACGTGACAATATCTAACGTATCCATTTAACCGTCACACACAATGAACGCTACCTTTAACGGTCTTTCCATTCGCACGGCACAAACTTATTTCCACAAACTTGCAAAAAGTGAAGTGATACCAATGAGAGAAACTACACTCAGGTAAATTTAAAAATAACATTATAACTCGGAATATGGTAGATAAAAATATTAAAAAAAAGTTCTCTTTTCAAATTTTGAATCACTGGTGTGTAAGTATCGGTATAATCATCAAATATTATTCATTCGGAATATGGTTGTTCGAAATATTTAAAAAGAGAACTTCGAATTTTGAATCTCTGGTGTGTATAATAATTTCATGTCATAATAATTATAATTATATTTTTCAACGTACTACATCCAATAGCAGGAGCTCCATAATAAACGTAATATATTTAGTGTTACTAAATATCAGTTACTTTCATGAAGTCTCTACTCACATTGAAACTATAGAAATGAACTCGATATGTTACAAAACCTTAAGGCAACTCTGACCAAAAAATATGATTTATTATAAATATGAAATGAATACGCGCTGCTATAAATTGGTACCTAAGTTGGTCCTTTAAAGCTACCTTATACAGCGGGCGATGTGAATGAAATTGAATGAAGCAAACGTTAAACATTGTAATACATCTAACAATATTATAATTTAGCCGTCGCTCGCTCAACTGACCGGAGGAAATGATTTATCAGTGCTGTGTACCTGATTTGCGAGCGCGGGCGCATGCGATTTAATCACAGGAAGCAACACCGGCGTGCCGTGATAAATCTGCACAGGAACTTATCTATCCGATGGCCAGCTGCAGCTAGTGATTCATAATGCTACGATAGTGCTGTTTATTTTGCTAGGAATCGCCTAAGGTGACGGCTAGAGAAACTAGTATACCCATGCTAGATATTGCCCCTTTGTATGTCTCTTTATTGTGATCTACGAGATTTATAGCTAGAAAGTTAATGTTGAATTAATTCAATAGGCAATTTAATTGTTTTTATTGTTGATACTATGTCTCTTAATTCCTTATATGGATTCGTTTACGCAGCGATATTTATGGGAAAGTGAGCAAGTATACTGATTAATTCATGACCATATCCAAGCTAAGATCTTAAACAACTGTGAGTCATTACAGCAAAGATAAACAAAATATATCAAACTCTTTTTTAGAGGTTCATATCACAGCAAGTTAGTCATAAATAAAGCTTTACGAATGCAATCTTCTATTACTGTGTAACTATTCCAAGTCGCGGCACGTCAAAGCCTCTATTCGTAGAAGTTGTTTGTAAAAACCAGTCTGTAGGCGCGCGCTACTGCTCGCGTGCTGCGCGCGCGTTGCCCCGCTCCCGGCACACGCTCGTGCGCGCGCGCTGCCCGGGCCCTACTATATAAACCCCGCGCCCTTCCTGATTCGATCATTCCCTGCTGACGCATCGTGCGCGCATGACGCTCTGTATTCTATCGTAGCTCTGTAAATACGTAGTCGTAACTTGTTTAGTCTAAGTTCGTAGTATAACAGTAGTAAATAAATAGTTAAAATGTGTTTGGCTAAGGATGACACGCAATCGCCGCAGAAGGAGGTTCAGTCACCTCGCTCGCCTTGGGCGAAGCTTCTAAGCCGTCAGGTAAGTTTCCAGATTTAACTGTCTCAACCTTTATCGCAACAACTTGTTCCTCCCTAAACTCACGACTTCTTGCCCAATAACACGTGTACTTATTATGTTTTCCTTCTTTACAGAGCTCCAAGCCCCGGCTTCCCCGAAAGGTGACTACCTCTACGCGGGTTAATCTTAATAAGTGTTGGTCGAAGTTGGGAGAATTGATCTCCAACTCGGGTCCTCGCACTGACCTACCATCGTATAAGACTGCATACCCCGAGGAACCTGTTCTTGTACCTTTCTCGGAATTCTTCTATCCTGAGGACCCGGTCAAACCGGTGCCAGTTGAGGAAAACGACAACGCTGAAAACCAGAACATCGCGAATAACCGCTTCGAGCTCATCAACGAAGATTCGGAGATCAACGACAATATGGCCAACGAAGTGAGGGAGATCTGCTACTCGGCCTCTAAAAGCTGCTTCGTATGTAATCTTTGTTACTAGTTTACAAACCTTAGCTTCAGTTTCTTCCTTCGGTACTAAATACTAAAATGCAGTGAAAACAAAATCGCGTTCTTCCATCTGTAGTTGTAAACGTGCTCGATTAGCACAAATCCATGTCTTCCATTAGACTTAGTGATGTGATTGGTGCGACGCCTCTGTTTGTGATGTAGCAAGTAATGTTGTGATCTCTAGTAGGTAGTGAGGCGTTGTGTCATCGTTTTAAATTAGTGTTGTAACAGTAAATTGTCACAAGTTTTGGTAGACAGCTTTAATGAACTGCACTGTAATGATAATTGCACCAATCTCTGGCTATCTGCTAAACTTCTAGCGCGTAACAAGAATGCTTTGTTTCTGTTTCAAATCCAACGTCTTCCATTATTGTTAAGTTTTGCCTGTGATATCAGAGTTTATATAACGATCGAAAGCTTTAACTAGATCTAAGTAAAGTTTATTAGTTTGTAAGTAAAGTTTATTAGTGTTTAAGTTTAAGATATGTTCGCTAAGTGTTCTTGTTCACTTAATATTGTGTAAGTAACGTAAGTTTATTTTTCATGTGATATTTGTAACACTCAGTGAACTTTATTAGTAGATATTGATATGAATGTAACATATCAACAACATGAGCTTTAATAGTTTGTAAGGCTTAGTATAAGATACATAATTTTTGTCTTCCTTTTTTAATTCATTGTATATTTTTAAATCATTTTGTTTACTAAATTCTTTCTCATATGTATGTTTTGCAGAAGTGGGCCGAGCGTGCCAATCTTAATTAACTTAGTTTAAGTTATAATTAACTTTTAAGTTTATGTTAAGTTACTTTTCTAATTATATTTTGATGAATTCTTCCATTTGTGTCAATTGTTTAAGGTGACTTTATTTTTCTCTTATCATTACTTTTAAATTAATAAGTTAAGCACTTAAGTTAGTTAAGCACTCGTATCTTAGACTGATATAGTTAAGAATTCAAGACTTTCGTTTGATCTCCGATTCTTAATAAACATTAATGTATACTTATAACAGATTTTAATTTAAATTTCCTTGCAATCATTAACCAACTTACCATTACATAAAACATCGTACCTAAATTTAAATTATATGATGTTCACACTAACTTAAAAACGAACATAATTATACTAAATACAACCATTTTTAATAGTAAGTAATATAATTTTATAGTCCAGAGGCCATCACACACTACCACAATCTGTCAAATTTCTTTGATAGATTTTCGACTTAAACACAAATTACAATAAGGTTCATATTCAATGGGGAAAATTTGACAGTTTTGTACAGCTTGACCTGCTGGCGTCTGTACCAGATACCATTATTAATATCTACCATGGTAAGTGGTTGATACACTGATATTGGTTGGTATATTTAAAATCTTATCAAACGTGAATTAAGGGGCTCTGTTTTTCAAAACTTTAAAATAATAAACCCAAGAATTGCACACTACTAGCACAATATCTTGCAATTTTAGTGTGACTGTGTACTGACTCCCTAATATTGAATATACTCACTCCTTATCGGGATTCAAAGAAAAACATACAGCAACCATTCGCCTACTTAGAACTTTTTTTTTGGGGTGTTTGGCCGCTTTATTGAAACGGAGGTTCTGATTTGCAAACAGGCATCTAAAATTTTGACTATTCTGCGGTGACCAAAGTTGATAGTTACGCTAATGATTGTAACCATTATCAAACCATACACTGTCCTACTGTTGAGCATGGGTCTCCTCACAGAATAAGAGGGGTTAGGCTTTAGAACGATTGTAAGGTGACGAGCAATTTACGCGCGAAAGTAAGTAATGTTCCCGCGCTTTGTAACGAACACAATAACAAAGGGAAATCTTACTGCGTAGATAGTACTAAGGTGCTTCGTTTTCACATTTTGATTTCTAAGAATCATCAAGCTACCTTTGTATTCATTCAATCAAAATAATTAGTTAGATAGAAAGAACTTATATCTTTATTGCACATCAAAGACGAATGACAATACCTAAGCATTAATAAAATCATGGAGTAGTGCAAGGGTCCATTAGATTAATGATTATTACAAATTGCATGTTTACCAGAGATCTAAAGTGGGATTAATACCTCCCTGAAATCTTAACTCTTTATCCCGGGATTCATGAATCATGAAATATTTATCGGACTTGGTAGCCGTAACAAATTATTGTTACGAAAATCGATTTGTTCGGGTGTCAAACTATCACGTACTAAATAACATTTGTTTATTTCCAGAGGGAGGTATTCTCCACTCTATGGTACTTAGTTCCTTGTTCCGATCTGTGATAATTGCCGATCAAATAAGATTAATTCCATATCGGTAATATTATTTTCTGTTTCCTATGTTCGCAACAATAAAACTAATTCCACGGTAATATTTGTTATACAATGGACAGAAACATCATTTTTATAACAGGAATTTTCCTCGGACTTACACGGAATAATATCTTCAATGATCATACCATATAAAATTATACTTAATACTAAAAACGTTCTAATTGTAGCAACGAGAGTTCCTGCCTACACCTAGGTAATAAAGAGTGCTTGTGTCTTCATACAAAAGTATTACTTGATATCGAGCTTTGAAAATTGATACAAGAAGCGACCTGTCTCGTACCGTATCAACAGGTTGCGACAAGTTGTGAAGTAACCCACGAAGCAAGTATTATCTGAAAAAATAAAACAGCAGCGTTATTGCGAATGCCATTTAAAATAAATGAAGAAACATTTGATATTACTTTTTTAATTATACTTATAACAAATTGATGATTAACTTGACACTGGCAAAATAGTTTCAATCGACGTTATAGTTTCAAGGAAGAGAAGAGAAGATTGTTCGTTCGCCCAACCCTATCGCAATGTAAACTCCTTGCGCGAAACTCTACAATATGTTTGATTTTTAATATTTATCTACAGATCCTCCTTCATAGCCTTTTGCCAACTATATTGGAGTCGGCTTGCAATTTATCCAGATATTATTAAGTAATATCAGATATGATATGATAACTGAATATATCAGTATTTTATACTCAGCAAATGCCATCAGACCTCCTCAACCCAATTTCTAAGCTGTGGATATCCTGAGAATAGGTTGGTTCTCAGGCTTTTTTGTGTTTTTGACTATCACTAACGATTATCATATATGTTCGTATGGCAAATGGGACCGCTGGCTTTGCGTATTTCCGAGTCTCGATGGTCACCCATCCACAGACTGACTGCGGTTAGCACAGCTTAATCTTGCAGATCGGTTGATCACCTTAGTGCCACGTAGCCACGAGCCTCCAGTATTTAGGCTAAAAGGATGCTAATAAATTCAAACTCACTGTAAAAATTCTGTGTACACAGTGAGTTTGAATTGATCGTTTTTCTTTTCATAAACGTAGCACGCGATTTGCAGACTGTTTTACTTTACGATTAATTACGTATGTACAGACGCTAGCAGGTCAATCTATCCAAAACTGTCAAGGTTTCCCAATTGAATATGAATCTTATCATTTTGTATAAAAGTTGAAAATCTATAAAAGAAATTTGAGTGATTGGAGTAGCTTGATGTACTGGCCTCTGTACATTCAATATTCTAATTAATACATACATATTTCCAAAAAATTGCATATGTGACGAAACGGATCTCTTTCTCAGCTCTCTCTCCTCCTTTCTTCATCCAAGGGAAGATAATGTAAAAACTCTCTTGGAGAGAAACTATGTGGTATCATCAATATACCGATAAGAGATATGAATATATTCATACATGACACATAATGCTTAAAATATTGTTTAAAATACATTTTAAACCAATAATAACTAAGATAACTATTTTATATTGATTTCATTGGCTGTTATTTCAATTGCTGGAGCTGATCACACTTCTTATCTCTGTCAGCCCTGAATTATGTGCATTCGCCATACTCGTAAAAAACAACGACCGCCATCAAGTTTTACAACCAAATAATTATGTTATTTAAAGACCATTTACTTATCTGATACAAGGAAGTTTTATTTATTATGTATATTAATATGTACGCATTAATAAAATTCTTATTTACATGATATGATTTTCGGGTAACTAATTATTTTTTTCAAGAGACAGGGCATAGTGGGAGTAATTCCACTCAAGTTGGAGCTGCCCGACTGAGGAAGTGCTTCCACCTTGCAGAAAATTGAAGTGAAATAATACTGCCTTGAGCTGTGTTGTGTTCCTAACGGTGAGCAAGGTTGCCAGTGCTCCGCGAGGAAATGTTGTGTTGGCATCATACGCCGATACGCACGTCATACTCGTGAACGGGTGCCGTCTGTCGGGGCTGGTCAGCTCTTACTGTCAATGGCAATCTCTTTTCTTCTCTTTTTTTTCTGTTTATTACTATATTAATTTCATCATCATCATCAACCCATATACTGTCCCACTGCTGGGCACGGGTCTCCTCTCATATTGAGAGGGATTAGGCTATAGTCCACCACGCTAGCCTAGTGCGGGTTGGCAGACTTCACAAACCGTCGAGAAAAATCTCTAAGGCATGCAGGTTTCCTCACGATGTTTTCCTTCACCGTTTAAGCGAGTAATCATTAATTATCAATACGCACATGAATTCGAAAAGTCAGAGGTGCGTGCCTCGGGTTCGAACTCGAGACCTTCGACTTGGCAGTCCAATGGTCATACCACTAGGCTATCACTGCGCTTACTATATTAATTTAATAGTACACATCAAACGGCATAGTTCTCATGAACTATTCAGATTTAGATTGTAATTATACTGAACACTGTAATCATGGTTTTTTTTAAAAGAGTGTGTTTATGGAGCTTCTTGCCGGTTCTTCTCAATAAGACCTTTTGGAACCGTGCAACTAGTTTTGAATTTTCAAAAGTGCCATTTTAATGATCTAATTGAAATAAAATATTTGACATTGACTTTGAATGTAGCCAGTGAAATTACTGCGGGCATATAAGACTACAAACAGAGGTCTCAAGATGACAACTTGTGACTGATGATGCCATTAGTGCTGCTGGCATCTTAAGCTGCTGTCACTGACCATCAGGCGGGTCGTGTAATTGTTTGTCATTGTGTCTCAATAAAAAAAAAACATAAGAACACCTATAACAAACATTAGTGGTAGTTGGGAAAAGACTAGGATGATCAAACTCCAAGCTCTTACAGAGAATTTCATATATGTATATGTTACGGTAAATCTGATTAATTGAAAATTATTAATATTTTTACAAAATTATTAATAATAACCACATGTTTTGGTAAATGTGAATAAACGATCGAAATTTATTACTTTTAGTTTTTGAATATATAAAAAAAAACCTAACAACCTAACCTGGCCTAAGTACGACTTTTAATTTTATTTAGTTTTTATAATTCCTTGCATATTGGAGCTCAACTAATATAATTGACCACAACGCGTTGTGAGCTGTTTTTGGTCCTTGAGCGTTACTTATGTACATTTATCACTTTCACCTCGACTTTCGGTAATTATTAATAATAATAGATAATTATTAATAATCTTCAATTATTCACTCTTACCGTAACATATATATAAACAATTACACTTTAATTTCTGAATCGCGAACATCAGACATTGTGATAAATCAACTCTTTACAATACACTTTACTGGGCCTGGGAGCCGCACTTATGAATAAAGAGGAATTTTAATTTCTATACACCCACCAGAGAACAGGTCGGGGCACCCCAAACTAAATAAAACCTGTTGAAAGATTTTTTTATTACATTATTTTTAAAATAGGGGAGTTCTACAATTGTTGAGCAGATGGGGTGAGTTTATGGGAAAGGTCGTGACCTCCTTGCTGTGTAAACTCGTGCCCTATTTTGCACAGTTCAAAGGGTAAAAGGAAAGAATAACGTATTATTGTATTGTTGAATTCCTTTGTAAGGTGTACTTATGTGGTGTTAGTTGTAATGTTATCAATCACTTCTTCTTCTATGAATTATATTATTATAAACTAAAGAACGCCACTTGCGCAATTCTTGCATACGTCTTCCGCTTCGTCGACATTCATACATCTTGTCATACACACACCGATTGAGACTTTGAACCTAATATTTCCCAATCCCCAATTTGTGTTTTACAATAATAAAACAAACGACAATTAATTCTCTAAAATGCTAATTAGTCGGTTAACATATATTCACATTACGTATAGTAACATTAATTATGTAAATCATTAACTGAACTCACGCATCTTAGTTAACAACGGTGTTAATTTAAAAGCTTTCCATTCTTAACCTCGACTCAGTGATCGGCGATATACAGTGGATCATTATTTTGGTTTCGCACGATATGTGATCTTTACCGCTCATTAGCTGTTTTACCGTTGTTGAGAAACTAGACTTGGCTCCTGGCTTTACTTCTTTTTTATAGTACGGAAAATCCTCATGGATCCTCCGCCACCCGGGGAGGCGGGAGGGTATGTCGGACTCGTACCGACTAAAAACCGCACTTGCCTTCACCTGCCCTGCAGTCATGGCCATGGGATCCGCAAAATTCGCCACGACCATGATAAGCTGTTGTCCAGCTATCGCTGGACCCCATCAATTAGCCAGGCCTTTCCTCGCATTGCACTTGTAGGCATGCGTGTTCGCCACAAATGTGCCGCCTACTGGGGCCATTGTCTGGTCGGGCGGTATCCAGACCATATGGTAACGGAAGGAAAATGCCTACCCTGGCATCAGACAATCCATTAGCATTTTCTAAAGGTAAACAGACAAACGGACAAACAGTATCGGTCACTATACGATATGGTATAGTATTTTCAATACTTTCGGCTGCCCTTAATTGGCAAAACAATTGATTACGTGCTCAGTACAAGTGTACAACCAAACCCTTAGCTCATGATATCGACATCGATATTCAATAGCAATACTTATCGATAATCTTAATTAACGTTTTAATTACGTATCCATTCAATATACGAAAGCTTTTTCTCTCATTTCCACTTAATACTCCTTTCATTATTTCCAATTAATAGTACTTTAAAAAACCAATATTTTTATTATTAAATATAAATAATGTTGGGTAATAAAATTAAATGCGTTTTCTTGATCAGTACCCCGTTATCCATTATTAAAAATAAATTTAATATCTTGAAAAGTTTTTTGTCATAAAATTGTGACTTGAATTTACACTGAAATTTTAAAATAAATTGGTTGTGCTTGTTAATTAGGATATATTTTTTATTAAAACTCTCGTAATAATACTAACATTTGATGTCCCTTTATCACACTTTGATGATTTTGCGACTGTATTTAAAAACTAGTTGTGTTTTACTACAGAGTAATAAAAATACCGACCTTGGCATATTAATAAGAGATCATTTTACTTTCAATAACACGAATATTAATTGATATTTCTTATTACTTTGTGATTGTTCATTAATTTATTAATATCCTAGTCTAGTTTTGTTTACTTTGTAGTTTATTAAGTTTTAGTTTGTTAATAGATAATTTTGTTTAGGTACTAGTCTTAAATAATCCGTATTATATGATATTTTGCCCTTTATTAATTTTTAATAATTATTAGAGAAATTCACAGCTAGATAGGGATTTGGGAGGAAACTTTCACAACCAAAAATTGAAATTATACTGTCTTTAGAAACGTAAGTGTTATGTACTATTTTTTTTTAAATATTCTTGTATAAATTGCCGAAATCTTACCATTATCAATTTTTTACATTTATACATGCTTTAGGTATGTAACCATAAAAACCAAGTCACGGGGGGTCACCACTATCTATCACGTATAATAAAAAAATAAGAACTACGTGTCAAGGCATAGTTCAGGATACGTGACATTCGCTTGAGACGAGGGATGTCCATTTAGTTTACAAAGCCGGCCAACATTTAAGGATGATAAATCGTTCGCTATTCTGTTTGCGATTCGTTCCGATTCGACGGTGCGGGCGCACAAAAGTGCGACACCTTCATAGGTAAACAGGGGATGTAAACCTGAGGAAGCTTTGTCAATTGTTGTAGATATGTAGGTGCATAATATGGTATTCTACTAGATTCCATCAAATATCCGTATATCCATAAAGATAATAAAGCAACAAACTGAGCATATATCTGAATACACATATGTTTTAGTAGGAAATGTGTTGATTTATGACAATTACGCGAATAATAGACATTGAAACTTATTTTTAAATGTAATAATGTAATAATGTAATATGGTTGGATTTGATTAATATCTAAATCTAAGTTAAATAAATAATTATAATTTTTCTTTTAGAGATGCTGAAATGTAGATTTGAAAAGCCTAAGAACCCAACTATACATCATAATAAAGAGATATATTTAAGTCGAGAACCAACGCTAAAAGGTTGGTAACCCCTGGTTACGCCGTCAAAGGTTTTATAGCACGCAGGATACAGTAATAGGGCACCGTGAAATCGCGCACGGAACGAATCGCTGAAAAATTTCGGTTTTTCGGTTATTTCTTAGAGATTTGTACGGGCTTTCTTCGTTGATTCGTCATACTGAACGGGTGTCAGTATTACAAACACATGTCTTTTGATTCAGGGTTGCCATTGCATTCAGGGATGCGACACGGCTTTTGGATTTTCGCGCGATTTCACGGTTCGCGATCCGTTACATTGATGTTGACTTACCTTCCGTCACAGCTGCTAGTTATGAATCTTGTTGGCAGTTTACAGAATTCTATAATCCTCACAATAATGTTGATTTTTTCTTTGGGATCATTATTTATGATAAATTCGTATGTTCCATTTTGTATAAGGTATCTTTACTATGTATGTATTCTCATTTTATGCCAACCTCCTCTGTCTCTTGCCTTACTCATCCAGTTTGCTCCTACTACCTTTTTTATGTCATCAGCCCACGTCGCCGGACGTCCTACGCTTCTTGCCTATTCTAGGATACCTCTCTGTAACAAGCTTTCTCCACCTAACATCGTGTCTCCTTGCCAAGTGTCCCGCCCATGTGCCTTTGCCAATTCTAGATATGTCTCGTACTTTGGTACGACGTCGGATTTCGACATTGCGAACGCGATCTTGTAATCTGATGCCAAGCATGGCTCTCTCCATAGATCTTTAGGCCAATGCCATTTTATGAACAATTTCTTCCTCAGTTATTATTTATATACAAAAAGTTATTATCATAACAATACTATATATATAAACTAACTACAGTTACAGGGAGCAGAGGGATTGTTGAGATTTGGAAAATAATTGGGCCTAATATATTTTTTTATGTTATCGGTTGACATTATTTTATTAGTGGAATATCTCAATGTGATGTTATCTAATCTCCTTTGTCCTCAAACAAAGTAAAAGCTGTATTGACAAAATTATTCCGATAACCACTGGTTTCCTTTAAGAAAATTCACGCCTTGACCATGAATCAATATTAGCGCTAACAAACTCAAAACCCGTGAACCAGTCATTCGCACCCTCAAACCTTGAAGTAAAACTTGTTAAATACGTCACTTCAGCATGCTTCCCTTGTTGAAATATTGAAGCGTGAACTGTTAAAACAAACTTATGAACATCACTGACAAACTTGAATTTTAAAATCATCGAACTCTGCGACGTTGTAATAACGTAGAGATTTGAATAACAGTCGTTTGGTTGGGTGTAGCATTTAAGTTGGTATTTCAACAGTTTTACCAACAACATTATCCGAATTTCACGCAAGACTTATTTGTTTTAGATGAGGCTGTTTCCAAAGGGATCGTAGGGCTGTGAATTTTAACAAGCCAAGTGGCGAGGCTATCGTCTTCACAGGCTTGTGATTCTGAACGGGTATTTGGTCTCATTCTGATACTGTTGATATGCTTTGAATTAGTTGCGTCCTTGTTCAGTAGTGGCAGCATGTAAGATACATATTATACAATATACTACGATTCAAATTTTTTTAAGAGGTGAAGAAAGTTCAAATATTTGTATCATCATCATCAACCCATATACTGTCCCACTGCTGGGCACGGGTCTCCTCTCATATTGAGAGGGATTAGGCTATAGTCCACCACACTGGCCTAGTGCGGGTTGGCAGACTTCACAAACCGTCGAGAAAAATCTCTAAGGTATGCAGGTTTCCTCACGATGTTTTCCTTCACCGTTTAAGCGAGTGATAATTAATTATTAATACGCACATGAATTCGAAAAGTCAGAGGTGCGTGCCTTGGCTTCGAACTTGAGACCTTTGACTTGGCAGTCCAACGGTCATACCACTAGGCTATCACTGCAATATTTGTATTTTTTAAATTATTATTGTAATGCGGCTGTAGTTTCACTGTGACCGCAGTCGGTCTATTGTGATCGCCACTCTTTGCATTTGAGTTCACCGCTAAACCCTGCGGCTACTATGCATGAAATCCAGAAATCCAGATGAAATAAAAGATTATTTCATCTGGGCTTACGATATGTTTCCCTAGATGAACACTGCGCTTGTGTATTAGAGACCCGCATTCCCCCAGGAGATGAAGTGGTGTTTCGTTAGCCTCCTCACAACGCCAAACTCTAACCTCATATTAGTCTAGTGGTCGTAAACATGACTGTTACACTAGAGGTCCTGAGAATCTTCTTCATCTAGTGCAATTATTGGACGAGACTGCTAGTAGGTAATTTGGTCTTACTATATAACAACGGTAGGTTTGGCGTATTGACTGAGTGGTCGACTTCTGTGAAACGGGTTGTGGGTGCGAGCGCCGCATGGAGCGAATATTTGTTTGGCTTCCATTTTACGTGTTTTTATACTATATGAAAATTTAAATTTGTAAACGCAACCACGATACAGGAGAAAATCCTGGTTTGGCAAAGTTTTTTATTGAAATAAAACTACTTTTTACGGATTTTATCACGTTATATTGATATAATAATAATATCTCGTGACCATGGATACTGTAAAGACAGTATCCATGGTCACGAGTAGACTGAGGTGATGGACAGCTACCCTATATTTAACGGACGCTGTAAAGGGTTCGAAACGTCGGGATTATAATATCAATATAATGCGATAAAATCCGTAAAAAGTAGTTTTATTTCAATAAATAATATTCGCGGAAGTGTCAGAAATCTAAGTTTTATATAAGAAAAAAGTAATAAAATGGTTTTTTTTTTTAAAGTTCAGCATTTCCATAAGCTGTTTTTGTCGACCGTTCAAAACTACCACACTAAATAACGAGCTATCTCTGTCGGATGACACAAACGCGCCGACAAAGAGGCGGCGATCCTCACACAGTGGTCTCAAATAGTTATGCCACACATGAACGATTGATCCTTATGTGGCTTATCTGTGTACGACGGGATTATGTAACAAAGTGGAGGTAGGAGTCCTTATAGCATATGCTTAGAGTTTCTAATACGGAATTTACTGTACATATTTAAAAAAATACCAATACTCAGTACAGTTGCTCGTGGTTAAGTAATTGCCACGCTAATTAATCCAGCTGCAAGGTTAAGCTTTGTTTTTCACGGTCGATGTATGAATGGGTGACCTTTTTTATGCACATCCAAACTCCTTCGAGCCTCTCAGAGCGCGTTAAGCTGATGTTCCCAAGTTTCTAATACGGAATTTACTGTAAATATTAACAAAAATACAACTCATAGTCAATTATGTTGAATATTTTCTAAACTAATCGTCTAAAGTCGAAGTCCTCGAAAGTAATCAAAACCATTAGCACTCGAAACAATTGCAACAAAGAAAAAGGCGTCACTACCAGCGCTAAAGCCAGCACTTTTTCAAGTGGTTCCCACTGTGTAGACAATGGCCTCTTGTGCCATTGACACGAAACTTGCATTAGTGCCGAAGAGGCTTGTTTTCGCAAAGTACTGTGCGGAAGTTATCAATGAACGCGCATAATTAGGTGCGTTGTGTAACACTTAGGCGCTTCCGATTCATTCGTAGGGTGACGTTGAACGTGGGAGGGAACAGTCTAAGTCCATACTACTATTGTATATACAAAAGTAGCTCTGTCCTGTTTTTGGAATGCGAGAGAAACCGCGGGCAACAAATAGTTAAAGCTAAATCGTTTCTGGAAGATATTTTAACTTATTGGTCCTTGAGGAAATCTACGGTCTACAAAGGTGAGGTCCTTTATTCAGCAGTGGATGTGGTTTGGCTGATATGATGATGATAGAGAACATTTTGAATAAAATAAAACCTTATCTTAAAATGGCAAGTTATATGTTGCATGCGCATGTAATAAAATAAGTAAAACTATTAAAAAATGTGGCAATCTAAAATTAAATATATCACATCAAACTAGTACAGTTTATTCTAATAATATTATAGCAATTTAAGATAGCTAAAATGAAAACAACAAGAAACTTTATCTCTTATCTCAAATCTGATCCAAATTCCTGGCCACACGACGAAACAAGCAAAGCAAGGCGCCTAAGCCGCAATATTTGACGCAATCAAGGAAAGGAAATGTGGCGACAACACGAGCCCATTAGTCCCCAACACAAATCAGGAACACGTGACACAAAATAACACATAAAAACTTCAAATTCCGAATTCCGAGTTTCTTCTTCCATTTCGTTACTTTGCAGTCTTTTTTGTTACCGTGCACTATTTTTTTAATAGTAACAAGTGGTATTTTTATCTGCACGTGTGTAGCGGCAGCAATTTGGTGCGGTTTTAAATTACTCCGCATTCCATTTTTTCACCGGAAACTGAAGATTTTTGCGGCCGCGAAAAAAGTGGCGAAATGTTCAGAAGACTATGTGTATATGCAGTTTGTAAAAAGTGGGACCGTAAGAAATAAATGTGTTCCGTTATTTATTTTTTTGCAAGATCATTGTAATTTTATAATACTGGGATATTCGGAAAACTTATATAAAAGTATGTATATACCTTCTTAATTTTATCAATATTGTGGGTAATTACAGAAATGTTCCATAATCTACAAATCCTAATTTAAATATCGTGGGTACATATTTAAAATTTTGGTACAGAGGCCAGCACATCAAGCTACCACAATCTGTCAAATTTCTATGATAGATTTTCAACTTTAACACAACAATGTAAGGTTCATTTTCAATTGGGGAAATTTGACAGTTTTGGATATCTTGAATATAATTTCAACTATCAATTTAAGTTTTTAAAGAATATAAAAAACTACAAAGACAAACGTGAAACCATTTTTTGGTAGGTACCCATTTTAATTTTGTTGGGCTATAGAAAAGTACCAAGTGGGTCCTATAGAACGACAGACAACGGCAGGCCTAGACGGAGATGGCGGATTGAGATTGACTTCTTCTGGAAGGATTAGCCCAAAATAATTTGAATCGTAAGGAATGGAAGGAGGGTTGGGAGACCTTGAGGCAGTGGGACCACAACTTCGCGGAGGAATAACAACTCGTTCGCGCTTCCCCAACCATTGTGGTGAGGCGAACACCTACTGTGGTTTTAGTTGATAGGTCGTCCCCTTTGGGCGGACTGCCTTACATCGCGACGTCTCCACAGACGGCGGATGCCCATGAGAATATCCACAGAGGAAAAAAAAAGAAAGTGGGTCCACAACGGTTGATTAATATTAATAATAATTTTCAGTCGGGATTTTCCAAATAAATACTTTTCCAAAACTTAAAAAAACCATGATGGGTAATTTAGCCTCCTTTCGAATTGGTAAGTATATACCTACTTTCTGAATAACCCTGTATAACTGGATTTGCAGTCCACGCGTATCGAAGTACGTGATAAAATGATTTAACTAATAGCACCAATTAAAAGACGATTAAAAATTAATAAAACTACAGTTTAGAAATGCAGGTTGCGTTTATTATGCCTATCTGAGTGCTTGTGTCAATAAAAATGGTAGAATAATTTTATTGCCTCATTAGTCTAGTGGGGGGTTCGATTCCAAGTTGAGCAGAGTGTTATTGGGTTTTTCTATAAGATTCTCAGTAGCAACTCGGAGATTGGATTTGCCCGGTTAATGGTAATAGGCTCGACCTTTATTCTTTCTCGAATTTTTTAACAGAAGACCCAATAATTATATAATTATGGTTTGCCAACTCCTCTAACCCCAAAGCTCAGCATGTTACCACTCGCAATAGCAGGCGAGCCAGTTTAAACGTAAGTCGAAATTATCAGTTTATCTCATTCTTGGGGCTCCCAATAAACTAGAATAAAATGGGTATTAAGCATATTTAAACCCTCTAAGTACCTTTTTTTTAATGTGCGCTCTCCAATTGCCCTTATTAAATCTCAGTTACAACAAGACATAGGTAAATAAGTACATGTTTTAAATAGCTAACAGGCAGGTGCAAGCTTTACCTATAACCAAGACGTCCAATAAAAACCGTGGCTACTTATCTCTCACAAAACGTGGCCATTCTAAAAGATAGATTTTATATAAAAAAATCGCCAAAGAAACCCCAAAAACGCACGTATACTGCAAACGGTTTTTTCCCAAAAAACTATTTTATCTAAGATTCGGTAACTCAATACTTGCCGACTGACCGAAAAAAGAAAAAAAACGGGAAAAAAGTTTAATTGTTCTCGCAAAATTTGGTCGAAATCCTGGCCTCGGGCACAGGAAATGACGGTGTGGCAAAAAGCTCAATAGAAGCCTTCGATTTGATGGATCGCCGTAACACAATCATTTTACGAGAGAACTTAGAAGAGCCTTAAAGTGCCCCTCAAAAATCAAGAGATATTCTTCACTTTTATTGGTGTAATAAACAATCCTTACCCATATCTGCTCCATTGCAAATCAAACTCTAACCACCGCACATAGAACCCAAATTAAAAATTCTTCACTCGGGCACATACCACATTTTGAAACAGCACATTTTCCCAAGTACACCGTTTCTCGCCAATGAAATGCAAACCCTATTTCTAAAAATCCAAGGTTGAATCTTCTTTTTAAGTTATCAATACTGTTAAAGTAACAAAGGCATTCTGAACACGTGTTAGATAGCCACTAGAAGGCATTGGAGGTTGTTTGCGTGTATCTAAGAGATAATAGGAGTCGTTATCGCGAAGGACGGAAGCTTCTAACAATAGGGATGAACTAATAGTATAAACTGAACTAACTAGTTTAAACTGTTTATATTAATATAATACTTTTTTTTATTTAAGTTTTGAAGGATATACACAAATAGCTATCTTAATCTGAAAAGTGCCTCGTTAGCGTTAGTCTAGTGGTCCTAAGCACGACTGTTACGGTATAGGTCTTGGGTTCGATTTCTAAGATTTCAAGAGACGTTATTGGGTTTTTCAATGAAATTCGCAGTAGCAGCTCGGAGTTTGTGTTTGTGCCTGGTTAATAGCAATAAATATTTTTTTTTTTGGGACATTTTTACACAGCAACATCTAGTCCCAAACTAAACAGAGCTTGTACTATGGGTACTAGACAATGGATATAATACTTAGATACTTTTTTTTTGTAAATATATACTTATAATACATAAGAAACACCCAGACAAACACAAATACTCATGTTTTACCCACACAAATATTTGTGTCCTGTGGGAATCGAACCCACGACCCCATGATCAGCAGTCCGGTACTCGAACCACTAGACCACAGACGTCGTCAGAATATATAATAGATCCACTTATTGCACGGTGCATAAACTACTTTAGTGCACCATTGCCTAACCCTTAGAATACAGGTGTGATGTATATAAAGTTATAATATATTATTGTATTATTGACATGTAAAAGTGTCTTTAAAAGATCTATTTACAGAAATAAATATCATTTAATCATTTATTTGACTTTTAAAGAATATTTGTATGCTGAAGATGAATGTAATCAATGCGTATATACGCTCTAAGTAGTGTAGACAGGAGAGTTTAATGAGAATTAATGTTTAATTTTTATCTGTTTTAATTAAAAGGAAAGCTGAAAACATAATAATAGACGTCACCTCATTTCGTCTTCAGGCTAGCAACATGGAGCAATGAACTCGTGAATCCCACGACCTTAACCATCGGCATACATCAGAGTACACATAGAAATGCGCTATGATTTTAGACTGTAGAGAGTCTGATAAAACCCTCTGCCTTGGCCGAGGAAATACAGACCCCACATTTGCATGCTAGTACCTACATTTTTTAAGGTGGGAAACAAACACACGCCACACCTGATGGTAAGTGGTTACTGTAGCCTATAGACGCTTGCAATATCAGGGGTACCACTTCCTCGTTGGCGACTCTGATAAACGAAAGAGGAATAGTTGAGTTGGGAGTATAAGGATCAACACAACGGTTCCTCGCGGAGCACTGGCAACCTTGCTCACCGTTAGGAACAAAACACAGCTCAAAGCCGTGTTATTTCACTTCGATTTTCTACAAGAAAGTACTTTCCTAATTCCTGCTCCAATTTGAGTGGAATGTAATTTATAACTCCAAGTAATAAAAATTGTCTACCTACATACGATTGTATACTCTATAGGTAATATTACATGCATATATAAGTGACTATTTCTTCACTGAAAATACAATAAATAATACGAGAATACCTAACAAAGCCTTAGCGCACAGCATCCACAAAAACGGTAACCATAAACTTATTCTTTAATCTTTAAAAACTTTTGAAGACTGCACAAAAAGGATCTAAAAAGTGGGCGTAACTTTTACTGTCATTTCAGTTCTATCGTATAATAGTTGGAGGCCTCGCGCCGGCCTATTATCATCGAACAAAAAATATACCCCGCCTCACACAATCGAAAATTCAAAACGAAGCGTAGCCTTTGCGAATATGGGCAATAAATTCCTATTGATTGAATTTCGGACCCATGCTGAGTATAGGGGCTCATTATAGTCCAAATAATTTTCGTAATTTTTTATTGGATTTTTTTTTTATTTAACGATCGCTCGTCACTCTTACTAAGTTCAAAGTGGAGCGCGTTGAAGTCTTTTGTATTAGTGGTTTAGTTGCAACTGTTTGAAAACAATTTCAAGTTTAGACTTAAGACTTATTGTTTGAAGAAAGTTTAGTAGGTATCGGTACTTAAAAATTATGAAATAAAGTTTAAGCTATGTACATACATACATACATACACTCACGCCTTTTTCCCATAGGGGTAGGCAGAAACTAAAGAACGCCACTTGCTACGATTCTTGCATACTTCTTTCGCTTCGACCACATTCATACATCTTGTCATACATCTTGTCATACATACACGCCGGTTGCGAGTACTACGCACCTGACCTTTTTGAAGAATCTCACCAAAAGTTTTTCTAGGGCGTCCCCTCTCGGCGGTTCCACTGACATTCGCCATATAAATCCTATTTGTTAGTCGCCTTTCATCCATTCTCTCGACATGCCCAAACCATCTCAGCATATTCTTCTCAATTCTCGTCACTACATCGTCTTTTAAGCCGCAACGTTCTCTTATCACACTATTTCTCAATCTGTCATTCAGAGTTACACCGCACATACTTCGCAGGGAACGCATTTCTACAGCATTTATTCTACTTTCATGTTTCTTCTGCCATACCCAACTTTCACTTCCATACACAAGTGTAGGTACCAATTTAAACCTGAATTTAAATGACATCATTAACTAGGAATATGATCAATATATAGTAACTCTAACGCTAATTGCATTAGAGCTAATTAAATTCCTATAAGTATTATATAGTGCAAGCTTTGCTCAGATAAGGACTAGATGGCACTGTGTAAAATTGTCCTAATTTATTTATGTTTTATATTATAATTATTGTAGTACAGAGGCCAGCACTAACTACCACAAACTGTCAAATTTCTTTGATAGATTTTCAACTTTAATACAACGTAATAAGGTTCATTTTCAATTGGGCAAATTTGACATTAGCATTTTTGGATACCTTGACCTGCTGGCGTCTGTACTGATAGTACTCCTATATCATCACGCGTTTCACCCGAAAGGCTAAGCAGGGAGGTTCTGCTGCACACCCATAGTCCGCTAGTACCTATGAAACGAGGCACACAGGATCCTTCAAGATGTCTAGCCTACCGGGGTCCTAGCGAATGTCACCACGAGTCCTAGGGACCATAGAGCAAATAAAGGAAAATGCTATTTTAGTCAATACGAGTCCCACGTGCTCTAGCGGTACGGTTTATCGGTTAACGAAGACCGTAGAGGACTTTCCACTCTGTAAAATTAGAAACGAGTTTCTACGAAATGACTTCAAATAACATTGCTGTCCATTTGAATAACATTCCAAAATAACTACAATAAAATCCAAAATACACTACACCTTTACCCCTCCCCTTCCATTACGAGTCCATTACGTAACATCGCAAACGACCCGTTCATTCAAACTTAAGGATCTTAGCATCGCCTCATGAATGACCGGCGTGCGCGCAATCAATTTCACAACGGTCACTCCAGTGAATGGCGGAAACCGCCTTAAAAGGCTTCACGATGCGATTTCGTGTGAACCACGTGAAATTGCTTCTTCAGTATTTCATTTATTTGAAGCGTGTAATCGGCATTTCCTTATTATCCTGAGCATACCAGTATCCTACGATTATGTAAGGCTGAAGTACTTTGTGTAAGGCTTTATGAATGAGTTCGGTATAGTGTTGATTGGATACGCATGCGTATTAAACGATGCTTTGAGTGTAGAAAGTGCTTCATACATTTTTCAATAAATCGATTTTGTCCATCGTCTCTTTGGGATACAAAGAATTTTGTGGGAGCAAGGACAAAATAAGCAAGAAGCTACCTCGTTAGCTTAGTGGTCGTAAGCATGACTGCTACGCTATAGGTCCTGGGTTCGATTCCCAGGTCAAGCAGTATTGTTTGGTTTTCCAATGAAATTCTCAGTAGCAGCTCGGAGTTTGGAATTGTAACCGGTTGATGACAATTAGCAATAGCGTCGTCCCTATTGTATAGGACCATTAAACATTCTGACAAATTGTGGGTGTATATTAGTAAGCCTCTGCCTAACACTTCAAGGAATACAGGCGTGATGGTATACTATGGTATGTATAGGAGCAAGACTATAAACACTCAGCCTCTTTTTGTTTACGAGTGTTTACGAGTGTAGGATTCTTACCCTCTAAAAGTATCCGAGTAGCCACCATCGGCACTTGGACGGGACTAACCTAGAAGGGTTAGTCCCGTCCAAGTGCCGATGACCCTTATTACTAACTCCATAAGATCGATCCACCAACGTACTACACCATACATACTGACACGTACAGATGGAGTTAAAAATAAATGCACCCACGTAAAACCCTCGTCTAAACATATAAGGATATAAGGATTGTAAGTTATGGGTAACTAATACATTCTCTCTTTCCTTTCTGGAGCAGGATGGGCGAATACTTTAAATGCCAATGTATTAAATATGTAAATAAGTCCACATAACATCCAACTTTTATACGTAATTAGCAATGTTTAAGCGGAAAAGCTTGATTGAAAATTCTTTAAGATAGTACAAACTATTTAAAAATTTCACCAATTCTCGCAAGTAGTAAACCCAACAACGCTTTGATCGACCTGGGAATTCAACCCAGAATCTAACGCCCTGCAGCTTATTACAACTACACCAATGAGACAATCAGTTCATCGATAAATATAAATAAATCCTACTAATATTATTAATGTGAAAGTTTGTGAGGATTGATGTATGGATGTTTGTTACTCTTTCACGCTAAAACTACTGAACGGATTTTGATGAAACTTTACAGTATTATTGTTTATACATCAGAATAACATATAGGCTATAATTTATAACGATTTTGAGTTAATTAGCCAAATTACAACGATAATTAAAAGTAACTTTTCCACGCGTACGAAGTTGCGGGCAGAAGCTAGTATAACATTAACATTACATACCATCACGCATGTATACCCTAGAGGGTTAGGCAGAGATTACCGATATACACCCACAGTTCGCCGCTGCTTAGGTCCCAAGTAACAGGAGATCGAGACCCCCCTGTTAGATACATGAGCTCGGATCTGCTACTGAGCTTTTCATAGAAGAAAAATCATTCAATAACACTTGCTCAATCTGGGTGTCAAACCCCCGCCCTCTAGCGTAGCAGTTGCGCTTAAAACCACTAAACTAACGAGGCCGTCTAGTCCAATAAGCATATTAATATTAATTTATACGAGATACCTACATAGATACGAAAAATTGATAAATAAATTGGGCATTAAACAGAAATAGAGTTATCAATACAAATATCTTATCCAATGACTCACAAAAAATAAACACCCTACTACTACCAAAATAGCTTTGAGACGTTTCCCACAAGCCTACACAAACATTTGGTAACCCGTATCTCGCCGCCATTTCAGCCAATCACTAAACAAGCCCCCCGCACTTGTTTGCAAAGATAACACGAGTCAACCCTGAGACCAAAACAAATATGTGCCCAGCTCTCAAGGACGCCAGTGTTTAGATTGTGATATCTGAACCAGTTTAGTTAGACCGACGGTTCGAAGTTGATGCTTAATAAAGATTAGAATTTGTGGGGTCTACGTAAGATGGCTTCAGAAGGATGTTTTTGTAATTTTTAAAATGTGAAGACTGAAGTCTAGAAATGTTAACTCTGCATCTGTTTGGATTTTGTTTTGTTTAGTATTATATTATATGCACAAATGAGTATAGTACAAAAGCGGACTTATTGCCTAAGGCATTTTTTACCAGTCGATATTAGGATGATGCAGAGACTATAGCAGTAAGCTGTAACAAATGTATGTTTCATTTAATTTAATAATAGAGTAGCAATTTTCAGTACCTACTTACGATACGAAATCAATATTTTCTAGTAATACAATAGAAAATATGTATTTTTAACAGATCTCGGACCCAACCTAGGAATTCAGGTATTATACATATATGCTAAGAGATGGAGAAGAATAGAGAATTTCTTCGTGATGACCCAAATGTCAAGTGTTCGGGAGGAGGTAAAGAAGGAAGGAGGGCGTCCTCCTTTATCACTTAATTTAGGGAATATACTCCTGTATAACCGCAATTGGAAATCTAGCAATGCAACAATGTCGTGGCTTAGTAATAAAAAATAAGATTTTTGAATGAGCTTTTCGACCAACATATAAATCCATTCTGTTTTTGGAGCATTACATTCTAAATTCATCTACATCGAATTTATAGACAGTGTCACATTCCTAGCCTTAACAAGCTATAATATTGCATTGTGCTACTTGCCATTTACCCATTTGCGTTAATATAAACCAATCAAGATTGCTCCATAAGCCCGTATACATTCAACTACTTCCCTACAACATACCACACCGCATTCAGTGCAGCACACAACACTAATTACAAAATCGGATCACTATCGCCCTCATGAGGCCGCGCCCTATAATTCAATTAGGCGTCCAAACATAAATAGGGTTGTCAAATCTAAGATACCTTCTAAGGGCCCATTCATTGCGCACGTGTGCCAACAATGGTGGGTTAACCCGACAAACGCTGCGGGTCGCCAAGACCGAAGTGAGAAATTTCACAATAGTGTCAAAGTATTGAAGTTCGGCGTGACGGTTGAAGGATAATGGCCCAGTATGAGGCTATTGGTTTCGTCTTGATTTGTGCTCTGATTGCTAAACGCTTTGTACGCGGTGAATCTATTTAGCGCACAAAAGGTTTGATGGTGGTTCTTGGCTTGTATTGAAGTTTTGATACTTCTTCAAAGCGATCTTACCTTGAAGAGCGATTTTTTTTAATGTAATGACAATCAATTTCTTACCCTTTGTTAAATTTATATCCACAACATTTTATACTCTATGAGAAATCAATTTTCATTGATGAACTTTATATTTTATAAACTTTGGTTCAATATGAGATTGGGGTTCAACTTGAGAACCGAGAGATTTCAGAACCGATTTCAATATTTCATTCATATTTTTTTTAAAGTTTTCTATTACTTTGTAGAAGATTCTTAAGGGTAAAAATAAGAACATTGCGCAGGAAATTGGAGAATATTGGTATTAAAATTCACGCAAATGAAGTCGCGGGCAAAAGCTAGTTCTCTATAAAAAATGCTGTGATACTTACCTATTCTTTTCTTTTTTCAACAAAGGTTTTACTCTCTTGATTTTTATTTTTTGAGAGCCCAGCCCTCACTCTTGTTTGAAAATACATACTTAAGTATCAAGTACAGCCTCTCAAAGTTAATATTCACATAATCAACCATTCATTCACTTAACCTAATCAGAGACTTCAAATATTGGTCCCTTTACTCCAATATTGTGTGACAACTCTTCAGTAACGGGTTAAAACTTATCGTATCCTTAAATTCAATTCCTACTTTATGTTTACCGAAATAAAGTCGTATTTTGGTTGTGTCGTATGTAAATTAAAATGACATTCCTAATCTAAGTAAAGTACTATCCCAAATTCAAAACTAACTTTATACAACTCAAAATAAAGTCGTATTTTGCTTGTGTTTTATGCAAATTAAGATAGCATTCCTAACCTAAGTCAAGTATTGTTTAAGTAAACCGACGCTATCTACACAGGATGCAAGGTCGTTAACAGGTTTTATCACTTCCTTCTAAGTATTCAAATGAAGTGTTCCTGCTTATTATAAACAATTATGTGCATATTGGATAAGGCCGTGTTATATTATGTACCTAGTGTGTATCTAACATTCTAACAGGTAGCCACGACGCAGTATGGTATTAAGAGTAGCTTTTAGAGATAAGGGCTAAGTTTAAGTGTAGTATGTGTAGTAAGTTTTAGTGATTAAGCTAAGTAAATAGACTAAGGAATAACTACGCTGAAAGAAAGAAAGAATATAAATCGCTCTGCTGCGCTTCCCATGGTCAGTATATAGAGGGGTGACAAATCTTTGCACATCAAGACCCTTAAGTGCCTTGAAGAGCATGTTAACTCGACAAATGCTCTTAAGTTCTCCTCAGGTTGTCCGTACCTCAACATAGAGGAAAGCTCGCTTTTTTTTATGTTCTACATACAAAAGTAATACTAATAACATGGTTGATAAGGCTGGGATAATTATTTAGATATAACTTAAGTATATTAAGAAATACTTATGAAAAATATCAAAAAGTTCAAATTGCATTTAAGGCACTTATAAAGTGTATCTATCGGTATACGTATATAATAATAAAAATTAAATGCTGTTCATAAGTGGATCACTTGAGAACGGCTGGGTCGATAGGCAATTATTTTTAAATGATCGCAATAGTCCGAATTAGATTTTTAGGGAAAATAAATTGTTTTTTTTTGTTTATTGGATGAAATTTGGACAGATGAAAGACAAAAAGACTGTCACAACACAAGACCAAACAACAAACAAAAACAATCAAGAATTTAAGTTAAAGATTCTCGTCTGTCGGGTCAACTAGTTCATAATAAAAACAAAGTAAATCGGCCATTATTTTTTCCGAAATTCCTTTTTCAACCAACCAACTCACAATTGATTCTGCTCATTAATAAAACATAATACTGTACAGCTCAACTTCTGTTTAAGACTGACAGAGCTCGGAACAATTAATACTAATTCACGTACATTCTTAAAAGCAACAATGGTGGATTTAAGGAGACAAATGCTTGACGTTTCGTTGCAAATCACGCTCGTGCTGCCTCGAAATGACTTTGTTAAGTTAAGCAGAGCATTTAAAAGTATGATGGGGAAATACAGGACAATAAATGCTCGGTGGTCGCTACCTCCCGCGGCGAGCATCGTCGACGTGCAAACATAGTCGCCAAAATTGTTGTTAAGGTGCAGTTCCCGTGCTGCGATTTTTATACTCGAAAAGTCACTTGAAGTTTGAATACAATCAAGACATTGTAATTCTACCAAAAAGAAGTTCTTTGATCTTAACATCACGATTATGATTATACCTATCATTATCATTCTCCTGTCTTTATTCAAATTTAGTTGGGGTCGTCGGCGCGATAGGTGTCTTTTTCTTCCATACATCTCTATCAGCTCTCGTAATAATAAATATGATTGTAATATCAAATAAAAACTTAAATTATCGCTGACCGCCTGTTGTTATTTCTTTTGAAATTTTGTTATTGGTGTTCAATAAAGTGTATATAAATAAATAAACCATGGTCTTCGATTCTTGCAAATTTATTTATTTCTATTTATCGATAATAGACATTCAGGAAACTTCGCTTAGATTAAAAATAATTGAGTAAAGATCATAATAAAGACTTCATAGAATTCATAGAAAGTTTTTAAATAAGGATCTAAACTTGCGTATGTTACTTCCGAATAATTTAAACTCGTCGATCTTAGTCGCAGCGATGAAACAGCCCCTTAATGTTGTCCCGTGGCTCACAAGAAAACGCTAACTGTCCCACCGGAGGCATTGTTTCTTTCATTCCTAAGGCAAATATTGGTCGAGGCTTATTCAAGCCGTTTGCAAACATTGGCCAACTGGGTGGCGACCAACAAAGAAATTCTAAGAAGCTGCGTGACAACACTTCAAATATAGTGATTATACACTAATTGTGAGCAAACACCTGGACTTTTATATAGTTTTTAACGCGAACGACATATTTTGTGTATTGGTTTAAATGGAGCTGTCGCTGGCTAATTGATGGGTACTCATTGTACTTGTAATACAAGTCGCGAACACGAAAACATGCATGTCGTAGGTGAAAACATCTGCTGGTAAGGAGTTGGTTTTAAGAAATAGGTAATTAACAATGTGTCAAAATATTTCCACCATAGTTCCAACAATTAGAGAATACGAAATGCCATCAAATGCCTAGGCTGAGGTGACTGTAAAAACCCACAGTGCACAGGTATGTTTATAAGACCTGTGTTATTACGGGGCGGTCATTAACCGGACCAAATAAAAATCCCAAATTGCTAATATTAACCTCATAGAATAAGCCAATAACCTGGCAATTAAACTTAGGACCTTTTGCTCAGCAGCCGCGCTTGTGGTCACCATTAGAATTATTCCACTAATCCCCATTGAATTTCCCCATTAATGACGACCTCTGTGGTCTAGCGGTTCGAGTGCCGGACTGCTGATCATGGGGATATTGGTTGATATTTGTGTGGATAAAACATGAGTATTTGTGTTTGTCTGGGTGTTTCTTATGTATTATAAGTATTTATTTACAAAAAAAAGTATATAAGAATTATATCCATTGTCTAGTACCCATAGTACAAGCTCTGCTTAGTTTGGGACTAGATGGTGTTTTGTCAAATGTCCCAAAAATATTATTATCCTCGTATTTATTTAATTTCTTATTTACATTATATTTTTAACAAAAAAAGAAAACAAAAACATTTAAAATATAAAAAAAAATTCAGACCACCGATATCGGGAACATGAACATATTATTATTATTATTAATGGAGATTTTTGAACTCGTCATCTATCCGCCAAAGGTAAAGAATATCTTCCTGCTTTTTTTAAGTAATAAAATAAAAAATAATTGGGACATTTTTAAACAGCACCTCGTAGTTCATATATAATAATTATACTATAATATCATATCAGTGGGGAAGCAGTGGGTGCGACTTGCTCAAGATCGGCAACAGTGGCGGGGTAGAGAAGAGGCCTTCACTCAGCAGTGGGTGTTACCGGCTGAATAGATAGATAGATAGATCATCATCATCAACCCATATACTGTCCCACTGCTGCGCACGGGTCTCCTCTCAGGATGAGAGGGATAAGGCTACAGTCTACCACGCTAGCCTAATGCGGGTTGGCAGACTTCACACAACTTGAGAAAATCTCTCAAACATGCAGGTTTCCTCACGATGTTTTCCTTCACCGTTGTGTGAGTGATAATTAATTATTAATACGCACATGATTTCAAAAAGTCAGAGGCCTTGGATTCGAACTCGAGACCTGTGAACCCTAGTGATATGACCATTGGACTGCCAGGTCAATAATGATATAGTTCTATTTTTTGTAAATACATACTTATAATACATAGGGTGAAATGGCGCATTAGGGGAGGCCTACGTCCATAAGTGCACTAATATAGGCTGATGATGATGATGAATACATAAAAAACACCCAGACACAACACAAACACTTATGTTCATCACATAAATATTATTATGTCATGTAAGAATCGAACCCACGACCTCGTAATCAGCAGTTCGACTCTCGAACCTAGACAATAAACGTCGTCAAATACGTATTGGTATCCTTATATTTATTAAACATGATAACACAATATGTATGCAAAACTAGCTTACCTATTTATTTATCCAAACGTTCCCAATAACAGTACTAGTATTCATAAATAATATTTGTTACGTTACCTAGCACAATGAATACAAACCTTTTATAAATTCGCTGTTCATATTTCTAAACGCTACAAAATCTCAACAATGACATCGGACGATCCTTTTTGGCCAATGTTTGGTTAGGTGCGTGTACATTGTCGACTTCGAAATCAATTTACGATAATTGTCATTTATTATGAAATAAATATGATGCTTTATCCTGTCGACCATTGTGTAGAAGCTACCTCCAAAAGATTTGAGCCATTGAGCGGGTTTTATTTTGCGAAGAAATTCATCGGAGCGCAAGAATGTGCTGCACGGGATGGCATTTGACAATAATTATATCAAAGGAGACCATAACTTGGAAGATATTAGGCGGAACGCGAAAGGTTTTGACGGGAGCCATGTCAAAAAATGTTTTCTCAGCTTATAAGCAGATGTTAAGAATATTTGTATTGATATTAAATGAAGTGAGGACTAGGAAAATGTTTGTGAATCCAATTAAGTGGATCGACATCAATTAGTTTGTACAAATAATGCTTACAATCGAGAAGTAGACTCTCTTATAACTGTTGGTATACCTTTTGATATGGAAGTGTTTCTTTTCGTGGCTTGGACTTCTATGAAAGCGAATTATTTCTTAATTAACTTCTCAATCTCGTTAATCTTGCTTCATCATCGATACATAGTCTACTTAGGCTCACCCTTTATTCCGAAAAAGGTTGTAATCAAACCTAAGGTAGTTCAAATCTACATTATTTTGTAGTACCGAAAACTCCCATAAATCGGGGTAAGCATGTCGAACTCGTATTGACAAAAAAAATTCAGTTATATTTTCTTGCCTATGGTATATGATAGTTGCAACTACCATAGACCATAGGCATAGAGTAGGTTCAATACGTTGTTAAATTTGGTTATAGTCATAGGTTTATCTACAAAACTGAGTTCAAATGAAAAAACTTGCATGTTTAAATATTATTATTTACAGTTATAATTTCAAAATATGTCAACATTCTTATTTAAATTTTATTTCTAATTAATTTCCACATTAATAGCGCTATATCATTTTATAATAATAATATGATATATTTCAATGTGCCAAGCAATATAATTATTTTTTAAATTCAGTGATATTTATCACTTCTAAACTCAAACACGCGTTTGAATTGGCTTTTAAAGTGAATTTGTCTCGTTTGACTACTAAAAGGTCCATTAAACGGCCTTTTGTTGGCTATTGATTTGTAGTTGGATACGACCGTGAAATAGATACAGGCTGCTTCAATATTTTACATCAAGAATCGTTTTACAAGAAAGTTTTGCCAAAAACATGAAATTGTCTGAATAAGATACTACATGAAAAATATAACATGGTTTCTGAATTAATGTAAAATAACATTCACTGAATACAATACAAGTGAAGATATAAATAAAATAAGTATATATTTCTCTGGTTTTTAATTACAAACAACAATAAAAGAACTAAAATGTGGAAAATATAACATGGTTTCTGAATTAATGTAAAATAACATTCACTGAACAAGTGTATATTAATATGATAAGTATTTATGTCTCTGGTTTTTAATTACAAACAAAAATAAAAGAACTAAAATGTGCATAAAACTGTTATCAATAGCGAAACTAAGACAATGATTGTTATGTTTTAACACACCGACCTTATTAGTCATTTTTAATAATACAAAATTCTACACCCTGTACATCCAAAAACAGCAAAGAAATCGAATATGACAAAAGAACTAATAACATCAATAACTGACTCGTATAATGACTTGAAATTCTCTCGCCTGACCGAACCCTTTGCATTTGGGATATTTAGCGAACTTTTAAACGTATATTAATAAATTTTAACACACCTTTAAACGAAACACAATGGCTTCAAATATGGTGACAATGATGACACTATTTCTTTTTGAAATAGTTCATTTGAGCGAGTAAATTGGTCTTCGATGCTGGTAAAAATATAAAGCATATCACAAATATGTACAAACGGGTCTGTCTCCTTAAAGCTCAATTTTCTTGGAATTTTGACAAGATTACGTCAACAATTTTGAAGGGCCCGTGGCTAAGTAATAACTTCGCAACTGATCTGCAACGTTAAGCTGCGCTAGCCGCGGTCAGTCAGAGGATGGGTGAACATATTGAGACCCCTTCCGTGCGTCGGAGAACACTTAAAGCCGTTGGTCCCGGTTGTCATACGAACACCTATGACAATCATTAGCCCAAAAAGCTTGACATCCAGTCTATCCTCAGGATACCTGTATCGCTCATAAATTGGGTTGCGGATGTCTGCTGGCAGTCGCTTCGTGTAAAATACTGATATTCAGCCGCATCTGGTTACCCTGGAAGCCGCCCCTAGGAAAAAGGCTCGGAGGTTGATGACTTCCACACTAATATTATAAATGTTAAGTAACTCTGTCCGTCTATTAGTTTTCACACCTGAACCGCTCAACAGATTTCTATAAAAAGCATCTAGTAATTCAATAAGTAGTATATCGATACTAGCTGTTGCACACGGTTTCACTCGCATTCCAAATGATTTTTTAAAACAAAAAGTAGCCTATGTCCTACTCCAAGGTTTAATCCTTCTCTGTACCAAATTTCATCAAATTTGGTTCAATGGTTTAGGCGTGAAAGCATAACAAAGTTCCTTTAGCGTTTATAATAATTAGATGTCTATCCCTCAACGTCGTGTGTATTTATATTTTTTTTATTTAATTCAGGCTACAAGGCCCATATAATATAAAATACTATAATACAATACAATATAACTTAAACCAATAAAAATTAAAATTATAGAACGAGTAGACTTGACGAACCCATCGAAACTATCTTACGTAATAATTCTCCTTATAAACAAAAGCACATCAGAGCCTCAACTCGATACATCACTGTCTCAAAAACAATACGTACATTTGACAACAATAAAAAACACGATCATAATGCCCAATTTGTCCCAGGCCACGTGTCGCGATGATTCGGGCCATTGTTTGGGCCCGCACTCGGATTAAGGCCCGAAGGCCTCCCGATAACATCTCGGTCCTTTCATACAGACGTAGATGCTCAGATAAGAACATTGAGCACTTATTGTTAGCAAAGAATGAATGTACTGAAAAAATGCGCCACTGATGGTCGTGTCTCACTTTTTTGTTTAACTGTACTTTGGGAACGATTGTTAAGGATTTTTCCTAACTTTGGTGAAATGTTTTCTGTATGGCGCCCTGGTTATGGGTGAAAAAACGTGCATGGTCATTCAGCACTCGAGACTGACGAGCACTTCTGTCTATGACTGTATTGTTCGTGTTATAATGTTATTCATAATCACCCTAATATTCTCAACTGCTTTCCTAAACTTATGCAGATATTACTCTATCATAACTCCTGCCTCGTTAGTCTAGTGGTCCTTAGCGCAACTGCTACGCTAGAGGCCCTTAGTTCGATTCCCAGGTCAAGCAAATAGTTACTGGGTTTTTCTATAAACTTATTGGTATCTCAAATTTTGGACACTTAATAAAGACTTATTATTTTTTCTTCTCTTCTTATTTCAAATTCTTCTCTGTCTCTCTCAGAGAATAATGCTACCGGTAGAGCAGTAGCAAACTATAGTTTTGTGGAAATTGAATCCTACCATTATTTGTTTTGTAAAATTCTACTTGTCATTAGATTTTGGGGTTCTATAAAGAATATTACGTTATCTATCTTACTATTCAATAATATCCTATCAATCCCACCGCCGTTTGAGTACCGTTGTGTACAGTCAATTTCTAAGAAAATCCTTTCAATTAAACCAACCCACAAGAGCCGACCGTCATCGAAAGTGGCGGCGTCACACTTCAGACACAAAGCGGCACAAGTATTGAAACGTTTAACAAAAGAAGCAATCTTGACCAAACAATTTACATGTCAGTTTGTACAAGAGGAACCGCCTTTAAACGCTTAGTAAGGCCTCTACCCAGCTTTATAGAACGCCTCTAGTGTTGGGCGAAGCTTGAAGGTTCGCGCGCTAGGCGTGATAGGGCGGGGCACTCAATCCCAGGGCGGGGAACTATAAACTACGACTATTTGAACTCGACAACAAGTTCCAAGAACTACACCAATTTGTGAAATTAATTTCTTAACGACTCAGAAGTGCCGACGCAAGCTGCAAATTTCGGTTTATGCCGAGTCATTCAAGAAATAAATATTTTAGATTTATAATCGGCAATGATAAAATTTGACAGCACGCAATTTGTTATTTTTGTTAAAGATGGGTAATCTTGGGGAATTTTATTTCTTTTGCTTTATCGAGATCAGTGAAGTGGACGTTTAAATTTGTTCATGTATAAAAATGTAAATACAGAAATTCAGTGTGGCACGTCGTCGTGACGTCACTATTCAAAATGTTTGTGCCTGCTCCTTCTTCTTATTTTTCTTCTTACCCAGTATTCTCCGGACGCCTGTCATGGTCTGGCGAATTTCTCAAATCCCATAACCGTGACTGCAAGGCTAATGAAGGCAAGCGCAGTTTTAAGTCAGTGAGAGACATACCTACGCCTTCCTAAGGTGATGATAAGGAATTTCCGTATTAAAAAAAAGTTGCACCGGACGATCTATCTATCATCACTCTTGGAGGCTCAGGCGAGGTCAATGACTATATTTCTGAAGCTATGTAAAGTCAGCCAAACCACACTTAGCAGCGTAATGGACTTATGGTGGAATTCCTCATAATGGCTAAAAATAACTGTCCTGCAATGGCTGCAGTGTTATCCGCAAAATAAAGTAGCTAAAAATAATAGCTAAGGTGGCAAACAAGCATACTGCCCACCGGTAGCGGTAGTGGTAAGCGGTTACCGTAGCCTATAAACGCTTGCAACACTAGGGGTGTCACTTGCATGTTACCGACCCTGTAAAACGAAAGAGGAATAGTAGGGTTGGCAGTATAAAGTCGAAGTCTCCCCGCTGCCAAGTACTCACCGTAAGGAACACAACACAGCCCAAAGCAGTGCAATTTCACTTCAAAAAAGGTACTTCCCCGGACGGGCAGGTCCAATTTGAGTGGAATTACTCCCACTGTGCCCTACCTCTCTTAAAACTATCAGCATTCATGATCATCACCGCTTGTATTATCCCACTGCTGGGTATTAGCCTCCTTTCTCATTGGTAGCAACTGTCAGAAGAGTAAATCTAAGGTTCCATAAAAATGTCTCTTTATTTCTTAAGTTACACGTAGATTCAACATAATAAGGATGTATATGTTCGTGCTAAGATTCGTCTCTGAATCTCATAACATGAAATACTTTCACGCTTAAATTACCCAAAGGATTATGCAGAGGTGTACCAATGTACACCCACAATTCGGCAGGTTCCATGTTATAGGTGACATTATTCAAACTTCAAGCTGCTCCTGAGAATTTCATAGAAAAATCCAATGACACTTTGCTCGACCTGGGGACTGAAAAATCCTGATAACCAGTCTATTCCAAAGAAATTGGGTTGCGGAGGTCTGATGGCAGTCGCTTCGTGTAAAATAATGATATTCAGCCACATTTGGTTGGACTGGAAGCCGACCTCAACATGTTTGGCGAAGGTAGAAGTTTCTTCACAGCGTGCAGAGAAGAAGTTTGGTGTTTTTGGCCTTCCTCCCTTAGGTATAATAAGGCAAAGAATTAATAGCCCCTCTAACAAATAGGCCGGCCTATTTCACAGGTAACTAGTTATATCGGACTAGTGGGCGTTCTGGGCGGAGGTCTATTATTGACCCACTTATACGCAGAGGCCTCTCATTGAAATAGGCAGATGACGTGTGCTATTCTACATAATTATCTTCAGTAGGCGTGGTTGAAAAGCAGCTGAATCTTTTTAATCATGATTGTTTAACTAGGTTCTCTCAAAGAGGTTGCTTAGTAAGCAATATAGTATTTTAAATTAATATTGGATTTGATACGGTTCATTTTTAAATTACCTATTTGTGTTTTTGTGTGTTAAAAAAACTAAATTAATCTTTTAAAGTATCTCAAACTTCAATCTGAAAGTTTTGTACAGACGCCAGCAGGTCAACCTATCCGAAACTGTCAAACTTTCCCAATTGAATATGAATCTTATAGCTTTGTAATAAAGTTGAAAATCAATCAAAGAAATTTGACAGATTGTGACGATAATTGTTTCATATTTTCTAATAACAAAAAGTAATGTTTAATGTTTGTTATATGTATTAGGTGCGAAAATAATTATTATCAATTAATAATTCTTTGTTCGTTATTCATTCTATATATACTCAAACGATATTGTACCATTACTTTAATGCATGCCGTGGCAGCCTATAATTAAGGCTACACTACACTAATGTGAGATATCACTGTATCCTTTCTATGAGTTATTTGGTGTATGTTTTATTGGTTGTCCATAAATAAATAAATTACCCTAGTAACATAACTGATCCGTATACTTAGTACAATTATTATACATAGCCAGGATCACTAAGATTTATATAAATACTTCTTATACTAAACTTGTCAATAAGCCTATTAAGGTAATACTTCATTGACCCAAATTAACAAAACTGCAAATATTTAAATCGGTAAACCTTTAATACCTATTACGAATATCACTCCAAGCATCCTCAAGACCTCGTCTAAATATTGAAATAGTATTAAAAGCATTATTTTCATACAATATGATCGGAACAAAATGAAACCTACACACAATGCGGCCGTATTTACCGTATCTCATATTATAAATGTGTAAAACCATTTAAATAGCAAAGTATCAATAGATGAATGTTTCTTTGTATGGTGAACCAACTTGGCCGTGATATTCACGCACATTTTATTTGAACATTTTATTGTAATTTCCTTAGAACTTCAGTCACTGAAAAATAACCTTAACACTACCCGAAATAAAACTTAATTTTCCATACTACACTTCAAAACTGAAAGAACTACCACGCCAAAAGAAATTATATTCACACTATACGAAATTAAAGTTTAAAATCAAACAACATGACTACGTCAAATTTAGTTTTATTGGAAGGGCTTTCTGAGGCAGCTAAAGGTATACGTATTGTCGATAATCACTGAAGCAAACACTTGTTATTTTAAGAGATCATCCAACTTTAAAGCTTTCCTTTGAGTTTGTTAACAATGAGGTGTATAATGTATTATTTATAGGACACAGTCGGTAGGCAGACACGGGGCCATGAATATGTATTGTAGAATGAAAGAGCCGACATTGCTAAATTGTACGTTCTCTGTATAGTCAATCAGATGAATTTATTTCTTGACAATTCATCCACAATATTGTTCGGGATGTTATAAGTTTAGTTATTTTATGTAGAATGACGAAGGAAGAACTGATTTGCTTCGATTTGCTTTGATGATTGATTCACTCTTCTATTAGACGTCAGAAGTATTGTAGTGGAACTATTCTACCTTGCAGATAACATCGTCACTACATAATATGTATATGCATAATTTAGGAGAATATGGTAAGATCTCTTTTTAGATCGAAAAATGACAAAGCTGAAAATTAAAGTAGTGCAAACATAGAGATGGGATCTGAAGTCAAACGCTCAACTAAGTAGTAATCATATTAAGGGCAATAGAAACATTTTAAAATTATTTTTTAGAGATAAAAAAATTACTTAAATTGTTAACCAATTCATGAGACTGCCGAAGGACACCTCCCAAAACAAACTCGTACACCTCGCAACGAAAAAGTTTTTCATTCAAAATCAATTTCAGACGACAACAAAAAGGCAGTCACCATTATAAAAATATTAATATACAAAAACTTTTTCGTCCATCTATTTGTTATTTATTAATGTCGCTGTCACGAATTTCATAAAAAAGTGCGCTCCAAAAAGTGACTCACAATGCAGACGCTAATCTTTTTTAAGGCACGAACGAAGCATGTCAAACCGAAAAGGGTCCAATTCTAATACTTAGTAACCATTAAATAAATTCAGAACACAAAAAAAGTTGAGAAAAAATTGTCCGTAGGCAAACCACTTTTAAATATTTGTGCGCAGATGGCTTCCGGTTATTTCGAGTGGGTTATGCTAAAAAATACATTAGACCCCAGTTTTTATAAAAGGAATACTTATTGAATTTCCTATGATTTATTTTCCTTTTCAGAAGAGATTAGGTACGGTCCGAATAGGTCCCGTAATCCAAATATATGACTGCCTTCAAAATTACAAAGATTTTTTCCAAGATAATAAAGCTTATGTGTGTCCTATGGCTTAAAAACTTGATACAATTTCACGTTACACTTTTTAAGAATAGCTATAAAGTTATGTCATAAGAATTATCAGTGTCGTGGCAATCCAAAGACACCTCAACCTCCTTTTTTAGAAAGGATTAAATGGCTACTTTATCTTTTTTATAGTCATAGATCATCCCTGACTGTGACGATTGAGCTAGCCCATACTACAGTGACCTGTTGGACGAGTAAGAGTAGTATTAATTACTCGATCAAAAAATTCGCCTATTGCGGGCTGTCAGACTTCACACACCATCGAGAAAATCTCTAAGGCATGCAGGTCTCCTCACGATGTTTTCCTACACCGTGTAAGCGAGTGATAATTAATTATTAATACGCACATGAGTTTTAAAAGTAAGAGCTGCGCGCCTAGGATTTGTACTCGAGACTTTTGACTTGGCTGTCAAATGGTCATATTAATGGGCTATTAGTGCTTCAGCGAAAAACAATAATGCCAAAGAATCCCAGAGGTATTGAAATAAAAGAACTCTTTACGGATTTTGTTGCGTATATAATTGATATAGCTGTCCCCAGCGGTATCACCCGCCTTTTCCTTTTTGCTCGGCTCCTATTATACCTAGCGTGATGTTTTTATAGCTTATAATCTTTCTCGATAAATGGACTATCCAACATAAAAAGAATTCCAATTCGAACTAAACAAACAAACACTTCAGCTTTATAATATTATATACATAGTACTAGCTTCTGCCCGCGACTTCGTTGGAAAAGTTACTTTTAATTATCGTTATAATTTAGCTAATTAACTCAAATTCGTTATAAATTATAGCCTATATGTTATTCTAATGTATAAATTGGTAATAATACTGTAGTTTAGTCAAAATCCGTTTTGTAGTTTTACCGTGAAAGAGTAACTAACATCCATCCATCCATCCTCACAAACTATATAATCCTAAAGTTTCGAACCCTTTACAGTGTCCATGGTCACCGACCAAAATCAATATATTAATCCCAGAGGTAAGTTGCAGGTAGCCTCGTCAGCGTAGTGTGAAATACCGTAAGCACACTCTAATAGCTTACTGCACTTCGTAATGCAGTGAAAATTATTGCATATCGTTGACAGTTATAGTAGCAAAAGGTACCGTATATAACAACTAGCCGTTATGTGGTCTCCATGTTTCTGTTGGGAGGTTGGTAAAAGGAAATGTCTTCCCGTCTGAGCGGCCTCATCATTGCCATATCAGTATTTTTTTTTGCGAGTTCCAAAAGGGAGGAGATTCTCAATATTTCTTCAGACTTCAAATAAACAGACTGCCTCATTAGTCTAGTGGTCCTAAGCGCGACTGCTACGCTAGAGGTCCTGGGTTCGATCCCCAGGTCGAGCAGTGTTATTGGGTTTTTCTATGAAATTCTCAGTGGCAGCTCGGAGTCTGGATTAATTGTGCCCGGTTAATGGCAATAGGCTCGCCCCCTATTACATGGGACCTAAACATACCGGCGAAATGTGGGTGTACATAAGTACACCTCTGCCTAACCCTTCGGGGAATACAGGCATGATGGTATGTATGTATGTATGTATGTACTTCAAATAAAAAGGAGGTTGTTATCTGTACTTATTTTGGATATTTGTGTATATTATGCAATGTTTTCTATATTTGTTCACCAATGTTCAACCATTTCAAGATACTTATTATTTTTATAAGGAATATAATATAATTTCCTAGATGATTATGGGATCAAACATCAATGACGTAAGCCTTAAACCTTTCTTTAAGCTTGTCTTCCTTCCTTCTGCCTGACTAATATAAAAATGCCCAGAAAACTATTCACCACTCTGTTTTTTTATTATTTAATACATACCTTATATTAATGCTTTAATATATTATTATAGTCTAGAATGTAATAATCATTATACATTGTTAAATTTCGTCACTAGCTGTCCCGGCAGACACAGACACAGTTGTCCTACACCCGAGTAAAGCGCCACCTACCGAATCCAATACTAAACATTAATTGATTTTTATTAGATACGAGTAAGTATATATAAATTTCTTCACTAGTATGCATTTGACACATCGTCGTGCTGAACTATCATTTGACGCGTAATATCCACAAGATTATTATCATTACAGCTACCTGCCGACGTGATGCGATATTAAGATGCTATCTCCATCGGATAAACTTCACAAGAAGGCGTTATAAGTGGAGGAGGAAAAAGCAAATTACCTATCAAGTTAATTCTGCTTAACTTATGCGAAAATTTAAGTGGAATGCGGGAAGGAAGCGGCGTGAAATTTGTTGTTTACCTGTTTAATTGAGGAAAGTCAACAGAGCTGATTAAGAGTTGTATTTTAGATAAATTCACCTTAGGCTGGCATTAGTCATTCAAGTCTTTTTATTTTATAAAATGCTACTCAAATGATCTACTTTTCAGTGCCTCTGTGCCGATTGAACCAGTTTAATCGAAATCGGTCCAGCCGTTTTTGAGTTTTAGCGAGACTAACGAAGAGCAATTGATTTATATATATATATATATATATATTATGATTATACAGGGTGTTACAAAACTACCCGTAAAGCCGAGAGGAGGTTAAATGGGGCCTTATAACAAGTCCATTCAAAATATTTAAGAACCGTAGTAACGCTGTATAACATACCCCAAAAAAAGGAAAACAACAACATTTATGAATGAAAAATAGAAAAATTATTAAAGTAGACAACTATTAGGTAAAATAACCTTTCTGTTAAATAATCTGGTTCCCTGACATGACAGCTGACAAAATTTTTGGCTCTGATAATTAATTATATTTTTTACGGTTTATTTTGTAACACGTTATAGGTACTTATATATGTATAGATTATGCCGTCAGGTAGACTTCCAAGAATAATATAATTTTTTTTTTTTTTTTTTAATTATTATTTAATTATTATTGCAAGTAAACTTTGAAGGTAGATGAGAAATATTTAGTCCAAAATTGACGTATAGAGAGGATTCGTTTATAATTTATATATTATATAGTGATATATTTTTATGTCCCTTTCTTTTTGTCCCAAATTACGCAAATCCTCCGAGTAACACCACCATTCTACGCCTGGAACTGCTCAATGAACATTTTAAAATGAAAGTTTAGTTACAAGGAACTACAGACAAAAAAAAACAATCCTCAACGAGTTCTCACAAAGCCGATAGCAGCGGAACTTGAAAGCGCAACAGGCTGAAAGCCTATTGAGAACTCAAGGCATGAAACAGAAACAAGCCCATTCACCATCACGTAGATTCTGCGTCAAAGGATGTGAGGACAAGAACCCATACAAGAACCCATTCAAGAGCCGTAAAATGGGTGCCTCTATGCCACATAACACCATCCCGCGTTATAATGTAATTCCGCAAACCGACAAAGGGTTCTAAAGCTGTAAAAACAATCTTGGCCTACCCCCGAACTTAATCCCGCTCAAAGTGTACCGGCCTCCTTAAGTATTTCCAAAACAGTAGAAAATCCCTTTCGGTATCGATTTGCCGCCTGAATTGCCACGTTCATTTTTTAAAAAGAAGCGTGTTTTTAAAACATTCCATTTTTTAAACGGTTTTTTCTCATTTCCTTTGCCTTTGTTGAAGGGTGAACTGTTTGCGAAAAATTAAGATAAATAAAATATGTCGGTAAATCGTTTACCGTCTATTATGGGTGTTTTTTACTTATTCTTATTTTGATGCGCCTTTGATAGGGTAAATATTTAACAACAACTTTATTTTAATATAACATTAGAATCTTTAGAACTTTGAGACTCAAATATATTTTAACCTAGAGACTGGTGGCCTTGTACTTATACTTAGAAAATTGAAAAAAAAAGCGATACTACATTCCGAACACATTTTTTCAAAATCTTCATATTTCCTACATAAGTTCCTCGTACACAATCACAGTTATCCGCCCCCAAAGGTTTCATCAACGCAATATTTATTGCGGAACCGAACGAAACTTCAAAAGTTCAAAACACTTTTTTTTTCGGGACAAAACGCGAAACGTTAGATAGTACCTAAATTCTCGGAGCACAATCAGCCACGCCCACAAGTGCGCTATTATTGTGCTAAAGGTATTTCGCATCTGTTCTCACAATGAGTTTCCTGTTCGGATTACTAGATCGGTATCGCATCGCCTTAGGCTACGGTTCCTTTATACAATTTGCTTTATCGGACCGTCAATTCGCAAGTGTGATTTGATTGATGATGAATCCGCTACCGTATTGCGAACATTGTTGTTTGAATCAATTGTGATTTTTAAATTAATTCTAAGGTGTGTAGATACATTGGTGGCTGTTCGATTGTAATGTAATGGTGATAAAAATGTTGTTGATAAAATATAAACTACCTGGTTAGTCTAAGGAAGTAATTACATTAAATTTATTCAGCTCAATTCAACTTTTGTCTGTAGAAAACACAATTTTTATAAGAGATCCATACGCGTCCTGTCAATTGAGAAAGGCTGAACGAATTGAGCTGAATTTAATGTAAATACTCCCTTATGGCCCTAAGCGCGACTGATACGCTAGAGGTCTTGGATTTGATTCCCAGGTAGAGCAGTGTTACTGGGTTTTTCTATGAAATTCGCAGTAGCAGCTCGGAGTTTGGATTTGTGCCGGCTATTACATGGGACTTAAACATACTGGCAAAGTGTGGGTGTACATTTGTACACCTCTGGCTAACCCTTCGGGGAATACAGGTGTGATGGTATGTTATGTTTTTATGTGATAACATAACAACATTATTGAACAAAAATCTTGAGAAATTAGATATTCATTTTTTTTTTCAATTCCAGTTCTTCTAAACCATCATCACCAATTAGACCAGTGTGATGAATTTTATTGTACCTTGATATCTCTGGAGCAACTCCCGTTTATAGTAGTGGGTTAATAATATGCTTTTGATTGCCATTTGAACTCCATCCCATTTAATGAGAGGTTACTTTAGTTCGCCTTCTGATTTCCGCATTGGTCACGCGATTTCTAAAGGGAAACTTACTTTTTTTTTTATTCTTCTAGGGTGGCGAACAAGCATACGACCCACCTGATGGTAAGCGGTTACCGTAGCCTATAGACGCTTGCAACACCAGGAGTATCACTTGCGCGTTGCCGACCCTGTATTGAAAGACGAATAGTTGGGTTGGCAGTATAAGGGTCAAAGTCCCCCCCACTGCCAATACAACGTTTCCTCGTGGAGCACTGGCAACATTTCTCACCGTAAGAAACAACACAGCTCAAAGCAGTTATATTTTACTTCAATTTTCTGCAAGGTAGAGGTACTTCCCCAGTCGGGCAGCTCCAATTTGAGTGGAATTACTCCCACTATGCCCTACCTCTGCAACAAAATTACTTCTACGCTCTGTAAGAAAAAAAATGTAGTTAGTACTTACCGAAACGAATTATTAATTATTAAAAGTGCAAAAAAAAATCTACGGAATTCAGGCAGTTCCTGCATATTATACCGACCACCCCGATTCGTTTCGCTCTCGAAATAGATCCGACTCCCAAAAACTTCACAGCCTAATTATGAAAAATAAGACATAGTTTACAATTCTCGTGTCTTTAGTTAACACGTGCTCTAATATTTTTTTTAAAGCTAAATTCCTTTAAAAATTAATTTCGGGCGAAATAGTAATGCAAAAAACACTAATTGCTTTTTGTGTCGGAACGTCATGGGTTTTTGTATGTATGTCTGTCTGTCTTGCAGCAAATGTGGGCTTTGTCAGAGAAAAGTGTCAAATTACGTGGCACGAGATGGAAGATAAATGTCAGGGTTGGCTCAAAATTGTTTTCAATTTTGTCCATGAAAATATTACGGACGAAGTTACTCTGGATTTTTGATAGAAAATGATTTGATTCATCACACCAAGGTGATGCGTTAATTTTACTTTAGTCATATCTAATATAATGTAATTTAGTTTAATAATTGTGAAACATTGACTGAAAAGTGTCGTTAAGGAATCTATTAAACGATATTTATTATCCGGTTCCTTAAAATAATTGCTGTGTCTAGTTATCAAAAAGTTATTCCAATAAGTACATTATAAATTCTACAATAATAAATTAAATCTTAAAAAAATAAATTCATTATAAATATACTACCTACATATTAATCGAGACGAACAAAACCCATCAATTTATAAAATTAATTATATAATTAAATTAAATTTATGTCACAGCCCTGTGACCCTAAACTGGCAGTGTACTTTTTGCGCGCATCCATAATAGTTTTTCGTAAAGATTTTGCTGAAGATAATAAATTGCTGCCAATTCCAAATAATCTTAACCGCCCAACTTATCGTATACGAGGAGGTACCATATCTGTAACAGCTTTAAGTTTAGATTAGATTATAGGGCTCTGTGATTTCGGTTTAATATTTTTGAAGTGGCAGTCACGATGCAATAGGCATCTAAACGGAAAGAAGCGGTGGATAAAACGGCGACAAGTTGGAGAAATATTTTGGAAATATTTGTAAGTGAAGCCGGAGACCGCCCGGGGGCGGGCAGGGCAGAGATACCGGAATTCATTCGCTGAATATGATGAACTTGAAACCACTTTTTTGTACCTATATATCGGAAAAAAAAATGCTTTCATAACTTCTTTATAGACACATAAGGAAAAATTCCAGCGAATTTTCCCTTTATACTTCTTTTAATAAAGCGTTATTTTTGTAGATAATATTGTTAATAGACATTTTATTTTAAAAGTGAAGATTATAATGAGTTGAGAAGTTGAAAATTAGTTAATTAGTATGTAGTAGTGTACTAAACGATTTTTAGAGACCAGCATAAATATATACTTACTTTTTTAAAACCTACCTCCATAAAATCACTAATGTGGTGAATACAATAATGGCTCGTAACGATAAGTTCAGTAAAATACACCTACGTTATCAAATAAAAAGTTGCCTGGCGGAAAAAAGTAAACGATACAATTATATAAAAAAACCGTCCAAGCGTCACATAACGTCTTAAACTTATAACCAAATAATTAAGCCTACTACATACATTCACAAAAAACTAGTTACAGTCATAATAAAAAGGTAAAATATTGTAACAAAACCTCCTCCGATTATTACATCAAAAAACCTGGCAACCCATAAAAGAAATGTTATTCTTATTTCAAATTAATTCAGGCGTGAATTTTGCATTGGTCGCACAAAACAGGAGGGTTTTCTTAAGGTTTATATTGAATTGGCAGTTAGTAGAATGTCTCATTGTAACAGGACACCAAATAAAGATGGTGTCCGCGAGATAAGGAAGGATTTAGGATGCGGCTGTACCGGCTGTGGCAGATTTACACCGCGTTTCTATAAACTATTATTCGTAAGTAAACTAAATGTTTGTGTTACGTATTGGTGTAAATGGAACGTTATATATGTATTTGCACGAAGCTTATGTAAAAATTTGGTAAGTATTGTGGATTTTAGCTGAAATTCATAATTAACGGAGTAGGTATAATTTGGCATACAATTTAAGTAAAAAATTCTATCATAAAGTTCTAAATTTGTGTGTAGCCGATATCAATACATATAATGTCAGATAATTTAACCTATCAAGGTTCAATTATCAGACAGTCTGGAGGGTCACGCTTTCTTTGATCAATAAAATTGGTATTTGGCTGTTTCGATGTACTTATATATATTTTTTTGATGTATGTAACAACTAAAATCAATTATTCCGGAAGACACAAACTGAAATAAGCTAGCACTTTAGAGTTTTTTTTTAGATAATAAGGATACTGCCTTTGAATTAAACGTAGAATTCCCAAATGAATCCAAAGAACCATCAGAATCAAGAAACCTAACGAAACAAACTGCGCTTACGCATTACCGTCCCATATTTGCACAATACTATAATCTCGTCACGGTACACTTGACACCAATAACGTCGCCATTCATCCAGGATTACCACCAAGATGTTTATCAATATTTCTCTAGCAAATATTTAGAGATGCCTTTATAAAGTTATGTGTAGAACATCCTATGACAATGACATAATATTTGTAAAGCCTGATACATAATCTCGGTATTGTGTAACAACTTAACGCAAAATTTTGCATGACATTCTATTTTTGAAAAAAAAAAGAAGGATAAGATACAAATATTTGAAATTGTTATATCTAGATACGGTGATCTTGAAAATTCCATGAAAATCAAAAAGATATATTCTTCTTACTCGAACTTGTTAACCCAACGGACTCTATCCATCGTGACAGCGCATAACAACCTTAATAATAAATAAGTAGGTATTCTTGGACAATTTTACACAGCACCATCTAGTCCCAAACTAAGCAGAGCTTGTACTATGTGTACTAGACAATGGAGATAAATACTTATACATACTGTAGCGGCGTGATCTGCTACACTAAGATTTTGACTGCTTGCGACGTAGCCGCTTATTTTGTTATAGGGATTTGTGTAAATAAAAAATGCAATGTTCTGTCCGAAGGATCGTTAGCGAGTATATTAATTTAACTTAATAACACGTTTCAAGGAGGTGGGGCTTAGGAACATTGATTAGCCAATGAGGGTGCTATATCACGTCATTTTAAGAAAGAATAAGTAAGAAACACCCCAGACAAACACAAACACTTATGTTTATCACTTAAATACCTATTGATTTCTGACATTTACGCGAATATTATACATTGAAATAAAACTACTTTTTACGGATTTTATCGCGTATATTGACGGGTAGACTGACGGGTAGTCTACCCGTGACCATGGACGCTGTAAAGGGTCCGAAACGTCGGGATTAATAATATCAATATACGCGATAAAATCCGTAAAAAGTAGTTTTACTTAAATACCTATTTGTCTTCTATGTGAAACGAACCCACGACCTCGTGAATTGATCAGCAGTCCTACACGCGAACCACTAGACCACAGATGTCGTTCAAAAACTTACAGGTCATAGTTTGACTACGGAGTCAATCATTCCATGACGAAATATATAACTTCCTATCTATATGGACTATGGAGATGCATGCCAGGGAATAAGTAGTATTGTAATCGTATATCTCATGCCGCTTACGAGACGGCGAGACGAGATCATCAAGCAGACCATGCTTGGATACAAGAAGAGTAGGTAATGTTAGAAATCTTCTCAAGCAGTAAGTTGCTTGACGCTGCACTTTCAACTGCTCACTCACACAAATGCAAAACTAAACTTACACGTTTTATTTTTGTTCAACCTACCATTAATGTCAGTATAAATCTACCACAACATACTACAATCTTAAGTCCTTAACTCGTCGCATTCATCCAGAATTCCAGACCTGTAGAATATATTTTCAAGGCTCATAACGGAGGCGATATGTATGAGTATTAATAATTTTACTAACCATAAAAGGACGTCATTAAAATATTTCACGCTGATGTTGATACCCAAATATGTGAGCGCATAATTGGATACTATACACAATTTATTTTTATATACATACTTACACTTTTATTACAGCAACTTTGTAGCCTACAGAATTAATTTAGTATTTTCATTTTAATATTTTATTACAATATACATCATATATTATTGGCGTATACACTATAATACTCTATAGCATATAGTGCTTCATTTTTAGTTACAAATATATAAGTTATCATAAAAAATGTATTAAATCACAATATATTAAACCGAAAGAGCATTTGAAAAATATATCAAAACACAAACCCAATCAATACTTTTTTATACTCAAACCCAATAAACCCGAATAAAAAAATAAACAACTACAAATACAATTAAACATCAATAAAAACTGGTCGAATGGACATTGGGACTTGGGACCAGTTTTAACGCAATCAAACCGAATCCCGCGCAGCCCAGTGGAGCAGAAATCACTCAGACCGTGGATATCGGATAAGACGTCGTCAACGATAAGTTGTCGACAAACAGACTCGTGATCAGATAAGGACCGATCATCAAAGTTCTTACGCTGGCGTCCTCGGTGTAACCAACACCACACAGTCCACAGATCCAGAGAGATTTGAGGTAATTGAAAAAAAGAAGCATGGAGGTCTCATTTGTTTGACTTTTTGTTGCATTGGGACTATCTTTAGGTGATAGGTATTGGGTTTTGGACGGATAAATAGCTGAGATAACTAACACTATAGGTTAATGTATATGTTTTAAACATGATCGAAGTCGTGAATTGATGTGATGTTGGTCAAATGTCCTGATGATAGGAACTTAACGTATTGAGTCGATGAAATAAGCGATACCAAATCAATATCGATTTTCAGGGTCAATTTGGAGTTATTGCTACACAGACTTATATTATTTAAAATTCACGAGGTCCAGTTTTACCTAGAATAGAAAAAAAATGTAGTGCTTATGAAATATACTCTATTCTGCATTTTAATTTCGTCGAATTTAACCAAAATGCTTCCATACAATAATCGGTAAAGACAGAACAGAAACAAAGATATCTTATTCGTTCGACCCGATCATTTAGCCCAATTAAAAACCGTTTCAACATCAACAAATTTTTATAAACAAAAGCTACAAGCAATCATGTATTATTAATATCTCACAAAAACAAAATATAAGAAAGGAAACAAAAACAAGAGGGCTTGGATCCCGGGGGACGCAAGAAGTAATCAAATTAGAATTAACTAAGTCGAGACTATCTGTCATCGTTGTGCTCACGAAAGCCCCTACATTGGGTAATATATCACCGAGTAATGACAGGAAGCCAGGGTTATAGCGACAGGGTCGGGAACTGGAGTGTCAAAGATGCCTTGACATATGGTTTTGACAATAAACGATAGGTTGTTATGTCAGCCCTATACGGCAAATCTTCTTCATTATAGAGTAATCTGCAAGCAAATGACACCGCAACTTTTTACATTTGCTTATTATTAATTGTTTACAAAACTAAGTAAATGTCATACAGAGATACAAACATGTCACATAATGACTACAATTCACTTAAACAGAGACACGGACATGTCACACAATGCCTACTTTTTTTAAAAACGCATCAATGCGGATCAGAAACCACTAAACACAGGATTTAAAGATTAGCAGGAGTATAGAGTACGGCCCGGAGCTTTGTTTTTATATTTGGGATTCTGCTGAGAGTAGCTATTATAAAAAACATTGATACTTACAGGTGTCAATGTAACAATGTAGTTTCTTCTCTTTTTAATAGTATGTTGGTTGTTTTATATCTCAATATTTGGTGACTCTTTCAATTGTAGCTTCTTAATCGTGTTCTTGTTGATTCTATGTTTCTTTTTACTGGTCATTACGTACAGAAGTTGTATACCAATTTTTTGAACTAAACACTCTCATATTGCACCAATTTCTCATGATTCCCAAAATTGGAACTGATACTAATCTATAATATGTTTCCATCTAATTGTAGTTCTTTTAGCCTACATGTTTCATTATTTGCTATTCAATTGGTTTACGAATTTTCGTTTGGGCTGTTTTCATTTTGCTTCTATTTTTCCTTCTGGCTTACTTTATACCAACGGAAGTTTACCTATGCTTGACAAACACTCACAATAGCATTCAATTGGCAAATGTAATTGTTAGGCTATAACATAAATTTACACCGAAATCAATGTGGGATTGAGTCATAAATCCACTTCATTCATTCACAAAACAATTTCATTATTGCATTCGAGGTATCTTGGTGCAATATCAGTCTTTTATCAAGTCTTTTAAAGGTCAGTTAAGTAACCTATAAGTGTTGAAATGATAGGAGCAGGAGTAAGCCACACCTTAGCCACGTGCGGCCTAAACGTATAAAGCAAAGTTCCATATCAATTTACCTATTCTGCGTTTAATTTATTAATTAATGATCACTCACACAAATATTAACTTTAACCTTTTAAATTTGAAATGACGTGTAAAATGTTCGTTGTAATAAAAATTGGAGGAGGTTGATTGATTGAGTATTTCGATTGGCATTATTACTTCATATTTCCAGATTGTAACTATCTTCTTCCCTGAAAGAGGCGCTACATAGTTCGGATCTAAATTCAAATATGTTCGGATCATAATTCGAAAATATGAAATAGCTCTTTAACTGAAAACAGTAGCAAAACGTGAACCATTTGTGTGATAATAAGATCGAACATAGGTATAATTATGACATTGAATTGATTGAATTTAATTGTCATATTTCAACTTTGGGCTACCATACCTATATGTCCTAAATGTCGATTTGGTACGGCATTATTTAAATATTTCCTAGTCACGTGAAAATTTAAATATTTAAATATTTCCTAGTGTCTAGTTAGTCTATTCATGATTTTATCCTATAAACTCATAGGTTTACGAGACATCTTCTATCACCACACAACAATCAGTAATCATATACAACGTGCTACAAACAACCCTATTGTCTAAGGAAACTTCAACATTATCTACACAAAAAATCACACTGGAATTTATAAACAAAAACACATGATTGTGTTCAAGCCACGTGCCGATGGTGGTGAGATAACATTGTCCCGCGGTGGTTCTCGCTAGAAGAATTCATTACAATACCCTTTTATTGAAGCCTTTAATCATCTACTGGGTGATATGAATTTCAAATCAATATAAAAGACGTAACGATATATATTACTTAGCATTGGTCTTGAGTGGCAAGCGCAGCTGCTGTACTCGGTTGGATTTCTAGGTCAAGCAAATTTTGAGTTTAGATTAGTGACCAATAGTCTGGTCCCTTGTTACTTGGGACCCAAAAGCATACCGGCGGAATTTGGGTGTATACCCTAACCCTTAGCCCTAACGCTTCGGGAAAACAGGCGTATGTTTCTAATATTAAATTACAAATACGAATATAAAATAAATTACTATGATTATACACTAAACATACTGCTGTGACTCTGCGGGATGATGGGAAATGAAATTCTATTATCATTATATACAATTGTCCAACACACATAACATAACACACCAACATCATAATCATATCACAATACGTAACAATTTAAGTAAGAAAGAAACATTTATAGGTATTTCTCCCACACACAGAAAATACAAACTTAAATAATAATAAAACAAGTAAAAAAAAACAAAAATAATAAATATAGACTGGTGTCTGTGATAAGTAAAACCTGTGGTTACGGGTTAGATTTTTAAATGTAAGTGAAAAAACAAATCAGTAGTAATTTGGACGCAAGTAGGTACTTTTCATAAATACCTTACTTTTTAGAATATAAGCACATAACAACAGGAAATATAAAAGAAATTAATTGTTATCTAAATGCGTCGGAACTTAATCACGTGTTCGCTTAACGACGCTCCTGAAATCAAAATACTCTAACACGCAATATCTAAAAGCATTATAGAGATTGGAAAAAATCTGGTAAAAACGATGGTGAGGAACCCTGGACCCGCCTATTATCTCTGAACACCGAAGTCATTTTAGCTATAATAAGATAACATTAAGGGAAGACGGGACAGAGGTGCTCAAACTTTAACAGACCGATGTTATATGCATATTAAAAACATGTATTGTTGCCTTTTTCTGTAAAAATCTCTGTAGTAGATTTTAGATATACATACATACACTTATACATTTTTCCCATGGGGGTAGGCAAAAACTGAAGAACGCCACTGGCTACAATTCTTGCATATTTCTTTCGCTTCGTCCACATTCATACATCTTGTCATACACACGCCGGTTACGCGTACAGCGCACCTGACCTTGGTTTGGTTTTGTACCCGGTTTATTCAGGATCTATAACATACCGCTAAACTGGTGGTGTACATCAGTACAACTCTGCATAATGATTCATATTGTGTGGTAAAAATATTAGGTCATCAGGTAGATATCGAGGCTGATTACCCAAGAACCAGACAATCATGGTAATAATCTTTTTTAATTTTTTGGCATTTTCCATGCTAAGATTTTAATGTTAATGGGTTGAGGTGGTTCGAGTCCTGCCCGCGGTATAATTTTTCTTTTGTTAAATAACTTTAAAATCATAGTAATAAATTCGTCAACATAATCTGTAAGAACAGTGATTTTACTCCACTAACCCCACTTCTATTGCCCCTTGTCGCTTCTACAATTTCTATTTCCCACTTTACAAGTCCTCAACTTTGAGAACTAACCCTCAAAAGATCGTGTCAGCGGACCTGTCGCTCTCGACTTGAGAGAAACAGGTATTAGTTTTTTCTTTTACGTTTTTGCCAGCGCGCACGTGTGCGAGCAGCCCCTTAATTATCGACGCATACCATAAACAGATCTTTACGCTCCCTTAAATAAATCTTCGGGACTTTTTTTTTTGTTTTCTTAGGCCCGTAATTTCGGAGCAGTTTTCGGTTTACCAAACGAATTGAACAACAGACCGTTTCTAGAAAATGATCGATGATGACTCTTTGTTTTTACAGGTTTATCGGTAAATCGATTTGGTTGTTTATCGAGCTTTACGGGTTGACGGATGTTTGAGATTCGGGAGTTGATTTTGTCGGTTTATGGGTATAAAGTTTGTTAAGTGGATTTGAATAATCGTCCCGTTCTAGTTTATCAAAATGTGGTTGAATATAACATTGATTTACTATCACTGCTAGGCCTACGGGCCTCTTTCTTACTTCTCCTATGATTACTTTTAATATGCATTCGTTTACAACAAATGGAAAATAAAAGTGGTTATTTTACTAATTTATTCTTTGTCTTCTTTTTAAAATTTCTACAAGTTCAGACGTTAGCAGGTCAAGCTATCCAAAACTGACAAATTTTCCCAATTGAATATGAACCTTATTGTTTTGTATTAATGTTGAAAATCAATTAAATAAATTTCACACCTTGATGTGCTGGCCTCTATACGTAACAAACCTAAGATTACTATTCACGAAGTTTATACTGTCTTAACACAAACTAAAGTAAATAAGTGCTCAGTCTTACGGTTGGGACATTTAATATGCTAGCAGATTACAGTCACAACCTTAGAACCCCTGATAAGGGTACATTTGTGGCCTCCCTTGATCACAGATAACCTGGCCCTTTCCCTTTCTGGTTTTATTGTAGTGTTAAACGATATTTTATTATCACAACGATAAAATTCCTCCGCGGGAACACGACATATTTATCTTTAGAAATCTTTTTTTATTCGACACTTTATCACTATTATTTAGGGGCATGATAAAATGCTAAAATATGTCCCTGACTTATATTTTATTACGGTGATGTAAAAGGATTAGGATATTAAAATGAATACACTTAATTATGTAGGAATTTAATCCTGATTAGCATATATAATAAACATTTTGAGAGGTAAGGCATAGTGTAAAATAACACTGCTTTGAGCTGTGTTGTGTTCTTTACGGTCAGCAAGTGCTCCGCGAAGAAACGTTGTGTTGGCAATGGGGGGATTTCGACCCTTATACTGCCAACCCAACTATTCCTCTTTAGTTTTACAGGTTCGGGAACGCGCAAATGATACCCCTAGTCTTGCAAGCGTCTATATGCTACGGTAACCGCTTACTATAAGGTGGGCCGTATGCTTGTTTGTCAAAAAAAACCATTTACAAGTATAAATTTAGTATTAAGAATTACTGTTAGCTGACGAATATTTTGCTATACGATTCTGAAGTGTTCAGTGAATCACTTCACGTGATTAAAGTTTATTTAACCCCCTCACTGGCACAAAGAAAATCAATAGATTCGTACGGTATAATTGGTGTCGCAATTATGCAATTTATGTGCAGAAATACGAACACCGACCCATTAATTTAAATGAATGTAATAATCTGCTGTGTATTGGCAAATCCTTTGCACAGAAGATGATCCTTCTACTAACAATTATTTATTTAAAAGCCCTTAACTACACGGCTGTTAAGAAATATCGGAATTAGATCTAAACCGATTTCAATTTAGAAACTTTAGTGCCAATACTTTACGATATAATCATGGGCAATTAAAGCAAAAACATTCATAAAATTTAATAAATAGTGAACCTAATGAGCGGCAATAAGTAAAATTCCCCGTGAATGTCTTTCGAGCACAATTTCGAGCTGGACCGCACGGGCGGTTCACATTTTAGTGCTGTAATTTACCATCATTAAGACAAATCAAGCTGAACGACGCCAATCATCGTAAATTAGGTGTTCCGGGCTTGCATTAGCACAAAAAGGTGTTATACTCGAGGCTTTTAAACTCGTTTGTGTATTAAAAACTCATATGAGTGGCCGAAGGGTTAAGTGTATCATTTACACTGAAATATCGTTTAAGGACACGTAATTACAGTGTTACCAGAAAGTGCTGTCTGAAAAAAATTGAAGGCTGTGACTGCAAATCGTGGTTTCGATACGTCTGATGTGGCGTAATTTTTTTTTTTGCCGTAATGACGTGGCAACGCGTGTAATTTTTTGATATGATTATTACAGGAAAGAGCTGACGTCTCGGCAATTGCAGGAGCGAAAACTGCGAAGAGTTACAAGTCGGACATAATTACTTACGAGGAGCGAAGTAATTGAAGTACTGGCTGGTAATGGGACATGCAGCACGATGGGTCTTTATAATCACTACACTTTGGGCAGTGGTCGTGGTTGTTACATAAGGTGTTATGGTCACGCTTCACAGCCAAACGCCATTCTTCCCTAACTACTGCTTTCCTCCTGCACTTTAAAAAAACTGTCAGACCTTGCAGAAACATTTTTATTTTGGAACTGAGTATTTCTCCTTTATCCATGATACAGATGGTTTTACAAACAAATTTCAGATTGAGTGACCTAGATCAGAATCATGCAATTGTAGGTAAACACTTGTACTGAACGGGAATCGATCCCACGATCCGTACCAGAAACCAACACAGGTTTTACTCCAACAGTAACCTTAGAATAAAGTTAATTTACTTGGAGTCAGCGTATCTTTTTTCAATATCTCTATAAGGTGAGTATGATGATAGATTGCTGAGTCTGAAGTTCTGGGCTCCGATTCCTAGGTCCAGGAACGTGCTATTGGATTTTTCTATGGAATTCTCAATAGCAGCTCAGTGTTTAGGTTTGTTCCCATCAGTGGCAATAGAATCACCATGTTTCCTTCGGACCACTAGGCATCGGGAGGGTCTCCACCTCTATGTCGTGAACATTCCACCTTCCACCAAGCATTTCACTTCATCATTTCTTGTGCAATCGGCGAAACTGTGGAATTCTCTTCCGGCGACTGTGTTCCCTGTCACCTACAACATGGGTCTTTTCAAGGCCAGAGCGAATAGGCATCTTTTAGTTAACCGCGGTCTATCATAGATCACATCTACAATTACCATCAGGTGAGATAGCCGTCAAACGCAAACCTTTCCATGATAAAAAAAAACCGTCCCCTATACCTATAAAGGGACCTAAACCATACCGGTGAACTGTGGGTATAATGATGTAATCAGTGCACCTCTGCCTAACCCTTCAATACAAGCGTAATGGTGTATTTTTAATGAATAATTTTAAGAAACTTTTTGTGGTCCATGGCTGACCACCAAATAATGTTTTATGGTCATAATTATTTACGTAATATATGCTACCGTGTTGGTAGCTGCGTGGTTATTTATATTTTATAAATTTTGCCGATATTTGTGGTAAATATCAATAAAGTGTAGTAACATTACGGTTTTATTCAAACAAGGCATTTCTCCCCCATAATTTTGTTGCAGGTGCCTTTACGTAATTTTGTTTGTAATTTTGGCGAATATACTTATGAAACGAAAGTCATTGGAAACACAGGGAGCCTTGAAATATACATACGCAGACCTATTTGGTGAGATCCTTTAAAAAAATATCAAATAAATATTATAGATAAATCGCACATTTTCCAACTACATACGAAAATGTTTTGGACCTATCAATACAATAGTTTGACGACGTCTGTGATCGAGTTGTTCAAATGTCGGACGAAGTGCTGATCACGAGGTCGTGGATTCGATTGCCACACATACCGGTGATCTGTGGGTATGTATGGGTGTATATTAGTATGTACAGGGTTGCTGTTCATCATCATCATCAACCCATATACTGTCCCACTGCTGGGCACGGGTCTCCTTTCATATTGAGAGGTATTAGGCTATAGTCTACCACGCTGGCCTAGTGCGGGTTGGCAGACTTCACGAGAAAAATCTCTAAGGTTTCCTCACGATGTTTTCCTTCACCGTTTGCGAGTGATAATTAATTATTAATACACACATGATTTCGAAAAGTCAGAGGTGCGTGCCTTGGGTTCGAACTCGAGACCTTCGACTTGGCAGTCCAATGGTCATATCACTAGGCTATCACTGCTTATACAGTATAGGTTGCTGTAGTAAATATACTTATTTAGGTATCTACTTAATTTCTGTACCAGTACAATTTATAGTTTTTTTTTTTTTCGTTCTAAACCCACAGTTCACCGGTATGTTTACGTTCCATATAATAGGAAGCGAGCCAATTTCCATGCCACAAGCCGGGCACAAATCCAAACACAGAGCTGCTACTGAGAATTTAATAGAAAAACAATAACACTTTGATAAACCTGGGATTAGACGAGTACTTGCTAGACTAATAAATATATTAAGACTATATTTGTAGTAAATATCAATAGAGTGTGTTAACATTATTATTTTTGGATACGTCTGTAGTCTAGTGGTTCGAGTGTCGTGACTGCTGATCACGATGTCGTGAGTTAGATTCCCACAAGACACAAGTATTTTTAAGCGATGAACATAAAAGTGTTTGTTTGTCTGGGTATTTCTTATACATATATTATAAATAAATAAATAATATTTATTTCCAAAAACATTGTACATAACACTTACACTACTTATTAATGAAATTTAACTTTACAATATAACAGTTTAACAATGTTTCGATAAACTATAAGTATGTATTTACAAAAAAAAAGTAGGTATATAGGTAAGTATTATATCCATTATCTGTAGTTTGGGACTAGAAGCTGTTGTGTAAAAATGACCCAAATATATTATTACGGTGTGGTTTCACTAACAAGACATGTAATTCTGTGCAGGTGGCAAATAACGCCCTTACGTCCGTCATTTTGTTTGTAATTTTGAAATATCATTATGCGTATTGCAAAAATTATGCACTTTCTACATATCACCTTTAAACTCTTGAAGTTAACATAAATAAAAGTAAAAGTACCCTGCACTAAAAAAATATGACGCACATGAGATAAATTGTGGTAAAATCGAAAAATAAAGAGAAATTACATAAATATATTGTTGTATTTAATAATTCAAAAAAATATAATCCTTGTGTGTTGTATTGCCTGATTCAATGTAGTCTCAAATGTAGTCTAGTTTTACGAGGGTCGGACTTTTGATTACGAGGTGGTGAGTTCGATACCCACAGGATACAAAAATGTATGTGAGAAAGTGTTTGTGTTTGTCTTGGTGTATTTTTGTATTTACAAAAAAAAATCCATTTCTAGTACCTACCCAAAGAGCAAACTCTTGTTAGTTTAGGATTATTATTAGATGGTGGTGTATAAAATGTATGCATAATATAATTTGTATTTTTTGACATTTTCCATGATAAGATTTTAAATTTATTTTGTGAAGGAATAATTCGTCCGCGGGCAGGATTCGAAGCTGTGTCGTCTGGTTAGGTACATCTTTACAAATGTTCAAACTATACATTAAAAAAAATCTAAACCATGTTGTTTAATCCTTTAACTCACAGAGGAGCCCTGTGCCACTCAGTAGGAAATGGGTTGATGATGATATTTTTTTTTTTAATTTAAATATGTTCGACATCCAGCAATCATTCGACAACCGGCCTAATTAACTTAACTGACCATTTTGCCTCCATAACCCGACAAATTGTTTCTTAATTGTAGTAATCGTTAACTTTTAACCGATTGATTGCCAGTTAACTGGATCGTGAACGCACGCGAAGGGTTAAATTGCCGTCCCTTCACAACAAAGGGGTTAATTTTGAACAAAATCACGCTCAACCCTCCATTGACGTGTTAATACCGTAATAAATAACGATATCGAGGTAAACCTTTGTTAAACTTCTTTTTTTTTAATGAAGCATGGAGTTTTTACTCGCATCTTCATAAATGATTGGAAATTGATTGTAAAGAATTCGAGAATTCTTAGTGGATGATTCTTCAACAAAATGTGATTATAGAAAATTATGTTATTTAATGGAAACAAACATACCATCAAGCGTGTATTCCCTTAAGGTTTAGACAGAGGTGAACTATTGTTCCTACACCCACAGATCACCAATATGTATAGGTACCATGTAAAAGGGGGCGAGACAATCGCCATTAACCGGGCCTAAATCCAAACTCCGAGTTACTACGGATACATTATTTCATATAAAACCCATTAACACTTTGTTCCACTTAGGCATCGAACCTAGGACCTCTAGCGTAGCAGTGACCCTTAGGACCACTAAAGTAGGTACTTAACTAGTTCATGGACATTGTTCATATTCAGTTTTCTCCTCCCTCATTCTTCTTACATACAAACCGCGTCATACTATAAGCTTTTTCTACCTCCCTCTCCTATTAATGGACCACCAAAGGAGTTCGATTATCTATCATGATGAAACCTTCAATATAACAAAGTCGACGCGGTTAATTTAGTTAATTTTCTATAGAAACACGAGTGTATCGCTTAAGATTCTCTGTAGCAGTTGCTAACGACCGTAATTACTTCTAATTTTATTGAACACCGACTTTAGATAAAAAGAAGGCGCCTTGCACCCGCCACTACGAAAAATCGTGCAGAAATATTAAAGAGAATATATCATAGATATGATACATTGAAGGTTTTGTATGCAGAAATAAGCAACGAAGTCCCACTCGCCATTCAATGGACTTGCAACAGATGAAGTTTGTTGCTAGTTGTGTTGAAAGGCTTTAGTGTAATTACCAGTTAATGAACCCGCGTTTAGATTGGTATACGATTATATGTAGCTTTGTTTTGTAATGTATGTAAGGACATTAGCGCAGGTCTTCACGATTCGTCGGCTGTAGTTAGAGGTATTTTCTTGACGACATTTTTCTTTACAGTGTAGTACATGTGATTAAATTCGTATGTTCAATGTTTCCTTGCATTTTTCTAGATAATTATATAGTTTTTCAAACAAATTCAGACGAATGGAGAACAGAAATACCAAAAGGTATGATTATTTTTTATACAAAATGAAACCAGGGTCTCGGAGAAGTAGAAATTTAATATAGACGCATAAAATAAATAAATAAATAATAATTAGACGGAATGACATCTTATTATAAATGCTTATTCTGTACCGCTCGCGTAAGAACTCATTCACGTTTCCACTTCACTTTTGGCAAAGGAAGCGAGACGACAGACTTTGCTCAGCAGTGGGAAACGAATCGGTCCTATTCATAATTATTGGTTTAGGTTAGGTTAGAACTGTGGCCACAACGCACGAGCCGAGCGAGCGAAGCGAGCGTGCCGCGGCAGCGGCCGGCGAAGTGCCAGAACCGAATCGCTCCTATAGTTATTGGTTTAGGTACGGTTAAAACTGCTGTATAAACTCCCAGTTATGGTAATTATGTTTAGGGATAAAAGCGTTATGATAAAAAACAGTAGGAGTTTAAATATATTTACATTAATGATATTATTAATCATTCGGATTACAAATCATTAGGAAGAACAATTTCGGGTAAAGAACTTTAGGTGAGCCAATATGGACCCGTAATGTCTGCGACCTCCGGCGCCCGGTGCGTTTACCACGGATCGGGAGAGAGGTGGACACTTCTCTCTCCCTTTCGTTGCCACTTGGGTTGAAGGCTGGGTATGTCGGACTCCTACCAATTAAAATCCGCTCTTACCGCCTACTACGGCTATGGGATTAATGACATTCACCACGTCCGACAGGAGAGCCTACCTCAGAAAATTATTAGGTAGGTGTAGGGTAAAATTATTAGGTAGAGCATAATTTAAGAGAGGTAGGGCATAGTGGGAGTAATTCCACTTAAATTGGAGCTGCCCGACAAGGGAAGAATCTCGGCCTTGCAGAAAATCGAAGTGAAATAACACTGCTTTGAGCTGTGCTGTGTTCCTTACGGTAAGCAAGGTTGCCAGTGCTCTACGAGGTAACGTTGTGTTGGCAGTGGGGGGACTTTGACCCTTATACTGCCAACCCAACTATTTCTCTTTCGTTTTATTGGGTCGGCAACGCACAGTGATAGTCCGTGTTACAAGCGTCTATAGGCTACGGTAACCGCTTACCATAAGGTAGGCCGTATGCTTGTTTGCCACCTTAGTGGTATAAAAAAAAATTAACGCTACCCAGACTATAATCAAAAGCCAATCTAACCTCATTTTATTATTTAGTCCCTTACTTAGGTCATCCAACGAAAAAGGATAGGGTGATCTCATCTCTGTCGAAGTCTTTGAAAAAAACTCAGTAAGATACCTTGAATGACCCGTTATCTTGTCCAGTGTGTTTATTTTGCTTTGGTTGCCTGGAATAAATCGTTGTACATTGGTTGTTAGATATAATATCTATGTTTTGTTTTTCTGGTGTACAATAAAGAATGTACCTAATAAATAATATAATTAATAAATTTAATGGCCATTCATAAGTTCATGTCAAAATACCAGCTGACTTACATAGGAGTTAGTCAGCAAACTTGATTAGATTAATATGGTATGGTTTATGTTTATGAACCAGATATATTATTGTGCAACTCCGCACACCCTTTTTGAGATAAAGGAATTTGCATTGTTTGGTTTGGGCAGCTATAAGTTTCCAAAGCTCTAAATTAATTCGACGTGCAGATTTGGCAAATTTATTTCTTCTCAATAAATTGTGTGATTGATAGTTGATTTTTCAATTTATTTTGTATGCTATTGCATACCTCTATTGTATTATTATTATCCTGTAAAGATAGTGTGTGGAATAAATAAATAAATAATTGCGTAGACCTTATTGCTAAAGTAGATAGTCTTACAGGTTTGTATTTTATGTTTATTTATTTAATTTATTTATTTTACAAGTTACTTTTCTCCAAATATTATAAAGCTTTTTTTATAAAAAAAATATTTTCTTTTGTGACAAAAGTTTTTTTTTCGAACGCCCTAATTTGTAAGATATTTTATAGCCCAATTCTCGAGAAAGGTCATAAGCTACATACTATAAGGTTATATTAACATCACGCTACAAACTTTTATACTGAGTAGAAATATTGCACTGATATTCTACCCCGAGTTAAACCAATATAATGCATATCAAACAGTTCCATTGACACTTCTTGCTAATGTGCCGCAATAATTTCCCCGCCATAGACTAGTATGTTATTACGTTTTTTATCGTTTTATAATCATACTCCTTGTCATTACCATCGTCAGTTTTTTATCAACACTTGTAACTTATAAATGGAGAACGTGATGCCTTCAATCTGTCGGGTAGAATTTTCTTTTTACTTTTTAATATACTTCGTTAATGAAAGCAGGATTGATTGATAAAAGTTCTATGGAGTCGGTATTTATTTTATTTATTTTGATTATTTTATGGATTTACTAGCCTTTACTACCCGCGATGTCGTACGCGTGGAAAAGTTACTTTTAATTATCGTTGTAATTTGGCTAATTTCCCAGTTTAGTTTTAGTGTGAAAGAGTAACAAGTATCCATCCATCCATTCATCCCTCCATCCATCCATCCTCACAAACTTTCACGTTTATAATATTAGTAGGATAGGATAGGACTATAAGAGATAACTCCTCAGTCTAGTGGTAGTAAGTTGTGAGCTAAAAGCCTTTTTTTACGGGGGTTAACTATCAAAACTTACCGTGGGAGAGCCATGCTTCGGCACGAATGGGCCGGCTCGAACGGACTTGATACCACGGCCTCACAGAAAACCGGCGTGAAATAACGTTTTCGTTGTGTTTCGTCGAGTGAGTGAGGATACCGGACGCCCAAACCCCTTAAAAGGGCGGCAACGCACCTGAAACTCCTCTGGTGTTGCGGGTGTCCATGGGCGGGGGTAATCGCTTACCATCAGGTGATCCGTCTGCTCGTTTGCCCACCCTATCACATAAAAAAAAAAAAAAACTTTCCGGTCTACGGGGATTAGACCGGGAGTGTAGGATAATTCTTACCCACTAAAACCACCCCGGTAGTCACCATCAGCTCATAGAGGGGACACTGTGTCCTCTTAAAGATGTGGTGGGATTTTTTTCCAAATTTATACGGGCCTAGTTTAAGGTGTATCCAATAAAAAACGAATTATCAAAATCGGACTACTCTTTATAAAGTTATGCGTGGTAATACCTTACAATCAGTGAGTGAATAATCTATCATCTCCTGTTTTCCTACCCTTTGAGTTGGTTTTTTTTTCTAAATTTATATGGGACCAACTTCCCTTTTCAATACAAAAAGAATTATCAAAATCGGACTACACAGTAAAAAGTTATGCGTGGTCATCATCATCAACCCATATACTGTCCCACTGCTGGGCACCGGTCTCCTCTCATATTAAGAGGGATTAGGCTATAGTCCTGGCTATAGGCGTGGTCATACATAAAACAAATATATATATACACGTCGAATTGAGAACCTCCTCCGTTTTTTGTTTTTCGTCGGTTGAAAAATAGGACCTAAACAAACCAGCTAACCATGGGTGTAAAGCAGGTCACGTCTGTCTAACGCTACAAGGAATAACACAATTTCAATAAATAAACAGTCAAAGGAGTATTTTCTTCTTATTGTTGTTACAAATATTGAAGGGTGTAGACCATTAGAGTCAGATGATTTTTGGTATGAATATATTGCGCTGATACTTACTTAATTTCATCATCAAATCCTACTGCATTCTGGATTTATAAAAGTATCTCATTAATTTCAATGTCTCAGACAATTACACACAAGAATCCATACAAAAATCAAAGAATGTATCTGACTGTTTTTCCTTTTATTAATCTCTTTCAATCAGCGTTGTAATGTTTTGTGCTATTATGTAATATAAGCAGCTACTGGGCTGAGTCGGCGACGTTAATCCGCGGCCGTCGATCTAATGGCCCCGGCTCGCGACAACTATTACCCACCATTACCTACTACGTGCGAGGTCATGCGCAAGCTATGAGCGGCGAGCGATTTTAGTTGTATAGCTCAAGACGGGGTCATACGTAATCGCAGCGAACCGCCAAAAACCGCTGTTTAAGAGCGAGAGAGAGAGAATATACAAAGTATTGGTGCATACCATCACTACTGTAATTCCCGATGGATTAGGCAGAAGTGTACACTCACATTTCGCTTTTTAAGTCCCATGTAATAGGGGGGTGAGCCTATTGCCATTAAACTGGTACAAGTCCTGCACAGAACAAAGCTAGCTAAACTAAGCTAGCTAAACTAAGCTAGAGAATTTCATAGTAAAATCCAATAACACTCCTTGACCCGGGAATCTAACCTAGGACCTCTGAATCAGCAGTTGCGCTTGCGGTCACTAGACTAATGAGACAGTTAGCTGTAAATATTTACATAATATAACTGTACAATAACTATGCAATAATAATGACGACCTCTGTAGTCTAGCGGTTCAAGTGCCGGACTGCTGATCATGGGGTCGTGGGTTCGATTCCCACAGGACACTGATATTTGTGTGGATAAAACATGAGTATTTGTGTTTGTCTGAACTAAAAAAAACTCATAGTACAAGCTCTGCTTAGTTTGGGACTAGATGGTGTTGTGTAAAATGTCCCAAAAATATTATATTATATTAATAAAATACACGACCACGTGCAAAAATCCTTGCAGACAATTTTTACTGCATCCACGTTCAAACCCACCTACCCTATACATCTAGTCATTACATACACTATGCCACCCGTGCTAAATTCTTTGTACATCATTCTGAAAAATGGCCTACTATTATTGCATTGGAAGGAGGCCCATTCCCAGTAATGGGAGAGTATATGGGTTGATGATGTACAATACCAGCAATTGTATATCATCAACCCTCCCACTGCTGGTCACGGGTCTGCTCTCAGATTGAGAGGCTTTAGGTTATAGTCTTTAGGTTATAGTCCACCACGCTGGCCTGGTGTTAGCTCTGTACAATACTACAGTATTGTACAAAATATTAGAAAATATTTCAGTTTTAAATCGAAGAATATTTTAACCACCATCATCAGTGTAACATTGTTTTACAATGTTCTCAGTTCACTAACATAAGTAGATAGCGAGTATCGTCGCTAACCCAAGTCGGTCGTTGTAATGGGCCAGTCTGCGACAACTATTAGCCACAATTACTGCCTACTGCGTACGCGCAGTGTTTGTAAGTCATAAGATTAGAGCGATTTCATAAGTTAAATGTTACGAGTACGGTTTCTTAGTCTGATCAGCATAATGAAGATGTTGTCCGAACACAGTTTAACATGATATACTAGTTTTCAAACGGAAATTAAATAATGAAAAATAATGTGAAAACGGTAGATGACAGTTAAAAATAGGGGATTTTCATTTGTTAAAGATTTACATATAACAATGTAATGCAATACATATACATAGTCCTGAGGACCAGACTATCGTGACCGGTATACAGAGAGTACGTGAAGATCAATCAATCAGGCAAAATAGTATACACTATTTTTTTTATATTATCTTATAACATCTTTGTTTTAAAAACTGTTTTGGGCCCTATTATGCTATTGAATATATGTATATCACATTATAAAAATTTGTGAGGCATTTTAGGGATACCCAGAAAAAAATGACGGCATCATTGCGGATCACAACATGGGTCAGGGGTCGGTTCCCGGACAGAACAAATATCTTTAAAGTTTACAGGTAATTATTTCGGGTCTCTATATTTGTGTAAACAGGGTTCGTTTACAGGAGAAAACCCAAGTGATGGCAATCAAACTTCTTCAAAACCGCTACCGCTTATAATTTGATCCGCGCTGTTTGTAGCAGCAACAAATTGCTGGAATTAACCGTCCGTTGCACTTAACTATTTATTTATAGCCCTCGCTTGTTGTTGCCGCCAGCTAATGGTAGCAAATGATTTGACTCTAACAATCAGGACCCCGCTTACACCCAATACGAGAATGATAGAGCAATTTAGATCATTCATTTGTTGTTTGTAATTAAAGCTTTTGTTATGCTTCGTGTTAGTGTTGCTTCTAAACTGTTACACACAGTATTGGAGCTCGAGGTCATGTAAAAAACATTTCGTAAAGTGAATATTTGTAAATACAACATACCATCACGCCTGTTCCCCAAAGGTTTAGGCAGAGGTGTGCTGATGTACAGCCACAGTTTGCCGGTATGTTTAGGTTCCATGTAATACGGGGGCCATATATCCAGGGTAAATTCCTAAACCACTTAAGATTTGCAGACGACTTGGTTTTGCTATCGGAATCGAGCCTACAACTACAATACATGTTAGACACTTTACACAAAGCAAGTAGACAAGTGGGTTTAGAAATGAATATCACAAAGCCCAAAGTCATGACCAACTCCACAAAAGCTAAAATAACAATTGGAAACGACCCATTAGATTATGTAGACAATTATGTATATTTGGGAAAACAAATTGGATTCAACAGAGATAGCAATGAACTGGAAGTGGATAGAAGAGTCAAACATAGTTGGAATAAATATTGGAGTTATAAGGAGATATTTAAAAGTGAAATGCCTATCAAGTTAAAGAAAAGAGTCATGGACTCTTGTCTCATTCCTTGCCTAACGTACGCGTGTCAAACATGGAAGTTTACGAACAAAATAAAAATGAAATAAATACTTGTCAACGGGGAATGGAGCGCAGCATGTTAAATATTAATAAAATACAGAAGATAAAACACACTAGAATAAGATCTGAAACAAAAGCAATAGATGCCCTCAGCCATAGTCAAAAGTTGAAGTGGAAATGGGCCGGTCATATAGCACGTCTTAAAGATCGTAGATGGACAAAAACAGTTATATTATGGAAAGGCCCAGCGGGAAAACGCTATAGAGGAAGACCATTCACCAGATGGGAAGATGACATTAAAAAAATTGCTGGACCACAATGGCAACAAATAGCCCAGGACCGAGATAAATGGAAAGCTTTGGAGGAGGCCTTTACCTGAGGGGGGTTCCAGTAAAATAATAATTTAGTACCTACACACTTAAAATGTAAATAAACTACACAGATAATCATATACTACTATATTTTTATGAAGTTTATAGGTTCAAATATAAATTGTTTTTTTGTTTTCTTTGTTAATTGTAAAACTGGAAATATAAGGCTTTTTTATTTTTTTTATTTATTTATATAATACGGGGGCGCGACTACATAAGAACTTTGTCGTTTTCAGTTTGCTCGATCTGAGAATCGATCTCAAGACAGCATAACAGTCACGCTTATGACTGCCACTAGACTACTGAGGCAGTTGTAAAAGATAAAGAAAGAGAAATAATAATAATAAATATTCTTGGACAATTTTACACAGCACCATCTAGTCCCAAACTAAGTAAAGCTTGTACTATGGGTACTAGACTATGGATATAATACTTATATACTTTTTTTGTAAATATATACTTATAATACATAGAAACACCCAGAAAAACACAAACACTTAAATGTGCATCACATAAATATTTGTGTTCTGTGGGAATCGAACCCACGACCTAGAGCTCAGCAGTCCGACACACGAACCACTAGACCACAGACGTCGTCGATAATGTGTTATACAAGTTAAAAAAAATTAACATAATTCTGGTTTTACGACTACTTTGCAGTAGTTGTTCCTTCGTATTTAGGATAGGAAGCCAAGATAAACTATAGAAGAAGTAAAGAGATATGTAATTATTCTGTAATGAACTTAAATATAATAAAATACCCATCAATAAAGAACACATTCATTAAATCTGGATATAACATTAAATAACAGGTGAAAAATGAACGTTAATTGACAACATTTATAAACGTCTTAAATAAAATGAACCATTTTACGACACCAATCTCAGTTTAATTGGTTCTAACACTAAATAATAAAACTACTAAAGTTTCATATAATATGTCTTCATACTAATTTACAGCAATTCTTTTTAAGTAAGAAAATAGAAAAAGGACTACACAGCATTTTGATTTTACTGTGCCGTCAAAAAAGAGCGCGTCGAATTCCTAATTAATACTTTAAAGTAATAACGATACTTTTTTACCGAATATCGTTATTAAACTTAATATCCAAGTACAACTCCCAAGCTATTAAGAAGTACTCCCGAACCCATCTTCAAAAGAATTCAAAATAAAATAAGGATACGTCTTACTGTAAGCGAGTTGACTAAAAAAATTGTCATTAGCCAGAAAAGCAACCTCAGAATGGCCTATTTTGGAGAGTGGCGCTCAAGCGGAATTAAGTAGTGATTACGATTATTTTTTTATGAATTGACGTTGTCAAATCTAGACCCAAAAAAACATCGAAGTGTACATAATTCTTTGATTTTATTATACGCATTATTCCTTAAAAAATACTACACCTTTTTCCCATAGGATTCCTATAGAACAATTTCAGCATACTAGTCCACATTATCTACCTCGAACTCTTTTTTAAATACTTTCCAAAAAAATATTACGAATGTTTTAGTACACTAGCACAATTTTATACGTTATGCAGAAGGCAACTTGACCAGATCCAAATTGTACAGTGGAAAAATCGCTTATACGAAGTAGCTTACGATGAAACCGTGGCTCTAACGAGAGTATCCAAAATCGGAGCCTTATTATCACCTCCCTCCTCCTTTCGCTGCTTTAATGACGGCATCCTCCTCATTAGGGTGAGTTTCTTACGTTTAAAATAAAAACAGAATAATCTTAAGAGCCATCAGTATTTCTTTCTCCCATGATGTAACTATGAAACACAACAAAACGAATCTAAGGAGTTTTTATATATTCTTATCTTTTTTATTTCTAATAGTCTCTGAGATAAGTTGATTATCCTTCTTGCGCATTGAATCAATATAGAAAGGTTTTCTGTGTCTTTATATGCTGGACAATATTGTCCAACAGAACTTCAGTATTACAGAGTGGAATCAAGTTTTTATATAGCTATAAATCAGTTAATCACATAAGAAAACACTAGAAAAAGAATTTAATATTTTTAATAAAGCGTAAGCCTTTAAATGTGTGCCCTTTTATTTTTCAAGCTTCTGTTTTTTGAAATGTCTAGCCTTTTATTATTTATTAGACAGGAATAATTATTTTAGGAGTAAAGGAAACAACAAAAATACAAATATAAACATTTATTAATAACACTTATATTATTATCAATAAAAAATGTTCCCCATATAAAACGTCATCTATTATTCATGAAGAATCAGGTTCACGTAAATCTTCATATTTTTTTCATCCAATTTAAAATATGTTTACCTGTGATTCACTTAATTGTTCGACAACCCCTCAAATTTACCACCCCCATATACCATGATTTTAAAACCAAACTATACTCGACCGTATGAAAATGAGGAAAACATCATAGTGAACTTTATGTTTAGAGAGATAAAGCTTGTATTCCAAGTTATAGGTGTTTAGGGTTGGCAAGTGTCACTTGGCCCAAAAATCTCATACAGTGCGGTGATGCAACAAGTGTAAGAGCCAACAAAAGAAGCGATTAGGGGTGATTTATACATTCTTTTATTTTCCACCCCCGAGTTTTATTCAAGTGATACCGTAACTGAAATTCCCACGCACGAAACAGAGGGGAGCATCGTGATTTTTTTCTCTTTTTGACAGTTGGAAAATTTGGGTTTTCAATCAAGATTTGGGTAGATTTTTTGTGATAGATAAATTAGAATCGAGGTGACAGACTTCGAAAATTGTTATGTCTGATTATTGTACCTATGTATAGAGAAAGCCATTATTTTAAGGCACATAATATAACACATTTAAAGCACATTTAATGTCATTAAATCAACAAAGAAAACTAATAATATTGCCGTAACATACACGAATAAAGGTTTCATAATAAAATATTCATAATACACAATCTAGCATAATAATTATATACAAAATTAAAACGACTATACACACACAACATAATTATTATGTATATCTATTATATCACAGTCAGATTCTTATTAGATATAAGACCAGTATTTAAATAAGGCACTTTAACATTATAGATATGAGTTTCCAAATTCTTTATTCTATTTTACAAATTTACAACCTTATAAATACATAATTATGGAACTGTTAAAGTCGCTTAAAAAAAATATCGCAAAAAAAAATATAATCAGCATTTGCGAAACAATCTCACTGCAGGAAAATTGTGTAAAAAAATTACAATTAATATTTTAAAACGTCTTTGTAGAGGGTTGGTATTGCTAAATCAATAACTATTGACCATTTGGTTGACCATTTTTCACACTAAGAGAATAGGGTCGAAATGTGATAACCCGCCAACGATCTTTGCCGAACATTACTTTGCCGTTACATAGTCATTACATTACGAATAGGTATCGTACGCTAAACACCGTCATGCGTACCACTCTGCATCTGCGACTATGGTACAAATTGTAACAATCAAAAACAATTTCTCAGTTCCATCTCATCAATGCTTTAAAGCATAAAATCTAGCATTAATTACTATGATTAATTTTGTGTAGTTATAAATACTGTTTAATCTGTAATAGACTTTTACTATGCATCTTTTTTGAACCAAAGAAAATGTAAACTAAAGCTATGTAAGCAGCAGCTTTGAAATGATTCTATTTTACAAATAAAATTCTTTTTCTCAAATAAAAATCAATCGAAGCCACGCAATCATATTTCACGATAAAAACGCTATTACAATCTGACCTCACCCTCTAGCGCAACAAGTGGAATCACAAACAATTAACAATAGAGGGTAGCATCATTATGCACCCCACAATCACGCACCGTGACGTCACACACACTTGTCACGCCGCAGGGCACAATGACTTTGCCCATGCGCTTTTTAGATGACGCAAAGTATCTTCCTCCTATCTATTCTTTCTATTGAAGAAGTTTTTGCATCTTCAGAACGTGGGAAACTGGACTCGCGTGATGAACCGTCTGGAAAAAAGTGACAAATTTATAGGCAGGTAAGCATGAGAATTATGTGCTACTTCATGGTACGTTCGTTTTATAATATCTTTCACGGTTTAGTAAGTAAGCAAAATCTAAAAAACATGGGAAGTACTGAGTTCGAATGAAATTACATTTCCCTCATTTTCCTTTTAAAAGTATAAAAATAACAAGAAGAAAGTATTTTCAAGCTATTAATAAGAATCTAAATTATTCTAATTTGCATCATAAATCTCCAACCAAAATCATCTGAGCAATATTTTGATAGCATCATTATAATAATAATTTCAACCCTAACAATATCGCCTAATAATCTTAAAATGCTCCTAATAGACATTTAATTATAGAGCCGGTCGAGTTCCACTGACCCCTTTTACACTTGTTTACATCTTTATCCCTCCAACCCCCGCACAAACGCGGTGAGCCATCAAAATGGTATGTATAATTCCAATACCCCATACGATTTATTATAACAAAGCAGAACGGGAACGATCGACCGCTTGCCATCTGTCGTCGTTCCGAATCTCGAATCGCCGAAAAAAACTCAATGTGCGAGCAACCCTGGGAACCTAGGAACGAGGAGCATTCCCACGAACAACCCCTCAATTTTCAATAACCAAATTAGCCTTTGCGTTACCCTATTTCGGTATGAGGGAGTCGTGAATCTATTCATATCGATAAAAAATATCATGCGTCCCTGTCGGTTTCCCGATGTGTGCATATATTCATCCTGTTCGAATGCACGTGTTCAGCGATCGTATATTTAAACTGCGAGCGTATGTGTGCGAGAGCCTTCGGATTGTAGCACCTGCCGGCGCGCGCGCACCCCATTGGCTGAGCAACCACTATCACCGCTACACTGATTTCTTTTAAACTTAATTTTTTTGTAATACTCTCTTTGGACATGTTAAGAAAAAATCCTACATGTTTGGACCGGTACGAGCCGAATATTTTGTGTGTAGGTGGCATCCCAACTTTAATAATTCTTTTTGTAAACAAAATGCTAATGAACTTTGACTTGGATTATTCGAATTCCGGATCTAAGATAGGGTTACGTGTAAGAATTACAAATGGCAAACATGAATGTATTGTATCGTTTCGTAAGCAATGATATTATCTGAGGTTAATTTATTGTATATAAACAAAAACGCATCGATTAATAACCGCCACTACCCTAAATCAGGTATTATTATGGTCTCGTGACGTGCGCGTGAGCAGCGCGTGAACTCGCCGCCGCGGCCGAGGGTTCGTCCCCTCTGACTTAGTGACCCCGGTAAAGGGATAACAATCGCATTGTCGCGGCCACTGAGCCCAGGGGGCAATCAACATGTGTTGTTTGCCCACACTTGGGCGTGTGGACGGCACGTGACCGAGTTTCCCATGAAACCCCTTCACACACTTGTTTGATATGATAATAAGAATCAAATAGACACATGTGAAAATTACCGACAAGTGCTCGATTATGAATCGATGGTGAATAAACAAAGTAAAGATACCACAGAGAAGTTAAGCAAACATAATAGCCAAAATGTTAAATATTGCTTCTTAGCTAATTGAATAACATAATCGAGAAGAAGTCTTAGTACACAGATTCCAAAAAATCTCTTAAAATTACGGACATTTTAAGTTTAAAACAAACTGACATTAATTTACTCATCCCCAAAAATATGATGTCCAAAAAACTTGTCTCAAACTCTCAACTCTACCAAAATTATGAAGACCTGTCACGATATACGACATGCATATCGGGGTATCGAATAAACCACTTGACTCACCCACACACACGAAGGGCGCTTTTCACGTACGCGGGCCTTTTGTGCCGGGGGCGGCGGGCACTGTATAAAAGCCCGGCCGGCCCAAGCAGCCCCACATTCCCGCCTGTGATCTCACTAGCGACACACGCTCTCTACTTTTACTATTAATCTATCAAATCTTCCAACATGTCTTACTACGCCAACAACGAGTACATCATCGCGACAAACAACTCGATCAACGAGAACAGATACAACAGTGAAAAGATGAAGAACAGCGGCATCAAGGCACTGCTGAGGCCTTTGATGAAGTTGATCAAAAAGTCAACCAAGCGCGCTCCCGCCAAAACTTGCGACACGTGCTACGAGGAGGAGCAGAACTCGAGCAACGAGATGCTGGAGCGCAAGATCTGCGAGGAGATGGAGGCGTGCCAACCCGGCGCTGCCTTCCTCGTGTACAACCAGAACGACACGTGCGATCTAGTGCCAGTGACTCCCGATAACTTCTACGTACCTGTGCACTTTGCGAGAACTGAAGCCGGCACTTTCTTCTGGACCACCGTCTCCAAAACTGAAGCTGACTTCGCAGCGGCCCACTGCTACACCGAGTGCCAGACCGCGGAACAGCAATACCCAGTCCTGCAGGATCGCTGGGTGCAAGCCTAAACTGCAAACTAAACACTAGACAACAATCAGTGTCTTCCGTGAAACCAGTGCTTGCTCCGTTGGTTTCTACAACCGTCTGTGATGTTAGCTTTAAATTAGTTCAAGGTGCCATATAGGGATAAGTTAGGATAGGCCTGCTCAATACTCGTGATAACTCCTCGAAAGCTTTAATTGTATTTTCGATAGTGTTGTGATATTTTTAGAAAATATTTTGTATTGTATAAATTAATGTTAAGGAATAGTGAGCTTAGTATTGTGATATTCCTTATCGAGCTTTAATTGATTTAGGGATTATTTATTGACCTTTACTCGTGTTATAAGTTATGATAATATAAGAAATTGAATGAATTTGCTATCTTTTACTAGAACCAAACCCCTTACACACTACAATTTATTACAAAACAAACACAAACATTACACAACAACACAGAAGAAAAGAAAACCGCTAGGTTCAGTACTAATAAGACAAGACGAAATCGATAAAATGTTCCTACATGGAGCTTATTCTTGGAGTTGTATTCTGAATTCAAAAAGTGGTCAGACGAGGTCGGCGCGGGCGATGGCGCGAGCCACCACTCTTGCCTCGCCATACACGGAGAGCAACATTTTGAGCGGGCGCGCACGTGCACGCCTCGAGGCAAAGCTACTGGACTTTTAATGGTCTCTTTTTTAAGACGCCGCTTTAACTCTCTTGTTTTGAACTGTTATTTATTTTATACAATTAGGCACGTACTGTGCGTCGAATTTGTGTTACATTAATGCTGGTCATAAAATTTAATGCGTCACTAGTTCGGAAATTAGATGTTTGTGTTGTTTATGCTAATGCAAAACGATTAGATAAAGTATTAATTACATCATATTTAAGTTTAGGATTATGAACTTAGAAAGAGTTCGGCATTTTAATTTTAGAGATTAGATCTTCAGTTACGATAATCTTATTTGGGATAGGAATAACGCTTAATCTTCGTTTGTTTTAAAGATTTAGGTTTAAATTTGTAAATGATTCGATTAAAAAAAATAGATACTAAACAGATGAAGTTACTACACAACACACTCGAATAAAAATAAATGAACTCACGATCATTACAAATCTAAATACTATTAAACCTTATCGATTGAATATAGCAATCATAATGATCAAGCCAAGATACCCATAAAGCTCTCGTTATAAAGTCCCACATCGTATATACATGTTAAATAAGTACTGATATCGCATCAACGACCCCTTTCATTATTTATAAATTATAAAACCTTTAATTTAATACTACCTTACTTAAGTAAATTGGTAATGATCCACTGTAAACCTGTCCTCAAGAAAAACATTTTTATAAAAAGCTATAGTTAAAAGCCACCCTGGAGACAAGTTACAACCTGTAACAAAATTCGAGCCACGGACAAGTTCAGACATGTCTCCTAAAGGCTCTTTTTAAATCCAAAGTGCATTGTGCAATCAAATAATAGCAAAGATATAGAAAGAAGATGAACAATTCCTTGATCACAAAGAGATGAAATTTATGCATAAAGCACGTGCAACTACCAAAGCAGTGCGAGTATGAATTTACTAAGGAATCCATTCATTTATTGTTAGTTAACTTTGCTATTGTTAGTAATAAAAGAAAATTTTGCAAAAGATGCTGATGATACAACTACATAGATAAAACAAAAATATTATAAGAACTCAAAATTGAGAAAAAACAGGGAAGTGCAGTATGTAGATGTATAAAACATGCAAACTAAGGATGATCTTATAGAAGTTGTTAGCTCGTAAAAAACTTCATTTAATACATACTAGCTACCACAAAACTGTTTATTAGAAGCATGATGCAAACGGTATTACAAGATAAAATGCTCATAAACAATGGAATTAAAATCCAAAAGTGAAAGCCAATCAAGGTAAAGAAAAAATTGCCTTAAACAAGAATAACATCATGCTGTTAGTGTACAAACAAGTTATTGAAACTCATACATATTATCTACATTTTAGTCCCTCATTATAATACATTATAAAGGGCTCATAGATACTTGTTATACATAGCTGTTATACAAGTTTTAATTTAGACATTTAAATAAAAATGTAGTTAACGACAAACACACACACAAACAGATAACATTAAATTTAAAACAAATCTAATAACCAGTTAATTCTATGTTTATCAATATACTACCGGAAAAACCAACAACTCATACAATCATGCTGTTAATATTAAACTATCAACACAATCGTACATACAAATGATAATCATACAGTATTTATAAATTTAATAATCAATATAACAAAATTAATCAAAATCAAAGTAAATTAAAACATCATAATTGAAAAACGCAAGACTAAAGTCATGCCGATGTAAATCATATGATAATTTTCATTTATAATAATGTATGCATCAATGAAATATATGCTTCACAACAGCTACAAATAAACTATCACAAAACGAATGCTCTTAAACTCCACGTTACTTCAAGTCTACTAATAGATGAACATTATCATGCGAGTGTTAGTATTAGAATATTCATAATTTAAAACCAAACCAACTACCAAGAATAAAAAAAGACTAAACTAATAACTAACTAGACTAATAGCCACTCCCAAAAAATAGAAGCTGTTAGTCAAAATCAAATAATTATTGATATCAAAAAGAAAGTATAGGAAAATATGCTGGAAAACATCGGGAAATTCTGATAAGAATCCAGGATATTATTTAATCCAGTCTTGTCATTCTTGACTCAAGTAGGAAATCCAGAAATGACGTCATGCAGCCTGGCGCCACTACTGCTAAAAATCCAGTCACTTGCCGGGATAACCCTACAAGGCTAGGAAATTCTACTTTCATTAGCATGCAAAATCCAACTGATTACGTGAAAACACGCATGTCAAAAATGCTGTTGACAAGTAAAAGACCCAGAAAGAAATATCCATCATAATCATTAATATTCCAACATGCCTTTATCATCTTTAAGAAACATCTCGCAATTTTGAAATGTAAAGATCTTTTCATCTCATAAAGGCCATTCAATATCAATAACAACCCAACCGTAATAATTTGCATCTCAGGCTATGCATAATTCTGTTCACGTCTTGCTAAATGCCTCAAACCAGATATGCTAATTGCTACTATTGATTAAAAAGTACCCAGCGTGAGGTACCGCTAGCCCAGTCGTCATAATTACCAGAACACACCACTACAAGATCTATAATACGCGGGTAGAGATAGCGAAGTGGTCCGATATAATAATACCATACGCAGCGACGGATCCGTGAGAAATTTCGGCAGATGTACAATTCCTTGACGCGGTACGACGAGTGAGCGCTTATCTTTTTTTTTCTTTTTCCAGTTTAATAATACGGCGTTCTGTATCGACGTTTCGAGGCTCGTTCGTGAGTCATCGACGCATTGTTACCTCATGCACGTGTTCGATCCATCGGACGCTCGGGTTAGAAAGGATTTTTTGCAACCCTTATTTCGAATTCCGCAACTCTTGCAAAATTTGGGTTAATTTTTTTTCGTTCTAATTTTGAATGCGAAATTTTGGATGTACACGTGCATTACTATTGTAACTTTTAAAAGAAATTGGCGATTTCTTTCGGACACACGTGCTGAGATTAGGATATAGGGAAAGGGTCGTTTCGTAATTAAATCTGGTTGGATGGAGTGTTATTAGTCTGTAATCATTATGATCTATAGCTAATTGAAGATTGTGCTCAGCGTCGAGTTAATTCGTTTTCAATTACAATTTAATTGCTGTTAGGGTGCTGCCGATGGTACAGACACGATAGAGGTAATTAGATCGGTCGCGGCGGTGTATAAACCATCTCAAATGACTTTTCATCCAATCTTTTCACACGGATTTTTTAAAATCCTATTTGAATATGTATCTGCAACAAGGCAGTGATACTATTACTGTACATTTCATTTTCATTTACACGAAAGTCCCCTTTAAGGATGTCCGAAATTAAATTAATTACGAAATAAGGAAAAATCAGTGACACCCTAAATAAAACTTTACCTTCACCTACCTTAACTAACTTATTTGGTAAAATAATTTATTTACCTATTTTTCTAGTCTTCTAGTCTCAAAAAGGATTTTGATACTAACCCCCAAATGATAATTGATCTAAGCCATGTTGACTAAAGGAATATACATTAAAAAACACTTAAGGCAAAGGCAACACAATCAAACAGCCTATTTCTCTCGTAGTGAAGGCACATCATTAAGCGTAGAACAAAACCGTGCAGTACTAACACCTGTGTAACTGAGCTGGGTCTACACTAGCGGTGATATCATCGGAGTTTGTTGTTTGTACAGATGATGGCGAACATGGATCGTGTCAACAACTGCTTGCGTCAACGCGATGAGCTGGCTCGAGCTTAATTAAGGCGATGTTTTGAGGCTGTACTCGATAGCACGTGTTGGCAGCGTTACCCGCTTTGACACTCGTAAGGCCATGCAACACAGCAGATTAAGACACAATACCAAAGGAACCCATACAGTCATGCTTAATAAAGCCTATTGTTATGAATCTTGCATATTTTACAATTTCGAGATTAGAGTAATTAACCGACCTATTTAAAAAAATATTAAACACTACACTAGTAATTTGTAATCAGAAATTCACATGCAACGTCTAAAGCAATGCAAAAATAATTTGGCAATTGTGATTGTGGTTGGAATTATCCCAAAAACAGTTTTCTTTTTTCAAAATATTCATAAAAGCTTTTTTGATAAAAACTTTTTTAAATGAAAAGAATTCACTATTTGTTATTGTCATAGATAAAAATTTAATGTAGTTCGTTGGTACGAGTATGCATCACTTGAGAATGGCTAGACTGATTTGATTCGAATAAGATTTTTAGGGAAAGAAAAATTGGAAAAGGTGCCCGGAAAACCCGATAAAAACAGTGCATTTTATCATGAGAATTTTGTACGGTATATTGAAATTTGGAAGATGACGTCTGTAGAGTCAGCTAGTTATTTATATTTATTTATAAAGATAATATTTATATTAAGTTATATAATATGTAATAAGATTATCTAAAGCAATCCAAAAATAATTTGGCGATGGCGATTGTTATTTTGTTAGTATTTTCCCGAACAAACAGAAATCCAAACAACTTTTTTTTAAAACTACGTTGTGCCACGTGCTTGTGCTATGTGCGTGCGTAAATTTAAGGCAAAGCAAACATGCAACAGAGCTTATTTGTCGTCCATGCTTAATTAAGGGGAATAGTTTATGGTATGCCCTCTTGTTAAGAGCTAATGGCGTTGATGATGACAAATATTGACATTTAACCTTTCTTGTTTCAACTTGTTGTAAGCAAGAAAATTTATTCACGTTAATGTAAATACTGCTGTATATACTAATGTGCCATATACCTCAGAAATAATAACTCATATATACGAATTTTTTTTAGCATAACTTATAAATTACAAATTAATTATTTACAAATTATTATTATTACTAAATCGAGATTAATCCGATTTAATAAAATATACATTATGTGCTGATATTTTGACAAATTAACACTGCAACATACTTAAACGAAATAAAAAAATATTTTATATAAAGATTATCAAAATAAAAAGTCAATAAAACTATTTTATGGCGTTTATTGACAGTATAATTTTGTATTGTATTTATTGACAAATAAACGCTATAAAACCTGTTAACAGTAATTTTATTGCAATGTTTCATATTCCCGTAAGTATCAGAAATTAATAAGTATGAAGTCATTTTCTTTTAAATTCGATTAGGCTATTAAAATAAGTACCTTTGAAAAATACGAGTAGTTGTACGTTTCCAAAAAGTTTGTCTTAAGGCGAACAACAAACAAGTAACTCCATTATAATCTATTATCGTTGCATAAAGAAAAGTCACGCAAACGCCAATAATGATCACAACTTAACCGCCATTTAGAAGTAGGAGCCTTATTTTTGATTACTCTAATCGCAACCCCTTAACAGTAGCAAACAGTATGACTCATTAAAACCGTTCTTGTTGACGACCGCGCGTCCATTCATTGCACAACTGATACAATTTATATTATTATCTGCTCGACTTTAAATAATTTGCTCAATGCGTTGTTCACATACTTAATTGTGTATATGACTCATGTTAAGACTATGGAAAAACAAACATCATTAGCGAACTTTTGGATGTACATAAAATACCTTTGCATTTTCTTTTTTTTTTTGTGGAAATTTGACGGATAGGTACCCATCGGCAGGTCGCTCACCTATGGAGGAGTACTTAGGTAGGTTCAGACGCCAGCAGGTCAAGCTATCCAAAACTGTCAACTTTATTGTTTTGCATTAAATTTGAAAATCTATCAAAGAAATTTGACAGATTGGGGTAGCTTGATGTGCTGGCTTCTGTAAATCAGACTCCGACTATGGGATGCCCAAACAGATGTTTATCACGACCCCAAATTAATGAAGATTTTGAGAGGAAGAATGGAAGAAAATAATATAATAATATAGACACGTCTCCCTCTCTCCTACTCAGCTGTGCTGTGCCCAACAGGGTCCATAATTGATTCCTAGATTTAAGCCTACCATCTGTTTTATATATTTTTGTACATTATGGAATGCAATAAATGAATATGAATATGAAGAGAAGAATTTATTATTATTTAAGCTAGGCCAAATATTAGCTCTAGTGAGCTCTTTTCTGGCTTACTAAGGGGTCTTTTACAAGTGATGTTCTGAATTAAAAAAGACATAGTACATAATGTACAGGTACGTGGCATAACCTGGCCGGACTGAAGTTAGCCGTTTGAATGCGCAATGGATTGCTTATGATGAAAAATTGTATACTGCGCAACCAAACAGCTAAATTCAGTCCGGCCAGGTTATGTATGCGCGATACTGTAACTTAACCACACTTACATATTTATTTACTAGACTATGCTATAACACCAGCTATCTACAATCTTAAAATTATTCAAAATACTGATTTATCTTTCCGTGGATCTTATAATATAACTTTGCAGACATTATTGTGAATTATTTTATTATTCTTAACAGCTTTTTCAGCCATCGGATAAACATTTCACGTTTTGATTAAAAATTATATTTGAAAATTGAAAATTCTGGCCATTAGTCTGAAGACAATTTTTGTAATACAATACGTCATTGGGCAATACAAATACAGTATCATTTACTTTATGGTTAAATCACATATAAAATGACAATATTTTCTGAAATACATATTGTAAAAAACCAATAAAATTTCACAAGCTCATAACTTTTTTAAACATTGCACTTCACTATGACTAACTACCACATCTAACTACTTGAACCAATTTTCGACATTAAGACTTTCTTGCACATCATTCACTTCACTATAATTTCTAGATCAGATCACAAGTCACAAGGAACCGTTACTTCCTGGTCGATGACACCCAAATAACTGAACATGAAATTGTAACGTGTACTATATATACAGGAATCACCCTCCAATATTGCAATCTTTCCCACGGATTGAATGCACTTTGACCTAAAGACATTGTCTGCGAATCTATTGTCTTGCAAATACTTCCGAATTCCGACACCCCTGTATCTGTTTGAAAGGGAATCTGTCCGGCTTTAGTGCATCAGTGAGAGGATAGATGGCTCTGATTTCTGGGCGCCAAACCTTTAAACTTTTTATACTGTCATAAAAATATTACAGTGGATAATTAAAAAATATATTCAGATGATTATTTTATGATAACATGTACCTATGTAATTGTGATAATTTTATTAAATATTTAATGTCACAATGGATCTAAAACACTTAGCAATTGTTAAAAAAATATGTTTGTTTTTTTTTATAATAATTGTGAGACTTTTATGTAGTTATTTAAACTATGTATCATCTATAAAAATACGGTTAAACTATTCTTATGTCAATAATCCAACAAAAGAAAAGTATAAACAGCAACATTATAATAAATTAATGTCACACCTAGGTAAAGTACAAATAAAGCGCTCGATAAAATTATGATATCATGAGTAAAGTATGTCCAATAACAACAGCGCGCGGGCGACTCGTGCGGCGCACGCGCTGACATTTACTTAACAATTACTGTAACAATGCCCTAATAGTGCCATTGTTTTGTTGTTGCTATACAACATGTTCTATCAGTGTATTGTACAAAATCAAATTGTCTTAATGTACAATGTAATAGACGTTCTCATTTACATGTATTGAATGTTTTAATGATAAAAGATCGTTGCTTATCTTATTAATGTTAAAATAATCTAAAAGCTAGTAAGAAATAGCAAATTTAAGACCATTTTTTTTAATTCGTCCAAGATTTATGCTGTTTGGTCACCTACATATCTTGATTTACTATACCAATAGTACATCTATGAAGTCATAAGACAAAAGTAATAAAAAATCAACTATAAAAGAAGATAATAAAATGGCGGGTCAGTAAGACCATGCTCTTTTAAACATTTGCTTAGTTTATCTTTAAGCTCTATTATTATCTATTACTGTCTTGTTACTATCAAACATTAAAATGAAATACAATAATTAATATTTTTAATTCAATAATATTGTTAATTGGCAATCATGACACGGTCTCACATGGCAATGCAGACGCCCGGTGTTCAGCCGTGGGAACAACGACAGTTGCGCGCGCAACCACCTGCCCCCGCGCGTTAAAAAACTTACTATTCCGAAATTCAAATTCGGAATCGCTCGACCTTGATGTTTTGATCTTTTTTTGTTTTTTTTTAAATATTTTTTGTAACTTAATTTAATTTTAAAATCTATTGGTTTAGTAAGTGTATGAGTAAATGAAAAACAATTAGCGTTAACTGGTAAAATATTGATAATTGTGTAATGTTAACTGTGATTTTGGAACGAACATTTTATTTATTTATTTATTATCTATATCAGCTTATCTTGTCATTCGTGGCATTAATTTTTGTATGTCCGATGTAGGTAAATATCACTACATGCTTAGCTAAAAATAGGTGAAATAAACCGTAGTTTTTTTTTTCACACCAACCAATCTAACAGGCTACCTAATAATATCTCATCTCAAAGTAAAACCAACCGTCTTATCACCTACAAAAAAAACCGGTAAACGACATCGCACTATACCGGTTTCTTATCTCTATTTACGGGAGAGCATCATCCTATAGATCCGCTAAGTCCAAGCGAGTTTTTTGTGCACGCGTCACCGTTGATCACGCGTAAGTGCAGCCAGCGCGCGCCATATGTCGCGTGGATCGTGGGAACGGATCCGCGCGTAAAACGCAATGTGTGCTCTCTACTCAACTGTCGTCACCCGGCTCGAACCCACGCGTTCCAAATACGAATTTGAAAACAGGGTATTAAAGTTCTATTTTCGAATTTACTTAACCTTCTTTCTTGAATTTCACTTCAAACTAAAATGAACTTTAGAAAAAGGTTGCTTGAATAATATTTTCAATGGATTTGGTAATCTGATGTAAGAAACTTCTTATGCACATGCCCCTTATTGATTGAATGTGTATTATGATTACTCACAAGCCAACTACGCGTGAAAACATTACTTGGATAAGTGTTTGTTTTTAATCATAATAATATTCGTGTTAGACTAAGACACACATTCGTGGAATATGGAATGGACACATTTATTGGCGATTTTAAGAAAATCTTTTTTCCTGCAAACTCAATTTGCAAATTATAGTTTCAAGATTAAAAACATATTCAGGCTGAATACACCCTATTCCAGTACCTACTGAAATAAAAAGACGCTAGCATAAAAACTATATAATACCGTTCCTATTCGCTTGTCACACAAAATATCGCCATTATAATATAAAAAAAGATCCAGGGGAAGACGCGCGCAACTGGCGCGAGCGATCGTGGGAACGCGACCAGTTTTCAAATATAGAACGCCTTAGAAAAGGTGCAATTCCCTTTTTGTTCGAGTTTTTATATCTATCTAATAGTGGCCGTGCAACGCGAATGGATTTTGAAATTGGAACCCGTATAGAGGTATTTGGTATACTTTGAGCAAAAAAAATATATCTTATGATTAATTTGCACATCGAGTTTTCGGTTCCTTCTGCATATAAAAAATACTCTCCATAAATACAACTATGATTGATTTCTAATCATGAAACCTAATTCCAGTGCAATTGGATCAGGATAATACTACGAATAATTAAATAAATAAATTTTAAAAAATTATTTTTTTAGGATTTTCTAGTTAATAAAACATGCGCGCCTTTTTCTCAAAACATAAAAGTGTCCAGTTTGAGTGCAGTCTGCGTAAAAGAAATGCATTTACTAAAAATATAAACTTAATATAAGTTATAACTACGTACTTAATAAAAAACATATTGTATGTATCCAATAAGATTCCCAAACAGTATGACGTCAATCAATTCACTTTTGAAGCGAGTCCACACTTAACCCTAGAAATGGCGCGCATCTGCCGCCACAATAGCGTACCCCCACATTATACCGGCACGTATTTTTTCTTGACCTCGATCGGCCTTTATGCCCAAGGGGCGAACCGTGGGAACGATCTTGCACAATCCCTTTCCTTGGCCATATGCGACAGAAAAAAGTGCAATTATTTATTCCCCCTCGAAGAAAAGGGGAGTTGTGAGAACGTGACCTAACAATGCGCTTCCTGGCTTACGATACATTCTGTTCATGGAAAAGACATGTGATTCTCGTTCTTAATACTTAATACAAACGTGCCAAGTTGCGATAACACACGTACACATTTCAATGTTTTACAAATAGTCTTGAATAGTTACTTTTGATTCGATTTTCGATCGAATATCTACTCTATATCTAAAACGATTCAGATCGATTTTCGCTGCACAAAATGCCATCTTAAGTTGTTTTCTCTGTAATTTATGGATGGTTTCTTCAATATAAAGTAATGTAAGCTGTGCCGACTCTGAATAGCATTACGCGTGACCTTTAAATAGTTGATTGTATGAAAATGATAATCGATCTCGCTCCGTTACTTATTCGATTCTTTTGTGATTTTCTCGCGCACACGCATAGGAAGCGTATTGGTATTATTGTATTATTTTCACACAGACCCCTGTAATTACATATTTTTTAAATATTTTATGAATTCAGTTATGGTTCGTAGATATAACGATGTAAAATTACGGTGAAACAAGTTCGCATGTTAATTAAAGTGTGATTGATTATACAGCATGCGTAGCATGAACACTGTAGACAATAATGATATTTTCTGGCTACTAAAATGATAGAGAAAGAGTCGATATAACCTCTTTTCTATGTTTTTATACATAGTATATTACACGTAGATAAAGGTACCGTATTGCAACTGCAGTGTAAGGTGACACTATCGTAGAACGCTATTAGCACTAGAGTAATTAATACCTACTATTAGTTAGTTATAAACCGGGACATAAACCGGTGGCTAATCTTACCAAATGAACTTCTTGTATTGCGATCTAGAATATATCTAAGTGCTATTTGATTTCTCTAGTTTATTCACTATTATTCTGTAATAATATACTCAGTATACTATTTACTTGTATATAACAGAAAAATAACTACGATTTCTATAAGTTTTTACATTATTTGCATAAAATTACGTAAATTTTAGATTAAAAATAAATTAAACTTGCAAACTATTCAGCAAAACAGGCACATTTACGTAATATCATTTAAATATTACATTTAAAGACAAAGTATATTTGCAAGAGAACAATGAAGCATCAAATTAACGTACTTTGTATCGCTTCCGCTGATAGCAATACATGCACCGACGCACGCACGTTAAGTTCGTAAAAGGGCATGTGCTAAATGTACATATTATCTATTTAAATATAGTAATTTTATTTTGCATTTACATAAGACTGTTTCAAAATATCTGTATCATTATTATATACAATTCAAGAACGGAGGTTGCATAATCGTAGTTGATCTTGTATGTTGCTTAAAGAGAAAGATGAAGCATTTTATATAAATATAATAAACTATCAAAGGTGGTTATCGGAATAGAGTAGCAAAAAAAAATTTTTTTTTCATAATGAAAATTCCAAAAACTTTACATTCTTATATAGGAACTCCAAACTTTTGATTCATTAAAGAGTTTGTGAGGGTCGAAGCAATTGTTTTTCTGTGTTTTAATTTAATTTTTATTGTGTCTGCTAATTAATAATAATAATATTCTTGATAGAGACAGAAAAATACCTAAAAATATATATGGCCTTAAACACAAATTTAGTTAATGAATGTTACACAAATAAGGTTCCCCTGGCTCCTAAACTAGGTGATCCTGTGACTTAGGAGTCAGTCAAATTGATTCTTGACAGGTTAATAAATACATGATGGTGAATATTTCTCCAATATTGCATACCTATACTAAGTAGTACTACATGTTACAGACTTACAGTTTAAGATATCCGTGTGTGAATTAACTTAATGGTATTCCATCGAATATCCTTGCTGGTATGTGTTGCAATATGCATGGCGTATCTACCACAGTCGCACGCGCATCGTTGAGGTCAAACAGCACGAGCGCGCTTTGTATGCGTATCTTACTTGATAGTTATCTCTTTTGCATAGTCATAAAACTGCAAAACAGTTACTTCTCTTCTTTCAATCCGTGTTTACATCTGCTCGGTACATCTATCCTTGAAATGTATAAAAAGGGAAGTAATATAATCATTACTTTTGAAAAAAAATATAGCAAGACTGTCTAGCCAGTTAGTCTCGCTATAATTTTTGTGGGTTTGCAAATACTCCTGTATTCTCCGAGAGGTTAGGCAGAGTTAATGTATAGCCACCGATTGCCAGTAGGTTTATCTCCCATGTAATAGGGGGTGTACCTATTGCCATTAACCGGGTACAATTCCAAAGTTCGAGCTGTTACTGAAAAGATCCTAAGAAATCCCAATAATACTTTGCTCGCCCTCGGAATTGAGCCCAGGACTCAAGCGTAGCAGTCGTGCTTGCGAACACTAGGCTAATGAGGCAAGTTATTGCTGTTGTGGTTGTAGGTGCACCGGACGATTATGTTATTATATCACTAATAGAGACTCTTGTAAGTCATAAATTCCATACTCACCACCATTTTGTACTAAAATTACTAGTTCGCAATATTTTTCCAATAATTTTCTTGTCTCCTTTATGTTTAAATACAATCTTAAAATACAAAAGTCATTTATCGTATTGCTAGCTATCCAACATAATTCTCGCCAGATCTTGACTTCATAACTCTCCTTATATGAATTATGATGATATTCCATGAAATAAAGCAAGCTCCGACGTTTATGGCAGCGGAGTGCCATGCGCGGCGCCTGCGCGGACGACACGCGCTAGCGGTCGCACGGGTCGCACGCGAACAATGTCGCTAGTCACGAGTGCTCACGCGACCCGCGCATTGCACGGGTTAAGTATTAGTATTGTTGCCAGTACTTATACACATTCTGATTTCAAAAAAGTCAAGTCCCGAAATGTCTACTGTTTTTGACGTTTTAGAAGTGTATATGTATTTAGAATTTTGGAACTAAACCACGCGACTTACTTTCAGTTAAAGTATTTTTTTGTATTCAAATAAGGATTAAACTCAGTAGGTACAGAATTAAACCGTATATCGTATAATTGCCAATATTTTAGGGATGAGCTTGTTGTCATACAAAAAGAATTAGTTTTAGAGGAAGTAATAAATCAGCCTTATATTCTAGTTACAATTACTAAATTGAGATAAATAAGCTAATTTCAAGTAAATTTCTCATTTTATCTACGTCCACATCAATAGATATTTGTCAAAATCCATATAAAAATATAGACACATGTAAAGGTAAATAAAATTTTCTCAAAGGGATTTACTTACTAATCTCTATCGCCAACTCGAATATCTAAAAAAGGAATGAAAAACTTTACTGTCAGCTTAAAAGCCACTAGTGTCACTTAGCAACGGCGCAGGCGTCTTGTTAAACCTGACAATTTGTTTGAGGAAGCCGTGGTCAACCGTTGAAACTAACAGCACTAGAAGTGTGCCCATAAAAGGAGAAACTGGTCTTCTCAGCAACAAAACACGAGAAAGTTGGGAACAACGGCATTTTAGCAATGGTCTACATTGGCAAAGACAACGATTGCATTGCTACCTACTTGCTACCAGGATTTCTCCAACGCCCACACTTGACAAGCCTCTAAATTTGCACAATCACTTCGATTAATTATTGTTTGAAATACTGACAGGTTGGCTGATAATCTAGGCTTGGACAACATGGCTCCTTGTTGCGCAACCTGATCACCTTTCTGTGCGTTCTGATCAATAGATTGCATATCATTTAATTCTCAATGTCCTTTCACTTTCATGTGTGTCTCTATAATGTATACTCATAAGCTGTCCAGTCAAGTGTCCGTTTGAAGAATTGATCGTCTTATATTGGCAGAATATCAATGCACTTTCCACTTCCTTCGCGAAAGAGCACTGTTATGTCATTATCTCATTATATTTTTTCTTAAAAGCTATAGCAGTGAACTTTCAGTGAAAGAGGTGCTATTTTCTCCACTTTCATTGCATTGAAATCTTCAAATAGTATTTTGCAATTGGAACGTGCTGTGCGGGCACTTTATTTCATTGGCACGAGTGTCCGGAGTCGAATCATGCGCAGCGGGCGGGGCGGCGCGCGGGGGACGCGTCTGGCTCGAGCCCGACCGTGGGAACGATCTGCCTTTAACGTGTCGCACGTGCTCGAGACGCTACTACAGCCGCCACGAGAAGGAACGAGACATACAGCGCACCGCCAACGAACAAGACAAGGACACCACAAGAATCTACATTCAAATGAAAGCAAAAAAAATAATACGACAATAAAATAACGAGAACCAACAATAATTTGTGAGCGTTCGAAATTCAAGGCGTGAAAGGGACAGAGGTGAGTATTATTTATTCGAAAGTAAGAACAAAATTGTAATGGAGACGTTGATTTATCTGCGAGGTGTTGCCGGCGAGACTCGTCGCTACTGTATTTAAGAGCCGTTTGTTATTTTGCAATTGCAGCCGACTTGAGAGCCATGATTACAATGAAATAAATTGGTAGCGAGTCGTTTATTAACTGTGTGATAACTTGCGGCTATTTTAAAGTGGTCGTTACGGAGAATTATTGAATAATAACAGTTTTTTTGCATGAGTTAACATGACGTAAACAAGGAAGGTTATAAAAAATACCTCCTTGGTCGACCTTTGGCACACCATATGTTTTAGCATGTGGCGTATATCTCAGCGAAAAGTATCGGCTAGCAGAGGTCGGGTTACAGGCCAAACGGCCACATTTGGCGGCCACACCGGCTCTGGGGTTCGCCAAATGCTGCAAAAACCCAGTCATTGAGGTTCAACGTTCAGTGAGCCGTGATGCCGCTCCTGGAAATCCTGACCTTACCAGATTTATGTGTTTTTGCCTAAAACAATACTTTCGGTTCGCCGAAAGTGGTATAACATTAAACATTTATTACCTATGTTTTGTTCAATTGAAAGAAAGTACTCTAAACATATGTATAATAACTATGTAAGAAAACGGGTAAAATAATATATATAATACATACCTACTTAAATTTTTCAAATTATTTATGACTACTGAGTACACTTCAACCGCCCGTTACCCATTTTCTTACACAACTCTTGTCCATTACAGGCAACCATTGTCCATCCAATGGTTGCCTGTAAGTACCTAGTAGTAAGGTTTCTTCCGATTTACATAAAATAAAATAATCTATCTATTTAAACGTCAAAACGACTAATCTAATGATAAGGTTACAGAAGAGAACCTTCTGAGCCTTCTTAGGCGCATTGAAGCTTTAAAACAAAACCACCCTCGAAGTAAACAAAGTATAAATTGACGTAACATAAGATGTTTTTGTTAAAATCACTGAAACACGAGCGGCCCATCCGGTCGCAAACCCGATTTAATAGACTGACCTACACGGTGGACAATCTCGGGCCATACAAAAACTGACCACGCACCACACATGCGACTTTATACTTTAAGTTAATAAGCATAGAATTCTAAATTGTAATGCGTTTCTTAGAAGACGAAGGATGAGCAATTTTTATTGTTAATTCAACTGTACCATTCAACGGTTTGAACGTAACTAAATTGCGAACATCCGGGGTGTCTATTGATGCAGTGGCTATTCTACAGTATATTATCATCTATTGGCGAAGAATTGAAGAGCATAACAGGGAAATTACATCGTCTATTGTTGAGATTTCTGGAGGAAGTGCGGCGAACTAGTTCGTAGTAATATGATACTTGATTGCGCTGATTGTCATGATTCGTCTCATTGAAGTTCACTGTCAACATAACTGGTTAGACCCATTAAGTAGTATATTTACAGCTACGTCTTCAGGTGGAAAAGTTCATACAGAGAACATCTTTCATTCCATCACGTTACTCAGACGTGTATACTAATATACACCCACTGTTCACAGGTTTGTTTAGGACCCATGTAATGGGGAGCGAACCTATTGCCATTAACTGGGCATACATTGATTAAATACCATCACGCCTGTATTCCCCGAAGGGTTAGGCAGAGTTGTACTGATTTACACCCAAAGTTCGCCAGTATGTTTAGGTCTTAAGCATAATAGGGGGCGAGCCTGTCCTAACCTAACCGGACACAAATCTAAACTCCGGGCTGCTACTGAGATTTCATTGAAAAACTCAATAACACATTGCTTGACCTGGGAATCAAACCTAGCAGTCACGCTTACAACCACTAGGCTAACGAGGCAGTATATTAATTGCAACAGATTAATTAGCAAATAATTTATAGGACAGTTTATTGTTAACGGTAAGAGCAGATTTAAAATTTGTGTTAGTGGTCAAATGGCGGTCGCTCTGCTACCGAGCTACCTTTAATGTTTTACACAGCAGGACGAATTTTGATTTATCATGTGAGCTTCGTGTGATACCCCTGGACGGTGTTACAAGCGTCTATAGGCTACGGTAACCGCTTACCATCAGGTGGGCCGTATGCTTGTTTGTCACCTTAGTGGTATAAAAATGTTATGCAATGTGAATGGGTGAGCAATCGTATATGTGTTACGGGTTGCAGACTCGATTCCCGAATGGTAAAAATAGTTTTTTACTTACTAGTAGTTGTTCCAAGTCTAGGTGTTTGTGTTCATAAATGCACGTCGCGCCATACAGAAGAAATTCGGAAAAGATTAAAAAACTCAACGCATTATTTTTTGGAATTTCATTTTGAACACATCGCCGGCACCAACAGTTTCGATAACAACCACGCAGTATGAATCAAGTACAGTTACCAAGAACAGTACATGACTCCATTTCATGTTAAAATCTTTACCGAATAACAGGTCCACTTTGTTTATTTATTTGTTTTTGGTATACCAACAGTTATACAGATAAGTTAAAATAACTGAGTTATACTTAACTATGTCAATTACAGGTTTTCACGGATAATGATCCCATAAAAAAGATTACTACACAGTGTATGCTTTGACTGATCGTGACACGTAAAAATTTTCTCCATATGAATTATTTTAAATAAGCACCGCTTGACACCCAACCGTTTCATCTCCAGCCAAAAATATTTCGGTGCATTACTTTCGTGAGTTAAACGCTCAAATTACGGTCATACATATTACAGTGTAGTGGGCGGACACCATAACACTAATGTACAATTCCATCATCAAAATTTCCCAATATCAGGTCGTCATTATGCCGTAATGCACCATTCAACCCTCGGTGCATTACCTTTTCGACCAAATTAAGCGATCAAAATACTGACGGCATAAAAAGCTTTCACTGCCGCAGGCTTGAAGGTTAATGTTATTAAAAACTCGTTAGTTTCCTTCATCAATTTTAAGATGTTTACCAAGAATATTACTGTATAGTTCACTTACTTATATGTGATAATGTCGGTAACTACTCAACTCTTTAATGGACTAAATATTTATGACAATTTATGAATAATTATGAAAATAACACCTATTTTAGCAACTCCCTTCAAAATAACCTAACATCCGTGTTTATTAAAAAAGTAATCAACATATAAACGGGTAAATTAACATAATATAATAACGTACCAATTTGCAATTCTAAGTATCCGCATGTCTGCATCTAAATGTGTAATAAATTTATAATACTTATAAATGCGTGGAAATGTTAATACAGCGTAACTCTATCGCGAAAATGAGACTTTAACATTTAGTTTTAACTTTTTTCATTGCTACGCAGCTACGCGCGCTACGCTACTACGAAATCTATCCCTATGCTATCTCGCTCTAGCGCGCAGTCGTAGGCGCAGTGACGCACGTGCAGTGCACGCGAGCTGTCGGTCTCGCTCACTCTCGCACACTTCCTGCGCGCGCCTCCAGCCCGAGCTCGACTGTGGGAAAAGACGGCAGGTGTTATGCGGGATCGTGAACAACCACGCATTACCATTCACATTATTCAACAATAAATAATAATAATAAGAAGCCGTGGAACGAGTGGCGAGCACGCGCAACGTCCTCGCCGCGCCTCACATACTAATGGGTGGCGCGTGTATGTGTGCGTGCATGTTGTTTAGTGTGAGTGTCTTATGAGATGTTAGTTGGTAGTGGACGTATGTTTTTTTTCGGACGCTTCATGTGGGCGGGCGCATGTCACGGATTTAAGTTTGGATTAACTTTCAGTAATTGTTTTGGGATATTTTTTTTTGTCTCGACTAATTTATTTTTATGTGGATGAATTTGTTGCTCTGAAAAGTTGCACGAATTGTAATAACAACAATAATACTAATACAGTAATAGGTCATGTAGCTTAGTTTATATTGATGCTTAAATGTAGGTACGTTCTGTAATCTCCAATTTAAATATCACATCAAAATTAAGACTACTATTTGTATGTATATAAGTTAATTATTGGTTAAATTAAACTGTCACCAACATGTGAAGCATGTTCAACGTAAATAATACAAGTAATTTTGCAAAACATATTCTTGATAATAAAAAGTAAGCCAAATCAATTATTTTTAAATAATACTACGAATTTTCCATATAATTACAATTCATTCATGTATCGGGTCTACGCAATTACTGCGCATAAGTGGTGGTCAGTAGTGCGCATACGCCTGTCCGCGTGAATGCCCGAGCACTCACTAGTGCAGTGCCGTCCATTCATGCCGTGTGCAATACACACGTTACCTATTCGGCCAGATCTTGATAGGGAAATTGCTCAATTAATGTACTTGTAAGGTTTTGAACGGATCCACTTTTTGTATTTAGAGGTGCAACTTTGTATTGAAAAGGCATTCCTGTTTAAGTTGTGCTGTAGTACAAAATGTGTTTTTTTATTACGGACTTAAATGTTTGTGAATCTATTGAAATAAAACTACTTTTTACGGTTTTTTTCGCGTTATATTGATATTATTAATCCCGACGTTTCGGACCCTTTACAGCGTCCATGGTCACGGGTAGACGGCACACGGCACACACGGCAGTTTACCCGTGACCATGGACGTTGTAAAGGGACATCAATATAACGCGATAAAATCCGTAAAAAGTAGTTTTATTTCAATGTATAATATTCTCATAAATGTCAGAAATCAATATGCTTTTGAATCTAGTTTTGATTGAAGGAAAGCACAAATAGAGTTTAAGATTGAGCACAAGGTTCAATGAAATACCCCTTATGGCTCTCACTTATACACATGTATGTCAGAACACAGTAAAATCGTGTGCCAATCTTGCATGTGAAAGTGGTAGCTTCCCAAGCGGATCACTTGGTCCAACTGCGAAGTGTGCTGGGTTATTGATTAGCAATTAATTAACATTAAAAATATATTTGACTAACTACCTCGTTAGTCTGGAGGTCCTCAGCTTGACTGCTACGCTAGACGTCCTGGGATCAATTCCCAGGTGAGCAGTGTTATTGGGTTTTTCTATGAAATTCTCAGTAGCAGTTCAGAGTTTGGATTTGTGCCAATAGGCTCGCCCCCATGCATGGGACCTTTTTTTATAGTACAGAAAATCCTCATGGATCCTCTGCCACCCGGGGAGGTGGCAGGATATGTCGGACTCATACCGACTATAAACCGCACTTGTTTTCACTTGCCCTATAGTCATGGCCGTGGGATCCGCGAAATTCGCCACGACCATGATGGCCCTTGCATGGGACCTAAACATACCGGCGAACTGTGGGTACACCTCTGCCCAACTCTTCGGGGTATAAAGGCGTGATGGTATGTACCTAAGTTGTGTGTTTATTTGAATGAATAATCTCGGTAACTGACCCTAATCAGGTGCGTTCCGATAGGAGAGGGCGTCGTAGGAGTCATGGCCACCCAAATCGTAGGTACGGTCAGCAACGAAAGTCGCTGAACACAGTTAAATTTTAAAAACATCACAGGTCTAAAACTTGTCAAGAGGTTTTAAATATTTAATGGTCATCTATGCAATTATTTCGCATAACCTTCACAGGACAGTAACTTCATAATTATTGAAAATATATTGTACGGTGAACCTTACAACATTTTACCTTTAATCAGCATATTACGCAGCGCACTTAAATCAACGCGTTCTAACAAAAAAGTCAGTACGTCATAAGACCGCATCGTCGCGCTTGCTCCCTCGCTCTTTTATAGAACAGTCGTTGTATTATTGAAAATATACGGTTTTAACAGTTATTAACGAGTTATCATTTATCATCAATCAAAGACATCTTTCTACATGGTCCTTCGAGCAACCGTGCGGGACCTCGCGAATTTTTGAAAGTCCTCCGTCCGGAAGGAAGACTAGTGTCAGATCAGACCAAAAATTAGTGAGGAACTCGTTCAGTGAACTAACAGCACAGTGAGTACAGTTCTCATCGAAGTATACTACAGCAAGACGTCAGCAGCAGGACGTCGTCACCAGCAAGAAGACAGGATCATCAGCAGATCTGTCACAGCACGTAACGTTATCCAGCAAACAATCGTCTGCCACAGAGAACTCAAGTAAGATCTTTCCTTTTTTACATATATAACATAAGCAATATCAACCAGCAAAATGGAAAATCTTTATGAATCACAACTTGAAATTAGCAATGCGATGAATAAATTAAAAATTAACTTAAAAAAGGACGGAGCCGATAGGAAATCCGAAGACTATTTCAAACGTCGGTTGGAATTACTTGAGAGTTATTGGTTAGATTATCAGAACAATCATATGCGTTTCTGTGCGTATGGAGTTAAAGAGCATAAATATTTTAAAAATTCAGAGCACGAGGTAGTGAGTGCGCTTTATACCAGCATTAAAGCGTTAATTAGTGAGCAAAGGTTAGCATTAGCAGCTAAGGATACTCCTCCGACTCCAATAAGGCGTACTCAAGAAAGGTTGGAGGAACAACAAGAGCCAATCGAACCGGGTCCAAGCACTAAACTAGTGGTGGAGTCACGGGGTTCTACAAGCAAATTGGACGATATGATTCGCAAACAAGCAGCAAACATCAAAGCGTTTAAAAGAGCCGTGAACAATGTAGATTTGGATTCCGTTAGTGAAAAGTGGGAGTTGGAAGACGCCCTGAAGACAATACAGTCGAAGTGGAATCAGGTCGACACACTCCACTGGGAAATCGATGGGGAAATGTGTGAAGTAGATGAGGAATATGATCTCGTCTATAACATGAATGAGAAAACATATATAAATCTCAAAAAATCTATAAACAAAAAACTCTCGTCGGTGGCCCATAGAGAGCTCAGCACACCACAGATGGACATTCCTGTATTCACAGGCAAATATCATCAGTGGTACTCATTCAAGGATTTGTTTAACGAGACCATACACAACAATCTTTCCTTATCAAATGCACAAAAGATGCAATTTCTTAAAGGAAAGTTGCGAGGTGAAGCAGAAAAAATTATACAGCATCTTCCGATAAGTACGAGCAACTATAACACTTGTTGGGAACTTCTGAATCACCGCTACAACAATAAGAAACTGATTTTTACGTCCATCATCAATACTTTATTAGGCCTACCTAGCATGCAGCAGCAATCCTTGGTTCAAATTAAAAAATTACACGATGTAACTCTGGAAAGCCTACACGCAATTAAAAACTTGGGTGTAGACATCAGTACATGGGATCCAATTCTTGTGCACTTACTGTCACAAAAGTTGGATAGTGAAACATTCGCAGACTACATCGATTCCTTAAAGAATGCACGGGAGCTACCGGTGCTGCAAGAGTTTCTTGACTATTTAGAAAGCAAGTTTACAAGTCTCGAAACATCGCGTAGGAAACAGGAGCATTCTACGCTAAAATCGAACCATGATACAAAAAATCCTGGTACTAAAAATCATAGCATTTACAATAATCAGCATAGCAACAATAACTCAAAATCATTCTCCAAAGCATTACACGTGACCTCAGCATTTAAATGCCTTTATTGCGGTCAACAGCACGGCCTATATAATTGCAAAAAGTTTTTAGAATTAAATAATGAAAACAAGCTAAAAGCAGTTGCGAAATTAAAAGTATGCATGAATTGCTTATTCGATCATAATGGTCAGCAGTGCATTTCTACCAAACGATGTCGCAAATGCGATGGAACGCATAATACTATTATGCATGACGCATGCACGAAAACGAGGTCGACACCCGCAAACAACGCAATTACAGCCAACTTACAATGTAATGAAAATACTAGCATGTCTATTACATCCCATGTTGCATCCAGTGAATCAAAAACGAATGAAGTGATGCTGGCTACAGCACTGATTAAAGTCATGGCTGTCGATGGATCCCATCAAACTTTAAGAGCCTTGATAGATCCAGGTTCGCAGGTATCCCTTATCAAGGAGAGTGCAGTGAAAAAATTAGGCTTGCAAAAATCTCGATGCAATGGTGTCATAATGGGTATCGGGGAACAACAAAACAATTGCAAAGGAAAACTAACCATTCACTGTATATCAAATCATAACAATTTTTCTTTTAGTACGGATGCACTCATTATGAATAGCTTACTGGGAGTATTGCCTAGCAAATCGTTTGATCAGCCAAATTGGTCTCATATTGAAAACTTAAAGTTAGCAGATCCCGAATTTTACTCAAGTCGTCCCGTAGATTTATTATTGAACGCTAATGTCCACGGTATCATATTGCTATCAGGAATAATCAGAGGAGAGAATCCTTCGCAGCCAGTGGTACAGCAAACCCAGCTGGGATGGATTATTTACGGAGGTGGAGAAATGACGTCATATCAATGTAACGTTGTGTTAAATAATATTCAAGACATTCAGCGATTTTGGGACATCGAAGATATTAGCGAAGAGTCAACGCTGTCATCAGAAGATCAGGAATGCGTTGATTATTATTTGTCAACCACAAAGCGGCGATCTGATGGGCGCTATGAAGTCAAGCTACCTCTCAAATCAGATATCTATGAGAAGTTGGGGTCGTCCAAGGAAATGGCAATGGCACAGTTTCAAAGCTTAGAGCGCAAATTCAAAAAACAACCTAACTTAGCAGAGCAATATAAAGCATTCATACATGAATACCTAGCTTTAGGTCATATGGTACCCAGTCAATGCAATAACAATCAAACGATATCATGTTACCTGCCACACCACGCAGTACAAAGATCTGAATCAGCGACAACGAAGCTTCGTGTCGTATTCAATGCGTCTGCCAGAACGTCTAGTGGATACAGTGTCAATGACTTTATGTTCAAAGGACCTAATTTGCAGCAGGATCTGCAAGGGCTAATTATCAAATGGCGTCAATATCGGTATGCATACACAGCCGATATTGAGAAAATGTATAGGCAAATTATGGTCAGCACAACAGATCAGCAATATCAACAAATTGTATGGAGAGATTCGCCATATCAACCAATAAGATCATACCTACTAGCGACAGTAACTTATGGGACCAAATCAGCACCCTTTTTAGCACTGATGACCTTGCGACAATTGGCGAAGGATGAGCAACACAAATATCCAGAAGCCTCCAAGGTCTTAACAGAATCTTTTTATGTCGATGACTTGATCCATGGTTCTCACTCTATAGAACATGGAAAAGAACTTATATCAGACTTAAACAAGTTGTTAAAGTCAGGAGGGTTCAAATTACGCAAATGGTCGGCAAATCATTCAGAGCTCCTGACAAACATTAATCATATCGATAGCGACGGAGAAATTATATTTAATTTTAAAGCTGAAAACACATCAAAAACATTAGGATTACGTTGGAATTCGGTGGATGATCAATTTACGTTTAAATATAATTTAGATAAACAAGTCACAAAATTTACGAAGCGAACACTTTTATCTGAAATATCCAAACTATTCGACCCTCTAGGTTGGATCTCGCCTGTATCGACTAAGCTCAAACTTCTATTCCAAAAACTTTGGATAGATAATATGTCCTGGGATGAAGAAGTTCCAGAAAACATCAGCAGGGAATGGGAGTTACTGCGAACAGATATAGAGAACATTAACGAGGTTCAAATACCGCGATGGATCGGTTATCAACCTCAAAACGTCATCGAACTGCACGGATACTGCGACGCATCCACAAAAGCTTACGCCGCAGTTATATACGCGCGTATTAAACAAAACAACGAGTCTTCGATAGTTTTAGTGGTTGCCAAATCTCGATTAGCACCGATTTCAAAAAACATATCATTACCTAAATTAGAGTTATCTGGAGCACATTTACTAGGAAGACTGATGAAAAAAGTTACTAGCTGTCTAGAAGCACAGAAAGTACGCGTGTTTGGATGGACAGACTCGATGGTCGTTCTGGGTTGGTTGCAAGGTGATCCAGGACGTTGGAAACCGTTTGTAGCAAACCGAACGAAAAGCATTTCTGAGGTAATCAAACCAGATTGTTGGCGCTACGTCAAGTCAGAAGAAAACCCAGCGGACGCAGCAAGTAGAGGTATTTCGGCCTCTCAATTAAAAAATCACAATTTATGGTGGCAAGGACCTCACTCATTAAAATCATTCGATAGCAATTTGGCGTCATCAAAGCAAAAGAAGTTTGCAACAGATCAGGAATTAAAAGTGAAATATGTTCAAGGTCAACAGTCAAATGCCACCACTCAAAGTAACATTTCGGAAAGTATTATTATGAAGATACTAAACAAACACAATTCATTTTCAAAAATAATCAAAATTACGGCATGGATACTTCGAGCTACAAAAACAATGCAATTGACGAATGGCGCAACGGCAGATACACACAAGTCATTGCCCTCATACCTTACATTACGTGAATTGCAAAATGCCAAATCATTAATTATAAAATATGTGCAAAGAACATTATTCGAGCAAGATATTCAACATTTAAAACAACATGGTAAATTAAACAACAGGAGTAATCTACTCAAATTAAATCCATTTATTGATCGAGAAGGAATCCTACGAGTAGGTGGAAGGTTAAGCAACGCCGAGATAAGCATGGAAATGAAACATCCAGTGATAATTCCGCATAGTAGTCGATTAACTACATTGCTTATCAATCAGGCACATCTACTTACCTACCACGGTGGACCTCGATTAACCCTAGCAAATCTTAGGCAGAAATATTGGATATTAGGAGGAAATCAGGCAGTAAAAAAGGAAATTAAAACCTGTGTTATCTGTAGAAAACATACACCTAAGATTCAACCTCAGTTGATGGGGGATTTGCCAGAAGCTAGGACCAATCCTGCCCACCCTTTCTATCACACTGGCGTGGATTACACCGGCTATGTCGACGTAAAAAGCAGCAAAGGCCGCGGAATAAGATCATCAAAGGGCTATATAGCAATATTTGTGTGTATGGTGACGAAAGCTGTACATCTAGAGCTGGTGGCAGATTTAAGCAGTTCAGCATTTCTAGCTGCGCTACGTCGCATGGCAGCCAGAAGAGGGGCTCCGCGTCACATATACAGTGACAACGGAACCAACTTTGTTGGGGCTAACCGAATCCTTCAAGAAAAATTTCATGACCTAAAAAACATTTTTGATAACAGTTTCTTTGCCGAAATAACAGATTTAAACATAGAATGGCATTTTAACGCCCCATCTTGGCCAAGTGCTGGAGGATTGTGGGAAAGAGCAGTTAGAAGCCTTAAATATCACCTCAAGAGAGTAGTGGGTGAACAAAAGCTAACGTTTGAGGAATACTCAACTGTCTTAGCACAACTGGAATCATGTTTGAACTCTAGACCCCTGTGTGCCTTATCAGAAGAAATAGATGACTTGGAAGTACTTACCCCAGCTCATTTTCTGAATGGAAGGTCTGGAACAACAATTATTGAAACCGAAGAAGATGCACGCACCAGGTGGACGCTATCAGCAAAAATTTCACATGACATATGGAAGAAATGGAAATCGGAATATTTAACACAGATGTCAGTACGAGATAAATGGACTAAATCTTCTGAAAATATAAAGCTCGGACAGTTGGTAACAATACAGGACGACAATCTGCCGCCAGGAAAATGGATGATGGGTAGAGTGGTAGAACTTCATCCTGGGCAGGACGGACTTGTCCGGGTCGTATCATTAAAAACCAAAAATGGAATAATAAAGAGACCTATAGTTAAGTTATCTATGTTACCGATACCACCCAGCAGCGAGGAAAGCATGCAAGAGAAGCAAGAAACAACTAGAATGGAAGAAAAAACATTAAAACTCAGTAAACCAAGAACAATGTTCGCGTCGATGGCGATTGCGTTGATCTTTTTCATGTCATTGTTAACCACATCTCAAGCAGCATTTAGCATATCAGCATTACCTAGCAATATGTCTTTGTATTTTGACTCTATTCATAGTATGCAAGTTGTAAGAGACAAATGGACTCTCATAGTTTATTACAATATGTCTCCGTACTGGGATGGTATGACAACAACAACTAAATTTTTAAATTATTTAGATAAAACGTGTAGCACTCTGCCAGACACAAGTCGTTGTAGTATGATATTAGTTCAATTACATCACGAATACTCAGAATTACAACACTACAACCGGCTACTCCTTAGCCAGCAATTTGACGCGCACACCAGACAGCGTCGCGGTCTTATCAACGGAATAGGTTACGTTGCAAATTCCCTTTTCGGAGTATTGGATCAAAGTTTCGCGGAACAATATAAAAAGGACATTCAACTTATAAAACAAAACGAGCACCACATTAACAACCTACTGAAAAATCAAACATCTGTTGTTGAGGCTGAATATAATGTGCTAAAACGAACTGAACAAAATATACAAATTCAACATAAAACAATTAATAAACACTTAAACGAGTTGGATCGAGTATCTAACACCATTAAAAAAACAGTGGAAAACTTAAGCGAAATTCAAGATTTCACTTTATCAGCATTAACAGCAGTCAATCTACTTCAAAACCTCAAAAGAATCCAGGAGACTTTACTAGACACCATTACCGATATTTACCATGGCAAATTTAACTCTCATTTGTTAACACCAGATCAGCTTAAGAATGAATTACAGTTTATCTCAGGACAACTGACCAAGGATGTGACCTTGCCGGTGGACAACATACGAACGGATCTCAAGTCAATATATAGCATGCTGAGAGTTAAAGCGAGAGTAATGACAGACTATGTCATATTCGAGATCATATTCCCACTGTCTAGTAGAGACAGCTACAAGATTTACAAAATCTTGTCCGTTCCTCACCAAATTGGAGTTGACATGCTTAATGTAATTCCCATTGCTGAGTACATAGCTATCAATGTTAGAAAAGACGCTTACCTAACAATGTCATCTATGGAGCTTCAGCAATGTTTACAAAATGAAAATATCTATTTATGTACAATAGATAAGCCAGTCCACTATCTCCCCATTGATGAAAAATTCTGCAAGAATAACAATACCACCAATCAATGCATCATCAGCAAGTCTCAATGCAAGGACATGTGGATCGAGTTAAACGATCCATCCAAATACAACATGAAACAACAGTCAGTCAGAGAACAAGAGTCAGTGATACAACAGTCGTTGTATTATTGAAAATATACGGTTTTAACAGTTATTAACGAGTTATCATTTATCATCAATCAAAGACATCTTTCTACATATATATTGAAAATTGCAACATGTTCAGCGACTTTCGTTGCTGACTGTACATATCAAATTGGCAAACCTTCTAAAAGTCCATTCATATCAAATCCATGAATATTTTCCTCAAGAAAAGGGAGGGAGGCCTTTGCCCTGCAGTGGGACAATACGGACTACATAGCATCTCTATGACTCTCTCATAGTCTTAGCCAGAAGGATTTGAAGCCATTTTGGTTTCAGCACCTTCCCCGATTATGGTTTCAAAATAATCAACAAAGTCTAAAAAAATACTCTCGACATGCGTAAAAACAAAAAACACAACTTACTTTAAAATAATTCTATGATATGGTAGGTATTTTTGTACAAAATTACTAGAATGATAAATTACTGTGTAGTAGGTATAAATTTTACTATAATCCATTAGCGCTTAATTGCCACAATCTATAAAAAATGTTAATCTTTTCAAGATCATAAGCGTGATCTGATCACGCGCATGTTTTACTTCACGCATTCAATTAAAACATTAATCAATGTCTCTTTTAATTGATTTTACCAGTACTGTGACATTTAATTTAATTATATATTCAATTTACGCAGTCTCCTCTTAAAGTAATTAACGACATTTCAAATTGGTTATTGACTTTCAATCTTTAGTGTTACCAAAACCAATTAAATTCAGTTAAGCATAATTTTAAGGCTTTATGGATGACAAAATAAGGTTGACTTTTGAATAAAAATTTGTTATAAGATATAGTAATTCATTTTACTATGTGAAAATAAAATACTTGCTGATGAATTCCACTGGATGGTGGCGGATATTGACGAGAAATAAGACTACGATGTTGGGTTCTCATAATTGAATATTTATTAGCGCTGGGACTCATTTTATTTAATAACATACTAACTTCCTTCCCTTCAATTCGTTGGTTGACTAGACCAGTAGATTGCAACCAGTCTCTGCCCGTTTTTTATAGTACCTACGACAACTGTTCATGGATCATCTGCCACCTGGGGAGACGGCAGGGTATGTCGGTCTCCTACCGACTAAAAATCGCACTGGCCTTTTTTGCCCTCCGTGTCATCAAATAGTTTGTATGTAAAATCTAGTTCCTTAGGTGGACGCTAGAGGCGCTGTCCAAGTTTTTCGCAAAAGCAAAACATTTGACAGACTCGATGACAACTATCGGTGCTGATGATAGGCTAGTGGTGCTGGTGATATGAACATTGGACTGCCAAGTCAAAGATCTCGTGTTCAAATCCAAGGCACGCGCCTCTGACTTTTCGAATACATGTGCGTATTAATCATTAATTATCACTCGCTTAAACGATGAAGGAAAACATCGTGAGGAAACCTGCATGCCTAGAGATGTTTCTTGACGGTGTGTGTAGTCTGCCAACCCGCACTAGGCCAGCGTGGTGGACTATACCCTAATCCCTCTCATTCTGTGAAAGGAGACCCGTGCCCAGCAGTGGGACAGTATATAGGTTGATGATGATGACGACTATCTTGCACGTCCTAAATAAGTTAAAAATGGACAAAGTTATACTGACCAGTCTTTCATTCAGTCATTCATTCATGCAAAGTAATGAATTATGCCCCTAATTAATTAGCTGCGATGTCTATAGGATGTCCGATGACCTAACCAGTCACCAACATATGGTAATAGCAATCGGGAAGAGAGAGTACTTACGTAGGACGTCCGGTCCCGTTGAACATGACACTTAAGTACTTTTACAACATTTAATTAATGCCTACATGATTCATACTTAAGTCTGTAAGGAGCAACATAAATAGTTATTTCTTGACCGTTCAAGGATAAAAAAAATATGCATTTGTTGAGCCCAATTCTTGAAGTCACGAATTGAGCTAACAAATGTAAAATCTTTTTTTTATGCTTTTTTAAAGGGCTATCAAATCCGACCGGTAGTACCAGAGATTAGCTACGGTACCTTGTTATATATATTTTAGTATCTATTTTATATTATATTTTTATACGGGCCTTGTTGCCTGAAATAAATGAATAAATAAAAAAAAATGCACATTCTCAGAAAAAAAGAACAAATAAGAAGAAAGAAAATACTTTTATTCGCGTCAACATGACGCTTGGAAAATTAAAATCATCGTTCAGCGCAATGCTGGTTCTCATGCAAGAGGCAGAGCCACAGCGCTGATTTTCAGCAATAGCCGGCGTCGATATAATAACATCGGACGTGGGAAACCTTACTAGTATATATACAGACAGGAATATATAATAAAATTGTACATACATCATTATCAACCCATATTCTGTTGCACGGGACTCTTCTCAGGATGAGAGGGATTAGGCTATAGTCCACCACGCTGGCCTAATGCGGGTTGGTAGACTTCACACGCCGTCGAGAGAATCTCTAAGGTATGCAGGTTTCCTCACGATGGTTTCCTTCACCGTTTAAGCGAGTGACAATTAATTATTAATACGCACATGATTTCGAAAAGCCAGAGGTGCGTGCTCTGGATTCGAACTCGAGACCTCTGACTCACCAGTCAAATGTTTATACTACTAGGCTATCACTACATGTAAACTGTACATACATATTTATTAAATATATAAATATAAATGAAATCCAAGATGGTGCCAATATTCCAGATTATGCATCCTGCACGTCTCTACAAAGACTATATACATTTGAAATCAGTAAAGTATTAAATTATTTATATACCATAAACTATTGCAATTCTATATAAAATGTACCGTAAGACCACTTAGAAACTTGCTTTTATAATATAACCTGATACCAAATGAATTATAAAATGTTATTAACCGTAAAGAAGAATAAATTATGATCCTGTTATTAGCATAGAGCTTTATAATTGGATTCATTTGCTCTTAAGAGCTCTTTTAGATTCTATAAGGACGCTTAATCAAAAGGGAATAAAAAAATTATGAGAAACTAGCTGTTGTCTGCATTTTCACCCCCAGCTTTTTGAGACTAAACGTAGCTCTTGTCCTTCTCCAATGTCTAATCTATCTCTGAACCAAATTTCATTAAAATCGATTTAGCGGTTTAGGCGTGGAAGCGTAACAGACAGACCGATACTTTCGCATTTATAATTTTACTAGCTTCCTCGCGACTTCGTCCGCGTGGAAAAGCTACTTTCAAATATCGTTATCGATTCAGTGGTTTAGGCGTCGAAGCATAACAGACAGACAGATACTTTCGCATTTGTAACATTACTAGCTTGCCCGCGACTTCGTCCGCATGGAAAAGCTTCTTTTAAATATCGTTGTAATTGTTCGTTATAAATTATAGTCTATATTTTATTCTGATGTATAAATCATAATACTTACTGTAAAGTTTCATCAAAATCCATTTAGTAGTTTTAGCGTGAAAGAGTAACAAACATGCATCCATCCATCTATCCTCAAAAATTTCACATTTATAATATTAATAGGAACTGGGAATCTATTAATTATTAATCCTTACTTCCCGTAAGGATTAATAATTAATAGATTACCTTACTGGGCCAGCACCCGTAAGCTACTGAGGTACAACTTATGAGTTCTAATACCAGATTAAGGTAAATATAATTTTTTAACATAACATACCATCACGCCTGTATTCCCCGAAAGATTAGGCAGAGATGTTCTATGTAATTTACAGCCACAACTTCTCCGGAAATAATAAATGTATTTCCTAACAACTATTCTCACATACTGGCCTCAAGGACACGTAATTCGACATTCGATATTGAAACAAAAATGTTGAGGTAATTTAATAGCACATATTATAAAGGTGGTATCCCATTAAATTAATCAAGTACGCCATAAAAAGCCTTCGGTACGTGGCCTTAAATAATTTGAACAGAATAAATTGCATCATTAAAGAGCTCATTACCTGTTTTGTGTAACTAAGTATACATTTTTCTATCGACGAGCGGAAATGAGCTGATCTGAGCGAGCAATCAAATCAAATAGATGTTGTCAGTAATTACCGCTTCGCAAATACTCATTATTGAATCTATTCAGCCTTTACAATATGAGCTGTTTGTATAGCCCAGTGTTAGTCTTTATTTTTACTGACTTTTTGCCTGCATCCCATTTTGTTAAATGGGCAATCATATTTTTTTACTTTGCTTTGCTTTTAGTCAATACATCAATCAGGTTTTTATGCAAATGACTAACTAATGTCAAAGTAAACGTAATTTGAAATCAGTAGGTATGATAAGTTTCTGCAATTGAATCAGGAATTCGCACTCAGCGATAAATTCCTAATGTGAAGTGTGGTTTAATGATAAGCGCGGGAAATTACTTTAATATCATCTTGTTAAGCGGCGCGTGAGAGAAACTGGCGTGGCGACGCGCGGCTGACGAAGGCTGGAACTTGTACCTGCGTAGTCTTTAATCTGCTGCCTGCCACTTGTGTCAACTGTATGCTGGCTGCGGATACAGGGTTGACAGCCAAACCAGCCAACTATATAATAGACATTATAAACCAAACATAGCTTAAAAAGGTGCTATTTCACAAATATCTACTCCATGGGCATGCTATCACGACTATTGCCAAAATATTGGTTAGAGGTGCAATACCGCTGTACAACAAAAAAAAATCTCGGGTAAATAATATCGGGTCAAAAATAGTAGACATATAAAACGTGGTAGACCACTTTATAGACTAACCCACCCTTTAATTCTAAGTGGAGATTTGTACCTAATAGCAGGACAATAAATGGATTGATGATGATGACAGTTTTAATGGCAGTGGGACCCTAAACTAAAGGTTTTAAGAAATTTAGAACACGGGAAAAAATCTGCCTAATCCTTTGAAAAATTTTAAACATGTATGTGTAATGATGGATATAGTTTTTTTTTACTGGGGAGCTAGTTACTTAAACAATACTACATAGTTTTATCATTCCTGCGGTCGTGACGTGTTGAGATCGAGACAGATGAAAGAAGAATGAGATCGTATAGTTTTTGTATTGCCACCTGTATTTACAAATTAACGCGTACGCGCAGTGTTAAGGATGACCATGGATTGACCTTCTTGGAATCAAAACAAAATGGAAATACACACGTATACTTAGGTATATAGTGGTTGCAGCCTGCTGTGTGAAACAGATCTACTATGGAATTATTTCTACTTTAGTGAAAGTAGAAGACAATAATTAATTATGTCTTAAACGGTGAAGGAAAACATGGTGAGGAAACCTGCATGCCTTAAAGATTTTTCTCGACGGTGTGTGAAGTCTGCCAACCCACACTAGACCCGGGTGGTTGTGCTTAATTCCTCTCAATCTGAGATCAGACCCGTGCCCAGCAGTAGGAAATATGGGTTGATGATGATATTTTTATTATATGGTACATTAATAAAACGTGGATATCGACGACACGCCCATATAAGCAATACTTCTCTATAGCGCGGGTTGGCATCCCTTTAGATTGCTCTTAAACGTCAAGACTAAGATTCTAGAATAGTGCAATTACCCACATCTGTATATCAACTACGTATATTAGCACCGTAACACTCTGACGTCAATCCACTAATCACGATGACCGCAGCACGAGGCGGAAAACCAGAATAAATAATAAGTATAAATACCTGTACATAAAGGTTAGGTGCAAATTCCGTGCTCCGCGACTCCAAGGACCAAGAATTGTTAGAAAAACCACAGACTTAATGTTTATCCCGCGGCATCTTAGAAAAATTTAGAATATATCGGAGGTATGTTGTTGAGGTTCCGTATGAAAAGTTAAAAGGAAAACCAAACAAAAATTATAGATTGGAAATAGATAGGTACTTAAACGCGAGAGATAGATTTTTTGTAGCCTTTATTTATTTTTATTTTGGCTCCCGTTACTTAGGCCAAAATGTTGCCTGGACTTTTTCATACTCAAATCTTTGCTAGACCTGGTAATCGATTCCGGGAACGCTTAGCAACCGAGCTAGGTTGCTTATAATATAATGTCTGAAAAGAATCTTTAAAAAATCCTGAAAAATATGTGAAAAGCAAGTAAATAGAAAATCTGTAAGATCAAATTGATTTGTTAATTTTGTACTTGTAAATAATAATTAATGTTTGGATGAGATCATTATTAGGGTCCCTGCACATTAACGACACTTACCTACGTAGCATGTAGGCGTAGCCGCGACGTATGCCTCACGTCAGAGACGACTACGCTGTGCGTACGACTGACAAATACCGAGTTTGAAAAAAGTCGCTTAAAAGTAGTACGGTACCCTAAACCGGTAGTCATTAAAGAGATTACATATAGGTCTTTGGTCAGGCCGCGAGCGGTAGCGGATGAGCCGTGTCCGTGTTTGTAGCAAATTAATACAGCCTCGTAAATACGTCAGCCGATGACCGGATGGTTGATATTAATCGGAGATAAGAACAACTTATTGTTTCGCAAGTAAATCGTGCAGTGCGAACTAGGTCTTATTCTTAGAATATATTTTTGTATTTTGCTTGCACAAATATGTTAAGTTATTTTAGCGAATAAAAAGATAGTTCGTACTTAGGTAAGGGTAAGGTGGCATCGTACGACATCGAACTAACTATAAAGGAAGTCATTTCGGTTGAGAAGCAAAGTAACTTACTTTACAATAGAATGATGTCAATGACGTCACCTTAAAGACTAAAATTCAGAATATGAAGGCAAATTTCGATCTGGCCGGTGGGACTTCTGGTGTCTTAGTTGGTCATAGAGTCCTGCCCGCAGTCGAATTATTCCTTCACTAAAATAACATTATTTGCATGGTAGGTACAGTCAGCAACGAAAGCCGCTGGACACGATGCAATTTTTAAAACGCTTTAATATTTTTTATTTTCTAGAAGCTACTGACCCGAGAAGGCAGCACGAGTTATTTTGTGTATAAGATAATTTCAAGCTTTACCTTAACTAGAATTTAATTTAAAATCTTGGTGTAGTGATGATTTCAAAAGTTGGATATGTTCAGCGATTTTCGTTGGTGACCGTACCACATACAGGCTTTATTACATGATAATTATTGTTATACACATATGTATTTGGTCTACTGACTACTGATGACAATGTTAATAGAAATAAATTAGGCACAATAATAATGTGAAATAACTAAAGTTTTTTTATAATTAAATGTTAGAATCTTATTTTATATATAAACAATTAAAAACTACATCTACGATTCTCCTTTTAAATTTATAGAAAAAAGATGACTTTACGACGCGATTCTCAAGACTAATAAATTAACAATAATATATGTTGAATTTTATTTAAAAGCACGCTAAAAGCATCTAATTTGGGATACATTAACATCGTCTCCCATCATGATAATCACCATTATAGGGACCATAAAATTGCGGTGACACCACAAAGTAACCGATTGTAAAGACGGAAAGAGTATAACATTAAAATCGGCCGTAAAATTCAAACTAGACTCAACAATAAAATATGACTTTTAAAATCGTAAACATGGATTTCTATTGAAGTGGTTGTGGAGGCTCACTAGCGGCTCACATAAAGCCTTTGGAAATATTTTTATTATTTCTAGCGCGTCCTTCACAATAATGAGAATTAAGGGCCGTCGTTTGTCGGCAACTAGCACGTGGATGTTTCGCGCACTCAACACGAAAAGGGTTTTTATCTTTCCCGGAATTTTACGAACGCCTCCACAAACCAAAAACATAAAAGCGCCTTCTCATTGATATATTCACGTATCTTTGGGCGAAACTATTATTTTACAAAACATTTAAAGTCTTCCGTAGAACCCAACAATTTTAAGTCGGTAAAGCCGTAGTTGTAAAGGCGGAAATTATGCGCTCCTTTGAATTGTAATGCAAGCAATTATTGATTTCTTATAAATCCGGTAGTCTGCTATTCAAAGTGTATAGAATAAAAGTTAAGTTAATTTCACGCTAAAAATCTGTATGTTATTATATACATTTGTATTGTGAACAATAAATATAAAGGATTATTAAATTTGTGAAGAGGAAAATACAGCTTTCGTTAAATAAAAGTTGTCGGTTTCAATGCGCATTATAGATCATACGCACATTGGATCTTGCGTCTTTCCGAATCTCAAGAGGCGTTCCTATTTTCGGCATGTCATTAGCAGTCGCATTCAAGTGTCTTGTCTTCTGACACTTGACAGTTTTAATACAAAAGCCAGACATTTCACGTAGTTTGTTCCAACACCTCCCGGCGGCCTAATCTAGAGGGTAGTCAGAAAAAGTTGGCGCCACATTGTGTTATCTCACCCCCCTGTGTGCAGTAACTGTCTCAAGTGTCCGTTCTTTTGTTTATTTCCAAAATGCACTTGCCTCTGTACCTGTTTCAACATCCATTGTCGAGTTTTTGTTTACTTCTGAAGAGAATTAGCCGAACACGTGTTAGTTAGCCTTTTGTCTCGTTCGAGAGGTTTTGCCGACACGGTTAATGCTATGAGGAAGGTTTTGAAGAAAGGAACGGACTTTTATTGCCCAGTATAATTTTATGGTGAAGTACTGTTAGGTAATTAACCTATAGCATACAATGATAACAGGATTTGGGCTAGTAAAAAGCATTATAAAGGGTATTTAAAAAGTTCAGTTACTCAATGAATGTAGACCAATTACTGGAGTAATATTAAAAAAATAAGTTCTTCCATTTTTTATTTTTTTATTGTTTTATTGGCGACACCGTTCCCAGTGACGCCGGTTGACATCCCATCATCGTTAATACCATACATTAACGTCTACATCTGCACGGCAATCATTACCAACATTAAGCTCTTAAGCTTTATGGGTTCAAGTGGGAAACGAAAAAATCACAACTTATCGCTCTTGAGATGCAAAAAAATTACCTTGCACATGTAACTCATTAGTTAAGGCCGACATGTCGGCTCAAATATTTGGCGATGGTTGCAGATTTCGGCGCCACCGGCATAAGAATTCCTTTTACGAAAGCCGAAAGCCGCCACCGATTTCAAGGAACGGCAGCTAAAACAATATTGGTTGAGACGCCGCATGAACACAAATGACCGTTGGATTAGGTATCGGGAAGGTGCCCATGCGCATAGCACTCCTGAGACCAATGTTTACTTATGGACCGACTTTATGGTTAATGTTTTATGTCAAGGTTCTTAACGTTTTTACTGCTCCCGGTAAATGTAAATAGTTACCGTAAAAGAATGTTTGCACTGTGTGTCTGAAAAATATTGCTTTGAAAATTACATATTTACGTATACTGGAACCAAATGAAATAAATTTACACATTTTTACACACCATCTAGTCACAAAACAAAGCTCTGCTTAAGAGCTTTTACAGTAGATGCACTGTATAGAAACACATACATTTTTTTTTCCAAACACATACTTATGATACATAAGAAACACCCAGACACACAGACAGAAACACTTTTGAATACTGATTTCCTGTAGTAATCAAACCCACAACCTCGTGATCAGCACAGACGCTCGAACCACTACGCGGGCATCGTCAATAAAAATTGAAATTCAAAAATGAGTATTAGTAGATCCTTACCTAAATATTTTCTCATTACAATACTTCTCGCTGGATTCCAATTCCGTAAATAAATTTACAGGCAAAATGGAACTTCAACAGACCATATACTTTATTGACGCCTATAGAAACCGGATCCACACATGAAGCTTGATGGAAGAAAAAGTACCGTGTATTTTGTGTAGGTACTTCCCAGGATTTTAGTTTGGTAGGAGGTATTTCCCCAAACCAACTGAAAAGCGTAACAATAATTACTTAGTGGTACACCATTAAGAAACGAAACAATCACATCAAATAAGGAAAACATGTTAGAAATATTAATATCTACCTTTTACACCTAATACAGACTCAACATTTAATAAAATGTCTTTTAGTTATTAATTGACTTAACCTACCGTTCATCATCATCAACAACCCATATACTGTCCCACTGCTGCACACTGGCCTCGTGCGGGTTGGCAGACTTCACACACCGTCGAGAAAAATCTCTAAGGAATACAGTTTTCCTCACAATGTTTTCGTTCACCGTCTAAACAAGTGATAATTAATATGAATTGGAATAGTCAGCGGTGGGTGCCTTGGATTGGAACTCTCGAGGTCTCGAGTTCGAATCCTTAACTTACTTGGCAGTCCAATGGTCATATCACTAGGCTATACTAATCTATCGTTAACCCACCAAAAAACCAGTTAAATCTTACCTTGGGTACCAACGTTCAACAAATTTGCATGAGTAATAGTGCATAGTGTTTTATTCCTACAGTGTACATTTTGATGGTAACAAAGTTCTATTCTATTCTACTTGTTTCTAGAAATATTGTTTTTTTTTATTGTTGAACTGAATTCGTACAGTTTTGTTTAATTTTTTACGCGAACCTGCGTTGTGAGGAGGCTGAAGAAACGCCACCACCTCCTGGGGGAATGCGGATCGCTAATACACAAGCGCAGTAGTCATCTAGGGAAACATATCTTAAACCCGGACGAAATAAAGGAATTTACCACTGCAGTTTATAGTAGCCGCAGGTTTTAGCGGTGAACTCAAGTCATCGAGTGGCGATCAAAATATACCGGCTACAGTCACAGTGATACTATAGCCGCAAATAAAAAATAAAAAAAATACAATAGTAGACTACAGTTTTGCCTCATGAGAAACACAAACAGGGTCTAAGATTGATTATGCCGTTATAATAACAATACGACGGAACACATCAGACCTGTTTGGTACCGGAAACTGTTCATATCATTGCATGCCGCCAATATTTTGATAAAGATTTAGATTTCACAACCTTGAGCATTATTGTGATTGAAAACATTAAGAAACGATCGCTGTGATATAAATATCCTTATCATATCATCGATACCTTTTGTTTTGTATACGGGGGAAACCTTTAAAAGGCTACCGGTACACGGCAATAAGACTGGGGATTGTGGGATTCTTACCCACTAAACTCACCCCGTTGACCTCCATCAGCACATGGAGGGGTCTATTAAGAGGACACAGTGTCCTCTTATATACCATCCCAGAACCCCCCCTGTGTAATGCCTGTTAGGGCACATTCCGGGGATACCATCGATACTAATAAATCATAATTAACACGGGATCTTTTGAATTTGTGTGGCAATACCATTGATTTTATTAGCTACGGATTTCTCTGAACGAGGTCCTGCTGTCATCAGCCTTTAGGGAACTGAAAAACTTGGACTTGGTCTTGTCTTTTACTCAACATAAACTAAGCAATCCGCCTCCTCCTGTCAGTATTCGATGATGAATGGAAAGTATTTTTGGTGAAGCTGATACCAAGTATTTCGATACAGCCGTGGTCCTGTCATGGTTCCATGAAGGCAGATAAGACAATACTCTGGTCCAATGAGGTCTAAGAAGAACGCTGAAACCACTTAATACAATTCGTCAGTCGTCTCTTACAACATCTACATAAAAATTAGGGCAAGTAAATATTATGAAGTTATTAAGCAAAGGAAAAATTCGACCGCGGGCATTTAGGATAATAAATTAAAAAAAATATATATATTTTAAATTTTTTAATATTATATTATTAAATTAGTATTTATAAAAATATGAAATTATTTTATTTAATAATTTTTATTAAATTTTTATTTAAAAGCTTAATAACTTTAAAATCTTAGCATGGAAAATGCCAAAAAAAATACAAAAAGATAAATATTATGAACTTAAACTCACTCAACTCTAAGGCGCATAAAGGTGATAAGAAAACTTCAACATGAGGAGAAAAGGTCCTCATCGAAATTATGTTGAAGTATGCGTATTAATTCTTTGAGTATTTCTCGTTAAAATTAGTCGTAAACAATATCATCGAAACGTCATTATAAACATAAGAACTTCCGATACTTGTTTGTGAAATGTAAATTACCTCTTAAACATATTATATTTAAGTACACAACTGCACTTTCACATGTTTTTGTCTAATAAACAGGGAAATCCCTAAGCTCTTATCAGTCTGAAAGAACAAGGAAAGCGTCATGAAAACAAATAACGTCATATCTATGACAACAAAAACAAGTGACGTTTATTAGTACACTAATTCATTCACACTAATTCATTCTTCAAAAATAAGAGTGACGCAATAAAGAAAGAATTTCATGTGAAACTTATCATATGCGTAGTGACGTATGCATGAAACTGTGTCACAAAAGGTCATCGTTTGAAAGAACAGTGACACAACAAAGAAAGGATTTCTTGTGAATCACACGAAGAACGTCACTGGGGAAACGATTGGCATCGTCACAAGTTGAGGTCACGCCATCATTAGGCCGCGTCACTCGCGCACGAACGCTCTCGTCACCTCAGAACCGGTTCCGAGTTCTCGCTAACATAAACATCAGATCCGCGAGATAAACACGTCAGGCCGGTTCTCCGGTCTTGGGTATAAACCTGATTAGGATTTTGCGAACCAAGTAACGTTCCAATATAATAGTGACATCTTAATGCGATGACGAATCGATTATATCGCGAAATTAAATCCGGAGTCATTAAAAAACCGGAAGGGAAGTCCGAGAACTTGGGAAAAGGAATTTTGCGGATCTAAATTTATGACTTCGGATGAATCCAATGACGATGCGAGTATATTAAATTGGCAAACGTAAATTTCGTAGTATTTCTTATGAAAGAATTCTTTTGGGGAACTGGTAACCACCTCGGCCACAGATTAGATAATAGTCTCTGCGTATGTTGCTGTTGTTAATCTTTTATACCGGATTTGATTTTGAGTGCTGAACGTCAGCTAGGAAATGTCGGCGCCATTTTTTATTATTAACTAGCGGCCCGTCCCGGCTTCGCACGGGTGGACATAAGATATAAATATAGCCTATGTTATTCATGGTGAATATAGCTTTCCAATGGTGAAAGAATTTTTGAAATCGGCACAGTAGTTTTTGAGTTTATTGGATAATTTGTAAATTCAAATCTTTCCTCTTTATAATAGTAGTGTAGATTAATTAAATAATGAATAAAAATGTCTTTAAAATTCCATTTTCAGAAATAAATTATAATTTAGTGAAAATTCAAATATTCACATTTACATTGTATGTATTTTTGCGTCACTCAATTGAATCCATGCTAAAGTTGAAGAACTAACTTTAGCATGATTAGTTTATTAGCCCAAATAAAATTGCTGATTAAACGAGTCATCAAAATTACATTTTTATTTATAACTAAGCATATCTGTTCAAGGTTTGTTTTATTGTAGTTTATTGCTTAAAATCAAGTTATCTCATTATTTTTCTAATATTTAAACATCAGCAACTTTCGTTAAATTAGAACACTCATGACCAAACATTTTTTTTTCTTTCTATCCATCCAAAGTAATAAACAAAACGCTATGCTCACGCCCAAAACAACGTTACAAAGAATAATAATATTTCAGTCCCCCATGACTTAATATTTATTTATATCTTAGAATACATTACATAAACGTTGAACATATCAATGAAACCATGAATCATATAAGATATAACCATATCGTGGCTCCCGGGATTGATAACGCCCACCTGATTTTACGATAAAAATCTTGAAAGGATAACTCAGAAATACGTGATTTATTTAGATGACTAATATTTTGATATCTTCTAGACTATTCTCCTAAATTTCGTGGTAAATATTTCAGCCAATCAATAGGTTGCACGGAATGATTACACTGCAGAATGATTTTAAACCATCATAAAAAAGCATACACTGCAAGGTAACTTTTTAGATAATATTTACAAAGTAAGTAATGTCAACCTGATCGATAACAATATCCTACTGATGGAGGGGCTGGCAAACTGGCTTTCTGAATACCACTAATAATTAGGGGTTCGTGATCAACGGGCATAACTAACTTAACCGACGGCTTAACGACAGGTTAAACAAACCATAGTAAACATAATAAAATGATGAGATCAATGGCCTATGTATATTATTGCGTACAATTAAATAAGTGATTCACGGATATTTCATGCCATTTCAAAAAGCGCATTCATAATAAAACCTAAATTCTATATGCCGACTCATGACAACCGCTAAAACGTACATAGATTGCGTTAAAATAAAGCGAATGAAGTAAAAAGGCAAAAATGTAGGTGTTTCCTCATGCGCAGACGCAACGTTCGGTTCGGCACGTGCGACGAACCGTGTCATAAGTCATGCGCATGCGTCATTGCTAGGGTTGCCAGTTTGTTGAGTCATGTATGTATGATGGTGCCACTTATGTCTAGTCATGATTTTCTTTGTGAATGTTCTATTACTGTTTGTAATGTACACGTGAATTTTAAAACAACTAAATATTATGATACATACGTTTTCATCTATAAATCATCACACAACGTGAAGAAATAAAGAGCGTGTTCAAAATTTTTTTTCAAAACATTTCACTTGCAACTAAGTCACTATTGAGGATTTATGGACTATCAGATCAAGATTGAAATAGTATCGGTATATTCAAGTTGTGGCTCTGAACGTATATTTAGAGAACTAAATGCGCACAATGGCTAAAGCACTTACAAATTTAATGTTAAAAAATATAGGATTAACAAACAACATGCTAACAAAGAATTAATAAGCGATAACCCTAGAATTAGTAGTAGTGCAGCGCGCGTGGCATAAACACACGTCGCTCATGGCACGTACATTGTGCTCGGTAACCGCGCAGTTTTGTTGTTTACAGGATAAATGTCCGCAAAATCATAATATAGGCGCCTACGTGACTATTTTCGCGTGGCCGCAATCTAAATAATTATGCCTAACTATGCAAATTAAACAAGCTCGCATTATTTCAGCGTTAGACAATGTTTAATGTAAATAACCATCGGATATTTGTGCTCACGAGCCTTACAGAGAAAAGCAATTTCAATGCTGTGTTCCTTTCGCCCGCTATCTTTGCAGAATTCCAATTTTGCAACACTTGTTTACCGTTTTTGTAGAGGAATTTGTTATTATGACGCAAATAATACGTAATTATTTGAACATACCTAAGATAAGTACCGGTAAGGTCGGTCGGTCAATGCAAGGTTAAGTTACAGTTCTCGCGGTCTGTCAATTGATTGGTTACCAAGCCTCCCCGTGAATTAGAGAGCATGTAAGTTTTCATCATAAAAGATTGAAAAAAGGTATTTAGATCACAATAATTATCAGTAATATCCACGAGGAAAAGTTGTGTTGACAGTTGGACTTTGAACTTTATACTGCTAACCCAACTATTCCTTCTTCGTTTTACAGGGTCGGCAGCGCGCAAGTGAGATCCTGGTGTTGCAAGTGTCTATAGACTACGGTAACCGCTTACCATCAGATGGTACGACCCATCACGATCCTTGTTCGCCAATATATATATATATATATATAATATCGTCTAGCAATTGGGCTGCGGAGGTCTGCCAGACCGCTTCCATTTAGATTGGGATTAGGGAAATGCTTTGGATAAATTTCCTAAATTAATCAACCTCTTGTAACTAACTACATGTATGTACAGAGGGCAGAACATCAAGATACCCCAATCCGTCAAATGTCTTTAATAGATTTACAACTTTAATACAAAACAATAAGGTTCATATTCAATTGGGAAAATTTGACAGTTTTGGATTGCTTGACCTGCTGGCGTCTGTACATTAGCGTATCAACTATTTTAGTAAGTACCTACCATTCGTTTGCTCAGAGGCACGTGTAAATCAGCGTGTGATTCCGATCGATCATGCGCGGGCGCCGCCGATGCGTACAACATACAATGCAGCCTTATCAGAGCCGGTAAAACAATGCTGTTGCCGTGTTACTGGGTGATTCATCATCATCATCATGTCCTGCCCATTTTTAGTTGTCATTTTCCTGTAATTTCAGCTGCTGTATTGTGTGTCTTGGACTATTCCAAGACATACTGTAATATTTAATTTATTATTCTATAATAATGTTGGAAACTATATCTTCCAGAATATCTGATAATGCGGGAGTCTGTGGTAGTGAACAGTGTAGTTCTACCTCCTTTGATTTTAGAATGGGCTACCAGCCTCATCAGATTTGGCTATATATCTGAAATTTCCAAGAAGGTAGGACCAATTCACCTCTATGTAGCTTTGAGCAGTATCGAAATCTTGATGTTCAATTTTATTTCGGGCAAGCCATAAATCTGGCAAAATATGAAAATCATGACGCATGAATGCAACAATGCGTCCAAGGGATGGAGAGGTTTGACGAGCTAAAAATGGTAACCCATCCGCCTCCGACCGCGGCAAGTAGAGGTTTACCTCGCAGATAATTGTGACGATAATCAGATGATAACGAGCCCCACCCAACAGAGGTTATTTTTAATTCATTTGTCAATAATTAATATCATCGTATTACAGGCACGCGATGTAACAACCTTCAAGTTAGTACATACTATTGTTATCGATTACACGCCTTTTATTCGATTACCGGTTAATATATTTTTATAGCTGTATCATCACGGCCAGTTGCAAGGATAAGGAAAATTGGTTGCAAAGTAGATCTTAATTGGTAACTTTTAATTCATTAAGAAAAAGTAGGTAGGTAGTACCTACCTATGTTGTCTTAATGTTAAATTACGTACCTAGGAGGTAGGTACGTTATTTTATCGAACAACTTTTCCAATTAAAAATTTTGATCCTAACCTTATGTTGAAATAATATATTGATATTATATATATCGCGTATATTGATATTATTAATCCCGACGTTTCGGACCCTTTACAACGTCCATGGTCACGGGTAGACTGAGGTGGTGGGCGTCTTGATGATATAATTACTGATAGCTACCCTACATTTTTTATTGTTACATGATCAATGACATTTATTACTAATTATTAATTAAAACTAGATGGAGCCGGCATTTCCTAGCTGACGACCTCTGAGAAGAAACGCCGAAACAAACTCAGAGAATCATGGTCTCTTTTAAAGTAACAATATTCAATGATCATGTTTTAGTTGTTAATTATTGGCAATCCGATTCACGCAGAACGAGCTCACAGTATCCTTACCTTATGGATAAAATAGAAACTGAGCCCAACATAATTGGACTATGTTGGGATCAGGTCCCAGTCTACCAACATGAAGCTAAGTATTATTTTATACGAAGTGACTGCCATCTGACCTTCACAACTGTATTTATTTGTAAGATAAAGTGGTTGTCAGGGTCTTTGCGCTTTCCCGCCGCAAAGAGGGCCTTGGGTGGTGGACTCGGGGTCATCAGTCGCCCTCCCGCCTCCCGGCAATAGACGTCCGCGGTGGGATCGCGGGCGCTTCTGACTTCCACTTATTTTCTACAGCTTGATTCAAAAAAGGCAAGGCCAAGGCACAAAAAACTCTATGTGCTCACAATGGTCACACATCCGTATAATGTCCGGGGTCAGCGTAAGTAAATCTTTTAAATCAATTGATCAACGTAGTCCGTGCCATATAAACATAAGTCAAAATAAAGGTAGAAATACCCACGTGAATGATTCGGTATCGAAGACTAATACTTTTCCAACTTTTTCTTTTGCAAGCGGGCTATCCCAACCAACTGTATCTTGACGATGAGTCATGCGTACACCGTGAGGCTTCACCAAAGGCGCACGATTCCGTGAGATAACGCACGGAGCAACCGACACCGATACCGGGTCCCGTGGAAAAACCGGCGCAGGCGCCGATTGTGTCGCCCTGAAAATGACGTCTTACGATCTATCGAACTTCCTGTTTCTATCGTAAATACATTATCATACTGTATAGGATGTTGAGTACAAGTGACACAATTATATTATTGTTAAAGTAAGTTGATACGATAAATAATAAGGTATGCATAGTACCAACTCTGTTTACGTTTAGTTTTGGAGTAAACGGTGTCCAACATTATGTGTAAATTATTTATTTTGGGTTGATAAAAAACTACGATTTTATCGCGTATAGTTACGAATTTTATCGCGATACATAGATATTATTAATCCCGTCGTTTCGAACCCTTTACAGCGTCCATGGTCACGGGTAGACTGAAGTAGTAGGAGTCTTGATGTTATAATTACTGACAGTAACCCTACATTTTTGTTAATTATTGGCAATCCAATTCACACAAAACGAGCTCACTGTATCTTTTGGTCTTGCAGTTGTAGGCCTGGATTATTATTTAATAGAATCTATAATAGGATTCCAAAGTACTTAGTTTTATTTCAAAGCCTTATATTCGCGTAAGTGTCAGAAATTAAGGTGTACCTAGTAGAAATTATTTTAGCTCAACATATTGAACATAATGAAAATGTACGACCGTTTATGTAGGTATCATGTTTCCAAAATCGTAGCTTAAATTACAAAAGGTGGACTAGGAAATCCACAGAATTTGTGAATTAAGAAAGTGGTGGACAAATTTTAAACCTTGATCGAGCTTGGAATTAAATTCGTAATAAGATAGTTCGTTATTTAATCAAATGAATGTTACATCCACTCTTATTAATTACATGAAAATAAGTTCACAATGTAACCAGCTTTCGACATCACTGAATTCAATACAAATAACAATTAGAATTTCCTTGAAATATCTTGTAGGTATTCCGTCATCAGAAAAAAACATAAAACATACCATGCCTTTATTTTCGGAAGGGTTAGGCAGAGATATACTAATCTACACGCACAAATCGCTATTAACTTTGGGTACCATGTAATAATCAGCGAGCCTATCTCAAATCCATATACCAAGCCATTGATAATTTAATAAAAAAAACCTATAACACTTTGCTGAACCTGAGAATCGAGCCCAGGATCATAGCAGTCGCACTTACGACCACTTAGAGACACTAGTCAGAGTACTTAGAATAAAAAAGAACACGTAACAAGGTAGAAGCTGGATGCGAAAAGCCGAGGACAGGGTGAAATGGCGCACATTAGGGGAGGCCTACGTTCAGCAGTGGACTAATATAGGCTGATGATGATAATAATAATAATAATAATTCACAACCCTTATTACAATTGGTCTTATTCTAAGGTTTACATGCGTAGTGACTTAAAATAGGAGTTTCGACATTGGGTTATTTTCATAGGGTACTGTAGCTAGGGCTTATATTTGGCAGATAAAGTATAGGTATCCCTGACTCCGAAACTAGGCATAGCCTGTATCTTCAGAGCCAGTGGTTCCTTCTTGGGGTCTTGTCAACCGTTACAATACTAAGCGGTTAGGTAAACAAAAATAAAATTATGCAGCAAAGATGTAATAATAATAAATTTAAAAAGGGTTATCTACTAGATGATGATGACGTAACAATATGACTACAGAGGCGCGTGTCACTAGAATAACTACAGCATTATTATTGCAGTATCCTTATCACTTAGATAGTTATATTTAAATAATTATGTATCAGCAATTACGTACGCGTGCTGCGTAATCAACAATAAACAAAGACTTGCGGTATAAATAGGAATTTTCCTATTATTACAATCAAGTGCGAGATAATTGTGATACGAACATGACTCCATCCATTAACCTGAATATATTATCTACACGACAACATTGCAAATAGATATTTAATGTCTTAATCCATTAATGGATATTAAGAAAAAGGAAAATTTAGCAAAATGACTTTTTGTCGATTAATTGTAAATATTCCTTTGACCTAAGCGAGGAAACAGGAAAAGAATAAATACTTGAGCTGTGAGTTTTTGAACGTTTGTTGACTTTGAAAATTTAATTAATACATACAAAAACAAAATAGGTGTGAAGGAATTTATTATCTCTGAATTCTGGGAAGGAAAGAATTCTTCACCTACACATAGCTTGAGCAGCAGGACGGATTCATAAGCTAGAAAAAGATTTACTGAAGAAATCGTTCAGAAATGTATGATTTTACCCAGTGGTTTAGGCTCTGCTTTGAACAATCAGCCAGCAGGTATTGTTAGTAGGTTAGTAGCAGTAATTGTAAATACCATATGGATTTTTATATATGTTCGCGCATAACTCTATTATCTATGAGTCCATTTTGATTATCCCTTTTTCATAAAATATACCAAGGTCCTACTTCCGAAACGGACCTATTTACCTACACTTGGTTTGTTTCTGAAAATAGATACTGTAGATACAACACTAATCGTTTGAAGTCTGTTATCTTTGTCTATAAACTTAATTATAGATAGATAGAATGTTCTTTATTGCACACCATAAACAAATACCAAGTAGAAGTTTATGAATCATAGAAATAACTAATAATAAATAATGTTATAATACTTTTTAAACAAAGACTATAGCTTATGCACTCTCGGATGGTTGACGTACAACGTTGGATAGATTTACAAAGCCGCAAGGGTTAGGTAATTGAAACCGCTACCAAAACCACATCGTTACCATCACACGATATTATGGTTATATTCTGTAATACCCATCAGTTTTTATAACGTTAACTAATTATACTCTAGAGGTCCTGAGTTTGATGCCACATCGAGCAGTGTTTTTCTATGAATTTCTCAGTAGCGGCTCGAAGTTTGATTTGTGCCCGGTTAGCACTAATAGATTCTCTCCTTATTACATGGGACCTAAACCTACGAACTATGAGTGTATATTTTATCTCATCTTAACTGTGGGGACCGGCATGGCCAGCAACACTTCGACCAAATGTGATCTGTTGTGTACATACCCAGCATGGTACATTTCTTGCTCTTCAAAGACGTGGTTCATGAAGGCGGCTAGCCCACTAAGAAAAAGGAACCTGTAGTCTTCTGGCTTCGGGTCTCCGTTGCCGAGATGACTCATCCGTTTCGTCGCCAGGACGTCACAATCACACAAGATGTGCTGCATTGTTTCCCTGAATTCACCACAAACTCTACTATCATGGGTGTCCATGATAGTAGAGTTTGTGGTTTGTGGTGATGAAAAGGCGCACCAATATACACATATTGGTGCGCCTGTGCTTAATCTTTCGGTGTTTACAGCCGTGATGAGTTTTATAGAAAAAAACAAATAGCACATCATTTTGGTCAACTTAATCAATTCCAGTAAAGACCAATGTCAACGACCAATGACTAATATAGATCTACTAGTTTATGTTTGTTTGAACGTGCTAATTCTTGAGGAAGGTTTTGGGGTATTTAATATCATGCTACGACTGCTAAGAGCCGAGTAAAAAGAAAAAGTCTGAAAGTGAAATTTATTATAATTTAGACAGGACGAAGATCTGTCTGTCTGTCGGTTCATCCAGTCATCTATCAAAACTATTCAAATAGCTGCTGTGATGCATACTGTTCTTCACAAGGTCATACAGTCCACATCTTTAAACCATTCCAATGAGTCAGGCTTAGGTCACTGAAAACGTCCTTAAACTATGGTAATTTAATTAGAATTTTATGTAAATTACCAGAACCTAACATACCTACGTTATATGTGTAATATGTAGCTATTGCATTTCTGAGCACATAATGTTATGTAATAAGTTCAATCTTTGTACTCAACATAGGTGTGACGCATTCGGAATCATATGTTATATTGAAACAATAGAATAAATACATGAGTAATGACGACGAATGAGTCTTTACATTATTCTAGGCTGTTTGAGAAATTATCTTGTGATTGACGGCCGTTATAAGCGAGAGTAGTGCGGCTACTTTAACTGTATGATTCCCTGGTGAAACAGTATCATTGTAGCAGCAGGTCGAAGTCAAGTCTTGCGTTACTCGCCCCACGTCATACCGCAAATCAATGGATCTAGGGGGCAGCAAGCCAGGGCCCATGCCCAGGCCGGCAAATTCAGAATTCAGCAAATTCAAACTTCTTGGCAAATGAATACACATCTCATCACTCATTATCAACACTACTTTGACCATTGAGACAGAGGTACTTTAAGTACATGCATTATTTTTCGCGGGGCGCGTTACCTACGCGCCCCGCAAGGTCCTTACCTAAGCGAGGTCAACTTACATAATTATAAAACATAATGCAGGCGGGGGCGGCATTTATGTTTTGGCCCCGCCTCGAAAAATTCTAGATCCGGCGCTGGGTTACCGTAGTTATTACGTAGCCACGAACCCCTCCGAGAGTCACCAGTTTACAGAATCGGCCATGTTTTACAGTGGACTTTTACGAGCTCATGATGATCACCAAAAATCCACTGATAAAATTGTTACTTTATTTTATTAAAGGACATTCGCAACTACTTCCACGGAGCATAAATGGTGATCCAAAGTCTTGTAATTCATTTTTATATTGCCTTTTTATTTACGTAATGTGGAATCAAATGCAGTTGGAGTATGACAGCCAATTACCGGCATCCGCCCGCCTACGTATGTGCTCCTTATAACATATAAATTGCCAACGGATTTCAATGAAATCGGCGTGAATGTTACCTAATCATGTTCTTGTAAATGAGTATAAGGATTTACAGTTCTGAATTTCTAAATTTAAAAGTACAGGATAAATGTATTTTTCTTAATATTATGTTGTCTTGTTGTAATACATTACGTTCTATATTACATTACGTAACATTAAGAGATATTTTGTTTTTGTCTTTCATCATTCCGTTCTGTCCCAGTTATAAGTTTACAAACAATTAAAGATGTACATAATGTGTAAGAAAGATAAAACTAATTACTAGTTCAAAGAAACCATTCAAACAACAGGGTTAACTACAGTAAAAGATTCCGGCAAAACAAAGATTAGTTTAAATTACCTTAGCTTATTAGTTTAGCTTTTTTACATTGAGAAAAGCTAATAAATCATTTAATTTCGGTAAACTACAAAGAAGGATTTATTTTAAATATAGAGACTCATTACTCATTAAGCTTTAAACATAAAAATGGCCTTTGCAAAAAATCCTCTCTATTCCTAAGCCCGTTATAGTGTTTTTTTTTTCTCTGGCGGCGTGCGGCGTGCTAAGCACCCTGTATTAGCGTAGCGACAGGTAGCAGGGACGGAATAAAGTACAACACTATTGTGCATTAGGAAGGTACAGGTTGCTAAAATACCGTACAATTTTTGTTGGCAGGGGACTAATATTAGCAGCATGATGAGATCCCCAAAACAAAATAAGATTGCAATTATAAACGCAAGCATGACTTATAAGTTATAATTAATCATGCTTGCGTTTACAATTGCAATCACTACATTCTTTTATTATAATATGAGCATGTAAAATTATCTCTTTCCTTTAAAAATAAAACGTTATCAGACCGCAACTCAAAAATGATATCAGTTACAAAATAAGAAGGGAGAGAGATAACACACTGCTCTTAGTCAGAAAGAACATACCTACTCACTTCTTAATACAAATATTTGTAGATCTTCGAGACTGTTTTATATCCTATCACAATAGACTAACGGTGATACCTACTATTGCCGTAAAAACTGAATATACAGTAAAAAATAATAATAAGGAGAGTACCCACTAGTCTGACACCTAACCATCACAAAATTCCAAGAGGCGTTTTAAAAACGAAGACTTCTGAAAATTTAATGGAGCCCGGGGACTGTCATTTGTCCCCTGCTTAAAACTGTCGTAACTACACCATCGTGTAGAAGTTTGGTAGTCTTTCGAAAATAAAACAATAATTCTTCAAGCCGATGATACTTTAAGTAATACTCAATCAACACTCGTTAATCAACTAAACTTTCCACGATAATTTAATAATGGTCATACTCATTATATTGGTACGATCATGAAGCGTGCGACACAGTTCCTGATCAACAAATTAACATTTTTCCGTCCACTACAAATTAACTAGTGGAATTTTTTGATATTGACACAAAATTAATAACCGAACACAATGTTTTAATATGTTTCTTTATATACTTAATGACTTTAAATAGTTCAGATACTTAGAATTAATTTGTGGTAAATGACGACACGAATGCTGCAGTAACTTCTCCGCTACGGGTCGTGTGTTCGATTTCCGTAAGAAACAAATATATCACCTTACAGGTAATTGTGTAGAGTCTGTTTGTTTGTGTATGTAAGAATTTGTGTTTATAAATACACCTACGATACAGTAAAAATGTTTAAAGAATTTGTTTGTAAATATAAAAAAAAGATTGCCAAAAAAATGGATCTTCGAACTTGATCTTTGTGACTTTTACAATGATCACCATTGCATCAATTAACCCACGCAGTAGCAACCAAGATAAGACTATATCAATAAATATGTAAATGATATATTCAGAAGCGTGATGTAGTGTTTAAAATATGCAAATGTCATATCCTACACGTTGGTATAATAAGAGGTTCATAAACATTTGGAGCGTCGCAGTGGGTGTTGTTTGGAGAAAGCACGCACTCACGCGGCGCGATCGGTGATAATGAACGCGTGTCGATACCGGACGGTGGACAATATCTCATCGGCGTCAGGCGTAGGCCGCTGCCGCCGCCCACTCGCGTACTCGCCTGCGCGCGCGCCGCTCTGACTAATACCCACCTACGGCCCGCGAGCACCGCTACCGATCACCACGTTATGGCGCCACAACACATATATGAACATCATTAATATCAACACATATTACAAGTCCCGTTGCAAAACCTTCTCAATCCGTCGACTCACTGTCATTACCCAAGATACTCTCATTTAGGGCGATGTAGCGTATCGCGACTGTAATTTTGTCTGTCAATAATTATTACGGCGCGTAATCCGTGATTGATGAACGCCAACAGTAGCCGAGAGCCGATCAGAATATAATTGACGCCGCTATTGTGTGCCTCTGGCGGTCGCCGCCTGATTGATCGCCTTACACCGGCACTACATTACGACACTCCATGCATAAATCTGATCTTAATTAGACGCAGCTTTAATTAAATGTGTTCTGATGAAATATGAGCTCTGTTTATGCAGCAATAACAATTTGATGCAACAATTGGGTGACACCGCACTATGCTACGCGGGTCCCGTAGCCGGTAGCTACGCGCTACGGCTCAGCCAAACACTGAACAATTTTTCTCTGGTATGTACTTGAAAAATGAAAATCAAACTTCATATTTTCTTACTTAATCTGAATGTATGGCGAATACATTTTTTATGGATGAACAGTGAAGTTGTACGTCCTTTTACAGATTTATCTAACATAATACCTAGCATGGCAATCAAGATCTGTAATTGGCAAGATCTAAATAGTGTCCTAGCTTAGCCAGTAGCGGTTAGCATAGAATCAGTCCGCAACACCGGCAATTACCGGGGCCAGGCGTCGCGGCGTGCGCCCGCGCCGACGATTGTTTACGGCGCGCACGCGCGGCGCGGCGCGTGTCCCCCCGCGCGCCCCGCCCCGGCGGCAGCTGCTCCGCACAGGTGGCGCGTGTGGGAACTCGACGGCTCCGTGCGTTCCCACGATCGCCTGCCCTCAGTCCCTATATAAGCCCCCGCTCGGCGGACGTACCGCATTCCGCGTTCAACGCTCAACGCTAACGCACACTCCCACTCGCTCACACAAATGTCTAACATGTCTTACGAGATCGCGTATTCGCTCGCAGACGACGGCCCGCAGCCAGTCTCGCGCACTTATCAATATCGCAAAGTGATGAAGCCGATGCTTGAGCGCAAAAGGCGCGCTCGCATCAACCGCTGCCTCGACGAACTCAAGGAGTTGATGGTCAGCGCTCTTCAGTCTGAAGGAGAAAATGTTGCAAAATTGGAGAAAGCAGATATTTTGGAATTGACTGTTCGCCACCTTCACAAGCTCCGCCGTCAGCGCCGCCTGTCACTGAACCCCACTGTGGATGCTGACCGCTTCCGTGCTGGATTCACTCATGCTGCCAACGAAGTGTCACGCTGCCTGGCTTCTATTCCTGGTGTGGACGTGAGGCTGGGAACTCAGCTCATGACCCACCTGGGACACAGACTCAACGACATGCAGCGTGCCGCGGCCTCCGCAGACACGCCTCCGGCGAGCCCGCCCAGCCCCGCGCTGTCCACCGCCTCTTCAACCTCTGGCTACGTGACTCCATCACCACCCGCTTCGCCCGTGCACATGCACACGGCGACACCCCTGGACTGCACCACCAGCTCGTTCAGCAAGGGCCCGTCCGTGTGGCGGCCCTGGTAATCGGTGTGCCCGGAGCTGGCGGACCCGGCTCCGCGGTCACATCTGTTCCAGCACCGCCGGAGTCGCACTCGCCTATGTGTCCGCTAACATCCATAAGTTTAGTGCATCGTGTGGAGGATATCAAGATAACTTTAGATCTCACAATCAGTTAGCATAAGTTAAAATCGTAGATCGTAAGTCCAAACTTGAAAGCTTTAATAAAAATTAGGATATAAGTGTACTTGTGATATTAAAGAGTAAATATTATTGTATAAGAAATGTTGTATCGAACCTGATCGAGTTCGTATTGTTATATTTTTTTATCGTTGCAAAGAATTCACAGAATTGTGAAAATACAAAAGAGTAAGTTAATAAAAAAAATATTATCTACCCTATTTCTGTATTTTATTATACTGACCAAACGAACCCTGATGCTATAATATAATCTGAGATAATTTTTCAAAATGATTATCTAAATAATTTGTTAGTACCTATCAGATAAAGTATAAATGGAATATAACAAATCGTACAGTGATAAATTTAAAAGAGGTTAAGGGTATGGCTCCGAGCAGTCCGACCTTTGACACGACCCACGGTCGCGGTGTAACCGAGGCGCGTGCTCAGTAACTTTCCTGTTTACGTTAATCGCTAGGCACATCATTAATTGATATACTTACACAAAGTACCAGTTCTTTTCACTGAACATTAAAGGCAAGCGCTCAGCTACCGAGCTACACATGGCCACAACACTTGTAAACAAGCTGTCTATTAAGACGACCGCGTCATTTAGATTGATGTTATAGAGCTGTAATTGAGAAGGAAAAATGCATCGGTATATTATAATGTATATTTCTTTTGCAACCTCATTTACGCAGTAGAGAAAACTACGCCTTAAATCACACGTTCAAGGTACCAAACTCATTATCCAATGTTTTTATTCCTCATTCAATGTAGATATCGATGAATAAATTTAAACCCAGTCACCCATCAAGGTACAGTAGAAAATGTTTTTAAATTAACATTAACGCCTTGCTGAATATATGCTTTGGTTTTAATTAAAGGAAAATATAATATTAACTCCTGAATCTGCGGTATTCAACCAAGAGCGGTCTTCTAGCAAAAATAAATATGTCCTTCTAGAGCAGAAATTCTTAATTTAATTTTTCCTTTATCAAAATCAAATTGTAGTACACATATCTTATTTCCTTGTCAAACTCAATTTTTTTTTTTTAAAAAGGCCTTACTTTTGACTTGTCAAAAACTAAGAAAAGGTGCTCTTACGCTTCAAAAAATGACAAATTTAAATACCAACAAATTTGACATAAGTGTCTAAATCTCAGCTCTCAGACTGCGCTAAGGCAAGAAAGACTGGGTGAAAAGAAGAAAGGTGCATTCGAGTCAACAAATATTTATATATTTATATCCAAACATCGTCGGAATTATTTAAAGCTCTAATCAGTTCATTACTATCATTAAAAAAATCGATCAGCTAAAGACATTACTTACATTACAAACTAGTTTAATGTTAATAAACACGAATGCCTTTCAAAACGAGACCAGCAGCGCCATCTGTTAGTAAACGATGGAAAGTTTAAATTTGACTTCCTAGCGACATCTCAAGGAAAGCTGCGGAACTTAAAAAGCTTTGATAACATGAAGCTTCTAAAGCTTGGTTCATGAAGCTTAGAAACTTTGTAGTTCTAAGAAAAAATCAGAATCTTATATTTTAATAGCTTCTTAATTAACCGTGTATTTAATCTTTTACTTTCATTTAAATGTATTTAACCGTTCTTTTTATGTTTTGCTTTCTTGTTTAGTTCTAATTATTTGAGAACGCTGTAAGCATTTTCTAATTTATAAACTGGAAGGGAACTGTCTCCTGAGATGCAGGCTACAACCTAGTTCAGGTGGCAGTGCTTTTATGTAACTGTGTACTTACTTTGTTTTCAATTAAGTATTATTATAATTTTATAAAATCATAGTCAAATGTTTTATATTAATTAGATCATTAGTCAGGTACTTTTGATATCGAAAACTAATTGTATAGTTCGAAATAGTGAGTCATATAGAGAAGAGCCGACAAGACAATATTTGATATTAATTATGAGGTATAATACTAGATGTATTTATTCATGTAAGTGCCCTGAAAGTTGTATATCCTTAGCCGTCCCTCCACGGGCAAATATAGCATTGTAATTTTATTTCTAACATTCTATATATCTAGCTGAGTATGACTATGATTAGCTAGTACACCAATACACTTCCTAATAAACGAGCGCCTCTTATCATGTAATTACTCAACATCACCTTTCCACCCGTCAGACGTTTTCATGCACTGATAACTGATAACGTTATTTGTTCATAATGTCTTCCTATTGCATCACTATCGCCCGCGCAGATTAAGCTAACATCACAGATAGAAATACCGATTAATTTGTTAATAACTAATTTAAAATACATTTTTTTTAAGTTTTTTTTTTTATACTACTAAGGTGGCAAACAAGCATATGGCCTATCTGCTGGTAAGCGGTTACCGTAGCTTAGATACGCTTGCAACACCAGGAGTAAGTACCTATCACTTGCGCATGGCCGACACTGTAAATCTAAAGTTAAAGTTGGCAGTACTAGGGTCAAAGTCCCCCCACTGGCAATACAACGTTTCCTCGTGGAGTACTAGCAACCTTCCTTACTGTAAGAAACACAACACAGCTCAAAGCAGTGTTATTTTAGTTAGATTTTCTGCAAGGCGGTATTTCCCCAGCCGGGCAGCTGCAATGAGTGGAATTACTCCCACTATGCCCTAAGTCTCTTAAAAAGTTGTCCTACACTAGTATTTTCTCTTGTATCGTGGGTGCGTTTACAAACACACATTCTCACATGCACCTACACCTAGACTTAAAATGACTATCTGCAGGAAATACAAATATTTGTTGCATATGGGAAACGAACCTGTCCGTAGCACAGAAAAAGTTCGAACAGACCATGTGCCATTTGTACTGTCAAAAACGATTCTAGGCTACCAGGACCTTATTATTACAAAGTTCTCTTGCTACCGAGAATGTCGTGGCGAGTCAATTGCCATTAACAGGAGGTTAATGGCAATAGGCGCACCCCCTATTACATGAGACTTAAAAATACCGGCGCACTGTGTGCGTAGGTTAGTTCACCTCTGCCTAACCCTTCGGAGAATATAGGCGTAGTAATTTTTATGATATTAATGTCTGCAAAAACATCTTTATCCAATAAGGATGTTTTCCTAGACGGTCACTGTAGGTATACCTGTGATATATATTTTTCTGTTCCTACAATAACAACAGTTTGACACACACGCATTTCACTCGTAATATTACATGTAGGTATGTATGTCATGTATGTATGTGTATACATATAATCATCATTTATTCTAGTATACAAACTATTTAACGTTTACTTTATTATTTTTTAATTTATTTGGTTAAGAAATTGCTATATGCGATAAGACCGGCAAATTGTACTCATGTGAATTTATTTTTGTTTTTCCACCAATTCCTTTGGCATACAATAAAGAATACTCTATCTATTTTTTCTGTATGATTGTGACATCCTAGCAACGAAAGAATGAGCCTTCTTAGCAACGGATACCCAAAACCAGAAGACTACAGGTTCCTTCTTCTTAGTGGTTGGCTGAATACAGAGGTCACATAACTTGTGGTAAGCGGATAGCCCACTAAGAAGAAGGACTTCTTAGTGGGCTACCCGCCTACCACGTATTTGAAGAATAAGGAATGCACAAGGCTGGGGACAACACAAAAGATCACATATGGTGGAAGTGTTTGCTGGCTTATTTTTATATACTTGATATAAGTCCATATGAAATCGTATAATCGTATTATTATATTTTTATATGGGCCTTGTTGCCTGAAATAAATAAAGAAAAAAATTTTAGAATCGATAAAAAATTTGATCTAGTTCAAGAATATTTCAACAAACTCCAAATTGATAAGGTGTATACATAGGTAAATATTATTATATAAGCTATATTTGATACAGTTTACATAATAATAACTCGATTATAATTACGTATTAAATTTTTTATCATTTCGCTCAGTTTGTTTACATAACAGTGGAACGTTGCAGAAGTCTCCAGACTTTTAATGTCGGTAAGAAACAAGTAAAACCTATAAATATGCACCTTATAAGTACTGAGTAAAGGAATACTGATCTAGCCAGTATCAGCAACCCTGTGTGAGTTATGTCGAGAGAATGACCTAAGAAATGGGTTATCAATACTTGTAGGAAACTACCTAGCAACGTAATCAATCTTCATAAACTTACGTAAAGCCGTGATTGGCTGAATACAGAGGTCACATAACTTGTGGAGGTCTTGTAGTATTCTTAAATAATTATTGAGGTAGCCGATGATGCCTTGATTGCGTCATTTCATCACCAACCCATAAACTGTCCCACTGCTGGGCACGAGTGTCCTCTCAGAATGAGATGGTATAATTCACCAAGCTGGCCTAATTTTATTTATTTAATGCTTTATGCACAAATAAGTACAAAGGCGGACTTAATGCCTAAGGCATTTTCTACCAGTAAAGTTTCTACGACTAATGTGGGTTGGCATTAGATTAGTAGGCATAGATTGCGTCATTTGAGACAAGTCAACTCAAAATCAAAGCTCCTTTGACTCTTTAAAGGGCCGGCAACGCATCAGCAACTCCTCCTTTGTTGCAAATGTCCGTGCGTGACGATGACCACTTACCGTCATGTGACTTGTCTGCTCGTTTGCCGACGTCAACACATAAAAAACGGCCATTTCAAATGATTACAACAGTTGCGCTAATTGTAGCACACATTATATTCTACCATGAGTCTGGATTATAAAAGAAACCACGTTTATTTTTTTATATCGGACATACTTAATAGTTCGGGGAAACATTATAGGGAAATAATTTTTGAAATCGGTCCAGTAGTTTTTGAGTTTATTCGTTACAAACATACAAATCTTTTCTCTTTCACTCGACCTGACTTTTTCTTTTTGGCTCGGCTCCTAAGGCTCGTAGCGTAATGTTAAATACCCATTACCTTCCTCAAGATTTGCGCTGTCAAACGCAAATAGAATTTTTCAAATCCTACTGGTATTTACTCTGTAATCTCCTCAGGTTTATTAAGTTTAGATTTCTCTCTCTCATACATTACCATAAACAATCAATCAATTAGTATTTTGCTGGAAGATCCAAATAACATAATTATCATCATATCTCCACAGGAGGTCCACTGCATAGACTTGCAAAAGGACGGATTATAATTATGCCACCTGCATTCAACTACTTCCAGCGACCTTTACTAAATTCGTCCAGATTACTATAGATACTATGCAGAATACTTCCGAGGAACTGTTCGGATTGATCCCTGCTGCCTCTTTCCGCTATCGTTCTACGCGACAGCAGTTCCATCCCCATCATCTAGATGGTTGGCAGTCCACTACTGTGCTTTTCTCTAGAAACTTTCTGCCTCGCACAACAAAACTGTGGAATGAAGTGTCGCCTGCAGTATATTCCAGTCCAATGCGACCTGCAAACCTTCAAGAAAATAGCGTACTCCCTTTTAAAGGCCAACAACGCGCTTGTGACTCATCTGGTGTTGCCATTGGCAACGCTTACCATCGGGCGATCCGTACGCTTGTTTGCCCCCTATCCCATAAAAAAACGGGAATATCGTTGGAGACCGTCCTACGCTGCGTTCTAAATTACATATTACCTACGACCTAGCACGAAAATTGTGAAATCAGTTATCACCAACTATACTATAAATTACGATAAAAGAATCAGCCAAGACACGATAATATACGGTTTTCCTCAACAGATAGATTGGTATCAGTTTTACAAGCTTAGCATAGCTGACGATCATGGATTGTGTGATTCATCAATTCATGTCCCCTGCGTGTGAACAATACTATGGCGTTATGATGGCTAGACGAGCGGATTAGCTTTATCTAACAGCGATAACTGTTGATAAATGTTGTAAATGTATGTTAATAAAATATTTTCGGAAGTACTTACACTTACACGATGATAATTTAAGGCATGTTGTGTATTATTTATGGGATAGGGGGCAAACGAGCTGACGGATCACTTGATGGTAAGCGATTACCGCCGCCCATGGACACCCGCAACACCAGAGGAGTCACAAGCAGGTTGCCGGCAAGGGAGTAGCGAGGTACGGGCAAGGAACAATTATCCCCCCCACCCCCTAGAAGATGCAGGAATGGTCACAAACCGTAAAGTAATATTACGTAAGTAGCCTAATAATAAATAAAAACAAGCTTGATTCTCAATAGAATCAACTTTTTTTTTATTTATTTATTAAAATTCGCCTGTAGATACAGGCGAATTTTTTAAGTTTGTACTATGAATGGTTGAATCTAGATTCGTTTTTTATTTTTAACGTAACCTGTCCCATTGCTCATGCAACAGTTACCTTAGAAATAGATTCTTGGTCTATCTACGCCTGCGCCCTTAACTACGCACTTGGTTGCCTTTAAAAGGGAGTACGCTCTTTTCTTGAAGGTTTGAAGGTGGTATTGGTCCGGAAATACTGCAGGAGACAGTTCATTCCACAGTTTAGTTGTGTGAGGCAGAAACTTTCTAGAGAAACGCACAGTAGTGAGCTGCCAACCATCTAGATGATGTTGTGCCTTAGTTACAAATTAACATACCAACGACTGTATTCTTCCGAAGGGTTAGGCAGAGGTGTACGTTTACAGGTATTAGGTCCCATTTAATAGGAAGCAAGCCTATAGACAAACCAAGAATACCTGTACCGTTAAAAATGAAAAACGAATCTAGATTCAACAATTCATAGTAGATACAATCCTTAAAATTCGCCAATAGAATCAACTTTGTTTTTGTTTATTAATAGGCGACCTACCTACGTCATATTACTTAACGGTTTAAGAGCATACCTGCATCTTCTAGGATTCTTGATGTTCCCCCTGCCCGTACCTCACTATACCCTTGTTGCCATTACCCGGACAGAAATCCATTCTCCAGCGGTAATTGAGAATTTCAGAATAACACAATAACACTTTGCTCGACCTGAAAATCTAACCCACAACCTGAAGCGTAGCAGTAGCGTATACAACCACTAGGCTAATAAGGCAGTACAAAGATACTTACTGCTCAGTTCTATTCAAAAGATATGTCTTAAAGCAGAACTGAGAGAAGAGTTGAGGAAAAGACAGCGTGTAGTTTTTATTATTTTTTCCTGCCATACATTTTACTGCTGTAGCCTAATTTGCACAATGCCTAGGTCAAAACCTGCGTACAATCATGAGTTGGTGTATATGACGTAATTACATGAATTTATATAACAGTTTCCTTGAGTTTTGCCGGTTATTGAACGATGACCAACTTACCATAGATAAGAGTACCAAGCAAGGACAATCCCCAACAACCACAATTGCAACCTGAAGAATTGTTTAGATAAAAATGACTTAAAGAAGAATAATTAATCGGAATGAAGTAGGTACATGCTTAGGAACATTTTAAGAGCGGTAGGGCACAGTGGGAGCTATATCAATCATGAAAATTGGAGCTGCCCTACTGGGGAAGTACCTCCGCCTTGCAGAAAATCGAAGTGAAATAACACAGCTTTGAGCTCTGTGCGAAGACACAATGATAGCTCTAACTGACCAATATTAAACCCTATGAAGCTATAGACACAAATATATCCAAGAAATAATAAAAACGAGACGAAACAGATAGCATACTATATTTAGATGCACGTCAATAAAACAAGAACTCACGTAATAAACAAATGGAAAGTTTACTCTTAAGATAACGACGCGTAAATAAGGATATTAATCATAGCGTGTACATAGGAGGTACACTCTCGCAACACATGACTTTATCGATTCATATCGCCATTAGCTGCTCATCATACATAACAGATAAAGTAGATTATTTCAATCGAGTGAAATCGATTTATGATATTCTTATCCTTATGTAAGGATATGGATACCATAAATCGATTTCAATCGGCAATATATCATCAAGCCTATAGTCGCCAAAAAGTTACGCAGAGGTGTAGGTAGGTACTGTTGTACCACACTTACTGTCTACACCCACATTTTGCCGGCATATTAGTCCCTATTAGCGAGCCTATTGCCATTAACCGGGTACAAATCCAACTGAGCTGTTACTGAAAGTTTCATAGAAATACTGAACAACTTATTGCTTGACCTGGGACTGCTGAGCCAAATAAATAAAAAAAAAATATATTTATTTATAATTTTATTATAAGGCACACCAACAACTTACAAAATATTTTCAGTTAGGTGATACATAGTTAAGTTCTGGGCAAATAAGTTACTTATAGGCATGCGCGGCTTTCCAATAATTAAAAATTAGTCAAAACATACAAAAGTTAAGTTAAGCTGAATAAAACCGAATCAAAATCAAGACAATACAAAAATAGAAATAATAAATTATGCATTAATAATAATTAATGATAATGCAGTTATCCTTAAATGATGCCTAAAATATAAGTATAGATGGTTTGATTGTAAGACATTGATGTGTTTAATAATTTAAACACATCAATGTCTTACAATCCATCCGTTAATACGCCAGTTCACACATACGCGCTTAGGTATGACTCCACGTACGTACAACATGCCTAATTATTCATTAAAACGTAATTTTAACATAGTTGATGACGGTACGTCACTTGACAACAGTACTGGAATTTCAGGAAAAACAATTCAAAATCTAATACCGTACATAAATTCGCTCGACGACACAATTCTATGACGGTCGCCTCTGCGTATACGCAAATGATATCAGTAGTGAAAACCCTTATTATTACGTTCAATATGTACCTATAAGAGATTTGCGTCAACAAAGCAGTTCGGTTAGACTAGAGTTTTGTTATTGTCTCCGAGGTCATTTATTTTATTATTATTATTATGTTTACTCAATATTTTTACATTATTACTAATCATACAAAAGGAGCAAATTAGTAAGAACATGTAAATATTGTGAAATTTAGGTATTATTAGTGACATCTTGCACTGCGCACAAGCCGGCCGACATGCATACCCAGGGTTGGCCACCTCTTATATTTGGGGAATTTCACGGTTCCCATGGCCATGACTAAGGGACAAGTGAAGGTTAGTGCGGGTTTTAATCTGTACTAATCTGACATACCCCGCTACCCCAGGAGTGAAGACGAATCTCGTAAAAAAGGCCATCATATGTATCAAAGCCATATAGGGCAAACAAAGGGCGTAATTTTTTCTTTTTAACTTGGTAGTGGCTCTGCTGCTGATTTCATTTTGGAGCTTAATAAGAGAGGTAGGGCATAGTAGTCACCACTCAAATTGGAGCTGCCCGACTGGGGAAGTACCTCCGCCTTGCAGAAAATCGAAGTGAAATAACACAGTTTTGAGCTGTGTTGTGTTCCTAACAGTGAGCAAGGTTGCCAGTGCTCCGCGAGGAAACTTTGTGTTGGCAGTGGGGGGGACTTTGCCCCTTATACTGCCAAGTCAACTATTTCTCTTTTGTTTTTCAGGGTCGGTAACGCGCAAGTGATACCCCTGGTGTTGCAAGCGTCTATACGTACGCTACGGTAACCGCTTACCATCAGGTGGTTTGTTTGTAAACGCACCCACACTATACAGGAGAAAATCCTAGTGTAGTGCAATATTTAAAAAAAATAGTGTTATAGACTGCGGTTGTTACCATCAGTATGCTTATTTACCTTTACCATCTTAATACAATACGAAATAACTTCACCATAACTCTAGAGTATAATTAACCCATTCTTGCCGTCTTGGGTGACTCGCATAACGATAAGTGATGTGTAAAAACACTATAATTGATTAAATTGGCGTGGAAGTTTCCTCTTTACATTGGCAAAATTATATATTTACCTAAATTGTTGTTGCTATATGCGTTATCAGTGATTTATATATGACTGATCGGAATTCGGTGACGGGGTAACTAGCAAAAACCTAAGTTATGCTTTTAATAGCTGGTCATTTAAGATTATACACATCATCATCATCAACCTTTATACTGTTCCACTGCTGGGCACTGGGTCTCCTCTCATATTGAGATTAATTAGGCTATAGTCCTCCACGCTGGCCTAGTGCGGGTTGGCAGACATCGCACACCGTCGAGAAAACTCTCTAAGGTACGCAGGTTTCCTCACAATATTTTCCTTCACCGTTTAAGCGAGTGATAATTAATTATTAATACGCACATGAATTCGAAAAGTCAGAGGTGCGTGCCTTAGAGTCGAACTCGAGACCTCCGACTTGGCAGTCTAATGGTCATACCACTAGGCTATCATTGAAAAGGTTGAGGATAGGTTAATAACTACTTACTTCGCCTCTTCGGGTCATTGAACTAAAGTTTCATTATTGCTTCTTAGGTGGTGACGCTCGCGCACTGGCGGCTATGGAACATAAGGCAGGCAACTAGTCTCATCCTATCCCCGTGCCGAATCGAAGCCCAGTCTTTCTTGAGATGTGGTCTGTGGTTGCGTCTAGCTAGAGTCACCGCCTGGTCAGAGAATCATCATCATCATCAACAGCCCATATTCGTCCACTGCTGAACGTAGGCCTCTCCTAGTGAACGCTACAAAGCCCGATCTTCGGCTTTCCTCATCCAGTCACTGCCAGCTGCGTTCCGCAAGTCGTCACTCCACCTGGCCGGCGGGCGTCCTACACTACGCTTACCTAGACGCGGTCGCCACTGGAGAACTCGTTTGTTCCATCGTTTATTAGTTCTCCGCGAGATGTGACCGAAAAATACTTAATATACTCAGTAGCAGCTCGGAGTTTGGGTATATTGTGCACGGTTAATGGCAATAGTCTCGCCCCCAATTATATGGAATGGTTGGGGTTGCGTAAATTGCTGCAAGATTGACCTCGTTCTCCTCAAATTTTCCTCTCTTTTCGATGCTCCAATGTGGAAAAGCCACGCCTTCTTAGACTTTATTGCCATTTCATATTTACTCGACGCACACGCAGATAACATCTATACCTAATGATATAATGATAAGTTGCTGTTTCAACGACCTTCGTATTTTACAATCTGTAGTCGACAGTCGAGGCGTGTTGTGTCCTACAGTATTTGCTATCATGCTTATGTCACGCCCCAAAATGTCACCCACCTTTTATCAAAACGTGACGGAGGCTTGCCTGCGATATATTTGTTTTCGTTGAAGCCCTATCTTACTAGCAATTGTACTAGATATAATCCTATTCTGACATCACCTATCAATCTAATCCCAAACTATGCAGAGCGTGTACTATGGGTAATAGTTACTTTACTTTTTTTGTAAATATACATATATATACTTAAAGACATAAGAAACACCCAGACAAAAACAAACACTAATGTTCATCACACAAATATTTGTCCTGTGGGATTCGAATTCACGAGACCTCGTAATCAGTAAACCGACAGATTAATAATTAAGTAAGACTACATTGCAGAGTTGGCGCAGAATTTCCTTTAAGTCCTAGTTCATTCATCTCTGTCATACCTCACGTCATCATTCACTCCCCTTTCAATCAGATTATTATTACTTACTTAACACAAACCATCTATGTCTCTGTCTACCCCTTCATCCTTCTTATGCTCTCTCATTATTAATCACTCTTTTAGCCACATGAGTTTCATCCCCCACATCACGTGTTGAAAGACACAGAGACACACGACTTATAGGCATAAAAATTTGATATTTTATTAATGTCACGAGTTTGCAAGCCACGTGCATTGTCACATGTTTGACGAAATAATTATTAATACATATCTCTCTTGATATTAATAATTATTATTGTTAGGCATTTAATTATATAGATATTCATTCCTTTTTTTAAATTAATTACCTAGATTTCTTCTTTTTTATATTCTTATCAAATTAAATTCTAGTTGTGTTGTTAAATGCCTCATTAGTCTGTTGGTCGTTAGCGCAACTGTAATGCTAGAGGTCCTCGGTTCAATTCACAGGTCAAAGTGATGTAGGGGGTAATCTCTGGATATACTGAACCGATTTTGAAAATTCTTCTTGTTTTAGATAGTCCATTTATCGAGGAACGTTATACGTTATACAGGATGATGGTACAAAACTACCCGTAAAACCGAAAGGAGGTTAAATGGGGCCTTATAACGAGTCCATTCACAATATTTAAGAACCGTACTAACGCTAGAAAATCTATTAAAGGGGACAATTATTTGCTAAAATAGGTACTTTTAAATAATCTGGTCCCTGACATGACAGCTGACAAAATTTTTGGCAAAATTATATTTTTTACGGGGTTGTAACACGTTGTAGGTACATCACGCTACGACCAATAGGAGCCGAACAAAGAGGAAAAAAGGCGGGTGATACCGCGGGGAGCAGCTAGTGTTACGATAAAATGATAAGGTAAGATTTGTTAAATATTTTATGGTGAGTTCCCTTAATTTCTATTTATGTATAGTCATTCCTTGCTTTGATGTTTGCTAGTGACAGTAATGTATTCAAATGCAAACTAAGTGTACTTAGTGATTTCAACACGCCACAATTACAATAGTATTTAATTAGACCTCTGAGTCATGTTACTAGATAATTATCATAGTCAACTTGTAAGACGCAAATTGTATTTTTGTCATACTTACTTGGAAACTGTATTGTACTTTTACTGTATTGTACTAGAATTTATTTATCAATTTTCCATAGAAGAAGAAAGAAAAATAAATTATTTCATGCACAATTGACATTATCACTGCTGGGCACGGGTCTCCTCTCATAGAATGAGAGGGCTATAATCCACCACGCTGGCCTAATGCGGGTTGGCAGACTTCACACGCCGTCGAGAAAATCTCTAAGGCATGCACTCACTATATTTTCCTTCACCGTTTAAGGAGGATTATTAAGACGCATATGATTTCGAATGTTATGATAAAAAAATATCGTAATCGTGATCAATTCAAACCACCAACATACTTGGGATTTGTATCAATTAACCATAATAAATATAAGATCAGCAAAATATTTTTTGTCATTCACTTTTTTGACTTTCCAACAGGACCCCAGATTCTTGTGTGCCCTAGAGCACTACTCCTTATTTATTATTTATTTATTTATATATTCTTTATTGTACACCATAATGATACATATAATTAAGTATTTAATGTAAAAAAAAAACATACAATGGGTGACCTTATCGCTAACTGCAATTTCTTCCAGGCAACCTTAGGATGGACATAGTTGAACTGAACTTAAAACTGGGGGTTGACCACGGTGCACATCCCTACATAGATACATAATAACACAATAAATATATATATACACATATATAATTATATACTAAATACATTACTTATGTACTCCTTGTGTACTCCTTGTGTACTCCTTGTGTACTCCTTGTGTACTCCTTGTGTACTCCTTGTGTACTCCTTGTGTACTCCTTGTGTACTCCTTGTGTACTCCTTGTGTACTCCTTGTGTACTCCTTGTGTACTCCTTGTGTACTCCTTGTGTACTCCTTGTGTACTCCTTGTGTACTCCTTGTGTACTCCTTGTGTACTCCTTGTGTACTCCTTGTGTACTCCTTGTGTACTCCTTGTGTACTCCTTGTGTACTCCTTGTGTACTCCTTGTGTACTCCTTGTGTACTCCTTGTGTACTCCTTGTGTACTCCTTGTGTACTCCTTGTGTACTCCTTGTGTACTCCTTGTGTACTCCTTGTGTACTCCTTGTGTACTCCTTGTGTACTCCTTGTGTACTCCTTGTGTACTCCTTGTGTACTCCTTGTGTACTCCTTGTGTACTCCTTGTGTACTCCTTGTGTACTCCTTGTGTACTCCTTGTGTACTCCTTGTGTACTCCTTGTGTACTCCTTGTGTACTCCTTGTGTACTCCTTGTGTACTCCTTGTGTACTCCTTGTGTACTCCTTGTGTACTCCTTGTGTACTCCTTGTGTACTCCTTGTGTACTCCTTGTGTACTCCTTGTGTACTCCTTGTGTACTCCTTGTGTACTCCTTGTGTACTCCTTGTGTACTCCTTGTGTACTCCTTGTGTACTCCTTGTGTACTCCTTGTGTACTCCTTGTGTACTCCTTGTGTACTCCTTGTGTACTCCTTGTGTACTCCTTGTGTACTCCTTGTGTACTCCTTGTGTACTCCTTGTGTACTCCTTGTGTACTCCTTGTGTACTCCTTGTGTACTCCTTGTGTACTCCTTGTGTACTCCTTGTGTACTCCTTGTGTACTCCTTGTGTACTCCTTGTGTACTCCTTGTGTACTCCTTGTGTACTCCTTGTGTACTCCTTGTGTACTCCTTGTGTACTCCTTGTGTACTCCTTGTGTACTCCTTGTGTACTCCTTGTGTACTCCTTGTGTACTCCTTGTGTACTCCTTGTGTACTCCTTGTGTACTCCTTGTGTACTCCTTGTGTACTCCTTGTGTACTCCTTGTGTACTCCTTGTGTACTCCTTGTGTACTCCTTGTGTACTCCTTGTGTACTCCTTGTGTACTCCTTGTGTACTCCTTGTGTACTCCTTGTGTACTCCTTGTGTACTCCTTGTGTACTCCTTGTGTACTCCTTGTGTACTCCTTGTGTACTCCTTGTGTACTCCTTGTGTACTCCTTGTGTACTCCTTGTGTACTCCTTGTGTACTCCTTGTGTACTCCTTGTGTACTCCTTGTGTACTCCTTGTGTACTCCTTGTGTACTCCTTGTGTACTCCTTGTGTACTCCTTGTGTACTCCTTGTGTACTCCTTGTGTACTCCTTGTGTACTCCTTGTGTACTCCTTGTGTACTCCTTGTGTACTCCTTGTGTACTCCTTGTGTACTCCTTGTGTACTCCTTGTGTACTCCTTGTGTACTCCTTGTGTACTCCTTGTGTACTCCTTGTGTACTCCTTGTGTACTCCTTGTGTACTCCTTGTGTACTCCTTGTGTACTCCTTGTGTACTCCTTGTGTACTCCTTGTGTACTCCTTGTGTACTCCTTGTGTACTCCTTGTGTACTCCTTGTGTACTCCTTGTGTACTCCTTGTGTACTCCTTGTGTACTCCTTGTGTACTCCTTGTGTACTCCTTGTGTACTCCTTGTGTACTCCTTGTGTACTCCTTGTGTACTCCTTGTGTACTCCTTGTGTACTCCTTGTGTACTCCTTGTGTACTCCTTGTGTACTCCTTGTGTACTCCTTGTGTACTCCTTGTGTACTCCTTGTGTACTCCTTGTGTACTCCTTGTGTACTCCTTGTGTACTCCTTGTGTACTCCTTGTGTACTCCTTGTGTACTCCTTGTGTACTCCTTGTGTACTCCTTGTGTACTCCTTGTGTACTCCTTGTGTACTCCTTGTGTACTCCTTGTGTACTCCTTGTGTACTCCTTGTGTACTCCTTGTGTACTCCTTGTGTACTCCTTGTGTACTCCTTGTGTACTCCTTGTGTACTCCTTGTGTACTCCTTGTGTACTCCTTGTGTACTCCTTGTGTACTCCTTGTGTACTCCTTGTGTACTCCTTGTGTACTCCTTGTGTACTCCTTGTGTACTCCTTGTGTACTCCTTGTGTACTCCTTGTGTACTCCTTGTGTACTCCTTGTGTACTCCTTGTGTACTCCTTGTGTACTCCTTGTGTACTCCTTGTGTACTCCTTGTGTACTCCTTGTGTACTCCTTGTGTACTCCTTGTGTACTCCTTGTGTACTCCTTGTGTACTCCTTGTGTACTCCTTGTGTACTCCTTGTGTACTCCTTGTGTACTCCTTGTGTACTCCTTGTGTACTCCTTGTGTACTCCTTGTGTACTCCTTGTGTACTCCTTGTGTACTCCTTGTGTACTCCTTGTGTACTCCTTGTGTACTCCTTGTGTACTCCTTGTGTACTCCTTGTGTACTCCTTGTGTACTCCTTGTGTACTCCTTGTGTACTCCTTGTGTACTCCTTGTGTACTCCTTGTGTACTCCTTGTGTACTCCTTATGTACTCCTTATGTACTCCTTATGTACTCCTTATGTACTCCTTATGTACTCCTTATGTACTCCTTATGTACTCCTTATGTTCTCCTTATGTTCTCCTTATGTACTCCTTATGTTCTCCTTATGTACTCCTTATGTACTCATTATGTACTCCTTATGTACTCCTTATGTACTCCTTATGTACTCTTTATTTACTCCTTATGTTCTCCTTATGTACTCCTTATGTACTCCCTATGTACTCCTTATGTACTCCTTATGTTCTCCTTATGTTCTCCTTATGTACTCTTTATGTACTCCTTATGTACTCCTTATGTACTCCTGATGTACTCCTTATGTACTCCCTATGTACTCCTTATGTACTACTTATTATGTATACTTGTAATTATAATTGTTATTGGGCGCCAGCAATAGAATCTCCTCCTCTCGCTAAACCACAGTTTTTTGAAGTGGGGTCCACGGAACCCTTGGGGTCCGTGACATGACGTACTGTGTCTGTGGACCCTAGTCCACAGACACTCAGTTCACTCCTAATATATTTATTAGAAAACCTATGCAGTCACGCATCATTTGTTTGCGCGGGAGGACCGAAGATGAACATACTGCATTGTGTCCGTGGAATGTATGAAATTGAGATTTTTTTTAAGTGGTCTACGCCTACAAAAAGTTTAAGAACCACTGCGCTAGGCCAAAATATTGGTACCTACCGCCTTTTGTTTTATAGAGCAGTAAATCCTTATGTAGTTAGGTATCCATGATCGATCGATTAGGCAACGGGCATTCCCGATTCACACCGACGGAAACCGTACCTACGTACATATGGAAGTCTGTATGCTCAGAGCTATGGGTCTTAAATTCACCATGCATGGGCATTGCGATTCTCTGACCAAAATCTAGATATGACAATGGGAGAAAATTGGAAAATATGAGTTTATGTTGGAAAGCATGAGATAAGACTTTTTTTTAAATTACTTAGATATAAAACATGTAGGTACCTACAACCCAAAGGTATGATGAAATAATCTCTTTGGAAGAGACTATAGTAGGAGTTCTAAGCTGTATATTTAGTTACCTAACTTAGATATAAAAAGAAGGTAACAAAAAAAATACGCACTTTATTCACAACTTGCGCACACGTTTCATTTATCGCCGCAAAACTTATTAAATGTACACCAACTTATTTATTAACGTTACATAATAACTTAGCAACAAGCGGCAAGCGAAAACCAGAAAAATCTGATGAACTCATGATACCTACTGTTAATTCACCCATCAGAGATCAATAGGTGGCCTAGCGACGTTGATAACGATTCTTTTTTGGCATAACATTGTAAAATGTAAATTCAAATTGAATTAATTGACCTTGGTATCTAAATAAAACATAACAATTGTGAGAAAAAATTTATAAATCCCAAAGATACAACGAGCCCAAAACTCATAAAAAGTAGTGAAAGTACCTGCCGTAATGTTTTCTTAATGCAATAAGGTCGAAAATCGCGTGTTGTTGCTTAGTTTGATCCTTAGTGTTGTCGTCAGTTGTTTGCGGTGGAATCTTCCCTCGTTGTCGATAACCCGCGTTATCGCATAGGCGGCGCCCGCGCACGAGACCGTGCTTGTTCTTGCAGTTATTTATAATATTCATAATCGACATCGGATGACACAATTGTTTGCGAACACTGGTCCATTGGTGGGACACGTGCTGTAAAGTGCATGTGTAAGAGTAGACTTAGATTATTTACAAGTTTAGTCTAGAGTACCTAACTACAAAGTGATAGAGAAATCCTAATCAAAGCATTTTTACCATACGCTACAAAGTTGTCTACAATTCATTGAGATCCGTATTATGAGTACCTACTTACTAACCTATGTTACTAGCAAATCAAATCAAAGTAAATAATGATTGAACCTGAATTGAAAAAAAATGCAGAATTTGATGATAGAATTTTTCATCACGCCGCCGCCGTCAACAAAATTAAACTGAAATTATTTTATTGCGTCTATAACCCATTAGACTGATACCTAAGTACTTACTTAAAATTTCTATGAAGAGAATAAATCGCTTCATAATAGAAAGCTACGACTTCTATCAAGATTAAATCACATAGATATTACTCCCCACAGTGTCCCGAGAAAAGCTGTCAAACTTACATACTGTACAACTAGTACCATACAACTTACAACTGGCAGCACAAAGAAGCATTTTAGATGGTCTTCTAACGTATGCTAGATACTTACACAATGTGTGTTCATGCCAGGGTAAAAAGATGAATTGCCTAAGCCGCTCCCAGGATTCGAAGCGAGAGCCCTCGGTGGCGAGGGCAATATACACCTCTCACCCAATCCTAGAATCCGATACCTAGACGCACCGGACGCTGGAGGGAACAGGCAGACCTAAGAACCTATGGAATTATGAACTGGGGGCGGTTGACTTGGATCCATTATCTAATGGACCCAGTAGCCGTATACCGTCACCCCAACGAGGCTAACATGCATGCCAACCCCGGGACATAATTTTATCGTCATATTATCTCGTTTCTAACCATAGATTTAAACGACGACAAAATTATTTTGTGGCATGTATCTTAGGCTTGCTGGAGGCCCTTCTAAATGTAGATACCCCTAATTTCATGTATCTACCCCTATTTATAATCAATGCAAAAATAGTTTTGTCGGCTCACTGAAGAGACCACAAATCCACAGTTACAATTACAGAATGATGGTGTACCTATATCATATTATCCGTGCCAATACCGAAAATTGCTAGTAAGTCCCCCCGTCAGCAGACTCTACTGACATGTTATGTTGGGCTACGTGCTCAGGCCCAGATCTAGCTGCACTTCCTCTAGGCAGCAGCGATTGGAAGGGCAGCCAGCCAGTCTCGCCATTTGTGCTCTCCTGGATCCGTTTTAAAGACGAGCGGCAAAATGTACCTACTCTACACCCGCCTTTTCAACGCAAGCAGTTTAAAATCACAAAATTAAAAACTGGTTTCTATGCATGAGCACGCATTTGCGGTATTTTTCCCGCAAGTGATTTTATTGGCAACAAGGGTTTGTAGCCTACAGCACTTCACGGAGAAATAGTAGGTTTCCTTTGGCTGCCTGGCAACGAAACCGCAGCATATTACTTAGTTTCAATGAAAACGAAGCGTACCTACTCCTAGACAACGCCTACGCTGTTATTAGTCTAGCGGTCGTAAATACGACTCCTACGTAAAGTTCGGATTCCATGATTAAGGTTTTTTAAATTCTCAGTAGTAGGTAGCTCGGAGTTTGGATTCGTGCCCGATAAATAGGAATGCCTCCTAATGACCTAAACATACCGGCGAACTGTGGATGTATGTTAGTAGACCTCTGGCTACCCTTCAGGTAATACTAGCGTGATGTTATGTATAAGACATACGCCATATATTTAGTGTTGCTATACTCGTACATCCGACAATTCACAAACGGCATGCTATTTCGAGAATGCCAGTCATTCAACCGCTATCATTTCAGTGAAGTATTTATCTTATCTAAGTGCACCTATTTAACCCGCGTTTGTTTTTAATAACTAAATTTTTATGAACTATTTAACACCTTACCTAAAATTTAATGCTTTTTATGACTTAATTATGTGATTAAGGTTACAAAATTGCTAAGTATCTAGCTACTAATCTCTGTTGGGTTCTAAATATGAATTGATTCCGATGTTAGTCCTCAAAAGAGACATAACTTTCTATTAAAAGAGAACTTACTTGAATAATTTTGGAGTGTATCTTTGGAACCAATATAATCTACTAACTTTTGCAATATTAGAATTAGAAATTAAATTCCGAAGCAGAGAAAAACACACAAACACAGTACCTAATATCATTTCTCCTAGCCTTTGCCAGCTATATTGGGGACGGCTTTTAGTATAATCAGTATTTTACGGGTATAATTTACAGGGAACTATTTCAGAAGTAGGTATACCTACTCTATATAAAACAAAAAAGAATAGTCAAAATCGATTCATAGAAAACGTTATTCACGAAAATATACACACAACCTCTTTGGTTGTGTGTATGTTCGCGAAAATAATAACCTTATCAAGAACTATTGTAAGTTGTAACACTTTATAAGCCAATGTTTTTAATTACCTACCGACGAAGATAGTAAAGACTGACAGATTTACGGCTGTACGTTAATCGTAATAAAACTATCTCGTAAATATTACGACACGGCCAGCCAAGGGTCATCAAGGAAATAAAACAATGTTAACATAATTACGCCGGTTATATTCCGTTCATTTATAACACTTTGTATCTGGCCTTGTTTATCATGTGATGAGAGGAGGTCTGTAGTTTGAGGAGCTCTTCTTTGATGAGGCGAGTTATTTCGGACTTGGCTTTAGCGACTGCGAGCTCTTGGGAGCTTTCTATAGCGAGGTATAACTTGCGCTCGCCTTCAGGTGGCGTTTTGCCCGGTGGCACGTAGGTACCGCGGACGGTGATGCCAGCTTCGGAATACTCGCTGATCAATGCTAACGCCTCCTGTAATAAAAATTCGAGTGTTAACAATTCTAAATAAAACCGGTTAATTTGAACTTAACAGCTATAAGATAACCGACAGGATGATGAAATAGTTTATCTGGATGAAATAAAAACAAATCCAATAAAATCCGTTTTAAAATTGCGCAGTTGATAGAAATTAAAGGGCAAGATTGTAACGGTTAGTCCGTTTACTACCAAAACAAAAACAGTCGAGCCAAGAAAGGGCCTGACCTTTAAGTTTTCTAAGGCTGACAGTTTCTATTACCGCCTAAGTCATACAAGCGAATATAGACCTTATTATTTTATGATGTGCAAATGAAATTCCACTTTATGGTAAGCAGCCTAAACATAACTTTACCTTTGCCAAAACCATCTAATGAGAGTAGAAACACTTATGATAGACTCTTTGTCGCCGAAGCAACTTAACACACATAAATATGAAAGCACCGATAATCACTAGTTTCAGCAACATATTGACGACTAATCGCAATGAAAAGAGAAATTGCACTGAGAATATGCATTGTGCCTGTGCTACATTATATTTATCGGCACAAAGGTCACACCGACCCCTAAGTAAATAAACAAATTAATAGAATGAGGTTATTTACTCGAAACAAGGGGCGTACAAGTCGCCTATTTTTATCTAGAAGGAAAAAATACCTATATTCTTTTGTTTTGATAAACTCAAGAATATCGTCTGACAGATGACGTAATAAGGTGACGCGTGATTGTGCTCTGATTTATATTTTGCACACAATTTTACACACCACTGTCGAATGCATGAGATAACTCAAACTAACAACAGGTGTGTTTCAACAGGTTTGTTTTGACTACGTCTGTGGTCTAACGGTTCAAGTATCGGACTAATCACGACGTCGTGGGTTTGATTCTCAAAGAAAACAAACATTTGTGATGAACATGAGTGTTTGTGTGGAGTGTTTCTTATGAATTTAAAGTATGTATTTACAAAAAAATATATAAGTACTAGCTGACCCGGCAAACGTTGCTTTGCTATAAAAAGAGAGAGGAGAGGGAGACGGTCACCCTTATCACCTAGGAACCTAGAGGTATAAAAAATAACCTACGACCTATTTTCAGACCTACTTAATACCTACATAACATACACAAAAAAAAATAGAAGGTCTCGGAGGAGTTTGACAACAAACAATGTGACACTAGATTTTTATATATTACATTATATTCACTGTCTAGACTAGTACCCATAGTACCAGCTCTCTTTAATTTGCGACTAGATAGTGCTATGTAAACTGTTCCAAATATATTATAGAATACAATGGTTATTTGCGAATACAGGTTTTTTTTATTAATTTATTCTTAAATTACGATAATACTTATCTACATAGCATACTTTAGTACAGAATAAATTGAATTTTAACAACAGCACTTTGATGTATAGCATATAACTTTGTAATGATGTCAGCACGTCATTCGTACGAATGACGTATGAAACTAATTAAAATTTAAGTAGTTCATTATCTTAATAAAACTGTAGCATAATAGTTCCGTAGGTTGTTGACGTTATCTCTAGAAATTTAAGTCAAATGTTGCGTCAGTTAGGTGTCTCAATAAACAAATATTTCAACTAATTCTGTAACTGTTGTTTTTCCATGACAGTTTTTTTAATATTTTTAGTTAATCATTCTTCTTTCTCCGAGCCTTTTTCCAAGTATATTGGGGTCGGCCTCGAGTCTAAGCAAATGAGGCTGAATTTTTGGTTATACTGACACCCTGAGCATAGACTGGTTGTCAGGCTTTTTGGGCTTCTGACTACAACTAACGATTGTCATAGGTGTTTGTATGACAACCAGGACCGACAGCTTCACGTGCTCTCCGAGGCACGTAGGGGTCTCGATGTTAAGAATGGTCACCCATCCACAGACTGACCGCGACTAACGCAGCTTAACCTTGCAGATCGGTTGATCAGCTTAGTTATTACTAAGCCATGAGCCCCACGATGATGATTATTAGTTAATCATTTGAGGGAACTTTTTAAGATGGACTTGGTGGCCACGCACCGTATGCCTCTAGCCAGGAATAACAGAATGACACATCAGCGATATTAATGATTAATGATTAGACAAGTTGGAACAAGTTCAAAACAGTAATTGGGTTAGATTTGCTACGCATTAGGAAGCGATGAGGACATAGTAGCAGCTCGGAATCTGGATTTATGCCCGGTTAATGGCAATAGGCTCGTCCCTTACAAGGGACCTAAACATACCGGCGAACTGTGGGTGCACATTAGTACACCTATTCCTAACCCTTCAGGGAATACAGGCGCAATAATATGTCAGCCAGCAGGTCAAGCTAAACAAAACTGTAAAATTTTCCCAATTGAATATGAACCTTATAATTTGGAGTTAAAGTTGCAATTCAATCAAAGAAATATGACAGATTGTGGTAGCTTTATGTGCTGGCGTCTGTACTGTATTTTTTAATAAAAAGTCTTACCTTGCTAGTTACCCTCCAGCGTGCCTGTTGCGGGAAGTCGTTGATCTCCAATTCCGTCTCGTACTTGCGGAACACTTCTTCAGCGGGTTCTGAAGCGCTCTCGTCACGAGGTTGGTAGTTCAAACGTGTGTTTAATTTTGCAGCCAACTGCTCTGCTACTGTTTTAGCCTGAAATGAATATTTTTGATGAGTTTTTGAGGCTTAAAAACAATTTCTTTATGACGTCTAAAAAGATATATCATTAACCCATATACTGTCCCACTACTGGGCACGGGTCTGAGAGGGATTAGGCTATAGTCCACCGCGCTGGCCTAGTGGGGGTTGGCAGACTTCACACACCGTCGAGAAAAATCTCTAAGGCATGCAGATATCCCCACAATGTTTTCCTTCACCGTTTAAGCGAGTGATAATTAATTATTAATACGCACATGAATTCGAAAAGTCAGAGGTGCGTGCCTTAGATTCGAACTCGAGGCCTTTGACTAGGCACGACTTGGCAGTTCAATGATCATATCATTAGGCTATAATATTAGAATATAGTAATTTTCAGTAGTTTTAGAAAGTATTAAATAGAAGAAAATAACGTTATAAAGATACTGCTTATTATGTACATGCATTTTTAATATTTAAGACTAATTCGTAATAGGTAAGTACCTATGTACAATCTAGAAACTTGTGGATTGTCCAGTTTTCACACATATTACTAAGAAAATAGGGTAGAAAAATGGTCAACAGCCAGCACACCGTAAATGTGGAATTTCGTAGAAAAACCCAATAACACTGCTAGTCCTGGGAATCGAACCCGGAACCTCAATCGTAGCAGTCGACCCTTATATTATGGTCGCACTGTGGTCAACCACCAATATGCTAGGTACAGTCAACAAAAGAATTAAGTATACAGATAGCAAACGAAATCTGCATTTTTATACAGATTTCGACATAATAATTACGCCCCAAAGGGTTAGGTATGTAGCTGCTTAGAATACCTACGTTTTGACACATATTGCGTGATACATTAATAAACAATTTATATCAAAACACAGATTATTAATAAGCTGCCTGAATACTTAATTCTTTTGTTGACCGTACACAGTACACTTAGCCAGTAGCAAACATATCAACCAGTCACCGTAATAAGCGTATGCGCAGAGGGAGCTCCTTTGAGTATAGCTTCTGCAGCTTGTTGTGTGGCGCCCTTGTGCTCGGCGCCCAGTCCCTTGGCCAGGTTGATGCGGGAGGCGAGGCGCCGCGCCAGCTCCAGCTTGCCGTCCGCGCCGCTCGCGCCGCCCGCACCCGCCGCCGGCACTCCCGCTGCTGTTACACCCGGCTGGATAAACAAATACTTAGTGTTAACACAAACTTGCATGCAAGAAAATACGCTTTCGTTGTCAGTGAAGTTCTAGTTTATTCATTTTTATAAGTAAAATATTGCCAATCAAAAACATTCAGAAAATTACATAAAAGGATAAGCTTATTGGAATTTTTACAGGTTCGAATCATTATAGAACTCATTTTCGACGATAATTAAGATATATATTGCCCAAACCAAATGTTACAATCATCTCATACCTACTGTTTTACTTTATGTACAAATATGTACATTATATACAAACCAGCAAAGTTGAAAGAACTGACTTTCAAACCACCTAATAAACTTTAGTACTTATGTTAAGTATAATGAGAATCTAAAAAAGTTTTCTTATCACAAACATCTATCTTTTATTTGTACAAAATCATCCACTAAATAAGCGCATCCTTAAGCAATAAATACATCATATGATATAAAAATGGCTTAATCTTATAGAGAAAGTCACGGGACGATAAAATTCAAAATACGAAGATTGTCTACATGTAAATGTTTACAATTTCCCTATCGCAGCAGTGTACTTGCGCGCACGCATCTACATAAACATTCACACATATCGTACCGGTTAAAAAGAAGCGTGAGAGTTGAACTAGAATGGAAAATTATTGGTACCAGTGAGTCAATGTTTATGAATTTCAAGTTGAATAAGATAATATTATTCATATTGATCTAAAATTAAATATAAACATGAATCAGCTGCAAACTGTGTAAGAGTATCACGCTTGTTAAATTAAAGTCATGTTCCAGTGGCGAGAGCTCCATACTCTTTTGTGTCTACCGGCTTTACTTTTAAGGTCATTAAGATAGACAACGTCTGTGGTATAGTGAAAGACATCATCATCAACCCTACTGTTCCACTGCTGGGCACGGGTCTCCTCTCATATTGAGAGGGTTCAGGCTATAGTCCACCACGCTGGCCTAGTGCGGGTTGGCAGACTTCATAAACCGTCGAGAAAAATCTCTAAGGTATGCAGGTTTCCTCACGATGTTTTCCTTCACCGTTTAAGCGAGTGATAATTAATTATTAATACGCACATGAATTCGAAAAGTCAGAGGTGCGTGCCTTAGAGTAGAACTCGAGACCTTCGACTTGGCAGTCCAATGGTCATACCACTAGGCTATCACTGCACACAATACACATATATTTATGTGATGAACATAAGTCTGTGTTAGTGTGGGTGTTTCTTATATAATATAATCATAGCATCATACTTCGCAGTTACAAAAAAGTACCTATACATATAAGCATTATGTTCATATAAACATTGTCTAGTATAGATTGTACTATGAGAACACAATCTCTGCTTAGTTTGGGACAAGTAATGATAACTGTTAAAAGTCGTTAATTTTATATGAATTATTGGAGATCGTACTGGGGACGCGTAGTCGAAATGATATTTCATACATATACATTATATTTAAATAAATGAAAAATAATAAGATTTTAAAATACATTGTATTTATGTACTGTTAAAACGAATGAATTTTAGTATTTTACCATATACATTGGCTCAATAAAGTTACAATTTAAGTGATAAATTTGCTGTCGAAGCAAATTTTCTACCTTGGTGATTTTGTTCCAGATGGTGCTGTGTCAAATGAGCCAAGATATATTTTTTTATTTATTCATGTATACATATAAAAATCTCTATTAAACACCAACACAAAAGCAAAGAAGAATGTTATAAATCATAGAAGGGTACCATTTGCATATAAGCTGATCTTGCATTGTATAAATGCTTTTTGTACAATAAGAGATCAGTTTACCAGTTTTCTGCCCGCGACTTGGTCCACGGTGAAAAGTTACTTTTAATTATCGTTGTTATTTGGCTAATTGACTCAAAATTATAGCCTATAGATGTGTTATTCTGATGTATAATGAATAATACTGTAAAGTTTCATCAAAATCCGTTTAGTAGTTTCAGCGTGAAAGAGTAACATCCATTCATCCTCACAAACTTTCACATTTATAATATTAGTAGGATAGCATATAGTAGGATGTCTAGCCGTGTTTAGCAGGCAAACTTGGGATGGTCTCGAAAAGAATCTCGAAAGGAACGGAATAAGACTAATTTCATTATTCTTATAATTCAGTAGCTTCGCCTTTATGACAATAGATTGTGTTTCAATTTTAATTTGCGTGTGTCAAGGTAACCATTACAGACTCCGGTTTCCCTCTTATCAAAATTGACCCTTGTTACGTTCTAATCATTAATGGTGCTAATATTGTTAGTACTGATTATTATTTATAATTTCATTAAAGAAACCGTAACGTTCCAAAAAATCATATAATAAATTGTTTTTATACTGTGTCCGTTAATTAGAGGGGCTCGTAGCTAAGTAATAATTAAGCTAATCAACCGATCTGCAAGGTTAAGCTGCGCTAGTCACGGTTAGTCTGTGGATGGGTGACCATTCTTAACATCGAGACCCCTCCGTGCCTCGGAGAGCACGTAAAGCCGTCAGTTCCGGTTGTCATACGAACACGGAACACCTATGACAATCGTTAGTGGTAGTCAGAAGCCAAAAATCCCGACAACCAGTCTATCCTCAGGGTATTACCCAAAAAATTGGGTTACGGAGGTCTGATGGCAGTCACTTCGTGTTAGACTGCTGCATCTGGTTAGACTGGTGAAAGAAGTCTGTTAATTGATCCTTGATAGGTTTAAAGTTTAAAAGATAAAATCAACCCGGGAAAATTTTGGTTATAATCCCAACATACCTTGATTTCCTTAACAATCTTCTTGGCAGCAAGCATGACCTCTATCTGTTGGTCAAGGTCACCTTCTACGTCTTCGTCGTCAGAGTCCTGAAGACCAAGCGCTGCTTTTTGGTATTTCTTCTTTTCAGTGGCCGCTTGAGCCTCCGATTCGTCGAATTTAAAACCTGGGCAATAGTAAGTTTGAGAGTTTTTAAGGGAATCATTTAATGTAGTAAAAAATTCCTTATGCAGTAAGAGGCGAACAAAAAGAAATTTTAATATTGCATCAAAAATCAGGATTCTCTACTAAAATCTAATTGAATCTCTAAAATTGACATTTGCTATTATCAAAATTATTACAGAGGTAGGGTAACATTATTTTATTCGATATTGTTTAGCACACAATTTACAGGGCAAACAAAATAATCTGAAGTAACAATAGGTGGAGCAGAATGCCTTACACCTTCATAGCAGAGTAAACACTGTTTACATTAAAATGAACGTCTATCACACCGTGAAGGCTGGACCTGGATGCGAGTGACGCAGTAATGAGGCCAATGGCATAATTTGAGGGAGGAGAAGTGGAATAATGATGGCTGTGGATGTTGACGACACTATACAATGTGTTACAAAATACCCCGTAAAAAATATAATTAAAAAGGCCTACGTACCTACCTATTTTACCTAATAATTGTCTACTTTAATAGTTTTTTTATATTTTATATTTTATTCATAAATATTGTTGTATTCATTTTTTTGGGGTATGTTATACAGCGTTACTACGGTTCTTAAATATTGTGAATAGACTCGTTATAAGGCCATATTTAAACTCCTTTCGGCTTTACGGGTAGTTTTGTAACACCCTGTAAAATACAGACCTTTCCCGCTGAACCCTCCGCCAGTGTGCACCTTCTTGCCCTCCTTCTCCTGCGCGTCCTTGTACTTGTCCCATAGCTGTCGTAGTTCTGGCGGTGGCGTGGTGGCGGCGAGCTCGAAGGCTCTCAGTACATCGCCGGCGTATCGTCCCTGTTCGGGCGTCAGGAACGTCCACGCGTAACCCTTGTTGCCTGCACGCCCTGTTCGACCGCATCTACACAATGTAATGTTGTTCTATATTTCTCAATTTTATATGAAACTAGCATTAGCCCGTCCCGGCATCGCACTGGTGGACATAAGATTCCCTAATCTAGCAATAAATATAGCCTATGTTACTCAGGGTGAATGTAGCTTTCCAATGGTGAAAGAATTTTCGAAATCGGCACAATAGTTTTTGAGTTTATTCATTACAAACATACACACAAAAATACAAATCTTTCCTCTTATGGAATGAAATGAAATGATTTATTTCTGTAAATAAAGGCACTTTTACAAGTCAATGTTTTGATTTTTTTATGCTAGAAGGCGCCGGCATTTCCTAATTGACGACCTCTGAGAAGAAACACCGAAACAAACTAAGAGAATCATGGTCTCTTTTAAAGTCCAGATATGACTAGCGGACTATAGCCTAAGCCCCTCTCATCCTGTGAGAGAAGACCCGTGCCCAGCAGTGGGACAGTATATGGGTCGATGATGATGATGATATGACTAGCTACCCCTATGGTATCACCCGCCTTTTATCCGTTTTCCTCGGTTCGTTTTGGTTGTAGCGTAATGTTATATAAACTATTACCTTCCTCGATAAATGGACTATCCAACATAATAGAAATTTTCAATTCGAACCAGTAGTTCCTGACAAACAAACAAACTCTTCAGCTTTATAATATTAATTAGTATAGAGTAGCTATTTCCTGCGGTTTCATTCGCATGCTAAAAGGACTATTTACTTTAGAACTATTTTAGTGTCCAGCGATTCAAATTCAACATTCTGATTCATTTAGGTTTTATTCGTGTAACTTACACGAATAAAACCTAAATGAATCAGAATTATAACAAGCTTTAATAAAATTATACTATTATTCGGATACCGTCAATCTAGGTTCTTTCGAAGCCATTTCGTCCAAAATACTTCACCGAAAAGAAGCGGGGAATGTGAACAGGCGAGAGAGATAACAATATCATCATCAACCCATATACTGTCCCACTGCTGGGCACGTCTCCTCTCATATTGAGAGGGATTAGGCTGTAGTCCACCACGCTGGCCTAGTGCGGGTTGGCAGACTTCACAAACCGTCGAGAAAAATCTCTAAGGTATGCAGGTTTCCTCACAATGTTTTCCTTCACCGTTTAAGCGAGTGATAAATAATTATTAACACGCACATGAATTCGAAAAGTCAGAGGTGCGTGCCTTGGATTCGAACTCGAGACCTTCGACTTGGCAATCCAATGGTCATACCGCTAGGCTATCACTGCTTATCTTTAATAATATAAGTATAATAAATTGTACTATTATTCGAATACCGTCAATCTTCTCCTTCTTCGGTTCCTTCGAAGCCATTTCGTTCGAAATATCTCAACGGATAGAAGCAGGGAATGTGGGAATGTGCACTCGTCTGGCATCGTAGTTGGGGCTGACTATTAACTTTCCAAACTAAAGTAGTACCTAACTGGTTGAACAAACTCACCTATGAACATAGTCCTCGTAGTGGTTGGGACAGTCGTAGTTAACGACGAGCACCAGTTGTTTCACGTCCAGACCTCGCGCGGCCACACTGGTCGCGACCAACAGTTTCACCTTCCCCGACTTGAAGTCCACGATAGTAGAGTCCCTGTCGAATTGATCAATCCCTGTAACAGGCCACCATTAATATATTCGTCACTCGACAACAAGGATAGTGGACGACAACTATAAGCATACTGCTTGAATGAATTATAGAAAAATACCACCATTCAGTGCAAACTATTTCAGTATTTACCGAATTTTAATGCAAACAGCGCTGATTTACAGTTAATAGAATCGTAGCCTGCTAAAAATTTGACAATATTTCAACCCATTTTTCTTTTTTTTTTAAGTATACTGCAATCGGCTTCTATCTATATTCAGATGATTTCTGAGATTAATTCAGTTTTTACATGTATTTTAAATTTATAATAACAATAGCTCTGAAAGTAAAAGCAGTTGACAGTTGTAAATACCAATATAAAAATATAATACATTGGATTTTGATTTTTATTCAGAATTCTAATTTGTTTTAAAAAATATATTGGCAGTACGCTTATATTTGTCGACAGTACTACATAATAGTATTATGTAGCATAATTCAATAATCGAGGCCCCCACAACCGGTTTGATCGCTGAAATCAAAATAGTTTGTTAGTAGATTTTTATAATCAATTGCTCATAAATCTAAAATTGTGATTAAATTTTGAAAAATATGTTACTAAAATAGTAACCAGCATAATGCTTTTAGAACTTGTTTTATAGGGAGAAATCAGGACATTTAAATATATTGAGGTTTTCCTTTTCTCAGATGAAAATAATATAATTATAGAATCACGAGGACAGAGGCAACCTGCAAAAGAAAATTTAATAGCCTGTAGTACTTTAATTTAGTTGGTGTATTTTTATTTGTCAGTTTCTCAAATTACTCAACTGTGGCTAGAAGCGAAAAACAAAACCTACTGTTTTTATGTAGGAGAATTCGTTAGTGATCATTTATACATGTAACATACTTTCTTGTTACATCTATTCTTGCTTGCCAGCGAAATCTTATTTCCCACGAATTAAAAAAATCAATATAGACTCGAAGTACCACTTTGTTGCGGATACGACTTGCAACTGGCCATGTTAACTCCTTTAAAATAACAACAAATAATATATCAAAAGTATGTTTTCTTATCTCACCTCCATGCAAGCTCATGCATGAGTAAGAGGCCTTCATGAGGTCTTTAAGCAGGCTGTCGGCATTCTCCTGCTTGTCCACAAACACTATGATGCTGCCCAGCTGGCTGTACAGCCCAAGCAGTTCCAGTAACTTGAAGAATTTAGCATCTTCTTCTAGTATAGCCACGTGCTGCTCCACTTCTTTGCAAACTACGCTTCTGCCGCCGACCTATAAGAAACACAAGGTGTCTTACATGTTGGCTTATGATATATACATATCAGAAAGTAATTTTCTGGTTAGGTACACCAAACGCTATGACCGCTAAGCCACCGCAAGTCCCACTCGCCATGACGAAATTTGTCTTCACATTCAGAATTTACGTCTGTATGGTGACGTCTCGCGGTGGCTTAGCGGTCATAGCGTCTGGTGTACCTAACCAGAAGACGCAGGTTCGAATCCTGCCCGCGGTCGAATTTTTCCTTCGCTAAATAACTTTATTATAATTATACAGATGCATTACAATTATTATGAAGAACGAGACGGGAATAAATATAGAGAAGTCTAAGACTATAGTTTAAATTCATGGTATTTATAAGTCTTTAGACATTGAAATAAAACTACGTTTACAGACTTTTTTTCGTTGTATTGACACTATTAATCCCGACGTTTCGGACTCTACAGTGTCCATGGTCAACGGTAGAATAATAATATGTCCTTAACGGCGTTTGCCCAGGAGTGGGACACAATACGCTACTTGTAGATTGTAGCAATATCAGAATAACGCAATAAACTCCGTAAGAAGTAGTTTTATTTATAGAGAAATTACTTTTAGGTTATCAAACTCATTTCCATAGGTTATTTAAATAATTAAATAGAGCACTTTCTTAAATTTCTTGCTAAATGACAAAATTTAGCAAGACATTTAAGAAAGTGCTCTATTGAATTAATTGTTAAGCTAAGCAGTACACCAAATAGTTATTTACCTGAACTTCAATAGGTTTTTGCAATATCCTCCGTGCAAGTGCTTCCATTTGCCGCGGAAAAGTGGCGCTAAACATCACAGTCTGTCTGTCCGGCCTAACGTTGTCTATGATCTTCATAACCTTCACAGAAAATACAAGGACTGTCACGGTTATCTCAAAACATGTTACATTATATGAGTACAGTAGTTTACATTATACGAGTAAATTACAAGACACAAACGTATTGCTGGGGAGTTTGTTGCGCCGTTTCTTCTTCCCAGCTAAAACACTAGGAGGCGGTGACGGGTGGGGCGTTTTGGGGGCTAACTTCAATGTAAAATTGAGGTTCAAAAAGTATTACCTATTAGTCGTATCTTGAATAAAATATTTTTACTTTGACTTTGACAAGAAACAATATTTGTTTTTCCTACTGCTTTCATTATATTACATAAAAAAGTAAGGTAACCTACCTGAGGCTCGAAGCCCATGTCGAACATCCTGTCAGCCTCGTCCAGCACTATGTATGTGACTCGTCGTAAGTTGGTCACACGACCAGAGTTCGCTGCCAACATATCAATCATCCGACCCGGGGTGCATACTATCATTTCAGCGCCGCGCTTCAATTCCGCTATCTAAAAGCACAAATTATAAGAAGGTTACTAATGAAGGAGTTTTCAAGATTTTGAACAATACCATTGTGAAACCAACCTGATTATCTTTCTTTTTATTTTGATATCTCTAATCCTCTAAATCGCTGACTACAAAAATAATATGTTCAGATTTCTGAATCAAATGATTCAGAAGTCTAGTCAATAATTCTGTTTCCTGTTTTATAGTAGGTAAATACTTACATAAATAGTTCTGTTTAATAAAGTGTAAAGTAGAAATTGGTTGACATAGCCATATGGAGAAAATATCCATATCAACCTTAACAATCTCATTGTTGGTTAAAAGTTTAAAAGGAAACAACACAGCCATTGCTACTGATGACTGACGTGACTAGCGTGACTGACGTGACTAGCGTGACTGACGTTACTAGCGTTACTGACGTGATTGACGTGACTGACTGGCGACACACAGCCTTAACCAATGATTTGAAAGTTGGAAATATTACTTGAGTATCATAGAGGTGCGAGAGAACGGTATTTGGAAAATTTCCATGGGATTGGGAAAAACAAGACCATCGCGAGCACCATGGAATTCACGTATCATTAATAATTATATATTAAAAACGTCTAAACAAACCTGTTCGGAGATCCCAGTGCCACCATAAACACAGACGACTCTCAAGCCCAAAGACTTGGCGAACTTCTTGATGTCTTTGCCGATTTGCATGCAAAGTTCTCTTGTGGGAGTCATGATTAGTGCAATGGGGCCATCTGTATCCTCTAGAGGCGGCTGGTCGAGAACATGACGGAACATGGGGAGAATAAATGCGAGGGTTTTACCTGAACCTGTCTTTGCTATGCCGATGAGGTCCCTGAAAGAAATGTGGAGTGATAAGCTATGTTGTTATTGAATGTTGAATTAAAGTCATTAATCATGGTCATGATAATTGGCAATTTGTTTGGCGGGCGCTAACTGGACTAAATAAATTGAAATGCGTTGGCGCCAACGTTGAACATGTTAAGCAGATATAACGCCCGCTCCACATGTTGGTATTATTCGGCTAACCTGTCGATCGATTTACAGCTTATGCAGCTGGCCGACGCGTTAGTATTGGCTCAAACGGCTCCAACTAACCGCCGCGCAATCTATAGGCCCAACGTGGAGAACCGATGTTGTTTTATGAATCGTGAAGGTGACACTTACCTTCCAGACATAATAGCAGGTATAGCTTGAGCTTGTATAGGCGTCGGTTTCTCAAAGTTGAGTTTTCTCAATATATCCATCTCTTTCTTGCTAATACCACAATGCGCCCAGGTCCTTATTGGCTTTGGACAACCTTTCCCCTTAACTCGAATACCTTCTAATTCCGTTCTATATGCTTCTACTTCCTCTGGCGTCATTCTTGCTAATTCACTAACCTAAAAATATGGTCTTTTAAGTTAGCAGCGAAATGTGAACAAGCCAATACTAATAAATCATAGTTATTTATTCTGATTTTATAGATCTTATAAAGTAGTTTGTAAATTTTACCTCAGTATAGAAAGCTTTTCTATACGACATGTAGTTCAAACTAGCATGGTCAACTTTAGCTAAGTCCTTCCTTTGCTTTGAAGCGAGGTTCGCAGCAGCGTCCTTGATATCTTCAGTCTCTTCCTCAGATGAATACTCTAAACCATCCTGATTTTGTTCTATTAATTCACCTGTCAGAAAAAAAACGGTACATCTTAATAATACGTTTTTTAATATAGAGATCACTGTTTCTCTTTTATTAGGTGTCAGTTTTTTTTTAATACACATCACTTATACACACCAACGTAGCTATGAAGACCGCTCGCAATCAAGAATTTAATTAATAATGTATAATATAAGTCGGTATAATATCCATTCCATCTCAAGCATAGTCCAAGCTCTGCTTAATTTGGGACTAGATGGTGCTGTGTAAAATTTTCCAAATGATTATTTATATGTTTGTACTCATATAAATTACTAATAAATAAGACGCAGTATTACCTTTATTCTTCTGCTCAGTGACTTTCTTCTTGGCTGTACCTGTGAGTACTACAACTGTGCCTCCAGTAGTGGTGGGCACATTTATAACACCTCTCGCCTGGTCCATCTGATTCACCTTACGTACTTCCTGCAAACAAATACAACACAATCAGAAAACCATAGACTAAGCATGGTTTCTACCATTTCATATGCAAGATACAGACATGATAGTAGATTATAAGATAACAAATATCTAAGATTTTTTTTTTCCCTGAACAACTACATGTATATCATACAAATATTTGTTCCGTGTGGGGATCGAACCCACAACCCGTGGCGCAGAAGCCGATCGCTCAGCCGCTACGCCAAACGTGTCGGCAAGATATTTGTGAGATTCATCTCATTCATAAAAAAATTGAGATTGTAAGTCTTTTAAAGCTTTTACCTTAAAAATCTCGTAAGTAGGTACAGTCTTATTGTCTTACTGACCTTAAGACTGTACCTACACCAGTGTATGAAATTTCAAAATATTCATAAAATAAAAACAAAAATTTAATCATAACAATCTACTAACCTGTTGTACTTCTTGCATGTAGGCATCCAAAGGATCTATCTCATCTTCTTCTTCTATCTTTTTCTCTTCCTCCACAACAGGTTTCTCTTTGGGTTCCCCTGCCCCTTCTTCGCCTGATGACATCAAAAAATTAATTGGTTAAATTAAAAGAACAACACGCAGTTCAACTCTTTCAGAATAAAAAGAAGTCCATTAAACATATTTTTAATTAATTAATTTGTGACTTTGGTATCACTTCAACCTTAGTTGGTCTATTCTTATTGTCATGGCCAATATACTCAAGAAGTATTAGACAAATAAAGAGCCTCCTATGAACAATATTGTCATAGGAGTCTAATAACACTCCAAATAACATTAAGTATATTTATGCAAATTAGCAATGACAGCCTAGAGGTATGACCATTGGACTGCAAAGTCAAAGGTCTCGAGTTCGAACCCAAGACGCACCGCTGATTTTTCGAAATCATGTGCGTATTAATAAATAATTATCACTCACTTAAACGGCGAATGAAACATTGTAAGGAAACCTGCTTTAGAGATTTTCGCGATGGCGTGTGAAGTCTGCCAACCTGCACTAGGCCAGCATGGTGGACTATAGCCTAATCCCTCTCATTCTGTGAGAGGAGACCCGTGAGCAGGAGCAGTGAGAATCTCAGCCTCGAAATCGAGCCTCAGAATCAGTGTTCACTTTTTCCATTATTTCCTTAATTTATTTATAAAAAAAAAAAAAATGGAATTCTTCGAAAATATTACGTTTAGAATGAGACCACGGGCTGTATCATTGTCTGATGATACAATCAATGAGAGCGATAACTCAAAAAATTCGACGCTAGATGGCACGACAAATAGCCTACCTAACATATCCGATGACGAGGGCGACACACAAGTGATTGTGTTAAAAAACGAAATAGAAAAACTTAAATCACAACTAAGTGTAGCTCATGACGAAATCAACAATTTGTCGTTAGAAAATACCGAGTTAAAGCAAACAATAACAGATATCAACACAAAACATAAACTACTAAAAAAAGCTACAAAAATATTAAATACTCCACAGAAGAGATCTAAAAATCTAACACCACAAAAAATATGCCCTAATATAACGGAGAAATACACTAAATATGTTGCTTGCACTCCAGCGACTCTGATGAATAGTGCCGTTGGCTTACCCTCCGATTCAACTTTAAAACAACTGATATATAATGCCAAAGAAAAGAATAAAATGTGCATAATAACTAGTAACAAAACCAATAGAATATTACCAATAACAGAAGATTTTTTCTATAACTATGAATTATGCCATTATCTCACACCAAACAGCGGTATAGAGAAATTAATTGAAAACATACACTCAAAACTGACAAACTACACACTAAAAGATTTCTGTTTTATTTTCATCGGAGAAGAAGATTTTCGTAAAACAAAAAACTACTACAATTTGGTTGTCCATATAAGAGAGACTTTAAGTAAAATAAATCATACGAACATAATATTATGCCTTCCTACCTATAAGTATAACTCTGTAATATTCAACTGGAGGATTGAGACTTTTAATAATATGTTATACTTAGATAATCAAACACATGGTTATGTTGAACTTCTGGACTCAAATTTGGATTTGTCCTGTGATTATAGCATGTTCTCCCAGCGTACTGGCCGCCTAAACAACAACGGAATGAGAAACATATACCAAAATTTAAAATCTTTGGTAAATGAATACTTATATGACTCGACGGCTCAAAAAATGACTTCTGACGCACTTAGAGAAACCCCTGAAACAAATTCAACAGAAAACTCTGAGTTTTTTCGTCTTTAATAAGATTAAAGTTCTACATCAAAATATTGCAGGCCTTTTAAATAAGATAGACCTGCTAACAGTTTATCTTCAAGAATTATCAAATAAACAAAAGGATATCGACGTAGTATGTATAACAGAACACTTTATAATGCTTGGTCATGAAAAACTATTGAACTTACCGAACTATAAGCTGGCCGCCTGTTATGCAAGAAGAGCAAAGAAACGCGGAGGAGCGTGTATTCTAATCAAAAAGACCTTTGAATACAAAGTATTGGACATCTCACGCTATTCAGTTACGAATGCTATCGAATGTTGCGGCATTGAACTAATCAATCAACAGTTAGTTATTATATGTGTATATAGGCCACCAAACTCAAATAACATGAATATATTTTATGAAAAATTTGACATAATTTTAAAATCACTATGTTTTAATAAGAAAATAATTGTATGTGGGGACTTCAACATAGACGCGTTAACAAGAAATAGAACTCTTCTTGACTTTGAATACTTTCTTTTTGGCTACAATCTCAAATTGGAATTACAACAGCCTACTAGATTGAGTAGTAATAGATGTATAGATAATTTCGCATGCAGTACCCAGTTAAAATGTAAAGGTGAAGTGATCGACTTCGCACTGTCCGACCATACTGCACAAATATTGGAAGTTAAGGTAAACAGAACGTGTAGAATAGGATCCTGGCGCATTAAAAAACGTGAAATATCAGTGCAAAATTTAGTGAAGTTCAAAAATTATCTACAATGTATTTCTTTCTCAGACATATACAATACCGATGATGCAAATAAAGCGTATGACTACTTCCTTGAACACTTTCGGTTGTTATATGATCTTTGTTTTCCTTATAAGCTGTACACTATAAAACCACACAGAAAAATTCAATGGGTTTCACGTGGTATACGTGTCTGTAGCAGAAAACAACGACATTTACTATGGAAGTACAGGCATAACCCGTCGAACGAAAATAAAAATAAATTTAAAAACTATTCCCAAAGATTCCGAAAAATTATTAAGTTAACTCAGAAGGCACAGAATAATTACTTCATTAGTACTTCTAGTAACAAAGCAAAGGCATCTTGGCAGATTATTAATAATAAAACATGTTGTTCTGAGCCTATATCTCATATCTATATAAAAGACAAGATCATTACTGACCCGAAAGCAATCGCAAATGCTTTCAACAACTACTTTATAGATCAGTTAAAAAATAACACCATAGCAGTCAGTGAAAGATCTCAATTAACTACCAATCCTCACTCAATGTTTATGTCACCAGTATTGCCACATGACGTAATAAGAGCAATACAATCTTTAAAGAATAAAAATAGTTTTGGTTACGATGGTATAGCAACTAAAGTAATTAAATTTGTCTCTAAGAGCATAGCCTTGCATCTAAGCCACATTATAAATTTATGTATCTGCTCTGGTGTATTCCCAAATGCATTAAAAACAGTCATCGTAAAACCACTATTTAAAAAAAACAACAAAGCAGATTTACAAAATTATAGACCAATAGCCTTAATTCCCGTATTTTCCAAAGTTGTAGAAAAGATCATTAGCGAATCAATAAATATTTTTTTAGTTAAATATAATATTTTGTGTGATGAACAGAAGGGTTTTAGAAAAAACAAAGGTATAAATACGGCTATTTATGAATTCCTCAACGTAATCATGGGAAACGTAGATAGCAGAATACCTATATGTGCAATTTTCACTGATATGACGAAGGCTTTTGATTCTGTACATCATGAAATTCTCCTTAGTAAGCTCAACGTCTATGGTATCCGAGGAAACGTTCTAAGTCTCATAAAATCTTACCTTAGCAACCGTAAACAACACACGGAAATTAATAGAATTTGTCTTAAAACTAAGCGTGAAAAGAAATACTTATCTGAAGAAAGGGTTATAAAATATGGCGTACCACAAGGCAGTGTGCTTGGCCCGCTCTTATTTCTGCTCTATATAAATGACTTGCCACGTCACATTCAGCACCCAATGATTTTATTTGCTGATGATAGCACCGCAATAATAAAATGCGCTGACATTAATAAATATGAACATGACATAAATAGTACACTTAAGGACATAGTATATTGGCTTGACATTAACAATTTAATAATTAACTTATCAAAGACAAATGTTATGCAATTTTATCAACGGACTTCTGTACAACATTTTATCATAAAATACAATAGCCAAATAATTGATCAAATAAAAGTTGCAAAATTTTTAGGTATATATATAGACAGCCAGTTAACGTGGAAACCTCAAGCAGAAGAGGTCTGTAAAAAACTGAGTACGGCTGCGTATGTGCTATTCAACTTGTCCAAAAAAGTGAATACAGCAACAACCCTAGTAGCTTACCATGGCTTAGTGGCATCGATTTTGCGATACGGAATTATATTTTGGGGTAATTCTAGTTTGAGGGAACAAGTATTCAAAGCTCAAAAACGTTGCATTAGAGCAATGTGTGGTTTAAAAATGACTGACAGTTGTGAACCTATGTTTAGGTCCCTGAAAGTGTTGACATTCCCTTCATTGTATATATTTGAAATAGCAGTGTTTGTGAAATCAAACAAGCATTATTTCATATCAATATGTGACACTAGAAACAGACCTATCAGAAGTCAATATAAAAACCTATTGCATGTTGATAATTACAAAACTGCTTTACTTAAAAAAAGTGTCTTTAGCATGTGCCCTATCATATACAACAAAATTCCTGACATAATAAAAAACGATACAATTGAAATGTTTAAAAAGAAACTTACAGCACTATTACTTGAAAAGTGCTATTATTCCATTAATGATTTTTTAAATGATAGATTTTGACATTATCCTGTATTTGACATTTACTTATTTCCATAATTTAATTTAATTGTTTTAATTTAAATGATTTTCATGTTTGCATGCCTTATTAGGGTAGATTGTACAAGGATCAGTATTTTATTTTTTTGTTAACATCTTTATTTAATGTACCTACATTCTGTGCAAATAAACAAATATTCTATTCTATTCTATTCTAGTATATGGGTTGATGATGATGATGCAAAATAAAGTCATACCTTCATCACCAGAGTCGTCTTCCAGTGACCACTTCTTGCTGGCTGGCACTTGTATATTGCTCACAATGCTGCCTTTCTGCACTTCTTTCTTGGCAGATTCTAGCTCTTTACGCTTTCGCTCAGCACGCCAACGCTCGATGCGATCTCTACGCTTCTGCATTTCAGCTTCCAAGCGACTCTGTTCTTCTTCCTGCATTTTATAGGATAATATCAATATTGTTGAGTTGTTATTACGCCACAGGATTAATGTCTTGACATTCATAGAGTATATTTATTGCCAAAAGCAGAATAACAATCAGCTTAACTAAACTAGGACCAAATTTAGACAAAATAACTATAAACACAATAGCTAATTAAGTATAGAAAAAAAAATTGTTCATAATAAATAAGGTACTACTATTCACCCCCTATTACATGGGACCTAAACATATGGCTGAATTGTGGGTTACATTGGTACACCACTGCCTAATCCTTTGGAAAATACAGGCAAGATGGTATGATAAATAAGGTGTGTATTTTTTTTATTTATGTACAGAGATGGAGAAGACTCCATAGAAAATGAAAATATACACACAAGAACTTCATAAAATGATTAGGGTTTTAATTAATTAGTACTTAATAACATAAATCATCCAACATACCTTGTCTACAGTCCCTGGATCATATTCAGATTCAGATTTTAAAGTCTTTTCTTTGGATTTAGACCTTTCTTTCTCCTTTTCCGGAGATTTCTTTCTGGATGATTTTCCAGAACCATTCCTTTTGTCATCTCTCTTATCACTATGAAAAGAATTAAACAAAATAGTAAGTATAAATTAAATAGGTATATGTATAAATTAATCTTGACATGGAAGGAATAATAGAAATAAGTGCATACAAACTACCATTTAACTTTATAAGAATACCTGTTCTAAAATATCAAATAGTTAATAGAACATGCAATGCAATGTTATTTAAAAGGAAACAAGTATCAAGTATGCAGTTTGACTTAAAACTGTACTGCCAGCAGTATTTTGTTCATTGTTATTGGTTCATTGTACTCTTACAAAGAGGTTATTTACCATGCCATAGTATAATTTTGTTCACTAACCTTTTTCTATCCCTATCCCTGTCCCGATCTCTATCCCGCTCACGATCTCTATCCCGTTCGCGTTCTCTACTGCGATCCCTGCTGCGTTCTCTCTTAGATTCTCTTTCCCTGCTACGACTGCGCTTCCTCTTCGTCGATTTAGAAGCCCTGTCTCTAGATCTTGACCTAGACCTCCTCCTCTTACGATCGGGCGTTGCTGACCGACTGTGAGACCGCCTTCGATCGCGGTCCCTATCACGATCACGCCTGTAAACATTTTGCGAAATGAACACACCCTTGGGATAAGCCGTCAATCAAAATATTTTTGCCATTTATTTGTATCAGAATACTTACCCGCCTCTCACCATATTTGAGCTTGCTGCAGTAATAACATTTAACACTACACAGTAACCTTAGTTTGTAACCTCGTAAACCTATCATATAGCTATCTTTTCGCATCAAATCCGTGGCACGGAGGCACGCGTTGACGGACGCGTTATTTTGACAGTTCACAGTTCTGTTCTATATGTTCTATTCTAGCTAGTGCTGTTATTAATCGATAATCAAAAATCGTTTATTCATATAATTGTCAATAATATATATGTAATCGATTACGAAATCGATTGTACTAAATATTTGTCAAAATTACAGACTAATTTAAGATCAGAAATGTATTTTTTATCTACACAATTTAATAACCAAAGCAGCATATTTTCTATCGTTTTTAATTATTTATTTATTTTCAAAATGTTGGTGGACAGATAGATTTTTGAGTATAACATTACTTATTGAAATTTTGAAATATTTTAGTTGTTATTTTTGTCTAATTTTAGTAGTTTTTCATAACAAAACATATTTATCAATTTTTATTTACTTACCTAGTTTTACTTATTTACCTTAATCTTGAAAAATACTGAAATATACCGACTTACTCATGGTAAATATACCAATAAAAGTACTGATTTTCTAAGGTAACATTTTAATTTAATAATCATCATCAATCGTCGCTTTATATGTTAGTTATATTTTTTTTTTTTTGAAGTATGAAAATTGACACGAGCTTTTTCATCTTTATCACCTTGCTTTAAGAATACCTTGTTTTGAAAATTATAGATTATTTATTGCATAGTTGCATATTCGAAAAAACCGATAAAATATACTGAAAAAGTATTAAAATACTGAATCTGGTCACACCGATAGAATGCGAGCGCATCGGACGAATCGACCGCATCTTCCGCGTCGAATCTGATGACGTCATCCAAATTCGTCTAGGATTTCTTCAGTCAACACTTCTATTCACTTAAATATTCTTTGAATGTTACCATTAGCATGTCTATTCTTTGACTGATTGATGTTCTGAACTTATAAAAGGATTCCTAGAGTAGGTAATTTATGTAGGTACACATGCGCACTATAGCCATACATAATAAAATAATTAATTAAATCATATTGAGCGAAAAAAAAATATGAAAATGGCAGAGCCAGCGGGGTTTTTATTTAGTTCCTTTTGACATAAAACATAGCTGTTTTCTTTTCCTTCCATAAACTCTTTGCATTTGATTTAGCTCTCTTTGCGAGCACAGCGTAGTTGGCAACACTGAACACACCATAGAATTTAGATTATAGGGCTTAGGATCTCTTCTGTTCTGTCTGATAATTAGTGATGTTGATATCGATTCAATTCATCATTGATTAATCGATTAATAATCAATTATTAATCGATTATCTAAATAGTTTTCTAGCTATATTCTAAATTGGCCGAAATTACGGTAAATAAGTAAAACTACGTTAATAAATATATTTTTGTATTTTTTTGGCATTTTCCATGCTAAGGTTTTAAAGTTATTTAGCGAAGGAAAAACCGTGACGTCACCATAAAGACGTAAATTCTGAATGTGAAGGCAAAATTCGTCATGGCGGGTAGGACACGCGGTGGCTTAGCGGTCATAGCGTCTGGTGTACCTACCCAGAAGACGCAGGTTCGAATCCTACCCGCGGTCGAATTTTTCCTTCGCTAAATAACTTTACGTTAATAAATTATATAATCAATGTTTTAATGAAAAAATACCAAAACTATAACAAAATTAGAAAATAATATCAACCAAAGTTTTAAAATATTTCCTCAATCACTTTCAAGTTTCACTATGTAATGCTATACTCAAAAATCTACCCCTCCACCAACATTTTGAAAATTAATAAATAATAAAACATAAAATTTGTATTATTCACAATTAGTTAGACAACAATGAGAAATAAATAACAAATCTTACTTCTTCATATCACACAACAAAATGAATAATTAAAAATAAATAAAAAAAGTCCTGCAAGAGGCACAGCTAGTATAGATCTGAACTTAGATTAGAAGAAGAAAAAAGAAACTCACTTAATTGACTTCTTTCTTCAAAGAAAAAAGAAGTCAAATAATGACTCGCACAGAGACCCAGACCAGTTATAAGCGCGTTCAAACATGGCTGGCATGGCACAGGTTGATCTTAGACAATGCTAAGCAATCTTTTTAAATATTCTCGTAGGTTAGTTATTAAGGCCTAAATAAAATTGTTTACATGTTGTAAGTGCAAAAAGAGACTTGGCTACTATTATTATACACCTTTATTATAATAAGTGCCTATTATAATCTGCTGTGGTTAGTAAATAGTGTAGATAAAAAATACATTTCCGATCTTAGTAATTTTGACATTTAATTATTTATTATAATCGATTTCATAAATCACCATCGATTATAGTTGATTATACAAATAATTGGTGAATCGATTATTGACGATCGATTATCAACATCACTAGTTAAGGCTTCAAGGACATGTATCCAGGGCCATAAAATAAATAATAAAAAAAAAACATAGAATAAAAAAATTAAAAAAGTATAAAATAACCTCAAATAACCTACGGCGTCTATCGTTTTTTTGTGATATTTTTATTGTTTACTAATTTTGTATAACCTAAATAAGTAATCTCCAAGCTTATCTACATATCCTTGCATCTAGGAAATTAATTTCAATAATTTCTGAATCTGTTCTTGGTGAAACTAACCGGCAATCATGGCTGATGACGGTGAAAATGTAAGTAAATATTTTATCAAATCTCTGCAATAAAAGTGTTGCTTTAAGAATTTCAAAGGCATAGTTTAAAGTTCTGTCCTTCTCATGCCGATAATAGTTATTATTATTTAATTAGTTCTTATTTTCAAATCTTGCAAATTTCAGGTTTCTGTAATGACAGTAAAGGAGCCCCTGGATCTCATTAGACTTAGCTTGGATGAAAGGATATACGTAAAAATGCGCAATGAACGGGAACTACGTGGAAAATTACATGTAAGTACATACAGCAAAGAGAGTAACTGCACCTAAATAACATAGATTGTAGTCATAATAATTACCTATGGTTTCATAAGAGAAATATTGATTCTGCATAAAAAAGTTAAAAACCAATCTTACTTGAAATCAGTGCAAGACTAGTTGACTAACAAAACAATTCCCTAAATTTAATTACTGATTTATTTTATATACAGGCCTATGATCAACATTTAAATATGGTTCTTGGTGATGCTGAAGAAACTATAACAACAGTTGAAATTGATGAAGAAACCTATGAAGAAGTATACAGAACAACTAAAAGAAATATTCCCATGTTGTTTGTGAGGGGTGATGGTGTCATACTTGTGTCTCCTCCTGTAAGAGTTGGTGTCTAATATAGGATTTATTTAAGCTTAATAAAACATACATTTACAACAAATCTGTTTATTTTTGTCCTAACAGTTGTATAACTGCTTTATTCTTGAAATTACGATTCTTAGGCACCAACAATTCTTCCTCATCCATTGGTTCAATGATAGTACCAGCTTTAGTTATAACACTAGGACGGATTAGTTTCTTGTGAGCTTTTTCTGGTATAAAAGTATTGCCTAGTGGTGCTCTAATAGATGCCTCATAGTCTTTGACACTTTCAAATGGGAATGGCACATCTTTAACTTTATGAACAGCTAGTTTTGGATCTTTATATTCCTTGATGATTATGTCACCCTTGTTTTCATCTCGACGCGGCATTTTAGGAGCAGGTTTGGTTATAAACCTGTTACTCTTACGTTTCTGAGGTTTCACACCCTTGCCACCCCATGCTCCCCAACCTGGTAAAGTGAGATTAATGTCTTCTGGTTTATCTTTGTTCATTTCTTCTTCTTTTTCTTGCCTGAAACTTGCTACTACATCATCTTCTTCAAACACTTCTTCTATATTAACCCTAGGCACAACTTGTTCATCATCATCCAATTGATCATACTCATTTTCACCTTGTGATATAGCACTGTTTAAATATTTTGGTTTTACTTCAATGAATCTGTTAGGATCTATATTTGTGTCCATAGATTCTTGTGCAGGTGTTTGAGCTGTATTTATTATTTTAGATAGAGGCTGTTCTTTATCCTCATTGCCTTGTCCTTCAGGAGTTTTAGATGTTTCAATAAGTTCTTCATCAATCACAGCTTTGACATTCTTGTTTTTGAGTTTTAAATATTCTAAACCATCATGTTCTAATTTTTCTTTAGGCTTTGGTTTATCCCTTTTATTACTACGGGATGATTTTTCCAATCTTTCAATGTTTCGCCTTATTTCTCTTAACTTCTTTTCAACTTTCTGTGCCACACTTGTCTCATGATTTTCAAAAGCTGATGTTACATCTTCAGTAGGATTATCCACAGTTTCAACAACAGATTCTACTTCCCAATTTGAAGTGGCAACAGGTTTGCTAATTTTTGCTTTACTTACCACTTTCTTTAGCTTTTTGGATGGTTTTTTGTCTGTAATTGAATTAATACCTCTTTTTAACTGATGTGTCTCTGTTTTATTAGTATTTGTTTTTAAACCATTTTCTCCATCTTTATTAGGCATTGTTAGCTCTTCATTCTTCACTACTAATGCCTCATTACTTTCGCTTTCTTTGCGTTTTGTTTGAGATAATTTTCTGATACTTTCTTTTAAAGCACTAAGCTCATTACTAGTATTATCTTCTTTGTTTTCATCATTAGAATCAGTATCACTGTCAACTTCTGGTCTCATCATTTTATTTTGTACAAATTTCTTATAACCAAAGTCAAATTCTACATTAATGTTTGATTTATCAGGTCTTTGCATCATCCAAGGGTTCAAAGGATCTTGTGATAAAGATAAGTCAGGAATGGTTTCGTCATCTGCTTCATCGTCAGAACTTTGAACATCTTGTACCTTTTTTGTCAGACTTCTACTAACAGCCAGTTGATCAGCTAATTGCTGTCTCACCTAAAACAAATTAAACAAATTTTAGATAGTCTAGTGACACAGAATAGGACAGGACCTTAATTATTATAAACCTTTATATAATACATTCTTAGGTACATTTGAGATATGGGCATTCTCAAAATAAAAAATAATAATGTGTTTATTTATCTCCACAAATTACATTCTTGTGTACATGATAATAGGCTAAATTGTATGTATGGATGTATTAAGCAATGGTTTTTCAGGTGCTCCATATAATATTAATATTGTTATTAAAACAGGTCTAAAGTTTATATCAATTGTGTTTTGAATTTGTGACATCCAAATTAATTTCTCTATACAGGGTCCTTTGTATCAGGCGTGAACATTTGGAGTCATTGATAAGTAGCATTTTTCTTGATTTTATTTTTGGTTTTACCTTTATATCACTTTCATTTAATCCTTACCTCTTTATCATACTTAGCTCGGATTAACTTGTTCTTTGCCCATTTCCCAGTGCTCTTGTGCCTCAAAGTGTGTCTTTCTAAGGCCCTTGCTTTTTCTATTCCTTCTAATTTCTTCAAAGCTTCCTCAGGATCTTTCTTCTGTAATTCTTCAAATTCTTTCAATTCCTGTTTCAATTTCTCTTTCTTGAGGACACTATGAAGATTAAGAGGAGAAATAATATTTAAGAAAGTTAGTGAAATTTCATGTAAAAAATACAGATTGATTTACTTAACTAAACCATTATTTATTTGAAAAATTATTAAAATAAATATAACTACACTTACCGATGATACTTTTTACTCTTAATTTTACTTTGTCTTTTAGCTTTAGCAGCCTTGTAAGACTGCTGTGCTCTCATTTTGGCAATATGTTGTCTATGTTCAACCATTTCTTCATAAGTCATTGGGAAAACTGGCTCTTCTTCCACAACTTCTTCAACCATCAGAGGTGGGTCTATTTCTTCTAATTCCTTCTCAAGTTCGGACTTTAACTTAAACTTTGTTAGGAAATCTCCAGTTGGTTCAAGCTTAGAGGAAATATGTTTTAATGGAAATGCTACATAATCTACAGTCCGGCTTCTAGCTACTACTGGGTCCCATCTTCCCACTTTCTTTTTTGTTTCTTCGTACCCTGTCGCTCTTTTAATTCGCTCAGCCTGTGGCTTCTCCAATGGCTTACTTAAAACTTTCAACCTATCCTGAGTCTTTTTAAGTTTCTTACTGATCTGTACATGACCTGCGGTGTCCTCTAATATTTTGGCGACATTGTTAAGGTTTAGTTTGTTTGTCCTTTTTATTAAATTGAATTCCGAGTTTAGATTAGTCGGTTCATTTCGTGTAGGTTCCGTTATGTGTTGTGTTTTGTCCAACTTTGATATAGCGCTCACTAAACGATCATGTTCAGAGGCAACAAACTCGGAATCTTCGATATCCTCCATTGTACTTAAGGAATATAAAATAAGAACAATTCAATTACTTTATTTATCACAAAATATAACGTGACATAACCTACAAATATCACTAGACGAAACAAACGTCAAACACACAGTACTCAGCTCACTCGCACTCAAGTCTCACACTAGCGATGGGCAACTCGAGTTATCTAAATCGAGTAACTCGGGTTAGACCGTAAACGAGTCAGCCCGAGTCAAAATATCTGCAAACCGAGTTGAACCGGAGAGCGCGCGCGGCGAGCGGTGCGGTGGGTTGGCGGCCCGCGGCTAGCCCCCGGGCCGTGGGCCCGCAAGTCGCGAGGTCCGAGCGACTCCGAGCGAGCCCGTTTTCGATTTGATATTTCGTTTCCGAGTTCGTGTTTGATTTGATGTTTGTAAACTCTTATAATAATAATAGACGTCTGATTTGTGTCTTTGTGTACAGGCTCAATTTTATTTGACTACCATTGACTCGGTACCACGCAGCCGCCGGACCCAACCCGGCGAACCGTGAAAGTAGCAAACTATATAGCAACCCGCGGAACGATGCACCGAGTTGAGCATTTACTGACTCGGACGGCGACGCGACGGACCTTAAGGCAGACCGAGTCGGGTCAACGCGAGTTGGTATGCGAGTCAACTCGAGTTACTCGAGTTGCCAAAAAGTCGACTCGGCCCATCGCTATCTCACACTCAACTCAAACTCATTGCTCAAATTGCTGATTGCATTCTGAGTATTGCCGAGTCTGTCAGTGTCAGTTAATGCTTTATTTTTAAATCGCATTTGACATTTCTTAATGTCAAGACAAGTATGCAAAGATTGTATATTTAGATAATTACTGTATACTCGCCTAAAATTCTCATCTATAAAATTGCAAATAAGACATTTTTAGCTAAGATCATAGTAATGTAGTACCCACATAAATAAGTAATAGAAATAATATTGTAGTCATCAACTTCCTCCGATCTTTTTCCCAATCCCAAATTCCCAACTATATAGGGGCAGGCTCAAGATACGGCTGAACCTCAATATTTTACACGAAGCGATTGCCATCAGACCTCCGCAATCCAATTACTGGATAATACCGATATCCTGAGGATAGACTATACTTTCGACGATATTACTTTTCTTAGAGAATATTTTAGGTGTAAAATAAGAAGTTAATAATTCACACTAACTTCATGATACTTTTTGGTAACAGCTCAAGATTTATAATTTCCGAGATTTCATGATTAGCTTGTTCAGCAATAAGTATATTACATAATTTTGAAGTGCATGTTAGTTTAGTTAAGTAAAAAAAGAAAACTGAAAATAAATAAAAACCAATGAGTAGGTAGGTAGTCCTTTTTATTGTAATGTAGGTACATTAATTAAATATGTCTTAAATTGCTATTACACAACACATGTAATTTTAAAAACTAAATACTTACATAAATTAATTATTATGGTTTCCTCGTTTTATTTTATTATTTATTAGTTCATAACGACGTGCGATTCGTCCGATGAAGGTGTTGAGGGTGGAATATTTTCCTCATTTTGGTGTAGCGGCTTGCGTGCTCGTTTGTATTGTTGCCGATTACGATATAACTTTGCTTCGTCTGTGCACTTTATAGTTATACTGTTCCTGTAAAAAGAAAAAGCAATTTAAAACTCCTTGAGACATTTTAACCCTACAACGATCTTATACATTTTAGAATGTTATTATTTTAGTAGTCCGATTGATACCGTTACAATACTAGAATAACGAACAATCACCGATATCGATCGATATATTATAACTCGGCCCGATGTGACGGTTATGAAACTAGGAAATATTCAAATCCAAGTAATATTTAGAATTAGAACATTATAACCTACCTCACCAAATTCTTTGGAACACCACATTTTGCAGAAACAGTTTTCACAATGTCATCGACTAGCTTAGGATCTAAAATTTTCTTGGCAGGTTTATTCATAAATGCTGGGGATTGTTTACCAGTAAGAGAGTGCGTCGCTAATACTCTAAAAAAATAAATGACTGTTAGGAGTGTAGACACGGTAAAGTAAACACTTATTTATATAACAAGTATTTTTTGTTTTAGTTACCTTCGCGGGAAAACCGCTTGCAGTAATTGTCTGGTTGCGGAAGTATGTGAGTTCCAGTCAATATCATTCAATAGTCTTGCTGGCACTTTAGCATTGCCATTCCCGATTGGTACCTGATGGAAAATGACATTTTTATAGATAAATATTCAATAGATACCTACACGTCTCCGTTGCTGTTATCATCAACTCATCATACATATACCGGTGTTGGGCACGGGTTTCCCCTCATAATGAAAGGGGTCTTTTCTTTACGGTCTTATATTGCCAATCTTATATTATGTATTGTTACCTAAATAAATATACCGTAATACCTACATAAAATAAGTAGATATAATTACCAGGTCAATATCAACAGTATCGATATTGTTAGTAGTTTGTGCTGACATCCTGCGCACGCGTAACATGTTAGGATTTACTTTCTCTTCAACTTTTACAATTGAACTGTTCACTTGTGGTTCTTGGCCATTGTCTTCTAAAACTTCTTCTACAACGTCTTCAACAAATTCAGCTGTTATCAAATTAACACCTTGGTCGTACACGGTATTATTTTGTTCCATCCAGGAGTCACCCATATTCTGTTCTATATATGAAACATCATCATTGTTTTCGTACTCTGACATTGATGTCGATCCATTCGAATTTGCACTTGCTTGGGACACCAATGATTGGAATTTCCTATAAAGATTTTTGAGAACTACTTCCATTTCTTGAATTTTTGATGCAGGTGGTTGTAAAATCGTCTCATCTGTTTGTGTTGCTTGATCAAAACATAGGGTAACATTTCCTTGGATACTGCTACTGGGTAGCGGTGTGCTACTGAGAATAGACCGAAGTCTTGGATTATTGGTATTTAGTGAACCACGTACACGTTTTCCGGATGGTTCTTTACGACTATACTGGGGCGTATATTTTTGTGTGGATTTGTTGAAATTGCGAGCATTACGTTCCACTTTGATATTTCGCTGCAAACAAAAATGGAGTTTTTATGTATGTTAGATTGAGCATTGTGATTAATTTTCTTTCTTTAATGACTCATTGTCAGAAACAGCTACACTGACTGAAACTATGTGAAAATTGGATTGGATTTAAACTTTTCTTCGACTATAACCTTCACTTATTACTACTATACTATTATCTAGTACTGGTAATTTCTTTACTACTAATGAAATATGGTTACTTTAACCATTTTCATTTAGCATGAAATAATCAGTTCACTCTATTTAATGTTAAAGAGGCACACTCACTTCTGAATCACTATCGCTATTGCTACCGCTATGTTCATCTTGCGCAACCACCACATGTGGTAGAGGGCTGCGACTGCTCGTTTGCTGTTGCGCGCTGAACTGAAAATTAATGGATTAAAAAAATAATTATTCATAAGAAACAATCTTTGTTCATACTGTAATTTTAACTGTATCATAATACAACACAATTGAATACACCGTGTCGAGGACTGTTAGTTACGCTAGTTGCGTAACAACGAAAGAAAATAATTACCACGTAAAGTCCATACAAAATATTACCAATAGACAGGATCATTTAACTTTGGCACTGAACCGAGTATTTTTAAATAGGTACATTGATCTATATCGACATATCAGAATTTGATTTGAGACTTTCCACTGGTTATAGAATAGAATAATCTTTATTGCACACCATGATATGGAACACATTAAAATAAGGGTACAATTTATGGCGGTCTTATGTTAGCGACTGACATCCGGCGCTAGTGATGGTGCAATCACAACACTCGTCACATCCTACTCCTGATTAATTCTCTTGATTGATAAATTAATTAATTACTAATAGCTGATTTATATTTCATAATTAACTATGTTTTAAGACAAGGTATCAAATAATTACATTAATCTAAATGATTGTTATTAATAGTAACCGGTAGTGACGTCATTAGACTTAGTAAAGATTTGCATAATAGGTAATTTAAATAACATAAATAATCCCAGTACCTAATTATGTTATAATTATGTTATATAACATTTTGTATACTAAATAATTTATGTTTGAAGAAACTAGTCTAATCATATTTTGTTAAATATTTCTAAAGTAGTTTAAGGTACCCACATCCTGTAAGTGGTGAGTTTGCCCTATAAAATAGGCTGCAACACAGTAACTAATAATCATTTGCTTTGTAACAATTGTAATAAGCGGAAGCTCTGCCCGAAATATAACCATTGTGGAACGAGTATCTTGAGTATCATTCAACACAAACCCCACGTTCTGTCACATCTCAGAAGTGGGATTGTGGAAAATGTCCGGGCCTTATGCTGCTGGTCTTGGCATGAAGAAGAGGAGACATAGCGATGACGGCAGTGAACAATGTGAAAATTTTTTTTCTTCTTCGTCGTCTGAAGAACGCACGCCCTCAATTAAGAAACGACGCCGAGTGACCCATGCTGACGCAGAAGTTATTCCTAAATTTCGGCCCGAGGATAGCTCCAGTAACATTAGCAGCTGGTTACATAAAATTGACCAGCTTGGTGAAGTGTACGGATGGGACGCGACCGAAAGGCAATTTGTAATGCAACTTCGTCTTCGAGGTTCTGCTAGACGATGGTATGACGATTTGGACGACTATAACCTCGACTGGGAACAATGGAAGCATTCTCTGGAGACTGCTTTTCCTCGATCTACTGACTATGTAGATAAGCTCGACGTCATGCTGACAAGAACCAAAAAGGATACTGAGACTATGACGAAGTACTTCCATGATAAGGTATCTTTGCTGAAAAAATGCAATATCAACGGAGAAGATGCAATCTCTTGCATCATACGAGGACTTCCTGTAGAGCTGCGCGCAAATGCCAAGGCATATCAATGCAAGACACCTGAACTACTCTACTATGGATATTTATCATCGCTGGAAAATTATAGAAGAGCAGAGGCCACAACTTCAACACGGAAGTCTACGTGGAGAAGGGGTGCTGCCGATGGTGTTTCAACAACAACCTCTCAACATACGGGTGTGAAGCGGTGCTACTCCTGTCGCCGGGTTGGACACGATGCGCGAGACTGCCGTGCTCAACAACGCTGCGAGACCTGCAAACGCTTCGGCCACACATCCACCACCTGCTGGTTTGCAACCACTTCTGGGTCATCGCAGCATCAAGTTCAAGCATCCCGGGTGAGTCGTATCATGTATACTTTAAATAATGATATACTAAGCGTCTACAAACGCCTTGCACATATTGGTACAGAACAAATTACTACCTACATTGATACCGGCAGTAAATTAAATATACTAACTAACAGTAAGGCGAAAGTGTTAAACTTAGTGGTTACACCATCAACTGTTGTAATGCGAGGTTTTGGTGGTGCTCACACACAGTCACTAGGCAGGTCACGAATAGATGTGTGTATAGATAATGTGTGCTTGAGTGGTTACGTAGAAATAACGGATTATGATCTTTTTGATATAGACCTTATTATTGGGCAGCCGATGATTAATCAACCTGGTATAAGTCTATTTACTACATCAAACTCTGCCAACTTTGTTCAAATGTTACCTATAGTTGATAACTTTAAACATATAAAATTACAAAATTCAGACTTTAATTCTAAATACAATGTTTATCTTAAATGTGATATAACTATACCCGCACAAAGTATTGGGTTAGTAAATGTATTCATTGGCAATGAATCCGACGATAATTTTTGTTATCTGACAAACTCTGTTTATGTACAATTAGGTAAATTATGCTATGCTCTTCCTGGGGGAATTATCTGCATTGAAGGTCGTGTTAAATTCATAAATATGAGTGACTTTGCAGTTTCACTTCCGGCTCATAAATTAATTGCGCGCGCTGAGTTAGTAACCCTTGTTCCTGATAGGGTTCATGACGTCATGATGCTTGATCGCTCTTCTCAGTCTGTTAGTCATGCAAATTTTTTAGATAAACGTGAAATCGATGTAGGCAAATTGCATAATGAGGACTTTGATAGGCTTTTGACTTTATTAAACAACTACTGTGGTCTGTTTGCTAGAGATTCAAAAGATTTAGGCTGCTCAGATCTAATGGAAATGCATATTCAGACAACAACGGAGAGACCAGTTCATTTTAAGCCATACCGACTGTCGCATAAAGAAAATGAAATTGTAAGAGAAAAAGTTCAAGATTTACTTGAAGCTGGAATAGTAAGGGAATCGATGTCTGAATACGCAAGTCCAGTCATATTAGTGAAAAAGAAAGACGGTGACTACCGACTATGCATAGATTACAGGGCTCTTAATTCTCAAACTGTAAAGGACCGTTATCCTTTACCACATATTGACGATCAAGTTTCCAAATTAGTAGAAAAACGCTATTTTACGACGCTCGATTTAGCCCAAGGCTACTATCAAGTAAAAATTTCTGATGAATCTACCCACAAAACTGCATTTGTTACGCCTACCGGACAGTACGAATTTCTTAAGATGCCCTTTGGCTTAGCTAATGCCCCAGCTGTTTTTTCTCGCCTGATACGGCTTGCTCTGAGTGACGTCATAAATGACGCCGCTATATACCTTGATGACGTCATGTTGCCAAGCGTGACTGTAGGAGCAGGCCTACAGCTATTGGAGCGTGTTTTGGAACTCTTGCAAAAGGCTAATTTAAAATTAAATTTAAAAAAATGTTCCTTCCTAAAAACTACTGTCAATTATTTAGGTTACGAAATTTCTGAAGGTAGTATACGTCCTGGCCAAGCTAAGATTAAATGTGTTACTGAATACCGGCGTCCTCGAAATGTTCATGAGATTCGCCAATTTATTGGTCTAACTTCATATTTTAGAAAATTTATTCGCGGTTTTGCCGAAATTGCACTTCCTTTAACAAAACTCACAAAGAAAGATGCAAATTGGTGTTGGGGTATAAAACAGGAAAATGCCTTTCAAACTTTAAAGCTTAAATTAACTGAGAGGCCAGTACTTGGTATTTATGACAGTAAGGCTGTTACAGAATTACACACTGACGCAAGTAAATTAGGACTAGGTGGCATGCTTATGCAGCATCAACTAGACAGCTCAATTAAACCAATTGCATACTTTAGTAGAGTAACATCTAAAGAAGAACAGTTCTACCACAGTTATGAACTTGAGACTTTAGCGGTAGTAGAATCATTAAAACGTTTCCGTATTTATTTAACAGGAATACCTGTAAAGGTTATTACAGATTGTGCAGCCTTACGCACTACATTAGTTAAAAAGGACCTAATCCCTCGTATAGCGCGGTGGTGGCTCACTATCCAGGATTTTGATATACAAATAGAGTACAGGCCTGGTGAGCGCATGAGGCACGTAGATGCGCTAAGTAGGAACCCAATTACAGAATCAGTTTTCCAAATTAATGAAACTGACTGGCTGGTTACACTTCATATTCAAGATAGTAATATTCAGCATATACTTAAGCAATTGTTAGAACAAACTACTAATCCGGATATAATTAATAACTATACTGTTAAAAATAATATCTTGTATAGGAAAACTTTACATGGTGAACGTTTTGTTATACCAAAATTAGCAAAATATGGCCTTTTGAAAAAGTACCACGACCAGATAGGACACCCTGGGTTTGATAGATGTGAGAAAACTATTAAAGAACTGTTTTGGTTTGCCGGTATGACACGTTTTATTAGAAAATACATAAAATCTTGCCTACAGTGCGCTTACGGGAAATCAGATTATGGGAAGGCAAAAGGGGAATTATATCCAATTGAAAAAGTACCGGTACCTATGCATACTCTGCACGCCGACCACTTGGGACCCTTTGTGAAAACTAGAAAAGGGAATACATATGTTCTAGTTGTAATAGATTCATTTACAAAATTTGTTTTTGCCAAAGCCGTTAGAAATTGTAGCTCTATAGAAACTATTAAACACCTAAAAGAAATAATTACACTATTTGGTTATCCTTCAAGAATTATTACGGATAGAGGTGTAGCTTTCACTAGTCGTTATTTCAAGCAGTTTTCTGAAGAATCTCAATTCAAGCACGTTCTGAACGCGATAGCAAGCCCCCGGTCTAACGGCCAAGTCGAGCGTGTAAACCGAACGATCATAGACGGCTTGAATACTATGTTAGACAATGAGAACACATGGGATGAAAAACTTTCTGATGTCGTGTGGGGCATAAATAACACCCCTAACGCTACTACCACCATTCCACCTTTCAAACTAATGTTCGCCCATAGTAATTCTCGTTTACCAGCATATCCTTCAATTCAATCACAAGACTTTGCTTCACTAGAGCAAGCTCTACAACATAGGCGAGACACTGCAAAGTTGCGTATCGACAGAAACATGACCATAATGAAAAAGCGATTTGATCAATCCCGTAAAAAATGCATGAAATATTCGGTAGGACAGTTAGTTTTGTGGAAAGGTGGCGCGAATAGAGATGTATCTACGAAAGTTTCTCAAAAATTAAAGAGTCCTTACACTGGCCCTTACAAAGTCTGCAAAGCCGAACCTAATATAGATCGTTATACAATAAGTAGCGTCAAAGGAATGAAAGGTTATAAGAACTTTAGTGCAGTTGTCAGAGGCGAGGTGTTGAGACCTTACAAATCTGTTGTTTCTGATGCAGATAGTTCGGCCAGCGACAAGGAAGTAGATAGAGACGATTTAATAGATTTACTTGAAAGCTAATTAAATAAGTTTGTTATTTCATTGAAAAAAAGATCCATGTACCTAGTATATATAAGTAGCATTGTTTCATGATTAAGTACCTACGTATAAAAACTGAAAATAAAACTAGTTTATTAAAGTACGACAAAATATTACATAAATCATTGAAAAATGTCTGTTACACATTCCTCTAGAGTCTGCTAGTTATCTCCAAAACCAATGAGCTGAAACAAAATGAGTAACAAATTTCAAATTCATTAAATTAGCATTTTAAAAAAGAAGTTATGTAATTGTCTGAACACAAATATTTGTTTATACTACACATGTATTGTCTATGTGACCCACACAAGTAAAATGTCTATGTGACCCAAACTAGTAAATGTCTATGTCTAAACAAGTTATGGTCTTGGTGACCCGTATAAGTTAATGTCTGTGTGACTAATACAAGTTTTGTCTTAGTGACCTACACAAGTTAATGTCTGTGTGACCAATACAAGTTTTGTCTTAGTGACTTACTCAAATTAATGTCTGTGTGACCAATAAAAGTCTTGTCTTAGTCACCTACACAAATTAATGTCTGTGTGACCAATACAAGTCTTGTCTAAGTGAACTACACAAGTTAATGTCTGTGTGACCAACACATGTTTTCTCTAAGTGACTAGCACAGTTCTGTGTGACCCACATATAAGCGTCTGTGTGACCCACATATAAGCGTCTGTGTGACCCACATATAAGCGTCTGTGTGACCCACATATAAGCGTCTGTGTGACCCACCTAACTGTTCATTTTGAGTCTACAATACTTAAAGTGACCTACCTGATATAATGCTTGTAGCGTACTCAAAATGTCTGTGTGACTTACTAAGGGTTACTGTCTGAGTGACCTGTGGTAGCTGCACTCAATATCTAAGAATCTACATAAAATCATACAGAAAATACTTACAGACTTACTGTTCAAATGAACATGAACGATGCCAAATGGCCAAACATGTCATAAGCCAATTATTTTAATGTTTATTTCTTTTGATCTTCTTTCCCTTTTTCAGGTATCTGATGGTACGGAAGCTGGGACATTGCCTGAGCGCCGTGGGACACGGCCGTTGCAGGATGGCCGAATGTTAGCGACTGACATCCGGCGCTAGTGATGGTGCAATCACAACACTCGTCACATCCTACTCCTGATTAATTCTCTTGATTGATAAATTAATTAATTACTAATAGCTGATTTATATTTCATAATTAACTATGTTTTAAGACAAGGTATCAAATAATTACATTAATCTAAATGATTGTTATTAATAGTAACCGGTAGTGACGTCATTAGACTTAGTAAAGATTTGCATAATAGGTAATTTAAATAACATAAATAATCCCAGTACCTAATTATGTTATAATTATGTTATATAACATTTTGTATACTAAATAATTTATGTTTGAAGAAACTAGTCTAATCATATTTTGTTAAATATTTCTAAAGTAGTTTAAGGTACCCACATCCTGTAAGTGGTGAGTTTGCCCTATAAAATAGGCTGCAACACAGTAACTAATAATCATTTGCTTTGTAACAATTGTAATAAGCGGAAGCTCTGCCCGAAATATAACCATTGTGGAACGAGTATCTTGAGTATCATTCAACACAAACCCCACGTTCTGTCACACTTATCGCTAATAGCGATATATAACAGACAACCTTTGGATGGACAGGAAAAAAGAGTAAAAAGAGTGGGAGGGTAGTTCGTGATGCACTAAAACTGTTCGTTATCTTAAAGATGTAGTGGAGTTTAGCTTACCGAATTGTCCGACTTTATTGTCTTTATAGTTTGCATACAAAGCTGCAGGACATTCTTCATCTGCTGATCTTGACGCTCTAGAATTTCTCTTTGTTCTTTAACATAGCGTTTACTCTCTGTAATTAAAAAAAAATAGTTTATCTTCACACAAGTCAAAAAAAAATTTCTTTCTTTTTTCTTTATTATTTCATTTCCACAGAAATGTGTAGGTACCTATAACATATAAATGCATAATTATATAACTCTGATTAAGGAATAGTGTATAAATCAAAGTACATATAATAACATATGGTATATAATAAATAGTTGATGGTAAAACCTGCTCTAATAAGTTTATTCCGATGATGATTACAATTATTATAACTGATTTTTTCAACTTTGGTAGTATGGTCAGGCTAGAAAAACTTTGCTTCGAATGAATGTAGGCCTTATGGCTATCATAACATGTATGACATATACAGAACTAAAAAAAATACCGTTACAATTTCTATGAATGAAAACGTCAAGGATCTCTGGGTACTGATACAGGGATATTAAGTATTTTGAAATCCTTATTTATACACGAACATAGTCAAAACATACCTGATATCCTTAAAATCTTCGCGCGCCGAGGATTTTCATGTTTAACACGCATCAAAATCAAATTACCAGGATGCAGGTCAGTTTCGTCATACGCCAAGGTATCCACATTCACCACACCATAAGAAGGGAACACATTACTCTCATCCACCCATTCAACTAGCAGCCAAACGCGGGAAGCCATGTCAATACACAGATTTACCGTACTTCACGACGTTGGAAATGCAACTGAGCGGTTACGGATCTATTGCACATAACTCAGGTAAAAATTACGACAATACAAAGCGTAGTTTTGCCCTAACGTTTGAAGACCCTTCCCATTGTCAATGTGCAAGCAAAAAAAAACTAATAGCAAGAATAGGAACTGCATTAGACACGCGACGTCGTCGTCGTGTTTGTGTTTGTTTTCTAGAATTACCGTTGTCAAAAATATTTACAGATTGCTACAATTTCAATTGGTATCATGCCATTATAAGATGACACCAATGAATAAAAATTAATTAAATTTAAAATATATAAGATATTTATCTTGAGAATTCCGTACGATTTTCGCCTACCCTCAATACCTATAGGTGTTTCTAATATTATGGGTATTTCTAATCCCTTCAGTGCCTCAAAAAGTCCTTTGAAATCAAGTAAAACCGCGGGGAACACCTAGTATTCAAAATATGTTTCGTAAGTATATAGGACCCAGTAAGTAGGTACCAATTCAGTCGTGCAAAAACAATGCCGCAAAGAAAGATTTTCAGCCACATTCTTAGTAGTATTTCACATCAGTTCTCTGAACAAAAGGGTGAAATCTAGCTACATGTTTATTATATTTGATTTGATTTTGTTTAGAAATTATACTTAGATAAGTAATCACAATCTGTGATAACAGCAAGAAGCAAGTCATAGATTAATATGTTATACTGAAGCAAGTATTAAGCTAGATTCTGGAATTCAATGACAATTACCTAGCCCTCCTATTTGGTTAAGCCAAATATGGATAAGAAGTACTAAAATGTCTTGAACATCAATATAATCCATGCAAAGAGTGTGTGAAACAATAGCCCCTTTGAAAAAAAGCAGTTAAAATTATCGTCAGTCTAACTTATTGAAATATGAAATAACACGGAATTACGAATTACTGTCATAGATAACACTTCCGGGAACTGCGATGGAATAAGATAGATGCGTATTTGCGTAGGTACCTGAAACTCTAAATGCTACTGAAAAAGAATCCAGACATAAAGTTTAATGAGCTGTGAACCTATCGTGAGTCGAAACAGTTGTTTTTTTTTCATTATTTCTGTTTTAACTGCATAAGTTGTATTCTACGTCTACTTCTCGATTTTAAATATTCAATATTCGGCCTATCAGCAAACACTGCTAATGTAAGTATGTAGGTAGTCAATTGTTATTATTGTTTCCAATAAGTTGCAAACAGAGTATATGAATACCTATTGGCACAGATAATCGTATTGATTTTATTTCTTCTGGGGGTAGCTAGTCATACCGCCTAATATTTTTTAAATAAGTCTTATTGTTACTTCGATTTTACAACGCAGTATGTTATTTGTTTAACAAAAGCTAAGCTTTAACAGGTACTAAACCTTAGACAGCAGACAATAAGTAATAAGTTCGGGGGAAATTTAAAAGGATTTACTTTTACTGGGTACCTGAATGTCGAAGTAAGCTGCTTTGCTGGCGTGGTGTTTTATTTTATGACCTATTGAACGAAGAAGCTACATAAACAGGATAATTATCAAAATTTTGTCAGTGCTCTGTGGTTTCACGTTGTGGCTAGGTGTTTCGCTCATTGCTAGTAAACAGCTGGATTTATCTTCATGTGTGTCAACTGTTGTGAATGTAAACTGGAACTATACGTAAGTGCCCAATGCTTATTTAGCAATGAATGAAAGTAGGTATCCGTTTGCATTTAATTTCTTTCAGTGTTAATTTTAATGTTCTATGGACTTTCAGTAAGTTAAGATGTCGACCGTTGGCGTTAGTACTGCCAACACAGAGTATGATGCTGCGCAGGCACTTTTGGACCTGCAAAGTAATATTCGTGAAACAAAGCATGAAAAATGTAAGTTTTTGACAGTGTTTTTGATTATTTTATACACTTAATCAGATTTCTATTGGTAAAAAATAACATTAACTTAGTTTTTGTAAATTTATCATAATAATTCTTATTTGCAGATGACCGTAAAGATTCTGCAGAAACTGCTAAATTATTCTTGAGTTGTTTCATTACGTCCAATGTTGGGGTAAGTTTTTGAAATCGACAATTAATTTTGAATCTACTAATTAAAACCTATTAAAATATATATTTTTTTTATTTTAGAAACAGCCCATTAAAACGACAACGTCGCCTAAAGTCGGAACTGTTAGTCCTATGTATGCAGTTGCCAAAAGTACAACGTTTAAATCTGATGTTAACACTTCATCGGTAAGATCATGTCTCTAGCTAGTTATGGTATTCTTAAGCAATCAAACTATAATTCTATTTGTTTAATTGTTTAATCAATTTTCAGCATATCCCAAAAATGAAAACGCCACGTCAGGAATCAACACGTGATTCTAATGTTAGTACCTACCATAACACAGAATCCAGTAACAAACGTTCGAAAATATTTAAAAGGAAACCAATAAAACATTTCACGGTTACTTCAGGTCCTCTGCCAGATATTGTCGCAAACAAACCATCTAACACGGCCAAAAATCTTAACATGTGCAATAATTCTCAGACAAAAGTAAAAACTCGCGATATTGGAACGCAAACTGAAGACAAATACCAATTGCCAATAATAGAAACAATGGAATTTACTATCACAAAACTTTGCGAAAAAGTAAAATCATTGGAAGCACAAATTAAGTCTAAATCACAATCGATGGATACGGTTGACCGAGACGTTTCTAACAACGATGATTTTGATGATGACGACGACGATGAATCATACAAAGTGGACTCTAACGATATGGTAACTAAAAGTACTATTATTGTTAATCGTATAAAATAAAACGAGGTAATCAGGAGGTAGGTACGTAGATCACTTTAATAGTATAATTATATTATTATTTTCAGACACTGAATGACAGTAATACCTTCGATTCAGATTTAGATGAAACATTTACAGAATGCGATACTCCTGAAAAGGTAAAACCAAAACATAAAAAATCCAGTCCACACCAGGGATATGATCTAACAACAAAAGTATTAAGTAACAGAAATGGTAATTCAAATGCTGATGACATGGTTTGTATATCATTAAATGTAATATTAAAATGGGTAAAATTTTTATTAAAATAGATAATTTATTTACAAAATTTCTTCAGGTGCCAATAGGAGACGGGAATGCAATGATTCCATCAAGAATATTCAGACATATAAATTGGAATTCCTATACAAGTGCTACAAGAAAGTTATTGACGGCCGTGTTTTCACGCAGGTATTTATATACATATTTATATTTATAAATATCGGATGTTACATAGTTTTGTGTTGTCCAACTTTGTCCATACACATATAAAATGATTGTATCTTTTCAGAATTTTAGCAACTCATTCTCTAACTGGCAAACCATCTCCAGCATTCCCAAACAAGCCAGCGAAAAAGAAGTTAGATTCTGCTTTGGTTAATGATATAGTGCAGACAGTGGTTGAGCGATGTTGTGTACCTGAAAATGTCGTCAGGTACGTAATTGGAGATGGACATTTTAAAACATAAGTATATTAAACAAATAATTTATGGATCATATTGCACTGGCCCTACTTCTAAAGTCTCAGGCGCACCGGTGAAAACACTATCCAATTCCTTAAAAATAATTCATTATTTTACAGAACAAGTATTACAACAAAGTGTGCCGATGAGAGTAAAATGTTCCGCACTCGACAACAGAATAAAAAGAAGAAGCGCAAACATAAAGTGAACAGGGAGAATATCCCACCAGACTCTGATTCCGATGACTAATAAATAAATATTTTTCACAAATTGAATTGAATTGCACATATTGGATGTTTCCATTGAATAAGGTAATCAATTAAGGAATATCTTAGTTTTCAGATAGATTTTTAATAGTTACGTCCTGGATTCAGAATGCAGTTACCTACTGTTAATCCAAAACAACAGACCCAAGTCTTCTCCTTCTATTGTGTTGCAGCAGTTTGATAACGAACGTTGAGTGAAACTGGCTATTTGCCCGTTACTTCAGATATAAAAGCTGTTTACTTTATGGAAACCATGGTCAAATAAAATAATTTCAAAGCAAACAGTAGTCAAATCGAAAATAAATTGATAGTTTATCCGTTACAACTTAAATGTTTTCCTATGTTTACGCTCAATATTATTATTTAAATTATTTTGTTTCAGATTAAAACTACTGAAACTAAGTACAAGAATTTAAGGAAATGCCGCTAACTCCGCCACTGGATCATTACCAGTGCCAGTCTCAAGCCTGGAAGAAGGAGGAGAGGGTATCTCGGAATAAAAAATATCACTAGATAATTTTATTAACTTCTTCCTCTTAAATAACCTCTTAAAACTATGAACTGTAAATAAAAATAATGTTGGTTGGTCACTAATTTGTACATAATTTATTTTGTTGTATTTTATAAATATTTTTTCAATTAAATAATAATTTTAAAATATTTGATTTGTCTCTACAAAAATGTTATTCCATTTGTATGGAAAACAATGACGCAGACACTTTCACAATAAGGCAATCAATTGATCCTTTTCTAACAAACATACATAGGTACACAGTTTTTGTTATAAATAAAGGAAGTTAAAATATTAAATTCTTATGCGGCTACGGGAGGGTTAATTTTCCGTTATTGCTTTTTATTTTCCTTGACTATCGCTGCCGATACACATTTTCTAAAATCTAAAGATTCTGTGCCTGTTTTTTTTGTATTACCAAGAACAATGTTTAACATGACATGGATATCTATAGACAACATGGCAATTTAACACTCCTTTGCTTAATAATTTTAAAATCTTAGCATAGAAAATGCTAAAAAATATACAAAAAGATAAACTCGACTATATTTAATTCTGTTATCAGTTTATTAGTCGAGGTTCAAAAATATTTCTTATCTGTTGAATTATCCGTCACAAAATGACAAATTACTCTTACGTCACGTCACACAATCTCAGTTCTCACAAAAAAGAACTGGCTCAGTGTTGGAAGTTGGAATGGAAGATAGTCGTAGTTGTTTTGATACGAATTATGCAATAATATTGCCATAGACGTGTGTAATTTCTTATTGTGACACACGGAAAACAATGTCTCACGATACGGATCTGATAATATCGGTGCCACATTCCCGTATCAACGAATTCTATTCCAAATATTACAATTTAGTTGAAACCTTTTACTGTGTCACTCTGTCTGAGAGTAAATTGTGTCTCGCGAATGAAAAACTTGATTATGTGTATTTCAACGTCACGTTCAACCTGAATCCAGCAGATGGAAGTTTCAATCCGAAGGAATTAGTTGGAAGAATACAGGTAAATGTAAATTAATATAAAGTTAAAGAAATGTCAATTGTTATCGAATAATAGAAAAAAAAAGCATTTAACAAAGGATCTATTGCAAAGGCATACCATCATCATCATTTTAGTACAACCTATTAGGATGTTACTATAAATTTCCATTCTTGTGGTTTGTTACTAAGATAATACTACTTACAATATGTTACTGTTTCCTTGAATATTTGAGTAAGAATATATTTACTTACAATAATTTAATTCTTAGTTAATTCTTGCTTAAATAGTTCAATCTGAGACCACTTTCTAAACCACAGTGTGTATAACATGTCTATACATTTAACACATACTTATATTAATTTCATTGAATTATTAATGTTACAATATTAGTTTGTATGTTAATTCATGTATTAAAATATTAATTATTTTACAAATTAATTGAATTAAAGACTAGTCTTGTTTTTTGTTGATAAGAATGAATGATTTATTCTGTTGATAAAATATGAATCATGCAAGGTGATTAGTAATGCCATTATAGGGATCAATACATACCCACAATGATCTTGTTTTTCACAGTCCCGTGGGAAAATTCCAAATCCTGTTTTAATCTTATTGCACCTTTAAGGATTTGAGATTAGCTACTTTGATAAAATAAAGAAATACCTTTGTTTTCAAGTTTTAATTGCCATCTAAAGAAGTCTGGTGGTCAAAGGGTTAAAAAATATCTAAGGAATGGTAAGTGGTTTCTGGTATTTGTCCTGTAACTAACCCTTTATATAAAATAGTGTTTCTTTATTTTTCCCATATAATTATGTTATACCATGCCATTCATAATATTGCAATGAAACTAGTGAGTTCTTGTGTGTTTGTTTGGTAAGATTAATGAAATAAAAAAAGAGGTATTGCAATGCATGCCAGCAACACAGATCTGTAGATACATACCCCTCATAACAATAATAGATGTATCCTGCTAATTAACTCACATCCTGAGCAACTTTTTTATATCCTTCAAGGTCCAATCCTCTACAAGAATTGTTTTAGCAGTTTAGGTGTGAAAACGCAAACAGACAGTTACTTTTCACTGTTAATTTCGCATTTATAATATTATTTTTAAAACTTTAGGTTCTGTAAAGTGAAATGGTTTTCGCTGCCATAAAATTAATTTGTGTAACTCTAATTATTTTCAGTGTTATCTTTCATTCAAGATATATCATAGATTATATTATCATCTTAGATTATAAAAAAAATGTAGGTGTCAAAATTCAAATGATTTGAAGGCAACAAAACAATAAATTTGTTAATTCATTCAGAATTAATTTGCAAATAGCTTGACTTGCATACCTTGAATATAGCCAGGCAATTTTGTTGCAAAAACACTTGTATATATAATTTTAACTGTATCTGAGACTTACATTATTTTTATATCAAACTATTTTAATTTTAAAAAACATGCTTCGGGGGACCCTCTGTCCCTTTTTAACATTAACAAACTTAAAGACTTATTGAATAATAAATCTTTGATAAGTTCAGGGTTTCTCAAATTGTGGATTATAGCCAAAATTAATTCAACTATTCAGCTATTTTAAGACCTTTGACCTAGACTCTCAATTTTTTTTGTTATATTGTAGGTTTACAATATATGCAGGGTTTGTTACTCTAGTTAAGCAAGGGTTAGGCCAACTGGCATAGTTTTTGGCAATTATTACTATTGATCACTGTTTTATGTAGCCTTTTTAATAATAAATTTGTAACTATAGTAGTGTCATCTAGTGGTGAAAGGCGGTTGTACTGATAATGATTGAATATACATATCAAATACAGCCATATAGATCATTGTTATAACTCTGTACTATGACATTCATCATTTTCGTGGTTATTTTGGCGAAGGAAAAATTCGACCACGGGGCAGGAATCGAACCTGCGTCTTCTGGTTTGGTAGACCAGAAGCTACTGATCACTAAGCCACCGCGAGTCCCACCCGCCAGGTCGAAATTTGCCTTTGGGTGGTGCCCTCTCGCTTCCGGCTGTAATTCAGACTATGGTCGAGAGCGAGAGTGCCGCCTCTTACTGCGAGCAAGTCATGCTTGCAAAAGAGGCGGCAACGTTCTCTGGCCTTATATCATCGCAAAGATTGCAAGACATCCTGTCCATCAGGTATTATGTCTGTACACATTATTATTTTGTATGTATGCTGTTCCCACTCATTAAATTATGTCCCTACTGTGGCCATCATTACACGTTTATATCCCAATGCTAAGGTAGTATCTTTATATTTGTTTTGAATTTTGGACAGGGACTATCTCCTACTTCCCGCATCGCCAACTGGAAACTGCATCATATTCTCCTTCCAGTGCACGTACTCCAACTACTCTTTGAGCAATGTGACGCGGCACGGCTGCTCGCAGCAATGAGCGTAGAAAACGACCCCTCTCTTCGTTGTTTGTCTCTTGGCAATTCAAATATATTTTCAAATAGATACCTGATGGTTAACATTTTTACTAATCCAACTTCAGGTCTTGAAATTTTGAACACAGTAGATACACTTGTTACATTTAGAGATACTAAAATAACTTAATCGTGGAACCTTTAAAGATATTTTGCCCGTATTCTCTTTTTGATTATAAACCAGCTGTCCTGCAGTAAAGATTAGTAATTATTATGCCTGCAGTGTTACAAGTGATACCTCCTTTCATAACCTTGTGAAAATTCCTTTATTTCACGTCAGAAAAGTCAGCATGTCAGTCGTTTCTTCTCTTCGTTCTTTAAATATTTTCGTTGACGAAAACGGACTTAGAAAGTTCAGGTTATCGAATGTCCGGGTACAATTCAGCAGTGTCGTATATGGATGCGGCAAAAATCTAAAACGATATTGGTCGATAGTGGCAGAGGTCAACGGTGCGCGGTTTGTTTGGGGGCCGCCTGCCGGGTGCAGTGGGCGCACAACCCGGATCTCGCGGTGCCCCGCTTCCCCTTCACTCAACGGGCTCGTGCGTGGAGGTGTGCATGCGCTTGCGCCACATGATACGCTAGTCAATAGTCTTGCCGCGAAGCACACCGCGTTCGCACATGCGCGTGATGCCATGCGACGCGCGCACGCATTAATACAATATTATGTACGCGATCGACAACTCCCAGGTGAGCGCGACTCTCATACCCTTCGTTAGGACACCTGTTGCACTCGGCTAGCGCATCAGGCTTGTCCCTGTGCTGGCGGATGTTGTTTCTTCGCGAGTTTCACAGTGAGCCTCGATTTTGCGTACATCGCATTGTAATGATGTTCATTCACGTTCAGTCGATATAACGATCCCGGAAGTAGAGCCGGTTCGTTAACGTCATGTAGGTATGCTAATTATTGTATACAGTGCTCAAACACAGACGAAATACCTAGGATTCTTTTTTGAGATGATTTATAGTGGGTGAGTGAGATTGTATCATTGACTTTTTGTGGACATGTGCTGTCAGTGTGCGTTACGCGAAAATGAAAATGTCTTGTTGATGATGTTCATAATTAGTGCGGGAAACATGTACCATCATCACGTAGATTTATAAAACCTAAATGTGATAGTGGTCGTCCGGCATCAGTCGCTTTGCAGCGTCTAGTTGCAGTGCTGTTTTTGTTACAGTTTGTGAAAGCAATTTAGAGGTTTAATTAATGTGCATGTCTTCATCTGTCGTCTGAACGAAGTGTCGCAGGTCCGCCAGTGACTGCTCGGCTATCATGGCTAACTTTCACTTCGCTTCCAAGAGCACTGGTGATTTATACTCTAACCTACCTATCTACACAATTTGATCATGGATTAAAATTTAATAAATGTGAGAACGTTTCAAAGAATGTTGAATGTGCTTGACCCAACTTCTATTGAATTTTTAACCATTTTTGGCTCTTATCAGATGTTTTTAGTTTTGTCTGTAAAATATCAGATATGGACTCTAGCCTGTACCAAGATCTTTTATCTGTTTTCATTTCCGACAGCTTTCCATAGTATATCCACACGCGAAAGGTGATGATAAGCACACAGATGTTTCGCAAGTAAATAAACTGAATACAAAAGACGTCACTTTCATTTTATTTAATACAGTGTTACCCGTTTAACTTCAGATTCATTCAGCATTCAACTAAGAAAATAGAGACACGTAGCTATTTATTACCTCTTATTCCTCATCGAACCTTTTGTAAGTTGATTATGGGAATAAGGGACCAAAAACACTTTATTTCTATAAGATCTTGACTGCACCGCCAAATTCCGAACAAACTATTTAGTTGATAAAAAGAGTGGTTTGGTAACCTTCTAATGTATTTAGTATCCGGTATGATTATGCTCTGATGTAATAAATGTCAATAAGTAGGCAGATAGAGCGAACGAGTGAAACGATAGGGGCCCACTTACGGTTTATGATGACATTGTACGTGTATACGTATAAAAACTAATTTGGTAGACATCAACATAATGTATTATGAATTTATGACGTATCTTAATGTTAATTTGCGGTCAGATTTATCTTTAACATTTGAAGTCTTATTTGAATACATCCCGCAACACAATGTCCAGTTTTGATTTATGTGTTGCCTACCATTGAATTTGAATATCATACATTTTGTCGTAGTTTGTCAATACTTACCATAAAGTAGGTACAGAGAATCATAATTCGTGTCCTCTTTCAAAAGGAATGTATTAACTAGATTAAGGCTTTTACGTGCGCATTTTCTATTTATACTCGATGACGTTTGTGAAAGAATGTCGCATACTGTGGCCTACACTAGACTATCGACTGCAGCAACCGCATCACGCCCCTTCTCTATCTGTTCTATGCAGACAACTTGACTACATTTTATTTAGATTAGTGTACCTCTAGAATGCTGTTATGATGGGAATTTTAAGCTCGAAAATTAGTCTACTTGCAACCGTTTTGGAACCGTTTTGTTTGAAAGTAGGGACAGCCCTACTTTCAAACAAAACGGTTCCAAATTATTGCCTAATGCAATAATCTATAGTTTGGTGTTCATGTCTATTCCATTTTTTGAAAGTAGAGAATATTTAATCGCCGCGTTCCTATTGACATCTCCAAATTTCGGCTAATTTGAATATTTTCAAAGATGTTAAAATTTCCCGAAATAATTGGAGCTGTGAACGGCCGTCTAAAATTTTTCGTTACACCTTTAATTAATTCATAGTTATTCTGTCTATAATCATGATAAGATCTATTGACGTCATATTCCGTTTTCATCTAAACTTGTCATTATTATTGTAAGCACAAGTCACAACACCTAACTACGTCACGAATTAATTGCAAGCTCGCATATACCAATTATGAACTATACAAAAACAATCTACTTATTTATGATAAATAGTTTTAGACAACAAGTCTGTCTATTATAAAATATTTTATCAGCAAAGTAGCGTAATCAATGCTAAATATTGACTTTTGTACCCACGTCTTGTACCTCACGCACGTAACGTAACGTTGGCGAGACAATACTTTTGTTATGGTAACCGAATGTTTGAGTGCAGTATGTATTGTACGCATAATTATGTGTCTGTGTGTGTTGTATAAAGTATGTCGCGTGCCCGCATCCTGTTCGTCGCTGACGCCACATCGCACGAGGTGGCGTGCGCCGACGTCGCCCGAATACTCCCACCCTATTGGCCGTTGTTATCTCTTCAACAAACCAACGATAGAATTTCTCCTCTACAAACGGAACTAATTGTACTCACTCACCCAGACATCACTTATCGGCGTACAGACGCATGCTTTAATGTAAATTAACATAGCGCTCAGTGACCGGTTTGAAACGAGCCAGTTCTTACCAATTTCCTAGGAATACGCATCACGTGCTTTCAACAGGTTAGACGTCGTCAGGGATTGTTTCAGGAATCGGAAATGTACCTAACATTCGCAGTGTAAAAGCGAATTTCTTCGTACAATGAGCTGGCCATTTGATTAAGTTTTCTGTGAATTTAGTATTGTTAAGACGTCCATCGTTAGTTGTAAATGCTGGAAAAGCTAGTACTCAATAAGAAATCAACGTATTGTCAACAAATTTTTATAGCATCTTAATTTCCAAGTTTGCACCGTATGATAACCTTTGCGAATGTGCGATATAAAGACGTGCCTACGTAACAAATGGTTCCTTGATTTGCGTCTAAACGAGATAATTTTGTCCATACTGACGTCAATACTATCAATGGAATCACTCTTGGGACGTTAATTATTATAGGTAGAATAACAGTTTTGCAAACAAAAACGAATTTCAAGGGTCGAAAAACAAATAAATCGCCACATGATTATAAATGCAGATACTATAGTAAAACCAAAAGGACTCATTTAGATCTAAGTGCTAAAAATGCAACAAGCTCTGCGAACGAAAGATTTTAAAAAGTATTCACCGGTATTCACGAACCAACGGTTACGTCACCACGTTAGAGTTTATTACTTCATTTTCGACGTGGTCTCCGATGTAAATATCTGTATAAACTAACAAAATGCGGAAATTCTTTAGACGATATTTGCTGGGAACTGATGCAATAAGACCTTCTAAACCAATTATATAGTTATCTACAAATCTAAGAACACTAATGAATTGAATGATTCGGTTGAATTGCACGACCTCCACGGCTTAAGTGGGTCGCGAATACTGTTTTATTTTTCTTTTAACGGTGGTGGTAAATGATTTCATCAAACTGTATTTATTTATCTATTATAAATAAATACAGTTTAACGAAATCATTTACTCGTGGTTAGGTGTTTTGCAAGGAGTCTAGCGTGTTTCCTCCCAGATTCTTACAGTCGAAGCAAAAAAAACGTAAACAAATACATCGTCCAACGTAAACGAGCGTATCTAACGCGGCGGGATAATCCAATGGGTTTTTTTATTTTGTCCAAAATAGTTGCTACTAGTTACGAGGAAAAAGCTTAGACCTATTTACACCTATCGAGATTAAAACGTTTTCGGTTTTTTGATACAATTATTTTTCATGCTTGTAAGAATTTGGTTCCTCTAGCATAGTTAAATTTATTAATAGTCATCAAGGCACTGTACTTGAATCTAAAACTATAGTACCTATATATTAAGCTTTATCTTGACGCGGGAAAAGAGATAACATTTTTAACAACTTGATTGTTGAACGGGATAAACAATAATCATTATGATTTATGAGTGACCCTAAATGCGTACATCGAACGATACTTTGACGTAATACTTACTATCGTTGGAAACATTTTGAACTTTAGAAGATACTATTTGAGAGTAGATAATTTCAAAAATTGTACATAATTTAGTATTTCATCTTAATGCTGATTTAATTTTATAAATCAAAGTAAAGTCTTATAAGAACCTAATATCATATAGGTTCTACAGGTCACTAAATACATTGAAAATGAAGATTAAAAAAAATGAAATTATTAAATAAATTGAAATTGAATTGAAAAAGAACTGAAATCCCTTACTTAATGTGAAGTGTCGTCAAGAAGACAGTTCTGTCCAGTTTCCTTAGCACTTGTATAAAATAAAATAAATCAATGAAATACTGAAAAGTTGTTGTACCGTATGTATATGAAATAAATAGAAATGAAAAGACACCAATTTCCATATTTTTTGAACATTTCTCATTTCACTTTATAATATCAACATAATTCAATATCGTTCTCTAACCGCCAACTGTAGCTCGGCTCGATTTTTTTTAGAAAGTCGCATCCGGCTCCACGCTGTAGGCGGGGCGCTTCCGTACTGTGCCCAGCCCGGATGTAGGCTCCCGAGACCTACTAAACTTTATAGTCTTACTTGTCTACGTATAGCTACCGATTTTCTAACAGGAACTTGGCGGCGCACTACAAAATGAACAGTACAATTTTACGCATTGAATTTTTGACTAAAAAGTATTGCATAAAATAAAGTAATGAAATGCCAAACCTTGTTTTTATCACAATATAATCAAATTGAAATTTATTTTAATATTACCTAAAGCTTTTGTAAAAATATAGTTTTCATATTTTACTTACTCTCACTAAACTATCCAAACTACTCTCACAAAAACTACTGAAGAACTCGAAAATGGTTGACATTTGCACAGGGGTCATAGCGGGTAATTTGGTTGCAAATGATCTCTCCTACACTCCCATAACGGATTGCCGATATATTACCACTAGATAACCCTGTATAATAGTAGATACCTACCTACAAAAATTTTACTGTTTGTCCCATTACATGATACAAATGGGCTAAATATTAATTGCTAAAATCAGTGATAATAATTATTGACAATTGAAGTAACGTTTTGTTTAGTGTTTATCTACCTCAGGCATGTCTTAATCCAAAATAAATCTAGATTTGGCTTTAAGTTTCACAGCTAACTAGGTCTCGATGCGGATCTTGCGGGCATGACTAAGCGCTATTTTGTAGATTAATAACTAAATTTTCTAGATGTAATGTGGGCCTGTTCAGTGGACAATTTCTGGGATTATTAAGGATACTTTATCAGATTTTTTAATTCAGAATATTTTTGTCAATCCAAGAATAATGAATTCCAACCGGTACGGCCGACAGTTGCGCACACGCTAAAGGTCAATGATCATCTGTAGATCCGCTTCGTCGCCCTCGTGACCCTGTGCTCAGCCGGTGTCGGTCGCGGTAATATCAAATTTGCTTACTGATCGATAATTAATCATCACTCGCACGTAAACTTAACATAGGTTTTTTTAAACGTCGACAACGGAATACGTCTCACTCGAATTATTTCGGCATTCTTCGTCTGAATTAGATCCGTTTGAAACATACTGCTCACTTTGCAACGCTTAATTCTGAAAATCCGAAACTGAACTTTAGTTGTACCGCTGGAAATCGATCATAATGTTAAAAGACACTTACTGATTATTATTTAAAAGATCCTACGTTAAGAATATTTATTATTTACACCGTTTGAAATATTAAAGCAAATACCTATAATTTGTTTTAATCTTTGGGTAGATAACGTTTTAATCAACTGAAACCCTTAATTAAATCTGTAGACTACAATTAAATATCCATAAAATTACACTACTACAAATTTGACGGTACCATGATCAATCGATTGAAAAAAGTACAGCGTACTACCAAGTAATAATTATAAACAGACTGCTCATCCGTTTGCGTGGTTATTTTTTGTTGTACAATAAAAACTAGTGTCTATATTGTTGTGGGTCTACTGGTCTGTGTGTAGTTAAAATGTTGGTATTGTTCCAGAAATATGTGGAGTCATCGTTGGGGTGGGGTGGCGAGCGCGGCGAGGACTCGAGCTATGACTCGGAGTGCGAGGACGAGAGTGCGCACCGCGCGGCGTCCCGTACGCCCTCCGACACCCTTGCTGCGGAGTTCGCCGAATATGTCACTCTTACGCCTACGCCACCACAACCCAACCAGGTAACTGATTTACCTCTACAAATATGGTAACGGGATTTTGCCTAATCATAAATATGGATATCCCACTCCTCAACGAGGAAACACTCTTTTTTAACAGTTAATGAATGAGGGTTTCTCCTCATGCTAAAACACTAACTTATCTCGTGATCTGCTAACGTTTGGCATTGGCAATATTGAACTTCCTTAAGTCTGCCGAGACATAATATCCAAGTTTGCCTTTATTTATGCAACAGTCATGTTCTCATACAAGTTCAAGTCATTTAAATATTACGAGGAATAGACGGGACGCCACAAACAAAATTATAATCTACTATTTGTTACCTATAGGTAACAAGTTGCTCTGTCTAGTCATCTAGTGACATACCCGTTTCTGTACTCCTGTGTTGACATATCGCATTCGTTATTTGGCGCTCGGGATCATCATCATCAACTCATAAACTGTCCTATTGCTGGGTACGGGTCTCCTCACACAGAATGAGAGGGATAAGGCTATCAGTCCACCACACTGGCTTAGTGCGGGTTGGTAGACTTCACACACCGTCAAGAAAATCTCTAAAGCCGGTTTCCTTACGATGTTTTCCTTCGCCGTTTAAGCGAGTGATAGTGATAGCGAGTGCTCGGTATCATAGTGTTTGAAAATGTTCCACTCTATAATCCATAAAAATCTCTTTGCAGGCAAAGATCGAGTTTGCGGTGAAGTTGGGTTATTCTGAGCGTTTGGCGCGGACGGCTATTCAGCGGTTGGGTCCCGACCCTCCGTGCAACGAGTTGTTGGCGGAGCTGATAAAGCTGGCCGCCAAGCAACCGCCGCGAGCGCTGTCGCCCGCGCCGCCGGCCGAGCCCGACCCGCCGCCCGACCGCGCACCGCTCAGGCACATCGTCATAGATGGCAGCAATGTCGCTATGAGGTACGTCTGTAACCAGTGAGGTGTTGTCCCCCTGGGCGTAGAATTTTCCAAAAAGCTGCTATTATTCCCATTGACAAGTAGGTGTGGATATACTCAAAAGAAAATCAGTAGTCAAATTGTCTAGATGTCAGATTAAGTAATGTGAACTAATTAATGTAAACTAGAACACACTCTTAATGGAGATGGCAACTGACAAACTAAAGACGCCACTAACGAATGTACGGTCGACCTAATAATATGGACTTAATTGCTGATCTATATATCGATAGATTTGAGAGTACATACGAATATACTATGTACATGCATAATGGTATACTGTAATCACAAATATTTGTTAGTTGGGCTCGAAAAAATATAATAAATGAAATTGACACCACACTACAGAAGTATCATTTATGGCGTACCTAAATGAAATACTTCAGCAGTTTAGATTTTTTTTCAGCATTTTATTAGTTTAGAACAATTGATTAGGTAGTACCTATATTTCTGTACAAAAATAAATTCAATGTTTATTGTAAATTATCTCAACAAGTCACAGAGATAATCTATGAATTCACATGTACAACGTCGTACTAGTATCAATCTCCCCTAGAGTTCCGGTTGATAAAACACATAATAATCTTATCTCTAATCTATTTTATTAATAATAGTACTTATCAATCAACGCTACCGATTTTGAATTCTAGATTTGATTCTAGTTAACTCCTGTCAAATTGTTTATTAAAAACCTGTAAATCGTTATAAATTTATAAAATTTTGTTGAGAAGAGTGAAGTTCCACACAATAAACGAGAACTAGTAGTAGGTAGTTGAGACTTAAAACCTTATTGAATGATATGGCAGTAACTATCATACTTTTGTCTGCAGCCACGGAAACAAAGAGGTGTTCTCATGTCGCGGAATAGAGATTTGCGTGGAGTGGTTCCGTGCGCGAGGGCACCGGGAGATCACCGCATTCGTGCCCAAGTGGCGCAAGGAGGCCTCGCGACCCAACAACCCCATCGCAGAGCGGGACGCGCTCGAGCGGCTCGAGCGGGACCGAGTGCTCGTGTACACGCCCAGCAGACTGCTCGGCGGCAAGCGACTCGTCTGCTACGACGACCGGTACATCCTGCGCCTCGCGGCGGAGACCGACGGCATCGTCGTGTCCAACGACAACTACCGCGACCTCGCCGCCGAGAACCCCGACTTCCGAAAAGTGGTCGAGGAGCGGCTGTTGATGTATTCGTTCGTCAACGACCGGTTCATGCCTCCCGACGACCCCCTCGGTCGCTCCGGGCCCACGCTCGACGCGTTCCTGCGAGCGCCGGCGTCCCGCGCCGACCCGCCGCCCGCATGCCCCTACGGCCGCAAGTGCACGTACGGCAACAAGTGCAAGTTCTACCACCCCGAGCGCGCCGGCCGCCCGCACAAGTCCGTCGCGGAGAAGCTGTCCGAGCGCGCCGCCAAGACCCTGCGCGCGCGAGACCTGCACACCGTCAGCCTGCCGCCCGGCGGCCGCCCCGCCGACGTCAAGCGGCAGCTCGCGCGCGCACAGTCCGCCGCCCCGCGACTCGCCGACGCCACGCTCGCAACTCACTTCGATCGTGCGCAACTACAAGTGGCCGGCCCGTCACAGCCGCCACAGCCCCAACTGGTGCCGGCCGGGCCGCCGCCCGACGTGAACCCGCACCGCAAGCTGGCGCGGCAGCTGACGCTGAACCCGGCGTGCGACCCGCGCCTGCAGCCGCACGCGCTGGCGGCGCGCGTGGCGAGCGCGCCGGGCGGGGCGAGCGGGGCGGGGGGCGGGGCGCTGGGTGCGGCGGCGGGGCTGCGCGCGCCGCTGGTGTCGCCGTGCGCGTCGGACGGCGCGCTGCAGCACTGGGACGCGCGCCGGCGCATGCACTACCACCTGGCGGGCATCTTCCCGGAGCCGCAGGTGGCGGAGGCTATGGCGGCGTACCCGGAGGAGACGGACGCTCAAACGATGTGCGCCATCATCCTGGCGCGGTACCGGCCCAGCGAGGCGCGCGTGCCACACTGAGCGACCACAGCGCGACTCCGAGTGTAACTGCCGATTTTTAGTAAAAATCGGACCAGTCCGCCATCGGATCGCAGCCCGACCATCTCAAGCTCTTCCACGTTTAATCGAGGTCGGATTCAGCTGAGAGGTTCGTCGGGAGGAAATATTATGATTTGTTTATGGTATAATTACCGCGCCGCTCACCGAGGCCCGGTCGAGCCGAGCTCGAAAGAGTCACTGAAAAATAGGCATTTATATTTTGTACATATTCTACGATTTCTGTCATACGCTTCTGAGAAGCGTATGCTGATATTTAATAAATATTAAATAGTTTCTAGAGATGTACAAATACATATTTTCATGTGTACAGTTTATTGTGACTTGCTTGCGTACTTAGTATGGCAAATTGACAATCTTGGCTAGTTTTCATTCCCTAATCTTCCAGTGAATATTTTTCACTATTTACCTATATTTTACGTACGTAATATAAAATTGTCGCAGAAGTAACATGACGGTAAGACAATTAATAATTGATATTAAATAGCTAAACATGTGATCATATAAATCATTATTGGTACTGTGTACCAATTATTATTTTTTTACTTTAATATAGTTAAATGTTATTATGATATTGAAAAAAAAGCAGTTATTCTTTACAAAAAAAAATCGTTTACATTGTGATGGATTATTAAGCCTATATGATTTGTTTTTTTTTTATGTGCAACACAGGATAAAATTGCACAATGATTATGATTTTAGGTACATATTTTTATTGACAAAAACACATAGAAAACTTCGTTATTTTTTATCTATCTTGATTTACTATTATAATTATGTTTAGATTTAAGTAATGGGCCAGCTATAATTGACTATTTTGTCATTATTGTAGGTGTAATTGAACCAATCTGTTGTTTGATTTTTTATTAAATTGAACTGTTAAAAACTTAAATGCAATGCATAAATTGAAAATGTAAGATACATATATCTACTTCCATGCACTACTTCATAGAATGATTGTTGTTATATTTGTATAGATTCATTCATATTCTGATTCGTTTTATGAAGTATGGCATGATATTACTAGTGTAATTAGTTCATCGAATTTTATCTTAATGTATTTTTAATAATACATTTAGGTACAATTTGGTAGTAATAAGAAATGTTATGGGATAGCTACAATTAATTTGCTTATTCAATACCATAGTCATCCCAAACATTTTCGATTACTGTTCACATTCCCTGTGGAATGTATATAACATAATATGTCTATTTTGACATTATAGTAATTAATATTATTAAAATAAAGCATCTCTCATTAAACATTGTTTATTTCTTTTTTACCCTGTCTGGATTGTTTGATATCCTTTTTATAATCATTTTCATGTAAGCTTTGCTATTTTTCTTTTCAGGCTTATCAGAAAATTCTATGAAATTTTGTCCAGCAAATTCTCTTGTTTGTGTCATTATATTTTCTTGAGCTGTTGGTACAAATACTCTACTTTTCTTATTTGTTCTGTATAATAATGGAAAAGTGTCTATTTTTGCAATGGTTTTTACTTTAATTTCTTCAATATCCATTTTTTGTATTGTATTATTTGATTTTAGCACTTGATTACTTAGCTTAGGTTTTGGATGATTCTTGGCAATATCAGTAATTTCATTACTTACATCTAATAGATCATTGATCTTTATGCCTAAACAACTAGTTGGCACACCAAAATTGGTTGCTGTTACTTTTCTTAGATCAGTTAAACAGAGCACAGGTATGTCTTTAATTGTGCACATTTCCAATACAGGATGCACTATAAGCCTTGGGTTGACTTTAGCTTCAATAACAATAGCAGAACATGCCCCATTTTGCATGGCATCTGTACATTCTCTAATACCAAGCAGAAGTCCTTCCACTTTTCTGTAAAAATAAAATTGTAAAATTATAAATGTGTATTTGTATTAAATGAAACTTACTGTATGTAGGCCTTAATAAACTACTACTAACTTTGTTAAGGTTGCCCATTGCATAAGACCAAAAACAATGTGCCTACTGTAGATGAGGTTCAATATGAATAATAATTAAAGTAAGGTATAATAGCTGGACAAAATAAAAATTAAGCTTACTTTAACTTAGGTGGTTTGGGGCGTTGCTCCTTAGGAATATCTTTTAGATCTTGCCAGTGAGGTTTCTTGAATTCAGGTATGTCAATTTTATGTTTTTTTAACACTAGTTCTAGTCTTCTTCCTTCGTCTTCAGTTATCTCAGGCCTGCAAGTATTTAGGTTATTAGTTTGTGCGATGGCAGAAAGACACTCAATACTCAATTCGTTTTATTGCACTCGACAATGTTATCAATAAATGTGAATTTTGATACAATATCAATTATGGACCCTGTACGTCACGGCAATGCAGGAATAACTATAATATGTTATTAGAATGAATGAATTGATTAATTGAACTTGACTATTATTAATCTTCGTTTGAATAATAATAGATTAGTGGCTCACAAAACTTACCAAAACACTTGATCTGGACGACACAACACATTTTTTATACTTTTCTTCAGTTTACCTTTACTGATAGTACTTTTTTTTCTTGGCAAAGTAGTTGCTTCCATTGTAATTACTTACAAATAGCATGAAGAACACGGAACAGTTTAAAAAATAAAAACTACAACATAACCTTAAAAAATCAGACCCACCGTATTACACTTGTCAGTGACAGCCATTTGATTTGACATTGATAGATAGAGATTCGTCGCTAGCCCTAACCTCAGATCAAATAAAAAGTTTTTTATTTGATCTGAGGCCTTAACTGCCCTAAGCCTAGAACTTGCTAAAAAGGGGGTTATTTTTAGTAATTACCTAATATTATTTTATTTTGTAATCGTTATTAAATTTAAATGTTAATGTTGTTGTTAAAATATTTATAAATAAAAAAATATGTGTTAAGATAAATAAAGGAAATAATAAATATTACCGTTCCCGATACCAGTGGATTATTCCTTTTATAGTTTTGTAAAAATACGGTTATTAATGTAAATAAGAAAATAAAGAAATACAAGAATAATAAAATATGAAGTTTAGCCTAATCAATTAATGTTAGCACCTACATTTCTCTAAGAGCCCCTGCTAAATGTGAATAGTAGCGCAAATTGAATGTGTAATTGAGCAGTAAATACTTTGTGAGACTTTGTGGTACGGTGACGTTGAAGTTAAAACTTCCCTATCCGAGGTCTGCTCTGCTACACTTTTGTGAGAAATGGAATTTTGTGAATGTAAAATGCGAGATCCGCGATCGCGATGTGATATTAGCTAGGAAGATTATCGTCCTAGGATATTCTAGGACGATTAAGTGGTTTAATCGTCCTAGGATTAGTTGCGCGCGTAGATCAATTCATTATCTTGCTAGATTAGTAGAACTTGTTAACGTATGTATTTAAGTAGCTGAATAAAAAGAATGTTAGGGTACTCTAATTAGAAACAAAGACAATAAAATCGTAAATCGATTTAGATTTTCAACGTACTTTCCTTCTCTTTACTCCCTTAAAGAAAGAATGGTTAATTGTTTTACGAAGTTTTATGTCTTTCGGCAAGACAACTGAGGGTTAGAACACAAAAGAATATAAATCTCCGCTTAGAAACTTACTAGGAAGTACGTTGCAAAAAAGGATGGGTTTTTTGTTCGTTTCGGGGCCGTTGGCGAAAACCATTGTTCGGTTTGGAGGGCGGGGGTAGTAATAACTGCAGTAAGGGTGCGTTGTAATGAAACTTTTACCTGAGGGACCGATGCAATACGATCTGCCATCTAGTCATATACCACAGCCCGTGGTATTCGCATGTTCGAGAGTGATCGATTTGTGATGTCTTCGAGGCAGAGTGATACCAGTAACTGGTTACTAGTGGAGTGGAAGAGTGGTGGTCGCGATGTGGTGCACATACGGTCTGTGGTGAGCCCGATAAATAAGGAGCTGAAGATCGGAGATGTGTTGACAGTGAACCGGCGCGGCGAGCAGGAAACAGCCACACTGGTTGCGCGCGCGCGTGAGTACCTACTTGCATTTTTGCTACCTTTGCGCAGGTAACCCATAACGGTTAGCAAGAAGGGATTATAATTACGTATTTTCATCAAAATAATCAGGTTTCTAGGACAATAAGAAAGAAAGAATAGGTAATACCAACAAGATTTGAATAAATAATACAAATAATGTCATTCTTATCAAAACTTTATACTTTATACAACTTTATACGGTTGAAACGTTATTTATATATTTTTTTAAGTTTCTAAAAATGCTCATACTTCACGCGCGATTTCTTTAGAAGTGGAATTTAACCATAATCTTACCTCCATGCCAAAATTTAATTCTTGAGGAATTTGCATTATTAGGTTTAGATAACTTCTTGTAAAGCTAGAACCTATGACTACCACATAGCTCATAGATTTTAAAGAAGTTATTCATGCAATATTGATAAAACTTGGGCGATTTCGTTGCCTCAAATACAAAAGTAGATACCTACCAACAGATCATTTTGTAATTGCCACGTGTTGTTAAAATTATCTATTAATGGACAAGTATCTATCACAAATGAGAACCTACTAAAATAGACCTATAACCAACCATTACAATTCATATACGTTATTTTGGCAGAGCGATGGTTATTTCTGCAAAGGTTCGATTCCCCCCCGCGTAGTCGTAAATGCAAAACTGGTAGTGTATGTTTGCAGTATTTGTCAATGTTGTTGTAGACTATCATACGTGGTAAAAGGGCACAATTGATAAGAGATTTCGTAATATTATTAGGGTCGAATTGTACCTACTTCGAATCTTCTACCATACACAGGGGAACGTGATATGCTGGACTCAATGGTAAAAAAGGAGGAAGGTGCAGGTCCCAGCATGAAACATGAAGAGGAACCTCAGGATTACTCCTCAAGTGCCTCGTCTTGGGTGCCCAGTGATGATGGGGCTCAATCTGGTGAAGAGTCAGCAGACCCTGAGGTAAGGAAACATATCGAACGCAACGCTCTGGTTCAATTTACCACATAGAGCGTCAATTCTTCAAATTTAACGAAATTAAAACGTCTTTTTTATTAGTGAATTCAATTCCCAGGTCAAGCTTTGCTCATTGTTGTTTTTCTATTAGGAAAATTTTAGTAACAGCTCGGAGTTTGGATTTGTGGCCAATGGGGCGGCTGTTATTATATTGGCTACCAGAACTTACGACACACTACACTAACCCTCTACCCTGCCTTGCGGGAATATAAATGTTAATCTAACTCACGATACTCTGGTAGTTTGGTAGCTATACGATTGTATATTTTGATAACGATAGTCAAGAAAGTGATTTATTCTCACACTTATGTAGATACGTCATACGAGATTAGTCTACGAATCGCGAAATATATTGTATGCAGCCCACGCTCATTAACCTGTTACTATTGATAATATTTTCTGAGGGTAGGCAATAATAAATTATTCAACTAAGTCCGGAAAATGCAGGTGGAGAACAAAAAAGTCAAATTGGAACGCTGCAAACGTCAATATTCCAACAGAAGATCGAGTAAAAAGGTCATCACACCATCGCACAGAGCTAACCCAGTTATACCGCGAATTATGCAGCAAGCTAACCTTGCTAACCGTAAACGATCACACAATGACAGCGTTAAGAACATCATCAACAAATCGTTACCAGATTCGACTAGACGAAACAATGTACCAAGTGCACAGCAAAATGTTACAATCGATGTCCGCGAACTGATGAATATCAAGAATAGTTTTAAAATATTATTCAAAATGCTTGACGATTTAAAGAGGCCTGTGACTTCAGTTTTAAATAAAAGCTCCAATGAGCATACGATTCCGCTAAAGGCTGAGGATGTGACCTATCCTTCATACAATCAGTCAATGGAAGATGTTAACAACATTCAAGAGGAAGAAAACAGTGAGAATGATGATTTCAACCGTTCTGATGACAACGTGCTCATAACTAATAAATATAACAATGTTGCTGTAAAGACTGTACACCAGAAGGGACCGGAAAAAGACGAATGGGTACGTCAATTCTTTTTTGTTGTTTTATGACTCGGGACATTTATTACCGTTAGCTTGTGACAAAAGACGTAATATTTTGAAATAGTTTAAAGTCAACTGGCGATCTTAAAGGTTGGGCATCAAATCATTTTATAGACAAGTACGGTTGTAGTAATGTCGGTGTTTTGGATATAATTGGTCCTATTAGTTTGTAAAATGCTTGAAATAATAGGGTTCCTACAATGGCATTTTTACGAACAGACGCCACACAGACGGCACATCAAACTACCACAATCTGTCAAATTTCTTTGATTGATTTTCAACTTTATTCTAAAGCGATAAGGTTCATATTCAATTGGGAAAATTTGACAGATTTGGATAGATTGACCTGCTGGCGTCTGTACATCGAATTGGAAAATATAATTTTAAATTCTATTTTCAGGTACCGATTGGAAGTGGAAAGACGTTAATACATAGAGACCAATTTAAAAAAGTCAAATGGAAATCTTACACTATTGCTACGCGCACACTTCTCCTAGCTGTATTTCCGAGAAGGTAAATTTAGTTACTTATTTATACTAGATGGCCCCAATATTCCGGGTCGCATTCCAACATCATTCATTATTGTTCCTAATTATTGTGACGTGACATTTATGAATGCTAATAGCTACATGCGTGCGCTCTTTGTTTTGCCCTTTTATTTTGATATTTACTAATAGTTTTATCATCAAAATGTGAAAAAAAATGCGACGTGCTCATTTTGCGAGAAGTGCACATTCATCATAAGTAGGTAATAATCAGATCAATGGTATAGTTAGTAGGTAATAATGGTATGCATAGAGGACAATAATTATTGTTATTATTAGGTAGGAGGTAAATCATTATTATTATTGTTGTCATTCTGCAGTCTGTACCTACCTACCTATAAGAAGTAGCGATCTGCTTATACCTACAGACAGAAAATAAATTGGCCACCCAGTATACCAAACTTTAGGTTCTGAGGCTGGATATTATATTCTTATTGACATGGGAATGTAAATTTATCAACAAAACGTAGAATTTATTTTAAACTAGTTGTTGCCCGCGTTTCTCCGGGCTTTTTACACAAAAGGTAAGCCTAAGTCCAAGGTCTAATCTTACCTAACCTACCTCTGCCAAATTTTACCAAAATCGGTGCAGCGGTTTAGGTGTAAAAGTGTAACAGACAGACAGAATTACTTTCGCATTTATAATATTAGTATGGAAATTTGCTATCTTTGCGACTACGTTCAGTATTTTTGTAACCAACTTTAATTGTTCAAAAACAAGAGGAATTAAAATGTAAAACAATTTTGAATTCCCATCCTACGTATAATTGTCAATCTTGGCGGTTGGTCACATTTCAGTCTTAATATTAAGAGCATAAGGTCGAAAAGTGGTCAACCGCCAAGATCTTCACGATACATCATCCACACCTGTTTCGTATAACATGACGTAGACAAACACTGAAATGCTTACATTTTCATTCTACAGGATACTGGCAACACATTCACTGACCGGAAAGAGATCGCCAGCCTTTCAGGACAAGCCGGCTAAAATGTGTTTAGACCCTAAAATCATCTCTGACGTCATCATGGAAATTATGGATAGGTTCAACGTAAAGGAAAATTTAGTCCGGTAAGTGGTCTTGACGTTCTTAGTCTGGTCTTTATAGGATGCGCATGCGCAAGGAACATTAAACATTTTTCTTCAAAGATAGCGCAGTCGCTAATTGAAAATTTGTTCCGTGAACGGGGGATTGAACCCACAATCCGTCGCGCAGAAGTCGATCGCTCTGCCGGCCGCTGCGCCAAAGGTGGCGTTAAAACGTGTCACGTGCTAGGCTGTATCCGATTTATCTAAGGGAAGCAAATTAGTACTCTGCATCGCCCATTTAAACCGTAGTAGTAATTAAAAAACGGTGGAACTATTTTTTTAATAGGTATATCAAATACAGGTCATTATCTAATAATAATTTAATCTGTGGCTACACGAAGTAAGTGCTTATATGATATTTTTTTCAGGAGTATCATCACAACCAAGTGTGCGGACGAGTGTAAAATGTTGAAAACTAGAGTGAACAAGAGAAAACCAAAGAACCAAGAGAACATACCACCTTCCTCCAACAACTTGGAAGACCAAAAAGTCTTGTAGCTAGTGCTGTTACGAAATTATGACCAATTTAGAATTGATTGGCTGTGAATTGACTATTTATACGAAGAATGTTCAAACCGATCGTGAAAGCATTTTTATCATAGCGTAGGAACTTGAATAGGTATAAAGTATAGAGTACTAGCGACCCGCCCCCACTTCGCATGGGTGCAATGTACTAATAACATACATGTAGGTATATAAACCTTCCTCTTGAATCACTCTATCTATTAAAAAAAACGCATCAAAGTGCCTAGCGTAGTTTTAAAGATCTAAGCTTACATAGGGACAGACGGGAAGCGATTTGTTTTATACTATGTAGTGATAATCATACTCCTTCCTTTATCCAAATTTACTTGGGGTCGACACAGTAGGTACCTATATATTTTTTTCCATAGGTACATCTCTATCAGCTGTCATTTCTTCAACTGAAGAAATAAAAAGAAAGGACCTACCTATCTAACTAGGTAGGTAGGTAGGTCCTTGCTTTCCTTTAATGAAATTACTTGGGTGTATTGAAATTCATAAATCATTACTATATAAACTCCGTGCGTTAGGTACCAACGGAGCTTAACATATGATTGTTATTATTTATCTACATTAATACTGATTAATGTTGTCAAATAACATAAGTTTAAATTGGAATGATAATAAGACAATACTAAAGCTTAGGTACAGGTTTTTTTACCGATTTGTACAATGTATAATCTGGGTACCAAAGTATGGATTTTCAATAAAATTATAATAAACATAAAAACTTAAAAATATTTATTTTCATTTTGTTATTCCCACATTTTCATCTTGACTTCTCATTAAATAAATTAAAGTTTCCTTTCATTGACTAGAATATTATAAATAACTTTAATAATTTCTGACATTTACGCGAATATTATACTTACATTGAAATAAAACTACTTTTTACGGATTTTATAAATATCAGATTTGATAAACCACAAATACTTGCGAAGGAAAGTCGATACCTACCCAGGATGATTCGTGAGGCTATTGAAATTAAAAAAAACATCCAAATTTCAATAGAGAAGATGGCTGGGTCTTACCACCTGCTTGGAATCCTGTTATAGATTCTATTAAACCAAAATCCAGGCCTACAACTGCAAGACCAAAGGATACTGTGAGCTCGTTCTGCGTGAATCGGATTGCCAATAATTAACAACTAAAACATGATCATTGAATATTGTTACTTTAAAAGAGACCATGATTCTCTGAGTTTGTTTCGGCGTTTCTTCTCAGAGGTCGTCAGCTAGGAAATGCCGGCTCCATCTAGTTTTAATTAATAATTAGTAATAAATGTCATTGATCATGTACCAATAAAAAATTTAGGGTAGCTGTCAGTAATTATATCATCAAGACGCCCACCACCTCAGTCTACCCGTGACCATGGACGCTGTAAAGGCTCCGAAACGTCGGGATTAATAATATCAATATACGCGATAAAATCCGTAAAAAGTAGTTTTATTTCAATAACTTTAATTATTGAGTATTTGATGTTATCGTAAGTAGGTAGACAGTTTCGTTATTTTTCATTATTATATAGTTCTAATATTTAGCATTTCATATTAGATTGACATCGATAAATTAATTAGAAAAAAAAAATCTTGTTCAGATCAAAAATATACAAAACAAATGCACATACTATCTATGCATCTCGACACTCAGTTTCCTTGTTGGAATATACCGAGTGGTGACAAAACAAGGTCGATGTTGGTACTTGCAATGATAGCTCTCATGAGCATCATGTCATCTGGCGTGTACTGCCACCCGCTCAGCTGACCGAGGCTTTGAAGCTTGGGGCAGGTCTCCATTAGTAGCTCTACTGTATCCCGAGTGAGGCGAGGTGCGTTGGGGAACCAAATGCCTTCTAGATTCTCAAACTTGTATCTGCGGAGCATGCTGGAAAGGGGAAACAAGATCGAGTAAGAATTTTGAAGAAGATTATGGTCAGAGCCTATCTTATATCAGCCGGAATTAATAATCTCTATTTCTCTATTGTTTTCCCTTATAGAGATCGAAATGTGACAATTTCTAAAGAAGTAAGGTCTTAATTCTCTCTCCAGTAAGGATAACAGTCGATAGACATTAATTCCGGCCGCATATAGATCAAATAGACTGACCCAATGTTACGGACTGCAATATCTGACGACGATTCTATGAATTTAATTGAAACGGAAGCTGAGCTATTTCTTGCAAAACTCACAATATGATTGCGTATTTAGCTGTGCTCAACTGTCTTGATCAAAAAATCACTCAGGGCTCGAACCTTTGTCCTCTAAAACACCGGGCGCTTTCACAAAAATAAAAATATGGTAACTAAATAAGGGTTAAAATTAACCTCTTTGTAATTAATTAAAAGAGAACAGGAACCGCCTCAATGGGATACCTCTTCATATTTAGGATAATAATATTCACTAAGTAAAAATATAATCAACCGTAAGGACCAATCCTAACGACCAAACAACACAAGTTGTTTCGGCGATTTTTAAATAGTTAATTACTTGCGTGTGCGTTATTCTAAATGAACATTGGGACGCATCTCACAAAATGTCATCATTTGCCGACAGATTCAGTTTATAGAATAAAACGAGACAGCACTTACCGTGACATATCGTTGTCATCCAACTTAATTTCATCGCCGATGATCAGCTTCTTCAGTTTAGGGCTACCAGTCATCAGGTACTTGAGTAACGAAGTCGACAAGTTACCGTGAATTATTTCAATGTGTTCTAACTTATTAAACGGTATCTCTTCTTCATGCGTGGCTGTTTGGATCTGATAGAACTCCAAGCTCTCCAAGTTCCTACACGTTTCTGCTACCCTAGTAAAGTTGAATGAACCGGTAGATCCTGAGAGCATTAACGTTCCTATTCTGTGTCCAATCTTATCTAGCAACTGATGCAGTTCGTGGCATTGGAACTTGTTCAACTTAATTTTGTTGACATTGTTTAGTTCTTTAATTTGCTGGAGCACTCCCTGATCCGGCTCTTCTAGGTAGATGGTCTCTATCATAGGACACAGAGCTAGTATCGCCTTCATCGTTCGCATATTCGTTTGCACATCGTGCATGTATTGCAGTTTTGTTTTGAAATCTGGATTCGAGTTGTATATGTGGTAAATACATTTACCAACAAAAGAGTAACTGCCAAGATTAGTGAGGTTTGGCAGCCGTCGTATTAATAAAGCGACATCTGTGTGATCAATGTTTTCCTCGCCGTACATTCCTATGTTTACGACGGTCAGACTCTGAGTCAATTGTGGGTTCCCTGTTAGCATCGCATCAATTCCGATCTCTGTGATGTCCGTTTCACCAGAAATGTCCAACAGTTTCAACACTTTATTATATTTACCGATATATTTGAGCACTTCATCATTAGCAATGTATGGAATATTCAAGCATGTTAAATTGGGCAGATTTTTAAGTAGCTGGTAAAGTATTGTTAAATGTTCGTCCTTAACCCATACACCTTTCAAATTGAGAGTCGTCAGGTGGTGGCCTTGCTCCATAATGAGCTCAAGGACTTTCCTATAATAGGGAAGCGGAAAGATCCCTGTCGCTAAACTTTTCACGTTTTCTTTGAGCAGCAATCGCATTGTGTAGAATCTAATAGACGGATCTAAGTATTCCGAACTGAGTATTAAGTTAACGAGATCTTGGAATATGTCGCTGGTTGCACCCATACTCTCATAATACGAGGTGACCATTGCAAACTCCAGCGCAGAATCTTCTTCGGTTGAAACGCGAGTCAGGGCGTGTATCAACTGTCGCGCCACCAACGACAGTGTTATCTCCTGCAGAGGCGGCACTGGTAACTTTGGCGACATATTTTCACAAAACTATAAACGTTCAACTAGTATAAAATATCACTTTCACTACTAAAACACCACTAAGTCGCACTAATTGAGCATCGCAGTAACAGTGTTGAGACTTTCAGTTTTGGGAAGAGAAAGAAGTGAAAAATGGTGTAGCTATTTAGCTCACGCATGCGCACCGCGCCGCTGGCACTGCGCCAGCGCACGTTTATAATTCAAACTCACACAACTCGCGCCGTATTTTTAGAACTTTTTTAAAAGGTGTTTATGGCTAGTGGCGTATGCAATTGTTATTATAAACCGGAATCGTGTATAAAAATTGAGATCTCCGAAACGGTCTTTCACGCTAGTAATTAATGGTACATTTTATGATTGACTTTTACTGTAATTTTAATCGGGCTGTGTTGTCTTCCCATATTTTATGAACGTATAGAAGCGGAAATAGTAAAATAAAATTAAACACTATTACTCGCTATTATTTTTTTTATTTCAAGGAGCATGTGACTCGATCGAATAAAAAATATATTGTCTTGCAGTAGTTTTAAAAATAATAGTGTCTAGTGAACGCTTTTAATGTTATGTTATGAAATTTGATACAGTATCATATAAAGATAAACACTTTGGGATTTTTAAAAGAAAAAATATACTAAGTAATTAAATATATTTATTACATTTCAGAATTCATTAAAACTTAGAACAGTCTATAATATTAAATCTGAAAGAAAATTGTTTAATGGGTCTTATTGCAATAGTTTTAACTAAGCACGACATGTTAAACGTTTTTTTTATTCGTTTCTTTAGTGTCGAGGACACACTAGATTAAATTAGTATTGACTTGAACTTTGCTAATTCTACAGGTTATCTGCATAGGTACTCTCAAAGGGCAGTATAATTATGGCCATTTGTTGCCTGTCTGGGGGTTTGTTGTCTGATTGGTCATCTACCATAGTAACTTCTTCATGCTGTCCTATCTCATGAGTTTTAGTAGGTAGTAGAACAATATACGTATAACTCGCAAATATTTAATATGATTTAAAAAGAAAAAATCCTTTTTCTTCCAAATTAACCATCGTTACGTATGACGGTTAATTTGCAAGAAAAAGAAATAGGTTGCTGACCTCGACTACCTTTTTTGAATGGTTTGACAAAACATTTGGTTTGATTACACAGGCAAATTAAAATGACTATAACTCGCTTTAACAGGAATAAAATTGACAACGCAACAATTCGAATAAAAATAAGAAAGGTACACCCAAAAACTTTTCTCTCACTCTACAAACGACGAGCCGATTATGTCCAACAGAAAATTACACCTTATTGTATTTATAAATAAACACCAAGTTTGTTTGTAGTCCATCAAAGTCTAGCAACAAACCTTGCAGGCATTTAAAAAACTTTATTGTAAGCACACTTACAGACAATCTCTTCACGTAGGTACAGGTAGGTCCTTAGCGACTAACAGCAGTATCTGTTCAGTGCTAAAGCACCAGTTAGCTATTTCTTTGGAGATCTTGCACCATGCTTCTCCATGGTGGGGCTCGGCAGCTTTACAGCGGGTCTTGACGTCCTCCTGTTGCTGTTCATTGCCGTGGAGTAACTCAAACTTGTAGAAGTAAGCCCAGGCGTCACCGAGGTCCGGATCAATTTTTACCTGAAAGGGTTAAATAGTGATTGCAGCGGTTTGATATCATCGCGCCTGTATTCCGAGCCGTTTGGCCGAGTTGAACTAATGAGCACCTAAAGTTCGCCGGTAATAGGGGGCGAGCTTATTCCCACTAGCCGGGCACAAATCCAAACTCTGTTGCTAAAGCCCAATAACACTGCTCGACCTGGGAATTAAACCCAGGACCTCAAGTGTATCAGTCGCGCAGATGACCACTGGGCTAATGAGGCTGTGGTCCGCAGTTTCACTCGCAACCCAAAATATCATTTTTTTTGAGACGAAAGGTACGGCGTACTTCCTCAAGATGCATTGTATTATGGGAGAGTCGGCTATATTGTACCGTTGGTTTAATCGTACTACTGCAGTATTTTCTACCAAATGACTTTATTTTTTTCGACTTTTTGCACGACCGCGCCTCCCATTGACCGCAACCCATTGGCTAAAATTATTTTAAAAAACTATATATATATTTTTTTTGTGTTTGCTATCCCTTAGGGGGGAAATATAGCAAACTCTCCAATATATTATTTTATCGGAATGACGGCCAATCGCAAAAAACTAGTTCTAAGAAAATATTTAATTACATTGAAAGAAAACATCAGGAAAATAGTAGTAATACGAATTGAGAATAGCGCGGTTATCAATGCTTTTTATTCGCGAATAAGACTTTATAGACATTTATCTAAATAATTAGTCATAACGATAACGACGTGATGTTATTATTTTTTGCATAATTTTTATAACCATAAATGTTGACTAACCCTGATTATTATGTAAATTATCAGATTAAAAAAAATGTTTTAATAAAATTACCGTTCTGTTGAACCACTCTCGACACTTATTGAGTTTCCTCTCGGTCCAGAACAACTGTGACACAGCCAGAAGAACGTAGGCGTCGTGTTCGCATTTCTTCAACGCGTCCACCTGTGTGAAGAATTACCTTATTAACCAGTTGTATTCTATAAAGTAGAATAGAAGTATAAATAAATCACTACAGGTCCACACCGCAGTTACTTTTTGTGGAGCAACAGAATGCAACGCGATAATTATGTAACATTCTTCAACTTTTCCGACTGCTTGTTGGACACAGGTCCAACGCTTACCTGATGTGTAAGCACCGCATCTGGGCTCATGTACATCAAACTACCACAATCTGTCAAATTTTTTTGATCGATTTTCAACTTTAATGTAAAACAATAAGGTTCATATTCAATTGGGAAACTGACGTACATCTGAACTAATATTAAAATAATGAAATGTATTGTAAAACTTACACTTTTAGTCTTCCTCTGTGGTCGGGACTCCATGAATATAGCCTCTGCCCACAGGCGCCCAGCGCTGGGGCACTCCTGCAACGCTTTAGCCATTACTGCATTGGCTATCTCAGCGCTACCGTTCCGTCTCTCTAGTCGTACACTTTCTAACCTGTTTAACAATAAGTGCTTTTGAAATTTTGTTAGGTTTTTTTTGCTTATGTGTTATTTAGTTTCTGAACTACGATAATTTATGATTTTTTATTAATAGCCGTTGGGGTTGTGAGCTCGAGCTGATTAGTTACCTAGAATATTTACAACATAATCGCACAATCAAGACATTCGATATTACTCCAGGTATCTGGCGACTGAACGATTTATGGTGACGTCAATGACACCTATTGAAAAGCAAGTATTTTGCTCTTCAACCGACACGACTTACTTTACAGTTAGTTCGATGTCGAACGATGCCACCTTACCTACTAACTATCTTTTTGTATTTTTTTTTTGGCATTTTCCATGCTACGATTTTAAAGTTACCTATTGTTAGGTGTCACTGACGTCACCTTATAAACGTAAATTCAGAAAGCGAAGGCAAAATTCTACATGGCGGGTAGGTATCACGGTGGCTTAGTGGTCATAGCGTCTGGTGTACCTAACCAGAAGACAGTTTCGAATCCTGCCCGCGGTCGAATTTTTCCTTTGCTTAATAACGTTAAAATCTTAGCATGGAAAATGCCAAAAAAAAATACAAAAAGATAATTGGATTTTGTGTTAGCAAACTAAATGACGACATAAGAAAATATTTTAAAGAGGAACGATCGGATCATTATCCGATAGTGATCAGATCATTATACTATAGATATCGGCCAATTATGTTATAATGCCATCGTTATTACGATGAAAGGGTCTAATAAGTTCCCTTATTTGACGATAAATAAAAATATTCACAAATACATATATTGGAGTATGTCTCCAATAATCTGTAAACTTACCACAAATCCGCTGTCTTAGGATTCCTGAGCCTAGCCTTTTCCAGTACCGATCTCGCTTTGGTGACATTTTTCAGCTTTTCTTCCAGCCTCGCCAATAATATCCACATAGGAACGCTTGTTGCACATTTCTTGAGCTAAAACCAACAACCATTAAAAAACTAAATGAAAGTTGCGTATCGCGGCTGTCAGCCGCCCGGAGCATAAGAAAATGTTGCCGCTTTCTTATATAAGTATTTCAATTTAATTATCATTATTGTGTATTGTATATTTGTATCCGTGTTCATTTTAATCGTCATTCCCTTTTGGAATATGGAGTATGAAACAGTTCCTATAACTCTGAATTATAGCTGTAAACTGTGTATTCAATCTTTGGAGCATCTCGTCCCAAACTAATGCGAGCTTTTACTGACAATGGATATAATACGTATATAATTGTTTTTGTAAATACATACTTATAATACATAAGACCCACACAAACACTTATGTTCATTAGAAATATTAAAAGAATAATTAAAAATAATAATAGAAATATTATAATTAACTTACCCCTTGTGTGTATGTGTTGCGAGCCTCCTCATCTTTGCCCATCTGCTCCTCAATTTGACCCTTCATCATGTGTAGTTTCGCGTAGTCAGCGAATACTTTGATAGCTTCTTCTAACAGTTTCAATGCTACATCCATGTTGTTCAGCGCCCATTCCAGTTTCGCTGATTTTATCATCACCTATGGAAAGTCAGACTGGATTCATATGTAAGAACATTTAACAAAATTTATTTGTTAAAAGATGGCCTGCTTAACAAATATTAGGTTCCTTATATTCTACCACATATAAAAATTAAGAGAACAATACAAATATATTATTTATTTATTTTATTTATACATAATAACTTCACAGATAACAACATCTAATAAAAAAAAAAAAACCTAACATAAATTAACAGACAGAAACGTGTTGCCAGGAGTTTGTTGCGCCGCTTCTTCCCGCTAAAACACTAGGAAGCGGTGAAGGGCGGGCATTTTGGGTGCTGTCTTAATCTTGTCTGTCTTAAATGAAATCATATACATGACGTCAAAAAGTACTATCTAGTAGTCTATCTTGAATAAATTATTTTGACTTTGACTTTAAACAATACGCCTATAACACAGGTAACATAGCATTTATGTATGTTTATGTATTAAGTATAATCAGATGATTGGTCTGATTTTGTTTTTGACGTTTGTATCGTAATTCCCAATACAGTGGAAAAATACCATTTTTTTTCATTAAAAAAAATACTAATTTTATCAAATTCCGATTTTTATCATAATAGATTTAGAAAGGTAAATGAATTGTTTTGAAGTTAGAATTTCTAGATGTTTGGCATAATTCGGTATCAAACATGCTATGTACATACATGTAATATAACATAAACATAACTCAAGAGAAAATTCAATTTAGAGTATATTTTACTCACCCTCGGAGTAGGTGCAGAGGCGCGCGCTTTCGAGAGCAATCGTCTCGCTCTGTCGTACTCTTTGTTCTCGCTCTCGAGCTTGACGGCCGCCAACCAAATTTCTTCAGAGTTCGGATTAGCTTGAAACGCGAGGGATAGGATACCTCTGGCTGCTGGGACATCACCTAGCGGGGCAACAATATTTAGCATAGTCATTCCATTCGATACCTGCGAATTGGAGCTGCCCGACAGAGGAAGTACTAGAGGTACTTCCTCTGTCGGGCAGCTCCAATTCCTGCTCCTTGCAGAAAATTAAAGTGAAATAACACTGCTTTGAATTGTGTTGTGTTCCTTACGTGTGGTGAGCAATTGGATTGGATTGGGGGAATTTTGACCCTTATACTGTCAACCCAACTATTCCTCTTTTGTTTTACAGGGTCGGCACGCAAGTCATACCCGTGGTGTTACAAGTGTCTATAGGCTAAGGTAATCGCTTGCCATCAGGTGGGCCGTATGCTTGTTTGCCACCTTAGTGGTATAAAAAAAAATAACAATACAATTTGGGTTGATTTTATTTCAATTAGCGACCCGGCGTGCAACCTTCCGGAATAAATGATCTAAATGACAGTGAAAATCGTATCAAAATCCATTGCGTGGTTAAGAAGAAGTAGAGATTAAGACATACAATAAAATTGGTTGCTTGAAACTTCAGGCTCTAAAATGCAAATTCTGTTTACCAACTTCTTTCGTTTAGGCGTTCTTTTATTTTAAAGATCTTGTGGTTAGGAAACTCCATTCTTATGTATGAGAGTAGAAGTGGAAGTGATGGTCTACTCGAGTGTTGTGATTTGCTCTGAATAAGATGGTTATACGGAATTGGGACACACACATACGTCTTCATCAATATGTGTCAAGATGAAAATAAATTCGTTCATTTCACGAAGACGTGTAAATTAATTTAAATCATATAAGAATCACACTGAACGTCGTCATTAAAATAATGAACTTACTACTTATATGTATATGTTAACAGTAACATAACCTACCTGCCAGCCACTTAGACTTGGCGCCCATCAACCACAGCACTTCAGACTTGGGACAATGCGCCACAGCTCTTTGCAGCAAGGCTTCCAGACTAGCCCTCGTGCCGTGTTGTTTCTCCAAATAGGCTGCCCGCAGCCATATTGATTTCTTTGATGGAAACACGGATAACGCATACCCGTAAACTGCGCGTGCGCATTCGTATGCACCTTCGTTTGCGCACTGTGGGAATATAAAGATATATGAAAAAATGTCTGAACTATAAAGCTGAGTTTAGATTGATGATTTAAGTGTGTACCAGTAAAAGTAAAATTTTAGAAATTCAAGACAGTTATTTTAGAGATGGGTAAAGTATGTTGGAGTAAAGACCTGGACAAGATGGTGTAAAAGGGAGCAGGCTTATGAGGCTAAAGTGGGTTGATAATATATGTGAAAGATGTTACTGATACATAGACAGATACTTACAGCTTCAGCATCTTCCATCCATGTGTGTTTCTGATCTTCAGGTTCAATTCCGTGGCCAATCACCGCTCGTATAATAGCCTGATAAAAAACATAGATACTTTACCATCCACACCAACCAAAACATCTAAATTCTATACACAATATTTTAAAAGTAACTTTGCATTACCAAATTAAACCTTTAATAAAATTTGAAGAGCAGACCAAAATATGTAGTTAAAAAATTTAGATAATTATATACCTGACAAGTATGTACAGCGCCTGACTTCTCAGCTTCCATGGCTTCTTTGAACCAGTGTTCGCGGTTGATCTCCACGCCGTTGGCACTCAAAGACGTGATTGCACGGTCTATGATCTTCTCCACCATGTGTGTGTTGCCTGTTAGAAAAATACATTACAACTTCGTACAGATAGGACGAAAGAAAAAGTTTGGTTTATATTTTTATCGAATATATAGATACATTTTCATTGTATATTTGATGTCTCGCTAATAACAGATAATGGATTTATTAAATAAATGCCAAAATATATAGTACAGTACTGTGACATAATATTGCCTACAATAGCCGTTCTCGTGTTATCTCTCTCTATGAGAGAGATGACAAGAGAACGGCTCATGCAATCTCTTTAACTATATATTGGTTTGAATTTGAAATAAGAATAAAAAGCCGATATTTCAGACTTGGCAATGCCGAGAATGAGAAAACGAGTTATTATTAATATTATAATGTGATCTACTTACCATGCGCCTCTTCCAGCTTGGCAGCCGTCACCCAGATCTGTCTATCAGTAGGTATATTCTCGCGAGCCTTATTCAGTACTTTCCTCGCGTTCTCATAGCTTTCCAGTCTCGCCAACGCGAGCCATAACTCCACACTAGTGGGGCAACATTCAACAGCTCTTGATAACAAGATGCGGGCATCTTCTGGATTTTCTAGTTCTACGGCTGCTTTCCATAGACGGACAGAGTTTGGAATGTGTTCGAGAGCTTTGCGATAGACGCGGCGCTTTGCCTGTGGTAAATAAAGTTTTTTCAACATGTATGTATTTTTTAGTCGATAATAATATGAAGAAGCTTGTTTCACTTAATTTTAAAAAAGACATTCATTTATCGTAACCAAATGAATGCCCTGATTCAGTACACATAAATAATGGAATCTATGTAAAGGTGAATATGGTCATGCATTCATAATAAGTGTTATAATCTATGCCATTAAAGAATATAGTACAATAATAAAACAACACAAAATGCATAAGTTCCTGTGGGCAGATTATCAATACCGAAGCTAATTTATTTATTTATACACATACAACTTTACAGTACTAAAACCAATAAGTTGCAGCATTCACATTACAATAAAAAATACAAGTACATAAGTAGTAGATCAGATACAAGAACCTTTTCTACTGCTCCGTCTTCTCACATAAAATTAAACATAGTATAGAGTAGGTTGCATACATCATAAAGCTAAACAAACATTACCTTAGTCTCTTGTTCTAAGTCAGCTGCCTTCACCCATATGCGGACACTGTGGGGTAAATTTCTTGCGGCGTGGGCGATGACGGCGCGAGCGGTGTCCTGAGGCTGTAATCGAGCAGCCTCCAGCCACAGTTCCTCACTACTTGGGTTTACCTCACAGCCCTTCATTATCAAGTTACGAGCTGATTGGACCTTGCCTGAAACAAAGTATACACTGGGAATTTAATTTTATGATAACTTGTTGAATGCATTAATAATGATTATGTTGCTTTGACCCATTATAGTATTATGGGGCCTCCAACAGTTTTAGTGGTAGATATATGAGTATCATAAATTCACTGGTTGATTAAATTTTATCTACATACATGAGTATACCAGTAAAAGTATAAACCAGTTTTATATAAGCTTTTAGATCACATTTGATATCAAATCCGAAATTAAATAGATAACTATTGAAGCTTTCTCACTAGAATTATTAGTTTATATACATTTATTATTAGTACAGTAGTTTAGTGAAATATTTTTTCTCTCTCTAAAATTGAAAATGTATAAATATTATTTTCATATTTTACCTGTAACTTCTTCCAATCTCGCACTAGCAATCCAAGCAGGGGGATGGTTAGGGTTGGTCTCCCTGACTGACTTCAAAAGTAGCCTGGCTTTCTTGATGTCGTTTATATCGCCGCCATACGTCGGTATCATCGATTGCAAGTCAGTGAGGTAGCCCTTAGGGTCCACTACTGTCTGTCCAGTCACTGAGTCTGACACTTGAGACAGTTTCACTGTCATAAGAGTGTTTCTGGCTTGACCAATCTTCCTCAAATCCAAGTCACCTGGAATGGAAATGTCAGGCAGAAAATTATTAAATTTAATATGCAATTTTATTGAATTAGAACCTGTAAACTGAAATCTTACCAGAAGGTGTCAACATTCCTGGTGTCATAACACCAGGCATCATGGATGCTAGTCCTGATCCAGGATCTATGGATGAAGATGATTCTCCACCCAAGTTCCTGGACAGCACACTATCAGGTAATGGAGTGAACTTCTCAGCGCGAGGGTTGCGCTGTTTCCTATTACGAGCATCACCAACTTCAGGAATGGCTGACCACTCATCTTCAGATACACACTTCAATTCACGTTTCAAGTCAGAAAACTGTTGCTGGATTTTGGGCCTGAAAAGACATTCTTTTTATTTACTATACAGGATTAATTATTGTTACACATCAAAACTGTATTGTTCTGAAGAACAAAACTGTAAAACTAAGAACAATACTGTAATTATGTTTTTTAAAGGAGTGTATACATATACAGAATGTTATAAAACTACCCATAAAGCCGAGAGGAGGTTAAATGGGGCCTTATAACGAGTCCATTCATTTAAGAACTGTAGTAACTCTGTATAACATACCCCAAAAACAGAAAAACAACAACATTTATGAATGAAAAATAGAAAAACTATTAAAGTAGACAATTATTAGGTAAAATAGGTATGTATGCCTTTCTGTTAAATAAGCTGGTTTCCTGACATGACAGCTGACACAATTTTTGGCTTTGATAATTAATTATATTTTTTACGGGGTATTCTGTAACACATTGTAGAGTTTTTGCTGATTCTACTCCATAAGACCCACCTCATGGGACCATGCTAGATGCATGGTTTATACTTTTTTTATAAAAGTACCTATTTTAATAGTCTAATTGAAATAAAACATTTGACTTGGACTTTTATTATAGAACTTAGTTGATGGAAAATTAACTAACCATCATCATCATCAACTATACAAAGAATAGTAGATCTTCTATTATTCCTGTAATTTGTTGCTTATAGGGGACTATATACTACTATTCCACACTATTCATAGCATGGTTCTGGTATGGGCTTACATAGCTCATCCAGCTAACTTAAGCATAGCTTATAGTAGAAACATGGAATATGAAAACTATCATACCTCTCTTGACGGTATCTCTCCAAGTCTTCCTTAAGCCGTTTCTCTCTATATTCTTTCCTTTTCTCATCCATTCTCTTGTCAATTGATTCATATATTGCATCTGCTTCAGCATCATCTTTGTCATATGGATCCTATAAAAATATATGACTATTTCTGTCATTATATTTGGACACTACCAATACTTAGACTTAATCATAAAAATAATCAGCAAGTAGTGGCTATGACAGCTGTACTTATTATTAATTATTTTTTTGTCTACAATAACAATAATGAATGCAACTACTTCTCCGAGGCACAAAGGGGTTGCAATGTCTTAAATATGATCACACATCCACAGACTGTAGGCTTAACCATGCAAATTGGTTCATCAGTGTAGTAATTTCCACCTTATGTGCTAATGTTGCACATAGAAATATAAATAAATAAGGACAAAGTAAAGAAACCTTTGAAAACAATGATCCGCTGTAACCAGAGAATTCATCGTAATTGGAGTCATTCAAATCTTCATCATCATCTTCTTCTTCAGTTTTCTTGCGTTTGGCTGCAGGAGGAGCATGACGATCATCGCTAAAATTACCAAAATAATGTCAAGTCAGAATTATGGGAACTTAATATACATCTATCATATTTTAGTAGACCAAAGAATATTTTTTTTTAAACTTTTACAAGTGTGTATGAGTTGATTTTGACTGATTTCAAAATACAGTACAATCAAAAAATTATTTATAAGTATGTATACTCACGATACGTCGTTTGCGTCTCTCGCAGGACCAATATCAGATCGCGTAGTAAATCCAGTTGCACTGTAAAAAATAATGATACATTGCAGTAATAAAGAATTTTAGAAATTATAAATAAATCGTAAATAAACAATACTGTACCCTCGACCAACACCCGCAACATAACCTAAGGGCGCTGGAATCCCGAGAAAATGTTTCTTGTTCTTGTTCACAAATGCCTGTGGGGGCACCGACATCTTTATATTTATTTCGCAAACGATTAAAGTGAGAAATATCTGAAAAGAAGCACTACTTTATGATACTTTATTTATTTATTTCTCCCTTTTGTGTGTAATAATTTCCTGACAATAATGACATATTTTGACTTTGACTTTTTGAATGAATGAAAGTTTTGTGACGTTGAGGTTTTTTCTGGTGTGACCAGTTTTGCAACTTTTTTTTAATAATTATTAAATGGCTTGGATACATGTCCTTGTACTTATAAAGATTCGCTTTCGCTTGGGTCTCGCCTCTTCTTTAGCCTATTTTGATGTCAGCTTCGCGACATCATTCGTTATCAATCCATACAGTGTGCCACGGGTCTTCTCTTACCTCTTTTTATTGAGATGGATAAGGCTATAGTCGCAACATGGAGCTAACAAAATCATTAAATATTTCATTGTTTTTAAAACTTACGTATTTCTTTATCTTCACGGAAATTGTGTTTTTGATTTATAAAACATGGAAATGCTAACTGTATGCTCTATTTTCCTTTTGCCTGTAAACAAAAGAGTTTTCTCAAAAAATAATGTATAGCTATTAGTTTCCTCTGTCTAACTACGTATTATAGTCTATGACTGTCTATGATTGTTGCTTAGCAACGAGTTGTGTTTGACTTTGAATTAAAAAATAATCGAAGAATTTTGTGAAGATTGTTTGTTTGTTAAAGTAAATTTCATATCCCAGATTTGCCAGTACAACCGACAGTCATGGCCCAAAGTTCAATTACAATGAATCAGGAATTACAGTCGAATGATAACAGTGTATCGACAAAAGAATTTCTGCAATTTGAAAAGACTTGCGAAGCGTACAAGGGCACTGATGAAGAAATAAAAATGATATTTAATGAAATCAAAAAGCTATCTGCATCTAGTAAGACAGAACAAGTTATTAGTGAAGACGTTGAAGACGTAGAATTAATCCTTAAAAGGGCAGAAGATATTGCTCATGAGACCGCGAATTTACTTAAAAACAGCCCTTTATCGGCTACTATAAATGCAAGCAGCCCTAGTAAGAGTGAATCTGGTGCTGTTCCTCAAATTAAAGTAACGAAGCCTAGTGAGACTGACATGGATATATTGGAGCTTAAAGAATTTCATAATGCTAAGGTAATTTATTCATTTTTGATTAGAGAGAAAAGCAAACGATCCTTTTAAGCAGATTAGATTCAATCGGCTCATGATCGTGATAGATGTAGCATGAGGCGGTGGCCTTTACCACTGCCTGATGCTACATCTATTGAGTGTGTCCTGCAGCAGTGGGACACACTCAATTAAAATCTGTAGATAATAATAATAAATTAAAGACTTAATTTTTTAAATAATTATTCGTATATTTTAGAAAGACACACCCTTACATCTGGCAGCCTTGATTTTCTTACATTTTAAAAAACATCTTAAAACAAGACTTACATATTTAAGTATTTGTTGTACATACATTTGTAAAGACTTTAAATAAATAATTTATTAAGAATACCTAACTAACATGCCATTAAAGCTACTCTCTGTTCACCTGTTTAGCTAAAACTCTTAATGCAGCTAAGTTCTCCCGAGCGACTGGCTCTATGTAGGATGCTGGTAGGACAAAGCCATAGCGGCCAGTGTCGCTCAGTTCAATTGTGTAGGTGTACTTGATACCCAAAGACTTGGCCCAGTCATCAGACCCACCAGCGGCTGGGTAGAGCAGCCCACTAGATGATCCAACTCTATATTCCCTTCCTCCTGTCTGTTGTATGGCCTGCAAGGAATAATAATAATTGGAGATAAATTTGAATAGTCATAAATAAATTGCTAGTGAAATATTTTGATGCTTATAAAATAAATTGACTAGTTAGTCAATTTTGTATTATATTTATTTATTTATTTATTACAGCATGGAAATAATACAATAATATAATCATGTATTATATAATTCATACAAAATATAACAGTCACTATGGTCAAGCTATCCAAAACTGTTAAATTTTTCCAATTGAACATGAACCTTATTATTTTGTATTAAAGTTGATAATCTATCAAAGAAATTTGACAGATAAGGGTAGCTTGATGTGCTGGCCTCTGTATATATATGATAAATGTCAGCCAACACACATCCATACAAACAACAACAGATTTCAAGCTGTGTGCCATTCAGCAGTAGTGCAATACAATGATGATGATAAGTGTTGCTAAGTGTCCCGATTTACGCGGGACGTCCCAATTCACCCTTCATCGGGTCGCCAAATGCCCCGATTTTTCACTAACCGCCGTAGTTTGCACTTTATTGGATAATTTTCAAAAACTAATATTATTTTATTTGTAAGCTGTTACTTCATAAAAATAGGTTTCCTTTTAGAAAAACATATTTTTTCCAGTCATTGCTATTGTAGCTGTCCCGATTTGAAAACCAAAATCCCGATTATTTTAACCTTCCGTTCCGAAATTTGTCACATCGGCAACACTAACTTTATGGGAAGTCATGACTCAAGTCAATGTTTAGACATTGCTTCGACCAACTCTTGGTATTTCGAACAAGCATGCCATGCCCTTGCAGCCATCACATCGAATAGGCGGCGGTCGCCCCTATCGAGACGTATGGTATGGCCTTCCAAAACACCAGAAAAGGAACTCATCTGAGTGAACCTACCATTAAAGAAGGCGAGTTGTAATATATATAATGTAAATATATTAAACAGGCTAATGATAATGGAATTGTGCATGAATTTCAACATAACTACCTAAATGAGTATTTCGCTTTTACGACTTACCAGAGCCATTTGTTTGCCTACGTTATCCAGATCCTTATGATCTGGCGGAAGCGCGTTGTCATAGCCCCATGGGTACAGCAGGTATTGTCCATAGCTGTGGTATGTCAAATAGGCAGAGAATTTTGCTGCGGTGCTCGCAAAGAACTCCTAAGAAAAATAAAAGTTTGGTTAATATTTCTTATAAATAATCAAAATCAGATAGTTAGATATTGCAATTTGCGCGTGCGCATTATGTGACATATAAGGCACTACAGTATAAATATGCAGTTGCCTAATATAGCAATTATTACATATGGAGCTATAGGGTGCTAAAAAAGATCATCGTAAAATACTACATACAGAGATGGCTTGAGATTCTGGTTCAGAAAAAGCTTTGCTGCCGCGGTATATGTCACTGCACTGATTACTTGAAGCTCCTTTGCCTCCCCATCGATATCTATAAAAATACACAATATAAATTAATAGAAAAAATTTTACAGTAATGAGCACATAGATGTACATTACATATAGTAAACCTCTGCCTAACCCTTCGGGGAATACAGGCGTGATGATATGTATTGTGCATAAGCACAATCATCATGCAGCGGGCTTTTTACCGTTACTCGTAACTCCACGACGAAGCTCGTATTTTCCGTGAGGTTGGTAAATAAATTATGTAAAAAAAATATATAAATAAGTATCTTATTATACCCAAAGTTTCTGTTAAGATCGGCGCCGGTGCAACCAAATCCGGATTTCCTATTCTTTCGCCAAAGACGATCGGTATTATGTGTGTACTCATATCCGTCTGGGTTGACCACAGGTAAGAAGTACCTATAAATAAATAAAGAACGGTTCAAGTATCATTTTTGAAGTTAGATAAAATTAAGAAATTTAAATGCGCATGGAATTGCCAAAATATAAATGCATGCTATGCCTAGGTACCAAAAAATCCTCATACACAATTATCATTACATAATTATCTGCAAATTACCCTAAGAGCAGTCAGGCGCGTGCACAACGATGGGACAGATTTGGCTGAGTAGACATATCAAATAATATAATAATATTTTTGTCTTATATTCTTACCAATCAATGTTCTTGATATCATCAGATTCGACATCAAAGTTCTCTGCGAATTGATTGATGAAGTAGGTTACGACAGCCGGACTAATCCACTCACGCGCATGGATGCCGCCATCAATAAATACTGCTTTGTTACCTGCTTTGCCATCTGAAATTCGCAATACCTGTGGAAAAAAATATTTTGTACTCATAATATTGTTCTTGGCGTACTTATTATTTAACTCTATTGTCCTTTGTGGTGCCGAAATCGAATTACAAATAAGTCTTTTTCATTCAGTTTTTGGTTTAACAAGACTAGAATTTCCTATTTATTTTTGCTTTTACAGACAATTATCATAGAAGTGCGTAACAAACGCTCAGTCACATCGCCAATCGAATCTTCAAAACGAATTCGTTTCTTTCCATGGATATGCATGTTATGATTTTATTTGATAGAGTGCCATAAATTACGAATAATACCGCGATTATTGTGTGATTGATGTTTCGTTATGCTAACAATACCTAAACTGCCATATGAAAATAAGTAGCTACTTTTGCTATATTATAATGACAAAATTATATTGATTTCAAGAAATCAAAGTATCTTTTAACGATATTTACCTTAAGATCTCGACCTTCAAAAGATTTTCCTATGGTATTTACACTAATGAGGGTAGGATAAGTTTTCGCTAAATAGTCCAAAAAACCGTGAATGTCTTCCAATCTATGATATTGCTTCCATGTCATACGGTGACCTGCAATAAGGTTGTTTATTAAATATCTATAATTTTAAATATACGTTCATATTGTTATTCTTCTATACCACATCCGTAATATATGTTTAATCACAAAGTCCTTTCAATTAAGAACACGTTCTCTTTCTTCCCTATTAGTGACTAAAGAAATAATTATTATAAACAACAAACAAATATTTTTAACCATTAGCAATTTTTTTTTAATCCTAAAAGTGTTAATTAACACAGTCCAAATCCAAAAGGTTAAATACTTAAACATCGTGTGAAAGTTTTTGTGTCAAAAATCATATTACAACAAACAGTGCATAACATTAATGATTCGGTGCCGAACATCAACAACGAACCCCAATTTGCATTTGGCCAATACTCCATGGGAAGGTTGAGAGAATTGTAGCCCATGTAGGCACTTATAAAACCTAATCGGCGATGAGATTCCCTGTAACGCCAAAAATGGTAAGCTCTTGCTGTAACAAAATTACATCGACCCTTGGAATATTGTTAATCGATAGATCTACAATAAGCTTAAAATAAATTGGGTCATCAACGGTGCGAACCTCGTCTGTCTTGCAGTTCCAATTCATTTTCATCCAACGGTGGGTTTTCATCATTGATTCTCTGTTGCAGATCTTCAATCATAACATAGTATGGAATGTCTTTCTTTTTGAAGATGGTTGTTACGTTCTCAAGCGCTTTGGGTGTAATGAGTATGTCGATTGATGAGCGGTTGCCTCCCCATGATGCTATAACTGGAAATTAAATTTTTCTATTAGCATTATTCTGTGCTATTAGCTCATCTAAGATACAAGGAAGACGAGAATTAAGTCTCTTACGTTTTTCGGAAGACAGCTGATTAATAACACGTTGAGCGCTAGATTTTGTTGTTGCTATTTTCCAAACTTGGGCGCCACTGTAGTCTATCCTTTCTGATTCATTCTCAAATGTGATTTTGGGTTTATTATCATCAGGAGCTTTTTCTTCATCAGCAGCTACTTCGGTAGCAACAGTGTCTGATATAGAGTCACTTTCGTTTTGAGCTACCTGATGATACGGCTGTTTGACTGAGCTACGAGGAGGCCATTCTGAAATAAATCATTACTATGATAAGGTCATTCTTATTATCAATAATTGCGTATACGACTAGATATTTGCATCCTAAGTGACAATCGTGACTTATTATGTATCATCATTGTCTTGTGTTTGATTAAATCTCAGTGCATATTAAAATTACATTAATGTAGTTTTTTTTTGTATCTACATTAGCTATTCTAAATGTAATATATTTAGATGATTTGATAGCATACTCATTTGTTTTTCATGGTTTTATGTTTCTCCGAGTACCGTAAAAGCATTGTATAAAACAATAAATGACTATTTAAATGTTAGAAAATGATGGTATGAATAGGATGACGAATAAATTTGTAGTAACAAGGTCAATCTACGCTTTTTTTATTCGAAACATTTTCATTAAATAACATTCGTAATATTGAAATAAAACTAATTTTTACGTCGGGAATAATAATATCAATTTAACGCGTTTTAACGTCGGGATTAATAATATCAATATAATGCGATAATATCCGTAAAAAGTAGTTTCATTTCAACATTAATAAAATGTTAGTTAGTATTCTGCAGGTACGGAAAACCAAAGAAAACTATTACGATGAATTAGAAAAAATACGAAGTAGCATATTTACAGGTTTTCTGTTTATGTATGATGTTGCAAAAAATACGATCTACTTAATATTTATATTCGTAGTACCTAGTTAACGAAGCGTTTTCTACGTAAATTTACCGCGGATACGAACGTTCACACAATATTAAGTTTTGAAGTATCGATAGCGACATAGAACGAATTGATAATAGACTAGATTAAAATGCAAGGCTCGTATCTCCTGTGACATGTTTAATGACTTTCTCTGGCCACGGCTTGTTTTCCATTCGCGGCTGGCCTGATCTTGGCCGGTCTAACGGTTGTATGTACAACTTGAACTTGCTCAAGGGTTTCCGCGACTTTCGATATTTGATTTTGATCACGCTTTTTGAAGGCGACATCGTGTATTGAATCGAGATGAACTTTAGAATAATAAACACAATGTATAAGTTGATTGTTGTTTATATTTCTATGCTATGTTTGAACACAGGAAAAGTTATAAATATTAGGACTATAATAAATTCACTAATATATTTGGGTTTTAAAAATTCTAGTTCCATACGTAATTAACTTTATAGCGAGTAAAGGTGTTTGTGATATAGGAATATAGGAATACCTATAAACGATAATCCTTATATTTTTGGCCGACACAATTACTTTGTAAGTATATTTGAGTCCTCGAATTTTAGAGGTACCTTAAGGACTTGATAGGTACATATTTTTAGGAAACTTGTACCAGTTACTTTTAACCCGGATTATTTTCATAATTATTATCAATAGAAAATTAGGTTGTCTGGTAGAAAATGCTTAAGAATAAATAAATAAATATATCAAAATATAAAATGAAATTACATAATTATTAAAAATCGTTAAAAGAAAAATGTCATACCTTGTCCTGGCTGTAGCTGATTGATAAAGGGCGTACAAAAAACCGAGGACGTAACATACAGGAACACGACTATCTTCGTTAAGGACCCCATGGCTACTGGCGGTGCGGGCGCTCTGCCGCAGGTGATCGCACTGATGCGTTTGCGCACATCGATTGCCTCTTTTAAGCTCGGATAAACAAGCTGTCGTTATTGATATCTCGGGATACGAAATTAACATTATGAGGTTTAATAACATTGACGAGTTAATGGACTTGTAAAAACTTAGATCATATATTATATGATCTGGTAGTTAGTTCATTTTATCTTCTGTGATTCATGTTCTTTATGTACTTATAGTTAAAAGAATTTAAATGATTTAACTGTGCAAGAAAACTCGATCTATATAAAATGGGTTGTAATAAGTTTTTTAGCTTGAAAAATTCGACTTCTGCCATTCATTTTTTATTGTAGTGAGTTATATAGATAGTGTAAATTACTACAAAATTGTCACCCACATAAAATTCTAGCCTTGTAACCACTGTTATGTCAAAAAGCTTTTATAATAAAAGGTTTATGGTAAGATTGGGATCAGAGTGTTGTGAGAATGCGTCATATCGCTTATAGGCACAGTATTATTTTGTTTGGAACCAGACTGACAACTTTTCTCACAGCCTGCGCCGGCGCCCGGTCGTTGCCTCCAAGTTGCAGTTATTCAGCTTTGATGACAAACTTTGTTTACAGTAAACACGTTTTTAACGATTTATTTATCTAATGTTCATTTCATGGTTTATGACCACTTCGCAGCTTTGTTTATCTTTATGGGCTAATCACTTATACTTGTGAAACAGTATGAGGTAAAGTGATTTGTGATTAAATACGAAGCAAGATAATAATTTTAGAACGGAATATTTTAAAAGCGTTCACTAATACGCATTTTTATATGCGTAGACTAAGTTCAGAAGCGATATACTTGCAGTTATAATAGCCTTAAAATGTGTTTGTAGGCTAACCAGTATGCTAAACAGACTGCTAAGGAAAGCACTGAAATACGTCGTAAGCCAAAGTTAAGGCCTTTCTCCGCAGGCGTCATCGATTCTAAGAAACGAGAAACAACTAAAGTTGTGAAGTCAGTAACAAATTCACCTAAGAAAACGATTAATTGCAAACATGAGAACTTGATAGAAGAATTAAAAGATACTACAGAAAGAGCAAAGAGCTTAGAAATCATGAATGTTCAGTTAACAGATGATAATAAGGCTTTAAGAAAGAAGTTGGATCAGATAACTGAAGATAAACATGTAGTTGACTTAAAATTAGTTGAATGCGAAAAGTTTGTAAGTAGATTAGGCAAAGAATATGAGAATAGGAATACAGAATTAAAATCCGTTAAGGAAAATGAAAACAAACTACTAGTAGAACTACAAAAAGAGCGGAATGATAGGAAAAATTTGAATATACAGCACGAGAAAGATGTAGTCGTTATTCATGATCTTCAAAGACAAGTGAAGGAAATGGAGATGATATTAAAAAGAAAGCATCCTGATTCTGTTTCTGCTTTAATAGGTAAGGTAACGGTTTTAGTTGCATATTTTTTTTTATATTATTAATTGAAGCCGCTTTAAATACTGACTTGTTTTCAGTGGCTTCAAAGTCATCAACCGTGGAAGATAATAAGAAAAAGTTGTTAGAAGAACGCATAGCTCGCTTAGAACAAGAGTTAAAAGATAAAGAGGATCATTTCCAAGGCATACTGATGACGTTTCAGGAAAAGTTTGGTGATATGAAACAGAAATACGAAAGTCACATAATAGATGTCGAGAGACAGTTGATGGACGATCGAAAGGTTAACATTGAATTGAAAAACAAGTTGAATAAAGCACATTTAATCGATGCAGCGACTCAAACGATAACTAGAAACAAACATACAACGTCGACGCAAACATTCATAAAACCAGACAGGGCATCATCAGCTGTTAGTAGATTATCGCAGAATTCTGCACTCATATTGAATAGGCTGAAAGAAGACAGTTACTTAGTAGCTACTATAAAAGGATTGCAATCTGAACTGACCGTCAAGCAACGAACTATTGCTAAGATAAATAGGGAAACTGAGGAACTAAGGAAGAACTTGCGCAATCTACAAAAGGAAAAAGAAGGTATGTAAAAAAAGGTTGATAATTCTAAAATTAGCGGTTTAATAACTGTTCTGAATTTTATTTGGTAGGGCGCAGTGACCCAAGTAAGTTTTGGCTTTCAAGCAACTTTTCCGGTTTTAAGCTTTAGGTTTCTTTCCAATGTTGACAAACAAAGGACATAAAACTCCATTTCACTTTTACATTTCGTGGAACCTCTTTGGTTTAATTTACATACAATAAATTACCGACTCTTCAACGTGTTGCATATGTTTTTGCTTTTCACGGGACATCTTTGGCATATAAAATATTAGGCGGACACAATCATCAAAATTAGAAACGGTAAAGTAAGTAAGTAGGCAGTAAAACGGAGAGTAGCAAAAAGTTAGAATGTTCGGTCATTATTCTTCAGAATACATAATGTTCTGTGAAATTGTGATGATATTCTTATTTTGATGAATAAAATATCATCATACGTATAATTATGTGATTTATTAAAGCAGTGATAGCCTAGTGATGTGACCTTTGGACTGCCAAGTCAAAGGTCTCGAGTTAGAATCCAAGGCACGCACCTGTGACTTTTCGAATTCATGTGCGTATTAATAATTAAATATCGTGTGGTTGTGTGGTGTGTGAAGTCTGCCAACCCGCATTGGGCCAGCGTGATGGACTATAGCCTAATCCCTCTCATTCTGAGAGGAGACCCGTACCCAGCAGTGGGACAGTATATGGGTTGATGATGATTTATAATCATATGCATCATACTAAAGTGAGTGTTGACCCGTAAATGATAAATCAGTGTGTGACACTGTTAACGGAGTGTTAACAACTCTCCCTCGATCGAAGGAACTCGAGGACTTGTTCTCAGTGGAGTGACATATACATTTTATTCCAGTGTTGCTACATTTCAATCCACATAAGAAGACAGGCAATAGAACAAAGTCGACAGAGAATATATTGGCAAGGATGAATACGGAAATGGAAGCCGAACTAGCGGAAATAAGGAAACAAAAGGAAGTGCTTATGCAAGAACGGAACAGTTTGTTAGATTCACTCAAACGTACGAATGAGGAATTCATATTGCTGAAGAAGAAGAGGATTCAAGATGTAAGTCGATTTTAGCGATTAAAAATATTGTTCTCGTATCATCCTTCACAGCTTGTTGTTATTCATTAGTAAACTAAGCACAACTTTTACTATAGGTACTAGACAATGGATAAATGTTTATACTTAGGTATAAACTTCTTTTTTGTAAAAAACACCCAGCAAACTAAAATACTTATGTTGATCACAAAAATATTTGTGTCCTGTGGGAATGAAGTTATGCTAAAGTAATGTTAAAATCGTTCCTGAGTCGATTTATAAAATATTTGATTCATGTAAACTCTCTAAGTATTATGATTTAATTCACGAGAACACGCCAAAACCAAGTTTGTTGTCTATGATAATATAGTAGCCGTATCCGTCAGGTTCGTTGACTCTGTTTATAAGAGGGCATAATTCAACATACATATCTTAGGACACTGGGTCTCGGGTGGCTGAATAGGAGATTCAGAGCAAGATGCAGGGCAAGGTCTCGTTAAATAATGGGGTCCAGCGAGTGCCATACCACAGCCTGTCATGGTCGTGGTGAATTTCACGAATCCCATGGCCATGACTATAAGGCAAGTTGAGGAAAGTGCGGTTTTTAGTCGGTATGAGTCCGACATACCCTCCCGCCTCCCCGGGTGGCGGAGGATCCATGAGGATTTTCCGTACTATAAAAAAAGGACACTGGGCATATCATCACTTTTTTTTTATTTAACTTCCCGGTTCGGTATCTACATCAATCGCTTTATCTACCTGGGTCGTTCATCTAATATATAAAATTCTCGTGTCACAGTTTTCGTTGCCATACTCCTCCGAAACGGCTTGACCGATTTTGATGAAATTTTTTGTGCTTATCGGGGAGGTCTGAGAATAGGCCAACATCTATTTTTCATACCCCTAAGTGATAAGGGTGGCCCTGAAGATTTTTTTTATGGCAAAACAACGTTTGCGGGGTCAGCTAGTAATAATGTAATAATCACCTTAAAACGTACAATGTGGAAGAGAAATTCGACATCACCGGCAGACACCTTGGTAGCTACACTGGCAATGATAATTCCGGGCGTAGAATTGGGGGCTCCATCCTCCTTCGTTCGAATTCTACGGTCGAATTATTTCAGTAAATGTATTATTACTGTGATAAGAAACTATAAGTTTCTTCGATATATGGTCGACTAGCTAAGGCACCATCTATAAATATTTATGATTTTGATGTAAAATTATAAGCACATAATTATGTCCTCAAATTATACACATAAATAAAATTGGAAGTGTCTGTTTGTAATTCCAAATTAACAGCATTTCACTAAATGAAAGTACATCCGGTACTTGGTTCCGGCTATACTTCTCTATCTGACTACTAATCTCTGAAACGGCTAGACAGATTTTCACGGGACTTTCACTGGCAGATAGCTGATGTTATAAGGAGGAACTTAGGCTACTTTTATTTTAGAAAAAAAAATAGAGTTCCGCGATCACATATCCACCAGCGTGAAGCCGGGAAGGCCCAAATGAAATATCTGTTTCATAATGTATCAATTTCAAAATAGTGATATGATCGCTCTATACTGAAACTCTATTATAACATAATACAAAAAGTAAAATGTTCGCAGTATTATGAAACGCGGATGTTACACTTGCAATAAATGGTCATCTATACTCGTTTATAAATAATTTCAATAATATAATACAATATTACAATGAACAACAACAATTACAACGTGTAGGGAAACACAATTTTCACCGAATTCTTTCTGGTTGGATGACCAACTCTCGTAACTATTTAGAATGACATTTATAATGATAGTAAAATTACCTCTCAAACATTTTTGGATTATTTGAAAACATTTACCGACTTGTGAAAGTGACAGACAAGTGCCAGACTACACACCAACAACTTGCCTGAAATTGTATTGATTATTAGGTATAAGAACTTTATCACGGCTTTGTTATACGTTTTGAAAATTTCAGTGAGAATAGTTGCTAAGCAACTTTAACTCGATATAGATTCTAAATGGTTATTCGAAATGAAAACTGATAAGACAAACCTAAAGATTAATTTAAAATACCTATTCAATGATATGTCACTTAACATAGTCAATTTTTTTTCTTTTTCACAAAATGTCGACATATTAAGCATACTCGCTAGAGAGAAAACGATTGACGTAAGAATTATCAAAATCGGCTCTCGAGTTTGGTCTCTAGTGTACCACAAAGGAACAAACATACATACATAGACTGACAAACACATTACCCTACTTTGCATCACGCAGTCGGGTAAAAAACTGCCTAATCGCCTTGTTGTTGTTTAACACGTTAAACGCCGCCTTGATTTTTGAGTTTTTCTCATTGGGCCATGGGGGACACCATGTAGTCGACATGCGATTGTTCCGTTAGAGCCGCGGGGGACACCATGTGACCGCGAGCTAGAGGCGACTTTAAGCGTTTCGTTTGAGCCGTCGGGCATAAATGTGAAGCAAATATGTATTAGACGTGACCCCCACGGCCCTGTAGACAAATGATTTGCACTTGGTTTTTAGAAAAAAATATTACTTAGAAAAATATGTCATATAATGTCACAACATGTAATGGGACAAGAATTTCAATATGAGATCGTGTATTATTATTTTATGTGGATTGTGCTTTTTAAACATAACTAGCTAAAATATTAAGGTTCTACTATAAATTAGTATAAATACAGTAATATAAGTAGTTTTACTCATTCGGGAGTAGTTTGATAAGTGAAACCACATGTGTAAATAAAAAACGAGACGTTTTATTGAAAGTTATTAACAACTAGAAAACAAATAAATAAGACTTCAGATTGAGATCAATGATGTCTTAGTAAGTAAATAAATTTAATGAATTTTATGGAAACACTCAAGTTTATTATGACAGACATAGTTTTTAGCTCGAGGGAGCTTTAAAAACTTAACCGGACTAGGTGGCGAGGCACCAAATGCCTCCAGCCAGGGGCAACTTATAAACTAAGCAACACAGCTAAGGGTGTCCCCTGCGGGACTCGGACCTCGGCTTAGGGCGTTGCTGGGGGGCAGCTAGGGACGGCTGGATCTGGGTTTAAATTATTTAGGGGCGAATTTAAAGCTACTGGCTCGGCACGGGCCGGCTCGAGCAAGGGACGGGGAGGATTACCGTTAAGGGGTCTTCGCGACGGGCCTCGCCGGCGAGGACGGTATATCGGGCGGCGTTTTTGTGCGTGTGTTTTGAGAGTGCTAGTCACTCTGTTTGACTCCTGCGCTAGGGTGATTTGGTCGTCAGGGTAAGTGAGTGCGTGCCTTGGGCGGCGCACTCTACTTATCTGAGAGGGTTTGTAGTCTACGCTACTGACCACAAGGGGATTAGGGTGAAGGGGGGCCAAATCGAAATAGCGCTTAGAGGCGCGTTTCATAAACTGCTTGATGGTAGGCAGTTTTAAGTCTAAGTGAAGGTCCCTATTGCGCACGTACCAAGGGGCATCCGTGGCTTTGCGCATGAATCGGTTTTGGAGGGTCTGCATCCTATGGATAGCGGGACTTTCTATGTGAGTGAATACGACACTCGCATAGGTCATGATGGGGCGAATACACATCACGTAAATTCTCACCTTGTATTTGAGGGAGAGTTTACTGCGTGCATTGAGCATGCCATGTAGACGTCCTAGAGCAAAAGCGGCGTGCGAACGCACCGTTTTTATGTGCTCTCGGAACGTAAGTCGGTAATCTAGAACCACGCCCAGGTATTTGGCTTTCTTTTCCCAAGGGATCTGTTGGCCGAAGAGGGAGATGGGTTGGGCTTGAGCGGAGAGGTCGGAACTCTTGTGAAAGAGAACCGCCGCGCTCTTGGAGGGATTCACCTCTATTCTCCATTTCCTGAAACAATTCCCTAGGGCATTGACTAAGGATTGGAGAATTTTGGTGATGTTTGTTAGGCTGATGCCCGAATAATATATAGCCGTGTCGTCAGCGAATAGAGCCAACTGCGACTTGGAACTTTTTGGAATATCGCTGGTGTACAGCGTGAAAAGGAGAGGGGAGAGCACGGAGCCCTGAGGGACTCCGGCTCGGATAGGATGAGGGGACGAGAGTGTGCCGCCCTCTATACGATAGCGAAAGGTGCGATTCGACAGAAAATCTCGAATGATGAGCACGAGACGGTCTGGCACGTTGAATGAATATAGCTTGTAGGAAACACTCAAAACAAAGAAATGGTTTATATTGTGTGGATAGCCGACACCCTGACCCCCGCGGCCCCCGCTAACGGACATGCGAATTATTTACCGCGTACGCCACGGGGGACAACTAATGAGTGACACTAGTGTTTTAGATAAATTAAGTCACAAATTACATTTATTCGATGTTTTACAGGTTATTTACCACATTTTATAACCCTTCAAACAATAAAAACTTATACATGAAATTTTATAAACTTGTTATTTTTGACCTGGCTCTATCGACTACTTAAGTGAGGCCCATATGTTGTCCCCCATGGCGTTTAATGTGTTAAAATAAAAGTTTTAAGCAGAGTTACACGTATCATATTAAAAACGGATTATAAAGTAACGGATAACGGTTTAATTAATTTTGGAAACACCGCCACTACTTTACAGTAGTGTGAGCTGTTTCAACGCTCTTCATTAATAATTAAAATATTTCTAACCTAATTAAGTAGTTATCATAATAATAAAATAATATTATTATCAGTCGAGTACCTCATGAAAGCCGAGAAAGAGAAATAAAGTGACTTGACTTGGCACTCGAGGTCGTCGACATAATGGGGAGTGAATTCAGCGATCATTGTCTGTACCGATTGTTGTGTCAGCCAGTGGTGAATGGTCGAGCATCGGCGGATGGCTGGATCGAGGGCTTGATACAGAAAGCAGTACTTTTGGACAACGCCCATATTGTTAGGTTTCTTTCTCTGGGCCCTGACCACTGGTAGCTTGGACCCTGATGCCAGGGGGTTGCTATTTTTAAATGTTTATTTATATATTTTTGAGGTACTTATCATTGGTGTGTATGACTATATGTATGAATGTGGTCAAAGCAAAAGAAGTAAACAAGAATCTTAGCAAGTGGTGTTCTTTAGTTTCTGCTCCCATGGGAAAAAGGCGTGAGTGTATGTATGATAAATGTGAATAAAGAATGTCATGCAATGATCAAATACTTAATTAGACTAAAAATATATAGCTTTTGGCATCCTACCATTCATTTATGTGCAGGGTATCAATCGAAGGATCATTATTTTAATTTATTTCACACAATATCTTTCCTCATAGCTCCACACTCTACAACTGGCACACGAAAAGGAGCTAATGCAGATGAACATGCAAGTCTACCCGCTGCAGGAAGAGATCAAGGTCCTCAATAGAACTGTGGAGATCCTTCAGGAGCGCGTGCGAACTGCCGACGACAAGCTTTTGAGGTACCAGGCTGTATGTAACGAGCTGAAAGACGATGTAATGGCTGGAGGCGACAATAATGGCACTAAGAATAAAAGGGATCGCTAAGCTTCTATGTTGTATTACCATTCAGGATTTTTATTGCCTTGTCTGAAATTTTTATAACTCAATTTCTATTACATTTTATAGTAGGTTAAATCAGATACTTCGCAGATATCGTTGTTTTTATCATTCAGTTATCTGGAGCTGATGCAACTAAATATTCATACTTAAATCGAATCTTCTCGCACAAATAGTAATTAATGACTATTGGGTATATGTATCAACATCATGTTAATCTTTTAAAACAAAGATTACCCATTATTTACTGGATTATCTATGACAAAAAAATAGCATAATGAACAAATTGTCTACGTTAAATAAGGCCAGTCTGGCTTTAACGGAAACGTGAATTTTAATTCGTGTAGTAGGTAGTACCTATAGCGGTACGCGAGTTGCATTTAGATTTACAAGTTATTGTATCTAGAGCAGTAGGCAAACTCATGTGCCTTGTCCGAGTGTCTTTTGTTATAAGATGCTGTATACATATACGTAAATATATCTAAGGTGTTCTTATCGTTACACACTGAAATAGTAATAGTAAAAATGTCTTACTAAATCCTAGTATTGGAAAGACGAAGAAAGGATATTCCATTTTCAATTCGCCGTAAACGAGAACGTGTGTCGCTTTTGAATTGGACTCGTGGTAATTCAAACTCCTTCATTTAGTGATCGGTCAAAACCAGCAAATTACTTTTGATGTTTTACACTAAGACCATAGAACTAGTTCTAGCTCGCACTACAGTGATAAAACGAGTGTATGGATTGTCTCGAATGCTTTATTATCAGTGATTCTAGCAATATCTAATTGTATACGAGTTCAGCGATGGATCAAATTCTATTGACCACTGTTTATATTTTAAGGGCGTTAGTGCCTGAAGGGTGAATATCTGAAAAACTACAAAAGAATAAATAATTACTCAGCTACTCTCTATCAGTCACATTTGTGTTACCAAATAGAACACAAAATCAATGTACCAAGTCACGTAGCAGTGTTGCCATCGAAACTTTTTACTTTTTTTTTAGCAATTGTCGTAATATACGGCATTTCAAGCGTTTAAGTCCACATGTTTTAGGGTTATAATTAACTGCACAAATATGGACGCAATAATGCAGGCATGATTATTGTATTTTACAACAATTTTGTGATTTTTTTCATAAATACTGCGATTCAGATTAATTGATATGGTAAGTATTAGTTATATTGACGATGGCAATACTGTCACGTACAAATTAGTAAGGCGTGATTAAAAAGTAACACAAACAACTTGATGATAAATTATGAAAATATGTCAAGGTATTTCGAATATTCACCGGTTCAGTTTTATTGTTAATGATATGTAGTTTACACTGGGACCAGTTATTAGTTATAAGTACGAGTGCCTAGAGAAGTGTCTACTTAAGATTGTATTGAGCGTTAGTTGTCAGCAAAACAGATAACGCACATACTATAACTTTATTTTATTATTATGAGTATGTACTCGAGACTAAAGAAGTTCCTATGAGTAAGACAAATTCTAGTCATATTTTCGTGTTTTAAAGTTTTTAGTTTAACCCACCAATACGAGTCAGAAATTGTGGTGCCTTGTAAAATTGGAATAAATAAGTATATTTGTGTACGGTTTGTGTTTTTATTTTAGATCTAAAGAACCTTTTTTACTAGGTACTTTTTTTTAGCACCTACAGGCGTACCGCTACTCTTATGTAAACATTTTATAGTCTGTCTAACGTATTTTATACGTGGAATATGAAACCTTTAAGAAGAATTGAGCAAATTTTTTCAGGGTTCCAGTGCGATTATAGTAGCTGAGGTGCCTGCCATATGCGTAATATAAATAAAATAGTATCTACCTACGCAAAGTTTAAAGTGAAGCGTGCGCAATATTTGGTTAGAATGCTTTAGATTTTTTTATCAACAATTCCCTGATTTCATGATCTTTGAGTTGATTTTATACAGATAAAAGAAAAGATCACCAATTCCTATAAATATCACGTAGGTAACTCCACATGTCATTCAATATTGTCGGTGCCTTGACCAGCTGCTTTACTGTCGCTAATAAGTAGAGGTACATCTTTGCAAATAGGTTTTCAATATACCGTCGTCAAGCCTCGCCTCCTAGATATTACATGGAACCTAAACATGCCGACGAACTGTGTTTACATTTACTCACACCATACCCACACACATTAATAGGTACAGTCAGCAACGAAAGTAGCTGAACACAGCTAAATTTTGTAAACATCACAGCTTCAAAACTTGTCAAGAGGTTTTTTCTATTAAGGCAATCTAAATCTTTAATGGTCATCTATGCAATTATTTCGCATAACTTTCATAGGTCAGTAACTTCATACTTATTAAAAATCATATTGAAGATTTCAACATGTTCAGGGACTTACGTTGCTGACTGTACTCCTTTGAGTAACCTTCGCGAAATAGATGATCTCATGATAGTTATTTTTTTTGTGATGGATACAGCAAAATATTACAAATAAAAATTCTATGAATGATCTAGACAGGTTCGATAAAATAGACAAACCGGTTATGTTGTCTAGTAAAATGTGTTGCAAGAAAGTGTTAAAATGTATCCAAGCACGCTATACCCATTTCCCTAGTTTGCATTTATTGTACGATTTCTCTTCAGGCATAACTAGATTAGCAGGTAGCCACAGGGTCCACGGGCTTTCCACTGTCTGAAAGCTGCAATTATTACGGAGATTTGATTAAAAACTTACGTAGGTAGATATGCGATATTTACATTCGATAAATTAGCGACGTTTATAAACTACCTACTATCGGAGAGCTCACAGAAATACAGTGTACGATTCTTATTAGTTAGTGAAAGGTTGAAAAACGAGCAAAAATATGAGCTTAAAAATACATGTAAGCTTTGTATGTTCTACTATGTTGTTTTTTGGTTGGATCTTTTATTTTTGTGCTTTATCAACGGTAAGGGCATTACTGGACGGGTACCTATGGCAGATCAGCGCGGAAACAATTCATTGGGCCATTGCAGCTTGCAGCATCAGTGTACAATCATGGCTTAGGTATTCTTTCGTTTGCGAATGAAAAATCAGGAATTTGTCATCCATCACTCTAGCCTTTCTCGACTATGTTGGAAATGGCTTCCAGTCTAGCCAGTTGCGAGTGAATATCTAATTTACACGGAGCAACCAGTCCATCCTAGACTGGTTGTCAGGCGATATTTAACAGAAGTCTATAAATAATCTATTTGCAAAATAAATATCGTACTTACGTACTAGTATTTTAAATGACCCATAAGTAAAGAATAATGAATAACATACATACCAGCACGCCTGTATTCCCTGAAGGGTTAGTTAGAGGTGTCCATTAATGTACAGTTACCCACACTAACAGTTTGCCGGTATGTTTAGGTCCCATGTAATGAGCCCATTTTCTTATAGAATGGGAAATTCTCATAAATCATCCCTTGCCTTCACCTGATATAGTCATGGCCTGTAACCGGGCATAAATCTAAACTTCGAGCTGCTCTTGAGAATTTCATAGAGCCAATAGGACTGCTTGACCTGGTATTTGAAACCCCGGACCTAAAGCGTAGCAACCACGTTTGCGACCACTAGACTAATGAGGTAGTCAGAATAATAAGACTAATTAAATAGGTACTACTTCAAAATGAAGTCTACAAATATATTATGGTAGGTAGGTACTTTATTTATTTTCATAGGTAATTTATGAACACATTGTACAAAGATTATAGTCGCCTAGATATTCTTTATTTAAAACCAAGTGTGATTATCATATCCTTGGCTGATAAGTTTAGCTAGATATCTTAGGGCACCATACAGTTCCTTTCCAGTTTCTTCTATCTCTTCAGGTGGTAATAGAAAACCAAATTCCCCCTTGTCTCTGCTTTCTATTACGTAGGAATGCGAAACCCCGTTGGCGTATGCCCAGTCTAAGAGGGTACCCGTAGCTGGATAGATCACGTGGTATGTTGCCCCGTAGGTGTAGTTCGATTTGGTGGATTTGAATATAGCCTGGAAATAACGTTGAGATATGTTCATATAACCACGCCTGTATTTCGCAAACGGTTAGGCAGACGCGTACTAATGTACACCTACAGTTCACCCTCCCCGGTATGTTTAGATTCCATGTAGTAAGGGGCGACCCGACTCTTAAACTAAGCGGTTTGTACTATAGGTACAGATGCCAGCGAGTCAAGCTATCCAAAACTGTCAAATTTTTCAATTGAATATGAACCTTAAGTCTTTGCTTTGAAGTTGAAAATAAATTATAGAAATTTGACAGATAGTGGTAGCTCGATGTGCTGACCTCTGTACTAGACAATGGATACTTACTTACATACTTTTTTTTTGTAATTACATATTTAAATTACATAAACACCCTGACAAACACAAATACATAGGTAATGTACATCACATAAATATTGTGTCATGTGGGAATCGAACCCATGTCCTTGTGATAAGCAGTCGTCACGTCAACCACTAGACCACAGACGTCGTCAAAATAATGATAGGTAATTATAATTAAAATAATGATGGTTCTTTTTACCCTGCTCATTTCTTCAGCGGCTTGTCGGTGCAACTGCAGATCTGGTGTGGCGTGGTTCCTTGCACTCCAAGGGAAGAGGATCAAATTTCCGTACGCATGTAAATCCACTATTCCAATAGGTGGTACTTTTGAAGACTTGATCAGATTCTATAAGTAACATAATTAATATTTACTTTAATTCTCACGTATAATATAATACATAGGTAATATCAACAGGTATGGTTGGAATTACAGAATAAGCTTTGTGACGAAAGATGGAAACAAACACCTTTAAATTTTTTCAAACGTCACACAATGTGCTTACTGCTCATATAATAATAATATTTTAATCTGTGTCTGCCTCGTTAGCTGAGCGTCTAGTAGTATTTTGATTTTTTGCTGATTGATTTGCTGGAAATCCTTAAAAATTATCTAAATCTATTACAATAAAATGGTAGTTTATTTAATCGTTCTGGCTATTGAACATTCAGGAAAAATCCCGAATGCGGTCGGGCCGGGTCGTAATGAGAGTTGGCCCGGCTCATTATCCACCAAGCTATTGTCTCATTATCTAACAAGACTCTAACTCTGTTAACTATCAATTGACTTACGCGTATCGCTATAGATTCCGCTTCTGAGAACGGATAGGGTCCAGAATAAGTTCCCTTACACTCACTGTTTTCTGATATGCCAGCGACGCCCCAGTCTGTACTGGAAAAATCGATCTGATTAATTTGATTGGGCCTATTAACCCAAGATATCAGTATTCGTCTTGTTAAAGAAACAACGAATACCTATACTTAACGCGCGGCTAGGCAATCTTCATCACGTTCGTTTTAGGGCAGTGTTTTTTAAACTGTGGGTCTGGACCCCCAAGAGGTCACCAGGTCTGTCTCGGGGGGTCGCGCTCGCTAGTTAGTAAAAGTAAGGGTTGAAGGTACAGTCAACAAAAGAGATTGGTATACAGGTAGCGAACGAAATCTGCATCTTTACACAGATTATGATTTAAATAATTACCCGTCAATGGGTTTGATGTGTAGCAGCTGCGTGATACATTATTACACAATCTTTAACAAAACACAGATTTTTAATTAGCTGCCTGTATACTTAACTCTTTTGTCGACCGTACTACAACTACAGTAAAAATATGTCATTTTCAGGGCATAACCATGAGTTGGGAGGTCGTCACATTTTTTACGTGTACAGAAGGGTCGTGCATTCACGTGAACGAAGGCTTCTCATAATTAAGTCCAGTAAATCTATCAGCCTGTCTTCGGTACTGCTTATGACATGATCCCACCTTTACTGATAATGAGGATTCGATTCCCAAAGGCCACAAATATTTATGTTAAGAACATGTGTTTGTGTTGATCTGGGTGTTATAAATTATAAGTAGGTATGTAAATGTATTTACAAAAAATATACATAAGTATTTATCCATTTTCTGGTACCCATGATACAAGCTCTGTTTAAGTTGGGGCTAGATGTAAAATGTACAGAAAACCAGCACATCAAGTTATTCCAATCTGTCAAATTTCTTTCATGTTCAATTTGGAAAATTTGATAGTTTTGGATAGACCTAGACCTGCTGGCGTCTGTACCAAATATTTATTAATCAAGAACCTCTACCGAAATTGCACGTAATTTGAAATATCTTTTATGTGTGTTCTGGATTGCTACTGGGGATCACATATCAGATAAGGCCGAGCCTTAGCTCTGAACTGAGCTGCATAAGTAGCTCAGTTTTGAGATGTGCCTATGCATAAGCATCTCAAGATTCTCATGCTGTAGGTATTGTATGTTGCAATTGATCGTACAAAAAGGTAGATGAGACTGCCTCATTAGTCTAGTGGTCCTTAACGCGACTGCTACGGTTTTTCTATGAAATTCTCAGTAGTAGCTTGGAGACTGGATTTGTGCCCGGTTAATGGCAATAGGCTCGCCCCCTATTACAATGGGACCTAAAACATACCGGCGAAATGTGGGTGTACATTAGTACACCTCTGCCTAACCCTTCGGGGAATACAGGCGTAATGGTATGTTGTTATGTTATGAATGTTGAAAAGGGAGATCTTACGCTACTTACTCAAAGTTTCTGTTGATATCGACCCCTTTACAGTACATGAATTTGCGTCGATTTTTACGCCAGAGCCGGTCACTATTGTGCGTGTATACGTATCCATCTGGGTTCATGACTGGAATAATTAACCTGCAAGCAGCGAGTTATATTAACTAAGCTGATCAACCAATCTCCGAGGTCAATTTGTGGATTGGTGAACATCGACACACATCACAACACATCGACGCTTCTCGGAGAGCGGGTAACTACTCGGTCTCGGTTTTCTTAAACGAACACTTATGACAAGCGGTGGTGGTAGTCAGAAGCCTATAAAGCCTTACAACCAGTCTATCCTCAGGATATCGGTATTGCCCAGAAATTGGGTAGCCTAATTGTAATGGACTGCCATTACAATTAGGCTACCCAATTCGCTAAATAAATATTAAACATTAGGTATATTATTAACAAATATTAAATTACGCTTCGTGTAAAATACCTACTGATTTTCATCTGGTTAGCCTTGAAGCTGACCCCAACATTTGTTGGGAAAAATGAATGGTGATAGTGATGTTGTATGTGGCCTGTAATACACGCCTATAATTGATTCGGCTAGACCTAGGATTAGAAAGAAAATTAAAAAGTATTAGGTAAGGGAAGGACATGATTAAGCTTAAGTGCTCCACGGGGATGCTAAGAATCATGCCAGACGAATGCGAGTATCCTAAATGTTGGATAATTAGCTGTTTATGTTCGTTTTACTCAAAAACACATAGTAAATTCAAGATTCAACGTCGCTTCCTCATGCTTCGAATAAGATTCTTAATTCAAATTAATCTGTAAAATGAAAAGTTTTTACCAATTTATGTTCTGAATGTAAGCGTGCTGCTTATCAAACTTCGTGACAATAGTATGAAGTATGTATAACGCTGAGGTCACTGAGATCCACTCGCGAGCGTGTAGCCCTCCTGTTACTAACATTACTTTGTTGTCAGGATTACCATTTGTTATGTTGATCATCTAAAAAAATATAATTTATATAGACACCCAACTACGCAAGAATTACATTATTAACAATTGAGCCGTAGGTACCAGTCGCCAATATTCACCACCAGGTACCTATAGAAAGTCTGGCCTTCGATATGACAATTTCACAACTTTCGAAGCATGGAAATGTAAAATATAGAAATGGGGCTTCGAAGCTTTTGAGAAGCTATAATGTAGGCTTCAAACGCGAGACTTTCAGGAGTGTGACGCTCTTTAACGAGCGTCAAATTATTACTTTGAAATTGGGACCCCCGAGTGTCTTGTGTGAAATGTTCCTCTGGTGCGACGGGTTGTTGAGTTACACAATGACTGATGCATGCGTGCCGTCAGTTGGGACTGGTCTACTCAAAGCCGCTATGGCTCTTTCTTCAAAACAAAACCATTTCAGACTTTGCCCTACATTGGAAGACAAATATTTGTTACTATACAATGTCTGGACTTTAAAAGAGACTATGATTCTCTGAGTTTGTTTCGGCGTTTCTTCTCAGAGGTCGTCAGCTAGGAAATGCCGGAGCTTAATTTTTTTTTTTATTTATTATTCATCATGAGGGCCTTTCTGTTATCCAATCTTGGATGTAGGCCTCTTCCCTTTTCCTCCACTCCTGGCGATCTTGTGCCCGACGCAGCCAGTCATGACCTGCGTGTCGCCTGATGTCGTCCACCCAGCGTTGCGGTGGTCGTCCTCGACCTCGGGTGTTAGCACGAGGTCTCCACTCCAGGAGCCTCCTTGTCCAGCGGCTGGCGTGCATTCTAGCAATGTGTCCCGCCCACCTCCACTTATTTCGGGCAATGATGGACATCACGTCACTCATTTTAGTCTTGCTGCGGATCCATTCATTGCGTTTACGGTCGCGCAGTATGATTCCGAGCATTGCTCTTTCCATACCTCTCTGTGCGACTCTGAATTTCTCCGCGGATCTCCTAGTGAGTGTCATGGTTTCTGTGCCATATGTAAGAACAGGCATGACACACTGCTCGAAAACTTTCACTTTGAGGTGTAGTGGTAGTTTTCCACGTAGTGTCTTTATTATTACTTATATTTTAATATTGACTTTTAAAAGTGTCTTTAAAAGATCTATTTACAGAAATAAATATCATATATCACTTGCCTAACAACTAAAACTTAGTTTACTAGACGCGTTCAACACATACTATGGGGATCTGGAGTAGGTACCTGGTCTCCAGTCCCTACAAAGGGAGACAGACTAAGTACTTAGCACCGAGACGTGCTTTTTCGTAGTCTCAATATAATAAGACTTGGCAAGTATCTACTACGATCATGATCGCAATGAAAACAATACTACGCTTGATGAATGATTTATTTAGAACTCGTACCATCCGTTTTGGTAGAGCTTCAAACACATCAGAAACGTCTATCTACCTACCTACAGCCTATATCTATCTACCGCCGGTAGTTTGTAGGAAAGACGTCAGTAAAGGCCTTGCTTTTCCAGGTCAAAATAGATAGCTAAACCTTGACATTAATTGACAAACTGTTATAAAGGCAAGGGAAAGCCCGCATTAAATGGAAACTTTTCCTCCAATTAGCTAGCATACCTACCTGTTAAAAAATATTGATGAAATAAGTATACAATGTATAGGTAAGTAATGTATTGTAATATATTTTTTTAGGATACCTAGGTATCTATCTATAATAGATAGATGTCTTGTCTGTAGCAAGACTGTCGCAATGTATCCGTCTTGATTTTATGTTTCTGCAATTTCTACAACCTTCTTTGAGGTGCGGAAAATCATGGAACTATTGCCACCTGGGGAAGAGCAGGATATGTTGGACTCGTACCGACTAAAAGCCGCACTTGGATAGTGCGGTTGTAGGTACTGTGTATAGTCTTGACCATGGGATTGGTAACATTTACCACGACAGGTAAAAGTAGGTATACCTACGTATACTGCAGAAGTTTCTTAAAGAAACACATCTTAGCTTCTTAAAGAAGTTAAGCTGGGCCGCGGTCAGACTGTGTATGGGTTATCACATCGAGACCCCTCCGTGCCACGGAGGGCAAGAAAAGCCGTCGGTCCCAGTTGTTGACACCTATGACAATCGTTAGTGGGAGTCAGAAGCCTAAAAAGCCTGACAATCAGTCTATCCTCAAGATATCGGTAGTGATATTGATATTGATATTCAGCTGCATCTGGTTAGACTGGAAACCGACCCCAACATAGTTGGGAACAGGCTTAGAGAATTATATTATTATCTAATAACCTACCTTTATTGTTCTATTCTCGGCAGTGTATCCGATAGTTTGTAATTTGCATATCGAGGAATAGTCATCGGCCAGAAAATTGTAATACTCTTCAATAATATTTAATGTGGGAAACTTTTTCCAATTTAGTCTGTGACCTGAAAATTCCCAGTTTTATTATTATTATTTTTTTTATACCACTGATGTGGCAAACAAGGATACGGCCATAGCCTATAGATGCTTGCAACACCAGGGGTATCACTTGCACGTTACCGACCCTGTAAAATTAAAGATGAATACATAGTTGATTGACAGTATAAGGGTCATAATCCCCCCACTGCCAAAAGTTTCCTCGCGGAGCACTGGTAATCTTGCTCACCGATAGGAATACAACATAGCTCAAAGCCATGTTACTTCACTTCGATTTCACCTTTCCGCAGGGCGAAGGTACTTCCCAAGTCGGGCAGCTCCAATTTGAGTGGAATTACTCACACCATGCTTTACCTCTCCTAAAAATTGTATAGAGTTTATTTATAATCCCAGGCTGCCCTGTGCCTCAGCCAAGGTACTGTATTAACATAACCATGGTATCACCTACCTACTTAGGTAACCACATATCGTTTTATAAAAATCGCGTTATGAAAATAAATTCCATAGATAATTTTATGTATGCACCAAAGACATTTAAATATTATCTTACACCTTTTAATATTCTTTGGTATGCCATGCACCTATCTCCATGCGCATCCAAACGTATCTACAGTACTTAACCAAAGACGACCTCTGTGGTCTAGCGGTTCAAGGGACTGCTGATCATGGGGTCGTGGGTTCGATTCCCACAGGACACAAATATTTGTCTAGATAAAACATGAGTATTTGTGTTTGTCTGGGTGTTTCTTATGTATTATAAGTATGTATTTACAAAAAAAGGTATATAAGTATTATATCCATTGTCTAGTACCCATAGTACAAGCTCTGCTTAGTTTGGGACTAGATGGTGTTGTGTAAAATGTCCTAAAAATATTTAAAAAAATATAAAAAAAATAGATATACCATGCTTTGGTAAAATTACACTAAATAGTGGCCAACGAGATCGATCGCGTTTCGGAAGAAATATGTGGTAAGTTCTTATAAAACAGTCAGTGATGTAGCCCAGTAGGTATTGAATTCGTTGTTTTCTCAAAGCGTCTGGTCAGTTTTCAGTAATCATCACTACTTATGTCCCACTTTCCCATCTCCAGTTTTTTGTGTCATTGACCGCAGTAGGGGAGGATTTTCAGTTGGTCAAAAACAGACGCGACGTCGCAGGATCTCACCACACTACGCGGAAGAAAAGTCCACAAGGACTTATCCTATACCTTAACTATCTGAAAAGTAAATTAAAGTCATACCAACTCTAAGCGTAGTTTCAGTCCACAGCGAGGGCGCGACCGGTTGCGTGTCGATCTTTCGCTGCACATCCATAATGAGCACCGTATGGCTCAGGTTACGAGCGCTCAGCTGCCGATACACCTTCACCTTATGTTCGGCGCGCACTAGGAAGTCCGCCTTTGTTGGGCATAGAGTCCATATTGATACGTCTGCGGTATATATAGGTATATTAACTTTTAGATTTAAGGGTTACACAGCGGTGTATGATTCAGGGTTTACTGTACCTAAGCTCATATGCCGACAATTATTTTTGTCTATTTTGTTTTATTTATAGGTAAGCACCATAAAAATGATCTGGATATTTTGAGGTCCTATCGTACGTTAAACTCTCTTCTGGACTGGTGGTAGCCATTCAAGAACCGTTATAAGTAATAAAAAAAATTATAATATTATAATAAGTGTGGTAACCAACCTATCGAGTAGTCGAAGGTGATAACAATGGTGGTGCAATTCGATTTACATAATATATTATGTGCAATAATAATAATGTATAGTTCGTGTTAGAATGATTAACTCATCGATTTGAGATTGTCGGATTGTATTGTATAAACTAGTAGTAACCGCGGCTGCGCCTGCGCCTAGTTTCCAAAATGTAAAAGTACAGAGGTCAAATTCTGTCAATTTCTTTGATAGATTTTCAACTTTAAATCAAAGCAATAAGGTCTATTTTCAATTGGGAAAATTTGACAGTTTTGGATAGCTTGACCTGCTGGCGTCTGTACATGAGCACATGAAGATTGGCTAGAATCTGTTCACACGTATAGGTACTGTAAGTTTGGTAGGTACTATAATAACTTGGCACTATTGTTTCGACATTTTATCACAATTGACCAGTGTTTTTCAAAGTTCTTGAACACGTGACCCCTTTACAAGTAAAAACATGTGGCGACATCTGGCGACCACCCTGTTGCGTCGGTTTGAAAAACACTGATTTAGACTCTATCTATACATTCTACTTATAATCTTAGACAACCGTATAGTCAAACAATAATCAATGTGTGGTATTCGTTTAGCTGTTCTACGCTTACAACAAACTACTTTTTAAATCAGAAAATGTGAAACGAATTTATGATTTTGAATTCATTTAAAAATGTACTTTATGAAATCACAACCTTGCTTGTAGTAGTATATTTTCCTTTAAACTTTTTCCATAAATACTACAAAAATAATTTATAACCTTGGTTGTCGATGAGTCGTTTGATAAGTATTACATCGTCTGCGCCGCGCAGGGAAGTTCGCCACACCTGGGCACCATCGTACGTCACTTTTTCGACTTGCAAAGACGATACATAGCTTGCTTGGAATTAAACACTAGTATTAATATTAAAAAGGTTACATATAATATGAATCTATTTTTTTAACGTTTTCACTTACCTACAAAGAAGAAAATCCAATATGTATTTACAAATGGCATTTCATTTCGTTTTATTACAACTGAATAAAAATGTTATTGGATATTTTACTACTCTGATAAAAGTTTTTATCGATTGTGCCGTTTCTACCAGTTTGGCTTTGTGAAAATTTTATTTATTAGTTTTTACGTAAATAATACAGCAAAGATGATGCAAGTTATATATGTTTATTAACATTACTATATACAATAATTGTAATTTGAAAATAGAAACATTTCATATTGAAACTCACATAAATTTATTAAAAATGTGACATTCATTAAAACATTAGGCTTGGTGTTACACATTATTGCTATCAACAGGCTCGAGGCATCTTTTCATTCTCTGGCATATAAATAAAATAAATGCCACCAAACATTATATTAATCTCGAAACACAACTCTTGCATTACTCCATATATCATTGGGTCTCTCTAATAAGTATCACAATAAATTCACTTATTATAAATAAATTATAAAATCGTCAACTCAGCGTCTAGTTTTAATATTTCAGTGTAAAACAATGTCAAAAACGATTCACTATTATATCTGATCACGTGGTCCATTGTTGTGCATAAAAACGCAAACTTATGTTTTTACCAAATGTTTCCTTAAGTCTCATTATCACGACAGACACAATCATCACCAATTCATTGTCAATGGAAATGACACATATTAGTCTATTTATTATGTCTTCTAATGAAAGTACATAAGTTTTCAAATAATACACTTTATATGCTAATAAATAAGCATTTCACATGTTTTGAAATGAGTGCTTAGACACTGAACCAGCGTTTCACCTCAATATTGGACATTAATGATCACTCACAATGATAATTCATCAATAAAAATTTCGAGTCAACGAAATGGCCATAAGGCTAAATAGATAACGATAGTGTTTCACAAGTTTCACTAGTTCATATTAAAGTAGCGTGTTCGGAATCGGAACACCGAGGTCCTGGGCTAGTCGGCGTCGCCGTTGGTGACGGTGAGGGGCTCCTCGTCCTCGTTGTAGTCGAGCGACAGCACGGAGGCACGCCTCCTCTTGCCGATGGGCGTGTCGCTGCACTCACTGCCCGAGTACGTCCGCTTCTCGGCAGGCGAGGGCGGCCGGTTGCCGTTCACCGTGGCGTGCGAGGCGCGCAGCTCTTGCTGCAGGAACAGCACTGTGCTCTGCATGCCCTCCACATCCTCGTCCAACTCTTGGAGAAACTCATCCAATTCTGGAATTACCAAGTTTCTTATTAGATTCCTTGTAACCAGTATTACTACATAATAATATGAAATTAAAATCATACACACCTGATTGTGACTTTTTAACTTCTTCACTGAAACTCTTCTGTAGTGCCAGGTCACCTTCCAACTTAGCTATCCGACCACTAGAAGTCATCCGTCCGAGGTCTTCATTTTCCTGATGTAGCAGCCTGCATTTTGCCATAAGTTTTTTTCCTGTATTTGAGTCTGGTGTGAACTTCCACGCGGATAATTCGTTCTGAGTTTCTTCTAATCTCGCTTTAGTTGATGTGAGTTCTTGTTTTAACCTTAATATTAATACATTGACGGCTGGATCTAATAGTGTGGGTCGCCCGTTGAGACTCGCGTGGGAAGACTTTAATTCCGTAATTTGGCTCTGAAAACCACAAAAGCATCTGATACAATGTGATCTTACATGACCTAGTGGAATTCCTATTGCTACATATGACTACGGAATCTACTAAATTAATAATTGGATTTCGGCACTGTAATAAAGTGAGTACTCACTACATAATCTTGTATCTCCTGCTCCTTGGCAGCAAGTCTTCTCACTAACACCTTCTCTCTATGCTGGGACTCTGCATACTGCTGTTTTATCCTATCCTCTACCTCTTTCGCCTTTTCCAGGCTTCCTGCACACATCAATTTAATAAATTAATAAATGTTATCTGACTGTTGCATAAGGATTTCACATTTGCTGTCTTGATTGCAATTAAGTTTACAGTATTGTTTTAACATAATCAGTTGGTTACTTATTTTAATATTTGTCTGCCCACTTTTAAATGCATCACATTTTGTGTTCCTTATGATATTTTAATACTCCAAAACTGATAAGGTAGCTTTCTCATAATTTCTCGTAATGGTATTGTAGACAGAAACAAAATATAATGCATTTTATATGGTGCTTTTATATAAATGATTACAATATTATAATCGACAACACCTTAACTAAATTATACAAATAAAACACAATGTAAAAATGTTCTAGTAAATAACTAATTTGTGATAGATTTAACAATTACACACAGAGCAGCAAACACATACCTATAGTACAAACATATCTATAGAGAAGATTTCTATTGTATTTTTAAAATACTGTAGTGGATATTTTTTTCTATATTGGAGATAGGTCAGGGAACTATTGTTATTAAATTAATCTCTTATTTTAATTTTCATTGTTTATTCTGATTTTTCCTGTTATTCAACAAAAGCAATAACTGCTTTTGTTATTATATTCTATGAAATTCTATTCTTAGAATTATGACAAAAGTCTAAAGTTAGATATCTAAGTAAACCTTAGCTAAGCCAGTGGCAAACAGGTAAATTAAGGGTAAGTAGCAAAGGTTCCTGGCCTCCTGGGGCACATGTGATAGCATGGCCATAATAGTCCACTTAATAGATACAAGGGCTTCCAAAACAACATCCACTTATGATGCTTAGGATTTAGAAGTATAGTTTTAATGCCATAAATTTGGAGCTTGTGATTGTCAAAAGCATTCATACTCATACACTACATAGTTGCTGGTACATTGACCAGTCTTTGCGTTAAGAGTGATCTTTTACAGAAATCCTAATAATTAACAGCATAATCAATCTGATTTGTTCAGATACCCATTACATAATTATGTGTTTTGTAATTCTCCAACAACCAACAGTGATAATTGTTTAACTGGTGTAAAACCATCCGGTTTTAACTTTGGACTGGAATTAATGGCAATGGAATTAATGCCTTAAAGATATTTTTCCTTGCAATGTTTTACCATTAAGCCAATTAGTAATTAATCTATCTATCTATATATAATATAACCAGTCTCAGATTCATCACAATTACTCAAAAAACTGTAGCAAACAGACTTGAAATTTGTCATGCCAGGAATTGTGAAAATTTCCATTGAGTTCTAGATTTTCCATGGAAACTCCTCATTAGTCTAGTGGTCCTAAGCGCAACTGCCACGCTAGAGGTTCTGGGTTCACAAGCAAAATGTTATTGAGATTTTCTATGAAATTTTTAGTGGCATCTCAAATTACCTAGGACTTATTGCATGGGACTTAAAAACATACCAGCAAACTGTGGATGTACAACTGGTACAACTCTGCCTAACCCTTCGAGGAATACAGGTGTGTACATGGTATAGGTTAGCAAAAACGAGATTGGTATGTATAACACTGTGGGTCACCACTAGTCATTAATATGCACATAATTTTTAAGTCTAAGGTGATTTTCTGCAGTCTGAGGTTGTCTTAGATTTGAGTGCAGTCCATCATCATATCACTAGATTACCACTGTTTTTAAGTAACATAAATCTTTGATTTATTTATTTGCTCTGCTGCTTACTAATATTGCTATATTCATATTATGTAAAATAAGAAACAGAGCAGAACCTTATTGATTAATAAATTTGCTATTTATTTACCAAGTTTTAGTGAGCTTGTTTTCCAGAAAATAATCCAAACTTAATTTCGTCTTGTTTTAACTAAAACAAAACCCATTAAATAAATCCCACTAATCGAGATTTCTAAGGAAGTACTAGTGTTTTTCAATAGATACAGATTTACATAATTATAATTTAAACAGTCAATGTATTAACACATTTGGCAGTATATGCAAATTTAACATAAACATTTTTTGAATATTTCTAATAGTAGATTCAAGAATTAAATTTAGACATTTTACATACATTTTTTACAAGTAGTACAAACTGACAATAGTTTTAATTTAAGTAATTATTGAAATACCCTATAATTTAGTTTAATATATATAAACTAACAACTATAATCAAGGAAGAAATTGAGTTCAGTTAGTCATAATTGCTGATAAGTCATAAATATAGTCCAGTTATGTATTTGTTTATGAGTACATGCAATGACTCAAAGCCGAGTAGCAATGTAGAGCATTAGTCTGAAGCTGGCAAGAAATAAAATGATAATAGAATTAGTTGAGACCATTAACAATAGCGCAGCATACATACAGCATACTATATGTGCATGATAACATAATATTTATGAGGAATTTTAATCTGTTCTTTAAGTACATATCTCAGGTTGAGAAATGTCTACCAAAGTGTATGTCTTCAACTTTACACTCTTGTTAATAAAGTGTAAAATTGAGAAACAATCAATTTGTTCTACTTAATTTTATGTGCACAATGCTTGTTCAATCTCATGTTATTGTGCAAACATAGCACCAGTTTCATATAATTAATTGTTCTTTTTAATCAGTTTATAATGTTTTGTAAACATTGTTGTGAATGATAAATAACATTTGATAAATCATAAGCTGTCAAATTCATAATACAAGACAGCAAAAGATTAATTAAATAGTACCTACCATATCTGGTTTGAAGGCAAAACTTTAACACTATAGTTTACAATTCTGACAAGTTTTAATTACAGATAACAAGTAATGAAGACAGAAGATTAATAAAGCAAGTACAAAAAAAAATCTTATCTATACAGCAAAAGAAGTGATGAAAACATATTTACTTTTTCATGTGAGCAAAGACCGGGTAACTCGGCAACATTGTTGGTTACCAAGAGTAGCACAACTTCACTGAACATGGACACAGCTCCAGGATCATCTGGAAACATCACACGGCCTCATGCCGATATATGCACTTCCACTTAACACTCCACTGGCACCTCTCTTACACAGCATAACACCATTTCTTCATCTTCACCTTTTAGAACTTAAAACACCTAAATAATCCCGTACCACATTCGTTTATAACTAAATAATTTTCGTTATCACAGTAACATTTGAATATCATGTCATAACAGTATCACTAGTTAATTTTAGTTAAAGTATTGTCGATATAGAGATAACATAATAACTCGCGGGTCGTACGTCGCCGACCTGGCGCTACCAAGCCGATGTAACTTTCTTAAATACCTTCCAACTGTTTGTTCAAAGTTTCGAGATGGTCAATGTACAAGTCCTGGTTTCTCCACGCGGCGCGGAGCGATTCGGCTGAGGCAGCGTCGAGCTGGTGCGGGGTCAATAACACGCGGGCTACGCTCGAGCCTCCGCCACCTGCACCGCCTTCACACGACGCCTCGCCGTGTCGCTCTATCTCCTCGGACATTTCACTTTTACAATTACTTTATGAGCCTCTTTTCAACTGCAAGCAAACAATCACAGTTAAAATCCTAAAAAGACATTCATTTGCATTTCTTCGCCGTTATCAGAAACCTGTAGTAACGCAAACTGTGGTTATCAACGAGAGACCAGGCTACTTACAGTTGATTAGTGTTATAACAGAGGCCTAATTTAATTGGAAACAACTGTTATTTACAATAGGTAACTTAATTTAACACTAAAAACGATCTTTCTATTAATTTACGAGGTCATCAAACGAAACACGACAGACGCCATTTTATCACATACTACTACAGGGTTACCAGTACAAAATAAAATAAGGCATAAAAAGAATGACAGATTTCTACTGTCTTGTGTGTGAGGCAATCGGAGGCATCAAACTCCAGTAGCTCTTGAGAATTTTGAATTTCCTAATTATTGTTAATAAAAATATCTGCGTTCACCTTACGTGAACCCAACAGTATTACACTCGGAGCTGCCAGCTCCGTTTGAGTGTTGGGCGCTAGATAAAGAAAAGCGTTAAATTCCGCTAAACAAGTGTGATTAAACAAGCGCTGATTTATGCTATTTTTAAATTAGGAGTTAAATGATGCGTACCACATAACAAAGAAAAAAGATAAAGATAATTATTATTATAACAACCCTATGGTTATATTGTGGAACAACCATATTGTTCGATTGACCAATTTAGTGCTAGGTAGCTATAGTTTTATCGTAATTTCAAGTACCTATTACCATTACCATTACCAAATTTTATACTATTTATATGCTGAACGAAAATGAGTTTACCTATGCACGCAAGGCACCGTATGGGAATTAATATATCAAGTATTTTAATAATTTTTAATTAATCGACTTTTTTATTATATCAACTACTAGCGACACGCCCCATTTCGCAAGGGTGCTATGTATTACTAAAGTACTTATATTATGTATTATACATATAAACCTTTCCCTTGAATCACTCTATCTATTAAATCAAGATCCGGTGCGTAGTTTTATTTAAAGATCTAAGTATACATAGGGACAGACAGCGGGAAGCGACTTTATTTTATACTATGTAGTGGTAGTGAAACAACAACGAGACAAAAAAATATTTATAAGTAGGTCATAAACCGAGCCGTTTGCGTCGTCAGTTGGATGTTTGAAGAGCCCCAGAACCATAAATGGTATTACATTGAATTGGTAAAGGTACTAAATAATACGAACAATTTCGGTAAAGCGCTAGAATTTGCGCCAGGAGCCAACTGCTAATAATGGGAGTTGATTACCCTAAAATTCCACTAGATCTAGCGCTTTCAGCGCTAAAATGAGTCGGAGTCTTAAGCAAGCACAATTACTGGCAACACAATTTTGGTTTTTTAATGGCTATGAACACAGGTCCTTATAGCTTATTAATAACATAGATGAAGATGAAGTTTTTAACTGAGGGTCAGATATTATCTAAATTTAAATCGTGAAAACGTTTTTTTGGGGCTTTACGTTAAAAGTGTAAGTGGGTTGATGATGACAAACGCTGAGCACGTACCGGTCGTATATTAAATTGATGGTGCATCTCTCTGAAAACAATCCTGACTTTATACCTTTAACCTGAATTTAAGTTGAAGAAGAATACTTCGAGAGGGATAATACTCTGGGTAACAATATCTATAGATGGAGCAATTATTAAACACCTATCTCGCAAAAGCTATGATGAAAAATCGCATCATAAGTTTGACAAACCAGGATGTAAACATACTAAAGTAGAATATTTGGACTATAGTTTTTGATTGTTTTTTTGTCCTTTTAGGTATTAAAATTTACATAGAAATATTGAAAAACCCATGATCCTTTAATTTTCCCTCCTACTGAGCTGGGACTTCCTTTTAAAATGAGAAGTCGGTAACAATAACTATCTTTAACTTTTAGGTGCGACGCCAGTTCGGCACGGGTGCATACATTTTAATATTTTGAACAGTAAAAATGAAGAACCGCCTCCTTTTTTGAAGACGGTTAAAATAACAATTAATAACCCCCTCTGGGACAAGCGTTACCTCATCATGAGACTAACGTAAAACTGTAATAGTACCCCTCTAATTGTGGAGTACCCCAGGTTGGTGCCCCATCCCATAATAGAACAAAGTTCTCCAAGGGGCCTCTACGCGTTGGACCTGTGTCCCCGCGCAAGCCTGCCAAAAGACCGGATGTCTTCTACACGGAAGAAATGCCGTGAACACTTGAGGAGATACAATAAAAATAATTGAATCCACTGACCCTCTATAATACAAGTACGTGTATTAAAGAGATCAGTGATTGAGTCCTAGTATTTCGGGTTGCCACACTGACACGTGCTACTAATAAAGGCGCCTTCAATCATTTATCCACACTCTTTTTGATGAGCTATAGGTAGATACTTACGGATATTTTTGGATTAGGTATGTGAAATGTATATCTTACCAACTAAAATTACAAGCACACGTTGTTCCCTCTTTAACCTTGCTTTAACCTAGATTTCAGGATTCGATTGTCTCTCCAGCAGTGAAATGAGTTTTCTGTACCTATCAGAAAAATGTAAATATCGCATGCCATTAAATAAAAATAAAATAATTGTTTTGATTTGCTGTTTGAAGGTACAGTAAACTGTAAATTAAATTGCGATTTGCACTCGAATTGTTAGTTATTCAACCATTACAGTTAGAAATGTAGGAACGAGGTCGGTTTAACTACGACTCACTGTTAGCGTGCTTAATATTGGTATTAGGTATTACCTAATTCGTTTAAGGCGTGACTAAACCCTCTCTCCGGAGTCGATCGGCGAATAAATTGAAACTGTATGGTATTGTAGACTCCTTCTGGAGACTTTAAGAGTCCAGGTGGAAGGATTTCGGTAGGTATGTACCTACTTAAATTATCAGCAATCAGGTTTTTATGATAAAATAAAACCAATTTTTATCAGTTAAGTATTGAATAAACAGAACACGAACGACTTGGAAGGAGAGAATGGAGGATGACTTTGACAGCATTGGAATGAACTGTGATACCAAACAGTAGTTTATCATTCAATAATATAATAATAGATTATTCCATAATGACGAGAAGTGGACGGTTATACGTTAATTTGGTGTATTCCCGTTGTCCCCACTGACACTGTCCCCACTGTGGGGACAGCGGGAAGTCATAAAATTCCCGGTGTATTCCCGTTGTCCCCACTGACGCTGTCCCCACTGCGGGGACAGCGGGAAGTCATAAAATTTTCTTCCCGTTGTCCCCACTGACGGTTTACGATGACTGATGATATCAATGAATTGCCGTCAGTTGGTACTGGTCTACTCAAAGCCGCTATGGCTCTTTATTCAAAAAGCCGTTTTAGACTTTGCCTTACAGTGTAAGACACATATTTATTACTATTTTGTCTGGACTTTAAAAGAGACTATGATTCTCTGAGTTTGTTTCTTCTCAGAGGTCGTCAGTTAGGAAATGCCGGAGCCATCTGGCTTAAAATAAATATGTAAAATGTTGACTTGTAAGTGTCTTTAAAAGATCTATTTACAGAAATAAATATGATTATAAGATAATGATATCAGTTATTCAACTTAAGTCTAAATGAAAACACCAACTTACAACAAACACAAATAACTACATATATTTGTGTTTTAATTATCCCCGAAAAATCTTAGATCTTCTAAGGCCTAATTTACGACCCTTCTTCCAAACTGCTTTTTATAAAAGGTAATATGCATGCAGATCTATTTCCGGAAAAAATTCCCTAATTACAAACAGGTTTGCTTCTTCGAAATCACATGTAAAAGGCGATGGATTCCAATCGGAAATAAGGGACTTAATGAGTCTGTAAAGAATTTCATATCAGTGCAGTGCTTTCATTGTTGCTTCCTAAATCGGCATGAATTGTAAATATTAGATGAAATATAGCTGGGCAACTTTTGAAAGATCCATCTTCAAAAGTAGCTTTAAGAATCATCTCTCTAAGGTCTCATTCAAAATATCACCTTCATGTAAATAAATGAAAGGTGTAAGTAGACGTATGTTATTTAATATGGTCTTAATATACGTCGGAAATGGCAGAATATGATTTAGGTAGTTTATGTTAATATACTTATATGCGTTTTTTACACTTTCACTTTCAACCCCACAATTCTCCACTTATCAATACGACACAACTAAGTAACTCCCAGTCACTAGTTCCTTGTTTATTAAGGATTTTCTGGAGTGGGGTAATAAGCCAATAAGAGTTTCGCAAAAACAATGTTATCTGTGCGCTTTTGTTCCCTAGCTGCATCGCCGTGCGCCTCGGCCGCCGCCTGCGCATTCTTTTCAAAGACACTTGTTTTATTATATTTAAATAGTTTAGACAACTAGGAAACAAATAATAAACTATTTCACAGTAACAAAGTCACTCGATGTAAGGCTAACTAATAAAAATGTTTTATTAAGTATCGCTTATCTCCGTTGACACGGACACTGTCGATGGAGACAACAGGAATAACATTTAATTATTTTTATTGAGTTTCGCTATACCCATTAGCAGAGATAGCGTTAGTGGGGACAACAGGCATAAATTTTAATTATTTTTATTGAGTTCCTGTCGCGTGTTTCTGTGTATTCCTACGAATGGTTCCCTTTATGTCAAGTCCCTTTACGTCGAGCCGAGAACCTTGCCTCGCTTCTATTACCCCCACGTTGAGTCTACGATTTCTGTTCCGTTTCTACTCCCTTAACGTCGAGTTTCTTTACTCCGCTTCTACTACCTTTACGTATTATAATATTCAATCATTCGTAATTACTTGGACCGTTTATTCGTCATGAGTAAAACTACACCAGAATAATTTTTAATTTAATATTTTATTACTTAATCAATTAATTTAACAATTAACATCTTATTAATGTTTAACATTAATTTAGTTGGAATTTATTTCTATACATTATCAAGAATCATAGAACAGATTATTTATATCACAATATGTACAACGGAATGTTTTTGTTCGTATGGGTAAACAAAATGTCAATAGGGTCGCCACACTTCTTGGTTTCCCGCTCCGTAGAGGCCATGTTTGACTTCATCGTTAGCTTCACAACTTTGGACCATGCCACTGGCTTCGCCCGACCCTTGCAGCTCTGTGGTGATAGAGATACCGCCATCGATATCACTTATTTTGATTTCGCTCGGGAAACCTTGCTCTAATATGTGTTTGTCGCCCGAACTGTGTAGGTGGACATGTATTTGGTTTTGGTTGACTGTTGAGTATAGGTTGGGGAGTATCATTTGGGGGTTGGGGTTGATGTACGGCGCGTGGGACTGTATGCAAGCAGGATTATTGTTTATGTTATTGTACTGATAGTTATTATAATTGTAGGTGTTGCTAGGCCAGGAGTTGTAGTAGTTGGGGTCGTATCGTTGAGAGGGCATCGCAGCGGGGGAGTTGAGCTCGGTTAGGGCGGACCCAGTGCCGCTCGGGCTGCCTTTCACGAAGCCAGTGGTGCTCGATTGGAAGCCGCTGTAGTCTGTGTGGCCCAGCGGGATTTCAGGTAGCACTGTGGGAGAAATATAGAAAATTTGAGTTAGTAAAAAATTGTCAATAACTGTTTTACTTTAACAGCTGATCCTTATGTTTACATACACATACAATGTACATTATGTACTGAGATTAGAAAAGGTTCAATGGCCTACAGACAGTTTGTCTTTGAGTGATTACGTAGTGGCAAAACGTCTGTCATTGCATCTAAAATATCTACAGGACAAATATGAATAATAACGGTACCTATATGTATATGAAAAATATGACAAAATATTTCCTGTGCTCTTGTTTTGATTAATTAAATTAATATGATGAGAGCTCTAGTTCATAATATAATTGAATAATACAAGAATTATAGGTATCTAGGTGTAGTTCGGTCCCTATCATGTGGTCAACCGCTCCATTACGGTGGGTAACCACGGCTATGAATGGAGGAAGTCAGTTTATCAGTATTTATGTGTGACGCAAAATGTTATGGCATTAGAGAATCTATTTTATGTGGGTGTGGAACGATCTAATTGTTAGTGGTGCTTACTACAGTTACTACTGTGTAGTATTAGTATTTCGATGGGTTATCAAGAATTAGGGGAAATTAACCCTGAGAGTTTTAAAACCCAGGTTTACAATTAGGATATTCGGATTGTCACAATCGGATTTCTGTTAGGTTGGGATATTTGGTTTATGGCTATGAACAATCTGGTGTTTATTAAGGTCTTCGTTTGTGTCCAAAACAAGCGGGAAATCCCGAATCATGCAACTGTTAAAATCCATAAACAATTATTATTGTTATTGACATGATATTACGTCAATACGGTTCTAATAATTATTATTATTCTCGGTTTGCTACATAATTCATGCCTTTTCCGCGAAACGTTCAAACTAAAACGAATTTAGTAAGTACGTACAGTGAATCATTATTTAGTTACATAATGAATGACTACAAAACAAGAAAGAACCTAGTTATGTTAGAATGTACAGAGGCCAGCATATTAAGCTACCTTAATCTGTCAAATTTCTTTTGTAGATTTTCAACTTGAATAAAAAGCTTCATGCTCAATTGAGAAAATTTCAGTTTTGGATAGCTTGCCCTGCTGGCGTCTATACAAGAGACTTATGTAGTAGCAGTGTGTATACCCCCTTATTTTTTAGGTACTTTAAACACTTAAGAGGACTCCATTAAAGTTTTTGAAGGCGTGATAGGTAAGTCTGCCAATCTTCACTAGGCCAGGATAGGGGACAATTAACTCTCATTATCTAACTATCAACTAATCTCAATGGGCCAGTATTATCATGTTCTGAATTAGAATAGGTAGGTAATTATTAAAATGTTTAGTTAAAATAGTAAATATATGATACTCAAGTGTCTGAAACCAAAATACTGAATTGTTTGAATGTATGTAGGTACTAAGTAGGTACATCAAAATTGTCCAGTCAGTTACCGTACCTGTAGGTATATGTATAGTGGGATCTGGCTTGTAGTAAGGCGGCTGGAGCGGCGCGTACGCAGGATACATGGATGCCGTTGATGGATAGCCGGTGTTCCACTCACTGGCTCCTAGGATGTTCCCACTCGTTTCTGTAATAGAATAGATTTTACTGTTAGATTACTGTTTTGATATGAAAATTTACTGTAGATAGGAATATAATCAAAATATGAATCTCTCATTTTTTTATTTGGGTATTACAGCGTCCCCGGTAATTTTCAAAATTTTCTTTGCCAAATATTATTGAAAGAATGACAGAAAGAAAAGGTCGGTTGTGTGTCAGTCGGTCAGCGTTAGAATTTTATTTAGAAAAACTAGCCGTACCCGGCCCCGTGTTGCTCTGTTTCAGAAACTATAGAAAAATACGCGCGTATTCGAATACAATTCTATGCTTAAGTTTCAAGGAATCGGTGACGATCTTTCGACGATTTATTTATATAGGTAGATTGTAATAATGTGCTTTTACTGCGTTTCATACGCAATATATACATTTTCTTTCACCCGAAAATCTTCCTACCTAATAGCTTCATAATAAATACACAGTAATCTTTTATAAATAATAATACATTGCATTATTATTAGGCACTTTTTTCCGCAAGTGCGCTTACCATACAAACATTACCTATAAAAGGTATGTTAAGTACCTACACAATCAGTAGCGACATAATTAACAGGGCAAAAAAAATTCAGGTTTGAATCTAAACATGTACCTAATACTTAGAAAAGGTCTAGGTTACCAAACCTTATCTAAGTTAGGTATTATTTACATTTTCATCATCATCATCATATCAGCTACAAGAGGTCCACTGCTGAACAAAAGCCTCCTCCATAGCCTTCACCAAAGATGTTATGTGCGGTTATGTGCCGCGTGTATCCAACGACTTCCAGCGACCTTTACCAGGTCGTCCGTCCATCTCGTTGGAGGCCGTCCTACGCTGCGTTTTCCGGTGCGTGGTCTCCACTCGAGAACCTTTTCGCCCCAGCGGCCATCAGTACTACGAGCTATGTGCCACGTCCATTGCTATGTCGGCATCTTACGTTCATCTATAGACCTCCTCATATCACTTCTCTCTCTCTCTTTTCACTAGACCACAGACGTCATTGTCAGAAGTTCCAGAGTAGGGCAACATTTTTCATAAACAATATACCGGACGTCGATCGATCGGACGAACTATTGACCGACCGTTAATTGGTGCAAAACGCAATTAATATGCAACGCAAAGTTCTAGGTGATTTCTTTAATCGTATTATAGCTTACTTATATGCCGTGTTAATGTATGATTTATTATGTATGTCACACGTACGGAACTAGTGACGCCCTGGGATTGCCGGCTGACTCACGCTGTAGATGTACTTCAACGAAAGTGAGGCCAGCGCCCAAACAATGCGAATTGACAGTCAAGGTTGGTGACACCTGTGTGACGGGCACGCATATTTGGGTAAATGAACACCCGTTGAACAACCGTTTTTTTTATCAAAATAAGAACAAGAATCATGCCTGATTCCCTTAAGGATTAGATGTAGGTATACCCGCCGTAATGTAATTAAGTCCTTTGTAATTGGGGGCGAGCCTACAAAGCCTAACTGCGAGTTCTCTAGAAAACCCTAAAACACTGCTCAACCTGGGAATCAAACCCAAGACCTCATGTTCAGTAGTCGAGCGTGCGTTCACGATTTTTTTTTAATACCAGGAAGGTGGTAAGCTAGCATACGGCCCACCTGATGGTAAGCGGTTACCGTAGCATAGAGACGCTTGCAACTCCAGGGCTATCACTTGCGCGTTGCCGATACTGTAAAACGAAAGAGGAATACTTGGGTTGGCAGTATAAGGGTGAAAGTCCCTCCACTGCCAACACAATTTTTCCTCGCGGAGCACTGTTCTTTATCAATTAGGTCTTTTTTTAAATTAAAATTCCGTTACAAAGGGTTCCGGTACTTTGAAAGGCTTACGAGGGGACACAGGTCTATATCGTAGAGGCCCCTTCGAGGACTTTATTTAATTAATTAACAGGCTGGGTGTCCTGCCCGCATGACGAAACAGTTGTTTTCTTATTGTGGTTGTTATTAGTTACCTACTTTAAGGGGTTATTACTCTTAGGTCCCGCGACAGACAGACATAGTACATACTACCTATATAAGTAGGTATACTGCTTTAGTTATCTACTGGTATGGTGCTGTGTTAGGTATAGACTAAAAAATCACGTGACATCAACGGTCACGTGTGGGTGTGAGTTAGTCTAAAACAGCACGTCTAAAACAGCACGTCTAAAAAAGCACGTTTAAAACAGCACATCAAAAACAATATTGTAAAAGTTTTTCGCAAACATTCACTGTACGTTCACTTTCATAAATTTTTACTTACTACCGCAATTAATAACCTATCTCTCGACTGTTTTCCTTACTGGAGATCGAAATTTGATAGAAGCTCCAAAGAAGTAATGTCGAATTTCGATCTCGTATAGAAAACAATCGAGAGATAGGATAATTCCGCCAGTCGTAAAAGATTAAAGTCATTACGCAGTTTACGACATTAATTAATGATAATAATTTTCCTTTCACATATTAAGATATGCACGCCCCTTCACGTTTAGTGAAAGAGCGTGCATTTTTAGACTATAATAGATCTTACAGTCTAAAAATGCACGCCACAAAACTACTTCCAAAAACATAACCTACTTTTGAGCTTTGTCGCAGTCGGGTAGGTTTTATATATATTATGTTTTGTTTTTATTAATAAAACTTTGACCTTGGTAAATCTAAGGTGTCGACAAATATGACGATGTGACGAGTCGTTAAAATTTTGTCGTAGCATGCATTTGTCGCTAGTCCCGCTGGCGTGTGATAGGTCAATTAGAAAATGGAAAATATGGGAATTCCCCACGATAATTGAAGAATTGTCCTACTAGGCAATAAAGGACTATTCTGTATCGCAGTGGAATATCCATAATTACCTACTTGTCAATAAATATTCAGCCTGTGTCAGGTTTTAATAATACCTACGTATTTCGGTTTTAAGTAGATTTCTAAAAAGTTAACCAATAAGTCGTCAAAGAAAGATTGCGTAAATGAATTTTGTAACTTTTATTACTAAGTTCCGTTTTATTAATGAATATTTCTAAATTATTTCTCGGATTTATACTGACACACGCGTGAGTAACCAAAATCCTGGTGAAAGTACATTATTTGTAAATCACTTTGACCCTGGAAAGTTGCCAAGTCGTCATACTTCGAATATTATTCATATACTTATCCTCTTTCTCTTGGATTATAGACTCTTGGACACCCATATATGTATGTTATGTTCAGCTGATATGGCACCTTCGATGGTTAGTTCGCTTACATTATTTTACCTTTCTGATATTATGATGATTTTAATCTACATACTAACTTTTTTTATATTAGGTTTCGCATTATAGTAATTACTTATAGTATATGTAGTCAAGGAGTGGCTCTACTTTAGTATCTTATTTGACTCAGCTTTGAATTTAATAGTTTCATAGTTAAGATAATGGTACAGACGCCAGCAGGTCAAGCTATCCAAAACTGTCAAATTTCCCTTATTGAACATGAACCTTATAACTATCTTTTTGTATATTTTTGGCATTTTCCATGCTAAGATTTTAAAGTTATTTAAAAAAGGAAAAATTCGACCGTGGGCAGCATTCGCAACCTGCGTCTTCTGGTTAGGTACACCAGACGCTATGACCACTAAGCCACCGCGATTCCTACCCGTCATGTCATGTCATGTAAATTCAGTATGTGGAGGAAAAATTCGACATGACGGGTAATATACAAAAAGATAGTTAGAAGGTAAGGTGGCATCGTTCGACATTGAACTAACTGTAAAGTAAGTCGTGTCGGTTGAAAAGCAAAACCTTGCTTTTCAATAGGTGTTACTGACGTCACCATATAGACGTAAATTCAGTATGTACGCAAAATTATAAGGTTCATTTTAAAGTTATTTAGAAAAGGAAAAATTCGACATGACGGGTAGGAATCGCGGTGGCTTAGTGGTTATAGCGTCTGGTGTGTACCTAAACAGAAGACGCAGGTTCGAATCCTGCCCGCGGTCGAATTTTTCCTTTTCTAAATAACTTTAAAATGAACCTTATAATTTTGCGTTAAAGTAGAAAATCTATAATATAAATTTGACAGATTGGGGTAGCTTGAAGTGCTGGCCTCTGTACCTAATTGTTTAACCATTGACATGATAAAAAGAACAATTTACAAATTTACACACCATAAAATTCATACATAATTATTTGTAATAAAACCATATTTTAACTTTTGACTTATTCATTTTATATTAAAACTATGTATGTACACGGTGAACGCACAAAAAGGCAGATACGTTTTTATTCGCGTCCACTGATGATGCATAACTTATAGGGTGTTTCCAAGACGTGCGTCGTTTACGTTATTATACGCCAGACTTCCAGCCCCGCACTCCGCACTGACTCAGTAGGACTCAGTACCTACTCCTGATAAAATAAATCATTATTATGCTAATTCGTACGTTAGCATTGTATGTATTATGCGTTTATTATTTGTACAAGACTTGCGGCACGTACACACGCTTTATTCAAATTCGCGAATACAATTTTGGCGCTTTCGACGAAATCATAATGCTTAGTTCGTCGCCATTAAAAAAGGCTGATCTTATCTTTGGTTAGGCTTTGAAGTGTCTGTTTTTGTGTTGCCAGACTTTGATTGTTGAAGACTTTATTTAGATTGTATCTAATTAATTTCGGATTCTTAATTTATGAGGTGGCTAATTAATAATAATATGGCAATACATATTTACTTTAGGGATTTTCAGTGCATAATACGGGATCAGTTGACCAATTCGAAATATACATTAGGTCAACTGATCCCGCGGGTTCAGTGCGACCGGGATTAGTTGACTAAAGAGCCTAATATCTAAATAGATATAGGTACAGAAATGATTGCTATCATTGCTGTTCCTATGCACTATGCTTAGTGCTAAGCCATAGATAGAAATAGCCTATATGGCCAAGTCAAAAATCTCGAGTTTGAATCCAAGGCACGCATCCATGTCGTTTCGAAATCATGTGCGTATTCATAATTAATTGTCAGTCGCTTAAACGGTCAAAGAAATATATATATCTTGAGGAAACCTGCATGCCTTAGAGATTTTCCAAATCCACTATGAATTTTCTTTAAATCGAAATGATCGGTGAATCAAACCATGCAAGGTTTAAGGGTTCTTTCCTGTTTTCTCTACCTTCCCACACAAATTAACGTTTACCCGGTTATTTGCCTGGTTAATCTAAAATATGTTTAAAATCAGTTGTTCACATCAATTATTATAATTTCCATAATCACCCATACCGCCTAATTAATAATTCGGCTCTTTGTTAGTGCCACAAACCACAAGTACTTAACACATAGTAATTATATCTATGTATATGGAATGATAGAGAAATTATGTTATGTATCACTATCACTACATAGTATAAAACAAAGTCCCTTTCCGCTGTTTGTCCATAGGTGTGCTTAGATCTTTAAAACTACGCAACGGATTTTGATGCGGTTTTTTTAATAGATAAAGTGATTCAAGAAGAAGGTTTATATGTATATTGTATGTATGCTATTAGTAGGTACATTGCATCCGGGCGAAGCGGGACGGCTCGGTTGTGTAGATATAAATATTTAAAGTTTTGTCAAGTTGATATTCCTACTAATATTATAAATGGAAAAGTAATTCTGTCTGTCTGTTATACTTTCACGCCTAAACCGCTAAAAAGATTTTGATGTAATTTGCTTCAGAGATAAATTAGACATTGGAGAAGGACATAGGACATTAACTTTTCTTTTACAGTCCTTTTTCCGTCATAGTTGTGGTGGACTATAGCCTAGCCTGGTTTTTATAGTACGTCTTCTTATCCTGATAGTCAGAGCACGGGACCTGTGACATTCCCTACGACCGTGACAAGCCTAGCCTGGCTTCCCTAGCTCTTTCATGCGAGGAGACCCGTGCCCAGCAGTGGTACAGTATATGAGTTGGTGATGTTGTCCTACTGTTCCTTCCATCCTTCGCGATCCAAGACTATTTTTGGACAATCCTTCCCAAAAGTGAAGCTCTGCTTATTGAATCCGATATCTACACTACAATTTTTAAAGTCTAAACTTATCTGGAAAAAGTTTGTAGGGTTCAATATAATGTGAACCTAATGTTATTTTAAAATTTAACATTGAACTTGCCAATTAACCTAATTATACAATTATTTTACGTTTGTATTTTTTGGGTTTGCATTGTTACCTATAATTACTTTTTATTATTTTGTGCATTACGTGGTCATAGATTAAGATGAGAAAATAATAAAAAAACACTGTAAATAATTACAATTATCTTGATCCAAAATGAGTACCTAATAATACCTATAAATACCCAGCGAGTTTCTAGAAAATGCTTGCAAATGAATTCCAACAATTATATAAAACTGCCGTAACTAGAACTTAGTTATTCATTGACGCAAACTGGTGACCTTGGCAATACCCAAGGTACAATCTTCCTTTCTATTCTATTATTACACTAATAACAGACAATATTATGTTAGAAAATAGAGTATTTATAGAAAATGTTTGTACAGTCCACAAAAGAGTTTGGTATGTAGTCAATTAGTGCAAAGTGAAGTGTTACTAGCATAGGTTTAAGATTTTTAAACTAACTTATTTTTGTATTTACTGTATATATGTTAGTTTGTACGGTATTTATCAATGGGCCTTGGATGCCTGAAATAAATGATTAAATAAACAATAAAATAAAAAAACATAATTTTGACACCAATATTGCGTGATACACGAATGTCGATAGTTGCCTGTACTCACATAAATAAACCTTTGGTCCTATTTACCTAAATAAATGCGGGATCGTGGGTTTGATACCCGCACTGAAAAAAAATATGTATGGCCGTGTTCCTGGTCTAGGTGTTGTTTAGAATCTGTGTTTGCAAACGCATCTAAGATAGAGAAGAAGTCCTTGTGTGGGGCAACATTTTTCGTAAGGAAAATAAATCGTATAATAAACATACTTACCTAAATTACGCAATGTTTGGTCAACTGCCATTTACTATTTTTATATACAGTGTATACACAGCTTAAAGAAGTAACTGTTTTATACACCCTTTGTTAATAAGGGGTTATTCAGACTATGATTACTCGACCATAATAAACAATATCATACCAAGGAAAAAATACAACATAATTATAAAATAATTATTCCGCGTCACAGAACAGTAACATCATAATATAACTGTACTGTAAAAGTATATTATAAACAAATTTATAACTACGTTACAATAAATCTGCGTAAGTGATTTACGTCAATCGCGTGACATCTGCGCGTGAGTCACTTTCGAGCGTTCACGGTAAACTGCTATGGTAATTAATTCATAGAAGAATATAATGTCGAAGGCATCGACCTATTTTTTACGTTATTGGTTTTCAAGCAAGCAAGGATAATGGCTACCTACCTAAAGTCTAATCATTAATGTAAGAAGCGATAGATGCAATGAAAGCAGTGATAGTCTAGAGGTATAACTGGCAAGTCAAAGGTCTCAAGTTCGATTTCAAGGCAAGCACATCTGACTTTTCGAAATCAGGTGCGTATTAATAAATAATGATCACTCGCTTACCTAAACGGTGAAGGAAAACATCGTGAGGCAACCTGCATGCCTTAGAGATATTTCTCGGTGGTGTGTAAAGTTTACCAACCCGCACTAGGCCAGCGTGAAGCTCTCAATCTGAGAGGAGACCGGTGCCCAGCAGTGGGACAGTATATGGGTTGATGATGATGATACACAGCTACATATATACCACCAGTATACGTTAACCTCTTATTGTATAGGTTTTTCGCACAACGACAGGTCAGTTTATACTGGAAAGTATAGTTTGATATGTAGGCGTGCCACAGTATAAAATATAAAATTACTTTTTGTTACCACTATCAACTTAAATACGCTCAAAACCGCCTCCGCTAAACTTATACGACGTGAGCACTCGTCTTGACGCGGCAATTGCAACTGAAAGCACCGCGACAACAGCTTAGAGGTCTCGTCGATGCGCATATTTGTGTGAGTATGCCGTTTCGAGGGTTAGTATTATAGCTTCAGTACTGTTTCTTTCTTATACTGTGGCCGTACTTACTACCGTATTCTGTATTGTAACATAAATGCAATTTAAGTCTACCTTAAATGGTGTTATTATTAATAGTCCTATCATAAAGTCTCCTCGATCTTACCTCACCTTATTTCTAACGATGTCGGATGCAGTAAATAGTTGGTATTCCCCAGAAGTACCACGATACTGTCACTATCCTTGAATCTGCATAGATAGAAGTAGCTAGCTTGTTTAGAACCATATCTCATTCATATAATATCAATTCACAGCATTTATAATTAAATGAGAATGAGAAAAGAGGGGCTTGTGATAAAGTAATCACAATTTTGACGACGTCTGTGGTTTAGTGGTTCAAGTATCGGACTTCTGATCACGAGGAGAAGAGTTCGATTCCCATAGGACACATTATAAGTCATCATTATAAGTGTTTGTTTGGCTGGGTGTTTCTTATGTATGTATTTATAAAAAAGTGTTTATGTATTATATACATTGTCTACTACCAATCGTATATACTCTGCTTAGTTTAGTAGTACTAGATAGTGTTGCGTAAAAATGTCGCAAATGTTGATTATATTGTTATTATTAATTGATAGATCTGGAAAGTGTAGTTGGCCTATGGCTGATCATTCTTAGAAAATCGAAACGCCTCGGTGCCTCGTAATTAGTGTACGACACGTGACGACCGTCAGTATGTTTTGGACCTAAGAAATAGGGATAGAGTCAATTGCCAATAACCGGGCACAAATCTAAACTCCGAGCTACTTCTAAGAATCGCTTAGAAAAACCTAATAACTCTTTGCACGACTCGGGAATTGAATCCAGACGTCTATCGTAACTGTAGAGCTTCAGACCAATAGGCTAATGAGACATGGAGCTACCTCTCTGAAGTTGTAGGTACCTATGCAAATGGCTGCGAAGTGTTTTTACGATTACAAAATTCGGCGCAAAGACAGTCGGGGTCGCAAATGTTTCGCATTCATGATTATTTTCCTTATAACTTTCGATACTTTAGTACAATAACACTTTTGTATGTGACTCTACATGCGCGACCAGAGGTTGTACAGTTATATCTTCGGTACGGTACTTGTGTTAGAAGTGATACCCTAGTGATGCGACCTTTGGACTGCCAAGTCAAAGGTGTCCAGTTCGAATCCAAGGCACGCACCTCTGACTTTTCGAATTCATGAATAATTAATTATCACTCGCTTATACGGTGAAGGAAAACATTGTGAGGAAAGTTGCATGTTTTAGTGATTTTTTCTCGACGGTGTGTGAAGTCTGCCAACGCGCACTAGACCTGGTGGACTATAGCCTAATCCCTCTCAATCTGAGAGGAGATCCCTGCCCAGTAGGGGGACAGTATCCATTTTGGGTTGTTGATGATGGTGGTGACGGTACTAGTTCGTTTAAAACAACTAGTATTTATGCAATTACACACAAAATCAGTTTATTAATCAAAAGTGTATTCGATAATGATTTTCCGTAGTTGATGCCACTCGCACGCGGCCCGGCCGCACTGTACGAATCCACTTCATTTTGTGGTGCAAACGTGGACCGTTCCTAATTTTGCGCGCTCGAACATGAAATTAAAATCGGTTTAATGTATAAATGTGATATGCACTTAATTAATATTTAATTAGGTGTCTAAATAAAAGCGCTCTGTATTGCGCTGCGGTTCTGATAGTGTTGTCATGTAAAATTATGTACTGTTAATTATATTGTCATGTAGGATTTGGAAGGTTTTAAAATTATTTATTTAGCGAATAATGTATGAAGGGCACATGAATGGAGGATGCGGAAATATTAAAATTAAATAATATTCGGTATAGAAAGTATCAAAATGATAAGATAAAAAAATTAGTTGACAAGCTTGTCGCTTTCTGAAATATTTATAGGACATTGGGACGTTTATTCCAATACAGATTCTTGTGCTCTTTTTAAGAATTGCTTTAAAATATATATACTTAAATCAATGCCTTTTGGACAAGCATATTTTTTTCTTAAAACAATTATAATTTACTACAACACGGTAGTTATGAAAGCTAGCTGTTAACATAGGCACGAACAGGGAGCCTAGGCCTGCCGGTGACGTGGGATAATTACCGGGCGTCCCCCGCGACACCCCTCCCCCCGCCTCGCCCCTGTGTCGCCCTCGTAATGTCACATTAACACTGCTACCTCCGGGCGTCGCGTGGAAACTGTCAAAACATCGCGCCCAACTGTTTAACGAATATGGAATAAATGAAAATACCCGATTAAAATGGTTATTTTCAACTCACAGCGATGTGTTGGTCAACTATGACGAGAGGCAAGGTGAATATGATGTGTGCAGTTATTTAGAATAACGAATATTACAGAGATACTAACAAAAATAGTCTTTATAGGTAGTCCACTAAAACGGCATTTAGATTAGAGATTACGTTAGTTCTAGGTTTGATATAAGTATAGTAATTTATTTTTGTAAATATCTATCTTTTAAGGAAACACCTTTATACAGGTCAATATTTTAGATTGTAATACTCTAGTACCTACTGGCGCCGACGTTGATTTAAGTGATAATTTATTTTTTAATATAGCAGTTAAGTAACTATGCTTTGTTAGTATTACCACAAGTAATCGTTGTCGTATGCAAACACGTCTGCGAGCCAATCAAGGGCGTTGATTAGGGGCGGAGGGGGTGTAATTAGCTTCCTTTGATCGCGCCGCGTCTGTTCTTGTTACACACATTTAACACGTAATTAGACATATAATCGCCGTGTGTGCGGTGTGAGTTATGGTCTATTTGATGTTCGGGAACTCAAGAAGTTGCTTGCTGATTATTCCAGAATATTACTCCAGAATACCTAAGTATTCTGGAGAATAATCAGCAGATTAAAGCAAATCGCATCGCACATGAGGGGTTAGGTTCAAAAGGCGTAGAACGAATTATTTTTGATCCCCGTATGGAACAAATGTTTTTGGACCTACTGTAAGTTGATTCGGGTGTGAGTTTGTGAATTGTTTTTGGTATGGAGAATATCCTAGTGTGATGTAATAGTAATAATATTTAAAGTTTAACAAAAGGCAAAAGAATTTCTAAGAGTTGCAATAAATTTTTCCATTCGCGCCAAGTGTGGATGAGACAGGTACAAGAGCGAGGAGATTGGAATAACAAAAGGGAGGCCAAAATATATAAGAGAGGAAAATCCTGAAGAATGCTAGCCACGTAATGGTTTCAGTATTTTTCATAAATATTTTTTTTTTTTCTTAAACATCCACAATAGTAGGTACCAATATTCACACAGGTTCAAAAAATTGCTGCAAAACAAAATAATATATAAAATTACTAAATATAATACTAAATCCTTCTCTTTAAGTTTACGTGACGAAAAATACATAAGTATTTAAAAAAACACAAGACTAAATTCATTCACTTAGATGCATCGTTAAGAAAAACCTTACAAGTATCAAAACAAACTAAAACGACGTTCACAATACACATACTTGGTTGAAGCTTTATAAATCTCATTATACTCCCATAAGAATATTCTCACCCCTCGACTCGGGTCGAGGTTTTGTTTTTGTTGGTGATCACTTACATTGTAAGTTGGCGTAATTCGATACATCCTGCGCTTGGGCATCAGTGGATGATGTACCACGTCAAAAAGGTCGAACTGCCATATTCTCAAGGAAAAAATTGGAACATTTTTATTCTTTTAATTTTTTTCAGTTTAATGGTAAAAGTAGAGGTCTGTTTCCCAGTCTCATTTTTCAAGTTACATAAAAAATATTAATACAGCGGATCATTTTAAAAAGACTGGACCGATTTGGTTCTATTTTTGAAATATGATTGTAATAATTCGAATTCGGAAAGAAAAATTGGAAAAGTGGCCCGGAAAATTGGGAAATTCAGAAAGTGCTATTTAATAGGGATTTTGTATGAAATTTGGATAAAACGGCGTCTGTTGGGACGTAGTGCGGAATATATGATTACTCTGTATATTATCGCGATTGAGTAAATGACCAGACATATCTTTGCGAACTTTTATGATGTCACTTAACCTCAGGTGAGGTAGTAGTCAAATGAAAGCTCCCTATGATAAAAAATAATTACGCAGGTATTTTAAGTCTGGAACCTGGAATCAACATTACATACTTTAGATGATTTTCAATTTGTTAGCTGAAGATTTTGAAAACTGAAAGAAATGCAAAAAAACAATTGTAACATAACATACCATCATGTCTGTATTCCCCAATGGGTTAGGCAGAGGTGTACCAATGTACACCCATAGTTTGCCGGTATGTGTAGGTCCCATGTAATAGGAGGCGAGGAATCGCCTATAACTAATTGATAAGCTTTTTCGTATTCGCACAAAATAACTTAACTATGAGCTGGGAAAGCGATAATAAGGAACTGCTAACCAAATACTATTTTTTTCAGTCATTACCCCATAATAGTACCTATTGGTTAGTTAATTTACCCGAAGGCATTGGCATATTCATCCCCCGAAACGTCATACAGAACGAAATGGCAACGGCGACAATAATTATTAGCTGGACAACGGAAATCCGGTCTAAACTTACGTCGGACAGCCGGACTCCGGATGTCCGGCTTCATTTATTCATCTTACACAAACAGCATTTCTTGTATACAGGTTGAAAATGGTCGGTAAGCTCAATTTTCCGGGGAATACTTAACGGAATAAATCGATACCCATGCACTAAACTACCTCGGTTTCCACATAGCTTTGTTACAACTTATTTATAGTATCCTTGTATTGGAAAATTCATTTCCTTTTTCTTTTATACAACGTGTAAGAGGGTTTATGTCACTATAGACATAAACTCGTAAAGTGCTGGGACTCTTTTGATGATTATTAAACTGCACCATAAACTAAAATCTTAACAAAATTGCGAAATATAAACTAAAAAAAATAAATATTTGCAAGGTACGGGATAGGATAGTGGATATTGATAGATACGGGATAGTGAGGATAGTCCGGTGACGCGTTGGTTATGATTTAAATTAAATATACAGTGTTTATATTATAAAATATGCTGAAACTATGCATAGATTTTTACGATATACGATGACGACCTCTGTGGTCTAGCGGTAGTGTTTGTCTGGGTGTTTCCTATGTATTATAAGTATGTATTTACAAAACAAAAGTATATATGTATTACATCCATTATCTAGTACCCATAGTACAAGCTCTGCTTAGTTTGGGACTAGATGGTGTTGTGTAAAAATGTCCCAACAAATATTATTATACACTCCCTCATCCCTTTTGTTGTATTATATGTATTGCTACCCAATGTCATAGACATTTTTTTGCTGTTTTATGTTTACACAGAGTGAAGTTTGAAGTACTAGAAAAGTAATTTCCGTTCTTTAATATTGATAGTCACGTAGGTAGTCGATTATAGCTAATTAATCTAAAGATTCTCCAGAAAGTTTAAAAGTACAGCCACAAAATTTCTCGTCCCTACTGAATCACACTTTATGCAAAATATTTTAATGAAAAAAAAAACAGTAATAGTAAAAATCAATATAAGTACAAACGGTAACATTGTCCGGTTCAATGCGTTCGATTCTTAAGACACGTCCACTGTGGGTAATGTAAGTTGCTGAGATTAGACGCGTGGCCACTAAACACGAGATGTTTTATTTTAGTTTTCGCGTATGACAAGTGACCAACTCACTATCACTAAATTATTACATAATATTGCAAATGCTTATTTTTCATTATGCTTTCACGCCTAAACCGCTGCACCAAGATTGGTGACCGCGAACAACGGCTAGTTTAGTATAAAACACAATCGCTATCCGACTTTGTCTGTTTATAGGTACGTTTAGTTTTTCTATTATGCAACAGATTTTGATACGCTAGTTTTATGAAGTTAATGCATGGAAAATGATCGTAATATTTAAACATTTTTATTAGTTGATCAAGACAACTTTTAAACATTCTACATATTATCAAGCTATACATTAAGGCATATTCCATAGGGGTTTCAACCGTTGGTTGTCAGATTAAAAATGATACTAAAATTTAAAATAACACTGATTGCTGATGGGCCGTTAGTAAACTAACAACGTATGGACACTTCCAATACACGCAATGCTTATGATAGTGTCTGCGCACGCGACGCTTATATCTCGCCGTCTTTGCGGCCCCACCGAAGGTATTGTTACACGGAATGGATCCGGCCGATTGACGATCGTTGATACAGCCGGCCGATCGCGTAACATTATCCGGCGTACACGCGATACGCAGGCTAGCGTTACCTATCTCGCGCACATACTTGTACATACCTACCGGCGGAACGGCGCGGGCGCACACTCCGCGCAACTCAGCCGCACTTATTGGTATCTTTATTGACTTATTAACGGCCGTTTGTTACCATTTGTGAAACTGTGTAATATGAGCTCCATCATAAAAATAATACCCAATCATCTCACAAATTACCAGCACGGAATACTTTCTAGTAGCATCGTAGACAACTAAACGTATCTGACCAAGCCTGATTTACAAAAGGTAAATTACACTAAAATTAGCAGTTTCCACGCGGCTATTCCGCTAGTGTGCTGTAACCTTTGTGCATTGCCCGTGCTCTTTCAGCGAGATAATCAAATCATTAACGCCTGACAAAACATCGAGCAGTTATTTAGATCTAAACCTAAATAAAATAAAGTGTCCTTCTGTCCGTTTACTGAGCTCGTTCAATTGCAAATTATATGGGCAAGTCTTAAATTGTAGTCGAAACTCGGAACATCATGTCGTACGGCGAAACGCAAATTGCCGACACGATTTTTACAATATTTTTTTGTAACAAACTCAAACACATTACCGACAGAAGGCAGCCGGGCAACACGTAGAACAATAATTGATTGTATTGAGCCTGGCCGACACCTCAAAAATGTATCGGTAAGTATGAGGAGCGAATATTAATTTTGCGTCTCGCTCGATCATGTTAGCTTTCGTACGAAGAAAAGAGAAAGGAGTGTGGACGGTGCTATTCGATATGCGTTTTCCTCTGAAGGATACGAGTACGTGATTCGGTGTGTTTTTTTCGTGGGTGGAATTATTTGTAAGGCTTCGTTATGTGTTGCTCATTACTGTACAAGCGCGTATCCTGCCGGGCGACCGCAAATGCGAGACATTACGGCTCGGAGGAGCCACCTGAGCTCGAGATGGAGCTTTGCTGCTCCTGCGCTTAATGCTTCATACGTGCTACGTGCAGTCGTGCTCCGACACTATCGGTGCTGGCTTTTTGTAAAACAAAAGTAGTATCGCCTTACAGGTGCAAAACTATAGTTGATAGAATAGTTATAACAAGGAACAGTACGAAAAAGTCTAACGTGAATGTTTGGATATGAGATTTTTATTCTGCTGTTCAGATTTCCATGAGTTTTGATATAAAGGGAGAGTGTATCCTAGATGTATTTCATGAAATGTTTTGTAATTCATTTGAGAAGAGAATCAGACTCCTCGTGAAGTCACTGACAAATCAAACTTCCTAAAATACTTTATTGAAGAGGAAAGTAAATACAAGTGTCGTTTGATTTCTTGCTGCGTGAACTTATTCAAATGGTGTTACAGTGGCTGCGGTGTGGTGAAGTTTGGGGCGGCCGCCGTCGCCACCCGAGCGGGCGACCGCAGACCGAACAATAAATACTTCGCTCACAGTACTACTAGATGTAGATAACATGGTATGATTTAATTCATCAAACCAATTGGCTGATTGATTATCGCAAGAGATGGTGATGCGAGTCTAGTGGTGTGTTCCAGTGGTGATGTCTCACTCAAAACTACGCTGATCAATTGATCTGCGGTCCATCTGTTTTAATCAGTGGTGCTAGCATGGAACTGTCCACACTGTTCAAATTTCGAATGTTATTCTAAGTCACGAAATTTATTATAAAAAAAAATATTATCTTTTTTATCTGTCAAATGCTTTTTTTGATAACTTCTAAATGTCATCTTAACGTCAAGACAATTTTGACGATTTTTTTCGTAAATCGTCGACATTTGCTGACATTGCATCATTAGCCTAGTGATTCTAAGCACGACTGCTACGCTAGAAGGTCCTTCAATTCCCAGGTCGAGTAAAGTTTTATTGGGTTTTTCTATGAAATTTTTAGTAGCAGCTTGGGGTTTGGGTTTGTGCCCGGTTAATGGTAATAGGCTCGCCCCCTGTTATATGGAACTTATACATACGAACGTACACCTCTGTCTAACCCTTCTGTACTGTACTCCCCACAGTCGTGACGGTATCTTATTAACATGGATCCATAGATTCTAAGATTAGATCTAGCGAAAATGTTCTCCATTGCTAAATTTGCAGGCTACCGTTTTTGACAAAATTATTGAATTTTAATTTGTCAACATTTTTAACAATTGGATCCATGCTTGCGCCGTAGATGTTTTAGGGTTAATTTTAAAGCAACTAAAATATCAGTCGAGTCTTTGTGGTTAGCGCTTTTACAGAGCACTTTGCTAGTACATTTAAAATGCGCGAAAATTGCCCTATCGGAAAATAGTGGCTGTAATCAGACGGGAGACATGCGAAGTTAGATGCATAATACAAGCGGTTGTCGGCAAAACGTCGATAAAATCATTCAGAACTTTACTGTTTAGAAGTTTTGTGACTGCTTTTTGTACCGGCGCGGCGAGGGTTGACTCGTCGACCGAAGATTGATGTCGATATTTCGATGTCTACTTAGTAAATGGAAACTAGCGTCAATTAATTATTTATTTAGGTTTTATGTATTTAGATAAGTATTGCGTACTTTTGTATTAAGTTCGAGCACAAATAGTTTTATTAATGATTAAGTACAGTTATCTGATATAATTTCTTTCAGCGCAATTAAAAATTATAATTGGTACAAATAATTTTTGATTTTTTTTTTTTTTTTTTTTTTTATGTGATAGGGTGGGCAAACGAGCAGACGGATCACCTGATGGTAAGCGATTACCGCCGCCCATGGACACCCGCAACACCAGAGGAGTTTCAGGTGCGTTGCCGCCCTTTTAAGGGGTTTGGGCGTCCGGTATCCTCACTCACTCGACGAAACACAACGAAAACGTTATTTCACGCCGGTTTTCTGTGAGGCCGTGGTATCAAGTCCGGTCGAGCCGACCCATTCGTGCCGAAGCATGGCTCTCCCACGGTAAGAATCTTTGATTGAACTTAATACACTTAATTAAAGTATATTAAAAAATATCGTTATTTTTTAAGTAGGCAAGAATTCACATCGTCTTAAAAAGGCAATTATGAAATTGACATATCGATAATACTCGGCACGTACCGGGTTAACTGTCCAGTCGATCCAGGAGCTGTGGTTTTGCGGCCGGGCTTAATTCTACCCGCGCCGCTCCGCCCACCATACATTTTAATAGTTTTAATGCCCCAAGAAGCTATCTTCAGTAGCCGATTACACCGAATAGCTATCCATAGAACGGTTCTAATAACTTTTTTCTAACAGCTAGTTATGAAATACTAGAAATGAAGACGTTATGTCGTACGTGATTCATTTTCTAGGGATTCGAAATCGTGTGAGGTCAACAGGACGTAGTTTCTAAATTATATCAAACTTTTTGAAGATTCATGACCGGAATAGGGTTAAGATTCCGGGAGATTCCACTTTTGGTTGTATTGCTCAATTTTGTAGACCAATGAGTTTGAATTCAATTTGATAGAAATCATAGCTTAAGAATTTTTCGTATCCGTTGTGAAGATTAACAAATTATGAAGTTTAATTTTTATATTGAAAACTATCTAGTTTTGTTCTTTCGAAAATCGTCTTTTTTTATGGCGTTTCTTTGTATAACAGCATAACAGCAAGCATAATGGCAGTGATAGCCTAGTGGTATGACCATTGGACTCCCAAGTCGAAGGTCGCCAGTTCAAATCCAGGGCACGCACATCTGACTTCTCAAAATTATGTGCGTATTATTAATTAATTATCACTCTCTTTATTTTAAGATTTTAAAGTTATTTAGCGAAGGAAAATAACTTTAAATATATATATCACTCGCTTAAACGGTGAAAGAAAATATCGTGAGGAAACCTGCATGAGAGATTTTCTCGACGGTGTGTGAAGTCTGCCAACCCGCACTAGGCAAGCGTGATGCCTAATCCCTCTCATTTTGTGAGAGGAGACCCGTGACCAGTATTGGGACAGTATATGGGTTCACGATAATGAAAAGCATAACAAAAGTTATTAGTTTTCATTCAATCAATTTCAAACCTGTCAATCTATACAAGAACGAAGACATATTGAGTTCTTTAAAAGTTAGACCCTAAGCTTTTATATATTCACATATTTCAGTGTAAGAAAGTGTTTTTTAAGATAGTTGAAATATAGATATTCTATCAAAATTTACGTTTACCTATTGAGTATTAAATTAAATTCAAAATGTAATGAAAGTAATAGTTAAGTACTTAATTAATGATGTTTAATTTCATTTTCCGACAGAATATAGACCCTTGGCAATTAATATAGGTGCAAATGGGGAACAATTGAGTCAGGTGTGAGGTGCTATACTAGCTCATACGGCGAGCATAGTACGTAGTACGTCGGCACATTGCGTAGGAGGCTAATCCGTTGCCGCTTATTACATCCCACAGTAGCACACGGATTGAAACCGCAGCCTGCGGCTCCTGATTTCTGCAGCCCCATCGATCTATAGTTTCGTTATCAAATTTTCACACGGACCCTCGGCCGGCACCAAGATTGACTTTATTTGAGTAAGTGTAACCGCAGGCCTACGCGCCAACTCCAACTGACGCTCGATAACCGATGCTGTTGACTCCGCTTTACAATACATAGCCGACTCGATACCATTTTTCAATTGTTTCTCTAGTGAATTAAAGGTATTGGAGTGTGAAACAGTGAAAAGTATCGTTATAATGCGATAGGTAGTCGGCCGGTAGCCAATCACGGCGCCCGAGATATTGATCATCGAAATTGATCAATCAAATCGAAAATATCTACCGGAAATAAGGCGCGATGTAATATTACGTTGTTCTTTGAATTGAATGTTTTAAAAAATGTATTTTATATTCTATAACAATTTTAGTAAAAGTGTGAAAATGTTATGACCGAGTGTTTTGTTTCCGTTAATATCGAGGTCTCTATACAATTTTAAGCGTGTATCGATTTTGGAGTAATTATTGGGCAGCGCTGGGAGCCGTTGAAATTGATAGTATTTGACGTACAAGTGATTACATGGTGTGCCAATGGCAATAGCAGCCGTCAGTGAATGGACCGCCACTCTGATTACTTTGGATTCAAATAGTGATAGACAAGCGCACACCGCGGCACTAAACAACTTATAGAGAGGTCCTTTATATTATTAGAACTGCAATATTGACTTACTACATAGTAAAAATTAATCGTCATAAACTGTCGTAGTCTTTCGTAGCGTACGCTACAACTACGAAGAAAAACTACTATATTTTAAACTAAAAAGTTTGTAACAAAGGAGTTTTAGCTAGTGAGAATATAGCTTGATCATTAATTCTTTGGACAAATTAGATCCATGGTTTCGCAGGCAATTGTAGTATGATTTTTGAACACTACCTTAGTAAATAGGAGTACCACTACGAGGTTTTACGTAGTACGTAATAGTACTTAGGTACTATGTAAAACATCGTAGCGCTAATACATAACCTTTCGATTTAAGACACTGAGGTTGTTTTCTGTACAGTTTAAGTACTGGCGAAAAAAAATATATATCTACCTAGATTATTACCTTCCTAGATAGTCCCGCAGTCCCGCTTTCTATTGGTGAAAATCGTGTGTAAGTAAATTCTTACAGTAATTTAGTAATTTCTGAGATCAGCTCGAATAAACACATACTCACCGCGGCGGCGGCGCGCGGCGGAGACTTTATATTAGGTATATAGTGATATTGAAGCGATAGTGAGGCGCTAAGCACGAAGGCTTGTCCATTCTAAATTCAAATAGTTCGCTAGTCTATGGCGCACGATGTTAAGCCGCCGACGTAATGACATTGTGCCAGAGCGTCCGTTTTTTCTCCCCATCGCGTTTGATGTTATTGTTATTATTTTTCTCTCGAAGCCCATCTAGAGGTCGACGACATTAGTCTCAGCTTCTTCTAGGTGTAATATAGTGGAAATCTTAACAAAATACTAAACTGAAGAGTTTACAGGTACGCATTTTGATAACCGATTTGGCGTAGTTGGTATTTTCTTCATATTTAATTATCAAAATGGTTATTAGTTTATTTTTAAATAATCATGCTTTGTTAATATATGATGTAAGTCATTATTTATGGAGACCGGGAAATTCCCATTTATGGTGTGTCCACTTGTTGATAGCACCTCAGTTTAAATAAATTTATAGTCTTAATTGACATTTTTAACCAAAGTAAATACGGTAAATAAGTCATAAATTAATTATTGTTCGCACAAAATATCGTTGCTGACGGTTGGAAACTGAATTTATGATATTATTAGTAAATTATTATAATGGTTCTAGTCTACATTCGGATATAAATATACCATCACCCCTTTATCCCTGGAAGGGTTAGGCAGAGGTGTCCTAATGTACGCCCACAGTTCACCAGTATGATTGGTCCCATGCAATAGGGGGTGAGCCTATTGCCATTAATCAGGCACACATCTAAAGTCCGAGACTGAGAATTTCATAGAAAAAAAATAATAGACCACATTCTCTTCTATTAATTTAAAGTTATGCTCTTGTTGCAGCAATGTCCATAGCTTTCTTTTGATAGTTAATTCCCGGGAGAGTTGTACTCTTTAGTTTCTCTTTAGGTCCACATATTAAACAAAAAAAAAACATTCGGAATTAAATTAATCTATGTAATTTTTAAGGAGATTACTGATAAAACGGTTTTAGTTTTCAGACGTAATAAAAAGAGTTTCTGATTAAGAAAGTATAAAAATTGTAACTGGCTTATTATTGATTGATTGATACATGACGTCATAACGTATTTTGTGTTTCGAACGCAGGTTGTTTAGCGCGTGCAAGCTTGCAAGGTGTTCGATCAGTGCGCATAATTGGCGGGTTCCGATTGCACGGGAGCGCATCCCCCCATCATACCGACTACGTCATCATCCAACAACCGCATTGTTTGTGTCGGTCTGCCTGTCATTTTCTAAATAAATATTACAGAATGTGCAACCTCATAATATAATATTTTATAAATATTTATAAGTAATCAACAGCACTGGTAATTAAAATTTGTAATATAGGAGTAAATATTATAAAACGTTTTACATTTACTTGGTCCTTTTGATCGAATTAAAATTAATAAAAAAAAATATTTACCATGGTATTATGGAGAATTGGAGATGTAACTGAAAGGACAGTGAGAGCGATGAAAGCAAAAAAAAAATTAAAGACAAAAATACGTGTATCTACCACCATGTAACCACGTAGATGTCGTTAAATTATAGCCGTGAATCACAGCGCAATCGAACTGGGCTATTACGAAGATATATTTTAGACAGGAAACAAATCATTACCGATGCAATATCGATCGTTTTATTTAAGTACAGTTTTGTTCCATTCAACAACTGGTAATTTATAAGCTCTAATGCTACCTAAGCAATTTTACTGATCATCATGACTGGAACGTAGCCGGTGGAGGTTGGAACAATGTTAGAAAGATGGTCTTTATTATAAACTAGCTATTGCAAGCGGTGTCACCGCATCCCAAAAGGCTTTGAGACAAAAGGTATGTCCTATCCTATGCCTATGTCCTTCTCCAAGGTCAAATCTAGTCTCTATTATCCATTAAACTTTCGTCAGACTTTTCGAAATCATGTGCGTATTTTATCACTCGCTTAAACGGTGAAGGCAGATGAGGTATGCCTGAGAGATTTTTCTCAACAGCGTGTGAAGTCTGCCAACTAGCATTAGGCCAGCGTGGTGGACCTAGCCTAATCTCTCTCATTCTAAGAGGAGACCCGTGCCCAGCAGTGGCACAGTATATGGGTTGAATCCAGTTATACACAAGTTAGTTTTTATTTCAATACACGCACTTCACGGCATTTGATTCATATTTAAAAATTACCTAAATAGACGAAAAAATAAATGTGTCTTGACAGTTCTCCTATTTTATTTGCTTTTCTTATGATTGCCAAATATAAAACAAATAAATTTTAAAGCGCAATAAATCCTTAAACGCCGACGTGGTTAGACCGCTGCATAATTCTGCGTAAAATCAAAAATTTACAGATTTATTACGGATTGAGTATATAAATAGCCAACAATTTACCGTTTCGTCAAAATTTGTTTTCATGATTTTAAAATGCGCTATAGGTAAATTTTGGTCTTTTATCAGTTAAAAAGCATAAATTTATTATTCAAAGTAAATGAGTGTCAAAAGATCGAGTTGCACATTAGGATTTCAAATGTGTTAAAGATTAGGTGTACCGTGTACAATATAATGAACTTGTTGTATGTACAGTCAGCAACGAAAGTCGCTGAACATGTTGCAATCTTCATTATGATTTTTAACAAGTATGAAGTTACTGACCTACGAAAGTTATGCGAAATAATTGCATAGATGACCATTAAATATTTAGGTTACCTTAGTAGAAAAGACCTGTTGCCAAGTTCTGGAGCTGTGACAATAAAAAAATTTTGCTGTGTTCAGCGACTTTCGTTGCTGACTGTACTTGTTTTATACGAGAAGGAAGAAAGGGTCGGACCTTACTATCGTTCAGACACTTAACCCTTAAATCAATATAATCTAGACTAATTACTTTGAGTTCTTGTTTCGCAACCTGTGTTCACGCAATAATTTGTGTAGGTATTCTCATAAAGTTACTACAGATAGTTAAAACGAAGCAATCCAACAGTTAATCAACAAGCATATTAGATTACCTTATATATATTAATATTTGATCCCTACGATATCCTAATATAAATCTGTAGCGCGTAAGACGCTCATTGCCAATTGGGCCGTCAAATTATATATCTGGCCCGAAGGACCAAAAAGTGATGACACACAAATTGTATCTCAAAAATAATTATCTCTATTACAAATGCAAGAATTATTACTCCGAGTCAAAACGAAGCAATCCGACAGTTAGCAACAAGCATTAGAGTTGACATGGGTTGTCGGCAGCGCAGGCGGCTAATAACGTGCGTAATGGCGGATCGTCATTAGCGGCGCGCGCGCAGATTGCCGCCAGCGCTGATGAAACCCGCTGGGATTGCCTTGTAAACGCCTCGAGTATCAACGTGCACTTAGAAGCTCTAGATTGGGCATATTTTAACAATTATTTTTTATTGTTACCATTTGGTTTTCTAGACTATCTGGTAGTGTGAGTGGGCTCAGTCGAGCTTGTATGATTTTATTAAAATAATTACAGACAAAAAGTATAGTTTTGTTTGAGTTTCTAAAAAACTATTGTTATTATTATATTATACGGTTGATTCTATACGACAAAAACGTAAGTAATTTAAAATGTAAAATGGTCCTAGTAAATTGGCAAATATTTGAATCAGGAATTGAATTAAAGATACTGGGTTTGGATTTCCTAACGAATTCAAGTTTTAATTGCAGAAGCACGTAATTATTGAAATTGGTGTTTGATCAAGCAATTAAAAAGAATATAAAAAACTTGTGCCTCCTTAATAGTGTTATGTTATTAATTCCACGGTATTTGCCAGAAGCAATTTGTGGTAGTTTAGTAACCGAAACAAAAGGATAACTTCTAGCAATTTGCCTAAACGAAAAAAGTTTTTTATAGTATGATTTAATAGTAGTATATACATACACTGTGACCCGGATGCTTTAACAAAAATGAAATAATAAGCTTTATTGTGAATTTTAGTTGAATAAAGTATGGAGAATTATAGTACTTATGTTCTGAGAACGTAGTTGCTCCAAATATAACGGAAAATCTAAATATTGAAGGTCTAGTTTCAGAATAACCAATACCTACTATATTTATAAGGAAACAATATGATATGAGCGTATCTACCTATCTTTCTTCTATATTCCTACTTCTATTTTTAATTTAGAAATTGAATTTAGAAACAGGGAACAAAAATATTGTTAATTGTATTCTTCTGTCAAGGGCCAAGAATTGAATCCTGTGTTCACATGTTTGTGTAGTTATGTATAGGAAGCAGGGACACAGTTAGTCAGTAAGAATCCGATTTTAACCAGGGTAGTTCCCATATGAACCGAGCATGTTAAAAATAGAGAGACATTTTTGAATCGGGAATAAGGACCAATTTAAACATACATTTGGTCCTTACGATCCTTTTATTGTATATTTAATAAGATTACGGGATAAAATACGAAAATTATGTTTCTATTTTACATTTATCTAATCTACTAGATACAGTGGTGCATCCACAACAGCTCGTCGGTAAATAAGGCGGCAGTCAGTTAGAGGGTCGTGATTGTGAGCTGCGCGTAATGAGCGCGGATATTAATAAATTTAACGCAGCCGACTCGGGACACTTTACAGTTATTTAGGGCATAATTACGTCAAGAAAATTACCTATCTGTCTGTTGTTAGTTGTTACATGATTTACTGTGGTATCATGACGAAGAGATGGACTGTTGTGTTGAAATATGTTTTTTGTTGCGGATCTACAAATCCGAAATTACAAATGATCATTTCTTTGCTGCTTTTTTAGGATCTTGAAGTTCGAAAAGGTTAGCACAGAAATAATCATAAAAGTGATACAGATAATATCATACTGATAGTTTGGCGTAGTGGTTAAGGTGGTCTCTTGGCGACTCCCGTTGCGCCTGGTGTCGTGGTTTCGATTTCAACTTGAGACTAATCTTTGTGTGATTCACAGATATTAGTTTCGAGTCTGGGTGTAGTTTGTGTCCGTTGTATTGTAATTTTATGTTTGTAATGTTTTTATTGGTATTTGTAATTATTTCTAGTGGGCATCAAACTGAATAAGCTCTAAATACTATAATATCCTATATATATCAACTCCAAACAAGGCAGTGGTGTTTTAATTATGTTAAGCATTAATTGGACTATGTGAGTCATTGTGATTGTGTCCCAGTAGATCAAAATATCAATTTGCTTATCAAATTAAGTAGGTAATGAACACGGGTATTTGAATCAACTTCCTGTAAAACCATTTTACAGGAAGGTTCAAATACCCTGTGATTTTAGGTATATCATTCATCTTAAAAAATGATTTATTAAGAGAATTAATTATTGTGGATAACAAAAGATTTCACCAAGTTAGGACTACGACTATAAGCAATGTTAGCCCAATGTCGACGTCTGTGGTCTAGTGGTTCGAGTGTTGGACTGCTGATCACGAGGTCGTGGGTTCGATTCCCACAGGAGACAAATATTTATGTGATGAACATAAGTGTTTGTGTTTTTCTGGGTGTTTCTTATGTATTATAAGTATATATTTACAAAAAAGTATATAAGTATTATATCCATTGTCTAGTACCCATAATATAAGCTCTGCTTAGTTTAGGGCTAGATGGTGCTGCGTAAAATTGACCTAAAAAATAAAAAAATGAATCGAATTCGAATCCAAGGTACCATCTCTGGACTTTCTGAAATCATGTACGTATTAACATTAATTTATCACGTGTGGTGAAGGAAAACATCGTGAGGAATCCGGAATGCCTAAGAGACGGAGACTTTCTCGACGGTATTAGGAAGTCTGCCAACTCGCACCAGGCCAGCATGGCGTGGTGGAGTATAGCGAATCCTTCTCGTTCGAGAGGAGACCCGTGCCCAGCAGGGTGACAGTATATGGGTTGATGATGATAATCAGTAATAGGACTGAGAGATGAAAATAGTTTAATAGGAATTCAATGAGCGATACACGTCTCTGTGAAAAAACTGTATGGTGATTTTACAATACAATACAATATCTTCATTTATCTGAACATGGTTATAACAGATTGATTTCTGACATTTACGCGAATATTAAACCTTGAAATAAAACTACTTTTTACTGATTTTATCGCGTTAAATTGATATTATAAATCCCGACGTTTCGGACCCTTTACAGCGTACCATGTACCATGGTCACGGGTAATCTGTAAAGGGTCCGAAACGTCGGGATTAATAATATCAATATTCGCGATAAAATCCGTAAAAAGTAGTTTTATTTCAATGGATATAACAGGTTTTCAAATTACAAGTTTATAGTACAGACGCCAGCACATCAAGCTACCACAATCTGTCAAATTTCCGTGATTGATTTTCAACTTTAACACATTATAATAAGGTTCATATTCAATTGGGAAAATTTGACAGTTTTGGATAGCTTGACCTGCTGGCGTCTGTACTATTCTGCTATTTGTGGCGTCAAATTAACAAAATAGGATTTTTTTTGTTCCTCTAGTGACCGCTAGAGGGACAAATTTCAATGTAATCATATTTTTTTATCGTAATAATAAATGTTCACTAACCGTCTAAGTACATACCTCCCGCGGGCAGGTTGGCGTTAGTCTTGTACTCTCTCTCTTCGTGGGACAGGGACCGGAGACTCCTCACAGAGGAGCTCTTGTACTCCATCTCCCGGAGAGCTAGGGATGCGCTGTCGCACGTGATGAGCGACCGCTGCAGACCGAACGACCGAATTTGGTGTGGGGACGCATTTGTACCTGTAATTAATAAATTTGTTAGTGTTCTAACTGAGACAGTTTGTAAAAATTTAAGCTAAGATTTTCCTGGTAACTGTGCCTGGTAGTGTGCGGTTCTGTGTTCGAATTTTAGGGCGTTCGAAGTGAATAGTTTTAAGAATAGAAATTTATAGTTTCCGAACATATATATTAGTTACGCTAGTAGATAATAGATTATTTCATTCTGGAAAGAATAAAAAACTTAGTTAATTACAATTCCGGATAGTCACCGCTTGAACATGTACTAAACTGCATATTATATTAGGTGACTTTGGTAATCTAGTACCTACTACTAATATTGCGACACATTAATTTCCTTTGAAGTAGGCAATACCTAATAAGTACCCATTGCACATTTTATTATATTAGTAAGCTGAGAAACCCGGTACAAAAATAAAAATAGAGCTCTAAATTTTATATGGTCCATGTAAAATTTAAAGCTAATTTCTATAACTCTGTCACGCACACTCTAATAATTTAATTTAATTTTCGAACTAACCTAAAAAAATAGTTTCCGGCCAGTAATTGTCAAATAGACATCAAAGTGTCAATCACCTTATTACATCAAAACACGGCCGATCTTTTTTTATTTGGACCCAAATTTAGCAAACCTTCTGTCGGACCGCTTTTGAAAAAGGTACCGCCCTTATTTCAGACTTGTTTTAGAAAAAAAATGTAGATAATTAGATTATGAGTTTACACAATGTAAGACGGTCCTATACCGCAATTATGTAGCAAATCGACGCAAACAAATGCAGTCGGTTCATTACTATTTGTTGTTATAAAATAATAGGTAGTTTGTTAGTAGTGATGTGTGTAAGTAGATGTCGATAATTGTTTACATATTTCTCTTCTTTATAGATATATATTGATAAATACATATTATATGTTGGTATTCATGCATGGAACATTACGTTGTTAGTTGACTTTTAATAGATTGAATGAATACTTACATAATATATGTTTAGATACAACCTAATAGAATAACAGTGCCTTTACTTAGATCTAGTGATTATAATTTTAGCTACGATATTTAGTCTAGCTAACTATTGACTATTACTTTAAATAATTTTAATTTCGTTTATTACTTAGCCATTATCATTACCTCAAATTGAAATCTTCCGAGCGTAACGCAATTATTGTTTGCACAACACTATTTAAGCATCATTTGCAGTAGCAACCGCTACAAATAAATTGCATTTTATCGATAGTCGATAGTCCGTGTAATGTGGGAGTACAGCGCAATTAGCGGGGTCACTGTGAAGCGGCTTACGTTCCACCTACAAATTAAGTCTATTAACTCAAACTTTTAAGTCCCCCGGCACACGATATCTTCCTTTCTTGTGCCCCAGAGTTTTGGGGCTTATTCGTTAAGTACTAGCCTTTTGTGCCCTTTCTCCTCTTTGTTCGGACAGAAGGATTTTTGGCATCGTGCAACGTTTGTTATAGATCTAACGCTAATGAAGTTGTGTGTGCTACTTAGATAAACTTATGAGGATATTTATCAAGCAAGTCATTTTGTTTAGAAAACAAAATACACGAAAACCTCCAAACTATACCTATAGACTTAATATTTATAAAAGTAATTCTATTTGCCTGTTATCTTTTCACGGTTAAACCGCTAATCAGATTTCGATAAACTTTGGCGAGTAGATAAAATTGCATCTTGAGGAATGTTTTGTATCAAAATGTCCTATGAGATGCTAGTGAAACGGCGTGTAAAAGCTAGTAATTTGCCAGGAAAAAGAAACCTCTGCTAACCGCTGGTAATATTGATTCGAAGATTAAGTGATGTATTACGAAATTTATTAAAATGTCCCTGAGCCCGTGCTATGGCGTCATGCGGCAGCAGGCACAAAGGTCCCAGCAGTTGCACAGTGCGTGAGTGCAACTTATTACTGATATAATTTCACTATTGTTTGCCGCCGGCTCCGCCGCTCCATATGGTGTAACGTGTTTTTTTCCTCCAATTTCGTCGATAGTTCGAACTCCTTTGAGCAACTCCTTAGTTTCGCGTGACTGACAAGCGGAAGACGATGTTTTATGATATTAATTAAATATACGGTTTACCGTGGGGTGGAATTGGATGTGAAATGAAAGTTTATTAGTCCTGTTCCGTGGTGAAAAGCTTAACTTGATGGTTCAAGATATTTAGTGTGATTATATTAATTTGAGTTTGAATTATTTTGTCATTTACCTATGATTGTAAATGGATTTGTGCCCGGTTAATGATATTAAGTTTGTAACCTTTTAAATGGAACCGAAACAAACCGAACTGGCGATGGTCGTATGTTTAAAATCCGAGCTTCTACTGAGATTAAAAAGTTACGTAATAACTTATTTTTTAAAGGAATAAAGGTAAGGTCGCTGGAAAAACAATTTTATTCTGTAAATGACTACTTAAAAATAATAATATTTCCTACATAATTGTTAATTAATATATACTGAAAATATGTTGTTATTAAGATTATATTATATTTGTATGTCATGACTAAGTGTTTAGGATACCAATTATATTTAAGACCTTCATTGTACCAACACTTAGGCAGCAATTAAAATGATTATTATTATTAATTTCATAGACAAACATAGTAACACTTTGTTTGACCGGAGGACCCAACCAAGAAACTCTAGCCAAGCAGTTTAATAATGAGGCAGTTTTGTTGTGTGAACATCATTGTCATCATCAACCCATATACTGTCCCACTGGTGGGTACGGGTCTCCACCACGCTGGCCTAGTGCGGTTTGGCAGACTTCACACATCGTTGAGAAAAATCTCTAAGGCATTCAAGTTTCCTCACAATGTTTTCCTTCACTGATTATATTAATACTACTTTACGATTTACGATACGATTACATGAATTCGAAAAGTCAGATGTGCGTGCCCTGGATTCGCACTCGAGAACTTGACTTTGCAGTCCACTGGGCTATCACTGCTATTGTTGTATGTTAAACACAATAAATATAGTAGGTAAGAACAATATATACATATATAATGTCGATTGTCATATCAGCGCGGAGTCCCGTGGGAAGAAAATACTTTATCTACTATTTGTGATATCGCGGTCGTCCGACCGCCACTATCGTATATATGAAAATTACATGATAATAATAGAAGCGACTCGCAATATTTTATTATATATTTTAATTGTTTATGCCCGCGGTTAGCGCAGCGCGACGACGAATAATAACAAATTGGGCTGCGTTCACGACACGCTCGATCGTATTATGTTTTCATATTAGTTTTTTAATTAATTGGTAGTCGAAATATTGTATTTTGTTAACTGTATTAATTGTTGTTTGTTTTCCAGGTGACCACATTGTTTTATTGTTTGTATTGTTATCATAGATAACGCGAGTAGTTAGTAGAAAATCACAATTATCTAAACTGTGATGTGATTATCTATGACTGATATGAATATACCTACAAAAATAAAACCCTGCCTTTTCGTACGATACTTTTCGATCACAAAATACATTATGAACTGGGAGTTTCTCTAGAATCCTTGTTTCCCTACTAATCTCTATCTCTATTAATCTAATATATAAATTTTCCATGTCACAATGTTAGTTACCGTACTCCTCCGAAACGGCTTTACCGATTTTTACCAAATTTTATATGCGTATTCAGTAGGTCTGAGAATCGGCTACTATCTATTTTCCATACCCCTAAGTGATAAGGGTGGCTTGAAATAACTTATATGGCAAAACAACGTTTGCTGGGTCAGCTAGTATTATATATGCGAAAGTAACTATATCTGTCTGTCTATGCTGTTACGATTACACGCCTAAACCGCCGAACCGATTTTGACAAAATTTGTTTGTTTTTAAGTTGATGTTAATTAATGTACCTACCTAGCTCTCTATTTTATAATTGTATGCCCACGAGACTTAAAGAACGATATTCATATCTGTTTTAAGACCTATTTTTCTTGTGAATCCCAAATAAATATTTTGATATGATTTGATTTGTTGTGTAGTGTCCATGAAACATTAAACGTGGATATTTTATCTATCCAACTCTTTAGCATTTTTCTAATGTCATTCGTATGTTTCATCGATAGCTGACCATCGATATACATACTGTATCTATCTTCTATCTACAAATCCCCTTATTTTTTATTTTACTCATATTTATGATCTACCTTTATTTTGTGACCAAACCTGAAATCACAAAAAAAAAACTGTTCAATACATTTTGTTGTTGAGTGAACAGAAATATGCGCAATAGCTGATTGTTAATTTTTCAGGGGTGATAGTAATTTTTTTTCACAATGAGAACAATGACCCGACACATTATTTCAGTAAAGCTTAAACTTAGCAAGGGCACTCGTTGCAACACACATAAACATTAAACTTTGGCCTAAATTACAAGTGATTGTAATTATTGTGATTATTTATCAGTGTTTATAAAAGTGTAAATCGTGTTTCTATGCAAATAAACCATTATTATTATTATTAAAGCGAGATTAATAAAAGGGAGATTAATGCAGGTAACATAGTGGGACAGCGATTCTGAAATATTCCTAAAGAGCCACAAAATATGAACTAGTCTTTATTTTAATTTGACATCGTTACAATATGAAACTGTGGTTTTCCCCTAAAGATTGTGGTGGTCTGTCGGCAGTCGGTCTGCGTGAAGCCACGAATCATTGATGGAATGATCGTGTGCCCGTCAATGGGCATTATGACGGGACACTTCGTCTGAGGTTCATGCAACAGGTTGGGGATCATGATTAAGAACATTGATAAATTAAAAGGTAAAGTTCATGCGTTAGAGATTTCTTTGAGAGCTGCCTTATAACATCTGTTTGTGTTTCTCTTGTAAATGAAATTTTTTATAAGTTGTTTGGGTTAAAAATTTATACCTATACTTGTAGTAATCCACTAACGTCACCAAATCAATTATACAGTTAACTCTCCCGTTAACAGTATTATTGCCTCTATATTGGTATTGTACTTACTAGTATGGTTTGGGCATGTCGAGAGAATGGATGAAAGGCGACTAGCCCGCCGAGAGGGGACACCCTAGCAAAACTTATGCCGACCTTATTGGTGATGAGGTTCTTCAAAAAGGTCAGGTGCGTAGTACTCGCAACCGGCGTGTATGTATGACAAGATGTATGAATGTGGTCGAAGCAAAAGAAGTATGCAAGAATCGTAGCAAGTGGCGTTCTTTAGTTCCTGCCTATCCCCATGGGAAAAAGGCGTGAGTGTATGTATGTACTTACTAGTTTTGGATCGCGGCTCCCGAGGTCCGTCGACGGTGACTTTGATGGCTTTTTGGTACGTTGCTACTTGAGGAGGGTTCGTCGATATCGTGATTGTTAGCGAGAAGCTCTTCCCTGGAACAAAATATATATAAAATTATTAATATTATGTGAACACAGAAGGTAAAGGTCAAGGAACACAGGAAGTCGTTGGATGCAGGAGGTATATAACCGGTCCTTGTGGAAGTCTATGGGAGAGGCCTTTGTTCAGTAGTGGACCTCCTGTGGCTGATATGATGATGATGATGATGAACACAGGATAATATGTTTATTATATGTACATACATACACATACCATCACGCCTGTATTCCTCGAAGGGTTAGGCAGAGGTGTACTAAAGTACACCCATATTTTGCCGGTATGTTTAGGTCTCATGTAATAGGGGGCGAGCCTATTGCCATTAACCGGGCATAAATCCAAACTCCGAGCTGCTATTGAGAATTTCATAGAAAAACCCAATAACACTTTGCTCGACCTGGGGATCGAACCCAGGACCTCTAGAGTAGCAGTCGCGCACAGGACCACTAGACTAATGAGGCAGACAAGTTTATTATAATTATGTATTTAGTTTATAAACATCATATTGGAATTGGCTTCTCTGTTTCGATTTGTTTCTTAAGTATTGACACTTGATGGCATTTTAAAGCCCCTTATAATTTATTTGGTATGCAGGTGACTGTGCAGTGTTGAAATCCACTACCTTTATTAGTTGTGAACGTCAGATAGACTCGATAGGAACCTATTACGCCCCCGCATCCCAAAAGTATAATATAACAATTTATTATTATTAACTTTATTTTAAATTTATTATTTTGTATTTTCTTTTCTTTTTTTTTTACTATTTTATTTTACCGTAACAGTTACGTTTGCTTGCAGTTTTTGTTATTTTGTTATTAATAAATAATCTGTGAAAAATGTAGTGGGTAGTATATTTGTTAACTTTGAATTGTAACACGCCTATGTATATGCATAATGTACTATTGTTTGTTTTCCCAAATGAAATAAATAAATAAATAAATAACAAACAATGGTCTAGTCATTAATCCAGACTTGTACATAAATAGTAAACAAACAATGTATATTACCCATGAATTATTAATACGGATTCAACAGACCACTAATTCACAATTCGACTACAATCATCCTTTATAATAGGTGCTCCAAATAGATTCAATCAAATCAATGAACTTATTAGTTGATATAATGTAATAATAGTACATTACATTGTCATATTAAGCATACTTGTGCGTCAATGGTGATGATTTTATAGAATACCTACTAACTTTTGTCCGCGGATTCACAACGCAAAGGACTTTTCCAGACAAAAGCCTATGGCCTTCTCCAAGATGCAATCTATCTCTATACCAAAATTTATCAAAATAGGTTGAATGGTTTAGGTGTGAAAACATAACAAACAGACTTAGTAACTTTCGCATTTATAATATTGGTATGGACACGTATTAAATAATAGGTATGGATCAGTATGGAGAGAATACAAATTAAATGATTTCTATATAAAAAGGCACAGATGGAAGTAATTTTATCAACTAACGTCAGCTGAATCCTGCTGGGTAGCCTAGGTGCTGGTACACTCAAAAACTGTATGGCTTCTTATTCTTTAAAGTGAGGGCAGTAGTTACCAGGTGGACTATTAGATGCATCCACTAGGCTTGCTGAGATTTGTTGACTTTTACAACATTGGTTTCCTTTTGAATTGTGAGGAGGAAGCTTTTATTCTTAGTAGTTTTCCCACGGGCAAGTATATAGTAGAAAAGACAGTTTTGATGTAGTTGGTGTCCTACAGAATCTGCGTTAGTGTGCGTTTACACGTGTACGCGTGGCAGTGTGAGACTGTAGGTACTAATGTGGAGCGTATGGTGGAAAATGGCGAGCTTTTTGGGCGCCCGATTTGCGGTCGCCAGTAATGAATGCACCGATAAATACCGAATAAAATTACAGTTAAAATGAGTGGATTAACATGTCTAATGCAGATAATTCATGTGTAGAGTACTCGATTCGGAATACATGACTGATTCGTACGTGTTCCGATTGTAAGATTAGGTCTGTTTTGTAGGTACTTTTTGAACGGCTTTTATTATACCATCTACGGAAAGAAGCAGCCTGTAACGGTAGGCTCTGAGGTAGGGTTGCCAACTCTCGGACGAACCAACCCGGGAGGATTTTAATAAATGGTGGGTAGAGAAGTAGTAGGTCGTTTTGAAAGAAAATCTAAATATTTATTGATTTTTATTTTTAAATTTATATTTACATTGCTCAAAAATTGAGAAAATACCAGAGATATTATTGCGAGCTTGGGAGGTTTACAATTATGACCGGAGTCTCCCGCGCATTCCGGGAGGTTTGGGAACCCTAAGGGCCATTGGCAAGCTAATGATAAAACTGATTAGACTGCACGTTTGGCGCAGCGGTTAAGATGGTCGCCTCTCCACTACCGTTGAACCGGTTGTCGTGGGCTCGATTCCCACCCGAGAAATCTTTGTGTGATCCACAGATATTTGTTTCGATTCTGGGTGTATTTTGTGTCCGTTAATTATAATATGTTTGTAAAGTCCCCTGCGACAGTATTACACAAATCTATACTAATATTAGTATAAAGAGGTAAAGTTAGTGAGGTTGTAGGGGGTAATCTCTGGATTTACTGAACCGATTTTGGAATTTCTGTTACCAATAGTAAGCCACATTATTTGTGAGTGTCATAGGCTATATTTATGTGTAATATATGCATGTTTTTAGGTAGTACATTGCACCCGTGCGAAGCCGGGGCGGGTCGCTAGTCTATATACTTATATAAAAATGAATCTACATCACGCGTGAACGGATGGAACAATTTCGCTAATTATTTTTTTGTTGTGTTAATTATTGCCAGGAGAAGGAAATTTTAAGGAAAAGGTAGAAATATTTAAAAACGTTGTGCAGGAAATTATAATATTTCAGGTAAAGTCCACGCAGACGTAGTCGCGGGCAGAGGCTAGTAAATAATAAAATTGTAAAAAACTATATTTATTAATATACTTTTGTTATATTTTGCAATTACTCGTATTCCATTCCAATGTTTCGTATTTATATCTTCGATAAGGGAAACTGTTAGTGGTAAATAGAGCTTCCTGTTTCAGTGACAAGTTAAGACATGTTTAGTGACATTAACTAATTATTTTATTCGTAGGTATAACCATATCAGTGGGACAATGATTCAATTCGTGTGAACTTAGGTTTTGCAAACAATTTTGTTGTGAAATAAAAATACTCTTTTTAATTTTAATTTAATAATAATTATACATAAACATATAATCACAAAAAAAACGCAGTGATAGCCTAGTGGTATGACCATTGGACTGCCAAGTCGAAGGTCTCGAGTTCAAACCCAAGGCACGCACCTCTGACTTTTCAAATTCATGTGCGTATTAATAATTAATAATCACTCGCTTAAACGGTGAAGGAAAACATCGTGAGGAAACCTGCATACCTTCGAGATTTTTCTCGACGGTTTGTGAAGTCTGCCAACCCGCACTAGGCCAGCGTGGTGGACTAATAGCCTAATCCCTCTCAATATGAGAGGGAGCCCGTGCCCAGCAGTGGGACAGTATATGGGTTGATGACTGACTGATATCATCACGCTTGTATTCCCCGAAGGGTTAGGCAGATATTTATGGTGATAGTTAGGGTGTATATTGGTGGTGTACATTGGTACACCACCAATGTACACCCACAATTCATTGGTATATTTAGTTCGCCGGTCCCATGTACCTAATAGGGGTCTATTTCCATTAATTGGGAACGAATCCAAACTCCGAACTGCTACTGACAACTAAACTAGCGAAGCACTTAATAATATTATTGGTAGTACACTAGTATAAATTGATTATCCTAGAATATTTGCATAGTAATAGGAAATTTTGTAGTGATATATAAATTTGAAATAAATGTCAATACATATTTTTTCTATAATTTTTTTTATAATATATATAAGTCCTTCATGATGAGTGTACGACGATATAATGAAGATGGCGGAGCCTTCTACAGACCCATAATTTGATGATTAATTGGTGTCATAAATTACTTGACATTGTCTTGTTCAATCTGGTCAGACTTAGCAGAACTCGGACAATTTATGAAGAATAATTTCCACAAAGCGAACTCAAACTTACACCTCAATACGGAAACAAATCATCATAAAACATTGGTCGCTAAACCTTAAAGGCGTGTCTCGAACGATGTGAAATATTGCTTCTAAAGTTGCCATTAAACTTAATACATTCCACATGATCACTCATCAACAGTTTAGGTCCTAACACAATACGAGCGAAGCCATAAAACATAACATTGTATTGCAACAACCATCTCCCAGAGGTGTTGAGAGAGGCGCGTGAAATATTCAATTATTGTGCCCAGGCGCAGGTGGGCGAGGGGTGCGGGGGACGCAAATGCCGCCATCTTGATTTACGATCGAGCGTAAATCCTGAGTGACATTTGTGAGTGAAGACGACCTGCAAACCGTCGCCTCTTATGTACACGACTATGACACGATTTTCAGGAAAATCTTTTGCGGTCGCTTTCGTATTGCTGCTTCAGAATAGCCAATAGCCCGATAATTCGGTTGTAAAGCGGCAATGGAAAGCAGGCAATAGCAATGTGCCGTTTCAGAGGTTAAATCCGATCATGAGTTCTCAATATTGTGTGGAACGCCCAGCGCGCATAAATATAACACGTTATGTGCCCGTCGGGACATGTGAACATGTCTTGTCAAAGCTCTCACAGCTTTCGGGAACATAAGAGAACTCTATAAATATAAATAACTGATTGTATAAACATAAAGGAAGGAATTGAACTGTCAACAAAAAGTTACGAGCTTCAAATCAACCCTAACGTGCAACCTTATTAGTACGTAACTAACACAACCTTTTAGTGATGTTAATTAGCATAGTCTCCAATAATGAAATCTATACTTATTCAATGGCATTTTAAAAGATCAATCAACTAGCAAAATTGCTCTTCCGTGCATGATTTTTTTGAGTTACATGCAAACAGTATGATAATATTTTAATTGCTTAGTGCGAAGCTATTTATCTTCTCCTTCCTCCGAGCCTTTTCCCAACTATGTTGGGGTTGGCTTCCAGTTTAACCAGATGCGGCTAAATATCAGCATCTTACATGAAGCGACTGCCATCAGACCTTAGTGTGCTGAGGATAGACTGGTTGACAGACTTTTTGGGTTTCTGACTACTACTAACGATTGTTATAGGTGTTCGTATAACAACCGGGAGCGACGACTTCTCTGAGAGATGGAGGCTCTCGATTTGTTAAGAATGGTCACCTGTCTACAGACTAGCTGCGACTAGTGCAGCTTGCAAATTAACTTAGGTACTACTTACCCAACCCCTCGAGTGAAGCAATTTATACAAAATCATAATATAATACACTATCTGGTACACCACGGTGCTACCCGCATTGTCGTCGTTTTTGGCAATTCTGTGGGAATTTTCACAGAACTTTCTTAGTATCTAACTATGTAGTTAAGCTATGTAGCTTATACCTCAAATTTAGCATCAGAATCACGCCTGTAATCCCCTAAGGGTTAAGCAGAGCTTTGCTAATGTAGACCCACAGTTCGCCGCTATGTTTAGGTTCCATGTAATAGAGCCTACCTATTGCCATTAATCGTGCACAACAGCAAACTTTCAACTGCTACTGAGAATCCCAATAATAATTATATGGATTTCTGACATTTACGCGAATATTATACATTGAAATAAAGCGTCCATGGTCACGGGTCGATAGTCTACCCGTGACCATGGACGCTGTAAAGGGTCCGAAACGTCGGGATTAATAATATCAATACAACGCGATAAAATCCGTAAAAAGTAGTTTTATTTCAATCCCAATAATACTTAGTATTGCAATATATGAAATATAAGGCAATAAAACATAATTCCAAATGTCTTACTCGAGTCAGACACAAAATAAGGTAACATCGACCTAAAAAAAAAGGTATATTCGAGCCGAGGTACAACCAACAACCATAACACAGTGATGACCGCCACACAAAATGATTTGGTCACATTCTGGTCATGCCGTTTATGCTCGTCCCTAATTATGTGTTCAATTTGACAAGTCTGAGGGCACTCTCTCTTTCGACATAGCGCATTATATCAAATTACTGATTTCGAAATATGAAAACGGGTTTAGGTAAATCTGTTGACGATTTTGTTGTGTAATAATTATGTAGTTTGTACAGTTCTGTTACGTTAAGTACATACAATTGATGGGTGGTCAATGATGACGATTTAAGAATATCTTTTTTTATCTAGGTATACTAATATTATAAAGCTGAAGAGTTTGTTTGTTTGGTTGAACACGTTAATCTCAGGAACTACTGGCTCTAATTGAAAAAATATTATTGTGTTATAAAGTCCATTTATCGAGGAAATAAATTACGCTACGATCGAGGACACGATCAAAATAGGACACGAGCATAAAGGAAAACAAGCAGGTGAAACCGCGGGGGCAGCTAGTTGTTTGTAAAATGATAAACAAGCATACGGGTCGTCTGATGATAAGTGGTAGCCCTAGCATGTAGACGCCAGCAATAGCAGTTGTACATATCACTCCCACGTTGTCATCTTGAGATCTCAGTTGTCAAGTCCAAATATTTTAATCGTTAGTTAGCCCTCCCAGTACTTATACCGCTCGAAAACGTGTCCATATAGAGATGAGTGCATAAACACATTCCATGTAGAGACAGAGAACAACCTTGTGCAATATTCAGTATAAGTGAACGAGACAATAACAGATTCGATACTTCCGATGACAACCAGTTTACTTACGGAAAGGTGACCATTATTTGACGCGGTAGGACGCATCTAACTATTTAAATTTTTTGGTAGCAACCCTAGCCTGTAGACGGCAGTAACACCAGTAGTATAACTCATTGCAATCTTGAGATCTCTGTTGTTAAGGTCCCATATGCTCGGTAATTTCTCTGTCTACGTTGCCCTTCAAATATTATTATTATTATTATTTAGCCGTTGTCGTCCCACTGCAGGGCAAAGGCCTCCCTGCCCTCCTTCCATTCCTCGCGGTTCAAGGCTATTTTGGGCCAATCCTTCCAGAAAAGGTCAAGCTCATCCCGCCATCTTCGTCTAGGCCTGCCGCGTTGTCGTCTGCCGTTTTGTGGGACCCATTCGGTACTTCTTTTAGCCCACAACTCATTTGACATGCGACAGACATGTCCAGCCCAGTTCCACTTCAAGCTAGCAGGTTTTTGGCCTATGTAAGCGATCTGGGTTTTGGAGCGCACTATGCTATTTTTGATGCGGTCTGCTAATTTGACTCCCATCATACTGCGCTCCATGGCTCTCTGACAAACCCCAAGTGCGGACTTCTGATGTTTTGTCAAAGACCAGGTCTGTGCGCCGTAGGTGAGGATGGGGAGAATACATACATCCATGAGTTTCCTTTTGAGAGTGACGGGCAGGTTGCCTTTCATGAGATCTTTCATGGACCAATAGCTTTTCCAGGCGTTTTCGGTGCGTCTTGCAACTTCTTTAGCTTCAAATAGGAATACAATAATGTTAGCACATTGTTGCTCAGTGGCAATATATTTGGCAATGCAGTAGTACAGTCAGCAACGAAAGTCGCTGAACATGTTGCAATCTTCAATACGATTTTTAATATGAAGTTACTGACCTATGAAGGTTGTGCGAAATCATTGCATAGATGACCATTAAATATTTACTTTACCTTAATAATAAAAGATTTCTTGATAAGTTTTGGGGCTGTCATGTTTTCTAAATTTAGCTGTGGTCAGCGACTTTCGTTGCTGACCGTACCACCCTAGACTAACTCAGCATCATGAGCAGTTTACTTAGAATGTTTTAGGAATATCGTATTTAATTTTACAGTTTTTTATTTATAAAGAATGTTGACATATATTAGAAATTTCTTCTGTATCGTTGATGCGTTTACAAACACTAAAACATTCTCACTCACTCACCCATTACAAACAACCTGACCTGGAATATCCAGTACAAACGTTTGTCCCGTATAGGAATCGAACTTGCACAGAAGCCAAACTCACTCTTTTAACTTTAACTAATAGAGAGCTAAATTTAACTCATGGTAATTTAAATTCACCACTCCCATAATGTTTACATTTTAACTAAAAATAAATTGTAAAATTCGTTTACTATAAAATTGAGGCCTAGGACGCCTTGAAACCTAATATGGTCAAACTGTTAGACGAAGCAAAAGACCCAAGTATATGAAGTAGGTACCTGATGTATTAAGTAGCACTTATGTAAGTACATACAAAATGTACTTACATTTGACATTTACATTTTGACGACGTCTGTGGTCTAGTGGTTCGAGTACCGGACTGCTGATCATGAGGTCGTGGGTTCGATTCCCACAGGGCACAAATATTTGTGTGGTTAAAACATAAGTGTTTGTGTTTGTCTGGGTGTTTCTATGTATTATAAGTATGTATTTACAAAAAAAAAAGTATATAAGTATTATATCCATTACCTAGTACCCATAGTACAAGCTCTGCTTAGTTTGGGACTAGATGGTGTTGTGTGAAATTGTCCAAGAATATTTATTTATTATTTATTTATGTAATAAACACTTATTTCCTTGATCTCGATACAGTGACAAAAAGAATTTTAATTTGGGAACCACGCCACTGGACCAGTCCTCGCCTGTCCGGTCTAATCACGTCATATTATCATCGATGCACTGTTTTGATGAGCCCGTCACAACTAATGGTAGTTCACACACGATGGTGTAGTGTTACATCGTATTAATAGCTGCTGGTATATAATGAACGATGCGTTTGTGACCGGCCTGTTGGAGATAAATGACAAAATTAAATGATAAAACTTCTATTTGAGATTGAATGTGAGAAGTACTCTCTTATCGTAAAATTATGATTGAAATATAACTGACAATTTTAATAATTAGGACTAATAGAATTATGGACAAGAGATAAAAAGTTTTTGTTTGCTAAACATAAAGTATGTTAGGGTAACATTGGCGCAGGGGTAAGAACTTATAAACCAAATTTCCATCTTATTCGGCTATAATTTTTAATGGTTTGCTAGCTAGCTTTGCGCGCGAGGCGGAAAATGACTTAGCGCCCAAATTGTAGCCGAATAAGACGTTAATTTGGTTTATACGTTCTTGCCCCTGCGCTAATTTTACCCCAACACACATATTGCAACAATATTGAGAAACGTGACTCACCGGTAGTCCGCTGCTTCGTAGCGTCGTAGTTAGGATCTCTCCTAATACAACGCTACGAAGCAGAGTAGAGGAAGAGGCAATAATTCAGTTTATTTACCTAATTGAATGAATAATTGCATTCAAGCCCTCTACTGCTATTATCAGCATGAAATCACCTAGTTCTGCCGAGAAATAGACTGAGCCTTATACATCAATAGCCTTAATTATTGCGTCTCTTCATCTTTCTCAGTTAAAACGTTAGGAAGCAGTTTGTTCACCTGCATTCATACGAAGAACCTATTAATATTCTTTTTGCTAAGTGTATCACATCTTGTATCAGACGATCTATAAAGAAGGCCACTGTACTTAGTTTTTGAAAAGTCGTCAGGGACTATGAGAGCATGTGCACTATAACTAATATCAGCATCGTTTTTTTTTCGTGAATAACATCATACTTCGAAAACCAAGATTATTTTGTCAATTGATAAACTAGACTGTATTATAATTCTCACAACCGTTTCTTAAGATCCCATTACACGTGTCGGGCAATGAGTTTCCCGGTAACATTCGCCAGGAGTAGTGGATTGTCCCACGTCCTTACTCGGGATGTAAATTACAAGCTTTCAAGAAGTATCTACTGAGTTTTTTTATCGAGATGTCAAGGTTTATAGAGAGAGTGTGTTTTAAAAAGTTGGAAAATCCCGTGAAGTTATTAACCGGTATCATAGGTATTTTATTGGAATGGAATAAATGGATCGGCCTTGCTATTGAAGAAATTGTCACACAATTTATTTAACAACATAAATTATTCTGTCGCCATTAAGGATGAATGATTTACAAGTAGGTGCAGCAAATATAATATACCATTGATATATAAAGTTTCACATACCTATGTTAGCTACATAGCTATAGGCACATTAAAGCCGGCACCATACCGACCAGTCACATCGCTGATGGCGTGTTAAAATGATCTCCGTGATTTTACTGCCCTTCCATATTGTTGGTGCATGTGGGCCGTAATGGCGGCCGGCTGCGCTTGCGCACGCAACACAATGGAACACTAAAGTGCCAACGTCGTTTACTGCCGCCTGTGGTTTGGAAATTAAAATCCAACTTGCTGATCCGACTTTGTCGTGGCATTAAAGTGTTTCGGGAAATGTTATGTTGATGCCAAATTCATTAATATTTACTATTCATACCATGGTATCTTGGTTGTCGCTGAAGGGCAGATTTTATGCAGATTGATCTTATCGTTACATATCGTGCCGCGTGAATTGTGGAGTAGGTATGCAGTGTTTGTGTATACTGTTTAGATCAGTGTTTCCCAAACATTGTTCTGCCATGGCCCGGTAATTAGATAAAATAATACAAAATGTTTTGTTACTACTACATATTTTGGTATCGCCTATTTAGTCACAAAATTTTAGTGCGATGGATGGGGCTGCTGCTTATTTTTTACCAAAGAATCCAAGTTTACCCGGTATTTTATTGTGATGTCCCGGTACCGGATTGCGACCGGCTAATGAGAAACGCTGGTTTAGATGCGTCCTCCATAGTCCATTATTTATTTTAAAGTTCATACTAAGCCTTGCACAATTTATTTTATATAATATTCAATCTGTTTTATATTAATAAACTTGTTTGTTACATTTCCATAAACAATGTATTTACCCATACTTTTTCGCAGAATAAACATTTGCATCAATGACGCGCGGTTCGGCGACTGGCTTCGATTCGGAAAATTTATAATCTGTCTAATAAATAGACACAATAAAAGAGCCATAAATTATAATGAAATTGAAATATGGCTACATTGTTTAAAACGAGCACGTTTATAGATAAATTCACTCGGATCTCAACTAGGTACTAGTTACTCCTCGTCTTTTCAACTAAAAAATATTATAAGTAAATGCGAAAGTGTGTTTGTCTGTTACCTCTTCACGCTTAAACATATAAACCGATTTAGATGAAATTTGGTACAGAGATAGATTAAGCCTTGGAGAAGGACATAGGCTTACCTTTTGTCTCAAAAATCCTTTTCAGATGCGGGTAAAACCGCAAGTATTTACTTAGCATTATTTTAACGATATGAGAATTTCAATTACATTTATTATTTAAAACTAGCAGGCTGTTGCCTTTGATCCCTAAGGGCTTTTTGAGATAAAAGGTTCTATATCCTTCTCCAAGGTATAATCTATCTCTGTACCAAATTTCGTCAAAATCGGTTCAGCGGTTTAGTCATTAAAGCGTAATAGACAGACAGACTTATTTTCGCATTTATGATATCAGTAGGGAAGTAGGGATAGTAATTGTAAAAAAGGAATTTGGAATTATTCTAAATATTTAGTTACCTAACAAACTAAAACTTGATAAACTACATTAGTAAACTAATCGAAAACTAGATTAGAATTAAGAAAAGTTAGTAAACAGTATCAAAACACTCCTGCGTATTGCTATCGCCTACCCGTGGCTGATGGCATTGCCACTTTGAATGGTACTTAATACTTATTCTCTCTTTGGGTCACGTAAAGCGTCGTTCAGGCGTATATGCCACCAACTCCCAAAATACGAGCCTGTCTCAGTATGAATCAGTGTGCTATTTTACATAATGATGATTATGTAAAATAGCACACTGATTCCCATACATAATCATCATTATCAACCCATATACTGTCCCACTGCTGGGCACGGGTCTCCTCTCAGATCGAGAGGGTTCAGACTGTGGTCAAGACAATAATCAACTTACAAGACTATAGTCAACTACGCTGGCCTAGTGTGGGTTGGCAGACTTCACACAACGTCGAGAAAAATCTTTAAGGCATGCAGGTTTCCTCACGATGTTTACCTTCACCGGTTACCTTCAAGCGAGTGATAATTATGATTTCGTAAAGTCAGTGGTGCTGGCCTGGGATTCGAACTCGCCATTATTGACTTGGCAGTTTAATGGTCATATCACAAGGCTATCACTGCTTTTACATAATGCTAATGTACAGTCAACATCACGTTACCACAAACGGTCAATTTTTCTCATTCGATTTTGAACTTAAATATCAACATTTTAAAGTTTACAATTATTTGGAGAAAATTGTCAGTTTTGCATAACCTGATTTGCTGTTGACTGTACAAATAAATCATCTTAGTTTTAATGTACCCGATTTGATAACATACACTTGTAATTTTTGGAAGCAATTAAAAAAATATATTATCACTTTAAACTTACTACTTAGCAGGTACACACAACGGAACTGATTAATTCACATGACTGACATTTTCAGAGGGAATCCCTGCGATAATTACGTGTAAATATTCACATACCTATTTTTCATACCTATTTCCTTTCCTCGAAGAAAAAAACCCGCGGTAGCACGGTATAGGAATTTATACTGTGACAGTACTTTAAATGTCTCATTAGCCTATTGGTCGTAAAAGCGACAGTTATGCTTGAGGTCCTGGGTTCCGTTCCCAGTTCGAGCAGTGTTATTGGGTTTTTCTATGAAATTTTCAGAAGCAGCTCGGAGTTTGGATTAGTGCCTCGTTAATGACAAAAGGCTCACCCCCTATTATATTAGACTTAGGTGTAGATTAGTGCACCTCTGTTTAATCCTTCGGGGTATGCAGGCGTAATGGTATGTTTGGTATAGTAGAGTTATTAGTCGAGTTAAGTGAGCGTTGTCACAATTAAATCTAGTTCCTCGGATGTCCGGTAGAGGAGCTGTCTATTTCTATACAAGAGATTATACATATATTTGACAGATTCGATTATTAAAATTAGAATTTTACCTATTTTCTTTTTTCTTTTTTTACTTGACATCAACAAACTGTCAATAAATTGACAGTTATTAGACGAAATGTGAAGGTAACGGCAAACACGGGTTTTCTCATTCGTGATTTAGAAAACGCTCATTCCCTCACCGCAAACGATTATTTTGTTTAAGGGGACTCGTGGAACGGGGCCATAATAGCGTGATCGTTTAGTTTTCTTTTATTCGATTATCTGTGTTCAGTTTTGCGGAGTTATAAGTTAATATTGTATGCTATATTTACATACATACTATATATACATACTATACTGCATTTTTTTATTCTAGCCTTGAAGTTCGAAATTATTCTAACTACTTACTTAGGAACAAGACTACCTAGTAAGAAGGTAAAATTATGTACAGAGGCCAGCACAAGCTACCACAATCTGTCAAATTTTTTGATTGTTTTTCAAGTTTAATAGAACAAAACAAGGTTCATTTTCAATAGGGAAATTTTGACAGTTTTGGACAGCTTGACCTGGTGGCGTCAGTACATAGGCTACCTTTTGTCTCAAAAAGCTCTGGGATGCGGGTGAAACCAGACTCTACAGCTAGTGTAGTGTAAACCGAAAAGGAAGACAGAAATATATTATGTAAATACAAAAGTTTAAGAATATTTATTCAGCTCTACCGTAAAAGGATTCATTCATTTAGTGACTGGTGGCAAAACCAATTACAATTCTCAGGGTTAAACGAGCGATTAGAACACAAAAATAAATTATTCTTCACTGTTCTAATTGTTTTTGTTTATAATTTGAATATGCACAATTTTAATAGTAGCATTTTTGGGGCATTTATTTGCTAATTCATGTTTCTATCAAACCATTAAGGTATAGTCCCACTTCTGGACACAGGTCTCCTCACAAAATTAGAGAAGTTGGGTTATAGTCCACCCTGTCTGCGGACGATTGCTACAGCGCTCCCGTAGTCCCAACACTAAAGTGGTAACGCGAAACGCCGAGATTGGTTTTAGTCGGTAGATCGCTCTTTTTAGAGCGGAGTCCGACACACTCCACTGCTCTCCCCGGAGCGGTGGGTAGTGCATTAAGCATTTCCTCCCCGTCAGCAAAAAAAAAAAATATATAGTCCACCCTGTCACGGTCGTGGTGAATATCATGAATCCTATGACCATGATATACAGGGCTAGTGAAAGCAAAAAAAGGCTATGGTCCTCGAAGCTGGCGTAGTGCGGGTTCCCAGTCTTCACACGCCGCCGTCGAGAAAATTTCTCAGTCATCTAGGTCTCCTCACGATGTTTCCTTCACTGTGACCATTCATTTTATTAATACGCACATGATTGCGAAAAACCAGAGGTGTCTTGGATTCGAACTCGAGACCTTATAACTTGGCAGCCCAATTGTTATATAGGATAGGTATCTCATAATGGTTACTACGCTTTCATGTATATATTATCTTGATTGAAGTAACATCACACCAAAGTAGTCTATGAAAGATAAGTATGGGTACTGTGTGTCGGACATCCTTATTTCGTCAGTCGTGCACTGGAACATGTCAAGAACCTTATGTAATAGGGTGAGCCTACTGTCATTTACCCATTACTAAGCCACCTCATCATTCTAGCCTTTTCCCAATTAGTTGGACTTCCAGTCTAACTAGATACGGCTGAATATCAGTATTTTACACGCAGCGACTACCATCAAACCTCCGCATCCAAATTCTTGGGGAATATCGATATTCTGGGTATAGGCTGGTCAGGCTTTTTAGGCTTGGGAATAGACCGACCACTAATGAATGTCATAGGTGTTCGTATGAACAGGAACAAGGGGTTCTCGCCTTGTCGCAGCGGGGGGGCTTAGTGACCGTGGATTTAAGGCCCACGGTCAAGCAAAGTAGAACCTCAGGGAGAGCTGCTTCTGCGGGCTTGGCCCAGGAAGCCCACACACACAAAGAGGGTCTTGGGCAGCGGATTCAGAGTCGTCAGTCGCCTATTTGCCACTTGGCCCTCCGGGAGGGTCCATCAATGGACGTCCGCGGTGGGATCGCGGATCATGCGAGAGCGATTCCCGTGATGCCACCAGTATGCGGAAGGTGGTAGTGATGGAGGTTTTAGTCGGTATGCTGGCCACCTGGTCGGAGAGCCCGACGTAACCGTCCCGCATCCCCGAGCGGGGCGACATGCATAAGGACTTAAGGAGTATTTTCCCATCCGAAAACAAAAATAGGTGTTAAATTCGTATGAAAACTGATGGTCACAGTAACAGGAAATCGCGATCAGTAGCCGCGGTTGCCACTAGAGTCAGTTACGATCGTTTTCATTCAATGTCCGTAATTAATAAGTAACAATGTTTCTCAATCAACCAGACATGTTTTTTTTCAACGGCCGACTTGCCTGTGCCTACCACAATACCGCAAGTAGTTACTAACCTACTGGCGGATGAAAAGAAGCTATCGTAGGAGGTGCTTACAATCATTTATCTTTGTTAGTACATTAGAGTACGTCACCGGAGCGTGACGCGTGAGCGTTTAGGGTTGTCAAGAAACTATTTACAGGATAAATACGATATTACACCTTAGTAAATGATACCTACTTATACTGGTCTCCAGAATCACTTAAAAAATAAAAAAAAAAACAGTGGCGGGTGCACGTAAAGCCGTCGGTCCTGGTTGTCATACGAACACCTATGACAATCGTTAGTTGTAGTCAGAAGCCCAAAAAGCCTGACAACTAGTCTATCCTCAGGGTATTACCCAAAAAAATGGGTTTTGGAGGTCTGATGGTAGTCGCTTCGTATAAAATACTGATATTCATCCGCATCTGGTTAGACTGGAAGTCGACCCCAATATAGTTGAGAAAACGCTAGGAAAAAGAGAAAGAAGAGTGGCGGGTGATAGATTATTTATCTGATTGTCTTCTATCGGAGCAGGTATGAGCCGTTACAAAAATATAACTATTCGATGTTGATAGTTTGACGCCGAATCATTTATATAATTATCGTCACTCGTGGAGTTTGGAGGGTTATTGTAGTGCTGTGGCTGACACTATGATAGGTCTTGATCGGACACTGGGTATAACTCTACCTTAAACCACCTTGGAATTAATGGAATCAACTAACACCTTCAAATCAAGAAGAAATCCAGAGGAATGGCAGCCCTACACAGGTGACAGGTGACAGGTGGGCCTGCCACGGTCATGGCGTAGGTCACGACTCCTATGACCGTGACTTATAGGGCTAGAGAAGGCAAGTGCAGTTTTTAGTGGGTAGGAGTCCGACAGACCCTGGCACCTCCCCAGGTGGTGGATAATCCATGACGATTTTCCGAACGAAAAAAAAGATGAAACACCAAGCAAAGTTATTGAGAGACCTACCAGCGTGATAATTACCGATTCCAATAATAAGTGTAATAGCGTACCACCTGACGTGATTTGATAAACATTTAAACTTCGAACGTGCGATGAATGAAAACCGGTCTATGCGCGCGCGCCGGTTTCGTCATAGTTATAGCGATTGAATGCGTCATACCTCCTTCAATTTTCCAACTTTTTTAATGACGTCCCGTGGGTTTTTTGTGTTTCTTGTCGTGATTTTTGTCGATAGGAAATCGGGAAATTACATTTACCCGAGAAGGCCTTAAGGCATTTTAGTTTATGAAGGACGTTGTCTGGGTTTGCAAAGGTCAAGTACTACGTGTTACTTATGACCTTACGTAAGTCGGGCCGTCGATTTTTTTCCTGTGTGTAAGTAAAGTTCTCTTACCTCTTTCGTAAGTTATTGTTAAAGTGATAGTTACTACAAATAATCTGCGCGAGATATATATATATTAAACACACTGATTTTCCTTATTGGGAGTTGCGACACACTTTTTTTGCGTCACACATTCAGACTGTTAATTAAGTTTTTTTTTTAGGAAAGCTTACAGACTAATAGGTATTGTACAATAGATTTCCTAAAATTGCTATTATCAAGCTGTTTGAGTGTTTACATGTGTATACAATAGATATATGACTGATTCATACACATTGTATATTTATATTATTCCATATTCAGGGAAGCGCAACATAAAACGCAAACATCAGCCTACATTAAAGACAATTCATTATAAGATATTAAATTAAAATGTTTTAATTAAATGATAAATGACGCATTCACCTTCTACCTACATAATAAAATCTTTGGATCTATCCATAAAAGTCGTTTTATTTGAACAATAATACGTATAACCAACCGTTAGTTAAGTAATACCAAATAATCGTTGTATAAGTTTGTATGTCTATTGGTTATTTTGTATAGTTACAATATGTCAGTAAAAAATTTAAGTACCTGTTTTATCTTGATTGTGTCACATTGTTTTGTTGTTTTAAAATAAACGTCTCGTTCTCTCTTTTATATGAGGTAACATGGCAGAAAAATAATAGGAGAATTTACAGATGAATTTGAGAACCCTTTTTTTTTAAATAGTTAAATTAAAGAAAAATGGAGATGGTGTTTTGTTTATGTCTCTAGTTTCTTTAGCTTTTAGCATAGCACCTCGAACCCTACTGACCCCACAACAAACGCTAGTTTGACGCTGACAATAAAATCAGTAATCCGTTTATTAGACAGGCGGTGTGCGCAAATCATGGCGGTCGGCCGCGCTCAGCGGCAGATTAACCAATTATTATGCGCCCCTGCTAATAGTTAGACGCAATGTAATGCCGTGACCAATATGATTACATAGTAGTTACTATGTTATCAATTAATTAGAGATTAGAATTGTAGACACTTGCAATGCAAATATTTTGTTTAAATTAAACGCCTTGTCAAAATGTTATGCGTCCCATTATTTAAATTTAGACACGATGATATCTGATCAACAGATCTGCAAGGTTAAGCTACGAATGCCGCGGCAACACATCGAGCCGTCTCCGAGAAAAGTTAGTCTTGCGGAGGTCTGATAGAAGTCGTTTCGTGTAAAGTAGGTACTGATATTCAGCTTCATCTGGTTAGATGGAAGTCAACCCCAACATGTCGGAAAAAGGCTAGGAGAATTATGATATTGATTCTTATACCAATAGCTTTGGGGAATCACCCAATTGAACTGTGTGTACATTGAAAAAAAAGAACTGAATCACTTAATGATATGACAGGTATATTTTTTTAGGAAGTAAAGAGGTAGCGTTTTATGTGATTAAAACTTTTTTAAGAATTTATTACTACTTACAACAGTGATCTTTCATTAATTGCGTTGAAAGCCTAGACGCGCAAAGAAGATATGAATGGAGCTTGGGATAATTTACACACCGATCACATTTTTAAGTAGAATATTTATAAGCTATAATGATTTTATGGCGATCCAACTCCGAACTTTCTCATCGTCCGTGCCAACTATAATAAGTTAGAGGTCCTGGGTTCGATTCCCAGATCGTTAGATTAGAAGAGTTATTGGGTTTTTCTATAAAATTTCAGTTGTATTTTGGAGTTGGGATTTGTGCCCGGTTAATGGCCTAATCCCTCTCATTCTTTGAGAGGAGACCAGTGGCCAGTAGTGGGACAGTATATGAGTTGATGATGATGATGATGATGATGAATGGCAATTGGCTCGTCCCATTACATGGGACCTAAACATACCGGCGAATTGTGGGTGTATAACTAATACACCTCTGCTAACCCGTCAGGGAAATACAAGATGCATTAACAATAAAACTATTATGCCTACAATTGTGTATCGATAACTTCTTGTTAGAAGTAGGTACTACACATAATTATATTTTTTATCGATAGTTTTTTGGTATAGGTGTATGTTCGAGCCCATTACATATTACATCGTATATGTACGAATTGAAGAACGTGTCTATGGAATAAAAAAACATAGAGGCTCTACAATTACTTGACGTCAGACCTTTTTACTAATAAAATTGTATGATGTAAAGTCTACTCTCGTGTGACGCTGTCCTTATTTGCTTAAGTGGTATTTTGTATTTCGAATATTAGATTTCTATAGTTGGGTTTTTATTTACGTTTATTCATATATTTTTTTTAAATTACTCGTTAACTTCGATTTCGTTTTTTTATTTGTACTATGAATCACAGTTGAGCAGGTGATAAACCCAAAATATGTGTCAACTGCTGTCATTTACACTCGACATACTATACCTATATGGTTGTTTTAATGAGTACCTAATACCTACGTAGTTTAAATACTCTACGGTTTTCAATTGGCCATATTTTTGTTTTTTATTTGTTTCGGCCATGATATATATATGAGAATAGTTTATCCCGGGGTAACAAAATTAACCAGTAGCAGGTTGATAGAGAGATCCTAGGATCATTTACAAGTACCTAGGTCACATCTCTCTTTTAATAAATTAATTTTTAATCTCAATCACAGCCTAAAAAGACATATGAAGTCCAGTAAAAGTTCCAGACTAATATAAATGCGAAAGTAACTCTGTCCGTTACGCTTTCACGCCTAAACTGCTGAACAAATTTTGATGAAATTTAGTATAGAGATAGATTAAACCTTGGAGAAGGACATAGGCTACCTTTTGTATCAAAAAGCCCTTTGGGATACGATTGACACCGCGGGCGAGAGCTAATTTTTAATAGTGATATCATATGGAAAAACCACGTTTGCTGGGTCAGCTAGTAATATATAAAATTATGAAACTGTTATACACTCACCTCTCCCACTTCTGCCGACGAACCTCAAATCGTTGAACTTGGCAACCCTATTCTTCATAACCGCCGAATTGTTCCTCAGTTCCGCCGAGCAGTTCTCGTCGTTGCCAGCCCTGACGGTGACCACGGTGCCATCAAGTACTTCTCCCAGAGCTACCACCTTGAAGCCGCCAGGGAGCGTCTTGTTCGAGCGCCAGTGTTGCGGCAACATCGAACACATGTAGTCTGGGCTGCCCGTTCTTACTGTCGACAAAGGAATTGTTATTAGAAAGGCGGCTTATCAGATCTTAGTTATTGTATCATTGGTAAATTATGATGACGAAGCAATGATAGCCTAGTGGTATGACCATTGGACTGCCAAGTCAAAGGTCTCGAGTTTGAACCCAAGGCACGCACCTCTGACTTTTCGAATTCATGTGCGTATTAATAATTAATTATCACTCGCTTAAACGGTGAAGGAAAACATCGTGAGGAAACCTGCCTACTTTAGAGATTTTTCTCGACGGTTTGTGAAGTCAGCCAACCCGCACTAGACCAGCGTGGTGGACTATAGTCTAATCCCTCTCAATATGAGAGGAGATGAGACGAGAGGAGCGGGTCTCCTCTCATATGGGACAATACCGTAATATATGGGTGGATGATGGTAAATAATCTCATGTAGGAGACCTGTAAGGTACTTGGGAGACCTGCAAGCATCTCCTGCTATCAGTGTGGTCAGGTGCCTTTAGGTAAGTATCAGTTCATTATAAATAGTGTTGGACATAAGGCGTGATTCTGTCACAGATACCTACCGTGAGCGGCCTTAACGTTCAAAGATATTATGAATCGGCTCCGAAAGGGAAATGGAATATTACTGTAATGTATAAATAAGCGAAAATGGTCCTTTAAAGTGATACCTTTAAAGTACCAATTGTTTAGTATTTTACTTGTAGCCTCAGCTATCTTATTGCCTCTCAGATACTCATTCCGACACGATGAACTAGGTTCTCACATGTATAATAAATGATAAATTAAGAAACCTGCATTTTACTACCATTGATAATACAGAACATAATACAGATGAAATTTCTAAGATACCTAGACTATAAAGCACAGCAAACTTCAGCTGATTATACCCATCGATGCAAATGATACCATTTCTTACCTTTAGAATACAGACGCCACATGAATGAGACCACCTTTTCATAAATATTGCCAATACTTTTCATAAATTCTTCCATCGACAGTTCTGAGCTTCTTTTAAAAATAACCCTCTGTACAAAACAACTAGGCTTTAGACGATGCCCACTGTTATATGTTCCCTTTGCAACAACTAACTATAGAAAAAACACATTCAATCTACGTAGCGCAGTTACTTACACAAATCTACCTTTGGACATAGATAGGTTTACAACTAGCTCTAATGCAATCAGAAAATTACTGAACACATTTTATTTTTAAAAAGATCGCAACACAACCGCTCCCTAATATTATAAGTTAAGCCTTCCTTCCTGTTCTTATCTTCTTCTCTTTAACTTTAAGTACTTCTCTGTTACCATACATACGTACTAGATTTAAAATATGTGGATGCTAGTTATTAGCAATTTTTGTAACATAATTGTTCCTTACCAATAATTGTTATAAGTCCGTAAGCTCTCCTAAAATATATAAATAAATGATATTTTTTATTAACATAAATATAGAGATATTGTACTGACTGTCGAGCTAGGTAAAAACCTATGTTACAGGAGTCAGTGTCTTCTCCTGTTTATGTCGCTAATGATATGCAATAAAATCCAAAAAAATGGTATTCAAACGCAGGTTTCTTGTCTGTCTCGGTCCTGGTTCGTCGTGCTGTAATGAGTTTCTATAACAAAGCTAAAATTGGTTGATCTACGTGACATAGTCTCAACACTAAATTAGATTGGTAGCTAATAAAATAAAAATAAAAAATGGATGGAATAATAGTATATAGTTTCCTGCGAAGTAGACACAATAGTGAAACGTTTGTCGTGAACTATGTGGCAATGTCTATGGTTCCAAATTATTCGTTTTCTATAGTGAAAAAAAAAAGTTACACCTCCTCCCTAAGGGATGGGATTAACACCACATGTCGGTTTTTCTATAAGTTGTTATGTAGCGGATAAATAACCCAGAATTAGTACCAGTTAAGTTATCACACGGCTCAGCACCAACTAATTGGTAACGCTTCTATTATAAAAATTAACCGATTGAATGAGGAAAACAGTTATTAATAACAACAAAATGTAATGATCACGTTAAAGGTTAGCAGAGTTTTAATATTGTATCATCAGTTATGCGGTTTTAATATTTGTAACTGTTACATAAAGTTCTAGCTTCAAAAGAAATGGTGATGATTTTGTGCCTGATTATGATTTGACGTATCAAGTACATGGTAAAACATTACACAATACACATGTTGGTAAATTGGCATAAACATGGCATTTGATATTTGCATAACATACCATCACGCCTATATTCTAAGAAGGGTTAGGCGAAGGTGTACTGCAGCGGTACATCCACTTGCTTAGGTAACATTTAGGAATGTGACCTAAGCAATAACAGTGGGGATAATCCTAAATTCAGCAGTTCGTAGTATGAAAGAAAACCCAGTAACACTGCTCGGCCCGGGCATCGAACCCAGGGCCTCTTAGTAATTACCTATATTTATTTCTGTATGTATGTCTATTGAAAACACTTATACAAGTCAATGTTTTTAATTTCCTAACTAGACCTCTTAGAAAAAACGCCGAAACAAATTTAAAAAACAGTTTTTTTCATGGGTGTCTTAATGTAGGATAATGTCTGGAAAGCAAAGGGCCATAGCCATTTTGAGTTGACCTATCCATACGGAAGACAAGCCTGAGGTAAGAGCAGGAGTAGGAGATTATCTACAAGAACTTATCATATCAGTGAGGACCTCAGGCATTGGAATAAAACTACTTTTTACGGATTTTATCACATTATTTTGATTTTATTAATCCCGACGTTCCGGACCCTTAACAGCGTCCATGGTGACAGGTAGAGTAAGGTGGTGGGCGTCTTGATGTTATTTATATGTTATATATAATTACGGATAGCTATTCTACATTTGTGTTAATTATTGGAAAACCGATTCACCCAGAATGAGCTCAATGTATCCTTTGGTCTTGTAGTTGTAGACCTGGATTTTGAATCCGTATAAAGTAATTTTATTTTAAAATATTCGCGTTAGTGTCATAACTCAAAATGGACCTCAGTCTCTATAATATTAAACGACTATTCCAAATGACCTGCTTGGTTGGATGTCGAACACTTGAACTGCTGGAACCAATGGCGTTATAGTAATCACTATTAAACATGATATTAATACATGACTTTAGAAATATAAATTAATAAATAATTATAATAATAGTGACATAATAATTGTACAAATACTTAGATTAATACCTAGAGACAGAAACTTTTATAAAAATAAATACTTTGTTATTAATAATTGGTTGTTATCTAATATTTAATGACATAGAATTATATTGTTTTTTGTTTTGCAGCGCCCTTACAGGGTTTCATATTGATACCTAATTATTATAACATCTTATATACATATGAAAGCAATAAAGATTTGAATTTGAATTTATAATCAATAGATGATAGCTATTATGATTTTTGTCGCAAGTTTTAAAGATCTAAATTGATCCTCATATGAAAGCATTACACATATATAAATTTTAATGACGTTGACGCCAACATAATGTTGAATAACCCTCAAATTAGGATGCGGTTACACAGTTCACACTGCGAACTGTTCCAAAAAATCACCGAGTAACGGCTTGGGGAATCATAAAAACATTAATAGTGTAAATGCGGTTTCACTATTTACGGAAGCCGATGGTATATAGGAATTACCGAGCCGCAAAGTACGGGTTAGGTGCGGTCGAAGACTTAGAAAGGGTTCCTGTCGGGATTGACATCGTACGATAATTTGACGTTCATCTTAGAAATTGACCCCGTTATTCTAAAAATTGTATTAGCTAAGTGACACCTAAAAATAATATGTATTATTTCATACCAATTTATCTGTATACCTACACCTCAATTTATAACATCAAATGAAAAAGCCAGATATGTATAATAATTTTAAAGCGTCGAACTAGTTACGGGACGTTACTAAGCTTTTTGAAATAAAAAATACTTCATATAAATGTTTTTGGTTTTATTTCTTAACCAGCGATTGCCCGCGGTTTCATCTGCATCCAAAGGGGGCTTTTGAGACAAAAACCTAATCAAATCAAATCGAAGGTCTAATCTATCTCTGTATCAAATTTTAGACAAAAGGTAGCCTATATCTTTTTTCAAAGTTTAACATATCTCTGTATGTACCAAATTTCATCAAAATCCGTTCAGCGGTTTAGGCGTGAAAGCGTAACGGACAGACAGGTAGAGCTACTTTCGCATTTATAATATCAGTAGGGATTAGTAGGGAAGTAGTGATTAGTTGGGATTAATAATTTATGAAAAACTACTTTTAACCGTAACATTCATTATTCTCCTAGCTTTTTCCCAAGTCATATATGTCGGAATACGATATCCGACGACTTAACGTGTTTTACGAGGCACGAAAGGGTATAATTATATTGTATATATTATGTTCTAAGAATAGTCACCTATTCATGGCTTTCTTCACTCATAATTGTTATTTCGTAAATATTTTTATTATATAAAATCAGGTGACCATACCAGATATCGTTATAAAACCGGTTCTCTAATTAAATCACGGTCACATCACTCGAATACCAAAAAATAATAACCGGAATCCCACTCTATTTCTGAACACTAACAATAATCATTTTAATTATGTTTGTCATAATTAAATAACTAGTTTTTGGTAATGTGGTATAACATTTAAATAGGTAATAATAGATTTTACAGCTCTATTCAAAATTAATTAAATTTATTGTAACATAATGTGCGGAAAAATCGTTGGTGTTGGTGTTTATTTTTGTTAAGAAATTATTTTATTAATGTCTTATAATTAAAATATATAAGTTAAATATTACAAAAATAAGCGTGACTTATAAAGTTTTTCATTATTTTACTTACGAAAGGGTTAGGAAGAGGTGTACCTATTGTTGAAATTGTAATAATTTGTATACATGTCAACTTGGGAAGAGACTGAACCCCACGACACAGGGAATCCTAGTGTGGGGTTCAAAGAAACTGTACAATTTACCACATAAGAACTATTTTGTAAAAATAAGTTTGATTTTTTTTATACAAGTGTTTATTACTAGATAAAATTTATTATTATTCCATTTATTGAATCTTTAACCATATTATTTACATTTTTATAAAAAACAGAAGATAAAATAAAAACATTTAAAAATATAAAAAATAGAAACCCACCGGCATCGGGAGCAGGGTCCAAGCTACTGGTGATTAGGGCCCCAGAGACAGGATTATTATTATTATTATTTATAGATAACCCACAGTTTGTTTTTGGTCACCATGTAACAGGGAGCGAGCCTATTGCCGTTTATTTATTTATATATACTTTATTATACACGGATATTATGAAAAGTTACTCTTAATTATCGTTGTAATTTGTCTAATTAACTCAAAATCGTTATAAATTATAGTCTATATGTTATTCTGATGTATATATATAATAAAACTGTAAAGTGTGTCAGTGATTTGGCTCTGTCCTAACCAACAGTAGCTTAGATTTGTTTTAACATAGACACTTCATACGTAACATAGACACGTAGACAAGTAACTTGACAAGTAACAAAGAGTGGCTCGTGGTTACGTGTTAACTACATAGTTGCGATCAGTCTGTGGATGGGTCACCATTTTTAATACATCGAGAGCCCTTCGTGCGTCGGTTCTGGCTATCACACTAACACCTATGACAATCGTTAGTGGTAGTCAGAAGCCTGATATCCTCAGGATATCAGTATTGTCCAGAAGTTGGATTGCGGAGGTCTGATGGTGGTCGCTTCGTGTAATTAATAAATAAATATTGATATTCAGCCGCATCTGGTTAGACTGGATGCTGACTCCAACCCAGTTAGAAAAATGCTCGGAAGATGACTTCATAAGTAGGTGACACTATTTTTTCTACCGTTTGCCTTTATTGGGAGTAACCAAATAATAAGTCATGTAATATTATGATGTGCACAAATGGTAATTAACACCTTAAACTTTTTAAATAAACAAGTGCTCACTCGTAGCCGTACGGATTCCCCCAGTCGTGGGTAAAGTACGATTACGCAAAGTAAATATCTTGAGTTGAACCAAATTACTTTTTTGTTTACTATACAGATTTGAGATTTAAAAAAAATTAGAGTATAGAAGGCGAGAATTTTAAAAATTTTAAGCCAAACTTAGCTTGGTAATAAAGTAACGAGGAGTGCAATGCAAGACTTTGTAAGAACAGGATAAAAATCACTCTGTTGAAATTAACATCAAACTATCGCATCACTATTGCTATTAACCGGGCCCAAGTTATTGTATTGATGATTTAGTAGGTAATATATGTTTATTTTTGTATTCACATAACACTAAGATCTCCTTTTACATACATTATACTTTATGTTTTTTGGTTTCTTGTTAAAATATCCACGTATTCATGTATTTTGACTCGACATAACCGTTTTGGTTCCAAACTGTAACTGTTATTTTTATGAAAATAAATACAAACTCCGAGCAGCTATTGAGAGTTTCATAGAAACACCCAATAGCAATGCTGGACCTTTACGCCTAACAGGCGTGCCACTAAATAATTTTGTCCTCGTTTATCTCTTGTCAGAACTATGGCTGGAGACGAGATCATGTGATGGCGAATTTACAGGCCCCTTAGTAGCGGTCACGCTTAACATCTAAAGAGAACGCGAACTTTAGGAACTTTAGAATTTCAAGGCACTTTAGGCATTACATAAACCAAGAACGTGTACCGAGATAGAGAACAGTAACTGTTACTGCTAAGACCGAGAACGTCTATATAAAACCTGCGGAAATAATAGACAAAGTGTCGGATACCATTGAAATTCAGCCATGTAGAAAATATATTCTAGCCTAGATATATATATCCCGGCCTCATTAGGCAGCATTGAACAGGTTCGTTACAATGAGTGCTTTCCGCGCGTGTGTTCCCGCCCTAACATCTAATTGCTTTACAGTTTACGTGCTGCCACTTTCAAACGCTGTGTAACTAGCTTTGTAAATATTTGTTTTATAATATAATCGGTGAGCCGCCTTCCACAAGTCAACACTCAGGAGTGATGACTTGTGGAAGGCAGATGGCAGCGACTGGATGAAAATACTCGGACTCAGTTGACGCATATGAGTTGATTATGATAAACAGTATCACCAGGAGTATCGATTCCTATATTTTTTATTCAGCCATTATCGTCCCACTGCAGGGCAAAGGCCTCCCTAGCCTCTTCCACTCATCTGGGTTTAGAGCCTTCTGCGGCCAATCCTTCCAATACCGGTCTAGCTCGTCCCACCATCTCTTTCTGGGCCTGCCGTGACGTCGTCTAACGTTGTGTGGGTTCCACTCGGTTCCAGTTTTGCCCTATAACTTTATTATATTTATACGTAAAACGTTTTATCTTTTAAAAGTAAGTTCCATTGCAAAACAAAGATGACATTGACCAAGAATATATATTTAAATTATATAGATTTCGGGTTCTGCAATATTTTGAGTGTCTGAAACATCCTCAGTTATTCTTTTTGACAAATACCTATGAATATTTCAAATAGACATCTCAGGTCCAAGATGTAGGTTTAAGGATCATTAGACTTTGGAGATGAGCAGGGCACTTCGCTAGACGGGAAGATCTTAGGTGGACCAAAGCAGTAACCGAATGGTGGCCAAGGGACATAAAACGATCGCAGGGCCGACCACCAGCCCGATGATCGGATGATATTATGAGGGCAGTGGGGAATCAGTGGGTGCGACTTGCTCAAGATCGGCAACAGTGGCGGGGTAGAGAAGAGGTCTTCACTCAGCATTGCGTATTTACCGGTTGACAAGATAGATAGATAGATCTCAGGTTAATTTCATTTTATCCGTTTTTATATTTATTTTTTAAAATATAAAACTGCTTCATTGGTCTAGCGGTCGCAAACGCGGCTGCCGTGAAGTCTCCCAAAGATTTCATCAGGTCAAGTAAAGATTTATTTGAGTTTTGTATGATATCCTCCTGGAAACTCGGACTTAGGATTTAAAAGGCTCGCCTCCTTATTATATGGGACCTAGAGCATACGGAGAGCTCCCTAACCCTTCGGGGAATATAGCCGTAAGTAATGTTATTACATCTATTATACATATAATATTACATAAATAATTTTATTTGTTGAACTTTCACTTAGATTTGCGTTGATGTCTTTTGCTTGAGAACGATTTTATCTACCTATCTATCATCATCAACCCATATAATGTCCCACTGCCGGGCACGGGTCTCCTCTCATATCGAGAGGGATTAGGCTATAGTCCACCACGCTGGCTTAGTGCGGGTTGGCAGACTTCACAAACCGTCGAGAAAAATCTCTAAGGTATGTAGGTTTCCTCACGAAGTTTTCATTCACCGTTTTCTACCTATCTTTATAGAATTGTATATTATGCTGTAATATTTTTATTTAAACTGTAATAAATACAAGTGTCTATGGAATACAATAAATAAAGAAAACTTAACCAAAACTTGGGTTTCCAAATTTTTTAAAAAAATACTTTGTAACAGTTTCAATATTTATAATTTTCCTCTTATAAAAAATCACCAAATATAAGAAATCGCCCAAAAGTATTCAAAAAACTTCTGCACAATATAATGGTTTCTTAGTAATCGTAACAAATGTTCAAGATAAACAACATTTGACCTTAGCATCGACCGGAAGAAGCACAGCGTTTTTATTCGCTTACTCATATTTTAGGTTTTTTCAAACAAATTGAAGTGTGATAAGTTATATCAGTCAAAGACGTGATGTGTGTGTTGTTTGTGTGTTTTTTTTTGTTTTCTATTGTATCTAATAATTATAATTTTGGAATTGATCGAAATTGGAATGGAATTACTAATTATCGCCTCGGTTTGTGTTCAGATGTTCATAACTAATATAAAACTTATATTGCTACACTGATGTTTACTTTATGTGTCCTATTATTTATAGTTGTTAGTTTTCCTAAGTGTAATAAATAAATAAGTATACAAATATACTTAAAAATAATATTTGTTTGTTCGTCAGTACCAGCGATGATAATTTGCAAAAGAGGCTAATCAAATCTATCAATTTAATTAAAAGAATAATGAGATCGAATTTTTCTTTCAGTATAATTTATATCTTAGAAATATATTTAAAAATAACAAAAAGAAAATGCGTTATATTGATATTAGTCCTGCCCCTTTACACCGTCCATAGTCCGTGAAAGCGGCATAAAATCCGTAAAAAGTAGTTTTATTATCAATATATAATATTCGTGTAAATGTTAGAAATCAAAAAGAAAATGATTATAAAACACTTCTGTTATGGTTTTGGTCGTTCTAATAATACAATTTAATAAATAGTGATACGTATGTTAATGTTACCTACTTAGAAGACGCAGTTTAAGGAGACACTGAACGTCATGTGACATATACAAAGAGAAAAAGAATTAACACTCATTAGAGAGCTGTGGGTGATAGACCGATAAGCAGCGCAGCTCTTAAGTAGAAGCAGTATGTTACCTAGATCAGGGTACTCCGCAAGGGTGTCATCGACAAGGGACTGCAGCCAGTACGGCTCCAGCTCGGCCATCTCACGCCGCCGACGGCCTCGGGACTCGTACGGCAAATGCATCCTTCACACCATCACACTTCACTCGCCGCACCGCCAAGGTCGGCGCCCAGCCTGTCCAGCTAACGAAGCAATGGACACCGAACACCAAAAAACTGTCAAATTACTCCTAATCTTATTTTGGCAAGTTAGGGCTCGTCAACACTTGGTTCTTAACACTTCCGCACTATACGACCTTTGTATATCTTCTTGGCGTCCGTCCAAAGAGTTTTTATTATGAAGCTTGTATGACAACAAATACTGCGACGTCGTAACTATAAGATCTCGGGCGTGAGTCGTGAGTGAGTATTTCGTTAGCGTCAACACGATAATTTACTATGATTAGGAAATCTTTGGATTCTAATACTTTGTCAGTCTCTTCGTAGCATTTAGAGTTATATTAATATTATTCTATTACTTCGTATTATAAACAAATACGTCCGTTATTCCACTCACAAAATGTCCGTGTGTGTTCGCACTATAATTATTTAATTGTGTATTATTTCCTTAATCCATCGACGCTCATTATACAAGTCAGGGATTTCTTGAACTTAACTTTCGTCATTTTAGATGAGTCACATCACTAGTCCGGGGTTCACTGGGAACTATTTGATACATGAACAGGTCCGGTTAAGTTCTAAGAACACCTGTAAGTCACTAGCGCGCTCCGTGTTGTGTCAACATCAGCTGAGATTTAATTTATTTATGGTAATTTGCCGCCTCAGCCGGTTGTGTAGTGAGCGGTTCTTTTTTGCGACCAGTGTGTGGTGGCCACGTCTGACGTCGGGTCAGTCGCGTCGCCGCGTGGTGCGTGAGTCAGTCGCTCGCGGAGGCTGGCGCGTGTTCACTGCCCGCGCGACTCTCTACTACTGAACCGCCGCCATTCTGTCACTCGCTGCCTCCATTCTCTGCGGTCAATCTGCGGTTTGGCCACGCTTCATTTGTCGGGAAAATGCGTGCTGTTCTCCTCCCGCTTGTACTTATACCCCGCTTGCAAGGCGTGAAAGAGACACGCGCAAGTTTTGTATCATTAAACATTTTTGTTTAGTTCCATTGTTGAAAGGGAAATATTATGAGCTTTTTCATTTTAAAGCGTGGTTGCGTATCTCCCTCTTTCTGTCCGCTAGCTGCGGTTAGAATGGAGAGAGACGCTATAAGAGTAGATAGCCTCTGTTGTTATTAATTTAAAAAAAAAAAAATTAGAGAAAATTTTAGTGTAATATTTATTTGGTAATCTGTATAACAAATTGTGTCCTATTGTGAAATTCGATTACATACAATCACATTAGATTGTAATGCCGCTCCGAATTAATGGAACTAATGAGGTTTGATGGCTGCCAAATTGTATGTAATTTGACACGTTTGTACTAATAAACTATATACTCATTAACATATTGGCTTAATTTGTTGGTTGGATGCGTTTAATAAGTTTAATGTTACATATGGTGGGTGTATTTTTTCAGTGTGTTTTAGTCTTAAGATAGTGCAGTGGGCGTGTGCGCGGCTGGGCGGGGCGGCCCCGCCTCCTGTCGCGAAGACGGAGCTCGCGGGCGGAAAAATTGTTACCCGCGCCGCGTCACCGCGTCGTTGTCGTGTCGCCGCCGCCGCGTCGCGCCTCGCGTCCACGTGCCGCACTTGTTGCGCCGACTTGTGCGGTGTGGCGCCGGCTTTAAAACCACCAATTGATTAATACAGCTTCAGGAATTGTTTTAATCTGTAAAATAGTGCTTAGGACATTATTGAACTGAAAACAATATTTTATAAAATTAGTTGGTTGATATATTGATTTCTGACATTTACGCGAATATTATACATTGAAATAAAACTACTTTTTACGGATTTTATCGCGTATATTGATATTATTAATCCCGACGTTTCGGACCCTTTACAGCGTCCATGGTCACGGGTAGACTGAGGTGGTGGGCGTCTTGATGATATAATTACTGACAGCTACCCTACATTTTTTTTTATTGTTACATGATCAATGACATTTATTACTAATTATTAATTAAAACTAGATGGAGCCGGCATTTCCTAGCTGACGACCTCTGAGAAGAAACGCCGAAACAAACTCAGAGAATCATGGTCTCTTTTAAAGTAACAATATTCAATGATCATGTTTTAGTTGTTAATTATTGGCGATGCGATTCACGCAGAACGAGCTCACAGTATCCTTTGGTCTTGCAGTTGTAGGCCCGGATTTTGGTTTAATAGAATCTATAACAGGATTCCAAGTAGGTGGTAAGACCCAGCTATCTTCTCTATTGAAATTTGGATGTTTTTTAATTTCAATAGCCTCACGAATCATCCTGGGTAGGTATCGACTTTCCTTCGCAAGTATTTGTGGTTTATCAAATCTGATATACCTAATGCTGGGCCTTGTCATGAGTATGTTCACAAACTGCTGACTTCTTGGAACGGCGGTGTTTGACTTAGTTGGTTGATGTTTGGGACGTTGGATTTAATATATTACATGATTTAGGATTACCAAAATAATACTTACATATTTAATTAGCTACATCAAAACAAACAAAAAAAAAGGATGGTTGAATAATAATTATAAATTAACAAATAACTTCCCATTCATATTATAAAGTTCTAGAAGGCACTCTCAATTAAATTAATGTTTTCAAATATATGTTAAAATACTATGAAATAAATAATAATCATACTCATTATTTCTACGATGCCATTTCTATGTACAGTCGTCAGCAGGTCAAGCTATCCAAAACTGTCAAATTTTCCCAATTGAAAATAAACCTTATACCTACTTTCGTGTTAAAGTTGAAAATCTATCAAAGAAATTTGACAGATTGGGGTAGCTTGATGTGCTTGGCATCTGTTTAGAAATGTTTAGAGAACAACGGACTCACTCTTTTGTGATCCTCTGCTACCGTTACATCAGGTGTGGTGGGTTCGATTGCCACCCGAGACAAAATCTTTGTGTTAACCACAGATATTTGTTTCGAGTCTGGGTATACTTTGTGTCCCTTATGCAGCTGAAGAATAAGTAAGAAGTTTAAGCATACGGCTCGAGTTAATTACCTACTTTTTCGTGTGGGAAGTCTTCAAACACCGACTGGTCTTCGCGGAGTAGACTGGTGACTGTGGGATTTTTACCCACTAAAACCAACCCGGTGGAAACCAGCCTGGGTACAGAGGCCAGCACATCAAGCTACCACAATCTGTCAAATTTCTTTGATTGATTTTCAACCTTAATACAAAGCGTTAAGGTTTATAATCAATTGGGAAAATTTGACAGTTTTGGATAGCTTGACCTGCTGGCGTCTGTACATGGAGGCACTGTGTCCTCTTAGTAGACCTAGAACCCCATTCGCAACACTTCTTAGGGAACACAGTATAACATTCGATTGCGCATTCCCTGGACATTGGAGGTAAACATTTTACATATCTAAGTGCACGCCAAATTAAATTACTACATCAGCTGTTAGGTAAAAGAATGGACACGGTAATTAATCTTCTAATATATAAAATTCTCGTGTCACAGTTTTCGTTGCCATACTCCTCCGAAACGGCTTGACCGATTTTGATGAAATTTTTTGTGCTTATCGGGGAGGTCTGAGAATAGGCCAACATCATTTTATTTATATATATATTTTAACATCATTTTTCATACCCCTAAATTTTTTTTTTATGGCAAAACAACGTTTGCGGGGTCAGCTAGTATTATATAGATTGGAGATATAGGTTATGTATTCCACCTATTAGTCACACGACTAGAAACACATTTTCTATGTACAGAAGCCAGGATATCAAGTTACCCCAATCTGTTAAATTTCTTCGATAGATTTTCAACTTTAATACAAAGTTATAAGGTTCATTTTCAATTAGGAAAATTTGACAGTTTTGGATAGCTTGTCCTGCTGGTGTTTGTACCTATAAAAATATTCACGTCGATTGAAGAATTGACAAAACTATTGTCTACGAATGTAATTCTACATTTGCTGTAAGTGTTATTTATTATTTTTAACACGTTCTCTGTCCCAGAACAGAAAGTTAAAAGTGTATTTGTACAACAAAGTTAACTCTTTTGAATTTTCCCATAGCCTTGTTATCTACCCAGACGTCTATGAGAATGTTTTTACTCTAATTCATCATTATCAACCCGTATACTGTCCCACTGCTGGACACGGGTCTCCTCTCAGATTGAGAGGAACACTTACTTACTCTTATTCATATGTGAATGAAAAGCATCAAATTTACCTTTGGGTTATGACTCCAGAGTCATGGACATTATATATGAGTTTGGTACAAACGTGATTCCTTTGGAATCATTGGACAGTGAACGTGTTAAGATTTATCATTTTTAGGGTTCCGTACCCAAAGGGTAAAACGGGACTCTATTACTAAGGCTCCGTTGTCCGTCCGTCCGTCTGTCACCAGGCTGTATCTTATGAACCGTTATAACAACAAATATAAAAACAGAATAAAATAAATATTTAAGTGGGGCTCCCATACAACAGACATGACTTTTTTTGCCGTTTTTATAGATGTACCCTTCGTGCGCGAGTTCGACTCGCACTTGGCCGGTTTTTTGTGTCATCTTTTGTGTAACTCTGGTGGGCAAAAACAGAGGTGTTTTTGCCGTGTTAAGGGAGGCCCTATCTCGCCTGTATTCCCACAAGAGTTAAGGCAGAGAGAGGTGTAGATACTAATGTAACCTATAGTTCGTAAGTTTAGATTCCTGGAGGAGACGAGCCTATTTAATTGCCATTAACTGAGCATAAATAAAACCTTCGAGCTGGTACCGAGAATATTATAGAAAAGCCCCAATATTTAATACTTTGCTCGATCTGGGTTCAATTTCCATTAGTCTAGTAACTAATGAGAGACATAGTTTTCTCATTTCATACAAAGCGCTTCTCAAGGATAACAGACACAATAGGAAAACTCAATACTCAATACTCAATAACTTTATTGCATCCCATAATGTATACAAAAGCTGGTGGGTAAAATTAAAGAGAAACAATTATGGACCCTGTCGGGCACAGCAAGTTAGTTTTTTTAGAGGAGAGGATGAAGAGCGCTTTTTAAAACATAATATATTGAAATAAAGGAAGATCTGGACAATTGATGAACGAACTGAAGTGACGATCTCTGTGGTCTAGTGGTTTGATTCCCACTGGACACAAATATTTATTTGACAAACATAAAGTGTTTACGTTTGTCTGGGTGTTTCTTTTTTTTTCTACTAAGACGGCAAACAGGCATACGTCCCACCTGATGGTAAGCGGTTACCGTAGCCTATAGACGCTTGCAACACCAGGAGTATCACTTGCATGTTGCCGAAAAATATTATAAGTACCTAAGTATTTATTTACAAAAAAAAGTATATAAGTTCCTATTATATCCATTGTCTAGTACCCATAGTACAAGCTCTGCTTATTTTGAGATTGCCGAGGTGCAGGTGATAAAAAAAAATGTTTCGACCCTCTGGAGGTTCACGGTCTCTTTAACAGAATAACCGTCTAATTGCCATTTTATATTACGGATAATTTTTTTAAAAATTTTATTTTTAGCGAATAAGATGTTCAGTGTGGCATAACAAACTAATTTGTTTAACATACACTCAGGGATTTTCCGCCTAAGCCGAATATGGAAATTGATAAAATTAATTAGTTGTGCTGTATTTATTTATGTAACGGTTTTAGTAGTGTTCATGTTTAAAAAAATATTTAGAATAATATTTAATTTAATAAGTAGGTATACCTATATAGTTAGCAATGTCCGCGGTTCCATACGCGTGTATTATTGATATTTCTTTCCGGAAGATGAAATTAAATAATAACATAAACTAACATGCCAGTTAAGAATATAACTACAATAATAGATAGTAGAAAATTTCATCCTTTCATCCATGTCGAGAGAATGGATGAAAGGCGACTAACAAAAAGGATTTATATGGCGAATGTCAGTGGAACCGCCGAGAGGGGACGCCCTAGAAAAACTTATACCGACCTTATTGGTGAGGTTCTTCAAAAAGGTCAGGTGCGTAGTACTCGCAACCGGCGTGTATGTATGACAAGATGTATGAATGTGGTCGAAGCGAAAGAAGTATGCAAGAATCGTAGCAAGTGGCGTTCTTTAGTTTCTGCCTACCCCTATGGGAAAAAGGCGTGAGTGTATGTATGTATGTATGTAATAGATAATAAAATAGTGTGCTTCTATTAATTATAATAAATGTTATTAGGTATATAGGTTACCTATATACATTTTATAGAAAGAAAAGTTCTATCTCCGGTAGGTTTCGAACTTGCGTCCCTCCTACTAAGCTACCAAGACCACTGCCACTGCCTGTGATGTTAAATTACTTTTCCACATTCTATGTCTTACAGGTGACTTTAACGACATCTATCGAAGACATATTACTATGTTCTTCAACCGACATGACTTACTTTACAATAAGTTCAATGCATACAGTATAAAAGATACCTCATCATCATCAACCCATATACTGTCCCACTGCTGGGCACGGGTCTCCTCTCATATTGAGAGGGATTAGGCTATAGTCCACCACGCTGGCCTAGTGCAGGTTGGCAGACTTCACAAACCGTCGAGAAAATTCTCTAAGGTATGCAGGTTTCCTCACGATGTTTTCCTTCACCGTTTAAGCGAGTGATAATTAATTATTAATACGCACATGAATTCGAAAAGTCAGAGGTGCGTGCCTTGGGTTCGAACTCGAGACCTTCGACTTGGCAGTCCAATGGTTATACCACTAGGCTACCACTGCATAAAAGATACCTAACTAGTAAAAACGTAAGGCATTACGAATTATATTTTTTCATGAAATCTTATGAATGGCTTACAAGGTATGTACAGACGTCAGCAGCACAAGCTATCCAAGCTGTCAAATTTTTCCGATTGAAAATGAACCTTATTTTGTTGTGTTAAAGTTGAAAATCTATAAAAAAAAAAAACAAATTGTGGTAGCTTGATGTGCTGGCCTCTATACCAATACTTAGGTACTTTAGGACTCGCTCTACAACTAACTTAGGCAATGACGTAATTAATATAATGTGAATTATGCAATTGTAGGAACGCTTATTGACAAAACAATAAAACCAATTACGGTCGGTAAGATTACAGGCATTACAAAACCAATTAACACATTGAGTAGACACAAAGGAACCACGTGACGTCATGACATAACCGTCGCGGCTCGCGTCATCAGTGACCCGATAACCGCAACGCTGTCGATTTTTGCGGCAAAGAAGCGACCGCAACGCGGATCAAACAGCTGTGCTCTTGAACTTCAGTGGTCCAATCTTTCAGCTCTTGATCTAGGTCAGTAGTGCATAGTGCCTCTAGCGGTCTCTTGAGGAACTAGGTAGGTTTTTCATCCATAATATTTTTTCCTAGAGTTAAAAAGGCCGAACTATGGGTACCTACTGGAGCTTTGAGCTATGGGTTCTAAATATGAACTGATTGCAGAAGACCTGTTAAATAAATTTTAGTGAAGTGTGAAGCAGATCCTTAGCATTGTTCATACAGATTCATTCATCGTCAGATTTTAGTTACGAGTCTTTAAAATGATTATGTACTAACCTATCTTGAAAACAGATATAAGCAGAGATGATATAATCTCATTGCTGTTTTCAATTCAAATTATTTAGGTATTTCAGACATGAGTCCATAGTGTTAGTATAAAGAAGATACCTTTTTTTTTTGTTTACGGGGGGAAACCTTCAAAAGGCTACCGGTCTACGGGGGTTAGACCGGGGAGTGTGGGATTCTTACCCACTAAAACCACCCCGGTGGCCACCATCAGCACATGGAGGGGGGCATTGTGTCCTCTTAATAGACCACCCCAGAACCCCCCTGTGCACCATCTATTAAGGCACATCCCTGGGGAGACTGTAAACGGGTCTCCCCTGAATCTGTCCCTATGCACGGCAGCACGTGACCACTATGCTACCGTCTTCTCTGGGATCGCATGATGATGGGCTAACAAGTCCCCTTCCTGATCGCCCGCGACCCCAGAGGCCGCCTGCACAATCTAAAGCAGGCGGCTGCTTCAGATTGTGCAGGCGGGATAAAGAAGATACCTTAATGACTAGTGTTAGTAATAAGAGTATATTACTTAAAATCCTCAACTACAATGGAACCCAGTATCGCAGCAGAGGAAAGTCCCTGTCTATGAACACGTTCAGAAGACTGCAGTTAGTGGCGGTGCACAACCGGCCGACTATGGAGGCGGACGTCTTATTTATTAATGCGTTAAAATCGTCTGTGTGCTAGTCCAAAAATGCAATACAACGCCACGTCAGTCCCAACAGTATTCTGAACGCTTGGAATAGGAACAACTTGTGAATTATGACGAGAGTCTTAACTAGACATTGCTGCTTAAACAAACACATGTGCAACCAAAGGCTGAGTGACACACGAACCTGTCGGCATTGTGAGGAGGCTGATGGAACGCCACTTCACCTCCTAGGGGAATGCGGGTTGCTAAAACACAAGCGCATTGCACATCTAGGGTGACACATGGTAAGCTCGAATGAAATAGCGGAGCTAACCCCTAAGCAAATCCTGCAGTTTATAGTTTTGTAGCCGCAAGGTTTAGGTGAACTCTAACTCAATGAGTGGAGGTCACAATAGACAGACTGCGCAGTGATACGACAGCAGCAAATAAACAATATAAAAAATCTTGAATGCGTAATTATATTGGATACGCCAGGAATGGAAATGAACTGTATGCTTGTTACATTGGTTGAGTAGGGCGAAGAGGTGCGACCGCACCGCAGCGGGCGCGGTTCAATACCACGAATCAATTAGCTGCTTACACCGCAAACGATGCCGAATTTAAGTCACCCTTATAAAAACAGTAGTATGACCATGAGCTGCCCAGTTATATGTCAAGTCCAAGGCACCCTTGATTTTACGAAATCTTGGGTTAATGGAGGATGGAGTCACTCGCGTCCGCAGGAAACACATTCTACAACCCTGCCGTGTCCTCCGGGTGGTGCTAAACGAGTTGACAACGCCGAGGATCGGGCGGCGGATATGATAACCCGAAACCGTGACAGGGTCTGCCCTGTCAAGGCGAGGCTACAGGGGCCTTGAGGAACTAAAAATCCTCTGAACAGCCTGGCGTAGAAGGCAAGGGGAAACCACTACGACTAGTCCTCCCAAGGGAATGTCCCGACCTCGTCAAAAAGTTAGGTAGGGCACATCACGACGCTCAGCATTGAGCAAACGACTGCAGGAGGGTTAATGAATGGAGCATAGTGTTGTTAATTGTGGTGATTTTTTATTATTTACGTAATAGGAAAGTACGCCTGACTGTGTGGTTACTTGATGACGATATCTGTATGTTCATTTGTTACTGAATGCAATTAAATCGCAGCTGACTTGGAACTTTTTGTGAGCCGTTGTCATATTTTTTTCCATCACACAGTAATCCAATCCAAACTCGCATTCATCATGATCATATCAGCCAATCTTATCATTTACAACTCGCATTATGCTTCAATAAATTTCAGGATTTAAAAAAAGTCGATTTTTTAATTCATAATTCATCTCCATACCTGCCTCATTAGTCTCGTGGCTATAAGCGCGACTGCTACGCTAGAAATCTTGGGTTCGATTCTCAGATTTTGTATATGAAGTCCTCAATAGCAGCTCGGAGTTCGAAAACAAACCTAGACATACCGACGAGCCGTGAGTGTACATTGGTACACCTCTGCCCTGCCTCGTCTTATGATTTTTTGTGTGCAATGTGCATGTTAGGCGATACCTTCACCGATCAACTTTTTATTTGATAGAATATGACAGTAATGGAAAAAAGAAATTACTTCCGATATCTATGGTCAATAATACACATACTTACATTACTTTCAAGTTTGTTTTCTTTTCTTACAAAAAAATAATTACTTATTTTTATCACAATCGAGGTTACCAGATTACCCAAAACTAGTTGAACTCAATTGCTAATAACATAAACTGGTAAATGGAAAATAACCCGATAAAACCTAATTAAATAATTAGGTATAATGATTGTAATTTGCGTTGCATTGTATGACTTAGCGTCGCCCATGACAATGAACTTGTTAGAACAATAGACTGCGTAAAATTATTGTACACAGGTACTTATGAATCATTGACTTGGGAAATTTATAGTTATGGGAGGGGTTTACCGTTTTGTACTGCATTTCTTCTTATTTAATAAGAGTTTTAGCCTAGCGGTATGACCATTCGACTGCCATGTCGAAGGTCTCGAGTTCGAACCCAAGGCACGCACTTCTGACTTTTCGAATTCATGTGCGTATTCATAATTAATTATCACTCACTTAAACAGTGAAGGAAAACATCGTGAGGAAACCTGAATACCTTAGAGATTTTTCTGGACGGTTTGTGAAGTCTGCCAACCCGCACTAGGCCAGCGTGACTGTAGCCTAATCCCTCCCAATATGAGAGGAGACCCGTGCCCAGCAGTGGGACAGTATATGGATAAGAGTTTAGAGAAGAGGAGAGGTTACTGCCTCTGCCTCACTAGACTAAAGGTCGTAAGCGTGACTGCTACACTAGAAGCATTGGGTAGAGCATAGTAGAGAGCTGGAGCTTGTTCTGTCATGGTCGTGGCGAATTTCACGGATCCCATGGCCATAACTCCACGGCAAGCTAAAATGAAACTATTATTATTACTACTTACTATCTCGGTGGTAAAAAAAAAATACTACCGCCAAAGTTCAATAACACAACTTTAACGATGTATCTGCGAACCTCTTTGTTGACAATAATGCGTCGGTAAACATTTTCCGTCAGATGTGACGTCCATCTTTTTGCCAACCTAAAAAAACAATAAACTAATAGGTATAAACTATTGCACTGCTGTCCTACGTGCACTTCGCTCACAACACCATCAAACGTCATGACCGATGTCATATTGTTTGACGTCAGAGGGCAAAAGATAATATGTGACCGCATTTCAATGAAGAGGTTAATTCAATTTTGTTATTATTTTCTTACAGTGTTTTCCAGTTTTTGGTGCTTACCTACATGTACGAGTGAAAAGCGTAAGGAAACAGGCTAAACTAAACCAGGGGTGGTACAAGACTTTATGATCTCCCGTTCTATGTTCCTCGTTAAATCAGTAATATAACCTAGTTGATTGATTATTAATATAGCCCAACAACAATTACACATTTAAGATAGGTTCAAAAATGTAGAAGATAAATCTTTTTAATTGTAGGTATGCTTGACAGAGAGCGTACTATACGAACATGTGACGTCAAATGTTCCGTATGTACAAATTCTATACTGACAGTCAGATCAGCTAGTTTATATAGTAGTTTTATTTCAATACCTAATTAATATTCACGTCAGAGTTCGAAATCATTAACTACAATCACACACGGTGCTCCAAAATGAATAGCTATGATGGAGACCAGAGGATTTACGATACATTACCTACTTCCGCGACCCAGACATATAAATATGCTGGACGCCAAAATAAAAGAAGAAATGATGTATTGGTTCTGATACCGATGATGTTTCACGTTGAAATCTTTAGATAGGTAAAGTTTTCTGCTTACTAGCGTAAGCTTTCTATGAAATTTATACGCCGAAACGTTCTTATAGACACATATCTTTCTTTTTCACTGTCACTACTATCCCAATCCAATATCACTATCGCTGTCGCTTGAAAATACTTCTATTTCTACAGTTTTTCACACACAATTTAAGGATCGCAAGTAAAGATCAACAACGCTCAAAGATCGATATGTCAAAATCAGAGATCGTTTATAGGACACGCTTAACTGTCGTTTCATCCAAACACCTATCCAAAAATGACAATCCGTCCCAAAGATGGATTAAAGAAAGAGATCGACATAACGATCTTAAAGAACTGATAAAATTAAGAAATGGATTCAAATATCGATCTCGGATAGCAAACTAAGGATTGGGACCGAATATTGACAGCGGTCGTAGTCAGCTCTAAGTATATATTTCAGCGTTAAATGCCTGAAAAAGAAAAAGTAACGTTTACGTGGGATTGGTTCCTGACGACTGATGTAGACATAGGTTTACCTATATATGTAACTTCCGTTCTAAGTAATATACAATTTGATGTAGATAGGTACTTAAATGCGACTTCATCATTCCTCGTAGTTCATTTACATGACAGTGTCTGCGTACCGACAACTTCATATGATTATCTCTGCTAATGGATCCTGAAGCGACAATCGGCTGTTTAGGGACTAACAAGCTAGATTGTTTGTCAACAAGCGAAGTTATCTAATAGGTATGGCGGTAAAGTGTAACATAATTGTAGAAATTCCGGCTGCTTTGCAAAGACAATAAAATAGTACGAGCAATTATGGAAACTGTTATGTAGTGGTCCTAAAAAGCCTAACAACCAGTTTATTCTTACGAGATATCCTAAGAATAAACCTATTTTTAATATATCCTATTTTTTGCCAATACTGGTACTGGTATTGGCAAAAAATAGGTTTGCGGAGGTCTCATGGCAGTCACTTCGTGTAAACACTGATATTCAGCCGTATCTGGTTAGACTGGAACCCGACCCCAACATAGTTTAGAAAATCCATTGAAGCGAAGGAAAACATCGTGAGGAAACACATGCCTCAGAGATTTTGTTCTCGACGGTACAGGTGTGTGAAGTTTCCCAACCTGCACTAAGCAGCGTGGTGGACTAGAGCATAATCCCTCTCAACCTAAGAGGAGAACCGGTGCCCAGCACTGAGACAATATATGGGTTGGTGATGATACGTAATAATGATACGTAGGTAATAACTAAGTAATCTATATAACAGTATTTCGCTTGTTATTCTATATGAAGGTAATTTTAAAGTTTTGCAATTTTTTTCAACAAACATATCGATATTGTTTCGATAAATAGTACTTCACTAGTTCATAGATATTTATTTATTCAGATTTTTTTATACTAATAATATTATAGTATTTACATACAAACAAAACTTATAACTTATTACAAGAGCAACAAAGGTTAGTATGGAAAAACTAAATGTAACTTTATAACTAATACTCACAATAATTACCTAGGTACAATGAATATTATTTTTTTCCTAAAAAGGTTTGTGTTAGGTACCTAAAGTTATTCATTGGCAATAATATATTTACTTAACGTTGACAATGAATCGTCTGATGCCTCTTTGTGAATCACGAGTTTACCTAAAACGGTTTGCGTATTAATTCTTTATGATATTTTATAATGAATCACTGCGAACATTTATTATTATTATTATATATATGAGCATTGTTTTAAAGAGCCTTAAAGGTCTATGTCATGCGGTTTCTCGCCAAAAATATAATTGTTTTATCTATCACAAATTTTATAATAATTAGTTAATTGAATAAAAATAATATTTATTTACTTTGATGAATTTTATGGCAACCGCCATAGACACAGTTAACCTACCACAACAACTTAGGTCTGCAAACAACTCTATATTTAAAACATATATATAAAGTACAGGTACGTAATAATATACGTTTATAGTCTGGACAATAATAGTCTTCACCTCAACCACTAGACTACAGACGTCGTAACAAAACAATACTTTAATCAAACAGTGCTGTTGTTGTTGCCAGTGCTCCACGAGGAAACGTTGTGTCGGCAACGCGCAAATGATAGCCTTGGTGTTACAAGGGTCTATAGGCTACGGTAAGCGCTTACCAGGTGGGCCGTAAGCTTGTTTGTCACCTTAGTGGTATAAAGAAAAACTTTATTGTACCTACACTATTAATACCTAAGACTTTAATATTAATGTAATAAAAATTATACAAATGGGTGGCTTTATCGCTAATTGTACTTTCTTCCAGGCAGCCTGGGATGGGCATATAATAACTATGTGCCAGATCACAAAAATATGTTTCCTATCATGGTCGTGGCGAATTTCGCGGATCCGGCCATGACAATAGGGTATGTGAAGGCAAGTGCGGTTTTTAGTCAGTATGAGTTCGACATACCCTGCCACCTCCCCGGGTGGCGGAGGATCCATGAGGATTTTCCGTACTAAAAAAAAAGATCACAAATATGTTTGAAGGTTTGTAACACAAATACTTACTTGCTAAACACATCATTGTGTGCTCTATCGTCCGCCGCTATGCACAAATGGTCGGCACTCCGTCCCCTGTTATTAGGGAGCCGTCTTATTGTCTACCCGCCCACTGGCCAGCTAATCGGTTTAAGTGTTGTTAATGAACTCGCCCAGTGGACGGGCGCACTAATCTCATTGACGGAAAAACAATGCAGCGGGATGCTGTAATGAATGCTGATTTATGAAATAAATGTTGGTGTAATGTGCTTAGGGGTTGTTGGTATACATATGTTAGGTATTTGTCTGTTTTTAAAGAACAGGTTGTGGACCACATTATAACACACTGACATGTCATTGATAGGTACCGAGTTGGTTAATCAGATACTACTTTATTATTATTCATTTCAGTGTGTTTGGCTACACCCTCAGATCAAATAAAAAGTAGATGGAACGTTGCGAACAAAGAAGTGAGGCCAGTTTAAACTACGCCTTGTCGTGTACAAACACAATTACACGCACACACGTGTACGAAACTACGCCTTGTCTTGTCAGCACAGACTCACAGAGTACTTTCTTGTCAGTCGAGCTATCGCGGCACGTCTAACAACACGTCATTAAAAATATTATTTATTTACAATTAAAAATGCCGAATGTTACTGGCCTGGGCTTGTCTCCTCTTACGTGGGAATTGAAACAGACAACTGAAAGTGAAGTGTGGGTGTAGGTAGGTACATTCATACACCCCTGCCTACCTGTTGTTATGTTGTCGCCGTTTTTCTAAGCTTTCCCCCTTGTAGGTAGTACCTAATGTAGGTAGATATGTACTTACAAAAACTTTGGTACTTACAACTTATTATCGTTACGCACAGGCGTAGGCCATAAAAATAAATGTCCTTTAAAATAGTGTACTTATGTCCTCCGCAGGAATTGTACGAGTAATTTCTAACGGGAGCGATTTATTTACCTACAGTCACAGCCGCTAACATTCATTTTCAAAACAGACATCCTAACAATTTTATTATCTACTTAGGTACCTACCTACCTGGTAGTTTATGTAGAGAATGAAAAAGGATAAAACACAAAATATATCTACCTCATCACCATCAGCCTATTGTCCATTGCTGAACGTAGGTCTCTCTCAGTGAACGCCACTTATTAAAAAACAACTAAACTTGACATAACAATTTTTTAGACCATTTTGACTTCCACAGCATCACGCACGCCATCTATTATGTAATGCAGGATATAATATAAATGGAAAATGCGCCATCTGTTAGTAGGTACTAAAAACAAGTAGCTAAACAGACTACCAGTTGGCATCACCCTAAAAGTTTCCATTTTAAATTACTAGAGGTCAGCACTGTGGTAGTAATAGTTCTTCAAAATTATAAGGGATGTCGTTGGCAAACCGTAGAAAAAAGTTTAGTTGAAGGAAAATTAAATCATGACTTTTCGCATTGGTCTAGAGGTCGCAAGCATGGATACTGATTATGCTCAGTATCCATGCTTTGAGTTCAATTCGCAGGTCGAGCATGTGCAGCAGTGATATTATTTTTTTCTGTAATATTATCAGTAGCACCTTCCATACCTATTGGCGAACTATAAGTGTAGATAGGTACAGTTGTACCCTAGTAATAGTGTACAATATTAGTACACATCTGCCTGGCTTTTCGGGGAATGTAGCTGTAATAGTGTGTTTTTGTTTTATGTTAAAATTCATGTAATTTATTTAGTTCAATTTTATGAAATATTTTAGAATTTTGAAGAATTATATTTTGAAGATAGTGAAGTAAGTATAATAAAAAAAATCGTCTTACCTCTTGTGAATATTGAACGTTGCAGCAATACGACAATAAAATTATCAAGTGTTTAGTTATCATGTCCTTTTCAACTTCGGGCCTACGATAGGGTTCTCGTAAGGCCTCTACGTCGTAGCAGTCTGAATCATGATGTTAAACACTATCTCCCTGGCACTGCACTATGAAAACAATGATAAGCAACAATATCCCGTGGCAATATTTTCCAACGAAGTTACTAAGACTGTCTTCAATCTGTGTCAGACCAAGTGCTTCTTTAAACCTACAAAGATTCAAAAAGATTTTTTTTTTTATTCAATCTTATTGAATGATCTTGTAAGTTAATAACTACCTACCTACCTCCTCTAAGAAAATAATTTTTGGGGCTCTTTTGACGCCTCAATTAAGTGTGTAGGTACAGACATGGTATTAGTAACCTGTTTAAAGAATTTAAAAGTTACGAATTTTGTATGCTAGTGTTATAATTAAATTAAGATTTTTTTAGGGTTTGATTTCTGGTTAGCGTTTGATTTAGCTAAAGATTTATGGAAAAATATAACTTTTGTACAGAGTGACGACATTCAAGCTTGTACTGTTGCTAATCATGATAAGGTTCCTGAAATGATTAATTTGACAGAGTTGCACATTGTTCTTCAGCTTTAGCTACGAATACATTTCGCTAATTACATTTGGTAAGTCAAATTAAAAAAAACTTTATCAGATAAATATAATATGTAGTAAAAAAAACATAAATACTTATTTTGTTACAATCTTTTTTAAGATTGCTAAAACATATTTTTTATTTAAAAAAGTAGTAGGTAGGTGTAACACCTGAGTAACGAAACTAAATTAAGTTCCTTACCTTCCCGCCTTCATTTTATCTCTAACAAATTCAAAAGAAATACATAATAGGATTCCGTGTAAGTAAATATTTGGATAGTGAGTCTCATAACATATTGAAAGAACATAATTTCTGTAGCTCAGCGCGGTCACGCCCTCTGGACGACACAATAAGAAGGTCGGGCCTTCACCAAAACTGCAAATTGTTATTTCCACACGATAAACTTTTCTAAAAGTTGTTCTTTAACACTAAAATGAATGAAATGGGTTGTTGCGTGAACTATTAATCTTGTCAATGAACGCAGATGTTGTTAAAAGTCATGTTTTATTTCGGATTTTACGATTTTTATTTTGCTTTTGTAACCTTTAATGTTTCGCTAGGAATTATTTTTCTCATTTATTTTCCATTTTTTTATTACTAGACAGCTAATCTTATGTAGGTACCTACCTCTATTGTTATAACCAGCACGCATGACGCTCTTAAGACTAATGTTTTATTGTAAGTAATAAAATAATGACTAAATTTATTTAAACTGTTAACAAGGTAAAATTTTATAAAACTACAAAGTAAAATAAACCTAAACTAGACTAGGATATTAGAAAAGGGCATCAAAGAAATAATGATTAATGTATTACAAACTTTGCTGGTACCTGTAGGTCTAAGTTTTCCAAAAAGCCGGTACCTACCTACCTATTTAATTTTCAGATCGATATAAGATTATGAGAGCTAGACAACTGTAAATGATTAAATGAATGATCAAATGATATTTATTTCTGTAAATAAATCTTTTAAAGACACTTTTACAAGTCAATATTTTACATATTTTTTTAAGCTAGATTTTGTAAGCCGTAGGTATGATTATCTAGTTAAAAAACAACTAATAACTACATAGCTAAGTATCTTAGTAATTATATCAAGTACGACTAAAATGTTTGATATATACAAATCTATAATATAATAAATAAGTGCCTAAGTAGAAGATCTATAGATTATGCAAAAGGAAAGATTGGAAATAGATACCTATGTCTAATATCGAGATAGTTCGAATCATGAAGGAAAGGCTTTGTGGTTTGATTTCGCTCTAACTGATAATCTTTTGAAGTAAGTATATATAACATTAACACCGTATTTAAAAAAAAGAATCTTTTTCTCGCAAATATTTTTTGCCCGCAGTATCTCACGAATCCTGCGTCTAAGATTCGGTTTATCATCACACACTCATTGTCCGCCGTTTCTATCACCACTCGCCATTTATTATCAGTACATGAATGGCTTGTCGCATCGCGCCCAAACAAAGCTTTCTGAGGTATAACACGACCATTCTACCAAGACCTTTTGATTTCTATTTCGAAGATCATTGTTACTTCTGTCCTGGAACGTTGGGAAGGGGGAGGGAGCTCTGGTTATGTTGGTGAATGTATTATAATGCGTTTAATGGCCTGTAATGAATGGCATAACATCCATAAAGCGACAATGCAGCCACTCGAACATGCCCTTTTATAATATTAAGTGATTTATAGCTGATCACCGCGAAAACGTTGATTGTTTTGCACGTGTTTATATCGGTACGCCTTCGGGACGAACGTGAACTGACAGAAGCAGATAATGGTCGATGCACTATATAAGTCACATGGTGAATGAAGCGATGGTAGCTCGGCTTTGTGTTGTAATGGTATCAGTAACAATGTGTGCCGACGATTGAGACGTACCGATTTTTTAACCTTGGCTTCATGTGTGTGAACGATTTAAATTTAGGCCAAATGTTTTCTATCATTACCAGTACCTATCTGTAAAAAAGGTAGTTCCATCAAGTTTTCTAAAAGAAAAAACACTGAAGATAGTTGAGAATTTCAGTTTTTGTAAGCATTTTTATTGTTTATTGTTTTTAGGATGAGTAGATAAGTATCTACTTTTAAAAAAATAGATAAGTATCTATTTTTTAAAAAGAGTTGCAGCAGTTGACGAATACGTTGATGTTGACTTATATTTCTGAATCATGTTGCAAGTTTGAATGTTATGTATACCTTTATAGGCATACACATAAGTTAACTTTATTTCCTTATAATGTGTGATGTTTATACTGTTGGTATCATAAATAAAAAATAAGCGTTCTGTTCCCAAAGTAAAAAGATGTATATTATAATTTACTGCTTGAGAATTCAAAATTACACAAACAGATTGCATATAGTACTTGCTACCTCTGACTTAGTAGCATGAGAAGATAATGCAAATATCGAATTTAAAATGGAGCTTCAAAAAGTAAATAGGTCCGAGATGAGCTTATTTAATTCGGTTGGATAGAAAATTGTAAAACGATTTCGATGGTGCAAAGTAAAATACCTAAAGACGATTGCTTAAGAATCTCCATAAAAAATATGCTATCATATCCAACCATCGAGTCTCTATCGGCACACAATACTTACATCTAACACCCATTCTCTTAGTCCCGGCTTTACTTAAGACGATTAGCAGATCCAAAACATTGCAACCCCTACGACATTTGTGTATAAAGACATAAAAAAGCCAGCAATAGAAACTGCTCTTTATACATCACCAGATAAAGATCCTGGCCAAACGGCCTCCACAATGCGAGACAGATGTCCAAATTTTATCTCACTTTTAAAAAGGTTCCGATAAAAAGTTTATATTCAAACAACACCTACGCAACGTATCCATAGACAATGGAGGGTTAAATGTGACGTGAAATCTGTACAGAAGGTATAATCCACTTATAGTAGGCATGTCGCGTTTTACAAAACTTTTTGCAGGAGAGCGGTACGTATTGTGATTGATTTATAAAAAGAGTAACGCCGCGGGGTTTCCGATGTGGGCAAACAAGAGGATGATGGCTGACAGCTCTTGATGTTGAAAAGGATATAATGCGTTTCGCCGATAGATGGCGCTGCAAGGTTTAGTGGGACGAAAAGTTTGGTCCACTATTCGCTTTTTGAGGGTTAACTTTTTGAAGTTCTATGAGGGCTTCTGAAGGGTCGATGATGTTCGAAATTTTTGTACCTAGAAAAACTACATGTTTTTTATAACGTGTAGAATACCTGTAAAAATATAGGTACCACCAGAAAAAAATCTCCAATCACTCATAATACTTATACAATTAAGATACAATTATACTTCAATAATACATTGTACTTGTACACAAGTATTTGAACAACTTAAGTTATATTTATATTGGTGATTGATAAAAATAAGTTTTCAGTTGGGAATTTTAATTATATTCACGGGTAACATTTGCGAGGACTAAAAAATTGGTAAGAACACAGTTTAACAATTAATTTAAGTGATCGTGATGAATTTAATAAGTTCATTAATTAAGAAACCATACTGTAGGTAGAGCAGACTAAAAACTACAACTGTAGGTACGCCGAGATTAGGCCTATTAATCCGATTAATTTTTTTTTCATACCAATCTATGATAAACGTCACATAAATAAGAAATATAACCTCTTTTCATTCATTAGAAGGTACCCACGGTAATCCACGCGTTCACCGCTGAATAGAATGTCAGATAGGTAGGTGAAGTAGCAACCCGCAAAGGCCAAACGAGCTCGGAGTCAGTGGCCAACCCTATTCAAACCGCCTACAATAGTATTTGTCGCCTTGAATGCGTGGACGCATGGGACAGAAGTATAAGTTGAGATGTTGATATTTAATTTTATGAGTTTGTATTTGCGAAACAAATCTATGCGATATTATTAGCTCTAGTTCTCTTTTTTATACCGCTAAGGTGGCAAACAAGTTTAAGGCCCACCTAATGGTGAGCGGTTACCGTAGCCTATAGACCCTTGCAACATCAGGGCTAACACTAGTGTTGCCGACCCTGTAAAATTTTTTCACACCATTCTTGAAAAGCCCCATATTATAGTCATACATAAGCGAAATTAAACGCTCTATATTGAAACGTCGAGATTATTAATAATAATATAAATATAGCGCGATAAAATCCATAAATAGTAGTTCGATGTCAAATAAAAAATAAATCTTCACAAAAATGTTGAGCGAATTTATACTTCTGTCTTCCACGTGCACTTCGCCGCTTCCCTTTTCGTTGATATCTTGTTCAACTTTGATTTATGTCTTGGAACAGTCGTTACGTGTGTACCAATATCATTGTCCTGCCTTCTATTTGAATAGCCTGCTAAAATCGTGCGAACATATCTTTAAACTTTTTCTAAAGAATTTCACGGTACTCCGTAGATGTAAATAAAGCTTGCGGCCATTTATGGGCAATTTGGGGTATATTCTGTGATTAATGACGTGTTTAACTTGCTAAGCGACGTTTCGGTATTCAGTATAATAGACGATTCTGAGCTTCTTGAGGTGATGGCAGATAATTTTCAAGTCTCTAAGTACTATCATAGTTTAAAATTTAGTAATTATAATGTATCTTTATGTTGTATTGTCTGTGTGCGTGTGTCCGAATGTGTGTCCAAATAAATAATTTTTTTTTTCTGGTTACCGTGATGACTAATTGACGAAGTCTGTGGCCTAGTGGTTCGAGTATTGGACTGATGATCACGAGATTGTGGGTTCGGTTCCCACAGGACACAAATAATTATGATGTGATGAACATAAGTGTTTGTGTTTGTCTGGGTGTTTCTTATAATTATTACAACAAAAATGTATATAATTACAATATACATTGTCAAGTAGGTATCTATTCTATAGAACAAGATGTGTGAAAATGTGAAATGTCCCAAATATAAAAGAAAATTCGTTTTCAGTAAGTGATAATGAAAAATTTGTATTTTCGAATAGAGGTGATGAATTATGAATAGTGAGAAGGCTTGGAGAGATGGAGATTCAAATAGTAAGAGAACTAGGATTAAAACTCGGTCTTTACGAAACGTCTTGTCAAGCCGTACACACCATTTTGTTCGTAAGTACGCCTCAAGATAGGTGTAAAAAGTTAGGTACATAATTTGTGTTTTTTTATTTTTTTTGTAGTGCTTTGGATGTACCTAGATTAAATACATCTCTGCTTAACCCAACTGGGAATACAGGCGCGACAGTTCGTGATGTAAAAAAATACTAGTTGATATAGACAACATAATTGGTTAACTGTGAGGTTAACTTGTCACCATGTTGTTATTCCATTACCACAATGCGTGTGAGTTTATAACTATAACTCACCGTTGATATGACAATGTGGTTAAGGTGTAGGTACTTTTACAGAATTTTATATTTCATAAGTCACTCATTTTCAAATTGTAATAATATTACTTTTACTATGGACTATTGGACGTATTGGACAGTTACTCAAAGCTGGGTTCTGCCAGGTTTATTATTTTTTTTCTATCTGATATATTTTAATCCAACTAAGCATATAATTACTAATTAGTTATCACTTGCTTCAACGGTTAAAGAAAACATCGTGAGGAAACCTGCATGCCTGAGAGATTTTCTCGAAGGCGTGTGAAGTGTACGAATCCACCAAAGGCCAGCGTGGTGGACTATAGCCTAATCCCTCTCATCCTGAGAGGAGACGATGATTTAACTTTGTAGTTCATACTTACTTATAGCATTACAATCTCAATACCATCCCATATTAAATCACAAACTAAACAAAAGAACGCACCAAACAAATCTGATACAAATCTCGCGCCGCCAATAAACTCGCGTCTAAGTTTACTGAAATATCAGTTTTCCGACTTTACCCAATAAAGGGTAACCCCTGATCCGTCGAGTAAACAGAAAAAAAAGAAAAGCGGGACGACATAACGAGTAAATCACCGTAATCCCCAATACGCGGGGTGACGCCACTCCGGTAAGCTCTGTAACCCCTTTAAGTTCACCTAGGCGATATCCCGCGCCGGATAAACGAGACGCTGGCTTTCTCGAATGTTTACTGCCACCGATGCCAACGTGTCTGATGCGGTGGACTTCTGGTGGGGATCGGGGGAATCGGTTTTGCAAGCAGTCTACGTTTTTAATTGATTGTGAATGAGGATATTTTGGTTTATTAATCGTGTTCTTGAGGTATTCTGTCAAAGCCATCTCATCGTAGCGAACAGAGCGGTGGGAATTATCGAGTTACTGTTTTTATATCATTAGATTTTTCATAATTTCTTAGCAGTATTGATAGAAAATTATAAAACAGTAAAATACTGAATCAATATTTTTCTTTCCGTCTAAAAGCACATTTTGAGTTAGGTTATAGTTATAAAAAAAAATTATTACATTCTATCAACCAGGGATTTAAAAAAACCGAATCAAATTAGCAATAAAATGTTCGTGGCGTATCGATATCAGCGTCCATTATCTCAAATCGCATTGTGTAACAATATAGGCAACAATATCGGCGCAAGTGGGAGCGATTGTGTGCGGGTCGCGCGTGACCGCCTCGCCCGCACTGACCCCAAAGCCCAACTACTTTCTATACGCCCTTTACACAAATTGATTTTAAATGGCGATTTATTTCCGCCTCATATCGCCGATCCCGTCTTCCTATGAGTTTTACTGCCGGCTTACGCAGGGTTAAAGAAGTCCAAGTTATAAAACGGTTTATTTCTTTTTCGGGACCGAAGCTACCCCTAATTATGCCGGATTAACCCGCGAATGTACCCTCATTATTCTCAAATACATAAAGTCGGACTCAATCACGATCGAGCCAAACTTTCAACAAAGGCATGGAATTACACAGAAACGAACGACGTAAACGAGTTACTAAACTAAAAGTCTAACGGTGTCGCAGTTTTTTATCGCGTATTCCACACATAACGGGTGTTTGTAATAAAAGTTTAACTCTATTGCAAAATTTTCACCCTTTTGCAAATTTGTGCAAATTACTTTATGAGCGCGCTTTCAATGTAGGGTTGCGAGTTTTTTGTCGTTTACAACTGCAGCGAGGCGGAACGGCCTCCAAAAGTCCAAGGCACCCGGCCAGGTTCAGATGGTTTTCTGATTTTACGAGCGCCTTAGTCGAATGTGTCGTACCCTAAAACGTCGGCTAATAGAAATAAATAGTAACCCTTCGGTGGCGGTGCGTTTCCCGCCAAAAGGTTTACTTTTATTGCCGTCGACTTTCTTTCTTACCACCCCTTCATAATTGTCAGGGTTGAGCGAAAAAAATACAAATCGCATGTTTTTTGCGAAACAAGTTCTTTGTTTAATTTTAGCAAATTGCATTTTTTCGCCATAACAGTTTCATTTTAGTGATGGAAATAAAAAGGTAATATAAATTAACATTGTTTGAGATAAATAGTGAATCCTTTCATTTAAATTTTAAAAAAAGTTGCAAATAAAAAGTTTAATGCGAAATAATAGGCACTCGCTTTCTATTTTACGAGTTCCTACATAAACTTTATACCAAGTAAAAAGCTTTACCAACCATAGACTAACATCTAAACAACAAACCTACTTCGAATACCTACTTGAAACACCTAATTGATATCTCAACCCTAAAAAAAACAAATAAATCTACTGACACAGCAGGTACGTTAACTGGAACGGCGATACCAAAGTAAACTATTATAAGTATTTTTTTTTCTCTAATGGCTGCTCCTAGATTGAGACATTTTGCGACCGCAAGAGCTTAGCAGTGGGGGGTTGACTGCGACCTACTGTCGGACTTTTTTCGTTTTCCTACTAAGTTGTCAACTTGATAAAGTGTTGTAATAGTAATGTGACGATAGTAGGGGACCAGTAAAGATATCATGCAAGTGTCGTGAAAGTTTTTCACACTCACAAGTCACAATGGATCGTGGTCAAAATAAGCAGTCAATAAGTGTAAGTACCTGCGTTTCGTTTTACATTTGCCTTTTTTTTTAAGTTTCGATCGTAATAAGTTTTGATATTAACATTAGCACAAAAATCTAGCAAGTGGTGATGATGAATTTTAGTGCTGCTGGCTTCTATGATACGGTTCCGCTTATTATCAGGCAGGCCATATGTATATTTTTCGTCTTAGTAGTTTGTAGTAATAAAGACTTGAAGCACTGTAAACCATTAGCGTAGCGCAGTATTTGCCTACTCCAAACTAGTCTGATGGTAACCCCAGAGTTCTGAGAAGGCAGTTGAAGAACTTTTGAAAATTTCATGAAGTAGCCAGGGTTAGGCCCAACAGACGTCTTTGCCACTTGCTACACGCAAACCTTCGATTAGGTTGGTTGGGCAAGTCCTGGTCGATTGAAGAGGTCTAGCGAAGGCTGGACCATAGCCTGTTTTGGTCGTGAAGAATCGCATTCAATTCATTCGCATCTACAAATTACAGGCGCAATGCCTTTTTGATTCGCAGTATAACGTCTTTCAATAACTTACTATGAAACTTTAACACTAGTGTACAGACGCCAGCAGGTCAACCTATCCAAAACTGTAAAATTTTCCCAATTGAAAATGAACCTTATTGTCTTGTATTAAAGTTCAAAATCAATCAAAGAAATTTGACAGATCGTGGTAACTTGATGTGCTGGCCTCTGTACGTAAAATTAGAATTATTTTAAGTAAAGAATATTTTGGTGACGGTAATGAATAAATGTGACAATACTGTACCTAATGCTGAGTGACTTGCTTGACACAACTACTTCTTTGGTTTGTTATCATTGTAACTTTCTTGTGAATTGTTTTGTACTTTTCAATTTTAAGTGCTAATTGCTGATTTAAATGTGGAAGCTTGTCATTAAACATCTACGATATCTAAATTTGTTATGCGTCTGTAAGATTTCTGTAAAATAAAATTAAATAAATAAATAAGAATTTCTCGGATCCCATGACCATAAGTGAAGACAAATTCGGTTTTTAGTCAGTACGAGTCAGACCTACCCTGCCGCCAAGCCATGTGGCCCACGATACGTGAGGATCATCCATATTTTTTAAAAATTGGGCTTGCCCAAGAAAGTTCTAGTTGCGCCAATGCCGAAGATACGAATACGGCACAAGATATGAAATTATCAGAATTGTAAATTATAATTATTCATTGGGTATTGGGTTGCTCTATTAAGAATAAATGTGCTTTGGAAGTTGTATAATAAGTAGGTCAGGGTATTTAATGACAGACAAGAGATATGAGATATATACATAATCCTTACATATATAAAATTTTATATAAGAAATTCAATATGGATGCAAAACAAATGAACGTTTTCACCATAGAAATATATTCATTTTATTTTGTAGCTAACATTTTATAAGCTTTCCAGGAACTCACTGAATAGGGTATAAAATGGAATTTATCATTGTTTTTTTTTAATAAAGCTTTTCAGATTATTTATTAACACGAAAAGCTTTATTTCAAAAATGTATCGCAACACAAACATAATATATTCTCCGAGAGGTGTATTTAATGATGTAATTTTGACAAATGGGTCACTGAGGGGGCAGTTTTTAAAATATATCCATTGATTATTTAAGTCAAGTTATGCCAACGGCTTTAATGCTTAACTCCCAAATTGATTTCAATGAAATTTGTCTTTAACATGTGTGTATATACACACGTTACTATATGTACTTGCTTGAATTCTGGTATACTTATTTTGCTTTATCCACCGTCCATCTTTTGCTTTTTGTCATACACACGCACCTGACCTGATAATTACTTTTTATACAGAGGACACATCAAGCTACCACAATCTGTCAAATTTCTTTGTTAGATTTTCAACTTTAATCGATTACAATAAGGTTCATTTACAATTGGGAAAATTTGACAGTTTTTGATAGCTTGACCTGCTAACGTCTGCACCTTATTTTATTTTTGTATCTACTGTTTTGACACTTATGACATCGGATGCACAAGATATGTTTAAGGCCCACTGTTACTTGCTAAAACACAGATTTTATAGTACCTTTTTTATAGTAAGTACGGAAAGTCCTTTTAGATCGTCTGCCATCTGGGGAGATAGCAAGTTAAGGCGGACTCGTAACGGCTAAAAACCGTTTTCACTTGCCCTATCGTGGTGAATTTCACGGATCCAAAATAAAATTCACCACTGCCATGACAAGCAGATGAAATAGTCACGAGCTAATATTATCATGAAGCTATAAATAAAACAGGTAGGTACAGACGCCAACAGGTCAAGATATCCAAAACTGTCAATTTTACCAATTCAAAGAAATTTCATAGATTGATGATGATGTGTGATGTGGTAGCCTCTGTACGTCATAATATCATATCAGCCTATTGCCGTCCACTGCTGAACGTAAACCCCCCCCCCCCAAAGAGAGCAACCCATCCTACTCTTGGGCAGCCCGAATACATCCGCTGCCAGCCACCTTCTCAAATCGTCTGTCCATCGTGTCGCAGGGTGTCCCACACTACGCTTGCCTAAACCCTCTGTACCTAACAATAGTTTTTTTTTATGTCGACCGTCTTCCACGCAAATTAAAAAGAAAGCAACATAAATCTCATATTCCGGTTTTATAATTCAACATTTGAAACAATAATAATAAATTTCAATAAAATAAAATGTTAACCTTTTTTCTGCTTATTCATAAATACATCGACAGTGTAGTTTATACCTTATAATCACGAGTCAATAACATAAAATTTTATGACATTCGGAAAACATAGATCTCGGTAGCTCCGCCCATAAAGTTCCGAATTCAAAATTTGAAAAAAGTTGTACCTACCAGTATATCCGTATCCATTGCTTTTTAACATAGTTGAAATCTACAATCCTATTAAAAAAACAGTAGAGAAAACGCAGCGGAATGTAAAATAAACCTGTGAACGCCATTATTTCTAATGTTCGAAGAATTATTTACAGACCACCTTCGAGCTATTTTAGAACAACATTTAACTTGCATTTAAATGTTGTCCGTTCAGACGGATGGTGTTAACAATTGGGGATAATTAAGTGAATCGCTACGCCGTTTACCAAAATAATCGCCGACTAAATGCACTCCGAAAAGTGTGACTTACTAAACAGATGCGTTCACATGACGTCATTTAAAAGGTAAGGTAAAGAAAGACAGAAAAATCATTTATTTGGTCAACGCACACAAGGTAATAGTGTGGTTATTGTATATTTGTCCAGGAGTTATGAAAACATATTGATGCTATCATAATTCCGTGAGCAAGGGCATATAAATATTGGTTTTAGGTATTAGAATGTAAGATTTCTTAGAATGTTAAATCAATTTAATAGTATTCATATTTTTGTATTTTTTGGCATTTTCCATGCTAAGATTTTAAAGACGATCGAATCTTTCCCTTGCATTAACTTTAACTTTATATTAAGAATAACGGAAGCAGCTGTAGAAATGCAAACTAATAAATTGGGATCTATGTAAAAAATAACATGATTGTGAAAACTTGGAATACTAGAAAGGAAGAAAGAAAAAAATATTATTTTCCACAAACAAGACACACAACTAAACTAAATCCTTGTAATGTAAGCAATTTGATGGCTACTGCTCCTGGAGTGGATTCATAAACTTTTGCGCTGTAATATTATTATTATCTAAGTTTATAAGGCATATAAACCAAGCTTTACGCGTAATAAGTCGTGCGACACACGGTGCGACGGTGCGACGCGACGCGTTCGGAAAGTAGCGAACAATCGTAAAATTTTATCGTCTCTAATGGGTGCGTGCGCTGATTTGTAGCCAAGCCGACAGCACCCTACACTCCCAAATGAAACCTCAATGCATTGTTTTTGAAACGACCGGGGTGATCTATTTTTAGAAGGACAGGTACATTGTTAATTCGTACACGTGTGTCAATCAATTAAGTCATGTGGACAAGGGCGGCATTGGATGTATGTTCAAGCGCACTCATTTACAGGCAAAGAAATTATTTGATAGTGAACGATGTAATTGTGATAATTGTTAATTTACCTGTCTTATGCAGACTCTGATATTGTAGCCTCCAAAACTCTATTTAACCCGGTGTTTTTCCTGGTTTGGGCTATGAGGTTTTAAGGGCAATTCCTTGTGAATCCAACATATAATAAAAAAAATAGTTTTGTTTTTCAAGCCCGGTTATTCCCACTGTTGGTGAAAGTCCTCAATTACCTCTTTCCAAGCCACTCTATATGTTCTGAGCACGCCGTCGCGCCACCTCCATCTGGGCTGAAGATTGAAATGTTATTGACTTCACTTCACTGGTGTCACGGAAGTATATAATTAAGTAAAGGAGCAATGATAGTCTAATGATATGACTAATGGACTCCCACGCCGAAGGTCTTGAGTTCGAATCCAAGGCACGAATTTCCGACTTTTCGACCGATCAGTAGTAATGTATTAGGTACTCGCTTAAACGGTGAAGGAAAACACCGTGAGGAAACCCAGAGATTTTCTCGATGGCTTTTGAAGTCTGCCCACCGGCATTTGGCCAGCGTGGTGGACTAATGCCTAATCCCTCAGGCATTCATACTGAGAGGAGACCCGTGCCCAGTAATGGGGCAGTATATGTATTGTTGATGAAATATATATATTTTCATTGTGTACTCTTGGATATATTATTTTGACTGTAAGTAGGTATCTGAATGGCAAATTTTATTAATTTAGATGACCAAAAAATGCTTAAAAAATAATCCCACGAGTAAGGTGAACGGGATCGTTTTGAATGTTTTTGTCACACAAATATACATTTACGTAATATTTATAGTTAAAAGATCATTTTGTTGAAATGGAGCCAAATTTCCGGAGCGAGCTTTCAACAGAATTTACAAAAAGCGCCATAAATTGGCAAATAATCCCCCGCATAACGCAACCTTTGTTTGGCCACACGTGCTTTTAATATCTGGCTCGTATCGCGAATGCAACAAAAGCCGGATTTAGTCTTTGTGCGTTCTACCTAAAGTAAACACTCGTAAAAACTTGGGAATTTGAAAAACGAAACGAATATAGTTGTTAATAAATTTTATTAAATGATATGGCTACAATGGTTGGTACAATTGTGAAGGCGACAATCGGCCGCGTCGAATTTGTCATGTAACTGCATCCTTTGTTTGCGCGATGAATGCCGTGTGAGAAGGAAGAGCTTCCGGTGCTTGCAGCTCGTACCGGGATCGATGCCCCCGGCGATATCTTGCCATCGATATCCACCATTGTTATTTTTTATCTAAAATTGATAGCTATACTGTATTCATTGACGTTCTCAACTTACAAACTTGTTTCACTTCAAAATCGATTCTTTTCATTCATATCCACAACACTGATATAAAAAGAGTATTCTTTATGACTAAACTACTAAAAACACTTTAATAAAATTTTGTACTGAGTTAACTTGAACCTCGTAGAAGAAAATAATAACACAATGTGTGAATAAGGAAATATTATTTTCTGTGTTTCAGATTATAACTTTTTCCGTACATAAGGACAAAGTCGCAAGCAAAAGCATAGTTGTAACTTATTCTAGATTCGCTATTGTAAGCACAGTATACATCTGTTTTATTTTTAAATCAGTATAACTGTGTGTATAAATATCTCTTCTGCAAAAACTATTTTTGTTCCTTCATTCACAAAATATTGAGTTTAATTACTGGCGTGAAATCATAGAGTTGTGAATAATAAATCCAGTAGGTACTAAATAAAACGATTTACTGATAATTTTGTGTAATGTTTTTGCGTTGAACACATAAAATCTCTGTTTTGAGTTGCTAACCAGGATTTTGTTACTGTTTTACTGTGAATTTAACCTGTTCATTATTGTTTCATATTAAACCATAACATCGGGTTGTACTCGGAAATGAAAAGTTTCTAGGTGAATTGAAATTTGAACCTACACAATTCAGTTCTACACAGTTCCGTCACTACACATTCATCGTTATAAGGACTGGTACAAACAATCCGGTCGACATTTAAAAAAAGGAACGTTTTTAAAACAAGAAAAATTCCAGCATGTGTCGATCGACGCACATCGGTCGCGTGTGTATGATACGAAAAAAAAGAAAAACCGCGGTCGGAACAATCGAAGCTAAGTTATAAAATATGTATCCTAGTGCTGGCTTTTGAAACTCACACTCGGTACTATTTTGACCACGATCGGGAATTCCGGCAAGAGAATCGAATCGTAACGTTGTCATTTCCTTTTTTTCGGTACTGAAACTGAACAATAGTCGGTCGAAAAATGAGATATAGCCGTATAAATAAAGGACTTGTGAACAAGTGAATCGATATATGAAAGCTTTTCATTGCGATGGAAAATGCTGGTGTTTGTCTATTGTTATGTTTTTGGAAAATTATGCTCATTGATCTAATGGTCGAAGCCGTCGCGTTGAGAGTGAGGGATCGATAATCGGGTCGAGTGAACTTTTCTTGGGTTTTTCTATTCGGAATTTGGATTTGTTCCTGGCTAATTACAATAAGTCATAGTAAAAAAAAAACAATTAGATCATTATAAAAAATACTTTTTAACTGTCACAAATTAGATGGAAAAAAAATATCTTGCACTCGTAACACGGTATTTAAAAAATACTGGTTGTATACCACAAACTCTTGGTACTGCGGAGTCTATATTAGTACCTACATCTCTGCCTAATCCTTCGGGGAGTATGATCACTTACCTGTACCTGAAAAACCTGTACAGCATATAAAGGTTAGTTTATGTTTGGCAACATAAAGCAACTTCCACCGACATTGTTGAATAATTCAGTCGGTAGAAGCATTTCACAATTTCCACGCTTTTTCGTCTAACGTAACTAATCTGTGATGATAACAAACGGGATTGAATACGAAGCCTGCATAGTGTTACGTTACTTCGAACGTGAAATAGTTAATTGTGTTTTTAGTTACCTTCTCGTTACCTAAGTTAAAGATAAAATCCTGTGCATCATGAAATAATCTGTATTTCGTACAGGTTGGTAATAAGTATCTTTATGAAAATTTTATAACGTAATACATGTTGACTTTAAATTTATAAATTACTAGCTGCCCCCGCAAACGTTGTTTTGCCATAAAAAAAAAAATTTTGGGGTATGAAAAATAGATGTTGGCCTATTCTCAGACCTCCCCGATAAGCACAAAAAATTTCATCAAAATCGGTCAAGCCGTTTCAGAGGAGTATGGCAACGAAAACTGTGACACGAGAATTTTATATATTAGATGTTAAATTATTCGAATAATTCCGATGTACCTACTTAACTGGAGGGACAGTTTGGATCCTGCCTGAAATCGATTTTTTGTTTCAATACAATTTACATTTTTGAAAATGTTTAACATGCGTTAATGCCATTTAAAATAAAAAATAACTAGTATTCTGTATTGTGTATATCTGAATATTTTATTAATCGCTCCCATTACAAAGGACTCATTGTTCTTCAAACACTTATTTTTCTAATAAATAGAACTAAAATACATATACTTTTTTTTGAGTGCTAATAAACACAGTTTCTTTCTCTCTTTCTTATAATAAAAAGTGAAATAAATACTTCCGTACACGGTGGTTGAAAGCAAACATCAATAAGGCGACATGCGGAGACGATCTTGATGTCTGCGTTTGGTTATCGGCGTAAGATCACGACAAAAAAGTTGCACGTCTGTGACGGTCATTAATTAAGTGGTTCCTGACATCAATTCGGTAAGATATTGTTGTGTACGGATGTTTAAAATTCGTTTGTGATTTTTTAAATGTGACGTAATGAATTCTAAATTTGAAATGTTTTGTTTCGACCGTTTGGAGGTTTAGTTTCTTTTGTCTACTTAGGTGGAAGAAGAAGACACTACGTTTTTTAAAAAATAAATGATTAAATACTCCCTTACCCTTAGTAAGTGGCGATCACAATAGACCGACTGCGGTCGCAGTGATACTTAAGCCGCTATATAATAATAATAATAAAAAATACCCTTAGTGAAGGTTTCTAATTAAATAGTTCAATTTAAATATGTGAAATACTGTGCCGATATAGAATATTGGTACAAATCTATCTTAGTTATCCTTTAAAAAAGACATCGCCCGCTGTAAGGAACATTGTTCATTTACTTAAGTTTTCTTTATTTCATTTATTTATTTATGTTTCACAAGTAAAGTTTAGAACAATATGTTAGGAATATATCCGGGTCTGCGGACGATTGCTACAGCGCTCCCGTAGTCCCGGCACTAAACTGGTGACGTAAAACGCCGAGGTTGGTTTTAGTCGGTAGATCGTTCAGTAAGTGAGTAGGTAACAAGTAGGTACATACTATTTGAATAAAAATAATTTACAAAAAATAAATGAATCGAACTTTTACTCTCTAGACACTGAACCGATTAATTTATCTTAACACATCTTAAAATTTAAAAAATATCTTACTTGGTGCTTACCAATTCATACACACTGAAACTAAAATAGATATCTACTACATATTTGTTTTATACAATCATGTAATTGTAAATGCATTATTGTCAGAACTGGATATAACCCTGTCTTTATGCTTTCACATCTAAAGATATCTCATTTACCCAATTTAAATGAATACAAACAGTCGCAGGGCTGTCAAAAGTTATAAATTAATAACTTGCCGGCTGCCGTCGCGTCGCCTCTCCGCCCGACATTTATAACTGGCCCGACCAATACGCACGTCATTTTTAACCGTCAGCACTAATTTGCCATTGTTTTGTCCACTGACGCCACCTTTTTTGCTAAAAACCATAAAATAGATAAAGTTTTTTGTAATTTTGGGCATCCTTAATTGATTATAAACATTAAGGTGATGTTTGATGATGAATCCAAGTATTTCCGCTGTGTTGGGTGTAATTTATCTTGACACGTTTTAGCAAGTCATTAATTTTACGGTTTTATAATTATCATTAATAATTAATTATCACTCGCATAAACGGTGAAGAAAAACATCGTGAGGAAACCTGCATACCTTAGAGATTTTTAGAATATCTAACTATTACGTGAGACCTTACGAGAACCTTAGGGTGTTTGTTATGTATTATAAGTATGTATTTACAAAAAACAAGTATATAAGTATTATATCCATTGTCTAGTACCCATAGTACAAGCTCTGCTTAGTTTGGGACTAGATGGTGTTGTGTAAAAAAAATGTCCCAAATATATAATTAATTAATATAATTTTTCTCGAAGGTTTGTGAAGTCTGCCAACCCGCAGTAGGCCAGCGTGGTGGACTATAGCCTAATCCTTCTCAATATGAGAGGAGACTCGTGCCCAGCAGTGTGACAGTATATGGGTTGATGATGTATAATTATCATAATCATCATTATTCTCAGCTTGTATTATCTCACAGCTGGGTGTAAGCCTCCTTTCTTTTATGCTAGAAATCTCTGTCCCTTGCCTCACCCAGTTTTTTGCTACTATCATTTTTATGTGATAATTATAATAATATTGTATAATTATGGAATCCTATAATTATTGCTGGCAGCGATTGCATGAAAACAGCTGAAGATCGGGGTTAGTGGCATTCACTTACGGCCGCTTTCAATAACCAATCCTTATCTGTTTTTCCTGACTTGAGATAGGAATTTAATGTAAACTCCATACAAAATGTCTCAAAAATCCATCTATAATCGGGAAACCTCGGATTCGATCGGTTATTGAAAATGGTAGTAAAAGAGACCTACGATGATAATAATTATTGTGTTCTTATTTCAAACTAGCACTGGAAGCCATTGTTAGAAAAACTGATAAAGCGCTATGCGATTAGTTGAAAGAATTAATAATTACTTACAACCATATGATACCATACCATCTCACTTGTATACCCGAAGGCTTAGGCAGAGGTATTCTAAATAATTATTTTGATGTACGCTTAAATTTCGCCGGTAGGTCTCACGTAATAGTTAAATATTCTATTGCCGTAAACCGGGCACCAATCGAAAGACTGAAAAACACTAAAACTGCTCGACCTGACACAGAAACAAGACACACCAACACAGTTGCCGCGCTTACGGTCAGTAGTTCAACGAGGCAGCTGACATACAGATCCATATGATTTGTCCTAAGGTTAATAGCAATAAACAGAATGTTTATATATTATATAGTTTTGGGACATTTTAAACATCACAATCTAGTTCCAAACTAACCTGAACTTGTACTATGGGTAGATACTAGACAATGGATATAATACTTATATATCGACGGCGAAGTGTCAATACCTTTTAACTAACATAGACCAAATTTCGCACGGTGAAAATAAAAAGAGTTCCCTAAAAACTTTAAAATACCTATCCCCCGGTCAAATATAGTCGCGTTGTATGTAGATAGGCCTTATTAAAAATACAAATGAGTGGCTACATCAAAACACGCGGAAATCAGCCTTAAAGTCGTATGTATAAAAAAGTAAATTTTTCAAAAAATTTAAGATAGGAGGTATTGACCTTCGCCGTCGATATACGTTTTTTTTTGTTAATACATAGTTATATACATAAGAAATACCCAAAAAAATAAACATTTATCTTCATCACAAAAATATTTGTGTCTTGTGGGAATCGAGCACAACCTTGTGATCAGCAGTCAGACACTCGAACTACTAGACCACAAGCAAGTCAAGAAATTCATATAGTTACAATAATTGGTGTTAGCGGATCTCTGTAAGACAACATGTCACAGAGACACAGAGGATAGACACAATATAAACTCAATATCGGAAGGCCTTTACACAGAAACTCGGCCGACATATCGGAAGCGTCGGCTAGTCCCTGGGCTGGTATTTGCATAACGCCTCGGCAATAAGTTAGGCGCACCTCCGCGTCGGACGCATCAAGGCGACAGAGCCGCCTCGCCCGCTATAAAGCACGGTGCAATAAAGAGAATGGATGCCGCCCATCGGCCGGCACCGGCCGCCGGCTGGATTACCGGAATCGCCACTATTTATCGCTCGAGCCTTGCGCCCAGGTGCCATCAATCTATTTAATGATCGGGTCAGCACATACTCTTGGTCTTTTTACCGCTTGCACCCGGTCGCTGCTCCAAAACGAAGACGCGGACTCCTAGGCCGGGAGATGGACGTTTGATGAGGCGCTTTTGTGTCGATCGCTCGCGTTAAAAGGGTTTCGGATGCACTATCACAGTATTATAATGGTTTTGCTTGATTTTTAGGCTTAACGGGAGCGGTTAGAACTGGTGATAGTAACATAGCCGCTAGTTCTGAGAAAACGGACGTTATTGGAACGGTTTTCCGATAGTGATGTTTTTAATTTAGTGTACTTATACCAAATTATTTATACCATACATACAGGTAATATGGGCACAAAATATATATGGTAAATTTTAAGAATACAATACATAATTATATCGTTAATGTTGACAATATAACAATTACTTAATTATCATATTTGTAAGAATCCTATTAAGTTATGAATTGTTATTAGCTTACTGTCGTCAAGATTATATTATTGTTAACAACAAATACATACCTAATTTTCTTTCATAAGCACAATTCTTATTATATTATGCTTATGCTTGCTTCATAATTACGAATGAATACCGAGCTATGCTCGCCGAAAATTCTACTTGTCGTAGCTACACTACGAATATCTTTGAAACGAATTGTATGTGAAACCATCCACGTCTTACAATCCCGCTGTGGAACCATACAGAAGCATTGACATCTCTGTCAATTCAGCAGTTTCCATCGCACACAAAGGTCGCCAGCCTTAATCCTCGAATAAATCAGCGTTATTTGAAGAGCCCTAAGTACGGTGGACCACAATCAAAAGTGAGCATTGAATGGTCGCAGCATACGTCCGCTCGGACCTCGGCCGTACATCTGCGGGGATCGTGCGAGAAGCAATGGCTGGGAGGATTTGACGGGCCCTTACTCACTGAAGCCCCGCTTTGTTTAAACGATCTTTGTAAGTCGACCGATTTATGTCCATAATAAAGGCGTTGAAGGATGCTTGGCTCGAATCTGATGGGAATTTGGGGGGTAAACTTGGTATATTGATTCATAATCTTGGTATTGTCTATTGATGAAGAGATGAACCATAAGGTCAGTGAAATTAGAGCCACATTAGACTAATTTCTATTCACATTTTACAGTTCATTGGCACATATTTATTTTTGACAATATATTATGCCACTTAAAGACACTCATATTATGAGTGTTTTACGTAACTTACAGGGACGTGTTAGTCGCGGTTACACTATTCTAAATCACGTAACACACTCGTTGCCGACCTTGAAGAGTCTTCTAACGTTCTTCTTCTAAGCTTGAAGAGCTCCATGTTAAAACACAATGAGAAAACCTTTTCTTTCATGAGCTTATTGGCCTGTTTGCCAATATTATAAAAACTCACATAAAACCAACTGACCTCATCCAATCATTCCCTGTACAAATATTAGTTCCCTAATCTTTGGTCATAAAAGTGGTGAAATCAGTGGAAAGTGGTGATATGATTATCAATGATGGCGGCACTACCCTACCTCAATAAGCCGGGGCTTGTCTACGATTCGTAAACTCGCTTACTTCACCTGAGCAAACTGCCTCCCAGCCGAGGGTGGAGCGCGCGGTTCTGTTGTTATACGATACGCGATTCCTAATATATTATAGCATTTTAGTGTATGCCTTGCATTATAAAAATAATGCTTACACCTTACACTGTAAGGTATAAGTATTATTTTTATTCATCTTTTGACTGCCTCATTAGTCTATTGGTCCTAAGCGCGACTGCTACGCTAGAGGTCCTGGGTTCGATCCCCAGGTCGAGCAAAGTGTTATTGGGTTTTTCTATGAAATTCTCTGTAGCAGCTCGGATCTGGATTTGTGCCCGGTTAATGTCAAAATAGGCTCTATAAAACACAAAATATCAGTGACTAGTGTGAAAGTGATACTTATATTACATATTTTTTTGATGATACGAGTCGCCCTAATTTAGATTTCAAGTTTGATAAAATAATTACACAATACAAACACAATAAAAATATTATTATAGGTACTTTGTGCGTAGATATGATTTATGCTCTATATAAATTACGTATCTACATATACATTTAACCAATTTTATTCACAATTTTCCGTGCAATGGGCACACACTACAAGGCGGGCAGGTCGTGGGCGGGCGCGGCTCAGTTCCGGTCAAGTCGCGGGCGGCTCTCGGCTTCCGGCCGTCCAATTTGGCCACATTCAGCCCAATAGTGGGGGCAAGACGTTTGATACCCACCCCCGAGCCCCGACCACGACTTACGATTCCCGACGCCGCGCCGCTCCAAGCAAGAATATGACGAAACTTTTTTTTTGCTCTTACGCGCTGGTATTTAATAGGTGTTTTTATCAATTAACTTAAAATAGCAGTGACTAGCTCTATAATGGCCCGTCTACTATTTGTCACAAACATCACATACCTACTGTCTCGTCTGTTTTAGTCGAGAGGGGTCACACAAAAATAAACATTTTGTCAGTTTCTATGCGCAACAATAAATCGAAACAAAACCCTTTTCAGTTTAATAGGAACTTGTTAGACTCACCATTGGGTATAATGAAAAATAACGTTTCTTTATATACTAATATTTTTTTTAATATTGTATTCCCTATCCCTACTTATAGTATAAATGCAAAATTAACTGTCTGTCTATTATGCTTTCACGTCTAAATGACTGAACCGATTTTAATTAAATTTGGTACAAAGATAGATTGGATCTTAGAAAAGGACATTGGGCTACTTTTGGTCTCAAAATGCCCTTTTAGATGCGGGTGAAACAGAGGGCAACAGCTAGTATTTATGATATTTTAGTTTGTAAGAAAATTTATGGAAAAGGAAAGGAAAGAAGATAACGATAAAAAAATATAATAATATTATATACATGATGAAGAGTTTATTATTATATTCTAACTAGTTGACCCAGCAAACGTTGTTTTTCCATAAAAAAAAATAGGGGTATGAAAAATAGATGTTGGCCTATTCTCAGACCTCCCCGATAAGCACAAAAAATTTCATCAAAATCGGTCAAGCCGTTTCGGAGGAGTATGGCAACGAAAACTGTGACACGAGAATTTTATATATTAGATAATCCCTTTCACATATTTCATGAACATAAATTAACAGATTTTTGGTGGATCGTCTCCATAGGTACAGCACGTAATCCTACACTAACGACTGATGCGACTAATTATAAGATGAGCTCTAGTTAATCCTTGGGCCTCTCGCCGGCTGTCCGGCAGCGTTCGGCCTCCTCCGACAAGCTTCGGCCTTACGACGTAGGCAATTAAACGGATCTCCGACCGAATCTAAACAGAGGGACGCCTTTGAGAGCCCGGTCAGTATGTTGTGTACTTAGCTACTTAATTTAGGTGGCTTCGTAGGCACGGATTTGGGAAGCAAATTAGAAGTCTGAGGCGGCTTGGTTGCACGTTTGTGGTCAACGGTCAACAGGATTTATGGAGCATTCAAAATAATAAAAAAAAAATGTAATTTTTTAATTGGACGTCCGAGTCTCAGGAAACACTTTTTGTGGAATAAAAAAGTAGTAAGTAGCATTAATAAAAAGTGTACATCCTCGCTCATCCCCTCTTCCCGTTTCCGTATCGCTACTAAAGAGACAAGGCTGCGCGGCTGCGGCCTGGTTTTCCGGCCAGCATTATTATTGCAAATTTTTGTCGGGAGATACTCACCGCATAATATCAAAACAAAGGCACTGTCCCGTGAAATCCACACTAGGTGGTCGGCAACAGCTCATTAAGGAGTCGGAAGGGTAAAAAGTCTCGTCCCTCGGACGCATCGGCTTTTTGTAAAAAGAGGCTTAATTAGGGCCTCATGCGGCTACCCTACAACCCCTGTAACTTTTAATAAATGTTCGAAGAGCGCCATTTACATAGCCTACGTATATGTAGCGAGAGATTATATGCGAAGGTACCGTCGCACGGACTCTGCGTCAACGAAAGTATTCGATGAAATCCTACAGATTAAAATGTACCTAGAGATTTTAAAATTATCTGGAATTTGAAATACGAATTCGGAATGTCCACACTCATAAATTCAGTGTTTTAGAGTCAGCACAATATTTTTCGCAGTATAATATCACATGTAATTTACAACACTAATTGTGTCCGATGACCGTAAAATGTGCATCAATGGATAATAATGTCTCTTCAAAGGTGAGAGCCCAAATAGATTATGTCAATATTAAGGGGAACTTTTAATATAGGTATTATTCGCTTACTTCCCACGTACTCGCGTGTGCCAGTGTTCGTGGGAAGGTATTAAATATCTCGAATCAGTGCACACCGCGTACTCAATGAAGTACTGATCGGACCTCCGATAGTGTTGTTACACGATGATACCAATATTCAATGACCTGCCACCCCTCTCGCTGGCGAAATAATATAGAGAATTCATAGAGCGTTCGGAAAGTTTTTGCGGGTCAAGTTATATTTGTTGTATCACACTAATATACCGATGCGCCCTTATCAGCGCATCTGTCCGCGCACAATGACGGATCATCCCGTAATGCGGACGGGAAAAAACGGGGGTATTGTGATATTTTTTTTGCCGACTGTATTCCGGGTTATTGTTGCGTTGTTTAATTTTATGGGATATTTTAAGCAAATGATACGGTTTTATCGTATATCTACACTGATGGAGAGATATGTGGCAGTGAATAAGCGGGGTCTGTTTGCATTCATAGAATTGTTGCCACTGATATTAAAGCGTTTAGTTAACATTTGGGACTTTTTATGGAATTTAATTATCATCAATAAACACATTAGACATTTTTTATTTGCCCAATTATATGTTACATGTAATTAAGGTACTCCTATATATTTTTAAGTAGGAGTAGGAGCCCATTCGACTTAGTACTGATTTAGTATTATACTTACTTATGCATTCAAAATATTTCGAAAGTATGTTTACCAAAAGCTCAGTATCATGCAAAATTAATTTTGTTTTTCAACACATTATACGATTTGTTGATCTTATAAAATCTCCTATAAATTAACCTTCAAATCATCAAAGACGTAGCCAGCCTCTTCATAAAGAATAAATCCATAAAATCAAGTACTAAAATGCCTACGTCATATGTTTGCGTGAATAGGAATTGTTTATGAGCGTCCCCGGCATAGGCGGACAATAATGAGAGCCATAAAGGCGATGCCACATCGGAGGCGTATCTGCGATCTGCGTCTCGACGGAGGTTATTTACATAGCAATAAGGGCAGATACGGTCGCCTCTATACCCGGCACCTTATCTCTGTTATTGGCTGTGTGCACACGGCTTATGGTTGCAAGGAAAATGAACTGGGGCGTCAGGAAATAAGGTGTTTTTAAACAAGATCCCGTTGATTTACTCGTATCATTGCAAGCGAATGGGATTGAAACCGTGGTGGAAAGGTTTCATAAAGAGGAAAGATTTCATAAAGACGCATTGCTGTGATTGGGTCGCACCTATTCTACTAACCTTAAATGTTCTAATTTTTTATAAATATTAAGTTTTTTGTTTGTTGAAGTTGTTAGTAAATGGTGGTTAGGTAGAGGTCTACAAAAGTACGCCCACAGTCCACCAGTATTTTTAAGTCCCACGTAATAGGGGACCAGCCTATTACCATTCATCATCATCATCAACCCATATACTTTCGCACTGCTGGGCACGGGTTTCCTCTCAGGATGAGAGGGAATAGGCTATAGTCCACCACGCTGGCCTAATGCGGGCAACATCACCAGGCTATTAGCTAGTTTTGAAACAGAAATACTTATATATAAAATAGTAATTTATAGCCTTAGAGTGGTGACGTGAAATATGCTATTTGTAAGAATACTCTAGAAAAACTTTAAACAAAACAACTGCAAAAGAAAATCTACGTGAATCCTATTTCTCTTCCAATCCACAACACTAATCCTATATTTAATTATATTATTCTGCATATTTGTCACATAACAGCGAATCGTGGGCAGGCCAGGAGCGAATCCAAAATATTAAAATGAAAATTTATGAAGTGTAACTGGTGGGGACGTGGGGACCGGAGCGAACCGATTTGTATGGAAATCTGGCGAAACGTCTCACTGAACGGGTGTCACAGCTATCCGGAGGTACAATTTGATGGCATAATTTGCTACAAGGAACGTAAAACCGTCCAGATTTATGTGTGTTTGCCTTTATTGAATGTTGTGGAGAGGGACATCGGTTTATGGGACCATTGTTACAATGTTTATTGTGTTTGATTGTTCACGTGTTTGTGTTTGTAGTTGTTAGGTATGTTAGTAAGTATTGAGGGTCTACAAATATAAATAATATAGAATTATGACAAATTATAAGTATATCATTGTCTGGCATATCGCTGAAATTGACCTTTTTAGTGCAGACGTGAGACACACTTGGTTACCTTTTTTTTTTGTATGTAATTGCTACCGTGCGCATTTTGTGTAAGTGTACACTGTGTACACACATATTTAGGTATGTGATGAATATAAGTGCTTGTGATTATCTGGGTGTTTCTTACGTATTATGAATATGTTAAATAGATATTTATACAATTAAGTATGAAAGTACTTATCCATTGTCTTATACCCATAGTACAGTCAGCAACGAAAGTCGCTGAACATTTTGCAATATTCAATATGATTTTTAATAAGTATGAAGTTACTGACCTGTGAAGGTTATGCGAGTTAATTACATAGATGACCATTAAATATATAGGTTACCTTAATGGAAAAAAACCTCTTGACAAGTTTTGGAACTGTAATGTTTTAAAAATTTAGCTGTGTTCAGCGACTTTCGTTGCTGACCGTACAAGCTGTGCTTAGTTTGGGACTTGATCGTGCTGTGAAATGTCCCAAATACTTATTTATTATTAAAACTTTATTTATTATTACATTACATTTACATCGTGAGGAAACCTGCATGCCTTAGAGATTTTCTAGACGGCGTGAAAAGTCTGCCAACCCGCACTAAGCCAGCGTGGTGGGCGGACTATAATTTAATCCCCCATAGTCTTAAACCCGAGACCCGTGCCCAGCAGTGAGGCAGTATATGGGTTGATGATGCTGATGACATTACATTTATTATTTAAACAGCTTCCTTGAGAAATATATCACCTTATCTAAGTCTATTTATGAATTGTCTTACTGCATTTCCATTTACTGTGTCCGCAGCAAAGCCGCTGAGCCGTCATATCGACTCGGCTCGTTGCAATGGAATCGGTTGAGCCAGGTTTTTTTACGCACCCATAACTGAACCGCCTATGGCCGGCGCGTAACACCGATAGACAAATTTCAACGCGACATTTTTTTTCAGCGGCTACTGTTTTGAATTTCCTTTGAAATAAATATAACAAAACTGGGTATTACTTAAATAAGTTTTTCACGTTTGGTGCTTAAAATAAAATTGTACAAAATTCAGGGTTCGTTTGGCTTTTGGGGATTATAATGTTTTTTTTTAAAGCAGTATTATGACTACCAAGTTAAAAGTCTTGAGTTCGAATCCACGCACTTACTTCTGAATTTTCGAATTCATGTGCGTATTAATAATTAATTATCACTCGCTTAAACGGTGAAGGAAAACATCGTGAGGAGACCTGCATGCCTTAGAGATTTTCTCGACGATGTCTGAATTCTGCCAACCCGCAATAAGTCAGCTTGGTGGAATATAGCCTAATCCCTCTCAATCTGGGTGGAGATTTCTGCCCAGAAGTGGGACGGTATATTTTTGACAACTTTATTTTTGACATACCACAACGATATCGTATACATGTACAGTTAAGTATCTTAGATCCTCATGTGAATTACTGAAAAAGAAAATATATGGCAAGTTTCAGTATAGACAGCTAATAATAGTGCCAAGCTTTGTACGCTTTAAATAAATGAAAAATCTTTTCAACATTCGATCCCAATTAATTGACGTGCGAATTGTCGCTGCGACGTGCGACACTGTCGCTGTCATTGTTGTAGCTTTTTGTGAATGGTGTACTATACTATATATATAGTGGGCTCGTGGCTAAGTAATAACTAAGCTGATTAACCGATCTGAAAGGTAAAGCTGCGCTAGTCACGGTCACACTATGGATGGGTACCATTCCTAACACATCGAGACCACTTCGTGCTCGGAGAGTACGTAAACCCGTCGGTTCCGGTTATTATACGAACAGTTATGACAATAGGTCATGCAGTGTTTTTGGGGAAACTGTTAGTAGTAGATTGTAGTTTGAATTTGTGTACTCAGGCTAACATAGAACCTAACAAAATACCGACAAACTGTGGGTTTTGAATTCTCAAGGTCGTTCCAAACAAGCTTAGGTTAAGATTAATATTAATCACGAGGGTATTAGGTGATCCCGGTAGAATATTTTCATAAAAATCACGTCTTATCTGAAGGGTCATTCCCTTATTCTTTTGCAGTTCTCAGCTGACCAGAAAGAATCTCGGTTGTTAAAACAGGTGATGTCCATTGCTGCTTATTACTGTACGTTGTTTTACTGCCCATCCAGCTCAGCAAGTAAAACGCCTATTTAATATTTAAATAGCCCATCAGTACATATTCACAGTCAAAATCAAAGCCGTTCGTTGCTCCATACAGTTCGAATGCAAATGTCGGGTGGGGTGTACTGTGAACGCGCAGTTGGCTGCATTGTGCCGCGCCCGCGCCGCCTCACCCCCGCACGCGCCCTGCGCATCCCGCGAGAGTTTGTTTTTCGGGGCAAATAGCTATAGGCTTGATAATGGCCTCGCGGCCTGTGGTCTGGCAAAAAAGTAGCTCTACTACCACACCTGATAAGGAAGTATATTATGACTTGATACACTATCTTTTCTTAGTTTCCATCTTCCTCCAAGCCTTTTCCCGGCTATGTTGGGGTCGGCTTCCAGTCTAACAAGATGCGGCTGACTTCAGCAACCTAATTTCCGGGTAGCACCGATATCCTGAGAATCGCACTGTTATCAATCGACTTCTTTGATTTAGTGATCATTTTGTGGATCTCTAAAGTCCCCTTCTTCTTCACCACATCATAGTACTGAGAGAGGTCGCTACCAGGAGTCAGCATAAGACTGGCTGGTTTAAGAAGAAGTAATCATTTGAATTTGATTGTAGAATGTTTAGTCAAAGTGATTAATGGTTGTCAGTGAGAATTCCCTTGAACTTTGAAGAATAAAGTCGCAGAGTACCTTTTAACCGAGAGTTTCTTTGAATAAGCCTCCTAGGATCCCATCAGGATCCTACAACCGATGGCTGATCGAAGATCGAGGTACTAGCTATTTCTACTGACTTCAAACGCATTTTAAAATTCCATGATGCTACGAAGTTCGTTTTGTTGTTATCTGCAATTTTAAAATTTTGCTGTTACATGAAATAAGGATATAAAGTTTAGTATCAGGTACCCAGAAATAGTCACATCGTATACCGAAACCGAACTCAACATGGAAAAAGTTAGATGCGGCTGAATATCAGTAAGCGACTACCATCATACCTCTGCAACTCAATTTCTGGGTAACAATGATATCTGACAATAGACTGGTGTCAGGATTTTTGGGCTTCTGACTATCACTAACGATTGTAATCGTTTTTCGTAAGACATCAGGACAAATATCTTTACGTGCTCTCCGAGGCACAGAATAGCTACCTATTCAGAGACTAACCTTGCAGATTGGTTGATCAACGTAGTTATTATTTGGCCATTGGCCCCTCTAAGTCTAGTAGGTGGACTACGTAAAGTGAAGGCTAAATAAGACAATGAAATAAATAAAATAATTTATAAAGCAACATAAAAATGCAGATCAATAAGTAGAGCACCTTCGCCATCACAGCAACTGTATCGGAGTAGCGGATGGGTTTTGATTTTTGTAGTTTCGTATTATTTGCGTATTTATCCGCCCGCCGCCCAGCGATACATTTATTTGCGTCGACCACCTCCCCATACTCTGCCTACTCCCGTTCGATTGATCGCGATATCATTGCGATAATAGCAGCAGTGCGATCGACGCGCGGTTCCGTCACGCGAGCGGAGCAGAAATATGGCGGACAACCGATCAACCGTGATCACACCAAATTATTGCACGGATGGCCGCCGTGAAAGACGAATGGTTTTCGATACCTACTTCTATATAGTTGAAAGTCGAACGACGGTCTTGAGTCCGTCGTTCAAAGAGACTTTCGACCAACCTAGATATCTAGATTGGGTTAAAGTGGGTTGTTTTTGTTGCCACTCGGAGGTTGATTTTGTATCCGAACGTAAAAAGGACTAAAAAATGTTGGCCAATGCTTCTTCGTTTGAGAATTAAAGACATTGTATCTTATTCTCCATTATTCATGAATATAGTTTAAGCTAAGTTCAAGCGCTTATATGTATATTATGCAAGAATAATCAGAATTTTACAGTACTTATAGCACGTTGTCGTACGAGTAATATGTCTGCCAAGATGACCATTGCTTTGTTATCAATCGACTTTGTTAGCTCATTGTTTCTCAAAGTTCTTCTTCTTCACCACATCAATGTACATGGGGGCAAACGACAGCTGATCGAAGATTGAGGTACTAATACCTTAGGTAATAAATTAGGTACCTAATGTTTGTTATATTGACACAGTCACATGATGCCATCATTATATTAAATGATGATCAGGACAGTATCTAGAAGGTTTTGTTGTTCGATTCTTCTTGGGTAGAACCCTACCGTCTCCTTTTAGTTTTCTATCACCCCTGTAACAACTTTACAAAATTATATTCGAATTGTCCACCGTAGCATTTGCAATGAAACTCTGTCAAAACATACCATATTTTATGAAGTGCGAAATTTCATTTGGGATCAATCAATCATAGTAAAACACCTTCTTAGTAAAGCGGTGGCAAGCAGTTATTATGCAAATGGTTTTCAACAAAAGACAACAGACCTATGCAAATAAGATAGAGAATAATAAAACTGCTAAACGACGATACGTTTAAATTTTTAACCAAATAGTATTGAACAAAAAAATAAAGGATATTTGTCATATGAGCCGCGCATACGCATGGGCTGGTTATCAATTTAAAAGTCGGCATTATCCGCATAATGCTGCAAGGGGCTGATATAAAACATTTCAATTTGGTGATCCGGTTACCCGGCCCCCGTTTCAAATCTGCATTGTGGGACCCCATACACTAGTAGTTTTGGGTACAGTCGCGCGCAAAGCTTTTAAGATTCTGGAATAATTATGCTTGCACATTTTTGTTAAAAAATGCACGAGCGAAATAATGTGAAAAATAGGGTATCCTATCCGTTTGTATTGTTAAAATATTCTTTGTATGTTTTTAAAGAGTAAAAGTATGCATATTTTTTAAGGTGGTGATTTTTACTTCTGTAGGTACGCTAACAATGTCGCTTGTTTGGATAATAATAAATTAGTTATATGTTTCACTTATCGATGCTCATGTTAGAATCTTTGAAATATTTATCTTTATTACTTTAAATCGATATTATGAAATTTTATAAAAGTATATAAATTAAAAAAAGAGCCATGGCCCTTTAACTTATTATATTGAATAAGTGTATACTTTTAAGATGTCGTTATTTTTCAAATAAACTAATAAATTATTAGTTAAACAACGAATAATTCAATATTTAATTGAAAAGCTTCGCTGCGGTTCGCAGACGTGCAAGTTATATATTTCAAAAACAATATTTCAAACTAGCTCCATATCGAAACACTTTACAACCCGTATGTCCCCGCAGTGGGTACCCCAAAACGCAGTGTATGCTTGGTTAGCCCCGCGCCTCCCGCGGCCGGTGGGCTTACAAGAAAGGGGTAGTTAGCCGCTATTGTCTCCAGCCCCAATGTGGCTGCATTCCGCTTTACCGCTGCAGAACCGGATAAGTAACATTTTTTAAATGTCAAAATAAGTATATAATTAGGTTCTTAAGTAGTTTTGTGGCCATGGAATTGGATATAGCATTTAGGTGTGTGAAAGGTCTTATGATACGTTGCTGCAGCATTTGATATTATCGATATACTTAATTTGGAGTTTAAGAAAATAATATGTTTTATTTTAAATAATATAAGCTCATGTCGTTATCATTGTTAGAGTTATTATTGTAACTCTAACAATGATAACGACATTGTTAGAGTTACAATAATAAGACTGCTTGAATCACACTAGTAAAAAAAATATTTTTACGATTACAGAGATTAATTGCAGGATTCATAATGAGATTGATATTTAAAAAGGGACCTATATATCTAGTTATTTTACATTTTTATTGAGCCAGCTGTAACAGTTTAGGAATATTCTGTTTTTATTGATAAGTTTGTTCTTCCTTGGTAGTTTAGACGGCTGGCGGCCAGTGGTGGTGGGATGGTCGTTTATCTGTTTATTGCTTGTTACTCCTACGGTCTAGTGGTTTGAGTGTTGGACTGCTGATCAGGAGGTCGCGGGTCGATTCCCTCAAGATATATACATATATTTATGTTATGAAAATAAGTGTTTCTTATGAGAATATATTTACAAATAAAGAGTATATATCAGTACTTTATCCATTGTTCAGTACCCATAGTTGGTACTGTGGGTACTTGCTTACTTGCTCTGCTACTAGGACTATAAAATATTATAGTACTTACTGTAAAATATTTATTAATATTTAAATAAATACTAACAAAAAATATTATTATTTTATTAATTATTGTTTCTTGCTTAAAGGGTACCACAATCAGACATTAAATTGAATGTAATAGTTATGAATTGAACAACATTGTTCAGAATAGTAGCTGAAAGACGAGAAACTGCAATCCTTTTGTTACACACTCGAATCTCGATATTCCAAATTCAAAATCAAAATCTCTCAAAAAGAACTCGAATTACCGTAAATTATTATTACACGTCTATACCCAGTTCTAATGTTCAGCAGAAGGGGAGCGTGCACGGTACGCGGTGCCCCGGTCTCCCCACAAAGACGACACGGAAAACACTTAGCCCTGTTGACACTACACTTTACACTGATTCTACTTCAGGCCTCGGCAGACACTTTGATTCTGCGATTGTTAATGTGAATCAGCTAAATTTAATTTTTGTTTTTAGAAGCGAACAAGATATAGTGTTCATTGTAAGATATGGAGATAAAGGAAAAGGTGTACCAATGTATAGTCAGTTTATGTACGAACAGGGGTACGGAGTATGGACGAGCCTATTGCCATTAACTGTTCACAAATTCAAATTTCAGGGAAATAATCTTCATAGAAAATTCCAATAACATTTTGCTGGATCTGGGAATCGACCCCTGGACCCTCAGCAGTCGCTTAGGACCACTAGGCTAATGGTATAGAGATGAGTGGAATATTATTAGTGGACACTATATTGTTTTTAATGAATACTCTTTATAGAACCCAGCTTCAGTAGCGTAGCGTAGTAGTAACTTCCTATTTACTCACTCACTCCTGTGAATTAAATAATAGTTGTTAGAGCAGCTGTCAAATATTTTGTATAGAAAACCTGCTTAGCGCCTCTCGCGGTCACCTGTTGAACTAAATTTCACGACTGTATTCCACAGAGATTTGGGCAGAGGTGATCAGTTGTTGGTTAGGCTACAAGATGGTGAACAATCTTCTATTTTTCCTAGTCAAATATGAACCTTATTGTTTTGTAATAAAGTTGAAAATAAATCAAAGAAATTTGACAGATTGTGGCAGCTTGATGTGTTGGCCTCTGTACATAGACAAGATTGTACACGGCGTGTATTTTTATTGGGAATAGAAAATTCAGATTATTCAGTTCTTACGTATTCTAGATTTAAAGTAGGCCAAAAATAATACAATCATGATGGTTCTTTCTTCCATTGATTAAGTGGTACTTTTTGTAAAGTTTTTTTGAAGTTTTGATCTTATATTCAATAAGATCAAAACTTCAAAGAAATAATTAATATAATTTTGTAAGAAAATCTTTTACCTCTTGAATTACCTCTTAAAAATGAAATCTAGCATTTAGTTGACTAATATAATATTTTGTACTATTACATTAACTACTAGGGTTAGGACACCCGGACCATCATTAACATAACTGATATAACAATATCACAAAATCATGGTCCAATCTTACATTATACTTTACAGGCAATAATTATCGACGTCATTACAGAACCGAACCGAACCGCTATCCAGCAATTACCCCAATACATACTTGGCAACATAGCAAAAAATCATCCGTTGATAAATTATATCCATTATCGTTAATCTGCAAACAAATTACAAAAACGTTACAATAAAACTTTTAAAGTTCTCGACAAACAGTAGCGCGAGTGTAATGAATGGCCGTAGTATTATAACCGGACTGCAAATCTAGTTTGGAAGGGGAGTGCGGCAAGTACGGTGAGCCTCCATGGCCAGACGTTCACCACACTCCGGCGTGTACTATTCCCACTAAATACATCCCCAAAACACCATAAGATCACAGCGACAAACAACCCGAAATAAACTTTATCATTCAGATGTAAAGTTGAATTTTCTGCGCTCATAAAGTCATCTATGCGCTAGATTCAGTTCAAGGATTTCACCAGATCGCTATAACGTGTTCTTTGTTGCTTTAGCCACGTCCCTCTCACACAATGGCATACTTATTAGGGATTTAGTCCAGATATTAGTTGGGGATGTCGGCATTGTTTGGATTTTAATAGAATTCGGCTTCACCCCGGGTGGTTGGGTATACTTACACGTTTTGTTCTGCGTCATACTGTACACGCGGTACCTTGACGCATGTGTTCAGAATTGATTTTGAAAAGTTACTGCACGCTTATAGGTCTTGATATGTTGAATTTTATTCGTTTCTTGAAATATCGTTCGGAAATTAGAAAATTAGCAGACGATAAGAGGCGAGTAGCGAGGTTAGAGTAACATTTTTAAATGTAGTTTTAGCAGAATCTCTCTGTTTAATTAAGATAATTATGTCAGATTTAAGTAATGGACAAAATTAAATAATTTAAAACTTCTAGACAAAAGGATGACGGCTTAAAATGTTGTCCATTAGTTGTCAAAAATACATGCAGTGGGTTGGTGCAATAGCTTGCTAACTATTGCTTAACGAAAATACTAGTATAGAAAAAAATACTAGAGAGTCTTGTTTGGTTATTAATGAGACTATTGAAAAATTATTCAGCTGAGTTACAGTAATTTTACTATATTTTGAAGTTTCAGATCCAGACTGAGTTGTGTAAATAAACTAAACTAAAATTAGACATCTAAATATTATTCGGTGATCGATATACACATTATTTTTTTCTTATAAAGAAATATATAAGTTATTCCTAACGTTTCCTTCCAGTCACTGTTTACTAACTGCGGATATTTATAGTTGGATGCACACCGCAGAAAGGAAGCTGAATGATGCTTTCGACTGTATGCCCCCCGTGTGTAGTGCTGGATCGATAGATGCCCCTCATCGCGCCCCTTATTGAAAATTATAACAATGGAACACCGCGCTCTCTCCGCGCCCTCTTAACACTCACTGATTTCGGCAACGCACTGTGGATATACCCGACAATAAAATATGCAATATGAACTTTAATAAACTCATATCGGCCTGTTCTTCACGCATGTCAATGTACTCAACATATTTTATTCGATGGGACTTAAGTAGCCTCGTTGTGTGTGTAGACTTTCTAAGATACAATGTTCTAAATCCGTTTAATTATAAACAATTTGGTGCTAATCAAGACGTGTGAGGGATGTTTATTTGGGAAATAAGAGTTCACATTATTTAAAGTAGACTTGTCAAAATAATACTTACACCTTAAATTAAAAAAAAGAAAAAAAAAAAAAACTCAGTGTATATATAGATATGGTATTTACAATCGCCATTTTCGAGCAATTGCTTATTCGAAAAGAATTAGCATTTAATCTCTCATTGACAATTACATATTTGTAATGAAAGAATTACCAAACGAATTTTATTTTTATACAAAATTGCGAAACATAAAGATAACACTAAGCATTTGAAATAAATCCGACAAAGCTTTTAAAAGGAATAAGATGAGAGAAACTTTAAAAGAGAAAGAAGATACACAAGAGTTGATAAATACCTAACACAACATTAAAAAGCAACATGCAAAAATATATGCCATCCTTATCCATACGCAGATGTATCGAATGTGGACGTGTTAATATATCGGTCGAATCAAGCTCGGAGGGCGGAGGTCGGGATGCAGGGATTATAATGAGGCGCAGCCCCACTAAGTATTTTCGACATGCGTCGCCGTCACCCGACAAACATTCGGAAGGCCGGGGGTTAACGAGTGCAACGCGTCGAAAATTACACGCGCTACCGACGAGCTTTAACGTCCACGTCATAGGTCATTCGGGGATGAACGTAAAAAGTCTGTAGATAACTGTGCAGTGTACACTAGAGAAATAATAATTAGGTATTTATCAGGTGAATCATTGATTTTTAGTTCAGCATGATTCCGCATTGCAATGTTTTCATCATCATCAACTCATACACGGTCCCACTGCTGGGCATGGGTCTCCTCCGAGATACAGAGGGATTAGGCTATAATACACCACACCGACCTAATAGGGGTTGGCAGACTTCACACGTCGTCGAGAAAATTCCTAAATAATGCAGGTTTCCTCCACCTTGTAAGCGAGTGATAATGTAATTAATTTTAATACGCTCATAATTTCGGAAAGTCAATGTATTGCAAAATTGTAAATCAGTGTAAAGGATGGATCAGAACTCTATAATAGTAAAGTTCTTATTTGTATAATAATTATTGACTGAATTTGCAATGAGTACTGGGAATATATACACTCGATAATAATGTTTTAAATTTTTCTATTAAACCCAGATCTGGGTGTCTATAAAGCAGAAAAGCAGAAATGGAAAAAAGTTGTACAAAAAGCATTGGAGTAAAAGCAGCTTGTTTACTGAACGAAACATGGAGCTGAAACAAAAGTAAAAAAACTAAATACAGGCAATATTCCCAACGATATTGTATTTTCTAGTGTCGTTCGGAAAATCTGTTTTACATTTTGACCTAAGAAAACATTATTCATTAAAATATTGATCTTTTAATATCTGATGAAAATTTATATTCCGTGTTCTGCAACGCACACTGTTAAACAACAAAGGCGTTTAGTCGAAATTGTGATTCTTTTTTATTATATCCAGTGACCATCGAGTAGTTACTGGAAGTTAACCAATAACACGATTCAGCATCCGAGGCACGCGCATCGTTTTTTAGTACAAACATAGTCCCAGTTTCACTTCATTCGAAGAATTGACATATCCAGGGAGAACAGTGTTGTCAAAATACTGGAACTAATGGGCGTTATGGTGTCGCGTGGACGCCATAAATGGCCCACAATGCGGCCAGCTTGAGATGTCATTAGCCAAAGAAATCTGTCATTGTAGCGTCGGTACCGGGAACGTCAAACTATTGTCCATTTTCCTTAGTGTTGCATTGTTTTTATTTTGTTCTTTGTATAATTGTTAGGAAGTTAAATGCAGTTAAATCTATTGTGTGCTTTGTGTTTCAATTTCACGGAGCTACGTGTCGCCTTTTGGTCGTAGTTGCATAGAATCGCGATGTTTATTAGTGACGACGGGACCTGTCCTGGGTGATTGAGGTGTCCGTTTATTAGTCATCACATTGTTGGAGTGTATTATATCCTACGGTGCGATAATGCGTTCGTGTTAGTTAAGTATTTAGTGAGATGTAAGGCAGGTTGGAATGTGGTGAATAAGTTATTAGCAAGATTGATGAAGTTGTTGCTAGGCATTTCATTGTTTGATATGTGAAATCAGTTTGACATGTAGATTAAGCACTACATTTTAGGCAAGTTAGAATTAGAAATATTAATGAGGCTATATTTTTAATTGTCTTAATGGTGTAGTAATGTGCTATTGAGCATGAGTTCCTCGATTCTCATTGTTATTGTGTATTTTGGCGAAATAAAAAATTATTATAAATACAAATTATTACACGAGACGTATAAAAATACCGGTGAACATCAGTATACCTTTGCCTAACCCTTTAGATAACACAGACGTGAAGGTATATATATTTTTGGCATCAAAATAAACCTAGGGAAATCGGAATAAAGAAAACTCCCAAGTAAATTAACCAGAATAAACCATTAAGAAATAGAAAGAATGACATAGAATATTTTTTCAAAAGCATAAGAGCATATTTTGGCCTTGTCCATAATTACATAGAAACAATAGCTATAAAAATGGGTCATGTTTTTACTGAGGCCTGAAGTTGGGACTGTGTTGCCAATTTAACAAAAGCTAACAATACAGAGTAACACCAGTGGCCGTCCAAAGACAATATTATTTATGACAACAGAAGCTGTTTGACAATAAAATTAGGAGCAAAAAATGTGACGAAACGCAAAATTGTGATGTTCGAAGTTGTCTGAGAACTAGGTAAGTTCACTATTTTTTCGTTTTAAGTATGATGAAAGTAAAAAAGGGTGTGCGAAAAAAAGGTAGTTTTGTTAACGATAATGCTCATTGTTATTCCATAATGAATATCGTAATATATCGCATAAGCAGTGATTGCCTAGTGGTATGATCCCTCTCAATATGAAAGGAGACTCGTGCCCAGCAGTGGGACAGTATATGGGTTGCTGATGAATGAATATCGATGGAATTAATGCGGTCCTAGAATACAATGAGATAATTGATCTATACTAGCAACTTTAAAACCTACATTTACAGTATACAACAATTTGATAAAAACTTTTTCCAGAACCATTTCAAAAGAGAATGTTGCTTTCTTTTTCTAATATATAGCTCTCTTTCTCAAACTTTATAATCGAACTATCCTTAGCAACAACTTCATAAATCATAGTAACGGAATCTTTCACCGATTACCCAAAACTGTATTTGTTTACTTTAACCATAACTGTAGTTAACGGGAAACATTGTATCTTGACGTCACTAGATCACATACCGTTACCCATAAAAGAATAACGGTGTGTTGAACCATTTTCGAGCAACCCTTTGAAGACGTAATTACACAAGGCACCGTAACTCTATCAAGACTGTTATACAAAAAGTAATGTTAGTTGGCCTTGAGGAAGAAAGTACAAAGGACTTTCTCCGTGAAAGGGTTTGTCACTTCCTAGTCGAGCGTGACCAATAGCGGAGGTATTGTTGTGTTCAGTTACTTCAAATTGTACCACAGTTAGTTTATTGAAAGTGATCGAATGTTCTTTCATCTTGAAAAGAAGAAAACAATAATGTTTATTGATTTTTTACAAACCTACATTTATAACAACCTCTAGTACATTTGGACTTCGTGGTTATCAAATGAATATAGGTACCTACATCTTTTTCTGCTCTTGTTGATGGAGCAATCTCCACTTTTCTCTATCTTCTGCCTTCCATTTGGCCTCTTGATATGATTCGATAGTTACATTTTTACTACAACTGAATTGATTTACAAAAAATACCGGATTTCCAAAGTTTTGAATATACACCTAAAAATCGATGAAATCTGTTATCTTTTTGTAAAAACTTAACTTATATTTAACTAGCTACTGCCCGTGGCTTTTTGAGACAAAATTTTATTTCCTTCTCCAGGGAATCATTGCAATCTATTATTGTAAAAAAATTCATCAAAATTGGTTCAGCGGCTTAGGCGTGAAAGCTTAACAGACAGACGCACGGGTACTTTGGCATTTATAATGTTAGTAGGGATGAAGAAATGTCGTATGATAGTTACATTCCCGAGACACCATAAAGTAAACAAAACATACTTGAAGGTATTTTAAAACTAAAAATAGTGGCGTTACTGCAGGTAACGCCACTATTTTTAAACTGATTCAACTCTCCTAAGACGGTAATCACCGCATTATGTACAGTCAGCAACGTAAGTCCCTGAACATGTTGAAATCTTCAATATGATTTTTCATTTTTCATCAACTATGAAGTTACTGACCTGTGAAGGTTATGCGAAATAATTGCATAGATGACCATTAAATATTTAGGTTACCTTTATAGAAAAAACCTCTTGACAAGTTTTGGAGCTGTGATGTTTTCAAAATTTAGCTGTGTTCAGCTACTTTCGTTGCTGACTGTACATGACGTGTTTGTTTGACGTGGTTCTTAGTTCGGATTACCAGTCTGTCTGTACCAAGTCTACTTGATGACATTATGACTAGAACCAGAATTACACATACACATGTACAGTCGGACATAATTCAGTCACTAGACAAAACTCAATAGTATTTTTTAACTTATACAATAACGGTAGTGGTATTATTTCAAAGTTGCAATCGCTATTTCACGGCAAACCGCTTTCAAATAGTATATAATTATGTACACACTTAATTAATTTAGTCTTATCTTGGTTGCAGTAACTACAGTACAGTAACTACAGTATGATAAATCAAATTGATCGTTAAAATTCTATAAAAGTAACAAGTTGGATAAAATAATCGTTTAATAATTTATCCGATTCAAAGAAAGCCGTTATTATTGTGGTAGATCAATAAATTCGACAAAGTCATCTCTTAAAATACAGTTCATAAATATTAATCTCAACCTCTTAATAAAAATCATTAACATTTTGAAGAGTCATTGCGAACAAGCGGAGAATCGTGTCCCAGATCCTGACAACAGATCGACTTGCGCTAAACGCGTAATCTGTTGAGTAAGACAAAGTCGCTCTTAATCCGCTACGTCTATGCACCATCTCAGCTATTTGGGGAAGGATTTGGATAGATTAAAGCCCCCATTCACGGTGCGACTGAATTCTTTTTGTTGCCGTAATCTTGTTGTGATCTGGCTTAGACTTAAATGTGTCATGCAATGTTACGACTTGTTAATGTTTGTGTTTTGTTTTTGGTCTTTTTTCTTATGGCTGATTTGTAATTTAATGCCAATTGACTTTCATAAGTAGCTATTTTAGTCTAGTAAGTTATGGGTTTTTTTTTAAGGTATGTGACAGCCAATTGATTGAAATTCTTTACTTTTTTAAAAAGAAATAAAGACTCGCTTTATTAGGAACAAGCCCTGTGTCAGCTGTTTAGCACTAGCTGCTAACAAAAAAATCCAAAGGGTTTTTTAAGATAAAAGAACCCTCCAAGGTCTAATCTATCTCTGTACTAAATTTCATCAAAATCGGTACAGCGGTTTAGGCGTGAAAGCTTAACAAGCAGAGACAGACAGAGTTACTTTCGCATTTATAATATTAGTAAGGATTTACTTGGGGTTCATCATCATCATCATTATCATCAACCCATATACTGTCCCACTGCTGGGCACGGGTCTCCTCTCATATTGAGAGGGATTAGGCTATATCAGTCCACCACGCAGGCCTAGTGCGGGTTGGCAGACTTCACAAACCGTCGAGAAAAATCTCTAAGGTATGCATGCCTCACGATGTTTTCCATCACCGTTTAAGCGAGTGATAATTAATTTTTAATACGCACATGAATTCGAAAAGTCAGAGGTGCGTGCCTTGGGTTCGAACTCGAGACCTTCGACTTGGCAGTCGCAGTGATAGCCTAGTGGTATGACCATTGGGTCATACCACTAGGCTATCACTGCTTTTTTAACTTTTTTACTTGGGGTTAATAGCACTAAAACCGGGATAGTGACACGAGTCTTTCGTTTCTTCAGCTTCACAAAAATATTATATTTGTGAACAGGGCTATATATGAAACTTTATATAAGAAATATATGAAATTCACTCATTTAAATCCAGAGATAATTTATTTACTTCAGTTAAAACGGTACAGACCAATTTATTACAATAATTGAAGATATATGAAAAAATATTCTACATTTTACTCAAATAAATAATATTATACCTATAATATTATGAAAAAGAGTCTCCAACGCCGGTTCAAAATTTTGACACTAATGAGATTAATTAAGAGTGTGTAATGTTGGATTTAATATAAGCTTTGATCCGATACGAAAACCGTACCTAGATCATATCTTCTTATACATGTATTTATAATAATATAGATAATGTTTGATAAAATTTCGTAAATTATTTTAAATTTAACTTTATATAAGTTTCCGTTAAAACTTACATTTTAAATCAGTGCAAAGTATTTGTACGGGTCATATCTACTTATTTCTTATTAGGTACAAACAAATTATTACGTCATTAAAACGGGCCACCAAATAAAAGTACAAGTGTTACCAACTATATACTTATATCGTTTGCCCACTGTGCAAGCGAGTTCCATGACAAATACGCACACTCGTTAGCCCGACACGGTTAACCATTTCAAAAAACTGTCGCTGATTCCGTATTGATCTGCAGCCGTCGCCGGGCAGCAGTGTGAGTGTTAATTCATATATACCTCGTTAATTTTCCTTAACGCCCTCTCCATATACCCGCGTACCCGAGTACTAATGAATTTCAATTTGTTCGCGGCGGACGTGCGCCGAAAAAATCGTTGCATGTGAGTATTAGGCGAGGAAATTTTAATTTTTTTCCCCGTACCCGACTGTTTTGGAGCACTAGGTGTTTATTTGACTAATTTGTTTCCTAAGTTCATTCGTTGCTCTTTTGTGTTGAGTACAGTATTTTTTTTTAACATTGCAGGACTATGTGGGATATTTGCAGCGCTTTGAGCGTGAATATGTTGATTAATAACTGGTCACAGAATGCTTCTTTGGTGTAGTGGTCGCAAATGTATGTGAGGTTATACGTTTGATTCCTAGGTCAAGTTAATTTTTATAAGGATTTCTATGAAATTCTCGGTATGACCTCGGCTTTTGGATTTGTAATAGTGTCGCTCCCTATTTCATGAAAACAATATTATTATAATGATTATTTATAACGCGACTGCTGCTCTAGGCGTCTTGGATTCGATTCCTAGGTCGAGCAAATTGTTTTTGGATTTTTCTATGAAACAATTAATAGCAGCTATAATTAGCAGCTCGGAGTTTCGGTTCGTGCCCGGTTATTGGCAATAGGCTCGCCCCTTATTACATGACATCTAAACACACCGGGGAACTGTGGGTGTACATTGGTACACCTCTGCCTAACCCTTAGAGGAATACAGGCGTGAAATATGGTACACTTTTCAAAGATAAATATTTTACTTATTAACTAAAGTAAAAAAGTCAATACGATTTACCCAAACCTTCCGCATAAATATATGTAAAAATGTTTTACACGCTACTCAAGAGTTTTCCGACAGTTACTTGAGTGAACACGCAAATAAAACTGAATTCTATAGCCGCAAACGCGTCGAACCGCGAAGAACGGAGAAGAACCGCGGGCCATCTCATTCATATTCTCCAACACACCTGTTACTAAATTGAATAATGGAAGGTGAAAGGAAAGTTATCATAACGCAAGTGGTAAGACGACGGGGTGGTGAAGACGCAGGGTTGCCACTTGTTCTAAGTTTATATACCATCTCGCGGTACCCCTGTATTCCCCGAAGGGTTTGACAGAGGTGTACAGAAGTAATTAAATCCACACTTACCTGGTATAATTTAGCACGTAACGGCTACCCTACTCGTATGTATTACTAGTTTCTGCCCGCGACTTTGTCCGCGTGGAAAAGTTACTTTTAATTATCGTTGTAATTTGGCTAATTAACTTTATAATCGTACTAATACTCTTTCACGTTTTAGCGTGAAAGAGTAAAAAACATCCATCCATCCTCACTAATTTAAGAAAGTAGTAGAAAGTAGGATTATAGTATGATAGGATAAGTATTTATTTACAAAAATAAAGTACATATAGTATAAGTATTATATCCATTGTCTGGTAACCATAGTACAAGCTCTGCTTAGTTTATGACTAGATGGTGCTGTGTAAAATATCCCATTTTTTTTACAGGACACAAATCTGAACTCGGAGCTTGTACTGAGCACCTCTCAATGAAAAGCCTTATAACACTTTGCGTCACCTGGGATCAAAACCAGGACCTAGAGCATAGCAGTCGTGCTTAAGACTACTAGATTTATGAGGTAGTTTACGATAAAATTATCTTAAAAGAAAGAACAGCTCGCGTGCGTAGTTCTTGAGATTGATGAAAAACATTGCAAGTATTTCATAGATTGTTAAGGCAAATTGTCCTGGAGAAAGCTAAGACACTACAATACGTCACTATTGAATATTCTAAGAAAGTAAGATGTTGACACGATTCGCCAGACGATAATAGTTCGCAAAAATATGGGCATTCACTAAAAATAGAACGATACAGATATTTTTTTCGCGAAAGAAACTAATGACAGTGTTACACAATAATCATTTCTAACTGCATTTCTTTACTGCGAAACACCATTGTCTGAATACCGTTTTAAGTTTTTTGCAACAATTTCTTCTAGTTTGCCCCATTTAAGTTGCATAATATTTACATATTTATAACTGTAGCAAGCGAAATTGCCTTTTTAAAAAAATGCATTACTTTTGGGCTCCACTTTTTACCGATTTGGGGCAATTGCTTCGGCCTGGACTTTTACCTAAGTAAATAAAGACATTTTTATATGGCTCACTAAAATTTTACATTAAAAAGGTTCACCGTTAGCCGAGCGCAAACACGTTGGATTTTATTTAAACTTGTTTTAAAAGTAAATTAAGGTTTGTAGCGTGCCCAATTACCGCAGTATGCTGGCATATATTTGACGTCGTAAATCGAATTGTAGTTATTTCAATAAGTTAACGTTGGGAATTTAAATATTTAATTAAAATGTTGATACCATTTATTAACCAATGTACTCGAAATCAAATTATTTTACATTAATTTTTACATTTCAATGCCTACAATTAATTAATGAAGATGAAATGAAATTCAATTTATTAAAAAGGTAGGTAAATTAATTTAAATATGGATATAAATATTTTATGAATATATTCACACATTACCTATCTAAAGTATGAATGTATAAATATTACCTATGTATTATAATAATGTAAATTATATCAATGTAAACTGCTACCTGTAATGTACTAAACTAGATTACGTCGGGTCATGGACATTTAACATTTATCTATCATAAATTATATTATTTTATTTCTGTAAATATATTAAATAAATATTATTCTTGGACAATTTTACACAATACCGTCTAGTCCCAAAATAAGCAGAGCTTGTACTATGGGTACTAGACAATTGTAATACTTATATACCTATTTTTTTGTATAAATACTTATAATACATAAGAAACACTTAGACAAACACAAACGCATAAATATTTGTGTTCTTTGGGAATCGAACCCACGACTTCGTGATCAGCAGTCCGACACTCGAACCACTAGACAAATACACCGGTTTTTATTGAATCAGTCTATCGCCTTATTTATTAAACAATAAAAAATATAATCATATTATTATATAATTCGGTTATCGCTCTTAGAATGTTTCAAAAATACATTCCTCTCTATAGGTCACTATCTTTTGCCAAAAAAGTGTTGTTTGTATTAAATTGAACAGTTCTTAAAACCCATAACAGTATCATACATTTTAATATCACCGCTCTAATATCCGCACTAACGCAAGAACATTTAAACTTCGAATACCGCTTAACCCTTAAACGCGACACGAAGTCCAAGCGACCCGAAATCGTTACAACCCTCTTTCCTCAATCGTAAATCATAACAAACATCTTGCCTAACCCTTCGGTCGCCTTGCTAACCCGGCGGCCAGCTCGCCGGCACCCAAGTGCTGTTAATTGGCAACCGGTTGGGGAAATTGGTCTGCTGTACTTGCTTCCGTGAGTTAATGACTAGCCGCCCAGTGGATGGACGCCGAAACCCATTTAGGGGTGTGCAATTTGCGTATGTGCAACGGGGGCCGGGTGGGTTTGGTGACGTGGCGTTATACGGTTATGAGCTGCGGGATCTAAGATTGTTAATTAATAATTATGTATGTTATAGGTTTATAAATAAAGTTTTCCGCCCGCGGCTTCGCCCGCGTCGAGTTCGGTTATATCGCGTTTCCAAGAGAACTCTTCAAAAGTCCGAGATAAAAATTATCCTATGTTCTTTCTCAAGGTCAACTCTATCTCTGTACCAAATTTCATTAAAATCAGTTCAGTGATTTAGACGTGAAAGCGTAAAAGACAGACAGACGGAGTTACATTCGCACTTATAATATTAGTAGGGATTAGTAGGGATTAAATATTTGATACATTTTATGGAGCAACTTGTTCCTCAGTACTAAATGAATGAATGTAATACTTATAACAATATGGATATAATATTATATACATATACATTACAACCACCCACACAAATACTTGATTATTAAATAAATATTTGTGTCCTGTGAATCGAACCCACGACGTCGTGATTAGCAGTCACACCCTCGAATCACTAGGCACAAGACGTCGGCGTTTTCGTCATTGTTTGTTCGCATTAAAGTCAATTTGTTTTAATATTTACGATAGATGAATCTTTAAATAATATCAAATTACCAGCCATGTGCTCGCAGTGTTGTTCGATGATATCGTTTTCCTGTTTTTCCGTAGTGATTTTCTAAAATATAAGGAATAAAACATCTTGAAGTATGAGATTTTCCAATATTATTATATTGAAATATACGAGTTTTAGAATATGCATTTTATTATGTGACATGAATAACTTATCCCTAATTATGAGGACGCCCATTAAAGATAAAAGATAAAGATAACTTTATTTGCAATAAATATGAGTACAGACAGTTCTAATTGCTAAGTCGCTAAGTCCAAATAGTTGCATTACATATTATACCATGTACAATGGTGCGCAAAGGAAAAATAAACATTAAGAATAAGTACATATAAACTAAGTAGGTAACAATCGATTACAATAATTATAATAGAGTACTATAAATATCATCACATTATTTTATTTTACGTTCCGTTAGGTAGTCCTTAACAGAATAGTAACATTTATTACAACATTACATTAACATTAACATTGGTCAGGCGTTGATTAATTTTAGTTTAGTAAAAAATAATGTTTATAATTAAAAACTATCCTCTAAATATCCTTCAGATCTATCAAATAATAATCTATTACAAAATGTTATAGCTTCTACAGTTTTTTTGTTACTACGCCAGATCGTCTACGAAACGGCTACGCGTAGGCGTAGCAAAAGGTTTTGATAACGTAGACCTTCGTAGCAGTGCTACGCAGCCGTATCACTTCTCAAATAATGTACCTCAGATTACAACGCTCTTTTGTTTCTTATTCTATTTTTAAATTATCTTCCAGACAATTAACCCTGCTTATAAAGATGTGTTTAATCAGGCTGTGGTAAAATAAACTTGGTTATTTTTGGTTTACTTTTTATTTCTAACAACTGTTTGTGTCTGACGTATCAACGTTTGATGTCATGATCTTTGTTGAAAATATTTAGATCGCATCTTATAATTCACAACTGAAGTACTAAAGAGCCGGTTAAATAAAAATTAATGTAGGTAGTTATGTTGTTTTCGCATACGAAAAACGATGATACTCTTACAGTTCCATTGTGCACTCAGCACGCGAGTTATCATCATACGCTATAAATATTAACAAGATAAAAACTTTTTGTAACCCTTCACATACGGAATGAATTCTAAAGTCTTGTAAAAAGTCGTTTTATTTTATGAACTTACGCTCATGAACTTAAAAATAATTTCCAAAAACAATATTTCTCTTACCTTTATTGCTTTCGAAAACAAAAAATCTACCTAAGAAAGTGCGTAATAAACATAATTGTTTAAAAGAAAATTATTGTAACACCACAAAGGTGCGTTCGTAACTAAGAAACCAGTAGCTTTCATGAGGCGAGGGGAATGTTTTTATAACTCGGTTTAGTTACGGAACTTATATAAACAATATTTTTGGGTCATTTTATGATTTTTTATGGCGTCTTTCATGTTGGCCGACCTTTGCTTGTTAGACTGATGCCGACTTTCTTTACTCTGTTGGCTCTTACCTAAGAATGTTTTGCCGGTTATTGTATATCCACAGATGTGGTATTTTTGCTTGACTACCTCAGGTTTGAATATTGAGATCCTGTGTTCCATTCCCAGGTAGGGCAAAATTTTATAGGTTAATGAGTTTTGAGACTTACGCGAATAATAAACGTACTTTAATGATATCAATACAGTGTGTGTCATCATAATGTGCACATATTAAAATAAGGGAATCTCTGCTTAATTTTATTGCATAAAAACTTCTTCGATAAATGGACTATCTAACACGAAAATATTATTTCAATTCGAACCTGTTGTTCCTAAGATAAGCAAGTTTAACCAAACATACAAACAAACAAAGAAACTCTTCAGCTTAGTAATATTAAGTAAAGATACATACTTAAAATGACTCGTAATGAGAGAGTATTACAGTTCAAATTCAACTAAAGATTGTTGCAGTTTGTGTATATGCATTAACAGAAAATGTATGTACCTTTGACAATAACTTTTATTAACCTTCAATCGACATACATTTTTGTCTAAATAGTTTTACATACACATTTTAAATGTGTTACACTTGTGAGTGTAACACATTTAAAACTCAGTATTAAACCATTACTTGTGAGTAATAGTTAACTAAGTGAATGGTTTAATACTGAGTTTAATGGCATATTTTCACGGCATTATCTGTTAAATAACTAAGCAGTTAATTTTGCACAAATTTCGGTCCATTTTTAATTTATTCGGAGAATAGTGTAATATAATACAAATTCGGGTAATACTTAGTCTAAATTAGTGAAATGTACCTGTAATATCAAGGGTTATTCTGTGAGGTATTTCTCCTATGTCAAAATAAACTGTCGTAATACAAATCAATTAATTATTTTACTTGGAATTAACCCTCCACAAGCATTTGATACCTCTAAAGAAAATCCACGAATATATGAAACGGTTCCATCAATTTATTTATCCGATTCATTAGCCAATCGAAGTGTTTCTTCGAAATTTATTTTTTTCCCGTTTTGGACGGAAGGAGCGGAATAAATATTAATAATAACGGAGGGTTTGCCTTCGAAATTACGCCGAGGAGGCGCAGCGTGTTGACGACTCCTAATTTGACGTAATTTGCATAGATTATGCTGGTTCGTTGAGTGCCAATCTTTTTAAGTGGCTTCTTCTACTCATTTTGTGTTCCTGCCGCGGCCCAATAAGGAATTTATTATATCCAAGTGCTTTCTTTGCGAATATTTTATGTGTTTCATGAGGTAAGTTCTCATCCTCTATTTGTTTTTTTACGTGAAACAACACTTTACTTTTTTCTCATTAAATATTTCACAAAACTTTTGTTACGTTTGTTGTTCATTTGACAGCTACAATAAAATAATGATGGCTACACATAATATGTCGAAATCGTTAAGTGTTCAAATTATTTTTTATCCTACAACGTATTAACTCCAGTAACAAAATCCAGGTGAAGTACTACCTAATTAACTTTTTCAGCCAGCCTGTATCTTTCTCAATAATTGAAAGAAGAAAGAAAGAAAGAAAAAGTATTTATTTTCGCTCAATACGACGCATGACAGTTATTAGTGGGCCAAAGGCCAACATGTCAGTTTAGACACTAAGTGGCAACCTAGTGCCAACATAATAAAACATAAAACCAAGTAAATTATAAACAAAAATAAAAACAAATAGTAGATACGCTAATAGAAATTAATAGAAGCCTTAAATTTAATTGTATGAGAGAGATGTGCATCGTGTGAGTGAAAAAAGGTCAACGCTCAGCATGTTGCTGCGGAGATGCAACACCTTTATAGTGATTATGTTTATTTAATTTAATTTAATTTATTACATTATTTTTAATAATTTAATAAATGTTGTCAATTACGTTTTTCCATCTCACCTGATATAAGCAGAATTGGTGCCATCGCGTCGGCATAAATATGAAGAAAAAATAGTTTTTAATAATAGAACATCAAAATAAATCACAATTCAACCTCACAGCGCCACTGAATTTCTTCCATCGCTGAATCCTATCGCCGCCGCCGCCTCAACGCAGTATTTGGACCTCGTCGCGTCGCTCGCCGCTGCCTTCATACATTCCAAACGCAAATACAACCTAATCCAACCCTGGCCCCACTCTGTAAGCCAACATTATCTCATGTTTTTTTTCGATATTACCCCGTTACAGCGGCCGGGGGCGCGTAAATCAAATTTATAGCCTTTTTATACAGGCATTAAAATTTTATCAGTGAGATTTCTTTCTGAATTGTCCAGTTAGGTTCTGTCGCCCCTTTTGACTTTTGAGTGGGATGACGAGAGGGATTTGTCTGTTGTATTTTCGAATTTCTACGAAGTTTATTATGGGTATAATAAAAATGTTTTGTTATTTTGATGTAGATGTAACCACTGGGTGTAGAAAAGGTTAAAGGTAAAAATTTTAAATGTACGCTAGAGGTCTTTGGTTCGCTTGCCAGATCGAGCAAAGTATTATTGGGTTTTTCTATGAAATTCTCAGTAGCAGCTCGGAGTTTGGATTTGTACCCGGTTAATGGCAATGGGCTCGCCCCCTGTTACATGGGACCTAAACCCCGGCGAACTGTCGGTGTACATTGATATAATTCTGCCTAACCCTTCCGGGAATACAAGCGTGATGGTATGATGTATGATGGTATGTATTTTAAACATATCATCCTGCAGTGGGTAACATCGGTAAGCAGTGAAAAAGTTGAGTTACCAGTTGATTAGAAATATTTATTTAAATAATGCTACTTAATGAAATGTACTTTTTTGAAATTTTGCACACAATTGCATGGAGTAGGCAAGGTTTTTTGACATTTCAGTTGTGTTTCAGGTGTATTAAAGTAAAGTGACAGATGACATAAAGACAGATTTTGATTGATTATTAGATTTTATAGTCTTTTATACTCTTTACTATACAGTAGGTATCAATTACAGTACGTACCTTTTTTGCGATACCTACATAAAATTATCACCTAAGCACTCAACAGTTACAGTAATATCCTAATGGGCGCTAAGTGATGGTACCTCTGCATAAATCCATCGACATTTAGGAGGCCTCCATTTAGATTTTTGCTAGTCCGCCCGAGGCGATCTTCCGCCGATCGAGTTGAAACGGGTTGAAACAATAAAAGCAGGTGCGATGTCGATCTTATCGATATGTGCTGTCGCGCACTAGCCGGCGGCGGCGGGTTAAGCCGCGGTTCCTGCATTGCGACACGGCAGAATTAAAACGTTTTTATTTTTACGTTACGCAGGCACTGTTTCGCTTTAATACTTTAGGGATAAGTTGAGCTGCGACCCCAAAGCTGGTTAAAAAGTATATTTTTTAAAAGAAACGTTTAGGTATTTATAGTTTTATCAAAACCAACAATACCGCCTTAAGCGCGATTGCTACGCTAGAGATTTTGAGTTCAATTCCCAGTTTGAGTAATATAACTTGAGCTTTCTATGGAATTTTCCGTAGCAGGTTAGAGGTCTGTTAATGATAACATAGTGCTCGGTTAATGGTAACTGGTCACCTGATATTACCTATTATTTACCTCTATTAGGACCTATTATTATTATCCTAACCCATGTAAACTAGTCACTACTGTCCACTGCTACGTATAAATCTACAAAATCTCCAATGTGCCAAAATTACAAGTTAAGCCATATATACCACCTCCTACATACACTACTCACTATAGTTCTAAGCTGTGTATAATAAACAGCTTGTTAAATCAATCACTGCCTGGACGTCACATTGTTTTCTCATATAGCGTAGATTCTCTCCATAAATATTACAGCAGAGACTGTTGAAAAAGGGTAAATAGGTATAATTAAACGTGTCGTATAAGGTACAAAATATATTACCAAGTAAGCTGGAGTTTCGTCCACAAAGGATGACATACAAATAAAAAACAAAAAAAGTATTACGCGATACTCAGTGGGCTCTTCATTAATTATCCTTCAATATTCCACCATACAAACACATGCAAAGCTTTTATCACCACTATTGCACACATGCACAGATCTCATTCTGTAATTACTCGCGCATTGAACACATACGTGTGCATTCACTCAAACAAAATTTCAAATTCAGAATATACTCGCTGACGCGGCTGTCTGGCCACAAGTTTTTAATACGACCAAATAGGATGGGTGCACACTGTGCGAGTATATGGTCGAGCACCAAAAAGTAAGTCATAACGAGTATGAATCAAAGGTTCGCATAATGAGGTGCCTCTATTCACAGTAATGCATGCATGCGACAACGTTGGATATGATGTCTGATAATATTATGTTTTTGGTGAAAAGTGATGAATTTTCATCTCAACTTGCAGCTTCTAAACTAAAAAGTGAGCTTAAAATTTTCTTCTGTCTAATAAATAAAGTTAATTAAGTTGAAATAAAACTACTTTTTACGGATTTTATCGCATTATATTGATATTATTAATCCCGACGTTTCAGACCCTTTACAGCGTCCATGGTCACGGGTAGACCGAGGTGGTGGGCGTCTTGATGATATAATTACTAACATAAAAAAATAATTAAGTTTTTCAAGTTAAGCATGCAAAAATAAATCTATTGTTTTTTCAATGCTTCGTGAAATTATAATCAAAGGCTTATATAAAATTGCCAAGCAAGCACATACAAAGGTACTTTTAGCAATAACTACTGTACTAATGTGCACCCACAGTTAGCCGGTATGTTTAGGTTCCATGTAATGTAATGGTAGTTTAGGTCCCATGTAACACTAATCGAAACTCCGAGCTGCGACTAATAATTTCATAGAAACACCCAATAACCCTCTGCTCGACCTGGGAAATGTACCCAAGACCTTCAAGCTTAACAGTCGCTACACACAAAAAATATTTTGTACAACTTCTTGTTTCGATGACATTTATTTCAAATGTCCAAATTGAGTCTTAGATTTCAATAAAACTCTTGAAGCTTTAAGTATTATTTACTATACATTTTACTATAACTTTCTAGGTAATCCAATGTCTACAGTATTGCCTGTTAGTACTTATTCAACTGATATTGTGTAATCAAATCATTCATAATATAAATCAAACTGAACAAAGTAATTAAAAAATTCCTCCTGCAAATGCCATATCCAGCTTTCTACGTATCCAGGCGTTGTTTGAGGAGAGGCGCGACCGCGGGGAGGCTGCAATCAACTAACCAGATCAGCTGGGAGCAAACACAATTGATAGCACCCACTGTCCACGCACCCATGTAGGTATATGTGGCTACTAACACTTGTGATACGATTTTGTATGTGACGATGATTGTGTGTCTTAGGTACTAGATAATGAGTGAGAGAAAAAAAAAGAGAAAGCCGAAAAAAGTTTAAAGTTATTTAAAAAAAGAATAACATGTAAAGTTAGCCTTAACAACTATATTTTACAATAGCTAATCAGCTAAAAATAGTAAGTAAATCAATATTTTTGATCAATTTTACACAGCACCATCTAGGCCCAAACATATGGATGAACAAATGGATATAATATTTATATTATTTTTTCAGTTAAACATTTATATTCTACATAAATATTGTGTCCTGTGAGAATTGAAACTAAGTCCTCAGGTCAGCAGTCCGACACGTGAAACACACGAGCACAGATGTTATCAGATAATATTTTATCAAAAAATAAGTAATTTTAAGACTGCCTGCCGGTGGTCGCAAGTGCGACTACTACGATAAACTTCCTGGGTTCAATTCCCAGGTCAAGTAAAATAGCATTGGGGTTTCTATGAAATTCTCAGTAGTAACTCCGATTTGGATTTGTGTTAAATGGCAATAGGTTCGCCTCCTGTGACTAGTACATCTCTACCTTCGGGAAATACAGGCGTGATGGTATGTATATAGAAGAAGAAGCTGTGATAATAGGCTAGAGATTATATAACCTTCGACTGCCTTCCTGTGAGTTTTATAAAATGTTTAGTTATTTCCCGCATTTTTCAGACCACACCTAATTCCAAGATTTTTATCTCTTAGATTGAAAGGTGCTAGGCTGCAAGTCCACCACGCTAGCTCCTGCAGGTTGGTACTTACGCTTCACTTTTTAAAAATACGGGCAATATAACTGAGTACGAAACTCGGTTGTAATTACGTCAAGTTCTTTTCACACTTCAGCACTGAACGTGTCATCGGAGGTGAACATACAGCCACCGGAAACTGATTGAAAATTAACGAAGTCAATGCACCACCCGGTAGTTTTTTACCTGGCAACAACAGATACATCAGAGCTTTTAAAATGAAATTAAAAAGTCTAAAACACAGGGCCTCTTTGCTCTCCGTTGAACACAAATTATTACACGTTTGGCCTAGCGGTTAAGGGTCATCTCACCCCGAGTTTCGTGGGTTCGATTCTTGTCAGGCACAAATATTTGGTTGATCAATAGATATTTTATGGGTGCTTCGTGTCGTTCTACCAGTCGACCTATTTGCCACAGCAGTGAGGCACAACAGTTTACCCACTACGTACTTAGTTTGTTTTCTTTTTTTTTATAAATGTGCCTTGACTGTGACAAATAAATGTTATTTCTTTCTCTTTGTTTCTTTCTTTCCGCGTACCAGAAAGGGCCTCCAATGAGATGGACAGACCACTTGGTAAAGGTCGCTGGAAGCCGTTGGATGCAGGCGGTCCTTCTGGAAGTCTGTGGGGGAGGCCTTTGTTCAGCAGTGGACATCCGTGGCTCATATGATGATGATGACGATACTTCGTGTTCCTTAATTGTACGTTTGTAAAGTCTCCTACGACACAGGCCTTGTATCAACGTCAAGTAGTCATGTTAACCTAGTCTTACGGCCGGTACATATAACAAATCAATTAGTAGATTTGCTTACTATGTAGAAATAGGATTTTGACATTACTACTTGTATAGACACTATGTCATAATTCTATATCTAGTATGCAAATTCGTAAGGAAACCGTGAGGAAACCTGCATTCCTTAGAGATTTTTCTCGACGGTGTGTGAATGTCTGTCAACCCGCACTAGGCCAGCGTGGTGGACTATAGCCAAATCCCTCTCGATCTCAGAGGAGACCCGTGCCCAGCAGTGGGAGAGTATATAAATATGGGTTGATGATAAAGATGATTTTGTCGGTGATTACCTATTATCGTAAATACTGTATAGTATTTTTTTTTGCAAATCAACCTAAGTACGAATGTTCTTATTTTAAGTAAGTAGTTAGTATTAGCCCAAATACCTACCTTTATTTCCGAAATGAAGATTATAATTCGATTAATCTAGAATTTTGAATAATATCGGCTATTTTAGGTGTGTCTTATAAACTTTTACGGTTAACACAACAATAACATCTGCAATGCATATTGCGTCTGTTTGTAAACTAAGATTCCTTTGTAAGGAAGGTCTGGTGTTAAATACTTTAGAAAAATTCAAACCGTAGACTCCTAATAATACCTGGTAAACCTAAATTTCCAAATAGAAAACCCATTTTCAGTAATCTTATTTGGTCAATGACGATTCCGCCTCCTTTTTCATAAAAAATAAATAAAACAGCGTTGTATTTTTCTTTCGCCAAAATTCATCATCATCATCATCAACTACTACATCAACATCATCCCGCTGCTGGGCACGGGTCTCCTCTCAGAATGAGAGGGATTAGGCTATAGCCCACCACACTGGCCTAGTGCGGGTTCGCAGACTACACACGCCGCGGCGTAGAGAAAATCTCCATGCAGGTTTAATATCATGAGTGATAATTAGTTATTAAAACGCACATGATTTTGAAAAGTCAGGGGTGCGTGCCTTAGATTCGAACTCGAGACCTTCGACTTGGCAATAACACTAGGCTATCATTGGCTGCCAAAATTATTTCTTAGAAAAGGTTAAGGATTCGTTGCTATGCATAATACTTATGCATTGTTAAATTAGTAACTTCAATACCCTAGTTATTTTTACTGTGTTTTAATATGTATATGCTTTCTTTCACTGAAACTTCTGTAGTTACTCTTTGTTTGGGGTGTGTTGACCATAAAGATCTTGAATTAATTATGTAGGTAATTATTACATACTTATCTATGAAGTAAACCTTGAGTTTGAGTCTGTGATGTATGATGTCTGTGAGTCTGTGTAAAGATCCAAACAAAGGGTAGCCCTATTTAAATATTGATGTGTGGGTTGATCAATTATTGAAAGTAATAAAATACCGTGTTAATTTCTCAGAATCTTTCTTTTATCTCGACATCTCTAGATACATATATACATTTTGATTATACATTGCCAATTGGCAGAAATTTATTGTACATTCTGTTCATTTAATAAATACCCTTTTACATTATTTACAATTATACATTTGTCTTTATTAACTATTAAAAATAATCAGTCGTTTTTCGAAGAATATTAAAATTTCACATACATTTACATATCAATTTACATTTACTATTTACGAAATAATCATATAGGTAAGCTTGAACACGTCTGCAATAAAAGTAACGAATAATCTATCAACATTTACTTCCCTAGCCTAAACTCTAATCTAAATAAATCTAACAATAAATATCTGATATAAATCAAAGGATTTTTAATACCTATGTTATGTACAAGCTCATTGGTTTATCACATTTCAAAAAATCCATCATCACAATGGAAACTTATCTAAGAACACTAGCACTATAAAGTCAATATGGCCGCCAAACCGATTTGTGTGTTGGTATCGTGCCGTTTGAAATTTTGGTAGACGTGGGACTAGAAGAAAGCACCCTAGTGGTGCGTTGTGAAGGAGCCTTCAATTCATTCCGAACTCGTGGCCTATCCGCCACCGTGGAGTCAGCAGCTTGTACCCTCTTCATCTCTTGTAGCTCAACATTCGCTGGTCTTGTTGGGTGGAAAGCAGACTTTACTACTTCAATAGTTTCCTCATCTGATTCATCTGTTATCGTGGCGTCATGCACTGAGTTGGCTTCCGATTTTGAATCAGCTTTCGATCTGTCAGGGCTAGCATTAACTATGCTCCTTGGACTACCACTCTGCCTACTGCTCGTAGGTGATAATCGAGCACTCGATGTATCCATTGAAGATACATTGCTTTGTAAGTGTCTTAATGCTTCGTATGGATTGATGCCGTTCTTTAGAGACAGCTCGGCTGGTAACGATTTCATTGCTAGATCTGTTGGGTGTGGCGCAAAAGGCAAAAGACCATTGGGTGGTAGGAAGGCGCCAGGAGGAGGGATCAGACCTCCTGATGGTAGATTCGCCATTACTGGAGCGAATGGGAACAGCTCTGCTCCGGGTAACGTTACTGGAGGCGTTGATATTGAGCCTGGACCACCTGTGGACAATAAAAAAATTGCAAATAAATCATATGAAAAGTTTTTTGATGCTTATAGACTTTTGTATGCAACTTCTTTACATGTTTGCTCGATATGTCGACTGCAATGGAAAAAATATTAGAATACATCGAGCTACCGTTGACTGCTTTGCTAACATGACGTAATATGAGAGACGAGCCCCCGGGGATGGCCCGTGGCGCACGGGCACTCCGTCTATTCCCCGAACAACGGGGGTGCATAATCGTACTAAGGATAATGTACAATCTGTAGGCGTTTAAAGGCGGCATCACAGAAAGGGATGTTTTTTTAGTGCGATATCGGGAGGGTGAGGGTGCAATATTTATTTATCCGAACACGACGTAGTTCTTTGCAACGACACGGTATTCTGTAATTCGGTACGATACGACTCTTTCTGTGACACAGCGATCCGTCGTCGCATTATTGATGCGGAGCACGTAGGTAGGTATTGCAACGGACACGTATGCACTCCACAAAGCCGAGAGCATCGCGATAAGGAAGCACACCTATCTCTAAACGCGGCGGACAAAGAGAGCTCTAAATGTGAAATTTTCATTAGTAGCTGAGTTCAAAAAGTTCTTCCCGTGCAAGCTTTGATTCTCGATAACGTGTAAGAGAAGCTGGCGCATAAAAAGGACACGATGGAGGCGCAGATTGGGCCACAAAGAGCTTCGAGGTGGTGCTACGTTCATTTCTCTTTTGCACTTTTTCTGTTTGCAGCAGTGGCAGTGCGCAGACCACTTTAAAAGGCAACGGGGGTGGGAGGGGTCGTAACTAGGGGGTAATTTGGCGAGGTGGGGGCCAATATCGGCGTCGCGCCTGATTGAGGTGATTCCCGATCGTTGAATTTGATTCTGTTTTGCTTTGGCCGTTATTTTTAATTAGCATTTATCGGGTTAGCCGGACTCGAACACCAGTACCAAAGAACATTGTGTAAATAGTAAGTGAACAAGCGGATTTTACTTTAAGTTTTTATGATGTAATCTTTTTGCGCTTTGATCGATATTCTGCGCTGGGGGAAGTCATATAATCCATAGCGCATTTTGCTTTATTTCTATCACATTCTGATGAAAAAAGGGCAAATCAATTGCACGTTTTCAAAGTACATCTCGTGTCTGTGAGCGCGCTACTACGTAGGTTTAATAAAAGTCTGTAGGTGTTTAAGTACATCGCTCCTCGCGTTTCAGCGTCGGAAACAAAAAGTGGCTGGTGGCGCGGTCGCCTACATTGGAATAAAATTGACTCCACACTCTCTCGAACGTGAAGGCATTGCTTTTTTGTACGTTTCGTAGCACCCCCCACTTTCCCCCGTGGTGCGGACTTCAGCGGGTGGTTTTGCTTCGGTCGGGCCGGTGTTGTTTTGCAGAGTTCAAGAGTGGCTTCTTTTATTTGAGCCGCTTTGCGTTGTACGGCCTTGAGGGGCGGTTCTATTTCCAGCAACATGTTTTTGAGTGCTGTTTGTTAAATCGGGAATTTTAAATTAACAAATACCGTTATTGGACGGCGATCGGGAGCATAAGAGGTATCCGGAGTTTCATAATTTTATAGTACTATTCTTTCGATTAAACGTTGAATACGAATATTCTCTTAAAATTGATGGATCTCTTTATGAAAACTTAATATCCTGTTCAGTCAACGGTATCGATTTTATCAAATTACGTCAATATTCAAAAAATATATAGAGTTAGAGGTAATTGTATTATCTAAACAAAAACTGTACGATACCTTTAACGAGCGAGGCGGTTTGGTCTCTCATTTGCGGTGGTCTGAAGTAGTCTGCCCACGCATAGTTGAGGTACGCCGCATCCAGCCAGCCGGGATTCAACAGGAACGGGCTGAATGCACCCGGGTGACCGTAGCCGTAATCTGCAACAAAGAAAGAAATACTTGTAATGTCTTGTTGAGAAAATACACATGGGTTAATTAATGAATACTACACGAATGTTTTGGTTATTAAATAACACATTTTAATCTATCAAAGAGTTTTTAAATTATTGTGAGTACTATGTGATACATTGCAAGCATAAACTCATTGCCTGATTGTATCTGTTGTGTTGACAGTTAATTTGTTATAATTTTATCTGATTGTCTTTTATAATATTTTTAAGTAAAATTTGCATGCTATTGATAATGGCTAAATAGGCTTGATCTGTATTGCATTTTCGTATTATATTTATCACAATTCCGTGTATTTACCCTATTTATAGCAAATAAATATTTTGAGTATGAATTTTGAATTTAAAAACATTATAACGCCAGCAGTATGTTAGGTATTGGTCTGTCTATGGCTTTGCACATTTTTTTGTTAAGGTTCAGCTCTGACAAAATGCAACTATTCAGAACTTTATTCCATATCTAGAATTTCATCACAGGACTCATGTTTGGAAACATGTTTTATGTGTCTAGTCAGATCAATACCACAATACTATGACCGGAATCCACAGTCGCCGGCAAAGGGCAATGTTAAGTCATCGTGTAGATCTAAGGAATGGCGTATTAAGTAGGTATTGCCGTGGCGGGGTCACTAACGTCTTGAGCCACGTCCGCAAGCACTAAAGGCACAAAGGGTGGCCGTAAAGGCGGCGACACACGGGCCGCGCTCTGTTTACCGCCCGACGACTATAACAAGGGCACTGTATACAAACCGAGCCAGTTTACTACTGCAGTTAGCCGGCTCCTCTGTGCCATACGTTTTTACGACCCTCCAACGTCACGTTGCCTTTCGCCTTTCATAGCGAAACGCTTTTTTATTTGTTTAATCGATACACTACTGAAGACATTCAACTATTTTCGGGTTTACTACATTTTTAATCCAATCTAGAGACGTCCCAATTGACGCGATCAGGTGTAACGTTTTTATTACCGGATTAAACTGTTTACGAGCACTCCGTCTACTTTGTTTTGAACTTTGTATACGCGGTGCTTCTTAGCGACTCTTTATACAAAGTTTGTTGTTGCGAGTTTTGTTTGAGTAGCCTAATTTTATCGTAATCTAAACAATGCATGTAATGGGGCGCAGTCTTTTGTTTTTACATAGATGACGGTTTTATCGCACACTAAAGATGTTTACGGAACAATTAGTTTATTTGTGTAAAGCGTACCCCTTTACGCGGGGAGATTAGCGAGTGTTCCGTGAGAGCGTTTCCCAGATCGCGGGTATTTTAAATTAAGAACTTGATGGATGGCCCGTCGCGCTGTCACGCGCCAATCCCGAGCTGAGGAGCGTTCCGACATCATGGAACAATAATAAGTTAAATGTGGAACTCGGAAACGGGCCGCTCCATTTGTTAATGCCAGTATTCAATTAAATTCAGTTCCCGACCCTTTGCATATGCGGGGCTCTGAATATTAACGCGGTAAAGAGAGCATTTCTAATGTTGAGAAGTGGTAGATGATTACTGAGTGCTTGCATTAATATTTATTTGAGTAAGTGGGAACGTTAACCGACCCAGAAGTTTTGTTCAGAGTACATTTATAAAGTTACCTAATTAGGCACGTAAAATATTTTCAGTAGAAGACCTACGAGTATCATGCTACCATGAAGATGTTTCTATAATCACCATTGGGGTTGGTTTCTTACTCACACGTTTTTTCCTTAAGGCGGCAGATACAAAAGAGCTTGCTTCAATTCTTGAATACCTACTACTTTTGCTTCATCCATCCTTTATACATCTTATCATGTCATATATCATCATCTTGTAATACAATTTAAGAGTCGATATAATTCTTGTCTGTGTCTTTTTACGGCTGCCTATCATCATTATTATTCTGCTTTCCTTATCCCAATGTACTTGGGTCTTTTCCATACGTCTCTATCAGCCATCAGTGTCTTCCCTACCATACAATCCATCACCAAAAGAACTGGTGTTCCTCTTTTCTTATATCCATCCACATTTATGCTTTAAACCTCTTCCAGCTGCCTATACGATATACACAAATACCGTGTCCGTATTCCGACGACATTACTATTTGAACGCGGAATCCAAACGAAAACACTGCACTCGTGTCGTGTAGAAGTATTATGTGAATCTATAAAGATATTTCTGCGTCCGTTAATCACCGACCTAAAAATGTACAATGGTTTAAGAATGTGGCTCGGATCAAAACGCGTCGCGGCCAAATTTGTACCGCTCCCGACAGTAAACGAACAATACGACACATAAGTGTCAAAATAGGCATTAAATAACTTTACAAGATGAGATGCGAGCGGGTTGTCACTCGTAAATTAATGAGTCTCTTGAATAAATGGAATCAGAGTTATGGCTCATAATTTGGATGGGGTGGCGACGATGCTCCATAACTAACACCGCATTTATACGTCATTGCTTAACTGTCTGTGTTTATGGTGATTTAGTGTTATCAGTTGATGATCTGGATAGGAAAATGATGGTAGGAATTGTAGGCACACGCAAATTGGGAAGTAGGAACTGAGTATTATGTGTTAACAAAAAAATATTGAGATTGTTTTCCAATATATAGATAGAATACCTCTCTCGCATACCAAAAATTTATTGATAACTTATTAATAGCTTCTTACTGCAAATCGACTCTTAATCTTGTCTTGCAATAGACATTTATATATGTAATTATATGACAAATGGACTGCGTATTTTGCCAAAGAATAATGACCCATACGCTTGTGTGTAGGGATGAATATACGGTTTAAGTCGTCAAGTAGTTTCAATGACTTTTAGTTTAATTTTCGATAAGTCGTTTGGTAATCTTGGCAAGGTCCTCGGCACGGCCGGGTGGTTATGAGGGTCGCTGGCTGTGGATGCGGTATTTTAGCAGCTAGCAAAGACATAAAATCCATATTTTAGAGGCACCGGCGTCGGGGTGCAGGCGGGGAGATCAAACGGGACTTTACGACGCGGCCCGAGATTGTTTACATCTGTTACGCGGCCACCGCCGTACCGACGAAGTTGGTAACCGCTGGTACACCAAGCATTTACCATTGTACTGTACCGACAAGATTCTGGAATATGTTTAAATAAACGAGAATAATAAAAATGTATTTTCATACGCAGAAGTACGCAGCGATTGCGGGTTAACAGTATGGGAACCGGAATTAGAAATGCTACTCGCGATCCGCGGAATATAGTAATAAAATTTCTGCACACATTTTTCTACATGTGTGTTTTAATTATCTAAACAGATGTAACTTTTGATGAAGTACGGTCGAGTTTCGAAACTATTTTGAAATTACAGGAGATATGTTATGAATTCAACTAGTAATATCGGTAATCTTGATACAGTTTTTCTATCAACTTACGTCAACAGAAAATTGTGGAGCGAAAAAATTTTAATTTTTATATCAGCACTAAAATGTAAACTAAACATAACCAACGTTAAACCACGTCAAAAACGATTTATGTACTTTCATAATGTGTTTGAATGTTAGTTATTTTACTAACTACATGTTAATTAGAGCGCTGTGCGGCCATTAAGACAGCGCGCCATTGATCGCTTTATTAACTCGTTGCCTTTGAAGTTTATCGCCCAAGGATGTTAGTTTTTCCGCATACTGTCTTTTTATTATTGGTCGAAGTTTGGGCGCAACTGTTTGTTTATACGGACGTCTCGGTGCACGTTGTAACATCTAAAATAGATTTGTGGTGTCAAAACATTATGATTTCAGTTTAATTTGTTGATTGTCGCGTCTGTCTGTGTGATTGTGATTGATGAGGTCTGGTAAAGAATTAGCGGTTGTTTTTTAGCCCGTTTACTACTTATAAAGACTTATACGAGATGGCGTGCTAATGAACGATTTCAATACCATCTAGTTGGTGTAAAAGAAACGCTTTAAACAATCAGGCCAGACTGCCGGCGGGTTAAGCATTAGTAATAAATAGAAAAGTAGATGAAATCTATAATATATTTATTTATTTATTAAATCGTTGATAATAGCTGCACTGCATTAGTAGTATCTTACTTTCGTAGCTATTTTTGTTTCTATTTTTAAGTGAAAATCTAATTATTTAAAAATAACTCATTTTTTATTAATTTAGTTTTGTTTTGCTCGTAAGATTTAAGTAATTTTATACAAATAAATCTATAAACCAATTGATGCAATAATTTAAGAAGTATATTATATTAGAGTATCAAATATTTCTATCGAATTCTTTTTCCAACGTGATATCATGTTTTAGGTATTTATTACAGCGTTTTATTAGCAAAAGAGTTTTTGCTTCCGCTGCGTATTAAATCACATGACTTCATTCATGTTTGCTACTGCAAATATTCTGCGAGTTTTTCCCTCATTCTACAGCTACTCAAGAATGTTGACCTTCAAAATGCTCATATAAATTGAGTTGTATATTAAGACATTTACACAGTACACGAAAGTATAAAAGCGTGTTCTTGTAAACACCAATAACCATTTATAAGCCCCACGTCAAAACATGACGCTTCTTAATGTGAACTCCTTACTCACATAAAAGCAGACAATCGATGTTATTTTGAGAGAAGAGCTGTCTTAGTTGTAATTCTTAACGTAGTGAGGAGATTAAACTGAGGAGGCAATTAATGTCTCAGTGATTGACTGCTTTGTACGAACGTTCACACAGATGTTAATTCGGTCGACAAAAATTTCCCCGCACTATTTTTACAAATTCGATTTTTGAATTTCGAAAATCGAATTCTGATGTCGCGTGTATAAAATGTATATTAGATTTTAAATGGATCAGAAATAAAAGTCATTTGAATGTGGTTGAATGTTGCGGCGCCGCAAAATCGACCTCGGCTCTGTGGACTGGCGGCGAGCCAGCGAGTCGCGCACGCGCAGCATCCAAACGATTTGTAAAGACTAATAATTTTTTTATTGTTTCAGCATGATATCTGACAAATGGAGATAAATGTCATTCCTTTGTGTCAAGGAAGCAAATATGTAGGTCACAACACCGCTATTTTTGAATAGCCAAAAAATTTGCGCGGATCTAAGCTCGAAATTACATATGAAAAACTTACAAACTTACTATATGGCCCACGAACTTTTTAATCTTATGTACGAGACTAAAATGAACTACTAGAAGAATGTATTACCTATTAAAAGAGAACGTCTTTTTATGTATGATCAGGAACTAATTGGCAAAATTGGAGACTAGCTCAAAAGATCAGTAACTCAAATGAACAACTCAGTCATTTTTCATTTATCTGAAAAGTGTTTGACAATTTTATTGAAATATTTCATTTATTTTACTGTAGTTTTAGTAAGAAGCATGTAATATAAAATAAGTATGCAAATTACTAAGAAAATATAATGAGGCTAGGTCAGGGAGACTTGCAACTGCAGAACAAAATTGTTGGAATATTTATAATGAAATAAAACTACTTTTTACGGATTTTATCGCGTATATTATTATTAATCCCGACGTTTCGGACCCTTTACAGCGTCCATGGTCACGGGTAGACTGTCTACCGCCGCTATAATCGCGATAAAATCCGTAAAAAGTAGTTTTATTTCAATGTATAATATTCGCGTAAATGTCAGAAATCAATATATTTATAATGATTAAATAAAATATATTAAAGCTATTTATTTGGTAGTCGGATAAGATTTATCATTCCAACAAATTTGAAAGTTTTAATAGACAGATTTCTTTACAAAAACTGTCAAAATGTCAAATTTATCTATCAGAATAAAGCTTAATATCTGACTGTTGAAAGGTTGATCCCATGAGGCCAATATCGTTGAATAGGCTATCTAGGTTTAGTTACTTACATATTATGTTCCTTTCGTTTAACTGTCAGTTAGTAAGGAAAGAAGCCATAACAGAGTTCAAGTATGGATATAAGTACTTGAAAACTGTTGTCCCGCTTCTTCCAAATATTAACTGACAGTTAGTGTGTAGAAAGGTACATAGGTTGTACAACTTTATTATGTGCCTAAATGAGATTGCATTCAAAATGACAGAAAAGGTATTGTAAATTATATCTAGACTATAAATAAGTTTGAAAGTGACTCTGTGGTAGTTAGAAACTTACTTTGCTTAGTTCTAGGTTCTCTGGGCCCATCGACGGTGACTTTAATGGCTTTCATGTAGGTGGCCACCTGGCTGGGGAACGTGCTGATAGTGATGGTCAGCGAGAACGACTTCCCACGACCACTGCGACCCACGAACCTCAGGTCATTGAACTTCGCAACCTGGTTCTTCATCACCGCCGTACAGTTCCTCAATTCTGCCATAGCGTTCTCATCATTCCCAGCCTTAATTGTGACCATAGTGCCATCCTGCACATCATCTAAAGCCACCACTTTGAAAGCCACCGGTAGTGACTTGTTGGACCTCCAATGGCCAGGGAGCACCGAGCATAGCACGGCCGGGGAGCCAGTCTGCACCAGCTCGCCGTGGCTCTGCCGGTAGTACTCATGGATATGAGCATAAACGTCCGCCATACTGGGGGCCGGAGGGCTCGCGTGCGGGAGGTGCATCGACTTCAGTCTACCCTCAACGAACACCGCACCGACTCTCGACACGCCACTGAAGTCCGGTGTCACGCCACTGTAGTCTCTAAACACTTTGGTAAAAGTTTCAAAACACGCGATTGGTTTACAAACTCGCGGGAAGTATGAGTCGCGTGCGCGCGGAGCGCTCAGAAAGTTGTGTAAAGTACGGGCGCGAGACTCCGTGTGAGCCGCGAGCAGCGTCTACACCACTTGTTGGGCGCGGACGGCAAGACGCCGGGCGGGGGACTCGGAAAAATAAACGGCGGCCGTTTGACTCGCCGAGACCGCAAGCCGAAGACTCACGACGCGCACCGAAGTCGTGGCAAAGGGACGCGTGCTCACGAGAACTCAGTTTCAACTGATGACTGTGATACGACGCGACTTTTTCCGATGGTCAATATTTTGCGTTCGCGCGGTCGCCGCCCCCACCCGGGTGGCGGCCCCTACGTCTCGTAAAAAGCGGGAAGGAGACGAAGGGTGCGGGTGATGCGGTGTCGCGGCGGGAACGAGCGGGACAGCCGCGGTTGGTATCTGCGTTTTTATAAAAATGCTCGTTGGAGTGGGACGCGAGCGCTCACCGTCGCCTAGTGGGAGAGGGATGGGTGGATTTTTTTGAATCACCGCGGTGACGTATCGCGAGGCGGTGGTAATTAGGCCGCGGGGCGGCGGGAAACCGCGGCCAGCGCGAAAACCTATCAACGAGCTCATGAAAAATTATGATTTTCATGTTTGGAGTCGGCGTCGCTCGCGGGGTGGCACTTCATTTTCACTAAAGTACGCGAGGAATTTCGATGACAGGGGTTCGACTGACAATTTTAATCGCACCAGATGTTTGATGGACTATATTTGCAATACATAATATGAGTCCAAAATTACAACGGAGCTTCAATTTTGTGATCGACCACAATTTTATTACAAATTATGTAATTAAAGGCTTATATTTCTCCATATTCCAAGTAGGTAACAAGTAGGTCCCTATTAATAACTGAACTTTTTTAATGTAAAGTATTAATAAAGAGAAGATAAAAAGAAAAGCACAGAATACTCATAGTCCGCCTTATTCTTAATAAAAAAAATATATTGATGCCTCAAAAATTGACAAAATTATAGAATTAAAACAGAAGTCGAAAAATTCGCGTACAAAGAGTTGATACGGGCCGCGTCCGCGTGCGGTTAGCCGCTGTGTTGCGGTGTGAGAGAGAGAGCGTGGCGCACGAGTGAGACGGCATGAGCGGAGGCGGAGTCAGGGCGGGTCGGATGGAAACTTGTGCGGAACTTTCCCGAGTTTCCCGCGCTTTCCGCGAAGCGACGCGCCGCGATGCTCGCGTTGTTGGGTTAAACGTGTTTTGTGTCCAATTAAATATATTTTTGTTCAGAACTGGTTTTTGTGATTTTATTCGTGACTCGTCATTTTGAATAAATCGTCGACCCCAATAACAAAACAATCGATAGATTTGCTTACCTTATGCGGAAATCCTATCTCTTGTAAGTTAATCTACTGACTGATCTGTTATTGGGAATGGCCTTAAGTGATCTTAATAATTTAAGTATTGGTATAAAGTAAACAGGGCTAATAAATGTATTTTTTGTTTGTATACAATCTGTAGCGAACCTGGATATTGTATGAACCGGTTAATGGAATTATATATATTTTTAAACAAGAAAAGAACCGATACACAAAGGTTATGGGTAACATTACCACATTTCCATACTTTATCAGGTGCTAAAAGCCCAATTTACCGAATTTTACAATTTGAACTTACCACATAGGTAAATAATTAAAATTTATTAGGTTTTGCCAAACTCTTCTTATCGGCTGGTGTAAATATTTATTGCTTTTATCTAAAACGAGGTAGACCCAAAACAGTCCCATTGTTTTTACGAAAACTTATGGTTTTTATGGCAGCGGTGCCTTTGGCGGCTTGTCTATTGTACCAATATATGGCGAAGACTCTATTGTCTTTGCTCCTGCTGTAAAATTCCAACTTTATGGTTAGAAGTTTGCGAATAAAACAATTTGCAAGGTATCGTAAAGTAGGTATATATTTTTACTGTCATACACATTTGTGGGTAGTTTGGTTATCCGTATGGTTTGTAACGGTATACAGTATTTTTGTCTTTGGTACGCCGAGGTAAAGAGTTTTGTAATTATTTTATTACTTTTTTAACCATCCTTGTACCAAACTACAGTAATTTTAGTTTATGTGATGGTCTTGGTTTTACATTTGGGATGGATTATAAAATAATATAGTTTTTTACTTTTACTGGTGGTAAAGTGATAGCCTAGTTATGACCATTGAACTGCCAAGTTGAAAGTCTCGAGTTCGGATCCTTCCGTAGTTATAAAAGAGAGGAATATTCTAAAGAGAGAGGTAGTTATCGTTGCTACCCAATAATTATATTACAATACAATCACTGTTACGGTCAGCAACGAAAGTCAATTTTGAAAACTTCACAGCTCTAAAACTTGTCCAGAGGTTTTTCTAGTAATGTAGGTAACCTAAATATTAAATGGTCATCTATGCAATTATTTCGCATAACCTTCACAGGTCAGTAACCTCATACCTACTTATTAAAAATCATATTGAAGATTGTAACTTATTCAGCGACTTTCGTTGCTGACTGTACTAATTGTACCACTTTTTACACGAAACATGTACTTACCTATCATCATCTATCTACATGAACTATATAACATACCATCACGCCTCTATTCCCCGAAGGGTTCGGCAGAGGTGTACTAATGTACACCCACATTTCGCCGGTATGTTTAGGTCCCATGTAATAGGGGGCGAGCCTATTGCCATTAACCGGGCACAAATCCAGACTCCGAGCTGCTACTGAGAATTTCATAGAAAAACCGAATAACACTTTGCTCGACCTGGGGATCGAACCCTGGATCTAGCGTAGCAGTCGCGCTTAGGACCACTAGACTAATGAGGCAGTAAATTTTCAATAACAGTAAGTATCTATTTAATAGGCTTACTGTTATTGAAAATGGTTTGCATCCGTGACACATCATTTTAAAGGTCCGGTTGAAAACCAGCGTCAGGCAGCTCACCAGCGGTCTGGCATTTAGCTGAACTGGGGCCTATTTGACGCAGTCGTGGGGCACATCATTTTTATCCTTATTTTATTTGTTCTTAAAGTTATTAAACAAAGCAAAAAATCGACCGCGGTAGGATTCGAACCTGCGTCTTCTGGTTAGGTACACCAGACGCTATATTGCGGTTGCTTAGTGGTAATAGCGTCTGGTTCGAATCCTGCCCGCGGTCGAATTTTTCCTTTGCTTAATAACTTTAAAATCTTAGCATGGAAAATGCCAAAAAATACAAAAAGATAGTTTATTTGTTCTTTCATCATGTTTTTAATATTACTGTGTGCGTTATCCAAGACTGTCAATAAATATTTTTCTTTCTTTCTTTCTTTCAACCCATATATTGTCCCACTGCTGTGCACAGGTCCTCTCACTGAATTAGAGGGATTAGGCTATAGTCCACCACGCTGGCCTAGTGCGGGTTGGCAGACTTCCCAAGCCGTCGAGAAATATCTAAGGCATGCAGTTTTCCTCACGATGTATTCCTTCATAGTTTAAGCTAGTGATATCTAATTAATATTAATACGCATATGATTTCGAAAAGTCAAAGGTGAGTGCCCTGGATCTGAACTCGAGACCTTCAACTTCAATGGTCATGCCACTAGGCTCTCACTGCTTTTTGCTACCTCGTTAGTCTAGTGGTAGGACCACTGCTACGTTAAAGGCCCTGGATTCGATTCCTAGGTCGAGCAAAGTATTATTGGGTTTTTTCTGTAAAATTTTCAGTAGCAGTTCGGAGTTTGAATTTGTGCCCGCTCGCCCCCTATTACACAGCCTAAGCCTATTACTAGACCTAAACATACCGGTGAACTGTGGGTGTTCAATTAGTACACCTCTGCCTAACCCTTCCGGAAATACAGGCGTGATGGTATATTTCATGTGAATACTGTTATTTGTTTTGTCTGCTGTTTCCAATGTGCTCTAATATAATGATACCTACTATAGGTATATCGATTGATGTAATAAAAGGTTGTATGCACGTTTTCTAGCGGAAAAAGTACCTCTGCTGTACTCAGCGAAGATTCGATTCCCACCTGAAACAGATAGGTATTTCAGGTGGCAATAATGCCGATTCTGGTAGTCATTTGTGTCCGTTAATTGTATGTTTGTAAAGTCCTCCGGCACAGGGCTTGCTCGAGAAAGAAAGACAATATCTTCCATGAATGAACATCAAAGCAGTGTCCAAAAATTAGGATATAGAATATGGACATGGACGTGAAGAAAAAATGACGATCCTCAAGAATGAATTATAAAAGTCGATTGTAGAGCATAATCAAGTTTGAAAACAACATCTCAATAAAATAACGTCATAAAATTTAGAAAGTTCAAACATCTAAGGCTGATGACACCAATGTTCTCACAGGGGGCTGTCAAAGACATTCACTCAATTACGGCAATAAAAATAATATTGTAGGCAAACATTGGACGCTTTGAAGTTCGCGCCGGTAGCTACCG